>JAWNPL010000173.1:11305000-14030000 GCA_035047545.1 Drosophila paranaensis | reverse complement strand
ACTGAAAACAAATAACTCGAAAGACAAGCAATCCATAAATAAATCGAGCCCTAATTAATCATCGACGGAATTTAAATTTATGAATGCAGCTCGGGCAGTTAAATGTTTTATTGAAACAACTTCACCACGTGGAAAGCCTCATAAAAATTTATAACACATCGGATAATGGCATAAAGTGCCTTTAATGTGGTCATTGAACTATTTGTGATACAACTCAATGATTGGCTCGGAGGCAATTGCAATTGCAATCAGTCTGAGCTCTGGGGAAACTCAAATAGTTTGTAATTGCAATTAGTGGATCGATTTGCTGTTTTCTTCTCTGTATTTTTATTTTTATGTGGCGCTTGGTGAATTCCGTTGAACTTTTGTTATATGTAGCTTTACTGTTTCTGTTACCTAACATGCGCACATGGCGACACTCGATAATGTTTTCAACTAGAGCTAAAAATAATATAAAAAAAAAATAGTGAAAAATATGCAGCTCATATTTCTCGCCAGAGGCCAACGCAATTTGCTCAAGCAGCGATCCCGACCAAAACAATAATATTAGCCCACAAACAGCATTGAGGACTGAGTGGACAGCGACTGAGCAACTTTCAAATGCCTCGCATAGAGACAAATCGAGAAAGGGTCTGCCCCAAGTGATCAGTTCAAATTAGGCAAGCGATTGATGCTGTGTGAATTTCATTAGTCAGATAAGGATGCAACAAATAACCTAAGATATGAATATGATTAGATATGAGTCTGTAGACAAGTCGGCGGAGTTGGGGCATGATGGATCGCGAGATGGATTGATTATACATATATTAAAAGGCCATAATTCAAAAAGTTTGTGCGAATCAACAATTAAGACTCAGCTCAGCTGTCAATAACTGTCCGCGGCTCTAACGGCACACAAACAAGCCAATACTAATGACCGCTGGGCCATTTGGGTGCTTTACGCCCGCTGTGAGGCTGGCAGGCGATCGATCCGGTAATCCACGGCACGTGTAAGCTCTTAAGATCTGCTTCGTTCCAAAAATAATAGCAACATGCGATCATGCAAAGCCCGAGACCGTAGGAAATCGAATACACAAGTAACAATAGCCATGGAAAAATTGCCAATAAGACTTAAGCAATTCATGAACTTTGTCTTTCTCTCTCCCTCCCTCTCTCTCTCTCTCTCTCTCTCTCTCTCTCTCGCTCTCTTCGCATGCAAAGTCTTTTTGGAACAAAGTGATTTGACCCATATTTAATGTCTGACTCTATTTAAAAATAGATCTACGTAGACATTTGACAATGAGTAATGAGCAATGAATGAAGCCGTTCAGATTATTTATACATATAATGTGCTTGCTTTTGTCTTTACATAAAATTAGAAAATACTTATTAAATTATCAATACAGTTTAGTCTAAAGAATTCTACTGACTTGTTTCTAACCCATCTCGAAAATATTCTCTTTTTATCGTTCATCCCACAGTTAGTTGCAGGCAATAAAAATGACAAATCGTTCTGCTTCGAACATAGAAACTGCTATAAGACCACATAAACAGTGATGAGCTGATCATAATTTGCCAAAAAAAAAAAAAATCGGTCATATATATATATATATATAAATATATATGTGGCTTCAAGGAGAAATGACTGATATTTACGTTTTCTTAACCACACTCAACAACCATTTGCTACGCTTAATCAAAGCGAAGATGAACAGCAATGAACAGTTAAATGTATTATCTACTTTTGTTTTTTATTTATAATAGATAATAAATAATATTTCACACATAAAAGATAACTGTTCGTTATCGCTTATCTTCGATTATCTATTATTCTATTCTATTCTATTATTTATTATCTATTAATTAACTGTCTTAGATAGATATTTTCCACTCGCAACAATTGATATATTAGTTATGCTGTATCTCGCTTCTGTTTCTTCGGTCATCGAGGCATCGAGCAATAACCTCAGAGCTGACAATATAGCAGATAGAAAATCTAGGCAGACAATTGTGTCAATAGCAAATTAAAAGTCTTCAAACCAGGTTTTCTTTATTTTTACAGCACCCAAAACAAAACAAAACAAAACAAAACAGAACAGAAACAAAAATACAAAAAGTTAACTTACAAACTCCAGTGCCGTAGGGCATCTTTAATAGTCTCTATGGCAATCTTTTGTTGCAAACTTTTTCCTATATATATACATATATATGAATACTTATTGTATTAATACTATTGTTTACTGTGGCCAGTTGGCATGCCTTGAGGTCATTATGTTTTGTGGCTATTTTTGGCATCAGCTTTCTGTGACTTAGCCGTAGATTATCGGCCCGGACATATTGTGTGAAAACGGGGGAATAGTTGACGAGCGAAAATCAAATAAATTGTATATATAATTTGTCAGTTGAGCTGAAGTCTTTTGTACTCCAAATGCCCTACACCTTTCCAATCGTTAGCTGTCCAAATGTGATTTGTGGTTCAATAAACTTGGTCAGGCGGACGCTGCCTTTTATGCCAATTCACTCTTTTCGTTTTGTAACTCTGGGCTATTATTTACTTTGGTAATTGCCGTTAAATTTGTAACAAATTTCGATAGATCTCGATCGGAGAGGTTCTCCCAGCATTGTGCCTTTCTGCATACTTTCCGATGATCTATTTGTATTTAAATTTGATATTGGCGAACCCATCGAATACGTGCCTGTATTTCACTTAAAATTCCCCAGCGGGTATTAAAATAACAAAATAAAAGTGAAGGTCAAAAGAATTGTAAACGCCGTAGCTGGTGTTATTTTTAGCCCTTTTGTTTACTTAATTTTATTTTTATTTTTTTTTTTTTGTATTTTGCTCTCTTGAGTTTGTCAACTTCCAGCCATAAATTATAAGTCAGTATTTCAAGCATTTTAAACAGAACGAGTTGCGTGCCTTTCGATGCGCTCGACACAAACATTTTTAGTATTGTCGCTAAAAATAAAACATATTCAAGCAATAGAGCTTTGCCAAAGAGAGAAATACTTTTAAATTATTCACAAATAATTCAGTTCAATGCACCTGAAAGCAATATTATTTATAACAATTGAAGCATAAGCAGAGTGAAACAAACAATAAATAAAGGAGCCGAACAGACTTCAGCGTCCGATTTGAATAAAATATAATTTTACGATTAAAATTGAGTGAAAAAAATGATAATCGGAATAAAGAAACCGAAATGATTGAGTAAATGTGAAGACTTAATAACAATTAAATACAAACCGGAATTTATCAATAATTAACTTAATGTTCCTTAGCCAGAGTCTCAAAGAGGTTTAAATAAAAATGCATAATTAAAGAAATACATGTACATATATATAATGAGATCGACATCCATAAAAAAGTGTTACGCCTGCCAGACACTCGAGTACGAGAAAACAAACAAATAAATCATCGTATTAATCACAATACAATTCAACGGGGAGAACCGCACCAATTTCGCCACATCGAAGGCAACTCAACTGGACGAGCTGTCGCAGAATGTCCTGCAACATTGTGCGGCAGCCACGAAATCAAAATCAGAAACAGAAACACAAACTTCTCGAGTTGCTGTTGCTGGTGGTGCTGCTGGTGCTGGTGCCCAGCCAGCGGGCCGGACCAGCGCCTGTGTACGCCTGGTTCTACGATGTGGAGAACGCTGTGAGCGTGGCCAGCATCAGCAGCATATCGGATGTGCATAGCTTCAAAGTGCCAGAGACGCGAAACTCGTACAAGTCGCAGAGGACGCAGCTAGTGCAGCAGTTCCCCAGCAGCAGCAAGGGCCATTGGAGTCACCATCATGACGGCAAGGTGCTGCGTCGCCAGCTGGTGTTCGTGGCTCTGCTGCCCTCGGTGGAGTCAGACAACAAGAACGACTGCATCATGCCGAAGGTGCTGCCTGTGCTGGAGCTGGGCATTGGGCATGTGCACCGCATGGGTTTCGTTGGCGGCGTTCAGATAGACATTACCTTGATCTCACGCGACACCTTCTGCTCGTCCACCTACGGGCCGCTGGGCTTCTTTGAGATCTACACCCAGTGGCCGGAGATGAATGCAATTTTCGGCTTGCCCTGCGAGTACGTGCTGGCGCCCATCTCCCGCTACGCCGACGTCTGGCAGATTCCGCTGCTCACGACCGGCGGCAATGCCGGCGAGTTCAGTAAAAAGACGGAGAGCTACTCGACACTGACCCGGCTAAAGGGCGCCCAGGTGAACAATCTGGGCAACATGGTCCGCGCACTGTTGAACACCTACAATTGGACACGCACTGCGCTGATCTACCAGAACGAGAACGCCAAGATAAAAGGCAACTCGGTGTGCTTCCTCTGCCTGGCTGCCATACACGCCACCATCGAGAAGGAGTCGGTCTACCAGCTCGGCTTCGACACCGCGCACTGGACCAAGGCATATATCATACGCCTGCTCCGGAACGTCGCCATGCGAACAAGAAGTAAGTGAAAGAGTCCAAGTCCCTGTAGGGCTTCAAGAAAGCCTATAAAAACTAATGATTTCCCTTTTATTTGCCGAGTGCCGACTCAAGTTGCAAGCTAGACATAAACACAAATTCAACTTGAAGCTGTAAAAAATAGATCGAAAACAACTTTTTCTATTTACCATGGAACTCGGTTTCAAGTTTTTGCTTTACATTAGGGCTTAAATTTACGTTAAGTGCAAATTTGTCACATATCTTATATAAGATTCGTTTAATACAGTTACTCAAGTTTTAGATCTTATTTGATTTGATATCGAATAACTATAAAAGAATCAAATAAAAGTTCGCAGAAGGCAAACTTATTTCCAGGGAGTTTACCTGATGATTCAAATTTAGTCATCGCTTTGGCAAACATACAAATTAGCCCAAAAGATTATTGATCTCAAATTGTGCTTATTGAAGTGTATTTATTGACAATTCAAGCAACAAACAATAACGAACGCCATGCACATGCCATGCCATGCGAAGCATATGCACAATGCCAATAGACTTCAAAAAGGCGCTAAATGGAAGCATATTTATAAAATAAATAAATAAGTGAATATATTCTGAAATTGTTTTAAAATAAGAACTGCTGCTGAACTGGGCTCGAGCCGCAGTTAAACACGTTTTATGTACTCTGGCTACGAATATCGCCAGCTGCGTCAATATGTGGCGATCCTCCCTTAATGTATCGAACGAAAACGAAACTTAAGTACAGCCTAATGTCCATAGTGTGTCACAGTTTAAGCATTCGAGACATCCCAAGCCAAATACCATTAAATGAACATTAACAACAAATTATGGCAAATCTAATGTACACATTAAAGAATAATTATGGCCAACAACAGAACACGAGACAGTCGGGCGAACTTTGAGAAGCCGCCAAACAATAGATTGAATGGAGCTAAAAATAGCACTTGAGTTCAAGGGCAGACATAATTATTATTATGCTTTCCGAAGAATCCAAAATGCTGCAGATTCGATTGACTTTTCAATTACTCATGGCATCCAATCGTAAGCAAAATATTTAATATTGAACAGGCTTGAGCCATGCTTTGAACTTGTTATTTTCAACACATGCAAATCGAGTTTATAATTTAAGTAATTCCTTAAATACATATCTAAATATATATTTCGCACAATACGCGCTGATTGAAGCTGATGATGTGATAATTAATTAAACATTTCTACAAAGCTTTAAAGCCATATGAATTATATTAGTTATTGGCATATTAATTGCCCAATTCGTTGTTAATATTAATTGTTTTACATGATATCAGATCGGGCTCGTTCGGTTCTTCAACTTTAAACACAGAAATCGCACTGGCACACATGCACGCATAATTATTCATACATATATCCATGACTCAGCCCGGTCGGGGCTGCAATTTACATCGTCGGCAGCAAACAGTAATCAGTTTATACTTGGACTCATTCGCAAAGTTCACATAAATATATATATATATGTATCTATATATAGTATATATGTGCACATACATGTGTTCTACATTTCATCCCAATTTAGTTTTGGCAGCTTTCAGTCTAATTAAATCAAACCTAGCTTTACTCTGAACTTGACTTTGACAAATAGACTCAAGTAACTACTGTGGCCCAGAAAAGCCAACAATTGTATCTAGCTCAGAAATACTTTTGCATTATTGTTTTTAATACCATTATAGATTTTTGTATTTTTATGGAAATTCTCTGTTTCATCAGTTTCTTTTTGTATATAATATAAAATATATAAATATATATATCTGCCCCTTTTACTATATTCATTTAAGAACTAGGGTATACAGAATTCGGCAGTATCTTTATAGCATTTATCTACTTGTCTGCTGCGCCCGTCTGTTTGCGAATTGGCTTGCTTTTAAATAATTAAACTAATCCTCAGATAGTGGAAACCAAAATTTTATGTAACATTTGTAAATTGCATGGCAAGAGAGCAATTGTCGGAAATAATTTTGTTATTATAGCCAATTACGTATTGGCTTAGCATAACAATTGCAATGCTACAAAATATCTAATTCTATTTATGATACGATTAATTTTCGCATGCTAAAATGTTTAGTAGGTCTGAGGCCTTTTCCCGTTTCTGTGTCTAGCTGTTTCTTACCAAATTTATAAATATCAAGTAATAATAAATATCAAGTACTTCATTCAAATACAAAATATGACAAAAAAGTTTTTTTGTTGTCAATCTTAATTGATTGTGCTCAGTTCTGCCTTAAGCCTAGATGCGAATTTGAATAAACTACTTCATAAACTTAAGAGCCATTAAGTCAGCTCAACTACATCAAACGGCTTAGAACTATCTGCTGACGTCAAAGAAACTGACACTTTAAAAAATAAATATGTGAGAATATGAGCTTTTATATTTATAGACTGGCTCACATATATAATATATCTGCAGCGCCCCTAAGTTCAAAAATATCTTTATACTCTACTTATAAGACGAGGGCTAACAGGAGTAAGTATGCCCTTTCATGTGCATGTTAAATTATAAATAAAATTAAAAGCAACTATTTAGCTACATTAACAACAACAACTGCAGATCTGAAATGAATGAATACATTTTAATGACAAGAGGCTGAGTAGGTGCCACCTCGAAGTCTGCTTAATTGTAATCCAAGGTAGACAATGGGGAGAAGTAGCTCCGCAAATGTTTTCTTTTCGGGCTGTTAACTTATATGTGCAACTTTTGCTTTATTTCTATTTCTGTTTTCGCCACTTTTTTGCAGTTGTCATTATGTGCGCCGATCCGCAGTCCATACGTCAAATTATGCTGACAGCCGAGGAGTTGAATATGATCGATAGCGGCGAATATGTATTCATCAATATTGAATTATTTTCGCGGTGAGTACAAATACGAGTATCAAATAAATATATAAATTACTCAGCGAGCCCAAGTATGGAGCAACAACAGCAACAGCAACAACAACAACAACAACAACAACAACAACAACAACATCAATAATAATAATAATAACGTCAACAATCACACAAGCTGATCACTTGTAGCAATCGCTACAGTTTGTGGCCTTTCACTTTGGCGAAACACGCGCACTTTGAATATTCTTTACAAAGTGCGCATAATACATGTTAGCCAAGGTTATTAAAATTATGAAATTTACCAACAAAAATAGCTTTGAGCGATTCCAAAATGCTGACCAGCCAGCAATTAATATCTATTTATAAAACGAGGAAATTCCGATTTTCGACACATGTCTGACTTGACCATTATTGCCTCTAATGGCAAACAATAAAAAGGAGAAACAAAAACTGAATCGCGTCAGCACGCATACACTCCCCCCGTCCCGCCTCTCAGCATCTCTGATAGATAGCTGCTGTCTAATTACTCTGATACCTCAAATTGGCCAAGTCATTGCTTCCTCGCACCCACATATGAGCTTTTGTCTTTGTATTTGCAACACTAACTAAGCCGCTCTTTAAGAGATTTTATTTATAGTTTGGTAGCGCTTTAGCCAAGAGGCATGGTATTTGCGATGAGCTGGCTCGACTAGGGAATGCCCTGTAGCTAAAGTTGAGTTGCAGACTCAAGTATCATGACTTCAAGATAGCGGACTACGATGTGTTCAACTTCAAGTTTCTGCAGACTGAATGGAGTGGACTCCGTGCCTGTGATCCATATATCCTTTATCAATACGAAAAATTATTTCTTCTTCTTTCTTTTCTTGTTTCTGGTATCTAATATTTCAAGAATTCATAAGACTAAAGGCTCTGCTAACATACAATAAAAGAACGTATCAGAAGTAGTTTCCTAATCTCTCTCGTTTTGACTCTCTTTGCACAGCTTATCCACAGAATTCTTAAAGGGCGCTCACTTAAAAAGAGTAGAAAGAAGATGAGAAATATGTAATGGAGAGCAGCTTTTTTTTTATATAATCGAACCGGGAAGCTCCTGTCATGGCTGTACAGACAAGCCGCTCATATTTGAGCTATTTGTGCCCCGTTGTTGATTAGTAAAATTCATATTGAGTTCTGCTCTGCAATGTAATCAATGACATTAGGGGGTCGAGCGTACTACATTCATCTGCCTGATACTCCTACACCATAGAAAAAACCTACTATACACCTATAGGCGCTCGTTGGAGGTGGGGTATACAAATAGAAAATATTTGCGAACGCATACTACGCGGCAGTAAAATGGGCGAGCAAAGCTAGGCAGATGGCGGGGCTCTCGTTCTCTTTTCATATGTGAGCGGATAATCGGAATTATTTGTGTATGCATTGCTTGTAAGGCGGGCTAATCGCATAACCCCAGTGAACTTGTAATCGATCGAAAATATAGCGAATGAATAAAAATCAGTCTGTGTACTGCACTCACTATTGCATTTTGCATTTCCTGATGTAAATTCCAAGCTCTACGTAATTTAGCGCGAATCGAATCGAACCCGTATCAGATTCTCTTTCTTCTGAGATTCATTGAGATCGAGAACTTGGTTAATATGTAGGCTAAAATTAGCCTAACGATTTATATTATCTTATATTTATTTATGTTTCAACTCAGCTTCGATTGTGGAAAAGTAATTTTTAAAAATAGTTTAAAGTAAATCTAAATTGCTTATTCTAACCGGCTTGGCTGACTTAGCGGCTCTCCGCCAAACCGGTTCGAATATGCAATTTCAATTTATTTTTATACTCATTCATGAAATGAAAGAAGTATATTGGTTTTATGCTATGTAGATACAGCTGCAGAAACAGATACTTTGGTATATCCGCAAAGTAGCTCAAGGTACTGGCACCTAATAACTAACTAACTGACACTATTGCCTAACCGTATCTATAGCCTATATGGGTATGTATCTGATTGTCTGCAGTTATGATGGGCCTCCTTTAAGTCTTACACAGAGTCCACATATATCCTCAGCTCCCAACTCCAAGTTTCAGCATTCTGAAAAATAGTATCTAATAAAAAATTCGCCTTTAAAATAATTGTACGCTGCAATTCTAGCCAAGGGCCAGTCTTTCGCACACCTACATCAGTATCATATGTTGCAGTTAGCCGGAGGCAAAGGAATCTGTTGGTCAACGATAATCGATTAGCGGGAAATGTCATTCGCTGATCTAGCAGAAGGCAGCTGACATTGAGTTGGTAACACAAACAAGATCTGACTGATAACAATAACTATAACATTTGAATCGATTTAAGCGATCGTCTGTTGGCATACTTTGCGGGGAGGTGCAATGGGCACAGGCACAGGCTCAGGCACACATCTAGACGCGTGTATATGTGAGCACGTAGACCGAAAACTAGAGAATCTTTATTCACTTTGCAATATATGTGTTTCTATTAATAAATAGTTTATGACGCATATCAGACAAGCGCTAAGCACATTGATAAGCCCGCAGTACAAACTGCATAAACCGAGCTGATAAGAGGCTTGCGTTAAGTGCATTTGCCCACACACACACTCACATACACTCACTCGCAGATTTGCTTGAGATGCATCTAATATTGCTTTGTAATCCCGCTTCGCTATTGCAGGGTACCGTATATGACGTCGCTGCCCTGGTACGATAAAAACGATACCGACTACAACAACGAGCGCGCCAAGAAGGCCTACACAGCCATGCTGACCGTCACGCCGAAGCAGCCCAACGACGACGCCTACACGAAAGTCTCCAACGAGGTGAGTCGCCCGAATTCGCATGGCAATGGAGCTCCGCTAACAGGATATAGACTCCGCTTATACATCTCCTTGCGGTCGATTGCCCTCGGATCATTCGCATACCCTTTGAGTCTGTCCGAGACAGAGAGTTCTACAGTTTTCTGACGAAATTCAAATATAGTTTTAGTTTTATATATTTAAATGAAAAACTTTGACCCACATATTAACTGATCATGAATCCATATCGTAACAGAGTATTTAAGCTCTTTTGTGTTCTCTTTCCTCGACTGGAGCTAATATTTTGGGACTCTTGCATACTCTATGATAGTGTACGTGCTCAGAGGCATCCCAATTTGCATTTATATACGAACGTATAAATGATACGTTTATATGCAAGTGCATCTGTGCGTGTGTGGGTGTGTGTGTTTCTGTTTGTGTAAGTCTGCGGAATCGTAAACATATTTTTGTATGTGCACAAGGCAATTACAACGGCAGCAATACGAACAGATTCGACAGAATATCACAATTGCTCGACTAAGAGATCCCCTGTAACTTTAACGCAAATAACTATGATGACTACATTAGCTAGCAATAGAAATATATTTATTAATTAGTTCAAAAGTCCTTAAAAGTCCATTCGTGGCAACATTGTTTCTGGCCAACTTTAGAAACTTGCAGCAGCTCAGCTAACAACATGTAATTTTCTTAATCTCTTTTGCTGTTGCTGCTTGCTTGCTGCTAATGACATTTGGCTCTTTGGAACGTTGAGAAGGTGACGCATATGCAGTCGAATAGCATCAGAAACACATTACTCACATCATGATGGCAGTGCAGTGGACTATCGAGTTTCATAAGTATGTTTAGTATCCCAGACTCCAGGAATCAACTGTGAGTGAACCATCGCTGACTTTGCCCCACTCTAATGACAGTTGATAACAAGCAAAACAAAGTTTGCAACTAGGACAATGACTCCAAAACTGCCAAAATGACTTAAATGCTTTAAATTGTTATGCCCTAAGCCCTTGTAAAATGCAATTTGGGGTATAATGGTTATGCCCACTTGTTTGTAACTTTCGGAAGGAGGCCCTATATAGTTATAGATTCTTACCCAGTCCTGTCCGTCTGCCTATTATGAATTTATAAGAGCTGTGGCATTTTCAGAAATAATTACAGAGTATTCAAAGTAAGTGGCATGTGAGCATGTCGACTCAACGACTTCAATAGTGAGGACAGGACGTTGCTGCGGCTTAGCGTTTTGTCATCTTTTGATATGTGCGCCACGCTCTGTTGAGTGTGCTTTAAAAGGCGGTTGCAGTCGCTGCATTTCCACTTCATTCGAAATCCATCTCAAAGGCTGTGAATGCTTCCGCCGAAGCCCGCTAAGCCCCTTTGGGGCTATAGAACTGTGAGCTGATGGACTCAACCAGCACAGCTTCGTAAGCTGCGACGTGCAATAATTTCCGCTGGGTGTGTGGTAAAGTCTCGGCGGCGCAGTGGTGGCCTTTGCTTTTTGTTGGTTGTGCCGATGTAATTCAATTTCATGGATGCGAAAGCAATTCGGCACTAAGAGTCGCAGTTAGCCAGAGGCAGGACTAAGCACTGTTTGGCGGAATTAATGTGGTGTGAAACTCATTCACAGATCAAGGACATCGCCTCGGCCAAATACAATTACACCTTCAGCGAGAATGAGCCGATTTCGGCATTTGTGACCTCCTTCTTTGACGGCGTCCTGCTCTACGCCAATGCACTCAACGAGAGCATTCGCGAGGACCCCAGCATGCTGACCAGACCCATCAATGGCACCGACATGGTGCGACGCATGTGGAACCGCAGCTTCACGGGCATCACTGGCAACGTGACCATCGACTCGAATGGGGATCGCATCTCGGCGTACTCGCTGCTGGACATGAACCCCAGCACTGGAAGATTCGAGATTGTCGCACACTTCCTACACAATCGTCTAGAGTTTGAGTCGGAAAAGGAAATACACTGGGCTGGTGGCCGCGATCAAGCACCACCCGATCGTCCGATCTGCGGATACGACGGATCGCTATGCCCAGACAACTGTAAGTAGAGAAAGGAAACTAAATAATAATATAACTTATCAAATATATATTCATAACAAGTTCTTCTTTTAAAAATGAAACGCAATTCTATCAGAAGGTTGGCCACACTTCCTGTGTCTTATTTCATATAAGAGCTATGGATCGTATTTGTAAGATATTGACAATGCCATTATCTTTCCAGCTTTACCTGGGTATGCCATTCTGTCAATAGTCCTTGGCATAATGGTCATCATCATGGCCGTGTGCTTCTTCTTCGGATATCGGCATTATATTGCCGAAGCTGAGATCAATTCGATGAGCTGGAAGGTCTCGCTGGAGGATGTTATGTTTCGGGATGCCGCAGACCATCTCATGCGAGGCTCTTTTCACTCGCTGGTCAAGCAGAGCTCGCAGCTGACACTCATGTCCGAGGACATGGGCTCCATTAACGGCGACCGCCAGATCTTCATACCCGTCGGCATGTACCGTAAAAGCAAGGTGGCCATCAAGCCAATCGAACTGGAGAACGTCTCAGGCATTCTTTCGCGCAGTCTGATGTTGGAGCTGAAGCGTATGAAAGACTTGCAGCACGATCACTTGGTCAAGTTCTACGGCGCCTGTTTGGACCAGCGTCGCAGTTTCCTGCTCACTGAATACTGCCCCAAGGGCTCCCTGCAGGACATACTGGAGAACGAGCAGTTTCAGCTGGACTGGATGTTTAAGCTGTCTCTGATGCACGACATTGTCCGCGGCATGCAGTTCATCCATAGCTCCGACATTCGCTCCCACGGCAATCTCAAGTCCTCCAATTGCGTGGTCGACTCCCGGTTCGTGTTGAAGATCACGGACTTTGGACTGCACAGCCTGCGACGAACGTCCTATGATGTCGAGAGCGACATTGAGAACTGCAACAGTCACGCCTACTGGAAGAGTAAGCGAGCTGTTTGTTGCATAGCTGTACGATTTTAACCACTCATCATCTTCCCACTTATCCGGCTCTTGCAGAACGCCTTTGGACCGCGCCTGAACTGTTGCGGCTTGAAAATCAACGCCCGCCCGAAGGCACCCAGAAGGCAGATGTTTACTCATTTGGCATCATTGTGCATGAGATAACCACGCGACAAGGTCCTTTCTACCTCGGCAAGTGCACGCACGAGAAGACGCCACAAGGTATGCAAGGGAGCATAGTACTTCATATCGTTGGCTAATTTACGAGATCTTGAATATCAAATGTGACGACTTTTAAGTAGGACAACAAATGATCACGAACAGTACTCTGCTGGCTGTCGATCCTCATCATATTTTACTTCATCGTCGGCCAGATATGACGATGTATGTGGGGTACCTCACCATAGCTATTAACCCATGTCCTAATTGTGACTTAAACTGAAATGCTGCATTTGGTACAACAGTTTCTTTTATTATATTCTAATTTAGTGCAAATAGTAGAGGTCTAAAGTTAATTCATACACAAGTGCTTTTACAATAGGGCAAATCACAGCTGGCTGTATCGGATGCACAAGCACAACTAAACCGGAGCCATTTCCAGTTGCATATTCGCTTTGGGGTCGCTCTTGTGTCTTTGCTGGGAGTTAGAGCAGGGTTAGATCGCTTGGTGCGCAGACTGTGCTCGTTCTGGCTCAATCGGGACTGTAGGATCAACTGTTGCCGCTTCTCCAGTTCCCATAACCAATCGATTCTTGACTTACCCCAGCCGCTGCTGCTCCCGCGGTTGCAAAATATGAATTCGCAATTACAATCTCCAAATATAATCTCAGCATCTGTGGGCACTGCAACAGGTGCTATTGATCCTAATTTGCAATGAAAGCTCCGATCTCACCTACCTCTTGAGCGGATTCTCGCTGTGCCTCTTCTACTATCACACCTTGAGTCTTTCGTATGAAACATGAAATTGAATATCTTTGATTCCGCCTCTACCTCACGCCCATAACACTGCATAATCAAACAGTTTCGGAAATGCTGATGCCAGATGGCAGGACTGTCATTCCTCAGCCGTCTTTTCACCATATCCCAAGTCATCTCATACGGATATACAACTTTAAAATCTAGCGTCTAGCGGCACATATATATCTAAGCGTCTGTTTGTGTGCCAGAATGCGGCTCTATTGGCAGGCATTGTATTAGGCGTAGTCCATTGGACCTGATAAACAATAGAACGTATCTGACAATTTAAGCTACTAACACTAAAGTTGAAATGAAACATAAATCAGAGTCTGCTCGGCATCTGTCTATTCGCAGAGATCATTGAACTGGTGAAGGACTATCAGCCGCAGCAGAACAAACCCTTTCGGCCCGAGCTGGAAACTTGTGCAGATGATACCAAGGCCGATGTTGTTGGCATCATCAGACGCTGCTGGGCAGAGGATCCTCTCGACCGACCCGACTTCAATACGCTCAAGAGCATGATCAGAAAGTTCAACAAGTAAGATCATAAAAGAATTAAATCCCTTACACTTATACTTATACTTATACTTATACTTATACTTATACTTATACTTATACTTATACTTATACTTATACTTATACTTATACTTATACTTATACTTATACTTATACTTATACTTATACTTATACTTATACTTATACTTATACTTATACTTATACTTATACTTATACTTATACTTATACTTATACTTATACTTATACTTATACTTATACTTATACTTATACTTATACTTATACTTATACTTATACTTATACTTATACTTATACTTATACTTATACTTATACTTATACTTATACTAACTTTCTGGTTACAGGGACAACGAAACCGGAAATATTGTAGATAATCTGCTGAAGCGCATGGAAATGTATGCAAACAATCTGGAGGAGCTGGTCGAGGAGCGCACCCAGGACTATCTCGAGGAAAAGAAAAAGTGTGAGAAGCTGCTTTATCAGCTGCTGCCACAGAGCGTTGCAGCTCAGCTGATCAGTGGACAGCCGGTGGTGGCCGAGACCTTTGACCAGGTGACCATCTACTTCAGCGATATCGTTGGCTTCACGGCCATTTCGGCGGAGAGCACGCCCATGCAGGTGGTTCAGTTCCTCAACGATCTGTACACCTGCTTCGACTCGATTGTGGAGAACTTTGACGTCTACAAGGTGGAGACCATAGGCGATGCCTACATGGTGGTGTCCGGTCTCCCCATACGCAATGACAATTACCATGCCCGGGAAATCGCACGCCTGGCTCTGGCCCTGCTCGAGGCGGTGCACAACTTTCGGATACACCACAGGCCCGACGATCGCCTGAAGCTGCGCATTGGACTGCACACGGGGCCGTGTGTGGCCGGCGTTGTGGGCCAGAAGATGCCGCGCTACTGTCTCTTCGGGGACACCGTAAACACAGCCTCGCGGATGGAGTCCAATGGTGAGGCCCTGAAGATCCACATTAGTGAGACAACTAAGCTCGCGCTGGACGAGTTTGGCAGCTTTGTGACGACGCGACGAGGCCTGGTGCCGATGAAGGGCAAGGGCGAGATGCTCACGTATTGGCTGGAGGGTGAGGTGCCCAAGCCAGATGAAGTGATGTCACCCGGCAAGCTGATGCTGACGAGACGCTCCTCCCTCAAGCAGCCCCAACGGCAACCCCATTCCTTCTACAAACAATACTCAGAGCTGGGCGTTATGGCCACGCTGGCTCCAACTGTGCCGGCCATAGCGCTGCCCGCAGCTGAAAAGAATATCTCACCGAATCTTCGGGTCAAGCGCAAGATCAGCTCCAGCTCGCCGAAGCTTAACGGCAGCTGCTTCGAGCAACACTTTGCGAATCAAAAGACTGAGCCCAACAGCTGCTATTTGGACGCTGGACAACAGATGCCGAGTGACATATACAGCAGTCGCTCGTTGCGCAGCGAGGAGGCTGGTGCAGCAGCGGGAGCAGATGCAAATGTAAATGCAAATGCCAGCGATAGCTGGGAGCTGGCCAACTTCCGACTGCCACTAAGCGGCACGCTGAAGCAGCACCACAGTCAGCAGGGCCACCACCATGCAACACACTCCAATTCCAATTCCAATCTGAGCGGCATCCTGCAGCCAGCGCCGCAGGCGAGGGGCCGCCTGAGGCCATCCCCCACGATCTCAACGTTGGTGAAGAACCATCGCAGCGACAGCTCCGCTGCGGATACGGGCAGCACGAGCAGCGGCCAGCGGATCAAGTTCGCCGACTGCGATGAGACGCCCCTGCTCAGCAGCAAGACGCCAGCAGCGCTTCCAGCGTCGACAGCGCTCAATCTGGAGCGGAGCAGCAGCAGTTGCAGCAATCAGAACATTCCAAACCTGAGCAGTGACCATCCATATGGGTATCTAGTCAAGAACTACAAACAGCTTCTGTGCAAGCCCACAACCCAAGTCTCGAATAGCCATGGACATGGACATGGACATGGACATGGACATGGCCACGATATGTCCTTTGCCGATGAGTGTCCACGGCTCCCGCTAGCTGCCCGCGGAACCCCCAGCAGCGCCGTTACCCAGCCACTCTTGGCCAAAATCAACTCGTAGCCGTAAACACTGAGACGCACCTTAATCACCTTCTCTAACTAGTACCTAATCGTAATGATGATGCATATTAAATGTACTTGTTTGTGATAATAAGTTAAAACCAAGTTGAACAATTTAGTTGATAGCCCCAACCCACTATTTAAGCCCACAAAATATATCTCGGTTACAACATGCTTGAATTGAACACTCAATACGTTATACAATATAAATGTAGTAGAAAAGTTGAAAGTTGTTACTAAAAGAAATTTATAAGATCCAGTTGAGTAGATCTTTTAGCGTTACTGCGATATACATAACTAGAAACAAAATGTTTGAATACTTTAACCTAAATGTATATTATTTGTAATATAATTGTAAGTAGCGAATTCCTTAACTACAATCAATGTAAATACTTTATTATTTTATATTCTAAGCAAATTATTCTACTCCAGCCTTTTACCTTAATAGATTTGTTCCGTTCAGAGACGCAAAAAACTCAGAAATCAATTTAGATTATTATTAATTTCAAAAAAAAAAAAAAAAAAAAAAAAAAACTGAGATTGATTACTGTTAAATTACATATTTGATTGTAAAGTATTAAAATATATTGCTGTTTCTTTAAAGAAATAAATAAATATTTATTTTCGAAATTTATATATGTATACTTTTCACTTACTCTTACCTGACGTATATTTGTTATTATCTTCATATATCCATTTTGCTATGGGACAATTCTACGTAAAATATTATTTCATCCATTTATTTTTTTTCAATTCTATAGAATTTTTTAACTGTACGGAATTGTTCTTTTCGTAGAAATTATTAAGTTTACCGCCAAAAATGAGCAGCGTACTCAACTCAATGTAAGTTATCGTCGATAGGTTTCTAACATGCTCACGCTAACAGTTCCAATTTGAGTAACAGTACATTTTGAGTTTACAGTGCCATAGTGAGCAAAAACATGTTAATAAAAATGCAGCTGCCTGCTGTTAATTAAGGAATTGCTCAAATCAAAATACAATATTTATATTATAATCAAAGTCTACGCAGCAGCATAGGCAAAGGTAAGGTATTAGTTGATTATGTCAACAACTTGAAATGAAAGTTATCAGAAGAGATACAAAAAGAAAAGTGAATTAAAATTGCATAATTAACAATGCAAATGATTAATGAATGAATTGCAACTTTTTTTTTCAAACTTAGTGTTAATAAAATTTAAGTTGTACGCAGAAAGTTTTTTTATATTTGCAATATTTGACAATTTTAGTGTGACTGATAATTCCGGTGATTTTTGTTCAGTTTCATGTTGTGAAATAGAAATTGGCCGGAAAACGTACGCCCATTTAAATAAATCGCTCCAATTATTATCATTAATACAAAGTGTGATATATAGTAAATGAATATACGTATATATATGTATATATATATTTGTAATCAAAACGGATTCCACATAGTAAATAGTACATTAACTTTTTTATGTGAGAAAAATAGTTTCCAGCTTGTTTTGTCACGGTCTGCACCCGAGACTCTTATCGTCGTAGTAATTATCACTATTTGCGCACGTCTTTTCGTTTTTATATCACGATAACTTAAACGTTGACCTGTGTGTATCTATCTAATCAATATAATAGCCGAAAAGTACATTTGACCAACTGTAGGGCGCTGGACAACATGTTGTATTGTCCGCCAAACGTCACGTTCAACGAGATTTGGACCAAACATGGAATCTCGCACTGTTTTATGGACACCGTGGGACCGGCGATCTGCGGTGGATTCCTTCTCCTGCTTGGCGGTATCCAGCTACTGATGTACCGCAAATATGCGACACCAACAGATCCCACACAGATTACAAAGTCCCGGCTTTATGCATTGCAATTGTTCCTCCTCCTCCTCGTGCCGGTGCTGGCTTTACTGAGATTCTTCCTGAACGCTCGTATCTATCCTGATGGTGCAGTTTATGGGTACATGGTTTGTATACTCTTCACTATTTGCTTGAATACGTTTCATCAATTATTCCATTCACAGATATTCTACACGAGTGTTGTCTGCTTCTCATATCCATTTTGCATCTGCCTCATTGTCAAGGAGCGTCATTACCAACTGCCATCGATACCGACTCGGGGGCATGGCCTGATATTATTGCTCTTTTGGACTATGACATTGATCAATGAGGCGCTGGCCATAGTAAACTTGGACCATGAAGACTGGTGGTTCCATTTGAAAAGGTTGATGTCCCTTAGTAATTCACTTTCATGAAAAAAAAAAACTAATGTTGTCTTTGCTTTTGTCTATAGCAACAAAGATGAAATTGAGATGGGTCTGTTTGTTACTCGCTTCTGTTGCTCTCTGCTCATCTTTGTGCTCGGTTTGAAGGCCCCCGGCATTATGGCACCGTATAATCCGCACCAACGTCTGTATAACTCATCGACCGACTCAAATGGCAGTATGCCAACTGGCTCCGCTTTCCGCAATGGCTGGCGCAAACTGCGCACCCTATTCCCATATCTGTGGCCCAAAAAAGATAGGATGCTGCAATGCGCTGTGGTTGTTTGCATAATATTGCTTGTTGCTGGTCGCGTTATCAAACTGTTTCTCCCCATTTATCGCAAGCTGTTGGGTAGGTCATGTTCTCACTTAACGAAAATAGTGTCAATAATCGGCAATCTCCTTCTCTTCTTCTTTAGTTGACAGCTTGACCATCGAGCCTATTGAATTTCGCTGGGACTTTGTGCTTATTTATGTTGCCTTATCGTTCCTGCAGGGCGGCGGCACTGGCGGCATGGGCCTGTTCAATAATCTGCGAACTTTCTTGTGGATTCGCGTACAGCAGTATACAACGCGCGAAATTGAGATTGATCTGTTTAGACATTTGCATCAATTGTCGTTGAGATGGCACTTGCAGCGGAAGACAGGCGAGGTGCTGCGTATCATGGATCGCGGCACAGATTCAATTAACAATCTCCTCAACTATATTGTATTCTCCATAACACCTACCATAATTGATCTGATAGTGGCTGTCGTGTACTTCATCTATGCCTTCAACTGGTGGTTTGGTTTGATTGTTTTTCTCACCATGTTCTTATATATAGGTAGGTCTGAATCAACTTGAAATCGTTCTCAATCATAAAAATTTGTTTTTCTTAGCATCTACAATCGCCATAACGGAATGGCGGACTCAGTACCAAAGACGAATGAATCTGGCTGACAATGAGCAGCGCGCTCGAAGTGTGGACTCCCTGTTGAACTTTGAGACAGTGAAATACTATGGCGCCGAGGGCTACGAGGTGGATTGCTACAGGGAGGCCATAATAAAGTATCAGAAAGAGGAGTTTCTCTCGATGCTCACACTCAACCTACTGAACACCGCTCAGAATATTATACTCTGTTTGGGCCTGCTGTCTGGCTCACTGCTGTGCGTCTATTTGGTGGTGCATCATCAGACCCTGACCGTGGGCGACTTTGTGCTCTTTTCCACGTATCTTATGGACTTGTACATGCCGCTGAACTGGTTTGGCACATATTATCGTGCTATTCAAAAGAATTTTGTTGACATGGAAAACATGTTTGATCTGCTGCGCGAGGATGAGGAAATCGTGGATGCGCCTGGCTGTGCACCACTGCTAACTGCTGGCGGTGCAATCGAGTTCTCGAATGTAACGTTTGGCTACACGCCAGATAAGCTGGTGCTGCGCAATGTAAGCTTTACTCTGCCGGCAGGCAAGACAGTCGCTATCGTAGGGCCATCTGGCGCCGGCAAGAGCACCATTATGCGGTTACTATTCCGTTTCTATGATGTGCAAACGGGCTCTATATCAATAGATGGACAGAACATCAAGCTTGTTAAGCAGCAAAGTCTGCGAAAGGCAATTGGTGAGTACAAATTCTGGAGTCGCTTAGAAGAATGTTAACCAACTAAAATATCTTCTATTTAGGTGTTGTTCCTCAGGATACAGTGCTATTTAACAACACCATTTACTACAACATTGAGTATGCGAAAATTGGCGCAAGTCCCGATGCTGTTTATGAGGCTGCGCGATCGGCGGACATTCACGAGAGAATATTGGGCTTCCCAGACAGATATGAGACCAAAGTGGGTGAGAGAGGGCTACGTCTAAGTGGCGGTGAAAAGCAACGCGTGGCCATCGCCCGAACACTTCTAAAGGCACCCATCATAGTGCTGTTGGACGAGGCTACTTCAGCGTTAGACACGCACACGGAGCGCAACATACAGGCTGCATTGGCACGCGTGTGTGCCAATCGCACAACAATCATCGTCGCTCATCGTTTGTCCACCATCATTCATGCAGATGAAATATTGGTGCTCAAAGAGGGTAGCATTGTAGAGCGTGGAAGGCACGAGGAGTTGTTGCAAAGAGATGAAGGCATCTATGCAGACATGTGGCAACAGCAACTGAAAAACTTGGATGCCGAACACAACGCGAATGACAGCTCAGACTCGATTGCAGCAGATGGTCCATCAGCTGCTACAAGTGGAGCAGCGGGACGGCCACAAGCGCCGTCTACTTCTGGCAGCGGTGCTGCCAGAAGGTCGGGGCATGGGCATGGAGGAGGACGTTAAGCATTGGACATACATTAAACATAGATCTTAGGCCTCATTTTGATTATTTTTGTTGAATGTGATTTGTGGAACTTGTTGTATATGAACTGCTTGTCTGATTCCTAGTTCTTGTTCTTTACTGTAAAAAATAGAAAAATAATTATAATTTGTATAAATCTAAATAGCTTTTTATCACTCGTTACCCCTTCATTCATTCACTTATTTAAAGAGCGTCCGCAAGAGAGCCGCTCTTAACATCTCTCGAAAACCGATGCCGCTGCTTATCAGTAAGAACCTCCAGCAAGGCCAGAGCATCGGCTTGAGAACGACACCAGCTTCAGTTCGAGTGAGGAACGCGAGCGAGGCAGACGTTGAATTTCAAAGTCGTTCTGCAATTCGTTGGTGATAAAGAAAATCGGCGGCTTCTTTGAAAAGATTCCTAAATTACATATATATAAATTTATATAGTTAATGCGATATCAGAGTGAGACGTGTAAAGTGTGTTATTAAATCTGCATATTCACGAGTTTTTATTCAACGAATCATGCGGCGACTGAAGTGTTCCGTGTTTGTGTGTACGTAGAAAGTAGAAAATAACCTAATTGATAAACCCAGGGACCATATTTATTCAGGAGCATGACGTAATGTTTCATTGAATAACATTTAAAATAAAAATAATAAAAAAAAGTCCACCAGCATATATATATTTAATAATAATATTGATTAAACCGTTTTTTGCTCTGTGATGACCACATAAATAATCTATATATTTAAATATGTCCACATATACATAAATACATATGTATATAATATATTTTTATATATATATGTATATATTTCTATAGGAGTATATAGACAAAATTCAATTGATAAAGTGTATTGGATGCTGTTGCCCCCGGCACGGACTGCCATCAAGTTTATTGCCACACACAACAATTTCTTGTTGAATCCAAATGCTCAAGACCATTTTCACTTTTCAGTTCTATTTTTGGTGATCGATGTCGGTCGAGCATTCAACATAATTGGCGTCAATAAGCAAATGCTCTACGAATATGTAGGCAACGTACTCGTTGGCTCCAAGCCCCAGGACGAAGGCCGCCCGGCACCGCCAACAACTGGCTGGATAGTACGTGGAAAGCTCACGCTACAGCGTCAGAGCGAACTTGTCATGGCAGCAGCGGTAAGTCTATATAGCTATGTCAGCATAGGAACTTTGAAACTATAATAGATACTTTCTGAACAGAGGATTAGAAATACTCCACTGAATATCTAATATAACTGTTCAAAGGATTGATTCTAAATGGACATATCAATCCCAATACCAATATCTCGTAGTATGCATAAATGTACATATACATATATATATACTTATATACAGAAATGTATATATATCTTTCGTTGATATACACGCTTATGTATATATAGATGTACATATATATATGTATATATAGGTTTATATCATTTATATTCATTTATGCGCAATTAAAGTTAAAAGAAAAACAAATCAGAATTTTGATTGATTTTATGATCAATTTGTACAATTCAATCAAGCTCGAACTGTGCAATTTCTCATCCTCCCCAGTCTGTGCCTAGAAGTGCCCAGCTGTCTCAAGCTCAAGTTTTTGCAGACACTTTTGCAAAAGAATTCGCAGATGAATTACAAACAATTTAACCTTTCCGCAGTCCCAGTGCACAATGAACTGAACTCGGCTGTGAACTTCTTTCATTGAGACAGATAAAATGATGCTACCAGTATACATATGTATGTACATACATACATATATCCATATGCACCCATATATATGTACATACATACATACACACAAATGAAAATGATGTACATTGTATCTTATGCATACACATATGTACATATATACGCGGAGTAATCAGTTTAGATTGTTTTGACTGTGGAAGTGTGGGGGAAGGGATCACAAAGCGGCGCTATGCTTATCAACAGACACAGACAGCGACACAGACCCAGACATGTGTCTGCCATATGTAACATGGATCAGTCTTCCCGCTGAGTCTGACTAATCTTCATACCCTTCCATACGCTAGTATAATTTTCTCACGAAATGTGCAACCCCTTAAGAGGAATATATATATATATATATACATATATATATATACATATGTGTGTGTATATAAAAGCTGAGTAGATATTGCTATATCCGTTCACTTATCTCTTTCTGTGCAAACTAGTTCCTCATCTTCAGCCATATATGTATGTATACCACATTATGAGTATTTCTTGAAAAAGATCAAGCTAGAGTTGAGTAATAGTACGATCTGCTTGATATAAAATATTTAATATTTTTAACTAAATTTCAAACAGAATGGAAATATTAAAGAGCAACTTTGTTTTAGGAATTTAATCTCTTGCTCTTGCTAAGTGTATTTAAGGGTCAGTGCTTAAAAATTTAATACTGTTGATTGTCTTAAGATAAACGCAGCCAATAGGCTAAGACAGCTGATTTGTGGCAGTCGAAGCGAGTGTAGACTGTAGGTTACGCGACGCGGGATTTCCCCACCTATAGATGAATATTTGAATTAATCTCTCTTTCCATCTCTCTTTCATTTGCGCAATTCCAATTCAGCTGGTCATAGACGATGTAACGCTCAACAATTCGGGGGAGAAGTTTTTGCAGAACAAAGAAATGTATCCCCCGTATAAGCCCTTCAAGATCATCCTCACCAAGGAGGGCACCATCTCGCATGTGGTGTTTAAGGAGGGCGATCCCATTTGGTCGATGAACTTTAAGCGCGCTATTGCCAGCACTCTGCAGTTCCAAATCAAGTCCAGTGGCGCCTTTGTGGTAGACGAGGTTAGAGGCCTTCTCCTGCGGTATCCAAGTGATCTTCGCTCTCATCCGCTCATTATTGTTTCAGACGGGCATACATGGTCGGTGCCAGACCGAGTACTTCGTGTCGAACAAGACAAACTACATATCGATACGGAAAACGCCCGAGCTGAAGACCTGTGTGCCCTACTCGGAGGCTGTGCACATCACGCGCAGCAATGTGCCCCCGAACACGTGTGAGTTCGATCACCAGAAGAGCGTCATCATCGGCAACGAGGCGATATACGGCATATTGCCCCACAATGAGACGGGCTACTTCCTCAGCATGGCCCATGCCAAGGGCACCACGCTGATCCACACCTTCGAGTCCACGGGCGAGGCGCAGTACATCAACTCGGAGTAAGTTGACCTGCGATCTCCATATTTGGGTGATTTCTCTACTATAATTGCTTTTCAGACTCCTGCTAAACTTCCAAAATGAGACGCCGATCGACAATCCCATCGATATTGAGACCTCCATGTCGACAGAGACTTCGAATTTGCAGTTGCAGCCGCTGGAGATCAATGATCCGACTGGCGGGCGCAACCCGCAGCAGCAGGAGACATTGATAGCTGCAGCAGCTGGGCTTCTGGACAACCTGGCCGAGGCACTGGAGAGCACGGAATTTAAGTTCAATGAACCCTACGACTCGACCCTGTCCGACGTGATCAAGCTACTCAGTGAAATGGATTTCGAATCCCTGAAGAAGCTCTATACCGAAGTGGACATCGGCACTTCGTACCGACAGGAGACGATACGCAACATCTTCCACGAAATCATACCGCGCATCGGCACGAAGGCCTCTGTCTTCTTAACCCGCCACCTGGTCAAGGAGAAGACGATCAAGTCGAATATTGCGGTGCAGCTGCTGATCCCAATGCCCTTCCACATATTCGAGCTGTCAGCGGAGCTCGTGAAGCAGTGCGAGGAGTTCTTGAGCATAGGACCTGACAGACCGGATGTCCGGCAGGCGGCTATTCTCAGCTTTGCCACGCTCGTCTACAACGTGTACGTGGCACGCGGCATTGACAAGGATCAGTTTGAGGAATACGTACAGAAGTATTTCAATCTATACTTGAGTAAGTTGCGCGAGGCACACTTGGGTAATATTTAATTAAGCTTGAATCCTATTTGCCTCCACAGACGAGCGAGACTACGAGCAGAAGATGCTGTTTCTGCAGGGACTCAGCAATCTGCAGCTGGGCAATGTGGCCAACTACCTGGAGCCCATCGTGATGGAGGAAGGTAATGAGGATCTTAGGTTCATGGCTGCCTGGACCACACTCGCACTGGCCGACAAGCGCGCCGAGCGCATCTATGAGATCTACTGGCCCATCTTTGAGTCACGCAACGCTAGTCTGGAGCTGCGCGTTGCCGCCGTTACCCTGTTGCTTATATCGAATCCCACAGCGGCGCGACTGATCAGCATTCACCGCATTATCCAAAGTGAAACCGATCCGCATCTGATCAACTACTACCGCACCACAGTCACCAGCATATCCGAGACAACGTATCCCTGCTATCAGCATCTGTAAGCGAACTGAAAAGGAGAGAAACCCTTTCCTTTGATTGTAACTTTCCCTTTCCTCATGTCTCCCATTACAGTCGGCGTCTGCTCTCCTATATGCATCGGCATCTCCCCCAGAAACCCGAGCCGCGCTACTGGGTCACGGGCAACTACATATTCGACTACCGCGACTCCAAGTTCGGCATTGGCGCCATGCTGCAAACATTTCTAGTAGGCGATCCCAAGTCAGATATGCCGGTTGTGGCATACTTCAAGTTCGACACTGAGGCGCTGGGCAAGTTTACGGGCCAGCTTGCGGTGTGTAATCCCACTTTAAGCGACCTCCGTTATCCATTGTACATGAAACTTTCTGCCTTTCAGCTGTATATTAAAGCGCGAGGACTGCCCGATGCCATTTGGCAGACCGTACAGTCCAAGTACAACGGCTCCGACCCGTTCACCTTCAAGAGCATCAAGACATTGTTGGCCATGCTGAAAGCGCCCATTGTCAACTCGAAGAACTTGCACATTGAGCTAATCCTGCAAATGGAGGGCAAAACTGTGCTCTCCTACTACCTGAATCAGCGCATGTTCCAACAACTGACCTACGACAACAGTGAGTATGGACAGCGTATGCGCTGTATCTATGGATAGACAGATAACTTTAACCGACCTACGCTAACCAGCTCAGCACCACCTCAGCTATTATACTCCTATTTTCAAACACTTTATTTTTACCCTCCCTCTCACAACTCCTATCTGTTTATATGTTCAGTTCTGGATCGCTTGCAACTGCTGATCCGCACCGACAGCCACATTAATATGCAGACCGTGCGTTGGCCATTCATGAACAAGTACTCGGTGCCCACTGTGCTGGGAACATCTTCCGATGTGCTACTGCAGACGACAGTGCTCACGTCGCTGCGTGGCAATATTACGGAGCATCGGACGCCGCCCGGTACCAAGCATACGCTCGAGATCGACGCACGCTACTCGTCATACGCTACGGTTCGCAGCCGTAGCTACAATCCGTTTCTCAATCTGGACCACGAAATAAAGCGGGAGCAAGGCTTCCTCATATACATACCATTCAGTAGCGAGCTGACCCTGAACGACAGTGCCAGGTGTGCCCGGTATAGCTTCTCGCGTCCTCAGAACCTGACCAGCGGCTTGTCCTTCAAGTCGCGAGCCGTGACATCAACCCGTGGCCTGGTGACCAAAACAGCCGCCGCGCCTTTTGAGGAGATAATGTATCCAGAGCGAGGCAACGAAGTGGTAAGACATTCAAGACATTCAACCGCATCTGAGCTTCCGATCAATACCCCCTTCTGCAGTTCCAGCCCTTTAGCTGTGCCATGCCAGACCTGGGCGTCAAGCTGAAGGTCAACATAAATCTGAACGAGATGATTAAGTTTCGGGGCATGCTGCTGAAGTCCGAGTTCATAGAGAAGTAAACCTTAATAGAGGCGGAATCGAAAGTCTAAGTAACTCTCTCTGTATTGCAGTGGGTTCTCTCGCAACATGGCCGTCAGTCTGATTATGTACGTTTTTGGATTCGCTCAGCTTAGCTCCATCCACCTCGGCCACGATCGGAACTTCACCCTCCTAATGTACAATGAAAACGCCACCAAGGTGCGTCTCCTAAAGTCTCAAAGGCCCAAATGGATTTATAGTATTTTATTTTCAGATCGACGGCAATATCTGCGTCGAGGACGTACTGAAGACGTCCGAGGTGAAGGGCAAACAAATTGGATTCACGCTGGAGCACACAGACGAGACACAGAACGTGGAGTCCCTCCACAAGTGGAACGTTATTGTGGATATTCAAACCTCAACCAAGTCCAACTGGTTTAAGGTCTCTGGCAAGGTGCAGAGGAACTCGAAGGACGACGAGGAGGATTGGAAGGTGAGTGTGACTTTCGAAGAGGCTGAAATTTATTAAACCAAATATTTTTGTACCGTATTTTAAACAATGTGATAAACTCGCACGGTTAGCCCCATTTTGACCAAGTTACTCTTGATTCTTAAGCAATGAGTGTGTCCTTTTATCGGTGGGGGCACTAGCCCTCCTGTCCCGCTATCTCCAGCTCCTCCTCAGCATTGATGAGAGCCACAATGCCGTCCTGCAGCGACTTCACCAACTCGAACTCGGTAAAGCCCATGATGCGCTTGTTAGAAATGTCCATGACGCCATCTTCGATGGGTGTGTGCACGCCACCTGTGCCTTGTATCTGCAGTGACAGCTCCTCGGCCATTGCCTTCAATCGCTCCTCGTCCTTGCTCAAGAGCGGCAGGCGAATGTGCACGGACGCCCGCAATGTGGTGCCCAGATTTGAGGGACAAGCGGTCATGTTGCCGTAGCTCGGATGACGAACGAAGGATAGGTTCTTCTCCAACTCCTGTATGCCGTTGACCAGACGATGGTAGACGTCACCCAGGTCACCGCACTGCGCCGCAGATATGACGCGCACGTGATCCTCCTCGTTGGACCAAATTATAAAGGTCTCGGCGGGGTTATGGTAGACACCGCGTCCGGTCGGCCAGAAGCGATAACATCCAGCGGTCTGGAGCAAGCCTTCAGTTTTCTGGAAGAGGACCTGACGCTTGGCCATCTCCTGCTGCGTCTCGCTGTCGATATCGGCCATTGTCATATAGGTGCCTATCAGTTCGCCGTCCATGGTCTCGGTTGCGGCACGGATCTTGTCCTGCACCTCGATGAACTGCTTCTCCGTCAGTTTGGGGAAGAACGGATAGCCCTCAATATTGCGTGAGAGGCGCAAGCGAACAGAGAGTATATATTTGCGCTCCGCATCCAGATTCTCGATCTCGTCCGCATTGCCCCAGTCGACGTCCTTCTGCAGCACATCGCTGTCGTTCTCCTCCTGACCATGATACTCCCTGATAATCGGATCGAATAGCTTAGTAAACACGTCGTAACAGTCCGCATCGGCCGCGTAAATGCCCACAGGCGCGTCGTGGTGCTCGAAGCCCGCAACGGCACAGTCGTACAGATAGGCATCGACCGGAGAGGGCGAAGTCACCAGCATATACTCCTCAAGCAATTCGGGCGTGAGGTATTTACGCAAAAGCGAGCTGACTCTCTCTTCATCGTCAATGAGAGACTTGTAGCCAGCCATAGTAAGCTCCTGGTATTCCTCCGGAGACTTCTTGCTGCAAGAGAACTTCATAAATGGGAAGCCACATAAACGTGGTTGGGGACTACTTACATTTGTCCACGTAGACGCTCCAGCTCCTGCTCGAGGCGAGCTATGGTCGTCTTAGCCTCGTCCAAGTCATTCTTCATTAAATCATATTGAGCATCGTCCGGGCAACTCTCGCACATGAACTTGCGCACGAATCGAATCGCATCCTCGGGCTTGTTCTGCTCCTCGTAGAGCTTTATTAGGGCCTTGCTCAACGCATCGATGACGCCGGCGCGTTCCAGGTACTTGCGATATTGCACGCGTTTTGATTCAATCTACGAACGATCCAATGTCTTTTACGCACTTTCCACTTTATAACTCTCCCACTTACCGAAGTCATTTTGTCTCCGATGAACCAAAATCAAATAACCAAAATTTAAACACAAAACAAAGCCAATGCTCAAAATCGAAGCGACCAAACAACACGCTTGATAAACCAGAGCCTTCGGATTTTTCCACACTTTGTAACAAAAAAAAAAATGAATTTTCTGCTGAATTTATGATGTGAGAAATGCGTCTGAAACGTTTAGTAGCTGACTGCTTTCTAAAGCTGAAACCCGCCCAGGACATATTGATCAAACTAGCGACGTTTCATGCCCGGCCTGCCCAGCAATCCGAATGTGGGGCAGCAATTGTGGTTGTGGCCCGCTGCTCGGGACTCTCGTGTGCCACCTGACAATGTCTCTTGTTGTTACATAATCAAGTGGCAGGCAGTAGACAGCACACAGCACACGGCAGAGATACCCAGTCAGCCTACCGAGCCGACGACAGACAGCCAGGACATGTGTATGTTAATCGCTGCCGCAGTTGTTGTGGCTGTCTCCTTGGCTGTCGCTTCGTCATGGTAATTTGACCCACCTCCACATATGCCACTCGCCGACACAACTATCGTCCACACAAATATTAATACGACTACAGTCAAGCAGTATTACATTTGCCTATTATTTCTATATTATTTGAAGAATATAAAATATTCAGAAATTCTTAAAGATAAGAATTTTTACAAATAATATTTTGGAATACATTGGATCTTTACACACATATAAATAGATACAGGTCTGCCCCTCTAAAATTGTATTCCCATCTCCAGCATAGGCTGCTTCTATTGATGCGACCAGCAGTGTATTTGTTTTAAGTGGCCATGCAGGGTGCATGTTGGATAATGAGAGCACTTGTCGCATGTCAGTGGCTCGGTTCTTGACTCACTTTGTGTTGTGTGTCGTCTCTTGCAGGCCTGCACCAAGTTGACCTATGAACCTCTTGTCTTCACCAAACGCCCGCACACACTCAATGGCTATGTCGTATTTGGGCTGGCCGACGAGAATGGGGAGTGCCCGGAGACAGGCTCAAAGGTTCAGTTCGCTGCACGCGCAGGAGTAAGTAGCTATATCTATTCTTATTTATAGACTATTAACATCGATAATTGAATTTGAAATGCTTTTATATTATTGCAGCCCTCCGAGCATGCACGCGCCTTTCTACGGTCTGACAAGATTTCGCTGACGGACACCGACTTCTGTCCCAAGGAGGTGCTCAAGTTCTCGCCGATACCCACATCCAAGTATTGCAAGCGCAGCAACTTTGAGAACTTCACGTCCATAACACAGTACGACATGGACTTGAAGTTCAACAATGTGAGTTGAAGAGCACATGAGGGGCTTCCCAGATCGAATATCTAATTATTATGCTTTTCAGATGCCCGCCTGGTTCGAGCTGTGGTCCACGCGCCTGGACCATCTGGTGTCCGCACTGTCCGCCAACAAGGTAGACAGCCTGCATATGAGCCAGCAGATCAACATAACGATGCACACGCCGCACGATCACTTCTGGCTGACTGTGGAGGTGAACGGCGTCCATTGGCGCATATATCACATACCGTTCCTCTACAAGCTGGACTCCAAGTTCGATGCCTCGCACCAGCTGACCTACGACTCGGGCTTGAAGCGCTCCTGCTCAGTGATCAATGGGATGATCAATTCATTCGACGACTACCTCATTAATCTCGGAGAGATCGCAGCAGACCCGAATTGCCAAACTCTACTGGTGGCAGACTGTTCACCCCTGCCGAAGATGGCCGTCTTCCTAACTCCGTCGCCTGACGCCAAGACGCTGGCCAGCAACTACGGACTACGTGTGCACATTGGCCCCAACTACTTTAATTTCCGTTCGCGTGCCGGCAACAGCAGCCATGTCGACGAAGCGCCTGTGTTTATTTACGTGAATCAAGCACAAACACCATATGACGTACGCCAGAAGCCATATCAGTGGCCCATCGATGACAGTGATTACGCATTCCGGTGGGTTGGGTTCATGGACAACAGTTGTACAGCTATAAATAATATTTTACTGTTTAATGTTTCAGGGTGGAGCTCAACGAGCAAAACATTTTGATTGTGGAGTGCACCAAGCTGAGCGCCACCATCCAGTTCGACATGTACAACATCTTGAACTTCGAGATTTTCGGCGTCTACAAGCACCAAATGTGCGGCCTCTGCAGCAAGCCGCTTAACCGCATGCAGAATTACACGCTATGCGAGCCGGATACGAAAGGGACGACGGCACAGACGCCTGTGTCTGTACCTCTGGCTGTGCGGAATGTGTCTGAAGTACTTCTTACATAAGGGCAATCGTAAAGTGTAACTAAAGTTAATAGAACGCTGTAGAAAAGAACTCGAAAACGAAGCTAAAATACATGTACAGCTCGGCGGTCTTTAAAAAAGAAACTGATAACAAAACAAATATAACTTAATTATACTATTAACAAAACTTAAGTAACGCAGTGCTTCCAAAATCTACAGGGAACAAATAATGTAGCATACTTATTGGGATGCCAAATTAACTCTATTCAAGACAAGTTTTGCATTTAATAATTGCATTTATTCAATTTATAGCAAATATTAAAATAAAACAAAGAGTTTCTATGATTAAATATGGATTTTTTTTGATTTGATGAAAATCAAAAGAAAATGTAAGTGAAATGGCTGTTCAGTAAGCGATTTCAAACTAAACTTGCGGCAATTAAATTCACAGATTGCACTATAACAAGCTTTTGTCATTATAATAAAGAAATATTTTAAAGTGAGAATTCAAATTCATAATTATAAGTTTAAGAGTTTTTTCAACTCAAAGGCACAAAAAGTCAAATATGTTGTCATATATATATATATATATATATATATATATATATATATATATATATATATATATATATATATATATATATATGTGAATGTTAATGCTACTTCTCCCGATCGTCGTTAAGTCAGCAAATGCAAATTCTCTTTAAGTGAATAGTGTTAGATATCATGTTGTCATATATATGTATGAATGTTACTGCTGCTTCCAACCCACTTGCTTCTCACGATCGCGATGCAGTTGGGTCAGCAAATGTAAGCGCAACTGGGTAACGGACTCAAGCGTATCGTTGCACAATCTGCATGTTAGGGGCTGCATTGTGCCCTCGCTGCAAAAGCAAACCTCAATTTTAATATAACATTTCACATGCAAAGACGAGCAAGATACTTACAAGTTGCGCCAACTGTACAATTCCTTGCAATTTGCTTGTAAAGATAACAAATTTCCCATATTCTCGCTTTCCAAGTCATAGGAGCTGTGCATTGGGAATATAGCACGTTTGCCATACGGCTCGGAAGGCGGCTCCAAATCAGACATGTCCTCCCAACGGTATTCGGAATTCGAAACGTGACGTTCAATGAAACTGCGATCCTTGCCAAGAAGACTGCAAATTTAATTTGAGAATATAAATCTTAGTTTAATGTTTCAAATTTTATGTTTGATTATCACAAACCTAGTAAGCAGAGATCGCAACTGATTGAATATTACAACGCGATCCTCCGTGCCCACAGAGGGCATTTCGTTGACATCGAAATTGTAAAACATACTGTCAATATTATAACGCATTTGGTTTATCTACAAAACAAGAGATTAGGAAAATTTACAAATAGGATATAAACACAAAATAACTTACAATGCGGATATCATCTTTAAGTATAGTCACATCCAAATTGATGACCATATCGTGCTCCTCAAAATACGGTTCCATGGTCTCGGGGTTGAAGCCGAGCCCCGTCAGCAGCGATATATACTTCGTGCGATTCTTATTGCATTTGATTTGCATGGTAGGACAGAAGAGCATGGCCATAAGAGCACCAAAGCCATGTATGTTGGGCATCAAGGTCGTGCCGCGAGCCGTCAGCTTATCAGAGCTTTCAGTTACAGAAGCAGCCACAACCATCTGATCGTGACGATCCTGTGGATCAGTATCCAAGAGCACTGAATTGACTGATTCTTTGTCAATGAAGACAGACTTATAAATGCCAATGCGGAGCAATGAATGAATGGTGCTCTCGAGAGGACTGAATGGTCCTTTGAGGCGTATACTAAGGTTGCATTTATCAAGAGGTGGTGGCTCTAAATCGGCATCCTTTGGCAATTGGGCGAAGCGTAAATACTCCTCATTGATGAGCGCTTGGTCTGCAATTGAAATGTGACGTTTGGTCTCCTGCTTACGTATTCGCATATCGTGATCCTTTCGTGACATATAGTCTTCGTCGGCCCGTCGAGCTAACTGGCGTTCAACCAGTATATCGTTAAGCAAACCCTCGCGCAAATGTATGATGACAGCAGCCACATTGTTCACCAGCGAATAAATCTCTAGCTCGACCCGTCCGGATGTGGCAACCGAGATCAACATATCGTTGGCGAGTTTGGGCCAGCGATTATAGGAGCTAGTCACCGACGACGGTTGCACTAGAGCCAAGCGGCATTCGAACATTCGCGGCGGCAAACGCTCAAAGTCACGTTTAAGCTCAGGCGACATAAGACGCAGCTTATCAATGGGCAGCATTGCCACATCGCCATAATCAATGAATCGCACAAAAAACTTTGGATAACCATTTATCTGCGTCTCTATCTTTATTACTACTGCGCGCTGGAAAAGGTTTCCCCGCTTTGCCAACAGTTGTAGGCCCTTCGTAACTGCCCGCGCATTTTGTACGTAGCAGCTAAGCTGCTGTGGCGCATTGAATATCTCTGACATGCTCGCAATGCGCGCAGCGAGCGCTTGCGGCTGAAAATAAAATTTGCCACAGCTGGCAATCTGCAGAATAGATAAAGGAGAAGTGTATTCATACCATTAGTTAAAGTAATATATATAAAAATCAATCTCACATTAGTAATAAGTCCACAGACGGTCTTATCGAATACCGATGGCAAGGTGAGCAGCTCTACGGCCCATTGCTTTGATGGCGGCACCCAGGCACTGTCCTTGATTACACCAATTCTATGCTGCTGGACATACTTAAACGCAGAGTTTTGACTGTAGAACAAACAGGAAAAAGTCGTAGTCATTATCCATATGTGGATAATTTAATAAACTTACTCCATAACGCGCAGTGGACGATATTGATTCTCAAGACGCATGCGCACAGCTTTATATACCTCGGTCGTGACGCGACCCGGCACCTGTACGACCTTTGTGGCATCCGTATCCTCATCGTCTGCTTTAAACGTTACGAACACCTTTTCTGAGCCGTGATGAAAGATAACGTCAATGCTCTCAGGTGGGATTTTCGCTTCTAGAAACAGATCCTTGACACGCCGTGTGTATAGCTCGCCCATGTCGCGCGGCTCGTAGTTGGTGAAGAAGACGGTGCGGCATGGATCGTTGCCACCAATACTTTGGAATAAGCTCCGATCGTAGTCGGCGCTCGCTTTGTTGTCTCGCATAAAATAATTGGGATAGAACGCTCCAGCAATGATCACCTTTAGAATAATGGACTTCTCGCGATCATCCCACATGTGGCAGGCACCATAAGGCAATGGCTGCATATTGACACTTGCGCATCGCTGGCGCAAGTCCTGTACCATCAGATGCATCTCCTTAAGCGAGCGCAAGTTAACGTTAAAGCGCCTGGCCCACTGCTGTGCCGACTCCTTAAGCATTCGATCCTGGCACATATTGAGATAGATCTAAACATAATCCAACAAATATTAAATATCAATAAAGTTGCTGAAGTGTTTGTCCATTTGCTCCTTACTCTATACACTCGCCAGATGGCTATCATATCAGAGCCCGAGCCATCGGTGAATATGTAGTGCATCCAGAAAGCATCATTCGTCTGTCCTCGGTTTGCGGTCAGGTACAAGCTGCGCACAGTCATGCCAGCCGCTATAAATAAATAAATAAATAAACAAAACAACAATGAGAGCTATTCATTCATTATTCGCTTCACCACTTACCAATAACTATGACTTCATCCAGGCAATTAAAGACGTAACCCAGTATGATCAGACGACTGAGACGTACGTCTAGCGGAAATCTAGACATAATTTTCCCCCAAAACGTAAGATCGCCATCGAGGTCATCGTAAACGCCATCAAGCGTAGTGTACAAGGCGCCCACCTCCTTAAGAAGCAACACCGTATTTTGTATGTCTGAGAGATTGGGAGGTGACATAGCAAGAGCCAAAATTTCACTCGGGCTTCCCAGCTCAAGTTCCTTGGCTTTCAGTACTGAATTTTGAAGGGGCGATCGAAGCATCTCAGGTATGCCGAACTCTTGCATGTGTTCCATATAAAAGGCTTTAGTGACCATACGATAAACGCGTCCGCTGCGTAGGCGGCCAACGCGACCAGCACGCTGGCGGCAATTGACCTTAGAAGCCCATTCTAAACGCAAGCTGCTAAAATTGGACGCGGTGTCGGTGTGCAGAACCTTGGTTAAGCAAAAATCAATTACGTAGGAAACATCTGGCACTGTAATAGAGCTCTCCGAGATGTTGGTTGTCAATATGACCTTGCGGTGGCCAGGAGGAGGAGGCTGAAAAACTTCCTCCTGCGAATCGGGTGACATCAGGGAGTGACAACGCACGATGGTGATTTTTATGCTAGGACTGGAATGAAAATAAACAAAATTAGCGGCTTAGTTAAGTAAAATTATTTATTTACTTACTTCTCTTCGACGATTCTGGTTATATGCTCCGCCATGGTGTCTATCTCATTGATGCCCGGCAGAAAGATAAGGACGGCGCCTGTGCGCTTTGCCTCTTCATAGGACTGCTGGGATTGACCAACGGCCTTGCGCTCCATATTATCAATGACCAAAAGAAGTTTGATGGCATCGCCATATCCCTCAGGACCTATGCCAGGTGTGGTGCGCTGAGGCACATCCTTCCAATGAATATTTTTCAGCTGGTCGCGATAGAATTTGACAAGAGGATATTTACGTCCATGGCTGGCGGTGACCACGGGCGGAAGTGATGAGCTCATGGCAAAGTACTTTAAGAACTCTCGCGTATCAATTGTGGCCGACATCAGAATAACTTTCACATGGCGTGAATTAAGCGCCAGCAAGCGGCGCACCACGATCAACAAGAAGTCCATGTCCTGATCACGCTCATGCACCTCATCCAGTATGATGTGTGTATATTGCGTTAAGGTTTTCAACCGGACAAGACTGTTCAGCAAAACACCTGTAGTGCAGTACAGCAGACGCGTGTCCTCCAAATTCGACTGGCGATGTAGACCAACCTGGTAGCTGCACACAGTACCGGGTTCCCATTTTCTCTCATGGCACACACGATTAGCAATCGAAATGGCCGCAATACGGCGCGGCTGAGTAACGACAATATTACAATATTCGCGCCGTTTGAATGCCTCATCCAGAATATATTGCGGCACCTAGCGGTCAACAAACGTAACATGAAGGCCGATAACAATTTAATAAAAATTCATTTCTACAATCGAAAGTATTACAGCGATATATCACCCAGATGGCAACGCTGCACAATGCAATTGTCAACAAATTTTAAAGCGCAAGAATAAAAGGCCAAACTCCTAAATAGAGTATATTGAATAAACCATTGCATGGAGCAACATGTTTATGACGACTGCTGGCAACTGCTGCAAAGTTTTGGACGTGCCGCTGATGTTTCGCAGGAGGCAAAATTCGAATTGTTCTGTCAAAAATGGCACGAGCTGCAAACACAACATATTTACTCAGCGCAAACCAATCACATCGAGGTGATTGAGACCACAATGGCAGCCATGCATGTGGGAAAACGGGTGGCATGCGGTCGCCGCACCAACGGTGAACCGTTCTCGGCGACGCGCGCTCAGCGTATTGGCGGCATATATTTGCTATACGCCATCTACAACAAGCAGCCAACGAAATTGTTTGTGAAGATTGAGGTCTCACCTCGCACATGGCAGTCGCTAACCGAATATGTGGAGCAACTGCGTCGCGACTGTGGAGATCGAAAAGATACGCAGCAAGTCAGCCACATCTTCTGGCAACTGGTTCAACAGCAAGCTTTCCGCCACACAGCCTTGGACTATTGCCAGGCACTAGATGCGCTGGCCGCTTACGACAGTTTGGAGAGCTTTGCGGAAGCCAAACAGCAAAAAAATAGTTCAGCGGCGCTGTTAAAGCAACAGCTTAATCCATGTAGTGGCAGCCTTGCCGATGAGCTCAATGAAATAGCGGACTTGGCAACCAACTGTAAGATGTTATGCCAGCTGGAGACGGCATACAACAAGCAGATGGAGCCCCATCGTTATTCCTTCCCCCCCACAAACATCTTCAACCATTTGCGTTATGTTTTCTATGAGATTAACGATCTGTTGTCTGACGAGCAGCCCACAACATCAAGAGTCACAAACGAACAGCTGGATCTGCGAAAAAGAGCCCGGCAAAAGGCAATGTTTGGCGAAGCCAAGGAAAACCCGCCAACCGAAGAGGTAGCAGAAAGGCATCTGGTCGAATCACGTGATCCTCACGAGCGACGCATGTCATCGGCGACGGTGTTTGCGCGCAGATTGCCAGATGATGTGATTCGGGACTTGGAAAGCTAAAGTCGTTAGCTAAAGCCCAATCAAACAATATAGTTAAAGAAATATGTTAGACTAAGTCTAAGGTGATAGTTCTTTCCAAAAAATAAAAAGCTTGACTTAAACTAAAATTATGTAATCAAAAATTAACTAAACGCTAAATTTACTGTCTCTTGCTGGTAAAATATCGTTCGAAAATATGATTTGATCAATTTAAAAAGAAAAATAAACTTGATCTATAGGTTGTTTGTCAAAATATACGAACTTATGGATGCCGACATTGCCAAAAACAGCTCGGCTTTTTATAACGGGAGCCCATAATAAATGTGATTCAAAATAATAGACACGTGGGATTCTATACGTAATCGTAAGTTTAGAATTCCTTGTAAGTGTTCTGAACTAGTTCCTTTGGGTTGATTAGTTTCGAGTTCTGAGAGGCTCTCATTGGATAATTGATTTACAATTTGAGTCAACATATGAATAGATGAAATGCTGCGCAATACTTCATACCTGTGTAGTCTTGCCACAGCCGGTCTCGCCTTTTAAAATGACCACTGGATTTTCTCTAATGGCGGCTACGATTTCCTCGCGCTGCTCGTAGATGGGCAGATTTTTGTTACGATTCAGATCGAATCGGTATTTGGCATAATATGCTTCATCAGAGCGGACGGCTGGCACTTCTTGCACTGGCGCCTCATCATCGTCGCTGTCGAGCTCATCGAGTGTTCTGCTATGCTTCGGTTCGCTTTGCCCATTGGCGAGCTGTTGATATGAAAATAAACAAAGCGCAGTTCCAATTACAAATGACTTACACGCACACATGTACACACATACTTTGTTCATGAGCTGCTTCTCTTTTTCGACTACTTCGTGTATATAATCTTTGCCTATTATCTTGCGTTTGATCGGCTTAGAATCAGTAGTTTCTGTTGTAAATGCCTTCGGGTTGCCAGTTATACAGCCTTTCGGTGCTGGTCCGCGATGAAACGGTTTTGAAAAATCAAAAAAGTTTAACAAATCGGCATCCATTTTGGCGAACATCTGAAGTATTAAAAAAAAAACACTTCCAAAATATACTTTACTCTGTCCGCGCGCTACACAGATTAAACGGCAAATGACAAGTTTTCGATGCTGGCAGCACTCGTATTCAACTCTCGTTTACCTACACACTTAACCGATAGGTTTCTGTACTCACCAAATATCGATATTTATTTCTAGCATCTATGCGACAAAGGTATCAGTATCGATGCTTTATTAAACTGCTGCTGACGTTTGACACTGTAGATAAACGACACATTAAACAAAAATTCTAATTTTAAGAACAAATAACATACAATACATACATAAAAAAGGATCTGCCTAAAAGGAGCGCAAAATGACACGTAAGTTTACAAACAGAAGGCTGCATATACTCATCTCTTTATCGTCTATTGATTAATTTTGAGTCAGATAAATGCAGAGATTTCAATAACTAAAATAATATACATGGAAATCCATAAAAGAAACAGGCGAAGAATATTGATTACCTTACTTGTCACCACCCGTATATACACTTTTATATATGTCTATATATGCATATTCATATATATACGCAAATATGCATGTGTGTAAGTCTGCTTATGCATGGCGTGTATTCTTCTAACCTCTACAAACGAACTACAATAAATTAGCATGCGAAACTAATCGTAAAGTTAACGGCTAACTAAAAAGCTCTATTCGAACTGTATTGTTAATCAAAAATCACTTTTTTTTAGGCGGAAATCAACGGGACCTGGCGCGCGCCAAAAATCAAAAGAAATTGGCGGAACAAACAAGAGGCAAACGCACTGATACCCTTACGGTAGAACAACGCAAAGCCCGGTGAGATGGAACTTACCTGACGCCTGTACATCTGTACCTGTACTTGTGCAACTATCTCTAGTATTTGTTTATTATTTGCAGCGACGCTGAACTGATGAGAGAGAAACAAAAGAAAAAAGAAGAGGATGCGGCTGCAGCTGCTGCGGCTTCTAGCAAAGGCAAATAGAAAATATTGATTCCAGTTCCAGCTAGAACAGCGTGCATCCGTGCAATACGTCTTAGGTCAACTCAAAATTTTAGTTAGGCATAGTCAGTTACATGAAAGAAAAGCAGCAGCTGCAATCCGGAGAAAACGATCGAGGCCAGCGTTCGACTCCTGGATAATCAATAAAAATCAATTGGTTTAATTGTGCTAAATGCGCGAAATGTGAATAAAAGGCAACGAAGCAGACGTATATAACAACTACGCATCCTTAGGCAGAATATATATACACACACACACGCCGGAAAACCCAAAAGATCCGTTTCATTACCCAGCTAAGCAATTTATTATAGTAATCATTTCTCTATATACCTGACTAAATTATTTAATGTAAAATATACAAATTTTCAAATAAAGCACTACATACAGCCAAAAGCACACGAAGGACGCACAAGCATTACTTCTGGGTCACATTCATTCAAATAGAATGCAAATATATTGTTATTGAAATAAAGAAATTCGAATGCTTACTTTCGTATATCGATCATTCCACGTGCTGGTCGTACCATAAGGTTGTATAACAAATGATAAAAAGTTGTTTCAAATCGATTAATGCATGGAATGGTCTTAGGACAAGGATTTTCTGTATTTGTAATATAGTATGTTTCTTATCATTCTTGAACATTTAAGAAACCATTTTCGTCTCAACTAATCTATATCCCTGGCTGATGGCTATGACAATCAAGAGATGCTCCCTCATCAGCTGAAAGAGTCAGACTTGTTATTTTTGTATTAAAAATGGAAACAGGCAGAAAGGTGATCACAAATCAAGACACAATATAAAATAATAATAAAATAAAATAAAATAAAAGTTGTTATTGAATATACTGTTGAGTGTTTAGAGGACGCTATATACAATGTTCTATATCCTTTTGCATATATCTCAAGGGCAAAGGGTGTACAAAATCGATCATCTATACTTTTCATTCAATTTGTGAAGATATTATCTATCGCAACCTCAAATTTAGCACGAATTTGCATACAATAGATCATTTGTAGGTCAACGAAGAAAATCAGATGAGATATTGAATAACCGAAGATTGAATACTCTTAAAATGCATAAATTATATTTTATACATACAACATTGATAGCCAAATCAGATCAGAAATTGAAGAGTCCAAGTCTGGGAAACACACATAATTCGTGCTGTAACGAAAGAAAACTGGCCTCAAATGGAACCCCACTGCCAATAAGTTGAATGTAGCATTTCCATTTGTATAAACAGAGGTGAAATGCCCAAAAACAAAAGTAGAAACCACGAACCACTGCCAGGCCAAACAGGCCAAGCCAACCAAAAATGGGCGACAGCGAAGCGTGTTGGCATCATATCTATGGCGCGTATCTCAAGTAAAACTAGTCGGAGTTCCATGGGATACGGATGTCGATGCTGGGAGTGGGTCCGCAACTGGCACAGGGTCGCGTGCGAGACGCTCATGTGCACACAGAGTTCTTGGAAATGCCTCAAGCACAACGACAACTGCAATGACCAGCTGCCCCGGTAATGAGCGACTTCTAATGATTTCCTCGGGCATCTAGTGCAAAGCGTTGTCGTTGATATCGCCAAGCAAACAAAGGTTCATTGTTAGTTTAGTTTATTTTGTTTGATAAGTCTATGGCGCGCAAAAAGCAGACAAGGCAATAACAATAACAGGTTTTTTTTAGACTTACAAGTTCCCACAGCAGAGAAAGCTCCACGACGAAAGCTTGAGCAACGCCAAGAAATCTTTAGTTTCAGAACTTTTCTACGCCACAATACAAAAGAAAAATAAAAACTTAATCAACGACGCCGCCGACGTTGACGTCGACGTCACAGCAGCCCAACGCTGAGAGCTGAGAGCGATCGTCGTTCGCTGTCGATCGCCTCTCTATGCGACTCTCATGGACAGTACGCGCGCGATTTCAGTCGCTACGTGAAACTCGCCGCAAGCACAACGAAAACGCGCGCCAAACCGTGCCAAAAAGACGTGTTCAAACTAAAGCTACGCATATGATAGAAAAGATTCTCAAAAAAAGCAAAAAGAAAATAATTAACTAACGGTAATTGCGTTAAAAAAAAAGGGGTTGCGCTGAAAGTGAAGTGGGAGAGTGGAAGATTAGAAAGTGTAAGTGAAATTTGGCCAACTGCCAGCCCATTTGGCAGCCCTTAAATGCGGATGGAAACGCTAATGCAAATGCCAAGTGTCTGACATTATCAGCGGCCAATTGGCAAGCGAATGCAACAGCAAAAAGTTGAAATGATAGCCTATGCCTGGGCACTGGGCAGCTCGATCGAGCTATCGATTGAACGCCAAATGCAAATCAAGTGATAAACGATCGCCACGGAATTGAAATAACAGGCGTACAGCTTTCGACTGTTAGGGGCCCGAGCTAACCGAGTTCCTAGTTCGCTCCCCCTTCACAGGGGGAGGGGGACGCAGTCGATCGGAGACGATCGTCTGCCATTGACAGTCGCAAGTTGCCCCTCGCCACTTGCCAGTCGCAGTAGCAGTAGCAGACGCAGACGCAGTCGTGTGTTTCATTTTATTATTTATACAAAATATATTCAATTTCATTTAGCTGTCGCTGTTGTTTTTGTTGTTGTGGTTGCCGTTGCCGTTGCCGTTGTCGTCGTCGGCGCCGACAGCAATTTCAATATTCAAATGATCATGATCATTTGACTTCGACGATCGCGTTTCAAAGCTCAGCTATTTCTGAGCGCCTGCAACAGCAAGCCCCAACAAATTATGATTAATACGCTAAACAACAACGACAAACACGAAAACAATTAAATATTATTACTAACAACAGCTCCCGTTTGCATTCTGAGCGCACAGCCTGCTCACCTACATCTGCTTCTGACCCAATTTGTAGACGGCATTGATGAAAACTTATGAGCAAAACAAAACAGTTTGTTTGTTTTCTTTCTCTTCGGTTATTTCTGTTGCTTTTGCAATTGCGCTCTATATAGGCATGACTGCATATGTATATATTGTATATATATTGTGTATAAATTGTATTTCCTTAGTGCTGCACTCATTGCTGGGCATGATGTCAGCTCCATCTCCCACTGAAAGAGAACGCGTTGGCATTGAATTTGACGTCAACAACCTGCAAGGCTAAAATTTATTTTTGGCCTTATGAGCTTAAAGTCTGACTAAAGAAAGTGCAAATCAACAAGAAATGCATATCGAATGGGCCTGTGTACTGCGAACCTACAAGCAAACACTCAACTCAACCGGCCTGAGCGGGCGTATACGTAATATTTGCATAAATTATCATTTTTGGCAACCGTCTGCGCTACTTTTTAGGTATGCCAGTCAGCGATGCCCAATAAAAATCACATTCAAAGTCGATAAGACGAGACGAGCACTGAATAATATTGAGCCAATTGTTGAGCATGGCATGAGACAAACACCTGTTTCATCTTTATCGTACAATTGTTGCTAAGGATGACGAGATTTATATATATATATATATATATATATATATATATATATATATATATATATATGTATATATATGTATATATATATATATATATATATATGAAAAGAGAGGAATATATATTTATAGTTAAGACAACTTAATGAAGCGTTGTCATTGCCCAAAAATTGACGAGCACTCGACTCTGACACATTTATGTATATATACTATTTATTTAATACTATAACGCTTCATTAGGTTGCCTTTTAGGCTTGAGCATTAGGACACATTAGGAACTAATAAAAATAAAATAAAAACTGAAAAACCGAAAAGCTTTTACAGACTACAAATTGCTCTACAATATAGTATAGGAAATATAATAAATATATATTCTTTCTCATAAATATATAAAGACAGCAAAACGAAGCATTATTATTCAATCTGAAGGAACCGAAAAAAATATTAATATTAAAAAAATAATTTTGCATTTTCAATAATTATATTTCAATTACTTTTTGATGTCATATCATATGATATCATATAATAAAATAAAATAATGAGTTCAATTTTAAAATACAAAAAATTATGTTAAGAGATTCTAGCCGCCCATCTTTTCCATATCTGACACAATCTAAATATACCCGTTCAGGCTTCTCGTTCGCCAGAGTATGCCCAAAGCGAAAAGAGCGAGCAGCAGAACGTGAAGGTTAAAATTTACAAGGCAATCAGCCAGGCAGTTAGATAAAATAGCGGAATACTAAATGGAATACATTTCTAGAAAATGTTCTAATGCCATAAATGAAGCAGCCGCACACCTTCAGAGACTAAAGTAGGCGTTCACTTTGGTACAGTGGGCCACAAGCATCAGTTGCGCGAACAAAAAGTGCTAATATATATTTAATTAAAAGTAATATATATGCTCTTTATATTATTTTAAAATCAGAAACTTAGAATCCTGAAATATTGTTATTCCTAGACCTCCCACGGTGTTAGATATTTCCATTTAATTACAGATCTGTGAGGTAGCCGCTGTGGCTGCGGGCTAAAAGCATTTTATTTATTATAAATATCTATAGATTTGTTGAGAGTACAAAATTCTCGCGACCTTGTGGACTATTTATAATTCATTTTGTTTTTGCGCGCTTGCTCGTTTCATAAATGAATCATTTTTATGGCGGCTTTTTATTGTGTGTTTTCTCACTTTCGCTTCAGCTAAAGCTAAAGCTAAAGCTAAAGCAAGCGAAAGGAAAATCTTGAAGAACTATATTAGATTTAGTTGTTGAACGCGTTCAATGTCTGTTCATGACCATGGGCAGACTGCGACAATATACATACGTATGTATATATCTGACCTGACAGAGAGCAGAACGATAGATATGCGCAGATGTGTCTCAAAGATACACAGCGCCATGTGCGTGTGCTAAAAGTTTGCCATTGCTGAAAGCAATAAATGATAAATAGAAACTTTTCAGTCGTTCGTTCACCCTGCAACTTCAAAGGCGGCAGCTGAGTAGTGCAGCTGCAACAACTTTAATTGATTTATACTTGTGGCGTTCGCCAAGTCAAGTGATTGAAAGCCTCATGCGGACAATAAACGTCCGTTGCTTGAAACAAAAATTATCATTCCCAAAAGCCGAGACTCGATTCGAGTTTTTGTAAAAACAAAAAGCAGCCGCCGCGTGCTTTCAACTTGTCAAATTTGGTAGAACGATTTTTGACCGGTTTGCCAAAGCTCCGTCATATATCGAGACATTTGCTCCCACTAGCCTCACAGATTGAGCAATTTTAGCCAGCTTCGAGTCCCGCTCGAACAACAGAGACAATACGATTTTCTGCCTTCATTGTGCTTCGCGTAAAAAGTAGCGCAGAAAATGTCAAATTTAATTACGCGTCGATGCGCAAACAAATTGAGTGGGAGGTTAAACAAGAGTTCAACAATGATTAAAATTAAGCTGAACAACAGCCCGAAACATGATTCAAAGATACATTTGTATCCGCAAGATACAAAAGCTAGGCACACGCTGACTGCACAACAATTTACCCAGGCCCAAGCCGAACGGCCTGATTAACCCATATAGACGCCCGCTGCACCATTGACTTGAGCTCAGTTGGTTTTTCCTATGCCCGCTGAATTTGAAATCAGAGCAGTTGACATGATTTATACTGACTATATTCATTTCAGTGCTTATGCTGCGGGCGTTTTTTGTTTTGTTTAGTCGTTGGCCAAATAGGTCATGCAATCATGATAGATGTGTATCATATATGTATATATATGTATGTATATATAGATAGTTATCACAATTTATAAATTTATCACAATTATCTTTTAACTACAGAGTACAGACATGTTCAATAGAAGGCTTCAAATGTATATGAAATCATAGTACATTCGATTTACGAAAGGATCTTATAAAATCTGTTAATATAATGATGAACTTAAGTAATTTGTTTTTTTTAAATATATTTGTATTAATATTTGTTTTTACCAGCCAATTTGGCATTGTATAAATTTTCTTTCTCAAGATTAAATATTTCTAAAAACAAATACTTGTGCTATGAAGTAAGCAGTCATAAATAGCTTTTTTTCTTAATGAATTAAGTTTCACGCAAACTTAGTCAAGTAAATTTACTAAATGAATAACACAAAAGACTTATAATATTTATAAGCTAACTTCCGCTCCGCATATCAAATTAATTTACTATTTATATTGATTGATAAATTGAGAAGATCGATTGATTTATAACTTGATTATTGACCTCGGCAATTGAGTGCTTCAGATTATAAAGTGAAAATATCCATCAGATAATTTGTAAATGTATTTTTCAATCAATTAACACAATAGCTGATTTTTTTCGGTAGCTGCATAAGCTTAAAAGACTTTCCATCGCCCAGCCTCTGCTTCTCTTGACTTGGCTTCTCTTGATTCATAGCTCTTTGAGCTCTTTCCATCTGCCAGGCTTTCACATTTTTCACATTTAGTGCAGCATTCAATTTCTTGAATGCAGTTGAGATGCGCGCCCACACACGTTGCACCATGACAATCGCTCAGCAACAAGCTGCACTTGTCAAACACTTTCCAACTGAAGCCCACATCATCGGAGAATTTGCCTTTGAAATTCTTCAGAAAAGTCGCCAGCGAATCGCGTTCGAGTCGCGAGCATTCGAACGCCTACGCGTTCGCTTGAACTTGACTCTGCGAGCTGTTTATGACCACATGGCAGCTGGCAGCTCAGTTTAATTGTATGCAAGCGGAAGTTAACGTCACCATTAGATTTTAATGTGCTTATTACACGGCCCATTAGCAGATGGCTCCAGCTCAACTTGGCCAACGTGGCGCACAGTGCTCAACTGATAGCTGGAAGCGTTGTATACGTGTCAATATCGATGCCACTTAGTCAATCAGCCACCTACGCACACACATTCGTAGTATATGGGTTCGCATAGTTGGCATGCCTTCATTCCAATGGATGTAGGTTGCCACACAGTCCAGCTAATTGGCCGTATCAAGAGCTTCAAGTGCGGTGCTCCACAGACCACATGCAGACTCTATGTATATCAGAGAGTCTGAGCGAAGTCTTGCCACATACACACAGATGTATAACGCGTATCGTATAACAATAGGCACGTAACTGTTATATATATATATATATATATATATATATATATATATATATATATATATATAGAAGCCCTAAAAGCTCTGTGGCAACTGCGCATATTATTCTCAAATGGTTTAAATTTATTCACTATTTACACAAGCAAAAACTGTTAGAGTGAAAGACGCGTGCGAAACGCGCTGAAAACGCGCCATATGTCTGATTAAGTTTCAGCCAGCTCACCGATCGCACCACGATGCCCAACTATAGCCGGAGAACTGGCCGTAAAATGGCCTCTGTCCCTCTTCCCCTCTGCCCTTTTTTAATTGCGTAATTTGCTGTTTTTTTTTTTGTTTTTGCTTTGTTTCTGGCTTTTGCTCTTTTTCGTGATTTTTCCCAATTTTTGGCTGTCTACTTTAAGCCTTTTTCGCATGAGATAATTGTGCGAGTTTCCTTTCAAAGGAAATTGTAAATTAACAAAATTTGAAAATATATATATAACCCGGCGAAGTTTTATATAAATGAAATAAAAGCCTTAAATAAATAAATAATAATAATTCCATTGATAATATATTTTATTTTAAAATATTAAATGCTTAAATATTAAACGAGGCTCCAGTCGCCCAAAATCGACTGCGTAATACACGCTCATGGCCCAAAATCAAGTTGAAATTTAATTTATGTAATATCCATATTTTTGTATTTTCAACGCGCCAATGAACTATATAATTCAAAGGTTTATCTGTAGAGAAGGTCAGCAGTGATTCGCCTGGGGCACTTTGTGATCCTAGCTCTAAAAATGTCAGTACCACGCGCCCAAGGGGCAACAAATTATGGTTTATTTTCAAATTGTGGTCCTCGATATATGGAAAAAGATATAGTAATATGTATAGTAAAATGTGGAACCTTGATCAAACCAATATACTCTTTTTACATTGTGAGCAAGTATGAGTATGAGTATAAGTAGCTCCCTTCAGCCCAAAAAAATTTAACAAATTCACAGTTATGTTTAAACAACAAATGAGTAACGAACTGAGATCATCTCTCTCAGCTCTTCCTCTTCCACCTGTTATTTATTTATACAATTTGAGCTCTTTTTGTGAGAGGTGTGAACAATCGCAGAGAGCGAAACTAGAATAGAATTCGCTTCGCCCATTTTACGGTCTGTTGGCAGTTGGAGTTTAGATTTAACTGCCGCTCTGCAATAGATGTTCCTGACACTGAGTTTTGGATTGGTAACTGGTAAATGAGTTCGTAAAGTGTTTCCATGTATGACAAGACACTTTGGCGTCTAGCGATTATCTCATCTGCGTTGCACTGCCCCAGGCGCCAAACTAGTTAGCCAGCACGTTTTAGCCGCCTATAGATAAAAACCGGCTAAGCTTCAATTTGAATTTGAATTTGAATTTGAAATTTGCATGTGGCAACATCAAATTGGAGCTGCCGTTGTCGGCGTTGCATGTTAAGCGTTTGATTAATTTAATGACAATGCCCGTAGGCGGCAATCGAGGAGGCATCACTCACATGCATCTGCCTCATCGAGTGTTCATTTGTATCTGTATATGGATAGGTGTATGTACGTCCGTGTGTGTGAGTGTAATTCATGTGAATGAAAGTCTGGCAAGCAAATTGGCGCTATCGAATTGAAATGGTAAACGATTTCAAGCGTGTTCCCTGCTAAGACAGTTTACTATATTTAGCAAAAAAAAAAAAAAAAAAAAAAAATATATATATATATATATATATATATATATATATATCCGATATATACGATATCCGCATACTATATACACACACGACTGCGGCATGATGGAAAAACATTTCAATATTTCAAGCGCTTTTGTTATTGTGCTATTTTTCTAAATTTAAATACGATTTGTTTTATAAACAATTTCGAGCTGACCAAATGCTCAGGCATTGCTTGACGTCACACAAAAATCTGTTTCTTTTCGAATATTTCGTTTCCCTTACCTTTGGCCAGTCAAGGTGGGCACATTACGGATTTCGAAAATACTTCGCTGAGCAAGCGAACGTCATAAATTCATTTCTTTTGAAATGTTGATGTTGATAAGATAACCATTTCCAAATATTTTGCTAGCAATGCATCCAAAAATTGCAACAGCAACTCATCATTCTTATGAAGCTGACAAACAGATCAGTGAACGTAAAAATAAACAGTTGCGTTTACCTGTTGAGATCACTCATACTTATACAGAGATAGCTTGTTGACATTAATCTTAGTTGCCATTATTCTTATAAAAAGTCTACTAAACTGTTCGACAAAACGAAAACTTTTTTTATCCAATCGTGGATTACGAATCGAGGCATCGTTTTGAGAAATTAGAGTTGAAAGTGTCAAAAATATATGTTTTTTTTCCATATCTTTTAGGGGAATAATACAAGTTTTTTTTGCTCGTTTTACTTGGCTTTAAAAACATAAAAGTTTAAGGCCTCAGCTGAAACATAATTCCAATTAAATGCTATTGGCAAGTCGTATTCAGTTATTATGAATCTTTTAATTGAATTTTTGCTGCTTTGACCTCAATATTCTTAAAAATTATGACGTGATCGAGCTAAATTATTGTCCAACTCGAAATATACGCATGACTGTCAAATAAAATAGATTTCATGTAATATTAGATGAATAGAAAAGATTTGTAAAAAATAAATTAAAATGTATTTAAGAACTCTAGTTTATTATAAATTGTCTTTATTGATTATTGTATAATTTTCATTATCTATAAATTAGATAAATCTATTTATTCCATTTTTATTTTCAGTTAAGCTATAAATCGTATCCACAATGCCGAAACCTCTCGTTAAGTCCTGCTGCCTGTGTCAGTCGACACGAAATGGCTCCATTATATCCGGAACTCTGGCCATCGTTCTCTCCATTATCACGATAATTGTGATATTCACAGCACGCGTGCATTTCAAGACGATTATCTTTGACTTCATACCAAACAACATAGTGAAAATCATTCTGGTCGTAAATCTGTGCATGACCATATTGATATCGCTGCTAATGATGTTCGGCGTTGTCAAGGTGCGTTGAGCTGACTGACTAACTGACCATTGATTATAATTGGTCAATTCAAAATCTATATACATATATACATATACTTTTTTATAGCGCAATCATTATCTGATGGTGCCGTGGGTGGTGCTGGGTATAATGATTGCCATTGGCCTGCTTATTTCTGTAATTTACACTGCCGTCGTCTTCTTCATTGACGGCTTCGTACTGACGGGCGTTCTGTGGCTAATCTTCGGGCTGATCTGTTGCGGTAAGTGCATATCATCCACACCGACTAATGGTGGCTCCTCCTTGTGTGGTTTTTAGCACCGGATGGCGTTTATATGCCAGCCGTTTTCACTTTATTGGCGCATTTATCATGCGTCGATCACCTTCGTGCCGAGAGCAAAATGCGGCAGGCGCGGAGTTCAGTCTGGCTGACAAATGAGGCGCGAAGTGCCTTGCAACGCAATTAGCTCGGCTGCCAAATGGCAAACAGTAGACACTCTCATATGAAATCATATGAAATCTTAATAATATCATTCATAGCTGAGAAATATTTATTCTTTTTAAAATTTCCTTATTCTATATAAAAGAAAAAAATTTATATTTATATAAAATAAGTATTCTTCACATTTATAGTTTGCTTTATTTTAATAGCCAATGTAAATTTTAACAGTAGGCAACATTTACCATGTGCGCCCGAAAGTATGCTATGCTTTAAATAATGCTTTCTTATTCTGTGCATCGTTGTTATTTAGACAGATCTAGCCTTTTGTTAGTTGCCTATGCCACTCAAAAAATTTTGTATTTTGAAATTTCTATGCTCACTCTGTTTAATGCATGTTTACCTCTTTGCAGTTATTCTCACATATTGCTGGTGTGTCGTCTACAGTGAGTACGCAAATCTGGCTGAGGAGAGCGAACGTGGACGCTATAACAAGCAGCCGTATCGTCGTTGATCGACTTCAACCAGTGATGGCTTATAGATCATATGGATCTACCTTATCTGTTAGTTGATAATTAACTAAAATAAAACTGCTTTTGTTCGTAATTAGCTCATATGTTTAACTAATAATTGTAATTTAATTATTTAATAATGCGGGTCCTATTTGGCAAATATACAAATTCGTAAAAGTTAAGTAAGAAGAAATTCTGTGGGGTCCGCAGTAAGTGCAATCGAAATACTTAACCTTTATATCATTCTTTATCACTGTCCAAAATGTTGTAATTTGTACGTTAATTTTGTATTGAATAATAATAATAATAATGTTAACACGTGAATAAAACAATTATTATTTATGAAAAAGTGTACGAGGTCATTGTGGGTTTATTGTGTAGCTTCTCTCGCATTTTCTTGTTTTCCTTTTTGTATTTCAAAATAGATATTTATTTCTCTCAAAGTCTATCAAAATTGTAAATTAACTAAAATAGATGTGTATGGGTGTTTTTTCTTTTTTGTATTGAGTGGGCGTGTCTCGTAAGTACCTAAGTGAATTTATTTACAGTTCGTTGTGTGAATATTTGGGCTTAAGCTCCTCGATGCGCTTAATGAAATCGGATTTCTCCAGGCAGCCGTCACAGCTCTCATCCCAATCGTTCAGGATCTTCTTCAGATCGCGCACTTTCAGTTTCTTGAGGTCGACGTTGTTTAAATCGATTTGTTTCTCTATATAAAATAACAATGCAAATTAAGACATATTTCAAATACTAAATGTAGACTAACATACCATAACGCAAATCGCAAATTTGTGCGTCCTTTTTCTTCAGTTTCTCACATACTTTCTCCGCAGGCATCGACCAACTCAGTGGCTTGCTCAGTTCGTTCAATATACCTGTGGCTGACTCCTCAAGACCACCCAGGTAGTAACACTACATAGATACAAAAGAATAGGCATACGTGTTGTTATATATATATTTTTTTTTTTTCAATTTTGTTAGAGGTCAACTTTTTTGCCGGCAATTTGGCCTTGGGCTACTCACAAATCTGTGTTCCTTGTTTTTCTGCGTCTTGCAGAATTTCTTAAATGCAGTTTCAATCAATTTGTAGTCTTTCTTCGTCGCATCGTCCAGTGTGCTGGCAAAGCGTTTAACCGTTTTCACACAAACTGTAATTGCATTCAGTGAAAATCTGTTCAGCAGCATTTTATACTTACGTGGCCATCAACGGCCTACGGCTGCCTACTATAGGAGGCGTACGTACCTTCACAGTCGTCCTCTTTAAGCGCCAGCGCCGTTTGTGCAACACCGACTATGAAGCAGATCATTAGTACTATTTGTGACGTGTTCATTTTGTAAGTCGATTTGAAATGTTTTATTTAAAATTTCCTTTTTGTTTGATGCCCACGTTAGCTCTACAGCCAACTTGTTAGCTCGACTTGGGTTCTTGACTGTGTGACCAGTTATTGAAATGAAAATAATATACCGTTTTCAAAGAAAATACTAACAGAGCTGTAGAAATTCTAAAGCAAAAATACGATGAAATGCAGATATGATTTAAATATTTAAAAAATGACATAAAAGATCTTATATTCTCGATCGTGTTGTGAAATTCAATAAATAATATTAAGTGATGCAATGACTTTTTTATGTGCTTAGTTTTTGTAATGTTTGCTTTGGATAATAAACTTTTTTGGATGATTTATTTTTAGTTCTTACCTCGCCTAAAAATAGACTATTTATTATTAAAGAAAACAACAAATGTGTTAATCGCTGGGCTTATTTATTTATGGCCAAATTGAAAGTTTACTGATATTTACTGATTATATATTGAAACAGCTTTTAGATAGCAAATACAGCTGAGAATTTTAAAATATATTTATTGTCATGCATTTCTATATTTTAGCTTATAAATATGTAAAAGTTAATATGGGCGAATTGTTCTAAAAGAAAATTAAATTTTGTAATCCATATCTTCGATAAGATAATTAATATGCAAGAGTGTATGAAAGCCGGCGCGACGTTGTTTTCGTGTGTTCTCTGTGGGCTAGCCGAAAATATTCGGCCAGTATTGACTCACTCGAGGCGGCGGAAGGAACTTAGCGCGTGTCGGTGGCGCCAGCGGTGACTACGACGGCTTGGTTAGTTTCGAATACGGTTATACGTAAATGAAAAAGCAAATATGCACTTCGTATTTAGAGATAAGTGCTTTACCCGTGACGTCGTTGTGCGATCTTTGATATGCTATTTCTGCTGAGAGTGCCTGCTGCTGCTTGATTACAGCCGAACAGTATTACTCGAGCACGCGAACTGTAAAGACCTCGCGGCTAAGCTGTAACCGTTAGCAACAACTCAACAGAAAAGCAAAGCAAAGCAAAGCGAGGCGAAGGCGAAATTTGTTTACATTTTTGTTGAATGAAATTGCAATTAATTGCCTTATATACATACGTTGAATTTGTGTGTCGGTCTAATTGTTTAAACGTGCCCAACAGCTGCATACATACATACACATATTTTATAGCGCTCTTAAACAAAATCAAGTCAAGTTATAAAATGGCCGAAGTCAAATACCTGGTTGTGCTGCCAACAAACCCCAACGAATCGGACAGGATGAGTAAAGTGGGCATTCGAGGAAGTCTTCGACAGGAACCAGAACAGTAGGTGAACTCATGCCAAGCACTTAAGAACCGTTTTTATTATGTTTTAGAAAATCGATGGGGCCCTTTAAGTAACCCAATTTTTTCTAAGACTCATGAAAGTTGCGTGCAAACATTTTTAGTTGCCTGTCCGAAATTCCACTTAAAGAGGCATTTCTAAATGGGTTTATAGAGCAAAAACACACATACTTGTGCGAAATATTTTAGCCGCATTATTAGTTTTATTTTTGTATTTTTACATACATATGTACATATATAGATTTTTGGCGCAGTGCTAGCGGAATTCAGAAATCTGTTTATTAGCTTGGCGTAAATATATTAGGATTTAATTGATATGCCATCGCGTAGCATAAATTATCTACGGTTCGCCATGCTCTTGCTTGGCATTTCTATATCAGTTCCCACAATCAATGACATCACCAACACCAAAACTCAGGCATCATCGGCCACGCGCTGAAGACGACGCCAACTGCGCCGGACGCTGGGAAGCTGCGACAGAGACAACAATAGAAAGAAATCTCCTCAAAACAGAGAAGAGACAAATGAATGGAATGAGAAGTATCAGACAATACGAGGGCCAATCAGCAGGTCACCTTTGGGGCGAGCAAACGCGCTCGCTTCGCCCATTCTTCAACTCGATGGTATCTGAGCAAATGATGTCAATAAATCTCAATTCTACTTATTTCATCATATAGCCGGAGCTTGTGAGTTTACACAACTTGGATCCGGCTTTGTGTTGTAAGGCATGACATCGGCATTTATTTACAATGGGTTTCTGTCCTTCAATTTCGTTATCTCAACGTGATGATAACACGTAACATTGATTCTTGACTTGTCTTTTCTTTAATACAACTCTGCCTTTATAATGATAAGGTATATTGGTAGATACATGACTAATATTTGCAAACGAACTACGTAGATCCCTAAGATAAGAGACCCCTCTAGATAGCTTGGTTTCCTATAACCCCTTAGAACTCTACCAAGAATTGTATAACTCATAAATGATGTACAAGGGAGCAATATATATTCGTAGATCTTTTTGAAGTTTTGTGATATAATACTATCATTTCTCAATTAGTTTCTTCATGCTCTTCATTTTCTGAGTACATTCCATAAATACTATATAATATGAAGCCCAGACTCCCAAACAAACCCGTAAAACATCTTATCTCCGCAAGGCTAAAAATAGATTTATTTCTTGATTTTATTAACGCAAGATTCCTGCTTAATTTAGAAATGTCACGCTCTTTGACCTGATCATTCGTGACGAGTCTATAGTACATTTAATGTATATGTTAGATTACGAGCTGATTTGCTATTCCCCTAATATTATTTTGTTAATCCATAAATGAGGTTATCTTCCTGCGATTAGATATTGAAAATTCCAAGTCTTTTTCTTCTATAGTGTCATACATATTGAAGCGTCTATCATGAAGACCTAACATGCTTTCAGACGACCCAAATTGTCTCTAACTTCAATAGCAACTACATATATGCTTGCTCTATATATACTATATACAACCAATATACTCTCCTATGTACTTCAAGAACACGTATGAGAATTAAGTGTTATTTGAAGAATGTGACAAACATTCAAAGAGTTGAGCGTTTCCAAGGTATAAGATCAGAAAGAACAATAGCTTTGGTATCCACAGCCACAAACGTATTTACAATGAATCATTAGGCATTTCGGTTACCGGTTGGAAACAAAATATATTGTAGGTGTAGATTATGAATGGGTTGCACGTGCTTCACACCTACGCGGAGATATTTGACAAAGCCGACAAAAGTCGGAGAGTTGAACCTGGGGATTTCACACCTGTTACAGAGTAGTCACCATAAACTATAAGTTTGCTTGTTAATTTCTAGCTAAATAGACCCTCCTAATTTTTCCTCTTTCGTTTACAGATTTTCGATCAACTTCGTCAACAGTCCCAGCTGCACAGACAACATCACATATCACTTTAAAGTTAGGGTTCCCGCGCAGACGATCGTCGAGAACTACAAGAGCAACGGCGAGTGGAGCGACTCGCACCAGGAGAAATATTTGAATATATTCGATGGTAAAAACGATATGACCGTGCCCAGCCTATCCAGTATTATAGATGATGGCATCGTTGCCGTCCTTCCCTATTCGTTCACAGAGTCAACTTTTTCCCTTGAGTTTCAACTCGATTACGATAATTCCACCATTCTCGTATACCAAGTCCGTGGACAGGGTCACAATTTCGTCACGAAATTCGAGACCCTCTTCTCCCTCTCCGACATACAGTCGATCCAAGTGTGGGGCGATGTCCAAAAGATAAACCAATTCTCATTGAGTTACGATTGAGGGCAGCTGCAAACCCGGTAAACGAGCTATAAGGTTAGCGCTGCATTATTTGCCTTCCCTCCCTAGTATAAATCTGTTCAATTCTGGCACACTTGGTCCACCGCTTGGGTTTGTTTTGTTCTGTTCTGTTCTGTTTTGGCTTGCTTTGTTCGGTTTGGTTTGTTCTGCTCCTCTCTCATCTAACAATATACCTGCACTATTCACCTGGAACTAAATATATATAAATCCAAATCGCAATCATTCAGTTTACAGCCCCTTGTTTGGAGTATGTTGATTCGTCCTGCTACTTGACTTGCTTTCTGCACTGCGCCTGGCTGGACTGCTTCCCACTATTCACTAGTATTTATGTAGAACTTAGTTGCTAATTTTAATGTATTTTCTTTTTGTTATTTTTAGTTAAGCCAAAGAATTTGATATTTATTTATTATCCATAAAATTTAAGCTAAAATCGAATTCGACCACCCCACATCCCATTCAAAGTATTAATAATATTAATAAAATAGAAAGTAAAAGTACCCGCATTATTTAATTTTACGATCCTAAATCCCATTAAATGTTGATTATTTGTTAATTTCCGTTTCGAATTCGTTTCATTTGAAATTTTCAGAAAGTTTTTGCGTAATGTTTAGTTGGAAACGTGCTTCAGTTTGCATCTGCCAATGGTATTTAGTTTGCCTGCATTCGTTACGTTTCGTGGAAAAGAAAATGATTTAAGGATGGCGAGAAAACAATTTTTCTTCTTCTCTTCCAGTTTATATTTTCAGTCCACGAACTAAACAATAAAGAACACGAACAAATTGTTTAAACAATGACGGCTGCCATCTGTTATATTGCGCCTCGAGCACGGAGCGCTCCACACAAATAAAATAACTATTCCATAAATGAAACAATCGCATTTATTTTCATTTTCGGTTTGGCTGAATTTTGCATTTTCATTTCCACCTAACAGGTGTGGGCATTACAAAGGTTTTAGTATTACAAATACGTTTACAGCTACGACATAGTATATGTATTTGCGTTTAATAAATATTTACACTTAATTGCTACTAAAATGGGCCTTACACCTACAAATATGTATCTCTAATATTGGCAAGTCCTAGCGCTCACTTATGTATAATTCAATTAAAATTAACGAAACAAATAAATACAATTTTGGAATTGCGAAAGACGTAATAAGCAAATAAATTAGGTAAAAGGGACGACCTAAAAACAAATAAACATATAAATACATATTTATATATACAATCAAAATAAATACAAAACAAATTTGTATATTGCACCAATAGAACAGAAAACATTTTACATACATTTAAAAACGAAAAAGGATCAACATAGGATATTAAAAACAAAAATAAGAGGAGCATACATCAAAATTTGTTCTGGTAAGGAAACTGGTAGGAGAACACTTGGACTAGATGAGGAGTCGCGCTGCTCTAGTTAAACCAAATCAGTGTCTACTTTTCAAGCTTACAAACTATTTGATTTGAGGACCCGCTGCTATTATGAAATTGTGATAGTCCCAGCTGAACAAAGTTCGCCAGGGATGGCATAGTGGAATCGGGTGCCTGAGTTATTGTAATTGTACTCCCATCCAAATCGACGTGCATGATTTGTGGATGCTGTTGCGACTGCTGCTGAATTTGCATTTGAGATTGCGGCTGTTGCGTCTGTGGCGCACCTGACGATTCTTGCTTGACATCATACTGATTCTGCAATGCAAAGCGCCAATTAGTCTATGTAGTGGACAAATAAAGACTAAACGACCTGTACCTTAGCACCACCTACATGTGCTTGTGTGGCGGGAGCTGAGTTCGCTACCCGTGACTTTTTGTGCATCTCACGGTGCTTCTCATAGTGTTGCTTCGATGCGAAGTTTTTATTGCAGATGTCGCAGCTGTGCAGTCGAGTCTCGCCAGGCTGTACGTTGTGCGTTCTGTGGAGGAAGTAAGTTAAGGATTATTAAAAGAATAATCAACAAATATCTAAAAAATATTAATGCATATTTTATTTATGATTCTTAAATTCTATTTAATAAATTTATTATCTGCTCAACCAATAGTTTCAATCAACTCACTGTACTCACCGCTTATGCTTGTTGAGATTATCCTTGCGTGAGAATGGTTTCTTGCACTCCTCGCAGGTGAACATCTTCTGGCCAGAGTGGGACACCAGGTGGCGTGACAAGTGCTCTTTGCGACTGAAGGCCTTATCGCAGCCTTCTTCGGTGCATTTGAATGGACGCAGCCCCTCGTGAAGTTTGACGTGCTGTGTAAGATGCTCCTTCTTCTTGAATTCGCGTCGGCAGGTGGGACAGGTAAGTGCATTTACAGGCGTCGCTGTTGGCGGTTCAGTACTGGAACTATTAGCTGATTGCTGCTGCTGAGGCTGCGCCTGCGGTTGTGCCGCTGCATGTGGTGCAGGCACTGGCAGGATTTGTTGTTGAGGCCGAGCGACTTTTGTTTTCTGCTCGGGCGGCTTACGATTGATTTTTCGTTGGTTAAGAATATTTGTGACTGGCGGCTGAGGCAGCTGTTGCAGCGCCAGAGCTGGTGGCGGCGGCGCTGGCTCTGCCTTGGGCAGTTGTAGCTGTGCCGGAACCTGAGCTGTTACCGTCGGCTTTGCATCTGGCTTTGGGGCTGGCTGTGTGGATATGCGACTAATTGTTATATTTTGTTTGCTAACCAGCGGTAATTTGTGGCTTGTCACGGGCTGTTGCTGCTTGGGCAACTTGGTGATGGTAGTATTCGAGGAAAGGCGCTGCAAAGCAGCCACATTGTTCAGCCCTGTTTGAGGTGGCGGCTGTTTTATCTGCGGCACACGCTTAACATCTGTCTGCAGTACATTGTTGGGAGCAGCAGCAGCAGGAACTGCAACTATTGAAGCACTGGGCGATGTGGCCTTGTATTTAATTGTCTGCTGCTGCTGCATTTGGCGCGGAGAAGGCATCTTGAATGTGACTGACGGTTCACCACTGCTATTCAGAGCGCTGCTGTGCTCAGCGCTTACGTTCCGAATCACCACTTGTGAGGTGGGGCCAGCTACATGGGGAGATCTAATGATTTGCTGTGAAGTGACTTGAGCTGCGCCAGATGCAACTTGTTGATGTTGACGCGAATGTTGTTGTTGCTGTGAATGTTGTTGCTGTTGTGAATGTTGTTGTGGTTGTTGTTGTGAATGTTGCTGTTGCGGCTGTGGCACAAGGAACTGATTTTGATGATGTGTCGCCGCTGACTGAAAGGCTGTCGCATTGCCCAAAGTCTGTGGCGTCAACTGCAATGTGGCTGGAATGGAAGTGGGTGTCAACTGCATGATGGGCTGACCATCCGCGGTGGCCAATTGTGGCTGAAGCTGCAAAATTGAAAACAATTTGATTATGATACGAAATTCAAAATCAATTTCCCAATTTATACGGCTCGTGGCAAGCCTCACCTTCATTTGCACCTGATATGTGGTGGGCAGCACCAGATTCTTGGTGTCGATATGCGCCACAATCTGCTGGTCCGAGTTCTCATCACGTATAGTTATTGGCAAGAAGCATTTGTTTGGGGAGAGCATATTAGCGGCTCCATTGCCTCCAACTAACTGAGTGCCAGCTAGGGATAGCAGAGCAGCTGCATTGAGCTGCTGGGTGGGTTGCGCTGCCGTAATGCTCGCTGTTGAGTTGTTGTTGTGGCTAGAACTTGTGCCGCCTGCCAACAGCTGCAACTGGATTTGTGGTTGTGTTCCACCCACATTTCCAAACTGCGGCAAACTTCCAGAAAATTGTGGAGCTGAAGCTGGTGACGATAGTACAAAATTTAATTTAGGTTTTTTGCTTTCCGTGGAATCATCGCCTCCATTGCCCAGTTGCGATTGCGATTGCGCCTGTAGCTGTTGAATCTGCTGCCAAAGTGCCTGTTGCTGCAGCAGCACATTGATGTCACTAATCTGCTGCGGTTGCAGCTGCAGCTGCGCAGCCGGCGCAGGCATCGCGGTTATCGTTTGCGCCTGCAGCTGGACAGATTGCTGCGGCTGCGGCTGCGGCTGTTGTTGTTGCTGCTGCTTTAAATTTGATATGACGCTGCTGCTCTGAGTGCTTTGCACGTTGTCCTTTTTCCCCAACGGCGTAATTTTGATGTCCGGCTTGAGTCGTATAAACTCTTCCAAAGTGCTGCAAACAGAAATGCAATTAAATATTTGAATTGGTTGCGAGGATAAACATACTTTTGCTTCTCGCTCTTGACATCAGACTGGGAATGTGAATGCTGCAGCGGCTGCGCCTGCACATGACTACCATCCACAGTAATTGTATATTGCTGCGGTTGCTGCTGCTGTTGCTGGGGCTGGGGCTGTTGCTGCTGATGCTGTTGGACCTGCATGCCTACTGCCTGCATGATGCTGCTGAGCAGATCGCTGGGCTGCTGACTGTTGCTGCTGGGAGCAAGCCCGCCTGTGGCTGTTGCGCTCAGCACGCTGAGACTCTTGCCAGAGTCGTTGATGGCATCCTTAATGAACACTTTCTCCTCACTCTGCAGCGTACGATGGTTCAGCCAGTTGTTGAGTATCGTCTGCGAGTTCCTCGATATATTGCGCATTTCGTATATCTGTTCCACCTGCTGGGCGCAATGAGCGCATACTACCTTGGGCAGTCGATCCTTTTCGTCTAACTGGGAATCGGAAAATATTAATTTATTTATGTTTATTTCCTTTTGTATGCTACTCACTTGCACTGGCAGACATTCTGAGATTTTCTGGCTTAAATTTTTGGCGCGTCCGTCGCTTGAGTAAATATTTATTTTCTGCTCACTGCTTGCGGTGCAGATGCGGCACAAATCCCAAAAATTTATGCACCTCACATTGGACATTTTCTGTGTTGTCCAAGTTTAAAAAATATGCGAAAAAAAATTTTGGTCGCTTCCCGCGTTCGCACTTTGTTTATATACATACAATACACACACAAAAAGTCAAACACATACACACACACACACACATGAAAACGGACACCCGTTGTTATTCAAGGCTGTTGTCTGCTGGCTGCAACAGACAACTTTATGCACTCCAACGTGAGCCACGACCGCATATTTTTAATATCTTTTACTTTAGCTCTAACTTTGACTTATTTTATGCTGTGCTTTAGTTGGTTTTTTACATCTTTTCATCTTTTTTTGTGGCAACTAGAAGTTGTTTGGTAAAGGCAGACGCCGCAATACATTCTGTAAATGATACTAAATTTAACCAAATTAGAAAATACCAAACCTTGATAATTCATGGTGCTGCCAACCTGATAACTCAAGAACTTTGTCGATAACACACACATGCAAGCTTGTAACGCCATCATTTATGTGTATATGAAATTTCCTTGTGTGCGTAATTGCGTGACAGTAAAAGTTCTGAGAAAAAATTATAATTTAATTTATCTTTCAAACGATACAAATTAACAAATGGGTTCACGCAACGAGTGTCGCATTTATGTTGGCAATTTGCCACCAGATATTCGAACCAAGGACATACAGGACCTTTTCCACAAGTTCGGCAAAGTCACATTTGTCGATCTAAAGAATCGGCGTGGTCCGCCATTTGCATTTGTCGAGTTCGAAGACGCGCGGTAAGTAGCGAAAACAATATTTAAGTAAATATTTACGAAACGCGGCAGCATTAAACTAAAGTGATTACTGATATTTCGTGGCCAATAGTGATGCTGATGATGCAGTTAAGGCTCGTGATGGATATGACTACGACGGCTATCGGCTGCGAGTTGAGTTCCCTCGCGGCGGAGGACCCGGAAGCTATCGCGGCAACAATCGCAACGACCGCAGTCGGGATGGCGGCGGTCGCATGGGTGGGCGCGGACCACCAGCCAAACGCTCACAGTACCGCGTTATGGTAACTGGCTTGCCAGGATCAGGCTCATGGCAGGACCTCAAGGATCATATGCGGGAGGCCGGTGACGTATGCTTCGCTGATACATACAAAGACGGCTCTGGTGTCGTCGAGTTCTTACGTCACGAGGATATGAAGTATGCCATTAAGAAGTTGGACGACTCTCGCTTCCGTTCACATGAGGTAATACAATCGCATAAGTGATTAACTCATTACGAATGATACTAAAAATATGCATTCGTTTCAGGGTGAGGTGGCGTACATACGTGTGCGTGAGGATAGTGGAGATAATGACCGTAGTGGCGGTGGGGGTGGTGGCGGCGGTGGCGGCAGCAGTCGTGATTATCGCGATAGGTAAGTTTAAATCCGCTACTGAGTCTAGTTAACTATATTAATTATGACGATAGTCGATAGCATTAATCTCGATTCAATTTGCCTCATAAATAAAACTCCTCATTTTCAGATCACGGTCGCGCTCGTTCTCATCGCGACCACGTCGTCGTGGTACACCAACATATTCGCCGGTGCGTCGTCAATCCTATTCCAGGTCTCGCTCACGCTCTAATTACTAAATTCTACAATCATAATCCATTAATATTAATATTTCTTACGAGCAGGAAAAATTAGGAAAAGCAAGAAAACTATCAAGACCCCACTAACCTGTTTGTTTATTAAATTCTACCGAATTGTTAATTGATCAATCAGTATCAATATCAAGAAAAAGAATGATACTCAATCAATACTAGTGCAATTCAAACGCGTATCCCAAATTTAGGAACACAATCAACACTTGCTTTTCCCTTAAAACACACAAAAATTCTTTTAAATTATTAAATTCATACAAATACACATTTGACACATATTCACTATAATTATAATTCAAGGAATTTTTCCTTTTACACATTCCTTGTTTTAAAATTTGGTTGAATCTATAAAGCATAATTGAATAGAATTTATCGTATCAAACATAACAACAGCAGGAAAACAACAACAACAATAAGATCCATCAGAATAAATATATGTAAACACAAAAAACTTAATGGAGTATGCAATTAACAAATTATTAATATTTCATTTTATTTTCTTCTCTTCCCCATTTTGCGCGTTTATGTTTGGAGTATAATGAGGATTATTGGAGAAGGAGGAGGATTATGAGGAAGGATAAGGATGAGGAGGAAGGATAATTTTGATGTTGATGATGGAGTGAAGTGTGAAGTGGAATGTGGCAAGGATAAAGATGATTTTGGATTAAATTAGAGGAGGCAGGAAATTCGGAAAGCGTGTTGTTTATAAAATGGTATCAGGATACAAAAGGATTTGGATATTAGATATAAAAGGATTCGGACTGTAGGCATTTTCTTTTACCTTCGCGGAAGAAAGTTTAAAAACACTAGGACAACGTGGGATGCAGTTGCCCCACGTCAATCGCGGCATAAACATGGAAAGGATGATTTTGATTCTAACATCCTTTGCTTACTTACTATTTGGAACCTGGTTAAAAACAGCGTTACGTCTTTTGGGCTTGTGTGTGTTTCGGTTTGGATCAAATTTGGTGTGTTTGAGATATCTTTGGTTATGTGTAAGTTAATGAACCATGGACGCATGGACAGGATTTGCAAGGATATTGGAAAATTCGGAAACGCGTCCCTTCGTACTTCACTTCAGTATTGGTTTCACATCGGATTAGGAATTTAAATTCGCATTTTTGTACCATTTGGATACCATTTACTCGCACCACATTTCGTGGCCTTTTCGACCATATCAATGGAATTTCCGCATCATCCAACGTTGTCTTTCGCCCAACGCTGGATAGTGTCTGGTCCTTAAGATCTTCCTCTGTCTTTCCTCTTGGTATGTTCGATTTAATCGATTTAGCTACTGCTTTTAGTTTATTTTTCAATTTACGTTTTTTACATAAACCAAATAATTTGAAATTTAACACTTGCCTTTATTGATGTGTTTGCTTATGGCAAGTTCTTTGCGCACATGCTGCATATATATTAGGTGTACTTTTATGTCTAAATGTTATATGCATAGATGCCAGAGAACTGTTGCCAAAAGCCTTATGTGTATTTGTTTGATTTTGTCCAACTTTTAACTAGAAAGTGAAATCCAAACTATAGCGTTAAACTATTGCATGAGGTTTCTTAATATTCATATGTGTAATTACATTTAAGCCAGCGCTGAGAACCACTCAAAATCAAATGAACAACTACTTAAGTGAATTGGCAAATCAAATAGTGTCGTGTTCTCTTTGCTTACATTTCTAAACTTTACTTAAAAATATTTACTCTCCTTCATAGTGTTTAAATCTAAGTAAATGGATTATTTTTGGAATTCAATAAACTCTTAAACTGGAAAACAGTGCAACTTGTGTTTTCTATCTGGGATATAAATCTTCTTATTTTGATTTTCATAATACATTAAAATTATGAAGTCGGTAACTAAAATAGTATTGCCTTGGAATTATTAATTTCCAATACTTATATTAACATTTTATGTCAAAAACGCTTCGGTTTATGTTAAATAGTTAACAGAGACATTGGTTAACATAGTCTAATAAGTATCGTGATGAGGTTATCGAAAATAAGCATATCGATATTAGCCGCGCAAAAATCAAATACATCGACAAACGTAAGTCAGTCGCAGGCAAAACATCGAACGTGGCGGTTGTGGCGCGGAAGACTTCGTCGGAACGCGCACAATACAAAATCATACGCTTTCTTGTCGCGAGTCGAGGGCATAAAACTACAACAATACACTAAACAAAAAGTATGTGGGATAGCACGTATTGCGCCAAAAACAAGAGTAATAATAAGTGATTAGTTTGCAAAACGGTGAGCAAAGCGCCCACCGTCCCGGGCTCACGCTGTCAGTTGTCAATGCGCTTGTTTGTGGCATCACAACAAATGCATTTACAATTGCCGCGGGCTATTCAAATTATACGCAAACATTCATAAATATATGTATATATACGTATGTATATGTTTATATATGTATGCGTGTTTATGTGTGTGAACTTGTTATTAATAACGTAAAGTGCATTGGCGCTTGCCCAAGCAGCTGAGCGGCGTGCGCGACGTGTGGGCAGCCGGCAACACGGATGAGTAGTGGGCTTCCAAGTCGGAGGTGGACTCATCAGCGGTTTGGGTATTCTGGAATTTGTTTGGCCTTCACTGCCCCGCACAATAGGCGGCTTTTTATGGACAACCATTGATTCAATGATTTATGGCTTGAGTTCGAGAGAGACGAGTCGAGTCGAGGCGATCGTGATCTTTTTATTACTCCATTCGCCGGGTTAATTGAGTTTATTATTTCCACTAAAATTCCAGGCTAACATAAAAAGGAAAGTGAAGTTAACTGCAAATACTCGAGAAAATCAAATACAAATACTTAAGGAGCACAGCAAGGTCGGCCTGCCGGTTATAAGGTGCGTATATCGAAAGTAAAAGATTATCTTAGATCTTTTGTTTGGAATGGCACTCGGGTGTCGGTTAGTGAGGTCGCATGTAACTCGATCTTAAAGATGTGTGGTTAGCTGGCGGCTGCTTGCATCCTTGTGGCAGCAGCGGCATCAACAGAGGCCGCCGCCACGTCTACCTACCAAATCCAATTACCTACCTGGTGTCGCTTGTCAACCGTCTGTCGTCTCCCTCAGTCTTGCAGCTTCTGTGTGCGCGTGTGTGGCGATTCACGTTGCATCGGCCGACGGAGTCCCTAATCTGACCTGTGCGTCTGTCGGGTCGCCGTGCTTTTCCGACGTGTTAATCTTTTGTTGTTATGACGATGCTTATCGCGCCCAAAGCCCAAAGCGAAACTGTTTTTCATTGCGGCAGGTGCGTTGCGGCGCAACTTTGTTTTTGTTTAACCAATGCGGTAAATTGCTTCAGCATCCGCCTCCTCCTCCGCCGAAATGTCAGAGTTCATTTGTGCGAATGATTGACGGGCAGCTGTCCCAAATGCGAGCCCAAAGCCAACTATGGGAACCCCTTTTCGAAAGTCAATGAGCCGCATCGCGTACGCAATTTATGTTAATTGCTGTTGTTTGTACCTTGCCGCACACTCAGGTCGCCAGATTTCATCGGAGAAGTTGGCCTGAATTGAATTATAACGGATTAGAGATCAAACAGAAGGTAGAGTAAGAGTATATGAACATGAAGGGAATGACTTTAGGGTTGGAATTGTTCAGGTTCTTCTCTCAGGCAACCTCTTATTTAAATTTCAATAAAACTTAATTTAGATCAATTCAAAGCAAACCAAACATAAACCGGCTGAAAATATAGACAACCCTTCGGGAAAGCAACCACGTTTAAATAACTGATCTGTTTTAAAAATAATACAAAATATGCTGATAAAAAAATAAAATATTAAAAAATTTGTATATATGAAAACTACTCATAATTTGATTTCAATAAATACTAACTAAACAGTAGCTAAATTTAATATATAGACTATGGCAGCTATCAATTGGCTAAACTGGAAAGAGCATTTGAAGTTCGTTAAATTCTTTGCCTGCAGATTTGTCCACTCTTTTGTTGCGCTTGTCGCATTTCCCGTGTGGCACATAGAAACGCATTTAATTACACACTTTTCGCTTTTGACTTTTCACGCTGCAAGTGACCCAACCGCAGCGGAAAAGTCTGGGCAGAGCCCAACTCGGCCCCGAGAGCCTGCCAACAGCTTTTCCGGCAACTCGACGCTCTGTAGTCGGCCGCAACAAGTTGTTCGGACACCGTCGAGTTGTCTAATTGTTTTGACTGCAAAAATTTTCACCAAGCCATTTTCGGATGCTGTCGTTAGTTTCTATAGACGAGGTGCGTCTTGGAGCCATGGAACTGGTTTGCGGCTTGGCCAGCTTAAAGCTGAGAATTTGCTCAGCACTGGATAGAGTGACTTTCGGCTTTTGGCAGTATTTTTGATGAATGGGCAACTGAGTTGTGCTTGGGATGGGCAATCAATCAGACACACACACACACACACACACAGTCACACACTCAGCTAATTGGCTAACAAGCTTGACAAGCGACGAGCATTGTGTATCTGCAACTGGCGCTCATTTGCATTTGCTATCAACCAGCTCCAGCTCTAGTTGCCTAGCCCCCAGCTCCAGCACCAGTCCAATACAAGCGCGACTCATTAGCAATAATAGCTAATGCTCATAGGGGTATTATTATTATGCAGACACGGACACAGACACATTTGAATAGAGTCGTAAAAAGCGCCACAAGCGATGTCAACGCAGCGCGCGTTTTGGCGCCGTTTAATTGCGTCGCGCGCGTTTCTGGTGCGTTTTTAACCGGTTGCATACTGTATATAAATATTTAATAACAGCAACAGCTTGTTATGTATATTTTAATAACAAGTGTCCATTAACATATGTCCGTAATACACTTTAGATGCAGAACTTGACAGCCACTAATTAGTTTGGAATCAATTTTAATTTTAGTCATTTTCTCTTCCTTTCTCTCTCTCTCTCTCTCTCTCTCTCTCTCTCTGGTATTGTCTTTTTCTATTTTTGTTGAGTCAATTGATAAGGCTGCCAGGGGTCAGCTTCTAGCGTTAGTTTGTCATTGGTGCCTAAATTATATTTTGGAATCACCAACTAGGCACATGCCTAATATTGAAGTCTTTCCAGTCTTTGCATACCCTGTACACGGCCTCAGTTTATTTTATATCATTCAATTTATTTAATCAATTAAGCTTAGTATGTTTTTTTCCTGTTTATTGCTTATAAAATTCTCCATCTTTTCGACTATTCGTAGTTGACTGGTTCTAAGGCTTATTTATAGCTGTTTACTTAATTAATTTGAGATATTTAAATGATTCTATGATCTTGATATCAAATAGATATCAGAAAAAAAACCTAATTTCAATATGAAATTTCCGAGATGGAAAGTATAAAGTATAATATATAACCTGCTAGCTGGCATACTTGCCTTGATATCGAATTGTTAAATCAAACACTAATGAAATTCAGTGTTAAAAATATTCACATAATGGCTTTTTGAGCACTTTTATGGGCCCGCAAGAAATGCTGTTAATACAATCGGGCGATGTTAATAGGGCTGTTAACGATTGCTGTATTTTTTTATGAGGCGTCGAAAACGATATCAGCAGCAACAAATTGTAGGGCATTTAAGTACTTAGCATGCAATCGCTTTAGCTTGGCCATCCCTGCGCTCGCCTAGCCGCAAGGCGCGTTTTAAAACGCGCAGTGCAATGGAGAGGATTATGCTAGCTGCAGTCCGGATGTGTGGTTCGCCGGGGTAGCTACTAGCTAGGTAGCTGGGTATGTGCATAATTATGTACGCAAATGTGCGTAATTGCAGTGGCTATTAAAATAATTCAACTCGCATAGTAATGGGCCTGGCGTCTGTGGAGGGGTAGTTGATTACTGCTGCCACGTCCGCCTCGGGGTATTAACATAATTCTGCTAATATTTTGAGCAAAAGAGCCCACATAATGCGCTTAGAAATATGAATAAAAGCGGCATTAACCCGAATGACCACGCCAGCTGCTGCGGATTGCAGCCATAGCAAGCCAACAAAGACTCAGGCTGATGCTGAGATGCACTGTCTGCAACAACGGATTCGGATGCGGCTTCCAGCTGCATGATGAGCTGAGCTGCGCTGAGCGAAAACGCGCCAATGCAACAGCAGCAGCAGCAGCAGCAGCAGTGGCGACGCCAACTGCACCAAAGTGGAAAATCCTGTCTGACAACATTAAAACAAAAAAAAGTAGAAAAAGAAAAAGTAAAAAATCATACAAAACACATAATAAGCGTGAAAAAAGCAAAATGAGAGCAAACCAAAGCAAGCCAGACCCAGTCTTGCCTGGCCAGGCGGGCCGAGCCGGGCTGGGTAAGGATTTAAAAGGCAATGAAAAGCGAGTGCGGCTAGAAAATAACAAAAAATGATGTACAATGTGCAAACTGTTATATCTATAAGAAAACATTGCCCACGGCAAGCAGACGGAAGACTCTCGGCTGGGAAAAAGTTGCCTGCTTTTATTTACAACATTATTATGTTATATAACATCTATATGTATATGTTTTTTTAATTTTCATTTTAAATGTTTATATCATATTGAAAACTATTGCCCAACTTGATTGGAGTTCCAGTTAACAAAAAAACCAGATTCCAGATTCAAGTAAATAAATAAATAAAAAATACAAAATATTACAAAAATATTTCAGTTTATATAATATTAGTTACTTAAATAAATTTAGTATTATTTCTAACTAAATTCTTACGATAATAATAATGCTTTAGAGAGCTCAGCTGTCAGTTTTTAACGATATCATAAACTTCGATTTTTCATAAATCGTCTACTTAAACTTATCTTATATTCATCTGATATTTGCAATTAAAAACACAAAATTCTCTGGAAAAAAGTCAAAATAATTTTGAAAAATTTCGTTTTGGGTGCTGCAAATTGGAATCTGAAATTATGAAAAACTACTTGAGCCATAGAGCCATAATTTTGCACTGACAAAGTGCTGCTGTCGAGAGTCGGTTCATAAAATTCCCAGAAATATTTTCAATTAACATTCGGCGAGGTAAGCTTCCTCAATGAACCTTTCATCCGGCACGCTTTGCTGCTGCCTCGGTTCAACGTAGCGCAATATATCTGGAGTCATTAATCACGGCGCCCGCAATCTCGAGTTCGTTTAGCAACCTCAACATATATATATATATATAGATATATATTCCGATAGTTGGCGCTGCTGCCTTTCAACACATGCATTTCGCGCTGAATTCGCACATTTTTCATTTGTTTTGCCAAATAACTGAAAATGGAGGTAAATAATTTCCATAAATATTCCCGAACGAAAGCATTTGCTCTGCGTTTGAATTCATTCTTAAAATTTTTATATTTTTTTGTTTTGGAAAAAGCGCATGAATTTCCCATTGTTAATTGATTGCCAATAGACTTTTATGGATGTTGGGAAATTAATAAATTTATTTTTGGTGCAATGACTCAGTCGAGTCGAAACTGGCATTGGGAATAGTAAACGCTAATAAATTTGTATAAGCTGACTAACTAATTTGTAAACTGTAATTAAAGTGTCACTAATCTTTATCGTCCGACTCATCAGCTCATTAATATTATCTAATGCCAGTAACCATTAACTTTTATTGTATTATATAAACAGCTGTTAGGATAATTTGATTTTTTTATGATTGATTCCTTTATGCTTTATAAATGACGCTATTATGCTCTGAGTCTGGCATATTTACTTTGTGCTGCTTTTTCTCTATATAGCAGCATTTCTCTTATTCAGTTGTTGTCAGGTCTTCGAAATACAGTTATAAATCGAATCAAATATATCATTTGCCGTGCAGAGACAGCAACTGTTCGCTCTTTGTGCATGTTAAGTAATAAGTGTGCCGGCATTTTGTCAAAGTCAGAAGCAGAAAAGGTAAGACATTCACTTATGTCATGCTACCTCCAACACACACACACACACACACACACTTAAACACATCTATACTCTATATATGTCGTTACATGTGTAGGAGTATGACGGGCCTGTCATTAGCAGCAAACGGCAGGCAGTTGTTAGCAACTGCTTACAGAAATGACAATTGCTTCGGCCGTTGGGCTATAAATAATTTCACTGCTTTTCTTTATGATTACAAATATTGAATAATTAATTTAACATTGTGCCTTATGGCGCGCCAAACCCAGAAATCAATTAATAACCAGTTGCAAATTGTAATTGCAAATTGACACAATTGCTCGAATTGGCTTTGATTGTTATTTGTGCGCAGATGTTGGCATTAAATCAAAAGGTCCCACATACTCTACATAATCATAAAAATATGGGAGCTATGATTGATTTCAAATTAATGTGGCGGACTGAAAAAGTCATCTACTGAGCTATAAATTTTGTGAGCATCTTACGAGCAGTCTAGGGTCTCTTACTTGGTAAAACAATTATTCAACTATTTTGTATATATTATCAAAAAAGATTTTATTCTTTAGTATATTGTATTAAGCAAATATGTGTATCAGGAGTAGCACTTGACTTGGTCCGACAAAAACCTTTAATGGTTTTAGAGAGCTAAAACAGGCTGAAATCTGAAATCTGACTAATTCAATATACGAGTATAATAAGAGAGAATATTAATGAGCGAGAATTAGAGCTTCATATGTATATATCTATATCTATCAGTCCAGTCTAAACAACACGCAGCAAAATAATTTGATATATAATTACTTAAAATATATATCATAATATATTTTAATAATATTAAGCTAGCCTAAGAAATTAGTCTATAGATATTTATCACTTACATTGGATTTCCGTCAACTACATTCCACATACTTTTCTGTAAGCTATTCTGGTTAGCTCTAAATAGCTTTCGACTTTCTCACACCCATCGCATTAAGTCACGCCTCAGTGGGGCGGAACTTTAGCCATTTGATGGCCAAGCCTGCACTCTGGCTATCGCTAAGGCCCCGCCTCCTCATCCGCTGGGCCAGTGAAGCGTAAACTATAGCACTTTTGCCATTCCATTTGTTTGTTTGTTTCTTTGTTTGCATTGTTCATTTGGGTGTATGAAATCATGCAATTACCTGTTCCGTAGTCATCGCCTTCTATTAATAGGACGGTGAGCCACCCAATATCGTTTCGATATCTGCATCAGCTGATATAGAGGGAAGTCTTTTTGGCTTGCTTCGATGTGACACAGAGTCAGAGATCGTTGACTTTTGTCACTCTTATCGGATGTAAGGGAATGAGTGGGTAAACTATATAGATAAAGCTGGCGGCATGATAAATGACAGCTATCAATAATGAGAGGCTGCAGCGTGCAGCCTCAATGAAGGCTTCACTTCGAGTATTTACCTGCAATCAAAACAGTTTATATATATATGAGTTTTTTTTTTTTTTTTTCATCGTGTTCGTTCTCTGTTTGCACTTCAAATGTTTGTTTACATGCCTGTCGGTGTGTTTGTCGAGCCAGCGAGAAACAAACAAAGCGACGAGCGAGCCACTCACTTTTCTATAGCTCACTTAAACTTATTTACAGTCGCTTATTTGTTTGTTAGCATAGGCAAACGCGGCGTATACGCAATGCGTTCATCTTATCAGCGAGGCAGTCGCCTAGTTGGGCGTTTGTTTCAGTTTTTTATGGGCTTTGAATCGATAGATTCCGTCAAAGGACTAAACTGACTTGGCATTCACCCATTTTGCCATCTGCTTACACATCAAGCAATTTCCCTGCTCGACTTTTCCAATTTGCATATGCAATGAGCACAGCTCGAAGCAAGAAAAAAACAACAACTGTAATATATATGTAGGTGTTAATGCTTACAGAAACCAGCAGCGGCGAAAACAAACTGGGTTAAAGGCGAGTCGGGTCGGGCACGGGCAGCCATTGCGCATACGCAGCGTTGCACTTAAACCATAAAAACAATTCAACACGGCCGCTGCCGCTTCTGCTGTTTGTTCAATAAAAGTTAAACGAGCTTGCACCTTAACCGGGAAGAGTAAGTTAGCCAGCTTAAAGTCGAATCTGAAATACACTTTCATTTGTATATGGTATACAACTAGATATTTATATATCCTATAAATATTTTAAATAACTTTAAGTATCTCTAGATTTAGGCATTATATGAGAATGAATGATATGGAAATGAACATTTTTATATCAATTACGGTTGCAGCTGTCTGTCACTAAATCTCACTCAACTAAATCTTCAAATATCCTAACGATTTCTTGTGCTTTGCATTAAAGCTTAGATACCTTTGGCTTCTTAGCGGCCTAAATAGCGTTTTATTACTTAGTTCAATGCCTAGCAGGTGGCGCGAAAATATCGCATAAATCTTAACACGCAGTCAAAGCTAGAGCTCGAAACTCAATTAAAATACCAGGTTTTTGAGCCTGCCAGCGTGCGAAACTGACAGCTGACAGATGGAAATGGAGATGGAGATGGAGATGTAGATGGAGACGTTGTAGCCCTCTGTCGGGTCATGGACTCTGTCAACGTTTTGCTGACTTCGTCACTCACTCACTCATTCACTTAGTCGCTGACACAGTCATTTGGTACAACTATCAATCATTCAAGGCTCTCATTGCTCATTTCTCAACGTATTTCGTGTGCGGCAGGTGCAAAAGTGTGAAATTGACGATTCGCAATAAGCCAAAGTTCAAAACTTTTCGCTTCACGATTTAAATTTCGTGGCCCTCACTCACAGCTTGAGCAGGGCCCAGGATATTGCTAATTGCTATATTTATAGAATACTCTGTGTTCTTTTCAAACTTGTTCAAAGTTTCACAGGAAGCAAAGTTCTTGTTTGCAAACACACGTCAAATACAATACGCTGTGTCCATACCTGTCTACCGTCGACTGTCAACTGTCAGCTGTCAGCCGTAAATACAGCCAATAGAGCTTCACTTCTCTTGAATTATTTGCTTTCGAAAATATATAGACTGACAGAACTAAACTATCAATGGTTTTATATTGCTACTATATATATACAATTGCTTCTACTACATAGCAAATATTTTGATTCGTATTGAATTCCATTATGAAAATATTGAAAATATTGAAATTAAATTAAAATAAATATTATTTTCATAATTCAAATTAAAAAAGATAAATAAATGACTCACACAGAAACTTATAATCTCTTTTTATTTTAATTTTGTAGATTTTGCTGCATAGTTGAAGAACACAGAAAGAAGCTTTAATATAAGTAAGTAAACTTGTAATCAACGTGAGTTAGGACACATTTTTGGCAGACAGCAAATTCTTTGATAGACTTCGGTGACTTTTATGACTGAATAAATGAACTACCATAAACCTAAAGAAAGCTCGCCACACTCCAGGGATAGTTTACTGCAGCTTAACGCAATTTCTATCTGATTCTGTGTGGTCGCACATTTGGTCAATTAAATGCAGTTCCGTTGACAGACCCGAGCCAAAAGCTATTCGATTACTTCCATTTGAATGAACTTTATGCGCTCAGCAATCACGCTACTGCGGAGGGAGACGGTGAGAGGGGAGGGGAAGAGTAAGGGACTAAGAACTTGGGGCTGACCTGTCACCTCGTTGAGATGTGCATGGGCGATGCCTTCAACTGAAGCAAAAATCACGAACATGCATTTAATTCGTTTGGCGCCTCGTCTGGCAAATGCTGTGAAAGCTGGAAAACATCGGGCTAACAACATTTTTGCACGCATTTTGCAGCTTGTCGATTCGATTTAATTCAATTGGCCAGCACATTTTTCCCCATCTTGGCCGGCATCAATCCACTTACGAATGCGTATGTATGCGTGCGTGTGTGTGTGTGTGTGTGTGTGAGCCATGTAGGGGCATTGAATACTTTTCCCAGCCATGGTTGGGTCTGTGGCTTGTCAAACGTTCGTGGCTAGCCAGCGACTGCTGCTGCTGCTTCTGTCGCTGCTACTGCAATGGTCCTTTATTGCCATTCCTTCATTAGGTTCGTATCTTGTAGATATTTTAATGCAATTTTTATGCGCATTTCTGCGCACAGTAATGTGTCGTTGCGATGGCATCTGTCTCACAGCCATTCACAATAATTTCAATTGTGATTCATGAGGCATTTGTAACGAAAGCCCCTTTGTCCACTGTCTCGTCTCTCACAGGCAATCAGCAAGCTCTTGAGATTCCTTCTCCTTCATCTCTCAAAGAGAGTTAATCCAGCAAAGATGCTTTAAGTGAAGAACATTTACATTTAATCGTATAAGAAGTTAGTACAATACTCCCTTGCCGCTCCTCTTCTAGGTCTAAGACAACAGCTGTTGCTAACAAACTAAACCCAATGAACTTATTAAATTAGGCATGAACGCCGTCTGATCCCCAAGCATGTAATAAACACACATTAGATGTTGGCAGCATAATCTGAACAGACTTTTCAACTTTTAAGCTTCACACATGTAAAAAGGCATTAATGTGTCAAAATTAGTAGAGCCTAGCGGCATGAGCCGATATTGCTGCTAAACAAACTATGAAGCTCTATGGGTAGAAAATAATGACACGCACTGCAGAAGGCCGAGGAAGTTTATCCCGCTCGCACATCCAGCGGAGACATAAATTAGTTTATAATAAAAATGAAAAAAAAGAGCACAAAACCGCGACGACCGCAAGCTTATAAAAATAGTCTTCATTGGCTGCGTTGTGTGAAAATTAACAGCATTCGGGCATTCGAGGAGGCATAAATTTTAATAAAAGTCGAAAAATGAAACAGCTGCTAGCAAATGGGAGAAGCGAGCAGCTATGAGTGATGCAGTCGGGTACAACCGACTGGCTCATACTCGTTCGTAGTCTAATTATAGCTGACAACTTGAGAGGCTCATAAAGATAGCTGAACTATAGGAGCTATTTTGTTTTGATCTTTAAATTATTCAAGGTAAATTCATTCAAAGGATATCTAATATTTAATATAACAATTTACAAAACCAATAAGCTCTAGGCTATGATTTATGCATCAACAGAATCCATGAAACATGTGTGCATTTGAAAGCTCGGGAATATAAGATAATAATTCAGAAATTTGTTTACAAATTTCAAAATGTGAGAAACACTTTATTGTCTAAGAAAAATGATACATTTTCAGTGAGGAAGTCCTCGGTAGATAAGTTGTTGAACAACTTGAGAATAATACAATCCAATAATACTCTGGTTAAGCAGCTGCCTAGTGAGCCATGACGTCATGAACTCTATTGAAACGTTCCGTAGCTTGGCGGAGCGATAGGCCTCGTGTCTCTGGCATCAGCACGGCAAAGATAATGAAAGACACTACCAGGATAATGCCCACGGCCAGGAAGTATGCGTAGAATGACTGTCCATTCATTGTAAACGTCTCAATGACAATGATGTGAACCACTTGCTCGATGCAGACGATTAGGCCAATGAGGATGCCCTTCACCTTCATGGGAAACGCCTCGCCCAAGTAGGTGGGCGTGCTGCAGATAAAGAGTCCAGCAAAGAACTGGAAGGCCATGGACAAGCCGCGAACCTGGTCCATATAATACCAGCTTATCATATTGTTCGTGTCGGAGTAGATGCCAGCCATGCCCAGTATCAAGCCGGCCATGCACACTAGACCCAAAAGCGAAATGAACTTGCGTCCAAGACTGTCCAGAAAGGCCAGGGAAAAGCACGCGCCTAGCCAGCGCAGTATGCCCCACACGATAATGGACCAGTTGAGGGCTGATTCGGAAACAACTGTGCTTGTCAACATTGCGTAGCTCAAGGGCAGTGAGAATGTAAGTGGCACAAGACAGCGACTGAAGAGCATCTTGATGAAGGGCATTACGGAACCCCCCAACTGTGCGCCGATACTCTGGCTGCTACCCTCGGACACGTATCGCTTGGCTTCGTCCAGGGCAGCGGTATAGGCTTCAGCGGGCCCACTGTGGTTGAAAAGCATCTTCTGCCTAGATAGCGCCATTTCCTCGTCATTTTTGCGTAGATAGAAGATGGGCGATTCGATTGACACCGCCACAGAGGCCGTGGCAACCACAGAGAACACAATGCCAAAAATGCCATGGGCACAGTTGACTCCAACACTTGAATCACTGTCCCACTGTGTGTTTATGATCACCTGGATGGCAATGCCCAGCGCCAGACCGTACTGCTCCAAGGCACACCACAATCCTCGGCTGTTGCTCAGCGTGATTTCCGAGTTGTGTATGATGAAGGCAACAGTTATCAGCCCGATGCCTGTTCCACCCACGTATCGCGCTGCTATTAGTGGAGTATACTCGGCTGTGCTCACAAAGATAATTCCATCAATCATCTGCAGCAGTCCGCCTAAGCTCTGAACCAAATTAAAGTCATTAGAATATTACTTGGTTCGTCATATCTCATTTTCCTGCTCACATAGAAAACCCACTTGGGAATGTGGCCAATAGACAAGCCCGCCAAAACAGCTCCGATGATGACGCCAATGAACCAACTGTACTGCATCTCCGCAGTCGTGGCTAGCCCTGTGACTAAGTTCCAGCCAAGACCCTGAGCCATATCCATTCCGCCATATGCAAACAACAAAATGCCTGCAATAAAGGAATAGTGGTATTTGATACTTCTTAAATATTTGATACAATTTCGCATGGAATACAGATTTATCATTGCTCAAATAAAAATAGTCAATCCTTATGCAAGATATCCCTTGAACACAATTACAAATTATAAATAAATACGTTTTATATGGCAATATTCTAGTGAGTCACCCGCGTGCTTTCATCTATTAATAGCACAAAAAATATACGAAGCAAAACCATATCAAGAATGATTCCGACTGCACTGAATTTTTGACAAGGGAGGGGAGTTTTTTTATTACTGATAGTAAAAACTACTATAAATTAATGGAAATTACTATATTTCTTTTGAAGTTTGTAGTAAATATAAATTGTAGTAAGAGCAATATATGGAGTTCTTTATATGTTAAGCTATAAACGAAAATGCGTATTATTTTGTAGATATTATATATCCATATAGTATAATCGAGTTACATATATACGATACGAAATGACAATTAATATGAGCTGCGAAGCTTAATTGTTTAGATATGATAACGCAATATCAGCTCTGGAATACACGCAGAAGACACTTTTACACGTGCATGTGTACGACAGTTGTAGACTTACGTTACCTCAATTTATATATGAAATATATATTTTTATTATTTAAATATATTATTATTTATATATATATTTAAATCGTTCTTCTCACCTGCTGTGGCGGTGTGAGCGTGCTGCTTGTTGACTCGTCGAGTCTGCACCTGGACATAGGTGGTTTGTGTTGGTAAAGGAGCAGGTCCTGTGGTCACATAGGTAACCTGTGGCGGCTGTTGCTTTGTGGTGGCATAGGTTATCTGTGTTGGCTGTTCACTTGTGGTAACATAGGCGATAGTCATTTTTTTTTTTCACTTTTTTCCACTCGTGTGTTGGCTCGATTAAGATTCGTTCGATATAAAGGCTAGCTCGTAACTGACTTGAAACTGAAAATGTTTTCACATTTATGTGGAAAGGAAAATCGCGTTATCATTATCTAATTATAGATAATGTATATATATATATATATATTGTAATCAGCTGCTACTTGGCGGTCTTCACCAGCCCCTTGGTCAACCCTGTTTTGATTTTGATTAATTGTTGGACAGGGCCCGTACGCTACCAGCTTAATTGACTTACTCATAAATATATAAATAAATACATATATATTCTCGGATAAACTTAAAAGTTTTTTGTTTTCATATGTTTTATTTTGTACTTTATATTATTATAAATTATTATTATATTATATGTGATATATAAATCAATTTCAATTTTATTAATATTTTATAAATGCCTTGAATAACATTTAGGTTTTATCAACCGTCAATGAATAAGTATTAGAAAGCTTGAGCATGCCAAGAATTTACTCATTGTTTATTAGACATTGAAGACGCTGAACATGTGAATTGAATATGAATTTGAATATGCCCAATATATTTGGCCTTTCTGTAAGTTGCTTCTTAGTAGGACATCACGTCATAGTAGCGACAGAAACGTTCGTTAGCCTGGCGGAGGGACAGGCCTCGAGTTTCGGGCATCAAGACGGCAAAGATGATCAGGGACACCACCAATATGATGCCCACGCCAACAAAGTATTGGAAGAAGCAGTTGTAGGTCTTTCCGAAAGTGACGATCACGATGATGTGGATCACTTGCTCGAGACACACGACGAAGCCAATTAGGAAAGGCTTCACTTTCATGGGGAAAGCCTCGGCCAAGTAGGCCGGTGTGCTGATGACAAACATGCCAGCAAAGATCTGGAAGGCCAGGGAGACGCGCGACACTTCAGCCATATAATAAGTATTTGAAAAGGTGGGATCGTGCGTGAAGATGCCGGCCAAAGAGAGCATGAGGGCCGCCATGCACAGGAGTCCCACCAGCGAGATGAACTTGCGGCCGAGCTTGTCCACGATGCCAATTGCAATGAGGACTCCAATGAAGCGCAAAATGGTCCACAAGATCATTGGCCAGCTGTACATGGTGTCCTTCCATGTCACAGTGCTGTTCAGCATGGCTGCGCTGAGCGGATATGAGAAGGAGAATGCCACAAGGCAGCGGCTGAAGAGCATCTTTATGAAGGGCATTCCGGATTTCGCAAGCTGGGCGCCGAAGCCGCAACTGTTGCCATCAATGACGTAGCCCTTGGCCTCGGCAAAGATTGCCTCATAGATTTCCGTTGGCACGTTGGTGCCAAGAAGCTGAGTTTGGCAGTTGCGCGCTGCGTCTTCATTATCGCTGCGCAGGTAGAAGATGGGAGACTCGACTGACATAGCCACGGTGCCAGTGGCCAAGACAGTGAAGATAATGCCCATGATGCCATGCGCCGTATTGATGCTGATACTCGAGTCAGTGTTCCACTGTGAGTCCATCAGCACCTGAATGAGTATGCCCAGGGACAGGCCGAACTGCTCCATGCCACACCACTTGCCACGTGCATTGCCTAGAGTGACCTCCGAGTTGTGTATGATGAAGGCAATCGTGATCAGTCCCATGCCCACTCCGCCCACATAGCGAGCGGCTCTTATCGGGTCGTACTTGAATGGTGCACTGACAAAGATGATCGCATCAATGAGCATCATGAGTCCACCCAGAAGCTAGAGTAACGAGCATACATTAGAAGTTCAGTTTCCACAACTTTAGGAACTCTGACTCACATAGAAATATTTCTTTGGTATGTGGGTCACTCCGAAAGCTCCGACAAAGGCTCCTATTATGACGCCAATGAACCAACTGTATTGAATCTCATTGGTATTCGAAATTCCCGTTCCCAAATTCCATTGCAGACCCTGGGCCATATCCATTCCGCCATAGGTAAAGAGTAGGAGTCCTAAGGTGACCAAATTGTATTATTATCAGTAATTGCAGACATGGAAAGCATTTGTAAATTTCCTTATCAAAGGCAACAACAAAACAGTAGTTGAGTTGTCTACCGTCAAATCCGAGATTAGTTAATATTATCATAATAAATAATTAACTCTTAATTAGTACCTTGCTGCACGTATTACATAATATTTCTATGTGATATGTAAATTTCTTGTTGCATTACATTTTGAAATTCAGTAAAGAAGTTCACTTTTATGGAACCTGATCAAAGTTTACAAAATTAAAGGCATTTCCGAAACTTCTTATCAGGAATTTAGTCACATATTTAAATTTTTCAGTTGGGCGTTTCCACTGCGGCGACTTACCCATGGTTGCCGTGTGGGCATTCTGTCCATTTGTCAATCGGTTGTAGCCGCGCTGGGCGCGAGGATCCTCGATTACATCGATGTAGGTGAGCTGCGGCTGTGTAACGGTTGTAGCTACAAAGGTAGGCTGTGGACCTGCAGCCTGGCCGCTGATTACGTAGGTGGTCGCCATTGTGACTCGCGTGGAAGCCAACTGAACCCGCTAAACGTTTGTGCAAAACTAATTTTAAATAGATAATTATGTCTATTATTTATCATTTAACAAAGAATTCGTTATCTATATTAAATTTCTGATATTATAGATATTACCGACAAATTATAGATACACACAGTTTTGCGCTCTTCTAACTAGCCAGATATGGCTGTGATTCATTTGGGTTTCTCTATTCTCATGCGAGGTCCCCACATAGAATGTTCACAATGTTGATTACGAGCTTATTAATGTACGTAGAAGAGGCACAAATGCAATGTGACTCACTGAAGACTCCAGAGTTCAGCTGCTCTGTTGGGGGACACCTTTGATGATTCAGCACAAATCATTTGTTGTCATTGGCTAAGATTCTAGTTAAGATTGATTAGCGAAATGAATCGTTTCAGATCATATCTTACAATCAAATTGTCTTTAGTACATATTTCTTGTGGAAGTGGTGCGTAGGTTACTTAAGAATCCTGCTTCTTCATAGGGCATCACACCTGAAAAAATTCAATTATTCAATTCAATTATGTATATTGAATTTAATTTATGATAAATTTGTATGTTCACCAATATTATAATCGTCAATTCAAAAAGAGTTCCATAAGTTCAAAGCGTCAGAGTAGGCAGAACTACAATTATAAATCATTTTCAGACAAAGAAGCTGTGAGTCTGAGTATGGGTATCTACAAGTCGGGCAACTCAGCACTTTCACTTTCTCATGTTGGCAATGCCTTCTGCTGTCTGCCATATTCACTTAATGTTCCCAAATCTTAAATAATCCATAGATAACAAGTGTAGATGTTAGTTATAGAACACGTGTGAAGTTATCAATGCTAACTAGCAGCAAGTAGATAAAAACTAATACATTTATTACATTTCTCGTTTTGTTGATAGTGAAAACAAAATAAATTAGTTAAACGGCAAATGTAATATTGTAAGTCCTCGACAGACTTTGTATATATAGGTATATTTATATATTTCTACCTGATGTTTGGGCTTTACAAAGCTTATTAGAACCAGCGACTATCAGTAATACAGCTATTTGCCAAGGCTAGACAAGTTTTTGTTCTTTGTTACTTTCAGAAATATTCGCATATATTTCTGTTTCCGACAAGTTCTTTAATTTCTATTTCGTTTAATTTCGAAGATAATATTGTTTTCCATGTTTTATTTATTTTCAATCTTTCTTAACTACTTAAAGCTAATTGGGCTCCTGTCAGGTCTTACTAAAACTAAAACTAGAATTCTAAGATTGAAATATATAATTAAGTATATATACATATACACATATGAGACTTCAGTTGTACAATTGCATCATAGCTGGTTGGCCTAGTTAATAGAGTCCTCGCTAGTGGGCCAAAATGTCGTGTAGGCGCCTGAAGCGATGGCCAGCTTCTCGTAACGTCATCTTCTTCGTTTCTGGCAGCATCACCAAGAGGATGAGCATGCTTATCAGCAGGATAATGCCGACGCCCAAGTAGTATTGGTAGAAGCTCTGGGCGCTTTTTTTGAAGGTGACGATCACGATTATGTGGATGAGTTGCTCGATGCACACGATAAAGGCGATGCAGAAGGGCTTGACGCGCATGGGGAATGCCTCGCCCATGTAGGCAGGCGTGCATGCGACGAATAGGCCAGCAAACATTTGGAAGACCATGGAAATGCGACATACCTGCGCCATGTAGTAGGGACTCAGCGTGTTGGCGTAGTTGGAGTAGATGCCGGCCATGCCCAGCATCAGGCCGGCCATGCACACGAGGCCCAGCATTGCGAGCAGTTTGCGGCCGAGCTTGTCCATAACTAAAATGGAAATGAGGGTTCCGATCCAGCGCAAAATTCTCCAAACGATGATCGGCCAGCTGTATAGAGTGCCCTTCCAGACCTCGCTGCTCGCTATGATTGTCTGGGTGAGCGGCATCGAGAAGCTGAATGCCACGAGGCAGCGGCAAAGCAGCATCTTGGTGAATGGGACCACGGCGACAACTAGGTCGTGACTAATGCTCTCGTGTGCGCCCTCCGACACGTAGCATTTGTTCTCTTCCAGAAGCTCATTCTGATCACTTGCGGTTGCCTTCTTGTCCATCAGCTCCCACTGGCAGCCGTTTGCCTTGTCGAAATCATTTCGGCGCAGGTGGAAGATGGGCGACTCGACCGAGAGTATCAACACGGCAATGGCGACAACGGCAAACACAATTCCAATGATGCCGTGCACTTGGTTGTTGCCGATGGGCAGGGCCGGGTTCCACATTGAGTCCATGATCACCTGCACAGCTATGCCCAGGCCGAGGCCGGACTGCTCCACGGCGCACCACTTGCCGCGAGCGTCCTTTGGCGCCACCTCCGAGTTGTGTATGATAAAGGCCACCGTTATGAAGCCAATGCCGATGCCTCCAATGTATCGAGCTGCGACCATAGCGTCGTAGTTATATGGCGCACTCACGCAGATAATGGCATCGATCAGCTGCAGCACCGTTGCGAAAGCCTGGATAGATCACCACTATCAGTTAAAGTCTATCTTATAGATGGTTTCAGATTTGCCAACTCACATAGAAAAAGAATTTGGGCACGTAGCCAACTGCGAATGCCCCCAATATAGCTCCGACAATGACGCCAATAAACCAGCAGAACGAAAATTGTTGTGTGTCTGCGATGCCTGTGTACAAATTCCAGCCCAGGCCCTGAGCCATGTCCATACCTCCATAGGAAAAGATGACCATTCCTATGAACGAGATTAAATTGAAATCAAGTTTAGTTCTCTAATTTTGGATTGATGCATTTCTCCGATTTGATTGTAATTCTTATTAGTTCTTCTATTCCGACTTCAGATTCCAATTGTATTTGTTTTTAGTAGTATGTATCATTGTTCCACCCATTCACCTGTTATAATGGAATGCAGTCTCTGCCGATTGACACAGCAGCTCTGCAGCTTGCCCTCAGGTCGAGGGTTACTGCCCACCTCTACATAGATATCTGGGTTAGTTTGTCCCACGGTCATTTTATTTGCCTATTTCTGGGTTCGTTCGATTCGATGGCTAGGCCACAACTGATTTCGAATGGTCAAATAAATGTGTATTTATAAGCAAAGAGCATCGATAGCATTGGTTATATTGATATCTGCCAATCGGAATCATGTTAACCGAACAGTTAACTGATAACAGCAGACTGCTGATAACAGAGGTCGCTCAGTTGCTAGCCGTGATTCATGCGACCTAAAGTTCGGCATTTCTTATGTTCAGACCCCCCTGAATTAAGCCCTTACGATTGATTTCGTAAACCTGATAATTGGCGTGACTCACGCGTTGCAGTCTAACATTTTGGAACCGCCAGGACTGAATCAGCATACTTAACGTGGCTTAAAGACGTGTGCCAAAGTGTTTCATAATAATATCTTAAATCAATAAAATGCATTTGCATGTGCATCAAATAGTACTCTATCTGTATTAGTAGACTAATGATAGTTTTACTTTCAGCTGATCTATTTTGTATACATATTAGTTTGATTAGTATCATCATATATAAAATATGAATTATTATTAACGACAGTCACTCTTGTATCTAGTTTTGATGGAGGGCATTTATAAAGTTCCAGATGTTTTCATGATAACTTCCATTAGACGCCTTGCAAATTAATCAGACTTACCCTGATATCGTATTAGATAAGCGCCATTCACGCGTATTTGGCAATAAACAAATCCCTAATTGGACGAGAGTGTTTATAATTTCCGAATGCACTTTGGCTGTTGGGTGTTGCCACACCTTGACCGAACCCTGAGTGACTGGCCAGGCCACTTGAAATGTGGCAAGTGGCTAATATGGAACGCGGCGTGCAACATCTTCATTAGCTGACAGCGCAAACAAACGTCATTAATGTTGGCGGCAATCTCAAGTGTTTGCTCGAGTTGTCTCAAATTGCGTAAAGTCTGCTCTAGAACTGGAGGCTGCAGCTACAGCTCCAACTCCAATTCCAATTCAGACTCCATCGTTGCTGTAAGCCAATCTATCTTGTTGCGCATCAAACTGTCAAATTGTACACATGTCTCCTCTGCGGCACTGCTGGGAGAGGATGTTAGACGGGAGTGAAGAGGGTGCGGGGGACGGGAATGCGAACTCTTGGCTGCTCCTTGTCATTTGTCACTGCTCGACAAATTAAGCAAATGTGACGCCAAATGGCCATCGCTTCCATCTTCCATATTCCATCTTGCATCTCCGCAACGCGTCGCCTCATATTGAGGCATTCAAGTACATTTTAATGAGTTTATGCACCAAGCAGTCTAATGGCTCAAAAATTATGAGCGCCGCATCAAGTGGCAGCAGCACTTGCCCGCCCATACGCGCACATATCAGCATTAGCACATGGTGCCCATAACTCACATTCAGACACAGATACAGATACAGATACAGAAGTATAGATATACTAATACAGCTAGCTGGAGACATCTCAGCACTTTGCATCAATTTCTGTATACGCGCTCGACTCGACTCGTCTCGTCTCGTCTCGTCTCGTCTCGTGTCTGTCTGTTTGTGTGTTGGGTGCGAGCAAATGCTTCAAGGAAGTGTCTGCCAGTGCCACTAATGGAGTCTAATTACCCCGACCGACAGGCGACGACCGATGCGGATCCCTCCCAGCGCCTTTGGCTAATAAAAGCATATTAAAACGTTTGTCGTTCTTATGTGCTTTGCTTGACAGACAACCAGACAGATAGAAAACATTGGCGCTTGGCGCTTTGACTGTTGCTCATTATTTATTTTCGTACAATCCAAATAACGCGCAGACCGCAGATCGTCAGATTGCACATCGCAGCCCGAGGAATTGAACAGCTCTCGACATGATTGTCTGATGAATATTTCCTTCTGGTTGGGGTCGTTTTCATCAAAAAACTTTATGATGTTTGCGTGCAAAAATCTAATGTAAGCCATGGGAGAAATATAAACAATGATAGAACAATTTGTATCTCTCAGAACAAAAATGATTGGAAAATAAATAACGATATGTTTCCGCCCGGGATCGAACCGGGGGCCTTCCGCGTGTTAGGCGGATGTGATAACCACTACACCACGGAAACTCGCTGTGTTTCAGATTAGGCGAAATAAAATTTCAATGGTCTAAAAATAGAAAATTAAAAAAAAAAGTAAAATCTGCAAAAAATTTAGAATGCCGAAACCCGGGATTGAACCGGGGACCTTTAGATCTTCAGTCTAACGCTCTCCCAACTGAGCTATTTCGGCTAATGGATTTGTTGCGTCAATCAACGCACCAGCCTATAACGCAGAAATAAACTTAGAAAATCGATTTGCAACTGCAAAGCACACGTAACATATGTATGAATGTCTGTATCTGCAGGTGCGAGAATACTTTACACTGCGCACCAAAGTTGAAGTCAAATCAAACTAAAAAGAGAACGCTCGCGCGTCGACTTGCTATAAATAGATAGGCCATTTCTCATACCCAATATTACCTCTGTATATTCCACATAAATCACTCAAATGCACTTTTGCACAGCTTTCGCTTCGCTTTATTTTCATTTATTTATTTTCTGTTAGACAGACAGCCATGAGAATTGCGCTGACAGTTGGACGTCTTTATAAATTTTCGGTGCAGTTGGAAAACTTTTTGCAGCTGCAACATTTTCTCGCGTCTAACTGTAACTAAGACTAACGGCGTCTCTTTAATATTTGAAAACATTTTAAGCACATCAAATAAACTTTTCAAATTGACAATTGTTTGCCGCAATTGCGACAAGTGAATAGAAAAAGTTTCTACACTATTTTTGCTAGAGAAAATAAACAAGAAAATCAAACGTGATCCACATGACATCAGATTGGGAACTTAATGATGCGTGTGCGAAGCAGAATAAACATTTCATAGCATATTTAATGCTCGAAGCGAATCGCAGCGCCACCTTTTTGGCAATGTTTCAAATGCGCCTCATCAAAACCCTCTGCTAACCATAAATATTGACGCAATAAACTGCAAGCATTGGTCAAGTTCACAATTTAATTATCGCAATTTTCTATACGATTTATTGTAGCGCACATTTCACATTTACAATAATATCTTTTCTGACTCATAAATTAAATGTAAAAGTGGACTCGATAGCCAGCTTTGCTGCCTTATCAGCGCTATCATAATAGATATTACACTTATTTTACAATGTTTCTGCTCTGCCGTGTGTAATCGGAGTTTGATTCTGACCCTACTTAATGCTTATTAATGTGGCCTTCTTCGTGTGACATGCCTTTAAGAAGAAGAGGATGAAGAGCCTCAGGCCAGCCCAGAGCCGAGGCTCCTTTTGCAGTTGTGTCATCGGCGCGGCCCGCGGCTCGTGTGCCTCGCTGCGATCGCCTTGGGCCCGAGTGTCGACAAGTGGCTGAATCACCTGATATATATATTTCGTATGATCAGTTTTAGGGTCGGTCGGTCGTTTCTCCTTTCTTTTTTTTTTTTTTTTTTGTATGTGTAACTAATGCGGCTTCCGTTTGACGCCCCGCACTGAAAGCTGAACCCTGACGGCCATTAGCACTCTCAGGCCCAGGGAAAGGTCTGATTTCGTGGTCGGCGTCGGTGTCGTGGTGGAGCAGCAGCCTCTTTTTTTGCAAATGATTCATATTCTTGAAAGCCGATCGCAGTAGCAGGCGAAATTCTTTAGAAAACCCAAGCAACGCCACGCCCACCTACCGGCGATGATGTATGGGCAGCCCACAAAGCAACTCTGAGCTCTGCCCAGTGTTGTTGTTGACCACAACATTTAGTCCAAGGTAAGCAACTTTTCAATAGTCGTCGAATTTGTTGTTTTCGGTGCCATCAGCAGAATATTCAAGCCAGAGAGGGGCAAGGCGTGTGCCTGTGTATGTATGTATGTATGTGTATGTGTGTGTGTGTCTGGAAGCGTTCTCGCTGCTGCGACTATTTGCAGCAGCTTCAAATGCGGCAACGACAATGGAGACAGCCAGACAACATTCCTGTGATATGTCACGACAATTTTTAACATTTGCACTAGAATTTCTATTTTTGTTACGTCTCCGCTCGCTCTCGCCCCTGTCAGCCTAAGCTCTTCCCCAGCTGGCGAACCACAAATTCCAATTGCAGATTCCAATCCGCTATTTCTATTTTGCGGCTAGACTTTGCTAATCGATTTCTCAGCTAGTTGGGCTCAAAGTTCCTTGAAATTATGCCCAATTGAATTTTATGCACTTATTCCAAAGGCAAAGTTGTGTCCTGAATGCAAATGTATAACAAAGTGCGATTAATACCCTGCAATACATCACTAGTAGAGTATATAGATGAATATCCCAACATTACTTTCAATAATACGATCTCCATGAGTACCTGTGAGGCATGATCTAAACTTGGTTGGTTAAGAATTTAGTCCACTTTGATTTCACATTCCTTCACTCTACAGTTCTCTAAGCTTTACCCACGAATATCTTAAATGCGGTCTCGTTTCGAACCTGCCTCCCCTCTGCTTTCCTCCACGTTTGTCACATGTCCAAGTTGTCAGAAACTTCAGTTGGTCATATGCAAATGTCAGGCAACTTTGCAAAAGTCCTTTGCCAAAAAAGTCCTTTCTGAATATAAATTGACAAACTGTGCAGGAGAAACCGCAGTTGAGTTTCCAGTAAGAGGATTGTTTTTGATTGTTTTTTTTTTTTTTTTTTGTTTTCTTGGTTCGCTTTGCAATTCAATGAAAATGTTTCGTTTATTTTCATATTTTTTTTTTGTGCAACTGTAACATGACTTTTCGCTGTCACTGTCGCTGCCTGTGTGTGTGTGTGTGTGTGTGTGTGTGTGTGTGTGTGTGTGTGTTTGCTCGTTCGTTACAGCAGGAAATTGTGTAAGCCTTTAAGTGGGTCACTATGTGATTTGATTTGTTTATAGCACCGCAGCAACAATAACCACAGCTGGAATAGGGCTTGTCCTGCTCGTATTTATGTCTAAATGTTCGCCTGTGCCTGTAATTGGCCAATCGTGTCGTGGCAAAGGTACATAGAACGGCGTTTCCTGTCGCTATATCCAATTAGTCAGTATTCAAATTTGTCTATTTCAATTTGACTGGACTTGGCCAACTGCAGCTGTTGCCGTTGCCGTTGCCGTTGCCGTTGCCTTTTGACCTTTCCCAAACTTGCATATTATTACTAAAGCGGAAAGCCTTCAGGCAATTAACTGATAATTGCCGAAAACGCCAATACCTGCTTGCCAATTTATATGCGGACTACACATGCGGATTTTCTCATAGTTTTATATTCGTTTAAGCTTGAGCTTTTCGAAATGTCAACTGCAAGCGAAATTAATGTTAACACAAAACACGAAACTGTTGACGTTGTAAATGGCCTTAAACATATTTCAGCATTGCTTAAGATATTGGTAATTCACATTACATTTAAAATATGTGATTGGGCTAAAAGTTGAAGTAAATATTTTATTTATATGACGTGCATAAATATGTTCACATGAAATGACTTCAAAGTTGCTTTGCTGAGGACTGAGCTTAGCTGAACCCAAACTCATAGTCAGAACTAACTAAGGAGCCATTGAGACAAGTAAAAGCTAACAAAGTCTCTAACCAGCAAGTAGAGAAGGGTATTTCGTAGTCAATAGCATTCGCTCGTCCAAATCATTGATTTGCTGATTTATCTGTGCACATTCCAAACAATTTGTAGCTATTAAACTAAAAGAATGGCTGAGTCCATTCATATATATTTGAATACATGCATTCAATTCGTATTTATGTTTTATTTTTGTTAACAAATTAATTTCGCTGCTGCTTTGCCTCCATACACACACACACACACACACGCACACGCACATACATCATTGACATTTGTTGTGTTTGTGGGTCTGACACTTGGCTGAAAATCCGAGCGTGTGCCAAAGTCATTCACATTGAGCAGGTTTTGTGTTTCTCTTTCGTTTTTGTACTTATAGCAAATCACCAATAAGTTTCAAATCATATTTGTCATCAGTTTTAAGCTACTGTTAGGTAAATACCCTGTGAAAAGGTATTTCGAAATGATGTTCACAAAGCGAAACACATCAAGCTTTATCAGTTCTTCTAGTGTTCACAATCTAGGTACAGATCTAATTATGCTATAGAGAGATACAATATATCTGAAAAATGTGAAATACAGAATATCTGACAATCGATCATGCTGCAGCTATTTAATAAACAGCTCAAACAGCCTTCAATGATACTCATACTTATGCTCTGCTTTGTGTAACAGAAAAGGCGTATTAGCATTCACTTGGCCAGCCATTTTGTGTATTGTTTACGGCCAAGCCACTGGCCAAATATGAAATAAATCTTTCATAACTAACGCGACTTAAGTATTCATATTGCGGCAATAACTGTCTAATGCGTGTCGCCTTAAAGGCTCCGCTTGCCCCTCCTCTCCCTCCGCTCCGACTTGGGCTACACCCAGATGGCATTTACTACATATTACCAAGTGGTTAACGTTCCTACGACTGTTGTGGGCTGGCATAACTCGGAGTTGCAAGTGGAAGATGTTGGCTGAGTGTTCATGTGGGCGTGTCCGACAGCCCACACCTCCCTCGAGGCAGGCGTTGCTGTTTTTTGTTCGCTTTCGCAGAGCACGCTGTAGTTTTTAAATAGTTAGTTAAGCGTTAAATTGAGTTGGCACCGAGATTCCTATTCCGTCACTCGTTCAGCCAGTCCTTAACTGGCCTGCCCGCCTAATTGCCTAATTAAGCGCTGAAATGGATGGATCTGGAGGAGTGGATGCGACAGCCCACGCAGCCTGCTCCAAATTTGCAGACTGTTTGACTGCGCAACGGCGCGTCAGTCAGTTGTGGCAAAGATTGCCCCAACGCGATCCGTTCCTGAGGCGGCTGTGAGTTGCCCACTCTTCGTGGACAACTATTTGCACACGCGAGTCGCTGACATGTCCGCTAATGAGCCATGAGTCCAATCCTACGGCAACTGCCTGCGTCGCTGATAAGCAAAATTTATCACTGAATGCCGACTGTCGCCTGGCTGTCGGATTAGCGGCGCGGCGTCAAGAAGCCAACTGCCATTTATTTGCATATTCATAAATCTGCGCTAAGCACAGCCACAGCCCTGACGGATCGCAGTTGCGTGTCCGCATTGCCTCCAGACTCAATTGGCTCGGACTGCGCGCTAATTGAAATACATATGTATTCATTTGCATTTAATTGAACGTCTGTCTGCTGGACGGATGCTCGCTCTGGCTGCTGCTGCACTCACTGCTTTGATTTCTTAGCTGGACAATGTCGATTTCTGCTGCGTAATCAGCTAATGCCTAATCCGATATGCATCTGTTCAATTTGTCACGTTCGTGCCAGAAATATAACAAGATCCATTCGCCTTCCTCGGCCCGCCAAATACGCGATTCCCTTGGCAAAATAACCTTTTCGTAATCTGATCTTGTCCAACAGAATGGGCGAACTGGCAAGTATTTGCAACTTCTACTAATAATGAACTCATTAAAGAACTGAAAACTAGCAACATTTTGAATTTATGATATAAATGAAATGGCCTTGACTTAGTATTAATAGCTGGAAAATAACTAAAACTATATTGAATGATTTTCTTAATCTGAAAAGTATATTTTTCGTATTTCTTTAGTTTATGCTTGAGATAGTCTTTCTGCCTGGAATTTAGGGTCATCAACTGCCATCAAGACATTTCTTGTATCTATTCAGATTAATCGTAATGATTTAATATAAATATCAAAATTAAGATCTAACTTTTGGTATTATATAGTATGTATATGAATAGTGAAGAGTTAGAGTCGAGTTAAAGATATGAAAAAATAGTTGTTAGGGCTTAAATTGTTTTCTTCTTAAAGTTCATTTGATGTCCCATTCCAACCGACATTCCTATAATGCCAAAACCCTTCCAAATGGGCTTCGAAAATGTGGAAATGTGCAAAAGCTACTAAACTGAAGATGTTGTTATAAAATTTTACGACCGCGTAGCAACAGGCAACAGACAACAGACAACAGGCAGCAGCATATTGAGAAACTGAACAAAGAGCACAACAAGACAGCCTAACAAACTAACAATATCCGGGCATAGCTGGCGGAGACTGAAGGCGCTGAGGGAAGGACACAAAGCAAATAAATATCATGAGCTTCATGAATGAATCAGAGAATCGTGTGGGCTTTTTATTTCTGGCGGCATTTGGCCCCAGCGATAGGGATGCGCTTTGTGCTGTTGCTAGCCGGCAGACCAGGTCGAGGCTCAGGTCCACGTCTGCAGGGGGCAGGGCGCAGGTTGCAGGGTGCAGCGTCTGCGCATGCGTGACGCCTGTCAAGGCGGCGACTGGCCGTGAGATGCCGCACATAAAAAGAGCAGCTTTTGCAGCGTTTTGTAGTTGTGCAGCTCCTTTTTGGTCTGGCCAGTTGCCAGTGGCCAGTGGCCAGAAACATGTTTCCTTTTTAGGGCCATGGACTTGGATCATGCTGGGCAGCAACGGCGCAAAACTCGTTCTCGCCGCTGTTGCATATTAAGCAACCTTGGGAAATAAGGAAGTCGATGTCTGGAGTCAGAGCAGAAGATGCTAACGCCGAGATCGGGACTGTCTGTTACCAGCTGCTTGCCTAAAAGCCACTTCAGCTGTTTGGCTTTCTTTTGAGCTACAATCGCTTGCGATTTCCAGCCACTCGATCGAGAAATGCAGCATAATTGGGCATAAATAAATAAAAGGCGAAGCGAAATATTGCATTTGCTGCCTCTGCTGAGCTGAAGACACTCGAACCTCGAGCACTTTCAAATACACACACACACACACACACACACGTGTGCCCTATATACATGTGTATATGTATTTGGCATGTGTTTTGCTTCGTGCCTCCGTCAAGTGGCCCATTGAGGCGCCTTCGATCTCCATTTTCGCCAGCTATTTTCGTGGCAACCTGTGTCGGCCCCGTCGTCTGTTTGCATTCGCATTTTAACATAAATGGGCGCACATTTCAAAGCGAAAATAACAGCAATTTCTTTTTACTGCGCTCTGCTCAGTTTAAATAAACAACGAACCATCGATTCGAATAGTTTTCAGATATATGCAAAGCATATAAGACCTGTAATAACATGGATGAGATGGGCCCGTCGTTGCAGGCCGAGTTGGTTATTGGAAGTCGAACAAAATACGTTTCCATTTAGATACATTAGCTGATTACAGATGCCGAAGAGTATATGAACTTTATAATCAATTCTTAGCTAGATCGAAATTAGAATAAAACTAGTTGAAGTGAGTAAGCTGAAGCGAGGGCTTAGTTAAGTATATATTTAACTTATGCATATACCAATACTAGTTAATCAAAGAAGTGCATATAGAAGAGTAACGTTTGAATAAATTCTTGTTCAGTCATATTTAGCTAGTAACTATTATCTATAACAACATATTTATGTTCGATGAAAAAAAAAACAGAAGATAAACCCAACGAAGCATTGCAAGTTGTTCAGCTCTTAAATCTCAAAAGTAAAGAGTTTATGTTGGGAGAGTCATAATTAAGCCTCTGTCTGAAAGAGAGTTTACCGAGAGAGAGAGAGAGAGAGAGAGAGAGAGAGAATTGTGTTCTCTTTTTTAAGCGAAGGTTGCAGCGCAACAAAAAGATAATTGTTTGCAAAAAAAAACTGCAACATTTACTCAATTTTAGTGAAGGCCAAAAGTCAGTTCGCTTGCCTCACATGGAGGCAGCTAAATGAAGTTTCGCTGCTGGCTTTCAAAGTGTGTTTGCCTGAAAATAAAAATAGGTAAAATGGCCGTGGCATGGTGGCTAATAAAAGCGCACCTCTTTAAAAGCCATCCCCCGCAGTCGCAATTACAATGGTAAAAGCTCCTTACGGCGGAATGCAGTGCATAAATCACACTTAAGCCGCCCAGCCCTGTGCCCTAACCCTTAGCCAGCAGCCCCTGCTCGAGTGCAGGCTGCCAAGCCGAGCGAGCGCAAACTGCATCAGGAATTTACTTGGAATTACCTGAAAGAGGAACAGAATGAGTGCGAAAAGGAAACGGCAGTAAAAGCAGTTTTCACTTCACCGGCAAGTGGCACATAAATTTCAGCAAGGACACCAGCGCACTTCAAGAAACAGCAACTAAAGCAGCAGCAGCAACAACAACAACAACGATGACAGCTCCTTATAACTAAGCAAAATGTTCATTGCTCTGATTCGGGCTCAGGTCCTTGCTTTCACCCGACCACGAACAGCATCAAAAATCCTGTAAGGAAAAAGAAAAAGAAAACAGGAAATCTTTGCAAATATTTGGGTGACAAGAGCCCTCGAGTCGAGCTGCTGTCTGCGCGGAAGGTCAATCGGTGCATAAAATTTGTGGCAGCAGCTGCAAAAGGCGCACCAGCTGCCTCTGCTCCGACGGCTCTTGATTAACCAACCAGATGCGTCTTTAAGAAGGCGCGCAATTCTTAACCCAAATACGAGATGCGAAGAAGCACAGATTGAGGCTTAGCCGAAGCAGCTTCGCCACATTCTCAATTCTAGCTGTTTGGGTGAAAGGTGAGGTAATAAAATGGAGAAGAAACCTCTTTTAATTACCTTTCTTGAAGCCCAGAGATACACTTTCGTATATTATAATCTACTTTTATACATATGAACTCTACAAAACATACGTACAGTAAAAAATTGTTAAATATATTTAATTTAATATAATACAAATATTCTTGCAAAATATTCAGATGAACATAGTTGATGAGTTGAATTTTTACTTGGAATAGAATATATCAGGAATAATTTTCTTTCCTTGGCTTTCTCTATCTTTCTGAATCTCTATATTTCTGCCTCTCACTCTTTAAAATTTCTGTGTCTCAACCAATCTGCCGTCCTGCTTCTCTACCTATCTTCTCTCCATCTCTCTCCATTCCTTTCCTCTCTCTCTTTAAACTTTCTCTCTCTCTCTCTCTCTTTAGGCTTTCTCTGTCTCTCTCCCTCTTTCTCTGTCTCAGCCAATCTGCACTCCTGCTTTTCGCTCTATCTTCTCTCAATCTCTTTCTCTTTTACCCTCCATCTAAGCCTCTCCCACTCTCTCGCAACATTTAACTAATTAAACATTTTTCTTAATCTACTTTCAGTATAAAAAAAACTCAATGCGAACTGCGCTCGTCTCATAATGGTGCGGCTGACGTAGGTCGAGCTTGTCAGAGGAGCATTTAGCCCAGCTGCCACAATATCTTATAGTGAAAGATGCCGCAACTCAGGACTCATCTGGTTATTTGCTGCCTGGCGCTGGTCATATTCGGGCTGGACTTGCTGCCGCGTCTAGCTGATGGCAAGGAGCAGCGAGAGGCGGGCGAGGCGCATGTCAAGCAGCAGCACCGCAGCCACGCGAGTGGCGGGTCCAAGCGCTACTCACGCGACTCGAATGGCGCGCGCGAGCGACGCCCGAACATAATCCTCATCCTGACCGACGACCAGGACGTGGAGTTGGGCTCGCTCAACTTCATGCCGCGCACCTTGCGGCTGCTGCGCGATGGGGGCGCCGAGTTCCGGCACGCCTACACCACCACGCCCATGTGCTGCCCGGCGCGATCGTCGCTGCTGACGGGCATGTACGTGCACAACCACATGGTGTTCACGAACAACGACAACTGCTCGAGTCCGCAGTGGCAGGCGACGCACGAGACGCGCTCCTACGCCACCTACTTGTCGAATGCGGGCTATCGCACCGGCTACTTCGGCAAGTACTTGAACAAGTACAACGGCTCCTATATCCCGCCTGGCTGGCGCGAGTGGGGCGGGCTGATCATGAACTCCAAGTACTACAACTACAGCATCAACCTGAACGGGCAGAAGATCAAGCACGGCTTCGACTATGCCAAGGACTACTATCCCGACTTGATAGCCAACGACTCGATTGCCTTCCTGCGCTCCTCCAAGCAGCAAAACCAAAGAAAGCCCGTACTCCTCACCATGAGCTTCCCGGCCCCACACGGGCCCGAGGACTCCGCGCCGCAATACAGCCACCTCTTCCACAACGTGACCACGCATCAGTGAGTTCCGTACAGCTCCCGTTCGGCCCCAGAATAGTTTACTAATCTTTGTTCAACCTGCAGCACGCCCAGCTATGACCATGCGCCCAATCCGGATAAGCAATGGATCTTGAGGGTCACCGAGCCCATGCAGCCGGTGCACATGCGCTTCACAAATGTCCTCATGACCAAGCGCCTGCAGACACTCCAAAGCGTCGACGTGGCGGTGGAGCGTGTCTACAACGAGCTGAAGGCTCTGGGTGAGCTGGACAACACGTACATCGTCTACACCTCGGACCACGGCTACCATCTTGGCCAATTTGGCTTGATCAAGGGCAAGAGTTTCCCCTTCGAGTTCGACGTGCGCGTGCCCTTCCTCATACGCGGTCCTGGCATTCAAGCGTCCAAGGTGTAAGTGTTCTGTGTCCTTTTTCCTCAATCAGCTCTAATTGAGTCTTCCCTCATCCGCAGTGTGAACGAAATCGTGCTGAATGTAGATCTGGCACCGACATTCCTAGACATGGGAGGGGTGCCGACGCCGCAGCACATGGACGGACGCAGTATTCTGCCGCTGCTGCTCAGTCGCAATCGCGTTGTGCGCGACACCTGGCCGGACAGCTTCCTCATCGAAAGCTCGGGCCGGCGAGAAACGGCAGAGCAGATAGCGGAGTCGCGAGCCCGCTTGCTGGCGGATCGGAGCAGCATGAAGCTAGTCAATAGCACGCTGCTGGAGGACTTACTGGGCAGCGACAACAGCAGCATCACCAGCACAGTAGCTACCTTGTTGAGCTCTGTTGGGACTACAACCGAGCAGGAGGAGTTTGAGGAGGATCTTGACACCGACACTGAAGACGAAGAGGGTGACGACGCCATGGACAGCTCAGCGCCTGCCGTGGACGATGAGGATCTGGTGGATGCTGCTGCCGAAGAGGACGATGATGATGAGCTCGAGGAACAGGACCTGCTGCAGCAGCAGGACAACAACCTGCCCATAGCACCCTACATCACCAAAATGATGCGACTCAACTCCGAGTGCTCTGATCCGGCGCTTCTAAAGAACTGCCTGCCTGGCCAAAAGTGGAGATGCGTGAACGAGGAGGGACGCTGGCGCAAGCACAAATGCAAGTTCCACGTGAGTATAGCATACCCGCTCGAGCAAGCCTTCCAGCTGATCAACTGAACTTTTTTAGCTGCAACTGGAGCACCAGCTGGCGGCGATGCCCCGCAAGCAGTACCAACGAAACTGTGCCTGCTTCACCTCGAATGGACTGGTCTACACCAAGATTCGAGCTCCGACTTCATCCTTGCACGCGCATCGGCTACATAAGCGCACCCAGCTGCAGCACCACCAGCACCATCAACATATCGGCAAGAGACGCCACAAACGCCACGTGGACGAGGAAGTCTTCCACTCGGAGCTGCCGTACGAAATGGAGGAACTGCTCGACTTGGACCAGGCAGTCGATCTGCTGGCCCAGCACAAGACCAGAAGCAAGCGGGACATTGCCAGTGGGCAAAACACGACTGGGAACAGCTCGAATTCCAATCCCAACTCCAATGAAGCTATCGCTGTGGTCATCCAGCAAATTCAGAGCACTTTGGAGACATTGGAGCACAAGTTCAATGAGCACGAGTTGCACAATCGCAGCACAACTCCTCTGGGGCGTGGCGGCAAGTTTTCGAAGGGTGGGACTCGCTGCTACGTGGAGGAGAGCACGGACAAGGTGAACTGCTCGGATGTGATCTACGATGACGAAAAGACCTGGCGCACCTCTCGCAACCAAATCGATATGCTCATCAAGCTGCTGAAGGACAAGATCAGCACGCTGAAGGACATGAAGAAGCAGATGCGAGAGAGCAAGCAACAAGCGGCAGCGGCTGGCAGACGCGGCGAGGGCCGACGACGCAACGATCCAGCAGGTGTTCAGGAAGGAGCCGGTCCCGAGTTCAACATGAGTTACTTTGGTGACATCGGCACCACGCCTCGCTCCGTGTTGCTGCCAAATGTGTACAGCGGCGGCCACAAGGATATTATTCGGGGGGTTGGAGGTGCTGCTGGCTACGATTTGCCGGATCAGTCGCAGACATCGCACTATGCATCGCGCGCCGAGTGCTACTGCGAGCCGGATGTGGGCGAGAGGTAAGCAAAGGCGAATTGGTAGAAACTGCAATCGCTGCTTCACTCATAGACTCAACCTCTTGCAGCTATGCTGACTCCAAGGAGATGGCGCGTGAGGCTCGACGTAAGCTCAAGGAGGAACGACAGCGCAAGAAGGAGCGCAAGCGCATCAAGAAGGCGCGCCTGGAGAAGGAATGTTTGTCGGAGAAGATGAACTGCTTCTCCCACGACAATCAGCACTGGCGCACAGCCCCCTTCTGGAACGACAGTCCCTTCTGCTTCTGCATGAATGCCAACAACAACACCTACTCCTGCCTACGCACCATCAATGCCACGCATGACTTTCTCTACTGCGAATTCACTACGGGACTGATAACCTTTTATAATCTGACTATAGGTAAGATCAGGTCGCCCGAGACTCCTTTCCCCCATACTCAACTCTTAGTTATAATATGATTTTACTGCACTTAGATCGGTTTGAAACGCAGAATCAAGCTTCCAGCCTGACGGCTGCTGAGAGATCGCACATGCACGACACGTTGGATCGCCTGAAGGGCTGTCGAGGACGCAACTGCAGCATACGCAGACAGCTGCCACAGTTGGGCGTGGCAGTGGCTACCCCACCCACCGCCGTCAATCACGTCCAGCGCAACAACAAACGCAAGCACAGTAAGCAACCAGCTGAATAAATCCCACATTATGAGCGCATTTAGACACTTATTGTATTTCGCAGATCCTTTGTCGGCCAGCGTGGGCAACTTTGGCTTTGTGGGCAGCCGGCCGGACCTGGATGTGGTGCCATCTGCCAAGCGACGCAAGCTCTCCAAATACCACAGGCAAGCCGGCAGCAGCAGCACGATTTTGATTTATACTAATCCCAACTCTCCTACAGGTGGACCAACTCGCAGAACACGCATCTCAAGCGACGCCCCTGGAAGCAGCAGTCCCACAGATACTTGCCCCAGCCGCCGGTGCCCGCTGTGGCCGCCTGAGCAGCTTTGCCGTTGCCATTGAGATTGCCATTGTCTTCACCCCGTGCCCAGTGAGCACATATGCATATCCTAGCTTGCCAAGTCCATTCGGCGCACTGCTCCGACCTGCATATTCGGATTGTGGGGAATGCGATCTGGTATCTTCTTCTGTTTTCTTTAAGTAAATAAGACTGTGTTTTTTGTATTCAACTTACGTTTAGTTCGATATCCATTTCATCCCGCAACTGTGTCTCTCCCTCGCTGCTTTGGCTTGAACCCGCAATATTAACGAAAGCTAGTTAGCCTTAAGTGATTTCATTTGTATATAAATTTAGGACGAGAGAGTGAAAACATTTACACCCTACATAAATTATTTAGCGCAATTGGTTTTACAATTAAATTATATACTAGACGAGTACACTTAGCCAAGGAATCAACCTACCATAGAGATCGTATTTATTGGAAACCGCTGAAAACGCTTCGCTGATAACAAACTGTTGCTGTTTGTGGACGGAAACCCTGGGACGATGGGCTCATATTGCCGTTGTGCTCTACTGATTAAGTCAACTTGTTTTAGCAGGCCTCACGCCCATGAACAAATATTGCATCTGCTATAGCGAACCCAATATCGTCTATTCAACAAACTTAATCTAACTAAATAAAATACATATGTGAAGATCAGTACCTATTAAAGACCAAACGACTTTTATTTCGCTATAATATTGGGATGAACGAGCTCTGGTTTCGATAATAACAATTAGAGAATCTTTAGCAGCTGGGAGGGGATCACGTTCTTCCTAATGCTTTGGACGTGTATTATGTTCTAATCACTGCAAACTTAATTAATATAGTCAATATTTATGAAAACATGATAATGGCACACGCTTATCGCTAATTAGTGACGTACTCGTGGCGAATTGAGCGGTCACGCATGACACTCGCACCTCTGGCAACCGGATTTCTCGAAGATCTAAGCAGGTTTATATCCATCCATAGGGATTGCACATATCGTATGTTACGAAAAATATGTATATATATATATATATATTTCTATGATCAGCTCCAAAGATGGATTGAATGAGCAAACAACGTGAACAGCCCGTCTCAGCCATTGTGATGTTCACTTAATACGCATTATAAATCTATTAGAGCACTCGAGTGCTGAACGTATGAACGACACTCAATTGGCCGAGGAATATTTATATTATATTTATCTTAATTAGTAGCTTAGTCTTTCAATATTTCAATATATTTTAATATATATATATATTCCGACATATAATTAAGTTTCAAGCTATGCCTATTAGACTTCAGTCCGTAAGAAACTTACTTTAAACAGAATCCAATCTTGGACTAATTATGCGAGTTACATTTGTTGGAGCTTCGAAAAGTATGCAACGGAAATGCTTTCGCTCCAAAAGAGCATTTCGAATTCTGTGGCATACTTATGCTAAAATATAAAGCAAAACAAAAGCGAATCAATTTTCATAACAAAACAAACAAAGTGAACAAAGCGCTTTCAACAGGTAACTGATCTTTAGTTCAGGGTGCCAAAAACCATTTAAATACTATTCGAATTAACAACAATCTGTTTTCTGTTTGATTGTAAAATGACTTTAAGTAGAGAAAGAAACTTGTGCGCATGTTGTTCGCTTGGGGTCAAGGCAATACTTTTGGAAAACTATAAACTATACTATACTATGCTGAACAGAGCGATACTCAGATCTAGAGAAGAGAAAGTTGAAATAGCGAATTGCAGTCAAGTCTCAAGTACAAATAAAAATAATATTCCATATGAGGTAGATATATCTTATAGATTTTCCAATCATCATATATTTTGAATATTTCCTAAATTGTATCGATAGCAATTCATTTATTGTCGCCAACCATGAGAGTTTACCTCCCATGAGGTAACTATTTTATGGCTTTTATGGCTCAGGCAGTAAACTGCACGCCAATCTGCCAGTCAGTTAGTCAATCAGTCAGTCAGTCAGTCAATCATAACAGTTTTATCTGCATATGTAGTAGGTTTTTGAGACATAATAATTTGTGGGTCGGCCTGCTTCAACCAGGTCAACATTCAATGAAAATAATTGCTCAAGTTAAGCGGTGATATCAGCCGCATTATAAAGATTATAAAGATTAGCTGATGACCGATATTGGACACTATACAAATGCTTACAGTAGGCCCACATTCAAAGCCAATCAATGCAAACATCAAGTTTTTGGCAATCAATTGGGCAAATGTATGCGAATGTATTTTGTGTGCATGACAACTTGCGGCTGATAAGTGATAATGAGTGATAACAAACACTTGGAGGCGCTGATTTCCATTAGAATGTGTGTGCATCGAGACGAGCCAAGCAGCCAAGTATCTAGCTTCCAGATAAATTCCAGATGGCTGAAGCTACGGCACAGACAGATGCAAGAATCAAGCAGTCAGAGGGAGGGGCGCCGAGGCGGGGTTTGCTGCTTCCACGAACAACATCATCGGCATCAGACCCAGATGTAAATAAGATCGGGCATATGCGCTAATTAAGTTGCCGAGATGTTTTCATCTGCTGCCAAATATTGTTACCCACTTGTCAATTCACACTTGACACTTGACGCGCTAATTTCCGCTGCAACTATGGTCGCTCGCCAGCGAGAGGAGGTTGCGGGCCTTCCCACCTTATCTCGGCCAAAACAAAGAGAGAGGCAGCGTGAGCGCAGCACACTGAATGAGAGCGAGCGAGCGAGAGAGAGAGAGAGAGAGAGACAGATGTCGCTCCGAGCGAACATGGGGAGATATCGTGTTAAAATTTTGCGCAAGCAGCAAAGTTATCAGCTTGAAATTTATTTATTGTTGTTTGCTATGTGAGCGGCGTGTACCTGCCTAATGCCTAGTGCCTAGTGCCTAGGCAACTAACTAGACACTAACAGTATATGGGGCCTATGTGAGGCCTTTGCACCAGCATATTGTACCCCACGCAGACCCCGCACCGCCGACTCCCGCCAGCCGTACGGCTTGATCTTGGAATAACAACGAGCTTATTTATTGCACGGCGGGGCCACTTTACGATTTGCGCACTTCAATCGAGTTATCGTGCTGAAATTTCACAATTTCAGAATTGCCTCACCTGAAGCGGGGCCTTCCCATCATGGAAAGATTGGATTAAACACAGAGCACCAGGCACGTACGCAAACTAAACTGGGCAGCTGTTAAGTATCACATAGAACGATGAACCTGAAGAGAAGAGAAACCCGACCGACCAGAGCGCCATCAGATAAACCTATTTGCATAATGCAAAGTGAGTCTGAAAAGACAGGCTATAAATGAACTAACGTATACTGGGGACGATAACTGCATTATCTTACCTGATAATTCTTGGCTAAACAGCAGCTAGCCCCCAGATTAGGGCTTCAGATCAATGTTATCTACGAAGTGGACACGACTCAAGAACTCAAATACTTAATGCGCTGATTCAAGTGATCCATTCCACTATCTTTATCGTATTAAATTACTTTAGCTATAGATTCAAGTTGCTCTCAATTCAGTTGAGTACAAATTCCCAAAAAATAATAAATAACAACAGAAAAAGACAAAGAGAATGGAAAACATACTTGCTCGCAGCGTGACTGCTGTTAGTATTTGCACAAGTTTATTTTCCCCCGAGAGAATACGAATGATTAAATTCATTAATATCTATTCAATCAGTTATTTAACAAATACATTTGCCCTGCGGTCATCTAGTGGGTAAATATTTTGTGTGAAATTCGTGCTAATTGATAAACACAAATAACATTTGTCACTCTTCGCACTCGACCATGCAATTTTCATTTGTGAAAGCAGCACTCGCCATGGAGATAATTTCCCTTGGTAACAAGCCACAAATTGTCCAGTTGAACTGAAGAGGGCATCAAGGGATTATCTGATGGCCTATCAATTGTTATTGAGACCTAACTTACGAATGTCGAATGTGACAAACAAACCAGTCAGACTATAAGATACTCCAATACCTGAGATCAGTTGAAATCATGTGATTTACATATAACATCAGAATAAATAAATATATATATATATATATATATATATATATATATATATATATATATATGATAATATCATAATGGGCTCAGGCTTTGGTCCTGGATTTCTGAAAGAATTTGAAATTTCCATCGTTAATTGAAACTGAAAAGTTGAGCTTCAGCCGAATAACAACAATTATAATTTTAATTATCAATATCAATTTAATTGCGACTGTCAAAAAGCGCCAAGTGTTAAGTGTCTGCTGTACATATTTAATTATACCCATGCGGAGGCTTTATAACATTGTCACGATGTGTCAGACTGAACTACTGAGCATCCTCGCGACTCCATGAGATTGAGGCACATATTCTCGATTGGGTTCCATTTGCCCTTGCTTCTTATCAGAGAGACGTTTAAGATCTTCCGAGTTAGATTGTACTTTAAGTGAGAAGCGGGCGCATATACATACTATATCATATGTAGGTTATGCTGAGCACTTCGTAGATAACTCTTATAGCTCTGAAGACCATAAACCAACCATAGTTTTATCATCGTGTTGTGTGGTGAAATCGACTTTCGATATCAATAAAAAGCCTTGTTAACTCTGTTTAACTGTTTTTGTATTTCTTATAATTTAATTAATTGATTTACATCTGTTTTATCAGCTAAATAAATACAAAAGATTTATATTAATTATTTACAAGTGCTGCTTAGCAGTTAGTAAAAGTGTTTGTATATTAGTAAGTCCTACTCATAGAACCATCTGACCATCTCTCTGTGTGTGTGCTCTCAGTGGTGATTGGGATTCGCCTCGAGCAGCTTTTGGGTCACCTGGCGGAGCACCTGCAGCTGCTCCTTGTACTTGTGCGCAGCCTCCAGCTGCTCAGCCTCGCTGTGATGCGGGTGAGCGTCTGTGTTGGATTCCGATTCGCCGTGCTGGTGATCGTGATGGTCCTCGTCAGAAGCGGAACAGCCGTTGCCGTGGCTGTGGCCGTGGCCTCCACTGGCACCTGCAAGGTAAAATTGCATCGATTAGCTTGAAGATTCGGAAAATGTGAATCAGAAAACGAGTTGCGGCTGCGATGCAATAAAAGTTGTTATGTAAACCGGATTGTTACATGTGCAAATCTAAATATAATGCATATATATATATATATATATATATATATATATATATATATACATCGATCATATATATATTTATATGGAAATGTTTTTTGCCGGAATTGATATCTATATTGGTATTGTCGGGCAGCGAATGGAAAGTACAGACGGTTCTTTTTTGCCGCATCGGGCACAGCCGGCGGCTGAGATGATTTCACTGCGGGATTTTCCTCAACTTGTTTGCGGTGAGCACGAAACCACCGGCCTCTCAGACCGCAGAGCGGCGACAAGGTCTGTTACAAGGTTAAAAACGCAAAAAATATAATCACAAATTATAGAAAAAAAAGGTTGTCGATCTATCTTTTGAGCACGCATGCTCTGTAAAGAACCTGTTCCTATTTCGTCGGATTTGATTCCGGTTCAAGAATGATAAAGCTCTCGCAATCTCTTGCCTAAGCTAACACACACACACACACACACACACACACACTGGCATGATTGTTTACTCACCGAGCTGTTGCAATCCGAACATAATCAGAAATCCAACAAAGAGCGCCAGATAAGCGCGCAGGCCGGATCGATTCTTCGACAGTATCTCGAAGAAGACCACATAGATGAGGGTGCCGCAGGCGAAGCCCTGCAGTATGGCGGAGACCAGGCTGGGTCCGCCTCCACTCTGTCCGTGGCTAATCAGTATGCCCAGCCCGATGCCCAGCGGGCTGACAACCGCGAATGTCAGCACGTAGAGCACGGATAGACTGAGTCGGGTGCGCGCCACAATCAGCTCGACGCCCACGCAAAAGGCCAGCACCAGCTTGTGCGCCGAGACGGCGCCGAACATGAACCACACCGAGCTGGCCGTGCCCTCCAAGCCGATGGCCATGCCTTCGAAGAGCTCGTGCAGCGACAGAGCCAGCACTATGAAGAGTCCGCGCAGCGAGGAGGTCAGCATGTCATTCGACGCCAAGGACCCATCCCCCATGGGCAGATGGCTGTGTCCGTGGCTATGACTATGGCTATGACTGTGAGCGTGAGCTTGATTGTGTTTCTCGTGATGCACTGCTCCATACTTCTGCTGTTCCAGGTCGTTCTGCATCAGATCCTGCACAGAGAGCGTCGCGTTGTTGCCAGCTGCCGTGAGCTCCGAGCTGTTGCCGTTTGGAGCCGACAAAGAGGTGGAGTCCGACTTCAGCAGGTGGCTGTGGCGAATGCTGTGGCCACGCTCGAAGGCGGCGCCAGCATCGTCATGGTGGTGCCTGTGCACGTAGGAGTGCATGGCCTCCTCCACGAAGTACATGAGGAAGAAGCCGCAGCACATGAGCAGCTCTGCGAGCGGGAACGTCAGCTCGCCAATGATGCCGCACGTCTGCAGCTGCTCGACCACCTCCTGCACCTCGGGCAGCAGGTGGAGGAAAGTGGTGGCCAGCAGAACGCCGCCGCCGAAGTAGAGCAGGCACTTGACCACAGTGGCCGAGCGGGCATTCGTTTGGTTCTCTGTCCAGCGGTAGTAGCGATTCAGCAGGAACGGAATTGAGCCGCAGAGAGCGCTGGCGCAGCACAGCACCACCATGGCGGTTACTTTGGCCGTTAACAGAGAGCCGGAGTCTTCGTGATCGTGATCGTGATCATGGTCGTGATCGTGATCGTGATCATGATCGTGATCGTGGTCGTGATCGTGATCGTCACTGCGATGGCCCGCTAAGTGCCGAGCGGGCTCATCAATTTGCAGGAAGCATTTCAGAAAATTATTCACTTGTGTTTGATTCATTGTTGCTTTGAATTTATTTTCGTTCGTCTCGCCAGATAATCAATTGTTCCTTCTCTCTCTCTCTCTCTCTCTTTGTCTTTGGCCTACAATTGCCAAAATGTTATTGTCGCGCGAGCAGCAAGTGCTGCATCGGGAGTCCAGCCGTGAGGTCTGCTTTGAATGTCAACGATTTTCACTTTCCAGCCGCACGCTGAACTTTCCTTATGCAAAAGGTTTTCTTTCACGAGCAAAAACGGGATTCGACGATTTTTATTTTAGACTTAATGTTTTCAAAGTTTTTTTTCTTTTGATTATTTTTTTTTTCTTTATGCGCTTTTTGAGATACTTTTTCCGCCACACAAGTCATGAACGCTCGGAGCAATCTCACAGACTGATTGGCGTTGGCTGAAACCGAGTCTGGTCGGAGCTGTTGCTGCTGGCTGGCGGCAGTTAGTTGCGGCTGGCTGTCTATCTTGCAGTTATTTACTCTGCTCTGCCTGCCCGCCTGCAACATACGCCAGCTAAATACTCTCGCACCGTCGCGACGCGAAGCGACGCGTCAGCTCTACGTGAGCAGCAAATTAAGTAAACGTCGACGGCGGCGATACTCTTAAAGCTCTAACTGGCTCTCTTCTGCATACTCGAACGTTCACCTGTTGAACAACTTCAATTTGTTTTGGGCTAAGCATAATAACAACACTCGCACACACTCGCACACTCGCACACACACCCAGACGACACACATGCGCAATGAGATTATATATTAGCTTAGCGAATTTGTTCATCGGATCCCTTCACTTTTCGAGTGCGACAGAGATGTGTGACCTTTAGCTAGCTTTTGTTAGGATCAAATTACCTCACTATATTATTTCTTGAACAATCGCTGCCCAATGGCCAATCATTGCCAAGCGAGAGCTTTTGCCGCGAGCCACAAAAAGCTCTCGGTGCTTGTCTTGGCTAACACTAAGCCATTTACCTCAGTTAAATGCTAAAACAGTTACCAACTTAATGAGCAATCGCTGTAAATGGGTCGTTTAGAGCCGATCGATCACGTTACCGGAAAATCGTGAGAATAAAACAATTATTAATTAAATATATTCACTTATCAAACAAAAACCAAGCGTTAGTCATGCTGCAGCGATCGCTACTGATTCGCCACACTTAAATTGATATTTTAATAATCAAACCCACAATCGTAATATATAAACGAATGACTACATTTGCATACTTGTTTCAATAAAAGGTCTCCAAGATGGGCGTTTAGCAATAGATCTTATTAAACTAAGCTAAGCAAAAAGAGCTAACTCTAATGAAAGTACAATTTGTATTCACATGGATTCAATTGCTATTCAAGATATAAATATATTATTGAATATAATTGACCAAACTAGGCTCAACTTAAATACAAACTAAACCATTTTGTTTATAGCTTTAAACAAACCCGTTGAGGGTATTTTATTTTCCAGTCCGGCCGGCTATGCCCCAGTCCACAGCCCTATGAGGTAAGTGATATTATTGAACTAATGAAATTGATGATATATGATGAATATATGAATATATGATGATGTATACGATGAAATATATATGTATATAATGATAAATGTAGTTGCAGATATGCCTTAACATACTATGCATACTATAATTATCTATCGTTTCTTTTTCTTTCTAATCTAATCCACAGATATTCAGCTTGCATTTAAATAAAAATAAAATCATATTGCACTCTGCGTCATTTGTCATAATCATTTTAAGTTAAATATATTAACCTAAGGCAATTAGCAAATATATCTTGTTCAATCTTATTCATATTACATGCGTCTGCCTCTCAGATACATTGAACGCGCATACAAACTGTTTGGGTTTGCACCTGTTTTCGTACATCAGCATCAGTTCGTGTCGACGGGTTAGTGACAGGTCGAAATTGAGATAAATACAATTATTTTATATATATATATATATATTTTCACGTAAAAAGCCGGAATGAAAACCTAAATTGCTTAGTGCAAATTGTCAGTCTGAGAATGCGGAAAATCAGTCAGCTGCACAAAATATATTTTATTTTTATGATGCATTACAAGTGACGCCTCTGAAACAAGATTATAAACTTAGTTGTTGATGAAATTTGATTGTGAGCATGTTTCTAATACATAAGCAAACTAATATCAATTTAAACCAAAATTGATTTTAATCAAGATTATCATTGTATGAAGACTTCTACTTGAGACCTATCTGTTTTAGTTTTTCAACATTGCCAAAGAATGATATAAGATATTACTCATTTAGGATTGGTCTATGGATTTCACTATCTTTCAAAGATTTATAAGTCTGATCGACCTCAACGTAATCTAATTTCTTAGTTACGTTTAATCCCAACGATAAAGCACGACACATTTATATATTTTTTTAATAATTTTCTTTTATTTTGTTTTCATTTTTAGCTTGTTTTCTTCTGTTTTTTTCTGTTTGTTTCTTAGGGGGTTTCTTTCTTTTGCTTAAATCTTGTATGTTTTGTTACTTATAATTAATAATAAATCATTTTATACAATATTTATCTTTTACATACTTGTTTCACTTGTCAACTGAAATGGCGCTTAAAACATTTTCAGCTGTCAATGACTTCTTAAATATTTGTTTGTATGTTTACTGTTTTGTTTTTGTCGCTCGCGTATGCAATACATTTAAATGTTAAATTTGTTTAAAACTGCTTGCCAGAGTTAACAACGTCAACTACTTATCCTGCATCTAGCGAAAGGCTCTGCGTGCATTGCTTGCGCCAACCGGTTCAGCTTCCCCGCACTCCCGCGCTTCATCTCCATCTCTATCTCCTGCTCGACCTCCGTTCTGTATCTATATATTTCAAAAACTGTTCTGAATGCCTTCTGCCTCTGCTCTGTTTATCTTTCAATTTGGTAAATATATATATGTATACATATATATTTAATTAATGCATGCGCCTAATTTGTTGTGTTGTATATTATTTTCTTTGTTTCTTTTTCAACATTATTAAAGTACATTATTTTGTATTTATAATTTGTTATACTTGACTGTTCATATAAATATCGCTTTCTTATTATTGTTTAGCATAAATTTGTTTTCTTTTCTTTTGTGTTTTACGTTTTAGATTTCATATATAATACAAATGATTTTCATTTAACTATACAAGAAATTTGGTAAGTTTTATAAATGTTTTTTATTTTTATTTTATTTTTACGATTTATGTATCATGCAATGTTTTGAAATTTGATTTTTTACCCACGTTTGAATACAATAGCAAAAACACATTTAAAGTTAAGTTTAATTCTTCGCTTCTTCCGTTTGTCTTGTTGTAAAGTCAACACGATTTGCATCTATCTTCCGCCTCTTCTCATAGTATGTATATTTATAAGTATAAAAAATTTGTTTAAAATATATATATATATATATATATCATAGAGTTGCTGTATTTTTTAAATGGGGGAAGGAAAAAGCAAATTCGTACAGATGGGTTGAAAGTAGTTTGCTGTTGCTTCACACACATATACATATATATTCCGATATATACATACATACATGAATATTATTTAAGAAGTTCAGATCTGTGTTTATGTATGAGAATGGGTTCGGGAGGCGTAGCTGCAGGCAGCTTTTAGTGTAGTAAGTATGTAAGTTTAGTATCACGTAATATCAAAATAAATAGCTCAGTACTTTGTTTATGTTTTCTCTTGATATTTTCCCTTCCTTCATTTAACATTAACTATAAAGTGTGATTGATCTTGAGTAGTTGCTAGCTTTATATACTTTTGAGTTTCTCCTTCCTCTTCTATTTTGTTAGCTATTGGAAAACAAAGTGCCGCCTAGAAGGACAGTGTGCTACTTGATTTTTGGTTAAGGCTTTATGTGTGGAATTCCAGCTGCACTGCATGCGATTTCTTCAACTCTCTTTATTTTTCGTTTTTTTTTTCTTTCTTTCTTTCTAAATTTTGTAAATGTACGTAAATTAAATTGACCTAAAGACACACACTAATCAAATAAATGCACTTATCTTGTACAAAATGAATTCGACTACAAAAACTTTAATCCTCGCATATCATGCTTGGCCTTCGGCATTAGTTATAAAAATTATGTACAATAGCATATATATATATATATATATATATATATATATATATATATATATATATATATATATATATATATATATATATATATATATATATAAAAGTGCATCAAAAACCAGAGCTAAACAAAAGCTGCCTACGCTAAGAGGGGCTGCGGGGGTGCAGAGTGTGTGGGGCATGAGGTGTGTGTGTGTGTGTGTAGGTGTTGGTGGCGCACACAAAATATAATTTCTTTCATTTTGTTCAATAGTTCTTCAAATGAAATACGCATATTTAATTAATGTACAATTTGTTGTCTATAAATATTTATGTATATATATATGTATATGCTTTGTTGTTGTATTTGACGCTGCACTAGTTTTTAAATATATTTCTGTATAGATTTATATAAATATGTTTTAAGTGGTACGCTGTGGCGTGTGTGTGTGTGTCTGTGTGTATGTGATTAAAGTTCTTAAAAGTTAGGATCAATTGGATTTATTCTCAGCTTTTAGCACGACACTGAGCTGCCTGGCTTTGAATTATGAAATGTAATATGACAGTTTTGCATTAGTTAGTTTGTATTAAATTTTGATGTATATTATTTGCTTTTTGTTTCTCCTTTGTTTTTATTAATAATATAATTAATAATTATAATAATTTATATAATTAACATAAACGCAAAATTGGTAAATAATAAAAATAATAATAAAATTGTGTTTTCTTTTATTTTGTTTTGTTTTCTTTGTATTTTTTTTGTTGCATTTTTTTACTGTTTTCTGTTTTTTTTTTCTGTTTTCTCCTTTTGTGTTTGTGGTGTTTAATGTTTTTAGGCGTGTGTTTATGTTGGTTGTTTGTTTTTATTTATTTATTTTTATTTTTATTTTTTTTTGTGTTTTTCGCTTTTCTATTTGCTGATTTCTGTATTTATATAAATTACAACGGAAGTGTCGGTGTATTTGTAGTTGGTGTTGGCGTCAACATCGACGCGGATGGAGGATAACGCAACGTGTGCTGCGACGTTGCCTGTTGGATGTAATCCTGACTCGGATTATTCAATACGCTATCCCGTGAGTTTGAATGTGAAGTGGCGCGCAGCAATGTAACTGCCTCGCGTTCTGGACTACATTGTACACCTTCTAGTCATTTTTGGCGCGTTGATTTCTTCTTCTTTCGTTTAAAGAAACAACAACATCTGGAATATAAGGAACCACTAGAAACAGTTACAAAGAGAACCGAAAAGAGAGATGTGCATTAAAACGACAAAGCAAAAACACCAAAAAACTCGATTGATCCACTCATTGACAGATCGAGCGATCGATCGATCGATCGTTCGATTCACCAAGAGCAATCGCATCTGACTCGCCACATACTTTGTTTCGTCGACAAGCTCTACTTCCGGCTGTTGGGTGATGGGCGTATTGGAGTGTCCGGCCGTGGGATCGTCCGCATTCAGTTCGCCGTTTGTCGAACTCACAACCTGTAAAAGCGACACAAACAAAATGCAGAGCATTGCACGAAATTATTTGCATTAGTCTCGACTGAACCGCGTCCACACTCTAACACTAAACATAGAGGATACATATTGTCTGCATTTATATTAGGTACTTGGTGATAATACATATTGGACGCATCATAAACCCTTTTGTTGCTTATAGCGCTAGTCAAAAACAAATGAAAACCATAATCGTTTATTCTCTACCAACGAACGAAACAAAAAACACAATGAACAAAAACAATGCCCCATCAGGAAGTTGATGAGCCTTCGCTAGTATTGTGCAACTACCAAGTGAATGTGATCGAATTTAGATACTTTTGGATCGGTTCCCTCGCATGAGCGTTATGTCTGATGAGCGTCTACCAATGAGCTGCAAACGAGCTGCCTCTGAAATGGGCTTTCCCCAACACAATTTGCCAAGATGATATGTTAAATGTACTACAAGATTCTTAAAAAAAATAAATTACAAAATTAACCGAATAGAAAATAATCCAAATTCTAGATTTCTACATATTTAGCTAATTCAATAGTTTAATTTTATGAGTTTTATCGAGTTTTATATGAGTTTTATCGCCGATTTGTATCTGATTATTTAAACAGAGATTGCCTTTCCACATTCAGCTCGCTTGCAGCTACGAATGTCTTTAAAGATAGATCCTAACTGAACATATTTACACAAGAGACAGAAACACTCACACACACACACGCAGACATATAGAAAACATTTTAAATTGGAGAACAGGGCACAGGAATTGCATAGAAATACCTCGCACTCAGTGTTGACACTAGTCACACAAGTATGTAAATAAAACCTTATAGCATATATTTGTTTTGGGGTAAGGCAATTTTATTGGGCAAACAGAGTTGTAGCTGGATGTAGTAGGTAGAAGATGGTAGATAGTAGATAGCAGACAGCAGACAGCAGATAGTAGTAGATAGCGGAAGTAGAAGTGGTTATTATTTCTTGGGCCCATCGTCGCCGTCGCTTGTCTCATAATAAGCATCAAATGGGCTATCATCGTCCGAGCTTGAATCTTCGGGCAATCTCTGTAATAAGTTTGGGTTTTGATTTGGTTTCTCCTTTCGCAGTTTAGCAGTTGACTCTGCTGGCGGATGGGCATGCCAGTGAAACTGATTAGATACACAGTGAAAAACTTTGGTTTACTCTTAAATTCCAGAATACGTTTGCCATTTGATTATCGAATTGAATATCAAATCTAATCAATAAAAACTCAACCAACGTTTTTTACTGTGTAAGAGATTATGATAACCTGAATAATTGTTGCCGAATTCTCAAAAACTGTGCAGACTATGGGTATATATGTGTATGTGTATAGATATGTATATGTATCTATGTGAGAATAGTACATGCAGTGTTTGGATTCTATTGTGAGACATGCAGTATGCGCTCAGTGTTGGTTAACGCCATGCAGTGCGAAAAAATGATTCGTAAGAGAGATCCTCTCTAGAGATATTGCATTGTTCTCTACATTCATATTGTCATTATATTTTTGGCATGCAATCGTTTTCGATAGTTTTTTTTAACTAGATACCAAGCTATGCACATTCCATTTTATAATCGGAGCAGAATATTTCAAATTTCAAAAAGTATGTCCGAGAAAAAGAACTAGTGGGAAACGGAACGGAACGAGAGAACAAACAAACCGAACGATTGTACTTAGGTAGAATAGAAACACTTGGGATATATTGAATTCAGTACCTTGTTGAGCTAATGTAGAGTAAATCAAGTGAAAACATTAGAATTGAAAAGGCCAAAAATATAACAGTCTGCGAGTAATTCAATTAATAGATATTGTTTGTTGTAATCATCATCATCATTGTCATTATCATTATCATTATCATATAGTATATAAATAATCTAAGGATATGGATAGGTATAATGGATGCGTATGCTTAATGTTATACATATAGAGTTCAACGAGCGGGAAACGAAAGATCAGAGAACAGTTATGTGCTTAAGATGTAGAGCCTAGAATAGATACCCAATTATGGTATGGGGGTAGTGCCCAAATCAGTTAGTTCTCTAGTTGGATCATGAGCTTTTGATATATTTACAGAAAACAAAACCAAACTGATAACTGAACGATACAGAAAAACGAAATGTGGTACAAAATTGTCGCCTGGCGTCAGCTTCGGCTTCATCTACGACTCTGGACTTACCTGCACTGAACCATGCCGATCGGCGGGTGTCAGATTGCCAAGGGTCGCACCCGGCTTGGGCACGTCCGGCCACGCAGCAACACCTCCTTTGGCATTTGTCTGTGGTTGGTTTCGACCGGAGTAGAGGAGCAGTGCGGATCGGATCGGAGCGGAGCGGATCGGTTGGAGTTTCGTTTTACAGTGTGTCGGATGGTATTATGGGTTTTAGGCGAGCGAGCGAGCAATGCATAAATTTGTCAATTATTAAATTTTAATTTATCGTTTTCAAAAGACAGAGACTAGACGCTAATGTTGTTTGTGGCTATCAACGAAAGTAAAAACTAAAGCAATTCAAGTCGAGTGTGCGCCCAAATAAACATAACTTGTTACAACAATAAGTTAAATAACAAGTAAGAAAACTCTAGTCGGCGGTCCCGACTAGGAGATACCCTAAACCCCGCGCTATCTGCGTTAAAATACTGCATAATTAGCATTTCGTATAAACGCACAGAAAACTAAATTCAATTCATTTCAATTGTTTAGCTAATAGCGTCATCTATGGTTCGATTGAATAGCGCCATCCAAGTTTCGAACCAACTGAGCAGCTGATAATTCGCAAATCACAGCGCCATCTATTGGAAATATGTACACTAAAACTTGCGGGTTTTAGAACTTGCTAGATGCACGCAGCTCAATGTGTGTGTATGTGTGCACATGTATAGGAAAACAGTTTGCTTTGTTTTGCTGGTCATGTGTTTGGCCGATTGGCAAAATGTTTTGTTTAATAACTTCTGCGCGAATTAATGGATTTGAATGAAATTTTCAGCTTATGTTCAACATATTTTATTACATTTTTTCCAATTTTTAAAAATGTAAACCCATTCATTTACTGGCTTTGAGTGCAACTAACCTCAATTTAAATATTTGGGGAAATTTGGAGCCGGTATCCAAAATTTAACAAAAATCAAAATTAGAGAAAATAAATATAAAACTTAAAAAAAAATTTGGGGACTCTAGCTATAAAGACGTGGGAGATATAATTTTATAACTAACATTCGATATTGTTTTTAATCGATAACAATAAAATTAAAATAGTTATCGACTTTTTTTAACAAACTCGATCTTTTCGTGCTATTCACGGACCTACATAAAAAATTTCAAGTCTCTAGCTCTTATAGGTTCTGAGAACGACGCGTTCATACATACGGACAGACAGACGGACAGACGGACAGACGGACAGACGGACAGACGGACATGGCTATATCAACTCGGCTTGTCATCCTGATCAAGAATATATATACTTTATGGGGTCTGCCACGCCTCCTTCTGCCTGTTACATACATACGCCCTCCAACAAAAACATTATACCCTGATTTTCCCATTTTCAATGGGTTCAGGGTATAAAAACCAAGTTAATAACAATTATAACACTTAAAGCCAAAATCAAACTCCAAGGCCTGCAGTTGTGTGTGCCGTGTATATAGAAGGGTGTGCAGCAGCAGCAGCAGCTAAATAGGTATCATAGCAGTTAGAACCGTTCACCAAATGTATCCAAAGCCCAAAAAGCAGCCAAAGTCTTTAGATATTGTTAGTTTCGTTAAACACTTCGCCAGTTGTGCAGCTTTCTAGTATATCTAGCACTACGAGTCTTTTCTTCTCAGTTTCCTGGACCTGTTCGCAACGCAGTAGAGTGTAAATGCCTTTCGCGGCTTACAATTACCTTCGAGGATCGAGCAAATGGGATCGAAAAGCAGCAATTTTGGAGCTAACATTAGAGCCAACAGTTAGTTAAGAGCTAATAAATTAAAAAGCATCAGCTAAATATACATAATTCAAATATAGCAATTACATTTATCTATCCTTCTAGCTCACTGAAACGACAATCGTGTTCATATACAGAGTTATTATTTAAAGCTAACCAGGTACGGAACGTATACTATATTTTAGGTCTACTAACTCTAACCTGAAGTATTATATATTCTTCATTATCATTATCAATTTCATCAAAATCAAAATAGGAGACGTCCTAAAGCAAGTCGGGTTCAGTAATCAGAAAACAAATATTTTTATTTTATAGATAGGTAAACGAGAAAACGAAAAGCAGAAACCAAGTAAGAGCAGTTAGGAAAGAAGAGTTTGTTGAAGTTACAGAGACAGAAAGAGAAATCTAATATAAAACTATTGAAAGTATTTAAAATAAATAAGTTTTGTTTAGGAAATTGTTTGCCTCATAACCGGAAGAATTATAACCAAAAAAACAAAACAAAAATAAAGTGAAATAACAGAGAAGTTTCTCACGAAAATTGTCAGTGATAGATTAGAATACTTTACCTTTGCCGTAACATTATGACGATCTTTATTTGGTGAAATGATGACTTCATGGCCAGTTTGGAGAGATCCGACGGGCGTTGACTGTGGGCGTGGTCGGTTGGTTGGTTGGTCAATGATATATATTATATATGGATGCGGTCGATTTAGTTGTTCGATTGATATTTATATATTTCATAATTGGAATTTTAGACACATATACACGCAGATGAATAGTTTATTTTTATTATTTTTCGTTTGTTTTATAAGTTTGCGGATGTTGTGTTGTTGACAATCATAAAGACAGAATTCGAAGAAAGAGAGAGAACGAGAGAGAGAGAGAGAGAGAGAGAGTGCTGTTAGAATGGTTTCAGTTACAGTTAGTTCAATTGGGTCTTAATGCTAGTGCTTAACAATATCAAATGCGAACTTGCGACAAGCGTTTACCAACACTGAACAAGCAATCTAACGGCAACTGGCAGTATAACACCGATTCACTGGCACGTAAAGAGAACTGATTCGGGTATACCTTGTCGGACTTGTTTTTGGCCAAATACGATGGCGGCGCATTTTTAATAACCTTCATTTGATCCAGCTGGTCCTTGGTCTTATAGTGACGGCGCATAACAACAACAAGGTGTTCGAACACACACACACAGAAAGAAATGCTCTTTATCGAATTTAGTTCAAAATTAAACATAAGGAAAGCTCGCAAGCAATAAATGAAAACAATATAAGTTGGTTAATTTTTTTTTTCTTTTTTTGGGGGGATTTTTGCATGACTGCTTTAAGTTTAGTTTGGTCTCTCTTTAATTTAATTTTGTAATTGGCGCTTTATAAAAAATATATACTCATAAACGGAATGAAAGAAATAACATCGCGCTGCAACAAAAATCGAAATTGAATTGAATTGAACACTCTGGGCACATCATCATATTCAATCATAATCATTTGCCGTATATCTCGCATCGTTTTGGGCTTCTTTGTCTTTGGCTCTTTTTGCATGCTATCCAAAATATTTGATTACTGATTTTTCAATATCTTTTTCTCTACTCTCTAATCGGGGCTTCAATGTGCGTTGCCCATTTTAAAAATATCTTTTTAGAGTCACATGAGGTGGCGCCTTACTCAAAAGTTAGCTGCTTAGTTTTCATGCTTTGCTTAGGTCTCCTATAAATTAAATATGAGTTTAGAATTCGGCTCAGATGATGGTTGTTAAATGGTAATGTTAATGTCAATTAAATATATACGTATATTTTCGATGTGGATCGTTATCGTCTCGATGATGGTTAGTCGCTAATAAGTCCCATCTTGCTACCTACCATGGTTTTCCCTGTCCAGTCGAATTCGCCCTCGTCGGTATAGCCCTTACGTTCAAATAAGTCTTGAAACAGTCTTCGCAGAAAATCATAGTCGGGAGTTTCGAAAAAATCTAACCGCCGCACATAACGCAAATATGTTGCAAACTCTTCAGGGTGGCCGTCACAAAGTACCTGCGTAATAAACGATTTCCATTAATGTAAGTCAAAAAGTTAAATTATTAAACGAAATATTTCAGAATTCCTCACCTCAATAGGTGTTGCACGTTTTGTATCACCGATTTTTTGATATCTCTCTTTGAGTGTATCAGCCTTAAGGCCTTGCCAGGGCAGTGATCCTCTTAAGAAGTACATAAACATATGACCCAGAGCTTCCAGATCGTCGCGCCTCGATTGCTCGCGCCCCATATGCGTGTTAATCGACATATAGCGAGCTGTGCCCGTCAGGGATTTATGCTCCCGATATGGTATATGTCTATTTGTATCTAAATCAATATATTCTTTGGCCAAACCGAAATCTAAGGATTGAAGTGAAAAACAATAGATTAGCTAAGGTCCATTCATCTCATACAATCAATCACTCACCAATTATGTGTATAATTTTTTCACGTTTTGTTGATGTTCTGCCAATGAGAAAATTCTCTGGTTTTACATCCCTATAAATTAAGTGCCGACTATGAACATATTCGATCCGGTGGAGCTGTGTTCGCCATCAGGTTTAGAGTTGGCAAAGGAAAACAATATTCGATTAGTTCGTGCTCTGCTATCGGAGGATTCCAAACTCGATCAGTCTGCCAAGGAGCACGTCAAACACAACTACATTTCGAATTGGTTCGGTCGATTTGTCACTCTTCGTGCTCATTGACAGACTGAGGAAATGTGGAAATGAATGTTGAATTCTATAATGTCAATCTGATTTGTAGTGTCTCAACTAGCTGAAGTTTTGTTGTTGGTTTTGATGGCAACGGTTTTTGATAACTTAAAAGTTGATTCGATTTCAATTCTTAAAATTAGAAAATGCAAATTAAAAAAATACTTCTAGGTCAACTACATAATAAATGTACATGCAATTATTTATTATTGTTTCTTGTTTATATTATGAACTGTTTTGATTGTTTTTCTTTTTGATTACAATGAACGTTGGCAGTTTACAACTAAATTGTCAATATCGAAGAATATGCTAGGTAAGAAGCGGCATTTAAATGTGTATGGCATTAGAATGCATTGTGATTAATGCTAAACTAAAACGTTAAGAACTTAAGAGCTACTCGTGGAGAACCTTAACCAGTTATTGTCTACAAATGAGGTCAAAGGATAAGATCAGGCGGGAACACAAGTTAAGATTCAAATCAAATCAATAATAAGAAGCATTCTTTCCTTGTTGTCGTTGTTGTTGTTGTTAGTTAGCAAAATCATAAAGAAAGTAAATAAATAAAATACAAACACAAACACATCTCGCAGATAAATTAATATTGATTAACTTTATCAAAATTCACCCAAGCAGACCCTAAAAATACTCTCTCTCACACGCACACACTCGCACTCATGTCAACAAAAATCGGATCGGGTTTATGGGTAGTATATATATTTATATATATATATGTGTGTGGAAATTTGCGCTTGCGTGGCCAGTGTTGGTTAATTGTTGTTGGCTTAACTGCTACCAGTGTTGTGTACGTGAACGAATATGTGATATGTACTGAGAAATGCGCGTGCTCGAATAAAAAAATTACTTTTTGCTATCGTTTATTTTTGCTTTTTTTGTTTGTTTTTTTGTTTTTTTGTGATTGGTGGTATTGGTTGTACTTACTAATTGTATAGCTATCAGTAGTACGCTCTTCAAAGTGAAACGTCTGCCGCAAATATCGAACAAATCTTCGAGTGATGGACCAAGCAATTCCATAACAAGAGCATTGTACTTGCCGCATGGGCCGAAGTAATATACTTCTGGTACGCCCTCTGCTACAGGCCAACAAAAATTTCGGAAGTTTTCAAGGTGTGGGTGGGTGGGGTGTGTAGAATAAAAAGCGATTTTTAAATTTACATTTTTGTTTTTTGTTTTTTTTTTTCAGTGTTGGGCAGCGCACAGAAGTAACGTAGTTGATCGTTTGTTGTTGTTGTTGTTTTAGAACGACAGATATAATAAAGAGAGAGAGAGAGAAAAGAAAGAGTAGGAGAGTGAGGACAAATAGAGAGAACAAATAATTTTAAATATATATTTTTTGTATTAATCGTTTTTTTTTTTTCTTGAGAGAGCGAGAGAGGGGAGCACCGGGAAGAACATGAGAAGTCAAAGAGAGAGATAGAGAAAGTGAAAAGGCGAACGAGCGAGCGAACGACAGTGAGATTTATGACTCTTTGAGGTTAGTTTAGCGCGTCTTACGTTTTATTACCACCTTTGTAATTTACTGCTTCATCACTTTGGGATTTCTTTAATATTTTCTTTTTTGAAGGAAAACTGTGCTAAAAACAACAAGAACAACAAAAATAGAGATTCTCGAAGCATATAACGAGGAAGCCTATGAAACGACCCTGTCATCATTAATAATTAATTTACAAGATTGCTGCTGCATTATTCTGGGTAGCAATCCCAGATGATATCGTAAGACTACGTTTATAACAGTTATACAGTTATATAGTGGTTATCACAGTGGCTGCATTCAACTTATAGCTACAGTAACTGCATTTACAGGCCAAATCTTAAGCTTAACTTAGGTGTAGAGTTGAGTGTATAACAGTTAAGTGTGGGCTCTGGGCCTAGCCCATCATATAGAGTGTTGGTTTACCACTTTAGCAAAATATATGTTTGTTTTTTGTTTTCTTGGAGCTGTGTTAGTAGATTGGTTAAAATAAGTATAATCAGAGAGGCACATACAAAAAGTTTGTCATTAATCGAAATCAAGAGAGAAAAACAAGTGGGAAAATCGTTAACTTAGGCAACTAACGAGGAACTGTGGTTAATCAACTGCTTTCGCAATATATATATAAATATATTTATTTTTTTGGTATACAAAGAAAGAAAGTTGTTCTTTATTATTTACATAGGAGCATTGTAAGTAGTTTTGCCTATTAACGACTCTTAGTTTACATGCTTTAAACTTAATTGGTGATTTTAATTGATTTTTATTGGATTTAAATGAGCTACAACCCAAGGAATAAGTCGAAAGAAAAAACGGAAAAGTTCTTTATTATTTGTAACTACTACGACGATAGAGAGATAGAGGTATATTCAGATCGTTCAGTTCCACTACGTAAACTAAAATGTTGACACTAACGTTCATTGTGTTCGTTTGCAGTTGCATTTTAAACAATAATTAAAAAAAAATAGTTGCTAACATGAAACATTTAGCCGTTGAGACACTTTGCTTAAATATGGTGTTTTTAAATCGAAATAAAAAAAGAGTGTGGAGCAGTTTCAGCGAAATAGGGGTCGGACTTCACATTCGCAGCCAGTCAGACTGTTATACGAACTGTACTACGTCGAACAATCATTTTATTTTGGGCCATATGAATACGTGAAAATGAGAAAGAAAATGTGAAGTCCGCGCTAATTCGCTCAAACATTAACGAAATGTATAATTTGTTCGCATTCCATTTTGAGTAAACTTACAAGTTGTTTCGCTATCATCAATACAGTCTTAAGTGAAAATTTACGGGAACAAATATTGAAGAGATCTTCTAATGATAATCCCAATAACTCTAAAACCATGGCATTATAACGGCCACCACAAGTTCCCAAGTGATAAATGCGTGGTATGCCTTCAGGGGCGTTTTCGGCTGTAGGAGCATCGGATTGGTTTTATTTTTACAGGGTATGTGCCATGCCATCACAATGTTTTATGCAACAGAAATCGGCCGATTGTTTGGTGTTGGTTGTTTGGTTGTTCGGTTGGTTGTCGCACACGATGATTATATTTTTGACACGGGATTTATTCAGTATTTTCAATATCGTGACCGTGTGGTGACCGTGATCGTGATCAGTTTCAAATTTCATAGTTCACAGCGAAAGTTCATTGGTGGATGGTGTGTTTTTGATGGTTGAATGAAGGAACATAGCAATTTATATATATGTATATATATATATATATATAGGTATATATATATATATATATATATATGTGAAAGAACAACGAAAAAGAACGGGCGAAAAAATAACGTAAGATTTGTTTAATAAGGTTGAGTTGAGAAATCAGCATATAGTAAGTTGGTGGGTATAAAATCAGATGAATATAATGGAAGAACAGCTTCGCTGAGTCCAAAATATGCAATAGAAGTCATTGTTTATATTATTTTTATTACAATTGTCTTTTTTCTTTTTGCTTGTTTTTTTTTTCTTTTATTTTTTTGTAATTTAATTCACGCACCGACCTCCGAAATATGCTTGAGAAAATCTATTCATGTATTCTTATGTGTATTCTTATAGCACTCCAAATTCAAAGTGTTATACATAGAATTGAGATTACGAGTTTATTCGACTAACGAAGGTGGTAACGGTGCAAAACATAGTTTTATTGGAGTGGTAGTAGTTGGAGTAAGTAGGATTGGGTTAGCAATTTGTCAATAAATCGACAAACGGGCATGGAAAAGTATATATGTTTTATTTTTATATGATTTTGGGATTCTTTTCTTTACTTTGTTAGTCGTTGTTAAGGGCCGGAGTAGAGAGGTTGGCGTATAGTGTGATCGTAATAATAGTAGAAACATTTTAACATACCATGTGATCCTAATAGCTTATAAAACCTATACTCTAAGTGTAGTTGCGGAGCCTTCGACTTCATAGGCTCCATTTTTATTGCTACATGTTCATTGTTGTAAAGATTTTTTCCTGCAAAAGAGAGAAGTGCAATCGTTAATCAAAATTGTTCATTAAAACTCAAAATGATGCTTAAAATCGTGTCATGCCTACAAAACTGAGAGACTCCCACGCACACATACATAACACATCATGCTCAAAGGCGCAACTGCAACTGGCCGTAACTAACTAGCATGCAGATGACGCGCCTCCTACCTGTAACATTATCAGCGCCACGCCCACCACCAGAGGCACCTCCAAAGCAACACATGCGTCGACCTGACCATTAAGAGAATACCATTTGAAAAGCGATTGATAGTCGATCGAGCTAATTCCCATCCCATGAAACACCTATCACCCGATCATACACATTTTCTCCTTACTTAACCGGGAAAGGAAAGGAGTCGAATATCTATACCAAAATTATATTTGACGCTTCTTAACTTTGACTTACTTCAATAAAAAATCGATTCATAAAAACGCAATGCAACAATTGGATGAGACTCCTCCTTCCTTCTCATTGCATTTGATCAAAAAGTTAATTTTAAATCAGAATTATATTATATTCATAAATAATGGCAACTAATTGCTTTGTTTTGCGGCTAGCGTGGTCTTTTCCCAAAACTAAATGATTTGATTAATTAACTCGCATACATGTTTATCTTTTGTAGTCACTCAATTGCATAAATCAAAATGAAATATATCTGTGCGTTTTATATACATATATGAAAAAGCCGCTAGGTGCGAAATTATGTCATGAATGACTACGAAGTAAAAGGGGAAGAGCTTATCGCTCACCACAACATTGTCAACATTTACAGTCATCAAGCGACTGAGCACACTCACCCACACATTCACACTCATATTCACTCACACACTCACACACCCATGTGGATACTCGTGTGCGAAAAGCCGCATGACTTTGATTACAACAAAGCAAATTTGTATATGGAGCAACACCCACCCTACGCCCCGCCCCGCCCCTGCCACCCCCGCTTGCTTTCCATGCATTTTTTGTTTACCAATTTCATCTCATTTGATTCTGACTTTAGACCATTCGGAATAAAAACAAAACCATTTTTATCTAATAATATTTTGAATTCAAGCGACTTCAGAATTTTGATTTGTCATGGAAAAACTAAAGCATTCTATTTACCATTGACAATCTGATTATCTGTAGTATATATTTCGAGTAAATAGAACAAAATTGTAAATAGATATATCAAATGTTCGTCTCAAACCAATGAAATTTTAATATTTATTTCCATATTCTAATATTAGTAATTATACAAAAACAATCAAATCGGGACACTTTTCGCCTTCATACTACACTTAACTCGCATTAGAAGCGTGCCGTTATTCAAGCGTAACTAAAGCTCTCCCGACCTAACTCAACACACGAGTATAGGCCACATACATTATGCAATATATATATATATATATATATATATCAGTGTATGTGCTTGTGTACATAGAATCTAACACGCACATAAATTGATGAATCTAGAAGCACAACAAAGGCGCTTTTTCTTGACTGTGAACGAACAATGGATACAACAAAACGGACTAACTAATCAAATTGCCCAGAACGTGAATAATAATAGCTACGACACGATTTACACATTCTCTCACAGTTGAGACATTAATTATAATGATTCTAAACTCAATTTAATAGCATTTCCTAATGGCTCTGTCAAATCATAAATAATGCAATGCCCGAACATCAAGTACAACAATCAGTAATCAGAGCAGAAGACGTTAAATAACAGCCAGTTAACAGAACACTGTTAAAGGATAAGGGACATTCCTGATTTCTGAATTTAAATTTTAAATTCACTGAAATGAAGGAAAATTAAACCTTTTGGCTCTGGGGGTTCTTTAATCTCTGAAGGACCTTCTACAAAAAAAAATAAAAAATAACCAATTTACGACTTTAAATGTACATTTTGTTGGGTAACTTTCTGCATAATATGAACAAAATGTGAGTCATCCGAATAATATTTAGATAAATATTGAAAAAGAACAGCAATCCAAGTATTAAGCAAGATAAGATTCATCGCAGTGTAAGGTTCGGTTCTGTTTGCTTTAGTTTTGCTCTGTTATTTAAGCAAAAGTAAATCATTTGTTGAATTTTTATTTGAATAACTGAACAGCCAGAGAAAAACGCTTTATTACCTGTAACAAGTACAGGGCAGAGTGATTCATGCATGGGTTGAGAGCAAGAAGCGGAGCTTAAGACATTGAGTGATCACCTAAGAGTACACAGCAAAGGTGCAAAAAGGAGCAGGTAAGAGAAGATAGCGAATTGAGAGATAGAATGTTGGGGCGGATGCAATTAGTTGTCATTCAAAGCGGCGCGTCGCGTCGCGGCGATGGCTGCTTAACAGTTGAAGCAGCACTGGACGGACGTCGGTTGCTTGGCTACCTGTTGGCAGTCGTCGCGACAGATGCATGCAAATGCACAAAAGGAAGTGGCAAGCCCACAAAAGAGAGAGAGAGAGAGAGAGAGAGAGAGAAACACACAATATTATAAAAGCGCATTTAGCAAACAAAGCGAAAGTGGCGATGCCAACGCCAACAACAACAACGGCGGCGACAACAAAACAGATGGCAAAATGGAATGGCATTTTATTTTGTATTTTGCAAAAATAAAAAAGTTCTCATTGTGGTTTCCCAGGTGTTGTTGCTGCTGCTGGCTGCTGTTGCCCACCTTCGTCTCTGCTCTGCTCTGCCATTGGCAGCAATGAAAAGGAATGCACATGCAAAGGAAGTCACAACACAAAGTGCTCGAAGCCAACGTCGTGTCGCATGCCAAAAGCTTCACCGAGCAGCAGCAGCAGCAGCAGAAGCACAAATTAACAAGTACGAAAAATGCAAACTTGTGGGCGTTAAAGCGGACAGAGAAGCAACATAACTTTCAAGTCGTAAGCGTAATTTAAGACTTCTTTACAGTTATGCGACGCAAGCAGCTGCCTGCTCGGTGTGAGACGACTAATGACGCAAGATCTGATTCGGTTCAGTTTGGATAAGCTCATAAAGATGCAGTTATGTCGACCCCCTGACTGCTTGAGGCCAAACGCAATAAGCTTCTGCTGTAGTCGCTTCTATGCGATTCTCAAGAATAGTTGTTATTTGTTGTTAACCCAGCAGTACACCTACCCCAGAGTCTAGCAGACTTGCTTTACCCACAATCAATGTAATTACACCCCATTAGTTCTAGTTACGGAGGCAATACGTTATTCCGCTGAAATACAATTTTCAAAGCTAAAAGCTCTTAACTTTTAAGCACCGACTTGTACAAGCTGCACGCTCAGTCCCGACCTATGCCAATGGAACTGCCATCTCCCGCTATGTAGAATTGACGATGAACTTACCTAAACGCAATTCGCCAAAGTTACCACAGCCAATTTTTTTACCGACACGAAAATTTGGTCCGACCATGAGCACACCGGTCGTGGTGCTTACAGATTGGCGGGTGGAATACATGTTATTGCTTGCGCTCTTACCACCGGCAATGGTAGGATTTCCCACATTACCAGCGGATGGACCGGCAGCTGTTGTCTGTGGACCGCCGCCACTGCAAAGATAAGAGAGGGATAAGACATTGATTAGACATATATGTATATGTGTATATATATAGCGTAAGAGTGGGTATGTGTGTGTGTGGGTGTCTGTGCATGTGTCTGTGGGCGTGTGCGTGTGCGTGTGCGTGCAACAACCTTAGGTAGGTTTTAAACTTTTCAATCAACTTGGGCGCCATTAGTACGAGTCTCGCCAAACCATAAACAATGATAGACAAAAAGTATCTAATCGAACGAACGTAAACAAAGAGTTTGATACATAAAACACAGCCGCGTTTATCGCGAGTAACGACGCTCTTTCGGCTAACGATTTGTTGTATTAGTTGTGTTTGAATTGTAAAGTACGTACTTTTTTTTTTGTTGTGTTCGATACATTCAAATTTGAGAGACGATAAAAGCAAAGCAACGCAATTTTATTTCTTAAATTTGGTTTCGGAAACTAACCGATTTGCTCAAAAATCGAAAATCTAAAATCAAATTTAAAATTCTGTTGGCCGACTGCGAATATAAAAAGTACCTAATTCATATCTTGGCCGGAACGCGGATGGATCCGAGACAACTGAAATAACTCGATTAAAGCTAAGAGAATTTTGACAGAGAGAAAGCCTATTTTGCTGTTATTTATTTTGTACAAACTTGCATGTTTATGCAAACTCTAATTACTAAAAGGAAACTTCATTTGGATAAAATATATTTAGTAATAGCAGCATTTAAATACTCGTTTCTTTAACCATGCCGAATGGGAAACTCATAGGATCCATTGGCCAATAAGATAGAGTATTTCGAAAACTTGCTTGCCGTGGCAAAGGACAATGACACTAAAGTTTTCGCTTGCATTTTTAAATAACCGCAACAAAGCGAGCCACAGACAGCGAGCCGCAGCCAATCATAGATACTCGACTCGACGACTGCGACTACGACGACTCCAGCATGTAATGTGTCCGCTCGCGCGGAACCAATTTGGGTGACTCATTCATTCGTTGAGCGCGTCAGCTGAGTCTACTGAAGTATTATGGGCACAATAAAAACATATATACATATATATAAATATTTATATATATATATATATATTTGATTAAGACAAAAGCCTTTTATGCTGCGTTGCTTGGCATTCACAATTTGCTTTGCGTCTTGGGCGTGGCGTGGCGTGGAAAATCTGCTGCTGCAAATCTAGTTCAATGTCAGGTAAATCATTCAAATGATTGCAACATCTGCCACACACACACACCGAGTCAGGCAATAGGAGTCTCAAGGGAAACCCTAAGGCTGACGCAGTTTCCTTCAGCAAGTGTCCGTTTATCTTGCGTCGCCCTGAGGCAAAGGTCAAGGCACAGCAGATGCTGATGCATGCGATTTAGATATTTAATTAATTCAATTAATTCATTTGCCTTATTGAAAACAAGTGCAAAAAAAGCTCTTGCACATGTTTGCCTTGAGCATAAGTATTCGAATTCCTTCGATATTAAGTAACTCCCCAGGCGCAAGATGAAAGAAATTAACATTTCTGCTGCATATTTAATAATAGATTATGTAGTAGAAATATATAAATATATAATTATTTCACAAGTTTCGGAAGAAAATGAGAAATACCAAAAGAGTTTGTCTCGAAATCGGAAAATGTGTGTTTCCTCCCTAGGCATATGTATGTCTATATAAATTATAAATAAAATTCTTTATTTGGTATCAGTTTACAGTCATATCTCTACCCACACACACACACACTCATATTAGTGTAGAAAATCCGAAACATCGATAATTGTACCGTTAAGCACTGCTGTTAAGGAAAAAGAGTATAAACCGCCGATAAGAATTAAGCCCTGAGCAATAACAGCAACAACTTTCTGCAAATGTAGCAGCTGTATGTGTGTGTGTGTGAGTGTGTGTGTGTGTGTGTGTGTGTGTGTGTGTGTGTGTGTGTGTGGAGGGGTGTGCAGCGGGTTGCTCAAGTGGGTAGTGGGAAGGCAACGAGCAATGGACTAAATCGAATCGAAACTCAAACTGAAAAGAGAGAAACCAGTTTTTAGCCTCTTTGTCGCTTGGTCGGCTGGCTGGGCAGGGGCTGCGGCCTGCCTGCTTTTATGGCTTAATATCCTGCAGCGAAAACTGGTTCAAGCCAATCCATCGATCGATCGCCGCAACGAACTTCACAGCGAGCTCCACGCCAGACCAGTTGAGTTTTCACAGTATTTTCGGGTCGTTCGCTTCACTTTACGTCTTTACTTCTTATTTATATATTTTTTTTGCCCTGTTTCATCTTGCTCTTCACAAACGAGTTATTGCTCTCCCTCTCCCTCTTCCTCTCTCTCTCTCTCTCCTCTCTGTCTCTCTGTTTGCATTTCTTGCTTTTTCCCTTTGTTCTTAAATTGCATTCGTTTTATGAATTAAATGCTAAGAAAAGGCTCCCAGTTGGATTCGGGACAAGCGCACAGCTGGCCCGACTATCGTTGACCGGTTTCCAGTCGCGAACTGAAGGCAACAACAAACTAAACCCCTCCCACTCAGCAACACACACACACACACACATATACATAGTGAACTAACTGTTCTTTCCAATTGAATCGCTTTATCAAGCATTGTAAAACAAAATCCAATCATAAAAGTCGATTTCAGACTCAAAATGTCACAAATCTATTAACTTCCTCAAAGCTAAATTGAGGAAAAGAAACTTAAAGAAAAATCAAGATATCTGCAGAATTATCAGTATTAATAAGAACTATATATAACAAAAATATTTTAATAGTTCATTAATTTCATATTTAGTCATAAAATATTAAATATTAACGATTTCATATCTCAATTCCTTTTCTTTACTTATTCATATGAAAATCACTTTATCGAAAGTTCTAAAAATAAGTCTACAAATGAATAGAGAACTAGAATTTAATAAAGTACTATAGGCATTTATATATTCTATTATTTATATATCATTATTGTTTCTATATATCATTTCGTTATATTTTGATTTTGAGCACTATTTAGCTGTAAGAAGCTGAATGCCAATAAAAGAAAAACGTTCTGTCGCATTGAAAGGAAATCCATGTAGAGTAATTTTAGAACAAAATCGATATTTGATTAAAAATAAGCTTGTGGCTAAAAATAAAATTTTTTCATGGAAAAGTGGTTTCCACACATCCACATCCACATGAGGGACGTGAAAGACAAAAATTGAACTTAAAGCAAAAATGGAAAGAGAAGTTAACGAGGCGGGTCGAGACTTAAATTGAGTTTGGAAATTCGTCATAATAGGCGGAAAATCCCCAGTGAAACCTGACAAACGAGTGTCGCCACTTAGCAACAATAACAACAACAACAACAACAACAACAACGATAGCAACAATTGAAAAGTTTTTTAGCATTAGCCAAAGCAATTTGCATAATTTATCAAATTATCGATTTCGCTGCTGCCGGCCAGTTCCTGTCAAACTGTGCCTCGCATTTTGACTCAATTTGTCAATTTAATTAAGCAAATCTTAGGCCAGAAACCCTACAAAAACTTTTAGCGCCAGCAATTATATAATGTGGCGAAAACCACAGGCCAAAACCAACAACAAATGGGGGCTCAAAAGTAAACAAGAAAATAAAGCATAACCAAAAAACTGTTGCTAGTAATACACACACAGGAATCATCTATATATATGTATATGTATTCAGAAGAAACGCTTGATAAATAAAACAAGTGATAAGCTGCTCGCCTTATCAGCTATTCTCGTCGTCTCATGCGCCGCATCCCAAATGGCTTTGAGCTGTGACGTGTTTGCGGCTTCTCCTCCTCCTCCTCCTCCTCCTCCTTCTCCTTTTCCTTTGCTTATTTTTTTGCATTTTGCTTGTGCATTACAATTGCGTTGTTGCTATTTTTAGACACAAATCAATTTCAATTTAATTGTCCGACAGCAATTGAATACGAAAACATTATTGGAATCTCCCCTCTCTCGCTCTCTCTCTCTCTCTCTCTCTCTCTCTCTATGCGCAATAACACTATCAAATATATTTTGATAAACTGTTTAGTTTAGATTAGTCAATTACAGTTAGTTCGAGTATGCATTTATCTCGCATATTGAGAGCTCATTATCAACTGCAAACCGGAAACAGTGAACTGGACTTTTGCCAATTATTTATATCCTTCCGGTTCCGAGGCAGCGACGCAAATAGAAAGCCCCCGTCGACTGCCAAATTCTGTAGGCTGTTTTCCTTTATGTTTCGTATCTAATCTTCGTGCCTATCCAATGTCTAGGGGAAAGGCTCACTCGTTAAGCATTTCAAATGCAAATTTTGGTTGCTTAAAGTCAGAAATAAAGTTTTTTTTTGTTTTCTTTCGAAGTGAATGGAATGTGTTCATAATTCGATTCTATTGACAAAATGCCAACAATGCGCATTGTTATTGCTCTTATTGCTTATGCATATTATTGTTCTTTCTGTCAGTTGTTGTTGTTGTTGTTGTTGTTGCTGTTTGTAATCGAATTGCGGCACACACATGTCAATATCCACTTTCAATGGCATTTGACGTCGAACACAACAACAACAACAAGAATACGAGAAACGAACTGAAACAAGCTCAGCAGCAGCCGCAGCACTAAATAAAAAGCGTAGCAATAGCGAACGCCTAAACAGCAACAACAGCAACAATAACAACTACAAAGACGTTTTGATTCACATAACATAAATGAGCAGCCGGTTGGTTGCGCCCACAAAAACCCCACTGCCCCGCCCCTTACAACATGCTCAAAGACAACAAGCTGAGCAAAATGATAAGCAAAGAACGCACACTCATACACTCGCTCACACACACACTGAAAGGCAATCTCTCATGCATGCACACACACACGCAAGCCAACCATTGACGAAGCTGCAGTACTCACACACACACACACACACACATAGACCGAAAAAAAAAACAAATTGGCTAGATAAGGGCGCGTTGATTAGCGGCCGCGACGTCGTTGACAGACAAACAATAGCGAGTCAAAATGACTGAGAACGAGTGGAATGGAATACGCTAAAAGAGCGCCGGTAAAAAGAAATAGCGGCGAGTAAAGCAACAGCAACAACAACAGCAGCAGCAGCCGCCCACTGTTGACTGCAGTTGAGTTGCTTTTGGGGTTAGATGCATTCGCCTCTCCCTCTCTCTTTCTCTCTCTGTATGTGTATGCTGTTATGTGTGAACGGCGTCTCAATGGCCGATTGACCTTTGCATGTTAGATTAACATTGACTGTGCATCTCTGTATGCGTGTGAGCACTTGTGTATCTGTGTATGGGTGTCTTGTTTGGGGGCCAGACTAGCCAGCCAGCTATCTAGCTAGCTACTTAATTAGTTTAGTCCGCAATTCGCACACGTGCGAAAGCTAAAATCTATGTAAATAAGCTTTAGAGGTCAAACTTTATCAACAGCACAGCGAAAACGCCCACCCAGCCAATTATACACACACACTACATACATACAGACATATGTGCATACATACGTGTATATAAATTGTCTGTAATTTGCTCTCTAGTGTCTTCTTCCTGCATAAGCAACCTTCTCGCTCGTTAGCATTGCTATATACGCAGCCCACCCCATAGCACCGATAAAGCTTTTCGTTCTACTTTTGCGATTCCTTCCTTCCGCTTGAGGAAGGACGCCATGCCCCCCGCCCCCTTATCTGACGGCATTGAAACGCCTCACGTGCATTGGCGGCCACAATAGTTTTTCGAGTGTGGAAGTAAATACACACACACACATATACGTATATACACACATGCATTCACTTGCAGCTGTGTGCGTACGTATGCCTGTCTCATCTTGCGGCTTGGAGGTCAAAGTTTTTTATTTTTATCTTTCGTTGATGGCAGAAGAAAAAATTGCGAGTCTGGTAACACTACAAGCTTCAAATTTACAGTTCGAAATGCGAGCTCTCTTTGATATATTTACATGCATACACATATATGTATGCATGTGTGTTTAACAACACATGCATACATACATATGTGTGTATGAATACACACATACATGTGTGTATGTATTGTATGTGTGCAAGTTACACTAACCCGGCAAACTCCGTTTAACGGCGCTTTGAATTCCGCTTTGCTCCCTCTCTCTTTCTCCCTCTCTTTCACGCGCTCTTTGAAAGCCGCTGTGGTCTCATGTGTTCACGATGCGGGGGAGCAGCCCAGCGCTAATGTTGCCTTGCCTCTCAAACTGTAAGCACAGCTGTTTCTTCGGCTCCTCTGCTTCTGCTGCTGCGGCCGTTCACACGAGCCTCGTTGATTGGCAGCGTCTCTTGCTGCTGCTGCAGATGTTGCTTGTTGTTGTTTTAATTGAAACTTGTTTTTTTAATTGCTTAATTGTTTTTGCAACTTGTTGTTTTATCATTCAATATGCAGTCTGCACATGCACTTCATTATTTTGTTTTGGCGATTTCTATTCAGTCAAAAACATAAACTTTTATTAATTTCTATTTTAGATTTCATTCTTAATTTAGCGCACAGAAAACACTTCACTTTTCGCCAAACTCTTTTTTTTTTTCTTATATATTATTTATTATTGAATTATTTTTGTTTTTTGATTTTTGCTTTTGTCGATTACTTAACGCCAACGCGCTTTCTACTTTACACAATGTCCACTAAAGTCTACAACAACAATGGCAGCAGTAGTCTCCACTAATTTTGTTGTTGCCTTTGCCTTTGTTTTTGTGTGTTTGCGTTTGCCGCTATCCCTCTCTCTGTCTGCCTGCCGGCCTGTCGGTCGACAATTAAAGCTCAACTACAGTCAGCACTCATAGAGTGTGTTAAGTCGTCGAGTGCTGGGAGTTTGAGTGAAATATGTAAAATTGTGTTGTTGTTTTGTTCCTGCTTTTTCTTTCTCATTTTTTTTTCTTTTTTTTTGTAATTTGTCATATCCGTTGCGCTTTGCCTGCGTGCGAGCTTGGGGCCTCCGCTCATATCAGATGTTGCAATTCGAGATGCAACTTTCGCCACATTATGAAATTAATGAAGCGGAGGCGCCCCAACTGCCGTCTTTTAGTAGTCTTTGTTTTTGCAGGTCAAATGTCTGAGGACTACTTATATATGCATATACATATATGTATGTGTGTGGGCACACACTCACACGTACAATGGAGAGATACAGAAACCGAAAAAGCAGGCATAGCACAGGCAAAATATAAATTGTAGAAAAAGTCATAAATAACTCGAAAAACCAGTTTCGTGTTGCCGGTGTACACACCAAGCAGCAACAGCAGCAGCAGGAGAAACAGCAACAACAACAGCAGCAGCATCAACAATAAACAAATGTGCAAGAAGTTGTTGCTGCGGCTGCTACTTGAGTGAGCGAGATGGCACGCTAAGAATAACACTCTTAAAACTCGTTAAAGTTGTGCAGAAGATAGAAGATAAAGCACAGGGGCAAAAAGACAGCTGACTCAAATCAGAAAATAGATACACACACTAGTGTGTGGGAGCGAGACAGCGAGTCATTAATGGAGTGTAGGCAGCAAAGAGACGGAAGGCGACAGACAGTCAGAAGATAAGTTTTTACAGTTTGACAGACACAGGTGCATAATATTGAGTGCAAACTTAACACAAAGCAAACTCAACACAATTATCAAGCAAAATACTTTTAGTTTGTGTGCACAAACTAACTTTGAAAGCAAACTGGAGCAAACACAAATTAACAAAAACATCACAACGATAAAGTGATTAACACATACACACACTCACGCACACAATTCATTTGTGTATGCGTAAACACCCACACACACGCACACTCACTTAGCCACGCATGCAACGGCATACAGAATTTCCTCCATGCGTATGCTTCTGTTAGTGTTGCTGTTGCTGCTGCTATGTATGTTGTTGATGTATATGTGTGTATGCACACCCGCAGCGCTCCGCGCGACCGAGCGTTGCAAAAAAACAACTTTATGTTTCTTTTCTTCTTTTTTTTACGCTAACAGCACCGATAATGGCCGCAAAGAAATGACAACTGCTACGGCGCACGATCGAAAACGAACTGAGAGTACGAACGGCGAGCGCCAGCAACGAGCGAGTAGCAATTGCGAGAGTTACGAGCGAGAGAGCGACCAAGACAGAGAGATACAGATAGAGACAGAGAGAACAAGGTTCAGCTGCTGCTGCGCTGCTGCTGTTGGCGCAGATATGAAGCACTTGTGCTTGTGAGCGTGTGAAAATTAAAATGCGGCAAATGAGCATTTTGTATTGGTATGTAATTATTGTTGTTGTTGTTGCTGCTGCTGCTGTTGCTGTTGCGTTTACTGTCGTCGCGCCGTAGGGGAGAAATACTCACACTGCTTGAGCGAGAGAACGAAACGACACAAGTATTGATAATGATAAATAGTTGTTCTCGTATGCGTACATATAAAAATATATAATTATGCCTCTGTGTGAGTGTGTGTGTGTGTGCACATGTGTCAGAGCAAAAACTACAACACAAAACTCGTTACACATACAAGAAGCACCTGTCAAACACATGTACAATACACACAAAGCCGGCAGTGGAGATCTGCTAAACAATTGAATGTGACCAGAGAGCTGGCAGATTTAAACTGAAGTTGAGTGACTCATGCGCAGGTGCCTTGGCCTCGCACATACACACACACACACACATGCACACATAGGCGTATGTGCATGTGTGTATACCTAACTGTGATATGTGACCAGCTGTTTGCTGCTACTTTTAACAGCGACCAGCCACAACAGAGGCATATGGTATTTTATTTAACCCATTGACGACGTGCAAACAATCCGAAATTAACATTTTTGTTAACATTTTGACTTGCAGTTCAACGACATTTGAAGCAGGTCGCGCGTATGATGTGAATAAATGCGCGCACGTAATATAATTATATTTAATTACACGAAAATGCATGTGAAATACAAATCATAACTATTATGTATAGAAATTTAACAGATATACATACATATAATATATGATTCGTATACCCTGCTAGCCTGGACAAATAGGGCATCTGAAGAACTTTAAAGCTTATTACATCCCTCTCCTCTCTGTTAAAGCATTAACATTTGAAAGAGCTACACTGAGATGAATTAAATCATATTTGTAGTCTAGCATACCTTTCGTCTGTTGTAGGGTATATAAATAACCAGGTCGGTGTCGCATTGTTGCCAACCGACAGGCAACAACCAGCACACACACACACATACAACTTAATAAACTACAACTTTTATAATTTTTGTTTTTTTTTTATAGCATTGTGGGGTTGGAATAACCTAAATTTTGCGCTATCCCAGCAACTACGAGTAGAATAGTAACTGTAACATGGTGTAGGCCAGGCCATAACAGAGTTGCCACCTGTCCCACACAGACCGCAGAGCACGAGGCAAAAGTTGCGTGCGGCGGCAGGAAAGTGGCTTCAATAATCAGCCTGAAATGCTGATGAAAACTCAACAAAAGAGGCGAAGAGGGAGGGGGGGGGGGGGCAGGCAGGCCGACAGTGAGTAGCAGCTGTGGCACATAAAAACAAGGACAAATTGCGGATTTAGCAAAAAAAAAAAAAATGAATGTGAATGTAAAAGCGTACACAAAAAGAAATATAAAGAAAACGCACGACTGGCAGACGGACAGCGGAACGATGGAATGGCGAACGTTGGCACGATGGAATGACACAAGCGAACCAAGTGACCCATCAAACATTATGCGCCAATGACGTCATTAAGCTGTTAGCGACTGTCAATGTCGCTCTCTCGCTCTCTTTAGATTTGTCTGATAATTTGTGTGGGTGCATGAAGAAATAGCAACAACATGTTAAATAACATAAGATGTTAAAGTTTAACAGACGATGAGTCCATGCAGACAGAAAGAGACAGAGATACATACATACACATATTTAGCTTTAAGTGCATCAGTCGACAGCCGAGTGTGTGGAAATCGAAAGGAATTAGGCAAACTGCACGGAACGGAAATCAATTGTTGATAAGTGGGAGCCCGCGGGTGGGTGGCATATGGGAAAACACCTTGGCAACGAGGAGCTTTCGAGTTACGCGAATGTATCAAAATAATGTGTGTACATCAATAATAGAGAGCGAGAGACGTCAGCAGAAGTAGATGAACCAGAAGGAGAAGCGGAAGCAGCAGATGACGAAAAACCAATAGTGTGAAATTTTCATCTAATTAAATTAGATGCCAGTCATGCTTGAAGCGAAAAGCTCAATGGGCGCGAGCAGGACGGGCGATGAGAGAAAAAGGTGCATAGTAAAGAGACAGTCAAACAAATCGATGGGATTTAACGACCAGGCAGGCAGGCAGGCAACAAAACAACAGTAGCACTAGCACACACACACACACATACACACGCAGAGACAACGGGAAAGTCCCGTGAGGCAGGCATCGGCAATGTGACTCATGGAAAACGATGTCGAAGGCTGTTGGATGAGAGACTTTAAGTGGCATTCAAGTCAACTGATAAATCTGCAAGACTACATAGTTATTACCAAGTTAACAGTCGCAATTGGAGAGTATCGAGTCTTCGGCTTTGATACAGCTGAACTGTCCTTGAACGCTGCAACGCCCACTACCGAAGTCCTTTACCGTCTGCAGTGATAAGCAGTTTAGCAGGCGACAGACGGAATGCCAGTGTCAAGTGACTGACAGATGTAAGCTGTTCGCTGCTGACAGCTGCTTGAGGACGCCCCGAGGCGCTGACAGCCGCCAGCCAGCCAGTGTTGATTAACAGCGGCATATGCATACTGAAACAGACTGTCATCTGGGCTAATAGATTGAGTTTCCCCATGAGTAATGCCTGACGCCAAGCAAACACCCAAAGCCGAAGATGTCAATAAAATCACAGTTACTGATAAATCCTCGGCATAATCTTTATAGCTTTGAATCATATGGCAACGATGACGAATTCTAAATTAAAAGGTTTTTTCAACCGATACAGCTTTGTTGTTGAAGTGCAAAGTGTACGTTAATCAAGATATACAATATATCTAATCGAAAGTTGGCCAAATCATATTTTAAGCCAACTAATTAATCGAATTATACATATATTATATTTGAACAGCCCCAAGCTCAGCTCAAACTCGTCCTGGCTGCACTCTTCAAATTTTAAGGAGTTAATCTTAGATCGAATAGTCTTTAATATATATATATCCATATATTATCTGTACCTTATTATATACTATCTCCTACTGCTTTACCTTCTATATCTCTTATATATATCTATATCTCAATCTTATTATATACTATCTTCTACTGCTTTACCTTCCCAGCAGGGATTGCTCATTATGGCTAAAATATTGTTTCTCTGCACTTGAATTCTCAATTTCGCAATTCTCTGGCGACTGCGATAGAGAATTCAAGTGCAAAGCAAACGCCAAGTGCTTTTGATAAAGTTTTAAATACTCCTCCTTGCAGCCAGCCGCTGGACTCTGCTCTGCCGCTCTATTTGTCTGGGGCTGCACTGCGCCGTCATCTTTATCATCGTCTGGCACGACGACGACGACGACGGCGACGAGGAGGACGGCGTAGACATGGCCGTTGACTCATTAGAAGCGCTAACAAGTTGGTCAAGTTTTCGCTGCTCTCTGTCGTGGTCGATGGGGCTTTCCGTCACGCTTGCAGCCGCATCAAGTAATTCACTTGCCAAAAGGCACTCGCCGCGCTGCGACGGCCAAAGTTGGGTTCAAGAACAATTTCGATTTAATGAACCCCGCGAGCGAGCCTTGTCTAGGGTCATTTTGGCGCTGTTGAGCTCTGATCTTAATTATTACAGGCAGCGAGCGAAGCAACTGGTTTTACTTTGGCATTCATTGTGTTTTTAGCATAAATTTCATTTCAATTAATACGGGAATTCGAGTGTTATCACTCTCTCTCTCTCTCTCCCTCTTCCTCTCTCTCGCTCTCTTAAGATTAAGGTCGCACATGCCTCTGGAGAGGGTGCAATCTCGAGCCCGACTTGCCCGATAATTCCAGCATATATATATTCAATCGAAGGTTAAATCACTCTAGAGCGATATTTCAATATTTAATCAATTAATTATGAGCCTCACGCTAGTCTCTAGACCTGTGCTGCTGCAGGCATTCGCAACGGATGGATAGATGTATATATATGTATCTATATCTATATCTCTATCTACAGCCCGTCAGACGTTTACACAGTTGATGCTGTTGGCTGATTGCGTTTGACATGTTTTTGTTCTCGTGTTTGCGTTTCACAATGCAACAGCTGTTCATATCATACGCAAATATAATATTTTCATTAAATATAAATACATTTCTCTAGCTGTTTAAATGCACTTGATCCTTGTTGTGTTGTTGTTGTTGTTGTTGTCCGGCCAATGTTCATTCTATCTCTCTTCTCTCATAGATCGAAATGGAATGTGAATTCCCCTTTAAATGACTTCAATTTGCTTTAAATTCTCCTGAATTCGCGAACGGCATATAGCATTCAGATGTCGGCCAGAAATGTATACAATTAATTTTTATTCTCGCCACTTGAAGCCATAAAGTTACACGAGTAATTATACCCCAAGGTCTCATTGTTCTGGGTTAGTTATTAGTCCCGTTTCGAGGGAAGCCCAAAACAGAATAATATTATCATGGAAACAGGAATGCAGACAACAAACAGGGCTTACGGCGTAAATATAATACTAATAATACAAGTAATAATGGAGGACTTGAACTGTAAACAATGCGACAGACAACAGCAAAGCCAGCAGCAACCTAGAAATGTCAATAGACCCGCCACAAGGTAAGCGAAACGACAACAACTCAAATTCGTAATCTACGAGAGCGAGAGAGAGAGAGAGAGAGAGAGGGAGAGATGGATCTGTATGTGTGGGTGTCTGAACTCAACAGACGCATCCTCTATAGCATGCAATGGCATTTCATTGAAGCCTTCAAATCTGGCTATCTCTGGTCAGGAAGGAATCGCATTACAATAAGTGCCCAAGATACAAGGCGGAAGAGAGCAGCGAACGATCTCGAAAGCAGAATCAAATAAAACACAAAGTTTAAATAGAAATGCGATTTGCTAAAAATAAAATGTTAGAGAAAAACACACACACAAATTCATAGTCCACATACAGAAATATATGTATGTAAATACTCGAAATAATAGTTGGACTTTTTCTCTTTTGGCCATCGACAAGAGAGCACCAATCTTATACACTTATACTCATAGTCTGTAGAAGAGTGTGCTGGGTATACAGGTGGCTCTAGCAGCGCGCGCTCAAAATAATTCGCCTTGAATGCGAGCCGATTAGATTGTTAGCAAATTTCCCTGAGTGGGACGACGTCACGGATTGCCAAACATTTATAAATAGAGTTTATTCTATTATTATTATTATTATTATTATCGATCGCTGACATTGCCTTTGCCAGCATTTCAGTTGATAATCAAATCATCTTCAAGGGCTAGTTAAGATTACGGAATTTCTGTTCTAGTTCTTTTCTATCAATTGAATGGAAATTATCATGGGATATACTTCAAGATGTTAACCAAAGCGAAGAATGTAAGTTATAGAAGATTCCATTTCAATTGGGATGGTTTCTAATCGATCTATCTTATATTACGTATATATGATATGTTGTTTAAAGAACCTATCTCTTCTCTATAAGAACTCCAAGGGATGTCTGTAGATAGATCATGGATATAGATAGATTTAAGAACCTATAGAGTTCATATAGAGTATCTTGAGCGTCGGCATTCGTGAGTCTGATGTGCGCTTTCTTCCTCAATTATCTAATCGGCAAACATTTCAATTTGTTTTCAACTTTCTCAGCAGCAGCGTCAACCTGATAACAACAACGCATTGAATCGTACAGACATATATAAATCATTATAATGAACGGTTTTTCGCGTTGCTTAAGTTTTGAGATAACAAACAAAAGATTCGAGAATATTGCTCATGATCGCACTTCGAAATGCCCCTCAGTTTGTCAATAAAATGAATTGATTTACAGACTTGTTTTGATTATATACTCTCCAAATGGGTAGAAGAGAACCCAACAGAGCTGATCTTGGATAATTCATAAAGCATACGTATGTGATAGTAATTTTCGAGTTACGATTATATTTGTTTCGAGTACTGGTTGAATAGATGTGAGGTGTACAAAAGAAATGAAAAATGGCAAATCTACGCACGATTTTCGAAGGCATAAAGCAAGAGGGATGTGACAGAGCTTTGCATACCACAGACGCAATGTCCTAACAACCGTGTTTACCCAACGCTGAATGATATCAAATCTGTTTGTCGGAGGGGTAGGGGAATAGCTAATTGATCAAATCAATTGGATCTAACACTCACCTCGCTTGTCGCTCGCGCCGCTGCATATTGTTCCTGTTGCTGTTGCGATTACTGCCGAGAGCAAATTCGGTGAGTTTCCTTCAGTTTTCTATGGGAAACGCAATCACTTTCCACGGAATTTGCACAGATACTATATATATATATAGATATATATATGTATATATATATTATCTATATATATATATATTTGTATATTTATATATACGTATATGTGAAACTAGCAGCAACGGGCAATGATTGTTGATAAGATTGATCCAGAAATGCGAAGTTGCAGCTCCAAATTTTCGTTCAAGCTGTTGGATGTGTGTGGACTGTATTGTTGATCGTTTATGATTTAAGATGTTGTTAGTTGCTGTTGCTGCTGCTGCTATGCTGTGCGTGCACACAAATGCATACACATACACACGCACGCACACACTGGCACACGCACACACTCACTTAACGTCCGCGCATGCCGCGCATGCGTCCAATGCATACGGCAAGCAAACTCTCCGCTCTCTACTTTACACTCTCCACTCTCCAGTCAATCCTCTTCCTTCTTCCTGCTCTAGACCCGAGTTCGCCACTGCCCTACCGCTGCTCCCTTCTGTTAGCTTACAGTTGCTTTTGTTGTTCTGTTGTTTGTTGCTGTGACATCAGTGCTGCTGCTGCTGTCGCTTGACATTTAAGTATTCAATTTGAGCATTTCCTTGGCGAATTGTAAAATTTTGTTGTTGTTGTTGGTGGTGGTGGTAGTTGGGATACTGTTGGCTATTGTTGAGTGCAGTTGGATTATTTATTTAGTGTTTATCTTAATTTAAGTGCTCGTCTGCTTGTCCGGTGCGTCGAAATATCGTTGTTATTATTGTTGCTCTTGTTGGGTAAAGAAAGGCAGCTACGTTCTATGTAGTATTGGGTAAACAAATAATTTTGGCTAACAATTTAACAAACACACTTTTGCACATTTTCCCCATAAGTTTCTAATTTTTGTAAAGTATGGTTGACGTATATTGCTAATGTGTTACGCCTACGACAACTAACAACAATAGTTTTATTTCGTATTTATTTATCTTTGATCTCTTTTCATTTCTTTTCTTTAGCCTATAGTCAAACTATATTCAACCGATCGTCAGCTATCATTTAGCGCGCGCACATTGAAAATATCTTTATCTGCCTTCTCGAGTGGGAAAGTTGCGCTGTTGAATGTACACCTTGTGGCCGACCCTGCGATTAGCATGTCATAACAGGCTGTAATTATACAAAAAAATAAAAACAAAGAATAAATATATAATAAAAGAGTGACAACTGCATTAATTTCATACTATCCAAAAAAAAAGGAATATTTAGGATTTATACTTAATGAAATTTAGTACTAGACAAATTTGATTTCATTGATATTCCTAATTAATCCTTGACTAACTAATATCATTTAATCATTTATTGTACATTTTAGGAGTGCGAAAATGCACTTAATAGGCGTGCAAACAGTATATTGTGGCTTATTCACTTTATTAGGTGCGGTCACACTTAAGCTGCGTTTGCCTGCCGCATACATTTGCCCATTGATTTTCATGCGCTTCTGCTTGCGTACAAATGATTCAAATGTGCCAAACAATTGGAATTATCTTCGATTCCATGAGCACACACATGGTCCGTTCATAAAGGATCCATGCAGACGACATGGAAGCCGCCTTAAGGAATGTCTTGAGAATCAGGCCAATTAGTGTGTAGGCTTTAGGACGTACATAAATATATGTATGACCTGAGCAAAAATGGTTCATGCGCGTTTTTTCTTTTTTTCATAAACAAGAAGGCCACACAAATTAAAAACTGTGTTTGTACGTGATTTTTTATTTCGTTGCTTTTTTGAATGCTTTCGGCACGCAAAAGCTTCTCGTCAGCCGTCACCGACCGCAAGACAACTACTACTACAGGGTGCACAAATGGAGACTGTTTGAATTTGGGCATATTTTGCTAATTGCCAACGCGTCAATGAAATTATTTCGTTTCTGATTATTTGTAGCAGACATTCATGTAGCTCAACTTACTGTTAGACTTGTACTTTTTATGTACCTTTTCGACAATTTTGCACACATATTCCTCACCTACGCCTCATTTTTCATTGCTCACTTACACACACACGCGCGCGCACATACACAGTTGGACACACACACACACACACGCACGCACGCTAGCGATTGGCCAATTTCTATAGTCGGGTATATGCATGCGATTTTACACTTATTGTGCGGCGCGTTTTTTTGCGAACTTGTGTGTTTGCTTCTTATGTAAAGCTCAGACAAACACTATTTTAATATTTATACGGTTCGCCATTAAATTGTTTTGCAAACCCAAACGTACGCAAGAGAGCACGAGAAAAATGGAGCGACTTTTTCCCCTGCCTTGCACACACACACGCACAAATTGAACACTACACTGCAGTGTGGCCGTGCATTAATAATGGAAAATTACTTACTAAGTTGCACAAGATCTAAAAGAACTTGGTAAATAATACTAAATATACTGAGCAATACGCCGAAATAATTAGCCGGCCTTTGTTTTGAAAGGAAAAAATTTTAAAAGCACTCGACAAACGGTTACCAGGCATGTTGAAACACTTTTATCCTTTTTCAATATACTTTTCAGGTTTATCACTACCATCGTCTTGTCATACAAGCATTGTTTAAGGCAACATCTTTATGTGCAGCACACACTGACGCAATCAGCAATATATTTCATAGAGAGAGTTGATCACTTGTATGCCATAATTACAGTTAATTTTCACCATTCTATCAGCACAATAACCATATTTTACCAAAAAAAAAAGAAACTATTTTATATACAGGTGCAGATTCTTCTTTTTGTTGCTCCTCACCAGAGAGGCCGATTTTAGTATTTTATGAATCGTGTGGTTTTAAGGTCATATCGATAGCTGCAATCGCTTTCAATCGATACTAAAAATATTCGATTTGGGAACTCGGATAACGATAACAGAATTTAAAATGATACTGTAAAATCAAAACTTTCCTCAAAATAATAGAATTATAATTTATAAATGTTTTTGTTTAGATAATGGTGAATGCCAAATTTTATATAGAGTTTTAAAAAGGTATTATTTTAATATTAATGTTTGCAATTACAGCATTTACAAAGTTTTTTTTTTAACAAATAAAGTCATTTGAAGTACTTTATTTGTTTAAAAAAAAACACATATTTTTGTTATTGAACCGTAATATATGTAGGAGTTTAAGAAAGAAATTATATTTACAATCTCCCAATGAATAAGATGAATATTTGAAATGCTTGAAATCATTTATCGATAGCTTTGTGATACAAAAAAGCGCAATTTTTGCCGTATTATCAAAACCAAACACAAGTAGCACGTGCGATTGTTGCACGACGCTGTTGAATTATTTGGGTGGACTTCATTGAGCGGATAAAATGGGTAGAATTAAAGAAAATTTATCAAAAAAGAAAGTAAGTTTTGAAAATACTTAATAACTGTGCAACTCTTAATTAATTTCCCTCTGCAGATGGATTCACATAGCGACGGCGATCAAGTTGCTGCCGCTGCCACCAGTAGCGATGATGGCTTCGATGAACCAAAGCCTGTCAAGGCGCATAAACGCAAAGTGACGTCAGTCAATGGCGAAGCAAAAAAAAAGAAATTTAAGCACACAGAAGCGAACGTGAAGCCCCCAACTCTTGAGGAAATAAAGGAGATTCGCGACACACGCAATCTCTTTCATTCCAATCTGTTCAAGCTGCAGGTCAAAGAGATGCTGGAGGAGCTCCAGCTCAAGCCCAAATACAGCACATACATTGAGAACTGGATAGAGACGTTTGCGACAGCAGTGCGTGAATTCGAAGATGGATTGCTGGACAGCTGCCAGCTGGAGGTGCCTCTGCATCTGCACAAAAAGTCATTCAACTTCCAATTTCTGACTCCAACTGCAGAGCCAAAGTTGATGGGCGCCGCGGCCACAGGAACATTGCTGGGCCCCAAGCTGGTAGTGGACGTGGCTCTAGAAATGCCCGGAACGTGCTTCCAGAAGGATGATTATCGCAATTTGATCTATGATCAGAAGCGAGCCCTTTACCTCGCGACGGTGGCCAGCAAGTTGAAGCAGCTCCCAGCCTTTGCCTCGGATCAGTTCGCCTACAACTACCACGCAAATAATCCTTTGAAGCCAGTGCTGGAACTGACGCCTGCCGCCAAGATAGGCAAACACTTGTCCCTGCGCCTGTACATTACAGCGCCAGCGGATGTCTTCAAGTTGAGCCGCTTTGTGCCCTGGAATAACAACATCCGGCCATCCGTCTTCGGCGACATGTGGGATGAAGCGGAAACGCTGCCCTCCACTCAGCACTACAACGCCAACGTGCTGTTCGATCTGACTCTAGCTGAGAACCAAAAGCTGTTGCTGAACTCGTTCGCTGGGCACCGCAACTTTCAGGAGGGATTGCTGTTGCTGAAAGTTTGGTTGCGCCAGCGCCAATTAGATGTGGGCTTCAGTGGCTTCAGCGCTCACATCTTAGCCAGCTACATTGTGTACCTAAAGCAGCATCGACTGCTGCATCAGTCGAGCAGCAGCTACCAGGTAGCTCGCACCGTATGGAATCAGCTGGCCAGCAGTGACTGGACGCAAGGCATAACACTCTCCCAGCAGCAGCCGCACCAGCTGAGCACCTTTGCCGGCTACTTCGATGTCTGCTTTATGGATGTCACCGGCTACTACAACCTGTGCGCCAACCTGCCGCTCGCGGTCTACAAAGCCGTTTGTGCCGAGGCAAAGTTGGCCGTGGAGTTGCTGAACGATGTCAAGGTCAATAGCTTTTCGCACATTTTCATGGAATCATCGCCATTGTACACGCGAATGGACAACATACTCAAGTAAGTGGCGCTCTTGTCCAGCTCTAATCTTATATTAATGCATGCAACACACAGGATTACAAGTCCGGCCAGCGTGGAGCAGCTACTTCAGCTGCATGTCCAGCCGCAAGTCAAATACGATTACGCCAACTACGCGCATCCGCAGCTGCTCAAATTGCTAACAGAGTGAGTGAATCCTTAAAGGAAAACATTCAATCAAAACTAATTGCCTATTTCTGATACAGCTTGCTGCAGAAGGGTCTGGGGCAACGTGTCCATGCGATCCTACCATTGGAAATACCTTCCAAGTCCTGGACCGTGGACAGCAAGGCGCCGGCTATTGGGCGCTGTCTGACATTGGGCTTCATCCTGGATCCAGAGCACGCATTCGAAGTGCTGGACAAGGGACCAGCGACAAACGAGGATGCCGAAGGAGCTGCCGAGTTTCGCAAATTTTGGGGAGATAAATCCAATTTGCGACGCTTCCAGGACGGCAGCATAACGGAAGCCGTTGTCTGGGCTGCCGCTACAGATGCCCCCAGCCAAAAGCGTTTGATTGTACGGCAGATAGTATTGCATTTGCTGGAGCACCATCTTCAGCTGGAGCAGAGCGAAGTGCAGTACATAGCTGCCGAACTGGATGTTGTGTATTCCCTGACGCCTTCCTTTAAAGTGGCCAAGCTACAGACTAAGCTGAAGTTGGTGCAGGAGACGGACGCTGAGGCACTGACACCACATGCCATCCACTGCTACGACGCACTGGCTCGTCAGCTGCACAGTCTCGAGGATCTGCCGCTGGATATAGTCTCGATATCTGGCATTTCATCGGCCTTTCGCTATTGTGAGCCGCAGCCTTTGCTGCCGCAGGCTCGTCTTGTGGCAGATCGCATGCATGCCGGCCACGTGCTGCGCGTGATCATTCAGCTGGGGCCGAGTGGCAAGTGGCCCAGTGAACTGGGAGCCCTGCGCAGCCTGAAGACCGCCTTCCTAATACAAATTGGTCAGCAGCTGAAGGAGCAGCAACACCTCCACTCGCATCTGTGCAAAGAGGGCTTGCTGGTGCTGAAGCAAGGCTACTGCTTCCTCTTGGAGCTGGCGCACAGCAAGGAAGTGGCGCTGTTGAAGCAACAGCAAACGGAGCGTGGTGTGACTGCCTACGTGGACAATCCAGCTAGTCGCGAGATCGAGCGGCGTCACTATATATTGCCCAGAGTGAGTGGCGCGCTGCACGCACTGCATCAAGCGCACAGCACATTCGGGCCCACAGTGCTCATAGCTAAGCGTTGGCTGGCCTCACAGCTGCTCGACGATGGTCTGTGGCCATCCCTAGCCACAGAGCTGCTGGTGGCCCATCTGTTCCAGCAGCGACAAACGCCGCACACAACTGTCGCCCCGCAGACTGGCTTCATTCGCTTCCTGCAATTGCTTGCTCACAGCGACTGGGGAAGCGAACTGTTTCTGCTCAATTTCAACAATAGCTGGACAGGTAAGAGACCTTGCACCTGGTCCATCTGTAGTCCACTTCTTATACGATTTGTATTTTTGCAGAGCAACAGATTACGGACTTGGAGCACAGCTATCGCAGCGAGCGTGACAGCTATCCAGCTTTGTGTCTGGCCACGGCCTACGATCAACAGCATGCAGGTCGTCTGTGGACCAATGACGACTGCCCCAGCAAGCCCGTTTTGGGTCGCGTCACTCTCTTGGCACGACACGCACTGCAGCTGATTGAGTCGAGTCTGTTGTCGCCCGATATTGGGTTCGTGCGTCCCGCTCAGTTGTTCATGGCGTCCAGAGATGGTTATGACTTGGTCATAGAGCTTAAGCCAGATCTGCTGCCCAATACTCTGTGCTATGATTTCGGCTCGTCCTTCTTGCCTTTCAGCCAACGCAATTTTCGCCTGCCGCTAGCGGGCAGCGACCAACTGGCCAAGATCGTGCAGAAATTGAGAGTAAGTTGCATTAGAAACTCGAGAAATTTAACATTTCTAAACAATATTTTATTTGTCTTCCTTCAGTCTGCTTATTCCGAATACGCTGCCTTCTTCTACAATCCTCATGGCGGCAAAGAGTTGGCCATTGTGTGGCGACCCGGCTCTGTGTTCGCACCCAAGCCATTCAAGGTAACCGAGCTGCAGGCATCCGCGCCCTGCTCTGCGGGGAAGGTCCAAGTGGTGAGGGATGCGCTAGTCGAGGATTTCAAGTTGCTGCTAAAGGACTTCTATCTGCGCATTTGCACCCCGGAGCAATTGAAGCGGGAGCAGCGCAGTCACAACAAGCCCAAGCGTTATTTTAATGACCAGGCCGAACCGGATGAAGACAAGCTGCACAAAAAGAAGAAAAAAGGGCCAGTAACGAAACCATCGGACCGAAAGAAAGTCCTGAAGAAGAGTAAATCATTAAGTGCATTAGGTTGATATGTAAATACTATAGTTGCGTCTACTTACTAGACATCAAATTCAAATTAGACTAAAAGTGTAAAAAAAAGGCCAACTCTGGTGTAAATTAGTTGCTACGAATCCTCCTGCTCTTTTTTTTCTTTAACCGAAGGTGCGTGTTTTTTCAGACACTTATTGGATGAATTACTCTTGAGATTATTCGCTTCCTCCGTATTATTTGCCTCCGAAGTGGTTTGTGATGCTGCCTCTGTGGACGTGAGCTTAGCATATGTTTGGCAACTACAACTTTTGGTAGACCGCTTCTGGCTTTCGATAGTCTTTCGTTCGCCAAGTCCACTGGTGGATGTGGCAATGCTGTAAGACAGCGGATAGGGTGAACGGGAATTGTTCTGCTTGGACCAGATCAGTTGCTTAGATACGGCTGCCACAATTCGCGAGGTTTTCTTTTCCATCTCGACGTCAGCGCCAGTTGCAGCAGGCGCAAAAATGGAGGAATTTTGTAGTTGATTGGGGGGAAATGAAGTGGAAAACGGAGAAGCTGGTGCGCAGCAGCCAAATGGACTAGCATTGAGTTGAGTGAAAATGGGAAGAGTTTGATTGAGAAGGACTTGACTGGGGAACACTTGATTGTAGGTCAATTGACGTATATCCTCGATCCGCCTTATGTCCTGCTGAACCATAACAAAGATCTCATTGCCCACAAGAACGGGTACTGCAAATGAATTATAATAAGAATTCAGCCAGCTCGCCGTGACGGGCGAATGCTAAGCTCACTATGGACTGCTGGGGCTGCCTCCTCGCGTACTTGAAGCAGCTTCGTGACTGTGTGATTATTGGCCATTCTGAATAACTGAATAATTTTGTACTTAAAATAAAAACGACAATTTTAAAGATTTCCGTACATATATATATTGTTTGCTTATCCTACACAGAAATGTTACAAATGTGAGTAAACCTAACAGAGTGCTTAGAGTAAAAACAGGATTATTTATGGAAAAGCGTTAATTGATTATCATTAAAGATAGCTTTAGAGTTTGAATCAGTAAAATTGTGGGTCGAGATAGCATTAAACTTTGAATCAGTCTAGTCTCCTCGACCAAAGTATAGTTAGCTGCGGATTGCTTCGTCTTTTAAGCTTGATGGAATAATGCCAGGAGCTAGCATATCTTTATCCTTATTTCCAAAGTCTGGATACAATTTCGCCGTCTGACCCAACGGGGTGCACATCCGCCCAGAAAAGTCCATGCGTTTGTTCGCTTGACTCCGTTCGGCTGAACTAATTATGTCAAACAACGAACTGCAAAAAGTTCAATACAGGTTTCATTCGGCACTTGAACATAATTCTACTTATTTGAGAACTTACCGCTGTCCACAGTTGGACATGCGTCGCTTGCTAGCTTTTAATATGCTGTTGGAGGAGCTGCTGAGACTGTTGAGCGACTCAAGGCGTTCGGGCGACAGAGGCGATTCAGTATATGGTCGCATGTGACCAGAAATTTGATCCGATTTGTTGGTCGCATCCCCATAGGCCGCACGCAGACTTTGCAGACTATCCAGCAGATTCTTGTGATGCGGCGTATGTGCGTTGAGCTGGATTAGTTGTTCCAGTTCTCTGTAGAATAGTCTGTACTGCTCCTTGGTCTTGCTCACCTTTAGGCTGCAAGAGTGTAGATGTGTAATTTCAATCTAAATTTATTTAGTTTAAGAATTTCAAGTTGGTTGCGACGTACCGTGCGTTATTCGAGTTGCTAAAGGGCAGCAAGTCGCCGCGTGAGGCGCTCTTGTATAGCTCGTGGATTTGCTGCTGGCAGCGCACCTCGTCCTGCTTGTCCATATCCTCCTTCACTATTAAATGCAGAAAGTGTGGCAGCCAGCTGAGCTGGCGCTGCAAATTGAACAGAACTGTTACATTTGCCGTCCTGGGAAAGTAGCGCGGTAGGCGCCTCCATAGATGCTCTCCTTGAGCGCTTTTAGTCTTGGGCTTCGACTTCAGGGGCACCAAGCGCGACATCTTGAGCAGTTGGCCCATTTCTGGTATGCGATAGTCGGAAACACGTCCACCAGGTCCATCGTGAATGGAGGGTGCTTCGTCCATGGCGGAACGTGCAATGGAAAGGGAGTGCACAAAGATCTCGCCACCACGGGCGGACAGCATGTGGCTGGTTGTCTTAGTGCCCGTCTTCCGGGGCACCTCTAGCAGTACAGAGCGCCCGTTTAATAGAAAGTTGATCAAACAGGAGCTGGGACGTGAGGTGACATCTACGGGCGTGACATTATATTGGCCCACACACGGTTGCAGATCAGCAGAGCCGCAGCCACGCGGCGTGCACCACTTAAGGGTAACTGTCTCGTAGGCAGTGCCTGGCTTTATGCTGGTAGTGAAAGTAAAGTCTGGCCCACAAACTTTCGTATGGGCGGCACGTTCGTGCAAGATTTCAACGTCATAATTAGCGCTAGAGTTGGCATTCTGTTCCTCTTTCATGGGTATGTTAGTCACGGTCGTGCTGGCCAGATCGTAGTGACCCATTATAAGATGCAATAGCTTATCCGAAATATCCGGCGCCTTGACTGTGTGTATTTCGACATTAAGAAACGGGGATATTTCGAGCAGACCTCGATTAGTCACTAGAGAGTCCACCCCCAGTGGAACAATGTTCAGTATCACTAGATGGCAATGGTCTATCTGCAAACCCTTCTTAGCAGGTGGAGCAACCAACGCATTTTGTTGTAATAGTACCGTGTTAAATATGTCTTCCAAGCCTATGGAAAAGCAATCAGTTGAAAATATTTGTTTCAATCAATTTTTAGACGATTCCACTTACTTTTCATGCTGGTATTATCTCGCGCCGATGTGATGCAGATGACACGACCCTCATTGGGAATTCGTTTGCAGCCAACGTGAAGCGCTTGTAGTTGTTCATCCGTTGGCTCGGCCAACGCTTCGATGGCAGCTCGCAGTCCATGTATGACCGAATAGTCGGATGATTGCGGAATACTGCGTGATGGTACGCTGACCATCATCATGGCGTTAGAGACATGCGACATATTTTGAGTGCTCGGGCTCCAGGTATTCACTATATGTGCCGCAGTATCAGAAACAATAAATCGCACATGTTTCTTACCGGGAAACAAATCCCAAACAATGCGACAATACTCTATGGATGACTCGACAGCACACGTCCACAAGCTTTTGCTTAGCTGATTTCCAATTAAGCTACTGCCTCCTGGGGACTCGGGTACCGGCTTACCCTTTAGATAGTCCATAGATATATATTGCTCACTCGAAATGCTGAAATAGCGAGTGTGGTCCAGTACAAATATGGTTTTTTGATTACGCTGAAACATGACTTTCTGCTTAATTTGAAAGTTACAATTTATTTGAATTAATCTTAAAGTAAAAATGCGTTTGTTGACAACAGGTGTTGCAATAGTGATGTGCTACATTTTCGATATCGCTACTGAGTAACTGCGATAACCAGAATTATTAAAGTATTGAAAAATAACAAAGTAAATAATTGCCATATTCCCTTTATAATAATCAATTGTTAGAAACCGATAATTCTAAAGAGGCAAAAATCTCTTGAATGCTTCAACGGAAAATCATAAGGGATCAAGTGACCTTTGAATATGTATAGTATGTCCTATATACACACATTCGAACTTAACGAAAACAAATATAAATCGTTGAAATAAACAAATACAAATGAGTCTTTAATTGTTACATATGATTTATTAACATTATTTTAATAATCTAGGATGAACTATTTAACCATTGATTAAGGTGAACCGATACATCGTAGAAACTATTCGTATAATCGTATATCGATGTGTTTCTTACATCACTACTAGAATCACGTTGTCGAATGTGGGTTTGAAAAAATTTACTTACGGTTTATTTTTAGTATATTTCGTGCTTTTATTGACAAAATTACATTTTGAGTGGGTGTCAACATATTCAATACGATTAAAATAGCAACATGTCATGGTTATTGGGTAGAAATCGTCAGCAGCCAGCTGAGTTTAGCGGTGGAGCAGATGGAGATGACAAACCTGGGGGTCAAACTGCCGGCGAGCGTGGTAACGATGCTCAACTTACTAAGGCGGAACGGAAAGCCATGGAAGCTTATCGGTTCGACTCCTCTGCTCTGGAACGTGCTGCAGATGCAGCCAAAACACTCGAGCGGTCAAGTAAGCTACAGACTACAAAGCATACATTCAAAAATTTCATCATCGGTTCCGCGCATTGCGTAACCGGTGGTGCAATGTAGATTACAGCAGCTATGCGCGTGTGTATATGTATTAACGACTAAATGACATGTTTCAGAACATGCGCGGGAAGCACTGGAATTGTCCAAAATGCAGGAAAACACACGGCAACAGGAGTATAACACCAAGGTGAAGGAATATGAGGCGCATATCGAACAGGCCAAAGTCGAGCAGAAACGCATTGACCACGAGGAGCGACGAAAGACGCTTATCGAGGAGACCAAGCAGCAACAGCAACGGGCACAATACCAAGATCAATTGTCGCGAAAGCGTTATGAAGATCAGTTGGTGCAGCAACAGCGCGTCCAGGAGGAAAATTTACGCAAGCAGGAGGAGAGTGTGCAGCGTCAGGAGGCGATGAGGCGGCAGACTATTGAACACGAAATTGAAATGAAGGAGAAGAATCGCTTAAAGCTGCTTGAGCATGAGTTGCGAGCCAAAGCTCGAGTGGATCGCGAAAATCGCGACATCAATCTCGAGAAGATTCGCTTGAAGGCACAAGAACATCGTACCACAGTGTTGGAGGGTATTCGGTAAGTTCTTAGCGCAAATACAAAACTGTTCAAACTTTTGATTTTGCATAAATAATATTTAATAATAGTACCGCTGGCTCAGTGATTGGTGCCGGTGCGGAGGCGATGTTGACGGACTGGGATAAGGTCTTGACTGCTGCCGGCGGACTGTCCTTGCTTGCGCTGGGAGTGTACAGTGCGAAGGGTGCAACGGGCGTGGTGTCGCGTTACATTGAGGCACGCATTGGCAAACCAACGCTTGTGGGAGAAACCTCTCGTTTTGCATTTCTGGATGCACTAAAACATCCGTTGAACTATATTAAACGGTTGCGCTCGAAGCCTACCGATGCCCTACAAGGGGTAGTGCTGAATCCTAAACTAGAAGAACGATTGCGCGACATCGCGATTGCCACGAAAAACACGCGAATCAATCGCGGTCTCTATCGCAATGTGCTGATGCATGGACCGCCTGGAACTGGCAAAACAATGTTTGCCAAAAAGTTAGCCGAGCACTCTGGCATGGATTTCGCCATCATGACCGGAGGTGATGTGGCGCCCATGGGGAAAGAAGGTGTCACTGCCATACATAAGGTATTTGACTGGTCGAATACCTCGAGGAGAGGCCTTTTGCTCTTTGTTGACGAAGCGGATGCTTTTCTGCGCAAGCGGTCGTCGGAAAAGATTTCGGAGGATTTGCGTGCTGCATTAAATGCTTTCTTGTATAGAACATCCGAACAGAATCCTAAATTTATGCTTGTGCTGGCGTCGAATACGCCAGAGCAGTTTGATTATGCTATCAATGATCGTCTGGACGAGATGGTAGAGTTCGTGTTGCCTGGTCTTGAGGAACGGGAGCGTTTGCTGCGTCTCTACTTCGATAAATACGTCCTCCAACCGGCAGCAGCAGGCGCAAAGTAAGTAAAATTTGAATTTGAACCGAACCAATTTGTTGCTAACCCACTGTTTCCAGACGCTTTAAGCTAGACACCTTTGACTACGGCAATACGTGTGTCAAAATGGCTGAGATGTGCAAGGGAATGTCCGGTCGTGAGATATCTAAATTGGGCGTCGCTTGGCAAGCTGCTGTATACGCCTCCGAGGACGGCCTGCTAACGGAGAAAATGGTTCTAGATAGATGTCGAGATGCTGCACAGCAGCATAAACAAAAAGTGAGCCGCAACCGCTTTTTCAAGTAATCAAATAAACATAAAATGTATTTTCTTGCAGATGGCCTGGTTGTCAGAGCAGGAGCGTGCTGACCATAAGTCCATAACTGGCGCTTCGGAAGCCCCTAAACCACCGCTAACACTCACTGCCAACAAACTGTGAGTTGGATAAGTTGAATCGGTCTGTTGACTAGCATTCAAAATTTGTTTAGTTTTAAAAGTGGACTAAGATGTAGTGTAAATTGCGAAAAGCTTTTACTGGTCATAGGATCCTTCACGGTGTACATACATTGCATGTGTATGCACAAGCATTTACTATTGTACAACAAACATTGAGTCTTGCTGGGACTATACATACAATTAAGTTTTACTTACTGATAATTGTATTGTAACAAAGCATTGTATTTTAATTCTTACTCGTACAAAGTATAGCTTTGTATAGTTTTTAAATTAATGCCAATTTGCTAAGAACAGCAATTTTCAATTGGTAATGCTAGCCCTGTGAGAGATTTATATTAAACTTCTCGCTAGCGTTGCCACAAATTCCATTTTGGCCAGTAATTCCCGCACATTGATTGATTTATAGGAAAAAAATAAAAATATTGTTAAATTATGTGTCTCATATTTTTAAAAAATGGGTATATTTACAGCTATGCAACAAAATCAAAGTAATTGGCCAACAATAGTTCCGTTAGTTAAAAAGCTTTCGTGGAAAAATAAAAATAGGGAAGTTTTGTCTTTCCATCATTGAACTTCCAATAACGGAAACTAAAGTCTCGATATAAATTCCTTCGATAAAAAAATCGATTTTAAGTGTGAAGCGTTTCCGGTGGGCTACAGACATTAAGTAATCGATAGATCAAAATATTGAACTGTGAATTATTTGAATTTTGAAAACTGTCGAAAAATTAGAATAATTTGTGCTTGCAACAAGACCAAACACACATAATCTGTTCATGGACCTCCAGTAGCTCAAAGTTTTACATCGAAGATTATCACTACCGATACTAAGCTGCCCCACCTTCATGCGAATTGTATGGTTATTGGCAAAAATTGAGCAACCACCTGTTGATGCTATTGTTATCGAATCATTTAAAAAATAATCGCTGAGCATTGATTTATTATTAATTATTTAACAGATAGGCTTTTTAATATTGCATGAACTATACCAAAGCTATAATGAATTATAGCAAACGACTTGAAACTTTTATTATTAGTATTACATTAGCATTAACAGAAAAAAAAACAGTTTAAAACTTGTCATAAAATATATCTCGAGTATCCAGCTTATTTTAGTTGCTATTGAAGATTATAATATGTGGTTTATTTCTTATTTTTTTTTATAATAAATTGCACTCAATATAAATTAACCTCATTGTCTAAGTAAAGTAAAATATTCAATATTCAAAATATCAATAAAAATGCGATAAATAATGCAACACCGTTGTAATAGTGCTACTAAACAGCCATTGATCAGTCAACACATTTAACAGTCAAGACGCGCGGAGGTAATTGAAGACGCGCTATTCGTACGATCGCCCGCTTTAAGGTTGGCACCAGTAAATCTTTGGAGCTATTGTAAGCAATACTGCTGTGAATCCTGCGAATGTGTCTTTTAAGGGCCTGCCCTTGGGTAAATGCAAATCCACAACGTTGGCATTTGTACGGGCGTTCCCCTGTATGGACCCGAATATGTGTTACCAGTCCATACCTGCGTGGGAAACCTTTACCGCAAATCTCGCAGACATGGGTCTTGCCTTCACTTCCGCATCTGCAAATTATGCAAAACATTAACTATAATCCGTTTTCAAGCAATACCTAAAAAGCACTTACATATTTATGCCTCTTTTGACACTATTGGATTTGTTGTGCTTCTGTCGCCCCTTTATGAGTACAGATGCCTTTTTGGGCGTTTTTTTGTTGCAATTACGGCTGATTTTTTTCGGTTCATGAACGGCACTTGGCTTCGTCTCCGAATCTAGTAACTCACATTCTAAGTCCAGTTCTTCATAAGAGACTGGGGCAAGTCCATTTCGCAGTCCACGTTCCAGAACATTTATAGTTTTTTCTCTTTTTTGCCCTACTCTAGATTTGGTTATCTGTTTTTTAGTTTTCGGAGCAATACGCCTAGTGACATGCTTCTTGCCCGAATTATTCGATTGCCCGTGCACCCGGGATTGGTGTAAGGTTAGCTGAGAGCGAAGCCTAAAAATATGGGAACAGTACTCGCAGCGAAAATCAAATTCACTGGGATGATGACGCAAATGTGCGTTCATAACGTGCTTCTGTATAAAGGTTCGCGGGCATTGGGTACACTTAAACGGACGTTCACCCGTATGAGTACGAGTGTGAACAGTTAGATCGTGGCGTCGGAAGAATCCCTTACCACAAATCTCGCAGAAATGCGTCTTCTCACCAGTGTGGCGCCTGGTTAGCATGTAAGAAACTGAAGGTTAGCGTTTTCAACAAATAGTTAGCTGCCAATCACTCACTTTTCATGCAGGCCCAACAGGTAGTTTTTGGTGAATCCTTTATTGCAGAATTTACATTTGTAGGGCTTTTCATCACTGCTCAGTGGCATCCGCTGGTTGTTGACTATCGATTTTTGTCGTTTTTGTGACGCCCGCTCTGGGTCTTTATTATTTAACAAGGGCAGCTCCTTTTCGTGGTAAAGGGCTTCATCCTCATTCAGTGGCTCCACCTTAACGTAGCTCAAATTGACTGCTGGTTGGTCTTTAGTGTAGATTGCCTGGACGAGCGGAACAACAATTTTGTCGTCTTCACATGTTTTAATATTTCGCAGTTGTAGCAGCTTTTGCTTGTTCTCCTCGAATGTGCGCTTGAATTTATAGGCATTTTGTGCCGCGAGCACACAAGATAAGCATATGTGCTGCGGTAGAAAATCTTCCTGTTTTACCTCACAGAACTCATTTAATATTTCTGCCAGGCTCGGATGGTCCGTTGATTGTTGCTGCCGTTCTGCAAATATGTCGACCAATGTAACAGAACTGTCCATGCAGACACGGCAAAGTTGGTCCATTTCCTATTTCTGTGTAATGTCATGCAAGCTTTTGATTAAATGCAATACAAGAAATGAAAATTGTTATCTCGGGATAATTGTGTACATGTATACATATTCGCGTAAACATAAAACTTGTATCACATTTCGATAAGTTATTCCGATTTCGATTGCGATTGACTTGCATCCATGTGAACAGCTGATTGGAACCTCACGGTTTCACTTATAATGCGAGCAGCAATGGCAAGTTTAACAGTTTTGTGAGTGGTGTTGTAATTAAAACACTCTCTGATGGTAATAGTTAATTGGCCGACTGTTTCAGAAAATTGTCAAGTAACGTGATCAAGGCCAAACCTGGAAATTTAATAAGTCGCATTTCATCAAGCCACAAACCAAAGTACTACACACCAGCTACAGAACTAATAAAAATGATACACAAGTTACCTATCTATGTCAGCGGTGAAATCGTTCGTGGATTTGGTCGTGGCTCTAAGGAACTAGGTATTCCAACAGGTATGGGACGAACTATGTAAATCGCATAAGCTGATCACATAGTAATTATAATGTACGATTTGTATATATTGTTAGCAAACTTTTCCCTGGATGTGGTGAAATCTCTGCCCGAATCCCTGCACACTGGAGTTTACTACGGCTGGGCAAAAGTTAATGACGGCGAAGTGCACAAAATGGTGCTCAGTGTGGGGTGGAATCCTTTCTACAACAACGAGGAAAAGAGTCTGGAAACGCATATAATGCATAATTTCGATTGTGATTTGTATGGGAAAATATTAAAGATCTGCATTGCTGGCTATCTGAGACCCGAACAAAACTTCAAATCTCTAGATGATTTAATCAAGGTTATAAAGTCGGATATAGAGACAGCAAAAACGTTACTCGACACGGCGGAAAATCAGGAACTACAAAATGCTCCCTTCTTTTCAGCTAAACAGTAAAACTCCCTTCATTCATTTCGATAATCATGCTGATTGTATTTTATCATTCAGGTACTTAAGTGATTCAAAGATTCACGTATTTGATAAAAGTAGAAAGTACTTAAGAGAAGTTTTGATTTTCAATTAAAAACAATTATTTCCATGACGAAACATGATTAATCGATTTGCTCCAGGCACGTCGGAAAACTTAAGTGGAGGTACTTGACTACTAAATGCCCTATAGATACTAAATGCCTAATAGATAATTCTTGAATATGTGAATGACTTAAAATTTGTTTAATTATTTTATGAGTTACAAATTAGTTAAAATGTAAATAGAACTTTTTATTATGTTAAAATTTGTACTACTATTGTTGTTTAATAAAGAATATTTCAATTAATTTCTCTACAAATAATTTAAACCTAAACTGTCCGTTAAGACTCACATGCAAGTCAGATGGCTCCAATTGGAAATATCGATGTTATGAATGTAACAACTATCGATATTATCATCGATCTTAGGCTTATGTCAATGATCGCGGTAAGTTTTTTGCTGTCCTATCGCAAAGATTTATGTGTATAAAACCATTGCATAAATCAACAGGTAAATCAGATCAAAGCCTTGCATTAGCTAAGCTGGTTAACAATCACTCCATTCCACACTGTGATAAGCCGATCAACAACATGCTAAGCAGCAACAACGTGTCGACGCCGCAGCAGCAACAACAGCAGCATGTGCGCATTGAGGGTCATGATCAACAGGTGGCGACCAACTCGCCTACGCCGCCGTTGTCAACGCTGTCCATTGCCGAAAGTAAAGAATTAACCGGTTTAACACACGAATGCGGAGTCTTTGGTGCAATCGCCTGTGGCGACTGGCCCACCCAGATAGACATTGCTCACGTGATATGTTTGGGCCTAGTGGCTCTCCAGCATCGTGGACAGGAATCGGCTGGCATAGCAACAAGCGAGGGTAAATGCTCAAAGAACTTCAATGTCCACAAGGGAATGGGTATGATCAGCACCCTTTTTAATGACGACTCCATGAAGAAGTTGCGAGGCAACTTGGGCATTGGCCACACACGCTACTCCACTGCCGGTGCATCGGAGGTTGTCAACTGCCAGCCCTTTGTCGTTCATACGGCGCACGGGGCCATGGCGCTGGCCCACAACGGCGAGCTGGTCAACAATGAATCTCTGCGCCGCGAAGTGCTGGGCCGCGGTGTCGGCTTGTCCACGCACAGTGACAGTGAGTTGATAGCTCAATCCCTTTGCTGCGCGCCGGAGGGAGTCTCTGAGCACGACGGACCCAACTGGCCGGCTCGTATCAGGCATTTCATGATGTTTGCCCCATTGTCGTACTCGTTAGTCATTATGCTGAAGGACAAGATCTATGCCGTACGGGATACGTATGGCAACCGGCCGCTATGCATTGGCAAAATTGTGCCCATTAACTCTGGGCACGCAGGCAACAGCACTGAAACCCCAGCAGATGGTTGGGTGGTGTCGAGTGAGAGCTGCGGCTTCCTATCTATCGGCGCACGCTATGAGCGAGAAGTTGAGCCTGGCGAGATTGTAGAGCTGACGCGTGATGGCTATCGCACCGTGGACATTGTAGAGCGTCCAGACTTTAAGCGCATGGCATTCTGCATCTTCGAGTACGTGTACTTTGCTCGAAGCGACAGCATCTTCGAGGGACAAATGGTGTATTCGGTGCGCTTGGAGTGTGGACGTCAGCTGTGGCGCGAAGCGCCTGTGGAAGCCGATATTGTGAGCTCGGTACCAGAGTCGGGAACTGCGGCAGCTCATGGCTATGCACGGGAGTCCAATTTGGAGTTTGCTGAGGTTCTATGCCGAAACCGCTACGTAGGCCGCACGTTCATTCAACCCTCGACTCGGCTGCGACAGCTGGGCGTTGCTAAGAAATTCGGAGCACTGTCTGAGAATGTGGCCGGCAAGCGACTGGTGCTAATAGACGACTCAATTGTGCGCGGCAATACTATTGGCCCCATTATCAAGCTGCTGCGTGACGCAGGGGCCCAGGAGGTGCACATCCGCATAGCCAGCCCTCCCCTACAGTATCCCTGCTACATGGGTATCAACATACCCACGCGCGAAGAGCTTATCGCGAACAACTTGAACGCCAAGCAACTGGCCCGCCATGTGGGCGCTGACAGTCTGGCCTATCTGAGTGTGGCGGGCTTGGTGCAGACAGTTCAGCGGAAGCATGTGGCATCTGGCAAGCCGACAGGTCATTGCACTGCCTGCTTAACGGGCGAATATCCCGGCGGATTGCCTGACGAGCTCAGCTGGTGAGCACTCCCAGTCTCAACAAAAACGAAAACTTTGCAGTATAAAGCCAACGAGCGCTCAAAATTACTGTCACAAATTATGTAATTGCATTTTGCATTGAACGCCTCACACGCACGTGAAGGAAGCATATATCCATTTCAATTTACACCATTTTCTACAACTTAATTCTTAAGCTCAAATTATACACTTTACACTAATTTAGATATACATACATATGTAGTAGCCTTTCAGTGAAAGGCACTCTTTCCCTAAAGAAAATGACAATTATTGTACAAAAGAAATAGCCATCAATATTGCCACAGAATGGCCAATTATTATACATTGTTACCATTTGTTGTTTAGCTTCATAAATTATGAATGCCAATAATAAAAGACATTTAGCACAAATATCTCGACTGCAACTTAATAATACAACCCAAGGTGCTCTTCCATTTCCACGCATCGCTGCAAATCTAGATTGACCCAGTTCAAAAACAGGCGTGATCTTTGTTGGAGGTGTTAGCATTGACTTTCAAGACTGTCAACTTCTATATATTTAATTGAATATGCAGGGACTATATATTCCATAGTTGTTTGTAAGGAAAATTACACTAAACAAATACTTTTAAATAAATCAAAACACTCAAAACAAAAATAATGAAAAGAAACTTTTAAAATCCAATTGTAGCAGTTAGAAAACTATTCGATATTTTTCCGATAACACAAAACAGTGCTGAGCAACGTCTGTTGAAAGCATTGATAACGATACAACTAGATAAGTGCAGCCCTGTAAAAATTGTCGTCTCATCCCCCTTTTACTATGACGGGAAACACAAATTACTGACGTTTTCATTAATTTATAACTTAAAAACGTGTCGGTCACAGCATTATTCGTGCCTAATTCATTTTGGAAGAGGTTTCTGAGCAAACCACTTGAAAATGAATTTCCTACAGTCTTCAGCCGGTACGCTTATTTCCGTCTCGTTGCTGCTGCTGCTGAGCACCTGCTCTGGGTTGTACGAGGACCAGATTAAAAAATTTGACTGGCAAGTGACACAAAAATCGAACATTGACCATTTACTAAGATTTTGTCCATAAACAGGAGAAGCGTACATGTGGGCAGTCTTAAGCATGCTTACGTCGATCTGAGCCATTTTCAGCCGCGTGTGCTATTAAGTACGAACGAGCAAGTGGTTGGATCATTATGTCCGAAGACCGGTGAGATTATTTGGCGACAGGTGCTAGAGCAAATGCCGCGAGGTGACATAAAGCTGCTGCAGGTGAGCGGTTTCGCTGATGATAGCAGTGACACAGCGGCTGCCCCCATGGGGTCGCATTTGGGCTTCGACATGATGACTGTGCAGGGTCATGCACCAGCGTTGGTGCGAGGCTGGAATACAAACATTGGCACCATCGAATGGGAATGGTCTATAATGCCATTGAATACGGAAAGAGCGCAAGACGCGGTCTGGTTTTACAGCAATTCTATACTCTACCATGTAGTGCCGGCATGGCGTAGTCACATTGAGGTAACCTCATATTTCGCTACTTCCGGCCACACAACAGGCAGCACAAGCAAGATAATGGCTGCTTGGATAACTCCAGACAGTTGTTTGCTCAGTGGTACCTTTTATGTTTGTCTGGATGGCAAACAGCTCATCAGCTTAGATCTAGTGGCTAAGAGCACGCAAGTGATCGCCACTTCATTAGGAGCCGAACCGAACAGCAAAATCCAGGCTTTACCAGTAAGTCGAACTAAACCAGAAAATTTGGATAGTTTCAAACAATACAATTGCAGGGCTTAAATGGAGCACTAATCGTCGATAAAAAACTCGTAAGCGTCAACAAGGAACAAGCTGTGTGTCCAGATCTTATGAGCGGTAGCTATATTGTCGGTAGCTTTAATAGCCGCAAAGTTATTGCTTATGCCGATTTGATAAACAACGTAAGTAATCACAGCTAAAAAGCCATTAAAAGTTTCTAATGAATCTCACTTTTCAGATGCTTAATATTAATGCTGTTTATTTGGATGACTGCAGTCCCGTGCCTGAACTACAACAAAGCGTAGTCTTTGCTGATCACTATGGAACTCCCAGTCTTCGGTCCTTTGACTGTAAATCTAAGCGTAATAGTGATGGAAAAAATTGCTTGTTTCTTTTTGCCACCAGTGCTGAGTCCATTGTTGCTGTACAACAGGGTCGTGTGCGTTGGTCACGAGAGGAATCTTTGGCGAATGTTATCGATACGCAGTTCCTAGACCTACCCCTAGCTGATACAGAGGGCACACTGGAAAATGAAATGAAAGGCAAAGCTGGTAAGCCTCTACTTTTCAGTTATCATTCAACCAAATCCGATTCATATTAATTTCATTAATGCTTGCCAAAGTGGATGCAAACAGTTTACAGCGTAAGTTTCTCATGAATTAACCATTATTTGAAAAAAGTTCATTGCTGCACATTCCAGTTTTTGTAATCATAGCATTATTATTAAAATATATATATTTTTACTAAAGGTTTTTTATCTCGATACCATAGGTGACATTGCCACTGCTTTTATGCGTCGCATTACCACGCAGGCTCTACAGATTAAAAGCCTGTTCTTGCATGTCATTGGGTTGGGTCCCCCACCAACGGACACGCAACGCGCAGGACTTGTCCGTGATTCCTTCGGCCTTCACAAGATGCTGGTACTGCTGACACGTACAGGCAAAATCTTTGGCATTGACAATATTGCCGGCAAACAGCATTGGAAACTGTATTTGCCCAATGTGGCGGGCTTCGAGAATGCCGAGCAGATGCGACTGATTGTGCAGCGAAGCTCCAAACACTTTCCACTGCAGCCACTATGCGCTATTGTTGCTAAATCTGTAGTGAGCTTATATGAACATTCTAGTTTTCGAGAAACACATTAACCCCAACCGTTTTTTCAGGGCAATGGCAATGGAGTATTGTTTCGGTTTAATCCCATAACAGGACACGCAGCCGAGGGCGGACTGCTCCAACTGAACTATAAAATCAAGCAGTTGGCTCTTCTACCCGAAACTGAGGAAGACTATGTTAAAGGCATATTGATATTGGATAGCGTCAATAATGTACATGTAGAGCCTAAGCATGCGTCGCCATTGGTCAGTACAAGCATGTCATGAACTGAATACGACTTAACTCGCATTTATCTTTTTTATTGCAGGCGCATGGCATGTATTTGTACACGGCCGATTTAAAGACCGCTGAACTCGAAGGCCATTATGTAAAATATGCTGGCGGCGTAAGTAAACAAAAAAAAAAAAAATAAGAGGCGTATTATTACAAATGAACTATTACTTTTGCAGGAGTTATCATCTTTACCCATTTGGAATGTTCGTCTGGGCGGCCACAATTCAGAACAAGAGATCATCAGCGTTGCAAGCAAAAATCCAATTGAGCACGTGCACTCCCAGGGTCGTGTGCTAGGTGATCGCTCAGTACTCTATAAGTACATAAATCCTAACCTAGTTGCCTTCGTTACACAGGCTCCAGATGCAACTCACAAATGTAGGTTAACTCTAATGAAATAGTGCGAAACTCTAATTTTGTTATTTCAACAGCTGTGCTCAATATGTATTTAATTGATGTTGTGTCCGGATCCGTCATCTTCTCGATGACGCATCGTAAGGTGCGTGCACCGCTGCACATTGTGCACTCCGAGAACTGGCTAGCTTACTCTTATTTCAACGATAAAGTGCGACGCACCGAAATCAGTAAGATATATTAATGGCAAATGATTGGTATATGTTTATTGAGACGGTTGCCTTTTACCACAGCTACTATTGAATTATATGAGGGTAGCGCGCAGGCCAACAACAGCGTCTGGAGTTCCTTGCAAGCACCGTCCATGCCGCTCGTGGAGCGTCAGTCTTACATCATACCCACAATAGTGGATGCCATGCGTGAGACAATCACCGAACGCGGCATTACTAACAAGCATGTCCTAAGTAAGACTACGTTTTATATAATTCTTAGCAGAAGATTTCATTCAGTTTTACTTTACTTGTATAGTTGGCACTGCCAGTGGTGGCATTGTGGAAATGCCCTGGCACTTGCTGGATCCACGTCGTCCAATATCATCCACAACACAAGGACGTGAAGAAGGGGCCATTCCCTATATACCGGAGTTGCCTTTACCAACTGAGAACTATATAAATTACAATCAAACAGTTGCACGTTTGCGTAATATCTATACCGCTCCCAGCGGCCTGGAGAGTACGTGTCTAGTCGTAGCCACTGGCTTAGATATCTTCGTTACGCGTGTCGCGCCTTCAAAAACGTTTGATTTGCTTAAGGAAGATTTCGACTATATATTAATTTCAATAGTACTGGTCGTTCTAACTTCTGGCTCTTTGATTGTTAGGCATTTAGCGTCGCGTAAGCTGCTCAAACAGGCGTGGAAATAGAAGTGGCACTATTATGAATATGTAATTGCTTTATATAAATTGTACTACGACCAAAAATAATAACAAGAAGAAAAGTGGAGTAGACGGCGGAGAATGAATTGTAGTATCTGCATTTTACCTAATAATGCAATCGATAACAATTTTTTCTCTAAGCTTAGGCAATTATTTATAATTAAATATATATAGCGTACAAACAAATAATTAGCTGTTGAAAAAAGTTCTCATTGCATTTTTTTCTGTTTCGTTTTGTGTTTGTTTCCCATAGTTCAAAATATCAGCATAGAAATTGTGTTTTTCAAATTAGTCAATAAAAAACATTTGTAAGGAAAGTGGTAAAGTAATGAGTTTGTCTTGTGTTATGCTAAATATGATCATGTGCGATGATTACTATATTAATTAAAAAACTGATTTGTTTTTCTTAGATTCATTACCTTATTTAAAACTTATTTAAACATTATTTATTAACATACGTAATTGCATATAGGTTTAATTTTTATTACGGATTATGTTCATATTTTAAAGTCCAATGGCTGAAAACTCTTTTATTTTAAATTTGGCGCATATTAAATAGTTGTTTAAGTGCTGCCAACTTATTTTTGGGACACTTTGCAACACAGATGCCTCAAAACAGCTGATTAGTATCTTCCTCTTCCTGTCGCAGCGTGCGCTAAGACAAGAACAATGTCTCTGCGTGTTTTAAGCTTAAACTTAATCAAAAATAACAGAAATTTTCTTCAGAATGCTGTTAGGAACAGTAAAGCGCCTGGAGTCCAAGCGGTAATTGAATCATTCCGTTGTAATTTATTACGGAGGCGTACTAGGTTGAATCAACAATTCCCTTATTCGTTTGCATAACATTTCAGCTAGCGGTGGCGCCGTACGCTACACAGGTGACTGTCCAGGCCACACCGGCTGCTGTTCAAAAGCAAAAGGTGAGCAAAGCCATGAAAGCCTACCTTGAGCGGGCTAATGAGCACGACGCGTTCATGAAAACTCAAGACTTGGAGTTTCAAATTGGAAGACGGCATTTGGCAAATATGATGGGCGCTGACGCAGAAACCTTTACGCAAGATGACATTAATGTGAGTATGTTAAATGACAGATTAGTTGCATCTTATGACAAAATATTACTTTCAGGAAGCCATCGCGTATCTCTTTCCCTCCGGCCTGTTTGACAAGAGTGCTCGTCCAGCAATGAGATCGCCGGAAGACGTGTTTCCAGCACGCAAGGCAGCCGAGTTTGATGAGACGGGTCGCCCCTTCCACAGCATGTTCTACACGGGCAAAGCTAATTTCTTCCAGCTACTACACGTATGTGTTTTTATTTTGTTTGCTAGTAAAATAGGCTAATCTCAGGCCCAAATTTTTGATAGGACATCGTTTCGGAAACGAACAAACTGTACGAGCTTGAAGAGCGCATGCTGAGGCGAGGAAACAAGCCAGATGAAAACCAAAAACTGTATGTTAACGACCATCTGTGATTGCATAATACCTTACATATGCCTTACTTTTAAAGCCAAACAGCTGGCTTTCAGTTGCTGCCGAAGGATCAATTGGAGCGCGTGCTCGTGGAACACATAGTGGACCTTGAATATCAGAGTTTTATCAATGCCATGGAGCGTTTAATTGCATCACCTTATTCGTATAAAAGCAAAGCATTTATTGAGCGCTTTCTAAAGCCCCTTATTGATCAATCGAAGCAGCTGGAGGTGCCCAAGCCAAAGATTGATGGGGAGGGTCGCCAGTATATAACAACCTATGAGTGCCTGCGCAAAACGGCACGTGCCGACGTCACTGTTCGTCTGCCCGGCACGGGAAAAGTAACCATCAATGGCCAGGATATCTCCTACTTCAGCTTGGAAGAGTGCAGAGAACAGGTGAGTTCAATTTTACTACTAATGCTTGACATCGTTGGGGGTCTAATATATCAGGGTAATAATTTATATAATAGATGGCAGAACAGCAATATTTATGGGAAATCGTAATATGCTCAACTTGAATAGTTTTTGTCGCTCTGCTATCTTCAGAGAGGCAGAATGGGAGAGACATTCAAAAACAATAGATGTGTAGATAGTTTATTATTCAAATTATAAAACATATAACTTTCATATTTATTCATCATTTAAACGCTTTTCTTACGACAACGCCAAACAACAAAGACACAGCCTAAACCAGACACAGACAAAAACAAACCTGCCAGCTTCTCACCTCTAAGACCTATCAACTAGTTTTTATTAATATATCTGTATATATGTATTGTAGGCTAAATATATAGTATAGTATATAGCTAAATAGCATTGTTAGGTAGAGCGTTAGACGCTGCAATATTCCATATGCTAACTACAATATAATATCAACAATTTTCGGGCTCTTGGGTGCAATGCAATTGCACACTCAAGAAGTGTCTAAGGGCTACGAATTTCATGATTCGGGTGATTATAGAAGATAGTGATAATAGTAATAATAATAATAATATTAGTAAATGGCATCGTGCAGCAGTTATTTGCGCAGCTGCTGCTTCTGTTGGTTGGAGATGACGATGAGCAGCTTGTCAATCACTTTGCTGGCCTGCTGCTGCTGCGATATGAGCGCCTGCTTCAATTCCTGGATCTCCTGCGTGAGGAACTCAATGCGATCTGCATTGTCGTCAATCTTACTCGTCAAAGTGGTTAGTTGTGTGGCCTCTGGATCCGGGTCGGGCAACACGTATGAGCTGTTCACACAGCCATTGTTGTTGTTGTACTTGTTTTTGTACGATAGATAGTTTTCGGCCGGGTTTTTCGAGGAGATTGTGTGACCGAAGTGTTTACGCATTTTTCCCACCTCGTAGGCCTTCATGAGTATGTCGCGTGGCAATCGCTTTTCGCTGGGATTCAAGGGCTTTACGCACAGGACAACGCGATAGGCCTGTGGCGAGACGAGCGCCGTGTAGTGGAGCAGATTTCGCAACCACGTAGGCAAATAGCCATTAAACAACGCTGACTCAATGTAGCTAATGAGCTTCGTCTGTCGCACTAGTTTCGAGAGCCCAGCGGTCTTCTTAAGCCCTTGTATGTCGTGCACCGCAATGCCGACCAGCAAATTCATCAGAATGATCGTCACGAACAAAAGAAAGAGCACAAACGTGATCTGAGCGCTAACCTCAAGCAGAAATGGCGGATCCTTGCCATCCGGATCGTTGATTAATAGCGACAGATCTTGTTCCCCAATCATCATCACCAGCACTGTGATGAAGCCCATGAAGGGGTTGGCAAATGACGACGACGACGGAAAGATGACGCAAAAACTAATTGTGAATCCGATTAGCATGCACGAATAGGCCATGAATAGCTTGGCGAACTCGCCCTGCACCCGCGTATACATGGCCACGTAGACGTCGAAGACAGGCAACTGGCCGATCATCAGCATCAAATTGGTCCATCCGAGCAGGACGGCAAAGGCGCCGATGTGGTTCTGGAACGTGTACGTCTGCTTGGTGTAAATGTACGAGATGACAAAGACGCTAGTGATGACAAACCACTCCATAATGTTCTCCACTTGCGTCACGTAGTGTCGAAATGAGGAATAGCCTGTAATCCCGTAGAGCTTTCGAAATATCTCAACTATGGTTATCGCCACGAGCACCCACCATTGCATTTCCATAACAAACGGATTATTGCGCAGCATATCGCCCAGAATGGACTGCTTCTGGCACAGCTCCTGGGCCTGTATTGTCGTGTTGTCGTCCTTGCTGCCGTTGTAGCAGTTGTGCGCCAGTGCAGTTAGCACGTACAGCGTCAGGAAGAGAACAAAGCTGAAGCAGAAGATCAGGCGGCCGATGTAGTACTTGCGTATTTTGCCCCACTTGATGTACAGAAACGATGAGCATAGCGGATGCTCCAGTATCTCCTTTTGTCCCTCATCCACGAATGTGTTCAAATAGCTGATCTCGCGCGGATGGCAATGCTGCAGCAGCTGGCGAAAGTCCAGCTCGAGCTCCACCTCGCGATTCACGGGATCCTGTGTAGGCAAAGGAAGGAAACGGTTACCTCTTGGGAGTTTTCTTTGTGGGCCAACTCACCTGTGAGTGGTGCAGGGTAATGGCCGCATCAAGCTTTTGACGTATCATAGCCACCGACGCGGGTGTCTTTCGTGTAATGACATTCAAAGCAGATGTGCCCTTCTTAGATTTCGTTGTGACATCGGCACCGTGGTAGATGAGCATCTCGACGCACTGGACGAGCCCGTCGAGGGCGGCCAAGTGGAGAGCGGTGAAGCCATAGATGTCCTTGTGGTTCACATTGGCACCCCACTGGATGAGCGTCTCCATGATATCATAGGCATTCTCGGACTTGCCGACGGCAGCATGCAGCGGCGTCCTATGATCGAAGTCCTCTGCGTTTGCGTCTGCATTGCCATTACGTAGCAGCGACTCCACACACTCCAAGCTCGAGGTGCGCGCCGCTAGATGGAGTGGGGTGAAGCCTCGATGATTTTTTAGCTTGGCGTCGGCGCCCTTCGACAGCAGCAGATCGACACATTCCACATTGCCCTCGTCGGCTGCCAGATGGAGTGCGGTGGACTCCTTTTCACGGATGCAGATGCGGACATTGGCGTCGGCATTTGGCGCATTCAACAGCGCCTCCAGGCACTGCAGGTGGCCTAGGTCTGCAGCAAGGTGTATTGCGTTGGTGCCATTGGGCTTCAGCGAATTGACGTCGGCTCCCTCGGCAATGAAGAGCTGCAAGCACTCAAGCGCATTGGACCGAACGGCGCAGTGGAGCAGGCTCTCTTCGCAGTTGGGCTTGTTGGTATCTTTGGTGATGAGGGCTCCACTGTTGATGAGGAACTTGGCGGCCTCGGCGGCATTGCCAAACGCAGCGCAGTGCAGTGGAGTGTAGCACTTGGGCTGCAAGTTGACGTTGATGCCCTTAGTCACGAGGACGTCCAGCGTTGCCAAACATCCGCTGAATGCGCTCAGATGCAATGCTGAAATTCCGTTCTGGTCGCAGAAGTGCAGATCGGCACCAATTTTTAGTAGGGGCTCGAGCAGATCCCAGCGTTTGAGAAATGCTGCCCACAAATAGCAGAGATTCTTCTCGAGCTTGGAAGCTGTTTCGAAATGGCGGCCAAGACTCTCGGCTACCACATTGCCCTGTTCGATGTCCTCAAATAAACGCACGCGGCCAGCGGCACTCTTCATCTGATCGATGAGACTAATCCTCAGCGTATCATTGCAGATCTGCACGCTCAGCTCGCTCGTTGGCTCCTCAAAGCTGTCGTACATGCTCGGCGCGCTCTCCGCCGGCGGCGATGGTCCACACTCCATGTATTCAAATTCACCAGTTGTCGGGTACTGAGCTTCGATCATGGCGTCAGTGTTGTTGCGCCATCGCACCATTAGATTGGGTGGAATCGATTTGAAACTATTTCAAGTACGATAAGAAAAGTTTGTGTTAGTTTTAGCTTCAGGTATGTTGTTAGTAAAGTAATGGATACGCCATTAAGGCATCTGTTTTAAAGAATATAGTTGTTGCTGTGCACTTTAATCTACTTTGAAATACCCTAAAACACGTGTGCAAACACTCATTTAAATGCATATTCCAAGAAGTTTAAGTTTCGCCACTGATTGTGAAAGCGCAAGTTCAAAAACTTCATTTAATTTAATTTTGTATACGTTTTTGCTAGATACAAACTCGGGCAGAGTTCAGGGCTCATCTCGTAGTCAGGCACCCCGGCTAGAGCTTTCTCACTTGTTATTTATATTATTGAGGACAGAGAGAGAGAGGTAGGTAGACTTGGCGATCCTTACCAAACACCTCTCCAATCAAATTTCAGTTTTCACTGATATTTGAGCAATATATTGCTCAATATTGTTTTCTGAAACGTGAAACATTCATTTACTGACTGTTTAAGTAATAAATAAGTTTATCTGCAAGCGTATTGAGGTTTCGTTATCACGCTCGACTTTCTGTAATTTGTTTGTTTTTATTTGTTTAGACATTTTTCACATATTATTGCTTCTTTTTCTTATTCATTATTATTGTTTTGAGTGGCACTGAAAGTGCGGCGGCTGCACGTTTGCTGACTCTGAGGCATGCATAAGGGAAAAGCAGGTTATCAGCATAATACTTATGCTAAGTTATGCAAGAGTGCGGAGTTATTATACATATATCGTATATATAATAAATACATTTCTATATTTATGTGTAATTTATGCACTTTGTTAAATCTTAGCTACGTTTGCCGGGAACAGCAACGCAGCTGCAGCTATTGGCGCCGGTTTAGACTGTTTTGGTCTGCTGCGATTTCTCGCAATGCCAACAGCAGTTGCCGTTCATAATTGATGTTTTGCATAATCCAGGGACACGTATTTTGCAGCCTCGTCTTTGTTCCGCACTTAGTAGCTTAGATGTGAAAGTGTGTCTGTGTGTGAGTGTGCTTGTGTACGTACACCGTTTGCAGCCATATCCACGGATGATGCCAATTCGCTAATGAACTATTTTCAATTTCTAATTTCATTTCCAAAACGCGATTGCACGGCCAGCGCACACACATAGGAGACCGACCCGACCTGTCCACTGACTGGGTGACCCATCTACAGACCGATCCGATAGACAGGCAGACAATAAGACAGTCAGAGACGGGCCAAGTGGCTAACAATGGCTGCCTTTTGTGGCGCTTTTATAATTTGTATCTAACGGCCGGAAAAATGCAAAAATGTTGTGTGAAAACGCGAATTTTTCACTTCCGTTTTTTTCTTGTTGTTGCTGTTGCTGCTGTTGTTTTTGTTTTTGTTTTATTATTACTGACGAACTACGAACTGCGAACGCGTTATTCTCAAATATCTTTTTAGCAGCGACTAAAACGCGACCGCCTGCATTGTTGTTTCGATTCCGACTGATGGAAAGCGTTAAGCGCTGCTCAGTGCCAGCCAGCCAGCCAGCCGATCGAGCTTGAAACGCCAAATACCCACACAAGCTCACGTTGGTGAGAGAGTGAAGCATTGCGAGAGCGATTGCCAAAAAAATATATATATACAAATATGTATATATAAATAAAAATCAAAACTAGCTTCCACAAAAGAGCGAGCGACGAGTGGGAGTGGGAGTTGGACTCGGTTGGCGCGACTGAGATAGCAGTGAAGACTGGAATGTTACACGGTCTGCGATGACTTGTAGAAGAGACTAAAAGAAAACCCGCTTGCCAACCTGACTTCAGTTCATTTATGATTCGTTTAATCAGGTGCATTTTCAGCAAAGCCTTGAATTTTGAACAACAAATTTAAATATCGATTATTATGCTTATAGTCAAAGCTAAAGTGGTTTAGGCATTTTAACTAACTTCGAATGTCACCTCTGACAATTGATGCTAATTTAATATAATTTACCAATTATTCGACACCTGCTTGATGCCTGTGCGATGCGCACTCACAATTATAATGCGATTTTTTCCATGACTTCGCACGTGTGGGAATACTGGAGATGATCTAGAGAACGATTTGTTGTTATCGTTGCATGGTTAGGATTTGATCAAAACTTGCATCATTTAACTGTAAATCCGTATTTTAATAGTCGCCGGCCTGTTCACACCCCACCTCCAATTGATTTGTCAGCTAGCCCCACCCAAGAGTGATCCTAACTTAAGTTTGTTTTTATTTTCTGCCGCTCTCACTTTTCTCGTTTTTGGCCATTATTTTTGAGGGGCGTTTATCTTTCGATATGCACACGTTTTGGGCAAAATAACTGAATGGGCTAAATGGGCTGGCCTCTGGGCACAACTGGCACTTACCGGTTATTCGCATTGTTTTCATTGAGCGGCAGCTCCACTTCGGTCTTGGTAACGACGCTGATGGAACGTGTCATGCGACGCGGCTTCGTGCTGCCCTCCTTGTAGCCCAGATTCTCCATGGCGACCACGAAAGCGACGAACAGACCTTGTTGGCTTCTCGTACCACCTGCAGTCGAAGTTGTCGCTGTTGCAGTTGCTCTGCTCGCAGTCGCTGGATGTGTTGTTGTTTGCAATTAAAACGCGCAAATATGCGCACAAATTCAAAAAGCCAAGCAGCGTCTGGCTGCACTTACGTACGTTGCAAATAAACCAACCGAAAACTTTCCAATATCAGCAGCAGGAATTTATAGACCTGTTTCTCGTCGATATCTGATACTGGCTGATATTGTTATTCAGTTTGTATAAACTCTTTTTTTGGACTCGATTCAGCTCTCAGCTGAAAGCAATAAGAGCAGAATGTTTATGTTACTCGAGTCTTAGCTGAGAGTTACTTCCACCCAGGCTGGTGTCTGATCCAATGCGAAATCGGATCGCTATTAATTCGCGTTTACTTTCGTTGCCAGCCTAAACGCATAATCTGCACAAACGCTAAGCAAATATTAACTCTGGCGTCACTTCTGGCTGCTCTGACTTTCCCTGCGATCGTTTTCCTTTTGGACTCAATGTGGGTTTCTGCGCACCCCGAATGCGACAATCTCGGCTGGGAGTTATCTAAGCATTCATCTCGTTTGACGCAGCGATAAGGCCGACCATATAAACAGAATCATCAGCATCATGGGACACAAGCCAACTTTTCGTTTTTATTGTTATCGGGTTGAAATTTATCAGTTGGCGCTACTGTTTATATGAACTAAGCGGAGCAGGGGCGGTGTTTTCCATAGGGTCTAGTTCAATGTCTAGTGGAAGCTACTTCTAAATTTTTAACAGAATTTTTAGATAGAGCAAATCAGCTGTTGAGTATTCTCTTCAAAGATCTTTTTAAGCAGAATTTGACCTTAAACTGTAGTTTACAGATTATCCTTCTATACCTGATCTATTTGGCTGCTAAGTCAAAAACGAGATTATTTGCTGGGAAAGTCGAACTCCTCTATAACGGACGGATAAAATATTTATACTTTTCGTTTAGATTTCGCTCAAAAGACATCACTTACTATACAAAAAATGTTTGTAATGTGTTTTTAGTTTCCTTAAGGTATTCATTGCTATTAAATAGTTATTATAAGCTGATATTAAGGGCCTGAACCGGTTCGGTGCAAAACCATTTCGAGTCACAAAATACGTATAGGGGTAGAGTTTATCTATAGCTCAGCAAATCTGATAATACAATATTGTATTAGGTTTTGTGCGCCTACATCTTCCTCAGTATTGTGTATTCTATGAAATGTTTGCTTCTCCGATTACTTCTATCCAGATTTTGTTTGTTCACATTATTTACAATTTATGTCAGCGCCAGCACTTTTGCCAGGCGAGTATTCATTCATTTTTTGAGCAAATTCCATTAAATATCATTTGCAGCGGGGCAGCGGCGGTGCTTCAGGTGCGGCTCAGTCTGAAACGTAGTTGGTGATCTCTAGTTCAAGTCTATATAAATAGTGACGCACCATGTAAGCATGAATTGAGCTACTCTTTAGTTGGGAGAATTGGGAACAAGCTCTAAGCATCTGAAGTGGCAAGGAACAGGGTCCGTTTAGGCACGCCTAGGCAAAACCCATTTCGTTTTTATTTCGACATGTCCATTGTGCCGTGATTTATTTAATTTCATTTATTTGCTTGTTTAATAGCACTTGCAGCGTTCAGCTCTCTAGCCATTGCGCAATTTAATTGTCGCTGATGTAAAAAAGCATTTCAAAGAGAACTACGTGAAGCCGTTTAATGAGTTTTTGTTGTGTAATTGCACGCAAAAACTTACAAAATAAATTGAATATAACATTGTTGTCAGTTGTTTAACTAATTTTTAATTATTGAACAATTTTTGGAACCATTTCTGGGAATTTCAAACCCGTTTGCGAATTTCATATGTAAATATAATAACAAGAAACAAGGCAAGGAAAAAAGTTGAGCAAAAACAGCCTGGAAACAAGTCATAAAACAAACTTTCTTCGTTTGCGCCAAACGGAACGTATGCGCTGAGTTATTAGCCATTTTGGTGGTCAATCAGACATCGGAACGTAAAAAACCTCTTAAATGATTATGCGCACAAATTAATGAAGTTCTCTGAACGAGCGGCCATAGACGAAGTTGAAAAACCAGTTTGCAGTTCTCAGGTTTATTCCATTCACCAGTTGAAAGTTTTCAGCGCTAGCAAACAACAATTTGCTTCCAACACCTCGGGATCTAAGGCCAAGTAAAACAATATAATTCCCTATATTCATTCTTGTAATGGTAAGCTTCTAATAGAAGGTTTTTGGTAATTCATATATAAGTTCAATTAAATATATATGTATAGATACTGCTTCATTAAGATGAGAGCAAACTGAACGTTTAGAACTGAGCCGGAAGCGCCATTTGCAATTTACCGTTTAGTTGCGACGATGCAACGTCATTTTGAAAACTGCGCCGCCCCCAAAGCAACCCTGCGAACAGCTCGCGTCGTTTCTTTTGATAGATTACTCGTTCCTTTCTTTGAATCGGTTCAGATCGGCTCAGCTCGTATCGCTCGGCTTGCGTTGATTCAATTATAATTGAAACTAATTTGAATTTGCTCGGTTGAAAGCCTTTGGGGCGCGGGAGGCGCTACGAAGCGAGTTGTTGTGCCCATTGGCAGGCATAGCGTATGCGAGACGAGCTTTATTTTTGCATTGCTTTCGAAATGCCCTTGAACCTGAGTCGCCCCGCTGCCCCCAGGTTGTGCACTCACACACGTTGATGTAATTGAATATCTCCAAATTAAAGGATAATACAACTGATGATTGCAACACAGAACTGTAATGCTATCTTAAATCGAGATAAAGACAGCAATTATCATATACTATGTAAAATTCGCTGAAATCCACTTGAGTTGCGCTTGAAAATCTTTTAATATACTTTCATATATGGATCTTAATGGCAGCATTCAATTAGTTGATGATAAACAAATTTAGAGAGTCTCGAAGTAGAACCTGAAACTCGGCATTATAGAAAATAAAAGAAATCTCTCTGTAAGTGCAATCTTAGGAGTATTACATACGTAAATTACAATAAGAAAAGTTTTGGTTTTTCTATAGGATTCTGAGCTTTCGTCACGTTCTTAACTATTTTAGATTTATTTTAAGAATGACTTGGCCAAGGCCATTGATTTTGCAACAGGCGCAACATTTTCCATTTTCCAAAGAGATAAACAACACTTAAGATCGGGTGTTAGAATTCGCGATGTATGATTTATCCGCGACTCGAACAGCTCGAATTGACTGATAAAAAGAACTGCGCCGAAATGATAATGTGGACCAAGTCATGTTTCGCTGTGGATGCGCATGTGGGAGGTGGTTGAGCATATCCAACTTGAGACAAGTGAGCGCGCGCCAATGAGGCTGAATGTACACTTAGTATATATACTATATATACATATATATATACATATATGTATATGTATATGTATGTGCCTCAATGTGCTATCAACAGTATCATCATCATCATCGTCATCATGTCATATAGTTACACACACGCTTTTAAAGCTATGTACAGCGCTCATTGTTGGGGAAAAGCGCAACGCGCAACGAGGAGCTTTTCGAACCCTCCAGAGAACCAGCTATCAAATTCATTTAAATCATAATAAAATGTGACGCGAGATTTCTTCAAGCGCCGGTTCAAAGTGTCTTTTATGCCGGCTAGCCAGAATTTTCTTCTCTTCAAATATTTACATAGAAATTATTTTTATTGTATGGGAACCTGTTTATGAGGCTGCCTCTGTCATCGCTGAGTAGTTTGATATTTTGGAACTTACCTTAATTGCCAGCATCATTAATTAAAAAGTCTTTTGCGCAATTGTTGCTACAGCTGATTATTTGTCGCCGCGTGAAGTCATCTGACAAATTGTTTAAACAAATTAAAGATACACAAACAAATCAAAATAAATTTTGTCAAGTCTGCAATGATTGATTGTGTTTATTTTGTTGTTGTTTTTTTCTTCTTTTTTTGCTTTGCCTGCTTCTGCCAAAATTGTGATCGCTGCTGCTTTGTTTGTCTTTTATTATGTATTTTTATTGTTTATTCGTTTTTAATCATAACGTTTATTGTTTGTGTGCTATAGACCATATGGACTGTATTTTTAGCCGCTATCCAAGCTCGTTGACTTTGCTTTCCCACGCGTTCATAAAATTGTCAAAATAAAAAGAGGCTAGCATTACATAAATTTATTGTAGAGATTGGGAACAGCCCCCAGTGTGGACTTTGAATCGAACGTCAGAGCGTAGTTTCGTATTTGCATATTAATTTGACTTAATAATTTTTTTTTTAATATTGGCTTACTATTAAATAATAGCTATGCACCCAATAGATTAAGATATATATATATATTAGATCGTTTCTTCCTAATACATTAATTATGACTGGCCTAAGCCAGTTTCTTTGCTGTTATTTTAATGGGGAAACCATTTTTAAAGGGGAGAAATGACAGCACATGTAACGGAACTGGTAACAGTAACCAACACTGGTTAATATGTCTTGCACCGCTTAGCCGGCAGGCAGTAATTATCGCCTCGCTGTGAGGTAATCACAGCCCATATGTAGTCAGGTGAGAGTGACCCAGCAGGAAGTGCTCGACTTGGTTCCAAGCCTCTGGCTCTTATTTTACTTTCTGTGAGGGACGTTTTCATGCAAACGGACCTTCAAACGGGGCTAGGTCGATTTAACTTCCAATCGTAAATATAAATCTCTACATATGTATCTTTCACTGCGGCGAATCTTCTCTCGAATCTTCAGGTTCAGGTTGTATAAAATAAAAATTATGCAAAAGCTAAGAACTTATGTGTGAAAACAGGCATGGAGTTGGGTTACTCACCTCGAACATTCTCCATTACTTTTAAAGTCTTGATAGTTAATATTGAAGATATTTAAAATATATATAATATTGAAGATATTTAAAATAGAAATAGTAAGGCAGCTAAGATAGCTAATTACCTTAGACGCAAGTATGCAATAATTTGTTGAATTTTCATGCATTGGCTCAGAGCCATTTAATTCGGTTAACGATTTTGTCATTATTTCTAAATATCTATTGTTGTTATTTTAATGCAGGAAATACACTCGCAGTTTAATTTTGCATCACATATGCTAAAATACAATGCAGCGAATACGTAGATCCAGTTGAGCAGTTCCACATGCACATACATACATTAGACAATAGCCGCCGCGAGCGCTCTGAACTTGACTTCTAACACGATTACATTTTGTTTATTTTTTTTTTTCAGTTACTCTTTCCCCTGAGCTTTAGCGAAATGCTAGGCAAAGTTGATGTGGAGGCCAATGTAGAGGGCGGTGGTCCATCCGGTCAGGCGGGCGCCATTCGTTGGGGTATTGCCATGAGTTTGCGCAGCTTTGTTGATCAAGAGATGATTGAGTCAATGCGTTTGGGTAAGTGCAACTGCCGGCTAAAAGCATTTAATTGTCTCTAATTACTTTTACATATGTACTTTGTCTTTATCCATACAGCCGGCTTGTTGACACGTGACTATCGCAGGCGGGAGCGCAAGAAGTACGGACAGGAAGGCGCACGTCGCAAATACACGTGGAAGAAGCGCTAAGCGGCAAACTACAAAGCACCGCTGCATTTCTACTCCTCAAATGTTCAATAGAAAAAACTATATTAAATTAAATAAAAAGTTTCTACTACATTTGGTTTAGGGGCTTCAGACCCAGCAGTTGCATGCCTTTCTGCAACGTTCGCTTAGCCGCACGGAAGAGCAGTAGACGCCGCGATTGCTTATCTGGACATTTCTCCTGCTTCACAGGCAATCGCTTTAGTGCGCGACTCGTTGCATTGCTGTAATTGAATGACATTAAAGATTAAAGATTAGTTTAGGCCCCAGAAATTACTCGGCAATCGTCACGCACCACAAACCAAACAAATAGTTGACTAGCACATGGGCCTCCAGCTGCTCCTTGGCCTGCCAAACACATTGATCAAAACGCGCCAGCTCGTAAACTACAGCTAACGCATCTGATGGATCTTCAGTTAAATGCTTCCAGCTGGGCTTTATTTCCGCCAGCTCAATGTGTCTGAAGTTCTCTAGAAGACTGTGCAGACGGCAGTGCGTGTATTGGAGCTTAATGCCCGTATCGCCATTAACCTGAAGTGCCTGCTGCCAGCTAAACGCATGATCCCGTTGTCGACGCTGCTTCAGCACGTTCACAAGCACAGCCGACACCCCCAGAATATCGCAAACGTGTTCATCATTAAGTGTGCTATTAGCTTTAGTGGCTGAAAGTGGAAATTTAATAACAAAAGTGTTGACAAAATAATTTCACACTTACTTGCGCTCAGGCAGCGTTTCTCCCTCATCACGTCGCGCGCCTCGTTGAGCACATCACGGAGAAATATGGCTTTGCCTTGACGGGTGCTCATGCCGTGAATGCGTCCGAACTTTACATGCTGCAGTTTGTCTTTGAAGCCTTCGTCCAGCGCTATTGCCGTACTAAAAAGGGCATTGAAATGATCCGCCTGTCCATTGTCCACTACATATAGCATGCGCGTGAACTGCAGGCGCTTCTGGCGTTCCAATAATGCTGCAATATCACGCGCCAGGTACAAGGTAGATCCATCGCTTTTTATAACAGGCACACGACGTTGATCCACAACAACAATCTCACGGCCATCCTCTTCTCTTTGTAGTAGCCCTGCTGAGCGTAGCTGTGTCAGCACATCTCCGATATCTCTTTGTGAGTACTGCGACTCCCACTCGTAGCTATCGAAATGCACTCCAAGACGATCATACACGCCTGCAAGCTCGTCTATGGTGTATTGCCGATATTGTTGCCAATCGCTGGATTTGGTTGGGTCTGTGTTCGCTTCCAACGCTGTGAACAATTCACGTGCCCTCTGAGCTAGTTGTGGATCCTCGGCTGCAGCTTTGTTTGCCATTACATAAGCATTGTATAGCGTTTCAATGGGTGCCTTACGCATTTGAGCATCGTTAACGTTTCCAAGTTGAACGCCAAGCGCCAACAGGCCAAACTGAGTACCCCAATCACCCAGATAGTTAAGACGTGTCGTGCGGTAACCCAAATGCTGATGAAGATTGGCCAATACATTACCTATGATTGTGGACCGCAAATGCCCCACATGGAAGGGCTTTGCTATGTTGGGCGAGCTGTACTCGACAACAACGTGCTCCTTGTCGAATGCTGGCACCTGTGGGGCACATGTTTCTGCCTGCAGAATATGTGCTGTAAATGCATCGGGTTCAATCTTAAATTCCACTTTAGCCGCATTGCGACCCATCCGGGGAACCACGCGAACTTCTTCAATGAATTTGGTATCATATTGTTGTCGTTTTATCGCCTCCAACAACTCATGTTCAGGTTGTGCAATATCTGCCGACAAAATCCATTGAAGCAGTGGTCGTGTCGCGGCATTCTGTTGCACCCTGGCAGGCACTTCTAGAGCATAATAAATGTTTTTCAATTGTGGCAGCTGTGTTAATTATAGAACAGAATTGTTTTTATGCCAAAATCGTTAATTTCACTGATTTACCTGCTCACAAATTGCGCGCCGTATACCGCTGGTCATATTATTGCACAGGGTGGTTGTGGCACTGGCAGTGTTGCGAAGTTTCGTACTAAAATAGTACCCACACACTTAACGACACAATTGACAAACAATAAATATATGTTAAAAAAGAATTGCAGAACCCTATGCTATTATTTAATTTTGGTAATAATTACTTTTATTTTAATTAGGGTATATGGCAAAACATCAAATGGGTTTCGAAGATGTTTTGCAATCCTATTGGCCGTGTGTGGGCCCCTGATCAGCTGTTTTCTATACGAGGCTGGGCTCAGCATTTGTTTTGTTTGCGCTAACTCATTTGTTTATGACAATTAAAAAAGCAAAATGCATACGGCCTACAGTGTGCAGTCAATACTAAAACAGGGAGTTCAAATTGAAGCCATCGCAGCATTTGGTAATTAATTACAATAGATAATTCAAATAATATAATACATATTTTGCATACGTCCTTATATTTAGGGAATCATGTCATTTTGGGTACCCGGAGCGGTCAGCTCATCATGTATTCAGTGGAAAATCAAACAGATGTAGATATGCGAATGTTCAATAAGAATTTCAGCAAGAAGCCTATTACACAAATGGAAGTGGTCGCAGCTGAAAATCTGCTGTTTGTACTGACCGACAACATGATTCATGTGTGTGATATAAGCCGGATCGAGAACAATTTCGAATTTATGCATAGCTCTGCGGAAACAAAGGGCTGTTCGTTGTTCACTATGGACGTGGACACACGCAAATCAACGACGGGTGAAGTGGCCACATTTATAAGGATAGGCTGCGCCATCCGACGACGATTGGTATTGTTCTTCTGGAAAAAGGACAAGCTCGCATCTCTCGAACTGGCCATTGAGCTACTTGATGTACCCAAAGCAATGTGCTGGGTCAATCAACTCATCTGCGTTGGCTACAAAGATGAATATGTTTTATACGATGTAAGTGATGTCGCTCAATATGAATTCAATAATCTTCACTCACTATCATTTTCTGCTACCAGATATCCTGCAATGTGCCGAAGATGCACAAGCTCATACTTACTTCATCCAGCATAAGCCAAGAGCCCAATATTTGCCTTATACGAAATAGTATGCTGGGTATATCTAAAGACAACTACCTAATGCTCATAGATCTCGGTCAATACAAGGCCAAAGACAATAATGTCGACACTGGCATGAACAACAGAACAACGTTGACTCCATGGTCAAGTCCGCTCTTGGGTCTAAGTAATTATACAATCTTATACATCACCATAATACTGACACTAACAAGCGTTTCTTCTAGTTTGGGATGAGCCTTTTGCTGTTGGACGTATTAAAAATACCGTAGAGGTGCGCAGCTTGGTGGGCAAGGATACGCTAGTTCAATCAATGCCGGAGCTTAAAAATACTAGGTTTCTTGTTCGTGCCGATAAGGGCGTTATTTTTGCCGCCGCGTCGTCCGAGCTGTGGTGTATTCGTCTCGCTGACGCTCGAATGCAGCGCCAAGAGTTATTGCAGCAAAAGAAATTCCAACTGGCAATAGAATTAACTGTGAGTTTGGCCCAAATGTGCCCAAGCATGACTTAAGCTACATTGCATTCATTTCTAGGAAATTTCTGAGGAAGATGGGGTTGATAAAACGCAGATCGTACGCCAGATACGAATGCTATACGCCAAAGAGCTCTTTACCAATAAAGAGTTTTCAGCAGCCATGAAAGAATTCGAGAAAGCTGCCATCGATCCTTATGATGTGATACGCCTTTTCCCTAGCCTGGTCCCGGAGCCAAAAAATACAACAGATGCTGCTATTCCGCCATCCAGCGTACCGAAGCTGGAAGATCATGACCTTGAAAATGCATACATGGCGCTTATTGAATTTCTGGCACAAGCCCGTCAACGGGAAGTGGTAAAACTGCTCGACACCAAGAACAGCTCTAAGTCCCTGCTGGAGATTATTGACACCACGCTGCTTAAGTGTTATCTACAGACAAATGATGCGCTGGTTGCGCCCCTGTTGCGACTTAACCAGTGCCACCTAGAGGAGTCCGAGAAAATGCTAAAAAAGCACAACAAACTTTCGGAGCTGATCATTCTCTATGATGGCAAAGGAAAGCACAAAAAAGCGCTGACACTGCTGAAGGAACAAGCGAACGTTAAGGGCTCGGTGTTGCAGGGACTTAAACGCACCATTACTTATCTTCAGGGACTCGGCTCCGACCATTTGTCTTTAATTTTTGAATTTGCTGATTGGGTATTAACTGAGAATCCGGTAGAAGGTCTCACAATATTCACCGACGAGTTGATCGCTGTGGAGGCGCTGCCTCGTGCCAAAGTTCTTGACTTTTTGCTGAGTAAACACAGAGCTCTTGTCATACCCTACCTAGAGCATGTCATTCAAGAGTGGAACGACACAAATACCCTACGCCATAATGCACTCCTTCAGCAGTACAGCGAGCAAGTGCAGCGCTTACTGGCTCAGAAGGCTAAGGGGTAAGTCAGGGAATTTGAATATTCTATTATTACCGTACTTTAATCATTAATTGACAGGGAGGAAACACCCGAGCTGGAGCCTTTGCGCGCCAAGATGTACAAGATGCTAGAGGAATCACAGCATTATTCTCCGGATCGCGTGCTGGAGGACTTTCCAACCACAGTGCTGCTAGAGGAGCGAGCTCTGATTCTAGGTCGCCTTAAGAAGCATGAGAAAGTACTGGCCATATATATACAAGTGTTTGGCGATGTGGAGAAAGCTACAGCTTACGCAGAGGCGAACTACGAAGAGGATAAAGAAGTGTTCAATACGCTACTCTTGATCTTACTGAAACCCATGCAACAACCCCCTTATGAGGGCGTCACCCTGCATCCTGACTTTCTGAGACCGAACAAAGAAGTGGTACTGCACTTGCTCAATACATATACAATCAAAATTGAACCCACAAAGATTCTTGAAGTGAGCGCGATCTATTTGAAGCTATCCATGTGGCTTTTCTTACGTTAATCACTGTCAATTTTCAGTATCTGCCTGACGAAATTTACATGCACGAGCTTAAAACCTATTTCGAGACGGTAGCTCGGATCCAGATGAACGAACGCCATCAACGTCAGATGATGCACAGCATGCTAAAAGCAGAAGCAGCACGGTTGCGAACGGCTGTTGCCAAGGAGAAGAAAAAGAGCTTCGAAATAAATGAATCCACTGTGTGTCCCGAGTGCAGGAAACGCTTTACCAATGAAACGGCCTTCGTACGCTATCCAGATGGCCAAGTGGTGCATCTTTCTTGCTACGATAGAGTCGTCACGGCGACTCAACTCTTTAATGCGTGATAATATCAAACGTTCGCATTTTAAGCTTAGAAATAAATAATTCGGTAAGTGCTCGGCAAACGTAATTCATGGATGAATGTAATTGTAAAACTATATTAAACTATGGGAAACAGTTTACTTCTAATAAATATATACATGTATTTAAATAAGGATTAGTGCACATTAAAGATATTTATTTTACTATATTTACACATTTGTCTGCACAAAAGGCGGCTTATGCCTCCTCGCTGCCATCCATGAGGCTATCGCCGTCGAGATCTAGGGAGTCATTGCATATGGATAAGTCAGATTCGGAGGCCGCTCGACTCAGTGGCCGTAGCAGAGATAGCGATTGTTTGCTATCCTCATTATCCTCCTCTAGCAGGCTAGGTGAGGCTGTGCTGCAGCCCACGTTCATTGGCAGCTCCACGGAGGGCGTCGTCGTCGTCGATGGTGTCACGGCTGTCACTCCTCCACCAGGCAATTGGGTTTGTCTAATCAGTGCCAGGCGTTGTTGGGTCAGTTCTAAGTGGTGCTTGCGCCACTTAATGCGGCGATTTTGGAACCACACTTTCACCTGGGCCTCCGTCAGTTTGAGTGTGTGTGCCAGGTATAGGCGCTCCGGTCCCACCATGTATTGCTGCCGCTCGAACTCTGCCTCCAGGCACTCCAACTGCTCTGGTGTGAAAATAGTTCGGACGCGCTTATTCTTCAGTCCGCTCTTCTTCTGCGAGTCTGTGCCAAGAGTTAAAGAAGGAGTTGACTCTCAATTTAAATCTGATCTCGGAGCATTCGCTGGATTACGCTTACCTGACTTCAGCTTGTCACGTTGAAAGCTGAGCGAAGCCTGCTGCGCGTGGTGCTGGTGGAGCTGCTGTAAGCTCTGCAATGCGGAGGGCGCGCCACTGACGGCGGCGGCGACAACAGCGGCAGCAGCAAAGTTGGCCCGCTGCTGGGAGTGTGAATGGGCGTGGGGATGCGGCAGAGCATGCTGCACTGTGGGCAGGTAGCGACTCCCACTGCTATCACAATTGAAGTTATTTACACTTTGGCCGTTGTTGTTGCTGTTGCTGCTTGTGCCATAGCTAGTGTTGTTGTTGTTGTTGTTGCTGCTGTTGGCGCTGTTGCTATTGTAGCACTTGCTGTTATTGTTATCCTGGTCGAGAGCATCTGTAGCAGCAGCAACGGAAGCGCCGCCACCTGTGCCCGCAGCTGACGGGCCGCCATTGAGCGACAGATTAATGGCATTATTATACTCCTTGCTCTGCTGCTGTTGCAGACCCAAAATGGCGGCTATTGTAAACGACTTGCCCACATCGAGGGAGGTATGCGCCGCGGCCGCCTCAATGAGCTGCGCGTGCGACGTCGCAGTCGCCAGCTGCTCCCTGTGGTGGTTGTGTGTGTTTCCGTGCGATTGTGCCTGTGTGGGTGTTGGGAGGCCAATGGGAAGTTGCTGCTGCTGCTGCTGTTGTTGTTGCTGCTGCTGATGTTGTTGGTGCGACTGCAGCTCCATTTGATACGAACTTTGACCCGCTGCCGTCACTGCAGCCGCCGCGGCTGCTGCAGCTAACGCCGCCGTCGGCAGTGTATGATGCGGTTGCAGCTGTCCATGCCCGTGTCCGTGTCCATGTCCCTGTCCCTGTCCCTGTCCCTGTCCGTGTGCGTGTGCCACACTGCTGGCTTGCGTGTTATGCAATGCCAGGAAGTGCGACAAGGGATTTGCGTGATATTTGGAAGGATTCTGCAACATGCTTAGTATTTGGCACAAGTCAACGACGGCAATTCCGAGCTGTTCACCTCCGTCTCACTTGTTGGTTAGCTGAAAAATGCCAAGAGCAATGTTAAATGTTAAATTGTCGCCACCTTGGTTACCCGCATGGCATTCAGGTGTCAACGACTGCAATTGCAATTGTCTTCAGCTCTGATTATGGCCACAATTAAGTGGCACTTGGCCAACCACAACCAAAGCGACCAGCGCGTGTAATCTGAGCTGCTTGAAGTGAAAAGGGAAATGCTGGCACAAGAGCAACCAGCGGGGATCGTCATTCAAATACATGGCTTTAACCAAGTCCAGAATCTTCAGCTAAGCCAAACAATTGACCCAGCAATGAATGGTGGGCAGCAACAACTGGTTGAGCCAAGCCAAATACGGCGGCAAATGACCGCAGACTACTACTAACGCACACTCACACGCACACACACGCTTACACGGACAAAGCCCTACTAACGCACACACACACACTCAGTCGAACAGTGAGTGCATTCATTGCACTTAATTGCAATGCTTTTCTCCTCATCTCATTCACGCTCTATCTATCTCACTCCCCTTCTCTCTCTCTCTCTCTCTCTCACTCTGTGCATCTGTCCTGCTCAGCTATTGTCGCTGTCCCTGCTGGCAATTTGATAGCCTAATTGAGACTTTGTCACAGTTTGCTGCTTAATTGTTGGAATTGCTGCTGTTGTTGTTGTCGTTGGCCAGGTGCCTTAATATCCATCTGACAGCTAGACATGAACATATATATATATATATATATATGTATATAAGGAGATACATATATAAACATGTATTTATAAACGTGGTCAAGCTGTGTGGCTTATATTGAATAAATTAGGTTCATTAAGTCTAAAACAAATAACTGTGGACTGCACAAGACCGAGGCCAAGCATACCAATTAGAAGTTACAAAATTCAACAATTGAAAACTGAAAACATTTAGTTTATCACTTTGGTAAATGATTCAAAATAATGCAAATTGTTGCCAAAAACACAGTGAACTAATGAAATAGATTCTTCTGACAATTATAAATTAGAATTCTAAGTTAGCAGTTAGTTCTCTCTGCCTAGCATTCTGATTAAAGTAAGAACAAATGAAATTTATGACAACGTATATTAAAAATATGATAATAATTCTATTATAAATTTATAGGCATTCTAAGAAATCGGTCAAAATAAAAACTTTTATTTATTTGCAATTTAAATCTTATGATTTTTCATTTAAATTATCTAAATAATATAATATATAAAATTTGTGAAAGCTTTTTGATCTGTTTTCACTATTTAAAAAGTTATTAAGTAGTTAATATATATTTTTTTCATATATTTTCAATATATTTTTAATATATTCTCAATATATTTTCATATATTCTCAATGTATTTTAAAAATACTTTTAATATATGTTTTCTTAATATATTTTTTTTAAATATTGTCAACGCATATTTAAGCGTATTTTTTAAGTTAATTGATGCATAATTTAACGATTATGATAGATCATATTATTCTTATCTCTTGCAGAGTTTATGCTTAAATTATAAATCAAAATATTATTATGCTGATTACCAAATTATTCGAAGATTTGATTCTTTGGATCTACGTCTAAAAACAATGCATTCTGAAAATAATATAACTTTAATCCTTGGTCATGCAACGTAGCTACAAAACAATCCAATATTTTAAATAATAATAATAAAAAACAAGGTAAGAGCAATACATATAATAGACTTAATAATATATGTATAACATATGTGCATATATCTATATAGATAAATATATACATATATAAGAATAATAAAGTAAAGGTATTTTGGACAGCTACTCCCAAAATCAGTCATTTTGTTAAACTTTCCTTTGTATTGAATAACATTTATTAATCATTTTTTTGCTCAGATTAGTTTATCAAGAAAATATCTGATTGGAAAGGAATTTAGTCTTATAGAAATAAGAATAAAGCAACTAATCGGTTGAGCATTGAGATATGATAAGTTTCCTACGCAATTCAATATATGTATCTTAAAAATCAGCTATTAATTCTTATTTTCAAGGTTTCGAATACTTCTTATAGGGAAGACTTTCGATTCAAATTGTTAGTTAGCACCGAAATGATTAAGATAAATTAGCAAATACATTAAATTTAAGTAAATAAATTATAATTTATTAATTTGGCAAATGGGGAAACAAACCTTTTTGCCAATTGATTTTCTCAGCTTTATCCAAAATATCTGCTCCGTGTTTGCTCTAACTATCTATGAATTGATAATTCAGTTAACATATATACATTTCAACTGCATTTTGGTTCTTTTTTGTTTTTATTGCACTTCTTCACTGAGAGTCGGAATTAGCCGACGGCATCCAAATATTGCCTACAATCGCGCGCGTTTCGTCAATTACAGTGGAACTGGAGAAAAATAGATAATCGCGCAAGCGGAGGATCTGGACATCGTTTGGAGCCGCATGCGAACGAGAACGTGTTGCAAACTCAACTGAATTCAAAAGTTGCTGGTCGTAAAATTTTTACAATATCTGCTGCAGCAACTGTCGACGTCGACGGCAGCATCGCTGCTTGCTCTGTATGTGTGTGTGTATGTGTGTGCTTGTGTGTGTGCGTCTGCATGCTTCGTGGCTGTGATTTTTCTCATGTTCGTGTGGGATGTGGTTCGCATCCAGCTTGTTTCTGCCTTTTTTCCGGGATTTACACAGCAGCGACAGAAGTGGCAGCAGCAGTGGCAGCAGCAGCAGTAGCTGCGTAACATCATCATCATTCAGATTGTCAGGAGCAACCACCAGCAGTTACATAAAAACGCAACCACCCACCGAACCAGCCGCCCACCTATCGCAGCGAGCACCCTTCCATCCTTCCATCCGCTACGCTTCGCTCTGTTCTGCCCGCCTGTGCCTGTGCTGTATACGCGACTGTATGAAAAGTTATTGAAATTATGAAATAAATGGATAATTGGCTGGTTGCAGGGTGAATGGGTGAGTGGCTCAGGGGGTGGTTGCCAGTTGCCAGTTGGGCGGTCCCTCGGATTGTTAACGGCAAAACAATATGGCGTTGCGGTAGAAATAATACTTTCTGATTAAGGAGCGCAGCGATTACCCGTCGTTACATCCCATAATTAATTAGGCATGTACAAGAGCGTGTGGGCACTTTAAGCTGACGCAGGCTTGTAACGACCTGTGTTTACCTGTGTATCCATCCGTCATATTATTCGCAATACAGCCTTGAATTTCTTATATTATGTTATGATTAAAATATCTTAACTTAAACAGAAATATAAACTAACAATTTGAAAATGTAAAGAAAAATCCTCTTTTATCTTTATTTTCTAATTATAGCTCATCAAATATCACTTTACTCATATGTTACAGTTTCTTTCCCCCAAAGAAAGCTTGAAGCTTTTAAATTTACCACTTGATAAACTACGGAAAATACCAACGATCATTACCATCACAGAAACCCCAATTAGCGCCCATCAAAGTGAATCAATGCAAAAGGGAAAACGGCACGAGAAGAAAAATGGAATACCAAGAGCCTGTCTGGTCGGAGGCTCCTCTCGTTTCTCTTTTGTCGCTCCTTGAAGTTTAAATTTGGCACGAGATACAAATTTTAAATCAAAGTACGGAATTCGTTAACGCTCCTCTCTCTCTTTCTCTCTCTCTCTCTCTCTCAATCTCTTTCTCCCTCTCTTTCTCTCTCGCTCTCTTTCTCTTACGCTTGTGCTCGAGCTGAGGCGACACGTTTGTCGTTTCAATCATCATTAGCGCTAATGTACCCACAAGAATTGGGCAGCCACTTGGCATGGCGCTGGCGATGGCTGCCTGTGGGGCAGAGAGAAAGAGAGAGAGAGAGAGCAAATTGGTCATGCGACAGCAAGAGCGAGATAATATATAGAGAGCACACAAAGAAACGAGAGCGCACAACGTATGGACGTGTGCACATGTATGTGTGTGTAAATGGCAAAAGTATTTATGTATTTTAAATTATTTCGAAATTTGTTTATTTACCACAATTTTAATATTTTTTGCAATGCCTTTGTAATGGGATTTAAGGGTAAACAAATTCCACACGTTACAAGTGGCCATGTAAAGCTACATATTTGTGAATGCATATGAATATACGTGTGTGTGTGTGCCCGTGTGCGTGTATGTGTATGTGTGTGTGTGTGTGTGTGTTTGTTTGTGTAAATTGCTTCTGCGCATGTGTCCGTGCATCTGAATGAAGCGAGTGGGAACGAGGAGGCGTCGCAGTCTCAGTCGCTGCCATCGTCATCGCCATCGCCATTGTTGCTTGGCCTTTTGATAAACTTCGCCGTTAGCGAAGGCGGCTCATCATAATGACGATGATAATGTAGTTCTTGTTGCTGTTTCCCTGCCATGGCCCTAATATTTATTTATTTTCAAATAAAAAAGAATATTCTACACACACATATAGCATAAAAGCGAAAGAAAAACTGGCAAACAGGGGAAGGAAAAACTTTTTTCATTATGAATTATTACGCAAATTTCTGGAAGCGGGAGCCTGGAACAGGCAGTAGAGCGCGTAAGAGAACAGCAAAGTAAAGTCCAATTATATTACCGTTATAGATACAGGAGTAAACTGCGATTTTCATTAGAATGGGATTTACAAAAAAGTGTTGCCTACTTATCTGGGCATGGGGCATGTAAATTGTAATAAAAGTATATAAAATATAAACCAATATTATATGACTTGTTATGAATCTGTTCTTTTAGCATTAACTCAGCTATGCTGGATATTTAGGTTTGATCTTACACTTGTACTCCTTTCACTTATGTTTATGCCTCGGATTTCCAAGAAAAAATATTTTTATTATTATTGAGCAGCACTGCGTTATTGAATGCCACCACACACACGCATACATATACATGCTTACAGCACCTTATAGATATTTATATACATATACACACAAACATACGCACACAGATACACAGACACGCACACGGAAGCCAGTTCCGTTTTCTTCTTTCTCTCATTTTTCTCTCTCTTCCTTCCGCTTTTGGCAGCGCTTAATATTATTAGCCTGCCAGAGTGGAAGCGAGACAGCAGTATTAATTTGCCAGCTGAACATCATTATGAGCTTAGTACAGCCAGCCAGTCAGCCAGCCAAGCAACCACCCAGCCACCCACCGAGCAGCGCCGACAACAAAATGGACTCAAAAATTTGAGCGTAGTAAAACATTTGCGGCATGTTTTTAATAATGTTGTTTATAATGTCGATTTTTTTCCTCTTTTTTTTAGATGTTGTCGTTGTTGTTGTTGTTGTTTTTGTTGCTGTGTTATCTGCCCTTTGGATGAATTTGTATAGAATGCCTTTTATGGCTTTTGGGGCAGTGGCTCGAAACAAATGCCATTAAATTTGTTTTATTTCGGTCATTTTCTCATTTGCCTCATATAACTGCAACAATTTGATAGCTGTGTGTGTGTGTGTGTATGTGTGTGTTGGTGTGTCTGTGTGTTTTATGCGCGCATTTTTCAATAAATGCCTAGCGCAAAAATTAATTAGAATCTCATCTGGCACTCAAAAATCAAAACCCATAATGAGCGCAATTTACAAAATTCTCGATTCGCCCATTCGCCGGGCCACTTCACAAAAGCGAAATACAAACGCAAAGCAGGTACTAAGCCGCCATTTTGAGTTTTTAATTAAATCCCATTTTGGCCAATGCAGCCATTGTTATTGCTGTTGTTATTGTTGCTGCTGCTGCTGATGCTAGTGGTCATAGGCACTCCAATTTGGAACTGTGGCCGCCGCTGTCGAAATGAGTTTCTGTTGCCTCCTCAGCCACTCGACAACGCTGCGCACCTAACCCGAAAAATTAATTTCAGCCAAATATCCAAATGGCAAAACTTGCGCTGCCCGTTAGCAGCTCTAATTAGAAATTTATTTGGTATTTGATAATAATAACTGAGTTTTTAATTGCATATTGCTGCAGCCCTTTAATTAAACATTCCCCAGTGCTTTTTGTGGCATGTCAAGCTCAAACAGAAAAAGACAAAATGAGGAACAATTACTATTCCCGTATTAGCATTTTCCTTGATAAGTAACTTATTAAATAACTATAGCATATAATTATTAAATTATTAACGAGCGCTTGCAATGGACTTTTTTAAAAGTTAAAATGGTATTCATAAGGAAGAGTATAATCTACAACTAAAGGTAAAAAACAGTTCTATATTTTATATTATAATACAAATAATATCTAAAAATCAATCAAATTATTTAACAAACATAATTTCAATGAATATTTACAAATATTATATATTATTCATATATAACATATAAATATTGTAATTACTATTACGGAATTCATCTTAGCAAAAACTATAATAAATTACAGTAAGTTTCTTTATAGGAGTAAAGTATACTTATAGTATATAGATATATTGTAAGTTATATAGTATATAATTGTTTTGTCAGAGGCCGAAGGAGACAGACTTCATATGTCGTTAGTCTTCCCCAGGACGCCAAACTGAGCCGATCCGTCCGTCTGGCCGCCTAACACCTTTAATCGGTGAATATTCTCTTTTAATTTTGTTATATAAGTAATTTTCCTCTAATATCCAATCAAAAAATGTGGAACACATAGTGAAACCCATAAATACCCTTAGTTACATAGAAGCTATTCAAAAAATCGTGAACACACTTAACTGCGGTGGTTTTTTGCTTTGTACTGATCTTTGTTTTATACTGACTCCAGACTCATGCGTAAATCAGAACTTAAATATAACTTATCTATGTTTAAGTTGACCTTTCTTGACTTTAACCTATCGCTGAGTTTGTACCCCATATTAATTTCTGTTGCACAATTAGTAATCCTAGATTCGACCTATGCAGCAAGTTTAAAAACTCTAGTCCCATCCAGAATCAACTAAAATAGTTAAAGTAGAAGAATAACCTATAAAATAAATAATAATAATAACAAACCGAGAGAAAAAAAGAGAGACTCGAAAGTTGTCAATTCTTAAGATTCAAATTTACGGCTTATAACTAAAAATAATACAACGATAAAAAATATATATTATTACTTTTTTCTTATATAGACATTTCTCTTTTCTCCTTTTGTAGGCATTTTCTGTCGTTGCCAAAACTGATCACATTCTGCAATCGCTGCCATTTTAAATGTGTAACTGCCAAAAGTCAAATTTTAAAATAAGTCTAACGAGTCAATTAGTGACGCCAAGCTGTTTCTCTTTTATTGAATATTTCTTATAACTGTAAACACTTCTCGAAACGGACTTCTGTAGTCCTCAGCAGCTGAGCTCTCTATGCAGGCTGCTCCTTTAGACAACTGAGCAACGAGGGTACGACAAATGCCTGAGAGTTGTTCTGCCTGAGCCAGAGGCCTGCGTTGTCCTTTCTGTTTAAATACAAAAGGTTTGCAACTGGTATAGTCTACTCTCTAATGATAATGATAATCATACTGATAATGATGATGATAAGAGGACAACTTTCACCTTCAGGTCGTGCTCATCTTAGATGGGGGGCAGGGCAGACAGATAGGCAGACAGGAGCATTTCGCTTACGCTTACGCCAATGGTTTCAGCTCATTGTTGGCTGAACAAAAAACACCCTCGTAATCGCGACGCATTTGCTTTGCTTTGCTTTGCTTTGGTTCGCTTCGCTTCTGTTCGTTCATAAAGCGTTGGAAATTATGGAAATTAATTGAAATTCCAGGCGTGCCGTTTGCTCTTTTGGCCAAACCAACAAATTACCATCATTATGCCTGTGCCCAAATGCCACCCCCGACCCCGCTCGCACGCCACCTAGCCCCAACGTACAGCAAATGGGGCCCTTTGAACTAGCCTAATTTTAGGCGCTGCGGTTTTGCATCTGTGTGTGTGTGTGCATGTGTGCTCTCTGTGTCTGTGTTGGCCATTAACTGCATTACGTTGCCATTTAATTGAGCTTATTAATTATATGCAGCAAAGGACTAAAAAACTCTGTGCCAAAGGACGACATCGACTGATTGACTGTCTGCGCTCAGTTCACTCGCTGCCTGCGTGCATCGAGGATACGGTAAACATATTTTTGAGCTAACAGCAGCAACAAGCAGCAGGACGTCGCCTGCGACCTCAGCGTCATCAGCAGCAAAAAGTCATATTAAAAATCATTCGCTTGTGAAGATCAAAAGCATTCTTTTTCACCGAAATGCCACGGAAAATGATGTCGGGGGCTGACATGGGCGGGGATGCCAGGGATGCGGAAGTTAGCTGCGCGCCCATGCCCACCCAGCTGCCAGCCCGCATACCCGCCAGCTCGCCTGCTCGCCTTGCTCAAGCATTCAGCCAAAGAGGGCATAGCACATACACACACACACACACACACACACAGAAAGCTTGCCTGCCTACCTATGTGTGTATGTGTATACACAGAGATGCCAACACGTTTTAATCTTTTTATGCGCTTATTTCTCGCTCGCTGCTTTTGTGTGTGTGTGTGTGTGTGTGTGTGTGTGTGTGTGTGTGTATGTGCCTCTGTGTGTGTGTGTGTGTTTGTTTGCGTGCCTGTATTTATTTATGGTTTTTCGTATTCAACCACCAAAGTAAAAACATATTGTATGTGTATGTGTATGTGTGTGTGCACATTTATTAAATATTATTGCTCTTATTTTGTGGATATACTTGGCATTTTTTATTGCTCCGAGACAAAGTTGGTATTGTTGTGGTTGTTGCTGGTTTGCACGCAAGTGCCTGTAGCTACTGTGTTATTGTTATTGCTTTTGTTGTTGTTGTGGTTGTACATTGGCCAACGTTTATTAATTTTAATGCCCAAGCCATGAATAACGGTTAATCAATAAGTCAAATGTGCCGCCATTTTGGAATAGTTTCACGCATTCCCATTCGATTTTCTCCCGCTTTGATGATACCAAATGTACCATATAGAGAATAATATGGAAAATAGAACATATATAGTATGAATCCTTAAATAAGAACTGAATTAACTTCCATAGAAATTTAAAAAACTATAAGCATCATTTTATAATAAAACACGAATAACTTAGGCCCCACAAATATTAAATAAGTATATAAAATCTCAACAATATAATAGATTCCATTTTCAATATATATACATATGACTGATTCTATAAAGTGTATATTTTGATGACTACGACGATGAGCTGAATCAGCTAGCCCTGTTCATCTGTCCGATTTGTGCTCTGCCAAGTATACACATTTGTATGCCATTATCACACTCTGATTCCTTGTCAAAAAGTATACCCAGAGCAAAAGATATTCAATAACAGTTAAACAGTAAGTGCCTAGTATGGCATTACCATATATTTAGTAGAATGGCTCAGATATCAGCGTAGACCATAGGGCACCTCCAAGTCGGGCACTCCCGAGAAGAGCTTGTTTTTGGCAGGAATGAAGATAATTCTGATTTCTGCTAGGATAGTCGAAATGTACATAAATTGCTTTAATTTTGTAACTATCTATGAACGACTTTCATTTATAAAAGTTTTACTTCAATTATGATAAGATTCCAAATCTATGAATAGTTTCTTTGGCTTCGGTTGAAGCTTCAAGCTGAAAGTTAAATGAAATTGTTAGTGAAACAAAAGCTTGAAATTGCTCAGAGATTTGGACAGGCGCTGTTCACGCACAGCCCAGTTCCTGGCTATAAAAAGTAAATGTTAATAAAAGACAAACAAATTGCGTCACGCGTCAATCGAGGCATTATCGGCTACTTAAATCTAAGCCGGGCTATAATGCCTGGTCCCCGATATTAGATACGCGTAATTGCCGAGGGGTTGACATAACAGAAATTTCAATAATAAAACGCGAAGGAGAAGGACATGGGAGCAGTATTCCTTTGAGTCCGTTGTCGCTGTTTATATGAGAGGATATTTTATTAGAAAGCAAACACGTGTTCACAGCTCATCATCTCCCGTAATCGTGAGTGGTGGCGCCTGCCCGGGCAAAAACAAATTAAGTCACCCTTTTATTACGCTATTTAATTTTGAGCGTAATATTGTCAACGGTCTTGATAAATGGTCGTACCGAACCGCCCAGCCTTGGCGTGCCCCACCCCGTCCTCCAGGCAAGTCCAACTGCAACTCTGACTGCATGTTTGATCCGTAATTTGTGCCACTTGACGATGTTGCTGCTGACGAGGGCTAAGCTCCTGGCCAAACCTAAACGCCGGGGTGGTTTATTTGTGTTACAAGTTTTGACAATATCAAATGCGATTAGGCCGTGAACGAAGCCAACAGCGAGTGGAAAATGCGATTGTGCAGGTGCAGCCCGGGGTGCAGCTAATTAACCGTGATGAGCAGCCGGAACGGAGAATGAATCTCATTCACAGCTGATTTATGAGAAAAATAAGCTACGTCAGCTTCATATAAATATATATTTACATACATATAAAAATATACAAATAAATATGTATATATAATATGTATATATATAATATAATATCTATTCTACATTTTAACTAGTGCATTCCATTCTGAGAGAGCATTTTTTATCCGGTCTCCTTAAAATTAACTGTAAGAAGAGCAAAGGTACATCTATATCATACTACTTAATATATACAATTTCTCGATTTTCATATTTCTGCATCTTTAGGATTAGCTTCATATGGAGCTCATTCAGACAAGATCTCAGCCAACTTTCTGACTCTTTATTTTCCAGCAACGACTCTCAGAAATTCCTATTTAAAAGATAATAAAGTTCAGGACTAACAAAAATATATTTATAAAGCAATATAGAAAGAGAAACAATATCAATATGTATAAAGTACATCAAGATATAATGCATATAAATTTATGTAGAGACGGGGAAAACTTGAAGCAGACTTGAGATGGATTTAAAATAAAATATATTTTCCATTTATTTACATAATAATAACACTTAATTGTTTAAATATGTAATTTTTAATAATAATTTTTTAAATAAAAAACTTGTTAGGTTTTTAAACACGCAAAAATATTTAATTCATATCTATAATTCATAATGCGCTCGCATACTATTATCGCAGACCTGACTCCAAATAAATCTCTACTAATAGCACATATACAACCGATCAGTGGTCCGTGAGCAGTCTTTTTTATTCATTTATCACCTTCCGCTCCCATTAAATATTTGATTTAATCAAAACAATCCACTCAAAATTGCTAAAGCTACGTTCGGGCAAATGATAAGTTTATCAAACTAATGAAAGAGCGAGAGAGAAACGCCGATGATGATATCCGGGGCGAAGAACTAGCTGAATGCCAGTTGGCCATTAGGCAGCTATAAATTCCGCAAATACAGCCCCAACCCAAGGGGCTGCCCTAAGTATGTTGTTAACGGCGAAAAGGGTTGTTGCTGTTCCTGTTGTTGTTTGGTCTACGCCGGAATTTATGTGAAACTTTTGTGACATGGAACATGTTAATTGCCCCGCCCGGTTGCCAGGCTTAGAGTTGTTTCGCAAAGTTCTTAAAAATAGACGCTCGCTTTGTTCGGTTTGCGCTTTTAATTAAAAGTCACAACCGGACGTTACGGTTATGACCACTGGTCACTGCAATCTTACCACACAAACTGAGAGGGGCGGGGCATGGAGAGAGCCGCATATTTAAGCTGTCTAAATTGGATAAAGTCCTTACGCTCTGCCCGGTGACTTGGCAACTGTTGAGCGAGCACAATGATGCATCAACAAAGCGGGATTTGCCAGAACAGAAAAGTCGCAGCAGAGTCAAACCGTTATCAATGCGGCTCCTTTGAAAGGGAAGCAAACAATTTAATGAAATGTTTAAAGGCTATATTTATGCTTAACCATAAAAAGAGAACAATGTGCTTAATCTATACAGCTATTTACATATTTAAGAGTAACACTAAAAAAATAAAAATAAAAATTTTACTAATCAAGTGAGTTCATCTTTTCGATAGTAAATAATATTAATATTAAATTAACCCAAATAGCTGCTTATAGTCAATTCTCAGCCTTCTTCTGCTGACTCTTGACCAAACTTTTACCATAGTAGGCTGTAATTGCTACTAAACGAGTGTCCAAATAGTTGTGCTCCATCTCGCACTGCTCACCCGGATGCGTAAGCGCAATCACCTGTTTCATGTTGGAGTTGCGTGGCAAAAAGAATCCAATACTCTCCGTCAGGCGTCGAGCTAGTTCCATCAATGGAGTCGCTCCCAGCGGCAGCAAGTTTTGTTCAATGTCAAAAGTGGGCTGTTTTTGATAGTTCGGACCACCCCAGGGTGGACTAAGAAACACCACATCGGGTCGCAAACGTGTGGTGCGGGCAAACTGTGTGAAGTCCGCGTGCACAAACTCAATCTTATCGGCCACTCCATAAATGGCAGCATTATGCTTTGCCATAGTCAGTTTGTTCAGATCAATGTCGATGGCAATCACGCGGCCACATGTGTTAGCAAACTGTATGGCATTGCCGCCACAGCCGCAAAAAGCATCCACGATGAGGTCGCAGGCGAGGCGCCGAGCCGTCTGCTTGGCAATCTTTTCTGGAGTCACGGAGAACCAGCTTTCGCGATCCAGAAGAATGCCCTGATCGAATCGAGAAAACAACGAGAAGCGCTTGAACCAATACTTCAGCAAAAGGTTGTCATCTTGCATAAATTCTGGAACTTTCGAGTTCTTTTTCCATTTCTTTTTCTTAATGGAACCCGACTTCACGGCGTGGAGGATCTCATCCTTTTCTTTGGGCATGTTTAACCAATTGAAGTCGCTGTCACTCTCAGATTCACTTGGGGCCTGTTGTCTAGGATTTCGACGACCCTTGGAAGTATTTTCACCAAAAGATGTTGGTAATCCGAGCAGTTTTAGCTGTTGCTCTTCGTAAATAAACTCTGGATCGTCGTTAATGGTCAGATATTCCTCACTGCATTCAGCACTTGCTGTACTGGCGTCCGTTTGATGTAGGTCTATATGCGACAAGTGCTCTCCTATATCGGTAAGGGTTTGATTAACGTCTTGAAAACCATTACACAAAACCGTTTCGTAATTCTCCAAGACGCATGAAAAAATATGCCAGAAGTGCGCGCTTTGATCGTTGGCGTGTTTTTCCCACAACTCCTGCCACGCTGTTCGCTCCTCGGGTGTGGCTAATTCAATAGCCTGCTTATATTCGGGGTGTTGTTTGTGCCACTTCTCCTCGAGAAACTCGTGACCTTCGCGTTCCCAGAAATCAAGCCAAGCAGATTGCTGTATCTCCTCTTTCCATAGAGGATTTAGACCTGCCGTACGTTCAAATACTTGGGAAAAGGTGTAAAAATGAGGATTGCTGCGTGACGTACTCAAATAATGCGAATGCATTTCCTTGGCTCTTGTTGATATTTGCCTATTTGCACAGCACTCGAATCTCAAGCCGGCGTTGAATTAACTCCTCGGCCTGGTCAATACGACTTGAGTGCCATACGCTCAGAGCGGGCCTGTAAGTTTTCTGCACCTTTTCCAAAAACTTGGTCCTGTCTCTGTCGTTGAACTTTAATCGAAGTAATTTCTCATGTAAGCCTCGCGTGGTCAGAGTGGGACTATTCGGCTTCTGCACGTTGCATAGCACCACCTCGCCACGCATAATACAGTATGCTCCGTTAGCCAAACTTCCTGTGCAGCTGTTCTCGTAGCTGAAGTTCAATAGGAGCAGGGACACGGAGCCAGTAGGCAGCCTGTATATACTGTGTTAGTAAGTAAATGATTAGTACAATCAAGTTCAAAAGCAAGTTAGTTAGTTAGTTACCTTGGCAGGTGAGGTACTGTCACGTTTTCCAACTTAAAATGGTCTGGAATGGCACATAGGCGACCAATAACTGCACATTTTCCGTAGTGAATCAGTCGATAATCAGTCTCCAGCACCAGCTCTTCAACAAGTAGATATTTGAAGAAGTCGCAGTATTTGGGAAGGTTTTCAGCTGGATCGTTGATGGGGTGTGCGATCTCACCGTCGCTCATCACTCTTTATCAACTAATATAAGAATTTAAAAATCGTTTGTCGCTTTAACATACAAGAAATGCATGCCGCTAAATACAGACAGTGTTATAAAACATACAACCTTCTACTTATAACGGGTATTTTATAGTTACACTGACAGAATAGAATATTTGACAGCCTTAACGACTGACAGTGTTGTAGGTCGCTCCAATCGCCAGCGTCGTTTTATGCATCCCTAGTACAAATAAAAAAGCGGCATTGCGAGAAAACAAATCCAATCCTCTGAAATTATTATTAAGTATTATTTGTCAGAGCAAATATCAAGCTGAACCAACATGTCGTTTATGAACCCTGTGGACATGGTAGATGAGGATGCAGCAGACTTGCAGTTTCCAAAAGGTAATAAGACCAAATCGCTAATCAGTCAAATTAGCAACCAACAAGTGAAGCAAGCCGAGTGCCACGGGGTCCACATGGTGCGCCATGTTCACCATAACAAACATTCAATTATCTCTTTACAGAGAACACTAACAGAAATCAGATCCGGCACTGCTCGGTCAAGTTTGCCCGTGCTCACACTGATGGAAAAACAGAGCATATAACTATAAATTATAACCCCCTCGCCTTCCATAATAAGGTCGAAGAAAGTGAAGCCAGGGTCGACAACGCGGCGCGTGGAACTGAGCACTCATCTGGTTCCACTGTATGTGCAATTTGTCGCTCTTGCCTCATAGATTCTTATATCAAGTGTGCCGAATGCTTGGACGTCCTGATATGCCTGCAGTGCTTTTCCCGTGGACGCGAAATCGGGGGTCATCGCAATAGCCACGCCTACATTGTAGTCCGGGATGATGTTCAGGTATTTCCCAACGCTTCCGATTGGATAGCACGAGACGAACGTGCGCTGCTGCAAGCTCTACACACCCATGGCTATGGTAACTGGGATGCTATAGCGAATGCACTTGAGCGACGTCACTCACCAGAGGAGATACGGCGGCACTATCATGATTTTTACTTCGGCGGCATCTTTGAGCGGTTGCTGGGCCTGCAGAGTGCACAAAACTGCTACCTGCCGGAGCGGATGCCATATGTGTACAAAATGCGATCCCTAGATCCGCCTCGGCATGATGATATTGCATCGATACAATTTAAGCTCAACGCGGAATACCGGTGCGCACGCGGCGACTTTGACACGCCGTACGATGCCTCCGCCGAGGGTCTCTTGTCTATAATGGTCGAACAACAACGAGCAGACGCTGATGATGAGCTTGAAAATGAGTCACTAGACAGTAATCTTGTCGAGGAACTGCAGTGTGCCCTAGTCCGAGCGTACAACCATCGTCTGAGGTAGTCTTAAAGCAGCACCATTTATTTCAACCCGCCCTAATAACAAGCCAATACCAATATATTTTTAGAGAACGTCAACGACGCTACAAAGTTATGCGTGACCATGGCCTCATCATGCCCAATCGCACACTCAGCTGGATATCCAAGTATGTAAGCGCCTTTCGTAGCGATGCCAGTTGCATGCGGTTCCTTGCCTTCATGCAAGTTTGCAAACCCATTGAGTTTGATCTACTGGTGGAGTCGCTGCGAAATTATCACGAACTACAAACCCGACTCCATTGGCTCCACGATATCCGGCAACATGGCGTGCGTACTCTCTACGGCGGATCGCTTTATACGCGTCTTAATAAGCAGCGACAGCAGGCTCAGCGGGATTATGCGCGGCAACGGCAAACCGATGCCTACGACTGGCAACAGTTGGTACACCATTTCGAAAATAATTCGAATTTCGACCAGTTGCCTCAAGGCAGTAGCTCCAGAATGTATGCGCTGTGTCCCCGTCGCAAGGCGGGTCCAATGGAAGTTGCAAGTAAGAGCTAGGATTAAACTTGCATATATTCAGAGATGGATCTCCAGTTACATAGTGAACGTTTATGATCTCTTTCTCTCTCTCTCTCTCTCTATATATATATATATATATATATATATATATATATATATATATATACCCTATTTTCCTTATGATAATATATTATTAACTTTATTAATATTATTAACTAACAGAAACCGTTTTATTTCAGCTCTGCCAGGTTACTCCAAGCTGAATGCTGGAGAGCGTACACTTTGTAGTGTGGCACGTGTGACACCTCAGGCGTATTTGGAATATAAAAACCAGCTCATTGCAGAGCAGGCAAAACGGGGTCATTTAAGGCTGGGCGATGCACGACGACTTATTAAGATCGACGTTAACAAAACGCGACAGATTTATGATTTCTTGGTGAAAAATGGCCACATTCGACCCCAAACTTTTGGCTAATCTTATAGCATTACACTCACTTGCGTTTCACTTGTAAATTACAAAAAGAAATGAAATATTTCGCATTGTAATTTATTCTCATTTACCACATATCCTTGTTTTTCAGAATTCGAGAATGCTGAAACGCTGCTCATATCGGAGGTGCACATGTTGCTCGATCATCGCAAGCGTCAAAACGAATCCGCCGACGAAGAACAGGAGTTTTCGGAGGTCTTCATGAAGACCTACGCCTACACAGACAGTTTTCGCAAATTCAAGAATAAAGAGACCATCATGTCCGTTCGCAGGTAAACAGAAAATCTCTCCTTATAATCATCATAATTAGATTTATTTTGTGTTATTCTAGTTTGCTTATGCAAAAGAAACTGCACAAATTCGAACTTGCTGCGCTGGGCAATCTCTGTCCGGAGGCGCCAGAGGAGGCAAAGGCCTTAATACCTTCTCTGGAGGGTCGTTTTGAAGATGAGGAACTACGCCAGATACTTGACGATATAGGCACCAAGCGCAGCTTACAATACTAATTTCATTTAATTATTTAGTAAATAAAACAACAAATATATAGCATTAGTTTTAAGTTTACATATATTTCAACTTTGTTTGTATTCCACAAACTCTGCTCTCTGATGAATATCCTCCCACTTAAATTCGTTTGGCTTGGACTGCAATGGAATAGTTTTCTATAAAACAATTTTATATCGATTAATGACTTGCAAACTATCGATTAAGACTAGCGAGAGTGCCGCTAAGTTATTCACAGGTTCCATATTTAAAATAGAACATTATTATTTTAAGAGAAACAAAACAGAAATCTGATGAAATAAATTAATTTTACCTTTTTAAATCTATAATGCCTGTAACAAAAAATAAAACTAAAATAAATCCTTAAAAACATAAAATCCAAACAGAAGTTCCGCTGAACATGTTCCAAAATGAACATGTGAATGTAAACGATTATTTGGAAGCCTCAAGTACAACTAAATATTCCGCAAACTTGAGATACAGAAATAAGTAAATAAATAAACAATGAACAAGGACAACTCCAGCATGCAAATGGATCCGGAGCTGGCATTGCGGTTGCTAGCAGATGGCGCCGTTTTGGCAATTGCTGGTGTTCCTGTGGGCACCGAATTCGGCATTGACTTGTGCGCGTATACCATAGGTCCAGATTTTCGTGGCGTCAAAATGATACCACCAGGTGTGCATTATGTATGGTGCGCATCCCGCGGTCCGTATGGCGACGCCGCACCTCGTGTGGGCTTCGTCCATTTCTTTCATCCTAATGAGATTCTCGTGCGTGAATGGGATAATGAATTGGAGGAGCTGCGACCGCGTCAGACACCGGATCCGGAGTTGGAGCGTGAGCGTATACGGAAGAATTTGGCACAGCTTGAGCGTGTGTTGGCACCGTATGACTATCGCTATGTATGTCAGTGGAAGGATCTAACTGGCAGCGTTACCGAAGCGTGCGTAAATCGCTGCCGGCCAGAACTAGGAACAATACGCACCAACATTGAACTACAGTCCTGCACGGATGCTGACCGGCCACGAGGTGGAGCGGACAGCATCGGCAAACGAAATACAGCTGCCAAGTTGCTGCTGCACGAGAGTGAGATGCTGCCATGTCTGAAGCCCGTTCAGGGTACTGCTCCACGCTTCTGTGCCGTGCCCACACGCGTGCCCCAGAATGCACCGCCAGCGGATATTTCGCGCCATGCGATAGACTGCATAGCAGCTGTGGATATGCTACTCGACACGTTTGAAGGCAATCCCGATGCGCTCATTGAGGAGATTCAGCTGGCGTTTGTATTCTTTCTGGTTGGCTATTCGGTAGAATCGCTGGACCACTGGCGCAAAGTGCTTGCCCTGCTGGCACATTCAGAGACCGCTGTTGGCAAATACAAATTGGTTTTCATGAAATATAGTGAAGTGCTGGCCCACCAACTGCCGCATCTGCCCGAGGAGCTAATGGCCCCCACCATCCACAACACAGTCTACAAAGATGTCCGGGAGCTGTTAGTAAACCTTTACGCTGGCGGTCTCATGGTAAACGCTGAGCGTCTAATCAAACGACTGGCCAAGAAGCTTAGCTGGCATTTTGAGGGACTGCTCGACGAGGATCCCGAAGAGCAACCCGTGATAATAGAGCTGCCCCAATAAGGCGAAGTAAACATTGCTAGAACCAATATATCTGTTTTACTTTTATTGAGGTATTTTCTCACTTTTGCGCAGGAGAGCTGAACGCTTTAACGAAGCGAATGCTGGGTGCGCAGATAGTTCCAAAGGTCCCGGGCCGTGCGTATGCTGACCATAAACTGGCACAGCTTCGTTTCTATCAGGCAGAGTATGAGGAACTTGGCCCGTTTATCCTTCAGCAGGGACTGCAATTGGTCAACATGGGCAATAAATGAGAGCTCGAAATGTATGTGGGACAAGGAACTACCTCTTCATTGTTCTCCGGTCCATTCTCGACAACAATCCATAGATCTTCGGACTCCAAATACGCACGCATTGTCATGGACCACGCCTTGTAATTGTCCAAGCCTTTCAACTTCTCAATTTGCAGTTGCAGCGTCATTTTCCAATATTTTGTTCTCTCAAGACCTACCGACGTTTTGCAAATAAATCGTTAGGCCTTTTGGCTTTCTACTTTGTGCTGCTGTCTGCCAATTTGCCTAGATTTTCATATTCAGATATACATATAAGCAATTGTATATGGCATATGACATGCCGTATTGTATGTGGCGCACCTCTTTTGTTATATGCTTGTGCTAGTGGTGGTGGTGGTGGTTGTTCATACACAACCCAAACAATGGCCACTAGACCTAGTTCCACTGCAGTTGCAAGTGCATTCAATGCCACTGGCTTTGGCATTGAGCTGAAGTGGACTCGAGCACTTTCAGACGTGGCTCTACTGCATTGCCGTGTCTCCGACGAGCGTCTGCTGCTGATGCACTATTGGCTATTTAAATTTTTTGGAAAAATGCTGCCTTCCATTTAAACTTGTCCCAAATCAACTCCTGGATTAAGTGAAAACATCTGTAATCTAAATACCGAATTACTAAATGAAATAAATTAAACAATATCTGCAATGCTAAGCGACGTGGATCTTTCATTTTTAAGCACAGGAGGTGGGGAAAGGCTGTAAGATATGCAATGGAATTTGAGTAAGATATTAACCTATATGTATCCTCTTTAATATGGAAACAATAATTGTTCATAATGTAAGAAAGCATGTAAAATTATAAGAAATAGTAACCCGCTTATTCATATAGGCCCCACCTTCTCTGCCGATGCTGAATCAATCAACAATGGAATATTAATTTATGCTCAATTTTTTTATAATTATTTTTATTTGAAATGAATACGAATGTCAGTTTAGCTGTTTGCTGATTTTCTTGGTTTTCTTTTGTCATTTAAGAAACTTGTGTTTTTCGATATTGTTTAAGTATTTACTGCTGCCTAACACTTTTCTGCTCGGCTCTTAACGGCTGCGTTCTCAATATAAACACATACATACACCTATATATAAATATAAATATATATATATATATATATATATATATATATATATATATATATATATATATATATATATATATATATATATATATATATATATATATTTCGTGTGCGTATATATTTATACAATTTTCTCATTCCCAAGAAAAATGCAAGCGGAAAGTGTGTTGAAGAGCATCACGTGGAAACGAATGATCTTCAATTTGGTTATTAAGGTTGTTGTTCTGGAACGCAGCAACAAAGAGGGAAAACGTAAAACTTGAAGTTTCTGATCTTTCAGTTTCAGCTAAAATAAATAATATATTTACTGGCTTGTTCTTATTATTGTTTTTAAATGCAAACAGTTGTCGCAGGTAGTTATTTGGGGATGATATTTTCACGTGGAAATATTCGAATTCGAATTCTCTACAAATTACATAAGTGGTAGGCATAGAAAATATACAAGTACATATATCTGAATGTATATATACTAAGTTGTATACAATATATATTTAAATATATGTGTACCATTTATTTAGCAACTACAAATACTTTTCTGTTTATGAAATGCTTGTGTCGAAGTGAATTCAAAAACGTTAAACAAACGCGATTACTTATCAAAACTCTAACGTAAACTGCGCCTAATCCTTTCATATGCGAGCAATAGAGCGGTGAGAGAACGAGATAAATAAAATAGTCAACCGAGAAGGGAGCCGGTTGCTCGGTGTGTTTGTTTTTCGTGTCTGTGTCTTGTCTGTGTACAATACACTAACATACATACAAATTTTAAGCTTAAGAATTTGTTTTACTTTTATTCGTTCGAATTGCGGCTTAGCTAACATTCCTTCTTTCGACTCATAGTTTATTCTTATTTAAGCTTGACTTTGTTTTTGTTTGCTCATTTCATTCTTACTTCACATTTGCTTTTTGTTTCGTACTAAATTAAAATTAATTGTTGCTGTTTTGTTTATGCATTTGCCTTATACATTTTCTTTTGGTATTTATTTTTCTTTTTTTACGTTAGGCTTTAATTCAATTTGCGCTTAATCAATTTTGTATTTTTTTCGTTTTTTTGTTATTTGTTTTTGAGTGTTATTTCCTTTTAATTTATTTAATTTCATTACTTTATGACTGGCTTAAAATTAAAATTGAAGTTGTGAATTGTATGTGTTCTCATTTGTATGTCGATACGATTGCAAATTATGATTATTATGCCAACTTTCGAATGAAATGTATGTTTTGCTTACTGTGTGTGTTTGAGTGTGTGTGTGTGTGTGTGTGTGTGTGTGTGTGTGTATTTAGTTTGAAATGAGTTTATTTTGTTTTCGCTTCTCAGAATTAAATATAATATTTATTTAAATATAATATAATGCTTTTGTTTCTCGAATGCAAAAAATTTTAAATGTAGTAGAGTTGCTTGTTGTTGTTGCTGCTGCTGCTGCTGCTATAGCTTTGGGAACCAGGACAAAGATTTGCCTTCCACAGCGAAGACGGCGACGACGACGGCGGCTGCACCTAATTCTAGCCCCAACAACAGCCATGCCCATGACCACCCTTAGGTTGTGCCGCTTTCTTTGAATTTGTTGTATTTATTTTGTGGTGTGTTGCTACTTGCTGCTGATGGTTGCCATTGTGGTTGCTCATGTTCTTTTTGTTCTTACTGTTACATTTCTGTGGTTGCTGTTGCCCCTGTAGTTGTATTCACTTATCGTTGCTGTTGATTCTTGTTGCTGATGATGCTGCTGATGTTGTTCTTGTTTACTACCCGGTTGCGCGTGTTGTTTTTATTGTTGCATGCATATATATTATATGTATTATATTTACTTTAGAAGGTATATGTTTTTGTTTTTAAATGGAAGGGCGGGGGTTTACTTAAATTACGACACATCCTGATCCTCAACATCCTGAATTTCCTGTTTGGGCTCGCCATCGCCTGTTGTGGAGTCTGTATTGAGGTGTAGGTCAAGATTTATTTTCGATTAGTCAATGGAAATTAAAAAAAAAAGTAACTAAAATAAAGCAATATTGATTATGCACGATTACGCACCATCTGCCTGCATATCGGACGTCCATAATGTGAGGTTATCCCGCAGAAGCTGCATAATCAGTGTCGAGTCTTTGTAGCTCTCTTCGCTTAGCGTATCCAACTCAGCGATGGCATCATCAAATGCGGCTTTCGCCAAGCGGCAAGCGCGATCCGGTGAATTGAGAATCTCATAGTAAAACACCTAAGATTAAGAAATAAAACATGATTTGGATTTGATATTTAAAAAAACATTTTCCGCATCTCACTTACCGAGAAGTTCAAAGCCAGACCCAAGCGAATGGGATGTGTTGGTGGCAGATCGTTCATGGCAATATCACTTGCTGCCTTGTAGGCAATCAACGAATTCTCCGCAGCATCCTTTCGGTCCGAACCGGTAGCAAACTCGGCCAAATAACGATGGTAGTCGCCCTTCATCTTATAGTAGAATACTTTACTTTCGCCGGTCGTGGCGCATGGAATGAGATGTTTCTCGAGCACATTTAATATGTCCGAGCAAATGTCGCGCAACTCCTTTTCCACCTGACCACGGTAGGTCTTAATCATTTCCAATTTCTCTTCAGCGCCCTTGTTCTCCTCCTTCTGTTCAATGGAGGTAATGATGCGCCAGGAGGCGCGACGTGCTCCGATTACGTTCTTGTAGGCAACCGATAACAAATTACGCTCCTCGACGGTCAGCTCGACGTCCATGGAGGCGACCTTCTTCATGGCCTCCACCATTTCTGTAAGTGCACGACAACATAGCGAATTATATTAGGCGTTAAAAATATGCCAATTTATAAAATAAAATTACTGCCGGCATATGTGATATATGGAAATAAATATTCTATCAATATATATCATTTACCTCAACTTAGTATCCACTGTAGTTGTTTGCTTTTTCATATTTATCGGCAATCCCGCACACACTCACATATTCACTACTCACTATCTATGCGTAGGCTCACTCCCAATCTTTAATGACATAACCTATCACACATTCAGGTAGATGATATATGTATATAGCTCTTTCCTGTGACTGCTTATAGCTCGTTTTAGACCGATTTTGTCATGGAGTTGATAACAACAATCAGGAACGTAACCCATCGCCAGACACATTGTTGCACATTTCCCTCTCTATCGCTCTCTAAACTGAGCCACATTGACAAAGGCGTCATCGGCTCAAAATCGCGTCATGAATCACATGCATTTGCAGTGACTGTGATTTCAACAGAAAAAAAAAACTGCAACTTCTGAGCCGACGTTATTTTTGTGTGCGTATTGATAACATACACACACAAATTATATATATATATATATATATATATATATATATATATATATATATATATATATATATATATATATATATATATATATATATATATATATATATATATATATATATATATATATATATATATATATATATATATATATATATATATTGTTGTGTGTGTGTGTGTGTGTGTGTGTGTGTGTGTGTGTGTGTGTGTGTGTGTGTGTGTGTGTGTGTGTGTGTGTGTGTGTGTGTGTGTATGTGTGTGTGTAGCGCACACTGAAACAAATCAGCGCTAAATAGAGTAATTGTGGCATTCTGACTTTGTGTGCAATGCTTTTTCTCTCTCTCTTTCTCTAGCAGTATGTATGTACATAAGTATGAACGCCTCCCCAATCACACCCCTCATGATTTTACGTTCAAACAGCGGGAGCTCTGTTATTCGTTTTGCTTTTCTATACTGCTGCAGCACGTAGCTGTGAAAATTCGAATAAAGTTGCCTGTATGATTCACTCTGCTCAATTTAGTAGCATCTCGTCCGTCGTTGCCTCTTTTCGGCGAACTTCAAATTGTTGTTTGGCATTGGCACAGACTCGTAATGCATTTTCCAACACTGAGCGTCAGTTTGCAATGCATCAGAGCAATTTTTGCAACTTCCCAAAATATACAAGCCCACATAATATGAAATAGTTGAACTCAAATTCCCAGTGCATGATAACGCAAAGGCGACAAAATAAGATAGGCCAAAAAGTCAAAGTAAACAGCGCAAAGTATAAAAATTAAAGGCGGCGCCCACCTAACCACACCCACCCTAGGTACGCCCACATACAACCACAACCCGTCACATTAATATACTGTTTAAACCTTTGAAATTTTTTTTCTTTACAAAAGGATCTCTAGATCGAGGTGTGCCCTTGGATTGTCAAGGCATAATAAAAGAGGGTAAAAAAAAACTAAAATCTTTTGCATAATCTATAGACATATAGGTGATCGGCCACATAATTGCAATTTTATATTCCTCAGGTTGCTAGCATACGTTTATGCCGTTAGAAAGATGTAATTACACAAACAAAAAAACATAATATAAAACACGAACTGGCGCAGTCAAATCTGTAACATTTTGTAAAGTCTTTCCTCTGCCTCTTTCTCTTTTCTATTGACGACATTAAGCTGAACGTCAACAAAAAAAAAGTATAAAAAGTGCACAGCAGCGACCTCGAAAAGATGTAGCTAGAAGAAACGGGAGCAGCAGTAGTCCGCACCTGAGAGCACATTCAAAGGCTAACTACCGCTGCTGACGTTAATGTATATATAGAGAAGGGGGTGGAGGGGGGACGCGGTGTGGTAGCGACGTAGGGGCTGAAGCAGGTCTAGGAGAGAAGCAAGCCAGACGTTGCCGGCTGCCTGGAATGCATTTGTATTAGTCTCTCCAGCATGACCAAAGCTGTCGCAAGTGCGACAAGGCCAACGCCAAGTGCTCACACTAATACACAGACGAGGGCAGTGCGGAGCTCACGCAGGCAAAAATAAGAAGAAAAACATGTGATACAGACTTTAAATGTTCACGTCAGTATGTGTGAGTAAGTCTGTGTGTGTGCGTGACCGCAGTGGCTGCTAATAGTTGATTGACTTCTTTGGAGCGCCGAAGCAGCAGCACCAAGAGGGACGGAGATAAAAATTCTGCCTGTGTTAAGTGTCGGCAGTATTCCCGACAATTGCTAGTAGAATTGTTAGTTATAATTACTTCAGTTAATGCTTATGTTCGAATGTAAGAAGCATTAGCAAACTTATGACCACCACTGTATTGTGTGGCAAAAGAGGCATCAGTCAGTGTGTCTGCAACACTAGTTATCTCGTTTTAACACACACGGAAACACATTTGAGCGACGACGTCGTTGAGCGCGCGCGCTTTTTAGTCAATTCCCAAAAACGCTAGCTGCTGCTGATGCCTAGCGCTTTGCATTTTGAGCAGCCGTAGCATTTTAATTAATTGAAGTATTTTTAATTAAATAAGCAGCCAGCAACAATACAGTTTTCGACCGAGATGGTGTGAGCAGTTAAGATAGTAGCGGTGAGCGTGCGTATGCCGCCTCTCTGAGGCGGCATACATACATATGTACACACACATGCGCACAGAAGCATGAGTAATACTAGTGCAAATTTTTTTCATTTCTGCACTATCAGGCAGAGTTGCCAAGTTCCTGCCCCCCAATAATGCGAGAAAGTTCTTTTGAAAAAAAATATATATATATATATGAAAAAGGGACTATCACTTATTTGCATAAAACCAAAAATAAAACAAAATAAAATATCTGAAATTTCTGTCTACACAGTCACTGATCGTTACTCAAGCGACTATTTGTGAGGGGCCAGTCACACAATCGATTCATTCATCGATTTTTCGCAGGCATGATGACGACGTCGCCGCCGCCTTGCTGCTGCGCAACAAAAGCACATTTTGAGTGGCGACGAAGTAGAGCGAAAGGAACAAGAGAACGAAAAAAGTTTTCGTCTCATTGATTTCGAATACAGGCAAATGCGAACCGTTAACATATTTAAATATGTATTTAGTTATGTTGCTCCTCTATAATGGAGCAAGTTGGTTATTTTCTTTACTCGAAGTTTGACTTGGCAACACAAAAGCAACTACGAAACAGCCCTTAGCAACGATGTAATTTCCCCGCTGCGCAGCCCTTGCGCGCCTATCACCGAGCACTAAATACACAAAATTTCAACTTGAAAAATCCCCCATCCTAAATATTTTCTTAGTCCAGTAAAACTACACATATATATGTATATATACATCTACATATAAAATAATACGCAACAAAGTTTCTTTTTGCAACAGCCAACGCAAAAACGAAACCACGCGAATTTTTGCCGGTAAAAATCAGGTTTGTTTTACATGTTTCTTTTGCAGTCTTTCTTTTCTACAGCGCGCTGGCTCGCTGCCTCGCCTCCTCGTCATCTTCTTTTTCATTCGGTATTCCGTCTTTTCGCAGAAACACTACTCATCGGATGCGGCGACGCCGACTCGACGCTTCTGACAAAAGCCATTGGTAAGGTAGAAAGGCAGAGGGGCACACCTACACATGTCTGCAAAATTAATAATTGCTACTTTTCTTGTCACCCACTGTATAAATTGTGGATATTTTCCACAAATTTCGACGTAGCGCAGGCCACGCGACGACTATATCTCTGGACCCCTCCCCAAAACTTGGCGCTCCGCTGACTAAAAAATTTGTCTCCCCGTTTTTTTTACTCACCATCGTAGCGTTCGGCCTGTTCGGCCAATTTTGCCTTGTAGACGTTATTTTCACGTTCAGTCATTGTGTTTAAATCCTTTTTTGTAAAATTAATCCACAGAAAAAATTATTTTAAATGCTCCCGGTACGTGCGGCGTCGATTGTTCTGCTGCTGTCTTCGTCGCCTTCTTTTTCTCTACTGCTTTTTGAGTTGACAAGCGCTCTGCTTAGCTCACTCGCACGCTCGGTTCGGCTGCCGTTCCGTTTTCAATGTCGTCGTGGACGCTACACGAATCTGCGAGTACAGTAAAGAACGTTTGGGGGTAAAATGAATAATTTAAGCACTGAGAACGAGCGTGCATCAAAAAAGTTTTTCAGTTTGTACAACTATTTATAATGTTAACTGTCTTTCCACACACACTGTCACAAGACGACATTAATTTGAAATTTTTGATTGATTTTAAAACGCTTACTTTGTCGTCGGTCGCTCAAAAATGTCTCTGAGAATGAGAGGCAGAGGCGCGGCAAAAAAAAGATGGCTCTTGAGTGGCGATGCGCGACATATTATAAACTATCGATAATTCCAAACTATCGTACGATAAACAAGAAAAATATTTCGGTATAATGCCAATTAATATATTTATTATCATTATAATAGTCATGATTTTCTTTTGAATTATTAATTAAAATATTCTCAATCAAATTTGTCACAATCAATTTTGATTTCTGATAAAATGTTAGCGATAGTGCTAACTTTAGTACTGTCGCTCATATCTCTCTCTCTTTTGTGTACTAAAAAAGTACCAAAAAGTGTTTTAAATAAAAATATGAGATTAAAAAGTCAACAGTATTTTCCAACATTTGGATTGGTTACAAGATCTGAAGACTAATTTTTTGATTTACTGAGCTTCACACATTTTTCGATAGTTTAGCTCGAATTGTAGGGCTACGCATTCGCATTCATTCTAAAAAATATTCACTGCTCTTTTTATTGTCTTATTTGTTTTATTTTATAATCTTAATTAACCATTTCCTAGTAAATTATTAAAGATGACATATTCCTGAATCTTTAATCAGCCGAGGAGTTTGATTAAGTTGAAAATATCCACTGTTGCTAACATTTGCAAAAATGTTAATGCTAAAATACTGTTATTGTCGATTGTCTGTTATATCTCTTTCCCATCTGTTCGGTTAAAAGACAACACAAAAATAGTGGCAGAGAATGGAAGGAGATGGCCGAAGAGATAGTTTCAATAAATTTCTAATATGAAATTACTAAATGTAAGCTATTTCGTTTTACATTCAATGCATATTTGAATATATATTTATGAAAAAACAGTTAATAGCAGAGGCGAAAAGAGAAAACAGTCAGTTTGAGCAACTACATATTGGCTCCATTAAAAAATCGAATTAAGGTCGATTTTGAAAGGACTTGACATCTATTCGTGCCACGATGACTCTAAACTTGGGAGGATGGATACACAGTTTTACAGTAACTGATACGCAACAGCACAAGGGAGGATATACAATTTACAAGATTACATCGATTGTGAGTACCTTTTGGCTTGAAGGAATTATAAACCTAATTGGAACACTTGATTGCTAGGTCTTTCCACGCTCGGTGCCTCAGGCATTAACCTGCCTTGTGGTATGGAAACGATTCCATGAGATTAAACGGCTGCACAGGGAACTCAGTCGCCGGCACAAAAGTATGCAGTTGCCGGGTAAAGTGCCCGAGCCAACAGACAGCAGCTACTTTAAGCGCTTCGATGAGAATGTGATACAGCTACGCAAAGACTATATACTAGTACTGCTCGACTTTGCAGCCCAGCATCCGGTGCTGTACAAATGCAACAGTTTCACGCAGTTCTTCAGCGAGGCGCAATCGCCAAATTCATCACCGCTGCGAAAATTATATGTGGAGCGCTCTCTCAAGATACCTGGCACTGGAGCGATAGCTGAAATCTGCGATAAACTCGATTTGCCCTACGATCCGCACGACGCCAATGGCATAGTGCTTTTGGATCCACGTTGCGACAAGCTTAGCAGCGATAGCGAGCCAAACGAAGTGCAGCAGCAACAGCAACCCAGTGAAGATAAGATTGATGAGAAAGAGGAACAGCAGTCTAAGCGCGACTATACACGCCTCCTCACGCCCATGGCCTCCGTAGAGAGCGAAGACAGCGATTACATTTATGAGGCGGCCTTGGAGTTCAGCCACGCTGTGCAGGCGGAGGTTAATTTGGAGTACGAAGACGCCCATAGGCGGTACAAGCACGGCGTGGAGCTACTTCTTGTCGGTGCTAAGTGTGATGGCAACGAGGATCGCAAGTTTATAGCTAAGGCCAAGATTGCCAAGTACTTGGCGCGTGCTGATGATATCTATGCAAATTTCCTGCGCTCCGATGTCGGTCGCGACGGAAACAGAAAGCTGCAGTTCCAACTATCGCTGGATGAAGTGGACAATGTAACGAAATTGGAATGTGCCTGGAATCAGTTGGCCAAGTACAAGGTGCTGAAAGTGCTGGGAGATCGAGTCATGCAGGTGCAGTGCATCACAGAACCACAGCCGCGAGCGACGTGCATTATGAAAGGCATCGAGAAGCCGGCAAGCAATTCGCCCACCCAAAGCATCTTTCTGCCACAGCGCGTGCCCTACATGTGCCAACTGCTGGCATACTTCCAGTCGGACCAGAAGATTTTCCTGCTGCTCAAGCAGGCGGAGGGCGGACGTCTTTATGACTATATACAAAGCTACACACCTGCGACCAGCAAAAGCCTTGACTATTCCAACTTATTCCCTGCTGAGCAGCCATTGACAGTTGCCAGTGATGTCACCGAGTTGGTGCGTAGCTCGCAACAGCTGCTCAAATCCGTCTCACATACTCTGAGTAACTTGCAAGCGGGAGTGCAGACACCGAGCCGACAGAGGACAGCGGTCAGACGCTTGCCTGAGGTCTGCTTGCGTCAATGGGCTTGCGAGCTGGCAGTGGCCATACACAGTCTGCATGCCAAGGGCGTTATCTTGCGGGATCTACATATGGAAAACATTTTGCTGGGAAAGTCGGGCCAACTAATGCTCACATACTTCTATCAGAACGAGGGCCTCAGCTCCGATGACAACTATGTGCACAAGGCGCTAAGCTTCGTAGCCTTAAACAATCATTTCGTGGCACCGGAACGACCACTTACCTTTCGCTCCGATTGGTGGAGCTACGGAATGGTTCTCTACCAGCTGCTCTTTGGTGTGGTAAGTTGCTTAAAGCCTTATGCCTGTGTAATTCAACTAAATGATTTGCTATTGCAGTCCTACAAGGCTATGCATCCTGGTCAACTGGAACTCTATGGATGCGTGCAATATCCGTCGGATCGCTTGGACATATCGGATAATGCGCGAGATTTGCTAGAGCAGCTGCTTCAACTGTCGCCAGAACACCGCTTGGACTATGACCAGCTGCAGGCACATCCATTTTTTGAAGGCATCGATTGGCAAACAGTTGTGGAGCAAGGCAACGTTGCCTCTCAGTTAGTTGCCTCTTAGTTAGTTAATAGTTTGGCGAAAAGTCAGAAAACGAATCGAATTTGAGGACCTTTAAGAATCTTGGTTAGAACAAAATTATTTTGTTGTGCATGAATATATGAACAAAGTATGATCTGATCCTTTATATTTTTTGATTTTGTTGTTTTCCGTTCATAGTTATGTTTGACATGAATTCTGTGCGGTACAAAAAATATGTTGCTTTATTCTTTAATATAAATGTATTATAGCTTATGTGTATATACATTGCAAATTCCTAGAGTATTCCATATTAAGAAGAAAGCTAGATCTTAGACTAATGAAACGTGAAGCTACTGAAACTCGAAATTAGAACACTAAGATATACCATATACCATATGTATTACCATATTATTCTCTTGTTTATATACTATACGCCAATTATACAAACATACAAACACTTTATTGTCTATCTACACAACAGTTTTTGATACTCTACTCTTATACATACAACTAAGGAGCCAGAGCTGAGGCGAAGCGCGAGGCAGGACCCCATCGATCTCTGGTCACGGCTAATAAGGCACATTTGGAATGCGTTCCAATGCATGTTGGCCATTGGGAAGAGCCAACAGCGATTGGTTTTCTATTTTTGATAGTAAGGCTAATAAAAAGCATTAAGTTTTGGCAAGACTTGTTGATTTTGTTGTTGCTGTTGTTGTTGTTGTTGGTCAACTTAACTAGGCTTAAAGTTAGAAGGAACCCACCCATGGCAGCAATTCTGCTAATTGCTCCATATTTTCTATTTTTCGATCGTATTTTCTATAACTCGAGGACTACTTGAAATGCTGCACACACACACACGCACGCGCGCACGTACGCATATAACGGCTTTTTGGGCAGCGTCGGTGTGATTGGATTCTAGAATCAAAATGGCCGCTTGAAGCGTGCTGCTGCGCATACGGCGACAGAGGCAGAGGCAGGAACGAAGCGTCGCTGCTGACGTCGATGTGTGAGCATTTCTCTTAGTTCAAAAAAGGCGGCAGGACATAGCTTTGCGCCTGCTGCTGCTGCTGCTGTTGCTGCTGCTGAACACTGACGCCTGACTCCTCGCTCTTGATCACAGTATGCAAGGCACTGTCGTTGTCATCGCTGCCAGAAGTTGCAGTGCCTGGGGCCACAGCGCTGACATAGTGATGCCCATCCATGTGGCAGGTGGCTGTGTTCTCCTCGAGTCCTGTCGGCGGTTGGCACTGCACTTGCACATATTTAGCCTCCTCCGCACTGAGATACTTTCCGTTCAGCTGCTGGTGTACGGTGATCAGCTGGGTGCTGGTGCTCCCGTCGAGATGCTGCTGCTGCTGCTGCTGCTGCAGATCTGTCGCCTGGTAACCATCGCCAGCTTCAGGGTTGCCGCCTGCTGTGCCGCCGCCACCGCCGGAGCCGTTCATCTCGATGCGCGGCGGGCTGCCGTAGTCAAAGTGGCGCATGGGGAACAGCTGGCTCTCGTGCACATAGGTGCCGTACTGGCCGGAGTAGGTGCCATAGGGACTCGCAGCCGGAGAGAGCAGGCTGAACTGTGGGCTCAGCTCGTAGGGTGTCTGGTAGCTGGTCCAGCTGTCCATGCTGCCCGGCGGCGTTACCGTCGTCGTCTGCGGGAAGCTGGCAAAAGGCGGCGCCAACGTGCTGTTCAGCGCGGCCGTCGGCGGCGTGTTCGTCTTGATATAGCCGGTCTTCCGAGGCGGCTCGTGCTTGCGCCATTTGGCCCGTCGATTCTGGAACCAGACCTGCACCCGCGACTCACTCAAATTCAGCTTGATGGCCAGCTCCTCGCGCGCAAACACATCCGGATACGGAGCACGCTCGAACGCACGCTCCAATTCCTCGAGTTGATAGGCCGTAAAGGTGGTTCTGAAAATGCAGAAGAACAGCATATGATCGAGGGTGAGAAAAGGACACGATGATGGATGAGTTGTATAATAAAGGGATCCTGGACTACTTATATTGTCTAGGATAGTCAATTAGCCTTTTCTGCTTAGGCTTTTCCAGCTTTAAGAAACTTATTTGCAACAATTTGTTTCATGGTATTTGTATTAAGGATATTAAGGACATTTCGGACTAACTGTAGCTAAAAGCGAAATGTATTTTCTCTTTATATTAGATTTCAGTTTTAGATTCTTAAAATTTGAATAAATTATTCTTTCTGATTTTCAAGTATCAATTATCATATAACACAAAGATATTCTTGTAAATTCATGCTTTAGTTAAGCTCAGCACAGGACATAATTGCTTTTCCTTTGCTTTATATAGTGCAGTATTATAAATAATAGATATTCACTTAAGTTTCAGTTTAGTCACCTTACACTGGACCCCCTGTCGTTCAGACCATCCATATTCATGGACTGTGGCTAACTCTGTCGCCAAGCGCATTAAGTATACGCCCCGTTGCGCGGTATATAAATTGTGAAATAATTTCATTGATTTCCCGTCGTTAAGTTAATTGGAAATTGTTTTGTCAGCACTTACCTCGTTTTCTTTTTTTTGATGCCATTGGGATCGCCCTTCTTCTTGCTGTTGTCCTTTTTGGCGGCTGGCACAGGCACCACGCCGCCAACAGCCGAGCCCGCTGAGCCCGCTCCACCCGCGGCGGGGACAACGGAGCTGTTGCTGCTGTTGTTGTTGTTGTTGCTGTTGTTGTTGTTGCTGCTGGCATTGCTGCTGTTGCTGGCGGGATTGCCATTGCTGATGCCATTCGGTGTCGAGGATCCATTCTCCAGCTGAACGCACATTTCCTCCGGCTTCTTATGCTTGCCATTCGCCGAGCTGCTGAGCAGCAGCGGCGTCGCCTCCAGCAACCCGTTGCCATTGCCGTTGCTGGCATCGTCATGGCTATGGGCGTGGCCATGTGTATGGCTATGATGGGGACTGCCGCCGTACAGATGCTGCTGGTGCTGCAGCTGAACATGCTGAGGCTCGTAGGGATCCTTGGGCGAGTACTCCAACTTGCCATTCAGCGCATGATAATCATTCATAATGCCCACCAGTTGCTGCTGCTGCTGCTGTTGCTGGGGAGGCTTGTGGTGCAGCATGCCATTGTGGTTGTGCGGATGCGAGAGTGGCGGCGGCGGCGTCACTGCGTAATGCTGATGATGCTGCTGGGATTGCTGCTGCTGCTCCACGAGCTTCTGGGGCGTGGTCATGTACTCGTACTTCTGGCTGGGCGAGAAGCAGCCCAACTTGTTGCCAAAGTCCATTTTCTGTGCATAGTTGGGCGAGCCAGAGCCGCCGCCGCCATTTGGCAAGATTGTGTTGCAGTCGGGCAGCCGCTGCTGCTGCTGCTGCTGGCTGCACAGCTCGTGGACGACGTTGCCCAGCATCACGGGATGCAGGCTGCTGTGCGTGACCGTCGCCGTGGATGTGGGAAGCAATGGCTTGCTGGAGCCCAGTGGACTCAGAGGGCCTCCGCTGAAGTCGCCAAAGATCTGATCATCGAAGCTGGCGTGCTCCATTTCAAGGGGAAGCAGGCAATAACCACACGCACACACACACACACAGAGAGAGACACTAAACCACTTGCTAAAGTTCTTTTTGATATGGTGTTGTTGAAGTGTTAATCCATTTAGTCGGTAATCAGAGTGCGCGCCAAGCGAAATCAAAATCAATTGTCACTGATCACTAATTGTAGTAAATGAATTAATTGCATTTAGTTTTTGGCGCACGCGCAAAACCATTTGCCTTCACTGGGGGGCGCTCCTGTTGGTTGGTCGATGCTGCAGCGAGACTCACTCACTCACTGCAATAACTCAGTTCCGTGCACTGCGAACCGCTCGACTCTGCGCCTGTGGCCTTAATTGAGCACACAAGTCGCGGTGATTGCCCTTTTATACCAATTTGCTGGCAGCGACGCAGCGCAGCCCGTTTCGACCAATCAGCGACGAGCAATGGCCGCCGCCACAGCAGCGCGACGCAAGAGCGAGCGAGAGAGACAGAGCGAGAGCAACGAGCGAGAGACCGGCTGCGTGGTTTGTGTTTCTGTTTTATGCTGGCGCGTGTGACTTTTTGCTTCTGCCTTTGCCTTTGCCTTTGAATTTGGTTTTGTCTTTGGCTTTAGAGCCGAGCCAACGTGGGGTGTGGTTTTTTGTTGCCCTGAGAATCTGCTCGCCGCCAGTTTGCGACTGGCTTTATACGCATAGTTTTCCGCTGCTTAGCAGCCAGCAGAACAGCATCGAAATATCCTGGGAAAATTGGTATCAGGGCTATTTCCTTATAAGCTTTTAAGCAATATTGTACTTTATAAGCTATAACATTCCGAATGTTTGTCTTCTCAATATTATAGCACATTCATGTCAACTGTTTAATAATGATTAATAGATTATTAAATTTAAAGTGTGATAAATGTTTCTCAATACAATAAAATACAATGTATATGCATTTATTTTGAGATATTCTGCATTATTTAAATAGTGAATTTTCGATCACCTGCCTGCATGTCCGCAAATGTTTTCCATTCGATTAGCTGTGGTCAACACGAATCCCTGTACACGCCTATTACCAGCCACATTTATTCATCATTCTAATTGGAATTCTCTCACGCCATACGATCGCATGAGGGTCGTGTTGTTATTTCCTACCACCACATGACCTCAAGGATCGTGTCGCACGCTGGCGAGGCCATCTCTCACTCTCAATCCCTCTCTCTGCTGCGCGTGCCACCCTCTCCTCTAAGCTGAACCTCACCCTTGAAGGACTGGCGCGCGTTTGGTTGTGTGCTCGACCTTTTGGCCAAATGCTGGTATCGGACAGACGGGCACTTACGAGTCATCAAATTGTGGGTCATTGCAATGGATTTTAAGATTTCCCAAAAGGAATTCCGCTGTGTGAATCGAATATCTCGTCTGACTATTGAAGCGTCTCAGTTGACTTGCAAGCTTTGCATTTGTTGTAAATTATATATAATAAGACTAACTAATATTGTCCAATCTGGGACAAGTTTAAGGTCTGACTTTAAATGAGGTTGATGAATCAATAGACTGTTATGTCTGTGAAGAACAACTCTGCACGTGAACAATGTAGTAAATGCACGTGAATTTCAATACCTATTGAGAGTCTCTAATGATATGCGGAACGATGATCTGATGAACTCAAAAGGTAGACAGAAAGACAAACATATGATGTAATAGAAGGATATTATAAAAGACTTAAAAACTCTTCGAATTAGTAGCACCTATTTGATCTCATCCAATGCCAGGTGCCAATCATTATACTCCAAATATATTGAACATCATTTAATAGAGGTTTTAGTCAATCCACACCCCCAATCCGGAGACTGGCAAGCATAGCTTCTGCCCGCATTGACCTTGCGAAATAAACAACAACTTGAACCTGAAGTTCCCAGGATCAGCGCTAGGATCAACACACAAATTCCCATTTTTATGCCCATGAAAGAATCTCACAGCAACAATTTGATACTTTTGGTCGCGCTATGCGGCAACAGCGACGGATTTGTCTTTGCAGGTTTCAAAATGCGGGCAGCGGAAATAGAATCGAGAATGGGAAACAAACACGCGATCGGCGCTGAGCAAAGGAAAGAAGCCACCCCACAGTTGAGGAGATGATGCGACCCAGCCCAAGTCGTGTGAATAATCAGACAACATTTTGCATTGCGATTGCGCCAATTATGTGGGCACTCATACGGTGCGGGAATATCCTCGGGTGGGATGCACGAGAGCGGGCTGTCCTGTTGCCTCAAGGCTTTGAGGGTTAAGAAAAGTCAACGAGCATCTGATCGATATCAAAAGTCAATGACAATGGGGCGACTGGAGGGGTCGAGCAAAGGACGCGGACTCAGTTAATGATTAACCAAGATATCGGCAATACCTTGGAAATCTCGATTTGATCTTAACTATCTCGAAGAGTATACTAATGAGAGGTCATGGAATGGGGGTTAAGGTTCATGTTGAAATGATTATTTGGCCGTTGCTTATAATATGGCAACTAATGGTAAGCACCATAATGATATGCGCTGAGATCAAGTACAGATTTGCGTCTTGGGTTTCTTCATCAGCCTGTGAAACTTGGTACAGTTTGTCACACAAACCAAATTGCGCTGCCTAAACTTTTGTTGTTGAATGCGAGAGCCACTGCGACAATTTTTCATATTTTTTCCATAACCATTAAGATACACACACACACACACACACACACACACACACTCACACACAAGCACAGGTCGCACTTGTTCACATTTGTTTTGAACCCAGTGACAGTCACTCCTCAGCCTCAGCATCAGCCCGGCATCATCATCATCGTTCAGCATTCAGCATTCTCATCCTCCAGTTGAATATTATCACATTGTATTACGATATACTTATGCATATATGAATTTTTGTTTATTTTGCTTTTTGCTATGCCCCTTCACATATATATGTACATACGTATATATCTACGTTCACAGACACATACACATACACATACACACATATACTATATATGTTATATATGTGATCGTATAGCTCGCACTCGTATGTAATTGTGATCTGCGCCAACGAAATTCCAATATGGCGTACACACACACACACACACACACACACTTACGTATACACACATACACAGACTCACGCAGATATGTATATATGCACATAGTGTCAGAGTCCAGAGTTGGGCAAAGCAGTTCACCAATACAGTCGCAGTCAATTAAGCTTCGTTAAGATCAATTTAAAATCCCGCATAAAATATCAAATAGTTTTTGTACTTTAGTTCCATTTCTGCTGTCGCTATTTGTTGTCGGCTGTCGGGCAGACGCTCTCCAGCCAGCGACAACAGCGACGTTTCGAAATCCGCAGCCCACGGTACGAGACAATGTCTCCAAGTCGGAACGGCCCCAGGCCCCGCCATGACAAAGATGTATAGTTTTTCATATTTTGTTAATTCTCTATGGCACTTTGGGGTTGCAGTTGCCCATTGTCCACTCGTTGCCTGTCCACTTGTTACCCCCTTTAGCATAGCACTTTACATGATCAGACTCTGCGCAGGCTCCATGACAACGGATGTGCGGACGCTTTTGACATCTGACCCAACCGATCACGAGCTATAAGACTATTTACAGCCATCAGTCACGGCATCTGCCCCTGACTCGTTGCCACAAGAGCTACTCTAAAAATATTCAAATACTTGTTGTTGCTGTTATACTTTAGCGAAATCAAATCATATATGCATATACTAGCCTTATACTAATGTATTATAATGTAAAATGTTTCATTAACTTGCGAGTTTTTAACAATACGAGTCTTTACGGCCAGTTTGGGAACTTAAATTCATTTCTCATTGCTCTTTGCTCACAACTGTTAAAATTAAATTTGAAATACTGTTCAAAAAATTATTCAAAATATTATTGTAAATACTATTATATATAAAATATAAAACAAATTCTCGTTTTATTTAAATAATTGAATAAGATAAATAGAAATTGTTTTTCTCAGAAAAATGTTTAAATTTATATTATATTTATATTAAACTTATGCATTATCTAGGCAAAAATACTTTTTATAAAGCAAAGCTGCTTAAGAAAATTCGAAAATGTCAAAAATTTTTTTGTTTACACTTATAAACTAAAATTATACTCTGATGTGAATATTATGATAAACATCTCAGGGTGCATTTCGACATAGGAAAACTCGAAGAAATTCATATTATGGGGAAATGATTGGATAAAATATTTTGAATATGGAATCGTATATCTTTACGTGGAATCCTATTCGATATATTTATATAACAAATGAAAGGAAAATGTATGTATTCTATTTAATTTTAATTTTAATTTTAATTTTAATTTTATTTTTAGCCATTTATTGTGTAATTGGTGTAAGAAATATAGCAGACACAGCTTAATGCAATCAAAGCGAAAGTGAGAACACGCCAATAAATTAAATCCAATCAGATCAAACATACATATGAAAGATGACATCCACTTCGCTTGCCACTGGCTTGCCTTGGCCCTTGTAATTGGCTCTGGGTCGGAGTCTTCTCGCTCGGATCACATACAAAATCCCAACACAGCGCGCGTAATTCAAATTAATTGTTGACAATTGTGACTTATTTAAGCCAAAGGCGCCATTTAATGCGCTCCAACGGGGATGTGGATGCACTCCGTGCTTGCCTCTGATTACTTAAACGGTGCGATTATAGCAGTCGAATCCAAAAGATTTATAGGATAGCTGGATGATTGACGAAACTAAATATAAAATACAATCTCTGGTAATCTCCATTTTGAAAAACACAAAATAGGAGGTAATGCAGACTAAGCTAACAGAAAATACATATATTGTAGGATTATTTCTATAAAATGGTGTTTTATGTGGATATATTTCGAAGTTTAGCCTGATCGGTTGGCTCCCGCCCATTGAGCCTCTCATTGCCAGTGTTTGCCTGTGTTTGCTTTGCTGTGCGCATGCGTAACTGGTATCAGGAGTCTAAAGCCAATCATCGATTACTTATAATTGATATCGATATCGAAGTCGATAAGCGTTAAATTGAGTTTGAACGATTCATGAATGAAGATACGGGATTGCAGCAGCATCGCTGAATTTTGTGATCTTAATTTATAATTGAATTTATAGCACTCTGTGGTCGTTGTGGGCGTCGCATATCGTTTTCGGCTGCTCGGCCGATGTGTGTGGCTTAATTGTTTGTAATTAAATAAAATTGTACAAGGTCGCTTACAAACTCGCTCACTCGCTCGCTTGCTGGCATTGGGACTTGGGCGCTCTGCTGGAAAATCCATGACTACCAATTTGTTTTAATATATAGTGCAATAAGTGATGAAAAACGCCGGCCGGCCGGCGAAACTGTATTTTTATACCCTGAACCCATTGAAAATGGGAAAATCAGGGTATAATGTTTTTGTTGGAGGGCGTATGTATGTAACAGGCAGAAGGAGGCGTGGCAGACCCCATAAAGTATATATATTCTTGATCAGGATGACAAGCCGAGTTGATATAGCCATGTCCGTCTGTCCGTCTGTCCGTCTGTCCGTCTGTCCGTCTGTCCGTCTGTCCGTCTGTCCGTCTGTCTGTCCGTATGTATGAACGCGTCGTTCTCAGAACCTATAAGAGCTAGAGACTTGAAATTTTTTATGTAGGTCCGTGAATAGCACGAAAAGATCGAGTTTGTTAAAAAAAGTCGATAACTATTTTAATTTTATTGTTATCGATTAAAAACAATATCGAATGTTAGTTATAAAATTATATCTCCCACGTCTTTATAGCTAGAGTCCCCAAATTTTTTTGTAAGTTTTATATTTATTTTCTCTAATTTTGATTTTTGTTAAATTTTGGATACCGGCTCCAAATTTCCCCAAATATTTAAATTGAGGTTAGTTGCACTCAAAGCCAGTAAATGAATGGGTTTACATTTTTAAAAATTGGAAAAAATGTAATAAAATATGTTGAACATAAGCTGAAAATTTCATTCAAATCCATTAATTCGCGCAGAAGTTATTAAACAAAACATTTTGCCAATCGGCCAAACACGTGACCAGCAAAACAAAGCAAACTGTTTTCCTATACATGTGCACACATACACACATACACATTGAGCTGCGTGCATCTAGCAAGTTCTAAAACCCGCAAGTTTTAGTGTACATATTTCCAATAGATGGCGCTATGATTTGCGAATTATCAGCTGCTCAGTTGGTTCGAAACTTGGATGGCGCTATTCAATCGAACCATAGATGACGCTATTAGCTAAACAATTGAAAATGAATTGAATTTAATTTTGTGTGCGTTTATACGAAATGCTAATTATGCAGTATTTTAACGCAGATAGCGCGGGGTTTAGGGTATCTCCTAGTCGGGACCGCCGACTAGAGTTTTCTTACTTGTTTGTATTTGTATTTGTTTTGTATATAGTAAGCGTCTGAAATTGATTCCTGCTCATTATTTCATTAAAAACGCTCCGAACAATTGGTCACTCAAAGCCCATTCAGTAGAAGGAGACATCGACGTCGCCGTCGTCGCCATCGTCGTCGTCAGCGTCAGCGTCATCATGTTTGAGCGCTCACTGATTTTTGCTTGCATTTTGATCAGATTTTATGAATGGAATTGTATCAATTGATTGTTTTGGTGCTGTTATCGTTGCCTTTTGATCGTCGATAATTAAGTCGGGGGTGTGTGCTCCATATGCTGGACAAATCTATTTGACTCAAGTTATATTGGTCGTGGGTCAATCGCTGCTAGTGGCTCAATTAGCAAATCAAATTGTCCAACAGTTATCTATTTATATTGATTGAACTTATCATCACATTTGGTTAATCCATTTTAAGTGAAGTACTATATAAGTATATATAACCGATCAGATTAGCGAACATTATTTGAACTCCTTGAAGATTGGCAGGACTAAAGATTCCTCATGAAACTTAGTAATGTAGTAATCATGTTTATGAGCTAAAAATCAGAAAAAAATTTTACTTAAGCGCTCCATGATCTAATCACCCAAAAAATGGTTTTAGACACAATATAAAGCTTTTATGGTTGACAATTGTTTTTTTTACGATTTCTAACGAAACATGAATGTATTCAACTATTAAACATATATATTATAATACCACATATATATGTACAGGCATACATATAAACAAGTATGTATATGTATTATGTATATATGCATATATACATATGTAAATATGAATATGCGATATGTCAAGAAATTCCAAAATGTGTACGCACTAGGCACATACCGTCCACGAATACAGGCATATACATGGCATATCTGAGGGGAAGGTGGAGAGAGACGCAACTATGACATGCGGGCAAGTTTTTCAATTGATCTTAATGAAGCTTAATTGGCCGCGCATGTATTGGTGTGTGCATGTGAGCCTCAGGAAAACACAGCATGGCCCATGACTGAGCTGCCTACACTGAGGAAAACCGTTTAACGCAGATTCTCTGCATACGATGCGGACGCAACCCGTAACGATTCGGATTTCGCACTGTGCATTAGTGAAATATGCATAAGACCGGGATGGATGCCCAATACCCTCACCAAGCTACTGAAATTGAATATGAAATCTAATACACTAACTTCCTGATAAGTGATTAGAAAACTTAAGGTGTTAAGCTAAGCTTAACTTAAGGTGCTATGCTAAGCTTTAAAATATTTATTATGAATAACTTTTATACACTCGACTAGAAGATACCTCGATATCTAAATATTCTTCCGCTTATAATGAAAAGGAAAAAAAACACTGATAAAACATAACTTCAGTTAAGTAACGTAAAAGATCCTAAGTTACGTAATTAAACTGTGACTTGGGTATTATATTATCATAATATCTTAGTCAGTTTATCATAAGCCGACTGAAATAGCTTTAATATATTAATACATATATTAAATACATTTATAATGTATAAATATATTAAGGGAATATAGATTTCCAGCTTTTATATAAATCTCAGCTTTGACTTGACAAGCGATCAAACTTTATTCAAATTTGGTAAACAATAGGAAAGAAATTTTCGGAATGTTTTGACGTGCTGAATCCGAAACAGGTAGGAGGTCATGATGACAAAATTTGTCTTAATAGAATAAGCAATATTGATAGTAACAATTATATTGTGAACATGTTGGAAAGTATGATAGACTGATAGGTCTAGGCTCAAATTTAAAATCAGGACGTCAGAAGAAGCGATTACGCTTAGGTGCTACCTTTAGCTGTTTCTTTTATATACATATATTTATACAAAATATATATATATGTATGGAAAACTCACACATTCAGACATAATATTGTTTATTGTCATTTTTTATTAGGATATAGACAGTAACTTATATAAGTATACGTCAGCCGAAGAAAATAAATGAACAAATGATTGCTGAATTAGGCGAACTGAAACCATCATCAGCAATTAAGCCAAGTTATGGTATCGGAGGAAATGTCTTTTCTTTGTCACACAGATTTGAGTAGATTATAAGAAAAAAAGATTGATAGGCGTGTAACCATTTGCCTTTGACGGTAAGAAGATTGTTTGTCTGATGCACATTCTTATTGATTCCCAAAAATTGCAAGTATATAAATGTCAGCATTATTTTGAAGGATGTTGAGCGAATAGCATTTTAATTCAAACGATTGTTTTACACTTTTCAACTTAAAACGATCTAATTTGTTAAGTAAATAACCAATGCTAGTATGGATACTAAATGATAACTAATGATGGAAACAGGGAGGCCGATTGACTGACTGGCTAGTGAATAGCTGCGATCTGGTTACATTTAAGCATTGGCGAAGTCGATGCCCTTCTGAATGTTCTTCTTAAGTTCGGGAATGGCAGCCTCCAGCAGCTTCTTCTCATAGTCGTTAAGCTTGGGCAGTCCCAGGTTCTCCTGCAGACCATTCTTACCCAACACCAGTGGTGTGGAGAAGAATGTCGCCTCGGTGATGCTGGACTGAACGTACGAGCACTCGATAACGTTCTTATCGCCATTAAGGCCCTTGAGAAGAGAGCCGGCAAAGCGGGCGCCAGCATAGGCCATCGACAAGGTGGCTGATCCGGCACCTGCCTTGGCCTTAACCACCTCAGTGCCGGCCTCCTGAATGCGCACCGTCAGCTTTTCAATGGCATCCTGGTTGCCCTTGAACTGAGGCTGGCTTTGGGATAGCACTGGCAGAATGGTGACACCGGAGTGGCCTCCAATCACAGGAATCTGCACACTCTGGGGATCAACGCCGAGGGCGTGGCCAATGAAGGCGCGAGCACGCACCACATCCAAAGTAGAGACGCCAAACAATCGCTTGGGATCGTACACGCCGGCCTGCACAAACACAATTAGTGACAATCAATCCACTTAACGTAGTTGGCTAAAGCAAAATTTACCTTCTTCAGAATCTCGGCAGCAATTGGCACACAGGTGTTGACAGGATTGGTGATAATAGCCACCAGAGCCTTGGGGCAGTTCTTGGCAATGGAGTTCGAAATGTCCTTGATAATGCCAGCGTTGACATTGAACAGATCATCGCGAGTCATGCCAGGCTTACGGGGCACACCAGCAGGGATGACAACTACATCAGAACCTATTCAATATAATTACGATTATAAGAGAGTACATGAACATTAAATGAAAGCACTTTGATCTTTCGTATTATGCTCCAAATAACGGACTACTGTTGAGTAGCGATAAGTTCGCGCACTGATTAAAAGCCAGTTATAAAGGTCTAATAAAGTCCCTCTTATCACATCCATTACGCTTATCAGTTCCATTTTGCATACAGAAGAATAAATAAATTTTGGTTTGTCTCTTCTTTATACAAATCACATCGGCCAAAACCCCAAATAATACTTTAGTGTGGTAATTTTTCCGATTGGGATTATTAACCTAACCTCACTTACTGTCCTCCCCACTTACCCTTCAGGGAAGCGCCCAATTGGTCGGCGCCCATGAATCCAGCCGTTTTGCTCTTGGTGTCGATGTGAGACAAATCGGCAGCTACACCGGGTGTGTGCACGATATCATACAAAGCCAGATCCGTGACCAAGGGATTTTGCTTCAGCAGCAGCGACAACGGCTGGCCGATGCCACCAGAGGCGCCGCATACGGTCACCTTGTAGTTATTCTGCAGATTAGGGATATCAAAATAAATAAAGTTCAGTCAAGAGCGAAGCATGAGTACAAATATTTTGCTTCAGTGCTCAGCAAAAATGTTCTTTTGATAATATTAATTTTCTTGTTCATTACGTAAACCGCAAGACTCAAGCGGCAAGTGGCATAAAAAAGATTTCTTAGGTATTTATTTTTGTTTTTTGCTCACCTGTTGGCTGACCGAAAAGTTGCGCACGCCTTGCAGCGCCAATTGCTTGGTAACTTGCTTCAACATTTTTATTTTTTGTTTTTAATAAATTGTTACAAAAATTGGTGCAAAACAAGCAGCTGCGCAACTTGCAAAATCCCAATAGCTATTCACAGAAAGCTTTCGGCCAACTTGGCGCAAGGTTAAATTCTGATTGCGTTGTTGTTGTTGTGGCTGCGCATTAACAGCTGTTGCTGCGAAAAGGGACTGCCAACTGGCTTGCAGAAAAGCGCGCGAAACCGTTCGTTTAAAGCTAAGCTTTTTCTTATATTTGGATATTTTTGAGTTTGATTTGTTCGATAGAGATATAATGAGTAAAAATTTGCATAAATTAAAAGTCCTGCATACGTAGCTCTACTTGAAGGGCAATGCAGGCCCGTCGCTCCTCCTTGAGTTCCATGCCCAGCATTTGTTTTTTGTGCTCAAGCAGTGCATTCTCTCGGGTATAATGCTCAATGATTCGTTCGTAGTCCGCCTCCGCAGGCAGTTGCTCCTGACTTATGGTTGGGACAATTTGTGGTTTTAATATCTCCTGTTCATACAATTGTTTCATGCGAAAGATCTCGTTGCGCTCGGCCAGAATGCGATTTTTGAGTTCGTTCTGCCAATTCATTAATTCATCGTATTCAATTTGCAGCCGCAGAAGATCATCGCGATGAGGATTTGTTCTGGGCAACAGCATGTAGCCTGTCTGCTTGTCGGTGGTGTATTCTATCGGTGGGGGCGAAGCTGGAATGCTAGGCTCATCAAGCTGCTGGAACGAAGCGATCGTGTGAGTCGGCAAGGACTTTGCGTCGATGGTATCCTCGCCGACGTTAGCCGTAGGTACTGTTGAGGGGTTGGTGGGTGGTTTTTGGTCAGCTGGTTGGGCTGCTGACTGAGGTGCTGGTGCTACTGGTGGTACTACTGGTGGTACACTGGTGGTGCTCTCTAGTTCATCAATAGACTTCTCTTGCTTCTTTTCACAGCTGCGAAGTTTCCGTTTCAGCTGCGTAATTATCCGCTGGACCTCCCAAAGCTGCTCCTCACGTTTCTTTGTAATGAAGCCCGCATTCATTTCGCTGTGTATCTGTGTCAGGAGACTGTCTTGCTTACGTAGCTCCGTTTTAATGTCCTCCGGGTTGTCTGGGAGCCCCGGACTGCTGGACGTAAGAGGCGGCACATATCTGCAAGAAATATTAATCGTTAGTTAAAGCTCTATTGGTAAATTTCGATTGATGGCTGCCTGAACAAAAAGCTGACGATTCGGCGAAAACGATTTCGTTTGCGAGGTACTACACTCATCTTTTCGACAGTAATCTCTGGAGATCTGTCAGAGTGCGGGCGCATCTTGCGCGCTGTAATCTAATCTGGCCAATGTTTACTCACTTTATCAGCTTGACGTCCGGAAAGAGATTCGTACAGTGGCACAAGAGCACGACCATTAGGCGGTGCGACATCTGCAGCGTTGGACTTAGAAGCATCGCTAGAGACTGAGCATTGAGTTTGTTGTAGCGCTCCTGCTGTATGACAGCGTCAAAGTGCAGTAGTATCCAGGATAAGAAAGTGCGATTGCATTTGGGCAACTGCTCTAGCAGTTGCTGTAGCTCCGCCTGCTGTTCGGTGACTTTGGGATGCGAAGCCACCTCCTCAAAGCGCGCCACCAAATCGGTAGTGAGGACCGGTTCAGGAAGCTCGCGCAGAAACAATTTAAGTAAACTGCAGGCGGTGGGTATATCGTCCACAGATGCATCATTGTCGCGATTGTTGTACAATCTTTTGTAGTGCAACAAGCGCGTCTTGATAGGTTCCACCTTGTAGATGTGATCGCATTTGAGGGATTGCTCTTGTTGCAGATAGTCGATACAATCCCGCACTACCAGCGGCAGATCGATTCCATCGTGGCATCGGGAACGTTCTGTGGCCAGACCGATGGAGACACCAAAGATAGGATATCCAAGCGCTAACACTTCTTCAACACCACTCCCCTCCTCCTGGTGCAATTGTTTGCTCTTCTTATCCTTCTTGTCTTTCTTTTCGAACTTGTCCTTTTTGTCTTTCTCCTTGCGTTCCTTATCTTTCTTTTTGTGCTCCTTTTCATCATGATGTCGCTCTTTCTCTTTTTCACGTTCCTTATCTTTTGCCTTTTGTGGCGGCTCTTCCTCTAACGCCCCTTTCGGCTCCTTTTCCTTGTCGCGCGATTTTTCGCGCTTTTCCTTACTTTTCGAGCTCGTAAACTTGAACGTTTTCGACTTCTTTGATTTGGAAGGGCTTCTGAGTGGATAGAAATATCAGTTTTATTAATATTTGGAGTTTTTCTAAGGTTCACTTCAGCTTACTTTGTATCCAGTTCTTCCTCAGGCGAACTTTCTCCTTCCAGAGCGGCATATCCACGATCTTTCCCCTTGTCTTTCTTATCCTTCCGTCGACCTATGAGCAGATCTTTCTTGCTGTGCTTGTCATGATCGCCTTCGCTAACTAATTCAAGAATGCAAATTATTTTGTCGCAGCGCCTTTTTAAGCTTTTACTTTTACTTACAGTCGCTTTCTTCTTTGCTCTTTTTGGACTTGGAATCGATCGCTTCCGAGGCGTACAGCCCAGGAAACTCCTTTTCCTCCGGACTATCAAAATCCATACTGTTGTGGCAACTTTTTTAAATAATAAATAAATAAATACAATTAATATGTGTTTACACCATCTGCAATCAATAAACAAAGCAGGAGAGGCACAAATTAATCGATTCTAAAATCGATTACATTTAATGGCAATGCCAACCTGATGCAAATACAATGTGCAATGCGGTAAGCACCTGATAAATTGCAGAACAGACTAGAAAATTAAAGAAATACATTCTTTAATAATAAATCGAGGACTCATGCAGATTTAAGAAAATATTTTTTATTCACTTATTTGCATTCGGAGTAATTTATGGAAAGTAGTACATAATTTGCACTACAGCAATGAACAGCGTACCACTAAGCAAAATAATCAGATGAAATCAGATTTGTTTACATTTTGTACGTAAGAAAATTATATTTTGAAAGAGAATGTCATCAGTACGGCTGAGCCAAGTGGAACGCGAACATTTGGCTTTACTACAGCGTCCGGCCAGTGAAGTCGTAGAACTATGTAAATCGGCATTCGACTATCTTGTGAACGGGCCCAACTTGGAGCGCTATGACGTGTTGGCCAAAAAGTATGCGGGCGATGTGAGTAGCGAAGCGGTGAAGCGGGCAGTGGAGGCCTTAATATCACTGCTAATCCATGTAACCACTAAGTCAGGGCGGAGTGGTGAACAAGTAAATTTACGCAATGTATTTCCCGACTTAAGTGACGAAGTGCTCGAGGTGCTCGAACAGTTTGTCACTAGTAAGCGAAATTTCGTGGAGGGCTCCATTAAGTCGGCCAACATTCGTGCGTATCGGTTGGTCAACATGGACTGGCGTCTGGAGGTGCGCACCGCATCGCGCTCCTTACTGCAGCAATCAAATGTTGTCATAACAATGAAGCTGTATCTTCACACAGAGCCAAAAAACGAAAATCGCGAGCTGCTCGAAGTAGACACGTCCGAGCGCAGTGAGAGTGAGCTAAATGCAATGAACGAGGATGAGCGACGGCACCGTAAGGATCTCATTGTGCAAACGGATGCCAGCAGCTTGGTGTACTTAATCAAAACGCTCGAGGATGCCTTGGCGGAATCGAAGACGCGGCGCATTAAAAATATTGTCAATGCCATACACTAGCGGAATATAGATATATTAGTTGCTAAGTCAAGATATTAACCATAATTTAAGCTGGACCAATTTATTGCCATTATAACTAATTAAAATCTAAAACTAATTCTTGTGAATCAATCGGCTGCTGTTGCCAAAGCCTCAACTGCGGCTGCTTTCAATGCTACTTTCTTCTTCTGGCGATCCGCGCGCTTCTCCTCTGGTGACTTTTTGAGCGCTTTCACGCGACGTGTTTGAATTGAGCCCGTCTGTTGCTTGCCCAGATGGACGCGTCCCTTTGTGTTGCCCAGGGCATCGGTGCTGAGGTTCTTCTTCTTTGTAACCCTCAGCTGCTTGGGCTGCTTTCTGGCCAGCTTATATAGATCTTCAGAGGCAATCTTCGTGCGACGAATTGAAAAATCAGCCGACGGTCCAATCTCTTCCAGCTCAATGCGCGGAGTCTTTTGACCAGATTTCTTCAGTAATATCTTATATGAACGCATCAGGATGCTCATATCGTCGTTGACCGTGAAGCTAAGTACGTGCTCCACGCCTTGTAGACGTATGGATTCCACCTTTTCTCGTTGAAACATATCTATAAAAAAGTTTCGTAAGCGACGCAGTTCCTCCGTTTGGGCCCATTTAGGGCCATTAAAGACCAGGCAGGGCTTCACACAGGCACCAATCTTTTCGTTCTTAAACTCGGAAATTGACTGATAACGCTTAATGCCCAGCTCAAACATATCAAGGACTTCATTTTCAAAGATACGGCCCAAGATTATATTGTCGGGACGCTTCTTTGACGTTGAGCCAAATGAGAAGAGTGCCGCATCGTTTTTCATTGTTAAACTTAAAATATAAAAATTAATTTACGATGAATTTTAATTTCAATGAATTTTACTTACAATTCCAACGAAGAGGGATCATCGAATGGCGTTATATCATTTTTACGATTTAGAACTTTAACTAGCGGCTTCTTTAGCTGTTGCAGATCCTTCATACAGAGCTTCACGTTGCCACTACATTTGCGTCCATCCACAAACAACATAGTGCGTGCCGACTCGATGAGCTGTGGCTCACGGGCTAGCAGCACTTTCTTTCCTTTACGGGTCTTCGGTTTTCTACAAGAAATGTGCGGAAGGCGCATGTAAATGAGAAAACCAAACGTTCGCGTTGGCAAAAAACTTACCTGATACGTAAAAGCGACATTATAAATTATCTATTTATTTAAATTTAAAGAATATTTTCAAAATGCACTAACGCACGTGTAGCGTCGTTCTGATAGTGCCAACTAGCTTCAATTTGCACTTGGGTACTTATTTACGTAGGTTGGCAGCGCTCAATCAGCTGTTTTCAGCTGCGACTAGACCTAATCGATTGTTGCATGCCTTCAACTGTTGCATGTTGCAATTGTTTTAAGCATAGTGCGATAAAATGTCATAAATATGTTGCGAACTAGTCAAAGTCAAATCCAGCTACTGTCTCGTGGCTGTGTTTATTTGGCGCGAGGCTTAGCTGCAGTAAATAAGACCCCTGACAAAGAGGATAAGCCAAAGTCGACCAAATCGAGTGGATATGAACGGACAACGGAGGACTCCTTGAATCCCACCTATTTGGCGCGAACATTAGGTGCGTCATAATGCTTAAGTTAATAAATCCTTATTCATATTTAAATCATTTTCAGGTAGTAACTATCGCACTTGGGCCCAGGCACTAGAAAAGCATCCTGAGCTAAAAACGGTCAAGCGAAAAGACCTGCTGAATTCCTATCACACCTTAAAATCGTTAAAATACAGCGTCGATGACATTGTTACAAAACCGATGATTATTTATTATAACGCTTCTACACTTGCCAACCGTCATAGTGTGCTCATCGAGTGCGGATTCCAGAATATCACAATACCAACGCTGTTCAAATACGTAACTGTTATAAACAAGCCCATAGACATGCTCAAGACACATAACTTTATACCCTACGATGTTAATGTGCCTGAGAAACTTTTGAAATGCTTCAAGAATATGCAGCTCAGCGATTTCGAAACGATTTCGAAAGAAAACACCGATGAAACCATCCCATTAAAGACACTAAGGCAAAATATACTGAATCTATATTTGCGCGAGCGCCTACAAATGGATGACGCTGACTTGCAGAAGCTGTGGCGCGTTTATGCGCGCGTACGCCACAAGAGCTTCCGATCCGTACAAGATATTATCGAGTTGCTGACTACAGAGTTTAAGTTTCCAGCAGAACGGCTCCGTAAAAATAGTTTTCTTCTGCACGGGGACGCAGACAACGTTCGTCGTATTCTAAAGGAGATACCCACAATTAATGGCCAAGACATTCGTGACATTGGATATCGTCGGCCGAAAATTTTGATGTCCACATGTGATGGTCTTAAGCAAACACTGGAACACGTTAAATCGTTTGGCATTACGGAGGATGCTGTGCTGCGTTGCCTCGAAGTGTTAACTCTTGGGCCAGATACTGTCTTGGAGCGGCTTCGCGATCTAAATGAAATTGAGCAGTTTCAGGTGCTGTGTAGCAATCCGCGCGTACTTCGCCTGGTACACTATCAGAATAAGGCACGCCTGCGTCTGGACTATTTAAACCAGCTGCGTGTCCGCTGTGCCTCGCTGCATATACTTTCGTGCGGCTCCGAAGTCTTTGCCAAGTGTGTATATTTAGATTTACCTCGTATAACAAATGTATTCTCAATTGTTTTCCTTCTGATTTTGTAGATTTGCGCGGGATGGCTCGGATCGTACCAAAGGTCGTGACATTGTGGTTTACCTGGGAAATATTTTGGAAAAAGACGAGCAGTTGCTGCGCAACGTGCTGACGCGACATCCGAACTGGTGTCACATACCCGTTCTTCATGTCAAGCAATGTCTGGAATACTTAGTAAGCAAAAAATTCAAGTTAGATGAGATATTCCATAACATTCACTTGCTGTTGTATCCCATGTAAGTAGTGATCAAATTATGAACAACACAACACGTTTTGATTCGCCTTAATGTCTGTTGTAGCAAACGTATTGAGGAGAAATTGTTGCTGTTGCACGCTCCCGAAACTATGGAAGAGCTTCAACTGCCTGTGAACAATGCTCACGCTCTGGATAACAATGAGATATTAACGCTGATTCTATATCTGATTGAATCGGAATTTCATTTTACCGGCGATGGCATTTGGACTGAACAGCACACGCATCACGTAGAGAATTTTAATAATCTTCTGCCAGACTTTCCCGAGAGTCTCAACAAAGTGTACAAATATGGAGTAAAACCATCTGAGAAGTCGGCCATGCATTATTTATAGATACATTTAGAACCTATTAATTACAGTTTTCGTTTTTTTGAAAATTCATCATATGAGCACAAGTAATGTGTTACGCATAGAAAGGAGCATATGTACATAATGATATGAATCATCTATCAAAGAATTGTATATAAAATTTAGGGTTTTTATTCCCTGGATATACTAGACTTTTATTACATATATGTACTAAAAAGTTGGTATTATCATAAGAACTATGCCGTACTGCTGCTTTTTTTATCACCACTTGTACTTGGTTCTGAAGATTCGTCGTCCTCATCATGGCGAACAACGTAACCCTTGTATTTGAGGGACATAACTTTAGTTTTCTCCAGCACTTCCTGATAGGCGGCAGTTAGTGGCTTTTGTACAGCGTCTTGGGAAACATAATTTTCATCCTAAAAACCAACAAATTATTGACGACGTTTAATTTAAAGTAACCACAGTATTGTTACCATCTCGTAGCTTAGATCCGCATCATATTCACCCTCGTGTGCCACAAATGGCAAATGGACGATTGTTCTTTCCATTTTCCCCGAGATGTTCTTCAGTGCCTCTTCTGGCTTGTCGAACCATTCCATTGTCAGATTGCATGGGACATGACCTTCAGGCATAGTGAACTGTCGACATACTACGAATGCTTCGATGCTCGAGCTGCGTGACGCGGATGGCTTGAAGAGGCACACATCCTTAAAGAAACGCTGCAGCTGTAAGTAAACGTTGCTGGTGTTCGCTGCTCGATACACTTTGCCCATAAACGAGCCGCCCTCTTCGAGAATGTAGGTTGCAATGCTAAGAGCTGACAGTAATAGTTCTGCCTGCATATAGGCATCCCAATCGTGCAAACCGGTGACATCGGGCGCCCCATCACTAACGACCAGTTCCGCCTTTTTCCCCTCAAAGAAGTCAATGATTGCCTCAGCGGTTGACTCCTTGGTAATGTCGGCACGCAATTGAGTAACGCCATCAATTGGAGCCATACCCTGCATATCCACAGCAATTATCTTAACCTGCTCCCGATCTTTTTCTGATCGCGGTTCGTACATACGCTTGGCCAGAACCTGTGACCAACCTCCAGGTGCTGCGCATAAATCAACCGCCCGTGTTACACCTGTGCATTAATAAACCTTTCATTAATAAACGTTTATGAAAAGGGGAGTTGCCCAGATGTTACCCTCTAGTAAATTAAACGTTTCATCTGCCTGTAGTAGCTTGAAAGCACTTCGGGCTCGCCATCCTTGCTCCTTGGCTAATCGATAAAAAATATCTCGTCTGTCCTTCGAAGCCTTGCCCATATTAACAGATTTATTGCACTTTTCGCCAAATATCAAACAAATGTTTATTATGAATTACAGTTCGATGTTACACGAGCTACGAGTCAGATCAGACCGCATTGGTTCGGAACTTGGTTCCGGACCCGGAAACCGATTTTGGTTAAATATTATTTAATAAATATTGCTTTAGCTTAGCTTTATTGAATTTCAAAACTTTCACGTTTGAAGGCTCTGAACAAATTTCTAACTAATTCAAAGTGAATTTCTATAAATTTATTAAGAAGATTTATTAAAGAACTAGTTCCCACGCGAACCGCACCATTGTAGTTTTCAGTGTTAAGCAATTATAAAAAATACTTTGGCGGGAGACTTCAAATGGCGCGTATGAAGGACAAAATGAAACAGTATGTAAATTATTTAACTTTATTATTTACGATGTCCATCATATTTTATGGGCTTTATACCAACAAACTGGTAATTCAAATAGAACTAGAATATTTAATTATAATCTTAAGCTTACTAACATACATATAAGATTGCATGTATGCATATATGTATGTATGTATCTATAATTCACATCACCCCTGCTGAAATCTATATAATCGTTTGCATCGCATGCGTTCATATCAAAGCTTGAAAGTCCAGCGAACAGATCGGACGTAGGCAGAGTGGCTTCACAACGTGATTAAACAAAGTAAATAAACTTTTATTTGGTGTCTCGATTTCAAGTAAGCATGCATGGGGATAGACATCCATTATTTACACATCTGCAAATGAACGCTGACGGCGCATAAACCATTTGCCATATTTTCAGCATAAGGAAATCTAGGGGAAGTCCACAATGCGTCTTCACTGCGGCAGATTTATGCTGTTGGTGATCATGATATTGGAAATGGCCTCATACAGGCTAGTTGACGGCTCCTATGTGGACGAGGGATCAGTGGACATATCTAAATTAATGGCGCAGGTGTCAAGGGGCCTAACTAAGGCTTGGGACGTTAACAATTTTCTGCCCTTGGAAGAGGTCATTTATCAAATAGCTCACTTGGAGGCTCAGCATGGCGACCACTTGCCCATATTTAATAATACGCTGAAACACGAGTTTTACGCACAGTCCTTGCTCATGAACAAGGTCACAAACGTGGGCGATATAATCAATATCGTAGTGCAGCGCTATCTGATTATGATAGACTATATTAAATACAAGGATAATGTCAAGCTAGATATTTTAGAGACCTTTGCCCACTGGACCGTCGAGCAGCGGCCTAGCTCTATAACCCATGCCGTGGAGAATCTGCACAATGCAGTCTTCGGCGAAGAAGATTCATCCCCATCGCTGTTCTCCAAGCTGGTCGCCGACTACGCGAAGGACACGCAGCAATTGTGTGCCCTGAACCGATCCTCGCAGCAGTTCGCTTATGACTTGTACACGATGGCAACGCTTACGGATATCAAGGGTTCCATAATGTTGGTTTTCTCGCGGATGGTACTACGTAATCGGGGATTGGGCAACTTTACGGAGGAAATGTCGCTCATGGCTGACAAGAGTAAACAGCGTATGCTCCACTCCCTGCAGATACTGCGCAATGTGATGGCGCACGCTGGACGCACTTATTGGCGCTGCGATCCCCAGCCGGGCAAGCATGTCCTGGGCAAGACCTACGACGAGGTAACACGGCTCATGGTGGGCTACGTGGAGAACGAGAAGAATCTGAACGCAGACTCAAGCTGCTACCAAGAATGTGAGGACTACCAAGACGCACGCGTCGAGGGCTGCCACGACGATACCATATGCAAAAGTCAGATGCGTTGCACAGGTCGAGTGCACAGCTGTCGCTACATCGACGCGGATATGAAAATTTGCCCCGCCAACGAGTCCAGTTCGAGGCGCTATGAGTTCGTAGCCTATGGCAATAGGGACTCGCGTGAGTGCCGGCGGGGCTTCAATCTGGCCAAGTCCTCGTCCTACTTCTTCTTATGGACGTGTCATTACTGCTTTTGTCTGTGTGACGAGCCAATGGCATTATCTGATCGATTCTTCAGCTTGCGCCAAACAATCTCCGACTTCTGGCGGAACAAAATTGTGACGGGTGCGCGCTTCGTAAAGGATCAACGCGTCTTCCACCTGCAGCTGCAGCAGGGCGAACTACTGCCAGGTGGCTCAATCAATCGAACGACTCTGGAATGGATACCGTTGCAGAACTTCGATGTCACCCACGCGGACATACGCAGTGGCTTTGACTATCATGAGCTTAGCCATAAGAGCCGCTCGCTGGACCTGGACGAGATAACAGCTGAGAACGATTCGCTTGTGGTAACTGGCGCTCGCCTCCGAGTAATCGACAAACATCTCAATCTGGAGGTTCGCTTCAGCCAAGTGAACTTCCGCACAGGACGTCTACTGCAGCCGGACGTGAACAGCCTTTGGCTGGGCAACAATGCGCATAAGCCACGGGAGAAGCTGCTCCTGAAGAACCCCGACAAGCCGAACAGAACTCCTCTCCGGTCGACACCCCTCTCTGAAAGCGATCAATTCATGGAGTTCACGAGCAGCAGCATAGACTTGGATGCTGCACAGAGCACTGTGCCCTTCATCGATATACAGGATGTTGTGACAATCCCAGCTCTGCCACTGTCCGGCCTCGGCATCTATCATAAGGGATCTAAAGGTTTCGGGGGCTTCTTTGCGCCAAAGATCGTTACATTCGACTTGTTGCAGAAGCTGCTGTTATAATTATATAATTTAAATATTATAATTATCTTTATATGTATAATATATATATATATATATATATATATATATATATATATATATATATATATATATATATATATATATATATATATATATATATATATATATATATATATATATATATATATATATATATATATATATATATATATATATATATATATATATATATATATATATATATATATATATATATATATATATATATATATATATATATATATATATATATATATATATATATATATATATAGATTATAGCTTAACCTTTATTACTGTTCTTAGGCAAGACAGCTGTTGAACCTTTAAAATTTAAAACATTGCATAACGTCGTTAGAGGAAATTTATTGACTAACATAATGCGATCTTCATTGACATATTTACGGATACACAAGAACGAACATAACTAACATAACTAAAATGTATAAAAGTAATAAAAAAATAAAAGCTTTTCGCATTTGCTCTAACCAAAAACACAATAAAATAAATAAACAATTTAAAACTTGATATAGCTAATATTGGATTACTTCATCTGCTTGGCCAGACGCTTTTGCTTGGGTGGACTTAAGGGCGTTGAGGTCTCGGGTGGGTCTGCATCCATCAGCTCAGACTCGAGTTCATCCAAGCTTTTTCTAGCCGCCACCAGCTTCTTTATGGACTTGTTCTGTATCTTCGGCCTGTTCGCTTTCTTCGTGAGGGTTCCAATCGACTTACGCGTCGTCTTCAACTTAGCCGATGCACTGATTTCGCTATCCGCAGACTCGGGTGTGGCACTCGCTGAGTTAGCTTTTGGTTGGGCTTTCTTTGCCTTCTTAGGAGCGACCTGGTCTGATTCACCTGCTACCAGAGGAGGCTTCATTTTGCCACCGGCTGCTGTCTTTGCGCTTGACTTTTTCTTGGCGGGCTGCAATTTGGTAAGCAAGAATATGGATTATATGGGATGGGATGGGATGGGATGAAGAGATGGTAAAGCAAACCTCGTTTGTATGGCGCTCCGTTGGCTTCTTCTTGCGCTTCTTTGGTGTTACGCTCTCCGCATCTGGCAAAGCTGAGGCCTTTTCGTTGTTCTTCTTATTCGCTGCCTTCGCCTTTGCCTTAGCTTCTTGCTCCTTGATCTTAGCGTTGGCCAACTGCTTCTGCTGATTGGCCTTCATCTTTTCCATGGCCTTGGACTCAAGCTTTGCCGTCATCGACATTTTGAAAGAGCGCTTCACTTGAACAACGTCGCCCGTGCCCACCGCAACCTTGAGTGCCCGCAGCACAAGCTTTCGCATACGCTTCATATCGGACACTTCGTAGCCGGAGGACTCGATGAAGTTCGCAATCGCAGGCACTGATGATCCAGATCGACTGTTCAAGTCTTTAATGGCCTTCAGGCAATGCGAAAGTATACTCCCTTTATTGGCCACCTTCACCTCTGGCGTGGAATTGACTTCCTCCGTTTGCGTCATTTTGGATCCAGACAATTTGAACTTCTAACACACATGTGACACGAGGCAAAGCTAAACTGTTACTGCTCAGTCCCAAAATCAGACTGAAGGGCAACGGGAAGTTCTACAACGAGTTGGCATTACAACGGTAATTGTCGATTGCGTTTAGCATTCGGTTCGTAAAGAGAAGCTTTAGGGTTGCTGTTGGATATGCCAATTGAGAGTTGATTTCTGTACTCGCTCGAGAAGTGAAAAAGAGTATATTGGTTTTCAGTCATATGTGCATATGTATAAATAAGAATAATTATTCAGTCCATTTGAATGAATATATAACATGACTTTCAGCGTAATTTATTAGTTCATCATTCGTATAATTTATACATACATAGTTAAATGTTCCCACTAACATTATTTAAATACTTTTATATATGTATGCGTTGAACAATTATTGAATTTGCATTCTTCTAGTCATTATAGTGGAGGACCTTCTCCCTATTCCCACAGACAACAAACAACATTGCAATGCAGATTTTCAACTTTAAATAACATTCTATTTACTTTAGGACAATAAACGAACAAATATAATTTTAATATGTTAATTTTTAATAATGTTTTATGTTTTCGATTTTTGCTTAAAAACATTTTGTTGCATTTAAGTTGCAGCAGTTTTTGCACTTTTCATATTTCATTGTTTGGTTGCTGTACAAATTGTTCACATATTTCGGTGCAGGGAACAGTGAGGGTCGGGGACAGGGACGGGGACGAGGAGTGCAGAAGAGAACGTTTTTTTTTTAATACTTGTGCGAACTGTTGTAACGTCTTACAGTTGAGCGAAAACAAAATAAACAAAAGACCGAAAGCGACGCCAGCGAAAGGAACACAAATATGAATTATTTAATTTGGTTTTGGAATGCTACGATTCTGTATGCGAAACGAAATTAATTGAACAGTTCAATGATCGAGAAATAATAAACAATTACAGAGCACACACACTTAAAACCTAACAAAAATGGGTAAACTTTAACAAATTATCGACGGGTCGGCAACAAAGTTGTAAGGATCATGTTCATTGTTTTGTTTTGTTTTTCTTTCTTCTTCATTTAAGGTGTGGATTGGGGTTAATTCATTTGAGTTTATGTACACTTTATGATATTTTGACATTTTTTGATTACTAAAACACACATTTAAAATAGTTTCCGCTTATTTAGTGATTAGAAAATATTTAACTAGTTATTGTTTAGGCTGCGCTTCGGCTCTCTATGTATACACAAATCAAATTTTATACGTTGATATTATCATATTAATATCCTTTTTGTGGGTTATATTGTAGTTTACGTGTATATGTGTGTATATCGTACATGTAGACGCATACACAACGGATTATTGCAGAAGGAGGCGCGCCGCACGCTGCGCCACCAGCTTAAATTATGAATGAAACAAAATTTTGGACATAAATCAAAAACAAAACAATTTTAAACAAAATCTAATGGCGCGAGTCCCTAGGATAGAATTCAGCCAAAATGGAGGCTGGAATACGTTTAAGCATCTCCTTGGGGAAGATACGCAACAGCTGCCAGCCAATGTCCAAGGATTCGAAGACAGTACGGTTCTCATAGTTGCCCTGTGGGAAATTATAAAAGCAAAAATCAGCATATGTGCTAGTTTTTATTGTAATCTCTGATTACTCACCTGAGAAATGAAGTTCTTCTCGAACTTAGTCAAGAACTCCAAGTAGAGCAAATCATCGGGCGTCAGAGCCTCTTCACCGACCACAGCCTTCATGGCCTGCACATCCTTGCCGATAGCGTAGCAAGCATACAACTGATTGGAAACATCGGAGTGATCTTTGCGGGTCATACCCTCACCAATGGCAGACTTCATCAAACGTGACAGAGATGGCAGCACATTCACTGGAGGGTAGATCTGTCTGTTGTGCAGTTGACGATCAACGTAGATTTGACCCTCGGTAATGTAACCAGTCAAATCGGGAATTGGATGGGTAATATCATCGTTGGGCATAGTCAAAATGGGGATCTGTGTAATTGAGCCGTTGCGACCCTCAACACGACCAGCGCGCTCATAGATGGTGGCCAAATCCGTGTACATGTAACCGGGGAAACCACGACGGCCGGGCACCTCCTCACGGGCAGCAGACACCTCACGCAAAGCCTCAGCATACGAAGACATATCGGTCAAGATAACAAGCACGTGCTTCTCGCACTGGTAGGCCAAGAATTCAGCGGCGGTCAGAGCCAGACGGGGCGTAATGATACGCTCAATGGTTGGATCGTTAGCCAAGTTCAAGAACAGGCACACGTTCTCCATAGAACCGTTCTCCTCGAAATCTTGCTTGAAGAAACGGGCAGTTTCCATGTTCACACCCATAGCGGCGAACACAATGGCAAAGTTATCAGTGTGATCGTCAAGCACCGACTTGCCAGGCAGCTTGACCAAACCGGCCTGACGACAGATCTGGGCAGCGATTTCATTGTGCGGCAGACCAGCAGCGGAGAAAATGGGAATCTTCTGACCACGGGCAATCGAGTTCATTACGTCAATAGCAGAGATACCAGTCTGGATCATTTCCTCGGGATAGATACGCGACCAGGGATTAATGGGCTGGCCTTGAATATCCAAAAAGTCTTCAGCCAAAATTGGGGGACCCTTATCGATGGGCTTGCCAGAGCCGTTAAACACACGGCCCAACATATCCTCCGAGACAGGCGTTCGCAGAATATCTCCGGTAAACTCACAAAGAGTGTTTTTCGCATCAATACCAGAGGTGCCCTCGAAGACCTGGACAACGGCCTTGGAGCCGCTCACCTCCAGCACCTGACCCGAACGCACAGTACCATCTGCCAAGCGCAACTGCACGATCTCAGCAAATTTGGGGAATTTCACCTCATCGAGAATGACCAAGGGACCATTCACACCAGACACGGTCTTATAAGCTGTTCATGCAAGGACAAACGAAAACAATAATTAACATAATAAATTAAAATCGCATTCGATTAATTTTAATTTTCAAATATCATATTAACTGTTATTTTAGGTTACAATAGAAGTACACAAGTGGTTGCCAATGAGAATCCGATAAGAAAGCAAACGTCAAAATATCGTAGCGAGTGCTGAGGGGTTAAATAGTCAGCTGACTGGCAAACTGGCTTTGAAGCACGAGCTGCATAATTGGCAAAAAATAGAGCGATAATGAAAAGCTGCGTGAAATGCAATTCAAAAGGCTCGTTACATAAAAAAAACTATTTATACTGAATGATAAGACTTGACCATTTTATAAGATTAGTTGATATACATATTAATACAAGAAGTATACTTTTACATCAATTTATCAGTTTTCAGCACTTTGTTTCTCTTTTTACTCTTCGCTTGCTTGCTCAACTTTTGCTAGTCAGGTGCTCTCTGGTAGCGCGCTTTGAATGGCAATAGCAAACAGCTGAGCTTGACGATCGAGTCATGTGACAGTGAAAATTTTATTAAAAGAGAATTATTCGTTCTTATTGGCATGGCTGCAAGCCCCCTTCAGAATACACCAATAATTATGATACATTTAATGTATTTCCTTGGATGGGTGGGTGTAAAAACGTTGCCAAAAACAATATATTGATTTTCTGTTTCGTGTTCTGCTTTCGCAAACGATTCGTACAAACTGTCATGGCGGCCGATTACCAGCCATGGGTTACGGTAATAATACGATTTTCAATTCACACAATTCAAAATAATCACATCATTTGAAACAATTTGGATACTCACTCAAACGTGGCTGGGAGATGAAGTCCCGGGAAACAGCAAGGACATGCTCCCGTTGTGCTTGTTGGGCGTTCATTTTGCGAAATGAATTTTTTGTTATACGCGATTGCCTCTACCTTGAAAAGTGCACAGCAAATTTCGAGCTGCAAACAAAACAAAACAATTTCAATTAGATTCCATGAAACGTTTAAATTTACTGATTTAATTTTAATTAAAGTTGGCGTTGAAACATACAATTTTTCCGTTCTAAATAATACTGCGACACACGCAAAATTTTGGCCTGCGACGTCGTTGCAAGTACGAAGAAAAATCACTCTGACACGGGTCGAGCTGTGTAAAACTTATTGTGACGTCACGTGCCATCACATGACTTTATGTGTGACCACACTTTGTAGTATTTTTCAGTATTTTGTGCATCAGCGCTGGTTATCAGCCCGATACAGCCCTGAGTTTTATGTAGCAACCCTGTGCTGGATTTTTTAGGCATATTTTGGCATTATTGGATTAAGTGTAGAAAGTGTTTTTTATGTACAATTAATTAAATTAAACTAGTTAACATTTGCAAATCATCCAAATGTGGCATTGAATGCGCTTTGTGTGCGAATCAAACTGAGGGCGACCGTAGTAATTGAAATTTCACCACACTTATCTAAGCTACGCCGACATCAAAAATAAAAGAACAACAACTGCAGCAGCAGCAAACAAAGAGATAGACGAACGACCACGACAACGACAACTACACAACACTGCGGCCAATACAAAAACTCGTTTTTGTGTGCGTGTGCGTTTCTCTTCTTTTTATTTGCATTGCAGGCAAAGCGGCCGCTGCGGCATTTCGTGGCAGAGACTGACCACAAGAGGGGCGTGCCTGCGTCTAAAAGTCCGTAAGCAGAAACAGCAGCCAAGTGCAGCATTATGATGGTTGAGTCCGACGGTACTGCCGACGCCACCCGCCGTCTTAATGTTAAGAAACAAACGCTAGACGATGCATACGCCGTGCCCGCGAATTTCCTCGAAATCGACGTAGTCAATCCGTTGACCACCATGGCAGCGGGCAAGAAGCGATACACAGACTACGAAGTGCGCATGAGGGTGAGTAATACAGCTCCAATGTCGGGGCTCCGCTAGTCGGCAAGTGCCGACATCGGGCCCGCTGCATACATGTATGCAAAATAACAGCGGACAGAGCTTGCACAAAAGTGCCAAAACTGTTGATAAAGTAATCGGTGTGCGTGTGTGTGTGTTTTGCGTGCGTGTGTGCGTAACTGCTCTGTGTATGTGTGCGTGTATGATACGCCTATAAAGAGTGCGATAATTATTAGTCACAACAAAAGTGCTCAATCAAAAGTGCCCGACTGCTGATACCCTGCCTGAGTACGCATCTGACTGACTTACACGAATACATCAATATCTAAAAGTAAGCCTGCGTCTTTTAGTTTGTCGTAATATGATCGGATGCAAATGGACTTTTGCAGTTTTGATAAGAGTGCTTTATTATGAACGTTGATCGCTTGGTTATGCTTGGTAGTGCACCAAAAATAATAAATTCATCTTAAAACGGGATGGATCTCTGCATCTCTCACATCGAAACAATTAAGAATAATATAAGTATTATAATGAATGTGAACAACGCCTTTACATCCCTTTGTATTGGCTATAGGGTAGGGTATGCAGTAGGCGTTCTCTGTTCAATAGTCCACGCCCGCTTTGTGTCCGATTTTTGGGTGGCATTAATACGTACTTGAGTCATGCGCTGATATACGGAAGTATGATATGCGGGCCGAAATAATAAACGAAATAATATTTACGTTGAACAATATTTTTGCTCTTACCACAGACCAACTTGCCGGTATTCAAAGTGAAGGAATCGAGTGTGCGACGACGCTACAGCGACTTTGAATGGCTAAGAAACGAGCTGGAACGCGACAGCAAGGTAAGCATGCTGGATATTTAATTTATTTGGGCCACATTCTTATTCAGTTCTGATTCAATGCAGATTGTGGTGCCGCCACTGCCTGGCAAGGCCTGGAAGCGACAAATGCCTTTCCGTGGCGATGAGGGTCTCTTTGACGAGAACTTCATCGAGGAGCGGAGAAAGGGATTGGAGGCGTTCATCAATAAGATAGCCGGACATCCGCTGGCGCAGAACGAGCGCTGCCTGCACATGTTCCTGCAGGAGAATGTCATCGATAAAAACTATGTGCCCGGCAAGATTCGCAACACATAAGGAAGGTCGCTGATCGGCTCAGCACAGCAATAGCAACAGTAGCAATGCAATGAAGCAAATGCTCGAAACGAACAAAACTTAAGAATTGAACATTATGAAACCAATTAGGCAAAATCAATCCGTGTGTTGTATGTGTGCAGAGTGTGTTTAGCCAGTTACGAGTAATAACGAAATAATAGATGTTAAAATTTGAAATTAAAACACCAACTGCTTCTTCAGCTAGGGCGAGCGGAGGTGGCTCAGTTAATGTTGAGCATGAGCTAGCTGAAGTATTGGGAATTTTTATTGCTAAATGAATATGTTTATATGCAATGGTATACATACAATACAAATTATATACTATACAATATATATAATATATATACAATATACATACATATTTACCTTATAGTGTACATAATACATACATACATCCATCAAACCAGTATGGACTGGCCGCCGCACCGTCTCATCGCAACGAGTCCTCATGGCGGGACAAACGCTCTGCAGGGCTTAAGGACTTCTCGAATCCGAGTGCGAGCACATCCCTCCTCCTTATCCACGTCATCCCACTCCAAAACCTTTAGTTGTTGTATAAAATTTGAATTATTGAGTTTTCAATTGCAGCAGCAAAGCAAAAAGTTACCCTCCACATCCATGGATTAGTACTATATATATAATTATACAGTTGCAACTGTTGTGCAAATTACTGAATATTTTTGAATTATTTTAGTGAACAATATGTATTGTATTTCGAATCAACTCAAAATAATTCCAATAATAATACATGTATTTTACTAAAACCCCAATATTGTTTTTCTCAGTTATCGTGGACGATTTAATATTTCATTTTTTTTTTTTTTAATTTAATTTATTTTTGAAAACCCAAGCCTTAGCAATCGACGAAAATCAGTTCGACATGAGTTTTACAGAATATATCATAATTTACAATACACTTTACCCAAAAACTTACGCGTAACAATTTTAGTTTATATATTTAAATTTAAAGAAGGTGATGTTTCGCAAAGTATTAGGGTAAGTCATTCTTTTCGCAATTCTTTCGAAGATTAGAAAACCATTTCGAATGCCTTCCCCGCCTATTAGAAAAGCTCTATATTCCAATAAGGTTTATATTCAAGCTAGTTTTATTCTTAAATTAGTCAAACGCTTGATTTTGTAGTTTTCATGCTCATCTTCAAATTTAGTTTTAGTTTTTATAAATAAACATTAAGCACAAAATCGGCAATTTAGAAACTGTTAAGAAAACGATCAGCTTGCAACAATATGCAGCCCTGCATGCCGGCGCTGTCTTTATGCGCAGGGCTGCAACATTGAGATGTGCGAGCGGGATAGTTATAGTATTGTCATAAGTGTATGTGTATATAGGGTTGTCATGTATGAGTGTGCTTTTTTTGTTTTTTATTTTTGGCATGGACTCTGCGGACTCTCCGACGAAAACGCAAGACAGCGATGACGAAAATTACAATTTGCTCTGTCAAGCCCATGAACAGTTCAACAAGTAAGCGCCGCACATAATTCGTAATTAGATTGATAGACATAATCCATTTCCCGCCCAACAGTCGCGAGTTCGACCGGTGCCTGGAGCTGTTACAGCAGCTGGAAACGAAGGGTGAGAGCAGCGGCCTAATACTGCGCCACAATCAGGCGGTGGTGAACTACTACAAAACTGGTTGCCTGCAACACCAGACGCTACTCCAAGAACTGGAGAAGCTAGCTACTGCCAAGCCTGTGCCTGGCGAGCCGACTCAGCCTCTCACTCTGAAGAATGTCGGCAGCGCCTTTACCGTTGCTCACTACAACAAAGCGGTCATTTATTTCCATCGGCATATGTACGGCACGGCGCTGGATAGGCTGTCGCCCCTGGTGTCTAGGCTGGAGGCGCTGGAGAAGCAAATGGCTGCGCTTGTCGCCACGTTGCAGCTGCAGCTGCTGTTGGCCACCAATCAGCTGAATCGGGCCGAAGCATTTCTCGACTATTTGCAGTATAAATTGAATCTTGTGGCCAGCGCACCCGGCGCAAATCCCAGCAGCGGCCTGGAGGAGTCGACAACAGCAGCTGGAGCTACCACTGCCGCTGTTGTAGCTGCAGCTTCCTCAACATCATCTGCAGCCGTCGCGGGCGCAACGTCAATTCTGGACAGCAACGTGACGCGAGCTTCAGACGAAAATGGCAGTATTCTGCGACCACTGCAGCTGCTGACGCATGTGCTCAATCGCAAGCCTGTGGTCATAACCGAGGATGGGACGCCAGAAGTTGCGGCGCTCAAGGCTCAGCAGTATTACATCATGAAGGACTTTCAGATGGCTTCCAAGCAGCTGATGCGCATCAATGATGACTGCACCCAGGCCGGGTAAGTTTGATCAGCCTTTGGCAATCCGCTTAGCTCATTCCTTTTTGATTCGTTCATTAGCACTGTCACGCCGCAGCTGAGCACGTGCATCGCCAACAACATGGGCGTCATCCATTTGCGTGTGCGACATTATGCAATCGCGGCGAAGTTCTTTCAGAATGCACTGCGCTTCGACCAGCAGCTGGCCTCGAATATACGGCAATGTTCTCTGCAAACAATGGGCTTGGCGCGGTCCTGTGAGATAATGTATAATTTGGGCATCGCCATGCTGCATCTGCGCCGACCCAAAGATGCTTTTCAGTGCTTCCTGGTGCCAGCCAAACAGTACCCCAGTAATCCACGTCTGTGGTTCCGAATGGCCGAAGCATGCATTATGGAGCACGAGGCGGTAAGACAATATCCCTTATTCGACTCAGTTCCCCTGGTCATTTGAATTCATTACATAGCAGAAGGTACTTGGGAAGAGCCGCCATACGATGGACAGTGTCATGAACTCATCGGAATCAAAACTATATGGGTTAGTACACACAACATTGGCCTTGGAACATCAAACTGCAATCACATATATTTATCATGCCTGTCTTTGCAGAGCCCACTCCACTGCGGTGCCGGAGCCAACACTCGAATTTGCAGCTCTGTGCCTGCGAAGCGCTCTCACCCTGTCGCTGCAATACAAGGCCAGTTTTTACATGGCTGCGTCGCCTGATGAAGCACTGGATCAGAAAGACGCGCCCCAGCAGCTATGGAGTCAAACGCAGGACAATAACTTCTGCAACCCATCGAAGCCAATTAGCTTGGAGTCGATGGAAAACATGCTGGATGCCATTTATGCGGCTCACAGCTTTGTGTCTCTGCGCTTGGGGGATCACATCACCGCACTGGAAATGGCCAAGCATCTGCTGCAGAGCGAGCGTCTCTCCGATGCACACAAGTAGGTCCACCTTTTCGACTCTGTTAAGGCACTTTTATAATGTAATTATAAACGAAATGCAGATTGTTGGGTCACATGTATGCTGGCGAGGCTTTGATGATGATGGACAAATCTGGGGAGGCGCGTGACCATCTGGAGCCAACTTTTGTGAGCTCGCTGAATGCTCTCGATCTGGAGACACGTGATTGGCAGCTTAAGTCCCTGGATGCTGCCCAGAACGTTGTTCGATACAATTTGGCCGTTACTTTCGCTTTGCAGAACGATTTTCTAGCAGCTAAAAACCAGCTGAGTGCGCTCACCCATCCACTCGTAAGCAAGAAGGCACTGACTCTGCATCGCTACATAGAGCTCAAAATAAGCGCCACTGCACTCCATTAGACAACAAATGATGTAAATAACCTAGACGGATTCTATAAGAAAATCAATGCGGAATGTATATATATATAAAAGCCCACGACAGACTACTGTTGATCTATCCTTTAAGTCATAATGTGAATTAAAGATTGTAAATTTATTTGCTGTGTAACAAATCGAATTTCCCGTATTCAATTTCTTTTCAATTTCTAATCATAATCATAAAAGTAATTTTGTTTGTTGCTCGCTCATGATATGCTGCCCTTCTTAGTGATTCTCATATCATCTATTGTAAGTATTAGCACAATCCCTAACTCTATTAAAATCCTTTTCGGTTTTAATAAGAATTTTTTTGCTGTCATTCGGAAGGGGTTTCAGCTGTAGTTTTAGTTGAAAGACTTTAGATCGAAACTATAAATAATATATTTATTAATCAGTACATATATCCGCAGGTAGTATCTTACGAAGAATCGACCATGGATTCATTATATATACTTAGCTAAGTATTTGGCACTAGTAGAAGTTGTGGCTGAAGGTCCCTGGCATATGACTTTGTATAACCACGATTTCGCCACGTGAGTTAGGGGATATGTTAATAGGAATTGTGGATCGAAATCGGTACCTATTAGTACCATATCCCATGATTCTCGTGGCATCGAAAGAACTCTCGTTTTGTGGGACATTTCGTTCAGCGGCGACGGCGCTGCTCGTATCGGTTCATGGAGAGGACAATGTTGTCGAAGATGTATTCGCGCACGCCCAGACCGCAGATGAAATCAAAGTGGTTCCACCGCTTCCAGGGCACCTTGTAGACGGCTTCGACATTGGGCAGACGCGTGACCAGGCGCCAGATGTCCGCTGGTGCGACAATATAGTCATTCTCCGCAAAGAAAATTGTCACCGGCGTCTTGACCTTCTCCAGTGCATACTCCGGTGGCTCGAGCTGCTGGTAGTGCAGCCAGTTGAGTTCCGGGCCGTAGTCGTACTGTCGGAATTTGGTTGACACGTATCCCTGAAAGTAGTGCATCAGCTGCTTCACGGAGCCGCCCGCCGGAAAATTGGCCATCAAGTCCGGCAAGAGAGTCTTGTTCAGGAAGCGCGTGTCATAGCCGACCGCTGGCCAGAGCCGGGTGATGCACACCAAGGGCTTCTCGTTGTCCAGGCAGGTCATCGATAGAAACTTCTTGAAGAACTTGTTCGTTGAGAACATCTCGATGCCCTCGAGCATCTTGGAGACATAGTTGCGGGTGCCCAAGATCGGTCCAATGATCTTCGCCAAACCACTGTGCGTGTTGTCCACATAGGCCACTGGCGCCAGCAGCGTGGCCGTCTTGAAGACCGCATTGTACTGGGGCAGCATTGAGTTGAGCACCAGAAAGACAGTGCCGCCCTGCGAGATGCCCACGAAGTGCATCCGCGAGACCCCGCTGGTGCGGAGCACATGGTCTATCTGGGCGGGCATGTCGTAGACGCTCATCTCGTGCCAGCTGAAGTTCCAGAACTCGCGGTCTGTCGTGTTGAGCCACAGGTTGTGGCGGCAGTAGATGTTGCCGCGGTTGTTCCCCAGCCAGACGTCGTAGCCCGCGCGCCAGAGCAAATATGCCAGAGAATCCTCCCGTCCGTTGAGCAGCCACCTGCAAAGGCACACCTGGAAATATCAGTGACCGGATCAAGCGGAAGACGTCGCCCGCATACGCACACATCCGACGAGGCGTAGAGGCCGGAGAGCAGAAATACCACAGGGCGTCGCAGCACCGTGTAAAAGGTTCCATTCGCAGCCAGCTGGACTTGGGGTATGCGGTGCAGGGTCAGCACGTAGCCGTCCTTAGTGATTACCCTGTGCTGCTCCACATTGTAGCCGTCGTGCTGTATGCGGCGCACCTGCAACGAGCACAGAAACCGAGCAAACATTGGCAGGAAGTCACATTCAGGTATATTTACTTGGCTAACACAAATACAAACACACACACACACACACACACACACACACACACACATTCAGTTGGCACATTTATTGGCTGACATTTGGAGGCCAAGCGACGCGTGCGTTGTGACATTCAAGTAATTAGGAATTCCAGAGGCGCGCGCGCACGCCACAGCTTGGAGCAGTCGCCACCCCGGGCAGAGCTCCGCACCTACCGCATCTGTGATAATGATTTCGCGCGAGTGGCGCAGGGTGGCCAGCACCTGGCGCAGCAGCAGAGCCACCATGACGAAATCCAGGCCCAGACGCGACACTCTCATGCTGGCAGGATGGCGATCGCATGAAAGCGGGATTAAGTAATATTAACCGTTTGGCCCGAACCGGTTCGCTATCGATCGAAAATGAAAGCTGCTGCCACGCGTGCCTTCGCCAGCCAGAAGGATCGAGCGCACAATGAAAGAAGAAAGTGCCGCCGGAGCTTTCAAAAACAACCGCCGAGGCCCAGAGAGCAGCGCCAAGAAGCAGCCGCGATACGTTCGCATGAATGGATATGAATGAAAATTGCAATCAAAGTGCCGTCACCGTCACCGTCACCGTCGTCGCCCTCTTCGTCGTCGTCGTCGTCGTCGCGATCACGATCGTGGCCAGCGCTCGCTGCTTACGTTCGATTCGAATGTGCTTTATCGACTGTGCACGCGTTTGCGGCTTTGGGCCGCACCGAGCGGCAATCGTCGAGTCGCAGGGCTTGTTACTCACGCCGCTCCAAGCTCCGATCGGCTGAGCCACTGAGCGCAGTCAGCAACCCAGCTAGCCAGAGCCAGCCCGAGCCAGCCGAGCCACCTGCATGTCGTGTGCCTTACCTGCGCGCCCAAGCTGCGGCGCATCCGGACGCCACTACCTTCAAGTGAGCGTCAGTTTTCTACACTGCGCTTAATACTTAATACCCAATTGGCCCCCCTCCTCCGCCAGCTCAGGCACACCTCCTAGCACCACGCTTCTGGCCCATGACTTGGCACAATGCCACGGTGGTTTTTTAATTACAGCAACCCACTACCGAAAGAGAGCCTATGACCAAAAAAAAAAAAACAAAAAATGTCAATGCTTCAAGTACAGTGCTTGAGAAAAGCACTCAACGGCAAGAACTTGCTTAGTTTTGTATAATTTTTAAAATATTCAAATTATGTTCATAAAAAGAAATTAATTAATTTATTTAATCATTTTTGGAATATATTTAACTGCTCAGATATTTTGTTGGTTATTTTTAAAATGATTTTATTTACACGGGAATTTTTCAAAATATTTAAATTTAATATATACAAATTGATATTTCTCTTCATTAATTTACATCTAAAGTTATAATTTAGAAAGATTGAAAATTTAGCTCAAATCTGAAGAGTTTTGCTGCAGGATTTCAAACTGGTTGAGGGAATTGCATTTTCTGAAAATTCAATTGAATTTCGAATATTTTGAAATATTTAATTATTTGTTATTAAATATCGCAATAATATTTAGGCTCTTTGAAGAGCCGACAATGAGAGCTTGCGTTGCTCTGTGGGAAATTTTGTGAAAATTCCATACAATATAACGCCATGTGTGTGTGTGTGTGTGAGTGTGTGTGTGTATTAGCACACACCTTGCATATTTTGTGCGCATGCAAGAAATTTTTGGCTCAGTGTATTCATTTTTTGGGAGCTACTTACATACATATTTGTTTTTGTTTTATTTTTTGTCGTCTTGAGTTGGCGCGGCTTCCACCACGTCCCATTGCCGTCTCCACCACCACCTCCACCTCCCTCGCCGTCCCCGTTATTTTCGCTGAATTGCAATAACCTGTTGCCTAATGTAAGCGCCGATCGCAGTGGCTGAGTTCCAGCTGCGCCGCAGTTGGCAGCGGCAGCGGCAGAGCGTCTGCTTATTTAGGATCTCTGCTCTGGGCCAAGCCAGCCAGTGAGCCAGTCAGCCAGTGAGCCAGCCCATACCCAGATTTCTATGGCTACTCATACGCTCCACTGTGTGTGTACTTAAATACTTGAAGACAATTGACAGCACGTCCCACGTGCTGCTCCGCCGTCATCATTGCTCGAAAGCTTTCATCGCGGCCAGCTTGTTTGTCTATATGGCTTTTTAATAACGCGTCAACAAGTTGGCAAGGGGTTGTAAAATGCTGTGCACACACTCAGCCACACACGAGTGTGGGCAAACCAACTCAATTCCGATGTTTGTTCCGTTCCGTTCCCGGCCAGACTCACCGACCGGCCGACCGACCGACCGACCCACTGGCCCACAGCTGACCCCCTCGTCGAGTGTCTGGCTGGCCATACGTTCACGTACGATGAATATTGTGTGTAGTTTACATTGCATTGGGCAAGCCCTGTGGGCAGTGTCTGGTTTTTTGGCGTTAAGACAGTTTACGCTAATTTAAATATTGTGACACATCCGTCAAGTTTGACGCGTGCTGCCAGCGTCCGAGTCGGCAAACAGTTGACAACAAGGTTCGACAATTAAACCTACGAGTGCCGGTAATTAAAAGGGATTGGGGCCACGGGCACAGCGCGAAGCCGAAACTCCGTCAGGCAAGGCGCCGGCTGTAGCTTGAGGGCAACCATTTAACCATTTATCACCTGGTTAGTTGGCTTTCTAATGGATTCTATGTAATAGGCACTTGCGCTCTCGTCGTACCCCAAGCTCGCTCGATTGCCCAACATATTTGCTTTGCTCTTCCTACATAATATTAACGCGCACGTGTGATATTTATGTAATGGAACTCGGCTTGCCCGGCCACTTTCATACACTGTTTTAGCCTTATAAAATATACATTCCATCAAAAGCGAAATAAAAACAAAAATTAATTCATCTTTTTATCAGATCATTGAACTGAAAGCCTGACCTCTTTGTGCAGATCCGAGATCCAATTGAATCATGGCTTGGCCAACGAGTTGAGTTCATCGCATGAAAACTTATAGTGCAAGTGAAACATTTCAAAATTTAGTTTATAGTTTATGAAAAATGGAGTTACTGTAACGCTCGAGTTTCTCGACTCGAGTGGCCAGTATACCCATCTTATGTGCTCTGGCTGATGATGGGCAGAGAAGAGTAATGAAAGAGTTGGATATGCTTTCGCTTTTTAATTGACTCGGACTGCCGTTTTGTAAGCTTTGCTTTGAACTTGAAACTCGTAATTCGAAATACGAAATTCGAAATTCGAAATTGGAAATGCTGTACATCTGCATAATGTACGCGCACACAGCCCGAAATATCGGGCATAAATCAAAGGCCGATCCAACTTTTCCCTGGGCCAATGAGTTGACATTTCACTTTCCATTGCAAGTGGTCTTGTTGTCCGATAAACTTAACCATTTCTTCTTCGCTTTAATCCAATATTTACTTTGGTCATTTTCAGCTGGAGACAATGCGACTCGACGCATTTCCGGCCAGGGTTAGCCCTTCTACTCGGTTCGGTTATCGCATCAGCAACAGCCGCAGAGCTGCCTCTGCCATATACATACATTTACATACATATGTATGTGTAACTGCATTTTTATGCACATACATACATAATCCGATGCAGCTTATCAGCTGCGGCAAGGGCAGCCGCCGGTCATAAAATGAAAGTGATTGATGCCGCTTGGGAAAAGACCCGATCCAGACCCAGGCAGAGGCCCAGGCCCAGGCCCAGGCCTTGGCTGCAGCAAATAATCAGCAAAATGGCTAAGCGCTGCGCTAATCTGCCGCTAATTGTTTCTTAATGTGTTTATGAGTCCGAGTCAAGCGCTAAGACCAGGTAGCGGATTGCAATTGCCAAGAACCGTTTAGCCATGTTGTCCATCTTGGCCGTCTCTAATTACGCTTCTGCCGAGGTATTGCCCGCATCGGTCTGACTCGTGACTCATGAGGCACGGCAATGCCTCAGCCCGCCGTCTAGCTGGGCAATTGCCGATCGTAAAGCAAAAAGTAAACAATAATAATAAAAAAAAAAAAAACAGCTACAACAACAGCAGCTCGCGCCTGCCACCGCCGTCGCCATAGACAACAACAAAAGGAATAGTGTAAGGTCTGGGGAGGAAGTGGCCAACGATCGACAGTCCACAGTCGCCAGTCGTCATGACTAAGGAAAACCAATTGATTCCTTCCTGTTGCTGCAGCAAGAGATCTAAAAGAGAGAAGAAAAAGACACAAGAAATCTAAATATTTAACGACTAAATTGAATCTGAAGGCGCGCTCACATTAGTCAAATTTTTCATGCCACGACCCGGGCCTACCTGCTGCCGCCATAATCAATAAAACATAAACAGTGGGCCGACAAGTTGTGTCGAGTCGAGTTAAGTCGGGGCAGCGGCAGAGTCCCGACTCCCCTTGAACTGGCCGCATCACGTAACGGCAAATGTTACAAGGAAAACCTACTCAAACAACAACACCAGCAACCACACAAACAGAAAAAGGAAAGAAAACCACTATATAACTACAACAAATGTATGTAAATACATTTCTCAATACACTGAGATAAAAATTAGAACCTAGTATAAGGGATATCGAGATATCGTCTTCAATCTTTAATGTTACAACTAAAAATAAATATTAGTTTAGTTTCTTACTTTAGATAAAGTTTCAATAAACTATTAAACACAGTTTACAGTCATGTATGCTTGATTTATACTTAATTTTTTTAAGTGTATTTGGGTAGTTCCATACATTTCGTCGTCAACGTCATCGTCTTTGTCGACAGCTTATCGAGAAGTTTCGTTAGGCCGTTCTGTCAGCCATTCAGTCAATCAGTCAGTCAGTCAGTCAGTCAGTCAATGGACCGGCCTTTCAGTCAGCTTGCACTGAGCGAGACCCCCCTGGACCACAGCTTGCAGCCGAGTTGAGCTGGGTTGCTTGCCCTGAGCGGACAACTCGAACCAGATCATTGATAGAAACTCGAGCTGAAGTCGCTTGGACTGGAGCTCGTCGAGTGCAATCTGAAGTTCATCTCTTTACGCGAATGCCATTTATTATGCATTCAATTACGATGTTTGCACGTGCCAGATTTTAGCCAATTGATTTTGGCTAAGGTAATTGGAAAATCTTCAAAATACAAAATTGTTTTCAGGATCTACATATGTATGTCCATAGTCGGACATCTGCCAGCTGGGTGAAGTGTGGTTTGTCATTTTGTGGTCGCCGTTGTCATGTTGCATGTTGCACGTTGCACGTTGCATGTTGCTTGTTGCTCGCAACTGAGTCAAGTCAATCTTGTGATAAGCCAAGTGGACTCACAACAAAACTATCTTGTGGTTAATCTGCTCAATGAAATATGAAACGTATCGAAGATACTCTCACATGTGACTTCGAGTTCCTTAATTATTTTAAACATAATATAAATAGTTTTCGAAATATTAAAAAAAAACTCTATTCACGCGAATGACAGTTAGACCTAATAAGCTTACACTCAAATAATTCTATATCAACTCAAGAATGTGTCTTTTCATAAGAAAACAACTATTCCAATGGCAAATGGGCAGACAAAGAGTCAGATTTGGCTTTATTGGGTCATTCATGGACGTACTATGTAGAGCACGCTTTAATGACATTATTAACACACTCTCCACAAGGGCACCAAAATAGCACAGAGCTAGATAATCAAAAAAATGATTTTGAAAAATTGTGTAATGCCTCTGACTGGGCATTAAATAAAATTTAGTTAAGGCTAAATAACAGATTTAATCAATTTGAATTAGCATTATGCTCTGAATACATGCATACATACATCCATGTATATAGAGATGTATTCATATTATGTGGCTCGAGTGTACCTTGTGGCTCTTGCGTTTACCGTTCCATTCCTGGTTCATTGCTGCCACAGCTGAAGCTGTTTCTCTCATTGTTCCTGCTCTCCTTTGTGTGGAGGGGTTTCTGTATTGTGTCCCATAAACAATGCGAGTACAGCGCAGCAGAGGCGGGGTCCAGAGACTGAGATGTAAGTGTCCAGCCCGAAGTGCGTAACAGCGAGCTGGCTACCTACGAAGCTGAAGAAAAAGAAGAAGAAGAATATGATGATGATGATGATGATGAAGTAAAGCATATCAGCTAGAGCCCAGCGAAAATGTTGGTGCACCCCACGCAGAAGCTTGATCGGAGGGGTTCACAGAGTTCTATGGCGCTTATGGGCACTTATCAGACCAACACAAGCCACACACAGTAGGCCCACTCAGTAGAAGCAGAAGCCGTATGCCTGCCTGCCTATGCCCTATTATTATCCAAAAGCAAATAAATGCAAGGCAGCTTCGCCCAAATGGTCGCATGTTGATGGATCTGGCAGGCAGACGGGCATAGGGGCAGACGGCAGACGGCAGACGGCAGACGGCAGAGGCAGAGGCAATGGCAGAGACCGAGACACAGACAGAGACAGAGATAGAGACAGAGATAGAGATAGAGATAGAGGCCTACACGACAACGTCAGCGTCATCAATAAACGACGGACTCTTGTGTGTGGTGTGGTGTGTGGTGTGCATTGCCTGGCAGCACACAGGCAGAGGCAACAAAATTCCAGAGCGCACGCGTTCTCAACTTTAGTTCTTTGCGAGTGGCCAACGCGTTCGGTTCGCTGCAAGGCCTGAGTCGAAGTCGAAGAAAGAAAACGTGAAAGTGACAGCTAAATACAAAGTGGAAAAGAACACACACACTCTCGCTCTCTCTCTCTCTCTGTCTGATATTAACTACTACCGCTGTGTGCGTGTCGGCCGGGCTCTGAGCCAGTTTTGTTCGAGAAGCGACAGAATAATCAATCACTCATTCAACATGGCCATTTCGGAGAGCCATCCACTGGACAGCTGCAAAGCCGTTCCTGGCAGATGCTACAACAGGAACAGGCCACATGCCCCCGCAGATGCGTCGTCGTCTCAGCTGCTGCTGCTGCCGCTGTCGCTGCTCCTCATGCTGCTGGCTGCGATGCCCACTTCGTGCTTGGCACTGACTTGTAAGTACTCGTATCAGATACGCCAGCTTCATCGGCTGCGGCTGCATCTCTACTTTGCAGCTACTTCATCTTCATCGTCATTATTATGGTTGGCGTAATAAACTTGTTGTTGTAGTTGTTTGTTGTCGTTGTTGTTGCCGTTGTTGTTGCCATAGGCCTTTGACTTATTTAGCTGCAGTAGTCGCAGTAGCAGCCGCAACAGTGGCATCATTGGCATTTTCCTCCTTTTGGCTTTTGTTGCTGGCATAATTCAAAAGAGTCTGTGAGCCGTTCGTGTAATTGTGCCACGGAAGAGGCGCCGCCAAAGCCGCAGCAAAACTCCGATAGCTTTTGGGTGTCATATGAATGGCCCCTCGGCAACCGCAATCCAATCAAATCGGATCCAACCCCAGCGTCCCAGCACCACCGTGCGAAAGTTCAATAATGTTTAGTAACAGGGCAATTGAGACGATCCCCGCGGGCTCAACTTGTGCTGCGATAAAACGCAGATAAGAGGAGCCGAGCCGAGTTCAGATAATTGAGTTTGATTAGCTCCCTGGCAAGGGGTCAGCAAATGGTTTATAAGCGACTGTTTCTGAGTAAGAACTGAATTCTTAGAACAGATAAATTTAGCGCTGAATATAATATTTAGTTAAATCTAGACTCTTTGACACACTAGAGGAAGCAGACCCATTGTGTAAAGAAGCTTCTGGCAGCTTGGCGACTTCAACAATGGAATCAAAGGCAATAAAACGATTTGACTGCTAAGCGCACTCTTAAAGGACAGATGTCTATGAACTCATGTATATATATTTTTTATATATAAATACGAATGTGATTAGATTATGTATATTCGTCGTTGTGCATGTCATATTACTATAGGAATTCTTTATTATTAAATGCCCTTTTTCTTCTACTATTACTCAGCAAACTCACTGTCTTGATCTTCAGCTTAGGTCAGACTTTATGCATTTGCATACTATATGTATGTAAATATATCCTTGCAAATCAGTCAGTCAGCCTACACATATGTATATGCGGAAGTGAAGCGCAATTACAGATATGCTTTCATACATTGATATGCGGCTTACGAAGCAACACTTTTTTGCATTTCACTTCCGCTTCCATGCATTAAAATTACAATCAATTTAAGAACTAACGGAACTCAGCAAAAGTGTATAATTCCTCAACCCAAGAATGCAAATCCTAAGATACTTATTCAACCTCAAAATTATTTTTATAAAAATTTCCATTGGATTCTTTGCTGGGAGACTAAAAAAATCCAGCAGAGGCTTATGGATTCAACTCTTATAATTCCAATTACAAAAGAGTTGAAGTCTTTAGAAATTTGTGCTCAAATATATATTTTTGGTTTTCTATATAAAGTATTTTTCACTCAAATTAGTTCTATATTATAGATCATTTTAATGGTTTATAGAAATTAGCTTGAAATATACGAGTTAAAAGCGTGCTGGCTAAATTATAATGGTTGTCATGTGTAATTCAATGATTTATGCCAACTACGTATGTAGGAGTCAGGATGTTTCTATGTTTAACACATTTTAGCCGTGGAACATACATATGTATGAACGAGTGTTTTCCCACCTATAAAACATGCCACACAACATGAGGTCACAGAGATAATTTTTAACACACACACACATCCATAGAAAATATATATATAATGTATATATATGCATTTATAAAAGACTAGACTAGAGCAGGCAGATGACACTGCTCCGGTTTGGGCAACTGCAGCAGTCGCTGCCGTCGCCGCTGCAGTCGCTGCAGCCGCATCAGCGGGCGGTGCAGCAGGCACCGAAAACTGAGTCGAAAATCGATTTCTTTTATTTTGTGTAAATGCCATTTCATTTGGATTCTGTTGTGTCTTTGTTTTTGTTTGTGCCGCATGGCTTGTCCCATTTTAAGACATTTAGACACTTGGTCGCTGCCGCTGTTCTTGTTATTTCTGTTGCGAGGCGTTCCCAAAGGGATTTGAGTGGATGTGAATGTGGCAGAGAAATGGTCATTGAGCCCGACGTAGATGCGTATCTCGTGCAGGGCAGTAGATAACTAATTTCCAACTTCCACGAATGCAGTTGCATCCATGTGTGTATGTATGTGTGTGTGTGTGTGTGTGTGTGTGCGTCGGGGAAGAACAATCGAATCATAAATAAAGCAGCTACTTTGGGCGACTGCCTGCTGGATGGGGTCGCCTGTTGCCTGGTCTCGTTGGTTTGTTTATTGTGTTACTAATTTGGGATTCCTCGGCTTTTTTTCTGTGGTTGTTGTTGTCGCATGTGTGTTTGGAATTTTAATCACTGCATCGCGGACAATTGGACGCATTTTGAATTATGAGGCGCGGGCGTTTTTTCTGGACCTGAATTTGGGTTGCTTCGCTCGTGACGTCGCCATAGACACGGACATACATATGTATCCATCCAGATAGCCACAGCAGCGGAATGGGAAACGTCAGCCGAACAATTTCTGAATGGAAATGTGTGAGAAAATGTGAGCTGCTGATGACGGCGATTATGGCTTTGTGGCTGCATACAAATCTTTCTATATATGCATGTATTTATATATATAAATGCATATATATTTGTCTGAATGGTTTGGGTTGGGTTGCCGTGGCCATAAAATGATCATCGCCGCGCGTATGTGATGGCAGTTATATTAGTTTACGATTTGGTTAAATGGCATGTTTATCAAGTTTGTAGCGTCTCAGCTATTAATGAAATGAATATGAGAATGCATTTCGTGCATTTCTGTTATTCATAATATTTCTGGATCTTGAATTGGTTCGACCGGAGTGAAAGTTGAGCTGGTGAAATGCAGTTCTCGATACTTTTCCAATATGAATTTATTATGATAGCGTATTAATTATAACAATCAAGATCGGACGACAAAATATTAGCAACTTTTATTTATTTTATTTCCCCACTCCAATTTTAGCCGAGTCAACAACCCTGCTGTCTGTTGACATTGATGAAGTCACCACGGTAAACCCACCACAGCTGCCGACGAACGCAGCCAATGTTGATCTAAATCCGACAATTGTTGCTGCTGTCAACGAGACGAGCGCTCGGCTCGAGGCCGAAGAGGCCGCTGCGGCCGCTGCGGTTGCTGCCGAAGTTGAAGACGATGTTGAACGTAACGGCTTCGTAGCGCTTGGAGGCGAAGGCCTGGAGCAGGGCATACGCAATGCGGTGAAGAGCGAGGTGGAGTCGGAAATCGAAGCGGACTCCTCTGTTCTGGTGGAAACTATACAGGTTGACACTGCAGTGAATGAACCCAAAGCATCAACCAACAACAATGAGCAAACAGGTGAGTTTACACTGAAAAAAAAAAAAAACAAAACATTAGTGCTAAAAGTTCTAAATGGATTCTCAATTGCAGATGCAGCTCAAGGTGTACGCGAGCCAAAAACTCTAGATGCCGATACTAACGAGAAGCCTGTACAAGTTGAAGAGGTTAAGGAGGAGCAGCCCGCAAAGGAGGAAGTAGCAGCTGTGGCTGAGCAAACAGTCGAGGCTCAAAATGAACCGGAGAAGAAAGAGCAAATCCAAGAAGCAAAGCTACCTGAGCAGGCTGATAAGTCAACCGAGCCACAGGCAGCAGTTGAGAGCGACTTGGTGGGATCAGAGAGCAGACCGTTGCCCAGTGTAACCAGCGATCTGGTGGCCGTCATCTTTGACGAGAATCGTGCGATTACTGAACAGCCCATAACGAAAACGAATCTGTTGGCCTTGGAAAAGGAGCACGAAGTATTCAACAAGGTGCTGGCTACCCCGGAGCCCACATTTGAAGTGCCCAAGCACCAGGTGACCAAAAAGCAAGGTGTTGAAGACCTGCTGCCCATCGAGCTGTCCAAGGAGATTGCAGAAAAACAAGAGGAGCCACAGGCAGCTCCAGAAGTGAAAGAAATTCAAACACCAAAACCAGAGCTAGTTGAGAATACCAATGATCAGGAAAATGTGGAGAGTGTTGTGGATAGTGCTGCGGATGCATCAGTTCAACCGAATCAAGCAGTTCAGCCTGTTCAACAAGCTTCATCGGGTCAAGCAGTTCAGCCAGTTCAAGCAGTTCAATCAGTTCAGCCTGTTCAATCCGTTCAGTCCGTCCAATACGTTCAATCAGTTCAGTCAGTTGAATCTGTTCAACCAGTTGAAGCAGTTGAATCAGCTCAGCCTGTTGAGCCAGTTCAATCAGTTGGTCAGAATGAAATGGAAGGAAACATTGTTGAAAAGGAAGAGAAAGAATCGAATGCACAGCCTGCAGCTCCAAGCACTGCTGAACCAGCTCATGTGGCATCAACGGAGGCAGCAGTTGAGAAATCAGTCGAAGAATCAGTTCAGGAATCAGTTGAGGCATCCGTTGAAGAACCAGCTGAGGAATCAGTTGAAGATGCGGTCGAGCCCACGGAAGCTAACAAAGATCAGCCGGATGCAGCTGAAGTGCAACCGGAGCCCAGCTCTTCAGAATCCGTGCAACCAAGTGAATCCAGCTCAACAGCCTCTCCAGCTGAACCTAAAGCTGAGACTGTTGATGAGTCTATCGAAGATGAGAGCAAGGATGAGAGCGATGCCGAACGAAGTGAATCGGGAACGGAACGCGTCGTTGTCGAGCCAGTTGAAAAGGACTCATCCGAGGAATCTGAAGAGCAGTCGGAAGAAGAGCCGAAGGCAAAGGCAGAGGATAGTACCGCAACGCCTCTCGTCTCCTATCCGCCGCACAATGCGGGGCAGACCTTTGATAGCAATTTGGCCGACGAACGCAGCGCTCACCTCTCGCTGGCATCCACTAACCGCTCCACCCTAATCATCGCCCTTTGCTCTGGCACCGCCGTCTTATTCATCGTCATCTCGCTGGTCATATTCGTATTGTCGTTCCAACGTCAGCATGGCACACTGGACATTGAGATGCAGGAGCAGCGTCTGGGCAAGGATGATCTGGACCAAGAGGATGCACAGATGAAGCTCCTCGATGTGGAGCTCTCACCACCCGTAATAATTGCCATGGGCAACGAGGAGACCGACGAGTGCCTATAAGTCTCCTACTCATACCGCTTCTGGTGCATTGTAAATATTTTCAAATTTTGAGATTGAGCTTTTTTTAATCAAACGGAGCAGCCTCGAGCACTGGAGCCAGCTGCTTGATGATGCTGCAAAAGCGTAAAAAAATGACAAAACGAAAACAAGCAAAAGCAAAAAACGAGTTAATTGCCATATTGTTTAATTATAATTTCATGATATTCTATAAGTTTTTCTCTGCTCAAGACAATACAAAATTATTTATCTTTAGTCCATTGATCTAGATTTAAGAACACTTTTATTGAGACTCTGATAAGAAGTCAGAATAAATACTTTCGATTTACGAAAACCCACAAATAATTATCTTTAATTTGATTGTTTAAAAACAAATACCTTTCCATGCTATAATTGTTCCATATGAATAGAGAAGAAAGGAATATTTTGGCCGACGGCCTAAAAGTATGCAACACTTTTTGCATTGAAAATACTGAACGACTTGCACCACGTTATTTTGAATTTAAAGAACTATAGTTTCTTGAATTTTCTAAACATTCTATTGTGTCTAGTTTACCATTTTAAATATGGTAAAAACATATTTTAGTTGTCCACATATGTCTTTTATATACAATATGTCATATGATATATGACCAAACCACTCTGAGGCGGAGATACATAGATATACGTAAGAAATATGTGGATAATATGTAATTTCATAAATAAAGATTTATTTATGTATATATATACTTCTTAAAATTGACATATATATATATATATATATATATATATATATATATATATATATATATATATATATGTTTTTTTTAAATAATAAATTCCCAATACTCTAGATTTGCCACTAAAAACTTCTTTATGCACTTCGAATGCAGCCCAACATTCCATATTGTTCAACAGCTTTAATTAAAAAATCTATTATGGTACAAAAGGCAAATCATCGTCTGCCCCAATAAACACTTACAGAGGTCAACCAGAAATGATTGAAAAGTTCGCCACTTTCAAAAATCCGCCAACGCATCAATGCGACTAATTGCATTGGATTAAAAGCTTTGCCACATCGGCGCATCAAAGGCGTATTTTAATTAACTAACGAATGGGAGCACGATCTATTGCACGACGCCATAGAGAATCAAGAGAGCGAGAGAGCGAGAGAGCGAGAGAGCGAGAAAGCTCGAGGGCAACCACAATCGATGTTCGATGGCTGCAGCATAATAAATATAAAGCACAAACGGAGCATTTCCATAAATATTGACGTCAACGAGGCAGAGAGAGAGAGAGAGAGAGAGAGAGAGAGAGAGAGATGAGAGGAGAGGAAAGGAGTACTACCGATGCTATTTGATTGAGTCTTCTGTGTTAGCGATCTTGTTGTAGTTGTCTGATGAGCTTAATGGGCGAAATGAAGAGGCGCGCGCATCAGCATTGCCATTAACATCGGCATCGGCATCGTGACTGAAATGAAATAAACAAATTCATTTTGAGATTAAGAGTCTTCGGAGGGCAAGTCTTTTCGTGTTAAATTTTTGTTTATTTGATCTTATGCAATCGCCTGCACCGTGGTTCTAGAATTATTTAATTGCCGCAAAGGACGTAAGAACGTAAAGAAGTCTCGATTTTTCAACTATTGCCTCGATCGTTGTCAATTTAAAAGCAATAAAATGTCAATTGACAGCATCATTTTCACAACTCGAATTCCGGCGCTGGCAATTGCAAAATTGTTGAAAATAGTTCGGAGACCAGCAGACAGACGCTACGTCAATGTGGCCAGTCAGTCAGAGGCGATATGTAAACCACATAAAAAAGTTATAAGCACATACAATAATAGTCGAGATTAAGTTACACAAACACAAACACAAACAAAAGGGAACGCTGCGCATAAAAGAAATGCAACCACTGTGCTGCAGCCAAGGAGAGACGTGTTTTTTTCACAATTTGCTTTTTAACCCACATCCCGGCGGCATCGACGCCAGCGGCATTGTCATTTGCTCGTCTAATGCGCGTCTGCCGTTGCCCAAAGCTCTCGCTCACGCGCCTCTCGCTCAACTTGTAGCTGTTGTTGTTGCTTTTGCTATATATCTCTCCCACTGTTGCGTGCGTTCAAAATAAATTCTATTTGAAACGAATTAAATAGTGGTATGCATGAATGCATGAGCATGTGTGTGTGTGAGGGTGTGTGTGAGTACTGTGTGCGTGCTCTAGTATGAGCGTTTTTTCATCTTTCACATTTGAAAGCACAGAAAATAGCAAACATGAAACATGTTGTTCAGTTTGCTTGTTGCTCTGCCCGCGTGCGGTTCGCATTTGCTTTTTCGTTCGCTCTCTCTCTCTGTTTCTGTCTCTATCTCTTGCTGTCTCTGTCTCCGTGTGCTCGTTCTTCTAGCGAGTCGTGCGAGCATATTCTGTAAAATCTACTAAAGGTAGAATACTACATATATTCTGAAATTCGGTCTCTATTTTAAACAGCTGTGCAAAGTGGACATACGCGGCGTATACGTACTATATATCCCACATTACAATTCAGAATTCATCAAATATACAGTGTGCGATGGGTTTTTAAAGCTTTACTATTTGTGTTTTATAAGATGTGCTTGACTGTGGCTAAACTTTAATTGAGAGTTAATATCCAGGAAAGAGGTCCTTCATTTAGAGTATTTTAAGTGCAAAAGCTGAAATATTACAAATAAGGAAGCAGAAATTTCTCACAAAAAGCAAAAACATTTTGAAAAAATTCAATAAATATATTTAAATAAAATCTAAACTATTTTTAAAAGTGTTAAAGAAAATTGAATATATTTAATAAAATTAAGTGAAATCTTTCCATTAGTGATTATCATAGTCAAAACTGTGATCATCATTATAAATCATATTTCTGGTTCCTTTTCTGCATTTTAAATTTCAATTAAAAACTTAGCTTAAAACTGGGCTGATAAATTGGTTAGGCACAAAGTGTATCAAATTAGTTAAACATCCATTTTACTTTCAATACTTAATGAAACCTTTTTAACTGTTTGGATAATGTGTTGGATAATGTTTGGATAATCTAATGTTGTCGATAGGGCTCAAAGTTATAATCAATTTGCGCATACATATATGCTAACGGCCTTTGCTCCGCATAAAAACACAGACTCTCTGCTATTTCAAAGTTCATAGTGAATTCTTTAAGGAATTTATTAAATTGAATAAGTACATATACGTTTATGTTGTGCACACATCCTATATATAGTTTATTTTGTTTTGTTGGCACAACGCTTTCTTAGCTTTATGCGCGTGAGTCACCTGTGAGTGTGTTCTTGGCTGTTTGTCGTGGTCGCGGTCGCGGCATTGCAATGAAATAGAAATTGAAATTGAAACGAAATGCATTGGATCAACAACTAAAAAACAAACAAAGCATAAAATAAACAGCGCATGCAGCTTCTTCAACACAATGCCCCTGCACTACATAAACAGAGCGCGGACATAAATTATCTGCCTTGTTTCAGTTTCTTTTTCTTCTTCTTCTTCTGGTTTTGGCCTGTTTGTGGTGCAGGTGTGTTGCTCTCCTTATGACAGTGGGGTAATATGATTATCTCTTTCAATGTGTAACGCACAAAAGAAAGGGTATATACTCTTTAATGTCGAGTTGACAGAGCCACACACTATACTATATTTTCGTATTCGTTATTCTTATTATTACGCAATTCGTATTACCATATTACGTATAAGTAACTTAACTTTTAAGCGATTTTCTCTTTCATTCTCAATTAAGCTGACCAATCCCAAGACGCAAGATGTCCGTTACTCTCAGCATGCATAAATTTTCTTTTGCTTGCACTCACTGCTCTTTCCCATGTGTGAGTGCTGCTAAATTCCTTGCACATTAACATTAATGTGCCTGTATGCATAAGTTCTACTCCTCGCTGGCTGGCTGGCTGCTCTATGTTCCAAGCTGTCTTCTGCACTCAACGAAGCTAGGCAAATCGACCAATCCCGAGGCTCATAATTTCCTTTTGCTTGCACTTACTGCTCTCTCATCTGTATGTGCATGAGCTGCAGTCTTAGTACATGTATGTGTATCCCTGCATGCGTAGGCTCTGCTGCTCGATGACTTCTCCGGCAGAGAGTCTGGCTCCAGAGAAAACACAGTTTACAGGGCAATTCTATGCTTATATTATTATAAACATAAATACACAGAGCAGTACTATTTCATAATTATATTTAGCTTAAATATAAACAATTTCCTTAAATGATTAACTATAACTATTACAATCCAACTTAATATAGTACGAAAAATTATAAGTTATATTTAACTAAATAAATACTTACCACACATGGCCAGAGGAGGAAGAGGGGAACCACCACACTGCACGACTGTACAAAACAAGATCAGGAAACCAACTGAAGGAGCGCTGCGCAGGCGCGCCTTTTTATAGGGGGCCGCGCAGTCCACTCGACTCCAGTTACACTCAACTGTTGAGCCTTTTTCTGCGTTAGTTTTCACACTCGATCAGTGGGTGACAAATGGGAAGGCTCGCTGCTGCTGCTGTTGCCTCAATCATTTTAAAAACTTATGCATAGCTCGGTTGGTCCTCTGCAGCTCTGTTACAGAGGAATGCTTTATATATTAACCGAGACTGCTAGAGAGGCATAGAGATGAATGGACTCAGTGACAGACTGATAAACAGACAGTCATGATCGACATGAAATCTGTTTATTACTTATATATATTATATATAATTGTCTTATATATATTTGTCTTCTGAATATATTTAAAGATCTGTCATTATTTCTTCCACCTGTTTCATAAGCTTCCAGAAAAATATTATATTTACCCTTATCACTTAGCCGTTTCGGAGGAGTGTAATCTATTTATATATATTTATATGTATAGCAATAGTAGCCGAGTTAACTTCAATATTAATAATTGTCTAATAGACATATAAGAATATTAAGTAAATAATTACTAAGAGACTATTAAATTCTATGGCTAAGAGTATTTCGTCTTCGGCCTACCTTTGTTTGTTTTTGTTTTCGTTTTCGTTTAGCTTGTTTTATTTGTAGTGTATATTTTTCTTAAGAACTAACCGCAGTGAACTTCTAAGGGCAGAGGCAGTCAACCAGCTCTCAGTGCCCATTTCCCATTTTCCATTTCCCAGTTGGCAGTTGGCAGTCAAAGTGTAATATGAGCGCATTTATCATGGCAATTGTGTATATTGTTGTTAAGCTGGCAACTGTTTAGCATGTACTCAAGGATACATAGTGTAAGAGTTATATAAATATGCATATATATGGTATTTGTATGACAAGTCTTGGCTTCGATGCCAAACTGAAGCACATAATTGCCAAGCGGGGGCGCTGCGACATAAACAAAAGTTGGGGCTTTCACATTTAAACAGTTATGAAGTGCGCGCCCACAAGCTGTTTGCATTTGTTTTATTTATAATTAATAGCAATTTCTCTATGGCATTTTGCCTTCAATGCGAGCTGGCTGGAATCGTTGTTAGTTGTGGGCAGCATTCGCTGTGGGGCGTGCCAATTGTGTAACAACAAGGGCAACCACAATAAACGCAACAATATGGCCATATAACAACGCCCAGGCAGTCAATTCAAGTTTATTTGATATGCAAAACACGCCTGGAATTATCTGATCTATTCCGCTGTTAAGCTTATCAAATTGTCAAATTATTGCTGTCGATTTATTAGAATTTTGAAATGTATATCACGCAGCATTTGAATTGAACTTGATGAGCAGCAATAGTCATTAATCGCCGTCAATCACTATCAATCAAGCTGCTTGCCATTTGTGATTGGCGGGCAGATCGCACCGGATCGCCAGATGACGAGCGTTGCGCTTCCCTTTGAGTTGCCTTCTACGGCACATGGAACTTGGCGCAAGCCTATTTCAGTTCCAAATGAATGATTGGCTAAAAAAATAAAAATAAAATAGAATAAAATATGTATACACATACACCGACAGAATGTGTGTTTGTGTGTGGGGGATTGTTGTGGATATGTAAACACAGAGCTTGGCTCATTTCCAGCGTGAGTGGCAAGTTCTTTTTAATTTCTGCCTTTACGCATGATCAATTGGGAAAGACAATTAAGAGTTTCGTCAAAACTACCAAAATTAGAACTAAACAAAGCGGAGAACCGAAAGGAAACAAAACTAGTTGCCAAATTTTCGGTTTCCCAAAAATGAAAAATGAGACGCAAAACACAAAAAAAAGAAAGAAATGAAATGAAATGAAATGAACAGAGGCAGGTCAGCATATCGGCAAAGAGCGGAAGTTATAAATACAAAAATGGTCTGATATCATAGTTATTTTTGCATATATGCACGTACCACTCCGCGTACAGCTGAATGAGTTATAGCCGCTGAGCCGCCGGGGGAATAGCTAGAAGTTGCAGTGCCCAACGAGTCGCATATCAATTAGTAGAAAGCGCCAGAGCCAACACCCAGATGGCTAGGAGCAAGAGACATTGTTGTCAACGCCACGCCCACCGCAACTTGGGCACTGAAACTAGAACGTAGGGAAAAAGCCAAGTAATTAAATGAAAGTGAAAAGAAAGCACTCACAGACAAGCACACACACACACACGCACACACACACACACGCATGCACTTTCCGGTCATTAACCGGAAAAGTGCAGCGCACTGACAAATGGCCATTAAAGATGCCAAGCTTCCAGTGCATTCCGCTTCATGCTCATTAATTGCAACCATTTGATTTGTTTACACCAAAAAAGAAGAAGCAGAAGAAGAACGCTATTAATTTTTGCTGGCCAAAAACAAACAGTTCTCGACCGTCGGAGCACTAGTTTTATGCTCTGGGCAATCTTAAGTGCAAACACAAACAACAATGACGACAGCCAAATGGAATTGGATTTGGGTTCGGATCTGCCGCCTGGCGCTGAGCGTCTTGCTGGGTGAGTACTTGTACAATTTTATGGTCTTTACATTATTTTATGTTTTTAGCCATTGAAAAAGCAAATTCCATACTGCACATGGCTACGGCTACGGCCATTACTATTTAAACTTGAAAATTCGTAAAACTAGCGACGACCTTGGGCGCTCAAACAAAAAATTTCATGATTTTAGAACTACAGATGGTTCATCAATCGAGGCATAATGTCTAAATATAAACATCCAAAATGTATCCAAGCCAAACATGAGCATAACTGAGTACAGATATATGTACAGATATATACTTTCCACATAATTCTCTTCAATCGCCCAAAACTAATTCGGTACATATGAATATGCGCCTATTAGCAAGAAAACTAAATTCATATATTTCTGCTTAAGAATGCGATGATAGATAAATACACTTTCTTTACTGTTGCTTAGCTTTGTGGTCAAATTGTGATTATTACTATTATTGAACAAGTCAGTTTACAGGCATATCTTTGGCTAGAAAATTTCAAGCAAGTTAAAAGATTTCCTTTAAGCTGCGCTCAAGAGCCCTTTGGCTTTGGCCTTCTTAATTCAGTTAAAGGCAGGCCCATCGCAAACAGCATGAGCAGCATTCTCATGCCTCTCGAGCTACAGTTTAATAATAGCATTTGAGGCGCAGTCTGTCTGTGGGAGGGGCCATAAATCAATCCATTATATATGCGCCACATACATACATACGTGTATAAGTATGCTGCTGTGGACTGGGCCATGGAAGCCACAGAGAACTGTTCAGTTGCTTTGACAAATCGCACGTCAGCGGTTGGACAATATTTTGGCAATGGAATGGCCGCCAGTCACTTGTCACGGCGGAAGTCTCGCTGGGCAATTGTTGGGGCCCACACGCTGAGCACTTCATATTACGCATACGCAGCGTGGTCGCTGGTGACTCAAGCGGACGGCAGGTGGACGAAGCACAAATACTCGAGTGTTGAAAGCGAAATTGAAATTGCAATTAATTTGAATATATGTATGAATATTTAGCGCTGCATTAAAGCCATTACGATTGCCTCGACATCTCACTCTTGGCCAAAAATAAACACACGCCGACGCGGCCATGCGAATTTTTAGCGAGCGTGGGAAATTCGTTTGGATCACAAACAAGAACACTGTGACGCACTTGTTGCTATTCTTAGCCATTTACAGTTAGTGGGGCCTAGTGGGGCCATTAAGAGATATGCAAACATATTTCAAGCAAATGGCGATCATTTTAACGTTATTTATCAACATTCCTTCAGCGTATTTAACACTTTTTTTATTGCTTTTTCTTTTGATAGTTCTGTGCGCCGCTGCTGCAGAGGCACCCGTCGGCTATCGGCGTGAGATTTGCGAGCATCGCAAGGGCAGGCCGGTGCGTATGAACCACAAGCTAGATTACCTCCCTATCAGTGCTAACGATCTGCTTCTCTTATTTGCAGATGCAGCCCGTCCACATGTTTCGCAGCCGTTTGCTGGCGATGCGGGAGCAAATGCTGATTCGCGCCACGCTCGAGGGGCCGGAGATCTACGGCTATATATTGCCCTCCACCGATGAGCATCTGAACCAGGAGGTGGCGGTACGCGATCAGCGCCTGCATTATCTGAGCGGCTATACGGGCAACCGAGCCGTCGCGGCCGTTACGCAAGGTGGCGCCGCCATTTGGCTGGAAAAACGGTTCGTGCAGCAGGCGGACGGAGAGCTGGACTGTGATTGGCAGATCTTTCTGGCTGGCGGCAATGTCAGCATCGCCAGCTGGCTGAGCAGTCAGCTGCGCATGAATAAGCGCATTGGGGCCGATCCACAGCTGGTGCCACACCATCAATGGATCAGCTGGGAGCGGGAGCTGGCTGACAAGTTCTTGAAGCTGATCAAAATCAATAGCAATCTCGTGGACATGATCTGGGGCTCGGAGCGCCCAGAGACACCCATGCACCATGTGATACAAGTGCAAGCGCGCGACTTTGCTGGCGAGAAGTGGGAGGACAAAGTGAACGAGCTGCGCCGCCGGCTGAGCCACCTGAACTGCGATGCGATGATTGTCACCTCGCTGACCGAAATCGCGTATCTATTTAACATTCGGGGCACGGACATTCCCTACACACCCGTGGTGAAGGTAGGCCTTTACCATTAGGTACCTAAGAGGACTCAACATTTATTTGTCCTTTCAGTCGTTTGCCATTGTCAGCCAGAAGGACATTTTCTTCTATGTTGACCATGGCAAGATCAGTCTTGGCATTGACCTGCATCTCCGCACCGATTGCTACAACGCCAACTGCGTCAGGTGAGTCAGAGAGCGAAAGAAACTTGCAATCAATATTCAATTTAATTTCTAATTTATGCTTGACTTTCTTCTCTTCAGGATTAAGGAGTACAAACACATCTGGAGCGATATACGGACCTATGCACAGATCTGGAAGCGTATCCTGGTGCCAGCGCCCTGTGTCCAAGAGCCGGGTGCCTCGGAAGCCATTTACTCGGCTGTGGTGTCAGGCTCAGGCGCAGGCACGGGGATTGTCGCGGAGCACATTTCGCCGATCATTTTTATGCGTGCGCAGAAGAACTCCGAGGAGCAGGAGGGCATGCGCATGGCACACATCCGCGATGGCGCCGCCATCTGCGAGGCAATGAGCAACTTGGAAGCCCGATTCGATACGGAGCAGTGGACTGAGGAGAAGATTAAGTACGAGGTAGAGCTGTGGCTGCTCGCACAGAACCATGCCAAGGGTCTTTCGCTGCGCACCGTGATAGCCTACGGCGAGCATTCAGCATTGCCCTACTACATATCGAACAACATGACAGACATCGAGGTCTCCGATCAGAGTCTGCTGGTCATCGAATCCGGCGTACAGTACCTCGAGGGCACCACGGACGTGTCGCGCACCTTTATTTTCGGCGAGCCGACGCGCGAAATGAAGAGAGCGTATACGGCTGTGCTTGCGGGCATTCTCCACATATCGGATCTCATATTCCCCGCTTCGGTGAAGCCATCCGGGCTGGACAGTGTGGTGCGCGCCAAGGTGTGGCACGAGATGACCGACTACCCGCAGGCAACTGGGCATGGCATTGGCGCCTACGGCTCGGTCGAGGAGCGTAAGTGTGAAGTCGATCTACTCTTATTCTCTGATCTGTCTAATCCATGGGTTTGACCTACAGCTCCTATCTCAGTGGCCTACGGACAGAACAGCAGTTTCCACTTCAAGCAAGGCTACTTTTTCTCCAGTGGTAAGTCGCTGAGAAATCTACCATTCAGGCATCCCCCTAAGGAGTCTTTCATTGATTTAGAGTCTGGCTACTACAAGCGCGATGATTATGGCGTGCGCATCAAGAACGTGCTGGAGGTGCTGGACACGGGCAAGACGACGACCAGCGCCGAGCACTTTTTAGCATTCCAGCCTGTCACCCTGGTGCCCTACGAGCCGAAGCTCATCGACGGCTCCATGCTGAGCTCGGACGAGAAGCGCATGCTCAACAAGTACAATGCCAAAATACGCAAGCATATTGGCGGCGAGCTCAAAAGACTTGGCAACATGAAGGCCTTCTACTGGATGATGAACAAGACGCGACACGTGCGAGAGTACCTGACCGAGGACGAGTACCTGGCGGCGATGGGCGGAGGCTGCCACAGCCACCACCACTCGCAGCTGCCGCTGCTGGCGCTGACGATGGCCCTGATGATCATGATAGCATTCATCCACTCGAAGTGGCATCTATAAATGCGAGATCTAGATAACTCTGTGTACGTGTGTGTATGTGTGTGTGTGTGTGTGTGTGTGTGTGTGTGTGTGTGTGTGTGTGTGTGTGTGTGTGTGTATGTGCCTGTATGTTGTGTGTGCTTGTATATGTGGCTGGGTGTAATTAAATAGTCTTAGTTAGCTACGCAATTAAAAGAGAGAATCCGGGACTAACAATAAGCAAATACCAATATTAACTGTTAGAATCTAGTGAAGTTCTTTGGCCTGATCCTCAAATTCCATGCGCACTGGGCAGTCAGCTGCTATGAACCTAACATACTTAAACCAATTCTTAAAAATCAAAACCTGAAAATGAACTTCTTTATATTATAATGAAAATTATCAACTTCTATCTTAGCTAAGAAATAACGATGTATATTTTTCTTAATGTGATTAAACGTAAAATATATTCAAAATGTATTCATAAATTGTTTACTGAATTACTTCCATTAACATAGGATGCAGTCAGGCATTAAAAGAGAATATTTTGTTGGCCACCTCAATTTCACCACTTGCTCAGCGCTTACGTCGTGGTTAGATGAGTGTGCTGAGCCAATCTCACCACAGCCAATCGGGCTGATAAGCCTGGCCATAAGTGGGTCGGAAAGTTTGTAGACTTTGCCAATTGTTTAGTTATTAACGTGATTCCGACCCGATACATTGTGCCCTCAACAGTGTGGAAAATAAATACATGAAGCGTCCACATCAGTGATAAGTGATAAGACTCAAGCAACAACAAAGTGCACACCAAAAGATGTCAATAAACTGAATGAAAACAAAGAAATCATGCTCAGAATAATAAACTTTTTGTGTGCTTTAATACTCGCACTGGACGCGAAGAAGGTGCAAGTAGATGAGTTGGCCAAGAGCTGGACCTTGAGGGAGGCAGACTCCAGTAAGTGGCTTTAGTTAGAGCTTGATCAAGGCCTTGTCTCGTCTGCATGACTGTGTGACTGGGTAATTCCAAAAATTGATTTGATTCAGCGCTAAATATTGAATTTCGCACAGTCCCCGGCCTCCCCAGAGATATACAAACGGTCGTATTTGTGCGATAAGATAATGTATCTGACGTCGACTTCGATTTGTCGGTATCAGCGCTTGTGGCAATTAATTGGTTGTAAATTTCCTTAACTGCAACCTCTGTGATTTGAGAATGTTTGTTTTCTGCTTTCAGCGAAGCAATTTAAGGTGTCGAAAATACCTTCCGGCGTTTACACAGATCTCAGCGCCCATTACGGAGATCTGCTGGGAGTGGGCAACGATGTGGAGCTCCGGTGGATCGCGAACAAGACGTGGATCTACAGCACAACATTTGACATGGGTACATGGCACAGCCTTTCAGATTATGTATTTATTTATTATTAATTTTTAATTTATTAATTAGCTGGTGAATTGGGCCAGGACAGCTTGGTCAATCTGACGTTCCATGGCATTGATACGATGGCCAAGATCAGGTTAAACGGCGAGTTCCTGGGCGAAACGGACAATATGTTCGTCCGGTACTCATACTCCGTAGGCCATTTGCTGCATTTCAGTCCCAAACAAAACCAACTAGAGATCGAGATACTCTCCCCACTGGTGGTGGCAAATGCACGAGCCCTGGAGCTGGATCAAAAGGGCAATGGTGCTCCACCCATTTGTCCGCTGTCTCGCGGCGACGTCGAGTGCCATCGCAACATGTTGCGCAAGATGCAGATGAGTTTTGGTGGCGAGTGGAATCCTGCGGCAGTGTCATCCGGCATCTGGAAGCCGGTTACCATCGAGTACTATACAGTGGCCATACTACGAGACGTGGATGTGGCAATCAAACGCAATGACACCCACTGGACAATGGACTGCCGTGCCTTTCTCAATACACCCGACTCAGAGAAGTTCTATGTGGAACTTTCAGTGTTTGCCAGGTAAGCAGCAACTCGTACGAAGTTATGACAATATCCTTCTTACTAATATCTGTAGCGAACTGATGGAAAAGCCATTTGTCCTGGAAGAAAAAAGGCTAAGCTCTGCCTCCCCCATGCTGGAGTTTCAGATTCACATACCAAAAGTACGTAGTTTATGCCTTAGACGTGCATTATTTTATCACTAACAATGCCTAGGAGAGAGTCAAGCTCTGGTGGCCAAATGGCTATGGCGCGCAGCGGCTATATCCTGTGATGTTCAGCGTAAAAAGCTATCGCAGCAAGGAGGGCCCCAGGTTGAACTCTCGAACCGATTCGCAGAAGCTGCTGCACATTGGCTTTCGCACCATCGAGCTGGTGGAGGACAAAGATGGTAGGAAAACAATGAGGAATGTCTTTAAAGTTTAAACACACCTTGGATACATTTGTGTTGCTTCAGAGAGAGGACGAACCTTTTATTTCCGTGTCAACGATCACCCCATCTTCATGAAGGGCGTGAATTATGTGCCGGCTAGCACCTTGCCTGAGCTATCCGCCGACACGGAAACACGTGAGTGATTGACTTCCATGTAAGTCAACTGAATTCAGTAAAAAATCTGTTCTTTGGCAGTGAAACATCTTTTGAAGTCGGCCTCTGAGGCAAACATGAATATGATTCGAGTCTGGGGCGGTGGCCTCTATGAATCGGACACTTTTTACAGCCTGGCTGACACCTATGGGTTCTTGGTGTGGCAGGACATGACCTTCACAAAGGCAACCTATCCCATCGATGATGAGAGCATGACTTCCATGCGGCAAGAGGCAGTGCAAAACGCCCAGCGACTCGCCTACCATGCCAGTCTGGCCCTGATTGTGACCAACAATGAGATCGAACTGTATTTGGTGAAAAATCGAACGGACTTCGGCTCCGAAGCGAAGCGACTGGAGGACGAATACAAGCTGCTCTTCATGGGCAATTTGTTTGGCGAACTGGACATTATCTCGCGGAATGACTTTAGCCCGCGACCAGGCCCCATGATTTCCACGCCTTCGTTGGGCGTGAAGGAGCCTGGCAAAGAACTAGCCAAGGATCCGCAGAGTCCAGACTATGGCGACGGTAAATATAATTGTTATCAGAATAATTTCAAGTAAATATAATAATTTCATTTCCTGCTTGCAGTACACATCTATGAAGATGAGCGAGACGCGCTCGCACAGAATGTTTATCCCCAGGCTCGCTTCGTCAGTGAGTTTGGCTATGCCAGCCTGCCCATGCGCTCGTCCTGGCAACGCCTTCTTGGCAAGGACACGAGTGAGACGAGCCTTGCGGCTTTGATACGCCAGCGTCAGCATGATCCCAAAGGCTTCATACCGCTACTGCGGCAAATAGCTTACCAGCTGCCATTCAATCTTCAAAACTGGGAGGACAACATAGACGAGTTTATCTACTTCAGTCAGGTGTCACAGGCCATTAACACCAAACTGGCCATTGATGTGTTCCGGAGCAGGCGCGGCGACCACCAGACAATGGGTGCTCTCATCTGGCAACTGAACGACGTTTGGGTAGCGCCCACTTGGTCCTGCATTGACTTCTTTGGCAACTACAAGATAGTCTACTACTGGGCCAGAGACTTCTTGGCGTCCACCAATATTATTATACTTTATAACGATGCCCGAGATCAGCTCAACATAACTGTCACTCGCGAAGACTATAATGAAAATCCCGACGTGAAGCTTTATAATATTTTCATTAATACTTTTCTGTGGAAAGACATATTCTCCAAAAAGGCCATAGCGCGAGCCATCGGATTGGTAGGACTCATGAAGACAAACTAACCCATAGATATTATCTGGGAATTAACTTTGAATTATTTGCAGCGCTCGAGTTCGATAGATCAGCTGACCATACCTCTGGAGTCAGTGTTATACGAACACCATTCCAAGCAGGAAATTTTCTTAGAGATTCTATTGAAGGATGAGGACGATCATGTTGTGGCCAAAAACTATTTCTATCCGGTGCCCATTAAGGATATTATTGGCCTGAGAGATCCAGAACTTACTGTGAGTACTTAATCCAAATTCTTAGACTCCTTGATATTCACGATACTTCGTTTAAATAGCTCGAAGTCATCGACGACGGCTGCACCAGTGGAAACTTGCCCTATTCAAACACCTTCAGCTTGCGAATTACTGTCAAATACCCAGCGCTGTTCGTCTTCTTGGAGCTGACTAGTCATGAACATGCAAATCACACACACACTTTCTCCAAGAATGGGTTCACTCAGACGGTGCCGGTGCAAAACATCTACTTAAAGTTCGACACTGATTCGTCGTGCATCAACCTCAAGTCTGAGAACATCGCAGTGAAGACCATGAATCAATATATGCTCTGAGCTAAATATATATACATATATTCATATTAAAGTATGCAATCTACAAACGATTTTATATAGAAAGATTTTAAAGATTACCCAAGAATCTGATCGAAAATGCAATGTCTAAATTTAACATAAAAAGTTTCTCAATCTTTGTGCCCACGCCCCTGACTATAGATAGCTTTGATTCTCAATAAGAAATGTGTAAAGATAGTGTCTTGACCTGCAGATGAACGTAATATTACTGGAATACAAAATTTACGATGGAAACTAACTAAAATAACAATTTCATATCTTGTGTTATATGTATCAGACATATTTCCTATTTTATTCATAAGCGAACATATTTAACGATGTTGATAAGAAACACTTCAGAATGCCTGCAAAACACATTTGTAGCCAATTATATATATTTGCTTAAGTTTCGGGACGCAAAATACCAAGATAAAGGGTATTTTTCAGTCGAGGGCTCTTAAAATTGTTTATTATTATTTAATGAAATTATAACTGGAAATGGGAATTTAGGGTATACAGTTCAAATTGTGAATTTAGTTGAAAATAACGTAGCAGAAGGAATAAGAGGACACTCCTTGAATCCTCGCTATCTGAAATACATATTTTCTTATATCGTACATATGCAAGATTATCTTTTTATCTATAAAATAATATTACAACAACAAAAAAAAAACATAAGTAAATAAATATAATTTGAATACAAAAAAATGTGATATACCAAGTTTTGTATGCTTCGAGTTCAGGGTATGTCCTAGTCGAGCACTCGCGACTAGAGCACTCCGACTTTGATATGTATTACATTCACATTAAATAAAAGGTTGGCAAGCGAAAAATAATACTTGCTGCAAGCTTCCCACAGTACACAAAATATAGTACCTATGTATATTGATATATATTTTAAACAACAACAAAAATAAAAGTAAATAAATGAAAGCATTCGTGTGTCAGCTAGTGCTATCAGCGCACACATAATCTTTCTCTCTTACCCTCTCTGTCGGCGATTCTACTCTCACCAGAAGCCGACGATCGGCGATCGTCAAATACGACCGACCGACCGGCTTTAATCAGCAGTCTCTTGGTAGCCCTTCCCGGTGCTAGACGTAGAAATATTTGCACTCTGGGAAGCGTCGCAGACAATTCAACGTTCTAAATGGAAAAGTGTATTTATATATAGTCATTTAAGTTATTGCTTTTTTTGAGCAGAGTAACAGCATCCGAAGCCTTAGAGAAGTACGGAAATAATTTGGAATAAGTTTGTGCCAGCGGCTGCACAGATACGAAAATGAGGTGTTGGCCACTTGGGGCAGTCTATGACACCGACTGCGGTCAGTTGCTCAGACTTGGACTGCTGCTCTACCTGCTGATGGGGACGCGGGTCAAAGGCGACGCTGTCGAAGTTATCGAATTGGGCACCAATTGGAGTATATCTAATCAGAATGGGTGTAAGTACAAGATAATTTAGGCAGCTGTCAATCATCATTCGACTAATCGAATTAACAAACAACACGCTTCATGTTCGGTCATAAAGTCAGCACTAAGTGATTGTTCCTTATCGATACGCCTGTTGTGCGTCTTGAATTTGGTTACTTGCATTACCTTATCAGATAGATGAGAGCCATTCCTTAAGTATTTTTGAAAGAGTTGCATTTTATATTACAGCTATGACCCTCCTCAACTCTCAGACCCTTCCCTCCGGCATATACAGCGCCTTCTATCCAGATGTGCTGGAATCGTACAACGACGTGAATCTTCGCTGGATGGCCTACGACAATTGGACATATATAAACGAATTCAAGTGTGAGTGCAGCCAGTGCCAGTGCAGATAGAATATAACCATTTAAATCCAAACATGATCAGTTGACGTGGAGCACTATAAGCGTGTGCGCTGCTTTAATCTGACCTTTCATGGCGTCGACACAGTAGCCGAGATCCGGCTGAATCATCAGCTCCTGGGCCGCACGGACAATATGTTTGTGCGCTACTCGTACGACGTGACAAAGCTTCTGGAGAAGGAGAATGTGCTGGAGGTGGAAATCAGATCGCCAGTGTGGGCAGCTCTGGCCAAGGCGCGGGCGCTGGACTCCCAAGATCTCAGTGTGCCACCAGCCTGTCCGCCAGAGCGCTACCATGGTGAGTGTCACGTGAATATGCTGCGCAAGATGCAGGCCAGCTTCGCATGGGACTGGGGACCGGCGGTGCCCTCGATGGGCCTGTGGAAGAGCGTGCAGCTGGAGATGTACGAGGTGGCGCTGCTACGTGACGTCGATGTGGACGTCAGTCGCAACGAAACGCACTGGAACATGCACATTAGCTGCTTCATGGACTCCAAAGGCAAAGAGAACTTTTATGCTCAGTTAGTCTTCTATGCCGTGTAAGTAGACCTTGAAATGTTCCCTCAATCACTTTATCTAAACGTGAAACGGTTGAACGCTTGCAGGGAGCTACTCAACCATACGGTGGTCATAGACACATACGCCTCCACGCCGATCAGCTACTTGGCACCCGTAATTGTCTTTGATCAGGCTGTGCCAATTGTGAGTACCGCCCGCTAATTGTTTGGCCGGCAATTGAGCCCATTGCCATCTGTGTCAAGTGCATTTGTTGTTTGTGCAGGAGGAAGTCGTTGCCTGGTGGCCCAACGGCTACGGCGAGCAGAAGCTCTATCCGCTGCACTTCACGCTCAACGCCTGGCTGGACGCATCTGGACCGGAAGTGCGTGCCAAGACCAAGTCGCAGAAGTCTCTGCGCGTCGGCTTTCGCACACTGGAGCTAATTGAGCGCCCAGCGCCGGATGGTCGCGGCAATACGTTCCTCTTTCGCGTCAACGGACTGGAGATGTTCATGAAGGGCAGCAACTATATACCATCCCATATACTGCCGGAGCAACAAACCCCAGAAAGAAGTGAGTATGAATTTAATTTAAAATAAAAAGTATATATTAAATAAATAAATGAATAAATAAATAAATGAATAAATAAATAAATAAATAAATAAATAAATAAATAAATAAATAAATATGTAAATTAATAAATAAATAAATAAATGAATAAATAAATAAAATAATAGTAAATATAGGCAAAGGCAAATCGAAAATGCGAGCTAATCAAAATTAATTATAGCTAGGGAAAATCCCATCCAAATTTACTTATAAACTTACTTATTAACATGGAAGATTGGTTTTGCCCCATTACATTTCAATGAGTTCAATTAACTGATGTCACTGATAGTTACTGCAATGCGAAAGTGATATAAATATATTTATTTAGAATTTGTACTAAAATGTCAAGTGCATGACATGCGAACACCCATGCCGTCAACGGCTCGTGTGTTGTAACTTATTCTGTAGAATCAATTCAAGATGTTGTCAAAGTCAAGAATGAATCACAATAGCGGACAGATAGATTTATAGATATACATTACAGATAGACTAAATATAAATGTAATACATCTACTCTAAGTGTCGAAAGAACAACATATGAACTCACATTGATCAAGATAGCATATAGTTGTGATCATAATCAATTCATAATACCTATGGGCAATAACCTCTCATTCGCCTGATATATAGACTATGTCAATTTTTATTCATTTCCAATCCACTTGCAGTTGCCTACCTGCTCGAGTCAGCCAAGGAGGCGCATATGAACATGATACGCGTATGGGGTGGAGGTATCTATGAATCGGACTATTTCTACGAAATGGCCGACAGCCTGGGCATACTCATTTGGCAGGACATGATGTTCGCCTGTGCCATGTACCCGACGACCCCCGAGTTTCTTGCCTCGGTGCGCGAGGAGGTGCGCCAGAATGCCAAGCGTCTGTCCCACCACGCCAGTATTGCCATTTTCGCCGGCAACAATGAGAATGAGGCGGCTCTTGTGCAGAACTGGTATCACACGTTCCAGAATCTCGATCGCTTTAAGGCCGAGTACCGGGAGCTGTACCTGGGCAACGTAATACACGAGCTGAAGGTTGTCTCACACAGCGGCCGCCCCGAGCCCCTGGTGTCCTCGCCTTCTAATGGCAAGGCAAGCGAGAGGGACAACTACATATCCGAGAATCCACAGGATAATCACAATGGCGATGGTACTATCAGAACACGACAATAATCTCGATAAACTCACCCAAAATATTCCTTTTTGCCTTCAGTTCACTTCTACGACTACTTCAAGGATGCTTGGGATGCAAATATTTACCCACGGCCGCGCTTCGCGAGCGAGTATGGCGTCCAATCGCTTCCTGGAGCCTACGCTTGGGAGCGTATCAAAGGAGATGATGTCGATCTGGCCAAGCTAATGGGCCATCGGCAGCACCATCCACTGGCCATGGTGCCCATCACCACTCAAGTGCACCGCCATTTGCCGCTGCCGTTGCCCGAGGACAAGGACTATAACCAGGCGCTCATCTACTTCAGCCAAGTATCGCATGCCATGGCCACCAAGGTGGAGACGGAGCTGTATCGCACCATGCGCGATACGGAGCACAACACCATGGGCGCCCTCTACTGGCAGTTGAACGATGTCTGGGTAGCTCCTTCGTGGTCTGGCATCGACTTCTACGGCAACTGGAAGGTGGGTTACTGCTATATCTCCTATTTCTGCTGCTTATGCCATTTGCTGTTGCCCTCCTAGCTGCTGCACTACTGGGCACGCGATTTCCTTGCTCCAGTCGCCATTGTGGCGCTCTACGATGCCCCCACCAAATCTCTGAACATTTCCCTGGTTTGCGACAGGCCCACTGTCGGCACCAAAAACTTGAATGTTGTTGCCAACATTCACCTGTGGTCGCAGCTGTTGCCACGCAACTCCAGCAACTGGTCGGTCACTCTGCGCCCCAACGGAGTGCAGTACGATAAGGTCATTCCAATAAACGATTTACTGACGGGTGATTTCAATGCGCACAATGCCTACCTGGAGTTTCAGCTGAGACGCGGCGAAACTATGCTCTCCCGCACCTACTACTTTCCCAGTAGCATTGCCAGTGCTGTGGGCATCACCGATCCGGAGCTAGAGGTGAGTAAGCCCTGGTGCAGTGAATTCCGTTCTTTACTATCTACATCGATGAGCAATACTGAGAAGGACTAAGCAGTTAGTTAGCTCACTATAATGAGGGCTGCCAGGTTATATTATTATATAGATCATCAAATAATTTCGTTATTATAGGCCATATTCTTCTTATTATCAGCCGTCCACGAGTTGTAGGCATATATCTTTAACTCTGGCTTATCCTGGCATTAGATTGATCTAAACTTAATTCCTTATCTTATCGGACTATCTTTATTTGAGCAGTTCTTTGAATATAATGAGGATTCTTTTCACAGTTCGAGCTCACGTCGAAATTGTGCGTGGAAACGCCCTCTGGCAAGCGGAACAGCCTCAGCATCTCGATCACCGTGAAGCGTCCGGCGGTATTCGTTTACGTGGAGCTGCAGCTGCCCTATCGCTACAAGCTGTCCGAGAATGGCTACATGCAGACAACGCCCATTCACGTGGTGCACGTGACCATTGAGACGAGCTCCTGCATACGCATCTGGCGCAAGTCGAACTTCAATATCTGGACCGTGAATCAGTTCATGCAGTAGCTGTGAGCATATACTTTTCGAGTTTAATGTAACATTTATAAATAACTTAACAATAAAACAAATCAATAAATATATAATAGAAATATTTAAGTGCACCAAGCTGCTACCGCCTATCTGTCAAAGCTGGGCATCTGGACGCGGGGCGGCGTGTAGCCCTCGGGGTATGGCACCAGCTGGTTGTTGAGCACGCGCGCATTGCGCCAGGTCTTCACCTTGTCCTCGGGAGTGTCTGGGACGCGGACACCCTCGATGAGCGTGACGGCGGGCCCGTCGACGACGCTGTGCGTGCTCTGGCCAATGGGGTTGCGGTGCGGACTGGCCTGAACGGGCCGGCGCGAGGGTGTTGCCGAAGGTGCAGCCACGCCTGCGCTGGCCGTGACCACCACCGAGTGGGGCATGTAGCTGACAAATTTCGACTTCGGCGGCAAGGCGTTGTAGTTGTGCTTGGTAATCAGGTTCTGCGGTGGCCGTGACCTGTGGTTGGCATAAGCGCGCGCATCTCGGCTGAAATACTCCAGCGGATCGGAGCCCGCGTACTGCAAGTCACTCGGGAAGCTGATCGGCGTATCTTGAGCCTGACGCAGCACGCGTGGCTGAGCTTCCACTGGGGCAGCGTAGGTGTACGGCTGCCACTGCCGCTCCATGGCGAATGAGAAGTTGTTGTTGTATGCCGTTGGCTGTGCCTGGAAATAGACTGGCTGCCAGGTTGGGTTACTGCCCAGCTGGCGTCCACTTCGCGCGCTGCTTCCGCTGCCCAGCGCCTGCTGCTCCAATGCCTTGCTGTGCGCCTTGGCCAGCTGCAGCTGTATAAACTTAGCCTGTCGCTGTTCGGCCTCGGCCTTGCGCTGACGATAGTCCTGCTGTTGCAGTGCCAGCTCGCTCTGCTTCAGCAGCGCGGGCGTATGCTCGAACACTAGCTGGCGGCCACTGGGATTGGCATTCCGGGCTTGCACCGCTGGGCGCTTGACATCCGAGCTGCGCACAAAGAACGAGCCAGCTGCCTCCTCAGCGCGTGCTTTGCGGCTGTTCTTGCCCACCAGAATCTCCACGTCCTCGCCCTGGCTTGACTTCACGTTCACCACGCGCACCTTTGACGGATCCAGGTTGCGTCCGAAGCGTAATTCGGTGCGCAGCAGCGAAGGTTTCCCGGTGACGCTGCTGCTGCCACCGCTAGCACTGCCACTGCTGCCCTCAGTCACGCCCAGCAGCAGCGCAGCACAAATAATTATGGCTACAGCACTCATCCGCCCCGTTGCCGCGGTTGCCCTTGGAGTCGTCACTGTCGCCATCTTTTGGTGCGTACGCTGTGAAATTGATGCAAAATTGTATCAAATTAGTGAGAGCTAATTATAATATATATGTGTGTATGTATGTATGTGGTGTTCGACTGGGTGTGCAAATGCAACAACTTTTCATCGCTATGACGATTTGCGAGTTCAGCCAACAGCTTCAAATTAACTCTGCGCTGACAATATCAGGCAGTGAACTTTATATATATCTATATATATCTATATATAACACATTTAGTTTAGTTTAGTTGTAGTATTCCAGAGCTCTGTATATGTATATATAACATGTTAAAGCGAAGCTTTTCGTTCCCATGGAATGAATCTTTAGTCTTACCACGTCGCATCGTTGCCTTACGTAAATTATGCCTGCCATTGGGCTTAACACAGCTTTCTACCTCTTTGAAGGTTAAAGTTAATTAATGAGTTTTGATAGAGATAAATTATGTTTGAGTTTGTTACATTTCATTATTTCTTTCGCAACAAACCTAAAAAGGGCGTGGTCTGTGTATATATCGTGAGAAAGATCCTCTCATTGAACCTTGTGTGATGCAAGTTTCGAAATAATTGATATATAATATCTCTTATAGACTATATTCAATAAATACTGTGATTTCCCCAGTGATAGCACGTCTAACCTGCTGGAAAAGCCCCCTTGATTGATAACATTATTTTAAATAGTAAATAGATTAATAAATGAGTCTAAATAATAATTAGCTGCAGATCTGTTGATGAATAATAAATAAATGAAACGTAAGGACTAAGGATAAGCTTAAAAGAACTTATTCTATGAATTGTCTTTGCTGAATGGAAAACTAATAAAAATTATACATATTGAAAAATTATTATTTGTAATATTTTTTATATATTTACAATGAATTGAAACAACCGAATTGATAATAATATTGAACTGAAATAAGTTAAATATTTGAAAAAAAAAATTGAAATTTAAAATTTAAGCAGAAGCAACTCTCTTTTGCCGACTGAGATCAAATTAATATACCTACTCGTATTCATTATTTTATTTATTTTTTTTTTCTTCTTTACAATCCAAGAAATCTTGTATCTCAGATTATTATACATATATTTTATGCTCAGACGAACTCTTTCCTTTTTTTTGATTTTGATGCTTACAACAAAACGAGCGACCTTTTTAATATATCTAGTTAAAACTTGATGCGGATCTTCAAGTGATATTTGTTTGTGTTTTCACACCGGTTAATTAGCCTTGGCTTGACTCTTGTTGTTATACTTCTCAACACCTCGTTGGATTTTGGCTCATTATTTGTGGTTTTGCTGCTCTTTATTTAATTATTGACAACCAGTCAAGCAGCCAAGCTGAGTGCATCTGCAAACTATTTTATTGCATCTGCGTGTTGTTGGTGTTGGTGAGCTGGGCTCAGAAAGCGAAACAGCAATTAAAAATGCAATGTCTAACTTTAGTTTGCCGCTATGGCATGAGGAAATTGCCGGTTGTCGGTTGGCAGTTGTCGATTGCCGGCAACAACATTTCTTTCCACTCAGTGGCAATGCGACAACTCCTGACAGTTTGGGCGTGAAATTGCAGCTGCCACGCCTTTTTCATAGTTGTCAAATGCTGAAATTGCGTTAAGCTGCTAAGCCCTAATGGACACTAGAGCTGATTGGCAACAGTTGAGCAGCTGCCATGCCGTCAAAGTCAATGCCTTGCCTTTGCCTATGAATGAAATAACAACAACGTCTTCAATAATCTTATGCACTCACTTTTGCACCTGGAGCACACACTTCACATAAAAACTTTTCAAAGCGAGTTCAAGTTTGTCAAACTTGCCTCTTATCTATAGGCGGAAGTTCACTCTTTTGGATGCACTCAGAGGGGATATTATAGTCGAGTCACATCTGAATATATATTATTATTTGATAGAAGTGAAATACTCACATATTCTCGCACTATATGTGCGTAGTGAACTTTTAATTAACTAATTCTTATCGAGTTGATGTCCAAGTAAAAACAAATATTATCTATGTATAAACTTTGCTGAACACAAAGTAATCAGAAAATATTTGTTTAGATTGTGTCCACCAAATATTGAAATTGCATTCATTAAAAGTGAGATAACATTATATATATATATTGAACGATAATTATTAATATCGCCGATAAGACGGGGTCATAATTCATTTTGTTTACATTCTAATGTCAGCCGAAGAGTTGTGTTCATATTTCTATTCTAAAGAGATTTAGATGAGAATGTTAATTCGATATTCGTCTGGATATGGCTGGAGTGAGACCTAACTTAAACTGTGACTTAACTCTTTAACAAATGAAAGAAAAACATTAAAAGCAGATACGTTCAGCTTCAGCCACATATATAGGTGCCCTTAGCTTACTTTGGTATCCGACTCACGACTGGCTCGGCCTGATTAATGTTGATTTGCAATCACGCCTCGAGGGCGTAACCCACGCCAATCAGTCTGATAAGTAACTAACTGCTTGAGAGTGGCGGCAGAGATTGATGGCCGAGTTGCAGTGCCATTTATCGCAATTTGCGTCAGATCAATTTAAGCGTGGCCTATTGATTGCCTGCATAATTGGGCTGAATGAACTGCGATATTACGCATACGCCGCGTGCCGCTGCCAACGAGCCACTAATGAGTGAAAATTTGCCGACAAAATGAGAAAAACAATTAAGCGAATTGTGAATTGTGATTTGTGATTTGTGAATTGTGAATTGCAATTTCAATAAATGCGCACGGCAAAGTTCACGGCACGACTGCGACTCGGTCAATCTGGGTGCTCGTGGCCGAAACCCAAACTCAGACTGCCGACTCGCCACACTCGCCACTCGCCTCTCGCGACTTGCTGACTTTCACTTTCAACTCGAAGTCAGCGGCGACGCGGCTGAGTGCGCCGCGCTCCCAGTTCAACTGGCTGCTACCGCTGGCGCTGTGCTTTTTGTTGTTATGAAACCGTCGCAATCATCGCGCACTGTAACAACAACAAAAACAAGTTTTACTTTTTGCACAACAACAAATCAAACGAAAAAGAAAAAACCCAAACGTCAAAAAGAAGTCAACGCTTGCTATTGAGCGCTTGGTCTCTTTTTCTATAAGCCTTTTCTTAAGTGTCGGCCAGCGTTTTTAGGCCGCTGCCCGGTAACAGCGGCGTCGACGCCAGCAGCGGAGCTCGGCTTCAATGTCACGGCACAGCCGCTGCCGCTGCCGCTGCCACTGCCGCTGCCGGCGTCGACGCGCAGTTTCGTTGCCGTCACCTGGTGTTTCGCCTTTTGAAGCTTTGCCGTTGCGTCTTCGTAGCGTCATTTTTGTTTCTTTTTTTCTCTCTGTCTTTTTTCGGCCACTTTTGTTCAATGAAAATTACATCACTTCAAGTTTCGAAGCGAAGCGGGACAGGAAATGCGACTGAAACACTTTAACGGCGCGTGGCCTGCGTCGGCGTCGAAGTCAGAGTCGGAGTCATAGCCCTGAGGCTTTGCTATTATGTGCATAACTATGTTGAAATGCAAACTGCAATTATTATTATGTGTGTGCAATTTGGGTTTAAGTTGAGCTCTAAACTGGATGGAACTAAATCTATGGCGGGGCTAAGCGGGGCTATCTACTAGCTAGCTACTCGCCATTTACATGTGGACAACAAGTCAGCGCGACAGACGGGGCACATTTAATGATGGGCTTTCTCACTCAAGGCGTGCCGTTTGCCATTAATTGGATATTACGTTTAGCTCAATTGAGCACAATTGCTGGCAACTGTGATACAAATCGTCGACATGTTCATTGACTCTTGAGCTTGAGCTTGAGCTCGAGTTCGAGTTCGAGTTCGCGTTCGAGTTCGAGTTGTGTCAGCTTCTAGCAGCTCAAACAAAACTCTCACTTTTCTTGCATCCGCCGCTCTTCTAGGGCCCTTGGTCGCTTCGCCTGTCAGCTTGTCAATCAAAAGGCAACAGCAACAGCAACAGCAACAGCGACTTCCCAGCTACGTTTGGCAACGTTGCGAGCATTTCCAATTGATCTGGCAAACAAAGACTGCATTCAAATTACGTATACGCCCCCATATGGGCAACATCAGCTGCAAGCAGTAAGCAGCCAGCAGCAAGCAGCGCCTTCTTCCTCTGCTTCTTCTCTTTTGTTTCAGCATTCGCACGTTGCGCGCTGCACTTAATGAATCCAAATCGGAGCCGTGTCGATTAACGATGTCCGATATCATTGGATCATTGGTAGTCGGGTCAACAATCGAACGTTCGTTGCTTACTGTTATCAGCGATTGTTGTAATGTTTGTTGTTGTTGTTGTTGTTGTTGCAGTTGTTGTCATGTGCAAAATGCAAATGTGCCCGTGCGGTTAATGTAATTTGTTGTTATTGTTTCTGCCTCTTGTTGTTGTTGCTGTTTGTTGCTTGTGATGCTTGCCGGCTTGCTTGTATTAATTTCACTTTTACTTTTTATGATTAACATTTCCCACCCAAAAGTGAGAAACTTTACATGATTTTTTGCTTTTTTGTTTTTTTTTTCACTTAAACATATTTGTACTTTTTGTTGCTAGTGCGACTATGAAATGTGAAATTTGAAAGATCGTAAAGTTTAAAGATGCTGTAGCCCTTGCTGGCCGCTGCTGGCTGCTCTTTTCTTAAAATTAATGCTTTTACTTATGTGCCTTTTTTTCGTTTTTATTATTACTTTTTATTATTATCTCTCCTCTTTTTTTCGCCAGCATCTTTAATTACACGTGCTTGTTAGTCAGCATTGGCAAGCACTTTCCGGCTTACGGCAAGAGCCCACGAATGCAAATGAATGTGTTTTTTGGCGCCTGCGTTTTTTTTTTTTTTTGCGCCCAAGTGTCGCAACTGAAAGTGAAATTTTCGTTACTTTCGGACACATCAATCCAATGCCGAGCTAAAGGGCCACATATGTATACATATATGATGGATAAGGCCTGTCGCCTAAAATATTATTCATAAACATGAGGCCATTGTCTCAGCCCATTAGATCCCACGCGCAAATGCGGCAAGCTGTCAAATTTGTTAAGCCCTCGCTTTTATGTCATAAAATATAAAACAGATCAGTGACTAAGTGGATCTAAATACTTCACAGTTGATATTTTGAGTATATAAATTCAAGTGCTCTATAGTCAGCTAATCAGAAGAACTTATGGATTTATAAACATGAAATACTTAAGTCAAATATTTTTATATGTAACTATAATTGTATCTGCATTAAATCTCAACAATAACTCACATTGTATTTTGACGCTCGACTTAATATCCTGTTTGCCAAGTAGTCCAATTGTCCGAGTGCTGCTCCTTGACGCCTTGCTAACCAAATGACAACAACAAGCGGCTCTTGATTGGTATTTTTATTGTATCTGCGAACGAGCCAGACGAAGTGTGCGACAGATCGCAACGCGAACCGAAATACAACTGAACGCAAATGAAAAACTTTTGCTTGCAAGTAAAAAAGCATCGAGCTGGAAAACGACAGAAAAAAAGTAAAAATTATTATGCATACATACACACACACACACACACACACATGTGTGTATGTATGAACACATGCATGGATCTATGTGTGTTTGGAGGCCGACGCCAACAGCAACTTAACAACAACAGCAGCAGCAGCAGCAGCCAACAAACGCAGCGAAGGTAACTGCGCTGTTGGCAACGGTAACAACCACCAACACACACCAGCACGGGCGGACAGCGGCGCCGACAGCGACGTCGGCAGCAGCAACAGCTGGCCAAAGAGACTTAGATTGGGACTCAGACAGAGACCCAGACCGAGCTGGAGCTTGAGCTTGAGACAGCTAAGCAAACACAAGAGCTGAGAGCAAAAACAACAACAGCAACAACGTACTCAAAAGGTGGATCGAAGGAGCAGCGGCAGAGGCAGTCGAACATTCAAGCAAAGCATGCCAAATAAAAACCAAAGCAACAACAATGCGGCCAAAATCAGCGAACAATTGCGCAATTGCAACAGCAACATCACCAGCAACAACAGCAGCAATACGAGCGAATGCAGAGATCCAAATTTTACTCACAATATTTCATTTCATTTCTTTCTTGGCGATCCGCTAGTCAGCGACGTTTGTTTCGCGTCAGTGCAGTTGATTCGATGATTGAGTAACTGTAATTTATCTCTGAATATTTCAATCATATTTCGGATTTACGGTAAAAAATCTTTTGCTAACTTGCAAATATCTTTAAAAATATATTTCGTTTAGTTCATTAGTTAGTTTGTCGTTAACTTATCATATTAATAATTATGTTTCCTTTATTTCTGATGCAAATATGAAAGCAATAATATTACGAAAATATTTGTAAACATATTCTGGTTATTCTACATTATATACTGCGATTATTATTATATATTAACTTCTTAATTATGCACATACACTGCTCATCGCAAACTCCGACTTGAATTAAATATGTATACTTGGTTACTAAATAAAATTAATCAATTATGTAGAAAAAATGTTAATATAAACAAGTAAGAAAACTCTAGTCGAGACCGCTCGACAAGGGTATACCCTAAACCCTATGAAGAACCGTTATTCCAAGCATTCTTTGTTTCTTTTATATACACATGCATATGTACGTTCATTACAAGCAAAACATACACACACACGCACAGGCGCACGCACACACACACGCCAGTCGGTGCGTCAGCTGTTCATTGGCTGCTTTGCATGGCAATGCTATGGGAAATTAAATGTTTAATAACTTTTTTTCTAGAGTAACGATTTTGATCAAATTTGTTGGGCGTGATCATGTCATCCATATGTATGTATGTGCCAAAGCACAAGTCTCTAGTATTTGAAATACGGGACTTACAATTTTGAGGCGAAGGGGGCGTGGCATCCAAAATTTAGCAAAAACCGAAATTGTGTAATGCTCACATAACACTAAATGCAAAATTTGAAGACTCTAGCTATAAAGATGAATTATATATAATTATATAACGGAGCATCGATTTCGTTTTTAATCGATAACATTAAAATTAAGACAGTTATCGATTTTTTTTAACAAACTCGATCTTTTCGTGATATACAGGAACCTACATAAAAAATTTCAAGTCTCTAGCTCTTGTAGGTTCTGAGAACGACGCGTTCATACATACGGACAGACAGACGGACAGACGGACAGACGGACAGACGGACAGACGGACGGACAGACGGACAGGGCCAAATCGACTCGGCTTGTCTCCCTGATCAAGAATATATATACTTTATGGGGTCTGCCACGCCTCCTTCTCCCTGTTACATACATTTCAACAAAAACATTATACCCTGTTTTTCCCATTTTCAATGGGTTCAGGGTATAAAAAAATTTTCTTGTCTTTAAAGTTCATTTTTATGATTATTCATTTTTCAAGAATCAAAGTACATTTTTCAAAAATTATATAAAGTAAAAGTTTGTATTTATACATCAAAGTAAATATTTTTTAATATATCATATAAAACAGGCAAGCATTCCTAAGATCTATTAATCTAGAATTAAATATAATTATTTTCTTTTCTTTTCTTTTTTAAATAGTCGAACGAATCATACACAGTTTCAATTTAGCAATGCTTGGTTACACAAGCCAGCAAGTTTTTCAATTAAGAATCAGAATCAAAACAAAATTATGTTTTAATCCCTGAAACACCAAATGCAATAGGTATATTCTATAATATCCTTCGCAGTCGATTTCAGCTCAGCCCGAATATGCGTCAATCCATAGGCCTATGTCTCATTTGAAAATAGCATCACAGTTGTGTTGGCCAGTGTCTTTTGAACTTAAAATTTGCTAATCAAATTTAGTCTCAGAGCTAGGCTTTAACTACGATTAGTTAAATGCTTAAAGTGACAAATTGCCATTTGACAGCCCATCACGCTAAAGCGCCAACGGCGCTCCCCAGCCCCAATTCTTCTCCGAGTCATGCTCAGCTCGCTCGTATGCTCGCACACTGTCTTGGCGGCTTCAGATGCATGCCGTTTGATAGCGGGCAGAAAAATAATTGCTATGTGCCGCAGTGGCTAAACGAAAGTGGCCAGAAGTAGGTGTGTTCCAATGAGCTGTGTACCTTGTTTAAGATGCTGAGATACAGATACAAATCCAAGGCAGCCGCATCATATGCACACACACACACACTTAGACCAACTTTTTATTAGCAATTTTCGCAATTTTCATAGCGCTTTATTGTGTCGTTTCTTGTTGGTGCGGCTTTTGAATAAAATGCTTTTTTTAATTAACAAAATTTCACTTTTTTCTTTTGTTAGATTTAATGTTAAACAGAATGAGCGGAGGATGGATGGATGAGTGAGTGTGCATGGATTAGCCATGTACCGCAATGAGCTTATGCAGCATAGATTTCGAGCTTGTTATTCGAGGATTGTTTCTGATGCGCCCTTAGCAGCATTCGGTCTCCCTCCTTATCCCAGTCCGTTTCGCCAACTAAAGCCACGCCCCTGAGGCTCACCTCCAAGCAATTCAGTTTGTACTCAAACATCTGCTGGAAAATTATCTTGAATACCGTCGAAATGCACACGTACAAGCTCCGGTCGATGAGGTGTATATTATATAGTCGCAGGCAGGCATAAACGGGAATGGGCAGCACTAAGGGCGTGCAAAAATCCGGCAGATTTCTGGGCGATATTTCGAAGCTTGCCAAAGAACGACGGTTCAGCTCGGCGCCAAAGTGCACACTGAGGTTGCGGGGACTGCATACGACCATGATGCAGAGGCCCTCCTTTATCGTGCCAAAGCCCAGGCCCAGGCAGCACTTGCAGGCGTAGTCCTGGCAGGAGCACAGCCTGCCCATCGTGGGCAGCTCAACTAGATTATCGTTGACGTTGCGTGACAGAAAGTATCGAATCGGCACCAATTGCTTGCCATTCGAAGGATCAAAGAGACTAAACGCAGGGAAATCGTTCGGTTTCGCTTGGTAATACTGTGCGTATACGCAATGCATCCACAATACCACTGGCAGCAAAAGTGGTGCAAGGCAACTCATCATTGTTGTCGGCTCGGAATTTATGGACGTGTTTTCCCGCACAATTGTCCAAACAGAATGTGTACTTCATTCGGCCTCAATTCATTTCATTTCATAAGTTCTAGCCGCATTAGTTACGCGGCTAAATGGCGTGGAAAAATATTTATTAGCTTCAATTATTGCCAACAGAGGAAAATTGTGTCAATGCTGAATCGCATTGCTGGTGATAAGTCCCAAAGGCTGCAGCCGCGCCACGAGAATAACTGCACTCATTTGGCTAATTGCGAAACACGTTTGCTGAGCCTCCAATGATAAGCCCAAACACATTATCTCTACAAAATATTTCTCTTTTTCGTCTTTATTATTTGTTACGTTCGCTAGAAATGCAAATGTAACAAAATTGCACACTTGACACTTCAAAATGTGTCAAAATTACCTGAGACGCTCAATTTGCGCAAAGCGACAATGGACAACAACACCAACAAAGAAAGCAGCAGCAAAATAAAATTGTCATTGGTATCGCAATCCGTAACGTACCTTGCTTTCGAACAGATACAGATACAGATACTGACACTTTTCGAGCCGTAAATGGGTTTTTAAAATCGTATTTGGTCTGTCTTTCTTTATTTTGTCATGCATTTCACATTTGTTTGCTAACGAAAACAAAGACTGAAAATTGTGTGTTTTTTCGATGATTTGTTGATTATTTGTTTTAAGTCTTTTATAAGTCTCCACGGAAATCGAAAATGTTTCAACAGCCCAATGTGTACAGACGTAGTTGTAATTGACAAACGGCGAGGCGACCTTGTATTAGTTCAAAGGCACGAAAATAAGTTTGGAAAATTTTTATTCATTTTCTTTGGTTTATACTCTTTGAAATTAACTATACATATTTATATAGAGCTTAAAGATGCGGGCAACTCCACCAGCAAGGTCAACGGAATATCCCCAATTGTTGACGCTAATTATTTCGAGGCCAAAGGTTAATATTCCTTCATTAGAAATAAATTATTAATAATCTGAAAAGCTTACATATAAGAAATATATAAATTGTTCTAAATAATAAATAGTAATAAATAACCAAAATATAGTTTAAGATTTTTTAAATTTATTATAATAAAATTGTAAATAAATATACTTTACAAATTGATGTAATGAATAACTAAAAAAAAAAGTATTTTTAATAATTACCAACTTTAATTTTTACTCGAAATGTACAAAACAAGTTAAATTGTTTTCTTTACATGTTGCATAGTGTAATTATGTTAACTTGTTATTTAAAAAAATATATATATTCCAATATTTTTATAGCTAAACTACAAACCAAAAGAGTCTAAATAAAAATTTCCAATTCTATTATAGAAAACAATTTATAAATATACTTAGTAACATTTAGTTTAATGTACAAATTTATATATTGAAAAACGTTACGAAATCTTTTACATTTTTCTTGACATAACATAACATAATCACTCCACACTTTACATGTCGCTCCACTTTACAGCAACGAATTCAGTCAAAAGCCACAAATTTCTTTTGCTAATAAGTATGCCAATTTTCACATCAGTCTTGAATAGCTGAACACAATTTAATATATTTAATTTCCGAATTTGAAAATTTAATGCTATATTTTTTAAAGCTAACATCGAGTAACGGCAGCAATAATGTAGCTGTTGTTAATATGAGCTCAGGTAATGTTAAAGTGGTCCACTGTTAAACTCGATGTTCAGGCAAACAGCTGACCATTTTGCTCATCCAACTCAGCAAAAAAATACCAGAACAGAAGTGATAAATACTAGACCAACGCAGCAATTTTTGTTGTGTTGCGCTGCGAAAATGTTGAAACTCGGTTAAAATAAACAAAAACCCTACAATTAGTTCGCGATTCAGCAATCAAAAAATTTAATACACTACTTACCACAGTCGAGTAATATGGGCGATTTCTTCAAGTCGCTGAACTTCAACTACTTTAACACCACATCCAGCTCGGTCGATGCAGGTGGCAACGGAGGAGGAGGAGGTTCCACTGGTGCCACAGTGAACAGTGGCAGCACGGACAATGATTACGTTGGTCAATACGTGGAAATAGCTGGACAGAAGCTGCGCACGAAATGTGTCATAGCCGAAGGTTAGACAAATTTGGAAAATACAAACAAAACAATTGGTCAACCCCAGGCAAGGGCATAAAAATCAATAGGAAATAGTGCGTTAAATATAGCTGAATTCATCACAAACTTTTTAATTGCAATCAATGCTGGTGACAAAGACTCCACAGCGTCATCTACGGTCTCTTTGTTTCCGCTTTCTGATTTTCGCGCTGAAACAGAATGAAAAACTTGTTGCTTTGTTAGCGACCGAGTATGAGATGTGCGCTAAGAGTCATGCTTGTCGTGCATTGGTATTGGTGCTCAAGTTGTTGTTGAAGTTCAAATGTTCTTCAGCCGTTCTCTTGACCCATGAGTCATATTGCCACACACACACACACACACACACGTATTCAGAACAAAAGAGTATAAACTTTCTGAATTTTGGTTTCATAAATAATGCATATTTAATTATATAAATGAGTTCCGCGCGTTGCTGGAATTGAACGCCCCCGCTTATCAGTGTGATTTGTTATCAACATTTTCCCTTTTATTTGCAGGCGGGTATGCCTTTGTGTACGTTGCACAAGATCTGAAAAATGGCACAGAATACGCCCTCAAGCGCTTGATCGCCGCCGATCAGCAGGCCTGCCGAACTATCAACCATGAGATTAGCGTCCATAAGCAACTATCTGGGCACGAAAACATTGTCACTTGCATTGGCACCAGCTGCATTCCCCCCACGTCGCATCATGGCGCCCAGTTTTTGCTGCTAACTGAACTGTGCAAGGGTAAGTGATGGCATAATATCGAAGACTATATAATGTAATAATAATAATATACTTTCAAAAGGTGGCTCTTTGGTGGACTGCTTTAGGGTAGACAATTCAGCGCTCGATCCACCTGTTGTCCTGCGCATATTCTATCAAATGTCACGTGCCGTTGCCCACATGCACACACAGTCGCCGCCCATAGCCCATCGTGATATAAAGGTAATTGGAAATTGTCAATGCTTTATGTGAAATGAAACAATAATTAATCCACTAGAATCAAATGAAAAGCAACTTCACCAATTTATAGCAATTGAGCATAGAATTCCATGTATGTTTATAATAATGTTGGCCAGTTTTAATCGTCGATATTTGCATGTATGATAATCAAGATGAGAGAAGGTATTCAACTAAAAACTAATTAAATCATTCTATATATTTAATCGCTAGATTGAAAATTTCCTTATTGGCAATGATAAGCAAATCAAACTGTGCGACTTTGGGTCAGCCAGCAAGGAAGTACTGTCACCCACATTCGAATGGACTGCACATCAACGCAATATGCTTGAGGATCAGCTGAATACTGTGACCACGCCAATGTATCGTGCTCCCGAAATGCTGGACACGTGGTCGAATTATCCAATTGGTCCCAAAGCCGATATGTGGGCACTTGGCTGTATATTATATTTTCTTTGCTACCAAAAGCATCCATTCGAGGATGGGGGCAAGCTGCGCATCATCAATGCCAACTATATTATGCCACCGGACTCTCGTTATAGTTGCTTTCGTGAGATTATAAAAGGCTGTTTTAAAGTGAATCCAGCCGAACGCTATGATATCTCTATGGTACTGGAGCGGTTGGCAGCCATTGCTGAGACAAACAACTGGTCGCTTAAGGGACCGTTAGACTTGCGCGGTGTGCCCATAGAAACGTCGCCAGCCCAAAGTCCAGAGAGAAATATGCCCGAAACAAGCCACTCCGAGTTCTATTGCGACAATCCAAATCCCGCGGCTACCCCTACGCCAACGCCGACTGCGTCTGCCAATACACCACAAGCGGCCTCTACTGGGTCCACGTCGGCGGCCAACCATGGCAGCGGTAGCTTGTTGTCCTCACTGCGTGGTGGTGCTGGCACTTTGTTCAAAAACATTAAGGATACTTCGACTAAGGTGATGCAAACAATGCAGCAATCGATTGCGCGAAACGATTTAGACATTAGTCACATTACTTCGCGCATTCTGGTCATGCCGTGCCCCTCGGATGGCTTCGAGTCCACCTACAAAACAAACAACATTGAGGATGTGCGTCTATCGCTGGAGAGTCGTTTTGCACCGCAAAAGATAAGCATTTATAACTTTGGAGCACGGACTGTGCCTCGCCTTCCGCCACCTGTACGCACCGTAGAGGCGGGCTCTGTGTATGGCTGTCCACAAGCACATGCACCCAATCTTCAGGTATGTCTAACGACTTACATGTATTCTCGTAGTATTTCTAACAATTAAACAATACTGCAGGGCCTCTTCACTGTGTCAGCGGATATGTATAACTTCCTCAACGCAGATCCCAAATCTGTCGTCATAGTGCAGACTGGCGACTCCGGTGGATGTACAGCGGCCACTGTTATCTGCGCTCTGCTTATGTACGCAGATTTGCTGCAGGAACCAGAGGATGCGGTGCAGGTTTTTGCCGTTAAACGCCACACCATTAATTTGCGCGCCTCCGAGTTTCGATATCTGTACTACTTCGGTGATATTTTACGCCCCACTCCGCTGCTGCCGCACTACAAGAATATCAACCTGGTTTCGCTCAGCTGTCAGCCCGTTCCGCGCATGACCAAGGCTCGCGATGGCTGCCGCCTTTACATGGAGGTTTACTGCAACGAGATGTTGCTCCTTACTACGCTGCAAGACTACGAAAAAATGCGGTAAACTAAAAAGCTCTCTTTACCTAAGTGCTAAGGATTACCTCGCTTTCATGTTACTCTCTTTCAGGCTATACATAGCGGGTCCTGGCAAAATTGTGTTGCCTATCAACTTGACAGTTTGCGGGGACTTGACTGTTGTACTGTACCATGCGCGCAACGCGTTGAAGGGCATGGTGCGGCCACAAGGCCTCAAGATCTGTCAATTTCAAATTAACACTGGCTTTGTGCCCGAGCCAGAGACACTCATCACATTCAACGCTCATGATCTCGATGATCTGCCTGATCCGGAGCAGGTGCCGCCAAACTTTTGTGTGTCGCTCTCGTTAAGTGTGACGGACACGGAAACTCCGCCCAGCCACAAGCCGCCATGGCTTCCAGCTAAGTCCAAACGTGCTGCACAAAATTTATTTAGTTCCGATTTGGAGTATGTGGAGATGCTGGATAATTTTGGTAAGTCCGGGCCAGATTTAACTGAGATAAATAATAAATGTTGGTAAATGTGTTCGCAGTGACCAAGCCTAGTAGACAATCCTCTCCGCCAGCGTCTGTCAGGAAGCCAGAACGGTCGAGCTCACCGCTGGTGCTGCCCGATGTCACTGAAATTGCTCATGATACGCCCCCAGCAATGCCGGAGCCCTCGCCGCCCATCGATTTGCTCAATCTGAATCAACAACCAAGTGCAGGTGCTGCAGCAGCTGCTGATCCACTGGCAAGCGCCATGCCCAGCTCAGATGCAAGCTTCGACCTACTAGGAGCCTTTGGAGATGATGACTCCACAGGCATTGGAACAGCACCCGTTCCGGATGTGCTGCCCCCACCACCGCTGCAGCATCATGCACAACAGCCCCAAATCAATGCTGATCTTTTCGACATATTTGGATCTATGGAACAGAACGGTGGTATCGGCACTTCCAATCTAAAACCGACCACCACCAGCAATCTGCCTCCTTTTATGGGCTCGGTACCGACTTTCGTGACAACGCCAGCTGCAGCCAGAAAGGAACCATCCCCCACGCAACCACAAAAGCCACTTGACCCATTTGCTGACATTGCCAACCTGGCTTCAGACCTAAATATAAATTTTAACCGTAGCACGCTTGGTGCTAAGTCGGCGGGTAGCACGCCCGTTGGCCACAGTCCACAGCCCACGCAATTTTCGAGTCCGACGCACAAACCAACGCCTAGTCCACCACATACGCAACCTCAGGCTAAACCCCAACAGCAAGCACAGCCACCGTTTGTGAGGACACCACCGCAGCCACATCCACAGCCGCAAGCTTCACAATCACGTCCCGACTACAGCCGGACGCATTTCGATGCGCAAAAGTCAGCGCAACCACCAGGCGCTGGTAGTGGATCCAAGAACTCCGATATTTTTGCGGATATTCTAGGGCAACAGGGCTACTCGTTCGGTAGCAAAATGCACCAGGGCCCACGATCCATAAACGAGATGCGCAAAGAGGAGTTGGTAAAGGATATGGACCCCAAGAAGGTGCGCATTATGGAATGGGTAAGTATTACTAGCTATCTAACTAAGCAAAGTCGGTAATAAAATTCGATTTACAGACCGACGGCAAGAAGAACAATATACGGGCTCTGCTTTGCTCCATGCATATGGTGCTCTGGGAGAATGCCAAATGGCAGCGTTGCGACATGTCCACCATGGTTACGCCGGCAGAGGTAAAAAAGGCCTATCGACGCGCTTGTCTTGCTGTGCATCCAGATAAGGTGAGCTCATTCCATAATTATCATGCAGACTTTCAGTTTATATATATTTTTTACTATATTTACAGCATAATGGAACGGAGCACGAGGAGATCGCCAAGCTGATTTTTATTGAATTAAATAATGCTTGGACGGATTTCGAGAACGATGCCACTCAGCAAAATATGTTCAATGCTTAAAATGTGTCCTAAAGCTATAATAAGTATATATTAATATATACACAAATAGTCTTAACTATCCTTCTATTAGCTAAACCTAGTTTAAAGCCATGTAAGAGTGTAAGCTTTAATGTGTAAAGTGAAAGTATTTGTGTATGCCACAGAAGGCATACACATTTTAGTTAGCCCAAAATGAACCCGATTTGAAATTCTAAAATATTTATGGACAATTTACTTAATTTTGTAACTAAATCTTAGGTGCCCAACCACATTCCCACAAATACACGAAACCAATATTGTGTACGATCAAAATCGAGAGAAGAAAAACGTTATTTAATAAATTGTAATCAAAATCTTCTGTGCAGTTAGGCTGTTGATTCTGAATGCATCATACAATCCTCAAAGCAATTGTAACTGTACACTCTATAGATCTATGATTTGTGAAACAAACAATTCTATATATACTCAATACATGAAGAGCTCAATTATTATTATTGGCGTTTAAAACAATAATGACCTGGTCCCAGCCCAATATGTGATTATGATACACGCCTATGCAACTTTGAAAACTAAATAAGCTGATCTAATTAGATTTATATATATACATATATCCGAGTACATATATATCTGTTTGTAAAAATGAAATTATCTGCGTGATTGACCAATCCAATCTGTACTAAATAGAATAGAATGTAAAACGCTTGATTTACAGCTCTTTAATTTCAGCATTTAAAATAGACCCATGCATATAAACTAAAATCTGTAATAAACTCTATGCATTTCTCTGCGAAGAGCTATTGTTAGCAATCGTAGTTTTCTTATTAGATTATATTGAGCCCTTGACCAGCTTCCCAGCCACAAATACGGCTTTAATGTTGCGATCATCGCCAGTAAAGATAAATTTCTCCAAGAGCTCATCGACAGTAAGAGCACGATGTGGTTTCTCCAGCACATTCACGTCCACCAACAGCGCATCGAAATCCTTGCCAACCGAAAAGTTACCCGTGACATGATCTAGAGCCAATGCCTTAGCCCCACCCAAGGTGGCCAAATAGTAAACCTGCTTGTACGTCAATTGCTGGTAGTCGTTATCTGCAGTTCTGGCTGGCCCCGAGCCAAGGATATCTTGCTTCTTAAAGAAGTCAAGATGTTTGGACACATCAATAGCGCGCTGTATGGCGGTCAGGATGGATACGGAGTTTCCTCCAGACACATCCGTGCCCAGGCCCACTGTCAATCCAGCCTTAATAAGCCGCTGAACATCGCAAATACCCGAATTCAGATTGGTATTGGAAGCGGGGCAGTGGATTATAGCCGTTCCACGCTTCCTAAGCAACGCAATCTCATCATCCTGCAAATGCACGCCGTGCGCCATGACAGTCTGTACGGGAGATACATATTAGTTGTACCCATGGCCTGATACAATAATATTGAACAAACCTTTTTGGTTAGCAGTCCCGCGTCATCGTAGGCGGAGGCATAGCTGGTCTTAAATATGTCGTTTACCACCTCTATCTCAGCCAAGTTCTCACTGATATGGCTCTGCACATGCAAATCATGCTGCCTGGCTATGTCGCCTAGCTTCTGCAGCAGTTCTTTGGTGCAGCTCAGCGCAAATCGTGGGGTTATTGTGGGCAGCACCAGGGGATTGTTCAGTTCGCGAATTGCCGCAACAAATGCTTCCGTTCCGGTAACCGATTCTTCCGTCGTCTCTCTGGAGAGCACGCAATACTTGATTACTTGCGATCAATTAGTTGTCATGCTTCACACTCACACATAGAACTTGGGACTGTTGCAATTAGAGCAGACCTTTCCAATCAGTGCGCGCTGACCTTGACGCGCCGCTTCCTCAGCCAAGATCAGTGTCGATTCCAAATTGTTGGTAGCGAAATAGGAGGCCAAAGTGGTGCCACAGCGAAGCGTAGCTTCCTATAGAGTATCAAGTTATCAGCAGCTGTAACTAAGCACACACGAGGTTGTATGTGTAAGTGTGTTTGGGAATGAAACCGATGGCAACAGAGATCGACCAGCTAACATTTATTATCGAAACTTATTAAATTGCATGTGTATGCGTATGTGTGTGTGTGATGCGAAAGTTAAGCAATGTGATAGGGTAGGTTGATAAAGAATATAAACTATTAATGATTATAAATTACGGCTGTACTCACAACAACACTCCTATAGATCTTGAGCGCGAATTCTTTGTCAACATATTTGGCTTCGGTGGGGAACGTGTACGCATTGAGCCAGTCCAGCAACGGAACACTCATGCCCAGACCAATTTGAGCATATTGCGGAGCGTGAATATGACCATCGCAAAAGCCCGGCGAGAGAAACTGGAATTTAGACAGCTTCACCTCGGTGATCGCGTCAGCACTTAAGTTCGCAGTGGACAACCAATTGTCATAATCATTGCCTATGCCAATTATCTTGCCATCCTCTACAGCTAGAAAGCCCTCCTTAAACGACTCAAATTCATCAAAAGATTTCGTGTGCACGATTGTCCCGCGGTATACGGTGGGCATGTTTACTATCAACGTGTCTCTGAGCTGGCGACGATCCGAAACTAAGTGGAAGTGCTTGATAGACAAGTATTCAAATTATCAGTATGAACTTCGCATTGAGGCGGTTGGCAGCACTAGCTGAAGCCTGTGTTGGCAAATGCCAAAATAAGTTTGGCGGCACAAATAATCTCAGATAAACTTTGATTCGCTTAAGCAATTTTTAAGGCAATTCTTTTATATACGTTGACAGTTCTCTTTTGCAGATGCATTCAAAACAAATTTATTATAGGCCTTATTTATATTTGAAATGGCAACGATTGAAACAAAATTTTAATTTAAGCTTATTTTTGTTCAAATGATGACTCTGGTTACCTTGCTGCAGCTGCAGTTTTGATGAAACAGCTGATTTGTTATCGATAAGTTTAAGCCAAATAAAACGATGTGAACAGAGGGAATACGCTTAGTCTCTCATTCTCATTTATACACTTGCACAGCCTGGCTGAAGTTTATTTACAAACAATAATGTAAGAAGAAAACAGTTTGTTTGTGTTTGGCTTGTTTCTTGGCGCCAAATTTCCAAATTATTAGTTCAGTGTCCAATGTCGATGAAATCGCGAATACTTGTTACAGTTAACTAAAGACACACACAGTGGCAAGCGTCTCACGCAATCCAATTACATTATTACTCAACGCAAATTGCATTGGATAAACGGGTTTAACTCATTGCGAAATGTAAGTATGACGAAATCTGCACGTAAATGCGCCTGTATAATATAATATAAAGCATATCTCTCTAAGAAATAAATATACAAAAGATATCAATAATCTTAAGTTAGCATAGGTTTATATTATAAATCGTATAAATAATTGTGGCATTTGTCATTCATTATTTATATGCAATTGACACGTACGCATACTCATAAACATAAGCACGTAATTCCTATCGAAAGCTGTCAGTGAATTAGAGTCAAAAGGAAAAGAAAAGAATGATAATAATTACGCCAGAAGTGCAAATTCATTATCTGGTTTCCTCACTCAGCTGTCGCAGCTGATCAAAACAAATACCTAAATCCCGATTTGTATAGAAAGCCGAGGAGCAGCCCCAACGTCGTCAAAATGCGAAAAACAAACACAAAGCACGAGCCAATAATGAGCAGTGCCAGCCTAACAGACTGCCGAACGCGCTACACGATGCGATGTGCTGTTATGAAGAGCAAGGCGAAAGAGAACCCAAGATAAGGCACTGCGAATGTGCTGCAATGTAGAGAACGGGAAATTCAAAAGCTCTTCGGCGGCTGTGTACGTGTGATTGCCACAGAGCAGAACAAGTTATAAACAAAATCGAAAGGCAACTGAAAACGGAAAGCACTCAGATTCATGCAAGATGCGAAGCGGACCCAGAAGCAGGTTACCCAAGCAAACCAAATGTGTGCGTGTGTGAGTGTGTGTGCATGTGTGTTTGTATTGCGAGTGGGCCAAAGCGCCAGCGTCCCAAAAATCGATTTTTCGTGTCAGTGACACATTCGTCGCACATAGCACAGCATCTAGTGGAATTCGCGCTATATAAGAGCTACGTTTGGTAGGCATATTAACTAAGTATATACATAAATAGGATCAGCTATACGCGCACTCTCCCCCAACCCCTAACTGTCCACGTGTGTGTGTGTGTCTGTGTGTGTATATACATACATACATACATACAGACAATGGCGCACAAAACATAAACAAGCGTTTCAAGGTCACTGCAAGCGAAAGAGGCCACCAGCCAAAAATATAGCGTATTCGCTCAATGGCGCACTTGGCCAAGAGTGTTTAGCCAAGATTATGATGTGATCGTTGCTTTGTTCTCTGCTCGTCCACAGCTCGCATCCGCAATATGGAGTCGTTTTTGAGTCTATTCGACCCCAATCAGCCGGACGACGGCTTCGACGAGGAGCAGGAGCTGAATGGCAACAGCAGTGGCAGCAGTGAATACGAAGTGGATGGCCATGTCACTGGGCGCCACATCAACCAGATCAGTGGCGGCAACAACAATGCCAAAAGCAATCTAATCTTTGACTTTGAGCAGGGCGTCCTGCCGCCGGAGCCGCAGCTGGGCAACGTCGAGTACAAGCTCAAATTGGTAAATCCCTCAAAGCAGCGCTTCGAGCACTTGGTCACTCAAATGAAGTGGCGTCTGCGCGAGGGCCAAGGCGAGGCCATCTATGAGATCGGTGTCTCGGATGCGGGCCATCTGCAGGGCCTCAGCGACAAGGATATGAATGCGTCTCTGACCACGCTCAAGCACATGGCCCATCATCTGGGCGCCAGCACATCCGTGCTGCGACGCAAGACGGTGGACATGCGGCGCTCCGTTGCCGAAGTGCTGGTGCGCAAGATCCCCGACGATCAGCACAACATCGAAGTGCGCGTCGCCGTTTTAGGTGGCGCCGATGCGGGCAAGTCCACTCTGCTGGGCGTGCTCACGCAGGACGAGCTGGACAATGGGCATGGGCGAGCGCGCCTCAACATGTTCCGTCACATGCACGAGATTCAGTCGGGTAAGCAGCAAGCCCAACTCCTGTCTCCTGTATCTAATGGAAGTCTCCTTTTCAGGTCGGACCTCCTGCATTTCGCACGAAACTCTGGGCTTCGACGCTCTGGGGAATGTGGTCAACTACAAGTACAACGAAATGATGACTGCCGAGGAGATCAGCGATCGGTCGACAAAGCTGGTCACCTTCATGGACCTGGCAGGCCACCGTCGCTACATGCGCACAACGGTCCAAGCTCTGAGTGGGTACTCGCCCCACTACGCGATGCTCGTGGTGTCCGCTGGCAGCGGCTGCAACGACACCACTGAGGAGCACTTGGCCATTGTGCGTGCTCTGGACATGCCGTTCTTTATATTGATTACCAAAACTGATATTACGTCGCCAGATGCCACGCTGCAGGAGCTGCGCACTCTGCTCACGAACATCGGCTGCCGCAAAGTGCCGTTTATTGTTACGAACACCGATGAGGCCATTTCAGCTGGCTCGAATCAGGTATCTGAGAACATTGTGCCCATATTTTGTGTCTCAAACGTGACCGGAACTGGCCTCAATCTGGTCACCAAGTTTCTCTACGTGCTGTCGCCGGGCATCAGCAACGCCGAGAAGGATCGCCTGGAACTGGAACCGTGCGAGTTCCAAATCGATGAAATATTTCGGGTCACCGACGTAGGATCCGTCGTGGGCGGCCTGCTGGTCCAGGGCGTCCTCACCGAAAACATGCCCATGAAAATCGGACCACTGCCAAACGGCAGCTTCCATTCAGTTACCGTTCACACCATACATCGCAACAAGGCTCCATGTCGAGTGGTGCGCGCTGGCCAAAGCGCATCGCTGTCGTTTACGCCAGCCCAGGAGCTGCCGCCGCTACGCAGTGGAATGGTGCTGCTAGGCGATTCGGGGAATATAGACGAGCCCTATGGCACCTACTTCTTTCAAGTGAGTGATCTGATCCCTGATCACCTAAACACACACCTCTAACTCATCTCGTTTTCAATTGCAGGCCAAGGTCTCTGTGCTCTTCCATGCAACCGCTATTTATGTGGGCTTTCAGACGACGGTTCACATCGGGAGCATACGCCAGACGGCTGTCATCCGCGGCATCATGGGTGGCGAGAAGCTGGGCACCAACGACTCCGCCTCCGTCATGTTCGAGTTCGTTGGCCACCCGGAGTACGTGCGCCCTGGCATGCGCATACTGTTCCGCGAGGGCATGTCCAGCAAGGGCATAGGCGTGGTCACCCAAGTATTTCCCGTCAACAAGACGCGCACGAAGTAGATTCCATTTGGAGCCAGCTCTGCTCCTGGACACCGAGCAGATAGATACTTAAAGCTTATCAATATATCTCATCACGGACTTCACCTAGAGACATGTACATATTACTTACAATTAGAGTTTAGAGACTTCGACTAGCCTATACGCGACCGAGTGTAAGCTGAAATTGCAGCAGATCTTCTTTACGATTAGTTTGAGTTCTGTGATTTTTCTTTTAAGCTCAACTTCTCCAGTATATATATATACATATATATATCCAGTACAGTTATATACACCAGATTCTTTAGGCAATGCAATTTTAAATTGAAAATGTACGAATTTTGATTTCGCCCACGCAAACTTAATAAAATCTAGAGGATAAATAAACTCCACAAGCGAATTGCTCAGCAATTTAAGTTTATTTGAATCAGCTAACTCACTACGCTCTGCTGCCCGGGTGCTCCTTACTGCTGCTGGTGTCACTGGAGTGCGCTGGCAGGTTGGAGGGGCCCTCGATCTCCTCGGCCTTGGCGGGCACGGTGGATGTGAATCTGAAGAGCACGGGTATTTCGCCCAGCGACGCATAGCCATGGACCTCCAGCAGGCGAATCCACGAGAGCAGCGAGTCCTTGGTGGAGGTGCCTGTGGCGCAGATTGCGAATATTGTCCCATCATCCTGCTGATGCACGGAGCGCAGCTTGCCCAGCTGGTTGTGCCGACGTGGAGGCGCACGTCCAAAGAAGGGCACGCCAATCTGGCTGACATCGTCCTCGTCCACCTGGCGCTCGTCCAACTGTGCCAGGAACTCGGTGTCCGCATCGGCGCGCAGAGTAAAGTAATTGATGCGTCGATTCCGAATCCAAATGTTGAAAGGGCCCTCAATGTAGAGCGCCTTCTGGCGGGAGTGCTCGCGCAGGAGCTTCGCCTGCTCTGGGCTCATGCCGCTTACAATCCACGTGTCGTCCAGCGAGTCTTTGATCTCGCTCGTCTCGAATACATCGATCTTCGAGCGAAGATCCACCGTGCACATGCGCTCCAGGGCCAGCTTGGCAACCTCCAGCGTATCGTCGGGCACCGGATCGGGCACTGGCCAGGGCGACAGATTCTTGAACTTGGGCATCCAGTACATCATGCGCCAGTACTTGCGCAGCGGATGGCCCTTGTTGCCGAACACATTCAGGAGCATCGCCTCCATTTCGTAGTCGGGCATTACGCCGTAGTCCTCCATCTGCTCGAGCAAGTCAATAATGCATTGCTGCTGCTTCGGGTAGTGCATGAACTCGGCCTGAAACACGTTAGTTGGTATGAACTTTCCCTTGGGCATCACATTGATCAGTGCCTTGTAGACTTCCAGATCGTTCTCGACGCCAAACTCGGGCATATGCTTCAGTGCGGCGTAGATGAACTCCACATGGTTTCGCCGGTGCACGTCGCGTTCCTCAAAGATTTCCACCATTGTCAGGTAGCTGTTTTTGGTCTTTTCATGAGCGGCTGCAAATGGATTTCGTATAGAGGGCAGGTTCTTGGAGGAGCCGGCAGCACCTGCTCGCTTTGTATTGGAGTTGTCATTATTCTGATTTGCATTTGTGTCATCCGTTGCATAGTTTCTGCAGAGGAGCGCTGGCGCCCGCTGCCTGCATCTGCTTTGAGTAATTGTGCTGTTGAATCGCAGTATGCAATGCAATTTGCGAATCATTTCTATTTAAAACAAATCTATTTTATAAATCTAAGCTGACCGATTATAAAACAACAACAAATGCATTTTACAGCACTGCTCGCTGCAAATCAGCTGACTCGCAACCAACTATCGATATGATGCGATGAAAAAAAATCGAAGAGACCTTGGTGCTGTATTTGAATGTGTGTTGCCAACCACAATTTGTATAAGAATACCCAATAAACAAATGGTTGCTTACAAAATATACAAATTATTAAAGTATACTTTAGATACATATCAATCAATACATACTTTAGATAGCAGGACAACATTTTGAACTAAGATATCCTCATATTATTCACAAGTAGAGTGCCTATTATATTTTACTTTATATAGTTTATTTGGAGACAATCACAATTAAACCAAGCTATCAGTTGATAATCGATGATAGCGTAGACCCGCCCCCATAGATCGGTTAACGATTACGCAGAGCTCGAATTCGAAATTCCATGATGATGCGACGGAAAGTCATTAGCCCGCATGTTTGACTGAATGATCTGAAATATTTATTCATCAGCTGCTCGCTCATATTGCAGGGAAATAAAACGCAATTTTCGATCTTTTGTTTATGATGCCAGCAAAATTCGATCGTGTGTCGAGAGAATACGTCATTAAAATGTCAATGCAGCGGGCACTGTGTTAATCGCGATAAAAGCGAAACGTCATCACAGCACTCAATCAGATTAACTCGTTGCGATTCTCTCCGCATTCGCTTGCGGTGGCACTTAACACCACTTAACGGTACAAAGCAGTCGATTAGCAGGAAGAGAGTAGACCGCATTAGCCACAAAACGAGATCTCAAATAGGCCGTTAATATTTTAATCATAGATTACTTTGATGCTAACCTGAACTAATTAGCCAGAAGAGCGGAGCGAAATAAGACAGTCATGAATTCTTATCTTATATGCAGATTTAAATACAATTATTAAATGAACAACATACATATCAAAGTAATTGCTTTTAAAATTAAGCAGATTTCAAATCAATTTATTTTTAAATATCTTCCTACCGTGAGGGAGTCATAAATTATCTCTCCCACTCACTCACGCATTCTCTGCAGCGTACTCTCCCTTTCTTACACGCTCTGTACTTCTCTTACTTCTTAGTGATGTGCATAAACATTTGCTTTAATAGTGATGTGCTTATCGGCTACTCCAATTCGTGACAGCAAATGAATCGTATCTGTGTGTGTGTATACGTGTGTGTAGCGTCATTACGTCACGTAATTTGCGTGCTTAGCCACACGTTTACAGGCAAACTGAATAAGAATGTATTTATGTATGTATGCATGTGTATGGGAGAAATGCAGATGTGTTTTGTAATTTGTTTATGCAAATATATAAGTGTACACATGCATATGTATGTGTGTACATATATCTGTGGCTACCTAAGAGCCAATGCGATTCCAATTAGAAGTTCCCGTTCTAAATACAGTTAGCGCTGTGGCTGAAATCGTTTCATTTCTCATTTTTCACAGATTGCGAACGAATGACCAAAGCCAACAAGCGCCAAGATTCTACCTAGGGCTATGTTTATTTTTGATTCGTCTCTCGCTGCAATTTTTAAATATTTGGCGATAAGCTTTCGCTATGCACACACAAAGGCACACATACACATGTACACACGATGCATACTAAATTTAGTACAGCATATGTGTGTGTGTGCGAGCAAGTAATAAATTTGCTTTGGCTGTCAATTACCCATGTATACAGTCCGTCTCTTCTGAAATGGCGCATTCTTTGTGCTGCTTATCTATGATTCGAGTGTATAAATTGGGTTCTTGAAAGTGATACAAATCTGTCGGAGTTATCTAAGTTAGTGAGATATGTATATGTATGTATACTCGTGCTATCGGCTTCTGTATGTCTATATCTACATACATATATGTTATATGTGATTAGTTGTTGCAGAGCTGACAACAAAATTGGCACTTAAGTCATTACGAATAACCATAAGATATAGATATATATAATTTCATTGTTTAAGATATCAGAAAAGAACTAACTTAATCTACGAAATGCAGGCATTCGATATGATTCATATGCCTACCTACAAAGTTATTATATACATATCTATATATAGACCATAACGATAGAGACTATAATATATAGAAAGTATAATGGATTTATGGTATTAATATTATAGATATGAAATATAATCTATATATCCATATACTGATTATACTTAAAGTATTATTATTATAGATATATATGCAACTAAATATCTATATTGAGAATGTACTTTAAATATATTGTAATATTATATGATTAACGCTAACTATAGGTGGGAAGTAGTAGCTATCATAGGGTATATATAGGTTGTCCCGCAATTCACGCAAGAAGTAATTTTGATAGAAAACATGACAGTTTCCGGTTCAGGGATATTACAAATGGAGTGCTACACACCAGAGCAACGTATACTATATAAATCTATCGAAACATTGCAATTTTTAATGATAAACCTTTGTTTTCTATCAAACTTACTTCTTGCGTGAGTTTTGGGACACCCTTTACAGAGGCAATATGATACCACGAAGAAGAACTTAGCTGACAAATGTATATAAACAGATATTGTATTTCAAGATAATCATATGGAGACTATGGTCACCTGTGGGGTATATAGGGCATATATTATTCGGCTTAGACTTGGATCCACACTGTCTCCCCTTACTTGGGATGTGTTTGCGCTGAATGCGCAATTATTTAGACAGGAAGTCAGCCGGAGCCGGTGGCAGAGATGCAAGACGAGGCTGGAGCTGCCGCCGATCTGCAGCCGGAGATGGTCGTGGAAATGCAAACAGGCGCAGGGCGTGTGACAAAACAACAACAACAAATTCGAGTAAATAAATGAAAAGCCAAACGGCGGGCGGCGCATTACTGAAATAGCACCAGATAAAAATAAACAAAACGCGCGCGCGCATTCCGAGCGACGACAGACAAAGGGCAGAGCCGAGCCGAGCCGAGCTAGGGATGGGATATGGAACTAGTATACGGACAGCAATGCATATGTGTACACTATATAGATAAATATGTGCATACAGTTGGGCCGCGAATGAAAAGTTTATCGCATGACGGCGGCATTAGAGAAAAGAGTCTGTAATAGGGCAGGCAGCCTCCGCCTCCGCCTCCGCTTACGCCGGGGGTGGCAGCTGAAAGACTTGCATGCTTCCACTTTTCCATTAGAGAAATGTTGACACAATATTTGGGCAGCTGCTGAGGGCAACAATGTAATCGAATATGCCAAAAATAGTTCAATTTAAATTTGATTTTTACTGATCATCGCCGGATCGCCAGATGACCGCACTCTGACCGAGCTGTTGAGCTGTTGAGCTGCTGAGCTACGGCTACATCAATGCCGGAGATAGTTTTTTTTATGCGCCGCGTATCGCATTACCTTAATAGAGTCCATTTGGGTCTGACACAATGGTTGAGATTAAAGTGCATGTAAAATAGGGCCGCGGACGGAGAAAGCAACCACCGCGCGTCCTAGGCAAGGGGTCACCGCGGCCAGGTCTATAACTCATTTGAGCCCGAGCTGGTCTAACAAACTCTTTTGTTCGCAGCCAGAAGAGAAAAACAAAAGGAAAAGAAAAGAAAAGAAAAACTGGAAAAATCCGAGACAATAAAAAGGCAAAGGCGAGGCAATAAAAAGGCAAAAAACAACACAAAAAGCAGACGGAGGAAAACCAGTTAGAAATGCAGCCGCAATCTAAATGTCTATTCGCCGCGATGCTAGCGTCTCCGTCTCTGCTCTCCGCTCTCCACTCAGAAGTGCCTATTGTTTGGCATTTTCCGCGCGGCTGGCTCTGTCGAGCGACAATTGTCGCTAGTTTTCGCGTTGCGTCTCAACCAGTTTTGGGTGTGAGAAATAACGGAACGCTAAGATTTCCACAAGTGGGTCAGTTGCAGCAACGGCTGTGGCAACTGGCGTGCGGCATGCAATGCCCGCCACTGAGGCATGCCACACGGCAAAGCCAAAGGCAGAGGCCAAACGAGTGCGGGGCATAGATCGCTTAACTGACCCACTGGGCAGACGACGCACATGCAACTCGCAGCTTTGATTTATTCAAGCGCCGACAGCACTCAGACATCATGTGAATATGCATATGATATACGCTATATACGTACATATCATTTATATATGCATATATATAGTATATTTTCTCACATGCATATATCATTTGTTTGTCGCCTTTCATCTATCAGCAACATTTGCAACAGGCAGGCAGACGCAACCCCTTCGCTGGGTGTTGTCCGTGAATTATGAGCCGGACAGTGGTCACTCGAAACGGGCCAGCTGGTGGGTCGCCTGTCGCCTGTGAGAGCGAGACTCAGTCCCATCTCCTATTCTCCGCCTGGACACTCCACAGCCAGCGAAATCCGCGCTGCAATCGGAGGCGCGTGAGATTTATGAGCTCTCCGCTCAGCGGGCAGCTATTGCAATTAGGCGTCTGTCACATAGAGCAATTGTAGTCCGCAGCAAATGAACATAGATTTACACATATGTATATATATATATATATGAATATGATGTATATATACGACAAATGACCCAAATTAGCACTGTGGACAACAACAACAACAACAACAACGACGACGACGACGACAATTACAAATGTGAGACGTGGAAGCTGATATGTATACGAAACGCCGGAACTGCTCTTATCGATAGAAGGTTGTGTGGCCTCTAATCATTATTAGTAGTATTCAACACCTACTGAATCAAGTGAGAGAGCCCCAGTCGAGACTGCTCTCAAAGACGATATTTGAAACATTCGATTCTTCCTTTGCATATGCATATATACTAAGAGCACATGCATATGTGTCGTATCTGAAATCAAAACAATTATAATTATAAACCGGATCTAATAAGTTTCAAGTCTCCAGCTGAAATGGTATTCAAGAAACAAGTTCAATGTATCGATTTTGATCGATAATTCAGCTAGTTCTTGAGTTATCGAATAAAAATTATAAACTTGTATTGTGTAATACTATACAAAAGTAAACATTTAAACTTTAGATCTCTAGCTTTTATGGCTTACCAGATCTGTGCATCCGTATCTGCACGGATCAAGAATCAGTATATTTAATGGGTTCTAGTGCTCTAGCCTCCTTCTGTCTGTTACATAAACCAAATGATACAGGAGCTAAATATAGCCGCATATAGTTCAACTACATATATACATACTATCTATAGTATATATTTCTCTGAAATACAGTTCCTCGATTTCTTGGCTATCTTTTGGGGCACGAGACGTTAGTCATTAGATCGAAAGATCGCATTTCGGGCTTCTTCATTGCGCTCAGTCTGAAGGCAATCCGAGACAGCGACGACAATTCCGGTCTATGCTTTTCGGGAGCAGATGTTATTTTTTCACTTACCCCTTAGCCAGCTCCGCCTCCTCCTGCTCTCCGGCTCTTTAAAAACAAGAATTTGCGTTCGCTTTGAGCCGCACAGCAGCTCAAAGCCAAACAAAGCAGAAAACTGAGCGCGAGTCGCAACTAGCGCATACCCTGTACGACTCAGCAGTGATCTCGATATAACCACTAATAGAAATTTATTAACGGCTCTATTAAAGCAACGGTATGGTCTGCGAGTAGTCATTTAACTAATGGTCGGACGGAAGCGTTAACATTCTTAACGGCTTAAGGCTGATTCGATTCAGTGGGACAGGCTATGCGGATTTCCAAGTGAATTACAGTGGGCGCAATTATTATTGGCTGCGAGTAAAACTTCTCATGTAATATACTGGAATCAATAATTTTAAATTGTAGTAATAATCATTTGCTAGAATGATCATCAGGTTCATAATTCGTCTTGGTATTATTAATATTATTTTTTAAATTTTTCTTCTATTTTTATTTTTTGTTTTTTAATCACTTTCGTGTGGATCTATTTAAATTAATTTTCAAAATTGTATTATGTATGTACGCATGTGTATATACCCCATTTCAGTTGAGTACAGGGTATAGAGCAAAACAGATGAAGACAAGAGGAAGAAAAAGCAAAGCACTTGTTCAGCTTGAGCTGCGGCTCAACAAAATGTGTGAGAGGAGGGAGGGTGGAGAGAGCAGAGAGCAGGCAGCGGGCAGCGGGAAGAGTGGCCCGGTTCCAGGTGGTGCTCGTTGCCCGTTGCCCGGCTGTGTCTGATTCAGGTTTTGGTTTTGCTTTTTGGCGCAAAAATTCGCTCAAAATTGGCAGCAGGTATTTCGCCAGGGCAGCAGCCGCACAAATTGGCGCAAAATTTACAGATGCCTCACAAAAGGAGGAAGGAGAGAGAGAGAGAGAGAGAGAGAGAGAGAGAGAGAGCAGAGAGCAAGGCGGGGCGTGATTATTTCTCAGCTGTGCGCCAAATTTACGATCTTTGGCCCGAGGGGAGGCGGAGGGGCTGCAGTCGAGTGTCGGCTGCACCCAGTCGCAGTCGCAGTCGCAGCCGCAGTCGCCGTCGCCCCACGCACTAAATATAGACTGTCGACGGCCCTAATGTATCTGCTAGATACTTTTTACATATGTAACGCTCACACACACACACACATATACAGACTGAATATATACTTAATGAGCTCATTTATTAATTGGGCGAACGTGACGTCAGCGTCAGACACACAGCTACAGATGCAGCTAGAGCTGCAGAAGTAAGCAGAAAGGAAACTAAGCGGGCAACCGCCTGGCCCTGCCCCCCGCCCCTTGCCTAACTGTTTAATGGCTGCGGCAGGGCTCGCGTGCCGCGCCGCGTGCCCCGTGCCCCGTGCTGTACGTGTTCCGGCTATTGCCGATGATGACAAATAGAGCCGCAAGAGAAACGAGCATCTGATTTCGTGCAGTGCAAGCTGCTTTGGGCGGAAGTAGGCCACGAAAGTCGCTCAGTGGCAGGCCGGTCACGTATGTAGCCAGCGGCCAAATGTAACAGATAAACTAAACACACACACACACACACACACACATACATATGTGGCCTGTGTGTGTGTGTGTGTGTGTGTGTGGGCAGCCAAGTGCATGAGAAAATTGAAACGCATTTTCAATGCGAAATGACGCATCTGATTTGAGGACTCGATATGCCCGTTAGCTGAGCGCAGTGGGTATATCGGTTTCACATTATACATACCTGGCTGGGGCTGTCCCTTATAATAAAGCCAAACAGCGAGCGAGCATTGCCAGGGCGCTAACACCCGAGCGCTGAAAGGACTTTTTCTTTTGGCGCGAGGGTTGATTTCTGCATGGGACCTGTGCCCAACCCTCGAGCGCAACCCTTGTCGTTGCATGCGAAAGTGAAGGGGGAGGGATGGGGGGGGGGGGGGCAGGTAGGCTTTCAGTAGCAATTGGCGCTAGAAGCAGATGATAAATCCGAGGCAACGCCACTGCCTGGTCAAGGCAGAAGTAACTGTTCCCGCTCGCTCAGACTCAAACCGAACAGCGCGCGCTAATACGCTACACACACACACACACACACACACACATACACGCACACATACAACTGTATTTCTATTTCAGTTTTCACTCTCGTTTGCGGGCAACGCTCGAACGAGCGCTTGAAGCGCGAAAGTGTTTTTTTTTTTTGTTGTCGTTCTATTTGTATTTCTGTTTTTTTATTTTTTAAGCGCGTCTCACTAATTATGCCGTTTAATGCTGCATGAAACTGGCTTTGACCTTGGACTAGGGCCTGAACATCATTAAAACATTAGCCCACAACAGCAAAACATTAGCGGCGGCCGCAAAACAATGTAAAATCTACGAAATTCATAAACATAGCAGACATACATACATACATACGTACATACATTCACACAAATATAAAAATCCAGACACACACACACACACACAGAAGCAAAATTAATGGCACTTCGTCTAGCCTCAACTAAATTCTGTTAAATAACAGAGCGCGCTCTTAACGTTTGCAAACAACGAACAAACGAGTTTTGCTCTCTTAAAGAGCAATTGTATGTGAAAAACTTTTTGTTTCAAAACTTTTATAACTTTCAAGAAATATTTAATGTTTGTGAGATTTCATTTGAATTCAATTATTTAAAAAAAATAATATATATATGTGTGTATAAGTTTGTTGTTTACATCCTGTACAAACTAATTGTTTAATGAATGCATTAAAACAAAGCAAAAACATTTTCTCCAAATTAAAAAAAAGTCTAACTAGTGACATCACACTCTCTTAATATTATGAAAAATCGGAACTGCTGTTTTTGCGCAACCTTTAAATTTTTTAACTGTGTCACTGCAAATTCACCTCGCGCTCTCTTACCACTAACGAAGAGAATTCAATATTTTTCTCACACAATGTTATTAACATGAGTCTTAACGTTTCTCTGTTATGTTTTCACCACACTGTTATGCCTCTGTTCAATAACAGCTCAATTTACTGTTGACAGACACTGTGTTCGCTTCTGTGTTTATTCGTGTTTCAGTCGTCAACTTTGGTGGACGTGGTCGCTCCGTGCTCGCAGTGCGTTTCTTCCACTTCGACTTGCGTATAACTCAAACTAAAAGAAAAAGAAAAACATAAAAAACTGTGCCAAGAGCAACTGAAAATATAAATTAATAAATCGTTTGAAACTTGCATTCACTCACATGCAGCTTGCAATGCTCTCTCCGTACGGTACGTGACTTTTATCGCCACCTGATTTCGTGTGGTTCGTTTTTGTTTGCATTTGGCGAAAAGAAATTGCTCTAGTGAAGCGCAGAAAGAGAAATCCGATTGCGGATAGAAACGAAAAACAAAAGTTAACTGTGAGCAATTGTGTAGAAAATGCCATCGTTTATAATGGTGCCACCGCTGGCGCAGCCTCTGGCCGCCCTCAAGCCACGCCCCTCCATGTCCTCGCCGGAAGTGCAGTCGAAGAGACGGAATCTGTTCGGCACCTGTGACAGCGCCGACATCGACGCTAGGCTGGCGGAGGAGAACAGCCGCGTGGCCAGGCACCTGATGCAGCGCTACAGCATAAATCTCGAAAAACTGGAGGAAAAGTGCAATCAACGGAGCTCAGAGGAGACGAAGACGGAGGAGAAAACGCAATTTTATGCCGTTAGCGACAGCGGAAAGAAAACTCTGAAGTCTCTGGACTTCGATAAACAGCCGACTTTTGCGGTTGGTCAGAAAAACGGAATTAAACGTAAGTTGCGCCAATTGGAATCACCTGATTTTAGCATTGGCACTGTGCAGCGATACTATCGTAAAAAGAGAAGAAAGATACTTTCTCTCTGTGTGCTCTCAGGTGCACTGGCCTATAGACTGAACAGAGTGCGCCAACAATTCAATAACCTCTGCACGTATTATTATTATTACGCATGTCAATATTTGCTCCACTGTGCAGTTGCGCAGCTTTTGCTTTGCTAACTCGCTTCTGGCTGCTTTGTCCCTTTGCTTCGTGTATTTTGATTTGAGTCTCGTGTTTTTGCAGTTTTGTTGTGATAGACGTTTGCTTTTCGGTTGTTTCCCTTTGTGCGTGCTTTCTTATCCTGCTTTGTGCTTTCGCATGCACGCATGCTTATCCATAGTATGTGTTTGTGTGTGTATGTGAATGCACTGTCTCTCTCTCGCTCTCTCTCCCTTGATTGATCGACAACTTCAATTCGATTTGCTTTCCCCAACACACACACACACACACACACACACACGCACTCAACTTGAGCCATTCATAACAAATGCTCAACAGGGCGAAGTTAAAGAGAGCGAGCACGAAATCAAATTAGAGCAGCATAAAGATAAAGCTAAATAAAAGAAGAATGTTAAATAACAACATTGACGTTGCTGTTGACGCCAATTGTCGAAATGTTTTTCGCGCCAAAAAGAATGATGTATGTACATACATACATATGTATGTATACGTGTATCTATCGTTTAGTAGTTTCTTGCTCGAAAATAGCATCGAAACGAGCCCACAGAGAATATTCAACTGATTGCGTCAGCGGGTGCAGCTGCAGCTGCAGTTGGCTGGCAATTAATCGAGAGGCCTCAATTAAAATGGAAATCACTGTCAGCTCGCGCACACTGTTGTTGTTGTTGTTGTTTGCAGGCTGCTCACACACATACACACACACACGCATGAAAACGAAAAATAAAAATAAAAAGCCAAGAGAAAATGAAAACGGCACACGCCTGCGAGCGACTGTACATTGTAGATTATTGTTGCTCCCTCTCCAACCGCACCCACAACGACATACGAAAACAACGTCGTCGACTCTTATACGGAGGCCTTGCCAGCCAGCCCATTCACGCACACAGGCACACATGCAACAGCGCCAGACAATCGGGCAGGCTAAAGCAGCGATCGAATATTGCTCTCTCAATAAAAGAGAGCGCGAGCGTAGCGGAGAGAGAGAGAGAGAGACAGACCGAGAGCGACAGAGAGGGAGAGAACGTCAACGTCAACTCGGTGTTTGTTTGCGCCGTCACACGCGGGGCCTACGAAATTTTGTTTTGTTCGCGTTTTGGCGCGAATTTGTGATTTTTATTTTTAATATTATTATATTTTGTCTCTCCCTTCTGATAAGCGCGCTCGTATTAGCTTGTGCGTGAGCGTGTATATATATATATATGTGTGTGTGTGTGTGTGTGTGTGTGTATGTGGGCTGCGGAGTAGCACGCATGTTATTGTTGATATTGTTTTCGGTTGTGAAGGTCACGCGCTTTACGCGTACGTACAGCAGCGTCTGCTGCGTGTGACAGGTCCAGCAAATAGCTACAAATACGACATTTTTAGACGACTTAAATTATATTTTATATTCAAATGGTTTAAGATAATGTTTTTTTATTACTGAAATGTACAAATCTGTGTCTTCTTATAAGTTTAGGGAATAATAAAGTTAACTTTTACATATACTTTTGATAGTAATTCCCATAAAATACACATATATATTTATAGTACATTATATAAAGTAAAAGATCATCCACTAAAGATCAGTTGTATCGAAGTATATCTTTGATAAAATATTAAAGTTTACAGTTAGTATCTAGTAAGTCGCAGAGCTTTTCTTATCTTTCAGTCGATGGGTTTTTTCGAACAGTTTTCGCCATGTTTTGACCACCACTGTACTTTCACAGTTAGGCGCATTTGTTTTGTTTCTCTTTGAACGGTTTTGCGTTTTTGTTTTGCTTTCGAGTTTTACCACGCCTCCAGCCAGAGCTTATAATTATGTATGCAGCAACTCTCACGGCCTCAGCCATATGCATACTTACACACACACACACACACATATGTGAGCATGCATGTGTGTGTGTTTATCAGTGTGTGTGTGTGTGTGTGTGTGCTTATAAATATTTATGTTATGCGATGTTGTCGTCTTCGTTCCTGTTTCATCGTCGCTACACACACATTTCGTAAACAAAACGCGTTTTGTTGTCGTCTCACCGTCCTATCTGGCGCGCGGATTCTTTTCTTTCTTTCTTTCTCTTTTTGTTCGTTGTAGAAAGCGCTGTAAGCGCTTAATGTATTGAGAAGCTCTGCGTGCCCATAACGGTAAATTACAGAGTTTAAAATGAGCGACAGTCGACAGGCGGTCAACCGATCGAGCCGCCCCCTCGTCTGCCCGACGTTTGCCGCCAACGCCGCCCGCTTAGCGACCGCAATGCTCGAAGCTCTTTGTCGTCGTCGGCTTATAATTTTCTATAACTGTAAATGCCTTACAACGCCGCTAGCACTGCTCTCATCTGTTTCTTCTTCGCCGAGGCAAACGCGTGCCGATAGCTTGAGTCTTGTTTTCTAGCGGTTACATGTGTGCGAGGGGGGTCACAGAAGTACTCGACCGAGCAGCTAAAAAATGGTCACCCTACACAATATTTTCTGTGGAGCCATCGCAAGCTAATGATCTCAGTGAAGTTGTAAACAAGTTAAAATGATTAACTAAAAGAGCTAAGTTGGTTCCCAGATGGCTTTTATATCTATTTATATATATTTTTTAGACGAATTGCGCTTCACTCTCATTCATAAATCAGGTTTATACCATTGACATATGTATATAGAAATTTATGTATGTTTGCATTTACTATATCTAAACACTCGCTGCAGTCGCTTGGCTTTTATCTCAGCTGCGTTCGCTCAGTTTCTGTGTCCAATGCCCAAGGTGATTTGAGTTGTGCTGGTAATGAAATGACTAATTTATATGAATGAGTGATTAAAAGTGTAAAGTTTCGATGACGTTTGTGTGGTAAAACTAGTGTATATATGCATATACATATATCGGTGGTTAATAGAATAGATCTAGCAATCTCAGGCTACGTCTGTATAGCACTCTCTTCTGGCAATACGCTGAGAGACCCGTTCGTTTTATAGTTATGTTCACTAATATTATACAACACTGTTTCCAGCACTAATATATTACTATCGATGGGCCGTTCTATTAAAGAACTGTTATATACGACATATACATACATAAATGCATACAGATGTATGTACATAATCATATATCATATCATCATATTTTGTACAGATATCGATTTCAATATCTTTTCAAATCCACCATACTCGCTGGGAAAGAGTATACCCTGCTTATCCATTTACCTTGTTCTTAGGGTATAATGAAAGCGTGTGCACCTACACATGCATATTCCATGATAAGAGAACTGTGTGTGTGTGTGTGTGTGTGTGTTCACGTCTATGTGTGTTTACTCTGCTGCAGCTTGTTTGCGGTAAATGTGAACGCTTGCATTTTGCGCTTTGTCGCCGTCGCTTTCCCTTTTCCTTTAGTTCTCATTTGAAGGTCGAAGTCGTTTACACTTTAGCTATTTACTCACACACACACATACACACACATATATATATTATATAGGTATACATATATCAATACAATTCCGTTTTCAACTGTATCTAATTTGCTTTTCGTTCTGTTTCGCTTGCAGGCGCCTTTCCCGTACGCAAAGCTTACAACGGAGATTCGAAAGTGCCAAAACGTAAGATTAATCAGATCAGCAGCGAGCGCGTCGAGGCTGATAGCCATAATAGCGAAATGGGGCCAAACGGGGAGAAGAAGGTGTGCAAAGGGCGTAGGAACAATACAAACTGCAATAATTGATATTTATTACATATTTTTTTTATATTATTATTTAACTTATGTTTTTTTATATGTGTATATTTTTGTTTAAACAAAACCAAGACTTAACAGTAAATTTAGTGCGCTTCAAATACGACAGCACACACAAACACGCACACTCAAAAAACAAAAACAAAAAAAAAAACGAAAAAAAAGAAAAGAAAATTGATTACTAATAACAAAACCCCAATTTCAAAGCGTTCTCAGCGTGTTTCCGGCTTCTGCTGCACGCGTGTGCCGAAAGTATTTACAGTTTGTCATGATCTCAATAAAAAAATTGTACGTTATTTTGTCTAAATGTAATTTATTAATTGAAATTATTTAAAACAAACATACTGTGAGGACCATCTGGCAGTAAGGCAATATCCAATCTACTGTATTTACTGCACATTTCGGTCCTTGCTAACTGTGTATAATATGTTAATTCGAATTACGGTAAACAAAATTGTAAACCTCCCCTAAAGGCAACTCTCTCTCTCTGCTGGCAGTCTTTGGGGGAGGGAAAATCTTAAAGTAGAATACAAAAAAAAAAAAACACAAAAAAACAAAAAAAAAACAACACAAACTGTGCATATTTCCTTAAATGAAACTAAATATTGTATAACTTACACACAACACACTATGAAATTATGAAGAAAAAAAAAACAAATGCTAAAGTAAAAGCAAAAGCAAACAACTTTATAATGTACTTTTTAGCAAAAAGTTAAAAATCTTTCAAAAAAAATATATAAAAACAAAAGAAAAAAGATACAAAATACAAATGTAAAACAAAAATTTAAAAGCTTTTTATTTGCCTATCTGAAGGGGGCCCTTGATAGCGTGATTCGTGTGAAACGAAAAGAGAAAAGTGAGCCAAAGAGGAGGGAAAACGAAAATGAGTCAGCGAAACTTTCGAATGAACGGCTGAAGCGAACCTACATAGGCTGGGGCGACTGTTTGATACAGTGAAGCACCGCTGCGATGTTCTTAACAACAGCGTCTGCATATGACAACTGTATAGCTAAGCTGAGTGGAAATGGAAAACTCTACAGTATATGTATATCTATAATCCGATTTCATACACATATACCTACATACATACATACATATGTATGTATATGTAAGTATACAGCATGTAGTTAGCTGTTATTTTGATCAGTATTATTACCTTTATTTTTTATATTTATTAGTAGTAGTACTTTCCTTATTATTATTAATATTAATATTGATTATATGTTAAATTATTATTTTTATTTATTTTTATTAATTTGTTATTTTTAAAATTAAAATTATTATTATTTTTTAATAATTTTTTATTATTAGTATTTATTATTAATAATAATATTATTATTAGTATTTATTATTATTATTAGAATTTATTTTATTATTATTATTAGTATTAGTATTTATTATTATTATTATTATTAGTATTTTATCCTATATAGTTTTACTATTATTACAAATTAAGTGACTCAACTCTATGTTTATAATCTCATTTCCCATAGCGAAGCCCCACTGTACGCAGCTCGACACACAAGTGGATTTGTGTGTGCAACATTGTATCCAATGCCTGGTAGCAGACATTTGAGAAAATGCTTTCCAGTTGTAATGTGTAGCCCGTGGAGTGGGCACTTAACATTAGATTGGCTGTCACTTCCGGCAGGCCTTAGGCAAACTACGACGTCGGCGTCGGCGTCGGCGTCAGCGTCGGCATCGGCTTGATGAAGATTGATGCTGCCTGAAGAGCGGCCACTCAGCTGGCGGCCCATGCGCCCAGCGCTCTCATAGATCTCTATAGGGAAATATACACATGTACATACATACATATATAAAATATGTTACAATTTGAGGCTGTGTGCACTTACATACATACATACATATGTATGTACATACATTCACATGTGGAATGGAATCTATGCTGAGCAATAGTAACTTTTTGAATTCAATTGGAAGTGAATGCATGTTTATATCTATGTATATGTATGTATTTGTTTTTAACCCTATACGTAAATATATTTGTACATACATACATGTGTATGTGGCCATACGTATGTCTTAATGCAATAATGGCATTTCGCAAAACTAAATTACATGCTGTGCATTTAGTAACAAGCATGTCCAACATACTATTTGCCCACTTAAGTAGCTGCCCGGGTATGGTTATTAGCATGCAATTTCAAGATTTTTAATGCTGGCATTCGCAATGCACTCGCACGCACGCACACAGCCATAGAAACTGTGAGAGGGAGTGAGCGAGAGAGAGAGTGAGAGAGCAGAGAGAGGGCAGCAGAGAGGGCAACAGAGAGTGAACGAACGAGCGAACGCACGAATAGTCGCGTTGGCCGCATTTTCGCCTGCACCTTTTTGCATTTGGCCTCGCTGCTATAAAGGCAAAACGAGCAACAACAATTTATGACAGAGCCGGCGTTGATTTGTTGCTTTTTTCGCTTTGCCGTAACGGTAAAGCCAAGCTCTGGTGCCATAAAAGTTGTGCAGCTACAGTCGCACAGACACACACACACACGCACATACGCTGTGTTGTCGTTTTTATACCCTGAACCCATTGAAAATGGGAAAATCAGGGTATAATGTTTTTGTTGGAGGGCGTATGTATGTAACAGGCAGAAGGAGGCGTGGCAGACCCCATAAAGTATATATATTCTTGATCAGGATGACAAGCCGAGTTGATATAGCCATGTCCGTCTGTCCGTCTGTCCGTCTGTCCGTCTGTCTGTCCGTATGTATGAACGCGTCGTTCTCAGAACCTATAAGAGCTAGAGACTTGAAATTTTTTATGTAGGTCCGTGAATAGCTCGAAAAGATCGAGTTTGTTAAAAAAAGTCGATAACTATTTTAATTTTATTGTTATCGATTAAAAACATTATCGAATGTTAGTTATAAAATTATATCTCCCACGTCTTTATAGCTAGAGTCCCCAAAATTTTTTGTAAGTTTTATATTTATTTTCTCTAATTCTGATTTTTGTTAAATTTTGGATACCGGCTCCAAATTTCCCCAAATATTTAAATTGAGGTTAGTTGCACTCAAAGCCAGTAAATGAATGGGTTTACATTTTTAAAAATTGGAAAAAATGTAATAAAATATGTTGAACATAAGCTGAAAATTTCATTCAAATCCATTAATTCGCGCAGAAGTTATTAAACAAAACGTTTGCCCAATCGGCCAAACACGTGACCAGCAAAACAAAGCAAACTGTTTTCCTATACATGTGCACACATACACACATACACATTGAGCTGCGTGCATCTAGCAAGTTCTAAAACCCGCAAGTTTTAGTGTACATATTTCCAATAGATGGCGCTATGATTTGCGAATTATCAGCTGCTCAGTTGGTTCGAAACTTGGATGGCGCTATTCAATCGAACCATAGATGACGCTATTAGCTAAACAATTGAAATGAATTGAATTTAGTTTTCTGTGCGTTTATACGAAATGCTAATTATGCAGTATTTTAACGCAGATTGCGCGGGGTTTAGGGTATCTCCTAGTCGGGACCGCCGACTAGAGTTTTCTTACTTGTTCTATTTGGCGGCTTTCACATTTTTGCAACGGCGCTCAGAGAACGGGATCTGTAAAAAGAAATCGCAATAAATTATAGCAAATGCTGGAAAGGGGAAAACTGTAATGTAATGGCGTTGCGTTTTCATTAATCATCATTAATGTCAGAGATCATTCAGGGAGTGCAATGTCTGGAAAAGCGTGAAAAGCGAGCCAAGGCCGTGCGTGAATCACTTACACACACGCACTCGCACTCGCACAATGGAAATCAATCAACCCTGGTGCACGTTGACTGCTTTTATAGCACCACCCATTCGCCTAGCCATACGCCTCTCTCTGCTTCACTCTTTCTTTCTTCCCGTCTCTCTCTATCTATCTCGCATTTTGAGGCTGCGTGTCTGCCTTTGGACGTGAGGTCACGCTGAGCAATTGGCGGAGCTGGCAGCAGCCCTCGGTTTGCTCTAATCTGCTGACCAAGTTGCGGCCAGCCGCTTCGCATGATTTCCTTCGCTCCGGTCCGGTCTGGCCCGGGCTTCGCGTTCGCAATTTCAAAACCAAAGCAAGCCAAGCTGACCCAGGCCGAGTTGAGCTGAGCCAAGCCAAGCCATGCCAAGCCAATTTGCGGCAAATGAACAGCAAAACACAACATGCAAAGCACTTTTGGTTTCCAGTGCTCATTTCGTTGATTGTTCCCACAATTTTCGTACAATGCTGGAAAATGTACGTGCCTCGTCCGTTGTCCCCTGGCCTCGCATTGTTGTTACTGTAATTACCTAAAAAAAAAAGAGCCTAAAAAAATAAGTGTATAAAAAACCATCAACAATGAGAAAATTCTTTTCAAATGGCACTCGACGGCAGGGGCGCTGTCTGAGGTAAGCAGCTTGAGAGATCTCTCAGATCTGGGCGCAAATCACTGAGTGCTGTAATCGTGCACAGACACACACAATATTTAGGAGTAGGAGAGAAGATGTAGCACAAAAGATACGCCAGAGGATCACGTACACGCATCCCATGAAATGGGGGCGTCATTTACATGGGGGAGCTTAGACCGTCAGCTCACAGCAACAACAATATCGCCAGCCAGGATCGTGAGCGTGTGAATCGAAAAGCAATGCTGGCACGATATATGTATGTACATATATGGCCAACTTAAGTCAGGTGAATGCATGCGATATCTATTACTTCCCTGCTTCAAAAAATAGAATATGCTTTGTTCCTAAGTGAAGACTATAAATGTTGAAAACAAATTATTATATATATATATATATATTATTATAGATTTTTCTTTACAAATTTGTGTACTTTATTATTGAACTTGTTTTCTGATACCTTAGTGACAACTTAATCTAGTTATACATTAGTTATACATTAGAAAGAAATAGATCGCAGTCACAGCTGATAGGGAATATGGAAGATTACAAGAGCAATCTAGTTACTTGTCTATGTTCGATTTACTATGGATTGATTTCTTAGTCACCGTTCACCATGTTATATAGTATATAGTACTTATAAAATGTATGCAATAGACCTGAGCCAATCTACAGCACAGATTAGTTGGCCTAGCCATGTCCGTCTGTGCGTTCGCCTGAACTCAAAGATCTCGTATCTCGTAAACTACAAAATCTAGAAACTTGTAATCTGAAATATATGTTCCAGAGAATGTCAACTGTATAGGTCTTATTATATTTTTGCGATAACTCATTAATTTGAAAAACTCATTAATTTGAAATAGATATCTCTTATTCTATTACATTTCACAGTCTAAGCACTCGTCGATATTTTATATGATATACTAAAAGGTGCCTGAGAAGGCTTCATATCAGCTTTTTAGTCATAATGTGCGGCCCAGCAGTCTGTGGCGAATCTTGGAGTGATAAGATAGAGTGCACCGATTAGAGATAGAGTTTGACCTGTTTGGCAATAAGTATACGCCTGGGTGCACAGCCCGAGTGATATTCCCCCATAAATGTGGGTTAGCGTGCATGTTGTCGACTATTTTGTATCGTATCAATGAATATGTTGTGCATTGCAAATATTAGCTCTAAATTCAATTATCGTAATACACAGCACTTGCAGCGGCTATTAAATTATTTCCAATAACAGCAGAGGCCTTATCAAAATATTATGCCAACTTGCCATTAGCTTAATGAACCCTCAAGATAAGTGGACAGAAGACTGCCAACCACTGGCCTTGACCAAGCAATCAGTCAATACATATGCACATACATACACATGCATGTATGTATGTATGTATGTATGTATGTATGTATGTATGTACGTACATATGTATGTATGACTGTGCATGTGCTTATAAATATTGCCAGGCAATGCAACATCACAACATTCCGCAAATTCCCTCGCTTAGTCATGTTCGGTCGGCGTCGCCAGCTGAGCGCCTCTTCGCTCTCGGCGAGCATGCTGCATTTAGCCTTTCGTTATGCCACATTTCTGGGAATCATCTTCTTTGGCATCGAGGGCAATCGCACCGATGGCTGCCTGGTGGCGCACAGCCGCTTCTGGTACAAGTGGTTCTGCCTGCTATCACGGCTATTAATGTGTGGCGCTTATGGCTACTTAAGCCTCGCTTTCATCTTCAGCTTGGACAACTCCAATTTGGTGATACTGTCGTGGATTCGCATGGTCTGCTGCCTGATCTGTGCCTTTGTCACTCTGATAATGCAGTTCTGGTTCGGTCAGCATGTGCTCCGCGTGGTCAACAGCTATTTGAGGCTGTTTCGGAAGGTCAACGCGCTGCCAGGCTCTCGGGACAGAGACTTTGGCGGCAGGCGCGAGTTGAGTTTGCTGATCTTCAAGATGATTTGCATCCTAAATGAGCTGCTCTGCGAAGTCCCGCAGTTGTTCACCGATTTCAATATGCGGCATTCTCTAACTATACTCTGTGAAATATACGTAATCTCCAATGCTACCATGATCGGCCATATCTGCTTCGCGGGCTACCTCAGCGTGGGAGCCCTCTACGCCCGGGTCAATCACTACGTGCGCCATAAGCTGCGCCGCCAGCTGCGCGGCTTGGAGCAGCCAAACGCCTGCCAAGCCAGTCGACGAGAGCTGAAGGCAGCTGGCTACCGGCTGGACGAGTGTCTGGCCATCTACGACGAGATCCAGCGCACAGGCAGCGCCTTCCATCGCCTCATGGAGCTGCCGCTCTGCCTCATACTGTTCTTCGCCTTCATGAGCATGGCATTGGTGTCCTACTTCATCATGCTACAGCGATTTCGCAATGTTGGGCTGTGGCTTCTAGTGGCCCGATTGTTCTTCGACGTGGTGCTGCTGACACTGGCCATTCATGGGGCCACCAGCAGCTCCCGAGTGGTGCGCAGACTTAGCCTCGACAATTGCTACGTTACCGAACGCAACGATTGGCACATGAAGGTGAGTCGGAAGCTTTTGTCCCAGGCTCATCTCATAAACATATATAGTCTCAGAGGTATATACTATTATACTATATATAAAGTTATAACTATTATACGCTTTATGGTGGGAAGATACTTTAGCAGCTTTAATATTTTGACCCACTGACTGCCTAATTGTCTATCAACGTCAAGCTAAAGCTTATGTAGATAATTATTATTTGGGTCAAAGAGAACTCCAACTTGCTGTGGAAATCGAAATGACGAAGATACCGAGCTTGCTTTCTGAGTGTATGAGTCAATTGCTAATCAGTCAAGAATTAGTTTCTATTTGTACTTTTGTATATATAAAATGTAATGGATATATAATTTAAATCTTATTTTAAGTTTCCTTCAATTCATTACAGCTGGAGATGTTCTTGAGTCGACTGAATTTTTTTGAGTTCCGAGTGCGTCCGCTGGGACTCTTTGAGATATCAAACGAGCTGATTTTGGTCTTTTTGTCGGGACTGGTCACCTATCTCACCTACATAATACAGTATGGCATGCAGTCGAACACGATTTGAAATTCGACCTTTACCTCAGATGTCTCAAAATCCTGCTAAGCGACAATCATCAAGAGTCCTTTAGCCTACGACCTCAAAACACGACTTTTTGCATACGGTTTATATTAATCTATTATTCTACAAAGTATTATATAAAATATTTATTTATAAATCAACAAAAATTAATTTATTAATTTAAAATTTGAATAATCTTGGATGGATATATCTTGAGGTACGATTGATTATGTGAAAGAAATATGACATTTTTTGCGCGAAAACTCTAATTAACTGAGTGGACTTAAGAGATTTGTATCGTTTGAGGTTTTTACAGTACAAAATAAGACAATTAAGTCGAGTGCATTGAGTGAGTTTGTTTATATAAGTCCCGTCAAGTCGTTTGGCGTATCATTATTGGATTAGCCATGTCAGGAAGTCGTCGTTGGCGGTTTAACGCCTCTTCGGTCTCCGCGAGCATCTTAGGAGGATCCTTGAAGTACGCCACACTTATGGGAGTCATTTGCTTTAGCGTGAAGAGCAATGGAAGCGGTGGTCGTCTGGTGGCCAAGAGTCGGAAGTGGTACAGATGGTTCTGCCTCATTTCAAGGATACTGATGTGTGGAATATATTCTTGCTTTTTCATGTATTTTACCAACACGATACGTATTTCCCAGTTGAAGATTTTGGTCGGTATTCGATACTTAATCTGTGTTGCCTGCGCCGTCGTCACTCTGGGGATACAGTTCTCCCAAGGAAAGCGAGTCGTTGATGTAGTGAATCGGTTTTTGAGGCTTTTTCAAAGGATAAATGCACTTCGAGGATGCCAACATGAGGGCTACGGCGGCAATTGGGTGCTGGGCTTACTGCTCTTGAAAGTGATCGGCTTGGCTTATGAACTTTTTTATCTGATTCCGTTAGTACTTTCGGATTTGAGTGTTTCTGTGGCTATGGCCATTATTTGCGATATATATAATACTGCCAATACGACCGTACTGTTGCACATCTACTTTGTGGCATACCTCAGCATTGCCATTGCATATGAGCAGGTCAACAGTTACGTGCGACAAGAGCTTCGCCAGCAGCTAACCGAACTGAATTCGACAAATGGAGTCCCAGTTAGTCGGAGGAGGATAAAAGCCGCTAGTCATTGCCTCGATGAGTTCCTGGCCATCTACGACGAGATCCACCAAGTGGGAAACAGCCTCCACAGCCTATTGGAGTTGCCACTTTGTATTATTCTACTGTTCGGGTTTTTGAGCATCGCGACAATCGCATTCTTCAACATTTTAAATCAATACGGCGGTTGGCGCTTATTGTTACTGGTGATTAAAATACTATTGGATATCGTATTGCTGACTATAGCGGTTCACATTGCAAGCAGCAACTCGCGAGTTGCTCGGCGGCTCAGCTTGGAGAATTACTATATAAGCGAGAACAAAGATTGGGATATGAAGGTGAGGCACCCTTTTTCGATATGGGTAGTCTAAAATACTTAATTGAGCTATGAAAGTAGATAATATCCACGTACTTGGATAGGAAACGACATGTTTGTCTTCTATTACATAAAATTTAACTAAACTACTTTTGTTCTTTGTAGCTGGAAATGTTTTTATGCCGATTAAATTATAACGAATTTCGAGTGCGTCCTTTGGGTCTATTCGAGGTATCCAACGAGCTGGTATTGGTCTTTATGTCTGCCCTGGTCACCTATCTCACCTACATAATACAGTTCGACATGCAATCAAATACAACTTGAAATGAATACTTAAAAATAACTTATTTCAATATATTACTCAGTTATATTTATCAACAGGTATTTTAATTTTAACATCACTATTTATAGTTGAAATTCTAAAGATTATAGAGATAGTCATTGGAGGAGGCATACAATAGCTGAAATGTCGAGTATTCGTACTTAGACTTGCTTCGCTTTGTCGGTTCCCGAAAGGCTACACTTCGGTACTCTGAATTCTAAAAATTTGATTATCAAAATCCAACTAAAACAAATATAATACTACTCAGAGTTCACTCCCCACTTGAACAATTTACTTGTTATTTGTTATAAACATGTACCGAATTAGATAATTGAATCGAGATACAGATCAGTGAGGTTCTGCAGCGTCGGCCATAAGTAATTAATACATACAGAGGTATGTCCATATAAGTTCTGTTGACTTGTATGATGAGTCACTGTTGGATTGGCCATGTTCGGAAGTAGGCGGTTGCGAGTTAGCGCCTCTTCGGTCTCCGCGAGTATTTTGAGAGGATCCTTGAAGTACGCCACATTTATGGGAATCATCTGTTTCAGCGTGAAGAGCAATGGAAGCGATGGTCGTCTGGTGGCCAAGAATCGGAAGTGGTACAGATGGTTCTGCCTCATTTCACGGATAGTAATGTGTGCTCTCTATATTGAAATGTACAGAAACTTTATAGTTGTGCTCAACACTTTTCATTATACGGTAATCCTCATAATTCGGGTATGCATGTACACTGCCTGTGCTATCTTCACTCTGGTGATACAGTTTTGGTATGGACAACGAGTGGTTGACTTGGTCAACAGATTTCTGAAGCTTTTTAAAAGGATAAATGCACTTCCGGGATGCCAGGATACGGGCTATGGAGGCAAATGGGTCCTGACTCTTTTAGCCCTAAAAGTGGTCGGTCTTATGTATGAAAGTTGCTACTTGATTCCTGCAATGATACCATCATTGGATGGATATTATGTTCCGATCACAATTTGCGATTTCTATATTAGTGCCAATGCCGTCATAATATTGCATAGCAACTTCGTGGGATATATCAGCATAGGCATCTTATATGACCAGATCAACAGTCATGTGCGACAAGAGCTTCGCCAGCAGCTAAGCGAACTAAATTCAACAAACGGAATCGCAGTAAGTCGGAGGAAGCTAGAAGACGCTGACCGTTGGCTCGATGAGTACCTGGCCATCCAGGACGAGATTTACCAAGTGGGAAAAAGTCTTCACAGTCTATTGGAGCTGCCCCTTTGTATATTTCTTTTGTTTGGGTTCTTTAGCATCGCGACAGTTGCTTTCATCATAACGTTAAATTTAACTAAAGATATCCGCTTATGGGTATTATCGATTAAAATATTATTGGATATCTTATTCCTGACTGTAGCGGTTCACACTGCAAGCAGTAACTCGCGAGTTGTTCGGCGCCTCAGCTTAGAGAACTACTACTATGTGAGCGAGAACAAGGATTGGCATATGAAGGTGAGTTTTATTATCCCAAACATTTGGTTGAACCTAAGGGATATGCGTACCATATAACTTGAATGTAATATGCGTGGATTGCAACTGGACTAAAGGCCTATTTCCTTTTGCTTTTATGTTCGTTATAGCTGGAGATGTTCCTGAGTCGTTTAAACCATAATGAATTTCGAGTACGTCCTTTGGGTCTTTTTGAGGTATCCAACGAGCTGGTATTGGTCTTTATGTCTGCCCTGGTCACCTATCTCACCTACATAATGCAGTATGACATGCACTCAAATCCAATTTGAAACGAAAGCTGACAAATTTTGAATTGTTACAGCAAACCAAATTTTGAATTATAAACGGTTATTCATAATTATTATGTTATTTAACTTCGGGAACGAGTATAGGGGAACGTTGCTTATGAACAATGTACGTCAGGTATTTTATATTTATTAACAATTAAAAAATGTATAGCTAATTAGATAATTGAAATGAGATACAGATCGATGGGGCTCTTCAGCGTCGACCCATAGCAATTAGCTAAATAAAATCAATTTTATACTGAGTGCACATGCTTATGTACGGTTGACATATATGATTGGGTATAATTGGATTAGTCATGTTCAGAAGTCGTCGTTGGCGGGTTAGCGCCTCTTCGGTCTCTGCGACCATCTTAAGAGGTTCCTTGAACTACGCCACATTCATGGGAATCGTCTGCTTCAGCGTGAAGTGCAATGGAAGCGATGGTCGTCTGGTGGCCAAGAATCGGAAGTGGTATAGATGGTTCTGCCTGACTTCAAGGATATTGATGTGTGCCCTATATATTGAAGTGCACAGAAATTTCATTTTTCTGTTCAGGGCTTCATATATAAGTATAATCCTAAGTATTCGTTTATGCATCTACATTGTCTGCACCGTCTTCACATTGGTGATACAGTTTTGTTATGAAGAACGAGTAGTTGATTTGGTCAACCGATTTCTGAGACTTTTTCGAAGGATAAATGCTCTGGCAGGATGTCAGGATATGGGCTATGGCGGCAAATGGGCCCTGACTCTGCTGATCTTAAAGGTGATCAGTCTGATGTATGAAATATGCTACTTAATTCCAATGCTGATATTAGATTTTGATAAGTTTTTCGCTGCGATCATAATATGTGATTCATACAATTATGTTAATGCCTCCATTATCTGGCATGTCTATTTTGTGGCATATCTTAGCATAGGCATCATCTATGATCAGGTCAACAGGTATGTGCGGCAAGAGCTTCGCCAACAGCTAAGGGAGCTGAAGCCGATTGTCGGAGTCACAGTTGATCAAAGGAAGCTAAGAGAAGTTGGTTACCGCCTGGACGAGTGCTTGGCTATCTACGATGAGATTCACCAAGTGGGAAAGAGTTTTCACAGGCTTTTCGAGTTTCCGCTATGTGTTATTCTAATTTCTGGGTTCCTGATTATTGCATCATCTGCGTTCATAATAGTGAAAACAAGTGCGGACGGCAGGCTTTGGCTTACGGGAGTTAAGATTTTGTTGGATATTTTACTGCTGACTATAGCGGTTCATATTGCACGCAGCAACTCTCGAGTTGTTCGGCATCTCAGCTTGGAGAATTACTATCTAAGCGAGAACAAAGACTTCCACATGAAGGTGAGCTTTACTATCCCAAATGATTGGTGATCAACACACGTTGTAAATGTCATAGTTAATGTCATTTTATCTTATTTACTAAAATTTTATGTTTTTTGTTGACTTTTTTATGCCACTGTAGCTGGAAATGTTCTTGAATCGTTTGAACTATAACGAGCTTCGAGTGCGTCCTTTGGGCTTATTTGAAGTATCCAACGAGCTAATATTGGTCTTTATGTCCGCCCTGGTCACCTATCTCACCTACTTAATGCAGTATGAAATGCAATCAAAACAAAATTTAACTCAAAGCTAAAATGCTGTTACTCAAAAGTACACACGATATTTCAAATTCAATCTATGTAAAAATAAATATAAATATATAAACAAAGTCCCTGACATAGCTATCCATTTGAGTTGATCTAAGTTTCTATTGAGTACGTAACATCGATCAAATTAATTTTTTTTTTTTTAATATCAATTATAGTGATTGATACTCCAGGAATCTAATTAGTTAATTTAATTCTTAAGATGTGTCTCAAGAGAGCTCTTAATCGGTGACCTTTGACAAATAAATTGAAGTCATTGCGAGTAGTTAGAAGTACTGTTGTCTTGTATAAATCGTCATTATAGGATTAGTCATGTTCGGAAGTCGTCGCTGGCGGATTAGGGCCTCTTCGTTCTCTGCGAGTATCATAAGAGGAACTTTAAAGTACACCACATTTTTGGGAATCATCTGCTTCACCGTGAAGAGCAATGGAAGCGGTGGTCGTCTGGTGGCCAAGAATCGGAAGTGGTACACATGGTTTTGCCTTACTACCAGGATACTGATGTCTGGTTTATTTCTTGAAATATATAGAAATTTAATGTTTACGTTCGATACATCTCTTTTGACGGTAATCCTCATAATTCGGGTATGCATATACACTACCTGTGCTATCTTCACGATGGTGATACAGTTTTGGTATGGACAACGAGTGGCTGATTTGGTCAACGGATTTCTGAGGCTTTTTCAAAGGATAAATGCACTTCCGGGATGTCAGGATATGGGCTATGGAGGAAAATGGGTCTTGAGTCTGTTGGTCTTAAAGGTGTCTAGTCTGATGTATGAAATATCCTACCTGATTCCAACGCTGATGTCAGAATTTGATAGTTATTATGTTATGACCACATTTTGCGAAGTATATAATACGGCCAATGCCGCCATAATATTGCATGTTAACTTCGTGGCATACCTCAGCATTGGCATAATTTACGACCAAGTTAATTGCTATGTGCGACACGAGCTCCGCCAGCAGCTAAGAGAACTGAAGACGACTAACGGAGTCCCAGTTAGTCGGAAGAAACTAAGAGCAGCCGCCCACAGCCTGGACAAGTGTCTGGAAATTTATGACGAGATTCCTCGAGTGTTCGACAGTTTTCACAGACTATTCGAGTTCCCACTTTGTGTTTCTCTAATCTTTAAGTTCTTGAACATTGGATCGATTGCGTTCTTTATACTGAAGAAACTTGGAGGCCTCAACTTATGGATTATGGCTATTAAGATATTATTGGATATTTTGCTGCTGACTATAGCGGCTCATAATGCAAGCAGCAACTCGCGAGTAGTTCGTTGGGTCAGCTGGGAGAACTATTATATAATCGATGACAAAGATTGGCATATGAAGGTGAATGTTATTTATAATGTCGTCTTTGAATGTATTTATATGCATATAAAGGCTAAGATTCACAGTTTAATATTTACAAAACTTAAATTGTTTTCTTTTTCATTTGTTATAGCTGGAAATGTTCTTGAGCCGATTGAATTTGAACGAGTTTCGAGTGCGTCCTCTGGGTCTATTTGAGGTATCCAACGAGCTGATATTGATCTATATGTCCGGCTTGGTCACATATCTCACCTACATAATACAGTACGCCATGCAGAGGGAAAATCTGTAGAGCTTCGTCACGCTGTGGGCGCTTGTTAACAACCCTCTTATTATAACATCGTATAAGGTACACCACTGCACACACCTGTCCTGCGGTCGCACGTAAAAATCCGTTGTCAGGACACCAACTCCAATTTCCGCTTAACGTTTTTCTGTCTCACTTTTCCCATGAAAGTTGGCGCATAAATTATTTATGTGCGAGTATGTAGTATCGGTATGCTCTTTTTGCCGTGGAGCAGAAAATTTATGCAGCTAGCCGAGCGACGAAGCTACCGAACGGCCGGCTGGACAGTTCACGCTGGAAGCGCATAAAAACAAGGCCGAGGCCGCTGCACTAATTAGCATAGGTAGAGGCAGAGGTGAAGGTAAAGGCACAGATAAAGGTGCACTTGCCCGCTGCACTTGTTCCAGACCTCAAAAAGGGCTGCGTCAGCGCTGGCGATAATAAAAAATATATAAAACAAGTAAGAAAACTCTAGTCGAGACCGCTCGACTAGGGTATACCCTGAACCCTGCGAAGAACCGCAATTCCAAACAATCTCCGTTTCTTTAATATACATAAGTTTATATATATGTTCATTACAAACAACACATACACACACACATACACAGGCGCAAGCACTCACAAGCGCAAATCGTTGCGTCAGCTGTTCTTTGGCTGCTGTTTGCATGGCAATGCTATGGGAAATTAAATGCTTAATAACTTTTTTTCTAGAGTAACGATTTTGATCAAACTTGTTGGGCGTGATCACGTCATCCATATATATGTATGTGCCAAAGCACAAGTCTCTAGTATTTGATATGCGGGAGTTACAAATTGGAGGCGAAGGGGGCGTGGCACCCAAAATTTAACAAAAACCGAAATTGCGTAAGACCCAAATAACACTAAATGCAAAATTTGAAGACTCTAGCTATAAAGATGAATTAGATAGAATTTTATAGCTTAATTTAGATTTTCGTTTTTAATCGATAACAATAAAACGATAACAGTTATCGAATTTCTGAAATAAACTCGATATGCGCGCCCTATACAGGGACCTACAAAAAAAATTTGAAGTCTCTAGCTATTGTAAGTTCTGAGATCGACGCGTTCATACATACGGACAGACGGACAGACGGACAGACGGACAGACGGACAGACAGACAGACAGACGGACAGGGCTAAATCGACTCGGCTTGTCTCCCTGATCAAGAATATATATACTTTATGGGGTCTGCCACGCCTCCTTCTGCCTGTTACATACATACGCCTTCCAACAAAAACATTATACCCTGATTACCCATTTTCAATGGGTTCAGGGTATAAAAATAATGATCAACTGTTAACAGAAAGTCAACAGAAAGTCGCATGGGTAATACTCTTGCGATAAATATTTTTTTGTTAAATATAACTCTATGGTTTATAATAATCAATTGATAATAAAGTATTCTGTTAAAATTATTTACTCTGTTTATATATATATATATATATATATATATATATATATATATATATATAATAAAATATAATGAAGTCTATAATATGGGATAGTAATATACAATACAATTATATAATGCGAATTTCCTATATTTTAAGCAAATCAAAGCGAATCGAGAAAAAGAAATGAAAAATATATGAATATATATATTGTGAGAGAGGGGATGTCTTACATATAGCATGAGAAATTATAATCATTCGACCAGTGGAAGGGTATGAAAATCAAATTGCTGGTTGGTGACGAACATTATCTCGAAATTGACAAAAAGAGAACTGGGGCGATGTCTTGGGCTGCGACTGAGCGTTACTGAGATTGGGGTTTGTGACTGTGACTGTGACTGAAACTGGGAATGGGATCAGTATTTGGGGGCCCGTTGCGACCTGGTGCTGCTCCAGCTGCGTGCTTTTTGTGTTTATGCGTGCCGTGTAAACGGCAAGATAATCATAAAACGAAGCGTTGAAATTGCCATTGCCATCGCTACTGCCGCTGCCTTTGCCGTTGCCATTGCTCAAATTATTGTACTTTTTAAAAGGCAACAAACAGAACAGAGACAGTCGAGTTACAGTCATTTTTCCCATGATTGTTCTGTTGGCCACGGCTGGGACTGGGACTGGGACCGGTGTGCGGTAATTATGGGTCATCCAGCTCTGCTACTTCTATAGTATTTGGTGCTCGCTCTCTCTCTATCTCTCTCTATCTATCACTATCTCTTTCTTTACTTTCCGCCTGCAATTATCATACACACTCACTGTCTGTGTATGTATATTAAAGTTTGGGCTAAGAGGCGAAAGATACTATAAAAATAAAAAAAAATTAATGATGCTTTCAACATTTCACTAGACAAAAGCACACGGGCCCATGTTGAAGTTGTAGCTCAAGTGCAGGTAGCTCTTGCTGTTGGTAACTCCCAAGTACTTGGACCTGGGCAAATGTACAGCTACTTGAAGAACAACAGCGCCAAGAATATTCTGATAAAACAAACGGATGATGAAAATATCATCATTACGAACTGAAAGCCGTAAGTCAATCAAGATTATGTATTCTCTACGTCTGTCTGTAGGAACAGTAGCCGCTAGACAGTAGCCGTCAGCAGGCAGCAGATTGAGAGCCCTGTACAAAAGTGAAAGAGAGGGAGATAGGAATATGTTGCCTTTAGAGGCTGCAGGCTACGAAGCGGGCAACATCCGATGATAACTCATTAGCCAGCAGCAAAAAAGAAGAAAAAAAAAAAGGAAGGGCTAACAAGTTTTGCACATGAAACATCTTATTGTTCACATAAAATGACTTTAATGTAACATTTCCCCGAAGTCGAGCCAAATAATCAGCACATTAGCTACCAAATTACGGAGCCTCAATTAGTACAAATTGACATGTAAGGGCATTTATCATTAATTATGACACCATTTACATTACGTGTTTGACTAATGTCAATTACGAGACAACAGGGGGAAATAAATTTAAAAAATTATATAGGTATATACGTATATTTATAATAAAAATATTTTGTTAAACATTCAATTCATTTCAGCTTTTATCATTCCATTTGAATATTTAATTTAGAAAAAAAATATATAAAATAAAATTTTATTTTAAGCAATTTCTTTTTAATTAAGATAATTCTCTAATAAACATTTTTGGATATAACACAATGATCTGTTAAAAGATCGAATCTCAAATATATGTATAATAAGGCTTTCTCATTATGGGTAAATGTGAACAGCATTCATCGGCATAATCATCAGGGATAGGATATGATTATATTAAACATTATGAATTTTTGTTTAAAATATTAAAGTATAATATAACTGTTAGCTAATGTAACGTGGATATAGCTATAACTTTTCTAACTCATACATGCAGTGCATACATACTGCCTGTAACTAGTTGGTTTTTCTGATTTCCAGTTGTCAGTCATATATTAGTTGCCCAGTGGCCAACTGCTACTAGTACTAGGCATGTATGTACATAAATCCACACATACATATATGTACATGAATATGCATAGTCTTGAAATTGGATACGTGGTCCGATTGTGTTTATGGACGGAATGAAAAACAGTTTTGATTAAATGCAAATGGATTTTACCTTTTGCAGTCTGATGGCCTTCTAAGGCGTTTGAGCAGCTGCAAATGAATGCTTGTGCATCAGCATGTATGCATGTATGCACACATGTATGTACATGCATGCATGTACATGTGTGCTTAACCATTTACATGCAACTGGCAAAGCTGAAGGCGCAAACCTCAACCCAGACCCAAACCCAAACCCAGGCCCAAACTCAAACGCAGAGTCAAAGAATTGGCACGAGCTGAGCACACGTCGCCGTCATCGTCATCGTCATCGTCATCAGCGTTGTTTGTGCTCCATGGAGCTTGGATGTGACTTGTGTACAGTTCTGGCGCGGCATTTTATGGCTGCACATATGGCGAATGCAGAATTCTGAGTGCTCGACTGGCTTCGGGGGAACTCGTTTTGTGGGCTGCACGGGCGCGCGCTCGCGTAGGCGCTGCAACGGCAGCGCGAGGAAGCAGCGCGTGTGCGATGTGCCAACATCTGGAGTTGGACCAGTTTGAAGCCAGCAGCATCGGCAGCACAGTAGCCAACGGGCCAGGTACATATAAACATACACATATGGACAGACACATTTGAGCCTGGGCGCAAGATAATCGATGTATACTAATTATTTGCTTTGCCTGCAACTGTTTGTCATGCTCCGAGTTGCGTTTTCTGCTGCGTCTGCGCCTGCGCCTGCCACCAGCCACCAGCCACCAGCCAGCAGGCAGCAGGCAGCAGCTCGGGTACAGCAAAAACAAAAAGCACAGCCAACAGTAGCCAGCAGTCAGAGTCCTCAGTCCGCACTCGTAGCTTGAGATCGTGTCTGGGCTGGCTAAAATAATGGTCATCGACAGCAGCAGAAGCACCAGAAGCAGCAGCAGAGGCGGCAGCAGCGGCGGCAGCAGGCGGGTTGGGGGCCATCGCCTGCTGGCTACTGGCTGCTGGAGTGAGTCTTGGGCAAGGTTACGGCCGCTGCGAGCGTTTGCGTCGCTTTTTGCTGCGTTGTGCTGAGATCTGTTGTGTAGTGCTGTGTTGTGTTGGGTTGTGTTGTTGCAAGTCCAGGCACTCCGCACGGTAGTCAAGTTTAGACACCTTAAATACACAGGAAAGCGTCATTTAAGCGCTCGTTCCAAAAACGACAAGCGCTGGGCGTGGCAGAGCCTGCAGTCTGGCCCCGTACTATTAATTACATGGACAGGCCTCACTTTAAGCCCTACTAAATTATATGTGTATCTAAACACACACACACACGCACTCACACTCACACATAAGTGCGGGGTAATAATGCACTTGTATCTGATAAGATTGGGGCTACAAGGTCAAAGCTTCAGAACTTAACCGCTAAGCCGCCTTTGTTCCGTCTGCTTGAGATCTGCACAGATCGATTTCAATCAACACCAAGCAAAAGCACAAGCAAAGCTTTGAGAGGCTGTGACAACAACAACTACAGCAACAACAACAACAACAACAACGAACAAGTTTTCAATGCAAACAACAAAAAAAGTACAGTCACAACGATTAACAACAACATCGGCAAGAGCGGCGCAGCAGCTGCGGCAGCGGCAGCGGCGCTGCTGACGTCAAAGCTTGGCAGCGTTTCGTTTGGCTTGAGCCAGCTTTGATTTGGCCGAGACGTGTGGCAAGCTTCAAGTTTGAAACTGGTTTTGATTTGAGATTTTGGAGCTGCAAAAAGTTCAACAACTGCTCAGAGCTGCTGCAGATGGCGTTGATCTCGTGCTGCTGCTGCTCGCAAAACAAGTAGCAAAGCAGACAGCGACAAACGACGAGCGAGCGTTGCGTAAATTACAACCCAGCACACACACACACACACACATATGCACACACATACACAAACACAATATACAACAACAAATTATTATTATTTTTCTTTACGATCGTCGACAGCGACGCCGCGTCGTCCCCAATTGGGTCTGCCTCTCCCACACTGATGCGCGCTCTCTGGGCTCGGGCTCTCTCTCTATTGCCGTTGTGTGCTTTTTGTGGATTCCATTTGCCATATAGTGCGTTAATTTGTTGGAAAGTGGGTCAGCAACAATTTCGGTTCATCGAACACACAAATAACAAAGCGTCTGTCTGCGCTGAGTGTGCGTGAGCAGCCCGGCCCCGACTTCTGCGCAGCGGCCTTAGGCAATCGTAGCCTCTGCCTCCTCCCTCTCCCCCCTCAATATTGATTTGGGCTCGCATACTTGTCGAATACTCTACCATGATGGCGTGTGACTCACGCAACTGCAGCCGAGCCAAAATAACAAAGGAAACTCCGCGTCGCATTCTTTTAGGATATACTCACTTTTATTATTTCGATATTCATATACATATATAGACGTACACATACATACATATGCTTAAGGCCGTTAATCAATATGTGATTCAGTGGGACTTACAATAAACGTTTAGCCCATGAATGAGCTAATGGAAGTATTCGAAAACTTATCTGAAACTTTCATGAACAGAAATTATAAAATATATCTATAAGCTTAAAATCTCATCTATAAGAACGAAGAGTAACCCAAGACTGAACTCGTCAAGTTTCCTATACATATCTATTTTTTTTTCAGCAGCTCCAATACAATGAGAAGACAAACCCAAGCAAATATCACTTTGAAAACAAATGATAAAATATATTTTGTGTTTTTCATTGTGACTTCGTTCCGGAAGCCACAATCAAAAACAATTATAGCACCAGCTACATGAATTATAGATAATGTTCTTGTTGACCTATTTGCTTTGCAGGTCATCAAAGATTCGTTGAAGACCGTAACGCTTGCTCGCTTGCCCACTTGTTAACGCCTTGTGTATTTAGGCCAAAGCGAGTATTGGCATTTGCTGTTATCCGCTTGTGGGCGCCATGGACGGAGGGGGAGCTGCGTACGTATGTATATTGTGTCTGTTTTTAATATACTCCATAGCATGTTTCTTTCTACTTTATTTATATTCGTTGCCCACTTGATTTCGCATGCACTTTGCAAATGCCGCAGCAAACACATGCGAGGAATTTGTTATTGTTTTTATAAGATATTGCTGGAAGGCGGTTGGTGTTGCCTTTGCTTCAGTCTACACTCTACAGTCTACACTCTACAGTCTACAGTCGACTACTGTATGTTCTTGCTCTAAATTGAGTTCAAACAAAATTCGGGCACGTTTGTTTATCGACTGAGATACTGCGCAACAAACCTCACAGTCACGTTCCCCAAACTGGCTATACGAGCATGAGCACACATACTATGTATCTGTGTGTGTGAGTAGGTGTGTGTGTGTACGTTTGGGATGACAAATGAAGTTGTTTGTTTGTGTCACGTTTACGCGCACACGATCTCAATAACCGAAGGCAGGCAGCACTTGCTCTGATCACGACTGTGGTTTCTATTTCTGTTTATTTCTAGTCATTCGATAGTGAAAGTTGTTTCCCCAAAATAAATGAAGCGTATCAATTTTTGCGTAGGACGCGATTGTTGCCCCCACTGGGCACTTGCCTATAAATTATCTATAATTTATAGAGGCTTATCGAGCCTGAAGTAATCCGATTGATTGTAATTGTCAATTGACACAACTGTCATTAGTGTTCTAAGATACATATTCTGTTGTCGACAATCGATGAGCTTGGATAGACTATAGACTCTATTGCACTTGGAGCTTTGCAGAGTACGGCAAGAGGTCAAAATGATCAGCTTGGGGCTTGCTTTTCCACTGATAAGCAAGTGTGTGGCGAGCAATTGAATAGAATGTGGATTTAATTAGCTCAGAATGTGCCGCTAGTTACACACGATTCTTACGCATGCCTGTAAATATAGAACCGCAGCCACCAAACCAAACCACACCACACCACACCACACAGTGCACTGGAACATGGGAGCTGTGTGTGCCCTTAGCATGGGGGCCATTTGGAGTGTGCGGCATCTTTCAACTGCAGCGCCGGCATGCGAGCAGCTATGCAGCGGCAGCTACTTGGACTCTCCAAGCTGTTTCATCACAAGCTAAACCGCTAACCCCCCCAAACACTCTGAGGGCACAGGGTGTACCAAGTGGTTTCAAAGACGCACAGCCGACGGGGAGTTGAGCTAATTAAGTACATGGCAAATACTTGGAATGCCCGGTTGAGGCAGGAAATCGAAGCTGGCTAATGGGTCGGCTGGACTGGCCGGGACTGGCTGGCCGGCCGGAAATATGCATGGCTTGACTGGCCTTTAGGCCAGCAGCTCCAAATGGGCAAAATTTGAATGCGCCCTGTCAGGAAGAATTGGGAGCTCCCAACTGTTGCCAACATTGTTCGCCAGCGTGTGCAGCGGACCACGAAAAAAAAAATAACAAATTAATTCAGTTGCAATGTAGGCGAGTTTCAGTTGTTTATTTGTGCTGCAGCGACACACAAGGCATGGTCATTCCGCGATGAGATTCGTAACAGATTTGAGTAAGATATTTAGAAGAGAGATCTATAGTATGGGTTATATCAACTCTCTAATGTGTATATACTCAAATGGAGGAATCAAAGAACTAATTGTAATATTCAAAAAGTTCTACAATCTGTATACTAACTATATCTATGTATCTTATAGCTCATATGACTAGCTCAATCTATATACGCATAATCGATATACTAGCTATATCTCTGTATCTTATGACTCATATGACTAGCTCCAGTCTCACATGAACTTCTGTAAATATGAGTAGAAATTCATATTGCTTCAAATTAGCTAATGGGCAGAAGAGAGTATTGCATTTTCGACTTGCGATACTCTACTCTATAGTATTTCGCTGGATTCGTTTTGTTTTCTTTTTTTTTGCCGTTTTGTTTGCTTTGCTCGGTGCACGAGTATTTCGCGAAGCGAATCACACACTGAACGCACACGGGTCAAAAACGGTGCTGAGTTCAGGTTCAGCTGACGACGACAACGCCGACTAACCTCAGCGATCGTATATATGTTTACATATACTATATACAGACATATACGTATGTAGCGTATATCTGTATAATAGGCGTGACAAGCGCGTTACGCTCGGCTGGCGCCCAAAAATAATCAAAGACAAAGACGCTTTTGTAGATGACGATGTTGATAATTGGGGCGGGCGTAGTGGGCGGAACAGGAACTGAGAGGCCAGACATAGCTATGATAATTACACCGTGTTAGCCCCGAATTCGTCGGGTCGTTGTTATGCCGCTGCCTAACGAGCACCAACATCTCAGCACCACCCAGCTCCAAATTGTATCAGCTGGCACGTATAATGGGGCATAATATAATGAACGATAATATGGCCAACATAAATTTGAAAAGTCCAGTGAAAGAGGCCCAAGAAATTGGGGACTTACGAATACATGCGTGAACTAACCGCATAAGATCACATCAAACCACAGCCCAAAACCAAGCGCGAATGCGGCTTCCATGTAATATACATACATGCGTATGCTAACGTGGACCCATCTGGTCTCGTTTTACTTGAGGCACAAAGAAAACAAACGTAAAATAAACTCTTTCTCCAGCCCATAAATTTCATTTAGGAATTATATCATCATTGAATGACAATGGAAAATTAATGATCTTTTATTGGAACTCGATTTCAGGGTTGATATTTTTCACAACATTTTCATGCCGTTTGCCCATTGAAATTACAGCTGAAAGGGTGCAATTTATAGCCAAGTAAATTATATATATATATATATATATATATATATATATATATATATATATATATATATATATATATATATATATATATATATATATAGATATATATACATAGCAATGCCCAAGAATGCACTTTGGAATGTCATCAATACATGCAGGAGGAAAAAAATATACGTCTTAATAAAGTTTGTTGAATAACTTCTAATTTTGTTTCTATATTATATACATGGATGTTTTTATAATTGGCGAGCTATATTCGCTCTGCGCTATAATCTTAGTCTTTATTCTGGTATAGGCCTCTTTTTTGTTGCCTCTCTCCCACTTTCTCATTCACTCCTTCCCTCTCTCCATCCCTCACTCTCTTTGTCTCTCTTACTCTCTCTCTCTCTCTCTCTTGTATGTCGCCCTTCTATGTGATTCTCAAGAACTAATTAGATAAAAATTCGCAATTTGAAGCAATTATTTGTCATAATAAAGTTTTGTAAGTCATTTTTTTTTATACCCTGAACCCATTGAAAATGGGAAATCAGGGTATAATGTTTTTGTTGGAAGGCGTATGTATGTAACAGGCAGAAGGAGGCGTGGCAGACCCCATAAAGTATATATATTCTTGATCAGGGAGACAAGCCGAGTCGATTTAGCCCTGTCCGTCTGTCTGTCTGTCTGTCCGTCTGTCCGTCTGTCCGTATGTATGAACGCGTCGATCTCAGAACTTACAATAGCTAGAGACTTCAAATTTTTTTTGTAGGTCCCTGTATAGGGCGCGCAAGTTATGTAGTCTAAGTGCTGCTTCCCAGTCTCTGCCTACTTTAACATTGAGAGAGAAAAAGCTCGATCTGTATGTTAACTACTCAAAAGCTCTCTCCAGCAGTAGAAAGCTCTCGAGCTCTCTTTTGAGGTGCATGTCGAGAAGAAAAGAACATGAAGTGAAATAAATACTTTTATTTAAATTAAAAACACAAAGAACATTATTTATAAATAATTAAATGTTAACATAATCATGTTAACAAAACTTAAAGTGAAATAAATACTTTTATTTAAATTAAAAACACAAAGAACATTATTAATAAATAATTAAATGTTAACATAACTGTGTTAACAAAACTGGCGCAGCCGACGGAGTAACCAAAAACATTAAAATACTCACTTAAGTGCAGTTTTAAACGAATTTGTGCTTGTACGCAATTCTATACATACATATCTACCTTGTGCTAAAGACACATAACCTGAAAAGTCACGAAAAAACGTGCCAGCATTTGCAACCGTATTCATCTCTGTATGTATGTGTGAATGTGTGTTTAAATCAGCAATTGCACACACATACACCAGCATCTCGGAGTGAACTTATTCTGTTCACAATTGGTTCGATGACAAGTTCAGAAGAACATTCGGCATCGATTGGCGACGAAAACTAACAGAACTAATTCTGTTAGCATATTAAAAGATCTAAAGAACTCAACAGCTATTAATTCTTTGATAGCGATGGCAAACGACTTTACTTTAACGTTTGGGGATATTCTTAAGGATGCCCACCACATTCACGAGTACAGAGGAGACAACTCAAGGGCTCTATCATCATTTATTCGTGAAGTGGATATGATATTTTCATTATTACCTCCTACATCTCCCGCAGGAGTCTACGTCTTTCGCCGTGTCATCCTCAATAAAATTCAAGGCGAAGCTCTACATGTTGTAAGAACCATCGAGAATTCCGAGCCGTCATGGAATGACATCAAGACGATTCTTATTCGGAATTTTGGCATAAAGGAGTCTTATAATCAACTTTACCAAGAGGCGTTTATGCTAAGTAACAAAAACAATATCACAAAATATTTTAAGTCTTTAAGAAGTATAATGTGTAAAATTAATGAAAAATATGAATATGATAATGTAAAGCATCCTGAGTTTAGTCCCAAAAATGTCGAAGATACTATGTTAAGAACATTCTTGAAAAATATCGATGTAAATTTAGCCTCAGTCGTAATTAATAGAAATGTTAAAAATTTAAGAGAAGCTTTCGATTTATTAGAAACCGAAGGCCTCATTAGAACTCAAAATCTTAAACCAAAATTTTCACAAAATAATAATACATATAATCAAAAAGACCGATTCTACGTACCAAATTATAATAATCAAGATAACAGTGCAAAACACAACAGCAATTTCCAAAATGTAAAAGCAAATTCAGGAAACTTTCGATCAGGAACACAAAATTTAAATTCAAATCAGAACTATACAAATCAACAAAGTCATGTGTCAAAAATGGAAATTGATCATGTCGAAGCAGATAGAGCTCATTGTAGCCAATTTAAAAATGATAATCAAAATCAAAACATCACTCATGAATCTGAGTCTGAGCAAAAGAACTGTTCTTGCCATGCAAATTTTCATACAATTGCCTCGAAAAATCACTTCCCTTGATTAAGTTAACTTTAAACAATGAAATGATAACTGCCTTGATTGATACTGGTTCAACAACTTCCATATTAGATAGGAATAAATTGTTACAATATCCTCGAAGAACTTTGTGTCACCCAATATCATTTTCATCTCTTAATTCAAAATCGTTAATAACGCAAGAAATTATAACTGATTTGCCTCTTGAATTTAAAGAAGATGCAACAATGAGTTGGAAATTGACAACATTTGATAACAAATCATTCGATGCTATTATAGGTCAAAACATTCTTAAACCATTAAATGCTCTTATTGACTTCTACCACAATACAATTACGATTAATAATAATACTATTCAATTTGAAAATACTTCACCATACTCTGATGAGGCAAATCAAATTGAATCAATCAAAATAGATAATAGAACACAGAAAATTCTTTTTAATGACTTAAATCAAGAAGAAAGCAATGCTCTAACAAAAATTTTAAGTAGATTTAAAACATTAATATTTCTTGAAGGTCAGTGTCTTAGCAATACGAACATTATTGAACATCAGATAAAAACAATAGTGGATAAACCCTTATATTGTAAGATTTATAGATATCCTCAAATACATGAGCAAGAAATATATAAGCAAATTGAAGAAATGCTACAACAGGGAATAATACGTAAAAGCAATTCCCCATATAATGCCCCTTTATGGCTCGTACCCAAAAAAGCTGATAACAGTGGAGAAAAAAAATGGCGTATAGTTATTGATTACCGCAAATTGAATGAAAACACAGTAGACGATAAGTTTCCTATCCCCAATATAGAAAGTATACTAGACAAGTTAGGAAGAGCGCAATATTTTTCTACTATAGATCTGGCGAAAGGCTTTCACCAAATTCTCGTTCAGGAACAAGATAGGGAAAAGACAGCGTTTTCTACCCCCACGGGCATTACGAGTTTAATCGAATGCCATTTGGGCTCAAAAATGCTCCTGCCACTTTCCAACGTCTTATAAACACAGTTTTAAAAGAAGAAATAAATAGAATTTGTGTCGTCTATCTTGATGACGTTCTTATTTTTTCCACTAGTTTTTCAGAACATGTTGGCCATATTCACACAATCTTTAAAAAACTTTCTGAAGCAAACCTTAAGATTCAAATCAACAAATGCAATTTCTTCTCAAAAGAAACTCAGTTTTTGGGTCATGTTTTAACCCCCGAAGGAGTTAGGCCTAACCCAACAAAAGTTAACAGCATTCTTCAGATTAAAATTCCGAGAAATGTTAAACAAATTAGAGCTTTTCTAGGAATCACCGGGTATTATAGAAAGTTCATAAAAGATTTTTCTCAAGTAGCTTATCCATTGATTAAATGCCTTAAAAAGGATGCTAAGATCGATGTTAATGAACCCAACTTCATGATTGCATTTGACAAATTAAAAAGAATCATAACCGAAGCACCGGTACTTAAGTATCCGGATTTCAAAAAGAAATTTCAGCTTATTACTGACGCTAGCAACATAGCTTTAGGTGCTGTTCTGCAACAGGATGGTCATCCTATTTGTTATGCAAGTCGTACATTAAATGATCATGAGAAAAACTATTCTTCTATACAAAAGGAATTACTAGCTATAGTGTGGGCAACAGCTTATTTCCGCCCATATCTCTATGGAGTCAAATTCGACATTTTGTCCGACCACCAACCACTTAAGTGGCTGCTAATTAAATATAATGGAAAAGAACTTAATGAAACACTTTATAGATGGCTTGTGAAGCTTAGCGAATTTAATATAAACGTATCATACATTAAAGGAAAGAATAACCAGGTAGCTGATTTTTTAAGCCGAATAAGCAACGACGAAATTTGTGCCGTAAACATAACTAAATCTTGTAACTCTTTAGAAAACAATGTTGATGATATTAGTACCCAACATACACAAGCCGAAGACTTTGTGGACACACCTATTTTAGGCTGCTTAGAAACAGTTGTAAATAGATTTAAAATACAAATCATTCTAACAGATAAAAAAACTAAGGAGTTTGAATATAAGAATAGAAATAAGAAAATTTATTTAAATTTAAATGATCTTGAAAATGGAATGGAAGAAATTTTGAAGAATCATATCATAAAAGGCAAAGTAGGAATATTCAGTGAATATAACGACCACCAATACAATAAATTTCAAAACAAAATCATCCAAATTTTCGAAGGCAATAAAAATGTTAAATTTGTAAAATGCTCATTTCACGCAAAAGACATTGAAAACGAAGAAGATGTGTATAAAGAAATTGAACGATTCCATAAATATTACACTGGTCATTCAGGTATAAATGAAAATTACCAAAGTTTAAAGAAGATTATTTACTTTCCAAAACTTCAACATTACATCCAAAAGTATATCAACAATTGTGAAATTTGTAATCGGTGTAAATATGATAGAAACCCGGTAAAAGAAAAATTTAAATATACGGAAACACCAACTGATATAAGAAAAATTGTTCATATGGACATCTACACAAATTCAAAATGCAATTTCCTAACTTTTATTGACCGATTTTCAAAATTTGCTACTGCCTTCTACCTTGAGGATCGCAATAATCAAACTATAATCGAAAAAATGCGCTTGTACAAATCCCAAAGAGGAAGCTTTGAAAAATTAATAACTGATAATGAATTTAATAGTGTAAATATAAAAGAATATTTAAGAAATGAGAATATAGGAGTTCATTTTGTAAAACCGAACAGCCACACTGGCAATGCAGACGTCGAAAGATTCCATAACACTCTAACAGAAAAAATAAGAATTATATACCTTGAAAACAAAGATCTATCAATCAAAGATAAAGTTAGTAAAGCTATAGAATATTATAATAACAGCTATCACTCAACAATACAAGATACGCCAATGAATATTGAACATGGAAATTGTGACAAAAAAATTATACATAATAACATTATAAATTATAAGAAACATTACATTACATCCTTAAATCAAACAAGAGAAAATTTTGAAGAAACTAGAAACGAAGGATATATAAAAAACTATAAGTCTCTAAGACACAAAAATGAACCGAAATATAGAAAATTTAATTTAAGTAATGTCCATAGTTCTAACATAAAAAGAAAGAAGAAATATCAGACTTCAAATGTAACATAATCTACCATAATTGTATTCCTAACCCTTACATATATATAAATGAATTGTAAAACTCAGGAGAGTTTTAATTTAAGCGATGGGGAAGTTATGTAGTCTAAGTGCTGCTTCCCAGTCTCTGCCTACTTTAACATTGAGAGAGAAAAAGCTCGATCTGTATGTTAACTACTCAAAAGCTCTCTCCAGCAGTAGAAAGCTCTCGAGCTCTCTTTTGAGGTGCATGTCGAGAAGAAAAGAACATGAAGTGAAATAAATACTTTTATTTAAATTAAAAACACAAAGAACATTATTAATAAATAATTAAATGTTAACATAACTGTGTTAACAAAACTCGCATATCGAGTTTGTTTCAGAAATTCGATAACTGTTATCGTTTTATTGTTATCGATTAAAAACGAAAATCTAAATTCAGCTATAAAATTCTATCTAATTCATCTTTATAGCTAGAGTCTTCAAATTTTGCATTTAGTGTTACTTGGGCCTTACGCAATTTCGGTTTTTGTTAAATTTTGGGTGCCACGCCCCCTTCGCCTCAAATTTGTAACTCCCGCATATCAAATACTAGAAACTTGTGCTTTGGCACATACATACATATGGATGACATGATCACGCCCAACAAGTTTGATCAAAATCGTTACTCTAGAAAAAAAGTTATTAAACATTTAATTTCCCATAACATTGCAATGCAAACAGCAGCCAAAGAACAGCTGACGCACCAACTGGCGTTTGTGTGTGCGTTCGCCTGTGTATGTGTGTGTGTACGTTTTGTTTGAAATGAACATATATATACTTATGTATATTAAAGAAACGGAGATTGCTTGGAATTTCGGTTCTTCGCAGGGTTCAGGGTATACCCTAGTCGGGACCCTCGACTAGAGTTTTCTTACTTGTTTAGTTTGTTATATTCAATTTGGCGATTTCTTCAGCTACTTCAAAGCCGCCAGTGAAAGCAAATTGTATTAATATGAAAAGATATGTTATAATGGCCGATAGTATTGTTGGTATGAATCTGTTATCAAGCTGCAGGATGCCGACTACTTTGACTTCCAGCTGTTGCGTTTGCAGCTGGTTCAAAAAGGACTCCACCTGTTAGAGGAAATCTTAGCAATAGTTTTCGATATTTGTTTTTGTTTTAATACTTGGTTTACTCACGCTCTTGTCCCATCGCTGATCTATGTCGGTGCAGACAATGTCCAGTGGCAGCATCTGTGGCATCTCTGATTTCTTGATCATATAGTCCGCGCACATGATCAGAAGCACAATGTTGGCCATCTTAATGCAGGCCATCACCACGGGCACCATTTCGCCCTGGGTACCCGCCAAATAGCTAACGATATACTCATAAAGCATTATTAGCAAAACAATTAGGTTGTAATATATGTAAAATATGATTTGCCACTGGAAAATGTCGCGAAACGAGTGGGTAACTCTGTACAGCTCGCTGTAGATAACGCCACAAGCATCCAGCTCGTCGGCCCGATCGCAGAGCAAACACATACGTCTATAGTGACTCAGTCGCGGCGACATCGGACTTACTGTCACATGCGTATTGAGATACGCCTCGGATTCGTCTCCCGATGACTGGTCCTGGTTATCGATATCAATGGAACGCATGTGCTGCAGCATGAGGGCAATATGGGAGCCCATGTGCTCATAGAGTACGCCGGATACGAAAAAGCCTAGGAAGCACGCATCCAGCAGAAAGACTGTGCCCAGCCACAAATAAATCGCAATTAGACCGCCGATCACGTGACCAATATCCAAATTCACGATATAGCGCAGAGGTAGCAGCTGCGGCAGCTCGTAGAGACAGCCGCTGAGCGTAAGAACCAGCTTCAGGGCGTAGAACATGGGAAACTTGAACGTAAAGAGATGCTCGGCGTTGGTTAGGTCACAGATGCGTCCGTAGAGTGCAATGTAATGGTTCAGTACGGACGTAAATCTGGACTCAGCTCGCACTTGCATTATGAAGGAGCCGACGGCGAAGAGGGTCACAGAGCTGGACTGGAGCAGAACGATCAGAGCTGCATAGGTTTGTATGCTCTTCACTGTGTTGAAGATTCCTGGAATCATGTTCCAGTATATGCTGACCAATATGGCGCGCCAGAGTATGACCAAGAGTCGGTTGCACTGACTACGCGGCGCCCTCAGCTGCAGTTGCTCCCGCTCCACATCCAGCGAGCTGGAGAGCAGCGACAGGCCGCGCGCCGTTTGGTAAAGCGCCACCAAAAGTCGACGCGACCAGAGCTCTACGCCAGCGGCCGCTGGCTTGTACTCGCGCATGGCCAGGCGTTGACTGTCTGAACAAAATATAGAAATGCTTGCTCCATATGTCCCATGTCCGCTTGTCCCGTTGTCCTGACCACTGACTGGGCCGGGACAAGTATTGAAGGGCCATGGATGTGGGCACAGTTGTTGTTGCTGTTGATTTTATTAATTGAATGTGTCTAGATATCAGCAATTGCGTTTCACGCTTCGCTGAGTGCCTTGCTGACTGATTAGCCGAAGCCGGAGCTGTTGGCGGAGACAGAAAGGGAAGCGGAGACAGAGACGGAGTCCATCGCGATACGAGCCGAGCATGCCCATTCGTTGACGGACATGCCAAGAGTGCCCATTGACCACGGCTGCGCCCGTTTTCCTCTTGCTCCCCATTCTGTGCACACTGGAACAAATGCCTCTGCAATTGTGGAAAATCTAAATTTATTGCCTTTCCAACTAATGGAAAAAGTTGGATTTTATCGGGCAAATTAAGAGGAGTCTCATTAGCCATGTTAAAGGCATATTGGAAGGAGCTAAAGCCGATAAGATTCCCATTGAAATCATTCTGACAAAGAAATAAATTAAATTTATTTATCAATTTTCTAATCGGGAAGTGTGCGATGCCCGGCACACGACAACCCCTGCGTAGCTTTGTTGAGCGTATTCTAATAATACGCAGAGCAAACAGTTTAAACTGTCAATCCGTATCAACAGCTGAGTCAATATAGACACGGCCAAAATGACGCCTGCTTATCTGTTTGCTGATATGCAAACAGGTTCCACGGTTTCCAAATTTATTAATATATATATTACTAGTTGACCCGGCAAACGTTGTTTTGCCTTTTTCAAATATCTAATATCTAAGTTACTATAAGTGTATGGGGATGAAGTTATAGTCGAAAACGTTATAAACAACTGAAGTACGATTTATTTATTGTTAAAAATGACAGTTAATAAAAATACAGATTATTCGCTAAGCGCAATAGAGTGCACAATATTTTTTGTTAGGCCATCTTTAGCCAATATGAACAAACTTGATGGTTTCCCGACGCGAGAACATGCCACATATAGTTGTCCGTGGGAAAAGCATGGTGTTTCCAAATCTAAACCACATACAGACAACGTTTGGCCTTGCGACTTATTGATTGTCATCGCGAATGTCAATCTAATTGGGAATTGAATGCGTTTGAATTCAATTGGCACATCTGTAGGAATCATGGGGATTCGTGGCAACAATATATTTTCACCTTGAAACTTGCCTTTTAAAATGGTGGCCTCAATCACGTTCTTCATTAATTTTTTAATAACCAATCGTGTGCCATTGCACAGCCGCGGTGGGTTCAAGTTACGGAGCAAAATCACCGGAGATCCTACTTTCAATTGTAAGTGGTGCGGTGGCATGCCTGGCAAATCCAAGGAATTCAAAAATTCTACTGGGTAATTTACAGCTTCGATAGTATTGCAAACTGTATCAACAGATTTGTATGACACAGAGTCTGTTGGCAACAATTGTTGTATCTTGAAATTTAATCCATGAACGTCCACATTTTTCGCTGCTAAAATAGCTCTTTCTGCCAGCCAGTCAAGATTTATATATTGTGTGTGTACATCGGGAAATATACAGTCGATGAGAACATCTTGCGAGTGGACGATTGTGCAAAAACCGGTTGGTAATTTTATTGATCCAGTATTTTCATGTACGGCAACTTTCCCATTGCCAATATCTAATAGCTGTTTCGAAAAAGTTTCGGCGGATGGATCCTGAAGCGTTTGAACGCGCATGTTCACCGTCAGTTGTACTCGTTCAACATTACGCCACAGTCGGGACGATTTGAGGCAAGCATTAATTTCATCAGCGTATGTTGATCGTGGAATAACGGGAAGTGTTTGTCTGAAATCACCTGAAAGGAGTAACAAAGTGCCTCCAAATAGTTTGTCGTTGTTTTTTATATCTTTCATTGTCCTATCCAATGCCTCCAGCGAATGCTTATGTGCCATGGTGCATTCATCCCAGATAATAATTTTACACTGTTTCAGCACAGTGGCCATGGATGATTGTTTTTTAATGTTACAAACTGCATCTGGGTTATTTTGAATATTCAGTGGCAGCTTAAATGCCGAATGAGCTGTTCTGCCTCCATCTAATAAAGTAGCTGCAATGCCAGATGATGCAACAGCTAATGCGATGCCTTTTTTTGCTCGTATCTCGGCAAGAGGTAACGAAATAAGGAATGTTTTGCCAGTTCCTCCTGGTGCATCCAAAAAAAGAGTCCCCCTTGTCCTGCCGAAACTCCCTCCATAATGCGGTCGTAAATTACTTTTTGTGCATCATTTAATAGTGGAACATTGCGAGTAACAATCGCTGCCATTTCAATAGAATTGTACTGCAGTTCACGATTCATATCTGTGTCAATTAAATGAGATACACTTCGATTTGGTGAGCTCATACCGAAATGACTGATTGGTAAATTCGCAATGACAATGCAAAGATCCTCAATAGCAATCAATGCTTCATTGTACATTTCGTCACTGAATGATATCGTAAGGTCGTTCCGTCTTGTACGATGTTGATACAATATATCATCAGTCATTGAATCTTTGTGATTATCCCACAAAATTTGTGCTCGGGCCGGGAAACATGTAGTCAGTACAATAGCAAATAGTAATCGAATTTGTATTCCTGTGCAGTTTAATGCTGCTTCAGCAAGCATACTGTCCCAATGATTGTCGTCTTCTAGCAAGCCTAGTGCAAGACATGCATCTTTATACGTTGGATACTGTTGTCCGTTTACTTCACGTATAGCTTGAAATGACAATGGTCCGGTGACATTAACCAACAACAGTCGTAGATAAAAGCATTCGGTCTGCCTTGGATGGACTGTATATACACGACCCAAATTATTTGACTTAAATAAGCCGGGGCACGCCTCAACTGGTGTGCCTTGCTTGCGGGGCATCCATTTTTTCGATTGAGCCCATGTAAAATATTGAGGTATTTCTGAATACTTCAGTGTTTGTGCTCATTTAACAGAGCGTCCAGCTCGCTGACAATGCGCGTTGCAAATGGTGAATTGAGGTGATTATAGTTGCAACGTGTATTCACGCGATTGGCGAGTGCCCGTTCGGAGTCCTCGCCACCCATAAAGTAAATTTGTAAAAATTTATAAGGTTCGTTTGGCATTGGTAGTAATGAGCCGACTTTGTGGTAAATTTGGCCTTTGATTTTGAATGTGGAATTAAATTGTTGACCATTTGCAGTATTTTTAACTATTTCCGTTGCTCCGAACGATGTCATTTGAAAACATGAATTGAATTGCCGAATTGAACGCAAGAACAGCGAAGAATTTGGATCAGTACCAATAAGGAGGCCGTGCAATGGTTCCGGCGGTGTTTCAATTTCTGGAAGTTTCACTTTTCCTGATGAGCAACACATCCCAATTGGCTCATTTTTAAATTTAAGGGCTTGACAGTGCGGGCATTCCTTGTCCAATGTACCAATTACCACTTTGGAATGAGCGTAATATTCAACATCAGGCTCATACTGAAATGCTAGTCGAAGAAATGAATGTGATGTAAATGTTCGAAGTACTTGTTGATGTTGGTCAATCCCTCTACGTCTGTTGGCTACGAATCTGCGCGCTTCTCTTCGTTCCAATTGTCTTTGTTGGTTTCGCTCATCTCGTACCTCTTGTAATTGTGATGCACGTAACTGCGCCATTCTTACACGGACATCTGCATTACTTTGTTGCCTTTCTGCATCTGATCTTATTGCTCTTCTATCTTGCATGCCTCTAGATCTGTTTGTTTGACGACTCATTTATCTTTTTTCCCTTAACATTTGTTTTTTGGCAGGTAGTTCGTGGCATTGTTGTAATAAATCAAGTTGGAAAACTGATTGGTGTATAACATGTATTATTTTCTTGATCAATAATTAGCGCAATTATTTATTATTTGGGTATAAAAAATAGATGTTGGCCGATTCTCAGTCCTACACGATCTGCATAAAAAATTTCGTGAGAATCGGTCGAGCCGTTTCGGAGTAGTTTGGTAACAAACACCACACTCGAGAATTTTATATATATAGATGTTATTTAATACATACTATATTTGCTGTTCACTTGCACAATTTATCTTCCTCGATGTATGACCAAGTCTCGCGACTCTTTGTTTCCCTATCTTCCTTGTATAGGAATATGTCAAATAAGCCTAAAGGTCCTTACTTAAGGAGCTTCGTAGTTTCTCTTACATATATATATATAATATATATATATATATAATATATATATATATAATATATATATATATATATATATATATATAAACACATTGCCAAAGATAGACAGATCTTCCTTAATTGCTTTGACTTAATTACTTTGCTATACAAGGGGCATGCTTCCACAGAAAAGGCAATGATGTCCTTGCAAGCCATATATGAACATGCATTGGAAGAATAGAAAAAGACTCGATGCCACAAACAATCAAAGTGCAGATTGAATTTTGGAATACGAAATTGAGACTTCAATTTAAATTTCAATTTCGATTTACTCTCAAATTATTCCAAAGGTCTGAGTGTTGTTGATGTTGATTGGCTTTGTTGTTGTTGTTGTTGTTGTTGCTGTTGTTGTTGTTGTCTATGCTGATGTTACGAAGGTGCCACACTCCCACTGTTGCAAGCAGCCAAACACGTTTGCTGGACATTAGAATGTGACGCGGTTCAATGAACTAACGCAAACAGCAATATCCAGCTGGAGGAGGAAGTGTTGTGTGCCCAAAGACTGGCAATAGAAAAACAAAGTCAATAGCCTTTAAGTTGCTGCCACAACAAGCCAGAACGACAGCAACAACAACAACAACAACAACAGCAACAGCAACAACAATCAGCAACAGCAACAGGTCTAGGCTGGCTGTTGTTGCTGCTCCTGGCATGATCACTGCCGCTGACAACGCTGTGGCAAGCAGGCGTGCAACAAGCCTTGCCCCATAACTGGTTTTCCCCATGCAAAGGCAGTGGAGGCCAAGCCTAGCACAGCCCAGCCTAGCCCCAGCCATAGATAGATAGATAGTAGAGTTTTATGCAGCGTCTACTCGTCCAGTACAGCATCCTGCAACTGCAACCAGTTTACGTACAGTTCGTCCAATGCTCGATGCCCGATGCCCGATGCCTGGTGCCTGATGCCCAACTCTCGACTTTCCTCTACTCATCGCGTCCGTGTTATTGTAGCCCAAGTACATGAAGTAATTGCATGGAGCAAGCCTGACCCCAGCCGTGATGCTGCTGCAGCTGGAGCTCCATCAACTGGCGGCCAATGAACTGCCACTGAAAAGACAATAGGAGCAGGCCGCAGCTCGAGCTGACGCTGACGCTGCAGCGGGGCAGGCTGAAGTATCTGCTGGAGCCAGTGTTGTATTGCTAAATTGGAAATAATTGCAGAGACGCAGAGCAGCAGCGGCAGCAGCAGCGGCAACAGCAGAATGCACGTGTGCAATTCTTGTTGTTGTTGTTGCTGCTGCTGTTATCGTTGTCATCAGTTGTTGTTGTGGTTGTTTTTCTACTATGACATAAAATACGAGACAAGAGCTGAACGAGGTGGAGTCGGCAGATAATATGAGTAGAATCTGCAAATAGGCAGAGGGAGAGGTTGAGGCAGAGGCAGAGGCAGAGGTAGAGGCAGAGGTAGAGGCAGAGGCAAACAGCAACAACAACAAAATGCGGAAAATGCTCGGGAATAATAACAATAATAATAAAGTTGTGCGCAATGCGAACAACAACAACAACAACATGAGCAACAACAACAACAACAGCAGCAGCAAAAATAATCATAAAGGAAAAGTTCAACGACATTTGGAGATTAGAGAGCATTCACAATACATAAGCAACAACAACAACAACAACGGCAGTGTGTGGCACATGCACATTTGAATATGCCGCTGTGTGTGTGCATGTGTGTGTGTGTGTGAGTGTGAGTGTTCGATCGAGTAGTGTGCGTGTGAGAGTGCGAGAGATTCATCGAAGCACTGTGACGTTGTGTGAGCCATAGAAAAACAAAAAAGTCATCGACATCATATGGATTTTCATTATGTTGAACGTGGCAGTGGCAAAGAAATGCCTCAGAAATACATAGCATCAGGGACACAGGGGCAATGGGGCTTGGAGTTTTGGGGCCTGGGGGATCGGGGCTCAGAGGTTGACTGCATATGTATATCCACACATAGGCATACATTCATATGAGTATAAAGAATTTGAAATCAAATACAATAAAAACTCAGTCGGAGGGGGGGGAGACAGGAAAATGTTTTTCATTGTGTGCCTTGGAAAAGCTGACAGGCGGACGCAGTTGCAGTCGCAGCAGGCATTGAAGTCATTAGAGTTGCGGGAGACATGCCCCATGCGTTTGCAGCAGCAGCTGTCGGGCCATGCAAATGATGAGCTCCGTCAGTTCGTCTGTCTGTCTGTCTGTCTGTCTGCCCGCCTGCACTGTGATCCATTGGGGCCAGGCCAAGTGACTGCAGCCCATTTTGGCGTGTGTTGCATAAAATGCCACACTTGGCTGCGCCGCTTTAGCTATTTACGGAGACAGAAGATGCAACCCCTACATAGCTATGAGGCGGCATTTGCTTGCGCTTAATTTGGATATTTCACAACGTTAAAGATGCTCGAGTCGCGCCGATCTCACATCCATCGATACGCGATAAAACTGACATCTGGGTGGGGCGTTATGAAAAACCTCTGAAGTAAGTCGATGGCTGCATGCTCTCTCGCTCTCTCTCTCTCTCTCTCCCCCTCCCTCCCTATACTCTCTCTTTTCTGAGAGTCAATTTTTGACAATATAATTCTTCAGAATGGAGGATAGGCTATAAATGATGGATAAACTTACAATAGCAATGTGATAAGATATAGTTTTAAACTTTGTAAGATCTATATATATATATATATATATATAAATAAAGAGTTTTTAGAATAATACGCAAAATAATATTAAACTAGTTGAATTTACTAAAATTCGGATTAACCACTTTGTAAGGGTATAATCAGAGAGAGACACTGGAGCTGTTGGTGCTGATACGGCTGCTGCTGCTGCTGGTGCTGATGTCGCGGATGCTCAATTCGATTAGGTTTTCAAAATCAATTCCCAAAGTCAAATTGTATTTGTTTTACCGCCTTTGTGAGAAAATAAACAGGCAGATTGAGCCCCCTGTCAGATGATGCCTGATGCTGGTTATTGGAACTGGCACCGAGCTTGAGGACTGAGTTTGAGACAGAGACGAGCACTGAGACACAGACTGTGACTGAGTCTGGGACTGGGCCCTTCTTTCATTGCGTCTCGCCTTTGTTTGTTATCACTTGAAGTTTGAGCATTTTTACGAATTGATTAAGGCGACGTTTGTTTACAAGCAGGTAAACAGAAAGTGGTGTGAGTGGGGCAGACAGGGAAAGAGAGAGGCAGAGGGAGGCAAAGAACTAAATAGAGAATGCATGATGTGGGGAGAGTGTGTGTGAGAGAGAGAGAGAGAGAGAGAGAGGAGAGCGGACAAACTTTCCGTTTAAATGGTTTTACAGTTGAATTGCAAACATGTTCTGCTTGGTCGTAAAGCCGCCTGTCCGCCACCGTCTCCATCCTCTGTGCTCATTAAGCAAAGCATGACGAATAACTGCAGCGTCGATGGCAGCGCTGACGTTGACGTTAGCACACCTGACAATTTGTTAATGAGAGCAACAGGTTCAGCGACGCGGCAGGAAGCGAAGCGATAAAACCAAAAACCAAAGCAAGCGCAACGGCCAACAACTGACGGGATGACGGATGTCCTGCTAAAGCGAGCCAGAACCAGCGCCACAGCCAGAACCAGAACCAGAGCCAGAACCAGAGCCACAGCTATAGTGAGATCCGTAGTCAAAGCCGACAGGGCTTGCATTAAAAAAAAATAAAAACAAAACAAAATTTGTAAATAATGCAAAACATTTTCTCACCACGTTCCGCTGCTGGCGCACTTTTTAGGCTTCCCCCAGAAGCTACTGCCGGATGGGGAAGGGCCGACCAAAACTTGCATGGGAAATGATATGTAAGAAATGAGGCAAAAAGAGAAAAAAAGCATATGTATGTGTCTAAATGTGTATGTATGCGCATGTATGTATGTATGTGATGATCAGTGCTTTCTAACTGACTATCTACGTATGTGAGAAGTGGCCATGACAGTCAAAATATGAATATACAATATCTTTAAGCAAAGTTGCATATAAACAACATATGGTCGGCGCGAGATATGACCTTTTTCCGATACATACTCGTATGCGTGTGTAGGTATGTGTGTGCACACACAGCTCATAGTGCTGTCCAGCCCATTTTGTAGTGAAATTTAATCAAGCGTTTAATGCCAAGGTGGAACGTCGGGGAATATAATACAGAGGGCCAGCCAGCCAGCTCGCTGGCAGCGAGGGCGTTTTTGACTCGTTTCTACTATGCTGATGCTTATGTTGATGCTGAACAGAACCCAGCGAAGCTAAACCGAGAAGAGCTCAGTCTGGGTTGATCTGTGTCTGAGTCTGAGTCTGTGCCTCGGCCTGTCCAGGCAATGTCTGCTTGATGCCTGTCAGATGTCAGTCTGTGCCTGGTGGGAGCGTCTCTCACCTACGACGCTGGTTAATGACATTTTGAGTTAATTGCTGCTGCTGCTGCTGCTGCTCCGGCTGACATATGGGTCTACGGTCAGGGTATCGGATCTGGCACTACGGTAAATAAATATGCGTATAGCTGACAAAGCGATGGCGTTTCCAGGCAACGTAATTTGACTACAGATGCGTACATCAATAACGAATTGGGGGAGGCAACATATACACATACATGCATACATACATACTTATATAATGTATGTGCAATGAGGCTTCGCCAGATGATCAGTTCCTGATGATCCGTTAATATAAGATCTTAAGTACAACTTTGTTTTGGGCTGCAACTGAAACCTGAGAAGTTAACATATTGACCCCACTGATATCCAGGCGATTAAGTTTACTTGAAAATCTTTATGTAACGCTTTCCTTTGCGAATTAACGAATAAAACAACTTTCGGAATCGATCAAGCGATCCTAACTTGAATTATTATCAAGTATTTGAAGTGCACAGCTCAGCAATTATTTAAACATAATATTTACGCTTTTTTATCTGCGAGTATTGGGTTACATATATACATAATGAGGGGAGCCGTTAGAAGTGGATGCGATTGAAAAAGTGCTTGATAAGAAAGTGATTTTTGTAATAGCACATATAAGCCTAAGCTAAACAATTGTTTGTGTGAAGTGAGAGCTGTTGATTGCCCAAATATTGTAGACTGACTTGATATCATTTGGACATTTGATGCTATTGAGACTTCAAATCACAGAGGAGATCAAATGATCAAATTTTAAAGTAATGTTTACATATGCTTGTCTACTGAGTGTGAATCGGACAAACGCATTTTTATTTCTATATACATATGAGTGTCGGAAGTAGAAGCCCGAGACTTTGGCGAATCACTATTAATATTTTCTACAGAATGACCCATTGTTAATATCGTATATTTTGGGCTGATATGATCATATTTTTGTCAGGTTTGCTATCTTTAAACACGCTTACTTAGATTCGAAAAGATTTAATTGTATATATCTAATTGTGTGATTATTTGTTGTTATTATTTATTTATTATTATACCATGTACCCATTGAAAATGGGAAATCAGGGAATAATGTTTTTGTTGAAATGTATGTAACAGGCAGAAGGAGGCGTGGCAGGCCCCATAAAGTATATATATCCTTGATCAGGGACACGAGCTGAGTCGATTTAACCCAGTTCGTCTGTTTGTTTGTCTGTCCGTCTGTCCTTATGTCTGTTATGTAGATAACTTTATTAGTTTTAAAGTTATCGATTAAAAACGAAATCGATACTCAGCTACACAATTTTATCTAATTCATCTTTATAGCAAGAGTATTAAAATTTTGCATTTAATGTTATTTGAGCTTTACCAATTTCGATTTTTATTAAATTTTGGAGACCACGCCCTTTTGCCTCAAGTTTGTAAAACACGTATTTCAAGTACTAGAGACTTGTGCTTTGGCAAATGCATGCATATGAATGATATGATCACATTCTGCAAGTTTAATCAAAAACGTTCGTCTAGGAAAAAAGTAATTTAGTCCCATAATATTTGCAGCCCAAGCACAGCTGACGCAGCGACTTGCGCTTGTGCGTACGTGCGCGCCTGTATGTGTGTTGCTTGTAATATAAAAGAAACGCAGAATGCACGGAATAACGGTTCTTCCCAGGGTTCAGGGTCTCGACTAGAGCTTTCTTAATTGGTTTTTAAATATTTTTTTAATATAATTATCACTTTTATATATAATAACATCTTATTATAGATAATAATCCATCATTTTATTATTAGTTTTTATTTTTTTATTTTTTTTATTTTTTAGTACATTAGTCGAATACATTATTATGTCATTATTAACATCTGAAAAGGTAATAATCATTTTATTTATAATTTCATATCACTCCAAACTATTCTTATCATAATAAAGGAATTTTTTATATTTGTATTCTAATAACTTATTCGTATTCAGACTATGCTAATTACATCATCGAAACCTGAAGTCGAATGCCATTAAGTTATTAGAAATGATTTTCCTGTAAGCATCTTTTATTTACGCTCGTAATGTGGATGTTTTCCATAATAAATAAATTGAAGTTGTGAACTAGAAATAGAAAATATATTCAATTACTGTAATTTGGTGTATTTAGTAGACAATAGACTATTACGTCGCCATTACTATATATTAACTGTACAATATAAGGCAGAGTCTCTATTGTGACAAACTATTGTGACCGCAGCCCCTGTAATCACAGCAATTGCAACGGTTTACATATGTACATATGTATGTATTTCCCACTTGGCGCGCTTTTTCTACCCCCAGCTCATTGGAAATAGGAATCGAGGGTATATTGGTTTTGTTGAAACTGGCTGAAGATGGAGTGGTCGAGCACGCTTCGTGTATGTATCCTTATCGACAGTGGATTCGTGCTAGCTTTGAAGTTTGGAGGAATCAAGGCTGCAAGGCTCAAGACATCAACTGTTGTATGCTTCGGGTATGGAGGCAGACAAGTGGGCGATCAGGGTATCTCCTTGTCGGGCACTCCTGTCTAGGATTTCTTACTTGTTCGGTTTTCCATTTGCTTGCAGCCGGGCTGCAGCAGCTAGTTACGGATAATTTCCTAGAGGCACCAATAACAACAACAACAACAGGAGTCGCTGTCAAGTGAGCAGGTACAGCGAGGCTAAGGCAGAGGCGGGAACGTCGCTGCAGGCGCAGGCGCAGGCAACGTCGACGCTGCGTCGCCGCTGCGTAGGACGCTTAACCACCAATATACCAATATACATACATACATTCATATGCATGCATATATGTATGTATGTATATATATATTGACAGCAAACCAGTTTTTATAATGTCAATTCGAATCCTACACGTTCACGTCCATGTCCAATCCACACGCATTAAGCGCGACAGTCGCAAGTCGCGACGCGTCCAAATAATGACGACAACGGCAACGAGGCGGCGGCAGCGCAGTCCCCGAGCAGCGGGCAGAGGGCAGTGGGCACTGAGACGGCTCAACGGCAGCAGCGACAGCGACGGCGTCGATTGGTTGGCGTTGAATTTGATTTTGATTTCACCTGAGTGGTTGCAGCAGTGGCTGTGGCTGTGGCTCTGGCTCTGGCTCTGATTGTGCCTTCGGCTGTTCCTGTTGTCAACCAACGCAGAAAGCAACTGCATATTACGACCTACGATTCTTGACTTATTATTGTTGTTGTTGTTGTTGCTCTTGTTGCTCCTGCTGTTGTTGTTGCCGTTCGGGGGCTGTGTAATTGATGATGTTTACGTTCGGGGTCCCTGTCCCTCGTTTTGTAGACGGAGTTGATTTAAAGATTACGCACCTATTGTGTGTGGGTTTCAGAGAGTGAGCTGTGTGTGACCGGCATATTAATTCTGAAGTCTTAATAATTTCTAATGGATTTATCAAATGGTTTATGGCTAAACCACAAGAACAACAACAACAACAACTCACGATGCAAAACAATAAAACATTTATTTATTTGTATTTCACTTGAATATATACATACATAATATATAATCAGAGGAAATGATAACTAGGATATATTATTTTACTATTATGTTCATTCAGATGTCTATATATTTCTATTTATGTAAGAACTACTTACGGTGCAGGCAGCATAAAGAAAATCGATTATTCCTACTTTAACTATCCGAATCACTCACTATTTAAAGTACATTTGTCGTCTAAATATATAAATAAATTGCATGTGCCTAAAATTGAAACTTTATTATTATTATTTAAGTATTTAAACTCTAAATGCTTAAAATTGTCAAAGATTTAAATTGCGCGGGTTTTTTAAATGAGCGCTAGTAGTCAGTGGAGTTGCCAGAATGTTTTAATAGTTACATTGAGCTAGTATATTTTTGCGCTGCAGCTGGTTCAAATGAATCACTGTTAGCACCGCCTGTTTATTGGCCGTATGTTAATTTAAAAAAGAGGGTTTTTTTATAAGCATGCATCTTAATTTTAAAATGATTAAGTTAATAAAGAGTTAATTATAAAGAGTTTTTGGTTACAGCTCCATTTATTGTTGACATCATGAAAGAAAAAATCACAATATGTGTTTAATTTATTTTTTCCAATTTGAAATTAAAGAAGGTGGCCAGACTGTTGAAACCAGATTATTGTTTACGTAAGGGGAATGGAATGAAAATGATTTAGCGCTGCCACCTTACAAAATGAACACATTCACAATAGGCGCAGTCAGTGGCACTCCAGTTCATTCCGCAGCGAACCAGTTCAGTTGTTGCCAGTTCTTTGCCAATCAATTTACGGGTCGTGTTTGTTTTAAGTTAACATAAGTGAATAAATAGCAATAATAAATTAGTAACACTATCAAATGAATGTGCACAACTTTGAAGCAAACCTACACCGGTAATACGAGATAAATATTGAATATGCCACAAAACGTAAAGCAAAGTTCTACGCAAATTTCGGTTGTTCGGCGCTGAGATTGGAGGGGTTTGTACCTAAACGAACACACCAAATGTATGCGGGTGTGTGACTGTGTGCGTGTGTGTGTGTGTCAGAGATTCTACGCCCCTCAGTGGATGTGGGCGTGGGGGAGGTAATATCAGCAAGAGCAAAAGCGGCAGCGGCAGCGGCTGAGCAATGCAAATCCTTTGTAAAAATACTCGACAAAGAATCAATTTCTTAATTGTGAGGCGGTGGCACTTGTCGCGACAAGTCGATGTGAGTGTGTGTGTGTGTACATGTGTACATGTGTAAATGTGTGGTAAGGTCGCCCAGTTGAAAGTGTCAAGGAATTTTACAACAACGGTAACGGCGGCAGCAACGGCACTCACGAGCAAGGTAAAACCTTCGCCCGAGACCGAGCCCTAAGCCCCGAGCCATACCGCGCCCAATGCGCGCTCTGACATGAAGTATATATGTATATATAAACATGTATATTTATATATATCCAGGCCAGGTTGATCATACGTTCAGTGAGAGCAAGGAGCATTTGTTGTTAAATTGTTGCATTTCTCAGATTGAATAAATGTGTGTATGTCCGAATCCGGATATCCCGTCGCGAATTTGTAGCATTGCTCGCATTACTATTACATTTTTGGGATTTTTACACGAACTTCGCCTTGCGCCTGCGCTCCTCTCTCTCTCTCTCTATCTCTCTCTCTTTCTCTCTTACTCGAGCTGCTACTCGCTTTCACTCTCACTCTTGTAGTTTGGAGTACCATCAAAAACTGTGTTTCGACTTCAAGTGTGCTCTGTCCATAATAAAACTACTATTTTATGCTAGAAAATAGAAGAAGAAGAAGAACTCGGACAAACATCTAACAGCTATTGTCCTTCGGGGCCTTCTCGAGCCCCAACTAGGCTGGCCAGTGTAAGACAGAGTGCCTTGTTTACCGGGTGGACCACAAGTAACCATTTCCGATTCAAAATTCAAATCGTTCACTGTTCAGCCAGCTGACAGGGAAACTTCCTTTTCGGTCAGAGTCCCATTCAGAGAACACATTTTCGAGCGTTTTGTGGCTGTAATTGATTTGGGTTGTCTGGGCACTTGGCCATTTGGGCACTTGGGCACTTGGGCACCTGTGATTGACACATCTGCATGGCTTGATGAATGCCCGTTTTTATTTCCGTTTATTAAGGCTCCCCCTCTCCGTCATCCCCATTACTTACATCAACAACTTTTTGTGTCATTTTTTAGCTACATGCGAAGAAATGAGTCTTTAGCACCAGCGCAGCAACAACAACGATAACAACAATCAATAACAACGAAGCAACAACTGCAACAACAACAACAACACCAACAACAACACAGATACACACACTAACAAATTCCTACTCAGAGCAAAGACTAAAGTTCATTGAAGTTTTTGGAGGTGGACGCAAACACCAACTGCTGGTTGACCAGGGGCAGGCGCAGGAGCAGGAGCAACAGCCGGGACCATCAGCAGCCGGAGCAGCAGCAGCAGCAGCAGCCGTGGTGCAGCTCATCAATATTCCAAAAAGCAATTGAGCCAGTCGGGCACAGGCATTAATTCATCAATTATTCAAAATGACCGAAGACGAAATTCTCTTTGACGATGTTTACGAACTGTGCGAGGTCATTGGCAAGTGAGTTCCATTTGCTCCCTATTCCTTGCCATATCTCATTATGTGCTGCACGCACTAAATCATCTGTCGACGCCTCAAATGGGGGCAGTAGCGGCCCCCTCAGCACAAACTTGGCTAACAGCAAACTTGCCTCAAAAGTTGAACAAGCAAGTTTTGGGTGTCGAATCTTACATTATACATTAATATTTATGTGATGCCCGTTTAGCTGAGCTAAGTGGAGCGAAATGTAGCTAGTTGTGATATGAATATGAAAGCTTTTGCTGCTTTTTATGGCAAGTTTGCAAGCCTTCTGCCCGATAAGGTCAGAACGGACATTTGAAATCAGTTGGTAACTTTTGCTAAACATATATTATACTGCTACACTCTATGCATTCCACAGAGGACCCTTCTCCATTGTGCGGCGCTGCATACACAGGGAGTCCAATCAGCAGTTTGCTGTCAAAATTGTTGATGTGGCCAAGTTTACGGCGAGCCCAGGACTGAGCACAGCTGGTAAGTTTGAGCAGCGACCTTGCCCCAAGCGAATCACCCGAAGCACTTTGGGTGAATAAATTATAATTAAGCTGCGCGAATTATATAAAATATGCTGCTACTAATTGTGCGGTAAGAACGGAACACAATTTGGCACGTGCCGCCCACTTACGCCCATAACATGATGCCACGAGACAGCCAAGACGGAACAGGCTCAAGTCGCAACCCAGGCCACGGGCCAATTAAAAAGAAATTGCTCAAATGCAATGGCGCCTGGACTCGGATATTGACTAAATGATACATGGCAGGCACATAAGTCAGCGCTAAATCCATTAGGACTTTCGTGCAGCTTGTCCCAGACAAGGGCGCTGGGCGCCTTGCTGCTGTGTCGGCTGCGCGGGCGGCCATACAAATGCTATTCATTCTAATATTAACTAATTGCGGGTCATTACAGATCTGAAACGAGAAGCCACAATATGTCACATGCTGAAGCATCCGCACATAGTTGAGCTGCTGGAAACCTACAGCTCCGAGGGCATGCTGTACATGGTGTTTGAGTTGTAAGTAACACTCGCCCAACGTATATATATATATATATATATATATATATATATATATATATATATATATATATATATATATATATATATATATATATATATACTTTCATTTGGATATAGGCCACTTAAACATTTCGTTTTCTCTCGCTTGCAGCATGGAAGGCTCCGACTTGTGCTTTGAGGTTGTGCGGCGCGCTGTCGCTGGGTTTGTCTACAGCGAGGCGGTGGCTTGGTGAGCTTGGAAACATTGCCTATAATTATAGAATTATGACACCAGTTTTTCTTCCAAATCCCAAGTACATGAGATGTTCATAACAGGGCAGCATCTATATTAGGGCAATCAATAAATATTTAAATGGAGTACTTAGTAGCAGTGTTTGAGAGCAGATTTCGCATTTAATTATTAATTATCTTGCTACATTCATTTACTTTCATCATGATCTTGCCAATTTATGTATATTTTATGTAACATTGCAAGATACAAAATCTTAAAACGTTTTGTTTAAGTGTAAATGTTGAAAGCGCTCGTTGCTTGTTTGATCTGAATTGCAAAATTTATAGAAATATTTAAGTGTTGATTGCTTCCGCAATTTAAAATATATTTGGCCTAATTATGGCTGTTAGAGTAGGATAATATTAGAGTAAGAGTTGGTGTAAAGCTCAAAAGCGAGCAATAAGCCTGTTTTCTTGCCATTTCGTCTCACATATTTTACTTAATTTCACAAGCTTTAAATATATCGAAATAAGTGAGGATTAATAAGCCAGTGTATTCAACTCTTTCAATTGAATTCAGATTTTTATTGCGATATTGTATATGCTTTAAATATTCAGTAAATCTGAGTCAGATTATATGATTTTTTTAACATTTGCCAGCTAGCGCTGTTTACATAAAAAAGCGTATACACTGAACGAAATACCTGTACTAATTAGTGCATTTTTTTGCGTTGTGGATTGTTAACTTAATCTGTGTATTCTTTTTGCCAACAGTCATTATATGCGCCAGATACTGGAGGCATTGCGATATTGCCATGAGAACGATATACTGCATAGGGACGTGCGACCAGCTTGTGCACTTTTGGCGACGGTGGATAACTCGGCGCCAGTGAAGCTGGGTGGCTTCGGTTCGGCGATACAGTTGCCGGGCACACGGGAAACCATAGAAACACATGGACGCGTGGGCTGTCCGCACTATATGGCGCCAGAGGTGGTCACAAGGCGTCTGTATGGCAAGGGCTGCGATGTTTGGGGTGCTGGCGTAATGCTGCATGTCCTGCTCTCGGGCAGGCTGCCATTTTTGGGCTCTGGTGTTCGACTGCAACAGTCTATAGCACGCGGAAGGTTATCGGTAAGAGTGCGTAAGCTAACAAATAAATTGTTTATTAATCGTTGCTCTCGTTTGCTTGCAGTTTGAAGCCCCTGAATGGAAATCTATTTCGGCCAATGCAAAGGATCTAGTCATGAAAATGCTCGCTGCCAATCCACATCACAGACTATCTATAACGGACGTGCTAGAGCATCCCTGGATACGTGATCGCGACAAATTACAGCGCACGCATCTTGCGGAGACAGTTGAGGAATTGAAGCGCTATAATGCGCGACGCAAGCTCAAAGGCGCTGTGCAGGCCATTGCTGGTGGCACTAACATGGATCCACTGTATGCAACGGATGCGGACAGTAAGTCTTGGCCTGTGAAATATTTGAGCACTAAGTTTAATTGGTTTCTTTTATTACAGTGCCCATTGCGGGTGCTCCGGATGAGTGGGCAGACGAAGAGGCGGGGATTGAGGCGGTGCAGCGCATATTGGACTGCCTGGATGACATTTACTCACTGCAGGACGCGCATGTGGATGCGGATGTGCTGCGCGATATGCTACGTGATGGTCGCTTACAGCAGTTCCTGCAACTTTTCGATCGCATAAGCTCCTCGGTCATCACGACAAATGGCCGGGCGCCTAGCGCCGAGGCCGTTGCGCGCAGTCGCGATGTCCTGGAGCAGTTGTCTTCAGTTGGCGTCAGTGCTGGCAATAAGTATGCCAAGGATGAGCTGATGCAGCTGCTCGCAACGCCGCACTTGCAGGTAAGTCTTTCATTATATTTATTTTAACTCTGTATATATTTAAATATAATTAAGTATGTATTTGTGGCAACATTTTGAGGCAAGCTGTGAGTGAGCTCAGGGAACACTGTTCTTTACATTGTCGCTATATTTATATGCTCCGTGCGGCTGTCAGCTGCAGGAGATGTGGTTATGTCAATCTGTGGCCCACTCTGTACTTCGGTTTAGCATAAGCCAAAATAAATTTGAAATGTATTTAGTGCCAGTAAACAAAAGCAACGGCAAATGCACACGAAAAGCCACCAACAGCACTATATATACCTCCAGCGCCCCCTTAGACCACCATCACCAGCACCACCACTAAAACTATCAACTTCCGGAGGGCTGTCTCACTTGTCGCACTCAGTCACTAATCCGACGGACAAACAGTAGCACACACGTATATGTCCACTCTCGGGCATACAATGTTCATGCAATACATATGCAAACAAAGCATCTAACCAGCGCCATCTAATGCAACCAAAATACAAACAATTTAATCAGAATAAACCTAAATGAAATTCGGACGTTGCTGCCGCTGCTGATGCTGGCTCAACAGTATCAAATCCACTTCTAGTATCAGTGCCAGTGCCAGAGCTCGTGCCTGTGCCTAAGGCTTTTCCCTGAAGGCTTTTTGCGCTGAAATGTATGCAGCAGAACGTAAGTGCTGCACAGTCGTAGGTGTGCGCCACATATTTGCAGCAGGCCAACAGAAAAACATTTAACGATTGTGAAAAAATGGCTTATTGTGGATGCCATATCAGAACGAACTCTAAATACACTCGCAACATGAACATGGCAATTTCCAATGGTTCAGGCATTCAGAAGCTTAAGGTATTAAATTTTTCTATAATTGATTGGACGATTCTTATGGTTTACTTACAATTCTTTGAGGATTATTACAATTTCAATTAGAACTCAATGTGCGTTATGGATTTGATATTTGATATTCCTGTTTCAGTGCAGGGTAAATCAATGCAGAGCTTTTTTCAACATTGTTTGCCATGCTCCGTGCCTGGGTATGTGTGATATAAACGCTATAGCTCTGTGCTGTCCACTGTTGTTAATTGCTCCTTGAAGCAGACTGCAGTTTTTGCTGCCGAGCGGCATTGCTTTATTCTGTTCACACCCTATACTTACGAGATGTACTGAAAGGCATTTAAACAGTCTGACAGCATGAATATCCTTATCGAAAGTAAATTTGTTTAGGGAATTAAATTTTCTTTTAACGTCGACTCATGAATATCCAATTATATAGTTTTATTATTATTATAAATAGGTTTTCTTTTAGGGGAATAGGTAAATGCACAAATTCAAGGCTTTTTATTGCTTATAATCTTTTCCACTTGTATCGAAAATGAACCTTATTCCATATTGTATAACTGACAGATCTTAAGGAAAATGTACATGTCGTAACACAATTGTCCTCTTAAAGATTTCGATCATAGGATATTTATCAGTCAGACCCTAGACGGGGAATGCATGCTGAGTTGTTCTGGGTCCCCGGACAGTTTATGTGGTCAGGCCTACTGACTATGCGGCGCTTTGTTTGTGACGCAAGCTGAGCTCGTGTGTCAGCGACTCATTTTCATAAATTCATGACAAAAAACAGAGGAAAAAATGAAATAGATGGATAAAAATGACAGACGATATGAACAACTGAACAAACGCAGGCCCAACGAGCAATGAGCAACTGTGTTAATGCTATATACCACGCCACGCACACATCCAACCAGAGAGCAGAGTGAGGACTGTGTTCAGGGTGTTGGATGTCGAGTAGGCGTAGGTAAAAAGAAGAAAAAGAAGAAACAGCAACAACTATTGTAAGGACCTCGGTCCTGCAGTCCACACAACCGCTGCAAATCTCACTCTCACACTCTCTCACTCTCTGCTCATTGGCGCTGCAAAGTGCAGCAAGCGTTCTGCCGCTGCTGCCGCAGAGCAGCAGCAGAGCAGTGCACGTACATACACGTATACCAATGCATGTGCATCTGTATATTTGCATTCATACACACGCACGTGTTCATGTATATGCAGGAGTGTATGCGTAGCACTAACCAACCGAGCATTCGTGATTGACTTAAACAAAAAGCGCGCACAAATTTCTGTTTAGTTTGCGGCGCAGTCGCCGCGAGGGAACGACGACGACAACAACAAGCAGCGCAAGCCAACGTACGGAACGGCGAGGCGTCGCCTCCAGTTGGATTTATTTGACACTTGCCAAGTGATGTGTAAAAGAGGCGCCTAACGAGCGATTTCGCGTCAGTCTGCGCCCACGCCATTGGCGACCCGACCCCAAAAGGGTTAGCAGCTGTGCTAAACAAAGCTCTGGGAATTGTGGGGCGAAACCTTCGTCTTCGTCTTCGTCAAGTTAAGTTTAGTTTACTCGAGTCTATTTCTCAAGTGAGTCACTCCTCGCCGCGCCGCGCCGCGCCGCCCCGCTCCGCTCGCTTGACCCAATTAACGGGACGCGGACGCGTTCGCGGATGTGGATGTGGCTTCAAACGCAAATGCGAAGTTGTCTCTGGAGTGGATAGTGTCGTGTCAGTGTGCCAATTACGCGCGAATTTCCGCAGTAACCTCCGGCGCATAGCGAACAGAAGGACGACAGCCGCAGGCAGAGGTGCCGACACTGGCACGGCACATGTACAGGCACAGGCAATGGCACCTCCAACGTTTGTAGCCAAGTTTACAGCCACGTGTTTGGCGGCAAAACCCACATGGGAGCAATTGACAAAAGGGCAACCGCTGTCATTGGCGACGTTGTGCTCTCGACCCCCGCCATGTGGCGCTGGGAGTTGGTTTGGGGCCGCGCCACGGCGTTGCTCATAAATTGACAGACCAACAAAACGGTGCTGCAGCATCGACTGCGCGTCTATAACTCAATTTAAATTCAAATGCGTGCAACTATAAAAAAAACACACACACACACACATACAAAGTGAACAAATTATAAAACGGAGGCCAATATCGGTCCAGGCTAACGAAATTAGCATATTCTCTTAGAATGGCGGAAGAGGTGGTGGTGGAGGATGAGGAGCATGTTTGCTGCTGCTGCGATAGCACATCCATAATAACTGCAACAACAATAACAGCGGCAACAACAACCACCACAACAGCAACATCAACGCCACAATACAGCGTCTTTCAGTGGATCGGCCTCGAGACGGCTGAGCTTCTGCCACCGCACATAACGCGCTACTACAATAACCTTCATCATCAGGTAAATTTCATTACAGCACCCGAAGGCGCATTTGTAGACGTCAATGATAAAATTATAATTCTTGATATAGACTGTGGCTTGCACGGTTAGTTTATGAAGCTTATATCATTTCTTGATCAACCAAAAACACTCGATTCTTTTATAAAAGATAGCGAATTAACTGATTAATAATGATCATTTGAAAACTTGGTGAACTTTAATTTTGTTTGGGTCTATATATGTATTTATATTATTTTAGCCTTGGCTTGGCTTGATAGAAAATACTTTGTTTACTTAGCCAACTATTGGTCAGGGGTTAAGGCGTCAAGGCCAAATAGCAGGTAACATATAATTGCTGAAAAGGAGGGAGAAAAGATAAAAGGAAAGCTTTAAGCTGAATCGTGATTTCAATTTTATTTTTGTTGAACTGTATATATTTGTATCTATATATATCTACATATCGTTTTCAGCTTTTAAACTAAGGCAACAACGAAACGATTTTAGATTCAGTCTGAATATTTATTAATTACTCTAGCAATTGCTCAACTCAGTTACGCAGTGAAAAGAGTATATTCTTTAGGTGCAATTTCTGGTTCGTTGCTTTGACTTTTAAGTTACTCGTACTAATATTTCATCGTCATCAGTTTAGGTGGTTTTGACCATGCTTATGCCAGTTTCATCCAAGTACTGAAATTGATTGAAAAGGTTATTAAGTGCTTCCTCAAATAGCCACATGGACTCATCTCTGGCAGCCTAACGTACGCACAGGAATATAACTCCTTCTACTGCTGCCTCTATCTACCATTGTCTATTAACTGTATGTCCGCTTGTCAGTCGCATCGTAGCTGGTAGTGCGTAAGATATCGAATTTGAATTTGACTGTGTAGGAGGTCTTTGTGACCTGCTGAAACTAAATATCTTCGGTTCGCTGCTCCTTAATTAACACTGACCGCAACGTACGCTAATGAAGTCACATGACTGAGATGTGCCCCCCTAAACAGGCATTTGTGGCGGATGCATTGGCTTCGCCATGACGACGCAATATGACGAGTGAATGTTTGACTCACATTGCGCTCAGTTTCAGTTGCCTCACTAGCTGAAAATAAGCAAAACTCGGGAAATATGATTTTTGGTTGAAAATGCTCTTTGAAATTCGTGAAATTCTTTGTCGCTGGCGAGCTGATATGCGTTTATATCTAATAACGAGTTATTTCCCGGAAATAGCTTTCCAAACTCATTCATTTGCTTTGTTTTTGGCAAGAATTTTTTGTATTAAACAAGGCAAGGAATCTATGCATCTCTTAAATTTTGCATCAAGCAAAAATCAGTCAACGAAATCAATATTCAGAATTACACTGGCTGAATGGCTGACCCTTTAGAGTATGTTATGTTATTCAAATTGATGCTATGAACTTTTCATAACTATCTGACTGTAAATTACAAAATTAATGAATAATACACTCATCGGGGTTTAAGGGTTAAGGGTGTATATGGAGTGTCTCAAAAGAAAGCTTAAATTCTTATATCTCGACTCTTCTTTAAAGCGGGGTCTTTCAGCTAAATAACTTTACTATGCTTTTGCAATTTCTCATATATATATTTCGTTTATTCACTTTAATGCAATTTGATGATTTAATGTTCGTAAGCAATTGATAAATATAAATACTTAACTGCCTTAAGAATATCGTTACGTGTCCATCAACTGTATAGTTAAATAAATATTATTTATCATGATTAACAGGCAAGCAACTAATGTAATTTGAGGATTTGTGAACCTAATTAGACTATATATTCACATTCTATCGAAATTAATTAGCAATCCAACTAGTCCAATTAATATTTACACTTTCGCACACATTGTCTCTCAGGCCTATTAAATTTGTTCTTTGCCTCTGATATGTTTCAAAATATATACAATTCAGTATATGCGTTCTGTTGAAAGACGTTTGCATAATCGTCGGCTGCCATTTAGTAGCGGACATTTTATTGTTACAAAACAATTTTGCCATGACTGTCGACCAGCAAGGTTTACTACTCTGTTCAATGTACCTTTGACTTGTTTGTGATTAGGCAAATGCAGACAAAGCTACACACATATAATCTACATGCGAATGTGACTATATACAAATACATATAGCCCGGTAAACACGTGTGTGTGTGTGTGTGTGTGAGCCGACAACTAAACGTGTCAACAAGCATGCAGGCTAACTGGCAGCTCAGTTCAGCAGCAGTCACCTGAACAGAATTGGCCCGGACACAACCACGTTGTGGCCTGGCCCGGCCCACTGACACATTAAGCGCACTCCTTTTGGCCACACACATAAATGTCGAAATGGCTAAAGTGTGCAGCCTGTTGTTGATGCGGCGAGTAAATGTTGTTGCCACTTCGATAAAATGACAAATTCGTTGCCAAATTGCTCTTTGACTAAACGACTGCGCAAACTACAACGACAATGAGAACGACAGCGCTAGAGACTGTGACAACGACAGCAGCGACGACAACAACAACAACAACAAAAACAACAAAGTGTTATGTTAATAGTTTATTGGCTGATACTCTCGATGCCGTTACAGCTAGTATAACATGTGATTCAGGCCTTGACCTACACTATAGAATTAGATGTGCCTTGGCAGCGCAGGACAGCGCAGGGCACTGCTTGTTACCCGCGCCTCCTTTGAGACCTTGGCGCGAAATGCATTCCGAATCGTTGTCGTGGCACTTGACGGGATTGTAGCACGCCGTGCACTCTATTGTGCATTAATTAAAAGCCTGTTATGTTTCGCATTAAACGTGACAGCATTTGTATGAGCTAGCAGGAGGGGCAGCGGCAAAGGCGTGCCAATGTTGTCCTTGCTTACCAATCGATTGTCTGCCTGTGGGCCTTGGCGCGCTTGCATTTCATAATTATTTGCCAGTGCTTCAGCACAGATTCCATAACTTACACGCTCCCTAGATGGTGGTCCGTTCTTCCATCTATCTGCTTTGACTGGGCTTGCACATTCTTGCCAACTGGGCAGCTTACACACAAGTAATTAGGTTGTGGCTTCGGCATTCTTTCCTTTTGGTCATGATTCCTTTGGCGCAAACCCGCATGCGGTTGGCAAATAAGCAGTGGGCATAGCTATCTGTGTTCAAGAATTTCTGCCTATGTGTGTACGCGTGTGTGTGTGTGTGTGAGTGTGGACACAAGTCACCTACTTTAGTTTGGGCTATGGGCGATGGCATGATTTAGCAATGCGACCACAGCAGTAGCTGTAGGAACAGCCGCAGCAGCAGCAGCAGCTGAAGCAGCAGCAGCAGAAACTCCGTTGATGATGATGATGATGATGACGGGAGGACGCCGGTGATGATTGGGTTAACGACTACGTGGCGCAGACATTGCGCCATAAATTACGAATATTTTTGCAAGCCCTTAACGTTACTTGCTGCTGTTGCCACTGCTAGACAAATATCAGCGCTGCTGGCGTCGTCCGCGTTGACTGAGACGGCAGCAGCGCTGCTGGCTGCTGGCAGCTGTCAGCATGTGCCTGTAGTAAGAATTGCTTGGCCAGCCTAAAATTTTTCATCGAAGCACTGCGCATGTCCTGCACAGCATCCTGTACAGATTCAGCAACAGCAGCAACAGCAGTAGAGTAGCAAGAGCAGCAGTCGCAGCCGCAGTCGAAGCCGCAGCAGCAGCAGCGGCAGCATCGCCAGCAACCCACCACCAACCAGCCAGCCGCCCACAGACTGGCAGCCTTAAATCGCCAATATAGTCATCTCTTTTGCACGCATGTGAAAAGCACATAAAGCTGCCATCTGCACCGGAAATTGATTGCTAGGTGAAAAACTGAAACTGCTGCTGCTGCTGCTGCGCTGCTGTTGACGCTGGCTGCATTCAGCTGCGAGAGCTAAGCAGATGGCAGCGTTGTTGAAATGCTGCTGATAACTCGGAGTTTAGTCTATAATTGTGCACCTTGCTGGTTGGAACTGTGGCAGTGTTACGCGAGCCCTTGTCTGGATAGGACGGGTACACAACAACAGCAGTAGTATTGTAGCAGCAGCAGTAGCAGCAGCAGCAGCAGCAACATTCAGTACGGCTTTAACAACGTCGACGGTTACTGCACACACACACACACACACGCACACGCAGTCACTCACATATATACAAACTAGAGTGAGTGTGAGCCATATATCTGGCTCATCCTTGTCGTTGCCGTAGTTGTTGTTGCTGTTGTCGTACTCGCTGCCATACGGCACAAGCCAGTGCAAAAAAAAAAAAAAAATAAAATCAAGTAAATAGAAGCCGAAATAAAAAGAAATGAAATGAGTGAAGCGATAAGCGAAAACGTACGAAATATAAGAGAAACGAAACTTTTTAATTTTAAAAGCAAGTGCTCAGAAAACTTTAGAGGCCCAGCAAAGAAATAGTTTGCCAACTGCCGGCGCACAAAAGTGGGCCATGAAAATTTGTGGCCTTTCGTAAAGCTGAAAGAGCCAAGGCAACGTAAATGATGAAAAAAGTTAGACACAAATTGATTTTTAGTCACGCCACATGCTCAAAAACGGCAAAATAAAGTCAAGAAAAATCAGCACACACACAGACACACACACACACATGCGTTAACACCACACACACACACACACACACACACGCATACGCACACATGCGTTCTTTTAGCGACTTTTTCGTGCCATTGAATTTAAGCTCGCTGCGGGCTGCTGATTTTTTGCATATTGGTTAGAGGCAGCAAGCGGACCCACACACACACACACACACACACACACACTCGCATAGATATTTCAGTGTGTATGTGGGAGTTGGTCGTAAGCTGGCAAAGCACGAGAGTCTCAGGCGAAGCAACGAGCTATGTGTGCTGCTCTCGTGCCGTTTTCGGTGTCGGTGTCGTTGTCGTTGTCGTTGTCGTTGTCGTTGTCATTGACGGCGGTGCCTTCGTGCCTTCGAAGCAACAACCGCAGTGTCTCCAGTTTCGATTGCTTGCCGTGGTGTAGCTTGAAGCGTAGCATCTCGTGGCGTGGGCAGCGAACCGAGCCAGCAATCGAACCACCAGCATTTCCAAAATCGATTTGACCAAAATTATTATCAATGATTTCGCAAACGACAAGCGAACGCGTTACAAATTGAATTAAATTAATCTGATTTCATGTTTCGTGTTTATCCTCACGCCCATGTGGCTGGCGTATTTTTCTGCCTCTGTGTGTGTGTGTGTGTAAGTGTAGAGGTGTATGTGCGTGTGCCTGTGCGCGGCTTGTCTGCTTTTGCGGAAATTGAATAAACTGTGACAGCTGGCTTATCAATTTATGGTCTGTAGCTGTAACTGCAGCCAGTGCTTTTGACTGTTTGTTTAGATGAGTGCAAGAGATCAACCCTCAATCCGAAAAAAACAAACTCTTCGCTTATTTTCGTTATTGATTTGGGCTCTCCGACACACAAACAAAAACAACTACAATAACATCCACAGCAACTACGTCTGGAACTGCTTACAATAAAATTAAATAACAGCAATAACAACAATAAAAATAACAACAACAACAACAACAACAACTTAACGATTTAGATGCATACAAGAACAAAAACAGCCACAATAAAAACAACTTCAACTACAGCTTCAACTTTGCAGTAAGTATGAGCAGGATAGCGAAGCTACCCCCGTAACACCTGAAGACCCCGACCGCCCCAAAGTATGCCATTTCATCTCTACACTCCACAAATTTCTTTCACTTCACTGCCTCAGCTCAAGCACAGCAGCTAACCACCCACCGCCGCCGTTCATCGTTCACCGTTCGCCTTCTGCCTTCTGCCCTCTATTTTCCACCTCCGTTTCCTATGCCATTTCCGTCTACTTTTGCCTTATCAAAAATGTGTATATACATATATATATATGTACATATACACACACACAAAGTTGCAAAGCGAGAGAGAGAGAGAGAGAGCCTTGCACCAATACATAGATAATGGTATTTGATATCATTTACTTGGCCTTAGTCCAAGTGCAGTATCCATTGACTCCCACACAGAGAGACCACTCACTGTGGAGACCTCAGATTCCGACTTTCAAGATTCAGATCCTCCGCCGGCCTCCATTGGCTTGAGCAACATTTTGTTGTTGTTTTTCGCTTAGCTGCGGCTCGTGTATATGAAAATGTCTGTATGTATGGTGTGCGGCTCCTTTTCTTTTTCTGTTTCACATTTTCTTTTTGTTGTTGTTTTGAATATTTTATGAATTGAATTTCGTTATTTTGTTCGCGTATGTTGCGCTGCAAAGTTGCGTCTGTTGGTGGCCTTTGGGCTCCCGCCCAACTCCCAACTCGCCCAGGCCGATGCGAAAAGCTCAGCACGTTCTCATTCAATTATGGTGCGGAAGCGACAAGGCAACATTAGCATTCTTAAAATGTGGCAGCGGAAACTGACGAAACAAACATTTCGGCACCTTTGTGTCCCTTATACAAATACCTTTACCCGCGCCTTTACCTGCCTGCCCGCCCCTTTGGCTTGCCTATTAAGATAGACATTTAAAAACATATTATTAAAGCATTCGCAATTTCTTCATAATTTAATTCGGCATTCGCGCTCCTTGGGTGCTTCGAGCTTTGTCTCAAACTATGTATTTAATATAAACAGTCTCGCACTGCTGCCATCGTTATTATATACAGTAGTCGCCGGGGAATTCGAGTTCGTTCGAGTTTTAAAATATATTTTCTGTTTGCCTTTCTTTTTCGGTGCCTTTCGGCCGAACTTTTTCCTTTGCTGGCCGCTGGGCCAATTTAGATAGCGTCCCTCCCATGGGCATTTTTCTATTTTTTTTATCTTTTAGACGCATAAAATTATATTTTTGTTGGCTAGGCCGTCCGGCGTAATTTGGCCGTTTGGTTTAATTAAAAGTCGGAATTGGACTGTGGGTGAAAGTATTCACATTTCTATTCAATGCGAAAACTCGACGACCTTATTAGAATGGCAGTCTTCTACTCTGCTAAGTGTGATTATTATTATTTGTATATTTTATTCAGCCCTATTCACACACACACATTCTTTCATATATTGTATATATTCAAAACAATATCTCATATCTAGTTGGTGTGCTGAGCTGAGCTATGAACATCGTTTAATGACCTTGTAGAGTCAATTAGTTTAGCTTAACTAGTATCTCCTCTCACGATTCTCGGTTTTTTTTTCCAAAAATCCCTCTATAGATTTTGTTTATTTTGGGCTTATCAACGATTTTCTTTTGCAGAACTCGCATGCTAAATAAAAAATTAACCAAAAAGGCAACTCAAAATTTTAAACTAAATTCAGCTAAACAAAAATAAATAGTGAACTTTACACTTGTAAAAATTTAAAACACAGCTACTAAATACATAATAATAATAATACCGATAATAAACACAATTGTGATTCATAATAACTGAAAAGAAACTAACAAAAGCTAAAACAAAGAAAACAGCATTTAAATAAAAACGAGCAAACATAATTTAAACATAAAGCAACAAGGGAAAAAGCACAACAAACATCAATTAAAGAAAACAATAATATTTTTTGAAATTCGACACCAAGTCTTCGCTGCAAGGCGCATATAAATTATTACAACATACTTCCAATAGATATATATGTATATGTATATGTGTATGGACTCTAGTATTATATATTATAGTATTATATATGCAGGCAAGTGCAGTGAGAGAATTTAAATGCTGCCAAAGCGAGAACAACTGCAACCAGAACCGGAAAATGCAGAGTAGTTTCAATAGTCGTAAGGCGTTGTAGTTCGCAACCGGAATCCAGATACGATATTAATAGTTGTTAATAGTTAATTGTTGTTCTTGTTAGTTATCGCTGCGATTGAGTGATTCAGTGAATAGCTAAACTTAGATAAATTAGGGGAGACACGATAGAGCAATTAACTGTCAATAGAGCAGGAAATGCAAGAGGAGCTGCACAAGCTACGGAAGAGCCACCACATCAAACAGAAGCACAAGAAGAACAAGAGCAGCATATCAGCAGGCTAAAGGAACAGATAAAACAACATTTACTCGCGTCAATCCTCGCCACCGCCACCGCATCGATTGCAATGCTCTGGTAGCCAAGACAGTTTTACCGTGGATCACTACTGTGGCGGCGGCGGCGGCGGTGACTCACAGGCTGCAGCAGCAGCGGCAGCATCAGGAGCGGCGGCAGCGTCGAGTGGTCAATGGTCAACAGCGGGCGTGACAGCATCCGGCGGCGTCGGCATGTGCCAGCATCATGGGCTCACATCACAATCGTTGATGTCCGGTGGCTGTGGCTCGCACATGTCTCTGTTGGGCGGCGGCGGCGGCGGCAGCAGTGGCAGCAGCGGCATGAGCGGCAGCGGCGTCGGCAGCAGTGGCCAGGGCATACCAGTGGCCCAATGCTCTGCTGCTGATGTTGCTATGCTGTCGGGCCATTGCCGCAGCATGAGCGGTCTCAGTTCGTTAAGTATGTCAGCGCCGCCCTGCCCGCCACCGCCGGCGCTGTTTAATCCCTGCAGTTCAGCGTTGTCCCTTCAGCAGGCGGTCACCTCGCGCTGGGGACCGCGCACCTCCTGCCCCGTGCATAGTCCGTTTCGTGTGCGTGTACCCAATGGCTCCATATGCTCCGGACACCAGGTGAGCCACACACACACACACACACATTCTCGCAGCGTCTGCCAAGGAGTGTGGGACTGCTGTACATATATATATACTAGAGACTGTGTCTAAAATCCGTTAACTAATTGCATTCACCTAAAAAGCAGCCACAGCTTGCCACAAAATGTTTTGCGCCTTTGAGTTTCATTTCGTATTTAAATTGCTTTAGAAGCCATATGTAGCCACATATGTTTGTAAATCAACATAGCTGTACGATATATCATTTCTTTTTGTCTATGTGAGTGTGTGTACCCAACTGCTTACACAACTACGTATTCTGTTCTGTTCTCTTCCCACCTGCACGCGCCACTGTTTGCTTGGACCCGGACCCGTACACAGGTAAGCAAATCCGTACCGGAAACCAAGTGCCCAACACATTTGGGCAACAGCCGAAAATGTGTCAACGACATGTAAGATTAATTCATTTGGCTGACCCACGCGCAGGCACATAAAAGTCTAAGCCACAAGAGGCAAACACACACACACACGCATACAAATACACGCACACTAACACACAGACACCAATACACATACACATACACATAGACACTTGTCACATGGGTGGCTCAATGCTTTCTGCAAACACTTATAATGGGATGTTCTGCTGCCTCTTTATTCGAAATACTATACATTTGTATAACTATCTGATATAGACTATATACATACTGACTTGAAATAATATTATGATATCATGCAATTTAACTATATCAGTTTGAGGACTGTTCAAGTCTTGTGTACTATATTCACTTGTGTTTTGAGCAAGGAATTGAGCGAATATTTTTCATATGCAGTCTAGAATTACCTTATATTATAAAAAGATCGGATTTTGACAAGTAAAGTCCATATCATACAGGATAACTGATTCAAGATAAATTTATGCTAATATTCTTAAAGATGGAAAGAAATAGAGTCGATTATTGCTCCAGATTAGCGTAGACAAACGTCGCGTTTAAAATACTTTGTATTCCGGCACAATATGCCTCAATTCTAATAAGGAAACTGCACATACACAGCACAAAGAACCCGCGTATATTTAGTGACTCGCATAGTTTTGCAAATTATATAGAGTTCGATTCACATGATTGCCCAAGCGTCACGCAGCGAACCCAAAGCTGGGCGCCGGGTTTCGTATCCCAAATCAGTGGCAGGCGTAGGATTTGGTTGACTGCCCCCGAAAGTAGGCAGCACAAAGCGCAGAGCACAAAATAAACAATCTATATGAAAAGAGAAACTAAAAAAAAAAAAAAACAGAAATGAAAATACCATTAGCTCCATGACATTAATGGGGGGTCTATTAGAATAGTCGGTGCTCTGTGACAATTGCCGTTTAGCGCTGTTTCTCTGCCAGGGCGTCAAATTGAATGTCACTAATGCAATTAGTTCACACAAAATAATTCTCTTCCACTCGATTATGGCGCTTAATATGCCTGATGTCAGTTGTATACATAATATACTGTATATTTTCTCCCTTGCCTTTTTCCTCTTTCACTCTGTTTGTGTGCGTGTACGTGTAAATATATTTATATATATATGTATTTATTATGAACAATTTCGAAATGCACACACACAAAAGCGAGCAGCGACATCATGAAGCAAAAAAGCGAAGCGGAGCGTCGTCATATGCAAAGTAGGCTGCGCAACAAACCATTACGCCTTTCAATTTCTGTGGTGGGCGGGGCAAATTTACATAAATATTACACAAGCACAAGCAAGCAGCAATGATGATGGGGCTAGACTCTGGGGCAGCATTGCAAATAGGCTCGTTATGCCGTCTTGTCGGGGCCATCACGGCGGTCGGGGAGTTAATTCGAAGGCGATGCTGGCCCTTTTTTGCCAGATCATCCGGCCTGAAACTGTCGGCGCACTACCTAAAGGTGTGGCGGCATCCTCAAATTGACGGGATATTCATGTAGATTGTCCGAGTTTTAATGTCGCTTATGTGGCTGTGGCAGGGAGAAAAAGCACTCGTGAGTTTCTAAACCTAGTTTATGGAATGTGATGCAAATGAATTACTCCTTCCACGGTCGCGTTTATTTAAAAGTTTTTACTAATAAAAAAAACTTTTTAGTTTTGTTCATAGCCAAAGTATTGAATCTACCAAGCCCAGCGCAATGTGCTACGAAAGAGGATAAAAGTCTCTTAAAATAGATTCTGCATGTACTGAACATAGTTATTTCTTATATGCAACGTTTCTATGCTTAACATCCTTCTGTCTGTCAATTGAGATAGTCGCGTATTTATACGCAGTAGAAGTTATTTGCTTTCTTTCTCAAACTATTTCTCTATTAACTATTCTTAGTTTATTTCTTTCTTTACTTCTTTAATCAAAAGTAAAAATGATTTCTGCGTAAGCTAAATACTTTAGCCCATTTCCCCATTTTTAAGCATTTATTCTAATGCTCCACTTAGCCTCTCATTAACAATTGAAGTCTATGTGGACTGTGTTCAGTCTGATATGCTTTCTCAACTCTTTTGCTATTGTAGAGCAAATCAATAATTATCGTCTATAATATGGTTGCCCACTTTTGTACTGTGAACTCAGTTCGCGTGGCGGCGTTGTCTCGCATTGTTATTCTCGCCTATTTATTGGTCTTTGGGCAAGCGAGAGTCCGTTGTGCATCTGCCGTTTTATGATATTCGTGGCCAGCGGACTGAATAAATATTTCAATTTCAATAGCTGTTTTATACCGAAATGCACATTCCAAATGTGATTGCAATTGCAAAAACAAAAGCCTAGTAGTTTGCTTTTATATAACTTTTACGTGGGTTTTGGGAATAATTTTTCTTTGAAACTTTTTAATGGTTTAAGGCATTCTTTAAGCCTCTTTTTAATGGACCCTGACCGTTGGAAAGTATTCCGTTTGAGTGCTGCTAATAGCAGTCAGCCTTTTAACTATTCTCAAAAGTTTTGGAGAAACTTCTGAGCTGCGAAAAGTATCTGGTCGTGTGTGTATATGCGTGCTGTGCTGGGCACAGAAGACAGTAGATTTTTGGCTTCTACATTATTGGCTTAACTTGCATGCAAAAAGGAAAAGTGCCCAACTGACAAACGGACGGAGTGACAGACAGACTCTGCTGCCTGCTTGCCTTGACACTCTTCATTTGTGAATGCGTTAATTGCGCAAGCAAGGAAAAAGACGTAGGCCCAAGCACTTCCCTACCTAAGTGTGCATGTGTGTATGTGTGTGTGTGTGTGTATGTGTGTGTGTGTGTGCATAACACATATGTATTTATGTGTACACACACTCGCTCGCACTTACAGTGGGGCCAGCCGCTGCTGTTGCCATTGCTGTTGATGATGATGAACAGGCACAATGGCATGAACAAGCAGTTAGAGGCAGTTCCAGCAACATCAAACAACAAAGGCGATTACAACGCCAAGTGTGTACATTATTTTGCAATTTAGCATCGCACACAAGCACATGGACATGCGTACATGGTGCTCAGCTTTTCATCTTCTCCCCTTCTCAAGGCGAGCAAACACGAAGAAGCTCTGCAAAAACAACTGCCAACCACTGACACAGAAAAAAATCAACAACAAAGTCGAAAAATAATTAGTTTACTTGTTACAAAACTCAGTTATCGCCCTTTGTGTCACTGCGTTGCTGCTCTAGTTGGAATTGAATGAAAGGAAACACATGCGGACAAACCTGCCCATATAACATATAACAGCGCAAGTGTTGAGTGTGTGATGTAATATAATAAACACGAAAAATGTGGGCAGTGTTAAAATATGGTGCAAAAAGTGTTGCCTAACCAAAGGGCGCCGCGCAAAGATGGTGTCATTCACAGCATCTATGAGTTTCTTCTTTAATATAATAACAGCCAGATAGAGAGCGCAAAATAGAGAGAGAGAGAGAGAGAGAGAGAGAGAGAGAGAGTGAGCGAGAAAGGGAAACCCAAACACTTGGTATCTTGAATGGATTCATGTGTGGTTTTCTTGCACTGACTTCATTGTCCTGCCCCTGCCGCTTGCAGTTGCCTATCGAGCAACAGGAAGAAGTTGACATACCGCAGATAGATGGCGCTGATAAGTGCATAATGCATACACACACTAACACACGTATAACGGAAATTTGTGGTTTCCAAGTCAGTGTCTATGTGTGTGTGTGTGTGTGCATCTGATGTTTGCCAACAATAATAAGCGGCTTTGAAAGCAACCGCAACAACCACCGCAACAAATCGGGCGAAATTTTCGTCTTTCACCATTGTTCGAAATTTGTAGTTCTTTTTTCTTCTTCATTTTGGCTGATGTTGGGCATCAAAATTGAATGATTTGTGTCTGACAGCAGCGGGCACAAGGATGCGGGATGCGGGATGTGGGTGGGGGATGCGTGACGAGCGATGCGGGATGGATGGAGCTTCGTAACAGAATACACGGCGCACAGGATACAGATGACAGCGCTACAACGGCGCCAGAACCATTGTTCAGCTGATAAGGCAACTGAGCATATTACCTGCGTCAATCAACGTAAAGGTACATTGATGTACGATGATGTACTGCTTGGCTGTGCGCTGCATGGCCGAGCCGACCGGTTGCGCTAATAGACAGGATATATATGCTGGCAGTATTAAAAGGGCAGTGAGTCGCCGCTCAATTACCGTGACATAGTCGTACGGTGAATGTTGTTTATGGAGTCCAATGTTAACTGTAAGACTGTGTCTCGGTGGTTGTAGCCAAACAACAGCGACCCAAAACACTTTGACAGGCGGATGTGAAAACCGTTTTCAAGTTGTGCCCCAAAACTAAGTGTAAAGTTTCTTTTGTGAATTTTAAGTTTTGCTGCTGTTTTTGTTGTTTTTTTTTTTTTTTTTCATTGGTGTGTGATTGGGTTGAGTCGGGTTGGGCTGCTTCCCGCGTGGCGCTGTTGCGTTGGTTGCCAGCTTATCAGATGTCACAAACAGACATGGCAGACTCTCTGCTGTGATGCCATCACCCTTAGCACCCAATCTGACAGGTTGACAGGAGCTCGCTCAGTCAAGAAACAACCTGGAAGAATTTTTCATTTCGCGAATTAATCATGCATATGATGCGTGCTCATTAGACCATATGGTGGGTGGGTCCTGCGGTTTTGCTCTGTGGGGCATGCGCTTACATGTGTACATGTGTACGTGTATGTGTATATATGTGCTTGTACGCTGTCCTGTGGATTTCCCAAAACTTGCGCCTGGCTGCGTCTGTAAGCTGCTCACATCGGTCGCTGCAAGAGCGTTGATAAGGCGCCAAGTGTCATAACTATGTGAACGAGGAACGGCCATCAGCTGCCAGTTGAATAGCAGAAGAACGATAAAACGTGCGGGCCAGACCATAAGATTAACTGACTCACTAACTGACTGCATGACTGACTGACTGACTGCCTCACTGGTTGGTCTGGCTGGCTGGCCGCACGTTGTACTAATTAAAATTCGGCATTAATCCAGATGATTCAGCTGTCAACGTCTACCCGGATGACTGTAGTTGTCCCTAATGAAGCCAGATGCGTCTGCTGATGCTGACGCTGATTCTATATACGGTGCCCAACACCAGCTTTTCAGCTCCTCCGTTGCGAGTGCCCTGACCAGCCCGTACATTATGTACGTGTGTAATTGAACCGTGGCTTGGCATATTAAAGGGCGTAATACGGCAGCAAAGTTTCAGTTTGCGTTGTTTTTGCAACGGGGTTTGATGCTTTGTTGCTGCTGCTGCTGCTGCTGCCAGTAATGTGTAATTATTAAAACCAACAAATAAGTTTCATGTGGTCGGCGTGAGGTTTTTGTGGTTTCCACGTTCATTCGTTACCTCATCAACTGGGCGGATAGGTGGTTTAGGGCAACGTTAGCAGAATGGTCAGCCAGTTAGTATGAAACACTATGGCTGTTGGCTGCCTGTTAGGAGGCTTAAGAGGTATTAAATTGAGAGAATCTAGAAATAAATTAAGTACGGGAGACAACAAATATATATATTATTATTAGTATTCTTCTTTCAAATGTAGCAAAATGTGAATATATTGACTTGGACTTACTTTTTATAGCCTGAAGCTATTCAATATTTAATGAGACTTCACTATCTCTTTTTATTCCACTGGGTTTTTACATTCTTCTGAGAATTTGTAATCAAATATGTTCGGTATTATTGCGAATTATAATCTTTAAAATCTTTCATTTTGTAGTCTCAGCTAATTTAATATTAATTTGAATCGATTTCTTTTCGCCCAGACTTTCCAATTAATATAATCTTTGTTTTCGTTTAGCAAGCGTTTGGCGAAAACTTGGCGGATTTTTTCGTTGTTAAGCTGATGCCAACCCTGTTAGGCAGTGTCTTAAGCTGTGTTGGGCTTTATTTTGGTGCAGCTTCAGCAAATTTTCTACTAAATACACACACACACAGGGGTATGCAAACAGCCAAATGCGAAGTCAACGATTGTTTAGGATCAGGCGGGCATAGGGTAAGCTAACATCTGCATATTGTGCGCCTCGTTGGGCAGCCTGGCAAGGCACACGACTGGTATCAGCTGCTGACCGAGTATGTGTTGGGGAAACTTTAACAAGCACTTAAGTATTAATCATGGAAATCAAAGTCAGCTGCGGGTTAGGCACACGCACCAGCGGTGTGAGTGTGTATGTTTGTGTGTGTGTGGGGGTCTTGGCTTTGCCCAAAACTTTGTTTTGCTGACGTTTGCCTTGGCTATCAATGTCACAACCTCCAGAATTCAGATTCTGTGTCGGGGAGCTGGCGACGACTAATGAGGCATTAAACCAAACTGCTCAACTTTTCGCCTGTCAAGCGTTTATTAAATTTACCGTTTTATTGGTCCAACAACTTGGTGTTAACTATGGGCGGTCGCTTGTCCAGTGGGCGTGCCGGGAGGCAGGCTTTAACTGAAATCAGATTACGTTGTTTACCACTTACTTCCAGCGGTTGCACAGTCAACCGGGCAGCAGGCAGGCAGCTAGCCAGCTAGCCGGGCAGCAGCAACAGCCACAGCCACTCCCATTTACATGAAAGCTTGCACACCGAGCTCTCGTACTCGGTTCTCGTTTCCTGAGCCTGCTGCCACATTTAAATAGTTGCGAAGTTCAGCAAATTTTATTCCAAGTACGTAATTTCATTTCGGAAATTGTATTAACCATTTATTTTGTCGAATTTGCTGCAATGGATGGGTAAGGAATAGGGAATGTGCTTAGCTCGTTTAAGCCAAAGCGACTAAGCTCGATGAAGTTTATTTTGCATGAATACGATAAACTGATGCAAGTTCTGGTAATTGGATATAAAAGTTTACCAAGCAGCGTTGTCTTAATCAGAAATACAAAATGATTGCCGCAAAATAAAAATTATTTTGTACGAACTCAGTTTTTAGAAATTTGCAATACAGTTTTCAGTGGAAATGTAAATGCTTGCAGAAGCTTAAACAGAAAACTCTAAGTAGCTTAAAGTATTAAAATGGAAAATTTATTTGAGCGAATGTTTATTTTGTTGAATTCTATATAAATGTTGATTGATATTCAAGTGCAGTACAAGAATGTGCTTACGGCCAAAAATCTACTAAATTCAACTCAAATTTAAACTCTTTAATATCTGTTCAGTTGAAAGCGACGCAGACACTATAGAATTGCTCCCTTTGTAAACAAGTACTCACACGATGTAACACAACTCACTTATGTACATATGCCTAGCAGAATATTGATTTTATTTATTTCTCAATCAAGTGTGGATTATGACTTTGCCTTTTTTATTTACTCTTCTTTGCCCTCTCAAACTTTTCTCTATTCTGATACACTTAACAATTTGTTAGTATGAAATATTCAAGCAGTTAGGCAGCATTAGAGATATTTCTTTGACGGTCAAGCGTATTAGGTTGCTGCGAATTGAATCAAATTCACAAACAAATATACAGTATATAAATATTCTCACTCAACCTATTGGCAGCAAGCACGAGGGGCAGCTCTACGCATGATACATGCCTGAAAAATTTCATATTTCGATTTACTTCAGCGTGGTGGCAACAAATCACAGTAAGCTAAAAGCATTTTGAAATATTTATGCATTCGGCATTGCGGATGTTTGTCCGACGGGAATGCCAAGTGATGGCGATTGTGATTTTGCCAGTAGCTCTGGAACTGTGACATTGACAGTGACAGTGACGGCGAAAATGTGAAAGGAGCTTAAACTTTGCAAAAGTACTCAAAGCACCAATATCGAGGCGGAAAGGAAGAGGGCCGGGCCAGTGAGGCGGCGCCAAATGGAGAGTAGTAAAAAGCCAATTTACTTTTAAGCAGCGCCTAAAAGTGAGCAACGAAGAATGCTTCCATCGCTGTCAACAAATACAAAACCAACTAGTGACAGACCAACTAAAAGGCAACTGCGGTTCCTTCTATAAGGCTGGAGCTGCGTCTGTGTCGGAAATGAAACGTGCAACTGTGGAACGTGCGAGCGAGAGCGCTGCAAGTACGTGCCTGTTGTGTATGGCTGTGTGGGTGTGTGTGTGTGTCAGTGTGTGTGTCAGTCAGTGCCTGTTTGTGTGTTTTTGGCATTGAGTAATCATCAACGTTGAAAATTGCTTTTTTTTATGGAGCCACCCACCAAAGCGCTGACATGGCCTAGCTATACTTAGCATATGTATAAGTACATATCAGAGTGTTTGAGTGTGTGTGTGTGTGTGTGTGTGTGTGTGTGTGTGTGTGGATGTGTTTGTGTGTGGGACTCGTTTGAGTAGGTGTGCGACATGCGTGCGACGCAGCATGGGCAGGCAGTAAAATCCTTTTTTATGACCCAGTCGCTCGCCCAGTCGAGGTCCTGCCAATGCGTATGCTTTTGTGTGTGCGTACGTATGCGTGTGTGCGTGTGTGTGTGTGTGCGAGGGTATTACGAATTCTACGGCTGGCCTCGTCTTGCTATCTTGCGGTTTGTCGGGGACGCCGCACAAATTAATTTCGCAGCATATTCAAAGTGTTATTAAACATAATTTATTAAAAACGAAATTGTATAAAGTCAAGCCGTTGCTCTCATAGACTGAGTCCCTGCCAGAGGCAGAGGCTGCTGCAGTCGAGGGTGGTAATAAATTTTTGTAATTTTCGTTGTTGTTATTTTTGGGCAGGACTGAGCTGAAGAGCTTCATGGCTTGGGATTGGATGCGTACCGTGCTCGGGTTCGAGTTCATGGGGTTCATGTGCGTGCCCCTGTCACTGCCGAACAATACTTGGAAAATGGGCGGCTTACTTTTTTCGTTCGCTTCTTTCTTGGCAACAAATGTTGCCAGTTAATGTTGTAAACAAGTTGTGTGGGCGTTCGACCGCGCTTGTGTGCTTGGGTTATGATATATGAGACAGGCATAGCAAATCGGAAATTTAATTTCCACAGAAAGTGGCTTTGTAATGGCTCTTAGCCGCATAATAACTGGCAGCTTAATTGCCGGCCATAATTTTGAGTGTCGCCTTCAGTCGTCCTCCTTCGGCCAAAGCCCAGAGTTCAAAAAAAGAAATTTAACAAAAGCATCCTTTTTTGCCGTTGTTTGATAGGCTTTGCTACATACACACGATGTTGTTGCCCGGGACGTGTATGGAGAGGAGGCGCTGCGCGTCACTCCCCCGCCAATGGTGCCCTTCCTCAATGGCGATGAGCTGGACAACGTGGAGGGCGGTGAGCTGCAGCATGTGACACGCGTACGTCTCGTGCAGTTCCAAAAGAACACCGACGAGCCCATGGTAAGTCGAATTGTTGCCGCAATTAGCCAATGTCATTCGAACCCCTCTGCCATTTGCCATTTGCTATTTGCCATTTGCCATTGGCCTTTTCGCTGCCGCAGGGAATCACGCTTAAAATGACGGAGGACGGACGCTGCATCGTGGCGCGCATCATGCACGGTGGCATGATACACAGACAGGCCACGCTGCACGTGGGCGACGAGATACGAGAGATCAATGGTCAGCCGGTGCAGCATCAGTCAGTGGGTCAATTGCAACGAATGCTGGTAAGCTGTGTGTCCCCTTTGAGATAACATACCGTGTGCTAAGTACGTTTCTTTCTTTTGCGCAGCGCGAGGCACGTGGTTCGGTTACCTTTAAAATAGTTCCTTCTTACCGTAGCGCACCACCACCCTGTGAGGTAAGTTAGATACATACATAGGTTTTGCTGTGATATAAACTTGAAACTTGAGTTGTGCCCTTTAAATGACATCATTTTGCTGTAACTAGAACTCAATGTTAAACCTTTTCAATAATTTAAGCATTCATCAAAATAAACAGTTTTTATGCCTAAACTGCATTCCCCACAAAATAGAATAGATGTTGATAACCTTTGCTTTTTTTTTTGTGCCATGTAACATGTATGGCCTCGAGCCAGAATACATAATTTGACAGGCAAAAACTCAGCCCTATTTTAGCACATCGTAAAATATAAACTGCGGTCATTTCAATTAGTTTTATTATTTATTTCATTTTTTTTTCGTGGCTGACATGCATCAGTCAAATTTAGCTTTAAATACGTTTTAATGCCTGAACTTGCAACAAATGTGAGTGTAAATCAGACAACTGAGATAGATACATATGAATATATGTACATGCATACAGTCATGGCAGAAAATAATTAAATTCATTTATTTATGATAGCCCAAAGGATTTTGTGTTAAGTTACATTTGATGCCAATTCTAAATTAGATGAGGAATCAGTGAATCAGCAATTTGCTTTGTGAAATTTCGTGTAGTTCGGTTTTGTAATTGGCATGAAACATAATTCCTGCCTATGGTGTGTTTGTACTCCATAAACACACGTATGATTCGAGTAATATTCAATTACTTTGAAATTCACGAGTGGAAGCCAATTATGTAATTATATTGTTGAACATTAACATGATTCCTACTCACTCTTCATCCTCCCCCTAACACACATGCAGCTTTTCAGGATAAGACCTGCTCCAGTGCTTGTAAGTATCACACTCAGACAAATCAATACATATATAAAGCATGAAAGAGACACATGCATCCATATCATACCAATGCCCACACATACATATGTTAATGCATACTTAATTAGACTCAATACAAACTTGAAAATTTGATTAATTAACAAACGTTGCTACAGTAACATCAGCATCGGGACTCGCAATGGCAATCGAATGGACTTTGCTTGTCCTGATGCCACTGTCAGTTGCATGCAGATTTTAGCAAAAGAAAAATCCCTGCTAATGGATGGCTGTGTACGCGGACCTCTGTCCGACGAACGCATTAGGGAACTACGACTGCAACGGCATAAGCTAAAAGTGTTTTTGTTGGGCTCTTGTTTTTTGTACAGATTTTTGTTCGGGCACAGTTTGATTATAATCCGCTGGATGATGAGCTTATACCATGTGCCCAGGCAGGCATTGCATTCCAAGTAGGCGACATACTGCAGGTAAGTGCATTAGAGACCGCAGCCAAACCTCTGGCATTTAGCTAATGACTGGCCCACATCATTCTGTTTAGATCATCAGCAAGGACGATCATCATTGGTGGCAGGCGAGAATTGATACGGTGGGGGGTTCAGCGGGCCTGATACCATCACCCGAGCTGCAGGAATGGCGCATTGCTTGCCAGACCGTCGATAAGACCAAGCAGGAGCAGGGTAAGTGTATACTTGAAGCAAGTCCACTTAACATTTCAATAAATACATGTAAAGAAAATATCTGTGTACTATTTATATGTGTAATTGGATGCTAACTATAATCGTATGCTTTATAATTCTATTATATTGGAAAGCGTGTGATGAATTCGTAGTTTACCAAAAGTCATTCTGCAACAGGCAGCGCCCAGCCAACACTAGTACACATGTTCACACACACACACTCACTCGCTCACTCGTTACCGTACATACACACATGAATACTCACACGAGCATTACAAAGGAAAACTATTCCAGAGAATTGCATGCCAATCAAGTAGTTTCAAAAGTTCCCTAAATTTCGTCAAAATAGTACAAATTAAAAAAGAGCCTACGCTTAGATTGAAAGTCTCATTTAAAAAGAGAAGCCTATCTATAGGTAGCAAGTACATATAATATATATTCAAACTCGTGAAATCGTCAATCTCACATTTTCTATAAATATATATATATATATATAAATGTATAACAATGTTATGCAGGAGAGCCGGGTGCTGGATGTTCCGCTCACGCAGATGGGTGTGATGGATCCGCAGGTAGCTAATACTCCTAAGACCCAAGTTAAAAACTATTTGAACAACAACCGAACTCTTAAACGTTTTTTCTTGAGTTTTATGTTTACTCGAATTTCTTTCACGTCACCAAACGTAGCAAAGTTCATTTAAAACGGCACACCCACACCCGATACCTTAGAAAAGTATTCTTACATCATCTCTACACATTATCGGTTCTCCAATTACCCATGCAGAGGTTTCGGTCAAATTTAAATGCAAAAAAGTGTCTTCACTCGCAACGATTCCTTTATATATAATCGATTGTATATTTTATTTAATTTACATTTCAATGAAGCTTTTTTCGATTGCTTCATTACAAATATTTGCTTCTTGATTTATACAGATATTCAAATTTGAGTTTTATTTCATGTAATATTAATGCCAACAAAATCGAGCGATAAATGAATACCTCTGCAAGGATAAAGACGTATAGCAGCATTTCACCAAGAGCACTAATCATTTTCCTCGTTCAATGCTATTAATTAATGATTTCACATGCAGTTCAAGATTTCAGCTTTGACATTTCATATGAATACGCTCATACATAGATGCGCTTTAATTAAATAAACATTTACTCGAATGATAAATCTAGTTCAACGCGTGAAAAGGATGCATGATATATATTTTTGCTTTTTCTTTACAAAATACTGTGAGATTGGTAAAATTATGAACGAATTCGACTGTCATTTAATACGATACTTGTTTGAATTTGCATCTCACTTGCAGCATTTTTAATGCATGTTTTAAATAATAAAATGTTAAGCTGTTTTGATATACTCAACTGCTTCTAAACTCATGGCCTTATGTAACCCACAGTGAACTGTTCCATATTCGGGCGCAAGAAGAAGCAATGTCGAGACAAATATTTGGCCAAGCATAATGCCATATTCGATACGCTTGATGTGGTCACTTACGAAGAGGTTGTCAAAGTGCCGGGTAAGAAACCATTGTTAGATTATTGAATTAGAAAATATAATAATATGGAATGCTTTCTATTTAGTCGGTGATCCGAACTTTCAGCGCAAGACTTTGGTGCTATTAGGCGCACATGGCGTGGGCAGGCGGCATATTAAGAATACATTAATATCGAAGTATCCCGACAAGTACGCTTATCCCATACCACGTAAGTCAACAAGTTGAATCCACGTTCGAATGCATAATCGATAACATCTGATTTCCTTAATAGATACAACGAGACCTGCTAAGCCCGAGGAGGAAAACGGACGCAGCTATTACTTTGTTTCACACGACGAAATGATGGCCGACATTGGTGCCAACGAGTATTTGGAATATGGTACGATTAGCATATGAAATGACTTTATTGCCATTTAGAGTTTGTATTAAAACAATTTGTGTACAAATAGGAACTCACGAGGACGCCATGTATGGCACCAAGCTGGACACCATTCGACGCATACATACCGAAGGAAAAATGGCCATACTAGACGTGGAGCCGCAGGCGCTAAAAATACTTCGTACGGCTGAATTCACGCCCTATGTGGTCTTTATTGCGGCACCATCGCTGCAGAATATTGCTGATGTAAGACTTGAGTTACCCCAAGTGACCTTTGGCAGTTGACATAATTACTTGTAATTGCAGTACGATGGTAGCTTAGAGCGTTTGGCAAAGGAGTCGGATATGCTGCGTCAACTGTATGGACATTTCTTTGACTTGACCATTGTGAATAACGACATTAGCGAGACGATTGCTACGCTGGAATCTGCCATCGATCGGGTGCACACCACACCACAATGGGTGCCCGTGTCTTGGCTCTACTGACAAGACAGTGAGCTGGAATGTCCCGACTGTCTCGATGGCTGCGATTGTGAGTGGGATGCATATACACAGGCGTCCAATGTGGCGCTATACTGAGGACACATACATACACCATTGAAGTATTAAAAAGGCACAAATGCAACACAGCAAACATACATCTAGTGAAGTTGACAGGCGCCTGGCGTCCACTTCCAATACATTCACACAAAACACACACTCACACATTATATATATATATATATATATATATATATAATTGGGTATTATGGGAACTGCAGTCGCAACACAAAAACAAATTGTAAAATCGAAAACAAAAATGGAACCGTATTTAATTTTGAATTTCTGTTATATTATTGTTTATATTTGATGTTTTTAGCCTAAGTTGAATATTATTTTATTTGCCATTCCAGCAAGCCACGCAGAGCGGCTTGCACATTGTTTGTGTTATTATTTTAAATAGTATTTCGTTGAGTATTCATTTGCCAGACAGCATTAAACGCTTATGTAATTTTTGCAGTTGTTAGGTGTTAAGTTAACTTGATCAGCAACAGAAACACTCCAATAAATAGCAAACACAGAATGTATAATGTTTGCAATTGAATTTGCAAATACGATAGAAAGTCTTTTGAAAAGCGAGCGTAAAACGAGTTAGTAAATTATAGCGAACTACGTAATTAAATTTAACTAACATAGAACAAAAGAAATAAACAAGGCGAGCCATTTGAGCTACAGCAAAAACAAGAGGTATATAAAGTTTAGTATGACGTGAGCAATTTCAAGTGTTTCAAACAAATTAAAAACAATTAAATACACTTAATAAAACTAAAGAGAATGTAATACTAATAAACAAACATTTAATAAATTTAACAACAAATGTGCACGGTTTTAAATGCAATAAAACAAAAATTAGAAATACAAAAACAAAACAAAAAAAACAAAAGACAAAAAAATTAATAAATAAATTCGTGAAAATGATTACACTTACATACACAAAGCAAAACTGAAAAACGCATTTGCGAACAAAATTGTTGAAGTTGAATTAATTTAATTAAGATTTATAAAGATGAAGAAAATGCAATCAAACAATATAAGAGAAGTAATTAATTGCCACGGCGTTATTATTATAAAGACAATTAATTAAACAGAGGCAAATTAAAACATAGAGTGAGCACGAAAACCAACACACACACATACACACTTGCATGTACACATACACATGCCAACAATAACACCAACAAACAATATATAGTAAACAGCAAATAATAAAATATACAACAAATCGTCAAGACATGATAAATGTAATACATTTTGAACCACTATTTAGTAAAGAGGGTGCAGGTCAACGCACCGAAATAGAGACACGTAAACACATATATATATAATAAAATATACACATATATTTTTGAGCAACTCAAACTCAGGTTGGATACATTGAAAATCAGACAAGTTGAATAAGATTTATATAGCGAGCGCTTCCTTTTAACCCACAGCCATAAGCAATAACAGACAGCTTAATCAAGTGAACCAAATCAATGTGCCCACAATCCAAGCAAATTAAAATTAAAATTAAAATCGATGAAAAAGAGAAAAAAGATTTAAATAAAACCACCCGATAGCGTCGCAGCTTTAAGTTTTTAATGCTAATGTATTATGTATACAAAGAAATCGTTTAGAAATTACGAGCTCAAATTATTGCAGCAGGAGACGAGTTCATCAGTTTTTACAGGATTGCTGAAGGCACCTGATTTTATAGTCGAAAACATAAGCTCACTCGTTTTTACTTTTATTCAAGTCAACTTTGATTCTCTTTTTTTTTCAATCTAAAAACAAAAACAAAACAAAAAAAAACAAACGATTATTAAACACGATGAGAATAATAAGTCGTGACTCGTGAATACGTTGATTGATCAAGCTAATTTGTAAGTGTAAGAATCGATGCAGTGTCTAGGCGTTGGCTGAATGATCGCATCCAACTGCAGCAGTCGTAAATGCATATGCAACCGGGAGATTGCTGAGCGTCTCAGGATAACCTGCAATTAGATTTCTAAGCTACGCGGAACACTCTTACTTTAGGCCAAAATTATAGCGCCAACACAAACAGAGCAACATATTGGGCAAGCAAAATGCAAACACTTTAAGTCTTACATCTAGAATTAAACCAAAACAAAACAAACAAAAAAAAAAAACAAAAACAAAAAAACAAAATATGAAAAAAAAAACACTAAGCCAAAAGAAAAAGAAAATGAAACGAAAACGTTTAGCAAAAATTAATATGAATGCAAAACGTTTCAATTTATAATCATACAGCACGTTTGGCAGCAATCAGCTATTCAACCCATCTTAATACCTTTCCCATTTGAGCCGGAGCTTATTTTGAGAACCACTAGCCTCCATTCAATCCACCCAATAGTTAATATATGCAGCTACCCACAAGAACTACATGAATAATTCTATGGTTTCAAGATGGTTGAACAATTTACGCATGTACTGAATATGCACAGTGCTTGTCTATTCATTTTACGTTCCGAGTGTAACAGCTGACGACAGGCAGAGATCAGAGATGGGAGAGCAGAGATAGGAGACACGCGATCAGAGATCAGAGAGCAGAGTGTAGCGGGCAGGCAAGCAGGCAGGCAATGTAAATCATAGATGTATTCCCGAAGGAGACGAATCAGAAGAACCTACCCAAGAACAAGAACACAACTACCTACTACCCACGACTAACGCAGCCCAGTGGCCAAATTAACTAAGTAGTACTTATACCTAAATACCTATAGAGTGTATGTATTGTATGTATATTTTGCAGCCCCCAGTTGGCTGGGTGTCTTACGGCACCAATGCTCAAATCAAAATCTTATATTTTACGATAATTGGGTAATATATATGTATGATGTTAGAGACGGGCCCCTTTCCGGCTGGAAGTGTATAACTATAACATTGTTTTTGTTTTCCATTCTCATTATGATTTATTTATTAACATATACATATGTATATGTATATGTATGTATATTTTTTTCATAGCAAATGCGAGCAAATTGTAGCGATATATTAAGAATAATTTCCCATTAAATTTAAGTAAAAATTTATTGTTGATATTGCGTAAATGATGAAATGATGGTATGGAAAACGATACCAAAAACATACAGCCCGAGTGAATTAGAATTTTTCTCTAATTTCGAGAGTTGACAAATAAATGGCAATGAAAGGATGACGATGCATTCATAGGGATAATATTGATACTTATGATCCCCATGTCAATATATACATATATATATATATATATATATATATATATATATATATATATATATATATATATATATATATATATATATATATATATATATATATATTTATGTGTGTGTGTGAAAGGATTGACACTATTTGAGCTATTTGAGTGAATTGTTATTAAAATATTAATGAAATAAGATCGATATGTGCAAATAGTTGAGACGTTAGTAAATATCATTTAAAGTAAATGATGAAAATTACATTATATATACATAGTTTAAACGTGGGATAAAAATAAATACAAATTGAAACGAAAATGGAATGCGAATTACAAATTAATAAAAACAACAAATGAGATAAACACTAAGTCCCGCCTTATTTCATTGACTTGGAGTCTTAAATAACAGTACATATCTAGCTATATATGCATATGTAACATGAGAATTACAAAAACTGCATTCGTATGTATGTATTTGTGCAATTCAGAAAGTCAACCAGTTTCAATGCTGATTTTTTTCGGAAATGGCCAAATGAAGCAAAAAGAACACCCAGTTCTTCTAAGAAGTTGCCAGCTGAATTCAGTGAACTGCGCCGGAGATCGTGACAACTGAAGTCCGGTCGTCATTCGGCGATGTTTCTAATTGAGAAATTTGAAAGACTTCAAATCGCGCCAGCTCGATGTCAAAACAGCTCTTAATTTAGGTCAAATTGCAGTGCATATTTTTCAAGGTAATGCGAATTTGATACTTTCGTTTTTTTTTTCGGATTTGGTTTTTGTTTTTGTTTTTAATTTCAGCTGGAGTGTGTTGACCGGCTAACAGGCTGACGAAAAGTTTTTAATTTCAGCAATTGCTCCACAATTCTATCGAAATGTTGCTCAACTTTAAAAAGCTAAACTGCAATCAGTTACGACAACTCGTTGGACGATCCACGGCCCAGGTCCCAGTTCGAGGTTCGCAGTTCCCAGGTCTCGAGCACTTTAATATGCCAATGTGGAAGCGACAGACGTGATCGGAAATATTAATAAGCGGAAAAGCTGTGGGGGAGCTAGCACCAACACCACAACATACACACACACACACATACACATGAATACATCCATGTGTATGAGCATGTGCATTCATAGATAGGCAAAGAAGACATTTGTGTCATGTGCTATTACCGTTTTTGCGCCCCACTGCGCGAGGAGGGCGAGGCAGGGCAAGGCAGGCGACCAGAACATCTGCCCGACAGTCATTGAACTGCAGCTGCAGCACAGTGGTGCGCACAAACTAAATTACAACTGAAAGTTGATCAATAATAATGAATATAATATAAATTCAAATTTTACAACTGAAATAAAAATCAATAAAATTCAATTAAGTTCAAGTAAAACAATTATATTTTGTATATTGTATATTATATTTTATATATATATATATATTCTGATCAGAAATAAATTTTGTCTTTCTATTAAGCAAAATTTGAAGCCATATTCATGTGAGTATCTTCAAAATAATATTTTGAACATGAATCAACATAATATCTGACTTCAAATGAGTGTTTAGTTTCTCAAATATTTGTAGTTTGCCTACCCGTAATATTTAAATATGTATTTGCCAGCCTTATCTTCATCCACACTACTAATTGAAATCTGCCCATGGCTAATGAATCTAGACCACTGTGCGCTGGAGCGTCGCCGCTCAGCTTATTCTCTCTGAAGCGAGTTTTGGTAGCTGCTGACTGACTGGCTGGCTGGCTGACTTGCTGTTAGACTGGTGGCTGGCTGAGCAGCCCGGCAGCGCGGCAGCCAGTTTCAGTTTTGCTTCGAGTCTGCGCGGTTGAGGTTGTGTCCGTTGTTACGGTTCGTTTTCGAGGTGTAATTGTAAGTGCTTGGAGAATCGATTCCGGCTTTTTAATTGCAATTGGGAGGCACATGTACATATGTGTGTGTCTTTGAGTGCCTGACTGAGTGAGTGCGCCTCTGAAATATTCGTGTCTCCCTCTCTCTCTCTCTCTCTCGCTCTCTCTGTCGGTGTCTCTCTGTGTGGGTAGCCGGAATTTATGTGTGCTATTGCTGAAACTTAAAAAAAAAAAAAACAGTGCGCGCAAATATATCAACTATCAAAAAAATAAAATAAGCTCGAGTCAAGATTAATTGAAATTCGTCTGTAAGAGCAGGCAGCCGCGGCTGGCTTATCAAATTCCGGAAAGATCAGCGACGGCGCCTTTGGCCGGACGCTGTTTTAGTATCTGCTGCGTTGCCTTCAGAATTGTGTTCGCGCACTGGGAGCGACCTTTAACACTCATGAACAGAATACTCATATGAGTATTTAACGATGGCAAACGCGCCTTGTGCATTGGCCCCTGCTGTCAGTTAGCCGCGCGATAAGGCAAACCAGTAGCAAACAAGTCGTAGTCGTCGTCGTCGATCGGCCAATCGGCTCCAGTTGCCTCCGTGCGCTTCAACTACATGTGTGTGTAGAAAAGTCTAACTCAAAATCTCTCTGCTGGCTGAGTGCGTGTCAAAGCTTATCGAAATACGACTACGACAACACATCTCTGTCCCTGTCTGTGTAGGAGCTTCGGCTGCCGGACGGTGTTTCGTGAATTCTTGTGTGCAGCCAAAAATGAAACTGAAATTGAAACTGAAAGATTGTTAAAAACAGCAGCGAAGACAACGGCTTGTGATCTAAGCTCGCATTATGTATGTTAAACGCTTCTCAAGGAAAATTGAGATGTGTTTAAATGTGTGTAAATACCTAGCTTGCATACAGACACACGCATACATATATATACACATACAACTATAGCTATAAACTGCAGACCTCATGCGTGCCCTTCGAGCGATCGCGCTGCTCATCCACCTCCTCGTCCCGCTCCCATTGCAGACATGGCCACAAAAGAGCCCATAAATGCCGCACATAAAGAATCTTCAATTGAGGGACTGACTCGACGCGCTGCTGGCTGTTGGCTGTTGACTCCGTCTCGCCGATCTGGTTAGCTGCCTGCTCGGGCAGAGCCGTCAAACGTCAGAGTCGGACGCAATCGTCAACAATGCGCGCGCGCATTGAATTTTTGATTCGCTCCCGCCTCCGTCCGCTTCTGCGAGTGTCCGTCGCTTGGCTCTCGGTTTCGGCTTCAGTTTCGGTTTCGGTATGGTTTTTTGGTCATTTTGCACAAGGTTACGCGAATGCTGCCTTTGTATGCCTACCACCACAGCATGCCCGAAACATCATTATATCATAAATACAAACGTGATAAAGGCGGCTCTCGACTCTTAAGCTCTGCACAATGGCCAGCGGCGAGTGACAGTGATCAATACGGTGTCACCTATGAGAAGAAAAGAGCCCACATTAGGGGTAGTCAGGCATCGTTAGATATGCCCGTCCATCTGGGCTGCGAAGTAAACAAATATTCGCATAAATCAATCAGTTTTATAACCTCATTTGAGCACCAAAAACAATTAGTGAGAAATTAGCAGCAAAATCGAAACATCGAAACCAGTCCAAGCTCTAATTTATTATTTAATTGAAAATATTTGCCCAAGTGATTAATATTATTATTGGAATTCTCGTTGTAATTGAAAGAAAACAAACTGAAACTAACAGAGATATCTGGGCTGATGAACTTCACTTACTGTAACAGTGATCAGGGATGAAGTGATCTGCATTAGGGGTAGTCCTCCATCTCGATACATATGATATATATGATCCATTAATATTATACGTTCACTCACTCCACGTGAGATCTAATCTCGATCCGCATTAATCGGGTTTCCCTCTTCCCAATTATTTGTAATTGCTGTTCAGTGCTCTGCATTAGGGATAGTCCCGCACAGGGCCTGCCACAGACTGCTTCAGTTTATACACAATTACATCAATATAGAAATGAGTCAAATTCGAAATCGTGCCATTAAACCCCACTCATGGAGTTCTAATAGATCAAAATGATAAACTCGCCCAATGACAATACGATTTAGCGCAATTAAATGGCGCGTTGAACACATACTTTTAGCAGTCGCTGTTTCATCTGAACTGATGCCAGCGAGGTCGTGCTGAACTTAGCATTCGTTGCGTAACCATATTAAAAATGCTGCTGGATTTTAATATATGTACTAGCAAACACAGCTAGTTGGGCAATTAGTTCAGGTATTTACTTGGCCAGCTCGTTTGTTTGCTTGCTCTGCTGCTGATCGATGCGAGTACGTTAGATTGGTCCAGTGCTGCGCCTTTCACAGTTTTGCATGCGCTGGAGTGCTGCACATGCGCACAGGCGCACAGGTGCACAGGCGCAGCGAGTGTGCCGTTGTCCCCCACATGGGGTTCATGGTTCGCTAACAAAGCTCGCATTTTGACCGTCATCTTTGTCGGTCGCTCGGTCGCTGGGCAAACGTTGCGCCTCAGTGCGCTCAGGCGTGACTCATGTAGACATGGCTAACACCCGATACAGCCACCGACACCGACACCGACACCGACATCGACATGGAGTGTTATGGCTAACCTCTTTAGTTTGACCGGTTCATCACGTCTGTTGCGGTTGCTTTAGTATTAGTTGCTGCCACAGCCACAGCTATTGATAACGTCGGTAATTCTAAGCTGCCTTTGACGAGTTTGCGCAACAAGTTGCAATATTGTTGGCATTTGCCGATTTAGCTTCGGCTTACCTGTGCCACTTTTTGCCTTTGTTGTTGTTGTTGTTGTTGTTGTTGTTGTGCGGCTTCCTCGTCCCAGGCAAGAGCTCGACAAACACACAACCGGTTTAAAGTGGTGCACCGAATCGTTATAAAATTTTACGAAGAGCACAAAAAGTATATCTTGAGGAAATAATTTGCATTTGGGGAGAGACGGCGACGGCGACGGCGACGGCGACAGCAAACACGATCTCTTTCTGATCCAATTCGTATATCTTTAGATCTCTCTCTCTCTGGCGTTCAAGTGTGCGTCGTGGCTAATTGCAGCGACAGCCACTTAAGTGGCTCATCTAGCTGCAGGCCTCACGCCTCACCTTGGCTCGGTTCAAGTTCAACTCGGTTACCGGTTCACGGCCAATTAGAGCCCGCAGCTCTGAAGAAGCTGCCCGACGGAGTCAGTGGGCATAAATTATCGTCAAATAGCAAATAGTAAATGTTTTAACGACTGCGACTACAAACTAGTTAGTGAACGCTGAGTCGCTCACTCCCCCCCTCTCTCTCTCTCTCTCTCTCCGCTTGCAGTCCCCGTTGCATGCCGAACGAGAAACAGCTGAGCGATGAGCCCGAGCCCGAGCCCGAGCCCGCGGCGGGGCCTCTTCTGGCTCTGGCTGCTGACCCTGGGGCTCCTCGTGCTGGCGGCCAGTGGCAGCCGCGAGTCACAGCTGCGCATAGGCAAAGCCATCAACATCTTCCTGCGCTACGGCTATCTGGGCATATCCATGCGCGTCATACCCCTGAACGACAGCGCCGAGAGCGAGCGCTGGATATTCAAGGAGCCCACTCGCAACATATACAAGGTGAGTACACGCTACACATAAGACCCATCTCGCACTGCAAGCCACACTTCAGCCTCCAATCAGAAATAGGAACAGTCACTAATAGTATTACTAATGGCCCACAGCAGACAGCTGTTGTTGTTGTTGTTTGTTCGTTCGTTAAACCGATTTCAAGATCAAAGAAGTTAAGCCATATAACATAATGATATTCCGAGCAACTGAGTTGATCGAAGAAGAAGAGGAAGTAGAAGTCAAAGCAATTTGAAATGAGCTCGCTGGCATTTCCGGAGTGGGAGATCCATTTGCATTTTGTTCAAGTCTTTATTGTGTGTAGTTCTTAGAAGCGTATACTAACTAACTAGTTATGTATACTAAAATACTTGTGTGCTTTGTCTTTGCAGAATATGAGTGAGCTGTCGGAGAGCCAGGAGTACACGGCGCCTGGCATATTCCACGGCGACTTCCACATGGAGTTCTGCGAGAACCGTCGTCAGCTGTTCCAGGCGTATTTCCGTGACTTCACCATTGAGCGGCTGGACAAGCCGTGGGAGGCGTTTACGGGCGGGTGGTTCCCGGACAACGCGGCCAAGAAGCTGGGCATCAACACGTCCTTCATAGTGGGCGACTACTCGTACGTGCTGGTTCGCGTCGTGCGCTTCCGCGAGACGGGCAAACTGAACTCCGAGATCCCGATCAACCAGCCGCTGGAGGCGGAGGTGCAAGCGCGCGTCCAGCAGCTGCAGGTGGGCAACCTGACGTCGGCGGTGCGGTTCATGGAGTCGTTCGGCACGCACTACGTCAACTCGTACACGACGGGCAACTCGCTCTACCAGGTGTTCGTCTACAGCCGCAAGAACTACAAGATGATCAAGGAGCGCATCAAGAGCAAGGGCCTCAACGGCCTCTCCAAGCTCGACCTCTACAACTATTTCGCGCCCTGGTTCGCTGAGCACCTCGGCCAGATCCGGTCGGCCAGCGCCAATGCCACGGTGGAGCGCTGGGCGCGCCGCAAGCTGCAGTACGAGTACTACGTGGTCAAGTACGTCACCCTGCTCAAGCTGCACGGCAACAGCACGCTGCTGCGCTCCCTCGACAGCTTGCTGGGCAACGACGCCATCCTGCAGCTGGACCTGAAGGCGGTCAACGTTGTGTTCAGGGACCACCCGCAGAAGCAGAGCTGGTTCCACGAGGTGCTCGACAACAACATGAAGCTGTGGGAGCTCAACCTGCCACTCAACCACCCAAGTCGATAGCCCAGCCCGAGTCGGACCAACGATTAGTTACTCTAAAGTTCCTCAATGCATGTTGTGCACGCAGATGGCGCCCCAGGAGCTGCTGGCGTCATGGATCCACGTGTAGCCTACATAGATGTATAGATCGATTCATATGTACGTAGTTAAGTTCTCTAGTGCGTAATTACTGTTTTGCCTGTGATAGCTTTTAGATAGTTTAATGAAACCCTTGCAACTGTGCCCGCATCACGGTTCACAGCCCAACATTCTGCATTAAAGCAGTCAACATTTTGAATATGAAAAGCGAACTGTTTATTTTTATATACGTAAGGGGATGCCTCAAACTGGAATGTTTTACTGGAATTTTTAATTATTGATTCTTAAAATTTCAAAATAAATTCAAACAAAATTCTTGCATTTAACTCTTCGTTGAGTTCGGGCGCCATTGCTAAATAGTTTATTGGTTTGAAGCTTCGCTAAACTGTTTGAGTTGTTTCGAAGTGTGCTTAATTTGTGTAATCGAATTTCGAACTAACTTCAGTTCGACTGACTACAGCGTTAAGTTATTTGATATAATTGTTGAGTACTAAAGTGGTTTGAAGCTTCGCTAGCATTTGAGATGCACCGCAGAGAAAGTATTTTATGCACTCGAAATAACTCTGCTGGTTGAGTGTCATTGGTGCACTATTTCGTTAGGTTATTTAAAGCAAGTGTTGAAATGGTTCGAAACTTCAATAACAGTTTGAGAAGTTCGAGAGCGTATGTATTTGCTAGGCTTTCGAAGTAAATGTACAGTTTAGGGAAAACTGTTGCACAACTGCAAAAACCGTTCTCAGTCAACAGCTTTCGAGCTGCCATTTAAAATTAATATGTTTCAGAACCAAGTGCAGAATCTCTCCACTTGTGCTGCTCATGTGTGTCTTTGCTAAACGAACTTAGTTCGAAATTCCTTTTTCACATCAAATGATTATGAAGCTTCTCTAAAGAGGGAAACAATATTTTGCAGTGTTGATCAACAGTTGGACAGATAATTAATTATGTAAATAAAAATACTAGGGATATTCGTAGATCGAAAATTAAGTTTCTATTGAATTTTTAAATAAATTATTTTTTAAAGAATTTTATTTAGTAAGTTTCGTTATTTTTTAGTAAAAGAAAATGTTAACGAAACTAAAGTTGGGAAGCTAAATCGAGGATAAGTGCATTTAGGAGTTGAAACCCAAAACCTTTTGCTGGCAGGCGGGCAGCTGGAACAGGAGTTGGCCAATAGAGCCATCAAGGGCTCGAATGCAGCAGTTGGCAGCGAGCTGAGGGCCAAACTTCGGATTGCTAGCGGCAGGCAAAGGCAATCAGTCAGCTGGCTACGCATGTGAATATGTTGGTGATTGGTGGGATGGGATGGGTAAGGGGAGGGGGCTGGAGCGGGACTCTGGGTCTGGGAATGGGTATGGAGATGGAGATGGCATTGCTGCGACGGCGAATACGCTGTTGATAAACTCATCCATCTCCAATCCACTTACGAGCGCAAATATTTACACAATTTACTCGAAAACGGAGGTATGAGCATATAATATTTCCAAAAACGATGGCAAACACACACACACACGCACACATGCACAGGCGCATATAGTCACATATAGACAACTATGGCCGAATGTTTGGCAGTTAGGCAGAGCAGAGCGAGGCAGAGCGAGGCAGAGCTCGGCACAACAGCAACAAACCTCAATCATTAGACAGACACATTTCGGGCATTGCAAATCAATGATGATGACTCGGGCGGGAGAGGCGCATAGTATAGCCCATGAATGAAATCCGAGGCCACTCGAGCATGCCAAATGGTCTATACTCTGGATGCGTGTGTGTGTGTGAGTGTGTGTGTGTGTAAAGTTCTAAAACAGAGCGAGCAGCAAGCAAATCAACTATGTACATAATACATATAAAGTATGTGGGAATCGTTATGGAGTGTGCCTGAGGATGGTGTCGTCGGAGTGGTGAAGCCTCTATTCCTATATATATATGTATATAGTATATGTATATGCATAAGCAGCGATCGGAGGCAGCTTAAATATAATGGCTGCCTGCCAGCATTTGTGTCCGGCCGAGTCGCTCCAATCGGCCAATTGCCCGAGCAACTACTCAGCCAAATTGGAAATGGCCATTGGCCATTGGGGTGCTCGACTCGGCTTTGGCTATGGAATTGGAATTAGAGCCGGGACGCCCGACACTGCACTGGGTTGATTGGTGGTCAATGCCAAACATCAATAATAATTCCATAAATATAATTGGGGAGAGCCAGCCGCAGTCGCTCTGATTGAGCTCTTAATTGCACTGCATTGTCACTGCCAAGACATCCGCCCATCCGCCCATCCGCCCGTCCGCCCGTCCTTCCCGCTTTAAGCTATTTCATTTGCCGAAGTGCTGCTCGAATTAAAACTCTTGACATCCGATAAATAATACTGTAAATTGGCTTTGCTTTAAGTGTTGCGAACCAAACTGTGTCTGGTTTCTAAGAGCACCTTTTCCATTCACTCTACAACGACTAAAATTCGATGGGCTGAATGCCTGAGATCGAAATATACTTTTGCAGTTAACAAGGTCAAGTTAATGACTATAAGGAACTCTAGGAGGATAATGCCCAGTCGCAAGGCGACGAGATCTAGCTACATTCATAATAAATAAAGTAATATTTATTTGCCGAGGCGAGTCTATTGACTCAGGTTTCCCTCTGCTATTTTCATCATATTTAATCATTTTGACGATGGTTCTCTGACTTCTCATTTCACATATTTCATTTAGTTAGTAAACTTACTTCATTTAAATTAATGTTAGGTCAGAACTATAAGTGAAGTAAGTTGACTACATAGATAAAATGATATACGCACAATGAGAATAAACTCAACATTTTTAATATATAAATAAAATTTATATTTGTATATGCGATACATATAGTATCGCTTACGTGTCACTCGGATTGATTCGGTTTCTCAGAATGATTCTCTGATTCTCGTTGTTTATTTGCTTTTGGGCTTATGCAGTCATCGGCAATCATCGAAAAAGTTACTCAAGATGTTACAAGTTAGTCCTTTGTAGTGGTTTAGCCAAGGACTTACAATGTTCCTTTACTTCCGTCTTAAAACTATTGCAGGACAAATGTTTTGCCAAGGAGTCAAGCCAGTATGAAAACACAGCGCAGATTAAGGCGCAAGAAAATTGAAAATCGAAAACTCGGGAAAGTCCCACACGCACAGGCCGAAGCTGAAAATACGCAGCAAGAGTCAAAAGTCCGGCTTATGCTTAAGCGCAATTAGCGTTAATTGCGCTGGACCAGAGGAACAACAAGGCGAAGAACGACAGCGTCAACAACAAGCATTATGGGAAAAGCAACGGCAACAACAACAACAGATTCCCACAGCCAACAAATGAGCTGCATGAGGCCACATTCTGCCAGCAGCCAGCAGCCAGCAGGCAGCAGGCATCAGCCAGGACCTGCCGCTTCCTCTGTTGTCGCTCCTCCCGCCGCTGCTTTGGCCCACACGCAACATTGCGGCCACTTGAAGTTTAATTTAATTTTTTCTTGCGGCTGCCGCAGCGTCGCTGGATTCAAGAGGCAGCGCCCAGGGATTGGCTGTCGATTGGTGCGCCATTCGTTTCGTGCTTGGGTGGTTGGGTGGTTATAGTTTGCAACGACCTCATCATCATCATCGTCATCGACAACGTTAACGCCAACGCAGCGCCATCGCCATTGCCATCGCAATCGCAATCGACGTTCGTCAAGCTCGTGTCGCAACTTGCGATGATTGATGGTGCGTAATTTGGAAAATTAGAAGCACATGAAAGGACAGAGAGCTGCGAGCTGGCCGAGTCGGGTCAGGCCACCCGAGCCATCCGAGCCAGTGGGAAAGGGGTGGCTCAGGCTTTTTGGGCCATCGAAAGCGAGGCGCACCGCCCTTGCTAATGTTGTTGGCACAACAAGGTGTGTCCTGGCTGGTCGCCCCGACTGCCGCGTGTCCTGGCGCGTGCAGCCCAACAAAGTTGCGCGTGGTTATTAGAAAACAATTTAATTAAATATTCACTTGAAGCCGAAAGGCAGCACTGCCAAAAACTCCATCCTTTACAGCGCGCTCTCATCATAAAGATCTCTAACAATGCCCATCAATATTAAACGATGTCCATTTAGACCGATTCAGTTCACGTACTCCGCCTCCTCCTCATCCCCGCCCCTTGCCGCCGCCACTGGGCCGTGAGGTAATGTGAGAAAGTTTTCCTTTTTTTTATTATTGTTTTTATTTTGTGGGTGGGCTCAAATCAAGAATTCTGTCAGAGCCGCAGACCCTGACAGCGAGGCAACGCCTTTGATCTAGTTCACAGTTTTTAGGAGTTGCTGAATAGGCTGTGGACAAGTCCTTAAAGTATAATGAGATCACACTGTACTCCTTTCATTCGTATGATCAGTTCAAGTATTTGTTATTCTGCCTGAAAAGCTTCGAGAGAGATTGGTGGCTTGATCTGATCCGTCCAATAGCCCTGATCCATTCCATAATCACCTCTCCTATTTTCATTGCTTCATTGCCCCAATGCAGTTGCTTAAGGCCAGCCTTAAAGCAGTGAAAACTCATTATAGTCCGATATACACTTCGATTTGCGCACGAGGCGGCTTTGTATGCCGGGCTGCACAGCCGGAGCTCAGCACAGCACACGCCTAGGTGGCTGGGCACTGGCAGTGGCAGTGGCAGAGCCCGCACAGTGAGCTGAGAAGTCATTGCAGGACAATGGAAAAGTCGTTGCCTGTCTAATTGCATCATCGTAGTTTTCCGAGTTGCGGCCACGCGTCCGCCGCGTCTCACCTGCAATTAAGCTGTCACATTAGGAACACGCAGCACCGGAGCACTCCGAGTGCGAAGCGATGACACTGCCCAAAAAGCGATTCAAAATACATCCGACAGCGTGGGTGAGAGGGTGAGCAGCGGGAGGAACGGTTATGGGCCACGTGGCGGGTGCGGCAACTGCGCGAGCTGCTGAAAGTTGGGCTTTGGGCAAGGCAGAAGGCAGAAGGCAGAAGCCGGAAGGAAGGCAGGCAGCAGGAGCAGCCCTTGCAAATGCCAAAAGTTTTGCTTTGGGATTAGCCTCAGCTCAGAGCGCGTTGTGGATGCGAATGCTGGTGGTTTCTCCTCTACTGCCATTGCCATTCCCGTTGCCATTGTGTTTGTTTACAGTTACATTTGCGCCCGGCAAGCCAACTAATGAAAGCAAATCTGCGCATTAATTTCAAACGAATTTGTTTTGATGCCGTGATAAGCCGGCAACCAACAGCCGACAAAAAAAAAAAAAACTACGTTTGCCATTTGGGCGGCTGCTGCTGAGCCACTGAGCCAGCGCACCGCTGAGCTGGCCCGTTTTGATTTCTGTCAATAGCCCTGCGGGTCGGCACTTGAGTCTCGTCATCATCGCCGTGCACTGAAACTGAATTTTCCAATACGCTGCCGGCGCACAGCGTTCGACCTATCCACCCACACGCCCACACGCCCACACGCCCATGCGCCCATGCGCCCATGCGCCCACACGCACGCATACTCCTCACGCTCAAACTAAAAAGCACGCTTTGCATTACAATTGCCATGAGGCATGCCCCCGACCTGGCGCAACCCCATTTAAGCTCTTACGCCGCCGGCTTGCCACAGTTATTAATCTGAAAATACACTACGCAACACAGTTTCTGAGCCAGAGACCATAATACTTGTTGTTTACGACAAGGACAAGGTAGAGCTTTGCTTTAGATTAGAATTTAAATATAGCCTGCTGTGAACTGGGGCATAGCTGGCCGAACTTGCAAATAAAGTAAACCCATCCGGCTGTTGATATTTTGAAATATTTGTCTGTTCTCTTGGGCTTTATATAGTTTATATAGTTTATCAATATGTTTAATAAATAAAGAAATCTGGCGCTGCATACTTTTCGGAGCGCGTATTAAACTATGTCGAAACTGCATATATATATATGTATATAATAAAAAGTCTTTCTTGGTTCTCATTGTTTTATTCTTTCTATAGTTTGTAGGACAGTGTGAAGCGCTGAAGGGTCCCTGAAAGCTAAATGTGTAATTAAAGTAGTTGCGGTTCACAATGCTGATGAGGACGATGAGCTGCACTTGTCGCTGAAGGACTGGCCTGGGAGAGCATGTCCTGGCACTTGTAGCGGCCGCGTGCGCTGCACGTGGATTCGCTTGATAATGATCTCACTCACATGCACTTGTCCGCCCAATAATGTGTGGGAACATCTTTAAATGAACTCTATCAAATTATTGATTGTCAATAATCAGGCATATGTATTAGGGGTATATCGTACACTATATACGATCAATTCATGCCAGTCGGGCATTGTTTTTGCGTCTGTTTGCGTCTCAATGTCAAGATTAATCGCCAGCTGTGACGAGGTTAGCCGGCTGATCGACTGATCGTCTGAGCGACTGACTGAAAGCCAGACAAATGGTCAGACAGAGTCAGGTAACACCAGTCGGAGCATTCAGCTTCTATATGTACAACAATGAAATATTGTACCGTAAATACATATAATGAAAAAATATTCAAGTTCGGCAGCTTGTCAAGTGCCACTTGTCGTCAGTTGAACGTCACGGCGTTCGGCCACTTTGTCAATTCAAGTGAAATTTTTATTAATTTCGTCTTCAAACTGCAGCTCGCACACACACACAGAGATAGAGAGTAAAATATATTTTTATATATACACTTTTATATTGTTTCTTGATATAACTTCGTATCTATGGGTTCCCATCAGTGGCAAACCAGTTGAAAATTAGTTTGTTGTTTAATGCTAACAAATTGCATGCAATTTATCAGCAGCTCCCTCAAAATTGACAGCGTCAACGTTGCAGTTGCAGTTGCAGTTGCAGTTGCAGTTGCAGTTGACGTGGAGTTCTTAGTCGACGTCGGCGTCGGCGTCAGCGTCGGCGGTGCCTTTGTTTGACCTGCATCCTTAATTCTTGGCTGCTGCTTTGTTGCCAATTGACAGTTGTAAATGTTTGTTGTAAATTGTGCCTGAGAGGTGCTAATAGAGTGCCACCGCCGTGCGCGTTCCCCACGTTTTATTTGATTGAGTTGGCCAGACAGAAATCAATGAACTCTGCTGCCAGCGACAAGAAGCGAACATTTTATGATGCTTTCGGCTGCCTGGCCACCAGGTCAGAGCCGGGCGGGCAGCTCGGCTGCTGCTCTTTGATTTCGTACCGCAGCCAGCGCGAGTGAATCACAAGAACTTCACACCGCATTCCATGTCGCGCTTGATGCTGAGGCTGATGCTGATGCTGATGCTGATGCTGCAGTAGCTGCCCCGTGCAAACTATTTATGAAGTGTTGGCCGTAGCCTGGGAAATGTTGTGTCTAGCAAATTAATGCGGCTGCCAATAAAGGCCCAGAGCTGAATGCGGCGCTCGCTCAAGCAAAGGCCCTGCAAATGGGGCAAATTAAGACATTTCCAGGCCTTACCCAACTTGTATCTCACTTGAAACTATACCAAACTGTGTTTATCTGTATTCATTTATGAAATGCCGAACGATAAGTAGCGGGGCAAGCCTGTGACTAATTTACGAAAGCTCTGATATGAGTGGTTCAGCTAGCTGGAATTCTCAGAAACTTTGAGTGTATTGAGAAGCGGAAGAAGAAGAAGAGGAGCCCTATCAATATGACATTCTATATGCAGAGCTCAGGGTGTGCGAGCGTTCATTTGGAAATTAGTTTCTTCAGTTTGGCTGGCTTTTTATTGATTGAATTCTAGTTTCACTTTTATGTTTTATCTGTCTTGGCTCTGCTTGGACATGTGTTTGCTCAATGTCATTGACTTGGTAGCTTTGACTTTGGTGCAGCCAAGTGTAACAATTGCCAACGGCCAGCAATAGCTGCAAACACACCTCCGAATGAGGCAGCAACTGTCCAATTCCATATAGCACCAAATTGTGGTCAGAGTCAACTTGTAATGTTCTGTCTGTCTTTCGTGTTTTTGTGTGTGTGTGTGTGTGTGTGTGTTATGTTGGCCATTATTAAATTAACGCTTTACGTCTGTTTGCTGCGTCATCGGCCTGTGCCTGGAAAGGAGCCGCTTGCCGTTATGCGTCGAAGGATGTTACGACAACTCCGACAGCGGTTAACAAGGGTGCCGCATGCATGTCCAGTTGAAATGCCAGTGACTTGCCATTTTCAATGGTACTTGGCCCGACAGCGTCAGAGTCAGCGTATGAGCCAGGCTCAGAATCAGCTTCAGCATCAGCACCAGCCTCAGCTCAGAGTTAGTGTCGGGCGCACGTCACGTTATGCGTATGGCCAACCAGGAGAGTCCCAAGCCATGGATGGATCGCGGATGTGCGGACATGCCTCGACAGGCAGAGGCGGTTTAGCTTCCAAAATTTCCTTATCAAAGTTGTGGACCACCCAGGCAGAGCTGCACCTTGCGGCGCTGGTTTTAACAACTCCATGTGCCATAACACATTCTTATCAGCGTCTCAGACTTGGCCATGATGACTATTACAAAACGACGAAGGTAAAGCTGAGGCTCAGCTGGAGACGGCTGTAGCTGTAGCTGTGGCTGTGGCTGTGGCTGTAGCTGTGACTGAAGCTGTGGAAGGTGTAGAGAGCTGGAGCACAACTGGCTGCCGCTCGTTGGCTGTGCACGCATCGTCATGTAAGCGCCACTTATGTCACTTGTGCCGTTGATGTAGAGATGGAGATGGGGCTGGAGATGGAGATGGAGATGGAGACTCCATTGGAGCACACGAGCGAGCGCTCGTACTCAGCGCATGCAGCTCCAGTTTCTAAGCAGCAGCTGCTGCTCTTGTTGTTGTAGTTGTTGTTGCTACTTCATAATGTGCTGAGCTTGATGGGATTAACACAAACGGCCAACACATCTCAAGCATCTAAAGTTGTGTGCCAGTTTGTAGCTGCGCTTTTTACACAGTCATCACCATGATCAACGGCCCCAAGCAATGGTCCCCTCTTTCTCTGCGTGTGTGTGTATGTGTGTGTGTGTGTGACTGAGTCTACGTTTGTTTCAGTTTCTGTATCTGCGCACTTGAGAGTCTCCAGGTCTGCAGCTCTTCAGCTCCAGCTGAACGCGCTGTCTGCGTGTTGGCTCAAGAGCTAATTTGCGTGTCAGCCAGTCAAAAGTTTATGAATGATAGCCTTAAACCGGTCCAGGTAGCCAAGCATCACATCCACACACTCACACACACACACACACACACACACACACACACATGTATCCAGAGTAATTATTTTATTTGATTTCGTTAATGTCCAAGCGAGAACTATTTGCTTAAGCGTTTGTGCAGCACTATCAATTAGTTAAAGCTTTATCGCCATTGGTCATTGTTTTCGGAAGTAATTAAGACCCAATCGTGCGGCCAGAGCAAATAGAACTTAAATCATATTTGCTTAGGCGTTTCGACACTCCAAAAAATCACAACGCATTGCGATAAGTCTGCCGTGCCCCAAGTGGACAACGCTCTGATAGCGCTCGATAGTGCACGGTTGTAAATCAATAACTACCAAAAATCTAGAACGCCCCCAGTTGACAGAATTCGGGGCTACAACAAGTAATTGAATTGTTTATATCAGCGCCAACATGTGTAGATACAAATGTATCTTGCCCAGTATCTGTATCTGTATCTGTATATGTATTTATGCGCCGTGTGAATATGAATCTGAACAAGGCCACTCAATAACATGGAGTACGACGATACGATAAAAACTTTCCGACAATTTGACAGCTTTCGGGCTGCCGTCGTCGTAGTTGCCGCCACGGCTCCCCGTTCAACTGTGGACATGGGGCCGGCTCGCCCAGGCGTTTTCTAGATAGAAGCCCACCGAAATACAGAACTGCCAGCGCTCTTGTTGTCTACGTGTATAGCTCGAAAGTTAATTTTTCAGGCAACGAATAAATAATTAGCAGGCATGTGCTAAGTTGCCTCAACAATTTTTAAGGAAAACGAGTCGAAATTTCAATGGTTGTGTGTGGTCGACTCGATGAATACTCTGCAGGATTGATTGCAAGCAACAACAGCTTGCACTTCATATATAAAGAGCTAGAGCTGAGTCTTAGTTTAGTTTATATCCATATAAGCATAGTTCAGAACTTAAGCAAATTACTTTCATTGCTCAAATAAACTATCTAAGCTGAGATAAATACTCAAAATGGTTCATCGATTGGGAATCTTGCCAAACGCATTACAAATCTTTCATACTCTATTCGGGCAGGGTATTCGAATACGAAAACGAAAAAAACCAAACTATGGGAGAAAAACTGATGTTCGGTAAAGAAATGAACAACGGATTCGTTCGCATGATGATTTTTGGGTAGCTACCTCATACGTTAAATGCTAAATGCTTCTTTGGCTATGGTTGTTGTACTCCGTGGGTAATTGGTGAGATCGAAAACTGTTTTCAAATCAAATTCCACTATTTTTAAGCATCACGGAATTGTAAGTCAAACTTCCAGCAGTCAGTCAAAGAACAGTTCAGTCTAGCTAGACAAGAAGAAGTATTTTCAGAAATATGTCATTTATAATATATGCATTTATTGTTATTTAATTTCGAATTAATTTCAATGCTGTAAAGTGTTTTTTTTTTGGAACAACGTGCACCCACGTCCCTGACCTGCCTGGGGAGTGTAGTTTTAATTAAAAGAATATCAGTTCTCAGTTCTCGTGATTCTTTATTAAAACAAGAAATAATAAGGTCGGCTGGGTCTTAAAGCGTTGCCTTCACTGTTTGCACAAAGATAAAAACTTTATGGCCAACCGCAGCAAATAGATAAAAGGGGAAGATATTAAGGCGAAAACTGCGACTAGGCTGTGATTTATGCGATTTGAATGTCGTAGTCGGGCGGCTTTCTGATAAGTCACGCACCCGAAATGCGCTACATTTCGAACGGGCGCTTATCAAAAGGCGACTGATGGCGTCTGCATTGCAGTTCTACGAGTGCAACTATTTGCCTCGGGCTCTTGTAAGTGCAGTTTCGAGTAGAAATGTGAATCACGACGACAGTGACAGGCATAATATCAGCGAAAAGACTGATAAGACAACAAAGAAAATCACATGTGAAAGTGGAAAGAGAAAATCTGTGGATTCAGCCGACGCGACAGCTCAGAGACGGCCGAAAGCGATACGCCATGGCAAAGGTAGAGAGGTAAAGGTAAAGGTAAAGGTGAGACGAGTACGCGCCGCTGCTTCGGTGCAAACACTCGCCAGATAAATTGTGAAACGGAAATGAAACACCTACGCAAATAATGCAGGCGACGCGTAGACACAGGCGCACACAAACAACATCCTAATTTAGATAAGAGCCGCCAAAGCAGCAGCCGTACCCCTAGCAGCAGCATTAGCATCATCATCACCATCAGCAGCATCAGCGGTTTATGGCTAAAGAAAGTAACCACTGCCCTCTGCCTGCTGCCCTCTGCCGGCTGCCCGCTGTCCGCTGACCATTGTGTGCTCTAATTAATGCGCGTTGGCGACCCCGTTCCCGAGTGCGAAATCAACCCGTAGCAGACTGCAAACACCGTCGTTGTTCTAGACTTGCAAATGATTCAACCTCTACCTCCGGCACGGTGGTGCTCTACTTTCGGTGTCACCTCGATGTCGACTGCTCTGCCCATTGCCCATTGGCCGCTGTCGAGCCGGGATGCTGTGCCTGCTGGACCCACGGCCGTGTCGCTGTCTATGCGGCTCGGCTGGCCATAAAATTGGCATTGTTGTGTTTAGCAAACACGCGCGCAGTGCGGTCGTAAAACAAAAGACGCTTTTATGGCCGTGCTCATTACGACACACGCAACAAATACCCAACAAGAGACACCGGCGCACTGGCGAGAGAAGCAACAGCGAAAATCCTAACACTCCTGACGGTAGAGCTCTAGATACTAAACTGACAATCCTTAAATCTCATCACATGAATAGATAGAAAGGCAATACTTTGAGCAAGATTACTGAAAACAATAACTGAGAAATTCTACAAAATAAACCCTCAAGATTAATAAATTATCCAATGTCAATTCAATTATTACTATTATAGATTGCTAGATGACAGAAATTACAAAAAAGATTCAGGAACCCATAATAATTATACAACAATTAAAAAATAAAGAAATATTAGAGAGAGGGAGAGAGAGAGAGAGAAAAAATGCATAGAAAAAATGTATATATTTATCATTTTGAAATACATAAAACATTTTATAATAAGAAAACTAAAACCCGCTTCAGCTAATTGCATCTTTTAAGTGAGGCAAAATCGAATGACGCAAAACAAATTTAGTTAATTATCAAAGTATAATAGCATAAAAGAATAAAACAGAAGTATAGAGAAAGAAACACAGTCAAATTTGTTGGTTTAGAACCAGCATAATAATGTTTAAGATTATTCGGGTATAGGACTACATAAAAGACACATTGATTTGAGTGAAGCGAATACACGTGTCTACGTGTCTGGGGACTAAGAATAGCTTTAATGCAAAGCAAACAGCAGAAGCTTTAAACTCTTTGGCATTGATTTGTTTGCCTGACATATTAGAACATGGCATTCGTATTATACTTTACGAAATTTGGCAAACAATTAAATACGTACTAATGAGCATCGATAATTGGGTTAAATTAAAAAAAAAGAAATTGGGGATAAATGGCATGTGCAACACCGACGTCCATATCGGCGTTGGCATCGGCATCGGCGTTGGCGTCGTGGTTGATTTTGACGGGTGGAAGCCAACGAGTCGGCAAAGTATTTTAATTTGTGCGAAAATATTGTATAAACAAATAAATCAACAATAACAAATAATAACAATAAAAATAAATATTATTCATATTATATTGATATGCACACACACACACACACACACACTCACAGATTCAAACACACGCACATGAATAGATGGATCCAAGCGGTTTACTCAACTAAATATATCTGTGAAAAGTTGGTCAAAGCGGACTTTTTGTGAAGTCACAGTCACAGCCACAGCCACAGCCGCACGACGCATGCGTCATCCGAAATCGAACAAAAATCGCTGCATTTTAAAGCTATATAAACAGTCAATGAAATAGAAAACAAAAACAAAAACAAAAACTAGAAACAAAGCAAATATTTTTCGTTAATATATATATATCTGTCTATTTATTGGCCGCCCACACGGCCAACACGCGTCGACAATTGAAAATAATTAAAAAGTTTGAGCAGGGCTTAAACACTCGCTCCGAGCCGAGTCCGGCCGAAACTGATTTCGATACAGATCCAAGCCCATGCCGGCCGCATTGACCAGGCCTGAAAGTGGCGCGCTTTAAAAGTAAATAAATAAATAGATAAATTACTAAAAGGTAAATAAATACCCGAATACAGTCATGTACTCGTATGTATATTTTTGGACTACTGCGAGTATTTGCTCTACGTCATCGGAAAGTGTTGCCCCCGGACAAACAGTGATGGGCCCGGGACCAGGGACCAGGGCCCAGGAGAGAGGAGAGAGGAGACAGGGGAACGGGGGATCGCCTGGGAAATAGTACAATAAAAATATTAAATATTTAAGCACATTATTAGAACTGCACACAAAGGCGCGAGGAGCATTTGAACATTTGAGTCTGCATCAAAGAACGAGTATCTTTGTGTGTTTATATCATGATATAAATAGCCCATATTGAGTTGGATGTGTGTATCTGTCAGTACATAAATCTATACCTCTCTCTCTCTCTCCCTCTCTCTCTCTCTCTCTTTCTCTCTCTATCTTTCTCTCTCTCTGTGTGTACTCTGCTCTGTTGGCTCTGCACATAAACAAAGCTGTATGTACATCAAATACAATTAAATGTACACGCATGTTTTGAAATTGTATTTTTAATTATTCATTTGATTATAAAATGAATTTGAATTAATGCAATCGTATGTGTAGAAATACTCTTACCAAATAATGTTGAAGGGAATATAGTGCAACTGGGCAGGAATGTACAAAGTCATTTAGCCATACACAAATCTAGACTTGAAACTAATTATTTAATTCAAGTCACACTCACCTTACTCTTATGATTGAGTGCAAAAATATATAATATTTTGTATTATTACCGGACAAGTTTAATTTCAATTTAATATTGGACTTTGGATCAATGCGATACGCGACGGGTTGACACTAAAGTCTTTTTGTATATCGAAATGCTTAGACAAATGCCAACATAATGCATGTGCTTTGATATGGGAAATAGAGGAGATATAGGAGACTAGGCGAATAACTGCACAACGGCGCAAGCGGCTTCAATGTGGGATTTCCGCCTGTCTCTGTGTTTCAGGTAACACATAATTGAGTAAAAATTTTCATTGAAAAACTGTGCGCACCGCACCGGCTCAAGAACGAGCACGGATACGAGAATGCTGAACGGGTGCGGGGACGCGGATGCAAATCGCAAATTGCCCTACCCATAAAGCAGTTATGGCCGTGATGATGATGAGTGAGTACAAATATAACACACGGACACATTCTCGCACACACAGAGGAACAAACACACACGCATACACACAGAGAGATACGTTAACAGTGAAAGGGTTAAATGGAATGCACAATGGAAGGCGTCAAGCAGAAATTGCTCAAAGTTTTTACAACCGAAATTAAAATGCGCTTTATCCAGGGCCATAAATGGTCGGCGGTCGCTAGTCGGTGGTCCAGGAAGTATTCCACATTGCACGCGTGCAGTTTAGCATCAATGAACTGCATTCAGATTCAGGTAGAGGCAAGATGACGACGCATCCAGAATTGGGTCACTTTCGCAATGACTTGCCAAAAAAGAAAGATGTGGCTGCGGCTGCCGCTGCTGCTGCTGCTGCTGCTGCTGCTGCTGCTGATGCAGATGGTTGCTGCTGACGATTGCTGCTGACGGTCACTACTGCTGTTGCTACTGCTACTGCTGCTGCTGCTGCTGGTGGTGCTGTTGCGCGCGACGGCTCGCTACGAATGTGAATGAATGAGAGTGACATTGGCGTACCTTAACCTCAAATGTGCAAGCTTTAAAAAAGGAAGAAAAAACACACTCAAAAACACACACACACACACAATCACACACACACACAAAGTGGTATTATTAATGTCTTGCTTCTTTGGAGCCAAACACACGTTCTTTTTGTTTTTGTCACAAATGCCGTCGACATTCTCTGGCTAAACATAGCGTCTCAGCCGGCAGGGCTCTGGCTGGGGCTCTGGCTGGGGCTCTGGCTGGCGTGTAAGCGGGAGCGCGCGATTATTGATCGTATTAGAGAAAATCGTTAACTGTAACATGGCGTCGCTCACACAGCGACAACACGCGGCATTAGAGCGCTCAATGCTCGCTGTATACGTGTGTGTATGTGCGTGTTTGTGTATGTGTGTATTGTGCTTGTTTGTGGCGTGTATGAGGCGTCTGACCGTGCTCCACAGGCAACAGACAGCGAGGGCGTTGCTCGCTCGCCGCGCGCTTTGGCTCCGCCCATTTGTTGTCTTGGCAACCAGGCGCTGCTCAGCGAGCAGAAGAGGCCGCTGGCCAATGCGCGTGCGCTGCCAGCGCTGTGTACGTAAGAGAACCGGAGCCTGTCATTGGCAAGACCTCGGAACCGGTGGTGAGTCGCTGTGCCAGCTGCCGCTGCGTGTCGCTGTGTCTGTGTGTGTGTGTGTGTGTGTGTGTGAGCGAGAGTGTGCGTGCGAGTGTGAGACGGAAACACGGCACGGGGCTGTGTGCGAGAGCGAGTCGACGCTGTCTCTGGCAACTGGCGCAGTCGCTGCTGGCGTCGCAGTCGCTGTCATCGTCATCGTCGGCGGCACTTGAGCGCGGCTCGAACAATATTTGTTGGCAGCAAGCGCAAGCCAAATAGTAGACAAGCGTTCCCCTCTGCAAACAGTCACATTCAAGAGCTCAAGCCAAAGAGACACTCGAGCGGACCAGCAACAGCAACAGCACCGGCAACGCAACGCAACGGCAACAGCAGCAGCAGCAGCCTCCAGTTGGCTCAGCAGCAGCAGCTCAGCAACCTCAGACTCAGACTCAGTGGCCAAAAGCAAGCTAGCAATTCACGTTCGTGCGTCGGTTCGTTGCGGCGCGGCGCGCATTAAAATAGAGTCATATTTGCCACGTTATTTTATTTCCAAATTTGCACAAGGCATCAGCGGCGCACACAAATAAATTAATCAAAGTGTTTAGCTCGAGAGGAGCGACAAGTGCACAAACAAATGCCAAAGCCAAGCCAGCACCAACGGTAGCAGCAGCAGCAGCAGCACTGCCAATCGCTACGGCAACGCCAGCAACAATTGCTGCTGGAATAGAACTTTCAACAACAAAAAGTGACGAGCACAGTGCACAAACATGCAACAAATACTTAATATAATTAATTTAGTGACAGTGCATTGAACAACACCAACAATAACAACTAAGTTCAAATCGAATCAACAACAACAACAACAACAGAAAATCGAAAACAAAAAACAGTTTTGTTACCTTTATCATTTTTATAAATCGAGCGCTTGGACTTAGCGCGTCGACAATTTTCTTCATAAATTTGAAACGCAGCGCGTTAAAAAAGTCGGCAACATAACGGCGCAATTATTGAACAGCTTTCTCAAGGGTAGTCCCCACCAGACCACCATAGATATAATGCAAAAGCTCTATGCTGAGCCGCCGCCCAGCAGCGCGCCAGTTAGCATGTCTAGTGGCGGTGCTCCATCTGCAGGCGGGGGCGGTGGTGGTGGCGGTGGCGGTGCGATCCCAACTAGCAACAACAATCCCAATCCCACCTCCAATGGCGGCAGCATGAGCCCGTTGGCGCGATCGGCCTATACAATGAACAGCATGGGCCTCACAGTGGGTGGCATGTCCTCCGTTTCGCCGCAGGCAGCAGCCACCTTTGGCGCCAGCGTGCTAGACTCAGCTGCAGCTGTGGCGAGCATGAGCGGCAGCATGGGCGCGGCGGCGGCAATGAACTCGATGGGCGGCAACTGCATGACCCCCAGCTCGATGAGCTACGCTAGCATGGGCTCACCTTTGGGCAACATGGGCGGCTGCATGGCGATGTCGGCGGCGAGTATGTCGGCGGCTGGCCTGGGCGGCAGCTATGGCTCGATGCCACCAGGCACGCGGGACATGGAGCCCGGCTCACCCAATTCGCTAGGACGACGAGGAGTTGACAAGCCGACTACGTACAGACGCAGCTACACGCACGCGAAGCCGCCTTACAGCTACATCTCGCTCATTACGATGGCCATACAGAACAACCCAACACGCATGCTCACATTGTCGGAGATTTACCAGTTCATCATGGATCTGTTTCCGTTCTATCGGCAGAATCAGCAGCGGTGGCAGAACTCCATACGCCATTCGCTCAGCTTCAACGACTGCTTCGTGAAGATACCACGTACGCCGGATAAGCCGGGCAAGGGCTCCTTCTGGACGCTGCATCCGGACTCGGGCAATATGTTTGAGAATGGCTGCTATCTGCGTCGCCAGAAGCGCTTCAAGGATGAGAAGAAGGAGGCCATACGGCAGCTGCATAAGAGTCCGTCGCACAGTAGCTTGGAAGCGACCAGTCCGGGCAAGAAGGACCACGAGGAGTCGCATCATATGCATCACCACCATCACACGAGTCGCCTGGAGCACCACCAGCACCACAAAGAGGCGGGCGGTGGCGGCGTGGCATTGGCGGGCGTCAATGTCCTAAGTGCAGCGCACAGCAAGGACGCCGAGGCGCTGGCCATGCTGCATGCCAACGCAGAGCTGTGCCTCGGCCAGCAGCCGCAACATGTGCCCACGCATCACCATCACCAGCACCACCAGCTGCAGCAGGAGGAGCTGTCCGCGATGATGGCCAACCGATGCCACCCCTCGCTGATCAGCGACTACCACTCGTCGATGCATCCACTGAAACAGGAGCCCTCCGGCTATACGCCCTCCAGCCATCCATTCTCCATCAATCGCCTGCTGCCCACAGAGTCCAAGGCGGACATTAAGATGTATGACATGAGTCAGTACGCCGGGTACAATACGCTGAGTCCGCTGACCAACTCACATGCTGCCTTAGGCCAGGACTCGTACTACCAGAGTCTCGGCTACCACGCGCCTGCCGGCACCACGAGCTTGTGACATCATCAGTACCCGCTGGCTTAAGGGCGCGCGGAGCAGATGCTGCGCTTTGGCGGCGGCGGCGGCTCGCATCAGCAGCAGCAGCACCAGCAGCAACACTTGCAGCAACAGCAACAGCAGCACCACCAGCAGCAACAACAGCAGCAGCAGCAGGCGGCGCAGCAACTGACATCCGCTACAAATACCACGGCAAAGGCCAGCACCAAGCCAGCGGCGGCCGCCACTTTTTCACAGAAGTTGGCTGCCTCAGTGCAACAGCAACAGCAGCAGCAACAACAGCAACAGCAGCAGCAGCAACAGCAACAGCAACACCAGCAGCAGCAGCAACAGCAGCAGCAGCAGCTGCTGCAGAGCCAACTATCAGCGGAGCTGCAGGAAGACTCCTCCAACATTACCAGCGACCTCAGCGAGGAGCAACTGCAGCAGCATCAGGCGGCGCAGCAGCAGCTCTACAACAACTATCAGCAATATGCGGCTGCGGCCAGTTATCGCAACTGGAATCACAGCTTGACATTCAACAGCGCCGCCGCATTGCAGAATCTGCTGTAGCCCTGCACAAGGCGCGGCTTTGTGTAGGAACTCAGATCGCCGACTCGCTGCCCGGACCTGGTTGCGATCACAGTTGGGTTCGGGCAGCCGGGCCCAATTAGCGAGCGACTGTTCAATGGCTTTTAGCACCTGGGCGCATCCTTTGAGCTCACGAGCACGTGAGTAAGGCTCCTACACTTGTAAATAGTTCAACCCAATCTTCTGGAAGCCCATGCTTAGTCTTTGCCTTTATGTTTTCTTTTGTTTTTCAAAGTCGTTCTGTTGAGGAATTCAAGAAAAAAGTGATGTAGTTGTAAGCGCAGTAACGGCCACATATGTATAGGTAATTCTATTAGCCGTTCAGCAATAGATCTTTGTTAACATTTATGTCTGCTAAAAACAAGAACTTCCGTGCCATTTGTTTATTCTCTAAATAAGCGAAAACAATTAGATCGGTTTAAATTCAACATTTTAAATGTGTGTGAAAGAAACTGATATAGCTACACAAAGATAGTGAGAGAGAGGGAGACACCGCAAAAGAGAGAGAGAGAGAGAGAGAGAGAGCGAGAGAGAGAGAGAGAGAGAGAGAGAGAGAGAGAGAAAGAGAGAGATAGCAGCGGGATTGTGTGTAATGTTCATTACAAAAAAAGAATAAAAAGAAAAAAAAAAATCAACTCCTTTATCCAAAGGCAATCGAATTCGAATCGCAAATGATCAAAAACCAAATAAAAAGAAATATCCAACAATTTCAAGATCCCCATAAGAATCCTCAAATTTATCGAACTAAGCAACAAAAATTGGCCATGCATTGGAAACGTCACGTTTTTATCATATAATTTATAAATTATTTCCATTTTTATTATGTGTATACAACGATTATACATCAATTCTTATTTGCATTGAATGTTTTCTGTTCTTGTCCGAATTCGTTTAGGCCTAAGCCATTTGTAAATAGTCTATAAATATATGTGTATGTACTATATCGTATTTAAGAGAGCTAAAATTAAACTCAACACCCAAAAAAAAAAAAAAAAGAAAATAAACACAAGCAAACAAAAAAAAAAAAAAAGAAGAAACAAAAACAATTTAATCTAACTTGAGAATTAATCAAATTGTATGCTACACAAGATTAACAAATATTGTATAGCATTTAACATTTAATTAGCATAAATAATAAAGGAGCAAGACGAAATACGAAACAAAAAACAACAATGAACGAAAAACTGCAATTATTATTCAATAATTTTTAATATTAATTTTATTATTGTGCGCTAACGAAACCGCACACACAAACGCGCATTTTTACATCAAGCTAAGCTAATTGATTAAAGTTAATATACAGAAATAGTTTAAATATGGAAATGCAAAGAATACAAATAAAAACAAAACGAAACGAAAAACACAACAAATAATATAAAATGTAAAATACACGCATTGCAATTCATAAATGTCAGCAGAAACGAAATAATAAACATCCGAAATCTAAAGCTAGTTAAAATTAATATTATAAATCGTGCAAAATTTAAAAAAGACAATTTTAATGTTTGAAATATAAAAAAAAAAGAAATGAAAAAATATCCTCGATTTGTTTGAACTTTCCATGGGCAGAAGGTAATCAAAGCGCTGCCTTTGTTTATTTAAACAACTGACCTCCAACAAGCATTTCTGTATTGATTGGATCGAACTATCAATGCAGCAACACGAACGACCGATAGCGCCTGTGGCCTGCACCCAAGCCAACGCATCGAGCGTTTCCAAGAGTTCTGTCCTATCTTATCGCAACTCGGATGTAGAGTGCAGTTTTCTCTCCTTTTTTGATAAACTTATCTGGTGTACTCGTAAATTGCAACGAACAACAAGGTAAACAGTCGAAGCAACAACAACAGTCCTGAGTCGCCCAGCCTAGCCAGCGTGATAGTTACCTATCCCAAATGCAGCAAGGGAGGCCTCTGCTCGGTGTCCCTATTTGCTGGCTCGTAATATACATATGACACCTAGGACTGGCTGCCTTCCTATCTGATTCTTATCTGTCCAATATAAATATTAACCGCGCCTGATCCGACGCAGTTACCCTTTACACAAACACATACTACGCGGTATATCTACCAACGTAAAGTTTCACATGTATTTACACTATAACTACTGGGCCCATGGCTAGTTATCTTTGTGATTCATTTCAAGAATCTACAATTCGTCCCATGTCTGGCTGGCTGACTGGCTGACTGGCTGACAGACTGACTGGTTGGGCTCTCATTTATAATTCTCGAATAAAATACCTTTCTAGCGCTCCAGCACACACACTTATCTGTCCAGTGCGTTGCGGTGTGTGCTGTGCGGTATCCGGTCATGTTTAACAAGCTGTTGTCTTTTTAATTAAGCAGCTTGGAAGGTCACCATTTTATATGTATATCAATTCGTATGACCGTTGCCTAATACTTTTTATGGCTCTGCATAAAAGAGCGCGCTTTGTTTGGGAACACAGCCAGAACCAAGAAAATGGCGTTGGTTTGTTGCCGCTTCGATTTCGAATTTCTTTCCTTGACATTGCGACTGGCAGCGTTAGAGTTTCTTCATTTTGGCGGCAAGCAACCCCAGTCGGATTGAACTGGTTTTCTAAAATCTGTGCTTTGGGGTTGCTGCCACCACCAAACCAAACCAGACCCCATTCGCACCACCACCACCGCCCACAATCATTTTGTTCACATTCTATATTTAAGCCCCTTCATGTCAGACATGCGCGCTGCAAAGACGTTCGTGTTCGATGGCTTCTGGGCAGGGGCAAGGGTTTGTTGAGCTCTGGTCCTTCACTCTGTCAGACTGGAGCTATCTATTCATAACTGCCAAAGCCAAAGCCAAAGCCAAAGCCAAAGCCAAAGCTAAAGCTGCTTCGCCTGGGCACGCGATCAATATGTAATTATTTTCGCATATGACGGACTAGTCCCTGGGTTCTCCTTTGCATATAAAATTCTATTAAAAAGTTTGAGCTTTTTGCTTGGAGTGGGTCCAAGCACCACCATCACAACAACAAGCTGCTGCTATCACAGTACAATTACAAAATTGTCATGACATTCTGTTGAGCATTAAAAATGCATGTGCTGCCACTGAAGTAGACAGTAGACTAAAATGTTGCCTACATTTTAATATTTATTTAAATGTCTACATACATATAGTATATATGTGCATATGTATTGATTAAACATTCCCCTTCCAACTCTTTAGGAAAAATAAATATGCCACAAATAAATAAAGCTGCAGGTTTTTGGCTTTTGATTCATATGAATATTAATAGAAGTTTGATAATGAAAAATATATTTTGCATATAAGAAATTTACGTACTGAAAAATATCAAATTAATATTTCAGTCAATCTTCAAACTTAATTAATTTTAGATCGAAACTGAGAGAAATATATGATGTTAATATTTATATTTTATTTATTTGTTTATTTCGCTGCATGATATATGTACACATATAGCATAACACAGATACTCCATTTTCGTTATGGGAATAAGCAGATAAGGATACATTGAAAGCTAATTTAAGGTAACCAGATGGAGAACAGATTTGTTTCACTTAATTTCAACCACAAAAGCCAAGTTTTAGTTTAGTCTCTACCTGATTTAGTTGAGAGAGAGAGAGAGAGAGAGAGAGAGAGAGAGAGAGAGAGAGAGGGAGGGAGCGAGAGGTCGGGTGGCATCCAATTAGTTCGTAAGCTTTTTCAGCGCATGTTAAAAACCACAATCTTGTAGTAATTTTCTAATGGAATATTTAATTCTAAAACGAGACACAGAGAGCTAAACAGAGCCGGCAGCCAGTCCAGCTAGCGATGGGGCTGCAGCTGAAGCTAAAGCTGGGTCATAAAAGAGTCTCTGCCATAAAAATGGCAGGCAATGCCAACTCTTTTGCTCCCCAATGCGGCGCACCCGTAACAGCACCAGCAGCAGCACTGCCAGCTTATACCGGATGGATACACAGGAAGTAGTGCCACCGATCCCCGTCTCCGGTCCCTTCCCCATTTCCCATTCCCCCTTGCACAGAAAGGGCAAAGACAGCGCACGTAGCAATGGCGGAGGCAACATCGTCGACGTCGCCATCGTTGTCGTCGACATCGTTGTAGTCACAGCACTTTTTTTTAGCTGCAGGGGCAGAGCTCGCTCAGTTTGTTGGGTAGCCTGTGCCCGTGCCCGTGCCCGTGCTCGTGCCATGGGCCGCCCCTTCGTTCGCTTTGTGCACTGCTTTTTCATTATAATAATACTTTGTAATTAGGTTTTCGAAAGTTAATTAAAATTCGGTTATGAAAGCGGAAACTTTCTCATGAACGCTTCCGGTAACGGTTAAATGAAAAACGCATGAAGGCGGAGCCGCAGCAACAGTGCCAACTGCCAACGTGTATTGGGGCCAGAGCCACATACCGGATCTGGGTCTCTGCGACTCGCTCAGGTCCTTGTTGGCTAAATGGAGAATAAAAAACCGAAAAAGGATATTTTGTCGACGTCCGTCCGTCCGTTTGTCCGCCCGCCGTTCAGCTGCAGCCACAGACAGACACAAGCTCTGGCAATGAGTTGGAGCTCGAATTGTGGAGATTCAACGCACGGAGCTCAACTTTGTTTCGAGGAAATTTTTGTGCAAACATTTCTGTTAAATTAAAAAATACATATTATATTTTAATGAGCAAAATGGTTGCTGCTGCCAACGTTAGCGTACGCTTTGCGCTTCGTTGTTGTTGCTGCTGTTGTCACGTTTAATGCGCGCCGCGCCCATCCGCAAGGTTGGCCAACATTGCAAACGGGATAATTAAAATGATGACTTGAAAATAAATTGCTGTTATCTTTGACCAACAGGCTGGCTTCGCACTCACACACAGCCCCAGCCCCAGATCCACTCCCATACCGTGTGGACTGCGCTGTCTGTCGATGACGCGTCGATGTCGATGTCAACAGTCGCCACATCATTATGCCCCATCTCAACTCCGGTTCTAGCAGCGGCTCAGGTCCTCGCCACACGCGCTCTCTGCTGCTCAGCGAGAGCGAGAGTGTATGTGTGTGTGTGTGTGTGTGAATGTGAGTGAATGTGCTCTATCAGCGGCTGCCGCCGCTGCGTGCCTTTGAGCGACACTTACGGATTAGGCCAATAGCAACAACATCAACTACAACAACGACAACAACAGCGAGCTCGGCTCAGGCTGACAAGTGCCCGTCTTTGGCTGGTTGTCCTTTTGCTGCTGCTGCTGCTGTGGCTGCAGCAATCGTCGACGTCGCCGTTGCCGTTGCCGTTGCTGTTGCCGTCACTGCATTGTGTTTTTGTTTATCTTAAACATTCCACACATAATTAGCAGCAAAGCCGTGCCGTTAACAGTGCCTCCCCCTCGCCGGCGGAACGCCCGGCTGCTGCGAGCAAATTGAAATTAATCCGTGAAACCTTACGTTCTGAAAATGCGGGCACGTGTCCTCAAAATCACTGCTGGACCACGCCAGGCAAGGCCACGCGTCGTCCTTTTGCCAGTTTTGTGTTTGGCAATCAAAACATAACAAATCGGGCATCGGCACGAGCGTGAAGTTTACGGGGCATTATCTGAGAACTCGGTGCCATAAGTTTCGGCATGTAGTAGAGTACACTTATAGCTCATATCTGGGCATCTGTATCTCTATCTCTAGTACTGTGGCCACCGAAGGCAAGCTTAGCTGCAGCGGCAGCGCATTAATCATATTCGGCAGTTGGGGGTGAGTGGGTGAGTGGGTGGCGATTTGTGGTTGGCTGGCTGATGGCTCGCACCCGTGGTTCGGGCTCTGCGCTGTGACAATGACTGATGTGCTGATGTGGGCAGCAACGGCAGCAAAGGCAACAGCGACAACAGCCGCTTATCGATTGGTAGCCGCAACACACCTTTATCAAGCAGCCAACGCCAGCAGCCCCACTGGATTGGATGAAATGCGAGACGTCGCCAGCAACGCGGCTAATAACCAAATTGTGTTTTGACAGCGGCGGGCGAGAAGCCCTCACGGCGTGTGGCTAAAATCATTGGAATATGATAAATGTCCCGAATCATGTTTGCTTGACAATCGCCCCCAAGAACCACCAATAGTGTTTTACGATCATTCATGCATAATTACATAAGTATTCGCAAATTGACAGAGCTGACAGAATAGAAAAGAAATTACAGCAATAAATAACAGCGTAAATAATCTATTATTTAATTACCAATTAAGGTTCCGGCTTACTGGAATAATACACCAATTCAAACAATATTTCAAACTAAGCTGGGAGTTTACTTAAGATTTTAAAGAAGTATATTAATAAATACAAAACCTTCAGTCTCAATATCAGAAATTGAACATGATTGACCAACTATATTTCAATAATTTGAATTTTATATCAATATTAGATAGAATTTATTTTGTGATTTAAATACATTTTATGATATATGCAAAATGTAATCAAAATATTTTATTAGTTCTATGATAAAATAGATTAAAATAAATTGTCCTCGTCGAAAGGAAAATTAAACTATTTGCAATTAAAAAGTAATTTAGCTAATGTAGCAGCTGCTGAATGTTGTTGCAGCGCATCAAAATGAATATTTAGTATCTGGCATAAGTCAAATAGAAATCGATGCGTGCTCGTTAAATGAAATTAATTCAATTTATTTGAAAATGTATTTGCACACGCAGCCGAAATTAATGTGAAATAATCAACAACAAATACAATGGCAGTTGAATATCAGAAAAAGCTATGGCTGCAGCATCCGGTTAGCAGAGGCAACTGCCAGTCAGACACAGGGAGTGGCTGGGCTGGCCGCCGTTTCCGGTGGGGCAACGGCAACGGCAACGGCAACGGAAACGGACATGGTCAATGGGGCAGTTGGCGCATCCTCATGCTCATTCCGTTCGAGGAGCTAGGAATTGGCGCTCGATGTTTGCGCAAACGCTTCACTGCATAAGTGAATGAATAGGCAAGTGGGCAACAGCCTGGCTGACTGATGGACTGACTAACTGACTGAGCGACTGAATGACGGACTGGGGGAGTGCTGACTGAAGCTCCGAGTTTTGATGCCACACTCTCGACAACAAGTTGAACAGACGCTGCAAATTCATGCAATCTAATTCACAATTAATGGCAAATTCCCTGCCACTTACGAGCCTCTGCGTGCGTGCGTGTATGTGCCTGTGTGTGTGTGTGTTAAAATATTTGCACAATAATTAATTGAATAATGTCAATAAATTTTCAACACATTTCCATTCGTGCTCTGAGTGGAACAGAGACGGAGTGATATATGTAGAGCCAAACTTTCAGACACATGTCCTTGCACAGGACAAACACATTTGCGTACGGACCGGTCCGGTACGGTCCAGGCACGGAACGGGACGGCCCATGGCTGGGATAATACGCAAACTGGACAAGTTTGTCTGCAGACCGTCAGGCAGCTGCTGGCTGCTGACTGCTGGCTGCTAGCTGGTGGGCTACTTGGCTGCTAGCTGACTCTGATGGTGGTGGTGCGATTAGGCGAAACGAATCAACAAATCAACACACTCAGCAAATTCGTCAGCAGGATGCGGATGCCTTCACGCTGACTGCTGCACATTGTGTCTCATTTCCATTTTCAACAGACAATGTCGACTGCTCAAAAGTTTGTCTTTCAATTTCGAAAATGGTATTTGTCAAGTGGGCGTCCTCCCGCACTCCCGCTCCCCAGTACCCCAACACCCCCCAGCACCCCTCAGCACCCCAACAGCCCCGTACGAACGGTCGGTCTGTCGGTATGTTGGGCTTTTGGATTTGCATAGCTCAGCAGCAACAATCGCTGGAATCGTTCCAAACAATGCTCTCGTTTGACCGTAGGGATAGGATCCATGTGTTGCCTTTCTGGTACTTCAAATCGCTCAAGAGCTCTACAGGAGCAGCCACATCCAGGCAAGCCATCCGCTTTCCTCTTAGTCTGCAGATAGCGCTCTCTCTGACACACAGACCGGCTGCCCTAATTTCAACGTTTTTATACAAATTTCTATGTGTTGCTTCCATTATTTGGCTTCATGGATAGGCTACTATGGCGAACTGGACAATCCTGCTGCTGTTGAATAAGCTATGCCACAAAGTCTCACCAGAAAAGGCCATCAAGCCTTTAGTTTATCTTTTGAACGAAATACTGTTCAAGTTATTTCTATTATTTTATTATAAAAATTTAAATTAATTAAAATAATTTTTAATAATTGTAAGTGTATCTTAATTTTTTGCGGACTAAGTTATAAAAATGGAATTCTCTATATATTTTTATAAATGAGTAAAAATTCTAGAGCACATAATGCTTAAGTTGAAACTCTTGATATACAATAAAACAAGAAAGCCATTCAATAATAGGTTTTCCCCGCTTTTTGGCGATTCGTAATTGTAAAAGATACTTATTTTGATTGCAAGGTTCAAAGATAGTTTTGTTCGATTTTCCTTTACCTCTAGGCTGGCTTAGATATTCGTGCATTCATCAATGGGCATGGGCATTTGCCTGTTTATGGGAACAGCCGAGCGAGCTGAGCGTAGAGCTCAATTCTGTGCCGACTTAAAGCGATTGTTTGTACAGCTAAGCCGTCAAAACAAAGCGTACATTAAGCAACAACGGAATCTTTAACCAATAAAGAAAACAGGATAAGCCAGAGTTTCCGAGTTGCAAGTCAAAAAAGACTTAAGTAGGCGGAATTCCCCACAACAACAAAGGCCAAAGACCAATGAGCGCAAAAAGAGCATCAGACAAACAGGAAAATAGCAAATGCACTTTTGTAGTCATCTGTTCGAGTGCGTGCTCAAACAGTTTTTCTGGCCAATTGAGCACGGCCAACAGCCAACATCCAACAGGAACTAATGCGTAGACAATGTGATGGACTACGACTGCGACTTCACTCCGCCAGTGTCGTGGGCACCCCCACGCTAAAGCTTACCGCAACACATGTAAATGTCAGGCCGCACAGATCCGGTGTAATTGATCGATGCACGGAGCGAAGCTTAACGGCTGTCGCCGCGGGTGCAATACCAATAAAAGCAGCTCGTCAACCAGAAGCCAGAAGACAGAAGCCGGCTGCATTGTCGCCCAGCCAGCTTAAGTACCTGCCCCGTAGCGGCCGCCAATTGAAAGGTTTTCCGCAGCGAACTTCACAATGGACGCCCATTCATAAGGCGCAAAACGAATGTCAATCATGCCTAGAGAGAGAGAGAGAGAAAGAGATAGGGAGAGAAACGGCGCCGATTGAAAGTAACCCCAGCACCAAATGATAGCAGATGTTCTATGGGTCGTAAGATTTTTTATTTGACATGCAAATGGAAAGGCGAACTGACAAGCAGCACGGCAGGTGCAAGGCCTAAGGACCTGGCCTCAAGTCAAGTATCTGTTTAGTTTGTTTGGGCATATATGCCGAATGCTAACAGCAGGTCAACTGCCAGAACTTGAACTAAACTTAGTCTACTGGATCCCCCTTTCTATCACTCCTACACCACCCACCCAGCTCGAGCTGCCGTGCTGTTATCTTTGGCTAATGTGCCAATATTTTTACTATGTTAAAACATGTTAAACAATTGCTGCCGTCGTTGGCTGCGTTTTGACAACTAAATTAAGCCATTTGTCACAGCTTATTTTCACATATGCTGGCATTTAACACGCAGGTTTGCCTCAAATCCAGATGGATCTGGACCTGGCTCGGTGGTGACTGCTGCCTTTTGATTGGAAATACAATTTGCGTGGTTGTTTTGCTGGGCACTTGGCGCGGGGTATTAGAATAACAACAACACAAATCCAATGAAAACAAAACCGCCCATCAACACCCTCGAAATAAATTGCTATCACATGCAAACGCAAACGCAAACTCAAACTGGCAAGCGGCAGGGCTGACGGGGGGCGTTGAGTTGTTCACAAAGTTGTTGCTGTTATTGTTGCTGATGCTGTGTATTATGTTGTGCTGTGCTGTGTTGTGTTGTGTTGTGCTAGCCCCCATGTAGCATTTAATTGAAATGGGCGCGCATTTGTTTCTGCATTTCGTGCTCACTAGCCGCATTAAAGTGCTAATGCACTGTTGTTGTTTTTGGCTCTTCCGGCAATTCAGGGCCAGTCCAGGCTCAGACAGAGCAACGGTCGCAGTCCCTGTGTCTCTCAACCCCATGCAACCCCTAACGCTAAGAATGAGCCCGACTCACGAGCAATCAACCCCAAATAATAGCAAGGATTACAATATACAGAGCAGAGTCCTCGCTGCCGTTGCTGCTGCCTGAATAAGAACGAAGTGCATTGTCCTGGACACACACACATACACAGCAAAATAAAACTGTATTTTTAGCAAATGAAAGCATGCCAACTTCCAAATACCCTTTTCCAGAATTTACTTGCTCTTTTCGATTTTAAATGACAAAAGTATCTGTTGAAATCAAAATTGTTTGTGCTTGTTAGCTCATATACATGTATTATATTTATCGTATCCTGACATTTCCAATTTCATATTAGCATATATTCGACTGTCTTTACAAACATGATGTGAACACTAAAACACCCAGCCAATACAGCTTTACTCTGGCAGAGTGGGCTTAAAATCAACGTCAAAAATCGTTCGCCGCGCGTTTGCAAGGGCAAGCGCAAGGACAAGGGATGTCGCAGTCGCATTCACAGTTGACGTCGGCATCGACGTTGCCGTCGCAGTCAGCTTCGGTCTGCTCCGTCGTTGTCGACGTTTTCGGTGTATGTTTTGAGGCTACAGATATCAGGGCAATAAAATAATTGCGACAATAAGCGTTTCATTATTCATTTGTGTGACTGCAAGGGGCGAGCAATTTGTGAGCAGGTCATAATAAATGGGATGGGGGGATGTGGGGTGGGGGTAGCACTGATTGCTGGGGTGGTGCCCGTCAGGTTTCTGATGTTAATCCAACTGTGCCTTGGGTTTCATGGATTTCATGGGCTTGTGCCGTTTTAACAGTTAATAGTTTGCCACAGCGGCTGTGCTTTGATTTCCGTGAATAACCCCTGACCTGGCAGGGGGTGTACTCTGAGTCTGTGTGTGTGTAGGCAGGGCAGGGGAGGTGTCAAACACCCGCCCGATGATCTTGATTTGATTATTGCGGCGTTAATACAATTGATATTCGAAGCAGCTAATACAAAAACTGTTTTCTTCTTTATTATTCTCTCCTATTGTAGTTGGAAATGGTTTGTTGTCGCGGCTTACGAAAATTGCTGCAGTTGTTGATGGCTTTTTTTTGTCGATGGCCCTCGAGAATTATGGCAATTGTGTTTGTGTCGAAACCTGTCAAGGCAAATATTTGCCAGATTAGTTTAAGCGAATTCATCAGCTCATAAAATGGTAAAGATTTTACTTAATTCTAGAATAATCACATAAATATTCTACTCGTTATCAATTGCTTTGGTCCATTTAGCTGCGCTTTAATTGTCTTGCCTTGGTTAATTGCACGTTTGGGTTGGCTTCTCAATTGTGAAAAGAAATGGTTGTGAAAGAAAAGCTGAAGAGAACGCAATTGCTTGAAATAATTTGAATTGGCTGCGCAAACACCGGGTGAATTTTCAAGTAAGATTGTTAAACTTTCCTTTTTTATTCATTACCGCTTAAGTTTTCCATCTAAGGAAGCAAACTGAATGGAAATTCTTTTAATTGAGTTTGCATAATTAGGCAAGAAAATTAGCATTGAGTACAGAGAATTGGTGGCTTTTCAAATTATCATTGGGGCTTGGACAATGAAATGCATGACTTGGCCTTGGTAGTTATCAGGCAAAATTAGTTACGTCCAATTTAATAAAAATATATATATAATTAAAGTTGTGTCCGATCTGAAACACTCTCCTCTGACTCAATCAACTAGAGAGCCACAGTCATTAACCTCTCAAAAATAAAAGCATACCTATAAAGAAGCCATCATTCATATTGTAGGAGAAGACACAGGAGACACTGTCAAACTAAGACGAAATGAATCTGAATACATAATATTTCACAGCAATTAAGTATTATACTCTGATAATACATTAAATAAATTTGATAAGCAATACCCAATATACCCTTACAAGTAGTGAATGCCAGGCAATGTGCTCTTATCTCCTTTTATTTTAAATGCTCATTTGTGTTCGAGCCACAATACATTCTTCAAATACTCTACCTGGCTCCGTGTTATTATAGCAAACAAATGAAAGTGAAAGCACAAATTTCGCGATGTTGTTTTTTCACATTTGAGCACACACATATACGTAGCATAGAAAATTGAGGGAGACGTAAATCGTGAAGCGTTTCGTTCGTTGTGGTGCCAAAATTGCTTCCGAAATCAGCAAAAAACCAAAGCAAAACGGTCACACAGACATCTTTAGAGTGTGTGTGCTGTATATATATATATATGTGTGTGCGTGTCGGCCATGTTGGGCTACCGGGTGCCACAACTAGCTCACACAGAGAACGAGAGAGAGAGAGAGAGAAAGAAAGGTAGAGAGCGAGCAAAAGAGGCGCACATAGAGCAATCGCTGGAGCTGTCGAGTTTGAGTTTGCTGCTCAAATATTATGCGAACGCAAATATTTTTATTTAGTAAATGTCATTTATTATTTATGTTTATTCGAGCACTTATCTAGCGCTGCTTAACAACTTCAGCTCTAATGCACGACGACTGCCACTTCGAAGTGGGGTTAGGTGCTGCCACAGACGGAGGCGGAGACGGAGACGATGATGATGATCATGATGGCGGTGGCAAGGCCGAGCCACCAAATTGAAAGCGGAATCAACAAGAAATCGAACGCTCAGCGCTGCGAACTGAATGTGGAAAGTTGGGCTTGGATTGAAAATGTGTATTGCTTCGCCCACGCATTCTCTGGCCGCGGCCAGGATGTCAGTGGGAATAAATTTAAACTCAAACTAAACTGCGAGTAAATAGAAATACGAAAAGGCAAATAAAAACAATGCTCACTGGCAGGCAGCACTGGCAAGGATGTCAGAGCAACCGACTGCCGGTTGCCGGCTGCCTGCCAGACTCAGTTGGAGCCCGGTCCCAGTCGCAGGCAAATTCCGAGCCGAGTGTACACAAGGCGCCGTCTAGCGCATGTCTGCCAAGTGCAAAATGGGGGCCAATCTCCTGTTGGCTGTGGCATGCAGTCGCTGCCACGGAGTATTTGTTGTCTTTATTTTTATTTCGAGTTCGATTTTCAAAGCGTTGCAACGTCCTTGGCTGTCACTAAGTGAGAGGGAACGACTTCCAGACAGACAGACAATCAGACAGACATACAACAAAGAGCGCCAAATAAGGGCGCCCTCTACGACTATGAATGAGTCTTTTTTCCTTTCTGTGTATGCTCGTATATTTATATCAAGTTGTCATTCTTGTCCCTTACTCTGTCGCTGTCGGTGTCTCTGTCTCTGTCTCTGTCTGGCTCTGAATGTTGTTGTGATTATTGTTATTAGCCTAGCAAACAAATTGGTAAATAATAAATATTTTCCAGTTAAATATTGTTAGTAGCATGCCATTTTTGGACTTGCAGAGCCAATGCACAGCACGGGCCAGAGACCATGGTCCGTAGACCACGGGGCCACGGGGCGCCTCCTGCGTTATTATTTTTTATACTTACTTATGTATGTAGATCTTTTGAGGAGGCGTCTCTGCTGCGTTCACGCCACATTGCCAATGACTTGCGCTTTCGTTGTGTGTCAATATATGCTCATGCCAGTATGCGTGTGTGTGTGTGTGAGTGTTTGTGTGTATGCCTGCCTGTGTGAGTGAGTGTGTGTGTGTGTGTGTGTGTGTGTGTGCTAAGGGAAATTGGTAGCCCACATTTACAAAATCAGAAAAGCGCTTGATTTGTAAAATATTTGCTCTGCACAAACGAACGCCGCAATTGTTCAATTCCATACAGACGAGCCTCGTTCGAGTTGGCAGTCGACGCAGTCGAAGTCGTTGTTTTGTTTGAAAATGTTTATGAAGCGACACCTGTAGGTGATAATAATAAACAATCGAAGCACGACTACGACTGCCAATCGAAGTGGGTCCACTTGGACCTTGAAGTTTGCTAAAGGGGATCACACACAGAAGCTGCACGCACTTATGGAGCCTCAAATTAGCTTAGGTCATAGGCGTTCATTGTGGCTTTTATTTGTATATGTAAACATATAATTACTTAATATTATAGACTCACAGATTAAGAGAAGAAGAACAGAGGATTTGGGTTTACTTTAGACTACATTTTTATCAAATAGTTTTAATTGACTCTATTACCTATCGGCTCTACTTGCTATACTATATTTGGCTGTTGCTGAACAGACTTGATTGCATTTGTAACCTACCTCAATAAACATACTTATATGATCGCCCGCTTGAGGAAAAGCATTATATTCTATTTTAGAACTGGCCTTCTGCCTTGCTCTCGTCACATGGATTGCAGTTCCTATTGCTTATTGTGGTCAACAACTACATCTCAGCACAGGTGCCTCATACATTTTTGCTGAGCACGAACGGAGCTTAGTGGGCACTGCTCTGCATTTTCGGTTTGGATTACAGGGGGCCATTAGATCTATTGGTCTTTGAGTTTTTCTCCGCTTATCTGTAAGTGGTACAAGCACTATGAGTGCATTTGACTAGGCCAATGTGTGCAGCTTAGGTATCCATTACTGGAAGCCCAGTTAATGGGTCCCCAAGCTTATACGTACGAAAGTGTTTCCAGGAATTTTTTTTGCTTTTGCTTTTGAATTTGCTTTTGCTTTTCACACCAAGCTCTGGTCAAGCCTTTTACGAGCGGTTGCTCTTGTTGTTGCTGCTCGCTTTCTTAGTCTCTTGGCTGGCAATATTTGCCAATTTGAGTGCTGTGGGTAACTTTGACGCATTGCTAAAGATTAAACGCATTCAGGCAGCAGAAATATGAATTGAATTTTATGCGGGACCCACCACGACCAAAGATGGAGACGCGACAGTTTTTTTGGTAATTATTTGTTTACAGCCAATATTTTGATTTTGAGCGAGTCTAAAATTGTACGTCTGGCCGGATATTTGAAGACTATTTGCGAAAGCATTAAGCCAAGGGGAATGCCCTGGACGAGGCCCCTTTTACAGTCACAAGCGCAACCAGCGGGACTGTTCGTGTGAGAATCAGTGCGCATTAGCAACTGGGGTGGAGCTGATCGCTGGCAAGGTGTGCTCGTGCTCGACTGTCGCACGTACATAAAAACATGCATGCATACACTTACATACATTTGAGCATGCCGGAGTGTGCGTTTTTAGAGGGCTTATTAAACGTCGTCGGAGCGGTACATTTTGTGTATTTCTCGGAAAAGCTGTAAATTGCACTTTGTAAACATTGTGAACAAGAAAGAAACGCTAAGACCCCCGCCGTTTATCTCTGGCATATGATAAAGTCGCGCTCTACGTAGAATCTACCGCATTATCTGCGATACCTGGGAACAGGAAGAGACGCGTATCAGTCGCTTATCTAATCAGGCGCTGCATAAATGCAAATAACGAAAGATCGTGCCAGAGTGAGAACTGGGATCCGTACAGAGACAGAGGCAGAGATAGAGACAGCGACTGGGGCTGGGACTGGAACTGGGCATGGTTAAGGGCCAGCTTACGAATCATATAATAAGACACTGACAGTCGTCGGGTTTAGCGATAAGCTGACAGAAGAATGCATCCGCCGCTGAGGCGTCAACGCACAGAATGCAAACAGTGACAAGAACAGAGCAAATTCTTTCTTTCGGCTCGAGATAAGAGCAGCGAAAAGGTCGTGGCTATGGCTGTGGCTGTGGCTCTGTGTAAGCGTCTATATATTTATATGCTTGTACGTTTAGCCGGGGCAGACTGAATCTGTTTATGCTCTTATCGGCCTGCTGATTAAGGCCAGAAACAAAATGGCAGCTGGAGTGCTGTACTTTCATCAAACTGTTGACCCAACTACACGGTAAGTGCAAGTCGGGCGGGCGGGGCTGTTCACTAACCATCTGGCTTAATTAAGAACAAGTCGGTAAATATTAAAGCCAATGAAAATAGTTGGCCTTGTTTATCGCGCGACATCAATCAGGCACTTTCCCGCAGGACAACGGCCGACGAATCGGTCTGGCGACCCGAATAAAACTATGAACTCCAAACGTCAAGCAGCTAGCATGTTTATAGGCGAACGTTGAATACTCTTATTTGCGATTGTTATTTATTGATTGAATTGAATGAAAGCCTAAACTAAAATTTAGAATTTTAAATTAACATTATTCAACATAGAGTATAATAAAGTATAATATACCTATATAAATAAATATATATTTGTATAGGTATAGTCTTTTAATTTTAACATATATTAAAAGTATGAAAATTTGTAATTAAATGATTCGAGTTCTAAACAGCACCATAACGCCGCATTCACCCATTTGGTAGTGTAGAATAGGGCTGGGGTGCCTAGTTACAATTGCTAGGCATGCATATTACGGTACTAACTGTCTATTGCGCCCTGCGTGTGTGCGATGGTGACTGTGTGTCCTTATGACAATTTGATGAGGACCTTATTTACACTAGTTAAAAGCTCCGCCCCGCCGCCAAGCTCCCGCTCGACGCTGTTGTCAATAAAAACAAAAATAACACAGCTCCGGGACACCCAGAAATAAAAAGAAACAGAAATGAAAAAAAAAAAACAAAAAAATGAGGAAAGCACGAGTCCCAACGAGCCGAGTGCTTGGAGCTTGCATGACAGGCGCCCATTTTGATGGCCGTTGGCCGATGGTCGTTTGGTATTTTTCCGTATACGCGCGTATCCAATCAAGCATATATCGTTTGTTGCTATGTATAGCTGTGGATATGTGTCGTCCGTACGTATATTGAGCTGTGTGGGTGGTGCGTGGTGGACGTGGTCAACATTCGTTGATTACGTATACGACTGGGGCGCCAATCAGCCAAACGTCAGCGTCAGCGTTAGCCGCTAGTAGCCGCCTCTGTAGTTGCTGCTGTTATTGTTGCATGGCAATGCGAACAACATCAACAGCTACACATACACTCTCATCCACACACACACACACACACACATACAATGCGTTCAAATTTTTTACTCGTGGCTTGAACCAATATTAGTAATTTGAATTATTCAGAAGACAAATATGAAGCTTTAATGGCCAAACAGCGTGCCCGTAGTTGAACTCATGTACCCACACCTATGGGGCTATAGACCCATACTGCCTACTGCTCTCCATAAGGGCACTCCTTCCGTTTACTGCAGCTGCAGGCCATTGGGTACTGGGTATTGGGTATTGGGTCGACTGCAGGCGACAACGACGTCAACTCAATAATTTGGCGAGTCGCCCAATTTAATGCCAGCACAGGTGTGGGTACGCAAGTCGCCCGACGACCAGGCAGACCGTCCGGCCAGTAGCCGTCTCCATTGTCTACGTCTACGTAGCGTTGCACAGGTAAATACGTCAATTTAAATCCGTGGATTGGATTGTAAGTCAATGTTTGACTTTTGCTCGCTGATTGATTGCTCAACAGCAACTGCAGTCTGCAGCAGCCAGCAACCCACAGCGCGCGGCCTGCAGCCTGCAGCCAGCAGCCAGCAGCTACCCGGAGTCGGAGTCCAATACAAGGGGCTTTCATATGCATACGGCCTGGGGCTGATGACTCGATGAGCTCCCGGGGCAACTGACGGGACTGCAGCGGGTCCGTACCAACAGTAACGCATGTATCAACAGTTTACCCGATTTACAGCCAGTTAAGTTTGCATAGCGGAGTCAACCGCATGAATCAACGATTTTCTGCTATGACGGCATAATTTCCAAAAAAAAGAGTTCACAAACTAGGCATCGTTATTGTAGACCCACTAGTTACTTGAAGGAGCATCTATTATTGCGAGGCACCCAAAGCACAAAAGTCTACAAACAATATATCTATATATGGAAGTGTGTGCTGCTTCTGCATGGATCTGACACCCGCACATATTTTCCATAGTTGTAACACTACATATATTTATCTTCAGATTTTGGTCGAATGCTGCATATGCAGTCGTTGTATATAACCAAAGGTAGTTTGATAAGTTAGTTGCTTCACGTTCAACTAGCCACACGAATGCTCAGTTTTACGCACTCATATTTATTAAAAAAGTATATACTGTTTATATATTTTATATGTCAGTCCAGCTGAGAAGATTTTAATTGGAAGTCGGTAAACAGATCTAAGCTGAAGTGTTTTGGATACTTTAATTGGTTGCGCTGACAGATACTAATCGGTCTTCCTTTATATCAGCTTACTTTTACTTGTTTTCGATAAAGTCTCATGCAAAACTTAAACTTTAATATCAAAATCAAAGCAGCAGCTAGGTGTGGTATTCAGACATTTTGTCGATCGGCCTCATTTAAATAATTCTGAATTGTTGCGGAAGACGCAGTCAATGGGTAACTTCCTTTGTCACTCTTTATACATTGACGGGGCTGATTTTAAAAAATCCTTTTAGCAAAAACAGACTCCTCTGTTGTTCGAATGAAGCAGCACAAAAAGCGCCCTTCATGTGCACCTCAGGATTTTTAGTGACGCCCGATAAGCTAACGCAAGTCAAGCGCACTTAGATCAAACACTATCAATCTCAAAGTGATGCCAGTTGCATAAAAAAGATAGTCCAATGCTGACATCGTTAGTTAAAACTTTAACCGATATCAGAAGTATGCTTCAGGTAGATAAAATCAAAAATTATTCCGGCCGATGCTAGTGAGTTATGCACTCGTATAGTTTGTGTTTAACTGCATAGAAAATATATTAAATTATATTTTGTGAGTATTTGTCGATGGCTCCAATTCAAAATGCATTAAACCACCCTCGTTTGTGTATATTTAAACTCAATTTTAGACACATGTGCATTATTGTTGTCTATCTGGTGGACGCTGTCTATCCGACCGCAACAACAGCGCCAACATCAAACAGCCAAAGCCAAAACCACAGCAATAGCAGCAGTGGAAATTCTCGGGGATCTGGCTCTCGGTCAGGCTCCGGATGCGGCTCCTCCTCCACTAGGTTGGCTGCCTGCCTGCATTTCCAGTGCGGAGCTGCAGCTGCAGTAGCTCATATAAAACCGCTCGCATATACTTATGTGCTCTGTGTGTTTGTATGCGTGTGTGAGTGTGTGTGTGTGAGTGTGTGCATATCCTTTGCAGCGTGTAGCATTGCGTGTTTTGCTGCTCTGATAATGATGCTGGCCAGCATATTCATAATGAAATTTCATTGTAGCAACCACACCCACACACACGTATGCTTGTGTATGTATTTAAGTGCATACACAGAGCACGATAACTGGCCGAATATATATATACATACATTTATATATATGTATATGTATTATGTATATGTATAGAGCGGGCCTCTGCCAGGCATATTATGTATAAACACAAATTAATTTCGTTTCAGTGGCGCAAACCGTAGTAGCCATGGCTAAGCGAGCCCGTGCAATGACGAGGGCGGCCATTTGCATAAAATATTTGCACAGCCTTCGTGTAGTGCAGCGCTGCGGCTGCTGGTTGCCTTTGCTTTGAGGGCCGTGCCCATAAACTAGACAACAAGCATTTTGGGCCCTGATTTAATGAATCAGCAGGCACCGAGACGAGATTCGGGACGAGACCCTATGCGCCGCCAACAATCTGCCGCATCAGCAAACGTCTTGCAACTTTGTCTGGATCGCTTGGTTTTGATAAATTAGCACCAATCCGTTGCCCCTGCCACTGCACAAAATGCGAGCATAGTGCAACTCCAGTTGCTCAAATTAGCCAAGTCTGTGACACATTGGGCTGGGTAGAATGGACGTTATAAATATTTCATAAAGATTGAACTCTTAATTGTACTCGGACCTAACAAGAAGCTGCATGCTTTAACAAATGTCAAGAAGCTGACTGATATTATATCTGTAAGAGTAATAATATATATACTTATATACTTATATATTATGTATATACTTATATATATTAAAACTTTGATCACTGTGTATTTTGACCAGCTTAATGGCTCTAATCACTAAGCTCAGCTCCAAATAATGTCCCTACGCGTAGGAATTTGGAACGCTAATGGCTTGCGCAATAAAGCGCAGGAATTAGCAGTTTTTCTCCTACAAAAGGACATAGATATAATGCTCATTGCAGAAAGTCGTGAATGCCCGACATTTAAAATTTATGGGTATGAGCACTATCAGGCCCATGGTGGAGGAACAAACAGCTTCGGTGGATCATCGCTCTTGGTTCGGTCAACACTGGTACATACACCTCTACTTCCTCATGCTAACGCAACACTGCAGTTTTCAGCCATTACAATTCCAACATCAATTGGAGAAATAGATATAGCGTCGATTTATTGTCCACCAAACAGTGATCTTTCCGTGGAGGATATTACTCAGATTCTAAGCCGAAGTAGCAACAAATGTATAATTGGAGGCGACTGGAATGGATGGCACCCATTTTGGGGAAGCAGTAGGTCAAACCAGCGAGGAGAGGTAATATTTGATGCAATTCAAAGGTGTCAATATTCCATCCTGGCTACTGGAGCCCCTACACGCTACCCAATGAATGGGCAATGTCCCTCTGCAATAGACTTCGCTGTATACAAAGGCATCTGCGACCGTCAACTCAGCATTGATGATTACTTGGAGATGTCATCTGACCATCTGCCGCTGGTTGTTATAGTTCATGCGCAGCCACAGCTCTTTCCATCCGAAACCTGGCAAACCCGAAAAGGAAATAACTTCCTATAGACCAATCAGCTTGCTACCGGTACTCTCCAAAATATTTGAAAGAATTTTGATGAGTAGACTGCTGAGCGAACTGAGAGAGAAAAACGCTATACCAGATCACCAATTTGGATTTAGGAGACAGCACGGCACGCCAGAACAAATACACCGAGTGGTCCAACACATTTTAGGCGCGTTCGAAGAAAAGGAATACTGCTGTGCAGTATTTCTAGACATCAAGCAGGCATTCGACCGAGTTTGGCATCTGGGACTGTTAAAGAAAATAAAAGACACTCTACCCAGTTCCTCCTTCAAGATATTGGCTTCCTATCTAGCAGAACGAACTTTTCAAGTGGTAAAAGGGCAAGCAACATCGTCGACTCGTTCCGTCAGAGCAGGTGTGCCTCAAGGCAGCGTACTTGGCCCTATATTGTACACTCTGTTCACCGCTGACATGCCGCTACCTCCATCCAATAATGGTATGCTGATCGCCACATATGCTGATGATACCGCTATTCTCAGTCGGAATAAGTCGCCACATGTTGCCTCCATTAAGATGCAAACGTACCTACACGAGCTCCATAGATGGCACAAACGCTGGAGCATCGCTGTGAACACTCAAAAATCAGTGCACACCACGTTCACACTAAGAAAAGGTGACTGCCCAGACGTAACACTCGGACATACAATACCGAGGGCTAATAAAGTTAACTATCTGGGAGTCACTCTGGACAAGAGACTGACGTACGGTGCCCACATAAGCCAGACGGTGAAGAGGTGCCAATTTAAATTAAAAAAACTTGATTGGATGCTAAGGAGCGAGAGTAAACTGTCTCTCTCAAGCAAAAGGATTATTTATAACGCGATTGTGGCACCAGTGTTCACATACGCTATTCCACTATGGGGATCAGCTGCCCAAACGCACATTAAAAAAGTGCAAATTTTGCAGAATAAAGCTCTAAGAAGATGGACCGGAGCAGAATGGTTCGTAAGAAACGCAACGCTTCATACCGACCTTAAGATGCCGACAATAGCAGAGCTCATAGGCAGACATAGTGCAAGGTACACGGACAGATTGGAAGCGCACCCAAACCAACTGGCATCTAATCTGGTCAACAACCAATGCAGGAGAAGACTTAAAAGACTGCATCCCCTCGATCGTCGGGGAATTTAAATATAAAAAAAAAAAAAAAAAAAAAAAAAAAAACTACATATAAATTAGAATAATTATAACAGGCGTACCTGCCAAAAAACAAATGTTAAGGGAAAAAAGATAAATGCGCTATAGAGTCTCTGACAACAAGCAGCAAATAAATTCACACATATCTAAAAAAAAAAAAAAAAAAAAAAAAAAAAAAAAAAAACTGTGTATTTGACAGTTCACGTTTGGCGAACTATTCGAAAATATTGATTCGGATTGAGCAATGTGTTAGTTTAGTGTTCAATATTAAGTTAAGCAAAATATGTTAATCTTCTTTTGCTCATTATTTTAAAATTTAGTTTTGAATTCCAATTCAAGCGAATACAACTTATGAAGAATATTTCTATTAGACATCGTAACAGACGCCGGAAGATTCTATCTCAGAAGACCAAGTTCTTCCTTTGTAAAGCTGATGTATGATGACTATATTGGCTAATATTTGATATTTGCTGCTAGATTACCGGGTGGTGAAGAGCTCATCCAATTGCTCATCCAATATGTATAAAAATAAACGCTTTATATAACGGACAGCCTTCATGCTTTCCATCGACAAGGAGACTTCGTGCGCGGCCCTCACTTTAGCACATAATTAACCTAAAAATGTAACTCCATCTTGTTTATCAGTGAAAATACAAAAAGAAGAAGAAGAAGCGAGAAGCGAGAAGATAAAAATAAGCGACTCGAAAAAAGGCGCGCATCTCATTATCACTCGGACGTGAATATCTCGACATGTTTGCCGTTGTCGTTCCTCAACGGCAGGGAACATGAGGCGCGGGATGCGGGAAGTGGGACGCGAACGTTGTCACCGACGCTGTCGCCCATTTACATACATACACTAACAGATATATGAATATATATGTATATATATATATGTATATAAGTGAGTCCCCGCCTCACTCCGGTGTCGCTGCCAGGCCGAGTTGTCGCTCGAAAACATTTAAAGTGAATTTGTGTTGAGCTCACATCGTTAAAATATCCGTCAAAAACTTAAGCAAACAGACATAACTACGTGCATTTTAAATTGAATTCGAACAACAACTACAACTACAACAACAACAACAACAACGCGAAGAACTCACACATAGCGACAGTGAAAATGTACACACACACTCGGCCATAAGTACCCACATATACATATATACATTCGTATACATATATATATATATATATATATATATATATATATATATATATATATATATATACTCGTATATCTGAATACTTATGGGTCGGTTTAACCTGCTGGCTGCCTGACGCCGTCCGCGCCCAGTTGTGCGCGACTTCAACGTGTTTTTTTTTTGTCTTATTTGCCAAAAAAATTAAAGACAAGTAAAAGTCGTGATTAACGTTGAATTGGCTCTGCTCGAGCGTCATTATCACCACAAACAAGCAACAGCAACAACACCACCAACAACAACATAATTTCGAGCCAAGTTTTTAAGACCCGCTTGAAGTACGAGGAGCAGCATTGTACTACAAAAATGCCGCGCTCGGTTGACTTTTAATGGTGGATGGAGTCTCCGGCTCTGTCTGGGTTTGGATTTGAGTCTTATACTTGAAAATAAGACGAGTTGATGCATTTGACCAAAGCAAACAAGAAGCAGTGCTGAAGAGTGATTGCATAAGTTTTAATTGACGCGAACACATTAAATGGGAATGCGATGCTGTTAATGCTATAGACATTGCTAAGACCCATCCAATATATCTCATAACAACACCCTCGGATAACAGTTTCAGAGCCCTTAAGTATGCTATAAAATGTATACACATAATGTTTTATTTAATAGCGCCAATCTGTGCACATGAAAGAATTTCTGTGATTGGCCGACTTAAGGAGTGGAGCCCATCAGACTTTAATACCTTAGAAACAAGCTTAAATTTTCCAACTTATTCTGGTTCAAGTTCTCAAAAAAAAAAACACGAAAAATCTTGAGAGAGTACCTCGTACTTATGAGAGAACCTCGTACGGAGCATAAAAGATTTGTATTCCCGATCCGGATCTCGACTTCAAACGCGAAAGTCCTCTGGAAACTTTCAGTCCATAGCTTAGGTTGCTATTCTTGATCAATCCAATTAATAAGTTAAGCGAAGTTAGTTTAGTTAGTGAAGCCAACCAACTTGTGGGAATGCTAAGATCAGAAACTATTCTCGGTTGGATCAGAGCAAACAATACAGTTGCTAAAGATAATAGTGTGTAGCAGCTGTCTAAAAATAGCAAGTGACGTATTCGCAGATCTGATAATATGCTTCTTATTCGCAGATAAGGCTTCATATATAATCTTACATTATTATCTATGCATCTGATACAATTAAATAACAATGGTGCTTCAAGCAAATCTTGTACTTCTTATCGCTTTAGGATTCTATGAGACGTTGTTAATAAACGGCATTAGAAGCTCTGTTTAATGCTCGTTATTTGATATGCAGAATTGCAGAGGCGAATCAGGGTTAAGAGTTGTAGGGGTGGCTGATCGAGGTCGCGGGCCGGACTGCTTGCTGTGCACATACGCAAAATGTTGCTAAATACCTTACAGGAGCGCCGACACGTCGCGCCTTCTTGTGGCTTCTCGGTGCTTGGGGCTTGCGACTTGAGGCTCCTCTCAGTGCTGTCGCGGTCGCAGCGGCTATGGCATTTCGCGTTAAATATTTACACACACAGATACACGCCCAATAAGCAGTGCGCTGCGCAAAGTGTGCCAGCAGCTGCCACTACGACGACGACGATGAAGATGACGGAGATGGAGACGGAGGCAGGGATGGGGATGGGGATGGGGACGACGCCAGCGATGGCGGGGTCAAGTGCTGAGGCTGGGGCTACAGCAGCGAGTGGATCATTGGCATGACGCGGACGCGACGCGACGCGAGTGGCAGGCACTTTGCATATTTTAGCGCGTGCAATGCAGTTGCTAATTGAAATAGTGTGGCTGAGCGGGCGCACTGAGAGGCGGGAGCTCAATGATCAGCGATCGTCGCTGTGCACATATTTGCCAATGCCAGAGATGCGCAACGAAGTGCCGACCTCGCCTATCCCCGACTAGAAAGAAGGTGGGTGCGTGCGGATTGAGAAAGGCGGCGGCAACTAAAGCGCACAATTGCATCACAGACGCATTTGCCGTAGCCACATCTGCATCTGCATCTACAGCTGCAATTGCCGTTGCAGTTGCAGTTGCAGTTACACTTATTGTTGCAGTCACGTACTCAACTCGTCCGTGTAGCAAGCAACTCCTTCTGCTCCAGCCACTTTCATACGTCTTGCAAGTGGATCTGGTCATGGGCAGGGGCACGTCATGATTTTTTGATTGATCTGTAAGGCACACAGTGCAGTTGGCTTTTGTATTTTTTAATAAAAGTGAAACGTTTTTCATTACGCTCATGTGTGTAAATACGTATGGACACAGCAGTCCGCTTGAGACGGCGCTCCATCTGCGAAGCGCTGCCTGCAGCGTTTGCTGCTGCATTTTCATATTTATAAGATAATTGAAAGCGGGTATTGCCAAATTAACAACGCTCGGCAAACAAGGAAAGCGGCGACTGGCAATATGGCGGCACACGCACACACACATATACAAATTGTACACGTACGAGCTGTGTATGTATGTGTGTGTGCGCGCGATGAAAGACAGGCGCATATCCCTTGTGTACACAAACGCGCTTTATTGTTTTGCGCTGGGCTGGCTTCACTCTTTGCCCGGGCACTGGCAAAGGCAACGGCAAAGGCACAGACTCAGGCTCAGACTCAGATTCAGCGGAGGGCCAGTAGCAGCCACCCAATGATACCTATGTGTACGGAATCCACCACCAGACATCGTCTTCAAAAAACTGTTCGCATCGTTCACGGATTTTATTAAATTGCATTCGTAGTTGTTTTGAATTGATTCGACTACGTTAAATTGCCCGCAGCAGCAGTAGCTGTGGAAGCAGCAGTGAAATCAGCAAGAGGAAGAGCGGAAGAGGAGCTGGAGTCAGATCACACAGGACGAAACAAACGGAACTCAACCGAACTCAGCAGAGGTTTGCCCCTTTAGCACTTGTTTTACTTTAGATTTTTACTTTTTATATTTTATTTCGTCTTACTGTGCTGTCTGCTCATAGAGCAGGATGCCAGCCTCCGCTTCCTGCCGGCAGCCTCGCAACTATTACAAATGGCAGCTCGAAGCTGGAAGCTGGCAGCAAGCGGCAGGCTGCTCGGGCTGCAGCTAGAGCAGGCACTTGAGCATTTTGGGGTCGTTTCGCAGCAGGGCCCAGCCCCACAGACATCGAGCTTGCTGTTATTGTTGCTCTTGTTGTAGTTGTCGATGTTGTTGTTGTTGTTGTTGTTGTCTTAATATTTTTTCTTGAAATTTTCTTGGGCTTTTCTCGGCTTCGACAAGAGTTTCATTTGTTTTATGCGCTCTCCTTTTGGCCGTTTGTTTGCTGATACTTTGTCGGTACTTTTCGGCCACTTTCGAGCAGTAGGCACTAGTGGCGCAAGTTATTGTATCTTGTAGATACAACGTCAAACGCTGCCAGTTTCTCTTTCCTTTTTCCGCTTCTATTTTTTTCTCATTTAGTTTATTATTGCCTTGCTCCGGGTTTCTACCAAAAGCGCTTTAAACCACACTTTCCCGAGCTGCCACAATTTAATATCAAATTTAAGGCAATACAAAGAATCAAATATGAGCACAGACACACACACACACCCACTTGCATGAATGTATATGTACATGCTGATGGCTCTGTGTGTGGGTTTGTATCTGTGCCTTAGTCTTAGCCTACACACACGCATATGGCGCATCCTGGACATAAAGGATATTAAAAGAGATTTAGCATTTTGTTTGCACACGGATGATGCATTGTCATCGAGCTGGGCCGAGATTTATGATGGATTCGGTTTGTGCCTGGAGTGCGCAAAAATTAGAATTTTGCCTGGCTCTTGTGCGCTACGCTAAATGTGAAGAGTTGTTGCGGACATCACTCTGTTGATGGCTGGCAATTTGTGAATTGGAAAAGGCATCGCAAAAGTTTTTCAGTGCTATACTTTTCGCATTCACAAAAGCAATTTCCAATCCATTATTTACACGAAGGGGAACAGAGGTGCGCCTTCGCTCAGGGGACTCTCGGAATACAGTTTGGCTTAATTTTGTTGGATTTGTTTTTTGGCTTCCGTTTTCAAACTTCTTTTTTAATATTCATCACTAGGCCTCTTTTTGGTTGGGCTTCATGATAAAATGTGACACATGCGCAGGATTTTGCCGCGTTGGCAACTCGCTGGAGCCTACCCCTTGCCCCTATCCCTTGTGCCTGCTGCGCGAATGTACAAACATATAAACAAACATTCGCATTCCTACATTCACTGGCATATGCACAAGTCATAAATAAAGGATGTGTGCGTGTGTAAAAAGCAGACAAAAAGGCAATTGGAAATTAAATGCCAATAGACTAGGGGCGTGGCCATTGTTGTTGCGGTAGCTTGTTAAAAAATTGAAACATAAAATACAATCAACAATTTTTTCAGCCATTGCAAATAAATTATTATGCAAAATTAAATGACCCAAAGGCATGCAAATACGCACAAGCCATGTTCAAATGTAAAAATTGTTGTGATTTTTCGACACAATAAAGTCAAATCAAAAATTTTAAATACATAGCTGACATTACGCGAGCGTGCAACATTGGCTGCAACGTCAACATCAACGTCAGCGTCAACGTCAACGTCAGCGTCAACGTCAGCTTCAGCGTTAACGTCAACGGCAAGGTAAACGTCAACGGCAACGGCAACGGCAACGGCAACGGCAATGGCAACGTTAGCGTCAACGTCAGCGTCACATCAACGTCGCAGAGCAGTCAGCTCTGCTATATGCCAAAGGTAAATATTTGAAAAGGATTTTGTTTGTTTATTGTTTGCACACACACCTCGCGCGGTGTTAGTCGGTGTTAGGTTTTTAATTATAAAATATTTAACCAAAAACTCACACTCGACTTCCCTGAATGTAGTGTGGCTGCAATTTTTTTATTATTATTATTGGCCGCCATCATTTCGCATGGCCTTCGGGCAATCGTCCTCGGTTATCGCTCACTAAACACAACAATGACCGGGGCAATTTAGAGTTTTAAAAAATTCAGAGACCACAATTGATGACATGCAAATTGCACATTGCAAAGTGCAGGCTTCAAATTGCAGATTCCAAATGGAATTTCACAGTTGCAGCTGCGAGTGCGGGGCTCATCTGGCCATCTGACGGAATGGCTTCATTGTCATTTTTATTAACTCAGCGAAGCGCTGGCAAATTAAACAAATATTTCCTCAGCAGGCAAGCCAAATGGCTGGCCAGGATTTGTGCCAAGGCAAATAAAACCATTTGCACTCTCTCGTCGCCCCTTGCCCGCTTCCCGTTGCCAGTTGGCAGTTGGCTGATTACTGCAACAGGACAAATAAATGGTGGGGCGGAGCCGGGCGACAGTGACTAATCGCCAGCCGACAATGCAGCCAAGGTGCCGTCTATAATAAGAACGAACGTATGTATCCATGTCTACTCGGTCCGCAGGTTAACTGAGCGGGAGAGGCAGTGTTGCAATGCCGCCCCGTGAAAACAATAAGCTCTTTCGGCGCAGCCAACAACAAACAGTCCAGATTGTGAGCGCAAATAACGCGAATTGCAGACCAGCAGCAACTGATGCAGGGCGCTCCAAAAAGCCTCGCGTAACTGCGTTGCGTATACGCAGCGTTGCAATCGCAATTTGATTTTCAAAGCTTGACGTTGAGCCCTGCTGTGGAGCCACAAAACGCCGTCAAAAGCGACGTGGAAGGCGGCACAATATTTGCACACAAACTACAATGCAACTTGGCTGCAAGGGTGAGGCGAGGCAACATCTGCAAACGCGTTGCTCATTGCAAAAAGCCAAATACTCCATTTTGCAATGCTCTACGAAAGATGGACAAGTCTATCAGTTCAACTGAAGAGCAGAAGACTCACGACTAGCTCCAATATTATTCTATTTGGCTATAAAAACGAGGTGGGAATAGCTGTGCCGTGTTATGCTTATCAAAACTCCAGATATCAACGATTGTCAATTATTCAATTCGTCGTATAGAAATCATAATATAATTACAGTGACATGAAATCATATTTGAATTATTCGCCTTGGAGCAATGACTGTTCACCTTGCTTTAACGATAGGCCTTAACTTCATATTCAAAATGAATAAATTGCAATTAGTTTTTGCAGCTTTAGGGTATTGCCATATCGGTTTTGATGCTCTGATGTTTGGCCGGTGGTGTTACTAAACTGACCAACGCAAACTTAATTTTCAGCGAGTGTTTTTTCGTTTGCTCAAAGCCGCGATGATTTTTGATGGAATTTTACATGTGGCCGCAGGTTGAAAATTCGTTAGTTATTTCCCCTCTACTGCCACTTCCATGTGATCTTATAGCTGCCTTTATTATGTGTTCATTAAAATTGTTTTGCTGCACAAAATGTAAAATGTAAAGTGTAAAATGGGAATGAAATTGCGGATCCGAAACGAAATGAAAATGGCTTTGGCAAAAGTAGTTACTGTCCCTCTATTTGTTGACAATTGACAAATGAAAAATGGCGGTTAAAGGCTTTTTATACTTGTGCAAATTTCACATTTACAGTTATTGCTAATTGGAGGCTCATGCGGCCGCAGCAGACGCGCCCCTCTCACCCGCCCCGCCGCACCCACCAGCCATGCAAATAACGGACGTTAATGTTGTTGGCAATGGCCATTTAATATTTAATTTTTGCCAGCGAGCGTGTGTGCGCCTGTGTGCATGCACGCGCTTTAAACTGGCTTCAATAAATAAATTATAATAAAATTTATTTTACAGATTTTATCCATATATCTGTAATTAATTTTAAAAATTATTCCAAACACAAATAGCAAGTCGAAAATCAGCCGCAGTCCAAACACCCGACTGCAAATGCAATTGGTGCGTGTGAAGGGCCTCGGGCAGCGCGTAACGTGCAGCACTCATTACGCACTGTCAACCGTTATGACAACAGCGAATCGCCGCAATGAGTTGTGAAAATAAAATTAATCAACATTGCAACAAAGCGCTAAAACAATAATGCAACACCAATAAAATTAAAAGCTGCGATGAATTGCACACGGCAAATTATGGATAATAATAATGAGATATTTATTACCGAAATGTTTTCCTTTACTTTAGTTTGCAAATCTTTATTAGTGAATCTGTCGTGGTGAAGGGAAATCTATTTCGTCGATTGAAGAAGCAGAAATAGATTGAATAGATTGAGAAACCCCATCTAAAGCGATTATGATTTAGACTTATACATCGTGATGTTTCTTTTGAATGAATATGTTCTTTTATAATAGAATTGCATTTGGAAATGAAAGTCGGTTTCTATTTCTAGATAAAGCTTATATTATTTTCCATTGACCCATTCTAAAGAGTTCACCAATTATATGTATTTCAAGTTCAAAATGCTGCATATTCATGCTCATTACTCAGCCGGCCGCGCCCTCTCGCCATTTGGCCCCAATTGAGTGACCAGACTTGATAGGTGCCGGTGGCTCATTAGCCATGCCAACAAGCACTTGGCCAAGCCCCGGACCAGCTGCATGCCAAAGAGACGTCAGCGACGACACGGCTTTGGCGGCACTTGGCCGACAATGGAAAATTTGCATACAGCATCCGCTACTGTTTTGGAAGAAACGTGAGCGCCGTAATGCCTCCATTGAGCCACATTCACGGTGCGTGCGAACGGAAACGTAGTGCGGAGCCCAAGTATTGGCCATGTATTTCGTAATAATGACAAGTAAATTGGGGAATTTATCTCGCAGTATTTTGTCGGCGAAAAACTCATAAGGTGCCCGGGGCGCGTAGCTATAGAAATTTGTCACTTGGCCGGATGTGTTTTGTGTGTAGTTTGACAATGTCATGCCCATCGCTTCTGGCTGACAGGTACTGTAGGTAGGTATTGCCCAAGGGCCAAAAGAGACTATTGTGCGGCATGAATGTGCGGAAGCAGAAGTTTCATTTAATGTATTTCGTCTTCTTGTTGGCCTTTTGGGTTACTTTTTGTCCTATAAACGAATTGCGAGCGGGCGGGACGGGTGTGCAAACATTTGACGTGTGTTTTGACGCGAGTCAAGATATCTGCCGCCATATACGTATGTAGGTATGTCTCGATATATATATATACAAGGAGCTAGCTGTCGGAGATCTATACTAATTGTTCGATGCTTGGCCTATGTAAACACAATTGAAGTTGTGTATTCTATAATAGATAGGCTAGAAATTGGAACGAATGCCAGATCATGTTTACCTAATGCGACATTGTTATTTCTGCTCGCTTTTATTTTTGTCTTTTTCCTATTTATTTGGAATACTGCTGGGCCTCATAATGCAACAACTGTGCAAATAGCAGGCGACAGACACCGTTGACAACGACAACGACAACAACATCGAAAGCTGTTTGGAAAGTTAGAAACATGGCGGAACTCCAGTCATCATCGACATCAAAACACCAGAGAGCAAGACCTGTCTCGTATACTACTCAAACTGCTCGTTTTTCATACTCTAAATAAGATTCTGGCTTCTGGATTACTAGCATTCACTATTCGAATATCAGTTGGAGTCTATTAAAAGGTAATACAGAACTTGCCTCAGCTTTAATTGCTATTACAACTTTTAAGTTCATTTTATACTTAGCTATTGTGTTACTCCTGCAGTTCTCGTTTTTATATGTTTTATTTATATTTTGGCCTTATATTCGGATTTAGATTGTTGTTCTAACTAAAGTAAGCAGAGAGAAGAGAACTTTGCATATTTATAAATTGTGCATAAACTGCCAGAAGACATTTGTTTTAGGGAGCAGAACAGTTTGTCAAAAAAGTATGTTGATATTTTGTGGCTCATTTGGCAAAGGGTTCAGAGAAGAGCATATGAAGTGCTGCCTTAGTCGGTGGGTTTTCGCTTGAGGTGTTCCTATTCTATTGCTATTTGCTTAGCTGAAGCACACATATTTTCATTTAGTATGCTTTAAATACAATATTTGAACAAGTCGCACAGTTGTTTCGTCGAACAATAGATTCAATTTGAACATTATCAACCAGCGCGACGTTGATAATGCCGTTTACATCTTTTGTTTTAATCATACGCCCAGCGGAGTCAGCAAACGACCTAAAACGACCCCAAATGACCTTCGCCTTCGCCTTCGCCTTCCCCTTCGCCTAGCCTATGCCTCGCAGTTGCCTTTAACTAGATTTGGCTTTTCTTTCGACGGGTAGGCGAGAGGCGTGTGAAAGTTGTTTGCCTTTGCCTCTGCCTAGTAGATCCTTTGCGTCTGGCAATCCACCATGAACGTGCAGACAAATTGACTATGCAGCCGAACAACTGTCCAACACGCCAAAACAGGACAACAAACAGATAACGCCCCGCACGCTAGGGTCCTGCTGCAGCCACAGACAAAGCAGCCCAGAGAACAGGCAACAATCAACTACCGGGTAATTAGAGTTGAATGCCTGAGTCGAAAAGTCGTGTAATGCGATTTGTATGGCACAGCGGGAGAGGCCCGACAGGAGGTCAGATCTATTGCATAAAGACACATTGCATGGCTCATTAGCAGAGTGAGCGGGAGGGCGGAGAGAGGGGAGAATGGCGAGTGGCGAGTGGCGAGTGGCGAGGGGAGCGATGCATTTGCCAAAAATAACAATTTATGGGCATAAAAAGGCGCAACAATGACAAATTCGTTTTGGTTTTTATGTCCCTTCTTTTTTGTCGCCCTTCTGCTGGCTAAATATTTATAAATTCTTCAGATCCTTTGTCTCCGTCTCCTCCACTACATTCAGTCTTCTGGTAATTGTGACAGTTATTGCCGGTGTGTGTGTGTGTGTGTGTGTGTGTGTGTGTATGTGATTTGTGCAGCTGACGCTGCTCTTCCGCTGTGGCCCGCTCGCGCCTTTGGCTATTTGCTGCTGCACTTGGCTCAGACTGCTTGGCCGCTTGACATCTTTGGGCTGCCTCAAATTGTGTTAGGGTTAGGCCTGCATTTCCGCTGCAGGCGCTTAAAGCTGACTCTGCTTTGGCTTTGGTTTTGGCTGCCGTTGCCGTTGCCGCTGCCGCTGGTGCTTTTGGTGTTGGTCCTGATGCTGGTCACGCTTATTATGCCCGCGGGCTGCGCTCTTTTGCCGGCGCTTCTCGCTATTTGTCCAAATGCTTGACTGCTGGAACGTCTCGTCGCTCTCGGTATCCTTCCTTCTGGCTGCTAAACAGCAGCACAATATCCGTCGTACGTTGTGCAAACAGAGCCGAGCCGAGCAGAGCTGAGCTGAGCAGGAGCTGCCTTCTGTCACCGTAGCCTGCCATCTTTGTGCTGATGATGTTTGCTTAGCTGTCTTTGCATCTTTTTGCAGGACGCAGCCAGCTCTAAACGGAAATGATGGCGGCTGCATAGCGGCCGCTGCAGAAAGCTGTGTTTGCCCGCACCGCTGCCGCGCCCCTCCAGACAATGCAGGACAATGAAATGAATTTTTAAGAATGCCCTGCCCTACATGCCTCGACCGAGGCAGCAGCGACTGTAGCGGCAACTGCAACTGCAACGGCTGCAGATACAGCAGCAGCGGCGGCAGCCACTTCAAAGTCATTCGCCAGGCAGCATCATCTTGAGGCCGTGGCAGCGGCTGCCGCCGAATAGCGGCAGTTGCTCTGATATGAAGTTTTCCACACAGTTTTCCAGGCGGCCAAAGTACCGCAGTGAGACAGAAACGGCCAGAAAGAGAGAGATGGCAAGAGAGAGAGAGAGATGCGAATGTGGATTGTCGCAGACTGCGTTTTTGTTTGCAGTAGCATGCAGGTGCACTTGCCTCGCTGCCTCTTTGCCGCGTTGCATCAATTTGCATTCGCCTATGTGCATGTGTGTGTGTGTGTGTGTGCTTACATCGTGTAACCGTTAATGTGTGTGTGAGTGTGCTGGCAGTTGCTGTTACTGCTATTTACCAAGCGTTTCGTGTGTGCATGTCAAATTCAAGCGTTTGCATATTTTGCAAGATTGTCAGGCACAATTAACCAACATCAGCAGCAGCAGCACCAGCACCAGCAGCAGCAACGCCAGCAGAAAAAAAAACATATATGTAATTTGCTGTAATAATGGGTCGTCTGTTAGGGACATGGGTCTGCGTGCAAATGGGGGCAAATAGCTTACAAATATGGGGCACATGCATAAGGAATAGGGACTCATGAATATAGAGCTATGCTAAACCAGTTTTTATTCCTATTGCCAGCAACTAATACAGCAGAAACTTAGTAATATTATGAACTGTATTAGTATACCTTTTATATTAAATCCATTCATTATAATTATTCTTGAATGTTGTTCGCTTTGAGACTAATTAATTTGTTGAGCACTTTAACCACTTGTGAGCTATTCAAGCTGCCTTGAATACAAAATCAATATAAATTCCTCTAAAAACTGCCCTTCATTAAAAATGTCAATATTTGTATATTGCTTATAGCTACTTAATTATAGCTTAGGTGAAAGGCATGCCATTATTTATTTACCGAAACGTATTAGCTTGACTCGTGTGAAAGCCTCCTTTAAATGTGTTATCTGAAGAAAAAGTAGACTAAGAAATACAGCTCTGAAAGACGCGATACTGATTGGAGATAAGGCTGACTATTCTCATAGATAGAAGAGAGATGCAGACAGGCGCTTAATCAGTTAATTACTTATCTCAAATATCTCTGGCGATAACAAAGTTTACCTCTTCGGTGTGACTCAGCCAGTTGGTGGGTGGCATTGACTAATTTGCCGGGGCATAATCTCCACTCAGCGCCAAATTGAAACGAGGCCAAAGAACCTGCTCACAGAGCTGTCTGATAATTGAGTTTCATTTGGCAAATGATGCAATTGAATGCATGATTTTATTATTTTTCCCTTTTTTTCTCGCGACACTTGCACGCTAATTAATCCTTACGCCGTCGAAAACAAACATCAGCGCAAACAAGCGAGCCAGCGCGAGAGAGCGAGAGAGAAAGGGAAAGGAAGGGAGACGGAGCAGCATTGGGATTGGCTCCAGAGTCAAGTGTGCACAAATATTGCATAAGAAAAAAAGAAATACTAGACTATGAAATACCCTAAGAAAGTCAGCTAAGCTCAAAATAAATGCAAGAAAAGGATCGATTATAGAGAAATATGATTAATAAAATATTATTAGAAATATTGCTTGACTAATGTTATTGAAGGCCCAAGAAAAGCTGATGTTATCATCAAGAAATTCTTCACAGAATGTCATTGATGTGCACAGATACTCGTTGGCATTGAAATGCGCATTCCAGGCTGCATTACGAAGTCAGTGATTATTTGGCTTAGTGCATATAAAAGGCTGACGACTCGACGACTCGCATGTTTGCCACGGACGCGGCTGCAGCCTCAACCTTTGGCTGTGCTCCTGGCTGGGTGGGCGCTCAGCGAGCGACTTGCTGTGTACATATTTGTGCAGTTATGTTCACATTTGTACTGATCATAATGTACACACACACACACACACACACACACGCCCTCACACTCTGTGAATGTAGTCGTATGTACTCGCATGTATGTATATAGATTTCAGTCAAACACTCGAGCAAGCACAGACAAATTCTATTTGCAAACATTTCACTTGATTTGCAAGCGAGTAGCAGAGGCTGCACAGCCAGCCCACTGAGAGTCGTATCCTGGCACTGTGCGGGCTCAGTGTATGCTTCCTCTCTCTCGCTCTCTCTCACTCTCTTGCTGGCACTCTCTTTTTCTCTGTTTGTATATTTTGTCTGGGTATGTGTGTGTGTGTGTGTGTGTGTGCATGTTTCATCCAACGTATTTTTTAACATTGGCCCAGCCAGCAGCGGCGTTGACATTCGTGTAGGAGACGACGACGGCGTCGGCGACTGCTGTTGGGTGTCAAGGACGAGGCAGGAGCCGGAGCCAAAAGCGGCAGCCATGATGAGTACGATGAGCGCCAAAGTTGCACTCGACAAATCGAAATTGTGTGCTCTGGAAAAATATTGGCACAAGAAATCATTCCTTCCTGTTGTTGGTGTTGGTGTTGGTGCTGGTGCTGGTGCTGGTGCTGGTGTCGTGCCTGTCTCTAACCCCATCACCCCTCGACCAAGCGCCCCGCTGCTGCTGCTGCTGCGTTGTTGTTGGCATCGTTGCCGGCACTTTGCTGTTGACATGATTGGGCGGGCTTTCATTTGCCAACTTGTCGCAAAATGTTTTAATATTTTCAAGTTGCATTTAATCCCCGGCCGAGCGCTCAGCCACGTGAATCATGTAAACAGAGCCACGCGCTAGACAGTTCTATGCCCCGTCTGCAACTGATTATCCTGCGACCGTGTCCGTGTCCCTCGCTGAAGCTGAATCCGAAGCGGGCTGCAATTGTTAATCCAAAACCTAATGCGAAATTAAAAATTTCGCTGCGCTAAAACAACAGCGAACGAGACACGCGCACGCTCCAAGTCTGGCGGGGATTGGCTGAAGTGGGCGGGTGGTGGTGGCTTAACAAAGCTGGAGGTGCGGGAATCGGAATCGTGTTGGCTGGGCAGACGTGGCTGACTGGCTGGCTGGCTGGCTGGCTGGCTGGCTGCCCTTCATTGTGAATGTCTTTTGTGCTGTTTGCTCGCTTATTTGTTTGTATGTTTGGACTTTCTCCTGTTTCGTTTGCATTCGCAAATATTCCTGGCAACTGGAGCATCGACTTCGAGCTGGTACTCTGGCAGGAGTTGTTTACTGCTTTTCCAGTTGTTGTTGTTGTTGTTGTTGTTGCTGCTCAGCAATTTTTGCACAATTTACAGCGACTGAGGTCGAAGCTCACTGCTGTTGCTGTTTGGGGCGTGTCTGGTTAGTGGAATCGAACAAATATGTTTACATTTAGCACATGTGCAATTATTTGATTAAAACTGTTAAAAGCACACAAAATCAGGCAAAAGTTTACCAACACCCTGTCGGCTAGTCAGCAAGCAAGTAAAAGAGAGAGATAGAGAGAGAGAGAGAGAGCGACAGACAAAAGAGAGAGAGAGAGAGAGAGAGAGAGGCCCTAGCCGGAGACGCGCAAATGGAGCAGCTATCGAGCTCCTCGTCGCAGCTTGTGATGTAAACTGGGCGAGCAAACAGAGTGAGACACAACCGACCCAGCCGGGCTGGTGCTGGGGCGATGCTTGGATCTGCTCGGCAGCTAACCTAATGCGAAATGAAAACAAATTAAAATCAAACTTTCGAATTACTTCGAGTCTCGCATTTCAATGTAAATTCGAGCGACAACAACGAGGCAGACAGCCATCAGCCAAAGAGGCATCCGCCACCGACGAGAGAGGTTGCCCCAAGTGCCGTTGACGACGCTGCTGTTGGCCAACACAGGAGCTGCATAAATTATGCCATTGGCATTGGCATGTGGCGACAGTCAAACAATCCAAAATAGACAACAATTTTTATAATAAATTAACTTACGTCGCACTCCCACTCACTAAACTGACCAACGGCATAAGCATCGGCATTTATTCATCATTTGTTTAAGTCTTTGCAATATTCTCAAAGAATTTCCCGGCACAAATTGAAATGATTTTTTATTTAACTAATTTTTGCCTATAATTAATTACTTAACTATTGAACTTAAGTCTGTGTCCCTGGCTTGAATTGTGTGCTAGAAATGTGATAAAAATATCGAAAACTAGTGGCATGAAAGGAATGGGATGAGAAACTCATATTGCGCATGGAATAACTATTTAATGAATGCAAGCTTTGCAATATAGTTCTCTAAGTGGCTGTCGAAGACTTTTTCCATGATATTATTGTGTATACATATTAAACTGTTTTAGAAATATTGAAGAGAGGAAGATGGACAGCTATAATGAAGCCATATATAGAATGAAACTGTATACTAACTGTAACCGCAGCTGGACAAAGAGCACATCTTCGATTCCTATAGCTCAATAATGTCAAATAATATTAAAGCAATACTCAACATTGGTTGATTATATTTGAATATATTCTTTAGCTGTGAGTTTCTATATCAAATATTCTCAAATATACTCAGCTCAAGATATTTCTGCTAGCATTTCTTAAACCATTTTAAGTCCTGCAAAGGACAGAGCCTTGCCACTACTTCACATCTCTGCAGAGCAAATGCGCTGCCCTCAATAGTAGAAATATCGATTTAAGTATTGCGAGTATGTATATATGTATATGTAATGGTCTACAAACTGACAGACTATATAATTTGTTGCACTTCAGTTTTATTTTGTAATTATTTTTTACTGGAACATTTATCTGTTAAAGCTTCAGATTTTTAATGATATGAAGCGTTGAATATTTGATCGATGCAGAATTTCATTCATTATTCTCGCTCATTCAACCCACTGCCAAAGTGCGGTTCAAGGAGTCTCTGCTTGATTAAGTGCTGTTGTTGTTGTTGTCGTTGTTGCTTTCTATGTTGGCATTGAGCTCAGTGTTTATTAACCGCCCTCCTTAGTGCAATTCAAGTCGCGCACTTTGACATTTTCGTGTAGCAAAGCAATTTGTTGTAGTGCCTGTTGTTATTGTTGTTGTTGTTGTTGGTTATGTTGTCGTTGTTGCTTTTGTTATTGTTATTTTTATGGTTGCTGCCCGCTTTGTGAACCACACGCGTCACCTCAATGAGCGCAAAGTGGCATGGCCAGCCAGCGCCGAGAGCGAGCCAGCGCCCCAGCCCCTGGCTCTGCCCCTTCCGCCCACTGTTTAATTTTCGCATTTTCCGTTGCGCGTTTTCATCTTTGATTGACATACAAACAATTTAGCTGAATGGCACTTGAGCCAGCTAGAACCGCAACAATGAAACCACCCCCTGACCGCAGTAATATTTTTTTTTGTATTTTTTTTTTCTGATATTTTGTATTTATGGCAGCCTCAGACCCAGTTGAAAGCTGGACGCGAGTTGAGACTTGATGTAGTGCCCACTAGAGATAGAGATGTGGGACTGCTGCTGGTGACAACTGCAAAAACTGTTTGCCCAAGTGCTAAATGGAAACTTCCTGCAGCAAATTAACGGCCAGCGCTGGAGAGATGCCGATGGAGATGGAGAAGGGGGAAGATGAAGGCCGACCACCAGCGTTGATTTTTTCCATTCTTTTTTTTTTTTTTTTTTGCATCTCGCGGACGCTGCATCTCCGAATCAATCAACTCAAGTGTCAGTGGTGCTGTGTTTGGATATATGGATGCGGTGGACGTGTCTGTGTGTGTGGTCCACTATCAAAGAGCGGGACCGCCGCCCAAATGCATTTGTTGTAAGTGGCTGTGTCTATGCAGAGGCCGCCGTCGCCGCCGTCACTGCCGTCTCTCCGCATACACAGGTGAAATTTACCACTTCGATGGCTAAAAACAACATTTGAATGCGACATTCGAAGACGGCCAACACGAATTGAGCGGATGTTGACGTGTGTGTGGGTAAACAGCGAAACGAGGGATCGGCTCGGACTCGGTCTAACCGGGCCACTCGGCACCGCTCGAATCGGATCGGCATGGATCGGATGGGCCACTGATTTACCTTTACCTTTACCTGTCGATGCCGATGCTGTTGCCTATGCCGATGCCGATGCCGATCGACGAATCGGCAACGTCATATCGCATATGAATATGTATAATGTCTGTCTGTGGGCCAAGTTCGGTCGGTGCCTTTGGCCTTAGACTTGCCGCTCTGTCAATATTTTGCTTGTGTTCGAAGCCCGACCCTAATGATGACTCCCATTACCTGTTCAATGCCAAAAAACACCTTTATGTCGGGCCAAGCGCTGTGGTAGGTGCGCTCAAGTGCCCAGTCTGGGCGACAATTTTCCCCTCAAGTGCCAGCTGAACAGCAGCTTTGAAGTGCGGCGACATTCAAAACTTTTCGCCTCGAGTACTCGTACGGCCACTCACAGGTGACAGGGTCAGCATCGCAGCCCCAACTTAGGTGCCAATTAACTGTAAATGATTTCCAATTAGAAAGTGCCGCACAAACGGCATAGTTCGAGTTGAACTGAGCACTGCACTGAGGCGATACTTCATCTTCCACTCTAACTAAACTTTCTTCTACTCTTTGCCTGCAACTCGCAATTCCCATCCTCGAAGACGGAAGCATCCTTCCCATTGGCAGAATATATAAACATTACAAAAATCTGTCTGGACTCTGTTTGAGTATAGTGCAATTAAATTCTCGTTATGATTACCTGATTTTATTAAAATGTATCGATGGCAATGTCAAAGGAATGATTTGATATCAACCGAAATATTATTGGGTTTGCATCACTTTCCATTCCAGCTGAATAATACGAGCAGTAAACCCCTTTCATAGCCATTTTGCAATCAATTTGGACGTAAAATTGTATAAAATAAAAACATTGATTCTGCTCTGTGTGCTCAATATTGGATTCACCCAGGACTTGGCACACCTCATTCTGTGTAGCAATGCGGAGAGCAGTAAAAGCCATGAGCGCATTGCTAATCACAAATCGCATGCTTGGCCAGAGAAATAACCAGGTAGATAAATTGGCCAAATTGATTACGTGGCCATCTCCCCTGATTAGCACCTTGGGAACGGGCTCCATATGTCGAGTTGGACTCCAGATGTTCAAAAATTAGCAAATCAGCCAACTGAGAAAGTGCCTGAGTTTTCAGCTATGACTGTGCGAGTGTGTCTGTGTGTGTGTGCCTGTGTGTGTGTGTGTGTGTGTGTGTACGTTCGCATTTGCATTTGTATCAGATTATGAGCCACAAACATTTTCGGCCATGTTTGTTTACTTAGCTCCGCCTCGTCGGCTTCACAATGTGCGTTCGTCTGTCTCTCTGTGCGTGTGTGTGTGTGCGTGTGTGCATCTCTCTGCCTCGGCCTGTATCTGTGTGCGAGAGCGTGAGCGAGCGTCTGTGTTGTCTCTGCCCGCATCTATCTCTGTTTAAGTGTGCGTGTGTGCGCGTGTGTGTGTGTGTGTGTGGCTACCTACGTAAGTGTGTATCTCAGGCGCATCAGAAGTCGCTCTTGCGCATGTCTTCTGCGCTGGCTGTTCGAGCAGTTTGCCTGCGAGTGCAGCTAGCGCGCGCACCAACTGTTCGAGCGGCCCTCGCATACGCCATTTTAGCAGACGCTCAATGAACGAAAATCAATTTGTTGCAGCTTAAAATAGGCTAACCAAATGCCAAACGATTCAATAATAAATACCAAATATTTGAACAAAAAACTCGAATTCTTCTAAAACGACAATGAAATCGCATAATTAAATCTGCAAATCATTGAATAACTCTGAGATACTCAATAGTTAATATATATATTATTGCATTAAATATCAGCTGAGCTAGTTGAGTTTAGTGACTGAAGGCCTGGAGCTAAACTTTGGACTGGTTTGGATTATCTTGATACCTTCAGCTGGAAAACTGATATAGCCCCGCATAAGGTGTACAGTCGGGGGGAAACTAATAGAAGCGCCTCTGCCCATATTCATTACAGTTATTGTTTTTCTCTTTAAGTCTGACTGAAAAGAGCTTAGATTGAGGTGATGAGACACATTCCCAGTTGACATTTCCTTAGCTCTTCCTATCTGTTTGGCAGTCGTGTCCATTTTAAGGTGCCTTAAAGAGAATGGAAAATAAATAAATAAGTATTATGTATTATTTTCATAAAGGCAATTAAATATTTAGTTATCCCTGAATCGTGTTTCTGCTACCATAAACAGAGCTGTAGATAGCTTTACAACTGCTTAACTATATTGCAGATAGTTAGATATATATATATATATATATATATATATATATATATATATATATATATATATATATATATATATATATATATACATAAGGAAGGCGTGACTAAGGTCTGGTAATTTGATTGCGCCTCTCAATCGACTAACTTAAAGCAAACCAGCTGCAACTTTAAGCAAAGAAAGGCCCCCATCTCTCAGCCTTAGCCTCAGTCTCAGTCGCTGCCGCTGCCTCTGCCCCTGCCTCTGTCGCTGGCTCCGTTTCTCCTTCTGTCTTTTGCCAGGGGGGCTGTGGGGAAGGGGTGGGTGCTGAGTGTGCCTGCACCAGGATCCTAATTACATTTTACTAGATAAATTGTAAACTTTTTCAGTGCGCGTCGCTGCCATTGCAGCAGCAGCAGCAGCAGCAGCGACGACAGCGGCGGCAGCGGCAGCTTCTTCCAACTGTTATATTTTGTTTGAGTTCGCTGCGTTGGCGTCGCTGTCGCTGTCTCAGTCGGTGTCGCTGGCGTCGCTTTCGTCTTCTGACGCTGCTGAGCAAACAGACGCACAGTCGGGCAGATGGGCAGGGGAGTGGCTCATCCTGCCCGAGCACCCTGTGTACCCTGTACACCCTGTCAAGCCGAACGGGCCACGTTTGTAAGCATATTTCCGGCAACGGATGTCTGCAGCAGCAGCAGCAGCAGCGGCGGGAGCGGAGGCAAATGTTGGCTCCGGCCAAACGAGCTGCAGTCAAACCGGTGCTGGACCTGCTCCTGCTCCTGGCCCGGATCGTCCTCAGCCAGATACGAGCAGAAAGTCAGTCAGTGCCGCTTACACATTTTCAAAAGTGCTTGGCTATGGCTACAGCCAGGACGAGAGCCAGAGCCAGAACTGCAGCTCGCTGCCATTAGTTGGCCGTCAAGTGTGGAGGGGGAGGGAGCGGGGGAAGGAGATTGGGGCTGGTCGGCAGGCAACTCTGTTGCACTTCAACTTGCCATGCGTGTGCCTCTGTATGTGTGTATGTGTGTGTGTGTGTGTGTGTGTGTGTGAGCGTGAGTGTGTGTAGCTTTGCGCAAATATTTGCATCTGGAATATTTGCGCGCTCCATCATAATTCAAACACAGATGCGCTGTTTGTAGAAGAGCAATCATTTTGACATGCAACTCGCTTCAAAACCGAATTAAGTGGCATTCAGTGTCAGCCAGCAGGACTAGCAGCTCGGCCGTGTGCCGCAGTGCCCCAAGCCTCAAGCCTCAAGCCCCACCGAAACCAGAGCTCGCGGCCCCAATTGCCGCTGATTGACGCGCACGCACCTGCCGAAGGGGGGCAATTAACAAAATTAAAATATTGAAATGCTCATACGTGGTATATAATATGTGTATGAAATATACAAAAACTCAGCGGGACTATAATTAATCTTTCGAACAACATAGATGTGTTTTTACAAATTGCAAATCTCAGTTTCGATAAGTATAAGACCTTGCGTATAAGACATTTGGGTGCTACACCAGTTGGTTTGAAGGCACGCTAAAAAGCTTTAAGCTTTCCATTTGAATCCACGAAAAGAGCCAAGGTTTTGTGGCTGGTGAACCGACTAAGCAAATTCCCTGGTTGTAGTCTTAGCTATAAATAATACCCGTTTGGCATAAGTGTCACGGCTAAGCTTGCCAGTAATCGCTTTCTATCGATAACATATTAAGAAGTCGCAACTGGTAAAACATAAACATTAATTTAACGTAGTACAATTGTTTATTTAGTAACCTTAGCTAAATTGAGAACTTCAAATTAGTTTAAAGAAATACTATGCTTAAATTGGTATATGTAAAAGCTACGAAGAGCCTATATGAAATTAGCCATTGATATTGAGTAGACTCGATCATCAAAAACCAAATAATGCCATTCAAACCTTTATAGTATTTTCAAGTAAAATTTTACCTGTTGGACGCCAATAAAGAAAAAAGATACAGCTGAGGAGCTCAGCTGATATCAATAGCCAGGGCTGCCATTACCACCTTCAGTATTCTCGACTCTAATGCCTACGGTCACACTGGTGAAGAGTACCTTGCGGTGGAAACACAGTGCCTTTAATTACACAATAATTATTATATTTTAAAAGAAACTAATGAGTATAAGATATAAAGTGAAAGTATAAATCTATAAAAGAGTTTAAAATGCTTAGAGTAAGCAATATTTTTCGAATGGGCAGCACGTTGCGACAGCGCCAACTTCATGCCGGCGTTGCACGACTCAAGCGCCGCAAGACAGCTGAGGAGAAGGTAGGACAGTTATAACAGAAGAAAGGTGACACGGAGAGTAATGGTAGCACAGTGCGAGTGACGTCACAAGTGGTCATAATAAACAAAAAAATTCAATGATAAATGGTGTCACTCTTTAATTTGACCCTCAAGTTATGCTTGAAACCTTACGAAAAGAACATGCTGACTAATTGTATAGAAATCCCCTCGAATTATAGAATACTCGCCCAAGAAGCTGCAATCTTCCAATGGCGCCACGGACATCTGGCGATACATGAGCGTAGCACAGTTGGCGAAAACATTGCAACGGCCTTTGGGTAACTCGGAAATTCAATGTAAATCTAGCCGGTACTAATAAGATTCCATCTAAATACAGATGACGTGCAGGAGGCCATGTTGTATGTGCCTGGCGCGGACAACATCGAGGCAGGCGCCAAACTTGAGGATCTTAAGATCATTCAGAATATCGCAAAGAAGCTGGGCGCTAAAACACGTATTGTTGCCGCACCTGAAACAAGCACTGAGGACGAGCACAAGGAGCGCGATGTTGCACCCCGACCACCAGCTCCGCCAGAGCTCTTAAGGCAGCGGCCACCAGTGGTCACGGTAATGGGTCACGTGGATCATGGGAAAACCACGCTTTTGGATTCGCTGCGTGGCGCAGACGTCGCTGCTGGCGAGGCTGGCGGAATAACGCAGCACATTGGCGCCTTCACAGTTACACTGGAGAACGGCGAAAAGGTCACGTTCCTGGACACTCCTGGCCACGCAGCATTCAGTGCTATGCGAGCTCGTGGTGCCGTTGCCACAGATATTATTGTGCTTGTTGTAGCCGCCGAGGACGGTGTGATGGCACAAACCCGTGAGGTCATTCAGCTGGCTAAAGAGGCGCAGGTGCCCATAATCGTGGCGCTGAACAAGATAGACAAGCCCGAAGCGAATATTGTAAGGTTTTGCTGTTGCAATACAATAATACAATAGATCTAATGCATTATGTTTCAGGAGAAGAGCAAAACTGAACTGGCACAAATGGGCTTGGCGCTAGAAGAACACGGTGGAGATGTCCAAGTTATACCCATATCGGCACTTAAGGGAACCAACTTGGAGCTTCTGGCGGAAGCAGTTAGCACACAAGCTACGTTAATGGGTCTAAAGGCAGATCCCACGGGCCTAGTCGAGGGGATCGTAGTTGAGTCCAAAACCGATCCACGCCGCGGCAAACTATCCACGGCCATTGTTACGCGCGGTACCTTGCGCAAGGGATCCGTCCTGCTGAGTGGGCTAGCGCATGCCAAAGTACGTGGCCTCTTCGATCACAATGGCGCACCTCTGACAGAGGCCGCGCCTGGCACGCCTGTGGAAATACTGGGGTGGCGCGAGCTGCCGTTGGCTGGCGACCAAATACTTGAAGTGGAAACTGAGGTGAGCTACGCTGTTCTGAAACCATATTCGATAAGTCTGTGCTAATCGTCAACGTCATTTTACAGAAAAAAGCGCATGCAGCTCTGAAATATCGCGAGCACCAGGCGCAACTGGCGAAAGTGGAGTCAAGCAGCGATGAAATTCGCAAAAAGGAAGAGGAACATCAAGCAAAGTATCGTGCCGAACGCGAGGCTCGCCGTCTGGCCGGTCGCTTTAGAATGCGAGGCGGCCAGCGAGTGAAGCAGGTCGATAAAAATGACGGCATTCCGCGCGTGAGCGTCATCGTGAAGGGTGACGTGCATGGATCTGTAGAGGCCATACTGGATGTGCTCGATACCTACAATAGCAACGATCGCTGTCGCCTCGACATCGTGCATTACGGTGTGGGTAATGTGACCGAAGGTGACCTTGAGCTGGCCAAAGCCTTTAATGCTATAATCTATGCCTTTGCCGTGGAATCCCCACAGGCCAAGCTGGCCAAAGATGTGAATATCAAGAGCTACAACGTCATATATCGTCTGATTGATGATCTGAAGGAGCAGCTGAGCAGTCAGTTGCCAGCTGTGGAGGTGGAGGAGCAGCTCGGCGAGGCTAATGTGCTGCAACACTTCTTCATCAATGAGGGACGCAAAGAGATTCCAGTGGCTGGCTGCCGCTGCACTAAGGGCGTTCTTAAGAAGGCCCAAAGGTTTCGCTTGCTAAGGGACGACGAGGTTATCTACGATGGAGCTTTGGAGTCGATGCGTCATTTGAAAAACGAGGTGGATTCCATTAAAAAGGATGTAGAGTGTGGCTTGCGCTTCAAGGATGCCAAGGTACTGCCGCAGCCGGGGGACATAATACAATGCTATGCGACGCATATGGAGGCGCAGAAAACGGACTGGGATCCTGGCTTTTAGTTAATTGCTGTTGAATAACTAATTTATATTGTTGCCGCTGCTTTTGTTATCGCCATTTCATACAAATATCTATAGTTTTGTATTATATATAGTGTATATAAAACAAATCCACTATACGACTTCCTGTTGATCTTACTGCTGCTCGGGCGCTGCTACTGCCACCCTTCACCCACATGCCGTGCGTTTAGGATAACGCCGATGCCGCAGCGGAACTGCCGCCGATAAGCGTCTGACAGCGGCAACAGCGACGGCGGCAGAGACTGATGCTGCGACAGAAGCGACGGCTACTGCTGCAGCTGCGTGCGCCGCTGGCTGTCCATGTGCACGCCATGACGGATGCTGTCTAAATGGGTCAAAGCAATGCTAATTGGAGTTAACCCACACCAAGGCAGAAAGAAACAGCATAGAAACTGCCTCAGACCTAAGCGTATTCTTCTCATTCTGCTCTGATAAACGATTTCCGTTGGGGGTGGCTAATTAGCGCTTAGCTCTACATTCATTTATGAATGAGCTCTTTTTATTTAATACACATCGCATATTAAATATTATACACATACTTAACTTTATTTAATCGCGCCTTAATTCTTCCCTTGAAACTCGCGGAATGCTTTTTGCGCTGCGGCAAACTTACTTATTAGCTAATGGAAACAAACTTTCCCTCAGTGGCATGCTGATAAAAACGGAATATCTTTAGCTACTGCACAGTGTGCTGAGGATAGGCAGAAAACGAAATCTATATATTTATATACTATATTTCGCACAAGAAATCCAAGTCTCATTAGCAATATCATTACATACATTAGCGGTATCTAATATTGAACCTTTAGCTTAAGGTTGAGATCGATAATTTGTATTAGGGTTTAACAACACATACTATATTATAATTTCTTAGTTATCTAAAGTCAGTTCTATGAAGTCATACTTCATAGTTCATTTGATTCTTAGGGCAGTGTGCAGCAACAATTTTCAAGCTGTGCTGTGGATAAAAGCCGACCTACGATAAGCAACTCAAATTGTTCAGCTCCAAAATAAAACAGCGGAAACCGGGCTGGATTAAGCTATTTTTGGTGACTGAGATTGTATACGGAATTCGGCAAAGAATGGAATGCGGAAATAATGAGCAGACAACCCGACCACAAATGTTCCAGAATGAATAATTTATGAATGAGCTCGTACAATTAAAACAACCTAGTAATAGATACCGTGGACACTCGATATGTCCATGCAATGGCGTTGATGAATTCGACAGACAGCGACGAGCGCACAGCAGATCACTTACCCTCCAAATCTATATATACATTAATTAGTCTGAATAGTTGAAAAAGGACAAATCAGAGCATAAACAAGCACATGTGTCTTCAGCTGCAATTAAACTACTGTATATACTATATATATATATATATATATATATATATATATATATGTGGATGGATATTTTGATAAGGATCAGCACCCTGCACAGGACCCTTACTTCCTAAAAGCCGACGACATGTGTTCGTCAGCCTCGCTCATTAGGGGCGTCAAATGATCTTGACTCCGACTTCAATTTCAACATGTGAGACAACGACGAAGCCGTAAATCACGGGACTGCTGGATACACATTCAGCATTAATACACACACACACCCACACACACACCCACACACATACACATGCACATGCACATGCACACATACATGCATGCACACGTGCAACGCATGAAGATCAAAGTTGCAAAGTTGTTAAGAAAAAGAGAGAACCAGTTGGGAATAGAGAGCGAACTGCTCGTCCGAATGCTGGCTAAAAATACCGCAGTGAACACAGTCGCTTGTGGGGGCTGTGAGCAGTCGGTTCGAAAAAAAAGGATCACTCGCAATGAAGTTCCATCAATCGAACGATCAATAGCTTTCGTTCGACTTTGAGTAATTATTATAAAAAAGTATTCACCAGAGATTTAAGAAAAAAGAAAAGAAATAATTGGGAAGGCAGTTTAGTAAGTAACTAAGCCCTTTATCCAATTTCGGGCTGATTAGAATAAAACACCAAAAGCAACGGAAGCACAAACCCGCTGATCGTGGCGCTATCGCTATAGCTGCTTTAACGCCGACGTCGACTACGACGCGACGCTGACGGCGACGGCGACGCAGACGCAGAACGAGACGATGCCTTGTGGTGCTGCAACAGAATTAGAGCGATCTCGTCTCGTTCAGTTTGTGGCGTACGCTCTAGCCCTGCGGGTGTGCTGGCGATCGTGATCGTGTTGGAAGGACGTGTAGCAAGGACGACGGCGCCTGTTTGATAGCACCACACAGTTCCTTTTGGCAATGCGCAAGCGCAAAGTGCAAACAAATGTTCGAGTGACAAGTGTGCAAAAAAATAATTAAAACTCAAGTGTCAAACATTTCAAGTGCTCGGGCATCGAAAGCAAACTTCTAAATATCTGTGCAAGCAGTTGACGAGGAGCAGCGCCAAACGCTGTCGATTAATATATAGACAGCATCAGCAGCGCCATGGATTTATCGAGGCGGTTGCGGTAAGCATCTGACAAATATGTATCTCTCAGATACAATTGCCAGCCGCAGAAGCAGCAGTTGAAGCGCGTTTGGCACGAAATTGATTCCTTTTGTACTCGCCCACAAATTACAGTGTCAATGCGAATTTTAATTTCATTTGAACTACATGTGCAAACACTTGACTTGGCTCCTGACTGGCTGCCAGGCTGCCAGGCATCCTAGCTGACTGGCTGCCACTGATTGTCCTGCACATGTGTGCGCTTCTGTATCTATGTGAGTGTGTGTGTGTGTGTGTGTGTGTGCGTGGGTGGGTGTTTGTGTTTGGAACGTGCTTCCTGTGCAACAGGCGTTGCGTTATTGACAGTACGCGACTGCCATTATCCTGGCCCACATTTTGTTTGCATGCCAAATTACATTGCCCGTTTAATTGAAGTTTGTTAATGAAAATTGCAACATTTTGCCAGCAATTTGAAAAGCATCCTTGGCCCCGCTCGCTGTCGCATCGTGCTCTGCGTAATTAGTGTTCTACAATTGTCTTAACAGTTGCTCTTAAACGAGTAAATATTCCTCTTAAATGCGCAGATTCCATCTGCTATTTGACAAATGATTTCCGTGAAATTCTATTTAATCTGATTTGAGTTTATGTTTGTCTTGCTTCGGGGAAAGTTCTGTCATCCAAATATTTATGTTAAAATGGAAATGAGAAATGTTTGCTTTTCGCACCGATTAATTATAGACCATATTATATGAAGTCATGCAACACTAAGGATTTCATTCTGCCGAGAATATTCTAAAAATTCTGTATAAAATGATCAAAGTTCTTCTGCTCTATAGATGCACTATCGACATATTTCCGGCTAAGGTAGATTTCTCAAAAGCTTTTTTGGCCCAATGCTGAATATGAGTCCACATGCTTTGGCTATTGCCTGTGCGGGCAGCAGTTTTGTTTTACCTCTGGCTTTGTTAGTTTTTCAAATTTGTGTGCGAACACAGAAATCAAATCAAATTTCATATTGAAATGTAAATATTTATGTGTGTGGCCGGTGTGTGTAGGTGAAGTGCGTGCGCTTTGAAGTGCTCCCAAAAAAGCCTCGCCAAAGAAAAGAAAAAAAAAATGAAGACGAAGGCGAAGAAGAAGAAAAACTTTGAATTGAAGTGAAACAGGCAACCAAACACTGTGTGCAAAGTCAGTTCAAAGTTGACTCCGACTCCGATGCTCAGCACAGCCTTTGTGGCTGTCGCTGATAGATCTTGATGAAGCCGAAGCAGTTGCTCTCACGCACTCGACGCTGGACATCTATCTTTTGCGTGTGATCTGCAGCACTGTCTGCGTTTTATTTTTGGCTAAAGTCATAAAGTTGCCGACGTGGTGGCCAGCGCACATAAATGCCCAGAACTTGTTCCCCCTTGCCAGACTCTGACTGTGGCGACGTCGCCTCTGGCCAGCTGGCAGTTAGCGCATCCATTCGTCAAGTATTTTAAAGTTTTTCGCGAAAAGCACTGGGCTGGCCACTTGAAAAAGGAAAATGTTGCACGTTGTCAACGGCTAGGCCGCTTTTTTTTCATTCAATTCAATTTTGGTTTTTGTGGCTCTTTTGTTTTTCTGGCCCGCTTTGTTCCGTGAAATTGCGTCAGAATGTGGCCAACACATGACCTCTTTAGCGTTGACTTTGGCGGATGCGATAACGACACGTGTCCAGCTATAGATTTAATCAAACATTGCAGGAGCTGGCATCCCATTCTTTGAATATGCATAGATATTTACTTGTGGAATATTTATAAATAACAATCAATTTAAAATGGAATATTTGAAAATATCATTTAAATAGATTTTACGACTGTCTCAAGTACAGGAAAATATGTAGAATGTGATCCGCATTGATTTTCCATATGCCATTAACATACTGTTAATGATTTCACATACTGATAACAAATTCATTTCACAATTGATAACGTTCGATAGTTTTGTTTTTCATTTCACTGAAATTTCGCATTCAAGTATTTTTGAAATGCTTATGACTTTTAGCCAACGTCAAGTTGGGCCGGGTCAATAGACACTCTGTAGTTTAATAGTGCAGCCTAAACACTTAACGACACTCGTCTATGTGTGGGGCCATTAACTGGTCATATAAGTCACTCATTGTCATTACACAAAGCAAAACTTTGTGACTCGTGACGTCTTTGAACTTGACTTAGTTGTTGCTAACGATAATTAGTATTGAAAAACGGCCGAAATATGTTTATTTAGGTGAATACACTGGCTGAAGATTGTGGTTAATTGAAAGGTAGATCTAGCTTGTGCAGAAAGCCGAAAATAAATTCTTAGCGATTATGTAAGCATCTTAGTTCAGGTACATATTCATGGCTACTGCTGTTATGGTTTGCTATGTTTCAACTATATTTTTCCATCGAAAATCACTAAATTTCAACCAGAAAGAATCGAGAGCTACGTGGCCAAATTGTTTATTAAGTGTTTGTGTGCTTTTAACTAAGTATAAACAATAAATTCCAGAAATGGATGCGATGGAAATGAAAATAATACACGCACACACGATTCGCCGTATCGAAGATTTCGAACAGAATCATGCATACACTTAATATGGACACCGTGGCACGAGGCAAACAAACATACTTCGATTGCATAATTGAACCTTAATTACTATTAATAAATTGTTTAAGCAAATGCCGATCTTATTTGGCTTTCGACCGTTCTCGCAGGGGTGCCCAATGACTGTGCTGCTGGTGTGAAAAATACGCCGGAAACTCCATGTGCTTGAAATCCGATGTTGCGCATGCAGTTTTCTGGAAAATGAAATTAGCGAGAATATCGAATGATGCGGCAAATGAGCAACAAATTAAACACAAGTCGTTCGCAGGTTCAAACAAAAGACTCGTCTTGTTGCTGTTGCTGCTGCTGCTGTTGATGTTGCTGTTGCAACTGCGGTCCTTCTATGGCTCAATTACAGTCCAAGTTCATGGCGGCCATGCTGCACGCTGCATTTGCAACATGTGTGCTTTGGGTCCCGACCGACTCCAAACTGCCCCCCAGTGACAGTTAATGATCATGAGCCCGCGCAGATCTGCAGATCTTGTTCCCATGACTTTATGCATTATGCTTAATTAACAAAGGCTGCCGACGATGCGTCGTGGCGACGTTGTGCTTAATTATTCCATAGCCTAGCGTTAAATCAAATGCCAGCTACCAACTACCAGCTACCAGTCCTAAAAATGTTAATTTTTAGCCCAAAAGCAACATACGCACACACACACTCACACACACATATGTATATGGTTATGTATGTACATACATAATTAAATCGGTTGCCTCGGCTACGGGCCGAGTATTTTCATGGGGTCGACGCACGCTGCAACGCGGAAGATAAAAAGGATGCCCCAAAACAAGACACACAAAATATGCCGTCGCAAAATTGCAGGGGCCGCAACAAGCCACAAAAGCAAAAAAAAAAAAAACGAAAAGAGACGAAAAAAAAACTTGAACAAAAAGTTCACATGATGCAAAAAATATCCAAAATTTCTGCAAGGCAACCGGGTGACAGTGGGCATTAGCAGGCAGCACAGAGGCCTCAATGAGATGCGTCACATGCAGCGGCATTGGCAGCGGCAGTGGCAGCGGCAGCAACAGCAGTAAATGTGCCTAAAAAGCTGCGCTGCCAGCAACAGTCGCATTGGCAGCAACAACAGCAGCAGCAGCAGCAACAGCAACAAGTGAAGCAGAGCGCAGACAGAGCAAAAAGCCATAAAAATATTTTGACTGCCGGCTAAAGACGCGAGTTGTTTACTTGTTGTTGTTTTTGTTTCTGTTGTTGTTGCTGTGGGCTGTTGCAGACGTGATTCAAATTCCGATGACAGAAAAGGAGCAGAATAAACCCAAAATTGGAATAGCATAGGGACATTGAGAGGAGAGAACAGGATAAGACTTACGTTTGACTTTGCCATTGCACTTTGTTGCATCTAAATGATCCATTTGCACAATAAAGAACGTCTTGCAATGCAAAGCAATGCTAGTAAAGCATCCATCAGTTAATAAGAATTCGCTTGAAATATTGCCCCTCAGTGCTAGGCATAACAATTCCAGTTTCAGTTTGCAATTGCATCATAAATCAATGTCTCTGCTCTACAGTTTGGTCGTCAGAGAGCTAGTTACTTGAGATGTAGAATGATTCGCGGGCGATAGCTTGTTGTGCGTCACTAAATCAGGAATCCAAGAAACGATCCAATAGAAACCTCAGATAGTGGAGCAAATAGGTCTTGATGGAGTGTATTAGTTCTGGGAACATAATATGCATATTAGCCCAGCCCAACAATCTTTCAATTTCTGCATGCATAAAATAGAAATTGTTATGAATATTACATACATATGTTTGAATAATTCCCGTTTATTCACTTAAGCATAGGATCGTTGATTTATGACTGTAACATTGTTGAGATGCTGAGAGATGTTTGAATGTTAATTTATTTAAAAAATTTCTAAATAAACACAATTTTTAAACAACCACAAACAAAATAATGTGCCTCGCGATTTATATACATGCATAGGTAGAATGTGAAAAATTATTCAAAATAATTTACTTATGGCTTTCTTATTTTCTTATTATTAATGTTTATTGTATAATTTATTAGCTATATACTCAGTTACGTAAATATCTATAAAAATTCTGCAGGTAATTATGTGCTAAAATATGCTCAGACTTTGCGCATCCTGGAGAATCTATTTTCAGAAATTACCAGCCAGCAAGCTGTTTATATTAAGACTAGATAAATCGGGCCAGTTGGGCGCATCTGATGGGTACAAAGTTCGAAACTTTGAAAGCAAAGACTTTATGATTTTGTGCTTTATTTTCGCAGTGCTATTAGCAATGAGTACTTTGAGTAGTACTCCGGCTTGTATACGTATACGTATTCGTATTTGTGATTGTACAACTACGGGCCACTCGGAGCAGCTTGCTGCAATCTCCTCCCAAATGAGTTGGGCAAATAGAAAATTGCGAATGTTTACGTGTGGCTGAGGGGCAATATGATGCCTCTAATTAGCTGCCTGGCATCTTTGTTGTTGCTGGTGCTGAAGCTGGTATTATTGTTGTTGCGCCTTGCATATTGCACTTCAAGTGGCCGATGCAACATTTGCCATACAAATTTGTTTACAAGTGTTTGTTGCTATTGCCCAGTCAAACATTTTGCTCGCCTGCCGCCGTCAACCAGTGAAATTTATGGGTCAGTAAATTGTTGCTGTTTGCTCTAAAGTGAAATGCAGCACTCTCTCTCCCTCTCTCTCTCTCTCTCTCTCCCTCTCTCTTTTTGTCTCTCTCTTTACTCCTTCTCGTCTCTGTATGTCTGAGCTCTACTGTGAATTCTGTTTGCTCATTTGCTTTGCTCGTTTGCTCAAACGCGTGACAAATATTTCATTAGGCATTTATGCAAACTTTGTTGCCGTTGCTGCTGCTGCTGCTGCTGATGATGCTGCTGAAGTGCCTTTTAGCCTCAAAGAGCTGCAACTTTGTTGGTGGGCACACACATACGCAGGCAAAGCTCAACTGTTGCATAACCCTGCCCGCTAGGTGCCTCATTTGGTAAACAATTCCAACGCAGTGCGTGTGTGCGCTTTAATGTTTATTATTTTCACTACTCAATTAAGCTTAATTAATTTTGAAATTGATAATTGCATGCGCAAGCGTTGCAAGGGTTTTTGGCTGCCAGGCAAAATAGCAGACAGCAGACTGCAGGAGCCCGAGCCCGAGCCCGAGCTCCGGCCAAAGCTAAAGCCGTGCCGTGCTGAGCTGAGCTGAGCTGTCAAAGTCGTGTGTGCAGTGCTTTATGCAAATGCAATTAAAATTTCAACAATGCAAACATTTACTTCCGTTGCCACAAATGTCGACGCGTTGTGCCAGCATCTTCATGGAGCCATCCCCGCAGTCATCAGCTGCACCACGTGCAGCAACAGCAGTCACCTGGCGGTGCATATGCAACATTTACCTGGCCGCCGTCGCTGAGCCACAATTTGGCGTTTTGCATTAGCCTATGTTTGTCTTGCGATAATTGTATGACTATGTAATTGTATTTGCACACCCCCAACCGTAGGCGTGACATTTGAAATGGCAATGCCCGTGTATCCTTTCAACTAATGAGGCCAAGCCTGCGAGGCCGCACTTAATTGCCGGCTGTTCAGACAAGGCCAAACAAGCCACGCGCTCCTAAATGCAGTCTAGTAAAACCTGGCCAAAATATTTACTCCACGCATGGGATTACTGCGGGATTGGGAACAGCGACGCTTGCTTATGTTATGATAACCTTGGATGCTCAGTGGATCGTGTAGGCATTTAATCTCAGAGTTGATTGAGTTTTATTCGAATGTTTACCTATATTCGATTGAATTTACGCTTTGCTAAATATTTTCCACATCCAATGATTGGCATCATTTTGACTCTGAGTTCAGCGCTAACTTGTTTTTTATCTGCATTTCAATTTGCTGCAATGAAATCAGTTACAATTCCATTGAGGCACAAATATACATAAAAAAAAGAAGAAAAATGCCAACATTTTCTACAATCAGCATTTAAAACGTGGGGCAGCTAAAGTCAAATGATTGCAGCTGGCAAAGGGGGGAGACTCGGGGCATACGCATTCCATCTTCATCAAAGGCCGGAGGCTTTTGTGGCATCTGCATGGTACGCACACTCTTTCATTTACATTCTTCGACTTTTAAATAGAACGCACTGCTGCCCCAGCTGCTGCAAGTGCTGCAAGTGCCGCAAGTGCCCGACCCAACTACCAGTCACTGTGGGTTAATCAAGTGGCATGGGAAACTGCGCGAAGACTCTTACTTCGTACGCCTGCTTAAGTGGGGGCGTTTGCTTGCCACGGCCCCATCGATGAGTCACGTTAACATAAACAAATCAAATGCTGCCTTCTGTCTTCAGGTGTTGCTGCTGCTTTCAATTTATTTTTGTTGCTGACGCTTTGTTTAGATTAGTTCCGACTTGCCACATATTTTAGCTAGTCTTCGGCTATTGTTTAGCATCGAATTTAAGTATTGTACCATTTGTTTGCGTTCTTGAGTTTAGCGGCTAAGTGCACGCACTTGTTCACTAAGTGCTGTTGTTAATGTTGTTGCGGCTAATAAGCAGCGCCGTTATTTATGACGGCCATTGCAACATTTTAGGCTCCAAATGCACTTGTTGCTTGGCACAGATTTCCCAATACAAACACACATGTTGGATGTGAAGTGAATGTGAACAAACAGTGCCTGCAGAAGGGTGTGAACCAAATAACAACTCAATTTTCTTAGACATATTATTTTAACACTATAGTTTGAGGAAGGATGTTCTCGTTTTAGGGACGCAGTTAAGAAATTGAGTATGCTTAATGGGTGTGAGTCTAACCCAAATTAAGTATTACAATAATTAATGTTCTTTTATGTTTGTTTTACATCAAAATAATAAATACTATAATGCATATTTTCATTATTGGTTCTCTCCCTGTTAAGTTATTGGCTTCCCTAGAAAAAGACAGAAAAGGCAGAAATCAGTTGCTGCAAATTCATGCAGTCCACAATCTCTTGTAAATACTCACTCATAACTACTTCTACTTGTCTTACATCCACTCATTGTTTTCCATTGTTTAGTGATTTCTCTTCTCTAAGCGGCAAACAATAACATCCATTGTTTGAATGCTTAAGTGGAATCCTTTCATTTTAACCAAACTGGCCTGTAAATTGGCCTAACCCACAATGCGGAAAGCTTTAGCAAAGTGGTACCTTGATCTTGGCCATTAGCAGGCATTGAGCTATTCGAGCCATAGTCCAAACGGGGCCACAGCGAAGGCAGTATACCTACATATGTATGTATGTATTGCCAAATATATCTGTATTTACCTGGACATGGGCTCGATGTTATCTTGTTATGTTGTAAAGCTTCCGTCGGATTTTTGGCATTTCCTCTTTTTGTTTGACATTTATGTGGAGGTGGTGTGTGTTTGAATGCCAGTGGTTTCATTTGATGTGTACGAGCAATGCCTGGACATATGTATTTCACGATTGTGGCAGGCTGTTTATGTTTGTGTCACGTGGTATCCGCCATATGTGGCGACATTAATGTTAGAAAGCATACGTCGTATTTCTATGAGTATGTACGATATACAATGTTGTTCTTGGATACAATTTAGTTATATTTTACGTGTGGAAAATTTGTGCGTTATCAGCAAGCAGCTACGCATAAAAATGGAATCAGAAACTGGCCATGGGTTTTGCGGTCTCAGCAGATTTCGTTGAACTATCCAATTAATAGCGCGTCGCTGTTCTAGCCTGGTCCGACTTTGACACTGTATACTGGTAGTGTATCCTGTTTGTATGACGCAATAGTATTGGAGGCGTCTAAGCGACGCCGCCTTCAGGCTAGAGCCAGCCCAGCTCAATGGACTGTGAAATGTGTGCCGTGGCGTTGTAGTCGTGGTAGTCATAGTCGATGTCATTGTCGGTGCTCTGCCAAAGCAATAGGTGTCCTGGCATTGGTTTCAAAAGGGAAATGCGCTCAAATTGCATTAAAATACCAACACAGAAGCATAAAAATTATGGCCACACACTTGGCGTGCCACACTGCTGCCGAGTCCTGGTCCTGTCATAAGCAGCACGCCTGCTGTGCCCCACGGCCGCAGTCGCAGTCGCAATCGCAGCCAGTCGGAGGCGTCCAAGTGTAACAAAACGCAGGCTCCTTGCACGCAGCGTCAAAAATTAAATTGGCAAGCCACCAACAATGAACGGAGCCTGGGGCCTGGGGCCTGGGGCCTCTAAGCCCCGTTGACTGCAACATTGAACGCTTTTGACATATTCACGCAAGTTGTCCTCCATCCTCGTCCTTGTTCTCATGCTCGGTCCTGCTCTTTCGACTGCGAATGCTAGTGCGACTGCGACTGCGGCTGCGGCGTCGCCTTGTCTGTGGCATAATCATATATTCTCTGCTGGCGGGTACTTATTATTTGCTTGTTCTCTTCTTTTTGGCAAATCGGCAGGAAGCGCTGCTAAATTATGTCTTGTTTATGTGGCATTGCATATTTATGGCCAGCGTTTCGGCGCTCTATAAAAAAATTTCTACCAAAGGAATGATATTACAAAATTTGACTTGACCAAGTTCGACTAAGTCGCCCACTCCACCACAGATACCCCACCGCCGCCGTACAATGCAAAAACAAGTTCAATGTTTGTTTGCTCTGCCCAGTGGACAAAAACAAGTTCGCGTTGTTGTTGTTGTTTTCACTCGTCTGAAGCCCTACAAAAGTTTATTGGTACACCTTTGCTGTGCCTTTGTGGCGTGCCTTTTTTTGAGAAAGTCTTTGACAAGTAACTGACTCCCGTCTGCCTTTACTTTTTCTACACTCACACACACACTCTCTCTCTCTCTCACACACATTTCCCCTCTCTTGTGCTTTTCGCACATCCGCCTTTGTTGCGAAGCATGGGGCACACTCGTCAAATATTTGCAACAAGTCAACAGGTGACGATGTGCTTCATACCTTTCATTCATGTTTGTGTGAATTGTGTTATGAGGAGAGATTATAAGTCCGTTCAACATTTTTATTAAATTGTTTTGTTTTATTCTCTCTGCTTACAGAATAACTGCCTTGGTAGCATTCATAGTGCTTATAGGCATACAAGACTCACAGAGTAGATTCGTAAGTGTAACCGTTTCTAATCATTGCCGATCAAGTTACTTAGCCGTCCTTTTCCTGCTTAGCCTGGACTACGCGCAAAAAGACAATATGGCGCCAACCTTTATTTACCCGCTAGCTACGTAACCCCTGGTGGCGAAGGCAACGATCCTAACGAGTGGACTGACTGGAGCTCGCCCTCGGACTGCTCGCGCACCTGTGGAGGCGGCGTTTCCTATCAGACGCGTGAATGCCGCCGTAGAGAGTGAGCTAATTTTATAAAAAGTCTTTCAGCTTTCATAGTGACCCTCAATTCTGTTCATACACAGTGCGAATGGCGAAGATATGTGCAGTGGCGGCAGTCGTCGTTACTATTCGTGTAACACACAAGACTGCCCTGAGGAGGAGCCAGATTTCAGAGCTATGCAGTGCTCGCGATTCGATTACACCAAATTCGATGGTGTGCTCTACACTTGGGTGCCCTACACGAATGCGGCGAATCCATGTGAGCTCAACTGCATGCCAAAGGGTGAACGTTTCTACTATCGCCAACGAGAAATGGTGGTGGATGGTACACGGTGCAATGATAAGGATCTGGACGTCTGTGTCAATGGCCAGTGTATGCCAGTTGGCTGTGACATGATGCTGGGCAGTGAGGCCAAGGAGGACAAGTGCCGCAAGTGTGGTGGCGATGGCAGCACATGCAAAACAATTAAGAACACCTATACGTCCAGTGACCTGTCTGCTGGTTACAACGATCTGCTGCTCGTGCCCCAAGGAGCAACCAATATTCGCATTCAGGAATCAGCGCCATCGAATAACTATCTTGCCTGCCGCAACCAGTCAGGCCACTATTACCTAAATGGCAATTGGCGTATTGACTTTCCCCGTCCCATGTTTTATGCGGGCGCCTGGTGGAACTATGAACGCAAGCCATTGGGATTTGCCGCGCCCGATCAGCTGACCTGCAGCGGTCCCATAACCGAAAGTATTTACATTATAATGTTGGTGCAGGATAAGAACGTGAGCGTGGACTACGAATATAGTATTCCGGAATCTTTGAGCCATAGCCAGCCAGATGCACATACCTGGACGCATCGTGAGTTTGGCCCCTGTAGCGCATCATGCGGCGGTGGAACTCAGTCCCGTCAAGTTAGCTGTAATAATCGCATTAACCTTCAAGAAGTGGATGAAGCCTTATGCGAGGCTCAGACCAAGCCGGCCGAAACTCAAGTCTGTGGTACAGAGCCATGTGCTCCACATTGGGTGGAGGGCGTATGGAGCAAATGTTCCAAGGGCTGCGGATCCGACGGCTTCCAAAATCGTACAGTTAGTTGTGAGCGCATTTCGTCTGATGGGTAAGTTGTATTAAGAGCTGGCAGAGACAGAAAATATTGAAGACATTGAATTTCACAGAGTCCATACGGCGGAGGATGATGCAGTCTGCCTTAAGGAAGTAGGAAATAAACCAGCAACAACTCAGGAGTGCAATCGTGATGTCAAGAACTGTCCGAAATATCATCTCGGTCCCTGGATACCGTGCGACAAGCTGTGTGGCGAGGGCAAAGAGACCCGTAAAGTCACTTGCTTCATTGAAGAGAACGGTCACAAGCGCGTCCTGCCTGAAGAAGATTGCGTGGAGGACAAACCTGAAGTGGAAAGGCCTTGCCTACTGGCCCCATGCGAGGGCGTAGACTGGATCATTTCCCAATGGAGTGGTGTAAGTTAAAAGAAGAATTGAAGTTCAAGCTAAAAGGCTAATACGATTTTTTTTTAGTGTGATGCCTGTGGTCAGAATACCGAAACTCGGACTGCCGTATGCGGCTCAAAGGATGGTAAGGTGTACCCAGAGAAGTTTTGTGGAGATAACGCTCCTGAGCTAACAAGATCGTGCACTTCGTCAAAGTGTGAGTCCCAATGGTTTTCATCAGAGTGGAGCAAGTGCTCTGCGGCATGTGGAAAGGGTGCTCAATCGCGTATCGTACTATGCGGCATTTTTGATGGCAAACAGATAAAAACCACAGACGACTCCAAGTGTGATGCAGCGACAAAGCCAAAGTCTGATCAAGAATGTGAAGGGGAAGAAAAAGAATGCCCTGGTCAATGGTTTACAGGACCTTTTGGCCAATGTAGCAAACCTTGTGGTGGAGGTGAGCGTGTTCGTGAGGTTTTGTGTTTGTCCAATGGCACCAAGTCCCTCAACTGCGACGAATCCAAGGTCGAATCAATTTCTGAAAAGTGTAACACTCAACCCTGTACCAAGGATCAAGTCCTGCCTCTTACGAGTACTGACAAGCCGATTGAGGATGAGGATGACGAATGCGAAGATGATGATGAGTTCGTTTTGGTTGATTCTGACGTCACTACTGATGAGGATTCAGCAGCAATGTCAACAACCGACGATATGATGTTGAGTGACAGTCCTTACTCAACTTCAGAAGACGCATCGGCTTCTACTGATAGTACAGTTGAAGGATCTGGCTCGGAAAGCACTTCTGATAGTGGTATTGAAGGCAGTGGAAGTGAGTCTACAAGTGAAGTATCAACATCTTCGGATGAATCTTCTACTGGATCAACTGATTTGTCTACTGAATCTAGTGGTTCTTCTGAAATCAGTGAATCAACGTCAGAGGCCTCTTCGTCATCGGTATCTGGATCTACATCAGATTCTTCGACAACTGGATCAAGTGAATCATCTTCTGACGCCTCAATCTCAAGTTCAACGGACGGTTCAAGCTTGGGCACAACGGAGTCAAGCTCATCGGACTCAAGTTCAAGTGATGCATCGAGCTCAACTGATGCTTCAAGTTCGACGGAGGTCTCCAGCTCAACGGAAGTATCTGGTACAGCAGATACCTCAGGTTCAACAGACGTTTCAGGCTCAACAGACGTCTCAGGCTCAACAGACTCGTCAAGCTCTACAGATATCTCAAGCTCGACAGAGGTCTCAAGTTCTTCTGGTTCGACGGAAGCGTCAAGTTCAACAGATGGCTCAAGCTCTACTGATATTTCAAGTTCGACAGATACCTCAGGATCCACTGATGGTTCTTCCAGTGGATTTACAGACTTGCCTCTCGAAACCTCGTCACAAGTTTCTGTGTCTTCGGGGGCCACTGAGTCTAGTAGTTCAACAGAAGGCGTATCGTCAACATCACAGTCAACCAGCGATGCAACGAAAGATACGACAGATTCATCCTCTTCGACTGATACTTCTTCAACAGAATCATCTGTATCTACAGATACGACTGTCTCATCATCAACGGAGACTACACCTGAGACTTCAACGGAATCAACTGAGTCAACTGAATCAACCAGTTCGCCGGGCTCAACTGATGGTTCTACAACAAATGCAAGTAGCAGCTCCTCAGATGGTTCAACCGAAAGCTCTACTGAGGGCGTCAGTAATGGCTCGACTGATAGTTCAACTGAAGGTTCAACTGACGGTTCAACTGACGGTTCAACTGACGTTTCAAGTAGTGGTACTACTGATGGCTCGTCTGATGGTTCCACCGATGGCTCGTCGGATGTTACAACCGATAGCTCTACCGATAGCTCATCTAACGGCTCTACTGATACACCTACCTCTTCGGAGTCTACTGCATCACAGAGTACTGGCTCAACAGAAAGTACTTCGGAGGGCTCAAGCGATAGTTCCACTATTGAAGGAAGCTCCAGTTCGACTGAAAGCTCCAGCTCTACCGAAATTTCAGCTTCCACGGATAGTTCTAGTTCTATTGATAGTTCTACAGATGTCTCTGAGACGACAGGAGTCACAACCGAATCTTCAGAATCAACTAGCTCTTCTGAAACTACCGACAGTTCTACCGATGTTTCTTCCACTGACTTAAGTTCATCCGAATCTTCTGGCTCAACAGAAACAACGGAGAGTGGAGGAACGACTGAAAGTGGAGGCACTACAGACACTACATCTGAGAGCTCTACCGACTCAACTGGTAGCTCGTTATCCACAGAAACAGGCACTACCAGCGATATTTGGAGCACATCAGATTCTGATAATGAATCTAGCACACCTCACACATGGGAGTCAACTCTTACACCAACTAAAGACAAACTACGTAAATGTAAGCCCAAGAAGAAGATTTGTGCGAAGTCTGAATTCGGTTGCTGTCCCGATGGCAAGTCAACAGCTAAGGGACCATTTGACGAGGGATGTCCCATTGCCAAAACATGTGCTGAGACAGAATTTGGTTGCTGTTCAGATGGCGTTTCACCAGCTGCGGGCAAAAGAAACAAAGGTTGTCCGAAATCAAATTGCGCGGAGACACTCTTCGGCTGTTGCCCTGATAAATATACAGCTGCTGAGGGTGAAGATAATGAGGGTTGCCCTGAGCCTACAACTTTGCCGCCAACAACCACAGAAGAGTCGACTGTTTCTATATCGACAGACATTGACGGATCTGGTGACTCTACTTTATCAACAGAGTCAGACGTTGCAGTTACCTCCTGCTCGTTCACTGAATTCTACTGCTGTCCCGATGGAGAAACTCCTGCTAAGGGAGAAAACTTTGCTGGGTGTCCCCAACAACCTGGTTCCCATGGTTGTGATCAATCTGAACACGGTTGCTGCCCAGATCGGCGTACTCCTGCTGCCGGACCCAATGGTCAAGGATGTGCTGCTTGCACTGGCGAACCTTTCGGTTGCTGCCCAGACAATGAAACTCCCGCTCACGGCCCACAGGGCGAAGGCTGTTGCATTAATACAGAGTTTGGCTGCTGCCCCGATAACATACGGCCTGCTTATGGGGCTAACTTTGAGGGCTGCGAATGTGGAGCTTCTCCATACGGGTGCTGCGCTGACCAGAAGACTTCCGCACGTGGACCACAACAGGAGGGTTGTCCATGCGAGACTACTCAGCATGGATGCTGCCCCGACAAAATCACTGCTTCCAGAGGTCCCAAATTTGAAGGCTGTCCCTGCGAATCAATGCAGTTTGGTTGCTGTCCGGATGGTCTCTCCTTTGCCAAAGGACCACATCACCAGGGATGCCACTGCACCCAGTCAGAGTTCAAATGCTGTGAGGATGGTAAGACCCCAGCTAAAGGACCAAACTTTGAAGGCTGCACCTGTGTGGAGACAGAGTTTGGCTGTTGTCCAGATGGCGTTACAAAGGCTCAGGATGACAAGTTTGGCGGTTGTGAAAACGTTCAAGAGCCTCCACAGAAGGCTTGTGGTTTGCCCAAAGAACAGGGCACTTGCGGCAATTTCAGCGTCAAATATTACTTTGATACATCGTATGGAGGCTGTGCTCGATTCTGGTATGGCGGCTGCGAGGGTAATGGCAATCGTTTTGAGACCGAGGGTGACTGTAAGGATACGTGCCAGGAATACACCGGCCAACATGTTTGCTTGTTGCCCAAGAGCTCCGGTCCCTGCCAAGGCTACTCTAAGAAGTGGTACTTCGATACAGACCGCAATCGTTGCGAGGAGTTCCAATATGGCGGATGCTATGGCACAAACAATCGCTTCGATAGTCTCGAGCAATGCCAGGCCACTTGTGCCATAAGCGAGAGCGTGCGTAAGTACAAGGTGAAGTATATTAGATTAAATTCCTGTTTAATTTATATTCTATTATAGCCGCCTGTGAGCAACCTGTGGAAAGTGGGCCCTGTGCCGGCAACTATGAGCGTTGGTACTATGATAACCAGACCGACGTCTGCCGTCCCTTCAGCTATGGTGGCTGCAAGGGCAACAAAAACAACTATCCTACCGAACACGCATGTAGCTACAGCTGTCGACAGCCCGGAGTGTTGAAAGGTTTGAGATTATATATATATTTATACGTCATGGTTTAAGGACGATTTGTGTAATATCAATGTTTTGCCTGGGTTTAGATTTAAGCATTAACTTATTTTTTATTTTATCCTGGTTAACGGTATATTTTTCTGCAACATTTCCTTTCCTTTGCTTGGTTTTGGTTAATGCATGAATGCTTGCTGCTTGCTACCTATATCCTGATCTCCTGCACGTTATATTGCTCCACACACATACACAAACATAGAGCAATGCTCATTGCCTAAGCAAACCGGTGATTGCAGCGAGAAACATGCCAGATGGCAATTCTCCGAAACTGAAAAACGTTGCTTGCCCTTCTACTACACGGGCTGTGGTGGAAATAAAAACAATTTCCCCACATTGGAGTCATGCGAGGACCATTGTCCTCGACAAGTTGGTAAGCTTTAAATGTTGTTGCAATAGCTTTTGATGTGCGAGAAGCTGTTCCCCCATGGATAAAACTCTGTTAACACCATTTTATTACCTTAGCCAAGGATATTTGCGATATTCCCGCTGAGGTTGGCGAGTGCGCCAACTATGTATTTGCATGGTACTACGATACCAAGGATGCTGCTTGTCGTCAGTTCTACTATGGTGGCTGCGGTGGTAATGAGAATCGTTTTACCAGCGAAGAAGCGTGTATAGCTCGATGTGAAAAGAAACCTGAGCCGACCACGCCTCCTCCACCACAAAGCGCTGTGCATGTCTGCGATCAGCCAGAGGAACTGGGCGACTGTGACAAATATTCACTCAAATGGCACTTTGATAGAACGAGTGGGGCTTGTAACCAATTCTATTATGGTGGTTGCGGAGGCAATGACAATCGCTTTGAGACTGAATCCGAGTGTATGCAGCGTTGTAGTAGACAGCCTGAACCAGAACCACAACCACAGCCTCAGCCTCAGCCAGATCCACGACCGCAGCCGTCTGCAAATATTTGCGAAGAGCCTGCTTCTGTGGGCGATTGCGCGGAATATGTGCTGAAGTGGAGCTATAATTCAACTTTAGGTGGCTGCCAGATGTTCTATTATGGAGGCTGTGGAGGCAACGATAATCGCTTTGAGACCGAACAGGAGTGCTCCACGCGTTGCATTGGAGGCGTAGATGAAGACCCACGTCCCGAATCTGAAACGGACAAGTGTTTCAGAGCGCCGGAGCCTGGAAACTGTTATGAGAATACAACGCGATGGTATTACAATAGCCAGGAGGGACTCTGCGACGAGTTCGTTTACAGTGGATGCGGAGGCAACGACAACAACTTCGCCACCGAGGAGGAGTGTCAGAATGATTGCCATCCTGCACAGGACACCTGCTCCCTTCCACCAATTCCAGGACGCTGCAGTGATACTTCTGATCGCTGGTACTTTGATGGACGCACAGGAGCCTGCCATCAGTTCGAGTTTACAGGCTGCCGCGGCAATCGCAACAACTTTGTGTCAGAGCAGTCTTGCTTGGAATACTGCCGACGTGATCAACCACATCCTGAGCCGGAGCCTGAACCCCCAGCACCAGTAAGCGCACTAGTGATATAAATTTTTTCTTTAGATACTAATATGTTGCTGTCTCTAGGCATATTCTGTCTGCACACAGCACCCTGAGGCCGGAGAATGCGACAACCACACCACCGCCTGGTTCTATGACAATGAGAAAATGGTGTGCACAGTCTTCAGCTACAGCGGCTGTGGCGGCAATGGTAATCGGTTCGAGACCCGCGATCAGTGCGAACGTCAATGTGGCAAGTTTAAGGGTGTCGGTAAGTCAAATGATTTATCTATAATAATTATCATAAGCTAGTTTATCCGTGCTGTGTCAGATGTTTGCAATGAGCCTGTGACAACGGGCCCCTGCACACAGTGGCAGACCCGCTACTACTACAGTCGTGATAGTCAGAGCTGCCAGCCCTTCACCTACGGTGGCTGCGATGGCACGGGAAATCGTTTCAATGACCTCTATGAGTGTGAATCGGTTTGTCTTGGCGGCCGCGAGCCATTGCCTTCGGGTGCGACTAAAGGTAACAGCGAATGAAGCTCAGAGAGAAGAGAATTTGTTAAATATGAATTTGTTTTTGATTTTGTCTGGACGTAAGTAGATATCTGCCGACTTCCGGTGATCCCCGGAGTGTGTAACGGCCCTTCGGTGCAGGAGCGTCGTTGGTACTACGATGATGAGCGCGGCACTTGCATATCCTTTATCTACTCAGGTTGCTCTGGCAACCAGAACAACTTCCGTTCCTTCGAAGCATGCACAAACCAATGTGGAAGTAAGCCTGCTCCACAAATGACACTTTATACTGCACCCGAGCACTTTGCACTCAATTTTTTACCCACCCTACACCATTCTGCACTGCGCCTCACTTTCAATTTTGGGAATGCTTTTTTAGTTAAGCGTAGAAGTAGTTTTCCTTAGTAGAACTATCAAACTATTAGTGCACTCTCACTAGACATAAGATTGCACGCAGCTTGGTTGATTAGCTGGTTAGTCTCTGAATCGAACAAATCTAAGCTTCTTATTTTTCACAGAGCCGGTCGACAATGAGATCGTCAACGAAATCTTACCCACCCGATGCGAAACGTACGATAATGAATGCCGTGATCTGCGCTGTCCCTACGGCGTGCGCCGCGTGCCAGCTGAATCTCAGCCGGAGTGTGAACAGTGTATTTGCCTGAACCCTTGCGAAGGCTATCCCTGCCCAGCCACTCAACAGTGTGCTATTGATGTGTCCAATTCTGGTGACCGGGATCATCACTTTGTGCCTGTCTGCCGGGATATCAACAAGCCAGGCGTCTGCCCACAGCTGACGGCCAATGCCAGCGACTGCGCTCGGGAATGCTACACCGATGCCGACTGTCGCGGAGATAACAAATGCTGCAGCGATGGCTGTGGCCATCTGTGCGTGGCACCGGCGCGTCCCACACGGCGGCCCAATACTCCACCTCCGGCAGTTATTTACCCAGGCGAAGTGAAAGCCACACTTGAGTCTAAGCCGCCACAGGAAGTGGATGTGCAAACATCGATTGGTGGTATTGCAGTGCTGCGTTGCTTCGCAACCGGCAACCCGGCTCCCAATATTACGTGGTCTTTGAAGAACGTCGTTGTAAGTACTCACTGAGCCACATAAGCACTGACTTGCAGTCTTATCCGGATATTTTATCTTTTTAGATTGACACAAACCAAGGCCGTTATGTGCTGACATCGAACGGCGATTTAACTATTGTCCAGGTGCGCCAAACCGATGACGGCACCTATGTGTGCGTGGCCAGCAATGGTCTGGGCGAACCTGTGCGCCGTGAAGTCGCACTACAAGTAACAGGTGCGTAGTCTTTAAATGTATATTATTCTAAGGCCTTTGCAAATTCGCTTACTTGCATTTAATAAGTATCTAGAAAATGTATTTCTGAAAAAAGCTAATGATATGCAAAATAGAGACAGGACGAGACCATTTGTTTTATAGATAGATATAGACAAGCCATCTTCGTTAAGATCATTGGCAGCTCTTCATGCTACTAAACTTATATTTTAGGGCGAATTGTTGAACTTTTAGCAAAGCTTGATACTGTGGCTGATGCAGTGGATTGCTTTTCATTATGGAATATCCATAAGAATCAAGAACTAAGCGAAAGTAATATAACCATTCAGAATAATTTGATTACATGAGCAACTTGCAATTGGCTTTAAGTACTTCGGATTTTCGAAGACTAGATATTAATTATCTGTTCTATATGTGCTTGATTTTGGTTTGGCTTCATAACTAACTTTTCTTAATGCATGTTGCGTGCTTTTAACCATTTGCATGATTTTTGATTGTGTGTTGGTGTTGGTAGCGTCTAGAGATGAGCCTGCCTATATTTACGGAAATAAGAACGCCACTCAAATTGTGCAATTGAATCAACCTGCTTTGGTTCGTTGTCCGGCCGGTGGCTATCCCGCACCCCATGTCAGCTGGTGGCGTAACAATCAACACTTCGGCATGGGTCCCGAAACAAGTCGTGCCGTAATGAACCGCGACTACTCGCTGTTCTTCCGATCTGTACAGCTGTCCGACTTGGGCCTTTATACATGCGATGCGTACAACACCGGACGCCCTGTCTCGCTGCACGTAACGCTTAAGGCTATTGGACCAGCTCAAAGCTTTGGCGATGATAAATACTTGCAGTACATTATAGATCCACCAAGGGCACCGGTCACTCAAAGGCCCACGTATCCCTACAGACCATCGCGTCCGGTCTACGTCCCACCCCCTGTTGTGCACGACCCAAGACGTAAGTACAGTTCGCATGATATTTTTACTTTATGGTTTGTTTGGTGGTTTTCTATTTGCATAGACGTGAAACTAATCTAAAATCTAAATTTTCGCCATAGTCGATGCCCGAGCTGTTATTGGCTTGAATCCGCAAAACAAATACACGCCTGGCTCCACGATTGCGATTGACTGCGCCGTGCAGGGCAATCCGGCACCGAATGTGACCTGGACTAAGGACAACACGCCTTTATACAACAACGAACGCGTTCAAATAACTTGTAAGGCGGCAACATGGCTCTAGCTTGAAAACATTTTCATTCATTGTCATTTTTCGATCTCGCAGCCAATCCGCATCGCATGGTCGTCAGTGATGTTACCACCGAGGACAGCGGTGTCTATGGTTGCACTGCGCGAAATGCTTACAGCTACAGCACCAGCCAGGAGACAGTTACAATCGAGTGTAGGCATTCGCAAAACAAAATATAATGAATATTCAATTAAGGTTTCAATTTTCTTGATTTTGCAGCTGTCATTCCACTATCGCCCGAGTGTATTGACAATCCCTACTTTGCCAACTGCAAGCTGATTATCCAGGGCCATTACTGCGTGAATAAGTACTACGCCCAATTCTGCTGCAGATCCTGCACATTGGCTGGCCAGATTCCGCAGCCTCATCCCAATGCGCTTTAATTCCAAACTAAAATTACAAAACTTTCAAGCCTAACATTTTTGTTGGACTTTTGCATTGAATTGAGTTTAAACCAGAAAATATTCAGAGAATGAGCAACGTCACAAACCATAGATAGACCAAAAATACCGCCAATTGCATAGCCCACAGATCAAATATATAACGAATGTTTTGCTAAGTTAACAAATATGCAAAAATATATATCTTATAAACGACGATTTCTTCCAGCACAAAAGAAAATAGTATTAGTACTTTATGTTTTTTGTTCCTATTTATTCTTGATTTAAATTCAATCCATAGAAGAAAGTGGCCAAAACTTATTTTCATTTGAAATCTATTATTTAGTGTTTTTCTACAATATTTGTGCAACGAGTAAAGCAATTTAAGCCTAAAAATATTTGTAAATAAATTAAAATTATATAATAAAGAGTGCATATGTATAAATATTACACCTATTTTCTATGACTAACCATCTTCTACCCATTCAAATTCATTCAAACAGAAAAACAGTTTGAATGCCTTTACAGTCTGGCAACGCCGAGCAATAAGGGGTTATTGATTTTCCGCCGACTGTTATGGTGCAGCTGTTTGTTGGATTCTGCGCTGTGCAGCTTTGGGGTGGTTGAAGTTAGGAGTAGTACACAAAGAGATAATAAAATTTGTTTGCCTCTGTCATCGCGTATAAATTCCTATAGCAAAGTTTTAGGGGCAGCCAAAATTCAGCTAAAATTATAGGATTATGGAGGACAGCGGCATAGACAGCGAAGACAGACAATCGAATATATGTGAGGATGGTGCGGCTGGTTTGCTGGTAAGTGCTTAAGCAGCTCGATACGAAAACAAAAATTCATGGCTAAGCCCAATACAGAAAACAGCTAGTGGAGCACCCAAACATATGTCGGATCTGGAGTTTGAGGTGGCCTTCAGGGGTGCCAGCAAGGTGTATGCGCCCACAACTATCGAAATCGATGAAGATAGGGCTGCACGAGGGACGGAGCGCAGCGAACCGCCAAACACCTGCCGCATACTGCAACGTAAGCTGGAACTAAAGGTCGAGCGTGCCAGGCGCAATTACACGCAATACCAAGAGGAGCAGGTGGGTGCACTTAATCAAATTAAAAAGGACGCATTGAGCTAATACAGAGATCCATTTTAGGCAACTAAAACACAAGCGGCCACCCTTATACCCATTAATCGGTTGCCCATACCGGGCGAACTGGAGCAGAAGCCACTGGTCGATTATAAGTCTGAGAGCAGTGATGAGGCGGAGGAGATATCCTTTTTCCCCGCGCAGCTGAAGCGTGCCAAACGACGCAATCAGAATCACGAGCTAACCGATACTTTTAGTATACAAGAGATGACGATTGAGTCTGATCTGGATTCTGACGACAGCGGTGGCACTCAGAATCTCGAACTACTATTGCCCTCCATGAAGTCAACCGTTTTAGATAAGTTGAAGAGTTGCTTTGGGTGCTGGCGGCGAAGGTAATGTCAGGAGATACAGCACAACGGGAAAAAGTCCAGGCACAAAGCACGCTATTGAAAGGCACTAGAAATTCATTTATAGTCACAATATCCATAACGTACATAAACAATTGCCAATTCAGACTTGCAAATACACATTTATTTGCTATTTTATTTAGCAAAACTAAAAAGAAAATGACATTAAAGACATCTCTTCGTCGTTTCTATGTATCCGTGTTCAGAGTTAGACACACGCCCTGCAGTATCCAGTGGCTAAGATCTTCAGAAGTGGCTAAATTCGCTTCGAATACCAGACCGACGCCCATAGCATTGCGTCGCAGCGATGTGGTGTATACGGGTGCCAGGAAAGTGTTCTGGAAAAGGCAAAGAGATGTTACTTTCAATGGGTATTGGAATATTTATATTAATTGGGGTATATTGACTACTAAATGTCTCGAATAACTGAAACGGACTATGTACAATATGTAACCGCTTATGAACTAAGGTAAGCTAGTCAATTGATACTGCCATCATTTAAGATTTAAACAATAAGTGAGTAAAGGAAATTCGGGTTTAAGTGTTCGCCCTTAGACTGATTAGATTGTTTAGTTGTTTCTTTACTTCTGTGAAAAGATGGAACACCCAGTATTTAAAATCAGAAACAATTAGCACAACAGCTGCCCCATTAGCTGCGGAGAAGGCGGAGGATGTCGGTAATTTAGTGCACAGCATTTAAACAAATATCAGCGAGAGTGGGCACTATAACCACCCCCAACAATGTGCTGGGCCCTTTGCAGGCTCTATCCAGCGAATATGTAGATACAGCAGGACATTAGTACTTGTCTTTTGCAGACGGTGTTGGAGCCATGTTGAAAGCCAGCAGTGGCATAAACACAAACCTGTAGCTTGAGTCGGTGCGCTTCAATGGGCACCACGGCCAGAATGGCTAGTTCCTCGACCAGAACTTTTGGATGCGAACGCTTCAGCTGGCCAGCCTGCGTGTCAAAGCGAGCTCCCTCTATATACAGACCGTGTATAAAGCAGCCCTGCAAAAAGTTTAACGATTAAAATGCAAACAGAATTCTTAATTGCAAAATTAGTGTCCAGCGAGGGGGCGGTGGGTCGGCGATACTTCTGCAGTCACATGGGGGTCATAGTTATGCATTTAGCGCCGGGCAGTCTACTCACCGTCTCTGGGCGCTCTTCGACGTCATCGGGCTCCGTGTATGCGGTCACATAGGTAAATAGCGTAGAACGATCTAGGGGCCAGTTGTTTCTGCGGCAGGCAATCTGTACGTGGATGATACCAGCGCCATGTTGAAAAACTCACATTATGGAGAAGCTCATTTCTCACCTGAACAAGGGCTGTGAGGTAGCTCTGTGGTATGTGTAGTCCAGACAGCCACATGACCATTGGCTCGCCTGAAATCGACCAATACTTGTACTGTACGGCACGTTTCTAAAAACCAGGTGAAAGCGAATCGCTGATTAGTGGACTGCACTGAACCGGCGGCTGACTGATTTTTCGCCGAGCTGATTAATGAGCTGCGACTATGGGAGAGACTGGGACTCACCTTTAAATGCTCCAGCCAGCTGGCTAACTGCTTGCATGTGGCCGGCGCCAGCTTGCTCCATGCGGCTGGCAGCAGGCCATTGAATAACGAGTTGGCAATGTTGTCCAGGATATTGTCCATGCCGATTTCGCCGGCGATGGCCTGCGGAGAGCATGCAATTAAATTAAAAGGCACAATGACAGCACATATGCATGCATCTATGGGGGAGAGGTAAGAGTATTTGTGTGGGCGCGGCGACATCTACATCAAGACAATGGCAAAGACAGCGTCAGTGCCAGAGCCAGCCCCAGCGGCAGAGTTCATTTGCATTTGTAAATTTATTTTGGCAACAAAATGCTGCAGTCCAGCAGAGGATCGCATTCGCATTTGCTTATGGGTTGAACGTGGGCGACCACGAGCATTGGTCCACAGCCAAGTTGGCAAATGTATAAACAAAATGCAAAACAAAGCTGAAGGATTTATGTGAGCTTCCTATTGATAGGCAAAGCAAACAAAAGCAAAGCAAAGCGAAGCGAAGTTACCTTCCGCAGTAGCTCCAGCGTCTTCTTGATGCGGACCACAAGAATGTTAAACCGATCCAGCTCCTGCAGCAGCACTACACCAGTGGGTGACAGACTCATTTGGATTTGCTTTCGTATGCGCCACGTCTCGAAGGCGGGCGGAAGCTTCTTCAGTATTCCGGCAGCCACAAGGTCGATGAAGTCGTCCCGGCTGACACCGCCAGTGCCCTCACCTGAATGGTAAAATTATAAATATAAAGTAGGCTTGACAGTGTCAGGGAAAATCAGCAGTGGTATCCCTGAAGTAGTCAGCAGTCAGTGGTCGTCCCCATTCCTGGCGTATTTTTACCACTCTTAACTTTTACGTTGAAAATTAAACTAATTTCGATTTGCAAATGGCATATATTGTATAATAGATTTCCTTTTTTTCGTAATTGTCAATTAGCAAATACTGCAGCTCATGAATATGCAAATTGTGGGCAGGTGTTCAGGGTTTACCCTACAAAGCCGAGCATATTAGTTGGGAACTCAAATTGGACAGAAGGCTAACATGCTTAAAACCGCATTCTTAATAATATTTTAGCACTGAAATTGTCAATAGTTTAATAAGTTATCGATGTAGTTGAACAGGTACAGACGAGTATAGTATATTATGTTATTCCCATGGGCGAGGTGTTACGCGATTATGTGATGAGCTCGATTACTGTAAAAAGCACTCATATAAACATATGCATACAGCTGTTTAATCCTTCTGCTCATTATTTGATTAAATACTTTACGGGTTTACATGAAATACTTTACCAGATTGCAGATTGTTTCGGGTCCACCTGGTAGCTATGGTTTCGCGAAGTAAAACGGTAAATTTGTTTAAATTACATTATATATATATACACATATATATGTATGTACAGTCATGGACGATGTGTGTACGTATGTGCATATATTACAGCACTGAGTGCGAGTGCGAGTGCGGACAGTGGAAAAGTGCTCTCTGACGGCGGTTTTAACACGCTTAAGCTCGCAATGCAAAATTATCGACTTTCGGGTGACGTTTTCGAAAATGGTTGTTACTGCATATGCGGATGCAAATGCGGCTGCGGATCAGGGTGACTGTGGCGAGGCTTATACTGAATCGCAACTTTTTTTGCGGCGTGCGGCCGGCTATGAATGTGTGAATGTACGTATGTTTGCGTTTGTTGCAGTGCGCAAGTGTGGGTGCGGGTATGCTTCTATTTTAATTTTTAATGTATGCCCTGTTATTGTTCGCAAGCTATAATGGCGCATGCAATAAAGTTAATTGCAAAACCGCAACTAATTAATTAAATTAAATTAAAAATTTAACATGCCAAAAATGCAACAGCAATGAAAATCAACAAGATAAAATGTAATAAACGGCTGACAATTGGCACACGCTGCATGTAAATTAAACCATTTACTTGTAAATGGCTTCCGCTTTTTAACCGAACTGTCAAACACTTTATCGGATGTAGATCCACGTGGATATGTTTACGCCGGTAACCAAAGGTAAAGTTTTAAAATGCGCTTAAAAATTGAACAACATTCAGGGCTCTCAAATAAAATCAAATCTAACTCATTTCAGTGTGTGAACTTGAGTAGAGAGGCTCTTAAGCTACAAAAAATGCCATATATAAATATATGATTACCAAAAAAAGAAAGAGGGAAATGGCAAAAAGATCTTCTGAAACATAATATTAAAATCAAATATCTAATATTAATATGGCATAAATTATTAAAAAATATATACAAATATTTCTACTGCGCTAGAATATCAATGTACCCAGTTTTATAGAGTATAGCGCATTGGCCAGTCACTCACCCGTTTGTGGCTGCAACTCAATCAGGCTGCTCCAAATGTTGCGCGCGGCCATTGTGTAATAACCGATTTCCGCGTTTGGATGCAAACCAAATACATCCGGCTTATTGACCAGCGGCAGTTTGTCAATGTGGGCTGTGTGATCGATCAATGCATTACGTATTTAAAATGTCGATGCCGCGTCACGTGACCCACTAACAGGCAGCGCCTACTCACCAATGAAATCGTCTTTGAGCACGGTCTCGTCGTCGGGCAGGCAATAGTCAACGTTCTCGTCTTCGTAGAAGTGGAACGATTGGAATACATCAAACAGAAAATCACCCATGTATTCATTCATGTAGCAGTTAGTAATGCGTCTATCGAAATCATCAATGACGCGGCCACCGTACATGACCTCGCCAATTAGGTACTTGAGGCTATTCCACGGTATCTTTTCTTCGGAGCAGCGCGTCAAATAGTTACGGAGGATCTCCGTACACACCTCGAAGTCCGTGTCGTTGAAATCGTATGATATGTTCCAGCCAAGCTTGTCGTACTTGCGGCGTTCCTAGACAATGGAATAGGGGAATGGGAATACGGAGCGTGCTGAACAGATTAATTGAGAAAACAGTAACTGCGCTATCAATAACAGTTCGTTGTGCAAAAAGCACAATGACTGCTTCATCAATTGGGCAACTTGGGCGCAGTTGTGCCGAAAATGCTTTTAACAAGCGGACAAAAATGAACAAATTAATAAATAACGAAGTGCATGATACAGTCGACGCAGCTGCGCCAACTCTTCCAATGCAGCTACATTTGGCAAAATTGGTTTTTCTGTTCCCTAAAAGGACTGCAAACTTACTTGCACAACGCCATGGAAGAAGGCCAGAACATAGATTAATGGACGATAGGCACGATGGGAACACGCCTCCAGACGATCCTGCCGCACTTTAAAGAATGTTGAACGCAAGTTCAGCTTGAGGCCATTGGGCGGTTCAGTGACCACTAAACATGGGTTAAAAGGTATGTGAAAAATTGTATTATAAACCTAGTTTTACTGTTTATAGATATTTACCCTTTAGAGACTTTTGCAATATGCCAATTGGGAATGAGGGTGTTGGATCTGTGGTAATCCACAGTCTAAAGTCTGGATGCGGGGACTCAACCTTATCCAGGATCTTTTCCAATTCCCTTACAAATTTGACCAACAAGTGGCCATTTTGCAGCATCAGCCATTGACCCTGTCTAAGCGCCGTATCCAACAAGTTCAAAGCAGCCTTCTCCTGTCCCTGGCCTAGCGAAATGTGACAGAAATTGCCCATACCGCCAAGTATGATATCGGCTAGCTTAATTAAATCGTTGGTGGGATCTGAGCCGGCACTGAGTATAAAGCAAACAGGAATAGAGGCTGTCGTTTGGTCGTAAATGGCTGAGAAGCTCACAACCGGGGGCATAATATAGAATTCATCCATAGTCTCCACAATATATTGATTTATGCAACGGAAAATTCGATCCACACGGAAGCAGCGCAGAAACAGCAATTTCTATAGAGACACGAAAAGAAATGCATGGACGTTAGACAATGCGAAATTCTAATAGCACACTGTCAACAGCGGTGATTGACAGCGCTCATCTGTAGAGTTAGTCCTTGCCAGCACTTATTTTGTTGCTAGTGTTGTTGCCATCGTCCTTGTGGTTTCTAGCTGGAGTCGAGTGCAAATTGGGCTCGCCGCTGGATTCAAGTACAACTGCCGGCGTAAATTGCCGCTCATCTAATGGCTTGGAAAATTGATAAAATATGGTAATGCACACACCCGAATATACCCAAACACACACACACACACACAGACACTATGCTAGATACAGCAGCTATGCTGGCTGACAAAAACAGGCTGCTAATAACTTGAGCAGAAAATGTGCGCCAAAGTTGCAGGACGTAGCAAAAGTCGAGTAAAACTGAACGCACAGACTCGCTCTGTGTGTGCGGGGGAGAGTGTGTGTGAGCGTGTGTGTGTGCGGCTTGTACATAATAATCCACTAGAAACGAGCATAAAGTACAAAATCCAATAACGCTCGATGGCAACGGCAGTTCCTGGCAAGGACCTACTCGGACTACGACTGAGCGGCATCCACTTGAAGCTGAAAGCATGCAAAGCGAAAGCACACAGCAGCAACGGCACTTGCCTGGAATGCATTGCATTCGATGTTGTAACCGCCAGGGCATTCCACCTCCTCGGGGTTCTCCAAGTCGAACCACTGCACCACCATGGGCCATGGGCATTTGCCGATAAGTGCAAACAGAATGAGCATCAGCAACGGATGCCAGGGAGTGCCGCATGCCAGTCAAGAACAGTTTTAGCGACCATCCAAAGTCCAAAATTGTCGTCGTTGTTGTTGTCCATTTTCATGGCAAAGCCACAGAAGCAGCAGTTAATAAGGGTGTATTGAATTTGTTGTTGACATAAAGATGGCGCAGCAGGAAATTAAGAAAAAGGGGAAAAATAAATAAATAAAAATAATAAAAACTAAATTAATACAAGTCACGACTATTGCAGCCTAATCTAATTACACTAAGGTAAGGACCGATTATAGATATTATCTGTAGTGACGAGATATCACACATCTCTCATTCTATCAATTTTAGTTTAAAATGTATTGAAATGTTATGGTTGAGTGTTACTTCACCCTCATAAATACTATTACACTATGGCAAAAACGTTAATTCGAGCTGGCAGTTTAGTGATTACTTTGTTGGGAGGGGGTGTGACACGAGTACACGACTCTTTCACTTGAAACTATGGAGCTCTAAAGAAATTGTAGGAATACACTTAGGAACTTACGAGCTTCCATTTTTCCAAATTGGCACTAAAATGATCAGGTAAGGTGCCAAACGTTTCTGAAAAATCAAAAGCCAACTTAAGGATATCCTCCCAGGATTTTTCGGGCAGCCATTTGGCAGGATTTGAACGTTCGCTTTTTGTCAACGCGATACTGCCCTTTATAAAGAAATCAATTTCCTGCTGGGACAGGACTCCATCACGTTGCGCCAGTTTTGTGGCGATCTGGAATGAGAAGAGCAGCTTGTGCCTCTCAAAGATGCCCGTGCATCCATAGCAATATACATTTTCGGTCAAGGTTTTAATGATATTGTTCAGACGCTTGGCCAGTACTGTGTCCGGCACAGCCTTGCGCAAGGAGTAGACGAACACTTCGAGGTAAGCCGCCAACGCATACTGATACATGCTATTGACCGTTGCCATATCTGCGAGTGCAAAGAAGAGTACCGCCCCGCGCTTGGCGGCGGCTCGATAACCGTTTCGTAGGACTTCAATATCGGCAGCAGTATCGCTGGCTAACTTTAGTTGCTCCATGACGAGGCCGGCCTTTGATTTGGTGTTCTCCAGAGTGTTGATCAGTTCGACGTTGTCCAACATGTTGCCCGTTGATGTGGCAAGCTCGCGCAAAAGTGAGTCCTCCAGTTGCTGGAGTAATTGTTTATTTTCGCTGGTTTGTGCAATTAAATCAGATCGCTGTTGCTCCAGATCAGGACGTTCAGTGCCGACTACGACGCTCAGCAGCTGATCTTCTAGACCCATTTGTGTAACTGTGTAGTTGATAACTAAGGCCTTGGCGTAAACAGCGGGATCAAACTTGGGATTAGAAAACTTTGTGGTCAAGTAAAGTCGGAATTTGTGGTCCCAGTCAACCTCCTTATCGCCCAGCATTGTGAACTTGCGACCTCCCTGTACGCGAACGTTCTTCTGCAGAACATCATCAATGACGGGATCAATGTAGTCATCTACATCTTCGAATAAGACTGGAATGCCATACATTATAGCCATTTCCAGCTGCTTTAGGAAATCGAAATCGCTAAAAGACAGTATTTTGAGATTATTGCGGGCTTCCTTCTTTTTTATCCATTGGAGCGCCTGCAGCTGAGGATCTATACAGAGTGGGAAACGCGAAGCGCGCATGGTGAGGATTCCGTTTTGAATGGAGAGTTCATCGGGCGGCAGGCCCTCGTTAGACCATTGCGCGATTTCCACATCACTGGTAAGATAACCATCAATTTTTAGGGGAGTTTTGACTGGTATACCCAGTGCAACTATATCTTCTAGCCAGTCATCGAACACCATGCTCTTGCGGAACTCCCAGGTGAATGCACCCGTGTAAGCCAAAAACGAAGCACTGATAAGGCAAGCGCCAACACTATCGATCAATTGCTGGCCCAGGCTGGCCATTTCGGCGCTCCAGCGTATTAACTCCGAAGAAAGGCCACTGATCAGTTTATCAGATGCTACCAAGCGACGCTCGGCCTGCTGCATCATTTCAGTCAAAGCTCTCATTTGTCTCATGGAGACGGCATAGTTCTGATTCAACTCATCCAATTTCTCCTCTAGCTTTTGTATTTCCGCATTCAAATGATTTAGAAGTTTGATTTGCACATCCTGTTCTTCAACCAAAAATTCAAGGCGCTCCTTTTTCGGTTTCACTTCTTTGTAGACGTCAAAGAAGCCGAGCACAGCCTTCACGAACTTCAACAACCCAGCACCGGCTACGGAAATCTTGCCCATATCGTCTAAATTTTGAGTTTTCATGTGAGCTCGACAGGAAGAAATTTGCTTTTGAGTCAGTGCCTCGCAGTCCATTTCCATTAAGCTCTTGAGGAAATTGACATCGCTCATCATGCCCTTAGCGCTCTTCCAGCTGATCTCTTTGATTCCCTTTAATATGGCCACGCACTCGCACACAACTTGCACGGCTGCCGGAGGCGTCGCAAAGGATCGAATCTCAGTAATCTGAGATTTTTCGAGTTCGGAAAGTGCACGACGTGCTTCTTCTACTGCTGGCATTGCTTCAGCCAAAATCAGCTCAGCCTCATCTTTTTCAATGGCAATTTGCTTTCCCTTAATTTCTACTTCGACGGACTTTTCGGATGCTTCGCCTTTCTTTGTATTTGCCTTCTGCGTGGAGGACTCTATGGTCACCAACATAGCCTCGCACTCCTCTGATGCAATAGCCACATTTTTCTTTTGCTCTGTCACTATGATGCGCAGCTCGTCGATTTGCAAGGAAGCCTCTTCGATTTTTTTTATGCCTTCCCCGAGTCGCTCGCGCTGCTGCATGATGTGCTTATATTTCTCCTCTAAGACAAAATACGATACATGTGAGCTTCTATAATTGGTACATCATCATCTTACCGAGTAGTCCCAGATAGGTGTTGATGTAGTCCAAGTAATGCTTGGGAGTCACAAAGTTGTTGCGCCTTAGTTTTGTTTGATAGTCCTTGGAGTACTCTTGAATGGTCATGTGCACATGAACAACGTGCTCTATGATCGCCTCTCGATGAAGCACCGGAATGAGGGCGTGCTCGGTGAGGAAGAGTTTCGCTACCGCATACAGCGCCTGCTTGGGCCACGGAAATACCCAATCTATGTATGTGCTGCCAATTAGACCTGGGAAGCTGCGGCAACGGTTACGCAGGGCGTCGCCAGCTGGCGACATGCAGAGCACCACGTGTAGATTCTCCCCACAGCAGCGCAGGAAGTATGCCCAAACCGAATCCCTATGAAATACTCAACTAGTAGGTAAAGTATAGGGAAAGAGTTAAAGTTCTCACTTGGATGCAGATAAGCCTTCCTCTTCGGCAAATTTGCGCACTTGGTTGACAATCGCATCCTTATCCTCATCTGCAAACAAGGCAGGTACTTGGCCAACTGTTAGGATGTTGTTGATCAGCTCCAAGAATCCCTCTTCCGCTATCTGTTTTATAAGAAATTGATTAATTTGATCGAGGAATATGTGGAGCTACTGCAATGCACACCTGTGCGGCTGTAAACAGGAAGACAACTTTCTTCCGCTTAACTCCAGCTATGTTGTACAGTATTTTGAGGTCCTCGCGGAATGCTGTTTCGTTGTAGCCACGGGAAATAGTAATTTCAAATATCTCACACTCGGCCGCAAAGGCGGAAAGACGAGTGACACACTTCTTGCCACACCCGCCGACTCCAATGAGCAGAACATGACCGCGATTCATGCGCAGAGTGCGATGTACTCTCGTTAAGTGCTCCAAGCAATCCTCGAATAAGACTAGCGTCATTTTCTGTTTACGTTCGCAATACTCTTGTATGATCTCGGTGAATAAACTGAAGACTGCTTTATAATCTACGAGATCCTCATAGTTGCGCGGCTCAGATTCATTGGTGAAATTGCGGAAATCGCCGAAGACCAGCGGATCACGGAGCACATAGTCTTTGAGTGTGAGAATGACATCTTCATCCTCCTCACCTTCTTCCTCTTCCTCTCCTTCTTCTTCATCGTCAGCTGCGGCAGGGGCGCGGGCAGGGGTCGGTGCTTCGAATAGCAATTTGGCCTGTGCTTCGGCGGCTAAGGCTTCCACATCTATGAAACCATTAACTTCCTCGAAGTCGGGTGGAAAGCGTTCCTGCACCTCGATGGCTAGATTGCGGCGCACATTATTTATATCCTGAAAACTGAAGTTGCAGAAATTACTTCACATATGTGGGAAATGATAGTTACCGCTTGCGAAATGAGTCGATCGCATATTATTCTGGTGAATTCATTGCGCCAGACTCGTATCAGCTCACGAAGTTCCTTATAATTTACGGGCTGAATTAAAAGCATGCCCGCAAATATACGAGACAGATCTTTCAGATTAAATATGTAATGGAACTTTGAGGGCGTCGGCGGCAGATCGACAATGACCATCTAAGGAAATGAGTAACAACAGCAGTAATTAGAGTGAGAAGTCGCAAATGGCAAGTGGCAAGTGGCAAGCGGCAGGGGTCAGGAGCTGTGCCGTCGCCATTCAACGATGCACTACACAAATCAATTTTATCTTGACTACTAGCAATATGCACTCGATGCTGCTGAGTATCCTGTGCGAGAACTAAAAGGGAGGTAGAGAGTTGAACAACTTGCAGTCGCTCGAATTTACAGCCATTATCGAGTTACAGCCGCCACCAGCCCTCTGTAGCCTGTAAAATTCTATTCAAATAATTCATTTTATTCCATTTCGTGGAACATTAATATCTTTTGGGCTGCGCGTCGAGTGTGTAAAGAAGACATACGAACTAGACAGGCCTGGGTAGGTGCTGCAACTACTTCTTAACTGAAACTGCAGGTGTGAGTAAATCATATATATATATACACATTTTTTTGGGAAAGTAGTGTTGGAGCTGGTGCTGCCTCTGCGCATGCTGCTTGTGGCAATTGTGGCGACAAATGCATTTTTATCTGCACGCAATGAAATGCGATAATATTTTAGTGTCAACAATTGTTAAAAGCACCATAAACTAATGCTCCAGCTTTTGGAAGGGGCGGGAGATACAAAAAGAGCCATCTACAGTTCAATACTTGAACATAATCAAATTTTGCTTCAGCCCAGATGTGCTGGGGCAGATAGGCAAAGAGCTCCAAGACCGACCTAGACACAGTCAACTAGGCAGCAGTCGAGGCGGGTGACCGTTGTGTGGAAGGCCAAACAGCAAATGGCTACGGCAACAGCCACAGCGCCTGCTTTAGCTGTAACTGGTGCTCTGGCTTCGACTGCCACCAGCATCGAGCTGTACTTGAGGAACCAATGGAGCAGCTATGGGGGGCATCGCTCGTCGTGGAGCATTACAGACCATTGAATAATTTCCATTGTATGGTGGCGAGGCTGCAAAGCAGATTATGAAAAATTGCCGTTATTTGCATATGTAAATCGAATTTCATAAAATTTGTGAGAGATTTTAAAGCCCTCTTCAGATTGCGATAGCTTTTTGTACCCTTCACAAGAGCTCGTACAGATTTTCAACAAAAAAGTTGGAATATTTAAACGATTCTTAACAGTTTCTTTGGGTAAGATTGTAGTTTATCATTGTGCAATATATTGACAAATTTCTTCATAAATTTTCTTTGAAATAATTTGAGAGCTATGAGTTTGAGCTACCTACTCATAAGCAAAGTTAAAAAGTAGATTGGGTGATAGGATGACTTACCTTAAATAATTTGAGGGTCATAATGACAATAATATCGGCAATCATATTAAAACGTTTATCGAATTTAGTAAATGTTAAATGTCCTTTGAATATAGACGAATAGATTTGTATGAGCGACTCATCATTGGGGAATAAGATGTTGTATGTGGAAAACATGCTAATGAAGCGCGGATCCACTTCGTTTCGACCACCCCCAGCGGTGCCCATAGCTGCATAAAATGTCATGTCCTTAAACTTCTTCCAGTTGAGATCCTTGTCCCGATCGTACATGCCGCCTCTCTCGAAGAACAGCTTCAGCAGCGCAATCGGCTGCTGAGTGCCGTAGCTATAAAGATGTGTAATTGTTGTATTTATGAGCTAAGTATCTTTATGTACTTACTCATCCACCTGCGGCATGTTCATGTCATCGATAAAGCAGGCAATTTTCTTGCCCATCGGTGGGCCATATGTGTCCTTGGTACGTTTCTCGACAGCTGCCTCTAACGTTCGCTGTACGTCCAGAGAAGAGGTTCGCGATGAAAAATTTATATTGAGAATGACCTGAAAAGCGAGCAGAGGTTAAAACAAAATATTAGCACGAATCTATATGCTTGGTCGCAAAGTATTTCAGTTACGTTGACAGCAGGATTCAGATTGCGCAAATATTGCATGATTGTAGCCGTCTTTGATGTGCCAGCTTCGCCTACCAGCAGAACGGGTCGTTTGATCTGTAAAGTGAGTCGGAGTTATCAATCAAATCCATTGATCTGTCATCATTTCTACTTACATCGCTCATGAGGGACAGCAGTCGATCAGTACGTGTATTGTCGACAGTGGGTACGAGGATTTCACTGAACTTGACGGATGGGTCATGTACGTATGGCCTTACAACCCACTCCCATGCAATCCAGCAGTTTTCCTTCTGATCCCAGAAGTAATCGTAGAGCGTGGGCTTACCATTTGGTAACTGCCCGCCACCGGCAGGCGAAGCCTGTGTGTCTTCCACAAGTGGAAATCCGGCAATGCGCTTCATATACTCATCGAATATGAGCTGATGCTTTTCAAGGAGGCAGGCGCCGAGAGATCCATAGATGGCCTGGATGAAGCAGCACTCCAAGGTGTCTGTGTTGTAGACTTTGAGCACAGGCTCATCCGAATTCTTGTTCTCAGATGGTCCATATACCGGTAGCAGGGCGTCATATAAGTTGCAAAACTGGGTGACCATATTGAGGTCGGTTTGCATGATGACTAGCTTGAGCGGATTGCCTTGTGTGGTTCCGTCCAGACCTTCCAATATGAATGCTATCGCATTCACAATTATCTTCTCGAAGAAGTCGTCAAGCAACTCCCGTTGCACCTCTGGTCGGGTCAATACCCAACGCTGCCAGAATGGACTGAAGCGAAGGTTCTTGGGATCCACGTACACCATGCCAGCGCGGGAGACGGTGGCTGGGGAAGCATAAAACAAATTACCCACTTCAAAGAGCAGCGCACAATAGTTCTCCAGGCGTATTCGTTCGCCGTTCGCTAATGTCAACAGCTTGTTATCATCCATAACAGAGTTCATGTTCTCAATCCAAAGTGCATCCACGTCACCATCAAAGCAAGCATACCGGCGCTCCTGTTTGAATTGGGCGGTGTTGGATTGCATTAGTCAGAGTGTGTTATTCAATGCCAGCGGCTACTGACTGGCGCCGGCAAAAGCTATGTCTCACGGCACCAACATCGGCGCCATAGCTAGAGCTACCAGCGAAAAACTACCTTCTGAGAGTCAAAATGCTGAGTAACCGAATGGATTGTCAGGCGACATAGTTTGTTTATCCATTGCCGCTAGGCAATGGTTCGCCCGTAGGCTGGTTGTGCAATGGGATTTATTAGCGAATGGCGCGATTTTCGTATGAATGATGCACACAGCCTGTCACCACACATCACATGCCACACAGCATATTCTCAACCAAGGCTGGAAGCTTGCGTCTGGTACATACTGGCTTCCGAAGTGACACCGAGTGGTCTCCACTCTCGGCTAGAAAGTGCGTGCCTTATAGGTGTGTGTGAGCGTGTGTGTGGGGATTAGCTGCTGTTACACTTCAATTCGAATGGGATTACTATGGTTGCCGAGGCGAGAGAGCGGTGAGAGCACAGCTCGACATGCGACCTCTCGCAGGCTGGGTGGCAGCCAGCACCAGTCGTCATAACAAAATATCATGAATACATAAGTCGTTTACTTTACTTACCTCGCGCTCTATCGGCTTATTCATTTCGCGGAATATATTTGAAAATAATCCATCAATCCAATCTCTTGTCTCCATGTCCAAATATCCATACAATTCAATTACGGAGCAAGCCTGTAGCATACAATTTATAATAAAGATTTTCAAAATGTATAAATACTTATGAATATTTTTTTTATTTGCATTCTATTCCTATCAAATTACACATGCACCTGAATATCCTATCTTGAGCCATTTAGAAAAATTTTGTATCATACTCAAAGTAAAATTACTCTCAGCATACATTTGATAGAAATACGACAATTTTCCAAATGCACTCATATCGCATTCTATGAAAACAAGTTGTGAATAACAGAAAGAACTGTAACATCAAAGGAAAACGAAATCACCTGGACGCCCCGCTGCCAAATGGACGAACTTGGTGCAGCAGGAAGACAAACACGAACAATTAAAATTCTTAAAACGAAAGCTGAATGCTCTAAGCATTTTCTCTTACCATTTCCGAACATTACAAATATACAAATATTACGAACATAATAAATCTTAATTATAAAAACTCATATACGACGACTTTTCAAATACATATGTACTTCGTATGAATATTTAGATTTTTCAATATTGGAGTTATTATAATTGAGGTAGTTATCATTCCAGCACAGTGAAGAGTATGTGCTTTGTGTGAGTGGGGGATGTTAGAGTGGCAGACCACTTACCTTAGGGTTAAGCACTTGGCACTTGGTGGGAAGGCCCATGAAGATTTGCGCTTTGACCAGAGCATTTATGACGACAGTTTTGCCGCCACCTGTTGGGCCCACAAGCATGGTCGAGTGGCGGGTCATCATGGTTTCGTACATTTGCACCACTTTGTCTTCCTGTCGTTGCATAGTGCGAGGGCAGAAGGTAAAGGTGAAGGTGTTCCGTGCCATGTTGTTGGCGTTGTTGGGATTTGGTTGTCATAAATGATGTCGCCAGCGGGCGGTGAAGGAGAGGGTCGTCATGACATCAGTTGGCCGGCAGTTGGCATTGTGTGTGACATTTGTGCAACGTTTTGTTTGATGAAAATGGCAAAAATGGCCAGGTGGAGATGGAAGTAGAGAAAATTGTATTAGGGAAAATTGCCAGCAGAAAGCAGATAGATAGATAGGAAATAGCAAAGAGGACAAAAGTTAAAATTAGATGTAGGCAGCTGCATCAGGGCATGGCAAGTTTTGTTCAACCCTGTCCAGTAAAATGCTTTGTAACATTTCCGCTATTTGCGATTATGCGAGAAAGGCCAATTTACAAAGTGTCAAAGTGTCAACGATGACAACAGGACTGCAGCAGGACAACTTCAGTAGCTAGTTCTATTGCTTTTGCTATCTGCCCTGACCGGTTGGTTTTTGCTTGTCAGCCATGTCAGCCATGACTCGGCAAAAGGAGCACACGCACAGAAGCAATGACAAAAGCACTCACCTGATCAGGCAACAGTATGTAGCCATCATTGACAAGGACATTTCGAGTGGCCGCGTTGAAGTCTGGGTAGCCAATACGTGGACAATCGATGCCAGGAAACAGATCCTTGATAAGACCCAAAAAGAGAGGCACATCTTCGAATACGAATTTCGGAAAGTTCATGTCTCGCAGCACGCGCATCAGCACAACAGCCTCGGGCAGATCCTCCGATTGACGCTTCATGACGCCGGCCATGCGGAGCACAGAGTTCAGAGAACGCAAGCCCCAATCGTAATGGCACTGCTTGGAGAGCTGCTCCTGAGCCAACGAATAGAGCACAGTCATCTTTTTGGCCAACACTTTGGCCGTGAGGAAGCCGTCGGAGAACAGCGAAATCAGGCAAATGAGCTCCAAATCAGGCTTAATGCAGGTTACTGGCCGGAACAAAGCTTTCACCGACTCGGGCAATTCAGTGCGGCCCGCGTAGCCTGGATTCATGGTTACAAACACACCGCACTTAGGATCCAAGCTTATTTCAACGCCTTCAAACTGGGAGTTCACATTAGCGAGTCTATCGGTCTATAAATTTTGACTTTACGTACCACAAAACGCTTGAGCTTCCGTATCAGTCCGTTGCGTATGGTCTGCAACTGTGTAGAGATTACGCTGAGCACCGAAATGTCAATGCGATTGAACTCATCGAAACAGCCCCAGGCGCCGCATTGCACTAGACCTGATAGGATGGTGCCCACAGCCCTGAAATCCATTCCCTCGCCGCAATTGGTGACCACACAGAGCAGTCCCATGGCCTTGGCAAGATCCTTGACGGTCTCCGTTTTGCCTGTGCCAGCGGGACCGGCTGGTGCGCCGCCGAGATTCATTAGCAGTGCTTGGGTAATGGTGAGATAGATGCGATCTGTCAACGGCGTGATCACCAGACGCCCGTTCAGCCCCATGTACTCATAGCCGAAATCGAAACTGCCCGAGCATTGCAGCACGAGCAGGTTGTCGTAGAACTTCACCCAATAGAAGCGAAGCTGACTCTCCCAGCTGAACTCACTGGCATCCAGCACATTATCGCGCACAAAGTTATCTATGATATCTCGAGCATGCACATCTATGGTGCATATCGCCTTAAACTTGAGGCGATCGTTGCGCGAAAGATTGGAGCGCACTTTTAGTACCAGTTCCTCAATCTGATAGTTACTCTTCATGAGGAAGTCCTTCATGGCCCGCATGTTGCCGTGGTTTTGGGCCTGATCGAATGCCTCCTCCACCTCTGCCGTCCACCAGACTTGGCTGGCAGCCAAGCCCACCATGCCCTGGTAGTTCATTAACCAGTCCGGCCTGTGGAAATCGAAAGTGCCAAATGACTGTCAATTTAATGCAATTGGCCATAAATATGCCGAGACATGCTTTCCGGCCAGCTCATACAAAATAAAATAATAAATCGCGGCAAATGACAAAATTATACAGCCGCAGGCTTACTGTCTCAATGTAAATCACTGGCCATAAAAGGCGGCAAGAAATAAGTGGGAGATGAAGTCGAAAGCGGAATCAGTGTCAGCCTGGCGACGGGCTTTAGCTATCATAACATATATACATATATAAAGATGCCCCATATATATTTAATGTTGTTCACTTACCTTGAAATTATCAGATCGGTGCCAAAGTCGTAGACGCACGTCTTGGTTACATATCGATTCGAGAGACGCATTTCATCCAGCACATCGTTCATCCAATGCTCCACTCGACCCTCGGCCCGGGCTGTAAAATAAAAACAATAACAGCGAATGGCATAACCACATAAATAAACCCCAGTCGCCAATATCAATAAGTGTATACAAAAACAATAAAAATCAAAGTACCCAAATTACAACAACAGCAACAACAAGAACAATCGAATGCGCAATCATCTCCAGCAGGGGATAACGGCAACGCCGACTGGCTTCAAATTAATTAAAAGAAATTGGCCAGCGTTCCACGCAGCCATCCACCCAACCATCCAGCCAGCCAGCCGGACGGAGAGCAGAGCCATAAAAAAGTTCAATTTTAAAATTGGCAATCAGTGCGTAGGGACTCTGCCTGCCGCTTGCCTGGAGAGTTAAAGAGCTGGGGCGGAAGTGGTGGGGAGTCGGGTGTACTTACTGAAACGGCGAAACTCCAGTACCTCGCCCTCGCTGGATATCATGGCGGTAACAATTGTGTGACCGCCCTCCTTGACCAGGCGCAGCGACTTGATATTGTCGTACATCTGCGGAAGCGGAATGAAAATTGTGAAATCAATGCGCAGGAATACATTTTTATTTATAAGCCAAATAAATTCATAAAAATTTACCACGGCTCTGGCCTGTGGGCAGGGCCCGGTGCATGTGCTGCACAAATGGCGTAATTTCCGCCTTGGACATTGGCCAGAACGCATAAACAGTGACATTAACTTTTATGGCAAGATTCTCTTATACCCACACACACACACACACACACACACACACACACACACACACACACACACACACACACACACACACACACACACACACACACTCAGTCGTACATAAAAATAATGTTGCTGGCAGTTTAGCAAATCTGTTGTTGTCAGACTCATCCCCAGCAACTACCCACACACAGTCACTCCCACACATTCACACATGGCCAGGAACTTCTACCCACCTTAATGATGTGGTTCTGCACTGCAGATGGCTCGCTGCTGCCCAAAATCGAGAGCAGCTCATCGGTGGATATGAAATAGAAACGCGGGAAAATGCGACGCTTTGAGTCCAAATATTCGTTTAACGACTTCTGACAATTTTCCAAGCCGATTCCTAGACCTTGTATTTCCACTAAACGTCCGGGCACTGCACAAAATGGCACCACTAACGGATTTTTGGCACAATCGACCATCATCTGCAGTGGAAGAGGAAGCAGCAGTTAGAGCAGTAAATTATTTTGAAAAGCAATGAGCACATCAGCAACAATAACAGCAAAAACAACAACAATGAGCCGCCATATCAAGCACAACACGAAAACAGAATATAATAACCTCTCAAACACTGTCTGGAATACCCTTGCATAATATTTAAAGCCTCAAATATGAATATATGGAACTTATGGTATTTGAAGGTACAAGCTATTAGAGCATTAAGAATAGCTCTGCTGTAAAATTCAGTTCGATAAAGTTATGCATTTTTAAATTCAATTTCCTCGAAGGTAAACTATAAAAAAGATAAGGGAAAACCTATTCCTCTTGGCTTGCCAACTGCATAAAAATATTAAAGAGCAGATTCGCTCGGAAGGGTATTACTGTAATACGAATGTCGAAAGCAAATCAAAATAATAAATCATTTCATAAATGGCATCAAATATGTCGGCAAATGTTGCAAATGAAACGTAAAGCAAACGAAGCAAGTGGCGAGCAAGGTTAAGTGAAGTTAAGCGTCTAACACAAACACAAATCACACGCCCACACATACAAACCTACGGAAAAACACATGGACGATAACGTTTGTGTATCGCATAGTAAGGTGAAAGCCTTTGGCTTTGGCAAACACTGTGCCGGCTGACGGTGCGTATGTGTGATGCATGGTTGTAAGACATTGTGTTTCTCTGTATGTAGTGTTATAGTATATGCGTGTGTGCTTGTGTGTGTGTGTGTGTGTGTGTGTGTGGAGTAGTCGTATGGCAACACAATTACGAATACGCAAAGTGGTCGTTTGCATGCGTATTATGTTTACCGTTAAGTAAGGCGTCGCCATATTGTCGGCGCACATTAAATCAACTCAAATAAATTGAGTAGATATTTTGGCCATGGCAGTGGCACACAGGCAAACAACCAGGATAAACAAATACATACCAAACAGCAAATACTCACCCTGCGATACGACTTGTCAATCTCGTCGAATTTGCGCGCCTCTTCCGGCAGCTGTGTGCGTATGTCACCCCCAATAAAAATGCCCTCCAAGTAGAGCCACTTTCGCTGTACGATCAGCCACTCTTCGATGATTTCTGAAACATGCGCGAGTGACCGTTCCCATCGGTTGACGGTTTCCAGGAATGGGCCAATGAATCTAAAAGCGAAAAACAATTAGCGGGTGCCTTAATCGCTAACTATACAAATAGCTAAATATGTACATAGGTATTTTATGCAGATGGTCCGAAAATTCGGAACTGTGATAGAAACTCTTATTGATCTCATGTCTTAAACTTACTGACTGGCTCCCATTGACTGCAAGTTCATGGCGTTATCCTCCAGGACTTGCGTTATCTCATCTACCGGTCCCAATATCCAGCCGCGGTCTTCTGTGCCCTTGAAGTGCTTGTGGACTTTAAACGACATTGTGCTCCAGGTTTCTACCACGGCTTGCACGCCGCGCTCAATTTGCAATTCCTTGACGGCATTGGTGAGGATCTGCTCGGCGATTTCCTGATACTTGTGCAGCTGCATTGCGAACATGTTGTCCAATGTGAAGCGGCCGGGCGACATATCGAAATACTGACCCGTCTTCTCCATCAGCTGGTGCCAATGGCGTTCGCGCAGCGCCTCATGCTTGAGGCTGACCATAAGCGGAACAGTGGCCTTGAACTGCTTCATATGCAGCTCCAGTTGCACGCCAGTGGGCAACAGACGCACCTATAAACAGCGCACAGCGAAGGGAAGAGTGCGATGCAGACGTTAAACGGTTAGTTAGCTCCGTCAAATCAGTTGAAACAATAGTGCGGTGGCTGGCTGCTGTCAGTTGCGGTTACAGCCGAATTGAATTATGGCACAAGCGCTGCGCCTGTGGCTTTGGTGAGTTGGTTTGGTTTTGGTCACTGGCAGCGGGCTTGTTAAGTTTGCCAAAACGCGCACTCTGTTTACATTCGTATGCGCTGTTCTCGTCTCTCTATGAATGTTTGCACATGCACATTCAATGCACGGCTTGAGCGAAACAGTGCGGGCATAAATTAAAATCCTGCACAGCGAAACAGCGGGGAGTGGAATCGACTTGTCAGCAAGTCGAGGAGGAGGCGGGCGATTGATAGTGCCGAGAGGGAGAGAGAGTTCAGGGTAGTTGGCGCGGTGCAGTCCGGGCAGACCATATCGGTCGACACCCGTTGGCATTTTAATTATTTTCAATATTGAACAAATTGATTTGCATTTTGGGACACTGATTATGCCATGGCTGCCGACAACGACATGTGGCTGCGAGGCCCATCCAAAATTATGCATTATAAAAACTGCATTAAAATGAGTGCGCGCCAACTGATTATATTCAAATTTGTGTTCACTGCGCTATTTATATTAATGATAAACTAATGAAATAGTTTGCATGCTAATCTATGCATGTAATCACTATTTAGAGATGCGAATGCCGTTCCACAAAGCCATCCAGCCGCACTCGGCCCTCTGCAGGCCCAGCTGCAGCCACTTTTCAACAACAACTCGGTTCATTTGAATGAACAAAACTTTTTAGCGCGACAAACTTTTGGCCTGGACGGAGTGAAATGCCTCAGAAACTTGTTAGTGAAGTAAATAAATCAATTTGTCATAATCAGTTTAGGTGCAAAATTTCGACGCTGCTAGGCCAAATTTCACTTTACTTGTTTGTTGCAAAGCAAAAGTCAACAAGTCCATGGAGTTCGACTATCAGACATGCTTGATAAAGTTGAAAGGCCTTGAATTATTTATGAGACATACACAACTTATTTACAGCTAACAACTGAAGTATTGCATATCCTTTCGGGTACACAATAGAAAGAAACACCCGTCGAGCTGTCATGCTGTCACAGGGTATCAAAGTAAACTGAACGCTTAGCTCAAAAGCATTTGCTTGTTATTGTTTTAGCGCCTCTGCAATTTTATGAAAAACTCCAGGACTGCCGAAAACTTTACCAATTAGTCAAACTTTTTATTCGAAAGGCCGAGGGAGCGTGACTTACCGCCTTAGGCAGTTTGCGGAATTCTTTCAGATAGCTTTCAACGCCCTCGGTCAGAAAATTCGGATCCAAATCGACCCACAATGTCTTGCCCCAGATCTCACGAGCGTTCTTTTGGGATCTGTACAGCTTGAAGATCTGAACGCCAAGAAGTGTTAGAGGTTATTGTTGAAAATCATAATACAAATAAAGACTTAACTAGTTGCAGTCCCTCGAATTCAGTTTGTACGCGCGAAAATTCGTGGTAGTCCACCATGGGCATGTCGAACAGACGCTCCGCGTTGGCCAGCTCCTGGCGTCTTAGCTCCCGTTCGTTTAATTTCTGGCTGTATGGATCCATCAAACGAACGCCGCGCTCCAGCTCGGCGCCGCAGGAGCCGGGACCGTTATCATCCCAATCCTTGATAAATTCTTCCAGCTGTAGAGAAGGAAAGGGAAACGCAATATTAGTCGAGGAAACTTGTCGAAGGAAGCAGCAGCATTTGATTGTTGCGCTTTGTGCAGGACTCTCACTGCCATGCCCCTCGATTCTTTGCTCGCGCCTTAATTCAAATAATAAACACTTCAAGTTAATTCATTTTACGCTGACAGCACCGTTGCCGCTAACAATTGACAATAATGGCTGGGTGGGCGGAAAAATCCAATTAAAATGCCATCGAAAGGAAATAATAATAGAGGGAAACAAAACGGAATTGCAGAAAACGCAAAATTGCGGAAGTGCAGGGATGCCGAAGCAAAGCGCAGCCCCACACCACACACCGAAGCACAGTTTTCCCACTCGTCAAGGAGTGGTGCCTGGCATTGACTTGACAACTTACATCGTCCCAGAAAACTTCGATTTCTCCGGTAGTCATCTCTGCGAACTTTTGCTTAATTGGCTGCAGCTTCTCCGAGCGAAACAATGCCGATAGAAATAGACGGTTCCAGCGCTTCTCCAGATGATGGGCCATCAGCATTTCTTCGTACGAGAACTGCGAAATAGCAGAAAATATCGAAAAAGAAGAAACAATAAAAAATCACACCAGCATTCAAATTAGGCAGTGGCCTTCAATTATTGCTGAGTGCAAATAATAATCATGAACAGTGCCGAATTTCACTAACGAGCAGCCAAGTGTCGTTTCCGCAACCGCAACTGCAACACGCAGGAAACTCTGAATAAAAGAGTGGTCAACCAGCTGAACTAGTCGACTAGACGATACCCTGTATCCAAAGAATTACCTAATATACGCCTTCCAAATAGCCTGCATATTGTCTTAGGTATACTCTTGCCTATTTTCCGACTTGCTGCATAACTAAACCAACTACCTGTTACGCGTGTACTTAAAACCGTTATTAACTCGTCCTGTGTGGCTACTGGGTATTGAAAAAATTGCAAAGCTCTCAGTGCCGCCGCCGCAATTGGTCGTCATTGCATAAATTTTCATATGGCCTTTGCAGCACTCGTGTTGCTGTGTTGTGTCTGTGTGTGTATATTTCTCCCTCTCTCCCTCTCTCTCTCTCTCTCTCTCTCTCTCTCTCTGTGTATGTGTGTGTGTGTGGGTGAGTGTACATTTGTTCATTCATTCATTAATTTATATAAAATGCAAGTTAATTCCGTCGTTGTCTGAGCCAGAGCTAAGCGCCGTTGCCGCAACGAAATGCAATCAATAAATGAACGAATCCAAAATGGTGGACACACAGAGTCCCACAAACGAAAAATGCAGAGCGGACGGAAATGACTGGGCCAGCAAAGTACCGTTAGGAGCTAACCGTTAGCTGCCACCCGCTGTCTGCGTCTAGTTCGAATGTCGAGCTTATGTAACCATTATGTGTGTGTGTGTGTGTGTATGTGCGAGCCTGTATCAGGCCAGCATGCGGAAAGCCATTTCCAAATCAAGCTTCGCTCTCTGGCCACGAAATATGCATATGAAAACAGTGTGTAGCTGCTGTAGACCACAAAGGCTTTAAAAGATTTCCAAAAGGATTTCCAAACCAGCTCATTTGAATACACAAATATGTGCCTGGAACAACTTACTCGACATTAGCGAATTCCGCTAAGCCACTCGCAAATGCTGTTTAAATAGAGCATATAAGACTCAACGATATCATTCTATTACCCATCGATGCAGTCAAAGAATTTGATTAATGCATACTTTGTGTATCAGAATTTGACTAAAAATGTATATATCTTGCTGCTTAAGGGCCAAAGGAAGGCAAAACTGCCTCAGCAACTAAATTTTGTATCTAAGTAGAATAATTAAAATTCATGGTTTCTTAGTTGCCTAGAACTTGGAGGCTCACCTTGATTTTGTGCTCACTTAGCACTGTGAAGGTCTCCTGCATCTCATGTATTTTCTGTTCATTGGTCAACGTTGTTGACTGGACGGTGGCGATTGTTTGCATGACCAGCTTAAAGTCCTCCAGCTCGCGCGTGGTCTTGTTAAGATTCAAGCTCAGCAACTACAAGGGAATCGGGAAACGGTTTGAGTTGGAGTTGAGATAGATGCCATGTGGTATTTGGCTGCTCACTTTGATTTCGTTCCGCATGTTCTTCATATTGCGGCTGACATACTGCAGCAACTCGTCGCCCAGTATGGTGCACCATTGCCTGGCATGGTCCTTGATGCTTTCCAGCAATGGGTTCAAATTTATGCGCACACATCTGACGTCATGGTACTTGCGCATTTGTTCCAAGTTTTCCACGATGCTCGAGTAAAATGTAAATTTCTCATCGATTTCGACAAGTGTAACCTGGCGCTCCACAAACTTTTGGCAAATCATATCCTTCTCAAAGGCCCATAGATTGAAGTACTTGCGAAATCTGACACAGCCAATTGGAATCATTAATATATAAGTATTGATTTGACCAAAAATCAATTCATACTTACTGCGCCACAAAGTTCTTTGCTTCGTTCACAACCTTTGAGGCTAAGTCGTGTATATTTATGATGAGATTCACCACATCCATGATGCTCATTACGTCCTCGAAGAATGTATAGTTATATTTCCAACTGGTGCCAGCCTCAAGCAGCGGGCAGTTGAGACAAGTGCTGCTCATCCAGCGAGTAAATATTTTTAGGCTGTGGGTTGCCCGAGCTTAGTAAGAGTTTTGTATTCAAACAAGGACTTACCGAGTCAGATAATCTTTGGCTGCTGTTATAATGATGTTCTGTAGTTCATTGGCAGACGGTTCCAATACGATTTCGGACATGAGCAGCACCGCACTCACCTCAAACATGGGCTCATTCGATAGCAGGCGACTAATATAGCACTTTAAATTTTCATAGGTCATGCTGTGGAATACGTTTTCATATATGTATGTCTGTACATTCGGATGCCTCTAGTTATGACCTCAACTTACTCAACGATACATTTGTAAGTCTCCTTTTCCCAATACTCGTAGTAATTGCGCATTTTTTCCGAACGGCCGGTGAATGTGCCTAGGACTAAACTCTCCAGTTTGATTAGCACTGGTCCCAGTGAATCGTATAGCTTTTTCATTTGTGCCGCTTTTTGATTACGCGACACTTCCAATATCTCAAAATAGTTTTTGCAGTCGTAAACTCCCGTCCCGCAGGCCCGTTCTTGAATAACTTTCTGCTCATCGAGATCATCATCGGCTTGAACCATTAAAATTGTTTCCCCTGTCGTTGACTTGAATGTGTGTGCCGTACTTTTTGACACTGGTATAAAGCTTTCATCACTTGTGATCGATGAATTCAGTCGAGCTACCTCGTCATCCAGGTTAAACAGATTAAATTTTTGGATTTGATCAATTCGACTGCGTAGGTCTCGACGAATAAAATTTATTTGCGACACTATCGAGGTTAGTTTGCGCAACTGTGAGTTGATCTGTTCGCAAAATTTGGCAATATTGAATGATATCCAAGTGAAGCGGCCCACACCCATTTGTATGAACAGCTCCGTGTCATAGATGTGCTCTCGCAAAAATACAACCTCAGACATTGACAAGTTCCTAATAATCGCATTGTATTGGTTAATAACTTCGGACAGCTTCTCAAAGTCCTTGAACAGAATGTCCTTTCTCATGATTGCAGTACGCAGTACAGTGGGAAGCGCAAAGCCCAGTTGCTCAAAGAGCTGTCCTTCAAACATTGTATCGAACACCTCGCGATTTAAGTTAACAACAAACTGTGTATCGTACTCGATTAGAACCTTATCGCCAACTAGCTCTCGCCAGGTAGGCAGCAGGTGTTGCGACTCCGCGTGGATAAGTACTTAAATGGAAGAAAAGTAATAAATTAGAGCAAGTCAGAGCTCTTTACGTATTCAAATAATAATATATATTCAAATAATATATATTCTTAGATTTAGCTATTTGCCTGGACTCCAAGCTTCAGTTTCAAGTTTCTGCTCGGATGTTTTAAATTTATTATTAAGCTATGAAATTCAAGCATTAAAAACTAGTTTTAAGTTCATTTGACATGAGTGTACTACTGAAATCATAGTGTTTCTTAAAAAGGCCAGATTACAGAACAAAAATCATAGAAGTATATAATCAGTTTGGTTGAAATACTCACGATTACATGTCTGTATGCACTCTTTGTCGCGAGGCGTGATGTCCTTTGGCTTTCGCTCCTTCATGGCAGCTAAAAAGGCATTTGCCTTCCCCAGCTGCATATTCGCATGCCGGGTCTTGCCCACCATCCACATGATCATCGCTGTGAGAACCGTGAACCGATTTATTTTGCACATGACACCAGCGTTAGCTGCATCTACAGCGGCCTGCTCATCCTCATCATCCTCGTTCTCATAGAAACTCATTGACACCTCTCCTTGCAGACTGGCTTCAGAGGTGACATCTATTATGCTCTTGCCATATTGTGAACCATGCATTTGCAATACAGAATTCATTCGGCTCTTCGACCTAAGTGTTTGCGACGTATCCGATATATAGCTGACTAGAGTAGGAACATAAATTCGTCAGCTGAATGTTTAATGACCAAAGTAATGAGTACTTACGAGTATCATTACCGCATATTTGTATACTCAGTATGTTGGAACGGTTGGTATGATTAACCATAAAAGTGGCGTTCTGCATGTACTTCTCAAAAAGAATCTTTTCGAATTGGAATAAAACTGTCATAAGCTCAAAGTATTGCTTGAATGCGCTACGCTTCAGAAAACTATTCTGCATTGCCGGATCGTCTTCGAGGGTCTTGAATGCCAAGACAGAGTTCTTAAGCCTTCGGCCCAACAAACGCGCCCAACTGATGGCGCTAATTTTAGCCGGCTGCAGTTTTGGCATTGGTGGAGTTTTCTTATGTTTCTATAAAGAGAATACAATGCTTCTTAGTCAGGAAAATATATAGACTTATCAACATTACGCACCATGAACACGGTTTCTACGTTATTAATCTCGCTCACAAAAAATCGTAGAAGATTTTCATGTTTCGTGGAGACGAATTCTTGAAGTACTCGGCGTGTGTCGATGGTGTTCGCATTGACTAACAACTTGATACCTTTCTGTGCAGATAATAATGAATTAATACTCTGATCAATAACCGTTTTGGCGTCCATTTCGAGACTCTCAAGACGCTTATTGAACTGTTCCAGCGAGTATTCCCAGTTCTCCCAGTTGCCGGGCGAGAACATATCATAGTCGACGCTCCGAATCAGATCATCCAGCAAGCGATAGATTTTCCTCATAAGATTATCCACAATTGCGGGATCGGTGATTAATGCCTTAAGATTCCGTCCAAACAAATTTTCATACTGTATAAACACCCGCCCCACGTATGCAATATCCATGGCCACTTGGTATATGTGATTGACCTCATTGAAGAGAGCTACACGATCGAATTCCCAACGGGAGCCAGCACCAGATTCCTCAATGTGCTGGCGGCTTACCGTGTAGGCCTGCTTCCAGCAGCGTAAAAGGTTTGCACAGTTGTTTGCTGTTTCGTATGTATAGGACGCCGAATAGCTGAACATTTGAACATTTGAGGTCATTTATGATTCGGTTTCACAGCTTGAACAGCTTGATTCGACGTCGTGTACTCACCGAAATATGTTCTCAAAATTAATTATTTTCTTAACCTTCTGTACGAACACATTGGATATTTCGCAGAGCAGTACTTGCATTTTGGGATCGCGGCAATAGTAGCTGGACATAGTCCAGATGTGGCGTAAGCCGACCATGACATTTGGAATCTGCATTATGGCCATTTTCATGCTATCATAGTTTTGTATTTTCTAAAAACGAGAGAAGGACTGCAAGTTGATATAGAACGTTGAGGCTATCGACATACCTCCAAGTAGTCCGTGACAGTGCCTAGGTAGTCCGAGTTCTCTTTCGCCAGTTTGAACCGCTCCTCTGTTTTGGCAAGTACTTTACTCCAATCCGCAAGCACTTTGGAGCCATCGTCAGCAAGACGGTTAAGCACGGCCATCACAAATTCAGTTTTCAATTGTTCCAGAGTGCCATACAGATCGATTTCCATTTTGTGCCAGTAGCGATATTCGGCCATGGGGGTGAACTCGTCCAGCTTGGCATCCTTCAAGGCTTGCATTGTTTTATTTAGATACTTCATCCAACCATCAACTATGTCTTCGAGCTGGACTTGTGTGTAGGTGGGAACCAGCTCTAGTTTCTTTGTATCCACAGGAACACGTATGACTGCCTCTTCGAATTCGGTTTCCTCCTGGCCGGGCAGCACATAGGACGATGGTAAATTGAAGGCCCATACAATGTGGTTGATCGTCCAAACGATTTCACTATCAAACTCGTCGACCTCTTTGAGCAATCGGCGCAGAATTGGATTTATGCGTGGAGGTGTTGCCTCTTCAGCCATTCGCTCCGCCTCCACTTTCGCTTTGGTCTCGTTTAACAGATTTTCCCAGCGCTCAGCAATGGTCTGTTTTTCAGGCTTCGGTCCGACTGCAAATATATGTCACAGATTTCGAAGTATTATCCAATTTATGGCAATCAACTCACCTTCCTCCTCAGATGACGATGGTAGCTCTATGACTACTTGAGGCTCATTTTCTTCGTCCTCTCCGCCTGCAGCTAACTTGGCCTGAGCCAGCTTCTTGGCTTGTGCTTGCAGTGCCTTTTGCTTTCTGTCATATAACAGAAAAATAAATAAATAAATGGACACAATTAAAGGCGCTTAACATGTAAAATTAACACAATGCGTAATGAAAAGCCGCTGATAAGCGAAATGAGCAGCAAATACCAACAAAGGACAACAAAGAGGGCAAAGCGGACGAAAAGGAATCCTCTCCGATTGCGCTGGCTGCCATGCGACCAAAGAATTTTTAATGAACGAGTGTATGCCTAAAAAGGACGAGCTGAACAGCGCTCAGTGGTCAAGTGGCAGTTTGAGCAGGGGCCAGAGTAAGAGCCATGAAAGCCCAATGCACGGGTGAGTGAGGTTCCCGCCAGGATATGCCATAAATGTTGACTTCCATACCAATGGCGAGGTGGCAGAAGACACCAGAGGCGGGAAAAGCAACAACGGCGTCTACGCTGAAGCTGGCGCCGCTGATGGTAGCATGAAATCCGATTAAAAATAAAAATTCTTATCGGATGCGCTGTAATTTATGTGCGAAAAGGGTTATGCAGGATTCACAAAATAAAAAACGAGAAGAAAAGCAACTGTAGCCACATCGATGGTAAACAGTGATAAATGCAAAACAAAGGGCAAACAAAAATGTGCACGAAAAAAAGAATGAGTAAAAAACCAGAAAAACAAAAAGCCAGTTGGAGAAAGCACTTCAGTCAGCACAAAACCAATAAAGCGCGGGCGGTGCGTCCTCCTATTACCCCTGCCCCAAGGCCCAAAAAAAAGTAAGCCCCTCGCAAAGCGAACGCGTTGCCGCGCTGCCTTTGTTAAAAGTTAAATACTTTTGTTGTTTAAGCGCTTTCAAACGAAATTCCGATGGTTTGGAAAGCTCCAATAGTCCCGGCCCCGATTCCTTGGGCTCACTGGAAACATTCTCGCCAGCATCACCAGCCCCGCCAGCGCCGCCAGCGCCGCCAGCGCCGCCAGCGCCGCCAGCGCCGCCTGCGCCTCCACCCTCCCTCTGGGCTTCATTACCCTCCTTTTGCTGGGTGTCCGCGGTGTCCGGTTCGCGAAATTGATATCGAAAGGCGCTATTGTAAACCTGCAATGGAATGAAAATAAAAACAAAAGCGTTAAATTTCATATGCTGTTCTAATATAGGCAGAGTCTGCTACGTGCAGGCAATCTAATTGATTTGCCGCGTTGATTTGGCAAAACCAATTTTCACAATTTTCGACAAATTCCCAATTTATTTTCATGCAAAAAGGAAATATTATGGCAGTCGGGGCCTGTTGGTCTCTCACCGACCACAAAATTTGCAAGCTGCCAAGTCTTAGGGGCGGAGGGGTGAAGTTTAGAGCTTGGGTTTGCCAGCCATGCAGCCTAATGGAAACCGCAGCACATTTTGAGGCTATGATGAAGCAATTTGTGCTCGAGCTGCCCGCTTAAGGCATTGTGGGCGTGAGCCCGCTGCCGTATCCTATACTATGAAGCCCCCGCACCTAAAGCCAACCGCCTGTTGTGCACCGAAGCGCAAAAATCTTTCGCCACAGCGTCCATTTTGATAGATGACTGCCTTGTTTTAGGAATTAATTACAATTCGTCACATTTTGTTTTGCGGTTAAGCTTGGACGGATAAACGAAGATGGACGAAAGAAAGACAAAGGGCATCGAGTGGAACTCACACAGAAGTCCACATTGGAAACAATGGCAACTGCTTCGGAGCTATTGATTGATTGAGCAACGTTTTATGGGGTGTGAAATGAGCGAAAGGGCGCAAATTTGACTGATTTTGGTTTGCGGATTGTGTTGCGGCATTAAGTGGCGCGTTCTGATGACCGGCTTACTAGTGGGGCTTACCATCTTTAATTCGTGTCGCAGCGCGTCGATGAGGTTGCCTCGGATGGAGCCCAACAGAAATAATAATGGCATTTCGGCAAAGCACTGCGATATCTCTTTGAACCAGGCTGCAAGAATAAAGAATATTAATGACTATTTAGAAGGTCGAATGCGCTTCAACTCATATCATAATATAAAATAAACTCTTCTGACTATCTCTGTTCAGAATATATAAATATGGCAGTTAAGGTCCATTAATACTATATCAAATAACTATTAATTTACTTTTTATTGTTTATTAATTTCATTATTTGTAACTTACGAATTTCTCTGGAATTTTTGCGCATAATGTAAACATATCTGGTTTTCGGATCAAAGTTGTGAGATTCCATTTCGCCAAAGTGGCAATGAAGAATAGGCGTTTTAATATAAGCAGGAACAATTTTCTGTTAACGAAGATTAAATGGAAATAAGTACATTAAAACATGTACTAAGAAGAAAAATTTTATTGTTAAACTGAAGGCTAAGAGTGTAAGGGCTTATATAAACATAACTAATATTTATCAGGGTATCAATATTAGTTAAAATCTCGAATATCATATAATTACATGAATAAACACAAATTATAATAATCGTTGTGAGTTTTATAATCAGCGTATGAATGATGTTAGCCGACTATTATATTAAATTTGTTTTCTATTAGCTGTTGTTACTTACCTTAACTTCAATGTAGACTGGAACGTAGCTTTTCTTTTTGGTTTTGCGACCTATTGTAGAGGGAGGATTAGATGAAGTGCATTAGCATGGCGAATAGGCGTGGCAAGTGCATGGCAGAGCAGTTAAATGCATGCGACTGTGAGCGTGTGACTGACGTGCTGAAGATGCGAAGAAGGGCTATTTGCATTTCCATTGTTCCGTAAGTTTTTGGCTCTATTTAAATGCAATGAACGGAATGAAACTTTGGTCTTATCTTTGCGCCGGGCAAAGCAAATCAAATGAGCTGCAGTTGCGAAAGACGAAAATGGTGGTGGGCTTGGCGCGATTTCAAATTAAAAGTTGCAAAAGAAATGAATATTAGGCGGACGCACCGAAATGAGGCTCCTAAATATTTATGATGTGCTGTGGGCAGCGGGAATCAAAGGGAGGACAAAGATTTCAGTTTGATATTAAGTTGGACGGGTATTAAATTTATGCATTGCATTCGAGTGTTCAAGGGAAAAGGTGCTGAGAAAAGTTTCCAAATTAAAAATGGCGTAAGGAACAAAGAAAAATTGAATAAGGCTGCGATATATTTACCGTTATCCATATCAGAGCCGACTGCATGAATGGGATGGGTTAAGATGAAAATGTTTTCATGTTGGTTTGATTAGGCTTGTGTAGGAACAGAGTAGAATCCGATGAGGACAAGGATTACTTACGTTTGGAGCGAGCTGAGCTCTTGTTGCTGCTGACTACTGTGGTATCCTCTTCGCCTTCGACTTCACCCTCGGCCTCGGTCTCTAGATCCGTACCTTCGGCTGGCTCGGCTTCCACCTGCTCAGGGATTGGCTCTGGATCCTGTCCGCCTTTCTTGCGTCCCTTACCCTTCTTTTTCTTCTCTTTTACTGGTAACGAAGGCCGCGGCAGTTCCTCCAGCACGGTGATCTCCTCCTCCACGAGCCGGTCGTAGAATGTCCTCCACACGTACATGATAACACGATCCAGATGTGCCTGCCGCTCATAGCGCTTGTTTAGGAAGTCATCCAGAGCGTCCTGATATTTCGCGAGCAAAGTGTTAACATAAACTGGCTCGAACACACCCAGCTGGTTGGCAATGATAGTCTTTAGCCAAACGACACGAGGGTCCTCATTGAGGATGGGGCCGTCAAGAATACTTTCATTCTCCCGGTGCGATGCATTGGTGGACATAAACGAGCCCGCTGCAAAAGACATGATGATGTCGGCGCTCCCAGGGCAGCCCCTCGCCACAGGGCGCCTTCTGGTTGACTCGGTTAACTCTGGCTACTTCAACGCACGTGTGTGTTTGAATGTGACTGTGTGTTTATTTGCTTACTGGTTTCTGTAGAGGTTTGCACATCAAACGCTGAAACGTTGCTGTGTGCACGGGATAGCTGCTTGAGTTCTTCCTGCTGCTGCCGGCACCTGCCTTTAGTTTCTTGTAGTTGTTGTTTTTTCAATCAATTTCAATTTCAGTTACCGTTGCGCAGTTCGTTTTGGTGCTTGTTTGTTGTCTGCGGTGTCGTGCCGTGCCGCGCCGTGCCGTGTTGACTCGTCCGGGTCCGGGTGGCGTCTGCAAATCCTTTTGTGTAACTTGGGACAACGTCTGTGGCCGCGGTCGTTGCCAAATACTGCGAGCCAGGTACAAACGCTTTCAAATATTGGACGCGTTCAACGCTCAATTTGAAGCAACGTTATATGGAAAATTTTTCATTTTCTGTCATAACATATATATATGTGAATACTTATATTTATTTAAATATAGCCGACGCTGCCTTGGATCTTGTGTTTTGAGTTCCCAACCGAAGCTGAACTTATCCTCGTTTCCATTGATGTTGTTGTTATTATTATTGTTATTGATGTTGTTGCTGTTAATATTGTTTCGTTGCCTTGGCTGGCTGTTGCCATTGTTGATGTTGGCTAAGCAACCAACTCTTGATATGATTTTTCCCATCGCATTGCCCTTTTGCCACCTGTCAGCTGCACATGCAACATGCAACCGTGCTGGGGTAAAAGTGTTTACTTCCTCTGGGGCGTGCGCGTTGCGTAAACAAAACACGCAGCGCTCACTTAATGGCCATGCACATTAGCAACGTGCCAGGGACGTTGCCTGGCAAGCACCGACGCCCAGGCTTGCGCTGTATCTCGCCCACATCCGCCCAGGTCAAGTGATTCCGTCAAGCTGGATGGTCGCCATTGGCTTAATAACAATTTAAGTGAAATATAGAAATATAAATATTTGCAGAGCAATTGCTGAGGGCGCGCCCACTGCATTTCGACATTAGAAACTTCTAAGCAACAGCCGCATGAAGCTTATTGTTGAGTACATTTTCAATATAGCAATTGCACCATCCTCCATCCTTGTCACCGTCCTCGCCCAAGCCCCTTAACAGCTGCCGCTGAAATCAATTGAAGACGCTGCGTCAGCTGCTTTGATTGAGATGGCAACGCTTCGGGTGATGGCATCGCGGTCTGTTTGCATTCAATCAAAGTTAACTGCCTTTGCTTGGGTACGCCACAGAAAAGGAAATATATCTATCTATATTTGTATACCCACACATATGTATACATATTTTATGCACTTCATATGGAACTAGTTAGCGAGCGCTTGAGTAAACTAATTTAAAGATGTTGCAATTTTAAATAGCAATCGATTTCCTTCTTTTGGCTTGTCTCGACTGCTGAGGGCGGCAGAATCCAGAGAACTAGATGCATTGCTTAGCTCTCAATAATCCACAGCCAGTTGTTTGCTGTTGACACTAGCTCAAGGCAGAGAGCTACGCCTTGATCCATTCTAGCCGGCGGGCTCAACGACAGCTGAGTTCAATACTAATTGAAATAAATGAAGGTTTTGTCGTCGATGCAGGCAGACAGGAAGTCAGGTTGGTGTCTATGGCTCTGGCTCTGATGTCTGCTGAAGTGCCGCAGGCTCCAGCAGCATCATTAAAATGCATGGATCAAACTGTGCGTATACTTAATATAGATTGTTTGGCAATGCCGAGCTACCCAAACGGCGTATTGTGGCTGTAATTTTTATCTGTCATGATTTTATTTGTATTTATTATTGCGTTGCTTGCCTTTGCGCCAAAAGGTACGTTTTATTTACAGGTGAAATGCTCTACGCAGCACGCGAAATGAGAATTTATTGACTTGTGTTTGTGAGTGTGGCTTTGTGTGTATGTGAGTGTGTTCCTGTATATGAGTCGTATTTTATAAGTAGGTATGTTTGCGCACTGCTATTTCCGCTTGCGTCTTCTGTCTGCAAGACATAAGTTGGATAAACAGTCACCCCGCATAGCTTTGAGACAACTTGAAGGATGCTCGCGCCTTGTTTGCATATACGCTTAATAACTCTGGAGCGATGCCAAGCGTTATATCAACACACACGCGCACTCGCCTGCCTCCACGCACATACATAATTAGCCGCAAGCATTAGGTATGCACATGTGTGTCAATGTGCTTAATTGCAAGTGCCAGGAGCTCGAAAATGCCCTGTGACCCAGGTGTGATATTGACGTAGTGAAAACATATCATATTTACTTGAAGTACCGTTGATTTAATTGGAATCACTTTCAACTATCTCAATGTAATCATGTTCCATTTTCAGTTTAGTCCCAAGGTGGATTCCAATTTAAATTACTTCTTGTCATGAATATGCAAATGAACTGGATGTCTTTAACAGATAGACTCGACTTAGTGCACACACATATGCTATGATTGGCCTGCGGAACGTAATAGCTCAATATATTCATCAATATCCTTGCAAAATACATACGTTCATTAAGTGAGCGAAGTCCTTAAACTGTTTTACATTGGACTAAAGCTCACAAATATATACTTTATAGTATCAGAATCAGTTTAAATTTTTTCTGTATTTGTTAAAAAAAAGCTCCAATTAGTAAAATAAATGTAAAAATAGTAAAAATTAAAATTAATAAAAAAGTTTTTAAACTCATAAAATGAACATTAAGCCATAGAAAGCAAGCAACATAAACATGCATTCTGAATGTGCTCCGCTTCTCCTTCTCTTTACAATGGGATCTTAGTAAAATAACAACTTTTTTTATAAGCTAAATTTTTAATAAATAAATATATAATCTGTGGTGTTTGAAATAAGTTTTCTGAGGGAGGTCTCTGCTTCCACATTCGAAATAAACCAAATTTGTGTGCTCACAACAGACATCTGTATTCCGCCACGCCTTGTTACGCCTCCTATTACTGTCATTTTCACTAAAACACTATTCACTAGAACTCTCATTTGAAATGAGCTTAGGGTATAAAGAGCTTATTTACAGCGGGTCCAAATTGAAATAGCCTATATTGTGTGCTCGCAGTGCTAGTTATTGGACTAATCCGTGTGCCACGGATGCAACCTGTTTTGCTTTTACATTAACCATGCTGTTTGGCGCTTAGGCTAATTAACGACACAGTAATTGGACGGATATTTCCATTCGCTTACTGGCAACGAGCACACGAACACACTCACACATACTGAGTGGAAACACAAAGTCGGCTACTTACTTAAAAGCAAAGTTGGTTGCAACAATATTATGCAAAAAAAAAGTTTCTTGAAAAGTCAAAAACTTTTTGACTGTCTTAAGTTTTATCATATTTTTGCACCAGCGAATCTCAAGCAAAGATTCGCAGTCGCTCAGTGTCTGTTCAATTTGCATACGCGCTCTGAGCTTTATTTTTATTTACCTGATTCAGCGTTGATTTATGATTTTATCTTAGTGCAAAATCTCAGTAAGAAAAAAACGCGCAGAAAACCCAAAATTGAAATGCAAACGTGGCCATTGGCTTCTCGGGCATGGCTGGACCTGCACTTACTCCTGTTGCTTGTGCTCCTTGCTCTTCTTGTTTGCTGCCGCCCCTGCTGCTGCCAGCGATCCGGCTGCTTGTGTATGCGACCCAGTTGGTCATAATTCAAAGCTGGAGCTTTGTTGCTTACCAATTGCTGGCATCGCGTCACGTGTTTTCATTTGGCTTTTTCGCTTCCGTGGCAAGTGCTCGCAGAAGTTGTCACGTGGACGTCATAGTAAATAGCTGGTAATACCATTGGCTCATGAATAGCTGTTGAAGCGGATGCCAATCCGTAGTATTGATACAGTTTCTGAATTCTTTAAAGTTGAATGAAATGCATATCAATGGCATATGCACATTGAGCCAGAGTTTGTGACTCCTCAGACAATAGTGTTTTTTTTTTCTTAAATCCATATATATGAAATCACTGTCGCTATTCGCAATCATTATCACACTTATTCTCGAAATCTTTGAAATGTCTGAATTGCTGTCCATCCGTCTGCCTATACGAACGCTCTGGCTCAACTCTGGGTTTGCCTTGGCTCTACTTCGGTCTACTTTGGCTGAGGTCGAGCTCTGGTTCTACTTTGACTCTGCTCTGGATGTTCTAGCTATAGCTCTGCCTATGGCTGTCGATTTATTTGATACAAATTAGATAGAAATACCAAATGGGGGCGTGGCGTGAATGAGTATTCTTAGTATGTGACATAGATTCACTTGCACAGAAATTATTTCAAAGGAAAGTTGCCACTGCTTAGCGAGTGCTTCATGCCCTCGCCGATGATGTTGCCTGCTCTTCAGAGTAATTAATTTGGCTGTCATTGTGGACACATATTCGTAATTATGATTAACATATTCAATTATTTGACGCAGCCATAATTATAAATGTATGTATAGATTGGTTAAAGTAGGTCAGGATAATCATAATGGCTGCGAACACTGTTGAGCGAGCAGAACAAACTGTTCTTTTCTGTTAAATAAAAAATCAATAAAATTTTCTTAATTAAATATGCCTTTGATGTTTGTTTTGTTCGTTTTTGTTTCTTTTTTTTTGGCAGCCTGACTGGCAGGATGTGGTGTCAACGGCTGCAATGTGAGGACGACGACTCGAGATCAACAAATATTGGCCACAGTCCTCGCCGCCCATTCACCAGGGGCATGTCCTGGCCGATGGCAGCCGTCATGTGGTAGTTTCATTAAAATATGCAAGCAACTTTGCGGTAGAAAAACACTCGAAATTATACACAAGCGACGCACTGACGAACAGTCGGACATTCGATGTCGCCCGCACATGAAGCTCACGCGAATTTTTCATAATTGCATCGTTTGGCAGAGTGAAATATTTTGCAATATTTAACAGGCGATGGCGGAGCAGGCGGGGGACAGTGTCAGCGGCCAGTTGCTGCATCTGTCAGGCCGGTCAGGTTCGAGGAATAAACAGACAAGGACAAGCACCACGTAGACAACGAGCACATGGAAAGCGCATTTATTTGTCACTTATCACACGGCCAGCGGCCAGCGGCCAGTGGCTGCTGCTGTTGCTGCTGCCAGCCCGATAGGTACTATATAATTTCCATATTCATGCACACACAGCGCCACACTGGGCTGGAAGCCATTCAAGAAATTTACTTGATTGTCTGCGACATGCGTGCATACACACAGGCATACGGAAACCTGAGCAAATATGGATACACGTATGTGAGAGAAGCTGCGGTTTGCGCCAGGGCAACGGCAGAAAGTTTTAATAATTACCTGCATGCGGTGGTTGTCGGTTTTGCGAGGCGTATGAGTAATGTACGCAAGACACTTGTGTCCAACAATGTTTTCATTTAATTTCATGTTTTCATTTTCAAGCAATTAACGCACAAAGCTTTCTCACTCCTCCACACCTCTGTCGCGCTTAAATTGGCCAAGATGAGTGACGGCGCCTGCTGTTAAAGACGCAGTCCACACACTTTAAGGCGAAATGCAATTTGTTAAATGGCAGCTCTCCGGGAAAGCGACGGGCTTTGCTTTTTCTTGTTCTCTAATAAATGAAGTGAAAATGTTTTTGGCAAACAAATTTTATGAGGCGTGCTATGCCGAAATTATGATAAAAGAATGACGTCTATGCATGTGCGACTGTGCATGTGGTAGAGTGCTGCGTGTGTGCTGGTGCGCTGGTGTGAGAGCAAGGCAAATATGCGCAATTTCGTGTTTTGGCTGCTGAATAAAATGAAGCACCGAACCAAAAGTGGCTCGAACTCAAAATGTAAAATGTTTGTTTGCGGCTGGGACTGCTGGAGAGTAGGAAGAGGAGGGAGGGAGGCCGAGCCACCCCTTCGGGCGGGTTAGCTTTCGTGCAAACATCAATCACATCGCCAGAGGACCCGCGGCATGGGCCCTGAGCCTAGGGTTCAGGGCGCAGCAAGTCAGTTCACACAGAAAGCATGAAATAAGTGTGTACATAGCAACAATTCTGAAATTCTGAAATCGAAAAGATGCGCACTGAACGGCATGTGCCGATGTATGTGAGTGAGTCTGTCTGTTTGCACAATCATAACTGCAGTACAGTGGAAAAATAAATATGGCTCCAAGTCGCGATTACACACACACTGGCGCACACACTCTCGCACATCATACATACATCACACACCACGCTAATTTCCGTCACGTTGGGCACACAAAGGAGCGGCAGGGCACGTGAGGCACAGCCAAAAAAGCGTATACGCCTGTCTGTTCATGTGTGTGTGTGTGTGTGTGTGTGTAAGCGAAAGTCATCTTAGAAGCATGAAAGTTGCAACATTCCACAATGTAAGGAAACAGCGCAGCACCAATTGGCAGCGAGCCGTAAAAGGCAGCAGGAAATGTAACAGCAACAACCAAAAGAATCGAATGCTCTTCAAATTAAGTTGCATCTCGCATGGAATTTTTGTCGAATTTTCTTTGCATTTGAAAATAATTTCGTTTACTACATATGTGTCCCAGAAATGTAAAATATATTCAATTTGTATGAATGGATTCTCTTTGTCAAGGTTTGTGCATCTTATATTTAACAGTTAAGTGATATTCTCTATAATATTATACAGACATTTAGTTAATTTAAGTATTTGGGTGAAGCAAGCTAACAATCAATATCGGCAGTGGGAGATATTCAAGGGAAAATAGGCAAATATTTTTAATTTTTGCTGCATTTTGGTATTTTAATTGTATTCATTTTCGATATCTGATTGGCAGTTCATATCCAGTCTATTTCATACTGTGCTTTGTTTATAAATAAATAAATGAAATAAATCAAACAAAATCTGAACGATAAACGTGGCAGTCGCGGTAAAACGTATTTGTATTTGTTTCTCGTTTGGGACGAAATATTTTTAAATATTTTTTATTTCTCTGTTTTAGCCACAGCTTTGATAACTAAATCAAAACTAATTTCCATAAGGCGAACACCAAAGTTTTTGGTGCAGTTCAATTCTAAATAGACAAAAGTTCAATAGCTTTCTGGCTTTGCGCTTAAATATAGCAAAGCCACAGAAACTAAAACAATTCTCAGTGAAGTGAAGTTTCAAAATTTGCTGAAGAATCAATCGAAAATAGTTGTATATTAGAATAGATGAAACACATTCCGCCTGAATAAATCAGCAAGTTTAATATTAGTGGAGATAGAAAACTTGAAACAAAACAATGGTAATCGGGTCGTATAATTTTAGTCGCCCAGACTTATGTCACTGGCAATTAACAGTATCCTTTGATGGCCTGAAAGCATATTGAATCAAGTTGAATTTTAATGGCAGCAACTAAGCCGCGGGCGAATGAAGTTAAGCGACCTCACAAACAGAATTCAACACTAATTTCCCAGAAACCATCGCCCGAAGTTTCCGCAGAGCTGTGCGGAGCATGTAAAACAATAAAAGCGCGGCACATTTGGCTTGATGTTGCGTTGGGGAAGGCGGGAGCAGCTTGTTGAAGCGCATGAAAGGCGGCACAGCTCGGTTCCAGTGACTTCTAGCCGCGATTTTCAACTTAATTAATTAAAAGCAAATTAAAAGTTTTAATCTTTGCGCGGCAAATTGTTGCTACAAAAGGATTTTCAGCTGGCCCAATCACCAGCTGCTCGCAAGTGGGTGGGCCGAAAATGTGTCTACACCAGTCTATGGGGTAAATATGAAGAAGGCTCAGCTGATGAACAAAAATAATAAACTGTGGTGAAGCATTGAAAGCAGTCGTTGATGTTGTTGCTCTTGTTATTGTTGCTGTTAATGCTGCTGGCAGTATCTGATGTGAAAGCATGCTCGTCGATTCGCCCAGGCATCAGACCCGAGGGAAGCAACAGCAATTTGTTGAGCTGTGAAAGGGTTGTGGATGCTGAGCTGTTTAGTTTTATAAGCCAGTGTAAGAAGATTTTGTCTTAATTCAATGCAAAATTAACAAATTTTCAAAACCCAAACAGCGGCTGAGACAACACGAAAAGTCAATTTACTAAAATGACTTTCATTGTGTTGCCAGCAACTTTACCTGCAAAACAGATAGCTAACTACCAAGAGTAAGGAGCTGAGCGCCTGGCAGAGCAATCTGATTATGAAGTCAAGGCAAGGCTCGAGTGCGCCGACATTTTCGTTACCCAAAAACTTTAAAGTGACTTCAATCCTCAGCAACGTTTGTGTTTTATGAGCCTTTAACGAAGCCATAAGCCGACATAGTTGTAGTATAATGGTAATAAACCGTTCATCGCAATTTCTTCCAATTTATTGGATTTGAGAGTCACGATAGATGGATGAATGTGTATATTGAAGTAAAGCATGACAGCAAATCAAAGGTTTGCCAATTACACGTAGAGCACCCTCATCCTCTCCGTCATCGCCATCCTCCACTTGCTTCGATTGCGTAGTATCGCTTACTGAATTTATGAGGAGCTGTCATCGCTGCTGCTGGGAGCTGCATTCATCACGTGGCCGTCAGCTGCATGTCCAAGGCATGTCGGTTGGCTGCCATAAAAGATGGCCATCAACAGCTTTGGCACAAGCTGCCAGATAACGGGGTAGTAAAACGCTTACGGGCTGCAGAAGAAAGCTGAGCTGCGGCCGAGCTGCAGCTTAGGCTGGGCTGAATTCATTGCAACGAATTACTTGAAATGGTTTCGCTTACTAATTACGCTTGGCTTGCAACCCGCGGGCGAGAGAGCTCAAAAATTTATAGGCTGTCTTGGCTGTTGTGGGCGTGGCCAGCGTCTTGTTTTGCATTTACAAATTGAAAATATGTTGGCCAAAAGGCCGCCTGCCAAGTAACGTCTATGACAATGGCGCCGCATTTAGTTGCAACATTTTATTGGCGACTTTTTGGCAGAGTTTGCCAGTTGCTGATGTTGTTGTTGTTATTGCAGTTGCTGTTGTTGCTGCTGCTGCTGGCGCTGTTGTGGATGCTGTCACTGGGTGCTGTACTCGTAAATTTTCAGGCCAGGCATTTGCATTTCAATTTCCATTACAATATACAATTCGTAGCACCAACATTGCGATAGACGCCCACCTAAAGTGCCACGCCTCCACTACGTTGCTGTTTGGCCGCGATTAGCGCGCTATAAATCTACAAATTTCGCTACATTTTAACAATGTTTTTGGGTCCGCTCTGCCAGCCAATTTTGTCCGCTTCTCTGGCTGTTGTTGCTGCCAGGGTTGTTAAATGCATGCAGCGGCCATAAACCAAATCATTCTACTCTGCCACGCCCCACTGAGAGCCGTTAAACAAATGTAAACGTTCCGAGCGCCGATCAAAATGCTCCAAAATATGCAACTCATTTTGCCAAAGCTCGGATAGCCCCACACGCATTTGCATTATTTGTTGGCCGATACGCATTTAATTATAAGACCAACTCTCAGATTTGCCCTGACATGCGCTGATGCTAACTTACACCCCATTTGTGTATTCCGCCCGGCCACAGTCATCAATAATAACAAAATTCGATAGAAACACATAGACAGATAGGACGGCTTACTTTTGTAGATCGCAGATATCCTCCTAGACAAATGGCTTATAGCTTTGTTTGATCTATAGAGCGGCTTTGTCTAGAAAGACATACATCTCTGAGTCCACTGAGTCTGCTTTGATACATTCTATTTTACTCTATTTAATAAAATAAGTATTAAACTTCCGATTTTCGTGAATTATGAATCAATAATAAACATAAAATATTAAAATACATTTAACAAACAAAAATCAAGTTGCTCTCATAAACTGTCATCATAAGTTTTAGCTTATTAGAATTTTTACATAGATTATACATACTTCATCAGAAACATAAAAAAAAAGCAATTCCGTATCTGATGAAAAGTAATATTTTGTTCTCCCTTAAAGCCATCTTTTAAAGCCGTAGAGCATGTGTGAATAGCTGACGCTCGGTTGCTAAGAGCGACCCTAGATTCAAATTTTCGCTGTGTCAGAAAAGTTTGTGCAGAATTCATAGCGCGTCGTTTAGAGCTTAAGTTTGGGAGGCATTCTTGTGGCACTTGTTCTTTAATCCCTTTGTATAGCTCCAGCAGGCGCCAACATTTTGCGTTTTCATTTTACGTTACGCATACGCCAAGTGTGCACACACGTGTGTGAGGGGTGTGTCGATAGCGCAGCTATATGCGTAGAAGATGAACTTTAAGCAGCACGATGAGAATGACTGCACAATTATGAGGGAGCTGGGAGTGGGAGATGGGAAACGGGTATCAGGTAACGGGTAATGGGAAAAGTGGCTGCGTCTTAGCTGCAACCAATGGATCGTAAATATTATGGGCAGGTAAGCGATAGGGGCCAGGCTGTTGTTGTTTGCTGTTGCTGCAGCTGCCGTGTCTATAACACATGCGCGTGCATACTTCGGCTGCACTTTGTACGGCTTTAGCGTCTGCTGAATCTGGAACAGCAGCAGCTAATTAAGACAAACTAACCCTAACGTGTGCGTGTGCATGTGGTCTGGCTAGGGTGGGCGGGGCTTTGGGACCTTTGCCAGTGTCCTTGGTCGCTGCGGGTGGCAGTGCTGCTCAAGGGCGACACACAGCCCCACTACGGTGCGCGAGTGTTTTGATATACGGCTTTGCTACAATCACAATGTGTTTACAAGGAGCACAACATAAAACGCCGCATGTGAGACCCGTGAGCCAAGTGCACTTAATTTGTTTGCTTAATTTACAAAACATGCTGGATGTCGCAGCAGCGCCCCACTCAGAGCCACGCCAGCATATTAGGACCTAGCAACGGCCTGTGCTGATTTGTGCAAAGGCTATCTTGTGTCTGTTTGCCAAGCACTCGCCACTTGCCTTGCGAAGATGACCTACACATACTTAAAAGCAAGTGTTGGCTGCGCCAACACGGCTGTCTCCACCGATCTGCTACAAGCCTGGCTGCGTAGGTGCGCCAGTATGTTGTGTGCGTGTGTGCCTGTAGATAGGTCGTACTCCAAATTATGCAATGAGATACATAAACTGTTCTTATGCCCGCGCAGCACTGAGCTTATGCCATAATTGCGTCGACACTTAGAGCGCAACAAGAATTAATTGAGTGGATTCGAAACGCTTGTAGTTATTTGGCCTTACCTGCAACTCGCATCCCTTTCCAAAATACCATTGAGGGTACAATGTGTAACACTTGTGGATTATTCTGTAGAAATGGTGCTCTTGGAGAACAATTTCTTTCTTTGGTAAGAATAATATTTAAAGTCTTCCTATGTTATTTACCAATAAAATGTGGGATGAGTTTCACAACACATTTCGTGTGCTTTCCAAATTACCCATATATGTGTATATAAATATAGATACATATAGTTAAAATACGGAAACATCTGTCTTGTCCACAATCTCAAATTAATTTAAATAAAAGTCGCTTTAATATTTTTATTTTATTTCTTTATTTCATCATATAATTTTGACATTATCATTAATAATTTTGAGCTAAGTTCTTTACGCTTTGGCGCTTTTATTTTGTCTTCTATGGCGTGCTTTGATTTTGCTTCAAATTTTTAATTACTTTTAATCCTTACCACTCATATAGTTATTATAGTTATGCGTTTTCTTTAATATATCCTTTTCTCGCCTTCACTTTCTTTGCCATTGTTAATGTTTTTGTTTCTTATTTCGTTTAGCTTTACTTTTAATATTTGTTTGTTTTTGTTTTCCTGTAATTTAGTTTGATTTTACATTTAATTCTTTATTTTCTGTTTTAACACTTTCATTTGACATTTGATTTGCTATTTAAGCCCACACGGATGTGTGTTTCGTTTCGTTTTGATTCCGTTCTTTAAATATATTAATTTAATCTGCTTAGCTTAAAAGAGGCTTACGCATGCCAAAGTTCGGAGCAACTTGGGAAAGTAGTTGCTGAACTTCAAGGAATTTCAATGGAGTGCATAAATTCTCTTTTTACAGCTAGAAGAGGATGCGGCCACTCGCACAAGCCCCTGTAGTTTATCCTATTCATAGATTTCGCTCTGCTTTAAATATTACTTTCGTCTGGTTTTCATTTTATTTCGGATTTGTATTCGACTAACACTTAACTGTATCTTTTGAAGTTTTACAATTACTCTAAACATGTTTTACATAAATATTTTTAAATGTAGCGTAAAATAGAGCTCATCTTCTGCAGTTAACAAGAATGTTTCACAACAAACACGAAAAGGGCAAACAAATTGCTACACAAAATTAAAAAATTGATAACAAAAAGCCTGCAAATTAACCACAACGCGAAAAATCAATTAAAATAGCTTTACTTACATACACATTACGCATTGGGAGTTCCATATGACTATTGTTTTATTATTATGTTATAATTAGACTCCCATTCGATCATTAATTAATATTTGTTTACTTTTTTTTTTATTTAAAGTGCCATCCAATTTCGCATGTGTCTATGTGTTGTTGTTGCGTTCATCTCATTTATGTTTTTTACTTTCCCATTCTTTGTTTGCTTTTAATTTTTTACAAATTATATTTACATAGCTTACGTATCTAGGCTGCGGTTGTTGGAGGGTAGGGTGTACTTAACGTTAAATTATTTTTGACTTATGTTATTATTTGTTTTTTTTTTTTGCTTTTTTCTTTGTTATTTTTAATGTAAATTAGTCTGCAAAAGTGTGTGAGTGTGTGTTTTTTGTTTTGCAAATTCATGGATTTGTTTATTTAGTTTATTGATTTTATATTTATGTTTATGTTTATGTTCTCTCTCTCTGCAGAGTTTGGCATCACAGCACGCCCACAGCATGCCGCTAGCCCTGTATGCATTAAGTATATTTATTTTCCTTTTTTTCTTGTATTTTAGCAATTATTTAAACATTTCATAGCTGTTCGCCGATTTGTTGTGAGTGTAATTAGCTGCGGGCGCTTTGTAATCTCCTGTTTTCAGCTCAGATTTTAATCATTTTCAATAGTTACTTTAAAACGAGTGGGCTTTAATCATAGACGTAATATTTCTGCTGCGGCAGCGCGAAATACATTCATTTTAAACGCATGACCATGGAATTATTTTGTAAACTTACAACAACAACAACGTAACTGAAACTAAAAGGGTTACCCACAAGGACATGCTCCGACGCGTTCAGAACGGGAGCCCGTTAACGTTTTGAAAACATTTCCTTTCTATTTATATTTGTTTTTTTTTTTGCATTTTCTTGCTTTTTTATAATTTTGCTGCACTTTTGTGCATTGTTTGCATTTGTTATTTTTTAATTATACTTTACGGGCTGCCCACTCAAAGCCAGCGCCAGTTGTTGTTGCTGCTCCTGATGCTGCTGCTGCTGGTAATTTTGTGTCTGTTCGACCATTTGCTTATGTGGCATATCCATTGTGCTCCGGTCACAGCTGAGCCGCCAGTAGGGTTGCCACGGCAAGAGTCAACACGCCAATGGCGCTGTAGCTGCACTGTGCAGCGCCAGTGAGTGCCGAATTGTCCGGATCGCCATTCACGTAGCGCTTGGAGCCCTCGAGTCCCAGCAAATTAGGTGAGATGGTTGTGGGTGGGGCCATGCTGAGCCCAATGCGTTGCTGAACATTCTTGTGGAACACGTGCAGTATGGAGACCTCGCAGAGCAGCAGTATGCTGGTCTGGTACTTGGGCATCGCCTGGAAGAAGCCCTGCAGCACCTGGCTATGCGGATAGATTTCTAGCGAAGAGTATGTGGTCGAGCCCTCGAATGCGTCCTGCGTTATGCGCTGCAGCGGTGTTTTATATACCTGTGGCACGGCATTAACTGATCAATACCTGGCGATAAAAAAACCAACAATAATTGCTACCCACCTTACGTCCATTGATGTACCAAGTGATGTTGGCCGGCGGATAGGACGGTCCTACAGTGCACACAGCCTTGAAGTTGTCGTTGACGCCAATCACCTTCTTGTCCACCTGCATCGCGGGGTCGTCTTTGGGCAGCTCAATTACCTGCATATGGGCTGAGCGTATATCCGTGTGAAAGAGCGGCGCATCCTCCGACACCTCGCACTGATAGCCACCGGTCAGATCCCGTGTGACTCCCTTCAGGGTCACCGACGTCGCATCCGAGTTGGTAAGCTGCAACGAAAATCCCCATTTTATTCCAAAATTCAATTTCAGCCCTTGCATAACGCTTGCATTTTAAATTGATGAAATTAAATTGAATTAAAACGTAAAATTGCGAACAAGAGCCTGTACTTGAAGACATCATGTGGCTTGGCCATTTTGTTTATTATACTCTTTGCATGCAGGCTCCCTGTGCCAAGGGCAGAAAAATAAAGATTTTAAGTCGAAAATTCGTATTGATTCGCCATTGCCCATAAATGATGAGCATGCTGCCTAGAATATGTAATCTACTTAATTTAGTTTTGACATTTCGACAAAGCTCATTTGCTTTCATTTTGCAAGGAGCAAAATTAACAAGTAAGAAAGCTCTAGTCGAGACCGCTCGACTAGGGTATACCCTGAACCCTGCGAAGAACCGCTATTCCAAACATTCTTTGTTTCTTTTATATACACATGCATATGTACGTTCATTAAAAGCAACACACACACACACGCACAGGCGCACGCACACACAAGCGCCAGTCGTTGCGTCAGCTGTTCTTTGGCTGCTTTGCATGGCAATGCTATGGAAAATTAAATAAAGATGAATTAAATAAAATTTTATAGCTTAATTCAAATTTTCGTTTTTAATCGATAACAATAAAACGATAACAGTTATCGAATTTTTGAACAAACTCGATCTTTTCGTGCTATACAGGAAACGACATAAAAATTTTCAAGTCTCTAGCTTTTATAGGTTCTGAGAGCGACGCGTTCATACATACGGACGGACAGACGGACAGGGCTAAATCGACTCGGCTACTCTCCCTGGTCAAGAATATATATACTTTATGGGGTCTGCCACGCCTCCTTCTGCCTGTTACATACATTTCAACAAAAACATTATACCCTGATTTTCCCATTTTCAATGGGTTCAGGGTATAAAAATAAAAGTGAGTCAATTTCATACGTGATACGTTCGAAATCAATCAAATTTCTTGTGCATTGCTTGATTGCATTCAATTATAGATTCAAAAGTTGAAAAGGCCCTCTTGCACAATTTATCCATGTTGCCAATAGAGAAGGGGTCAGTAAGGGAAAGAGAGAGAGAGAGAGAGAGATTTCTGAAATACAGCCAACAAATTGTGAATTTGCAGAGATAATTGGCAGCAACCGCTGGGCCACTTGGCTCAACTCAAGCACTGTGTGCTGCTCGAAATCCACTTTAAATACTCAACAGCAGCAGCAGCAAGAGCGGCAGGCGCGATTAACGTATGTGTTGTTCGCTGTGTTGCAGATTTGAGGAGCCTGCATTTAAGTGCAGAAAAGCCTTTTACGCTTTGCATATGCCGCCCAATGCTGCAGATGTTTTTTGTTCATTTGCATCTACACTAATCCTCTGTGTAGTCGGCCTGCCCTGCTATTGGCACTTTTAGTTGCCAGCTCCGGAGCCTGAGTCAGTTCGCCATTGTGCAATGGCTGCCGCACGCGCCCAACAGTTTTTTACGATTGTTTCAACACTTTAGCGCATTGCTCTCCTAGCTTTTTATTTAGTTGCCTTTGCCGTTGTTGTTGCCATTGAGCAAAAGGCTCCATGGCCATGTGTTGTTTTCCCTTTTCATTGTCTCGTTTATTCCCTTGAACTGTTGGCAGTGGTAAAAGAAGGTAGGAATATATATGAGGAAGAAAGAATATAAATACCCGCTTTCTGTAAGATATATAATTTACTGTACAATTTACTATAATGGTAAATCATTTTAGGAATAGCAAGCAGCTCTCTCTCTCTCTATATACTCCCTTCAAAGGCATAACCCTTTTTGGCTATGCTATCTCCAAGCGATGCATAGCCCTTTCGGCTATCTTCCAGTCAGGCAAACCCGACCCGTTGCGTTAGCTCATTCATATATTAGCATCGATAACGTCGCTGTAACGGGACCATTGCTGCACTCAGTGCCTTTGCCAGCGCCATCGAGCCAGGAGCTCAGCTGGTTAGTCGCTCGCGGCTTCCATTCGGCAAATTGGGATTGGCTCATGGCTGCTGACTCTCGCCGGTCGCCGGTCGCCTCCTGGCGCAGGGTACTGTGCATCGCCCCTGTGGTCTGTGGTTTTAGTGGCTTTTCGATTTGTCGACGTTGATCTCGTTACGCAATCGTAAAATGAAAACAAATGTGAAACGTATTGATAAGGTTTCTGCATGTTTCCGTGCGTGTGTACTCTCTTTCTGTGGCGCTTCACACATGTGTGCACGCATGTGTATTCGCTGGCTTACTCGCTACTATGTGTGAGCTATGAATAAATGGGCGATATGCCACAGAATGTAGCTTAGTAATGGCCGCATTTGGCATCCGGGCATACGAGTTATGAGTGCAACAATTTAGTTCGTCTGCACAGTTGGATAGCTGCACTCGCAGTTGGCGAGGGTCACGAATGCCTGTTGCACAGCTGGATGGCTAGTGATTACAATGTTCAACGTGGACAGGATTAGCCCCTTTGAATAATTATACATTATTCATGGCGTTATCTGTTGGCATACTATAAAACATAAATAACATCAAAACATTATATAACTCCATGGGAAATGCTCTCCTTTCATTTTGGTTTACTCCACGAGAGCTGCGCAAAGTTTGTAGTTATCCTGGCGTGTGCACATAGTATATTTATGTATGGATAAGTTTCAATTTACCACGTTTACGACTGCTTAACTCTTTCAAAGCATTAAATGATGTTAATTATGTTATCAAATGATATACGTTCATTTACAAATATATGTATTTATATACGTATATGTGAACAGGATAAATATTTAAGTTTTGTCTTTCCCTCTCTCCACTTTTTTTTATTATTTATTTAACTGTTTGTCGTTGACGTCATCCCCGTTGTTGTTCTCAGCGGTTGGCTGGAATGATGGTTGCGTCGCGTTGTTATCATATTTATTTAATTGCACGCGACTTTGTTTCTGTTGCTGCTCTGCTTCATGGCTGGCGGAAACGGAAGTGGCAGTGCCAGGAAGCGCGCCAACAAACACAAATGTCTGCTATTTTGAAGAATTATATACCCACTCGAATCACACACACGCACACATACATACGCACACACACATTCACATTTTAGTTACTCATATGAAAATGTTGCGACTGTTTTAGCTCTTCTGCCTGGCCGTAGGCTAGAAAATTGAATCCCAACTTAGCTCAACTCGACTCTCCTCAACCGAACTCAACTTAACTCAAGTTGCTTTTTTGTCGCGTTGAAAAAGTTTTTCTCGTTGCGGTTTTTTCCTGATTTTATTTTTGTTTGTTTGTCGGCTTTTAATTTCTATTTATATTTTTTATTGCCTTAGTTGTAGCAGCTGCAACTGTGTTGCATAAAAAATTATGCTGCTAAAGCACAATTTCACATGACAAGCACACGAGTGTGCGTGCGTGTGTGTGTGTGTGTGTGCTCGGGTGTGTGTGAGTGCAAGCGAGTGTGAGAGTAAAGTATTGTTTCAATAATTCTGGCTTTATGAAATAATAACTTTACTGCAAAACCGCTTCGCCGGCTGAGCAGCCAACGTCGAGTTGTAAGAATACAATGCATTGCAATGCCCCCGTTGCCATGTCCTCTCGCCCATCTAGCCTTGGGCTTGCGTGTGTGTGTGTGTGTGTGTGTGTGTGGCCCACACTCTTGCAGCTGCAGCCGCGCTTCTCATTGCTTTTGTTGGCCCCTCGCTGAGTTTCCGCTGTTTGTTGTGCAGCAATTTTAATTTTTGCCAACTCTGTCGCATGCACAACACACACACACACACACACACACACACACACACACACACACACACACCCAGACATAATGTGTGTGTGGCTCAGCTGCAGCCTCGTTTGCATGCAACACTTTATGAATTATTGCTGTATCAACTCAAGTCGCGGTAGTCAGCCAGCCACACACTCTGCGCACACACTCACTCACACTCACACACACACACATGCACATACTTCCTCACACTTGCACACACATGGGCACGTATTATGTCATTCCGAATTTCCGTTGCCTCCAGCTTTGTTGGAACTAACGGCGCTAGCGTTGGCGGCTCGATCCCGCTTCCATTCCCGCTTCCACTCAGCCGCCCCCATTCCTATCCTCATTTCCCCAGCCTTTTCCCATTCATGCTTACAGTTGCCCGTTGGCATTTCAGAAGTTCGACTGCCTAACACGCTGAGCGCAGTACGCAGTGCGCCAGGCAAAAACCGACCACAAATTTAGTGAATGAGATGTTTCCGGTGCGGTTGTTCTTCTTCTATTTGTTGCGCTTGTTGTTGCCATTTGCTGTTGTTGCTGTTGTTGTTGTTGTTGTCGCTGCTGTAAACAATTTTTGGTGTTTGGAAAATGCATTGCTTTTTATTGTGCTCATTGTTGAGGACGCAGGCACACGCCATCTGAATGCCGTGCCAGAGAGCTGCGGGGATCTGGGATATGGACAATGTCACATGGACAGACCCACCAGCTAGTTACCAGCATATATCTTTATATATATATGCATACACATACACATACAGCCACGGTCTGTGCCTGTCTTGAGTACGTTTTGCATTTCGCATTTCGCAATTCCCATTTTTATTTATTATGTTCATTTGTGGCCATTTGTCAAAAATTTTGGCCAAGGCCAGCAACGACAGAGCTGCAGTCGGTGCAACAAATTTATCTGCAACATAAAGTATGTGGCATGCGACCAGCATTGCTTCTGGTAAGCATCTTCATTTAATAAAGAGCACTTAGCAATAAAATCATGCTAATCAAATGGCAACAAACTCTTAGAATATTATTGCTTATCTAATAGTTCCTAAAGTAAAACATTAGCTTTAAGAAATTCCAACGTGAATTGGAGTTGAAGAGCTGCAAATGATTTGACAGCAACAGCTGCATATATGACTTCTATTTAATTTTGAGTGGAGTTTGGCAGTCGATTTTCTGGGAAATGAAAATTCATATGCAAACGAAATATAAACAAAACAATTTGAAATGAATCAAAAGGCTTTTATGGTTTTAACCAAATTATGCAATTATTATGTGTATATATATATATATATATAGACAACTTAATTGGCCAGAAAAGCTTAGTAGTTATTTTAAATAAATCATTTATACTTTGTTGTTTGGGTGTTAGTCACATCTGAATCGTATACATTTAATTAAAGTGCACATAGCCGAAATTAGCTGGCTCTGAGAGAATATGTGTGTGAGCTGCTGCTGTAATTACTTCAGAGTACTCTTGGCAAAACTATTTCACATTTCCCATCATTACGTTAAGAACTAGCAATTAATTTGCAATTCTGAAGACGCTTGTCGAGCATGGTAAAAAATCATAATTAGAAACATATATCACACCCCATGCAGTGCTCAATTAAACTTTCGCGACTTAGAAGGCCAGCAACAACCAGCAGGACTGTTGCCTCCCCACTCGGCGTGCATCTAATTAACAACAGCCCGAGCTGTAGGGCTGCCCACGAGGGCACAGGGCCAGAGATAGAGGCACGGATGGAGCCTGTGCCCGAAGCAAGTCAAATAGATCCTGCGGCAGCAGGAGGTCTGGCCTGGGTGCTGCCAGGCGCAAAGTTTTTGGCCACTTCTGTTGCCGTCTGAGTCTTCTGGTTCTTGCAAGCAGCAAGCGGCAAGAGACAAGCGGCAAGTGGAGAGTGCATTAATTTTAAGGGCACATTGCTGTGCATAAATGCGCGGCGGAGGCGTGTCGGGTTATTAACAATGTTAAAAGCAAACGCCAGCAATAACAACAATGCCTGGGCACTAGCTGGCTGCTCGGAGGACACTCGGTGTGTGACCGCCGCTGCCATTACCGCAAACTTAATGCGGAATAATTCCTTCCGTGTTGACAGTGAGCAAAAACTTTTCAGGGCACACATTTTTGGCCAGACTGACGACAAGGATGAGTGCGAGGGCCAAGCCCGCCGTTTGGTGGCGCGCTTTGGATTTTTTTATTGTTGCGGACAATGAATAAGCCGCAAAAGTTTGGAGCACTTGGGCATATCCTATTCCTGGAACTGTCACCCCTTCCCCAACCTGCGCAGCCGTCAGGGTGGCTCAGCTGGTGGCCATGGTAATTGTGGCTTTTAATTGAAGATTGCCAACGTGGCCGACTCTGTCTCTAAATTAAAAATTTAATCACATTTAACATGACGATTATTATTTCCCTTTTTGTGTACTCGCAGAGCTGCTGACATCGTTGTTGCTTTTTTATCACGACTGACATGTGACGCTGACGTGTGACGTGTGCAGCTGAGTATGCGGGTGGCCCGTTGCAAGGTATATTCCTATGCTGAATGACTTTTGAAGTTTCGTGACGCGTCGCGCAGGGTGAAATCGCGGGCCGCCTTGCTGCTAACCCCATGCCCTGTTCCTGATCTGCATACATTTACATTCCAATAACGCTCAAGTGGGCGACAGGAGTGCACTTGGTCGTATGGTGTGTCGGTCGGTCGGTCGGTCGGTCGGCTAGCCATGTGGCATCCATACCCACGCTCACGCCCACAAGTGTATGGCATGTCAGTCACAGCAGCAATTGCAGTAGCTGAAGCAGCTGCAATTGAAGTGCTGTCCTGAGTGCGGCCGAGAGTCTGAATGCACGCCCATCTTTTTATATGTTTCGCCCACCAGCCCACACACCCACACACCCACTCACTCACACACACTCACTAATATTTATGCATGTGCATAATCATAATAGGCGCGGGCTGAACTTTTCTCATTAAGCGTGTTTAGCTGCTTGAAATGATTTAGGAAAAGTAAAACAAGTCAAGTTATAATGTTTTAATCTCAATTATGGTACTTGCCATCATTTCGCCTGTGACTCTCTGCTCATGTCGACTTGTCTCAGCCAACAGCATTCGTAACCCCAGCCAGCAGAGCTAGTGTTGGATTGTGTGTGTGTGTGTGTGTGTTCGGTGTTTGCCTTGGCATAACTTAAAAATTCCATTTCAATTTGCATTTGCGGCTCTAGATGGCCTTTGAATTTTGCCTTCGTTAGCAGCAGCCGCCTCCGCCGCAGCCGCAGCTATCAATGTAAATTAGAAAACGTGGCGCTTCATTTCGATTCGTTGCCTTGGGATGTGGAACATTTTCTTTTCTCTGCTCTCTATTTATTCTTTTTCCACTCACTCTCAAAAGCTGCCTTTCAGCATGACCAACATCTGTTGGTGCAAAGCAGCGAATAGCCTTCAAACTTAATTGCAAAGCGGGCCTGCTTGCTTAATCAGTTGCATTAACCAATGGACAAGCCCCCGTCCCTGGGGCATCTGGGCACCGCTCGCTGCGGCTGTGTGCTTTTCACCTTTTGCGGTTCATAACTCACTGCACTCAAGTAGTTTGCTTGTTTCGACACACAGAAAGGTAGGGCGAGAGGGAGAGAGAGGGAGAGAGAGAGGCGAATTTGCATGAATAAAATTTAGTTTTGTACTTAATGGCACTTGTACTGCGGGCACCCTAAGTAGGCAACACAATTTGCGAATTGATTCCAATGCCAATGCAGGAGGGCCTTTGAATAGTTTCCAATCCACTGCCTAAATAAGCCATGCCATAAAAACTATTGAGAAAAATAATTAACATGCCCAGCCCTCCATCCCAGTTATAGACAACTGTAATCGAAATATTTAATTAGTGCGAAAATGCTTTTGAATGCCAATTAGTGGCAAATTAACATTTCAACAGAGTTCTCTCGCATTCATCCTTTCTCCTCTTCGCTTTTTTTTTTGCACTTCTCCACTTTGGCTCTTTTTGCCCTTCCACAGCTTCCACATAGAGTGCAAATTAAAGACACAATCAGGACAAATTAATCAAGTCCGATTGCTACTACCGCTGATTGATGTGGCCTGCCTCCCCTTTTCGGGGCTCAAAGCCAAACGGAAACACACGCATATATATTTATATATATATATATATATATATATATATATATATATATATATATATATATATATGTATATATATATGTACATATGTATACAGAGGGAGGAAATAGCAGTCAGAGATAGAATATGATTGTCGGAATGCAAATTATTCCTATAAGCGCACAGTTCGCTTTTGTTTCGTTATACAATATGGCAGCTAAAGCAAACAGTGCTCCATCGATCGCCCTTCTCACGATTCCATTATTTATTATTATTTAAGTTTGGGCACTTGCGAATTTGAAAAATGTTTCCTGGTGTGCTGGTAAATGAGTTTGGAAATTTTATATGCGGACGAATGAGTTTTCAATTTATATTTCGAGTATACAAAAATTGCAAAAAGAAAGAAATTTATTTATTGTTCCAGGCGAATTCCATTTTATTTATTTATGATTATACGACAAGCGATTTGTTTTCAACTCCGCAATTTCAGCACGTTGTGGGTGCTCTGCGGAAAGTACACCTAGACAAATCACTATAAATATTATAAGTCCAAAGAAACGCTTAACCATAGAGGTGGAATTAAGCGGGCCGCGCTAAGTCAAGCATTTCGCTTTTAATTTAGCTTCCGTCCTGTTCAGCTTGAACTGAACAAACGTGTGCTTTAGAAAGTGCTCTTTGGTTTGAGGAGCATTTTAAATGCTGTCCGAAAAATTTTGTCGCTTTGCACTCGAGGAGGAATTTATTGCGTACTTTGCGGCTGTTGTTTTTATTAATGAGCGCAGCACGGAAAGCTTCCGCCGACAAGGATGCAGACTCTTCGCCTGCTGATGTGATAGACAATGAGGTACCCTACTCTTATCGATAAAAACTATTAGCACAATAAATATTTCCATTGCTACATCCAGTTGCAGCAATACAAGTTAATGGATTGATTGGAAAATTGTATATGGTATCAATATACCTGTTCGGAGCTGAAAGTGCAGGGTATAAATGCAAACATGAATGCGAAACGTATTCAGCGTGAGGTGGCGCTGCTTTAGTTGTTTCTATTCGCACCATAAACTATTTTGCACATTGCGCAATATTTCAGTTAGTTGTATTCGCACTTTTCAAATTGTGTACAGCACACACACACACACACACACACAGACTCACATACACACACACATACACTAACACACACTGGACTGGAATACGCAAACAGAAACGCGACACAGCAAAATAAATTTTAAATAAAAACCGTGCATAACTGCCAGTTAGTATGGTCAAAAGAGCGAGACAGAGAGAGAGAGAGAGAGAGAGAGAGAGAGAGAGATAGAGAGAGAGAGATAGAGTGAGAGAGTGAAAGAGATGGTGCGAGTCAAGTAGAAAAGAGAGACAGCAAGGCGCAGAACTAGAGGCTGCTGGCTGGCGCTATTGGTATTGTTGCTGCCCCTGGCTGCATTTGGCGCCCGGGCGCCATTGTCCACATTCAAATAAATATTTACACAATATTTGAATGTTTTCGCATTTCCATTTGTTAAAATGCAAGCTTTGCTAGAGCGGACGAGACACACGCACACACTCTTACTGCTAGACATTTTGCCTGATTTGTGCGCTTAATTGACAAATTGTTAAAGAAACGAATGAAATACGAATTGCAGGAAGAGTAAATTTAATAACAATAGGTGTATTGTCTATGGGATCTCTCATATGAACGCTGCTGTGGTCGGGTGCTCAGTTTCACTTACGTCAACATTAATGCCAGCAACGGGGAAGACAAATGTAGGTGTCGCCTCGCGGGGCACATAGCGATAGAACTCCTCCTGGCCGAAGTACCAGCGCACTGAGTAGAGCGCCGCCTGCAAAGAAGGAGAAAAAGCAGCATAAATGAAAAGTGCGAATGGATGGCAGCAGCTAACAGATGAAGAAGAATATGTCCTCGACAAGGACAATGGGCACAAGAACCAGAATCAGAACCAGAACCAGAACCAGAACAAGAACGACGGAGACGACAACTGTGAAGACAAAGTGCTAATAATTATAATAATTAAGCAAGCAATTGCTGTTGACAATGCTGTCTCGTTCTTATTCCTTTTACCATTTCAGTTTCCCTGTCCATAGAGGTTCCTGTGCCCATTCCAATTGCAGTTCTCAATGCGATTCCCCGCAGGAGTCTCACTTACCTTTTCCAAATCATATTGGCAAGACAATGTTGCTGCGTTGCCCATGATGACAGCTTCCGGCACAAATATCTTCAGGTCCTTCAGTCCATGAACTATGCAAGTGAATAAAGAGAGAGGTGTTCAGTTGGGCGATGTAATCAGCTTATAAGGTATTCCTACTCTTACTGCGATACATTTAAGTAAGAGAAGCCTACGGCCAGTGCAGTGTGTCGGACTGCTGCACGGCTTTAAATTCGATTACGTCACGGTGTAAAAACTTAATTACGTACTTTCAAGGATCGGATGTGTGTGCTGCTCGAATTGTGGGTGTCTGCAGCCGGATCCGGTTACATGTTAATTTATGACAATGTATCGAGCACAGCCGTCTGGCTTGAATTTAATGCAATTTGTTTTCTTTTATTGTCATTTACTTTTGCGTTTTGCCTTAATTGAAAAATGTGGCGCAGGCTCTGTTAAATAATTAACAGCACACACACGCGCCTCATATGGCGTATGAGTAATGCAATCTATTATGATATTGCGCTAGCTGTCAAAGAGAGATACGAATCTGAATATGACTGCAACAGGCCAGAGCTTGTCAAATAACAAACACTGATTGGAATTTGAATAAGAAGTTGGGATTAAATTGGTACACAATGAAAGACATAAAATGTTAATTATAATTTAATGAAATGTTAATCACTGTGAAATGCCTTACACAAATTGTATTTATTGCAAATTTGACAATTCACAATCAACTACTGATAAATCAATATTCATATTAATGACAGCCTCAGACAAATTGAATGTTATATAACTCTTGAAAAGTAACCAAGCTAAATGTAAAGCTGCTCAATTGGATGGCTGGCTTGGGGTAGGCCGAACTATGAGCACTTTAATTAAGGGCGATATTCATCACATGGGTTAAAGAACTGGAGGAGTTTTACATAATATTTAATAAATTGACTGCTTAACGAGATTGCATACAGTTGAGTGTGTCTGTGTGTTTGTGTGTGCTTGTGCGTGTGTGTGTGTGTGGGTTGACTGCAATGCATAATATTAACAGTCATTCGTTAAATTAAATAATCAATTTTAACCACATTTGTGCACGCAGTTGGCATAATAAATATTTAATGGAAAGCGTAAACATGCATGGGACGCAGACAGATAAATACTATATGCGAATTCTGCTTAACCCGTTTACGTTTATATATCATATAAGCTGCACTTACTTATGTAAGCATACTTACCGTTCAGTAATAAATCGGAGATTATAATGCAGCTCAGCGCCAGCATATTGAAAATTGCATGCAAAGCGGGTAAGCCCTGCCTCGGCCTGAGCATTCTAGACCTTCCTCCTACTCTTGCGTGGCTGTGCATTTTTAGCGTTGAGCTGCAAAGAGTTGGAGAGCAAAAGAGCATGCATGAGTAAAAGTTGCAAGTTGGATGTAATCATATTTGAATTGGAGCCCCCATGCTTATTGATAACTGGCCACGTTGCTTGTTAAAGTTGCAGCAGCGTGTAAATTGTAGCCGTCTTTGCTGCTGGAGTCCCGTCCCGTAGTGCAACGCCCATCCTTTGTCAGTTTGACAACTTTGTAGGGAATTTAAATGACACGCGTGCACAAGTTTCAGCAGCGTCGACGTGCTTAAAACTTAAAAGCAAGACAAAAAAGCCTTTGCCACCAGACACATATCCCATATGCTTGTGTCGGCGTTGCCCATACGCAGCGTGCACCAGCAGCAGCTCGATGTACTGTGTGATTGACGACGAGCAGCGAACGGTCCCTGACATTTGAAATAGATTGAAAGTGAGTATGTGTGCTGAGTTCTGTGTGCTTGTGCTCATACGATTTTCCTCTGGGTACGTATGCGATTGGCAGCCGAATGGACAGACTGATGGACATGCAGACGTATGCTCAGAAAGCTGACCACAGCATTGAAAACAATTGTCAGCTTCTGGCTGCAGTTGGAACTTTCCTGATGACTTGGTTTTTGTTGTTGCTGTATTGTAGCTGTTGTCGTTGTTGTTGTTGATGATGTTGTTGTTGTTGTTTTTGGCTTTGTAGCTCTTGTTGCTGATGTTTTCATGTATCAATTAGACCGCAATCGCAACAAAGAGCACAACAAGAATTCCAGCAACTTTGTTATGCTGTCGTGGCCACAAAAACAATAGCTAATGGTCGAAACTTACAAATGTGGCAAATCGCCAAGGATCACATATTGATAATGACGTTAAAGCATTAACTCAGGGCGAGTAAAGTACTTAAGCACGGCTGCATCGCTTTCAGTTATTTAGCTCGATGGCAATTTGACTAAGCAACACATAAACATAAAGCTCTGGAGCAGCTTAAAAAGCATTTCCAAAACGAAAAATAAAATAACCAAAATACAAAGCAACACTCCGATACATGCAGAGTGTTGTGTAAATTGTCATTAGACTGGAATCGGGTCGAGTCGTTCGCCAACTAACTCCACAATCACTTTGTGCTTTTAAGCGAACGACTTCGAGTTATTGTCCCTTTGCCGCAAAAATACAAACACAAAATAGAGCAATGATACCGTTTGCCAAACAAGCTGCGCTGGGAGCTGTGCATATCGCAAACCCTTCGAGCTGCTGCAGACCGGGCGACCGAGAAACCTTTCTCAACCATATCGTTTTGCAAATTGTCCGGCAGATTGGGATGCGTGTCCTTCGATTTGTTTGCAGGCGTGCTCGTGTGCTTGCTTGTCTGCCCTCATGTGAGCATTTAAATTAAATTTAAATATTATTGTTGGCAAGTCGATTAAGTCCGGGTCATCATTTCAGCTTTAATGTCTTTGTTTTACGGCAGTGGCAGTGAACCCCTGGCACGCCGCACTGCGTAGTAGGACTCTGGCAGTCAGTCTCCGTTTTTGATGGACCACTACAGATGCAAATTCCTTGTGGTTGCCATGTCCGTGACCTCCCCCACTCAACTAACACTCTCTATGGCAGCCTGATTGTTATTGTTGGCTGATTCTGCTGCTGCTGTTGCTGGTGGTAGTGCCGCTGCTATTGTTATTGCGCAGGCCATGGGAATTTCCAAAATTTTCATTACGCATAAATTTTATAACAACAAATTCTCAATTATTTCATTATGATTTTAATTAAAATTTTCGATCACAATCATAAACTTCGCCATTGCAATGTGATGACCAGCAAGTAAAGTGCCCTTCAGCCTCTTATTTAAGCTATAACTCTGCGAACCATTTAATGGCTGGGTTCATTTTGGGAAAAGCCATTTGCTCATATCATTTAAAATTAATTGAAAATATTTGTTCAATACATTTCCGAAATTGTAAGTCAGTATAAACTCTTTACCACTAATGGAAAGTTACTCTCCAAATGTATTTAAGCGTTACTTATTCATTACACTTTAAATAAAATAAAAACTTCCATTATACTTCCGAATATTCAATATGTGACTTTACTATAGACTTGAAGAACAATGTTTGCTAGGCGCCCAATGATGGGGATGAAATGCCTATTTAATTGATGTGATATCTCCGATGTCTCTTCGCTGTGAACAATGCTTATATGCGTACAACTTTTATTATCCTTTTTCTTGATTTTTATGGAGACGGTACATAAAAAAACGTTTCAACGCTTAATATTCCAATAAATCTTGATTTTATTCTATTTAAATATCATTTTCTCCACACACAAATACACACACATCCTCTAAGCGGACACGAATTGTAAGGGAAAATGTTGGAGATATAATTAAAAAGTTACAGCTAAGCCCAATAAAAGCTACGCGCCTCTTGTGTGTGTGAGCTTAACTTTTTTTAAACTGTAATAAAACAGTTGATTATGGCGTCATTAACGCAAGTCTAAGCACGCTAGCGAAATACCCTGAAAAAATAATCAAATTAATTTTTTATGTATAAAGTTTGCATTTTACCAATAAGCGCGAACTCATCATAAACGCTTAGCCTTGGAAGCAGCGTGAAGCTTAACGATGGCGCAGGCGACGCTAAGGGTGTTTAAGAGGGCGTTGCCTACTGTCGGGGATATTCAAATTCGAAATTCAATTGAAAGTCAAATCAAAACAAAACAAACGAAATCCCGTGATTGACAGCATTTCAACAGATAATGAGCACTTTGCAACAAGGTCAAACGAATAGACAGAGAGTGATAGAAAGCGAGCTCGAGATAAGTGAGATGAGCATGAGATACAACAGGATGTGTCAGCACAGCCATCAGCATGGGTATATATGACACGGTGTCTGTACGTCTACGTGGACAGCTGCAAAGTCACTTGATGAAATTATTTTCTTTTGTGGCATAGAATGACAAAGGTGCTGGAGAGATAGACAGATAGTCAGAGTGAGTGAGTGAGAGAGAGAAAAAGAGAGAGAGAGAGAGAATGAGTGTCAATTCACAGACGGCTCTGGCGGAGTAAAGTGTACATTGACCGGTGTCCATGACGGAAGCCATGACGTGCAACAATGCTGACCCAGCAGAGATGCTGCAGCACTATTCCCGCTGCTCTCGATTGCGAGCACTATTGATTTCAGTTCCAGTTTATTTAATGCCAATCTACGCCATTTGAGCCTGCCACGTAGCCAATTTGCAGATAGGCATCGCCGATATCAACAGAAATTGGCTTGCTTAGCCGCCTCAGGTGAGCTTTAACAACGGCAACTTGAGCCCCAGGCTCAGCTCCACTTAAAGTGTTCAAGCAGGCGTGCACTGAGTGGTGGGGGGGCGGGCCATCATTCACTTACATACATGATTCATTTGTTAATCACCAGCTGTCGGATGAGCGCGCACATCTACACGAAAACAATCATCGCAAGTCAAGAGAAATCGTTATATATATATCGAGATACATATATATATATATATATATATATATATATATACATATATATATACATATATATATATATATATATATATATATATATATATATATATATATATATATATATATATATATATATATATATATATATATAAATATATAGAGAAAACAAATACTTATTTATATAAAGCGCTAAATACGCATTTGATTGATGCGACACTTGCTCAAGGGCCTCTCATTAGGTTTATTGCCCAGTGTCTGCCACACACACGATATCGCCAGCCATTCGTACAGCGGCTCTTAAGACTTTGAAGCTGGGCCTCTAATCAATCAATCAGTGTTTATGCTTTGCCTCAGCACAATGGCTGCGCAAAGAATGGGAAAAAACGAATGAAGACGACGCATAATGAACAAAGCGAAAAAGGAAACTTGGCGAAACAATTGCTTCGGTTGCTGCGTCGTTTGGCGAATGTCCCCAGGCAAATTCGGAATTCCAATCCAAATACGGAATACTATAATCGGTTCCATGCCGCTGGTTATCCGAGCACCAGAAGCGCTGCGAAACAAAGGCAACCAGCAGCAGGCACCGAAAATTTTTCGTCTAAGTTTGCTTTGCTTTGTGCGGCGCTGGCGTTTTTACAACTTCCGTTTCTGGGACAGAGTTCATCACAGGTTCTAAGCGGGGCAAAGGCAAGATGCCTGATTGCCAATGAAGGATTAATGCGTCGGTTGCTCCTGTTGCTGGTGCTGCTGGTGATTCAGAGCGCTTTGATTGCAGCAGCGTGACGCTGCAGGCGACAGTCACCGGGGCCCTGCGGAAGCATTGTGTAATGACACAAAGGATTGCAAATTGCCAAGGCACTTCCTGGTAGGACATTGATTTTGGTTCCTTCATCTTTTCTTTTTTTTTTTGGGTTTGAAAGAAGTGTCAGTTTTGAGTGCAGGTCGTAACCACTGCCGGTTGAGTTGGTCAGCAAGCATGACCGCAATCGGATCTCAAAATGTGGAATTATTTATGCATTGCAGACTAATAAGTTATTGCCGTCCTTCTCAAATGTTAGAGCAGTCCTCACTTACCGCAGCCACTTGCTCAGTATTTAATCAAGTACTAAACGCGGTTTGCCATTTGTAGTCGCAACTCACTCTTGTGCCGTCAAACTATTTCCCTAAATGCCTGTGGCAGAGGCGGCCGGAAGTGGTGCAAATTTTGCTTGTGATACAAATGATTGTTCTCACTGCTGCTACCTAAAGATGCGATTTGCATTGATATCCGAAACCTCATCGTTGCTTCAATTTTCGAACTGAATTTATTTTTAGTTCTATCAGTTACAGCACAGCCTTGCCGAACTTTATATATTCCTTATCAGAATCAAGAACTAAGTCGACTTATAATTCCGTGGAACTATGCTCGCTTACGTAGTAATAGGCTTTAAGACTTTTGGGGTTCTGACAAACGGGAATAAGACAGTATGTATCTTTCCTTTATCAAAATAGTTTAGCTCTTACATTAAACATATTGAATTTATCGCAACAGCTTAAGGCGTCCCGAATGGTCCTTGAAACTTGTCGCTTACTCAACATTCGCAGCAGTGAGCAGTGAGGGAAAGTGCATTATGGTAAATGATTGAGATAGTTAATGCAATGAATCGTGAAGTATAGAATGTTGTATACTCAAGTAGATAAAGAAAAATGCTGCTCATTGTATTGCAAACTTTACCGCAAGTTATTATAACAGAAGAAGGGTAGAAAAAAGGGGCTCAAATGAGTTGACATTTTGAAAGCCAAAAAGTTTGCAAACCCACGCAGAGATACGAATTGAGGGACAGCAGGAATGGGAGAGAGAGAGAGAGAAAGAGTAAAAGATAGTCGAAAAAGAAGAAAGAGCCGAGAGTGGGACGTAAGCCATTTGAAGTTTGTATTAGTTAGTGGCTGGCAATGCTAAAGTCCAACGTCCAACGTCCAACGTCCAACGTCCAACGTCCGCACGGCTTGAGGCTTGGCTGAGGCAAACACGGAAAATGCATTTGCAACTCGAACTGTGAACCTCGAAACCGATAAATCACACAGTGAAAAACGGGCATTAGTACGTTTTGAACAAAAGAAACTTAAAGGATTCAAGCTAACAGTCCGCCGCGACGTCTGCCGGACCAAAAGGCAATGACGAAGCCCAGACGACGCCGGGGAACTGTTTGCATTTGGCGCTGTCCACTGCTATTTATGAAAATAGTTTTTGGAGCAAGTTGCTACCTCACCCTGCAGTCGTCTCCCTTCCCCATCGGCTGTGTGCTTGTGTGCTTTGTGAAACTTTTCTAACCACTGAAAAGTTGTGCAAATTGTGGCTGAACAATGGACGGCAGTGTTGTGATTTCTCGGCTCTAATTTCAATGATTTAAGCTATGTTGCTGGCGTGTGCCACAGCAAGCTAATCAGCGCCGTTTCTCAGATTATCAGTTGAAAATTGAATCTCGAATGAAATGAACAATATACGGATATTGCATTATTATAATCACGCTCGTGGCACATTTCCAGTTTCAGTTTTCACGTCAAATGCAGTTTCACTGGAAATAACATTTCAAACCTTTGGCTTTTCTTTTACCTGCTTGTCTACGTTTCTCTATAGCTTCACATTTATTAATATGCGGCTTTGTGTTTTCATCGCAGACAGCCACCAACCTTCTTAGCATTTAACCAACCGGAAAAGTTGCAGTTTTTGCTTTTCGTTTCTGTGGATATTTGTTTACATCGCCCGCAGGGCCGAAACTTTGTGCGTGTGTCGTGACTGGCTCAATTTAGTTTAACTTAAATAATTAATTATTTGCCGTTGCCTGAGTTATGAAATGCGCAATTAGGCGTATTTAATATTTAATTAAGGGCTTACAGCAATCCAGCAACAGCGGCAGCCCAAGAGGGGAAGCCAAATAAAACGCGTGCCCTGGTGAGCACGCAAACACACGAGAGGATATGCTGCTGGGCTGAGTGGGTGACTCGATGCGAGGCGACTGGATTAAGTGGTAGCTTAAGCAAAAAAAAAGAAAAAGACCTCTGGGTTTGGCTGGCTGAAAAGGCATCCAAAGTTCGCCAGGGAATAAGTGACTGAAATATTGCCGGACAGTCGGCGTTCGACGGTGCGTATACGTGGTCTGTAGAGATACGCACGCAATATGAAGAGATGTGGAGTGGCGTGAGCCTGAGGCGGCAGATTGATAAGGGCCCACTATGTAATGAGCTGCCCATGAATTAAAAGATGTAGCGAATGATTGATAAGTAATAGTAGGCTGTCCTGAATGAACGATTGGGTGCACATTACAGATGGCGCGAGGCAATTAAACTGAATGAGGACTTTTTTAAATATTATAGAGACTAAAACAACTGATTCGACTCAAACATATTTTGTACCAGCTGATTCCGTACCACTGAGCGGGAATATTAATTCGTTAAAAAAAGTTACAGCTGAGTAGCTTTTGTCATTTATTCCAAAGGATCAATTTGTAGCTGGTACACAATATGTTTTTTTACTGCGACAGGCATTCAATTGGCTGTTAGGCAGCACTACTTAGCAATATACTTTCAGCTGTTAAGCATGCCACAGATCCCATGTGGATAGCGCAACAACAAGAGGCATTGCCTAAAAAACTGATAATTTGCTGCTGCCTTAACAGGCCGATGTCTCCCCGGCCAAGATACACTTGAGCGATTTTTATTTTACACTCATTAAAAGATAAACGAGACAAGCTAATGACATTTGGGCTTAATAGTGAGGGCTGGGGTGGCGCGTGGAATAGGCAAGTGATGAAATGCGATGGCGGCAATGAACTGAAAAGAAAATGGCGGCGCGTCGCCAAGACAAACCATAAAATGAAAGAAGCCTTACCCAGCCAAGGGTAATGAGAGGAACGGAGATGGAGAGAGCGCAAAGAAAGAAGAACGTGAATGGCAGGAGGCAGACAAGCGCTGGGCGTGGCCAAATATACGAGCCTGGCCTAGAAAAGGGCACAGCAGATAAGAGTCGTTTATGATGCCAACGTGCCATACGACGCTTTCGAAGCCATCGTACATTCTCAACACACGCTCGCACACACGCACACTGATACATAGGCACGGTGTGGGGTGGGGGCGGTGGTGGGAGGCATTTCTGCATGCCGCAAGACAAATGCAAATCCCTGGGTAATTAGGAGTTGTGTTCATGTCGTCGTGGTAATAGTTTTATGTTGCCACATTGTTGGCGACACGATGCGTGGTAGCAGCCAAAGCGAAAACAAAGACGACGCCAACAATAACAACAATGTTGACTGAGATTGAAGCGTGCCCTTGCCATTTTGGGGTTAATGTTTGTCTTTGCTGTCGCTAGCGTGACATGCAGAGCTTCTGAATAGTTAGCAGCGACTGCAGCTACGAGAGCTAACCTCCCAACGCAACTATACCCTGGCAGCTAATTCGAAGCCCGTTTTCAGAATCTCTGTTCTTTTGTAATTCTCCATCTCCATCTGCACTGCTGCTGGCTCTCATCAACTGGCTGCATTTAATTTAATTTGCCGACGATATTCTCACTAATTAGCGCGTTTCTTAATTTCATTTTCTCTAATTTATCGCTGAGCTGAGAAATACATGTGGGAAATGGCATTTTTTTCCCTTTGTGAACTGCGATGAGTTGCTTGAGGAGTGGAGGGTGGTCTCAGTTGGCTTTATCTCGCCGACTTAAACTGAAGTTATGTTTCTGCATTTGGCATATTTATTAAAGCAAAACTTTTGCGGCGGCTACATGGCCAAGGAAACAAGGATACATTTTAACAAGGATAAAATTATACATATTTATTTTATTACAAATTTATGATTTTGTTTTTCTGCCGCTGTTTGTGCTCCGGTATAATAGAAAACGGAAGCGGAAGCGTGAAATGAGCTTTTTGCATAAACAGCATGGCACACACACATACACACACACACACACACACTCAGACAATATGCAGACATACACACACGCATACACACTGACAACACACACTCACTCGCGTAGCCCTTGCAGGTGGCAGCTCTTTGGCTGTGCTGTTGCTGTAGCTATGGCATTTTATGACACGAAACTCATAACTTTTGGGCGCTGCTTATTTTGCTCATAGTTTGCCACATAAATTCACTGACAAGTCGCTGGCGTCGTTGCCGTCATTGCAATTCTTCTTCTTGTTCTCACTGCTTTTATTGTTGTGGTTGTTCCAAGCGGTGCAGTAAATAAAGTGCAGCAGCCTCGCAGGCGCAGCATCAGGCACAAGATAAAGTGCCAGTTGAAACTTGCGGTTGCCATTTTCTCATCTCTGTGTTTTCTTCTTTTTTATTATCATTTTTGGGTTTATTTTTTTCAAGCTAAGGCCATGCTCATTTTCAAAGTTGTGTCTCGCTACGAATCTCTTCATTCGGCTGCGGGCTGATACACTCAAAGAGACGGCTCGAGCCTCATTAATGACCCGAAATGCAACTATGCTGAGCTTCTACCCAAGCGACTTATTGGTAAAAGTTTGCAGTGCGATGCGCTAATTGTTGTTGTTGTTTCTCATTTGGCATATCAGGTGATTAAAATTGTCGAGGCTTCGGCGGCGGCGGCTCTTAACTTGGCTTAATGTTAACGCTTTTTATGCGCCGTCTTTGTTATAATTTATAGCAAGAAATAATGCGCCATTAAAACTTTGCAAGCCAATGGCAAGGCAAGCGGAAAGCGGAAAGCGGAAAGCGAAAAGCGAAAAGATGCCCGACTCTTCCTCCGATTCCAAGTGGCGTCCGGGCAAAGCTGGGAGAAGTCGCAGCTGCCTCAACTCAACTTTGCATGCACGTGTTGAAAACGCCAGCGATACAAATCTAAGTCAAACTTGCGGCGGGGGCCGGTGGCAGCCGACTGTGGACGATGGTGGGGCAGCAGGGACGGCTTGTGGCATGTAGGGCAGCTCAAAATGAAATCAACGCTGGCAGATAAAAATCGTTTGCGTTGCAAGCTCGTTAATACATTTTTGATGAGACACAACAAGTGGCAAACACTTGGCCGGCCCAGGCCAGGCCAGCGGGCAGGGCAATGGGGCAGGGCAAGTTATGAGCAAACTTCTGCCTCACACACTCTCTCACACACACACACACTGACACACTTTTGGCCGCTTGCGCTGTTTGCCGTTGCTTTTGAAATGCCGTTGCCACTGCCGTTGCCTACATAAATCAAAGCAGAAAACTAAAAGGCAGCCACAGGCAGCCACGGGCAGTACAGCAGCAGCCAAGCTGACAGGCTACCAACGGCAGCGGCTGCGGCAGGTGCAGGCTGTATACGGCAGCAGCAACTACAGTTAAATATGTTGTAACAAATAAAGTACAGCAGTTGGCCAAAAGGGATCGGCTTAGTAGTGCAAGGGTGGGGCAACAGTCCACTGCTGCTACTCGTCAGCTCATTCATATTTATGGCATTTTTGCATTCGGCCGACATCATTTCGTAATGTAATGTGAAGACCAGTTACAGAGTGCTATCCCCTCCAGCTTCAGCGCAACTTTCTACCCCATGCCACAAGCACTCCCATTTGGCCAGTAGACTAACTGAAATCAAGGCAATTGGCATGTTGCTCATACGCAGCGTTAGCCCAGGGCCTGCTGACTGGGCTTGGTGGCGGGGGCTTGGGGCTTGGGGCTTGGGGCTGGGGCGCTATGGGTTTGACTTTGGGTTTGCTGGCTTTATGTTTTGGTCATTTATGAAGCTCATAAATTTCATAAAAATTTCTTCGTTGCCTTCTTTGGCGAAAATTACTCGCAAAAAAAGGAATTGTCTAATAAACTTTGCAATAAATTCAAGCATAAATTTTTGTACACAGCGTCGCAGTCGAACTTCAAGCGCTAAAACTATGCCAACAAAAGCCATTAATTCCAGTCAGCTGAAATGAAGTAAAGTGTCAGTTCGCAAACTGAGAAGACTGAGCAGATGGAGCAGAGGGAGCAGAGGGAGCGAAGTGGGCAATCGGCCCGCCAGCAGCGGAAATTAAATGCTGTAGCATTCTTCTCCTCCTGCTACTGTTGTTGTTGTTGTTGTTGTTGTTGTTGACGTCGCTGTTGTTGTTGGTATTGTTGGTTTTGCTTCCTTGCCCGATGGCGGACTCATAATTAGATGATTTAAAGTTATCGTGAAAGTTGCGATGCTTGCACCTGGCAGGTGGACCAGCAGCAGCCTTTTCCTCTGCACTGGCTGCTCGCTTTGCCAAATGTCTTTCGGAGCTTAATTGCAAAGTTTTGTGCTGAATGTGGCCAAATTGATTTTGTTGAACTTTGGTGCATAAATTATGTGATTTTTAAACAGGTAAGGCTTGGTGGCTGAGGCACTCGCTGGATATAACGTGCGCAGCATTCGCTCGTTACCCAAAAACCTTTAACGACGCTCGTCCACACAAACATACATATATAAATAATTTTAAATTAATGAAATTCACTTTGGAACGCCATAGCTTTGCCGCGAGCTCAAAGTGACTGAGAACATGAACCGCCCAGGACCAAGCAGGATAGGGCAGGATAATGAGCACACACGGGGCTGATGATCCCTTTCACGCTGTCTGTAAGTATACTTATAAATATATATATATATATATATATATATATATATATATATATATATATATATATATATATATATATGTGTGTGTGTATGTTGGTCTATGTTTGCCTGTATGCAGAATGGATTAAAAAACTTTTGATTAACCTTATCAAAAGCAAAAGCAATGTAAACATCGCACAGACCCAGCAATCAGGACAGCGCCGACAAGGATGCGTGCTGCAAGCAGCAAAAAGTCTCATGCAAGTTGTTAAAAGAAAATAAGTAACTTTTTGACAGGCTGCTCCCGCCGCCGCCTCTGCTGCTGCTGCTCGTGCTCAGCACAAAACTCACACGAGCTAAACTGGCAGCCTAAATGTTTGCCTGTTGTTGCTGTTGCTGCTATTATTGTTGATTTTGTTGCTGTTGTGCTTCTCCTTCTTCTTCTTCTTCTTCTTCGACTTCTTCTTGCTCTTTTCATAAAGCAAAGCATATCACAAAGTTTATATTTTGAACAGGGCAACTCACTTAGCCTTTTGCAGGGCACCCGAATGGCAAATAAATTAAAATAAATACAAGAGGCCAGCACAATAACTCGCTTCAAATCTGATGAAGTACAAAGTATTCATAGATGATAAATTGTTTCTAAAGATTTCAAAGTTTGCTATACGTGCAGAAGCTGCCTATAGGGCCTTGTTGAGTTCCAAATATATTCCTTACAGTTTGATAAGGCTCTGAAATTCAGCAAAATATAATCATTATCTTCTTTATGTCATTTTCATGTATTCATTCAATTTTCCGCCCTTGCATGCTTCCCTAACCATTTGAAATTATTTAACAATTCCCTTCATTAATTTTTTTACGAGCCTGGCTAAGCCTTATTTGGGGCTTTATCACTTTCGAATTCAAATATACCCTCATCGACAGCTATATTTCGCTATGCCCTGTATTCTTCAAATGTGATCATGTGAGTCTGACTACACTCTTCAATCATGTACGTGCCTAGATTACTTTCTGTGAACAGAAAAGGACTTCATATACTAGAATTTATACTTAAAACTTCGTTAATTGTTAGTGCTTAGTATACACAGAAGTTTGATTCTTTTCTGTCAAGAAACTTTAAAAACAGGATCTACCTCTTCTTCTTAAGACCCACATACACAGGGTATGTGTCAGTGATACAGTCGCGACAAGCCACATACTTGATTTTTTCAAATTTGAGTCCTGTTTCACTTTTGAGTGCAGTAAAGCCACAATTTGGCAGCCCCAGACACACACACACACACACACACACACACTTACAGCCACACTCAGTTACACGCGGATGACTCTCAAGTGTCGCACCTTTTACGCATTTACGATTTTTAATAGGATTTGTGGAAACGAAAATAAAAGGCAACGCCGCTGCGTCACGTTTGCACAGTTAAATGTGCTTATCGCTGGGGCGTCGCACTTCAATCAGTCAACTTGAAGGGTCGGGAGCGTGGCCAAAGGAGCAACGATTCTGCTCACTGTTTGCTTTTACAGAATTAACATGTCACATTTGACGAGCGCGACTCATTCTCCCTCCTACTCTTTTTCTCTCTTTCTGTCGGTCTCTCTCTCTCTCTCTTTCTCTCCTCTCAATGATTGTGTGTCTGCCGCAGTTGTGCGCCATTTTTCCCTGATTGCCAAATGAGCATTACTTGATTACCCGCAATTGCTTTTGTTGTAGGTATTTTGTGGCACAGACAGTGCACGCATACGCTAACTCTTACACAGAGCGCCTAATTGCCGCGTATGCGACATAAAAACCCTGATTTTTAACTTGGCGCTGGTTGCGCTGCTTTCAACATACTTGACATTACTGCGACTGCGACTATGACTGCGGCTACGGCTGCGACTGCGGCTGCGGCTGCGACTGCGACTACGGAAATTTTAGGTCAAAATGCTCTGAAGAAAAAAACAAAAATATGGAAACTACATAATACTTTAAAAATGCTGTGTGTGCATGTGTGTGAGCACACTTGTACATAAATGCTGCAACAGCTAGCAGTAGTTTTGTGCTGCATTTAATTACATTCGCCAAGTGGGTGGGACTCAAGGGGTTCGCAGAGTGAGGCTGGGGCGTACGAGAAATATGGCGCTCGGCCTCGGTCGCCGCCAGTTGCATGTTGCTTTGTGCCAGCCAAAAACTCAAGCGCAACGCATTTCATTAACACAGCGCAACTTCAGCAAAACAATCGCAAGACAAATACATTCACACACAAAAACATACACACACACACACACACGCACACACAGATACGCACACACATGCTGCGTATAGCTGTAGAGAAATTCATTTTTTGCCTTTCTCTGCTTGTCGCCAAACATTTAGCGATTCAGGCAACAGCCAGGCATCTGGGCAAGCACTTCACCCGTAAGCCAAATGTTGCCGGGCACACACACACATACATACATATATATATATATATATATATACATATATATATATATATATATATATATATATATATATATATATATATATATATAAATGTGAACACACACATTGCTGACGACCTCAATTTGCAGCCCATAAACATTTGTGCGCAGAGCAGAAAAAATGTGAAAATACCCCAAAAATCGGTTTATATTGTGCAACGCATTGACCGGTTTCCTTTTCTATTTTTTAGAAAAATAAATTTTAAGCAAATTTGTTCAATTAAAATATGCAAATATAAACAAAAGCAGTTAAGCTTAACAATAACTAAAACGGAGTCGAGCAACAATAATTGAGGGTTTGTGCATGATTTAAGAACCGACTAATTGGCACACCAAATTGTTTTATGGCTCAATTTTTAAAGTATTATACTTCAAGGATATTTAAAAGCTCAGAAATTATTAGGAAACTCTGTTAAAGAAAATCTATTAGAGAACAATTTTAAGCAGAACGAATACTTAAGCCAGCCTAACCACATTTGCCTGTATATTTGGAAGAATGTTCATAAATCTTCAAATAAATATTTTCATTATTATAATTTACGTTTTGCAATATAAGAGCTAAACACTTCAAATTCGGGATAGGGATTCGAAGCACCTACATAGTTTCCGAACATTTTCCTTATTGCATACCAAAGTCATGTAATCTCATTACATTTAATGCCTCGAGCTCAAGTGCATGCTAAAATTTGGTTGTCATAGTTTAATCCTGGAATTCCCAAAATATGAAAAGACGATAATAAAGATTAAATAACTTATTTCGCAGACTATGGACCTACATCAAGATGAAGCGACTCAATGCCCAATGCTTTTTCTTTTCCATAAAATTAAGGTTGAATAAATTAAGTGTTTACTGTTTTTAAATCTGAAAGCAAAAGAGAAGTTATAAAAACTAAATTAAGTAACTTTTGCAACAGAGAAACATATGATTGATTAATTGTTAGGTTAGGCTATTTTCGCCTCCTCGCTAGACAGTTACAAATAATAAATAAATTTTTACTGAATGAGTGCCCAGTTGAGATACTCTCAGTTCAGCGTGTTTACTTATGTAATAGCCTAGCTTAAGCTGACTTTTTATATTCAGTGCAATTTCCACAGTTGAAGCTTAAAAAGCATACGTGCTTTATTTATAACTTGCTATCTGCACTTTGCTGCGTAGAGGCAAAGGGAATTAAGATTTCCAATTCAGTGAATATTTTAATAAATATTTAGTATATTCTACTTGCATACTAGAAACTTTATATATATATATATATATATATATATATATATATGCTTTAAGTAAGAAGACTTATTTTATTTTCATTTTGGGGAAGGAATGCGAGGCTGCTGTAATGACGTCGTCAGGGGCACCAACATTATTGACGTTGTCCGAACAAGAGGCCAGGCCTCGTGCGCACTGTGAGGCAGCTTGTTTACAAAAGTACGATTACATACATTAATGTGTATATATGTTATATGTGTGTACATATTTATATATTTATAGAGATACTACTTTGCTGTACATGTGCTATCTTCGACACACGCAGACAGAAAGCGGCAGCAGGCGAGTCAATACGCTGTCTTAATTGCTTACAAGCTCTTTTTGTTGTTGTCAACGGACATGTTTATCGTTTAAAGTGGAAAGCCTGACCCCAACTGACCCAGCAGCCGGTCGATCGACCCTCCGACTGACTAACCGACTGACAATGGACATCGTTTTTCGGCCCCGCTCTGTCGGCATTGATTCTTATGGGGCTCTGCATTCTCTCATTCCTTTACGGGCATACACACGCCCATTTTATGACATTTTTAATTACTTATTTTGTCCCAGTCTGTGGGTGTGAGTGGAGTAGACGAATAAACAAATTCTGTCGCAAGTTCTGTGGGTTTTAGTGTATGTGTGTGTTTGGGTTTGAGGGAGGCGCTCTCTATAGATTTATAGAAACAGTTTTATCCATGTTGGGTACATACACTTGCGAAAATATGGCTTCGTTTATAGGCAAATAAAATAATGAAAATTGCGATACGAGAATGGTCTTAGCAGCAACAGCAGAGCCAGCAACGGAATCATCACCACGAGTCCTTTGTTTGTCTTTTATTAGGATAGTAAAAGACTTTATTGTTGCTGTGCCTGCTGCTGTTCGTGGCTGAAAATGTTGTCCGGCCTGTCGGCCAGTCGGTTGGCCAGTCAGACAGGCAGCCACTTGACCAGGCCCAGTACAATGACGAGAATGACTATGGCGTTACTGTGGCTCCTTTTGCTCTAGTTGCTGTTGTTGTTGTTGTTTTGACCTTTTGTCCATCAGCTTGGCCGCTGGGCCACTGGGGCGGTGCCCTAGCAAATTTTTATATAGTTTACCATATTGCTTTGGCATTGTTGTTGCTGTTGCTGCTGTTGCTATTGCCGCTGCCTCTTGCTGCAAATACTTTTTGGGGGAACGAGGGCAAAAAGCAAACTCTAAGCATGGCATAATTTGGAAGGCAACCGCAGTCCGGCTGAGGGGCTTTGAGGACAGGACAAACAAGTGCTACCAGCTCTGTAACTCAATTCCATCTCTCTCTCTCTCTATTGGCCATGCTGATGTCAAAATTGACATATGCAATTCGGGGCTTGCTCGCATTTTGATTGTCTTCATTTAGTTAAGTTTTATGCTGATTTACTTAGGCCGCATACGAAAGGACAGGCATTTACGACATTTTAACGCTTGAGTGATAAAATCTGAACACGTGATATATAAACCCTTAGTCAGGCAATAAACCAAGCTCACAATGGACCACAAAATAGCCAAAAACTCTTTGTGGAAATTCATTGAATTTCGCTTTGTCCAACTTCGTGTCTTCAACATATCTTTGATGATTCTGCTATTCAATTTACAATTTTCGATGGCCAATGAATCGGGTCGTTGCGGCTCAAATTTTGGTGATTGAAATTAATTTCAAAGACCGTTTCTCACTGCCAGGATGACGTTGGCGTCAGAAGCAAAAGGTTCATCAGATTGTCTTTTGCGCCACGTTGGCCGGGCAGCCAGTCAGCCAGCTGCCGCTTGTCTAATGAATATTTAAAATCCTGCACGGCCCACAGCGCATACACACACTCACACACAGATGCACACACACACACACACACATGTACAAAGAAAGAACTCTCATGCTGGTTGCTCTGGCAGCGCATAATATAAAATTTACAAGTATATTGAATGTAAAATTTATTTAAATAACCCAAAATCGCTGATGCTTAAATAAATCCAGTTTAAATGCGGATTTTATTCTAGGTGAGCAGAGCGTCTATTCAATACGTATGCAATGTCTGAGTCTAATTCACTTGAATGCCATTTCTGTTTGAAGAGAAGATATGGAGTGGAATGTGTAATATATTTTATGCAGATTGACCGCAGCTTGGCTTTAAAGCAGTTAAATATGTTTGATTGCGCGCATACGGCACATTGTAGTCGGTAAGCGTGCTGGGTAGACAAGGCCAACAATCACGCTGCCAACACTGATGCCGACATCAGCCCAAACCAACCAAACCCATCAAAATTCGCATCAACAATGTAGCAAAGTTTCCAGCACAAGCGACGCCACAGCCAGCGTCGACCGCAGCGGGTTTCAGCATTGAAATAGCAGAAATTTTGATTTTACGACCTTGTTGCCGTCATTAACGTTATTTTATGATTACGCTGATACGACCTCAAAATATTTTGGCGCAGCTTCCCTTAGCCCAGCGACTTGCACTGACTTAGTATGGACCGTCATGGGACGGATCCCATCCTCCGTCAAGTTATGATTCTCGGAAGTATAAGTAAAAAACCAATAAATGTTAATGAAAATACAAGAGACAAAGTTTAGTTTTTGCCAGCCCCACCCAGCCACCTTTCCTGCTTGAGCGGCGTGTGTGAGCCTACTCTGCCGCAGACGCCATGTAGGAGTTCCTGTTTCCTCTTCCTGTGCGATTATGTGATTGTGTGCATGGCATCGAACATAAGCTGATAATATTATTGCGCTATTAATGGGCTCAGGTTTTTATGGGACTTTTAATCGCTTTTGCTACAGTTGGCAAAGTTGCAACTATAACTTGACACACACAAAGGAATCGAAAAGAATGTTGCGTGTGAATATCCTCGATTCGTTGGCTCCTTCTCTCTCTCTCTCTCTCTCTCTCTCTTCTCCAGAATTTCCTTTCAATCTCGCTTCTGCTTTTCTTTTGTGTGGTAAACAGTCAATGCAACATTTAGTTGCGGCCAAAGGCAAAAACTAATTGCAAAGCCAAACGCACTGCCAACAATTGTGGCTGCGGCAAGGTGTGCGCCGCAAGCGGAAAAGCAATTTAGCAAATTCTTTGTCGTTTGGCAAATAGAAAAGCTAACAGCTAGTGGCTGCCTTCGACTCCTTCTACTGTCTGCTGCAAAATCAATTTTAATGACACGATGGAAAGAAGCAAAGCGCTAAATATATACATATATACATATTTATAATATATATATACATATATACTTATTTATATATATATAAATATATATAGAAAATCGCTTGAATGGGAAAGATCTCAAGCGAAGGCGACAAACTTCAATGGCATGCCGATTAAAAGGGTGCCCAAGCTTTAAGAGCAATGCAATTGCTGAGCGGGGCGGCGATATACGCAGGCCGTCACTGCTGCTGTTGTGGTTTCGCCTACTAACAACTCGGCAAAGCTCAGAGAAACTCATGAAAATATTTAGATGATCAAACTCCAAATACCCTTAGTTAAATTGATTGAAAAAAGAATATTTTTAAAATTGAAAAATATGAATAAATTCATGTGTTGCTGAGAGTTTAGAGTCTCTGTCTCACTTTAATAGCGTCCTGTAAACTTCACCCCAGAATGCCTTTGCTGGGCAACACAGTCAATATAAAGGGTATTGTGCTCCCCCACATCGTTTGTGCTGCATCGCACAAAAGGTGTAATGAAGGAGCAGGCAGAAAAAGGTATTCCTTTGTCGTTTTGGCTCAGAAGCCAGTGTTGGCTTGTCGCAATTAACGTTCGCGGAAATTCCTGACAGTCAAGCAGGCAGCAGCCAACAGCCAACAGCCAGCAGCCAGCAGTGAGCAGCCAACAGCCAACGGCAACGACAACGACGGCAGCAGGCGGTGGGCAGCGAGCCAAGCAACGCGCTGGTGCGTAAATAGCACGGAAGTCGTTGGGCCCACGCGGCGCATACGTGCTTTAAACAAGAGAGACTTTAGTGAGCAAAGTGACCTTCTCTGTGGGAGTGTGTCAACTACTTGTGTCGCATGTTGCATGTTGTGTGTTGCATGTTGAGCGTTGCATGTTGCATGTGGCATGTGGCATGTGGCGTATGCTTGGCAAAGTGCACTTGGCTTAGCATGGCTTCACGTCGTCCCCTGGCTGCATTTAGCGGCATTTTCCTCTTATTTTTGTTTGTTTTTTGTTTGCTGTGACAATTGGCGGCCTACTTGTCGTTGGCATGCCATATGCCAGCCGTACACAAAACAATTGCTGCCATTACAGTTTGTAATTTGGTAATCAGCCATACGAATCTGCATAATAGCAATTGGAGCAGCAGCAGCAGCGGCAGAAGCAGTAAAAGTGCCGTCTAGGTAAACCGGGCAAGAAAAGTTGCCAACTTTTAATTGAAGTGAAAACGACGATAACGACAGCATTGTTGGCATTGCTCTAGCTTTGTTGCCAGCCCAAGGGGCTCGGTATGAGGACTCCACATGGGAGGGGCCTTAACACACACTTACACATTCACACACAAGCACACACACACATGGCAGAGGAACAGGCACAGGCACACATGTCGTCATGGTGTGCGCCATTGCAAAAACAGTTGCGGAATTGCTTTTTAAGCCCACAGCGCGTAGCATAAAAAGCAGCAGACCCGTACTCTAGGGTCTCTGGGATTGAGTTGGATTGCTCTGTGCGGGCACTGGGACTGAGTTGAGGGCTAAGCCCTTAAAACGCAAAACTTTTGAGCTGCTTAAAGTTAGGGCCTGTGCGTATTTGCCACTGTGGTGTGCTGGCCCTAGCACACACACACACACACAGCCTCACACAGATGAAAGCGTGCATACATGCATCATTTAGATCGTATTGGCCAATGTGCACTGTTCTGCTTGTCCAGGGGCGTTCCCAACCTGTTGCCAGGCGAAGGCATCCTCTGGGCTTGCTATCAAAAGTGCGCTGCGATAGCGCAGCAAACGTGTCGGCACACGACCTTGGCGTGAGCGAGCCTGGCCAGACCTGGTTGCTAATGCTGGTGAAGCAGATTTATAATGGGTGAGGGCGGCAGGGCATTGTTTGCATTGCAGCACGCAAATATGTCGCCTGCCCCAGCTGTGGCCGTGGCACGCTCCGGCGTGCGATATGCGAGACATTGCCTTGAAGAACCTGCCTGAGAGTGCCAGACGGCTTGCCTGCCAGCCAGGCTTTGATTTATTGATTTTAGCCTCGGTAGCACAGCATACAAAATGAGACAATATTTGCCGGGCTCCGCTCAGGTCACATATGGCTGCCACTAGCCACCAAGACGGAGGAGCACAGTATCCAGTGTCAACTGCTGTTTAATAAGCCACCGCACTTAAAATATGCCAGAAAAGTGGGAAGTGGACTGCAGCTGCTGGCCACGTCTATACCACTTTCTGCTCCCTCTTCCCCATGCAGCAAATGGCGCAAGTTCAATTAAATCAAAGCCGGAGCATATTTCTTACCCGTTAGACAGTTCCGGCGCCAGACGCCGGCTGCTGGCGGCAAAGTCTGCAAGTAAAGATGGGAGGACAAATTAAATTAAGCTTAAAGCGCAAGTAAACTTAAAAAGAAAAATGAAATTCCAGTCAGAAAGAAAAAAACTTATATTACACATAGAAGGAATGCTATTGAATTGATGCTCCGAAGACGAGCAAAAACAAATTGCGGCCTTGCTCTGCTCAACTTTTAGATATCCTCACGGTTTCTATTTAAGTTTTCATGATGAGCAAGTAATTAAAGCCAAGCCTCAGATTGTTTGTCCGAATTTACTGATAAAAGATTAACTCAACACGCTCAAGAACAGTTTCGAGAAAGGCCTAAGAATATTGTTATTATATGGCTTTCACTCCCGTCATAAAACCCATCTTGCAGACCAACCGCAGCAACATTTGTTGTGTCTCATATATGTATGTATAAAATATGAAATTTATGCTAAGCAGTACAGGGTAACTCCCAGTCAGACCTTGAGCTTGCCCACTTGTTTTTCTTTTTAGTACATTTGTGCTCATTCTATATGTTCTTTTATATATCTCTGTATCTTCAATCCTCAACATATATCTCTTTTCATTTAGCTTCCCTTATTTCCACGATATGATATGAAACAATTACATACTTCATATTAATCATAATGTTATCTCTTTAGCTTAATCGAAGCTTTCCTAGGGCATAAACAAAGGCATTTAATAAATATTTCTGAATATATATTTAATAGACATCAATTGTCCTAGAGCATTATATAGCACAAATATACCCATTTTGGGCCATATCATGATTACAGAGAATAAGAAGCCACCGAAATGAGAAGTGGAAGCTGCAAAAGCGAATAGAATCCTGCCAACAGAGAGACGAAGCAAAAAACTGAGTGTACATATAAAAGAAATGAAATCCATGTGGGGGCGGCGGCAGGAATCGGCAGCAAAGGCAGCAGCCGCCTTTGCCAAGGAGAGCTGAGGCAGGCTAGGCCACGCCGGGCGAAAGATAAGTAAAAGACCAAAATTAAATTGGACATTTATCAAGAGATTTTTATTGATGCCCCGAGTGCCGGCCAGAGTAAACACAGACACCAACGCAAACACGCACGACGGGGCGTCGCAGCCGGCTGGAGACAAAGTCAAGTGGCAGGCACGACAAATGCGGCCAATTATCGTTTTGAGTGTAAAGTTTTATTGGCAAGCGGAAAGTTGATTTTATTTAAATGTTGCCACTGACGATGGCAGCAACGAATTGCTGTAAGACACGAAAGCATAAATTAGGGGCACTCCCCGGTCCCCTGTTGCCAGCCCCCCGCCAGTTGGCCAACTAATTACGTCCATTAGCGAAGCGAGGAAACAGCGGCAACAACAACAACAGCACAGTGAAAACAATTATAGCGCATTTAATCACCTGCTGAAATTGTAATTGTGTTGCATACTTTTCGGCGGCCACTGTACGCACGTACACACATACTTCTGTGCACAACTAATTACGCGGACAGCGCAGCAACAACAACTGCCAACTGGCCATAAAACAAAACCCCTCAACTCGGCGAGTGCAGAAATTCAGATGAAACATGAATTGTTGGCAACGCGATTTTGAATTTATTGCCTGAAATTAACTTTCACAAAATAATTCACATAACTCGGGGCGTGCCGAAGGGCAAGCCAAAGTGGCTTAGTAAAATAATTTATGGTTCGGCAAAATGCCCAATTGCCGCTACATATCCCCCACCCAAATTCTTTCGCTTTCTCTCTCTCTCTCCCTGTCTCTCTCTCTCTGTCTCTCTCTCTCTCTCTCTCTCTCTCTCTCTCTCTCTGTCTGTTTCTCTCTAGCCCTGTCTGTCCCGCTGTTTATACTCATTCTATCTATCTGGCTGCCAGCTTGTAAGTCCGTCCAAGCGCAGTCAAGTGCAAAAAACAAAGCAAATTAATTGCAAGTCAAAGCGAACCTTTGACTCTATGAGCACAACGCACCTTTACACACATAATCAGGCACAGATAGAGGCACGCACACGCATAAAGAATGTATACACGCACAATCACACTGACAAGTGCTGTAGCAATGCCTTTATCAATATATCCTTTTAAACCCAAGCTAGAGTCTAATCAAATGGGACAGCAGCTGCTTTTTCCGGGCAGCATTCGGGACTGCTGCTCACTGATGCGTGGCTAATATGCTTTTGGCCATAGACACGCCCCTTTGACCGGATAAATGCGTGTCTGGCAAGAGACTGAGCGCTGCTCACGGCCCGTTGCCCTGCCAAAAAGCAAGCCACTGAACCATTGGACGGCCGAATCAACAGCTGCCAAACGCTTGCCACGCAAATTTATATTATCGAGCACAATTTTCACGCGTTTTTGTCAACAAATTTCACATTCCATTAACCTGGCGCAACTTGCGGCAGAGATAGAGCATCACTTTGTGGCATTAATTGAGGATATCGATTCGATTCTAGCTGAAACCAAAGCTGGCACTCATAACTTACAAGTCCCACATCTTTTAAGGCCTCTGTTATTGTAAACTTCCCATTTCATATCTTGCTATGTGTCTGCCTGACACCTTTGACAGCTAAGCGTTTGTCTTTCGGTGAAGGTTTCCTAGCGGTGCAAATGACAAAAATTCAGAGGAAATGAAAATGAAATGCCCTTTCTTCACAGCGCATATTGGCAAAGTGGCTGCCGCAGTTACTCAGATATTAACTATTTCACAACAATCTTGTAAACGAATCTGTGCTATTTCAAAAGTGTACTTTAGACAAACAGAAGTTTCTTACGATCTTACAATACTGATGTTCAACGTTATTAAGAATAAATTAGAAGAACAAAGTTGCCAAGCTGTAGGAAAGAGCATCTGCCATGAAGTGAGCTTTGGATGATCAACGAAAGGCGTCAAAGCAGTGGCAACTGGGATTGCGGGAGACCCATTTGGGAAATTGACAAAGGGCACAGGTGACAAAGACAGCGACGGTTAAAAGGCGAGAGTTGAAGGTGCCTACTAACGGTTGCTGCAGCAACTTCCAGCACTTGAGGTGACAGTGCAACATGTGAGAGTGCGGAAGTCGGCAGTCAGAAGTCGGGTGTCGGGAGTCGGGAGTCGAGTGTCAGCAGCAAACATGCCACAGACAATTTCAGTAAAAGCTTTGCTCCGCGGACAGCGGCGGGTGTTGGCTGAGATCCAGCCATAATGAAACGTGGACACTCCCCTGGATACGGTGCTTTGAAAGTGCTATCGTTGCAGTTGCACCGATGCAGCTAAGTATCATAACTCAAGTCAGTGCCTGGCGACTGTCCCTGTCACTCAAGGAGTGTGAAAAACCAGCCAAGATGCTCAAGAGTCATCCTGAGGCGTTGCTGCCAGCATTATGCAAGTGTCCCAAAGCAGCAGCAGCAGCTGTTGCAGCACCAGCAGCAACAGCAACAGTATCTGCCGTGGCATGCACTTAACATGTTGTACCACAAAATCGTCAGCCATATGCGGCGCATATTAATTTGATGGCACTCATATTTATGCCAAAGCAAAGCGTTTTCATTCTTTATGCTGTGTTGCCTGCCACTGCCACGGTTGTTGCGACATTTTTTGACAAGTTGCACTCAGAGTCAGCGTCAGTGTCGCAGTCGAGTCGTTGTTGCATTTGCAATGCGAATAGGAGTCAGAGCAGCTGTTGCAGCTGCTTTGCATACGGTCGGACAAGTGGGTAGCAGAAGCAAAAAGTTACCAAGCCATCCCACCAGACTACAGAGAGAGCCCGAGCAGACAAGAGCACAGATGGGAACGGGGGCAGCTGCAACTTATACTGTGCCCCCCTCTGTGAAATTTCTACTATTTTTGCTTTAGTTTTTTGTTTTTTTTTTTTGTCATGGCGCATTCCACTTTAATTATTTCAGCAATGCTGCCGAAGCCGCTGGTAACGACATCAAATTTACATACGCAATTTCATTGTTGCCGCAGGATCTGGCCATTGTCGTGCTGCTGGTTGTCCGCCTCAGTCGCCTCAGTCGCTTCAGTCGCCGTTGTCGCTCCCGTTGCCGCAGCTTGTTGCAGCGAGCTTCGCCTGTCCCTTACCACATAACGCATTTTATATTCAAATTTTTTCACTGTTGTCTGGCAGTCATTGCGAATTCTGCCAGCAGTTTGGCTTCTTTTTGTTTTCTGCACTTGACTTTTGCTTGCGGCCCTTTGTATAACGGCAGCTCCCCAGACTCCTCCCCCACGACTCCACTGGCTGGCTGCTTATGTACTCATAATAATCAGTTGCAGTTGCCGCCCCCGCTTAAATTTAGTGTCAATTTTACTGGCACTCACATACACGCACACTCAACCCGGCCGCTCGCCCAACTATAATATGTTTCTGCATGACAAAGGGCATACACGAGATCTGTGCAAATTCATGGAACAGCCGGGCTAAAAGCAAGCAGCTTCAGATTCCATTTACATATATTATATAAATATATGTTTGCACTCGAGTATCAAGGCGACAGTCTGCAGGTCTAGATGCAGCTGAAGAGTCGAGCACACAAAGCACTTACAATAAACTCTATTCTCTTCTCATATTTTATGGGAATTTTAACAGTTTGAGCTGAGAAGAGCTCAGAGTAGAAACAATTCTTTATAGCCTCGCGGAAATAAAAAGCTCTTTCACAAGCAATTAGTGGAGAATGTGTTGAGTATATCGTACACAACTTTTACTGGCGCAAATGCTTAATCAGAGGAGTCGATAGCCTCGAGCGACTGAGCGTAATGTAAAAGGTTAGCGTCTCTGATGAAACACTCTCGCATAGTATAAGTATTTTACATAAGTTGCCATCTCCGGCTCTTGAATGCCTCTCCTGGCAAATTGTTTATGAAGTCGAAGTGCAGTTAGCGCTGGGGAGGTGTCCAACTGTCAAGGAGCAGCTTTTAAGTCGCTTGATCGCAGGTGCTGTACTCATGTTAAATGTAGCGCAATAATGAGACGAAAAATTTGCATTTCGTTTGGAGTGGCAAATGCAATAAACTCCGAAATAAAAGCAAATAAAAAGTAATCAGAATTTCAGATTTGGCCATAAAGAAAAATAAACACACGGGCTAACAGCGCCAAAAGGAATTAAAAAGTATACTAAATAATTCATTTTTGAATTAAAATATAAATCACTTTCACACCATTTTGTCGGTCTCCGTCGACATAGTCCTCTCAGAGCGCCCCTTGTTACGCTCTCGTCGTCCTTTTTTCCAGGACACTTGTTTATTTTATTACTTTTCAACGCCGCGCAATGAAAATGAGCGGAAAGGGAAAAGCGGATGGCAATGAGAAGAGGGATGGGGATGGGGGATGGGGGATGAGGGAAAGGGCGGGCGTAAGAAAGAACGAGAATCAGGCAACGCGAAATCTTTTTAATATAAAACTGAATTACTTTTAGCAGCGATTTCCGAGAACGGCCCGAGAGTCCCGCACATTAAAATTGACGAACTGTAAAAGAGCTGGCACGCCCACAATTCTATTTGAAGGCGTCCCAATGGACTAGTGGCAGCCTCAACATCCAGTCAGCCATATTTGCCACAGCAGGTCGCCTTGGGTTATTAGGGTAGCTTATTATCGTGGCCGAGAGCAGAAGCCCATGATATAGCCTGGGCATCATTATCGAGTGCTTTGCACTCCGCTTACCGCCTACCGCCCACCCCCTAGCAAAAGCAATTTGAACGCCCTGAGTTCTTTTTTAATAGGATTGCGTTTTGGGGAATTACCTGAGCTTAAAGCGAACTCTAGCGAGTCAGACAGATAGAGAGAGAGAAAGAGAGAGAGAGAGGGACTCTCGAGCGACCGCAGGAAGCGGAAGAGGCAGCGGAAATGAAAACGGCAACGGACACTTTTAATTTCTCAAAATGGCAACTTGCTGACATCCGGCGGGCGCATTCGATTCATTGATTTAATGCAGAGTAACACTGTGAATACGGGCTACAGGCTAGGAATAAGGATTCAGCTACAGCCACAACTACAGTTGCGGCACCTTCCGGGGCAGCTAGGCAGGATGGTCGGTAAACGGGATGCTGAAAAGTGGCTGCTTTTCTTTCATTACCCATCTTGGCAGCCGGAGAATTATTGAGACTTGTTGCAAAAGTTCATATCGTGCGAAATAATTCAGAAAATGCCACAGACTGCTGGCATGCCCACAGCCAAAGGTGGCCAACTGGCTGCTGGCTTTCAACCTGGTTACCTGGCTACCTGGCTACATGAATGGCATGGCTGGCACGGCTAGAATGGCTTGCATGGCGGGCATGTCTGTGGAGTGCTGCTGCAGCTACTGCCAGCACACCGGCTTGTCATTTGTGTTTGTGAAATATGCGTTCAATTTTTTACGCTGCATTTTTCGCTTATCTGCCAACTGGCAACTGGCAACTGGCAACTGGCAGCAACTGCAGCGCCAACAGCGAGGGGAGTGCACGAGCATCAGACTGCGGTGCAGAAAGTGCTCATATCACGTATACGCAATGTTGTGGCTTGTTGGTTTTCTTTGGGGAGCATGCTAGCACTGCAAATTAGCCGCGTAACAGAGCCAACTTATGAAGGGGACGGGATGGCTGAGGGCTTCTTATGGCATGTGATAATTTACTCATTTCATGTGCCATTAGCTGTCAAGAGGCGCCGTGCTGCCATTAATGTTTATGTCTGTCTCCCTACATAAACACACACACTCACGTATCTACATATACACATCCACACATGAGTACATATAATATATATATATATATATATATATATATATATATATATATATATATATATAAATCTATATGTGGCAAGGGCCGATGCTGTGCAAGACTCTCAGCTCTCAGCTCCCGCTTGAAAGTTCTTGTCAGTTCATATTTATGTTTAATATTTTAGTTACTTAGTGCTCGCTCGGTCGTTCGCTCTCGCGGCACATATTTATCATGGCTCACTTTTATGGTGACCGCCTCTACAGCTGAATCATTTTGCGAGCTTTCCAGCCTGTGACCCATTTTGGACATTGCATATCTGCGCTGTATCTCAAAAACTTTATCATTCCACACAACAACGACGTCAACTCGAACAGCAAAGGAGTGCAGGCAGGACAATGGCTTTAGCACTTGCTGTTGCCGCCTGTCCGCTGTTGCACTTGAGCACTTCCTGTGGCCTCTCCAATCACACACACACACACATATATACACTCACACTGACACACTTACACAGACAAAGGCAGCTGCGCTTTTGCAGACGTTTTTGGTGGCGCTTCCAGGCGCTACGAAGTCAGAGTCCCCGGCTGTGACCTAAATTTTTACCAAATTGGATAAATTTTTCGCATTTTCGCTTTGCTATTTTCATTTTTTTTTTCGTTTTTTTTTTTTGCATCGCTGCGACGGCGACTATTTTTGTTATTGTTGTGGCTCTTCGTTGCTCAGCTGTTCGTTGTGATTCAGCTCGTTGTTGTTGCAATTTCTCGCCACATTTGATTTATCTCGCCTTATATACAACCCAAACAACATATAAGCACGAGTACTATATGTACAAAATTGTGCCGTATCAAGTTCTCTCGTCTCGCCTCTATCTCTATCCACTGCTTCTAGTCGTGTGTGTGTGTGTGGGTATGTGTGAAGTGAGTCACCACAGTTGTTGGCTCGACTGCTCGACTTCAGCGGCCGCGACGCGACTGCTTCAGCATTGTGCTGCTGCTTGTTTGCCACTTGTATCTCCAGAATTGAATCTTGCCCAGGCAGCATCCTCGTCAGTCAGTCACCAGCAGCAGCGCCTGCAAAAAGCTAGCTACAACGACAGCAACAACAACAATAACAAGCGCTGCCTGGTTTGTCGTCCCGCTGGCCGCAGCGCTTTTTATTTGAGGTTTCTGCTGCCTGTTGTCCTTTTTAGGTACGTGTTAGGCATGGCAGGAATTGTTAGTCAAGGATTGGATTGTGTGGCCTGGCACGGGCTGGTCTGTGTGTCGCCTGAAGCTTTTAATCATGATTTACGAGCCGCTGCGACAGACAGACCAGAGGTAAATATAAATGGAATTTTAAAATGTGATCTGATTTAATTATGCAATCCCGTCCGAAACGTAGTGTAGGCCACATCAAGGCTCTGCTAGTCGCCGGGAAGCATCGCATTATTTGCTTGCCTCTGCTTCACTTTGTTGTATGCCATCTATTTGTGTGTCAGCTCCAAAAAAAAAGGAAAACAAATTAAAAAGAAAACAAAAAAGAAACCAAGACAGCCCACGCGTCCAAAACAGGAGCTTGGCGCCATAGCTGATCATTTGTTAGTCGGCGGCCAGCAGCAGCTGTTGGGGAGTTGGAGAGTTGGCAGTTGACGAAGGAGAAGGCAATGTTACTGGATGCCTCTCATTACGGAATCATGCAAAGTAAACGAACAAAACTCTCAGATAATTGAATTTGTATTGATTTGCAGTATTTGAGCCACAGACATAAGAGAACACAATAAGTCAGTACAAATTTAGCTGGATTAATTATCATTTTTCGCAACGTTTCTACACCATGATTGGCTCTTGTAATTAAAAATGATTGGCTTAATGTGAGCACCCTTCATTTTTCATTTTCTTTCTCTCATTTGGCATTTAAGTAAATAATCGAGAAATAATTGTGATTGGTATCGAGTATCTCAATGTGACAAAACGAAGTATATACTCAACAAGAAAAATCCTAATGCAATTCAGGATGGTAAATAAATAACTGAACAGTATGTAAATGTAAATAAATCAATATATTTAATAGCATCATTCATATCATCAAAGGATTTCTGATCTATGAATAAATTGGCGAAAAATTAAAAGTGGCTAAGTCGCAAATTTGTTTAGCTTTCTGGCTCCTTTTGATACGACTTGTGGCATTATTGTAGAAGCAAAGCTCAATTCCCATTTCTTTCCGTTCTGCCATCTCCACAGTAAAGCAAGAATACATAAGTCCAGAAAGCATTTAAATATGCAAATGCATATTTGCGCTCGTATTAGCATTGTTCCAGATGCTGTTTCTTCTTCATGGATCTAAACTATAAATTCCTTTACTATTCCATAAAAGTGACTCTTGCTTTTGCATAAGCAGGGAAGAAGCTCGTTTTGTTGCTGTTGTCGCTTTTGTTATATTTATGCCTGCATGCTTTTTGCGTCCTTACCCTTGTCGCCGGCAACAGGACTGGTTGGCTGCGGCTTTGGTCTGGTCTAGCCAGCTGCCTTCTCCCACCTACTGTTGCCATGTTTTTTGCGCTTTTCTTTTTTCTGCTTTCAACATTCGCTCCGTTGCACTTTGTTATATTGCAGCCAATTGGCCGTGGCGTAGGCAGCCAGCACAGGGAATTTATGCGCCATGTTGTCTATTAGCCATTGGGGTCAATGTTTTTGCCCACTGGCAGTGCCAGTGCCAGTGCCACTGGCACAGCCCCCTCCTCGCATATTCACATTCGTGCTCCCATGTGGCGATGCACTGTGGCATCTTCGGGACGCCGCTTTAAAAATCAAATTCCAAATAAGGCACGGGCTCGGGACATTATGGCATATGCGTAAACATGATGCTGATGGGACCCCATTGTGCTGTGTGCTTAACCAACAACAACCATGCAAATTGCTAAGGAACAATTTCAAATGAGACATATTCAAAAAAAAAGAGAAGAAACTGAAGAGAAAAGAGAGCATAAGCAGAAACCCAAATGCCCCAAGTCGAACACCGCACACAACAAAACACGAATAGCAACGAATATACACGCTAAAGAGTGTGTGTGTGTGTGTATTTGTGTATTTGTGGGGTATTTTTACACATACATATACGCACAAATATACATGTATTTGCAGTACTAACATCAAACGTTTTGCTCTCGATGCTCACAGCTTCTGGTTGTCCTAACGCCCCCTCCTCGATGTTCTCTCGTCAACGACGTTGTTTTCTTTGCTGCCGCCATCGTTGACATCCTCAACCTCATCCTCAACCTCATCGCCGGCGTCATCGTCATCGTCATCGCCATTGCCATCGCATAGTCAATATGTTTTCATTCAATTTGCAAAGCATTTTCATAAAATTTCCCACAAGAAAAACATTGCGCATATATAAATGTATATATATATATATATACATATATATGTATATATATATATATATAGTATATATATATATATATGTATATATATATATATATATATATATATGTATGTATGTATTTATACTTGTATATGTATGTATAAGACACTTATATTCCTACGCTTGGCTGATATGCAAGAAAGTTTGGCATGCGAGGCACAGCTTCCACATTGGCAATGGGAAATTATGCGAAATGTGCTCGATTTGCGTAAACAAACCGGAAATGATGGTCTTGCCTACTGTCCATTTTCAAAATGAATGCTATAGGGATTGAAGTGGGGGGAGGCTGTACACCCCCCCCCCCCCTACTCCCTCCATTTCCATCTCCATCTCCAGCTCGCTTCCTCTTTCTGTGCTTTTTCATGTAACCCCAAATGCTCTACAAAGTATTTATGCATTTATTTATTTGGCAAAAGGATCAGTCGCCTCTCCGCGCGCTGACTCATTGTGTGCCTATTATGCTAATTGAACAGTAAAAAAAACGAGCCAAGAAAAAATACAAAACTCGAGCTGAAGTTTATAGGCGCAGCGCGTGCTCTGAGCCCCAAAACAGGCCTCGAACCGTACCTAGGTCTCATAAAAATTTCACTCGCAGCGCAGCTAAAAAAAAGTATGTAAATGTCCTGTGCACGGGGCGAATGAACAAATATTTTTAATAAAGTTCATGTCCTAAGCTGCTTTACTGACCAAACGCTCCACGCAACATAATTAGAGCATTGGCAAGTTTCTCTCGTCGTCGTCGACTTTGCTGCTGTTGTTTATTTTCGGGCTCTGCCACAAGAGCGGCGGTTATTGCAAATTGAATTAGTAACCGCCGCAGAAAGTCGACAGCTAGCAAAAATCCCTTTTGCCCATTTGCCTTTATGCTACGTGCCAGGCAAATCAAAGGCATTGCCTGCCCCCTTCCGCGGCTACCGACCTGGCCAAACCGCAAATGGAAATGTAAATTTGCCGTTGCCCACGCGACCGCAACCCATTGTCCACCGGGCCCACTCCAGTCGCTGGCTGCGGCCTGAGACCCATTGCTCCTTCAGCCCCAAGCCGCGACCGTTGCAGCAATTTAATTTCTTAAGCAATTTTCATAATCTGCAGCAAATTGTTTCTGAATGCTGCCAGGCCTCGGCCCGGGGCCAACCGACGTTGACTGACCCGTTACATTTTATGCAGTTGGCTGTTAGGGCTGGCTGCATTTCAGCCACAAGGCAGCTGCCTGACAGCCGCCTCTTTCCCTTTTTCCCACTAGCCGTTTCCCATTTCCTACTTGCCACCTGCCACCTGCCACGCCACCCACGCAGCAAGCACAATTTCGTAATGCACTAGGCAAAGTTTTCGCTGTTTTTTTATTAATTTTCAGTCGTTGCCTGGCAGGCTACCCTTCGACCGCCGACGACCTCGCCGTGCCCTTGAGCCAGCTCTCGACTTGCCGCCACTGCCTGCTGCATAATTAAAATTGCAGTAAAATTCTAAGCGCGGCCAGCGCCAAGTGTCGTAGCAGCTGCTGCTTCTTCCCCATCTCAAGCATCGTTCACACCAACACAAATAACAGGCAAGATGCTACGCCCAAATGTTCTGGCTACCCCGTCGGGAAATACCCTACAAATGTTGCAATGTCTGAGATTGATTTGTTATCTATGCCATCGTAGGAATAAGCCACAAATATATTAAATATGTTAAATTATTATTAATTGATATTTTGATATTTCTCAATTACTTAATATGTAATCCAGGATATCACAGCAGCCACTTCTGTTACCCTACAGGAATTCACTTAAATTTGAATAGATGCAAATGGCAATAGTTAGATTGTTGAAGTAGTGTGAACTGTTTTTAAGGCCTCTGGTGCTTGTCGGGCAGGCCAACTGCTTTTTGCCAATTGCAATTGCCTGAGAGTCTGGTATTTCGGTCTTGTCAACTATTTGGTGCCGTCGCTTGTGGGCACTTAACGGTTTCCCCTTCACACCAATCCATGGCCCCGTGGCATGGCCCATTGACTGCAGCTAATTGTCGCCCCATGGGCGTCGAAAATGGCAAGGCCGACATTTGCACACACTCACGCAGTCACACACACAAAAACCAATTAAGACGCCCGCGGCATGCTGTCGCCCTGTCACCCACTCGCAGCCGGGCTGCCTAACCCCACAGGGCGCAGCGAGTCGCGCGTGATAAATCAAATTCGGTTGCCTTAACAATATTTGCACATACGGCGTCCTGCACAACACAAATCAAATCAAATTAAAACATAAAGCGTGCTTGCTTTTATATGCGTGTGTGGTGTGTGATGTGTGCGTGTGTGTGTGTGTGTGAGCATATGTTACAGCGGTGAGCGGTTGAGGCTGAAGGTTTAGGCTGAATTGGATATAGTCGTTTATTATTCCAGGCGCATGCAGCCGCCATGTTGAGTCAGGCGACGCGTTTATGACGCTGACAGAATTATGAGGCCTACATGCGTTGATTTCTGATGCTGTTGCTGTCGCCGCCGCCGCGCAGCCCCCTTTAAATATTTTCACGCAAATAAACTAAACTGTAAGCCGATGCGCAGCAAAGGCTCGCAAATGGTTTTTGCAGCACGACAAAAATAAAAAAAAAGAAAATCTGAAAATCGCAAAACGTGCTTCACATATTTGCAGAACATGGCTCATCCGCCCAGATTCGTTCCAGCCCCATCATAAATACATCAGTCGGGTGCAGGCCTGCCAGGAGCACTTGAAGGCTGCGTCACCAACGCAGACGCCGCCTGTCGCTGGCAGCGTGTCACGCGACCTGTCAGCAGGCATAATCTGACATTTTTATTAAAATGTTTGCGCAGCGAACATTAACTGTGACAACTTAGAGGCCCGGCCGGCCCCCGAGGACCAGAGCAACACAGCACCAGAAGGACTCTGCCTGGTCGTCGGATACTGAGGCACAGCCTTACAGCCTCTGACTCGGCCCCGGGGAGGGCCATCCTGTGCTCCTTCAGCTGCTCACTTGATAGTCATCTTTTCTGTCATTTTCCCAGCTCATCATTGATTGTTCTGCCTCCCGAGCGCATCGTAAGCAGCTTCGCTTCTGCTAAGCACGCTAAGTAAGTGCTCCTTTGTGCGCATTTCACACCTGCTCTTAGCGTCGCCTGACGTGCTCGCTGCTGAAAAAGCCACGCTCTGGACATTCGTTTTCTTTTAATGTACAGTGGACATCCAATGGACTACCACAAGCATAAAAATGACGAAGATGCAGAGAATCGGACATTTAATTATTAAAAGCCGAACTAAGCCAATCGATACCAATGCGGTTAATATAACGAGAATGTATTCAAATGGTTCCACTTGCAGCGGATTTTAAATCATTTTTATTTCAGTTTTCAGCTTAGCCCCATTTCGCTATCTGGTGTGAAATCATTGGGTTATGGTTGGTTTTTCAACAAAATGTCTCTCGCTCTCACACCCACACACAGAGCCATGCACACTACATTCGTTTGGCAGCTTACGCACACCCCTGTGACGTATTAGGCTCGCCCGATTGATGCATAAATAAAAAATCAAGCATAATATACAGGTTCGGGCAAAGTACATTTTCATGTTGCTGACAGCAGCGCTTAAAATAAAAGCACAGAATTTAAGTACAGCTGAGCCAATGCAATATATGTATATGTATATCTGTACCTAGTCGGCTAAATATATTTTGGAATGTGCGCAGGTTAGGTGCTCTAAACAAAAGTTTAAGTCCTCTCGATGGTCAAATGAATTATTTATCTTACAGTTGCTTTTGAAGCACTTAAAGGATTAAATTGGACTTTTGCTTTATTTTCACATTTTATTATATTTTCTGTATTAATTTTAATCGTTAGTATTTAAGTGTGAATGGAGTATGTCTGAAGAGATGCACTTGGCCTATTAGCAGATATTAAAAGAGAAAAAACCCAAAAAAAAAAATACAGTATTAGAGCGTACTTAATGCGGGCGGGCTTTTATTAGATTTTTCGCCATGTATCACAATATTTATTTGTTTTAGTTTATATTTTGAATTTCTAGGTTATTCAGTTCAATCGATTAGATTGAAGACTTGCAGCATTCAACCATTTTGAGCGGCGATATCGCACGCGCGCCCTTATGGCTGGGCTTAACAATTTTTCAATTTCAAACAATTTGGCGGTGGGCAGATTTTTGTTTGCTTTGGTGCCAGCCGATTTTATTTTGATTCCCTTTCGTTTCGCTTTCCTCTTTCGGGCAAACACACACGCGGCCAGCTGACGCAGCGCGAATCAATCAAATCAATGTGGAGTGGTTGCCCCTACCAGGACCAGGGGTTTCGGCTTGTGTGTTTGGTTTTTTGTTGTGGTAGCGGTGCGGGTAGTGCAAGAAATGCCAAACAATAAAAAGCAAATACGGTCGCACACACATATACACATGCATATGGGAACGCACACGAACACGCACACGCACACGCACACATAATACAAAGTGGCGTAAACTAACTAAATAACATTAACAATAACTTAAGTGTGCTTTTTGTATTAGCAAGGGCAGCGCACGCTTGATGGGCCACTGGGCTACTGGACTGAGGAGCTGTGGGACCATCTCGATATCTAGGTTCAACTCTGGCGCCCACTTCAGGATCTCCCCACCCACGGGTCACGGGCGTCTGCTGCAAAGTTTTTATTTATACACACGTTCCGTGTGCTACAGAGGCAGCAGCAGGCAGGAGCTAGCAGCAGCAGCAGCAAGGACAGGGGAAATGGCAATCGCTACGTTTCGTTTCATTCGTTTGTTCGTTCGTTTGTTTGTTTGTTTATTTGTCATTTGCTTTGTTTCGTGTGTTGGCAATCTATGCCATGCTCCTAAATTGACTGGCCAGGCAAGTGGAGCACACACACATACACACACTCGCACACATACGCTCAGAAGACGAAGGAAAGAATCCCGTACGATTGTTAAAGCTCACGTACCGCACACAGCAGTGAGACCAACGGCCACATGTCGTATACGTAACGTGGCATATCTTTTCGCCAGCCATCTACACGGCACCCAGTCCGCCCTCCCCCGTCCCCTGTCCCCCGTCCACCCCCTTCCTATCTTTCTGTATTTGCAATCAGCCACAGAGAGCGGCTAGCCGCGCGCCCAAGCGACAAGTGCTCACATTCTCAAACAAGCACATGCCCACACACACGCGCTCACACCCGGACACACACACTCTGAAGTTTCGATACTTTTAATTATTGCGTACATGACCGTAACACTCTCGCCGGACTTTAGAGGTGACAGCAGTCAGGTCCGAGCACGGGACCCGTTTAGTGCACGTATGTATTAATCAGAGAGATGTGAAGTTTTTTCATTCTGCCTTCTGCTCTGCCCCCATTGTGCCCTAGCTGCTCTGTGTGTGTGTGTGTGTGTGTGCTGGATATGGTGCGTGTGTTTTTGTCTTGGACTGCGCTAGTTTTCCGACTTTGTACCTTTGGACAAAAAGTTGGCTTCATTAAAAATCAGTAGACGTTTCATATTTTCAAGAACGTGACACAACGTGCCCGAAATCTGAAAAGCCATAAGGCGAGGCTGGGGAGCAATTATGGAGCCGCATGCCTGTATTTTGCGACCAAGGCTTGCGGCTAACCTGATTGACGCATAAACAGGCAATTAAATGTAAAAAGCAGTTTCAATTGTTGCAATCACCTGCAGCAAAGGTGCGTTAAATGAATTTCCACGCACGCGTTTCAAATCAAATTTACGAAAATTTAATTTCAGGCTCGCTTTCATGCTCCGGCGAGTGTGCGTGCGTGTCCCATGTGATACGCAGCAGAAATGCCAACGCACACAGGCACACACCAAAACCAAAATCGGTGAGGGCCAGAGTGTGTGTGTGCGTTGGCGTGTTTGCCAGCGTCTGGCCGTGTCCTCCATCTATGACCGGGCTACGGGCACGTTCCTAGATTTGTTTACTTTGTAGCCAGTGGGGCGCACAAATAAATTTCTATAAATTCTTGCGCGGCATTTCATTTGCCGTACTCGTTGTCCTAAAATGCCAGCACAGTCAGTCACAGGCTATGCTTCGAGTGCACCCCACGAACGCTGCCACAACCCAAACCAGGAGGGCGAGAGGAGCGGGCCTCTGGCTTATTTATTTATTCATTCTCTGCGCTCTCTCGCAACTCGTGTGTGTTTGTTTGCAATTTTCTGTGCGAGAGGATCTGCCAGAGTTAGGTGGCAGACACAAAAGCAGCAGCAGCTGACTTCAAATAGCATCTAGAGACGGCACGCACTCTGACCCCGGACTGCAAACATCATTCCTAAGCATATTTAGAAACATCGCTGCCCATAATGTTGACCCGAATTTTTGGCAAAATGTTTGCACATAAATAAAGCAACAAGGAAGCGAAGGACTTCACCATTTCGCACTTTGAATGCCCTGGCTCAGCATATTCGTATTTCGAATAGTTTCATTTAAGAATTATAAACTGAATCAAAATGAAGATCAACAAATTTCGAAATATATATACAAAAAGAAAAACAAATATAAATATATTAGATAATTCCAAATGGAGATTCAACGGATTTAAAAAAAAAACAAGTAAGAAAACTCTAGTCGAGACCGCTCGACTAGGGTATACCCTGAACCCTGCGAAGAACCGCAATTCCAAACAATCTCCGTTTCTTTAATATACATAAGTTTATATATATGTTCATTACAAACAACACATACACACACACATACACAGGCGCAAGCACTCACAAGCGCAAATCGTTGCGTCAGCAGTTCTTTGGCTGCTGTTTGCATGGCAATGCTATGGGAAATTAAATGCTTAATAACTTTTTTTCTAGAGTAACGATTTTGATCAAACTTGTTGGGCGTGATCACGTCATCCATATATATGTATGTGCCAAAGCACAAGTCTCTAGTATTTGATATACGGGAGTTACAAATTGGAGGCGAAGGGGGCGTGGCACCCAAAATTTAACAAAAACCGAAATTGCGTAAGACCCAAATAACACTAAATGCAAAATTTGAAGACTCTAGCTAGAAAGATGAAATAGATAGAATTTTTTAGCTTAATTTAGATTTTCGTTTTTAATCGATAACAATAAAACGATAACAGTTATCGAATTTCTGAAACAAACTCGATATGCGCGCCCTATACAGGGACCTACAAAAAAAATTTGAAGTCTCTAGCTATTGTAAGTTCTGAGATCGACGCGTTCATACATACGGACAGACGGACAGACGGACAGACGGACAGACGGACAGACGGACAGACAGACAGACAGACGGACAGGGCTAAATCGACTCGGCTTGTCTCCCTGATCAAGAATATATATACTTTATGGGGTCTGCCACGCCTCCTTCTGCCTGTTACATACATACGCCTTCCAACAAAAACATTATACCCTGATTACCCATTTTCAATGGGTTCAGGGTATAAAAAGAGTATCGCCTGGGCATATTGAGGCAACCACAAATGCTGAGCCACAAGGGGCAGCTGCGCACTGTCGGGCCGGGCCAGCAGACGGGTTAAGTCCTTCAATGTATTTTATCTTCGCAGAGCAACACTTGGGCTGGAAATATTGCCAAAGCAAAATAAATAAGATTCGATTTATGTGTGTAGTTCCAAAAAGCGTTTCTCCAATGGGTTTCCGTGTTTATTTATAGACGTTCAAATAGTTCGTTTAGCATCCTCTTCGCTTCGGCAATCGTCAGTCGGCATTGGGGACTTTTATCACACAAGTTTTCTGTTTCACTTTCAGGCCGCAAACATTTTTATTTGCGATGCGGATTTGTGTATTGTGCGCCATGCTTCGCATCCTGTGGCAGCACATTTTTAATGAATTTACACGACGCGTCGTGGGGATTGAGGGTCGCTTGCTGTCTCCATTTTGTCCGTATTGCAACCTCATTTCATATTCAAAACACATTCGGCAAATATTGATACGAGCGCAAATTGTTTAAAATACGCAGTTCCAGCCAGCTACAGTTCAAGACAAATTGTTAACTAAAAGCGAAAAACGCAAATCACGCGATTTTCGAAACTTTCTCTGCTGCTCTCCCCTTGCGTAACGTTACTTGATTATTGAAAATCAGTCACAGGATTTTCCGATTCTCCTTCGCCCGACAAAAACCGAGCTAATTGTATAATTAGGGCTCTCAGGAACCGTCCTTTGTGCCGCACTCTATCGTAACCCGATCAAGTAAATGAAAATTGATGCTGATGCCAATTTTTTAGTTTGAAACTTTTTTGGAAAAGCCCGCCAGAAAATGATTAATTATGCCTCCGCAGCTGCACGTCAAAGCAGTGAATTTTACTTTCGAGCTACCGCAGGGTATTAGTTCATAGTGGCAAGCCAAAAAAGAGGGATAGCTTAGAGCCGGATATCGTTATGGCCACATAAAATTTGCGGCTTTTTGTTGAAAATCATTGCCCCATTGGCGCTTCATTGTATAAGTGTAAAAGTTTTTCGATTATGCAAAAGTTGATGGCAATGGCATAACTCATACTCTCACGCACACACACACGCACACACACTCACACAGACAAACAGACACACTGGCATAAATTAGCACACACTCGCTAAGCCTTAAGCTAATTTAGCAATTTTCGCTTTGAATTGGAGATGGCAAATGCAGGGAAAATTGAGAATTTTAATTGGAAATCTTTGACAGCAGGCATCATTTCGATATTGCATGTATGTTGTTGGCATACGACTTGCAGCAAAAGATTGCCTTGCGAATGGGAAAGGAAAAAACATTGATTGATTTATCTGTCAGTGGATTGGAAGGCAGTCAAACGCTCACAATGCTCAAAGTTCGCACAAGGGGCAGATGCAAGGGCCGAATGGAAGAGCTGCAATTGTTAACTCAACTGACTGTGCAAGTGTTGTTGTTTTTCAGTTCAGTTGCCATTGCCGTGCCCCGCCTCAGCCGGGGTCAGCTGTCTATTTTCTGCTTATTTGAGTTGCCTTCATGTCTTTCACTGTCGCTTAGTTAGCTTTGTGCCCGGACGCTGGGCAAGCAAAAATTTATGCAATATTTTTGTTGCCATTCTCTTAGGTCGGCTGCCGAGCGGCCTTTGCATAGGCCCATGTATGATAATGGTCAAAGTTCATTTAAGAATCACATGCCTTGCACACGCAGCGCATGTCCAAGCCCATAAACTTGCCACATTTACATAATATGCTGCCCCATGCCAACAGCGGGCCAGCAAAGCAGCCAAAGTTGGCACCGAACGTATTTCACCAATAAATTGAGGAAATTCTCTGCGGCCAGCTTCACCCGTTGCAGCCCAGTCTCATGTGTTGCTACAGTTTAAAGCAATGACTCGTCCTTTGATTTTTGAATTCAACCCAAACATCGTTGTTTGCGTCAGTTTGCCGATGCACATGCAGCAAAATAATGCGGTGTATTCACAATTTTTGATAACTGTCCATTTGGGCAGGTATTGAAACTGTCGCTGCTTGTGGCTTGCGGTGTGCGCAAAGCTTTGTTAGCTCCTTTAGCAATCAGCATGTGTGAATTGATAAAGAAAGGGCAATATTTAATATCGTTACACAAACGTTAGCCACAAACGGAATAGTAAACTATGAAAACTAGTAAAGTTACCAAAAACAGGAGACAAACATCTAGGAAATGTACACAATACTTTGGCAAATACCTAATAAAAATGTCACATGAGAAAAATTGCAGCTTAAGATACACTTTTAACATTTACATATTTTATATAAAAACAAAAAAAAGAAAAGTTCGATATGCTGGAATAGCTTTTCTATTAAAAAAAAAAGATGAAAATGTTAAGAAAATTCTTCTCTGAGGACATTTAAAAATGTTTCATGTTATTTTTCGATTTCAATATGCTTTGCACATACCACAAAGGAAGCAAAAATTCGTACCTTGAATTGAGCCCTTGATGCAAAGCTCTTAAATACTTTTTCTAGTTTGCTGTGTGTGTTAGCTTGAAGAGTTTATTGCCAGTCGGTGGCCGTGTCTCAAATGTAAATGTGGTGCAAGTCTTCGATTAATTCATTATGGCTGGGCAGTCAGGCGAGCTGTCAACGTGCGCCAGTTGTCAGTGTTGTAGTTAAGGGCTTAGCTGTGGCATTAGGCGTCGATTTAGCAATGGGCCGAGGCGCACTCGAAGCGGGAAGTTCTGTGTGCTAAGGACGCTTAAAAGCGCTTCGGGCCAGGCTTAGGCCAACTTATGAATGCGCGTGATCACAACAGATATAGACACACACACACACACACACACACTCACACAAACTCACACACGCACTAACACATTGAAGTGCTAGTGTCAGAGAGCTGATAAAATGTGAAGCGGATTAAGAGGTGCTTTCTGTTCGCCGACTGCTGCTACCATCGACCTACCCACCCAACCATCCATCCATCCAGCCACCCAACCACCGACTGTGACTATGAGTCAGGGCCTGTCGCCGTCGTACAATCAGTAAATGGCACTTGATTCACGGCGCAAGTGGAATTTTTGATAACTTTACCCAAAGAAGAGGCAAAGTTGGTCAAAAAGTTGGCTGTCGCTTTAATGCGTATAAATGCTTAGCTAGGCTAGGCTAGGCTAGGATAGGCTAGCTGCCTGACAGTGTGTATAAGTAAGTATGATTCGAAGCCAATGGCTGTGCAGCTCTCAAAGCTAACTTAAATCCAGTGCTGACTTTGCCTGTGCTTTACGTGCCTTCGCCTATGCTTTCTTTCCTTTTCTTTTTGTTTATTTTTTCGCTTCTTTCTTTCTTTCTTTTTTCTTTTTTGTTACGCAAAGTTGACAAAGTTTGCAGCTTGAACATTTGCGCCTCAACGCACAGCCAAGCACACTCACACGCACACGCACACGCACACGCACACTGAAACTTAAACACTCACACACTAACTGGCACACTCTCACATATACATTATTCAAGGAGAAGCTGGCAACACGTCACACAAATGTCGCCAAAAGCAACTCTCAATGCACGCCATCAATCTTGGCTCGAGCTGGCGCTGTGTTCTGCGCAATTGAATTATTACAGCGGGTCGAACGGCGCTTTGCCCGATGGCAACTTAACCAGCAGCAGCAACAGCCACAACAATAACACTAACATCAACAAGAGCATTACTTAGCAGCTATACAGCCAGCGAGCCAGCGAGCCAAAGGCGACGCTTCGATAACAAGACAACAAGAGCAGCGACACTCATTTGCAGTCATGTTTGTGTATTTAAGTTTGTCATTTGGCCCTCGCCTTAAGCAGAGATGCTTGAAGTATCTTTTTGGAAAGGACTAACTGCCAAAATAGGTATGGTCCGTTGATAAACGAACCTCGACTGAGTATTAGGCCAATTGCATGACGTCGGTCGAGACTGATTAAGAATAATTGCAAAGTTCAGACATGTTAGGGTGCACGCATGTTGATAACAAATTAAATAGTTGGAAAAAGTGAGTTTCCATTAAAAGAATGAAATTTTCTCTGTGACATTCATGAAAGACACAAACTTTATCAAAGCACAGTTTGCGTTGCTTTAATTCTATTTATATTGTTCAAAGGGAGAACTGTTGCCCTCTACATTAATAAGTGTTGCGAAATAGTTTAAAATGCAATTAAATATTTTTAATCTTTGCTGCTCTTTGGCTTTCTGCAGATATAATATTATTTAGCTCTTTAAGTTGTAGAAAAAGAAAGAAAATTCCTGATCAATAATTAACTGAGCGCTCCATGTATGTAAGCCTACGCTAAATGGTCTCAGATTTGGCTATAAAACGGCTAATCTGGCATCACTTCTGTGGCTTTCTAGCAGTTGACCTTGCGACTGTGACAGCTGCTTGTTCATTTTCTTGTTGTACGCGAAGAAAATTAAAACAATTTTAACAGCTACTCTCGATGTCGTTCGTCGTTAGTCGCATGTCGCTTGTCGCTTGTCGCTTGTCGTCTACGTTGCTCCATAAATAAAACATGTCAGCTTGTTATTGCAGGGTCCAGACAGTGTTTGAGCCTGGTCCAGGGTTCAGGTCGTGGCAAGCGATGCTTGTTACTGTTATTGGTATTGGAATTGGTATTGCCTTTGTTATTGAACTATTTACATTTGTTGCTGGCTGCCGCCGCTAATTTACGACCGCTGCTGCGGGAAAGAAGAAGCAGAAGTCGGCCCCTTTGGTGTCTGCGCATTAACGGGGCCTTTAAGCAACCAGCAAATTGGTTTACATAAATAAATATGCGACGCATAAATCGCTCTGGTATAAACAAGCCAAAACAGGCGTCAGCCGATTTATAACCATTGATTTTTCACCGCCCTGAATGTGATAGAAATTCATCCTCATCCCGCAACTGCGACCCGACCGAAAGTGAAACTTTTTTGCCAACACACAAGTTTTCAGGTCAGCCGCAGCACTTTAATACGGGCTACGAGCGTATTGGCCATGTTGTCAGTTGGGGCCGTGTTGCTGTTTGGGCCCGTTGTCACGGCCCGACTGACACTTATTAGATAAGTTTTTGAGACTGACTGAGAGTGCTGAGCAGCTCATCATTTAGCCATTCGCATGGCGGGGCGGACTGACTCTGATTTTAATTACTTAGCTTAGCTCGAAATACATTTATTCGAGCGTCAGGGCCTGCACTCTAAAGCCAGAGCTTAGGCGCAGCCATTAGAGATTTCGTTGTCTTAGCCTCAGCATTTGAATTGATCAAAAATATAGCAAAGCAATTCGGGCAGTCGGTGGAGCGGCGCTGGCTCCTGGCCGGGTGTAGACAATTTCATTCAATCTATAAGTAATTTCTTTGCCGTTTTTATCACTCGGCTGCTGACTGGTGGCTGCCAGCCGATGAGCTGAGACCACCCACGTGATTTGAATATTTTTCCAATAAACTTCAACAGCTTTTCAACTTGCAGTCTGAGGCAACAGCCTCGGCCCTGCCGGCCCTGCCGGTCCTGCCGAGCCGCCTTTCTGTCTTTATCTATTGGAATTTAAATTCCCAGGCTCACTTTCATGTCCGGCTGAGTGTTTTTCCTGCTTGGCTACGCCTCAATTCTCTCTGCCCTGCTCCACATTGCTCTGGCTTGCTTTGCTCTGCTTTTGTGCTCGCGAACTTAAGCTTAATCGAATTTGCCGCAAATTGGCAATAAATTTTAATTCTGAATAGATATCCCAGCGTTGATTGAAGTTAATCAAAGCCCGACCACGCTCTACATTTCACTAGAAAGCCCGACTGGCCCGACCGGCCTGGCCCGACCCAAAGGGCTGCACTTCATTTACTTGCGCCCACAATCCAGTTCATCCGGGCCATTGTAGCTGTTTTTCTTGCTTTTGTGGCAGGGCAATGCACTTGCGTCCCAACCCCATTCAATTTGTAGGCATGACCACCGAGTACAAGCACAAACAAAAAGAGAGCGCACATAAAAACGAAAAGAGTCCAACGGTAAACAAGTTGCAAAGAGCGAAAGGCAAAAACAACGGCCCTCACCTTAGCCAATGAATAAATTTTATTTTGTTTTTTGTCAGCCACCCGCGCATCGCGCGCTTGTTGCTGCTGTTTTTGCAAGCACTTCATCAAATTCATTCAGCGCTGCGACACTGCGTTGAATACCCTGTACTTGACTAGCAACAAGAGCTGAGAGTGCTGCTTAGCAGACTCGTGTCGGGGACGAGGAACACCCATCTGAGATGCTGCTGAAGCTGCTATCTTGAGAGCATCGAATGAAATATATGATGAGAAGATTACTTTATCACTATCCACTAGATCCAAATCGAAGCGGCTTGCAGGTGACTGCCGAGCTCATCCCAAGAGCAGCTTTTTTTCGCCTTTAAGCCCTAATCAACTAAAAATGCCATGGCAACCTAGAAACAACAAGAAAAACACTAACTGCATCAACGAAGGACAATTTTGCTGTTGAAATGCCGGCGGCTGTCTGGGTAACGAGCAGGACGATTACGCCCACTTTACGGGGCCTGCCTAGATGCTCGGCCATCACTCGCTGTCAGCGTCGTCATTCACGGCGTCTGTCTGTCGCCAAAATTCAAGAGCGGCCCACTGGCTGGCGTGGCCCTAGCCGTGCGAATGGCCCGCGTATTTGTCAGGCCGGGCACGGACCGGGAGGGCTGGAACCAGTTGAAGTTGCAACGTTTTGACACTAATTTCATTTTGTTGAAGCATTCTCTGTGGCAGCGCCAAAGTGTGTACCAAAAAAGAATAAAATAAAAAGTAATAGAAAATAAAAGAAAGGAGAAGCATAACCAACATAATAGCTATCACACATCCGTTTCCGACGAGCTACTCACAGAAGCTGCACTTAGTTGCCATTGAGTTGCACTACATTTAATTTCAATTTCGAGCAGCTGCCGAACGAGTGCTACAGAAGCTGCTCAAGTGCTAGTATTTATTTACTTCTCGCGAAGTAATTTTGTTTGCATTTCAAGTTAACTGCGAATTGTAAACGGTTTTTAGAGCCACATCCAAATCGACGAGCGGGGGGAAATCGCAACAGCTACAGATACATTTGCAGATGCGGATACAGATTCAAATTGATGGCAGCCACTCGTTTCGCCTCGTTTAACAAAGCTCTCCAGTGCGTCAGACTATGGGACTTGCATCTCGGCCGAAAAGTAGGCAATGGCAGCTAAAAGCAACTTAATTTACGCCATTACCACCAGCTGCACTTCACGCTATGCGACAAGAAAATTCGAATAAAATGTGCAAAAAGTTATCTTTTTAATATTTTAACTGTGTAAATAATATGCGAATACAATTTTTGACCCACAAAAAAAAAAAGATGAAATTAAATTTACCTGCTATTATTTTATTTTACAGCTTCAACTGTTCATATTTCAACATTTTAATTGCTATTTTTTTTTATTTGAAATTAAAATTTCGCATTGAAGCTGACTGAATATATATTTTTCAGCTTACTTACCGAAAATAATATTCACGATGGGGTTTTTATCAGGTTTACATTCATTTTCAATACATTTTTTGTTTTGTTCGCTAAATGAAACGTCAATGAGACGTATTATACACAATTAATATTATTTGCATACAGGCTTAACTAGGTCAAATTAACGTTTTCTAATAAGAAAAAACTTTAAAATACAGGATTAACGTCATCTAGGTACACAGAAGAAAGGAAAATAAATAAAATAAATATTTATATTTATATATATATATATATATATATCTATATATAATTTCATGCCCGTTGCAATTCTAGTTGTTCAAATTGATATGCATGGACTGACTCACTTGACCAGATCAGCATTGATCCTCCTGCTGAAAAATACGTTAGCTTAACAGAGTCAGTCATGCCAGCTTCTGTCACCACACACTTGTTAATTGATATGCTCGGATTCAGGATTATAGATATATAAGGAGACTCAGAAACTTATTCAGCTCATCTTCATATCAATTTCAAACTAATATTTACAGCTTATATTTCTAAATTTATTTCTTTATCATTGCTACTATATTATTAAACAATGTTTAATTTAATTCGCACCATGGAATCAGAAGATAAAAATTGGTTTGAATTAACAATCTTTTTAATATGCATTGCTTTGACTTTTGGACAGGTGCGATTTTCATGATTTATTACTGCCTATGCACAGCTTAACTGTATACGCAATTGGAAAATCAATCGCTGGGATTTGGTTTTGTTTCGATTGTGGCAATCAGCCCGCCATTCGACGGCTACCCCGTGTTTGCGTGTGCCAGTGCCAGTGCCAGTGCCAGTGACTGTGCCTGGTACAACAACAACCAGAGAACGCTTTGACTCCATTCACACTCTCCTGCCATGTTTATCCCATACGGTTGTGCGTTCTGCTGTCATCAATTCGCAATGCCAATGCGTGTGTGGCACACTTTAATGCGAAATTCTGATTGCGCTCGAATGGCTTCATTTATTTTCACCAAGCAAAAAAGTAAAAAAAAAAAACGAAAGAAAACGCGAAAAAGCGCAAAAAAAAAACGACGAGAAAACAAACTCGACAGTTGTACATAATATTTCACTTATGCATGTGCGCCCCCAGTGAGAGAGTGTGTGCGCGCGTGGAATTGCAAAGTGAAATGAATGAGTGGCATGCGTAGCGTTAGAAAATTTGTTATAGCAATTTGAACTGTCAACGCAAAACCAAAAAAGTAAATTAAGAAACATTTGAAATTTAATTCACTCCTACTGACTTCTGACAGAGTCTCTCTCTCTCTCTCTCTGTATGTGTGTGTGTGTGTGTGTGTGTGAGTAATACAGTTTCAAATGTAACTAGCAGGCTGTCTGGCAGGTGTCAGCTGCTGACTGCCAGGCGACTGTCGTGACACTGAGCCCTTGGGCATACAGAGGCAGCCGACATGCAAAATTAGGCGACTGTCACGAATTTAAAATAACTTTTAATTCATTCTTGATGAGGATGCGGCTGCGGCTGTGGCGGCTGCTACTGCTGCTCTCTGAGCTCAAAGCTCTATGCAAGTACCACATGGCGTATGAGTGCGGCAAGCAAATGTGTCCTTGCTGGCTGCTATTGCTGCCACGCCTCTTAAGCGGCACATAACTCGAGCTTAGCATAAACAACTGCACGAGCATAAATGTTCGTTACTCTCAGGTGTCCCCCAGGTCCTTGTCTGTGGGACACAGAGCAATTGGGAACTTGGAATCGGAGCGAGGGGCAAGAATTGGCGCCAGGACTGTGCCATATAATTATTTAGTTTCCAGTTGGACGGAATTTGTGAGCCGGCATGAGTATGTAAATAGCAGGTAACCAAGCGCATAGACCCAGCAGCCAGCAGTGTGGCCAGAGCCGCCTTCGATTGCCATAAATCACGATGATTAGGCCGAGGGGGATGCGTGCGGCCACTGCGGTGTCAACTGCTGCATGTGTGGGCATTAGATGTCGGTTTAGTTTAGGACAGGTGTGGCACACTACGCAGCACTTAACCATAATGCTTAGACCAAAAACAGTAACAGGATAGGACAACAGTATTCTCAGCTAAGATGCGAGATCAAAGCGGAGAGTTTGCATAAATTATGCACCGGCGCGTGCTGTTCTAATGCACAAAAGGAGTTCGACAGGCGCTGCGAGAAGGGTGGAGCGAGGAAAAGTCAGCTAAAAGAAAATATATAGAACGCGGCCAAGGCGCATTGAACTAAGCTCACAAACACTAACCTGCTTTCCAAGCTGTTTCAATAAGCTAACGCAACGGGTTCAGCTCCTTGTTGCTGTGGTTGTTGTTCTCACTGTTATTATTTTAGCTGCTGTTTGTTGCTGTTTGTGCTGGCTGTTTATGATTTCTAATCCATGCACGTTTCGCTTTTAATATTTATTTTGCGCTTTTTCACACTTTTGCACACAGGCACACAAACACCACCAGCGCACCGGGATGGAGGCAGACAGACGCACACGCAGCTCCTGACTGGGAGATCAAAGGTTGTTGCTTTGCTTTAAGGGTTTTGAATATCGATGATTATCACGCTTGGGTTCTTATCATGCACGCCGCGCATCGTGCCAGAGTTCATCAATGCAAATTGCTAAGAAGCATGAGCGGGAGTCTAAACCAGCGGCGAGTCTATAAAAGCCGGCAAACACTGCAGGAACTTCACTTTCCTTAGAGATTTTCAGTTGAGTCTCTGTAGTTGTGGCTCAGATTGGGTTAGTTTATTCACTATTAGATCACCGGACTCTGGACGAATGCTGGAATGTTATTTAGTGTACGCATATTCAATTGTTGTTGTTTACTTTTGTTGATGGCCTGTTCCCAGTGGAACGAACTCGTCAGGAGCGCGATTATAGATACCGTTACACCAGTCAACCGAACCGCGCGAAAGACATTTTCAAACTGATTGCTGGCGAACGAGCGCTGAGACGAAGACCTGACGAAAGCGCCAAAACGCACGAAACGACGAGCGGGATTCGTGTGGAGTGCAACGAAAGAAGCCGACGCGAAGTGGAGACTGAACATAGTGTCCACCGAAAGCCGAATGTAGAGTGTGGATTGTGGATGCTGCGTGCTGTGTGCCAATGCCAAATGTTTCAGCTGCTGATAAGCGGCTAGTTGCTGGCATTTGACTTTCAATTGGTTTCGGCCCTCTCAGCTCGACAACAATTTATATTTAGCACGTTGCGCGCATTTAAATGCTTTCGCTTATTGTCTCTCTCATGCCGCCACCCATTCTTTATGTCTGTCTGTGTGAGTGTGTGTGAGTGTGTTGGGCACTTTTTTAATCACTTAAAAATTTATGCGGCACTTTTTGTCGACACGTGCGTGTCAAAATGTTAGCGCTCGGCCAAAAGATTAACATCAAGGAACGCCCATGTTGCCAACTTTATTACAGTGACAAACAGAGCATTTATACACACACAGACACAAATATATATATATATATATATATATATATATATATATATATATATATATATATATATATATATATATGTATATGCAATGCTTAACTAATGGAAATATTTCTTGCAGCCAGAATACAGAGCACTGCTCCAAACAGCAGTTTCTTTTTACGAGCGCGTAATAAGAAAGAGTGAAACGTGCATCCAGCCATGAGCTGGACGTGATGCGTGGCCACGGCCACGGCGGAGTCAAACCTGAACACACGTTAACTAAACACTCACACAGATACACACACATACACAGCACTGAGAACACACAATGCGCTCACTTACGCGAGTGCAGTGTTTAAGTCTTGTAAATTAAAAGCTTGCCATAATCCTTGTAAAATTAAAAATACCAACGGCAGCAAAAGCCGCTGCCCAAGAGCAAATCCAAGAAGCGTAGCAAGAAAAGGAAAAATGTACAGAGAGAGAGAGAGAGAGAGAGAGAGAGAGAGAGAAGATATATACATAGAGATAGAGAAAGAGGTAGACAGAGGAAGAGAGCGAAAGAGAGTCATTTAGAGTGGGCCTGTTCTGTGTTTTAGGTTACTGGGACAATTTGAGCGGAGTCTTAGCCTCGGGTCTATGAGTTTTTCGTGGCAGTCGTTGAGGCAGCTTCAGCCAGCAATTAAAATCAAGTTGGGTTTATTTACTAGGGGCAACGCTATCATACAGATGTCTCCGTGGCAGCCGGGTGCAGTTCACACCTTAGTGCACTTAAGCGCCAGCAGCTCGGCTCCCAACTCCGACTGGAGTGTTTGCCATTTGACACCCTCTTGAACTTGAAGCAGACTTTGACGGCGACTATGACTACGACAACTAGGAGAGCGAGGACAAGAGTTTGCTAAGTATTTTTCAATTAAAACGTCGGGGAAACTTGCACGCATGATAAGCGCAAAAGTTGCTCATTGTCAGCGCCTAAAAGCATGCTATACCCACTGCGAGCCAGCCGACCAGTCAGAAGTTTGCGCACGCGAATCGCAGACACACACACACACACACACACACACACACACACACACAGTCACATACATACTGAGACACACACACACTTGACTCGGGCGACAATCAATCTCCCTTCGCCTTAGCATGCGAAAATATTGTCATTGTGGCCTCTTTTCTTATATCATATGCGACATATTTAAATCAGTGCGGGGCGGGTAAGCGGAAGTCGGGCAGCCACTTCCGACCGCTTAGCCAGTTGAAAAATTAACTTGTCTGACGCTGACGAACTGGCTATAATGACAACTGGCGCCAGCGCTTAAATAAGCCCATATACATATATCTGGCTATAGGCAGATAATGGGGGCGACTTCTTGGTTAAGTGCTGGGCCACAACAGCAGCGGCAGCTACTTATGTGACAATGCTGACGAATGAGAATCGAGCGCAGTCGGCGGAATGGAAATGTTCAGTAATGTTCTGGCCGGGCATGCTGGCGGCTGGGCTTGGGTGGTTGTGGGGCGTGTCAGGACAAGGGGCAAGGGCAAGTTTTAGTGCCACAAGCTGGACAGCGCAGCGCCTGTTGCTCTGATGTCGCTTTGTCTCGCTGCTGACATGAGCTGCAAAGTGAAGCACGTGTTGGCATAGCAATTTGCCGGGACAACAACAATAACAAAGGCTGGCAAACACTTTTATGTGCCGTAATGAAAAACTGTTATCTGTGTGCGCAATTTGAACGCAATTTGGTAACGCGTTTCGCCACATAAAACTTAAGTGACCCGAAACAAACACACACATACACCAACACACACACACACACACCAACACACACACACAAGTGTGAATGCGGTTGGGGGAATTGCTCTTCGAATGCGTTTTGGCATGTTTGTGCGTGCAGCCTGCAAAACTGTTGACATTTGCAGAAAAGCCAACAGCCAACAGCCAGCAGGCAAAGGCCAACATCAAACAGCCAAGCGGACAAACGGGCAAACGGGCAAACGGCAAAAGACAATGGCAATGACGTTTGCGGCTGCGAGTGTGAGGAATGAAATTGTTTGGTGATTATGCCGCATTAAAGCCAAATGTGCCATGCGTAAAGTGCAAACATCCGTTACCAGTCGCCGTCACAGTCACTGTGACCAGTCACCAGTCACCATCACCGTCACCGTCACCGTCAGCAGTCACCATCGCCATCCTCATCGTCGTTGCCGTCAACATTTCACAGTCGACGCACTTCAATTTTATTGACATCCTCAACGTAAACGCCTCGCCACGCTCCGAATTTGGCCGTGGGCCGCATTCCTTGCAACAGATTTTTACAGCTGCATTGGCAACAGCCGCTAACATTAACATTTCGAGTGTTGCGCTGGCTGAGCTAGAGCCACCAACAGCTTCATTGAATCCAACCAGGGTAGTATTTCTATAGCCCAGAATTGTGATCAACGGCTGTCGACTCTAATATATCCTAGGCCACGTTTTTACCTGCTGCAAAGGGAAGCATTTGCCACATATATTTAATATTTCAGATTGTTTCACATTTTATTTTTTATCTCGCTGTCAACTTTCAATTTGATAATTAAACGCCTCGCATACCCTGTTTTTGCTGCTTAAGCAGTATATAACGGCAGCGTTTTTTTCTAATGTGCAAGGTCTGCGCGGCCCTTGTTGACTACTAAAATTTATTAAATATTATTTTTTTTCGGTGCAATGCTCAAGGTTGTTGTTTTTTCTGTAGTGTTTTATACAACCTTTTATTATTATTATTTTCTTTTTTTTGGCTTCTCTTTGTTGCAGTGCGGCCAAAATTGCTGGCATGCTTAATCCATAAGAAGCTCTTGGCTCACATTTTTTGCAGCGCACAGCAGAAAGAGGTAGCACAACGATGGAGCATTCGCGGTTTTAAGCTGTTATTTTATATTTTTTTTAATATACGTTTTGCATAATTTCCGTATAAACATCACTCATACGCCACGTGCAGCGTGCAGAGCAAAATAATAAGTAAAACAATTTTGCGAGCTTAACACAAATGAACACTTGTGGCTGCTTCCGAACGCCCCCGCCTCTAACCGCTTAGTCGACACTTTCAGAATTACCTCTAGAAAGTAATCTTTTCTGCTCGATAAACTTCAATTTCAGGAAACCAAAAACTGCAATCATAAATAAGTGATATGTGTCTGCATGACGCCTAGCCGCGAGCATACCCTATTGAGCTGCGAAACAAATATGAGGTCGTCGTCGGAGTGTGCATTGTGCTACGAGACATCAAAATTTAATTAAAATTTAAAACAAAATATTCGCTCTGTATGGACAAATATTGCATCAAAAGCCTGACTCAATTTTGATATATCCGAAACAATAAAATATCAATATTCGTCTATCGAATGCGTATAAAATGCATATTGAAATATTTTCATTTTGCTTTTTAACCTGTTAAGGAAAAAAAGTGTTCTGAGTATAGCCAAATATTTTATAATTTTAACTGCTTCACTCAGCTTGGAAATACTGTCGATTCGATAGCTGCCTCTTCCTTCTTAGTTGCTTATTGCCATCAATATCTGAATTGCTGTAAATTGACGCAAGAATGTGTTGTATAATAAAGTAAAATATTCTAATTGATATTTATTGACATTTTTGATATACTCTTTCCGACATAAACGTGCGCCCAGTATATTTGAATTAACTCAAATGCATTTCACTTATACTATTTCACCTGTTGGAAAAACTGTTTATTAGACAAATTAAAACTTATGTACTCAACGGCGACTTGTACATATAAAATAAATCTAGTGACAATGCAAATATGTATTTTAAAAGTTAAAACTTACATTCAAAACTGAGCGTAGAAGCTATAGTTACTATGAATCTTGCATGCTTTTTGGGCTTTGCTCATGTTATCGTTATCATTTAATCGTCTTAGATTCATTCAATGCTCTTGCTTCCCTTACCTGTACTTTCACTGGCTGTTGGCTTTAGGCCAGCTCCTGGCAGTGCCTTTGCCTGGTAATTAAACGCCAACTGAAACGCAATGTGAAATAATAGAAAGCAAAAACAATGCAAACATATTTTCCACTTGCTTGCTTGCACCTTCTCCTGTTCCTCCTTCTTATTGTAGCTGTTTGTTTGGCTTATAGTTAAGAATAGTTGGGCGTTCGCTGCTCCACGTATAAAGGTAGGTCGTCTATCCCTTTTCGTTGCTCCTTTTGTATAGCTTATTTATCCTGAGGATAATGACGCGTTCTTCATTATGCGATGGTGCTCTCGCTGACTATAGCCTGGCTGCTTCAACTCCTACTCCTCTTTCTCCTTCGGCTGCTCCGGGCCCTTTTGCTTTATGTATTTGTATGCTTATATCTATTTATTTTTTTGTTGCTGAATATTTTGTGTTGTTGTTTTTTTTTTTTTTTGCTTCTTTTTTAAGTTCTTCCACCCATTGCGTGAAAACTTTTCGACTCCTAGACGTCGCGACGTTTTCCAGAGATAATAGAAACTCGATACGCTGTGCGCATCTAAGCTTTATCTATGTCTGCCTTCCCTATCTACATTTTCCGCTGTTTTGGCATTGTTTCTCCCCATAGATTGGCTGGAGGTCCTTTGTTTTTATTTGCCCACACCGGCGCAGCGGATTTTGCGAGCAGTAAATTTAAGTTGCGGCTGCTTCGGCTCCACTGTGCACTGTGCGGTTGAAATAAAATTGTTGAATCGTCATAAATGGCTCCATAAACTACGTCAATAATGCCCCCGTCTTCAGCGCCCACGTCCCATGCCCATGGCATCGTATGGCAGACCATTGCTTGGCCACGACGACGACAACTCAAACCAACTGCAGGCAACTTATAAGGAAGCGTCGAGGGCTGGGAGTGAGCATAAAAATGAAAATAAAAATAGTTGGCCAGCATAAACGCCTCCGTGATTTTTACATAAGACCAACACTCAGCAATGTCCATAGCTCCCTGGCGTGGCCGTATCCATGTTAGACTTCGTAGCGAAGTTGGGTTCAAGTCCAGCCACTTGACGTTCCATTGGCCCTCCTCCCAGCCATTCTCATTTTTTTTCTTCTCCATTGTTTGCACTGCGACGTCATTGCCATGGGCGCAGAATGCTGGCAGGAATTAATTAAAATGAATGAGGGGACATGTCATAAACAAAAGCAGAGTCAACTGTTGACTAAGCGAGTCTGCAACCGTAGCTGCGGGGGACGTGATCGTGGGCGTGGCGCTTAGATAAAACCACATCACAGGAGAATCCACAAAAATGTAACCAAAAGAAACTCCATAAATATTTCAACTCGCTAGCTCGCGAGTGGCGCCATCTATCGATGCTGTATTGCTCTCTGTATGTGCATGTGAGGGTGTCTGTGTGTGTGTGTGTGTGTGTGTGGGTGCTGTAAAACAAGTCATAAATTACAGCACAGCACTGTCAAAGTTCAGCTAGCTGCGTTGGCCATCCGGCCAACAGCGAATCCAGTCAAGTGCCAAAGAAATGCTGCACAACCAGCAAATATTGCGCATACGCCGCTTGGCCGCTGCTGCATGCCGCCGGCTGGCTGGCTGACAAGTGCAATGAACTCAATTTACAGACCAAAAAAAGTTATGAGCGCAACATTTATACTGCGATAAAAATTGAGCTGCGCTGCCTGTCCAAAATTGGCCAGTCAGCTGACGTTTAATTAGCAAGAAATGGGAGAAAAAATAAATGTCTAAAAGAATAAATCCGAAAAAGGGGTTATTGCGCAGGCAACATGTTTGATGTGGCTTTGTGAATGCGACCGGAGTTGAACGGTTGAGCGGAACATGACCATTTGGAGCATTTTCAGCTATAATTAACCAGGCTTTAAGCTCGCAACAAGCCAAAAGCACGCAGTCATCAAACGTGCTCGAAAATCTGCAAAGTTCGCATACGCGCATACCGGCAAAGCCTCCAATTTAACTGAACGTACGTCAAGCACTCACCGACGGACGATGACAAGGTTGGGCTTTTAGAGTTCGCCAGCGGCAGAGGAAATGAAATGAAGGCAAAAGCGGGGGGTCGCTGGGTCCTGGGAGCCAACTAAAACCCACTCGACACTCGACTTGGCTCACGCACTCAGCAAGCTAATTATGCTGCAAATGCCGAAGAGATGAGTCAGCAAAAGCCACTGAGCACCACCGAAATGCTACTGAGTTGAGTGCGTGTGTGCGAGTGTATTATTTCATAAAATATTTTCTTAGCTGCTAGCACAAAAGATAATGTCAAGACATAAATCTCGACATTTCAGTTAAGCAAAGCGCACAAACAGATGAATGGAAACTGCGAGGCGGCTTAAAGCAGTCAACGAGCAGGCGACTGAGCTGAAAACTAGCATTCACCACAAGCCATCCTTCGGTTGTTTTTGAGCACACAGACATACCCACACACACACATACACTCACACTCATTCACACACACACTTGTTCAGAGACGAAATACAAAACACACAAATAATAAAAATACTCGTGGCATATTCTCGTTGTCATTACTTTTGTGGTGCTGACACAGCTAATAACGCGGCACATGATTGTTGCAAACGCTGCGTATGAGTAATCATAATGATGCCCCAAGCTAACGCACACACACACACACACAGAGAGAGAGAGAGAGAGAGAAAGAAACGCCAGCACAATGGGCAAGAATGTTGTCGAATACTTTTGGGCAATGCGTAAATTATTTTCCTTCACTGCGGCACCAGGAGAGGGCGCTGAAAACATAATGAAAAATCGCCTAAATTTTGTAGCTGCAGCGTGCGCTGAAATGTATGCCACACTTTTTTCTTTGTATGATTAATACTCGCATATGGCAACTGGCAAGAAACTCGACGCGTTCGAATCACATTAATAAAATATAAGAATTTATGGGTTGCTTATTATGAGTGCAGGCGACAACAAGCCCCAACGAATACAGGGTGCCTGCTGATTCTTACGCTGCATTTAGCTCCGAAAATCCATTTAAACTTTGAACTCTTATTAATAGCTTATGCAGTCAGCCGATCTGCAAAGGAATCAATCAGCGTTTTGTATACTCTTTCGCTACTCGCCGTGCTCACTGCCTTAGTGTGGTGAACTCCTCTACACCCTGCACACACTCAGTTTACATACTCCTATGCTAGCGAATGTCATATGAAAAATTTACTTAAACGCAGTTTTCCGTTACGTTGAGAAAGTTTGCCCAGCAAAGCACTCGAAGGGGCAACAATGGTGGCTCGCTTTCTCATCAAATGGCGCACAACAATGAAGCCCACACAATCTGACTAGAAAAGAGCAACCATAGTCAGTGCTCGAGTTTAAATATATATAAATATATATATATATATATATATGTAGGAATGTATATATGTATATTTGTGTGGGCATAAGTATGTGGGAGGAGCACAACAATTCTTTGGCAGCCTGCTAACTGTGCGCATTTGTTAGACTTCAACGTGGGCCACGGATTTTATGCCGCATTTAATAATACCAGCCCACAAAAATCACATCCGCCAATTTACAAGGCGGAGCAGCACTGGTAAATCGAAGCTGTGTCCTCGACGTTTTAAGAATGTCGGTGAGAGCCAACGAAGAAGGCAGTCCTGGCGACGTCTACTCATAAGAAAAATCAGCCCGGACAAACTTTGCAACAAAGTTGTCCTCTACTTATTTGTTGCCTTTTTCACAATTCATTAAATTTGATTAGAGAACTTTTGCCATAAAAATTACGAAATTGTGCCGTTGAAGGCTCACTTCGTCTGAGAAATCATGGGTGCACATAAATACGTGTGTATGTGTGTGTGTGTGTGTGTGTGTGGAAGATTTGTGTTTGTTGTGCGTGAATATGATTTCGTGCATGTGTGTTTGGGTAAAAGTTTTGAACTGTCAGGTGGCAAAAGCCAATTGGCCAGCATTGGAATTTTTCACAATCAATAGCTGCTGCCTGCCTCCCCGATACAGCTGGCATAATATTATTTATTGGGCTTAGCCAGATACATATATGTCCCTTATACGATCTAAGTATATGTATATTGTCGGGATTATGTATACATTTACTCAGCAGCTGCCTTTCTTCAGGCGGGTCAGCGATTCGGCACTTGAAAGCTCTTTCGAGTTTGGACTGTGTGACTTATAATTAAATGCAAACGCTCGTTTGCGATTAAAAACACAGAAAAAATGGAACAGCAAAGGCTTTGCCATTGCTTTTAAGACTAATTAATAATTGAAGCGTCTTAATGGACTTGTCCCAAACGAGCAACAACTCGTTCTCAGTCTTCATCTCCTTCTCTGTCTCTGTCTCTGTCTCTGACCCTGTCTCTGTCTCCGTTTCCGTCTCTTTTCGATTCTTTCTCCATCTCCGCGTTTGTATTTCCTTCGTGCCAGCATCTGCTTCTCTCTGAGTTGGTAACAAAAACTTGCTTTTAAGCGCTGGGGCAATTGAATTAAGTTCTCGCTCAAAGAGAAATCTTTCTTATTTATAAATATTTGAGACACACAAATTAATTATACAAATATCAGAAGGTCCTGGGCTAAATAGTTACAGTTGAGGCAGACACTTTCCAAGCCGGACTGCGGCAGCCTTTCATTAACGTGGCAGTTGGATGCACGTTTATTAAATTTGTTTATAGCTCACTCTGACCCAGCACAGAGATTCCTTTCACAGAATAGTTGCAGGCTAGCTACAACGAGAGCAGTACACATGAATACCTGCATATTTCAATCGTATTTCGGGTAGGGAAAATGAAAATGTATACCTTCAAGCGTGACCCAAACATAAACTTCTGCTGACCGCACCCACTGGACTGTACAGCGTGCCCTTGCGCCAGCCTCACCCACGCCCTGGTGGCTGGCTCTGCCCCCGCCTACTGACCAGAGCACATCAGCAAACTATATGCTGGCCTGCTACCCATTATAAACCAACAGCAACAGCAGAGCACATTGAAGATTCCGGTATTCGACATAATGTTGTGGTTGAGCTAAACGACTGCATAGAACAAGCTTTTTATGCCGTACAGTGCCCGTTAGCAATGTCCATCCAATATCCATGCGCACACACACCCACATACCCACACATTAGAAGGAGGAACCCACAGGCTGCTTTGCGGTCGGGCATATGCGATTACGGTCTGGCTCCGGTTTGTTCCCAGTTAATGCCCCACAAATGTGTATCATCACTTCAATTCAAATATTTTTAAACATCCAACATTTTTACACTTTAAATTTAATCCTACCCAATTATTATTTAAAGTTATAATAAATAGGCTAAGAATGGAAATGGTATTCATGCATAAAACAGTTTTTGCCATTACTTTGAAGAGCGCATTTCATTTTCGGTTTAGCCCGAAATAGTTTCCCCGTTGCGTATTCAAATGAGAATTGCCGCAAAATCCATTTTCAGTTCCGGCCGAGAGTTGCGCAGTCCGACGGCTGATCAACCATCAATGGTTAGTAACGCTTGGCGCAGTACTCATGTTCAAACTCGATATGAATGAATACTTATTTCCGAATATTTTCTGCGCATTTATGGCTAAACAGCTTTTTTAGACGCGCCGGATATGGCTGACGAGGCACCCCATCGCGATTGTGTCTGTTTTGGACCCCTTATTCATGTTGAAATCAGATTTTAGAGGCAGGCAACTACTTATTTTCAGTATTTTTTTATTTTTGATTCCTAATTAGTTTAATTTTTGATACTGCGCTAATTGAATTGAAGCCGTACCCCCACAAATTAAATAATCCAATCGGTAATGGAGAGCATACAAGCCATCAATTTCTACAAGTTTAAAAGTAAGTAACAACAGGTGCACTCCTGTGCACACATATGCGCATGTACATATGTATTTAATTATATAATAGAAAATAAAACATTAAACTCGCTTTGCGTTTGGTATACGGAAATATACAATTACAATTTTTTATCGATATTATGAGCTTCATATGGACGCACAAGATGTGGTATTACCGACCCAGCTTGTCGTCTTGTTCAAGAATATACACATTGAGGGCGGCCACTCCTCCTTCTGCCTGTTGTATAAATTAGTACAAAACTATTATGGATTCCTATTTCCACCGGGCTCACTGTAAGATGATACCTCTATTGATTGCGGGATAACAAATAGTTCAAAGCAGAAAATTCGATTTTATTAGTCTGACAAGACTCCCTTTTCCAAAATATTATCGAAAATTAAGTTATTGGCTGCTCGAAGTAATTTGACAAATTAATTCATGCTTTCATAATAATTAATTTAAAATAACGGCAATGAGGTTTAATGTATCAGTGAATCACATGTTAAAAAAAAAAAAACAAAAAAAAAAAAAAACAAAAAATAGTATCCCTGAGGCTTAGAGATGGCTTGATGAGTGCTCAACTTCGTACAAGTTGTATGCTTGGTTGGCTTGGGGTTGCATTCAGCTGTGTGTTACATAAATAAGCTGGCAATGCTTAAAATCTATTCCTTTCATATGTGCACCTTTTAAAATTGGATATCCTTTGACACTGGTGCACCCTGCAAAATGCTCAGGTATTCATTCGCTTTAGCACGCACATGAATCTGATTGATTTTGAGGAGCTCAATTACATCTGTGCATCCTATTGAGAAATACAACAGAGAGCAAACACTCTCTGGCAATGCGAACAATCGGCATTGGGTTGTGTATGCTTAATACCAATTTTCCAATGTATTAGGCATCGAATATGAGCTGAGCGAGTGCTAATGGGATATATCATTGGCAAATGAGATTCGCAAGTGGAAATCGAATGGCACGGCTGATAGGCGCTCTTATTGGGCGGGCGGAGCCAAAAGCCATTTGCACAGCGACTGTTTCACCCAAAGCCAAAGCCAACGGCAACGGCAAAGCCAAAGTAGTTGACAAAGAAATGCTGATAATTGACAATGCGAGAGCTCTGCTGATTTTCTGCTTATGAAGTAATAATCCAGCCACGTCAACAAATTTGATTGTCAGCATGAAACACTGGCGTCAACCAGCACTTAGACGTCAACAGCCAAGAGCAGTGGCTAGAGTGTGCGGGGCAGAGAGCAAAATCACAGTCAGCAATACCGCCAGTCAGTCGAGTTGAGTGTATAACAAAATCAGTTAGTAAATCCACTCAAATATACGGCACACATTTCCATAGACATAGACACATTGACAGCTGCCCGCATGCCACCATGCACCACAATCGCCACCCTGAAAGTCGCGCCAGCGCCCACAGTGGATTTCTGGCCGCTGGCTGCTCATATGAATAGAGTCAGCGGCGCATCGATTTCACTTCATTTCATTTAGACCAGTCAACGAAGTATGGAACACCGAGTACTCCTTGACTGACTGACTGGCTGGCTGGCTGGCTGTCTGGCTAGATGGCTGGATGGCTGGTAAACTGGTAGACTGATAGATAGTCAACTCAATAACAAGTCGAATATCCCACATGTCGCTGGATGAGGCAAATGTTTGTTGTTGATGCTTCTGCTGCTGTGACGTGAGATTTTCAATTTTGCGTGCTGACTTAGGCAAGGGCGCTGCTTGCAATAAGCCAAAGAAAAGCCAACAAATATTTCAAAAGCGTTCCCTTTGGCTTCTTTAGTTTATGCTTCTGTTGCTTGCTGCTGTCAGTCTCAAGCGCCAATGTCGTCGACGGCTTAATTATTTTTTGCGGTTTTGTACCCACATCAGGGCATGAGTGCAAAATGAAATTGCCTGGGCCACCAACGTACGGAATGGCCAAGCTGCTAATGAAACCCAAGCGAAATTGGATTTTCATGTACATGACAGAAAGACATTTAGACATTCGCCCACTTCAGCCAGTCAGACAGTCGCCTCCAGCTGATGGACGGGGCGTGGCAGCACGTGCTTGACTAATCATGGCTAATTGAGCACATATTCGTAATGCGAGCATATTAATTGTCTACTAGTGCGTATAAATAAATCAAGTGCTCGCTATCTCAAGAGTTGTTGAGGGGATAAGAAAAAGTATTGAAGGACATTCAACTATAACCCAGAGAGCTGCATCTCCTACAACTAAAAGCATAATCGTTCCTAAGTACTTTAAAAGAAACAAAACACAATTAAGGTTTTTATCAATAATCTGACTCTCGCTAGCTAAGATACCTAAAGTAGTGCGTTCAAATACCAGCAATAATTGGCTTAAGCGTATTTAATAGCAAGCTCTGTATTGAGTTCAACCTTCATTCGTGTTCATTAAGAACCAAGGGAGTGGCCGGTGGGGTGTGCTTCGGCAGCTTACACAAGTTGCAGCGGCAACTATAAAATCTTCAGGATTAGATGCAATCAACAATAACAACAGCAGGAGCAGCAGCAGTGGCCAAGGCGAAGCCCGAGCAGCTGGGTAAACTTTGCGGAGCACAGTATGTCAATTCTAATTGTCATTACGTATACGTAAAGTGCAGAGAAAGACAAACGAGTTAGCTACTGATACCCAATGACAGACAGCAAACTAGAAAACGAATGCGCACAAGAATAGGAATGGGAATAGGAATGCGATGGTGATGGCGATGGAGATGGCGATGGCGATGGCGATGGCGAATACGAATGCAACCAGAAAATGAGTCAAAAGTTTTTCGCCCAAAAGAAAAATGAAGGAGCCAGCAACTTGGCTGTCGATGAAGACAAATGCAATGCTGAAAAACTTCGAGCTAGAGGAATAGCTGCCATGAAAGATCCGAATTTGTTAGTTCTTGGACGATATTGTTTTGTTTTTTCTAATTTAAGTGAAACATCATTTGAAAATTTTGAAGCATAAAAAATACTGTAAAGCTGCACGAGACTTGAATACTTAATTCCATTTCGTATGACCTACTGAAGATATATAAAGAAGTATAAAAATACTATAGCTAAAGTTGTTATGCAGCATATAACTCTGAATGAACTCGCTCTACAATCAACATACAATTATCAAGAGAAATTTCCTTCACTGACTTTTCTAATTAAATTAATAATTCTAATAAAAAATATAATATCAATATATATAGCATCTGTCGTTGCATATTTAGCGATAAATGCTTGACAACCTCAGAGAGAGTATTGCATCAGGGAAAGCTGGTAACAAGTGATGGCAACTTCTGCACTTTGTTAACTCAACATATTCACCTCCAGCACCAAAAGAAGCGGGGAAGCTGGCAGCTTTGCAGGCCCCCATGGTTAGCCAAAGCCAAACAAAACACTAATGAAGGTAGTCGAGGATGCAGCGCGCACTTGGTCAACGCCAAGCCACTCAGTGCTTGAAACAGTAAGACCGTCTTCAGCTTTGTCTTGCTTTTAGTGTCCACTTTTTTCTGTTTTTTTTTTTTTTTAAGAATTGAAGTAGAATGGGCTTGAGGCTAGGAGTCAGCGACGACGACGACGACATACGGCATCGATAAATTACAAAGTTAAACTAAAATTAAATTCTACGCCAAACAATGCATCTTGCTGGGGCCGTCTGTTGGTGCTGTTCCGCTGCTCGGCTGTTCCGTTTTCGGCTGGATTTAAGCTGCCTGTCAGCCAAGGCTCCGGCTCCTGTCCGGCTCCCTCTTATATATAGCATTTCCATGCTGGCGACTAATGCAGCTCGGGCTCGGGCGATGGAGATGGCGGTGGCGGTGGCGATGGAGCCCAGTCCCTATGCCAATGCCATTCATTATGCCGGACATTTTTGCTGGCCATCGGCTTCTCTTCTCCGGTTTCTTCCACTGCTTTTGCTGCTTAGTTGCCAACAGAAACCAATCATTGTGATACTTTCATTAAATTGTTCCAGCTGCTGGCTCTTCGCCTTGGCATCTTCTTGTCTGTCTTTCGTTTATTGATTTAAAATGTAATATGCGAAAATGTATTTGTAATGCATTTAACGGAGCTTCCATAATTCGCACGCCTGCGGAATGCAATTTAATTGGTCAATGTTTGCCTTTGTCGCAGGCAGTGCTGGGCTGTATTCGCTACGCCGCCCTTCTATTGGGTCACCCCGGGTCACGTTCATTATATGACAAGCATTTGCACAGAGGGCGCAGTAAATTTGATACACTTGTGGCAGCCGATAATTTAAACAAGATATAACCACAAGCACACACACACACACATACTCGAGCATGCGTGACCCGCGAGCACAAACGCAAGCCCCCGTGACTTTTGGCATATGCAGAGCAACAGTCGGAGGATATAAGGAGAAATTTACGCTGTCGGCTTTGTTTGTGGCAAGTGATGCCATAACGTTATCTATTAGCTGAAATACCAGCGGCAACTGTGGTGCGCCCCTCCGAGCCACTCCTTTTCATTAACTCATTTACCTTGGGCTTATTTATTCACTATAATTGCATTTCGATTTCTTGTTTAATTAAATGCGACCAAACGGTGTGTGAAACGCGGCAAACGTCTTAATTGGAATTCATGCTGCCAGTGCCACTGCCACTGCTACTGCCACTGGCTGATTGCATATTTAAAAACGTCGGCAAAATAATGCAGCTAAAAATGGCTTTATGATGTCAGGAGCACGAGTAAATGATAATTGAATTTGTTGCAAACAAATTAAAAATCTGAGAAAAACGTCTGTGCTACGATACGTCATTGAAAGCATATAATTCCTTATTAATTTAATAATTGAATAAGGCTCGGGCTCAGTTATAATGATTGAAAGAAATCGCTGCAGTTAATACAGTTTGGCTGAATGAAAGATTCTCTGAACTTGGCTAATAAGTGAAACAAATTAAGTTAAATGTGCTAATTGCATTAGGGGTATTTTTTAATTCTGCGCAAAAGCTAATAGACCCAAAAGGCTTGTCATAATTACGATGGAAGTAAGCTGTATTTCACGCAATGCGCGCTACATTATCTGCCTAGTGACCTCCATTGCGCTTGAAATCGCAGCGTCGCAGCAGCCATTTAACATTTCTGTCCGACAGGTGAGGGCGTATCATTTGTGCGAAGAAACCAGTCTGAGTGGCAAACTCACTCGCAAGACCCGCCGCGCAAGCTGTGCAAGCCAGAAAAATCCTTCATGCCGCAGTGGTTTCTATTAATGCGACGCTACCCTCCACACGCTGCGCACTTGCCCCGAGCGACAGCTGCAAATTGCAGCTGTTATAAAGCACAGAATATACACAGTGAGTAGCATAGGGGAAACAAATAAAAATAAAATAAATTCCAGCAGTCGGGCGTGGTCGACTAAACCAAGTCCACTACACTGCACTACATCTCACTTCTCCACGAAATTAATTATATTTACTAATTTGATTGTCTGTAAACATTGATGCAATAATTAGCTGACAAATAATATCAACTAATATAATGAAAACAGTGAAAGTCGGAGAGGTAAATATGAATTTTCGATTATCCCTCCGACTGTTACGCGTTAAATGCAAGATAAATTTTTCATTTATTGCGGTCAGGGTATTTCATGAAAAGAGAATAGTCGTGCGCACATTTATGGACTGAAAATGACACTACAAGGTCGCTGAAGAGTACCCTAGCACCTCGCAACTCAGCTCGGCTCTGCCCCAGCCGTCTTCTTTCGCAACGGTAGCTGGAGTTGCGGGCGCGCCTTCCACTTTTCACTTGACACTACGCGGCTAACCTTTTGCAGGCAAAGCGTTTTGCAGAGTCCTTGAGTGGCTTTTTTCGGTTGTCGGCTCTTAAATATGGCAGGGGTGTGGGGAGGGGGACACATAAGAAGAGAGTGGGAGATCGTGCTCTCGACTTTGTACCACAATTTGTGTTGACATCATCAGATTAAAAATTGGGCGCAAAAACAAGCAAAAATGATTTCCTAGCTGATGCCACTGTTGCTGCTGCTGTTGTTGTTCTTGTTGTTGTTGTTGTGTTTGTATGTGCCTGCTCGTGGTCTGGCATTTAACTCGTTTCAGTTCATAAATTCACTTTTACGTAATAAGTCGGTTCGGCCCCGCTCTAAGCTCCGCCATTTTTCTTTGCTTTCCTTTCCGTTTTCCATGTGTGGGTCGCTTCCGCAGAGTCGCTCACTTTGCATTTCGCGGCTGGCTGACTGACTCGAGCGTGGGCTGCAGCCCAAGCTCTTGGTCCCGAATGCGACTATTGCGACCCAGTGTCAGCCAGCCAGCCAGCCAGCCAGCTAGGCTGTCTTTCTATCCTTTATTTGAGTTATCATGACACATTTCGCTGAATTCAGTCATTTCTTCTGGGCCAGCTTCTTGCGCCTTACGGCTGTCACTGCGACATGGCGCCAAATAACTGCGTGTGTGTTATGCCACATAAGCACGACTCTGTGTGTGCGTCTGCGTGTGTGTGCTATCTCTGTGCTCTGTGTGGACGCGTGGATGTGGATGGGTGTGCCTACCTTAACTGTTCAACGTGTGCCCCCTCCATCCTAGAGACCAAGTCTGTTTTTGCACTGCTTGGTTGCTTTCGCCATTTTAAAGCAATTTTCAAACAAATTTACTGTCATTAACTTAGACAGTTGATGAAATTTATGTCAGACATATCAACATCATGACGTCCCGCCGCCTCCCACTAGCGCCAATCACCGGCCTGTGCCTTTGTCTCCCCTACTCGCTGTCTCTCTCTCTCTCTCTCTCTGTCTCTCTCTATGTGCGTGTGGGTGTGTGTGTGTTTGGCATCCGCATGGGCTTGAGCCCAGTTTGAGTGAATGACTTCAAAAGCAAAAAGACATTAAATTTTGTTTACACAAACCCAACGAATCCAATTTAATTCAATTCTTGTGTGCATACGTGTATGTGGATGGGTGTGTGTGTGCCTGTGTATGATGCTGTCTATGTGTGTGCGTATGTGTGTACGTATGTTGGGTACATGCAACGCCAGCAACAACAAATCGTTTACCACAGTTCACTGACTTACATCATAAAACGTCTCGCTCTCAGTAACTTTACCCATCACTGCCAACACTTAAGCAATACGCCAGACCCATTTCTCTGCCTCATTATGACTTGCTCTCTCTCTCTCTCTCTCCCGCTCTGGGTCTCTCCCTCTGTCATTTCACTCCTTTCAGACAATCGATCAATTGGGCTGCAGTAATTTGTGGGCACAGGCGCAAAGTGCTCGTCATCTGTCGTGCATATGCCGGCAACAGGACCAAATAACAAACACAAAACAAACACAAGGCCGGCACAGCCACAGCAAGTACTACTTACACAGACATGTACATATGTAGGGCGCAGCGTGGCAGAAGGGAGCAGGTGGGAACTTAACTGCCGATGTGTGTGTGTGTGTGTGTGCTCTTACGGGCGCAATATAAAACAAATTACTGCAGACAAAATGCGAAAATTCTTAATTGTTATAATAGTTGCTCATACCATTCGCCGATGTTTGCTGTAAATAAATTGAATTTACTTCAAAAGTCTAAAAGCTTTCACATTTTTGTGGAGACTGGCTACACCCACTACGGGTAGCATATGCAATAACCAAACACTATTATGAAACAATAAGACTTAAGATAATACAAATGGTTGTCATTATTTAAAAGAATCATAGATCTGAAAATATATATTCACATATATAAATTTAAATTCCCAATGTGAATTTAATTCAAAATACTCCTCAATGGCTTGCTGCATATGTCATGTCGTAGTTAAAGTACACACGCGTCTCGTCGGATTACTAGAGGAATTCTTCAGGGCAAATCGTGTGCAAATTTTAATTTTACGAGTGCTCGCGGCACGTACTCAAGTTCGACTTTGTTGCGACGTCTGTCATAAACAGCAGTTTATTCAGCAGTTCAGTGTTGCCAGCATATTTATCTTCTCGTTATGCCAGTGGCTCGACTGAGGGGGAGGAGAGCCCTCAGCAAATTAAGTGGCCGTTATTTCTCACGCAACTCGTCCACGGCATCATATGAGAGTAAACAAAAATGGCCTATAAATGGCTTTAGTTCGATGTTCGATGCTCACTGTTCGCTGCTCCGCCAGAGCCAACAACATTGGCATGGGCATTGTCAGTGAGTTTTCGTCATCCTAGTGAATGGCGATGGATGGGGATGCTGCTGGCGCTTGTTAATCCTGTATTGTTTGCCTTATAAATGCGTTAATTTTATGACAAGTTCATTTTATTGGTTTTTCTTGTTTGCTATCGTTGTGTTCTCGCATTGGTTTTTACAAGCCAAACATTAACGGCAAACAGCAGACAACAGAAAGCAGAAGCAGAAACAGGCGACAGTCATCAGACAAGGCAAAAACAACAGAGCGAAATACTCAATTTGATGGTCTGTTAATTGCTTGTTTTAATTGTTGTCTTTATTCTCCGGCCATGGCAGTGCGTATGTGCCTGTGTGCGTGCCAATAACAATAACTTTAAGCATAATCAAGTTCACAATTGAGTCCACAGCTTGCATAGTTTATCATGCCGTATGATGTTTTCGATACTGGTTAGAGCAATTAATTTTAATTGGGAGCATCACTGGACTTAATCGAATTATAAACTATTGGCAGCTGACCAGTCCGTCAACAAATACCAATCAGAACAGACAATTTAAGCCTAATTTTCTATGGACAGGCAGTCCATATTCATTCTATGAAAACTATGCTTAGAAAAGGGCCGTTAGATACCTTTGCACCAATCAAAGTTTAATTAAAAGCGAAGCTTTGACTTGCTGCCTTGTGTTTCAATGAAACTATATTAACTGTTGCTGCGGAAGTTGCTCTTAAGCTTTTCATTATCTACTGGACTATTGCTCTCGTTGCGTATACGACATGGTATGGCGCACAGAACATAATTAACACAAATTCGACTAATTGGCTCAAGTTGGAATGTCATTTAGTTTTTACTTTGGATTGGCTGCAGCAAACGCTGTCATTAAACTTACCAATGACCTCATTGGCAGCAAAGCACATGTTTATGACAATCGAGTGCGACACCTGTGCTCTGCCCCACCTCCACTGGAGGCCAGCCGTGGAGTCTATTTCTCGCTTCTTCCTTGGCGTACTCAGTGGGCCAGCACTGCATAACTGCACAGTCAATCATGCATGTGATGTCGCCGCCAGCCAACAACTCTGGTTCTCGCTCCAACTACGGACTCAGCCACAGTCAGCACCACAGCTTCGGCTAGAGAGAGAGAGAGCGACTGCGTTGTCTACTGTCTGGAAATAAGCTCGTTAGTTGCTTGTATTGGCTTTGGCTGCGTCTTCGTATCCTGCGCCCCAACTGCCTCCCATACCTCGCCTTTGACTGCGACTGTTACCCCAGCTGCTGGAACAGCAAAATATGTGCGCAGTGAATGTACTGATGTGCTTGAGCACTTGCCTCCAGGCTGCTTGGGCAAACTGCATAAATGTCAGCTTGTTTCCAGTTATCGCACGCTTTTTTAGAGCAAGCGAAAGCGCACTCAGGCGTATATGACAAAGAGGACGCAATCGAAATCAAACGTTTACTTCTTTAAATCATAGAGTCTTTAAGCGTATTTCAATGTCAAATGAAGTAGTCGGAGTATGAGCCACATTAAGGAATCCTGAACATATCAATATTGACACTGAGCAGCCTTGAAATATGAATTCAATTGCTTGAATTGTTGTGATATAGTTATTGTTTGATATAGTTATTGTATATGCGTATAGGTAACATTATTGTTCTATCCAATCACTGTTTTATTTCTTTTGTCTGAGGTAAACTCTACAATTTTATTGTTATTATCAATTTGATATAATTTAAAGAATTCTTTTAGCTATATTTATTAATATATTAACTTAGTATTAATGGCTTATGTAAGTTTGATTTTATGCAATATTTAACTAATGAACGCAATCCCTGATCCGACAACGATCAAATGCAAAGTTCAACTGTCCATGTATTTCACAATGCTGTGCAACTGATTGCTATAAAACTGCAAAAGAGAGGAAAGAGAGCAAAGCTTGCGTTCTCTGCGAGTTGCTCTCTGCAATTCATTTATCAGCATTCCTACATACAGTCACTAACCACATAACAGTGATACAGTGTATATCTATAAAGTCACTGTTATTCCCTTAATGGAGAACACTCTTTGTCTTTGAGAAACTCTACAATTATATTTTATTATATTCATTGGTAAATAAGTTTGAAGCATTCTTTGAACTACACAGTTTTTATTATTATGTTAACTTATGTTGGCTCACAAAAAATATATTTTATGCAACATTAATGCAAAGTTCAACTCCCAGCGTATTTCACAATACTGTGCAACTGATTGCTATGAAACTACAGCTAGAAGAGAAAGGAAAGAGAACGAGACTTGCGTTCACTGCGTGCTGCTCTCTGCAAGTCATTTAACAGAATTCCTACATAGTACATTGTATGTCTATTAAGACGACTCTTGCTATTAAGTCACTTGGTGCAAACAGCTCCTGCTACATTTGTTAAAGGTCGCAAATATTTTCTAGCCATCACAGAAAGTTTTATAAATAACTGGTGAAAATACTCGGAACTGAAATAAATATTTTAGATATGCATCCCGGATCGCACATAACATATTATATCTGGCATGAATATTACTATGTAGAGAATAATAGATAAATCGAAATCTATAATAGATAAAACTATAATCTTTGCTCTTCAGTAATCTATAATATTCTGTTTATGATAACACCCTATTTGCTGCTCCAGCTCAAAGCTCATCTATAAGTGTAAAGAATATTCGCCTTACAGAATAAAACTATTTTTTCCCTTTCTTTGTCAGCCGGCATGCACACGAATACATAACCTTACACACCCACACATACATAGTCAGTGGCCGGTCCAAGCAGAGGCAACTCCTGCAGCAGTCTCCGGGCCTCGCTGCTTGCCGCTGTCATCAATCTTCCTTAATAGATGTTCACACAATTGAATTATTACATGTGTCCAAGTGGCTGGCAACTGACTGGTTGCTGCCCCTCGTTTTCCCTCTGGTACCTTTGGCTGCTCGAGCTGCTCGTACTTGACATAGCTCATATGCGTTGGCCACTGCCACAGGACGCGCCCCGCATCGCCTCCTTCAGCTGTCGGACTTACTGTTTGCATGTGTCGGACAGTAATGTTGTTTGCAATGGAAACGGAACGAAAACAATTTCTGGATATTATGAGGTTCAGTTAGCAGTAAGCTGTCGCCACAGTCATTTAATATTTTCTTATGATTTCAAAGTGCAAATAGTTTTATTCCATGTGACATTACATAATAGTCACACACTTTGTACTGACGCCGTTAAGAATGAATATTATAGAATATTTTTCATTAAGTCGGATACTTAAGATTGACTTGAAGTATACAAATATTTATATTTATATTTAATATATTAAGCAACAATATCTTGGTGTTTAAATTGATTTGTTCAAATATATTATATATATATATATATATATATATATATATATATATATATATATATATATATATATATATATATATATATACCTGTTCACTTAAAAATAAAATAAATCATTTTATTAAATTTTTTTTAAAAGCTTAAAAGTTATGAAAACATTTTACTTGCACAAGAAATTAGGCAATATATATATATATATATATATATATATATATATATATATATATATATATATATATATTATATATATATATATATATATATATATATATATATATATATATATATATATTGCCTAATTTCTTGTGCAAGTAAAATGTTTTCATAACTTTTAAGCTTTTAAAAAAAATTTAATAAAATGATTTATTTTATTTTTAAGTGAACAGGTATGTTAAGTACATCTTTTGTTTAACAACTTTTTCCTTAAATGCACCAAGTTTTTAATAAGGTGAACGCGAGGTCAGAAACAATGCAGGCTGTTCTGTGACTGACAGGAGACAGGCGGTGCAGGCGCCAAAAGCTTTTAAGGAAACGGGATTAAAACTTTGACAACTTGTCACCGACTTGGGCAACAGAATCAGTCTGAAACTCACTTTGGTCATAGAAGGGTCTGCTAGAGTAAAAACTGAAACTGATTACTTGATGCTGCTACTAAAATTCTAGACACAATTGCCAAATCATAAAGAACTCAAGGTATCCACAGACTAGGAGAGGCATAAAATAAAATAAATATATGTATGTACTTAGGTAAAAGTTCTCTCCATGATTCGTTATCGCTTCTAGACAGTCAATCATTATCACTACTATAACCGCCACTTAACTGCAAGTGGCTGATAATATAATCACAATTCAATCGTAAATAAGATCTGATAGTGCTATAGGAGACCAACAAAAAATTTATATATATATTTTTATTTTTGGGGTCTCCCACGCAATTTAACTACGTAGCTTTATCCTATTTCCATTTTCAATGAGTTTCTGATTTTAAGACTGAGATAAGATTAGTTAACGCCTCAAAGTTGTATTGGTTGATTAACAATGCATTTGAACAAGTTTGATAAGAATATTGCAAAAAGCTGTTTCACAAGATTTCACTCCGAATTTCATATGTACTTCAATAGTTTCATGCGCTTTTATGTCATTTATTGATTAAAAATACAAGCATAAACAATTATGGCATATGAAGATTTGACCCTTCCACATTAATTTGACATTGCCTATTGCTTCTTAGTTAGTCTCACAGGCACACCTCCTTTAGGAAGCAGGGGGACTCCGTTGACGGTAAACTCGATTTCTCGTTTTTCCTGACGAGTCTCTATGTTGAAGCTGGTAAGTATTTTCGTTAGAGCAATCTTGACATTCAGCTTGCCCATTCTTGCCGCTAAAAAGAGAAATTGGATATCAAGATCTAATCATTTGCATGTCTTAACTCTCCGTTTACCTATGCACTGACGGGGTCCAACGCCGAAAGGCATATACGCAGCTGGTGTATAGTTCCTTTGCTCTTCTGTGAAACGTTCCGGCTGATAACTGAGTGGATCCGGGAAGTATTCCTCGTCACGATGCATGCCCAGAAGAGAAATGATTATCTCGGTGCCCTTCTTCAGGACCAGCTTGCTATTTGGCAACGGATAGTCTTCGTTGCACATGCGATTAAGTAACGGCAGCGCGGGATACTTCCGAGTGGTCTCTGTAAAGCGGAGAAAATAATGACGATATCTCAAGATATTTGTGACAGCAACTTACCCATCACACAGAGCTCCAAGTACTTCATGTCCTGTATGCTATCATAGTTAAGCTCCCCGTTGTGCTTAGCCAGCGTTTGGTTAATGTCGTCCAGTAGCTTGACTAAAATGTCTGGGTTCTGCGCCAGTTCGTATAAAGTAAATGCAGCCGTCGATGCAGTCGTTTCATAGCCGGCCACAAAGAATAAAAACAGCTGTGCAGCAATGTTGTCCTTGGAGAGAGTCTTCACGTTATTCACGGCAGCCTTCGCCGACCATATTCCGTCATCGTTGTTAACCTTTCCAGTGTTACGCAACTGTAATAGCAATTGCATCAAGTCACGACGCTCCACATTGTTCTGCTCCCTCAACGAAATAGTGTGGTGCACTAGTTTTTGCATCTCTTTCGTCCCTGGTGATAACCAGCCGAGGCGGACAAATAACTTTTCTAGGCTTCAATTCGATGGGAAATATATCAATCAAAGTAAGTTAATAAATAACAAAGGTATTTGCTTTACCCTGGATATAAAAATGCTGTTGTTCCACGCAAAATGACTTTCGCAGTATTTGCGGTCACCTGTTTACTTATTTCACGCAGCTCATTATCGGGTTTCGTAAAGCTGTCCACATCCAGACCAAATATGGTGGAGGCAATAATGTCGATGGCATAGCTAGAAACAATCGGAAGATGCAAAATCTTTTCTAGGCTTGGGTAATTCATAATCCGCTGCTTACCACGACATCAAATTTTTCATATCAACTTCAGCTGTGCCCGACTCTTTTATTTTGTTATTCAATAGGGATAGCATCTTATTTGCGACATCTTCCGATGTTGAGAACATGGCCTTTAGTTTGCCAGACGTAAATGAAGGCGTCAGCTTAGCGCGCATCGTTCTCCAGCTCTTGCCCTCCATTGAAAACAGATTTGCAGACAAGGCATCATGCTTCTCGTCTACGTAAACGCCGCGATCGTGGAAACTGTCGAAGTCCCTGACGAGCATATCGTGGGCCATCTGAGCGTCGCGCACCAGCAACGCGGGTCGCAGAGTCAGATAGATTCCTATGAATGGCTTTGTTGTGGATAAGTACGCGTCGTAGATAGCCATGCCGAAGGACCGCTTGTTCCTCCGCACAGAGTCCAGAGCTCCGAAGGGTATAGGAGCCGGGTTGGTAGGAAAGCCCTTGCGCTCCCAGTAGCTGAAGGTCCATTTTATGTACGTGTACAGCAGTACACCAATCGCACCAATCAAATATATTACGACGTTCATTGTGAATGTGAAGCGTATGCCAAGCAGTTGGAAGTTAAACTAACTGAGAAATAAACTGAGACATATATATAGGTACTTATCGCCGCTGTTCGTAGCGCGTCTCACCATTCGTAAACACTTATCGGCAAGCTGCTAAACATTTGCCGATGCCTAGACTCCCGAACGTTGGAGATAAGGAGATAAAGAAACTGTAATTCAAAAGTGCTCATTGTGACTTGGCAAAAAACGTGCGTCTAATATAAATATTCATCTTCATATATATATATATATATATATATATATATATATATATATATATATATATATATATAATACATATATATATATATATATACACTATATATATATGTATGTATACACATTTACTGACTACTCATTATTTTATGGCAATTAATACCTGCAAGCTCTCTCAGAATAAACTTGTTTGATCGTAAGCATGACATGACACTCGTATGAAATGCGTATTGAAAAGCAAAACCAGCATTAGGGGCAAAAATGTATTATCATTTGTTGATTATAAGCATGAGGTGGGCGCTGCTCGATGATTATTTGTAAAAGTTAAACAATAACACAACATCAAACATGCTCGATCAGTCAAGTATGTTCGCACTATCTGAAAACGTTCGTAGGAACTGTGTGAGTTATTGCGATATTTTTACTTGGTATAGGTCACGCATACTAAATTATGATAATTATAATGTGCCACTTAGTGTGGAGCTACTAGCGAAAAGGCGAAGCTTGAAATGACTTGCGTGGTCGTAGTGTCGTAGGTTCGATACCTGCCGATGATGAGGTTGAAATCAGTCGAACAAATCTTCGGTATCTGCGTGTGTTAAGTGTATCAATGATTAGATTCAAGCTTTAGACTTATGTCGTATGCATTGTTCCCTTTGTTATCGTCTTAATTGTTGAACGCTGACTCGGAAATTTGTATATATATTAGGCGTGAAAATCCATTTCAAAGTAGTATGGGAGTAAAACAATGAGCAGTGGGTAGCAGGCTCCATATCCTTCTGCTATTCATTCGAATTAAAATTAAATTTAAGTGCAGCACGCCTCGTCGGTATTTAATATCAATAATGTAATAAATTGACGTAAAGGAATGGCACAAAGATGGAGGTGGCGCTATCGCTGGAGCGCTGGTAGCAGGTTCGAGTCCCATACATCAATTTGTGTGCTCACAAGCGAGATGTTGGAAATGCAAATGCGTTTGCAATAAACCGTCAATGTAAGCGTGCGCATGTGTGTGCGTGTGTGGTAGCCAATAAATCAAAATATGAAGCTCTAAAAGCTTTTTCAGGTATTAGCCACAAGCTGCGCAAGCTAAACACATTTTGACGCTTTGAAAACCTTTTGAAGCCGTCTTTGTACCGCGCCCACCTCCTTTCGCCACACACCCCTCGCCCAGGAGCCGACAGCGAGCGACAAATGCGCTTAGTGCTTAGCAGACCAAGAGAAAATGCCGTTGGCAGACGAGCTGCGCTGAACCCGCGTCTCATTATAAATTTGCCAGTTTTGCACGTTTCCGCTGCGCGCGCCAAAAAATGTCACAAAGTTTCAACTGGCTGCACATACACAATCACAAGCTCATGCAGATACAAACATACATACACATACACATGGCTCGTCTAACCGTTGCTCCGTAGTGTTAGGTGCGCCTGGGCCCGTCTCGGCTTGCGTCTCTGTTTCTCCTTGGGCTAAATGTCAGCTTTTGTCTTGGCTCGCACGCCAAAAAGTATGCTGAAACAATGTCAAGCATAATTTGCATACAATTTTTGCTCTGTCCCGTGCACTGTACTTCCCGCCTGTTGTCGGTTTCAGCTGTTGTTATTGCCTTTGTTGCTGTTGCCTTTGCCGGTGGTCATTATGTTTGCCGGCCGTGTCAGGCACGCACAGACACTCACTCACGCTCGCTCAAAATGCTCTTTTGACACTAATTTAATTTACGTCACTTCATCTCTGTTGGACCGGACGAGACCAGGCCAAGCCAGCTGATAAAGCAACTCCAAAGTAGGCTGCTTTAAATGTTTTTTAAATTTTATTTGGCTTGTCACAGTACTAAACGAAGTCAATTGTCTCATACCTAAAGCAATAAACAAAATACGATATTAAATTACGCCACAGCTCAGCAGCCGATGCAAACCAAACAGATCAGTATCTTTTACAGTTCAAAAGCTGCAATAAGAAAATTCAGCATATAAATTTATTTTGACTTTTAGGAATCAATCTTCGCAATGGTATCAAGTAATTGAGACTTAATTATTGTATATCTTTGCTCGATTGTAAGGATAGTCTCAATATTTTCCTGCGTCGTTAAGTTCAAATAGTCTTTGCAATAAAAAAGCTACAAGTGTTAAGCCGTCTCCTGTATTTAAGTGAAATCTTCTTATTCGTTCGTGCTCAACAATTTTGTATTCATCGTATCCTCACGCTTGACCTGCCCTTTCTCACCGCGTTCGTTTCTCCTACGTTCGTTCTATAATACTGTCTTACTCACTTTCGCTGCATCTCTTTCCACAGCAGTCTCGACCGTTTTTTGAAACTCATTCTGAATTCTTGAAGTCAAACTAGATTTCACTTAAATTGTCACCTGAATAAATTACCTTATTGCGAGGGGCACAGCTTTATTGCCGCATTTTATGAAATGCGCTGTGAGTTCATAGTTTTAATTGCCTCTATATGCAAGAACATATAAAAATCAAAAGGGCATATGTAACTTTGTAGTCATTTGTCACACAAAGTGCAGCACTTAACAGCTGGCGCATAAATTAAACGCTGCCGCTGAACGTTTCAACGGAATATGACAGCATCACTTTTGCAAATTAACACACCCGCTTGCCCGGCTAATTGTAATTAATAATACAGTGCGCAGGCAGTGCACCTGACGATGCCACGCCCCCAGCGCGCAGACACACCCTCATCAAACGCATACCCCTGCGCTGCAATTAATTAACGCAACATATTCAACTTGCAACATTTAACGATGATGACCACTTCCGCTCATTAACCAGTTGAAAAATTAACATGCGGTCATAATTTATGTATGGGCCGTTATATAAATAACACTATACTATAATAGGGGGCGTAACTGAAAGGTAGCTCAGCTCTAAATAGGATTAACATTTATTCCCACTTTCATATACGCAAGGAAGATTAAATGTTGCTGTAAACATACATTAGAAGCACATAAGCAATTTATATTTTAACTGATACGCACACGGACATACAATTAAATTAACATTTTACGTCCCAATTTAATTTCCAATCATTCTTCAATTCGATACGTACATACATGATGAACAAACCAACTACGTACACTTGTAAGCCCAAGCTCCACTTACTGCTCACTCTATGCAGCGAAGCAGCTTAAACTACAATATGGAATTAATTGCCAGCTAATTTTTGAACTAGATGGTATTCATGTTGTTTGCTTAGTTTGCAGTTCATGAGTTAGACAACATATTTAGTAATTAGTATCTTACGTCTTGAACAAAAGAATTTCAACAATGAACGGCCCATAGTAGAGTCTCTACTGCAGCCAGAGCGCGGTCGCTGCGAAAAGCATTCAGTAAGCGGATAACGTGAGCCAGCTTACAATGTATTTGTGAAGAATAGAATAATCTGTGCAGTGTTCAGCATATATTCCTGTAGAGCAGTGTGTATGAGAGCTTTCGGCCACAAATATCGCAATATCGATCGAGGGCTCGAAGCTTGTATTTGAGCGAGTCAATGTCTGACCTCTGCATTGTTTTATGTGGATAGTCATATGATTATATTTGCTTAAGCATTGAATATCCCACACCATAAATCTTGTTATCGAGTATTTTTCATTCAATTTGAAGTTTGAGCCAAACTCAACTCAATTTGAAAAATCTTTGGCTAAATTGTTCAGCCAATGGCCGCCAGCAGAGTGAGGGAAAATGCAGTGGGAAAAAAACAACAGCAAAACTACATTCACACATACATAGCAACATACACATGCACATATACACGCAAGAGTACTGCCGCAGCATGGACCTGAAAGAGCAGATAAAAATACGAAAAGAAAAGAGATAGCGACGGCAGGCGGAGCAAAGCAAACAAAGATAGGGCTGAGGCACTGAAGCACCAAGATCTGTTTGCATTATTGATGGCCTGGATTATCTTTGAGTGACAACTATATGTGAAAGGTATACATGTATGTGTGTGTGTGTGTGTGTGTGTGTGTGCGTGTTTCTGTATGTGAGCATGTTGTGCGCGTGTGTGCGAGGAGTGCAGCTTAAGCTTAGCCAGTGCGCTGCAGCTGCTTCAAGAATATTTGCAATTTAATTAATTTAGAAGTGTTTGTTTTATCAAGTGTTGATTGTCTCACTTGTTTGTGGCAGTTACGAGCGTGCCATTTCAAAGGCTCTGCTCGAGCATCAAGACAATGCCTGGCCCAAAATCGATAAGCCACGGATGGTCAAGTTGAGGCTGCTGTTGCTCTAGCTGTAGAGCAACTTGCAGTCCACTCCAGTCCACTCCACTCTGCTGCAGCAGCAGTTCCAATCCCAGTCCCGGGCGAGTTTACCAAAGTCAGGCGACGCCTTGCAATGCTTTTTATCTTAATCTGCTGCAAATGGACATTAAATGCTATTTCTTTAGATTTATTCAAACAACAACTACAACAATAACAACTGCAACAATGTGGCGAGGAGCAACAGCAGCAGCAACAGCAACCAACATAACGACAGATTGGCACGAGCGGGCAGCCAAGTGGCAATTTGTGGCTTTGCACGGCAAACCGACATCATCAGCGTTGGATAAAACAAAGGCCACATGGACAGTAAGCCAGCCAGCCAGCCAGCTATCCAGCCAGACAGCCAGACAGCCAGCAAAGACATCCAGACAGCCAGTCAGTGAGATGGAAACCGAAAGAGAGAGCGAATGCGAGCATGGGGGAGGGAGTTGTCGGCATTTGTCCCACGGGCATTGCATGTTTGAAGCAAATTTATTACAAGCAACAGCCCGCAGTCGCAGTTGTCTGGGCCATCAGCACTTGGCTCCGAGTGCTCGGCTTGGCTTCGTTCTCTTGGCCTGCTACGTGTCGCCTTGTATTGAGTGCGAATCTGTTACGTGCCAGTGTGGGCATGTGGGGGATGCGCCATCGTCGGAGCTGACCCTAGGCCAACTATCGACAAGCATCTTGGACTTGGACTGTTGACTGCGCTGTCTCTGCTGACTATTTTGCCACTTATAAATTCCAGCAGTACATGGCCCAAACACTTGTTACATCAATTAGACGGCCACAGAGTGGCAAAATCTGTGTGTATGTGTGTGACTGTGCGCTTGTGTGTGCCTGCCCTGGCCGGAATGTGAAAAGAGATTGTTGGTTTTGCCATCAAGGTGTCCAACTCGGCTGCAATGTCAAACGCGCTTAGCTGGGCGTGACAATGGCATCTGACTTTAATTATTAGTCGTCAGGCCAAGAGTCAAAGGTTAGTTGCTTGGTTAGTTGTGAATGCCAGCGAAGGGACAGACGATGGCCAGGGCATGGGACCCACCCCAAAAACTTGATGGCAAAGCAAACAAAAATTGGTTGTGACCAAGCACTCAAAGAGATTAGACATCAAGGGAGTATTTTTTGCAAAAAAAAAAAAAACAAACAAAAATGTTAAGTTGATTATGTTTTGAAATTAAAAATTCCAATTATATCATTTACTATTAGTATTACGTATCCATACATATTATGTAATGTTTGTTGGCTCAAAAATTGTAGTTCAGTCTTCAAAATGAAATAATTATGTGAATGAATGAGTGGTAGTTGCATTCCCTAATTATAACATTTCAGAGCTCAATGAGCTGCTGTAGACGTAAGGACGGACGGGACTGGGTCGAGCTACAGTTGATGCATTACGTATTGCCTGTTGCGAACTTTTTATCAAAACATCATAGCACTAGGGCTTCAGGTTATGAAAAAACAAGTTGCACTTACAAAATAATTGGATACGAGTAATTGCATTTGTGTGGCACCCACAAATAAAGGTAGCAGAGCGCATATGCTTAACTATTGCTATAAAGCCAAATTGGCTGTGGTTTAATTAAATCATACTCGAGTTGAACTACAGCTGCCGAAACGTCAATGCTCTATATATATATATATATATATATATGCAAACACACACAGACAGAAAGAAAACTATCCAGAGCTGATGCATGATGAGGGCTACATTGCATTTTGAGAGCACACCATAAAATCTGTGCATAATTAAAATTATTTTAGCCAAATTATTTTGTATTTCAATTTGCGCTTTACGCAGAAGCGTGAGTTTGGGTAATTGTGCCACATCATTTTCTAATTTGAGTGATGCTGCAGCTTTGGCCACTCAATGGTCACTTGATTGCGATGTCATTAATAATTCACATTTCTGTGGGCGGCTATAAATGCCTGCGCGTAACTAAACAATGGCACTCCAGTGCGGCTGCGAGGCGAGTCTGTGGCATTTCGCTTTTATTAGTCTGTGATTAATAATTATATATGTCTGGAAAATATGTAAAAATTTACATGTTTGCATATGCATGAGCAAAACACAAGTTCTTTAAACAGCTAAAGTCATATAAATTATTGCAGATTGATAACGGGAAATTTAAATTCAAAATATCAAATTCTTAAATGATTCAAAATATGCGGCTAATATTCTTAAATTGTGCAAAAAATTAAATGAAGCATATATTTTATATATTGAATACCCTTCAGTCATTGCAAGACAGCTTTATCTGATAATTCCACATGGAATATAGTCGATTTTATAAGAATATTTTGTAGCCCAAGTAAACTTAGGATTAAGCAAAGTTGTTCAATAGATCACTCTCTATAAGCACTCTATTACGTACAGTGCAGAGTATTGACTAGTCGTGCATTTCATAAATGTTTCCGGCTTCGTCATGCATTTTCTGATGCACTTTGACCAAAGTTTAATGGCCACGGCCAATCAAAGCAAATATGATATAAATAAATATAGTTTGTAATTAACTAATTTCCAATTTATTTTCATGAGTAAAGCTAAGCCGTTTACGGCAATTACAAAACGAAATTGCCAAATAATAATAGCCAACCAGCTGGCTGATTATGCTAAACCTAAATTGGGAACTCTTTAAATGCAACTACTAAGCACCTAGAAACAAATGATCAATATTCAGTATAGAAGGGCAATTGCTTGTTTTTCTTCACATTATTGATTTTAATTGCGAATAACAATAGAAACTAGAAGGACACAGATTATACAGAAAAATTAATTTATAATAAGCGGAGTAAACGTATTACAAATTCATCAATCCATAGCTTGAGTTTCTCTTTACGTGCCGCACTCCTTTCTAATTAACTAATAATAACTTGGTATTAAATTTGCCAAACTATAATTTGCCATAAATAATCATGCCTTACTAGCATACACAAAGAGCTTGCAATTCCTTAAGAATGCCAATAGCAATAGAATAATAAGCATTAACTAACAAGTAAGAAAACTCTAGTCGGCGGTCCCGACTAGGAGATACCCTAAACCCCGCGCTATCTGCGTTAAAATACTGCATAATTAGCATTTCGTATAAACGCACAGAAAACTAAATTCAATTCATTTCAATTGTTTAGCTAATAGCGTCATCTATGGTTCGATTGAATAGCGCCATCCAAGTTTCGAACCAACTGAGCAGCTGATAATTCGCAAATCATAGCGCCATCTATTGGACATATGTACACTAAAACTTGCGGGTTTTAGAACTTGCTAAATGCACGCAGCTCAATGTGTATGTGTGTATGTGTGCACATGTATAGAAAAACAGTTTGCTTTGTTTTGCTGGTCACGTGTTTGGCCGATTGGCCAAACGTTTTGTTTAATAACTTCTGCGCGAATTAATGGATTTGAATGAAATTTTCAGCTTATGTTCAACATATTTTATTACATTTTTTCCAATTTTTAAAAATGTAAACCCATTCATTTACTGGCTTTGAGTGCAACTAACCTCAATTTAAATATTTGGGGAAATTTGGAGCCGGTATCCAATTAGAGAAAATAAATATAAAACTTACAAAAAAATTTGGGGACTCTAGCTATAAAGACGTGGGAGATATAATTTTATAACTAACATTCGATATTGTTTTTAATCGATAACAATAAAATTAAAATAGTTATCGACTTTTTTTAACAAACTCGATTTTTTCGTGCTATCCACGGACCTACATAAAAAATTTCAAGTCTCTAGCTCTTATAGGTTCTGAGAACGACGCGTTCATACATACGGACAGACAGACGGACAGACGGACATGGCTATATCAACTCGGCTTGTCATCCTGATCAAGAATATATATACTTTATGGGGTCTGCCACGCCTCCTTCTGCCTGTTACATACATACGCCCTCCAACAAAAACATTATACCCTGATTTTCCCATTTTCAATGGGTTCAGGGTATAAAAAGATGATCTTAAACTTAATCGCCCTGTATATTAACATAACACCTCTCGTCTTCTGTCCAACTTTAAACCAATCTGCTGGACATCTGCTGAAACGTATTTGAAATTTATCAATCTAGTTGCAGTGTACAGATACCTTACAGTTCCTAAACAACGCCAACAATAGTTATTAATTGAAATTTGGCCTTAAATGTTATCTCTTCGTTTCTTAACTAAACAATAGTGTATTGAGTGTTACTGCTATTTGAAGTAAGCCTAATCCACAAATTCAATTTCGTTCCAGCTTCCATTGTTCCGTCAAGCTACAAACGGCTGGAAAGCTGCTTAAACATAAGTGTTAGAAATTTATCAATCTAGTTGCAGTTTCCGGAATCCATATTGTTCTCATACGCTTACACCCCAATATATTCATAGACCTAGGGCAACATCAGTTCATAAACAATGCCAGCAAACAAAAGATGGTGGTACGGTGATATTGCTTATACAGTATCTTTGCTTGTTAATTAGCTTCAAACGGTTTAAGTGTTAACCTCTCCATATTCACAATGTGTGCATATCCTATTTGGGCAGACAAAGGGGCAAACACCTTTGTGAACTATTCACTCAAGTCAATATTGTGAATTGATGGTAAAGTGTATATTAAGGCAAATCTCTTGTGATATCAATATAATCGCTTCAAGCTGGAGCCAATTTAATTAAAGACCGCTAATTTGCCATTGCAATACGAAGCTAGCTGCATGCATATATTGGACCCTTGCACATCACTCGCTGATCTTTTCAATTAGCGACCCAAAGTCGCGCGGATCAATTTGCCATGCCACAAATTCAATTTGCTGTCATTCAAGTCTCCTTTGAAGTTAAAACGAACTGAAAATTGAGTAGTCTGACCCACAATGTCTCGCCCACGCTGCTCACTCACTCAGTCGCCTTTATTTACTGTCCAGCTTCAGCTGTGGCTCTGAATCGGGGCTTACTCTCACCCAGCTTTCTGATTGTGGGGTGCGACAGCTTGCGGCAAATGAATATTTAAATCCAATGTATGCAAATGCACTGCACGCTCTACTTTAACCAAATACAAACTATATTCTCGGGGTTCCGTTGACACAGTGGTAGCAAAAATAACAAAACCAAGCACAATCGTCCCTTGCAAATAAATATTTTTAAACAAAAACATTAATATCTTTACCAATTTTTTTCACTGATGAATGAATAAAATTGTTTAAATGAGCATATTAAATTATAAAATTATAGTTAAACAGCATTTAGAACCCATTTACGCCCACAAGCATTTTATGATAAAATTGGAATGCGCTCCGTTCGAATATTGCAGGCTGCGAGAGCTGGGAAAAAGTTTCGAAAGCAACAAATAAACAAATTGCGCGGCACAAGAAAGTGTAATAAATAAAGTGAACTGCCAAAAACTGCACAAATAGCTGTCATTAGGGGAACAAAAAGCGGACTGGGTCTGATAGAGAGCAGGTGCGGCATAATTGCCCAACATTTTGCCCGTTAACCTAAGAAAATTGCCAAAGCAGAAAAACGAGCTCACACACACACACGTGAGAGCCATAACGAGGAAGCAGTAGGAGCCGGCAGGAGCGGCGAGCAATAGCAATAAGCACAACGAGCTTAGCAGCTTAAAATAATTTATTATGCTTAAAGTAAGTAAATGGCTAAATGCCGGCATATGGCAGGTCAGCAATCGAGCAGAACGCGCGTCGCACCACCAGCCGCTAGGAGCACCATCTGCGCGCCGCCCATATGTGCGATGGCGCCCGCCGCTACTGGCACGCACGGAAGTCAAGTAATGTTAATATCTGGTCAACTGGAAAAACAAAGTAAATTAATTGTAGGTTCAAAGAACGCCAAGCGGCAGAGCCATGTCCCGTCGAAGGCAGGAGTGCGCCAACCTAAGCCTGCCCGGGTTGTCGGCCATTGCTGATTATCGAGTCCGACGCGGTCACTGAAGACTTCCTGCTTGACTTGAATGCCTGAAAGCCTGCTCGGCTACCCACCAGCCCGTCCACACAGCCTTTCTGCCAGCTGGACAGCCTGCCTAGTTTTTGCGTGTGTATGTGTGTGTCTTGGTACTGGATTTTTCAGCAAAGTGCAGCCAAGCGAAACCAATTTCCCATACATTGTAAGCAGGGCAGGACATCGCTTGTAAGTCTGTGAGTATCTGTGTGTATATATATGCATGTGTGTGTGTGTGCGTGTTTCCTGTTGCAGCTGCCTTGTTGGGTTGACAAAGCGCGTGTTGACGCGCGCGTCAAACTTGCACTGCCTGCCGGAAGTGCTGCGAACACTGCGCGCTCCACTTGGCGAGCCAGCACGGCTTCGCGGTGCATGGCAAACGCGCGGCTTACTGACACGTAATATATCAATGCGCTTCGCTGGATCAACGATGGACCACCGGTGGCTCGCTAGCTGAAATATGAGTTAATTTCAAGAGGCGGCTCCGTAGAGAGCATGATTATGTAAATAGCAGTCCGGGGCAGGAGGCGACAGCATTAAGCTATAATATTTATTTACTTAGGTCCCATGCCGGGCACAAACACACTCGCATACACAGGCTGAGGTATTAACTGTGTCCTCACTCACTCACTCACACACTTGACGGGTCAATAGACTTGCTCTAATACACGGGGTCAACGTCACATTTCAGCTCAGTTTGAAATCAATTCGATGCATAATAGGACTTTAGTCTCTGCTGCATAGTAAATATGATTTAGATTTAATTTCAGTTTATCATTATTTTCACTGCTCTCAAATATATATATTCTATTATTACTGTATACATTTACATTTGATCTATATATGTATGTATAATATTCATTTGGTTAATGTGAGGGCTAGAATATTTCGACTTTAAGTGTGCAAGTTTTTCATTTCCGTTTGAGCTTCAACTGCGATTGAAATTTTCAGTGTTTGCCAACGCCTTGGGGCAGGGCAGCAGCTCGTGACATGTGTCTCTATGTGTAAGTGTGTGCATATGTATGCTTAGCCCCCACAAGATCCAAAAAATAAAATCATTTGTTGACAATTTGTTTAGCTGCTGTTGCCACTACAATGCTTTTCCCTCTGGCCCCGCTGGCTGCTGCCGGCTTGCAAGTTGTATTCAGAAATTATTTGGTATGCAAAACACTTTCGGCAAATATTGATTTTGGAAATTTGTACAAAAAAAAAAGCGGAAAAAAAGAAAACAAAGCGACAGCGTCTACGCGACATTGTAGCAGCATTAGGCGACGACAGCGACAGGCCAAAATGCCAAAAGGCACTAAAACCCGTAGCATACTTTTTGGGGCGCGCTATCGCAGTAACGCGATGCCTTGGTGCAGCGACATCAAGAGTCTTCCACACTGACGTCATAAAGGCTGCCTTCTAACTGCATTGGTATGCACGGACCTCATCTGCAATGTCTTTGCCGTCGTGCCGCACCACACCGTGCCGCGTTCGGCACGTGATGTGTGCCACATGCCGACGCTGAACGTGGAAAGTCGAGGCTGCATGTTGGCTGTGCCATTCTTTAAATTAGCTTTAAAAATGTCCGAAAAACAGTACAGTAATTTGTGCGGAATACAACAGAGCTTTCTATGGCTGCTCAGTGCAATTTGGCGCTGGTATTTAATTAGCTGTATGTGAGGCGCAGCAAGTGCAACAACCCGAGCATTTGCATACATAAACGCAGCAGCCAACGACTGAATGAATGCCATGAATGAACCAACCGCCGCGGCCAGAATCCTACTCGACCTCCCACGCCGCACTTGCAGTGTGGGTCCGCGCATTCAAAGCCGTAGTCAAAGCGCTCATAGACAGCAGGGCACAGTGCCCACCATGCCTGTAAATGTAAAGTTTTTCGATTTAAGTTCATAATTAAAGTGCAAGCAGGCAGGCAGCTGGCAAGCCGAGCGGGTGCAAAGTTAAATTGGGTTTAAATTTCGCATGCTCTCGCATTAATTTGCTTAGCCAGGCAGCGAAGGTCATAGCGTAGAGGCGACTTTAGCCGAAAGTCTGAAGGCCGAATTCCGCACCCGCGCTCACATCCACACTCGCCCACGCAGAGATGCATCCACGCATGACTCGCGGCATCTGCAGTGAGCTCCGCGCGTGTTTAAGGCAATAATTTGGGCAATTTTTGGCAAAGGAACGAGTCCACACAGCCGTAGCTAACCTGGCAAGTCGTCGTGTGCGTGGATGACATTTATTAAATAACTTGACGGCATTTTCAATATTTAAGCCGCACTAATGCGCCTAAAGTTAGGCAGCCGACTGTCAACGAATTTCGGCGGCGGCTTTCAACAAATACCAGCGAGCACTTGTGCCAAAAGTTTCGCACAGTTTTTCGAGTTGTCGGATTGTTTGCGACTGGCTTAAATTGTACTTGCGCCGGACCGAAGATGGCAACGTTGATGACGATGTCGACAGCGACGCTGACATTTTGCGGAAGTAAAAAATGTTCAAGGCTTGCAGTTTATGACTGCTAAAGGGGTATACAATTTGCAATGCCTCTTTCAAATCTACCCTGTAAATCGTAAGAAAACTAGAAAATATACGTTCTTTCTAATTAAATTAAAATTATTTGCCGCTTGTTTATTTTATTCAAATTAATTTAAATGTGGGTTGTGGGTATTAATGTTGTTGAAAATAAGTTTTGTCCATTGAAATAAAATCAATTTATATCGAGGATAGTTTCTAGTCTAGCAGCTTCGTTTATCCTCCTTCTTTTTTGCCAATTAGGAAAAGTTTTTCGCGGCTCAAAATGAAAATGGAAGCAGAAGCAGCAGCAGCAGCAGCAGCAGCAGAATAAGCGCCAAAAATTTGCATTAGTTGAGCAAAGTGCGGCACATACATAGTTTCCCTTTCCAGTAGCCTTAAAAACTTTATTCTCAAGTAATTATGTAGTTCATTAAGCTGGCCACAGCAAAGTGGATTTAAGTCTAACTAAATACCTTAATATATCTTCACGAAATATTCTGTGGTCAATCAAGGGCTTTTCGGCTATTTACAATGCTATTTATGCAATTTGCACTGCATTTCTGCAGACCGAACACGAGTCATATGTGCGATTATTGCAAATGCCACATTTTGCACACAAAGCAACCAATTTGCTGCGGCTTTTAAATTGAATTTCGTGCACTAAAAAGATTCACTTTCTGCATTAATTGGCTTAGGTATGCGTGACTGCGTCGTGATTTGCGTAATGATAAATATATAGAGAAACGCACACTCTTACAACATTCCTGAGGTTTTTACTGTGGTATTTGCGAAATGCATTTCAGCATCAATTTGCATAGCTGGGCAAAGGCAAAGGTTAGCGGCTGCATGGAAAGCTATTGTGCATTAAAGTCAAATCAAAGTGTGCTGCAGCAAGCAAATATTAGCCGCATTACTCGCCAGCTGTTTGCTTGCGAGACAAAGGCGGCAGCAACAGTAGCAGCCGAGCAGACAGTAAAACAAAGTGAAATGTTTTATTTACGGGCGTTTCATGGGCGTGGTGTTGAGTGTGTCATATGCGTTGTAGAGGCAAGACAAACAATGAGGCAGTCACTTGCCTCAGTCACCGTAGTCGTAGTCGGTGTCGTTGTCGTTGTTGTTGTTGTCTTTATACTGTCTGTCAACTGACAGGCAAATGAACAACTTTAACAAATGCAGGGCGCTGCCTTTAGCGTAGATTGTCCTGACATGAAAGATTTGCGTTCAAGTCAAACACACACTGACAAAGTCGACAACAACAATGGGACCGATGAATATGCCTTCGTGTATGCATACAAGAAGAGAGCCAGAGCGAACACATATACAATGCTAAACTTTCTAATGTTATTTAAAGCACTTTAAGTGCCATATTTCCTGCCCCTGCTCCAGCTGTTGCACTTGTTGTTGCTGTTGTTGCTGTTGCTGCTGCGTTGCCTGCTTTATTTATTATGTGGTACTGCTATGCTTACTTTTGGCACTCCAGCAGGAAGAATCAAGTAGTTTTTTATGTTTTCCGGCTGAACTGCAATGCCAACAGCCAGCGGCAACTCATTGCTGCAGTTGCACACTGACGGTTCTGGCAGTACTGCCAGCCTGCTCGGCTGCCTCACGGACAGCCAGCCCAGCCAGCGACTGCATGCCTGCTTTTATTCAAAAGTTTAGTGAGCCATTGAGCGCGCCACAGTCGACGTCGTCAGTCAAGATGCGCTGTATTACTGCTACTGTTAGTGCTGCTGCTGGTACTGCTGGTACTGCTACTGCGGCTGCTGCTGCTGTAGGTATCTCGCCAATGTTTGTTTTATGTTGCAAACTTTGCCAGCGACCAGAAGATGCCGCAACAACAACTTCCACAGCAGCAGCAGCAGCAACACCAACGACTAAAGCGCGGCGACAACAGCAACTTGAACTCTATTGCCGGGTACCGCAATTTAATAGATTTTCTATGTAAGCCTCTCAAGTCTCTGCTTCTCAGATTTGACATCGGCGACCACACACAAAACACACACTTTCACAGACATAAACACCTACCCTCAGACGAATCACTGTTGTTGTTGGTCTGTATTTTGGTATGTGTGTGTGATAGTGTGTGTGAGTGGGTATGCGTGTGTGTATACATGCCTACAGTTATTTTGCACATCACAGGGACAGAACACAACTCGACGTTGTGTGAACACCTCAACAACTTAAAATGTAAATAACTTTTCAAGTGGTTTCGCAAAGTTTTTGGCCCCAAAGTTTCCCCCCACCTGAAAAACGCCCAGCCCAGCTTCAGTGGCTGCCTCGGTGTCAGTATTTCTGTCTGTGTGAAGTGCTCGAGCACTCAAGTGTTTCGTTTCAATTTTCGCACGAGTTTTGTGGCCATCCCAATACAAATACAAGCTAAATTTTGCAAATTAATTTTGTTTTGATGGACTTTCAAGCGTTGGCAAATAAAAAAAAAGTAAAAAAAAAAAGAAAAACTGAAACAACAACAACAGTACGTTCTACAGTATAAAAAAAACTAAAATAACCAAATGAACACACACGCTCACGCTGCGTATACGCGACGTGGGACCATTTGGACCACAAAATTCGGTCGTTCGATATCAATTAAAATACTTCCAGTGCAGAGCATCTGAATATCATGGAAAAACAAAGGCAAAGCGGGAACAGTAGAAATCAACACGAATAATGTTTGTGAAAAATTCAATTTATATGCAACCACAACATGGGCAGCGTCGGATAATTATTAGCACATATCTATCTAGTGTTGAAACACACCTTTTTTTTTTTTTTGCTGCTGTAAAATGGCCTGTCAAACAAATAAAAACAATATGTGAGACTTTTTCACGCACTGCTTCACAGCAATCAACGCTGGACCAAACGCCATGCAAATATACACATACGAATGGCCGAATGTCATCGAAACGGAATATGTAAATGTCCAACCGTTGCAACTGTGACCCCTGACCGATGCTAAGAGTCGGTTATCCAAAAATATGAGAATATCACAATTACACCTCGTCTGGCAGCGACAGGTCGCTTGAACTTGATATATTAACAATCTGGCGTAGCAAAATAGATATAAAATCTGCCGAAAAAACGGAATTGAAAACTAGAAAAAGGATGTCAAACTCCATCACATAATTGAGAAGTAAAAGTAAAAAAAAAAAACAGATAGTATTTATTGCAAAGAACAAAATAAATCAATTCAACTACGTAAAAAAATATATGACAATAATAATATGCCTCAAGTGGCATGAGTTCAACTTCTCAAAAATTTGCATTGACTTCTACTTCTTTATTGGCTTAATAACTACATTCGGTATTTGGCTTTGATGTCAGCTATTATTCTATTAAAAATCTGTGTGAAGCTTTGAATAATAACTCCATATGCCGTCAGGATTATTTGCGCATTTAATATATATTTAATATATATACATATATCAGTATGAATACCTTTAAGGTGTACAGACGCAATATGACTTGCAATATGAATAGAGGAAGTGGAAAATGTGCTGAAACAAATGTAAGTAGCGCTTAAACCCACTTAAATAAATTGATGCTATACTAGCAGAACTTGAAAAGTTTTGGCCCTTCGCCCCATTCATTACACTTACGAGTAGAAGGCCGCATGGCTGGAAAACGAAACCGAGCCAAAGGAAAGCTGCAAAGCCGTCGCCTCAGGCGTCGCCGTCGACAGCGTTGCCATCGTAGCAAATGCGCCACTTGCGTAAATTGGCAGCATTGTAGTTGAGGGATTAGTGCGGCATTAAACGCAGTTTTTGCACATTACACGCGTGTAAAGCGCAAATCCAGAGTTCGCCAAGGGCGACGCCAAGCCTGAGGTGGGGTATGTGCCTGTCCCTTGGCTTTGCCTGCTGTGTAGTCCTTTCAAGTAAAGGCAGACAGCGCCCACATACGTACTCATAGAACTAGTTCTCCAGAAGCGTTGCCATGGGCGAATGCTGTCTTGCCACTTTCTAGTTGCCACTTGGCTCGCGCCTTAACGCTAAAAGGATTATGCGATTTAAGCACGATGTGAAAATTTGTTGCCTGCCTTTTGTTGTGGGCCCACTTGATGAAACACGTTGTCTTTTATATTTTGGCTGCTTTTCGCCAAAACTTGAAATAATGTGTACATAAATAAAATTGCCTGCGACAACAGTTGCACGTAAGCCCAATTTATCACAAGCTCCCGAAAGGGCTGACTATTTCGGCCAGAAATATGATTTAAAATCGTGAGCTTAGCCCATTTTAATAGACACTCGTCAGTGGAGGACAAAACGTGATGGCTTAACTCTTTTATATTTGCTGGTATGAAAAAAGAATCAAGGAAGGGTTTATCCTTTGCTTAGACAATAGCTTCCACTCTAAGTACCACAACTACTCAATAATTATCAAAAAAAAAATTATTTTTGAGATCTTCAAAATATAAAAGCAAAAACCAAGTTTCCTAATAAGGCTCCAAGCAAACTGAGACTATTATCCAATTCATGGGGGTCACTCAAAGGGTTCACTTAAAAATCGAAACGCTCTGCTGTTACAGTCTTCGGAATGCTTTAAATGTTTTAGAATGCTGATGTTAGTAACTACCCCAACAGAGCGATTAGGTAAAATTTGCTCTCTGTGTATAAACGTATATCACGTGGTCTAACTGATTGAAAAATAGCATCATAATGCTGCTGGCTTAGCCAAATTATAATAAATCTGAAAGCATTTCAACTGAAATAGCTTAAGCGGCTTAGGCGCAAATCAACAATCATTCGTGTTGCTGCAAAGCCCAACAATATTTTTATAAAATTACACGGATTTACGGTGCGTGCGCTGGCTGCCAACTTAATGCGGCCAAAAATTTGTAATGTTTCGTCATCATAAACAGCCAGACCGGTCGCGGTCTGTGGCATGGCCAGGCCAACAACAACTTTGCATATGTATTATACAATATGCTTAAAATTTAGAGCCAGCAACAAAGTTGCGAGGTAAACATGTGTAAATTCCCGAAATGAACAATCATACGCCAGTGTAATACATCACGCAACGCACCAGAATGATTACAATGACACGGGGCTCATTTTTACGTTCCGTCTGTACTCAGGTAGCTGCCTTTCTGACTGCCTGACTGACGGACAAACAGGCAGACAGTCTGACTGTCTGGGGGAGCAAACGTAGCGCTTGGATGGGAGCTTCTGTTATTCTTTGGCTGGCATTGCTGCACATCAAGCGGGTGGCAGACAACCTGGCACACGGACAGACAAACACATGAGAAGCGTGCAACATTTTTAAGCAGGCTATTAATATGAAACATATCACAGAGCGCGCATCAGCATGTGTATGGGCAAATAAGTGTGGCGTTTCTGTGGTGCTGTGCAATTTGGTGGCTCTCCAACAAAGTCATAAATAATAAAAGTGACTTTCGCGAAAATGAATCACATGATTGCAACTACGGTTTCAACTTAAATGACATTATTATGGAGCTCGATTTGTATATTGATTTTGAAGCGATTTCCGCATTGACTAGGATCGAAACATATCTCAAAAATAGTCTGACTATAGTTTTATTTTTGTATATAGATGATAATCGACATTGCATGGCTTAAAAGTCATAGATTTGATTATATGTAGCTGTATGGAATAATCTTCTTTAGCTTTCGACCATTCCACAGCAAAGCACGCATATTTGTGACTTCTCAATTCAAAAAGTTTTCATCCAACTTTAAGATCCAGCTTCCTTACCTTGTGAAAAGGTATACCATTAAAATTCTCTTAAGATTCTGACTTTGTGATTACCAATTCAGCGGGTCAGTTATCCGTTGGCCCTTAAACGGGTGTCTAAAGATTAATTGCGATATATACTAATCCAGAAGCTCAATAGAAAAAGTGTAATTGAAGTAATATATAATATTCCTAATTATAGTGTTTTTTTTTTTTCTAGCTTAACATTTTTGAACTACAATTTACATTAATCAATATAAATTCGCTGTTTGTCTAAAAAACGCAATGTGGGCTTTGACTTTCAGAAAAAATAAAGTGCATTTAGCTAAAATTAAAATTGCATAATGCGGTTTATTTAACATCAACATTTTTGGAGCCAGAGTATTAGCAAAAATATATGGCGAAAAAATGGAAGTCGAGATTGTTTGCAAATCAGGCAAATGAACAAATTTTGTTTTGTACACAAGCCAATTGCGAAAATAAAAAAGTATTTTGTAAATGCAGCCAAAACCGCAATATCCCCACCCACACGCGGCTGCACGTATAAATAATTCATAACACTTTTATTTGCATGCAAAATGAGTTAGAACAAAAAGCCAAACAGTGGAGTAAAAACGCCAAACAAAATGAATGCAGTCCTTGCGATTTTTGCAGCTGAGTTTCCCTTCTTTTTTTTTTTTTTTTTGGTGTGGCGAATTATACGCAAAGGTAGCCGGCCACAATTCGCTATATCCAGTCTGGAGCACAGTCAACCTCGCTGGGCAGCCACACATTCGGTTTTATTGTTAGTGCTAGCTATGGCCAGGTAGTTGGCGCTGTTGCTGCGGTTGCGCGGACCCAACCGGAGCTGGAACCGCACCTTGGCCGCAGACAAACGCGTAGGTGTGGCAAAATATCCCAGCCGGGTGCCCGGTCTCTCGGAATCCTGATGCTAATGATGAGGCAACACCGTTGGCGAGACAGCATCCCGAGGGCCAAGCGTGACTGCAATAGCGCTGCTCCATGTTGACTCAGCAATTTTATTTTTTGCTTTAGCTTGTGGAGTGCACAGGCTTAGTTAGCTTCCTTGCCCGTGTGTCTTTATTATGAGCATCGTGGCCTGCAGCCAGGCAGGCAGTCGGTAGTCCGTTTTCGTGTTCATGTACTGTGGGCATTTGCGGCTCATAAGGCATAAACTTTCAAGTGGCCAGCAGCGCAGTGGGCCACTCACAAGTCCTCGCTGCTGACACGCTGAAGGACAACTTTTAATTGAGATAAAATAGAAGAACGCGCCCTGCCCTCCGCTGCCTCCTCGCCAATCTGCCAATCTGCCATGCTGCCATGCTGCCACACTGCCAGCTAGTCCGCTCACGGCTCAGAATCAGCATCAGAGTAACTTCTAATTTAGTGGCCGTGAGAGTCCAGTTCCGGGCCAACATGTAAATCAGCGCTCCCTTTTAGCACCTACTACATCGCTCCCGCCTCACCTTGCGGCGTCCATTCTCGCTTGTTTGCAGGACAAACTTTGTGTTGTTGATGTTGTTGGAGCTCGTGAGGTTGTTGTTGTTATTGTTGTTATTGCTCTTGTCATTGCTACTATGTTGGCTGATGTTGCTGTTGTAGTTGTAATTTGTATTTGTGGCCATAAAGTTTGCGCTACGCCTGCCCGCAGAACAAAAACACTTTTTTGCTGCTTCTCTCATATTTATTTTTCTGATTTTTCCTATGTATATATGTATATTCATATTAATACATAATGCAAAGGACATACGTGTGTGTATGAGGTTTCTGCTTTAGTCAGAACTCTATTCCTACATAGGCCAACTTTTGTTGGACACTATGCTCGCTTAACGGTTTTGTCATGGTATCCAACGGCAACACAACCGCAGCACACCTTATTAATAGAGCACCCTTAACCAAGTAACGACTATGCTAAGCGCTCTAAACCAAAATCGTCAGCAAAGCCGCAAACTTGTGCAGGGTTGCTCATGCGTTTTGTGGCCAAGTGTTACACAGTCTATTCCCACTCACACACATGCACACGCACACGCACACCCACACACACTTACACTAATCGTGCACTCACCGACAAACACGCATATTCACACGCATAGGAGACACCGGCTGGCACATTGTAATCCCAAATCCTGCTATAATTAACCAAATGAATTCGCATATGCCGAGTGGGACTACTTGAATCTCGAATTGTGCCTAATGAATCCCACTCTCGGGCAGCGTGTCCAAAACGTAAAGGCTTTAAAGCCAGCTTGGAACACCACATTGAAAAAAACTTAAATATATTTTGTTTGCTTGTCATGGTTTATGTATACAACTAATTTGCTCAATTTGAGTTTTAAGTAGAAAAATCAACTGGGATGCAGCATGCTGCAGCGCTACTCGTTCCGAGAATACTGTTAGCTGCTCAAATTATACTCCGTTGCATGGAATTTAATTTTGTTTGAAAACTTTTGGCTGCCTACTTTTAAGCGCAAGCTCAAAGGTCATCCTGCCAGCAAAAGTTACTGCAGGAAATTTATTGCAAAAATGAAGAAAAAAATATATATGGAAGGCCGTGCAGCAGCTACCACTCATTTATTATCGTATTAAAATTCCTCCACTCCACCAGCCGCCGACGTCGTCATCGTATCGGAGCAGGCGTTCCGGAAATAACAAATTTCTTACTCGGAAATTAATATTTCCATTTTATAGAAAAACTTTGCGCTAAATGCTGCAACTACTGTGTGTGAGTCGAGTGGAGTAAATACTTCTCCGAGGGCCATTTGTAATTCTTGTTGCTTGTGCATGTAATTTTAATAAAATTTAAGTTCCCGCCGAGAAAAAATGAGAATTTTAGCTTGTTTGCACTAAATTAAAATACATACATACATCCCTAGGTGAAGAAGACCAAAAATGCTTTACATCTTGATATTTGAATCTTAGAAATTTTAATAAATTTTACAAGAAGCCTTGTGAAGGACATAAAGGAAAATTGCGATTAATAAAAGGATATTTCGGTGTTTGACACAAAATTAATTAATACTTGGAGCTTTTACAAAAATACAGGACAATTGGAATCTAATTGAAAATAAGACCAGAGAAAGGTACCAACAGGGGCAACAGTCTAATGAACTGGAGCTAACTAACACACGATATGCTGAAGGCTTTCATAAAGTGTATTACGCTTCTGTTTAAACGCTTTTCATTTCCTTGTCTACCGGCCAGGGCAGCATTGGAAGTCAATACATCAGAAGGCTTTGTATTTACCGGCATCAGATTCTGACTGTGCTGCACAGCAGACTCGACTCGGAATTGTGGGCCTGCAGCTCGAATTGATTGGGGAGTAAAAAAAGCGCAGTCAAAGCCGGAAGCTGCAGCGCCAAATTGAAACACAGAGGGGCGCGTACACTCACACACGCACCTTGTGGCTTATACACGTTCACAGTTTAGTTGGGCAGTTGGGCCTGTTGAGGCGGAATAGAGGCGAAGGGCCGCGGGCACAGTTTGGCCCATAGATTGCACAGAAATTGCTTCCGTGGCACGTGTTTCATTTAGCAGTAAAAATCGAGAAGCTGTTTGTGACGCATTGTTGAGCCATTAGATACGCAAAAAGAGGACCAAAAAGGGCACAAGTGTAATCATTTATTACAAAGTTGGCAAAAGGATATCAAGCCCACGTCCACGACCACGCCCACAGCTCCAGCCCCAGCCGCAGCCACAGCTACAACTACAACTATTTGATATAGCATGCGTGAGTTTTAAGCCGCTTGGTCATAATGTAGATGCTTTTATGGCCCACACACCCGCCACGCACCACGCACTACCAAGCAGCCGAAAATGACAACGAACTGAAGCAGAAGGCAATTATTTTTATTTACTGCCCAGACGCACACTATGGCGCCAGCATTATTATTGTTGTTGTCGCCAACAACGATGCCGCCACATAAGCCGCATCATTGTCAGTTGCTCCGCCTCATCAAAGCGGGAGCCAGTCCCTCGCGCTTCCGTTTCGATTGCCGATCCCTTCTCGTCTCGTGCCATGCATAAGCAAATTACAGTCGAGAGTTAATTTTTCACTTGTTTAACGAGCGGAAGTTACCATTTTGCACTGATTTGAAAATATGTCGCTGTTTGTGGCATTGGCGACGCCGATAGCAATGCCGGGTTCCACACTCGTTCGGCCCGCTTTGCCTAGCAACGCCTTCCCACGGCCACGGCTTTATATCCATTTGCTAATACGCGCATTCATATGTGTATTTGTGTGCTTGCCTATTTCGACTGTGATTGTTTGTCTGTGGCAAATGAATGAATGAATTGCGCGTCGTTTCTCCATGGCAAATATGCCAATTTTGTGTACCCTCTTCCCCTTTCAAACATAATCCCCATTCCGCCGACCCATAATGCCCCAGACTCGCGCTCCATAAAAATCTCTTCCTCATTCATTGACATGTGCTGTCTATTGTGAGAAGGTCCTTTCATTCCTATGCTTTGTGTAGGGCTGTGTGTGCGTGTGTGCTAGTGTGAGTGGTTATGCATGTGTTATTTTTGTGTGTGCTCACTGTTCTGCGCCATGCTCATCAAAATAATCAACCAGAGTTGTCATTTTATTTATTTTATTTTTATTTTAAAAGCAATTCGTAACTGCACAATTTATGTCACATAAAAATGAAGTGCTGCCCAAAAAAAAAAAAAAAAAAACAACATCGTTTTATATATTAATACATGTATTTGTGAACGATGTCGGGTATATGCACTGACGCGCAGCTTAATTAGCAAACAGTTTGTGCTCTAAATAATCCTCTAAAGTCGTCCAATGAGAAGACTTCTCAGTACTTTTACAAGATTTAAACTTACTGCAAAAGATAGTTAAACTATAGTATCAGATTAATAAGAGTGTTGAATTGATATTTTTACTGCTTCAAGATGCAATCATTTGAGAAAAACTACTAACGTTTACTGATTCTACACTGATTCATAGGAGAATAGTGATCATCTTGATCATTCTCGAGAGCACATCATTCTATTTTGACAATCAGGCGGAGAGCTTCGCATTGAACGAAGGCAATATTCATAGCGAGTATTCTTACACTGTTGCTCTTGAAACTATATCTGTTCACAGATTGCCTTGACATTGGTAAGTCTTAAAGATCGACAGTGAGTAATTTAATATTATGCTTTTCAAGCTCTCATTTGGCCATCAGTGTTTGTTTCACGGTAAATTAATTTACCAGCACAACCTCCATAATACCTTATCTGCATATTACAGCGTGCGTATTGACATCATCGTAGATACGGTCATATGCATACTGTGTTCTGGCAATGGCCGGGAGCAGCAGGAGCAACAGAAGCAGCATCTAAACGGAATGCCCATGTGTGGACAATTGTCTATCGTCGGCGCGCTGTGAAGGCTTGAAAGCGACTCAACTCAGCATGGGGCATGAGCGAGGACTGATTTATGTGCTCTACGTGTGCAGCTGTGATCGAATTTCCAATCATGTTTACGAATATACGTACACACACACACACACACACATACACACAAACTCCCTCACACCCTCATACTGTAGCATACGCTCACACATACTTGTGGGTTTATCTATCCATGGATAGAGGAGCAGACGGATTCCATGTTGTGACGATAGACACGCCGCCAACGTCGTCGATTCGTTGGCCAGCAAACGTCGGTATTGTCCGTTTCTGTTGCTGGCTGTGATAAAAGCGACAACAACACCAACACCAACAACAACAACAACAGCTGTAGCAGTAATAGTAACAACAATGCCATCAACAATACAAATGAACATGAATTGCATTGAACAGGTGCGCACATGACTTCATTTTCTCGGCAACATTTCCCTGTGTTGTTTATTGTGTGGATAGCCATCGCTTCCCCGCCACCTCTCAATCTGCCGACAGTTTGGCATATGCTTGCTGTTGCTACTATTTATGTTTTCTTTAGCAAATTGTGCGTGCTATGCATTTGCACACCTATACAATCGACATCGAAAATTGAAAATCAGCTTGCTGAAATTGTTTTCCCAGTTTGTCAAGTTCACTTTCAGCCTTTTTTTGTGCCCTTACTCGCCACAGTATTTTGAGATTGTGGCATACAGCTAGTATCTTTAAATCTTTAGAACGTATGCATATATAGAAACATATAGCAAATTCTAGTTTATTTGCTATGCCTGTTTTAATCATACATATAATCCATATATACTCTAATCACTTATTTGCATATGTATATATGTTTAAGCGCAGCCACCAAGGGCACACAAATGAATTCTTAATTATTTGAGTTTATGAATCCCTTAGAGATAAATTAAGGGCAACATTTGTTATGATTTCATATAAAGAGGCGGCAGCTTTTCAATTTGCCCAGTGCAGGGTACAAGGTAATTTCTAGTCCTTCCCTCGACTGGATCTGTTAAGCCAGTTTTTTATGCGACAAATAGCTTTTGCCTTTTTGTTTTCGGCTGTCCGGCAAATTGAAAATTAACCAAGTTCTCAAAGGCAGAGGCAAAAGCAACTCAGCAGTGACTTTCGATTTACAGTTGCTGCGGTCGCCCCAAAATGTGTTTTGCTCCACAGCGTACATTCGGCTTTTGGCCCATTTTTTGCTGGCGCCTGCTCCCCGTGGACTTCTTATGTCACTCGTAATTTGTTGGGCATTTGCGCTTAGTAGTTCCTTTTGTTCCAACCTTAGCCAAATATTTAAACTAATTTAAAAAAAAAAAATAAAAATAAAAATCGATTGAAAGAATAAACCCATAAAGCGTTTATTGACTTTAGTTGCTTAAAATACAACACAGTTGAATATATTTAAGTAATATTCGTTTTATTTAATAAAGAGCATTTAGTATTTGCTCTTCATAAACCAAGTCTGAATTTGGTTTGTGGCAGTTCCCCTTGTTTTGTTTGGTTGGCTGGAAAATGCCAAATGCTTTCACGGCAGTTAATCTTTGGGAACGAAGCGTTAAATGCCTCTGGCGTTCCCTGAAGGTGTAAAAGTGTTGAGTGCTCCGAAAATTATGTTAATTATTAAATGTGTACGTCCCTTATTTTTGCCAAATTTAAAGTTATTTTATGTGTACCACTTTAATTAGCGAGCAGCATACATTTTTATTTGGTGAATCGTGGTCCAATAGACAGCCGGCAGCCGACAGCCAGCAGCCAACAGCCAGTTGCCAGCATAAGCTTCAACTTCAAAGGCGAATTGTGCTCGAGGGATAGAAAATCTATGGCAATGTGCTTTCTATTTTACCCCCTGCCGCATAGTCTACAATTCTATTTCAACCTTTTTGTTCTGTCGGGAAAATCCTTTGACGCCAGCAAAGCACAAAAAAGCTTCAGCTTTTCTTCTATGTACAAAATGAAATTAGTGTCAAAATGTTTTTGCGCTGACTGTGACTGAGTTTTCATGCTGTTTTACACCGGCGCCACGCCCCAAAGCGTTTAGCGCGCATCAGACACTAGAAAGAAAGCGAATGAACGAATGGGCGATAAAATGTGCAGAAATGTGGACTGCAGAAAATACAACAAAAAATAAAATAAAGCAAAAAAAAAAGAAGTTCAAAGCAAAAAACAAACTATTTTTATTATTCCGAATCGTAAATACTCTCCTAGCATGGTCACTTAGTAAAGTTTAGTTTTCAATTATCTTGAATAAACTAGTTTCCCTCACACATTAATTCCCTCGGAATTTAGACTCGGCAATAAAATTTAATAAGAATTTAAAAACAAAAGATTTTTTAAACAAGAACAGCAAACTCCAGCATATGTTGCGCTTACTTAGGCAGACGGATTGTTGAAAGGTTTCCAAGCGAAATATTCTGTTCATGAAGACACAATGAGCTAGCTGAGCTCTCAGCTGTGTAACGCCATGCGTATGATGTATTATTAGAAATGCTAAGCACCCGCCATTTAAGGGTATACAAATCGAGCTATTTCATTCAACGTTATTTTAACTCTGCGAGACAAAATAAAGTCTGACACCCGAGAGGGGCGGGAGGGGTAAACAGTGTTAACGGAAGAGAAAAAGAGACAGAGAGAAAGAGGGAACGGGCAGTTATTGTAAGTCAAATACAATTTTGTGTACAGGTGCTACTCTTTCATGTGTACCAACCCATTGAAACTCTGAACATTTGTTGTATCTCGATTTAGCTTTATTTAGACAGCAAGCAGAGCCGACTGGAACACCTACATTGCTTCAATTGAATAAGCGAAAAAGGCGAAGCCAAATAGTGAACGCACAACTGCTCTATTAAAGCTCATGTGATCGAATGAAAACTGAGCTTCAGCAATAATTATCGCTTGCATTGCAGACACTTGACACTGGCCGAAAGTTCATTTACATTATGCAAATGTGGCCAGCGTATGCAGGACATCATTTTCGAGCGGAATAAATAGCATTATGTGTTGACCGCAATATGAATAAGATGTAGCTCTTTGCATTGGTCCAAATTGCATAATAAAGCAACCACACATTGCTTAATGCAAACAAAGTTGTGTGAATGTTAAATACATGGCTTTATCGCTTGATGAAAGTCAGAGCTGCCAAAAGAAAATTAAATGATATAAAAGATAAAATGTCAGTTTAAGATTTTTGCCCAGAGCCGTTTTAAGCTGACCAAAACAGCGCACGTGACTTGCATTTTTATGAGCTCTGGCTATTTGGTTTCATTCCACATATTCTCAATATACTCTACGATATTGGAATCTCAGATATTGAATTCATATAGATATTCATTGCATTTGCTCGAGGGATTAATCAGATGATGCAACTTGCCATATCAGCCAAATGTTTATAATTAATAATCTGTAATAATATAATTAATCGGGCAGTAAGCTCGCAGGAACCAGTTGAGCTGGTTATTGAGATTAAAGATTATCAATAAAAAATATATATTGTGTGCTTAATCGAATCTTGTTAGTTGGGGGTGTCGCTGACCTACATTACGACGGCTCTTTTCATTGATTGCAAGCTGCGTCCGATGCACACATGAATATAGTGCATTCAATTTATGATTAAATTAAGAAAAGAAACAGTTTTAAATTGTATTCTGTTGAAGTGTTTATTTACCTTCAGGTTACATATGGCTTTCAGTAATCTGCAAAACAAACTGCAGAGCATTTGCCTTTTAATGTTAATAAATATAATGTTTTGGGAAGTTTTTATATTTGCTTTTTATTATTTTTTTTGCACATTCCTTGCGCTGTTCGAGTCTATAAAAATATGCAAATCACGTTGCTGTATTTCCATGACCATATAAAAAAAGTAAATGAAAATAGCAAAAAAAAAAACGCAAGCTTAAGTTTTCCCATATTTCCATACGAAATGCTTTTTCAGCCTATCGATTTTATTGTTTCTGTCCTACATAAAGCAATTGAAGCGCTTTTTTATGTACTTCTCTTGAAATGCCTACAGAATCGAAGCCCAAAAAAGTGAGACAGCCCAGGTGGCCGTCAGGTGACGGCACTCGTTGGAGCATGCAACTGGTTGCAAGTACGATTCGCGCACGAAAGTGTGCTACAGCTTTGGCGTCAGTTACGCTGTTAGATCCCGGCGCAGTGGGGTTATCTTAGCTATAGCCTAATGTGTGTGTGTATGTGTGTGTGTGAGCTCATGTGCGGGGTATATTGTGTGAATTTTATGTCTGTATGTGTGTTTGTTTATTTGTTTGTATGTAGTTTATTTGATGTTGTGTAGCTTGATTTTTATTTCGGCGCTTTCTTCATTTGTTACGTAATATCAATAACTCACGCGCAGCTGACACATGTAATAATTCAATCGTGCGGACAACCATTAAACAAGATTGATGATCTCTTTAAAGCGTGCACAGGGCACAGCAGATCCGACCCAGAATCGCGTACAGTAGCAGACCCATTGACGCCGACGGAGAGACGGACGGACGGACAGACGGCAGGCGCCTTTAAAGTTGTGCGCCGTGTGAAAAATGAATTTTGTGGAACAATTAAAAGGCCACAGGCAAGCAAAGATTGAACAAAGATTCGGATACAAGTGTCTTTGTTTATTTATAGGCCAAGCACACCCAAGCATACATATACTCTTCAGAGCGATAAGCATTCGTGTGATTGATGAACTGCCAACGCATAGCCGCATAGCCGCATAGCAACATAGCCGACTGGCTGTCATTCATTCATTCATTGCTCAAATATTTTGATATTCAGCCGCAGTCGCAATCTTCTTAGTATGTTCACATTTTATGACAACCGCAGATTAGTTGAGATTGCCCCCGTTGATTCACCCCAGCAGCAGTTCCTGGACCCCCGGCCAAATAAGACAGGCTACAAATTCCGCAGCTGTTAAAAAGCTAACAACGTCACCTTTGTGCTGTATATTGTGCCGCAGAAATATTTACGGCAGGCATTCCAGTCGGGGCAACAGGCGTCGTCAGACAACCGACAACCGACAACTGACAACAGGCGGCAAACGGCAGACAAAACGTCAAAGTGGCAACTGTTTGAGCAGCTAAATTGAAATATCCTTGGTCTTGGCATTGTGACGACAGGCTTTGCCTCTGGAAATTCATTATGAAAGGTGTAACAATGCCATGGCTAAGTAGCTAATAAAAGCTCGAATCCCCGAACCATCAACTGAGTGCCAAAGACAAGAGCTTCGGCCCAGAGGTTGGTCGGCTGGACCGCAAGGCATGCCACGACGCAGAGCAGAATGAACGGGCGACGGGCGACGGGCAGCGGGGCACGGTCCATGAGGCCCAGAGACTGCTGCCTGGCCGACTTGTTTACTGTCATCATAATTATAAAAAGGGTTTTTACAGTCTTCGTACAATAGCAGCAAATGGTATAAAAGGCAGGTGAGTTGTCGCTGGGGATTTTGGGCGTTTGGGTTTTTATTGTCGCTCTGACGCCGTCAGCATTATCATCAACACGACCTTGGGTCGACAAAAGGATTAAATACGGATTATCTTAATATGTTGACAAGATTCTGATTAAAATGGTTTGTGTGATCCCTTCATGTTTAGCTGCATAAAAATACAAACCCAAAATCAACTAAAACTCACAAGTACAATATAAAATCGGATATTGATTGTTATGTGACAAGGCTTTGACTAAAAGATTTGTGCATTGAAAGTGCTCAATGAAATAGGAATCTTATTCTTTCCATTTTTTTTTTCTTTTTTCCTTTGGCTAGATTTTGGTGCTAAAGCTTTAAGTTCCAATTCCAAATAAATTTAAGGGCGAGCCAATCTAAAGAAATATGCCAAACATAAATATTGTTTACGTGTCTTTAAATATTGTAGAGCTCAAGGCAGCGCTCAGACAGAGCCAGCGTCATCCCTCCTAATTGACTTTTATACGAAAAACAAAATGGGAAGAGACAAAAATGTTCATTAAATCAAAATATCTGCAGGCAAAAATTTCATTTTTCATCAAATAAAAAAATATGCAATTTAAAAAAGAAAGCTACAAATGCTGAGGCTCTGGTGCTGGGTAAATAGTTTATTCCTATAGTAAACAGCACAAAATATTATATAGAAATATTTATTTAGTCGCTTTCAAATGCAACTGATACGATTAAAGTCTTCACCAGATAAATTTACACTCATAAAAGCTTTAAAACGAAGATGCACTAATAAAAATGATAGGAAGAATGATTCTATGAGTGTATATGTAGTTCATATGTTCATGAGTGTATATGTAGTTCCTTTCGCTATATGCATAAAATCAATGGGAGCAGCAACGTAAGTGAGGCACATGATTGACAATTTGCCGAGAGTGACATCCATGCAAATTCAGTTGTCGAGTCAGTCAGCGGCATTCCAAAATGTCTAAGTTTTCAGGGAAATTAAGCAAATACGATAGTCGATTTATACATCCATTTGTTATTCATGGGAATATGTAAAGGCGAAACGTCTGCATTTTCGTTGAATTTAATAAAGAGGAAAATAAGTTGAAAGGAAACTGCGCAGAGTTTATATCATAGCATATTATTGCTTTCTGTTTCTTTTGTCCTTCCCCCTTTTGCCTTCCACAAAGCGACGATCAATGTCATTGCTGACTAACGCATACGAATTTATGTTTATTTATACCAATTATATATTTATGTGCTGATTTGTGTAGTTTAGGTTGGAGTCGCGTCTGCGAGTCAATTTCCAACTGAACTTTGGGGGCAAGTATATCACTTAACTTAGTCTGTATTTGTGGGCGAAAACATGGCGAAATTGTACCTCGCCCACGCTGCTGCCTCCGGCGAATGTCTGTCAACGATGGGTTTGAAAGCTAAAGATTTTCAATTAAAATTACTTTGCCAATCAGCATGTGAAAGTAGTTAGCTATTCAGATAGAGACACACAGACAGAGAGAGAGAGAGAGAGAGAGAGAGAGAGAGATGGAAAATTTGACTGCCTCTCATCCGTTTCACTCTACATCTTCCTTTGACGCAATCGCTGCAACATTGCAACTGTAATTATGAACTTAAATCGAAAAAGTTTTTACAACTCATTGCACATTCCCTTGCAATATACACACAGCCACTTGCACATATGCACTGCACACATAGACAGCTGTCTATCAAAGCTTAGGTCGAGAATCGCTTTGCGCGCATTCAGAGTTAAGTTCTCCATTAAAGGGCCAACTTAAAGTAAATAATTTAGAGTTTTTTATATCGAGGCATTAAGAAAATCTCATAGTAAATAAAAAAAAATAATATAAAATATTTAATAATAATGATAGAAATAAATACAAATGAGATCAAATATATAAAATAAATAAATAAATAATCTTATTTATTTAGATAGATGCATATATCACATACTAGTCTTTACAGGATAATGAAACAAATAAAATTATGTTTAAAATAATATCTATATTTAAGGAACAAACAATTTCCATGTCATAAAAGTACATAGTGAGTTAAACCAAGGGATTCTATACGTTGCCCCATTCGGTCGCATTTATGCATTTGAAAGATATTCGTCCTGAAAGGCCTAAACATTATTGCCGCCTGCAGTCGAGCTGTCGAGTGGTCGGACGGCTGGTCCAATATGTTGGCGCCTTTGGCTGCTCTAGGCCCTCGGCGAAACTGCAAAACAAATACATAAAATGGGTATTTGAAAAAATGCAATCCGAATAGCAAATACTAGCAGCTAGGCAATACACACAGTGGCAACTGGATACAAATGTTGGGGCTTGTCTGGTCGAAATTGCATTGAGAGTCACGGGCGCGTAACAAATAAAATTCTCCCAATTTTTGTTCGGTTTTTTTTGCGCTTTGATATTGCTGGTTAACCTACTGAAACGGCTTGGTGTTGGTCAAACAGTTGGCCAAATAGAGAAACAGAATTGCATACGTACATATGTAGCTGTATGTGTGTAGCTGTACGTATACATATTCGTGTGCAATAGGTGTTGCCCCTGAGTGCACGTCAATCAAGAGTTGCATTGGAAATTCAGCTGATCGCACACCTTCACTTTCAGGTCGCAGCTTGACGAAGTTTGTGCCCGCCGCGGGCTGAAACTTTGCACATCTATCAAAACTTTCGACATCGCCTGCCGCTTATGGCGCTGTCTTGCGTATCCCGCAGCCGTTATCTGCATTTTATTTGGTTAATAAATTGAAACTTGCTGGAAAGTTTCGGTTGTACGCCGCAGCGTTTACCATGAACTTGCCTCGTGTCCGGCTAGTGCCAAAAGCTGTTACAAAAATGATTTGGAATGCCCCTATGTTCACATACTTTTTGCCATGTCAACGAAAATTTTCAATTCGGCTGCCTTTTATAGAGCACTTGTCAACGCCCCGAGAGGCCGTCAAGTGCTCTTAACTGCATTTAATGGACACTTTTTGGCATTGCTTTAAATCGCCCCACAGCCACGCCACACCTACATGTACGCGCTCAAGCGTACATATTCAACTATGTAGCGTGGTTACTGTGACAGATGCAAAATTTTCAACCTGCGGTTTATCGTGCCGGATCTCGCCATGCCAGCGCTGTAGAACGTGCTACCTTTGCTTAATTACATTTTGTCGAGCAATTAAATGCTCAATAATTGTTTTGTTGCCCGCTTTAACAGCAGTTATTCAAAGTGCACAGCCATAGGATCGGCCACAGCCGCCCAACACCCTGCAGTAACTGAGTGCGATTTAAATATTGTTAAAATTAATACAGACTTAAGGATACAGAAATATTCAATGTATTTCATATATGATATGTATGATATATTTTGTATCATATATTACTTATATTCAAGCATCAACTTTGGACCATGCAGGGAATTTGATAGTCGCTTCTACTCTTGAGGAGGTTGGCGTCTACGGGTTGGAGCTCGGTAAAGGTGCGTCATGTGCCTGCTATGTCCATTTGTCTGCATTATTTATGGCTCTGTAATAATGATCAGGCATTTATCTTGCTGTTGTCCGCCGTCTTACTGATTGTTGTTGCCTTCGGTTCTTTTAAGTAGAAGGCCGCTTAACTTCCCTCTGCCTGCATGAATAATACCTTAAAGTTCGGTTGCTCTTAATTAATACTCACACCTACGACTCCCTGTACTTCTGGGTGCGATTCGATGCTGCGCTATAGTTCTTCGGCCTGAGGCCCCAAACATGTCTTCGTCGCTGACCACGCTGTCGACACTCATTCTGTGCTCACCTGCCGCTCGCTGTTTACAACAATGCTTCCATCGGTGTTTCCCTCTTTGTTGCTGTGCTTGTTGCTTCAGTACACTTTAAAAAGCCATCGGCAAATAAGTTTTACATTTTTCATTGTGGTTATTCAGACTTTCTGTGTCAATGCGAATATTGATGGAGTTTAGCAAAATATAACAATCTGACAGGATGTAACAAGTTGACAGCCAATTCATTTGGCAATACTGTTTTCATTGCTTAAAAAGGATCCCAAGCAGACAGTCCATTAGCATATTTGCCGAGGCCATGGAATTCATTTAACCGTTGGCGACGTTTAGCATTGATTTGACAACCAAGTGCAGCACTTTCGTTCCCCCGGCTGCTGTCCTTGGCTCGTGCTCATCAGCTTATCCGCTGCATGTATCTAAAAAGTTTTGCAATAGCATTCCGAAAAATACAGCGCACAGAAGTTTTCTTAAAAGCTTAAGATTTGCTCTGGGACGACGAACGGACGGCGTCTGCCTGTCTGCCTGGCTGGGTGGCTGGCTGGCTGACGGGCCGTTCGAGCCAACCGCATGCTACAACAATTTCCCATAAGAAATTTGCAAACATTCAAGGCAATTAAAACTGTCAGATGGAAATGGGCAAAAGCTGCGAGTGGAGTGTGGCCCACTGATAACTTTTGCCATGGCACATGGCCAGCCATCCGGCCATACAGCAAGCCAACAGAAGAAGCTATAGGAACAGCAGCAGCAGCAGCAGCTGAAGCGGCGACATCAGCGGGCCATGGCCAACATTTTGACCACGGATGCCGTCGCATTGTATGTCAGTCCGTTAGTCTGTCGCTACTCAGCAGTCAACAGAGTCAGCTGGTTAGGTCTATGGGCAGGCAAAAGTTTTCGGCCCACATTAGTTGGGATTTGTGTTTGAGCTGGAATATTGCGCACTCTGGTTAGAGTCAGATTGTGTGGCCAAAAAGAAAAATAGCAACAGCAACAACAACTACAGCAACACGCCAGCTAAAACTAGCAGCAACAAAAGCAACAGCAACAGCAGCAGCAGCAACAACAACAACAACAATGGCAAACAACAAGGATGGCACAAATTAAGTGCACACTTCCTTTGCATATTTAAATGCCCCTATATACTTCCGCTTTGAGTATGGTACGGCCAGCTAGTGTGTGGACATGTGTGACGTGTGTGCATTGAATATACATACATATATATGCGTGTGTGTGTGTGTGTGTGTGCCACTGTGTGGATAAACATTTTTTTGACCATTTGTTTGCATGTTGAACACGGCCACACCAACTGTAGCTGGGCAAATATGTGGGCCCCGCCTGTGGTGGGGTGTGTAATTGGAGGCTGGCTGCCCGCTGGCTGCCATTGTTGTTTGATTTCTAATGCTGGTTTGTATTTGGTAAAGCAACTGACAATAATTTAAGCTTAATTTTTGCAGCCAGTGCGCAGAATGCTTGAATCTGGAGCCCAGGTCCAGATCCAATCGGTTGCCAGCCATTTGCCCGCCCCCAGGCCATGCACCAGTTTCATAAATATGTATTTAATTTCCATACATATAAATGGATATTTATTATTCTGAGGTTGACCGAGGTGTCTGTTTTGAGTGCTTAAAGATATTTTTCAAACCCCCAACACATACATTTTGGATTCAGGATGAAGGCTCAACCCAAAAAGTTGCTGATCAAATTTAAAGTTTTCGACTGAAATTGCAGAATGTTAAATGAAGTTGTTGTTCACTCAACAGGGATATGCTACAAATGCATATATGTATGTATGTGTGTGTGTGTACAAGTGCATAGACACTTTCAAAGCCCATAATAGCAGAGGCAGGCAGAATGAAGTACGCATTGGCAATGCGATGACTTTGCCTCTTACTGCCAGCCAGTGAACCATACAGACTATTCGATTTTGATTCCTACTGAATACCAAGGCAAAGTGCCAGCTGCAAGCCGCTCAACAATCACAAGACCCTGAGCGTGTGTGTATTTGCGTGCATGAATATCTCTGAAGAGTGCTCATAAACTGGAAGCGAGTGTGTTGGCTATTACAACTTGGCAATTCAGAGCTCAGGCAGAGGGCACCGAAACGTCAACATTGTTGCCACCAGTATTCAATTGCTGGAAAATTTAGCCCAGAGACACGCACACACATCCAGGTCTAGGTGCATTTGGTCAGCCTTCAATAACAGTAGAGCAGTTTAATTAATGCGAATTACGTGGTCCAATCAGACTATTTGAAAAATATCGTTTACAGCTCTACTTTGAACAAGAGTAGAACGGAAGTACTGTGAAATCGCTTGCAGCTGAGCAATGTACGACAAAATAACTAAGATTGAATTCGATCTCCTATGATTGAACTAGGAGCTAAATTTACCCTAATACAGAAAGGCCCCTCCCTCTCTGTCTCTATCTCTCTCTCTCTCACTCATTCTCCCTAAATCTCTCATTTGGGGCTTTGGCTTTGGCATTGGTGAATTTTATTCCCACATGCGATGTTTGATGTCTTTGATGGACACACATTCTCAGTATCCACAGCAGCCCACATACAGAAATGGGTGTCTCTAGCTTACAGCTTGTAGTGACTATAAATAGTTATATATTATATATCTTAAATTACCTGTGTCTACCTTTTTTATTTTAATACACAGTGAAGTTGTCAGCATGTCGTATATGTGCTTTAAAAAATAGAATCTGTGAGGAAGCTATTGAATTAAATTTCTAGTCATTCGAAACTTATTCTAGAAACCGAACATAATTTTGACAGAGACTGGCATCTCTCGGCCTACCAGACTTGTATTTGCTTAATGACATGCAACAATATGCGCTTGACCACATAATTAACATTGTAATTGGGCGGCTCAAGTGCTGAGTGCCGCCAAAGCCGACAGGCAATGCGTGACTTGGCAACATTTTGGAGGTTGCCCCGTCAAGTGTCAAGTCCGGGCATGGAGCTGATGTTTTCCACTGCGTTTAATTACGTTGACATATCTAAGCTGCTTCGATACAAACGGAGCGCGGCTAATAGGATTATGCACTGGCTGTGCAGCTGTCAGAAAGATGTAGATGGCGAAGGTGCAGAAGGGCTAATTGAGGCAGAGCTTAGCGCATTTGCAGACCAAAAATTAAGTATACGCCGCTGTGGCTGTGACTGTGGCAAGATTTATTGCATCACTTTCGTGAGTATTAAGTGTTTAATGCTGCATAGTGTATTTAAAAATAAAATGCAGACGCGATTGGGAAATCTAAACACCCGCCGCATGGCATGCATACTTATGCAGGCGACTGTATTTAATGGCCACTATGCGCTGCGTGCAGAGAAAAAGGCGTAAATTTTGCTAATGGCCTGAAAATTGGGCAATTTTATAGCCTCATGAATAAAAGATTTTCATTTTGCTTCAATTACAGTCAAACACACACACTCACGCACACAGTCAGAAGCAGACAGCACATTGGGAAAGGCTAGCGCCAGTGCCAGCCAGCCAGTCAAGGATGATGCCAAGATAGCAACCACACATACTTACACACACACACAGACACGCGCGCACACACACACTCACACACACATACATGCATAACCAGCTGCAAACATATGCGACAAGTTAGAGGCCACAATCTTGGATTTATACGGCTTTGAGTGGCATCGTTGCCGAGTCGTCGACTGCTTCTAGTTGGCGCTGGCAGCGCTGCCTATTTAAAAATTAAGAATATATTAAACTTTAATGCCGCCCAGGCATCCATAAAACCCGCAAGTTATTAGCCAGGCTGCCACGTACCACCTGAGCACCGGGCTTTCACCGGGCGTACGACAGTTTGCAGCCTCCAATCGACCGCCGCGATGATTACAAAATTTCCACTTGAGCGCATATTTTCGTGATTAATTTCGCCGTGCCATGATCCCACCGAAAATATGCATTGTGTGAATAAAGTCGTTAATATTTGATATTCCAACAAGCCGCGACAACCCCAAAGTGGAGCCATAATACGACCAAATTCCAAAAGGAAGCTGATATGAAATAAAAACCAGCAAGTGCCAACCACACAAAGTGAATTTTATTTCTGTTTGTGGCCACAAACGTGTCAGTTTGGACACATGAATGATGAATTACATACAGTTGTCAGCGTATCGCTACTTTTTCACCCACATGCCTACATACATATAAACTAGCAATATCAAAAGCCACAAAAGCCTACAATAAAATGTTGCGAATAGACTGACTAAAGCAATAATTAAGCTAGATAGAATTCAAAATACTCTGGGTATGTGACTAAAACATGTTTAAAGTATATTACAGCATAGGATGGCACTACGAAGATTTTTCTAGCAGCTTTCAGTTAATGCTCACTTAAGTTATGTGCTTAGTTGTATATTTCTATTAGAACAAGCAAGCGGCTTTGTGCTGTTGACGAACGAACGTCTCCGCTAGTTGAGCTATATCTAGTTTCTCACATACTCATAGACACGATAGGCCTGCCCGTATGGGCTTTAAGAACGCTACGGGAACATTAATAATAGAAACTACATCTAAAGAACCGACGACAAGCTGCAAACTACATATAAGACTTTTAACAAATAGTCTCTAACTAATAACAACATCAAAAAACAGAAGAACAAATTTTATTCAATAAACAATTAGCAATAGTATGCGTATACGTTTGTGCATATATTGTTTAACAGGTATATATAAAAACAACTCTGTGCTGGACTTGGTATATCTCCTAGTCGGGCACACCCGGCTAGAACACTCTTACGTCGTTTAGAGCTGAGCTCTTATTACTATTTGCGAAAATTTAAAACAGAGATTTTTATTACGATTAGTATTGCAGTTCCAAGATAATGTATTTTGGAGAGTAAACGAACTTTCGTACCTAAATTCAGTTGGCTAGGTAACTGAGTAAATCGATTGCCAGCGTAGCATAAAGCCAAACTCAATGGCAAATTGAGGGCTGAATTTGAGAAAGAGGACTATATCAACGACCATTGGCTTTTGTTGCAGCGACTGCCTCTGGCCCGACCAAGCCGCGGTCAAATCGACTGGCGCTTAATTGAAAAACGTAATTAACTTGCATTTTCTGCTCTCGGCTTTTATTGGCGCTCATTTGCAACGGTTTTGGTCAGCAGTTAGCAGGCCCACGTAGCGGAGCTGCAGCTCTGTATTTATTTGCGTTACACGTCGAATATGACCATACAATACGATTGCGATGCTGATCAGGAAAGGGAATGGTAATGGGCTGGACGATGATGGGCTTGGCTGATGGACGCATGTTCATTCTGAGCGCAATTCGTCCGCCAACCACTGACTGACTGCAATCGGCATGCAATCGGTCAAAAAGCGATAGACATTGCCCATTGATGTACCTGTTGCTAACATCCGCTACCTTCAAATGATCAACCCAGTTTTGTGGCTCTATTTAAGCTCATTCTAATTTGATCTAAGAATTTTGTAGGCACTCAAAATCAGTTTAGTCTTAGCTTGGGTTACTTAACACTTACTCGGCACAAGCTATTTAGTAGATAGATCGCGACTTAAAAAGAGTAGGTGGAACTGAAGTTAAATAAATCTATTTCCAGCAGCCAATACCATAAAAAAGTCCATTGTTTCCTGCAACAATAAACAAATGTGTTTAATAGCCCGATAGTCTCAATATGACTCCTGAAAGTTGACTCAAACTAAAAGTTTATCTTTAAAAAATAGGAAATAAAATGACAATAATTGTCTTTAGTATATCAAACATCACTAGAGTGTTCGTTCACAAATGTATCGTATTATGATTCTCAGATTGACCTCTCACGTTGCATCAATTTGTGGTGTATTATTCAAATGTGTTTGATTTTCATATAGTTTTATTTTTGATCACAGCTAACTTATTCTTAGAGACTGAACTGATACGTATTTATCACAATAACACAATAACACTGCGAACTTATCCTACCTAAGAGGATCTTGGTCAGTTAAGTCAGAATACTATAATTCCAGCTTATATTCCTTATCCAAATACATTGTCAATCTAATCCGATATATCTATCCAGAAGAGCACTTAAGTTAGGCAGTTCATTTTCATTAATAAACTTCCGTATTTCATTCAAATAAACTATAAGAGTTGCTTAGCCGGGCAATTTAATAAAGCTGCCAACTGTTCTTGCTGGACGGCTAATTATTCTAGCCGAAGCTCCTATATGTTAGCTTCAAAAGTTAAAACTGAAGAAAACACAACCTGAAATTCCATTAATTACTAATTTAAAATGCGGCACGTGCATGGAATGGCGCGGTATAGAGCTATATTACATTGATTGAGCGCTTAAGCTCGCTTGTGTAAGGCAAACACGTTTAATTTAATTGTTGATATGGCGACGCTACAAATGAATCAGCCGCAGAGACAGACCTTCTCCCAGACGGCCAGGCGGACAGACTGAGCGTCATCGAGTCAGCTATTCGCTATTTGCCAAGGGAATCGGCTAAGAAAATCCAAGTTGACTTTCGCCTGCTGTGCGGCATTGCCGCATGCTGGGTTCAAATAAGTAAACATCAAGGGCCCAACCAGCCAACGAGCGGTCGACCAAAGTTGCTGACTTTACAGCACAGAGCCAGCTCGAACAGCCAACAGACAGGGCCAACAACCAACAATCAACAGTCAGAACAACAACAACAACGATGGAAAATAATCAAGAGCAAGTAATCTGAGATAATTAACTAAATAAGCAAGCGTCGCCAAATTTGCTGCGACAAAGCATAAAAGCGGCATGTGATGGCTTAGAATATGTCGAAAAGACGTGGGTGGGGAGCATGCGTCATGTCGCGCTTTTAGTAGCATACTTATTGGGGCAAGGGTGCATATGCTCAATGCATTTAGTATTCAAGAAAGAGCGAAAAGCTATTTATATCGCAATGTAAATCTGGAATTCTACACATATCTTAATTAATGCACATAAGCAAACTTTTACGTAAATACAATCTGGAGCTGAGCCCGTTCTTTCCCTATCCCGCTATGGGGACAGTCTGATCTTTATTTTATCTTTTATTTTATTTATCTCTCAGTACATAATACATAATAGTGAAGAAAATAATTCTAAGAGAAGAAATTTTTGAAATGTTTGTAAGGCTTAGAAAGAAAATAAAAGAGAACATATATATTTTATTCCTGGCGAAAAGCATAACAAAATGAATTGGATTTTCCTCAATTTGTTTCCAAGATAAACATATTTTAAATATACATATATAATATATTATATATGAATCTGTTCGCTGTGCCCTTGTTGGTTTGGCTCTAAATGAAAACTTATCGTTTGAGAATATAAATATAGTCCATGATTTAAAGACTTTGTTCTCGGCAAATGCACTCAGCCAGCAAAGTTAATGAATATCAATTGTTGAGACTAAGTTAATTATCAAGTGAAACCCTTAATGTGTTAAATATTTTAGTGCCATTAAAAGATATAAAAACTTAATTAATTAACTGCCCAGTGGCTGAACGTGTGCCAGGAAAAGAAACAGTGCATCTGTGTGGACAAGTTAGTTAATTAAATTTCAATTTTGTACACTATAATATAATTAAATCCGAGAGAGAGAGAGAGAGAGAAGCAACAAAAAATGAGAGCGGCGAAGCAGAGCAAACTTTCACATTTTTCAAAGTATAATGAAGTGGCATAAAAATGATTTAAACGAGTGAAAGGCATGCGAATTCAACAGTCATAAAGAGTAATGCCTGACCAGGCTAGATGGATGAGCAAAATATATTAACATTGCAAACAGTGTTGCAGAGGGACTTACGGCGTTCCGTTTCAGATCGTCCTCGGGCATTTACCAAATTAGTCATTGATTGAAAATATCTGAGCCGCGAGCCGGCTAATAAGAGGGAAATTGTTTACTAGTTTGTTTTTTTTTTTTTTTTTTTTTTTTGTAAATCCCTTTTATGGGTAGCTTTTGAATCAGCTTAAAAAGGATTGTTTTTAGCAGATGAAGGAAAACAATGAGAAGGGAGCCAAAGGAAAAGCTGACAAAGCAAACGAAAACATAAAACAGGAAAAATACACCCGGAGAAAAGCCCAACATTTTTGTACTGAAAAAATGTCAAGTTGATGCAAGTAAAAGGTAAAAGGTGTGCCAAAATCCCAATATTTATCCCAGATATTACTTTAAGCAATCAGATGTTGAGCAGTGGATAAGTATTTTGGGGTATACCACAGCTATACCCGACTTCAATCATTATGGAATTGGACTAACAAATTAAAGTGTATTCATATCAGATTAAGACTTCTTCTCTCATGTTTCTCTCAGTGTATATTCAAAGCAATGAATGCTGTACACAATTTATTGCGCTGCACATATTCAACAACTAGATTTCTAATTTATTTGTACAATTTTTGCCAACTAAGCGGCTTTCTAAAATTCATATTAGCATGAATATTGTCAACTATTATAATCGGTAGATATACATTTTTAGTATAATTAAAGCATGCATACAATATTCTGTGGTTGTGCTCTAGCAATCACTTACTAATCTTCGGCCATGGCCACAGCTTATGATTTTAATGTTGCGCTTTGAGAGCCAGCCAAGTCGAGTTGGCAAAGCATAAATTCGCCCCTAGGTTCTGTTATATTTTTATTTTTCATGCTACTTTGCATTAACATTTTCTGAATATTTTTCCAGCGTGCTGCATGAAGGGGTGGCCAGCCAATTTTCTGCTTAATAAAAATTAAAAAAGGGTTCTGTGCGCTGCAGAAACTTTTTCATTAAGCTGCACAGCAATAGCGGCGACGACGACGCTGACGACAGCGACGCGGCTCAAAATAACAACAAAATTGCAGCCCGGCCCAGTTGGAAGAGAGAGGGAGAGAGCTCCAAGCCCTACGCGGACCAGAAGCACAAAGAGGCAAGTGAAGCGGACTGCCGCAAATTGTATAATGAAGATAAATGTTTATCGCTTTTCAACGGGTTGAGGAGGCGTGCGTTAGTTATAAGGCGTGGCAGTCTGCCAGAAGTTGGCAAACACAAATTTCTGCGCTGATTATGCCAATAAAATCGATGATAAGCGGCCCAAGTCCAAGCAACAAGCAAATTTTATCTGGCCATCAGCTTTAATTTGAGTTCGGTCAGAGCTGAGTTGAATGCCAGCAAAGTTTTTGATTGAGAATAATGCTGATAAGCAAAGGAATTGGCATATGCACTGCACAGAATAGATATGACCGATAGGACAAATTAAAACAAAAAACAAAGAATAGAAGTTTAAATGGTGAATTTAGTGCATTCCATTGTTACCCAATACCATATGTATGTTTGAAAACAATATTTTAAAATATTTTAACAATTAAACGTTTTCACAACTTCCAGAATGCCGAAGTCTTCACGCTTTTAAGCGTGCAAGCAGCTTGCGTAACCAGATCGTCTTTTATCCTTTCTGAATATGCGTCCAGCTTGTGTTAGTGGGTCGTCGGTCAATGCACTCGGACATCATGCGGGATGGCAACTGCAGTTGGAGACACTGCACCAGATGACAGGCAAAGAAAAAGAAAAAGAAAAAGAAAAGAAAAAGGGAAAACATATGGTGCCCGCAGCTAGTTACATGCGACAGGCTGACAATGCTAAGGTAAAGGTAACAGCCGCATGAAAAGCAGATGAAGATGTTGCAAAAACATCAACAGTATCAACAGCAGCCCACTGCGCGCAGCTACTCAAAGGCAGCGAATAGCTGTCAAGGATACGGGCACAAAGCATATGGCAAAAGAGATACGGTGATAGCTGCCAGAGACCAAAAACGCGGAAGCAGATTGTCAATGGGAGCACATTGATGCTTATTCCTAGTTGCTCTTAATGTCGGTCATGTGCCTGGCTGCAAACAGCCATGGGCCACATCGTTGATGACCACGTGCCGTGCGGAAGTTGAAACTCAATTTTTTGACAGATCCGTTAGCATATCGTTTATGTAATAAGTATGTGCTGCGAGCACACAAAGCTTTTGTCTATCCAGCAATTTAATTTGCTATATTTTCCGCACTTATCCCAGCTCACATGTTTTCCACTCTTTAATTAAACCCTTTTTGTATAATGCACGCATTAAATAAACAAATAATTCACACTGCTTGAGTATGAGTGTTGTGTGAAAAGTTTTGAGCAGCGAAGGGGCCCGGACCTATGAGGAAGTTATACCAGAAGCACTTAAGCGATTTCATGTAGATTTTTTTACATTTTTATTTTTATTTGCGCTCAGGTAAGCATTATGGCAACATCACTTTGGCAGCAACTACAAAGCAACGCTGTGGGGCAGTGGAAAAATGACTGGTTGCAGCCAAAACAAAGAAGAAAAAAATCATAGTGAAGGAAATGCAAAAACGAGGAAAAGTTTTGGCCTTGAGGGGATTTGTATACCTTTATTTTTTCGTCCTAACTCAGTTGTTTGTTTAATTTCATTAGAAATTAATGTAGCAGAAATAAGTTTGCTCCAACAATTTAATTAGCTCAGGTTATTTTATAATAAACTTCATAAATATATTACTGTACCCAAATATTAATTAGCAGTAGTCGCCCTAGATAATTCATGACTTAGGCTGCTAGAACAATTCACTCGAATCTACATTATTTTAGTTCACTTATTAGGAATAAACAACAAAAATATTTATGTATAGTAATTTTAGGAAGTTATTCCAATTTATGCATTTCTAGTCTGGCTATTTAATTTATTATAAATGCACTTCAATAAAATGGTTGACATCGGAGAGCAAGCTGCTTGTCCGAGGCAGCAAGTCGGCAATATTAACTAGAATTTAATAAACAAAATGGAAGCCTTAAAGTGCGGGTGGCCCGTGAGTGCAAGATGACTTTGAGACAAGTGCAAAATGCAATTTGCTTTTTGATAGCCCGCATAAAAAACACACGTCATAAGTCAAATGCCCAATAAGAGCGTAATGCAGAAAAAATAAAGTTGTTTGGCAGTAAAAATTACTTGCGACATAAACTTTTCCCACACAATTTAGATGTGCGTGAAGCGTTGGCATATAAATTTAATATGCCGTCGGCAATAGCAGCAGCTACAGCAGCAGCAACAACAACAAATCAAAAGCACTTTTAAATGCGCACGTCGCTGCAGTAAAAAAGTCAACACATTTTACATATACCTACAAATTTATGTAATTTAGCTTTTTATTTATTGAATGTTTAGCGAGAAGCTGAAACGCACCAGCGAAAGCAGCGAGGGCCCAGCAAATGGCAATCAGCGTATATTGTTGTACTTTTATTATGACTCTAGCTTTTGTTGTTGTTGTTAATGCTGTTGATGATGGCGCTGTTGTAGCGAAAATAAGCTACACAGACCATGACATATGTATGCGGGCGTAAATCACAATTCAACGGCAAAGCGCTTGTGACAAAGTGTAATTTGGCTTGAAGAAGTACACATCAAGAATTCCATTTTCAAATTTATACGAATCGGAAAAGTGACAAATATAATCCTCGAAGTACTTAAGCATCAGCATCATGAAATATGTAATCCAGAAACTATATATTTTTATTAGAAGCAATGATTTAAAGTTGTATTGCGCATACGACCGGTTGCCATAAAAATATTGTAAGCGTTTAATGGCTATTTTATTTTATTATAAATATATAAATTGAACGTCTTCAATTTATGTTTAGGCCATTAAATTAGATAATTATTAATGCACAATTTACCAACCCTCTAGCTGTGTAAAAACTTTAAGTAATGACTTGAGCTTTTGAGTACGCACTTTTATTTTGCCTCTGAAAGTTATTTCTGTGAAAAGTCGAATCAGCTTTCACATTTCGAAGCTGCAATAATAACCAAATAACTATCACTGCTCGACACAGAAGACTGCAGCAACAGTACAGCCGAGCAAGGCAATATTCGGCATATAAGACAAATAGGGAAAGGAGCTGGTTTTATGCTGAGCAGCGAATGCAAAGCCGACAGCAACTACTGTTTCGAGCTTGAAGTGCACTTTATGCTGCATGTATATGCATGTTGTTGTCGTCATTGTTGTAGTTGTTGTTGTTCCCGTTGTTGTTGTCATTGTCGTTGCCGTGTTGCAAGTTGCATTTGCATGCCACTCACAACTCACATGTTCAGCATTTTGCAGCCATTTCGACTTTTGTGTTTACGCATTGTCTACTCGCTTGTTCGACTCGTTGCCCTGCCGAGCTGCCGTGCTGCCGTGCTGCCGCTCGCTCGGCTTTGCTCTGCGATTGTTACGCTCTAATTGAAAATATTTTTGTTTGCACTTCATTAAACTTAAATGGTACACAGCAAAGCAATAAACGAGTGAGAGATAGTTGCATTTAAGAAAAACTGCAAATTTATATTTAAATATTTCGCAGGAATGTTTTTCCCAGCTCTCCTGAATTGTTATTAATAAAGTTGTTGATGCTGTTGCTGTTTTTGTTATTTTAATCCAAAATGCAATCATTGAAATGTATTTTATTTAAGCTGCACTTGGTTATTGCATTTTTTGCATACAAATTTGGGAGCTTTTTGTACGTAGCTTGAATCCCCGGCGACTTATTGTTATATGCTTGCATCTATTGTGGTTCTCACCGAGCGCCGCCCGTGCTGCTCGCCATGGAGCCCCTGAGTAAATTCAATGGTATTTTGTGCTTTTTGGAACTTTCAGTTGATTCTTTATTGTCAATCGAACAATAACGAAATCATCGGGCAAGTTACGTCAAACGCCACAGACCCAGCACGGCGAAAACTTTAAGGTAGGCAGCGGCAGCAGCAAGTCAGACAGCCCGAATGACAAGCCCCAGCAGTGAGATTTATATGCCCAGGCGATGTGACTCAATCAATGGCATTTGTGTTGTGTGCAACAACAACAACGACAACGACAGCAGCAGCAGGAGCAACAACAACAATGTTAACAAGTAGACGAGCGAGAGGAGCTGAAGATGCAGCAGAGCTTCAGACAGTCGGACGAAGTGAAAGACATGCACAGCATTTTGTATAAAGAAATCAAAAATTTATACAAACTTTGCACAATGAATGAGCAACAACAAAGAGTGCGCACCGTTCCATATCCATGCCACGGCAGAGTGTCCAACAGGGCAAGATAGGAAGGAATGGGCGCCGCATCGTCCTCGTTCCATGGCAATTGCTGAAAATGGTTGCTATTGCGTCCCTCTGCTCTTTGACAGCAACAACAGCAGCAAACGGACACTCCGACTGGGGCTGGCAAGCGGGCAACAAAAGGACAAGGCTCAGTCGCCAGACTTCTCAGGAAGCGTGCGGACCTGCTTGTGAGTGTGTGTGTGTGTGTGTGTATGTGAGCTATGGCAAGAGTTGCATGTGCATGTGCATGTGAGTGTGCAGGGGAATTAATTAAAAATTCCGAAAATATCCGGCTAGCTCTTTATAACAATTTCTCATGCTCTGTGAACTTCACATCTAGGCCAAAAAAAAATTCCTGCAGCATTGTATACGTATTGTTCTTTAATGTACTTTGACTTTTAAACCGAGCGGCATTCTATTTCCTAAGCTGTAACCCACTGCAACCTGGCAAAGTCGTTTATTTAAATTTATTTTCCGTTTTGATCGCCCAGTAGAGCCCAGCCAGATGAATGAATTCAATTATTTGCAATGTGTGCTGTTCCCGTTTGAAGATAACCACATGAAACATTAATTCCATTTGCTTTTAAATTTAAAAATATTCACTTCAACTAGAATTCAATACCTAGTGGCTAAAATAATAGGAAATAAGGCCTGCCAATTGCGAATTTTTATGATGGAGAATTTCTTTCAAGCACACAGCGTAATTAATGACCACCCAATATCACTGCCCTTTAGATGGAGCATATTGTAGAGGACAGAAAAGTGATGCAGAATAAAAATTAGAAAGCCCGTCCGTTGACCGGAAGTGCTTTGGCCAAGCTTGACGAGGCAATTTTTCAATAAAATTGAATGGAACGCTCGTTAAAAGCAAAACAATTGACCACATAAATTAGCGACATTAAAATGGCGGAGCAGGAAGTCAGGATGTGCACGCGATTGATTCAATTAATTGCCAAATTAAAAAGGGAATTTTCCGCAAAGGGCCGCAAGAAAGAAGGCCAAATGACAAAGGACGATATTATGACAAAGTTAGAAAAGCAAACAATAAACGATTTGTGGGCCACTGGCCCCGAATCGGGCCAAATGCGCGCTCGGCTGGATCTGGGCCGGCACACAATAGTGACAGCAGGCGCCCGAGGGAGTCTCTCTCAGACACAATTGAATTTATTATGGCATTTCAACTCGACAAGCATCAATTGAATATAATTTTATCAACGCCCGCCCACACACATACATGACTTTGCCAAAGAGTAAGCGAGAGAGCATCTGTATTTCGAGGGCGGCTCAGTTGCAATAGCATCATTATTGAGCTAAACCGAGGCTATTGGCCCTCAATGGGCCACAACACGACACATTTGTAGATGAACACAGAGAGAAAGCACACAATCGACCACAAAGCGAGTTGGTCCAATGCCCTCGGGGTGTATTTTTCGCCACTTTCAACGCTCGCTAAAGTGTTGTATTTTGTCCGCCTTTGACTTGGTTTGTCTGCATCTTTTGCGGCTAAAGTTTCCCACAGCTAACTCATATCACACACGCGCCTAAGCTCTTCTCTGTGTGTGTGTCAATGTTTCTTTTAGTCAGCTGTAGATGATTTGCAACGTTTTGATACTTTGCGGTGTCTGTCGTGACTTTCTGCACAATTTTCTATGATGATTTCTTAGTTTTAACATGAATTTGACAGGCAATTGATGATATTTTTAGCTATAAAAAGTGATTTCAATTTACATATTTTTAACAATATATTTGTTATAAAAATTGATAAATATAAATCATTGAAATTTTTTTTTTTAAGATTATTTTTTTTTATCAATTTATTTGCTGCTTTTTTCTCAGAGACTCTATAGCGCATTTATCACTTCATTTACTTCAACTTATTTTTGGGCAGGTACGCCTGTATGAAACATAAGCATCCAACGGGATTCCAACCGGGGCTCTCACAGTTTCCAGGCCGCCTTCTTTCTCACTGGGCCGCACCAGGCCCCCCATTCAAATTTGGAAAGCATATGCTACTTATGAGATTTAGTTAATAGTACATGCTTCCATAGAGAGGGCCTTTTATTTTACAAGTCTGTCTTTAGAGAAGACAATGAGACAGAAAAAACGTCCTTCTTTTCAAACCAAACCTCTCTCATTTCGTTAATGAGCATAAACTTATTATGACAAATGCAGCGTAGAATAAATTGTTGAAAATATCCTGTGACCATTTCAGATCGTTATGCAAAATCGCTAGCAGCACTTGCAATGAACCGTAATACAATTCGCAGAAAAAAACAGCTATAATGCATACAGACTCGCGTGTTATGTGCACGCAGCTGATTGGATTTATATATGTCCTGATGACGTTGGTTGACGTTGAACAACAGTCGAAATGCATGAGTAATTAACAGGCGTGGCACAGGATATACAGATATATATACATATATGTATACACTATTAACATGGCTTAATTAGCCAGTGGCTTACTCAACACAGCTTAAAACATAATCAGAGCCATTAAGCTCTTCGCGACATCGAAAATAATTCAAGCAAAAAGGGATTTTGTACTCAAAACTTTTTCAAACTAGGCGGCAGATGGACTCAACCAGGAGATAGCTTGATGATCTGCTTTAGACATAATAATTATCTATAATATACATTAATATTAGTCCATAGTTTGTAGTAAATGATAGTTTATAATTCATATGGAATCATCAATCAAATTCATTAAGGTTCAATTCAATTAATTCAGTTAATTTAATTACCATTAATAGAATACGATTGACTTTCAGAATTGACATTCCCGAATTACAAAGCATACCAATTCGGGATTAAATACTTTGAAGAGCTGATCAACTGGTTCTATCATAAACTTTGTTAATCTGCAGTTCACATTCTACTTCAAACAAAATGCAGCGTACACAATTGTCTAATAAAAACATACCGTACGGAATATCTTCAAGAAATGGCAATTGTGCGCAGTATAGAGAGCTTTGACGGTCGCTTGATGGCTGGCCAACTGCAGGTGGTCTCATAACAGCTGCTGTCGTAGATGGCTCACGCAAGCTTTGCACTTTCCTCTTTGAGAATTCGCTCACCGCTGCGACAATAGAGGAAAATCTGCGCCAGAATAGTGAACGTGAATGCAGCATAATAGAGGACCTCCAGCTGGGTTTGATTTTCTGACAACTGATAGCTTAGCACGCACAGATGCAGCACTGGGCTACACGTTGATCAAAGGTCGGAAAAGGCGATTCAGTGTCAACGACAACTCCAAAGAGTTCAGGAAAAATTTTAAAAATGTTTTGTGAATTCGCCAACAAAGTTGCCCCTGATAATGCTTCATTTTGCTCTGCGCTATTTCGAATTGCACGTCAGCGAGATGAAAAGTGTGTCCACGCACGCGGTAGGCAGCTGGATGCACATTCCACACATACAACACCAAATAGTTGAGTGCAATTCGATTATCCCGCAGATACCTGCAATGGGCCGTGCTAGCCTGCAATCGAACATTTCTTTTAAGTTACCAAGCTTACTCGCTCGGAAATGGCAACTCCAGCTGCCCAGTTCCGTTGGGTATGCTTAGAGAGGAGTTTAACATCGGACAGACCGATGCAGCAGCTAATGAGAAACAATTTGTATAAAATCTGCTGCTCACGTCGATTTATCCTCCCTATGCCTATTGCTATTAGCTGGCACTTGACTCTCTGCTAGAGCAAAACGGAAAATAAAGGTAAATTAATTTAAGGAAATTGATAATTATTATGCGTGAAGTGCTTAGCTATAGTAAACTAATAAAATAATAATAATAACTATGAAAGCTAACAAACATATTTAAGATAAGCCAATTTGTTGACTATGCTCGGAAACAGTTCGGTAAAACATCTTACTTCCTTCTGCTGCCTTAAGATAAGTAAAACTTTGGGCAGAGCAAAAACAAACAGATCAATCAATACCGAGCAGAGGCCTTCGGTCAGCGCACACAGAACGCCACAGTAAGTGGCAGGAAACTGACCACTGACATAATGAGGTAAGCAGTCCTGTATGAAATCGATCCGCAATCGGGCAATCTGGCAGCATCTGAATTGATGCCTAGCAGGCGCAAGCAGACGTCGTGCAACTTGAGAAAGTCGCTCGTCAGCATGTTGCAACTGTTCGATTGTGGATGTCACATGTCAATGTCTGCTGTACATACGGAAAGCTCATTTGATGGAACCAAGCGCAACGACGCAGGTGTCTAATTGCAATTTAATTGGTCATGCCTACACACACGAACACAAAGCAACTCGCGCGGGCTTCAATTGTGCGCTCATTAAATTCCAAATCTAAAATGGACAGCTGCGGTTTCAATCGCATTTGATCAGTTTAAGCATTCCAGCGCAAGTTTAACGCTTGTAGATTGAATTTATTCTCAAATTACTTTCGAATACTCTCTAACTTCACTTCATTGCTCAGCAGAGAAGTTGAACACTTAATCTCTATTGATTTGTGGATGTTTCTACATGCATTTATGTTATGCAAATGTTCATTTTGCAAGCCTAGAAGAAGCCTAGATAGATTTAGGCAGTAGGAATTAGGCTTTAAGGGAACCACCCGATTTAATTCAAAACAATGACCTAGTATGCCCGGCATGCCTAAGACTCTCGCGTTGTATGCTAGCCAGGCTCTGCATAGAATGCAATAATAGTTTCCTCTCTAGCTACACTTCTTAAAAGCGTATAACTAATCCTGTGATAACATGTTGAGTTTCATCAAAATGCAAATTCAGCTTGTTTCCAGTGAGCAAATTCCTTTCCAAGTCCCAAAAAACTGTAGGCAACAGCAGAGAGCAGCAAATTGTGAGCGCATGGTGAGCTGCTTATTGTTGTTTGTGCAATAAATTATACTTAATTAAAAACAATTAGAAGCAAATCTAATACTATTTTGCATACAGGCAAAACATAAAGGCTTGACCCCAATCATCTTCCGGCAGAGTGCTGAACTTTTCTATACTGTCTGCTGGCAGCATGTGAATTCCACAGCAAATATTTGCTAACGTTTTCTAGCAACAACCGAGCAAATCTTTGTTACATTTCAAATGTGCAAACATGTGCCGAGGCGAGGCGATGCGAGGCAAGGCAAGGCCAGGCCAGGCCCAGCCTTTCGAGCCGTTTGGGCAACTTTTTGTGCATTTGCTTTGAGCAGAGGCATTGATAATCAGTTTTGTGTCGAGCATTAGAGTTGATTTTGAAAATATTTTAATTATTCAATGTGCCGGACAAGTTTTGCCAACTGAGTGGAAGGTCAGGCCAGCACAAAGCCCAGCTGCACAAAAATGATGCTCAACAGTTGGTCAAACAATTTGGCAAACATGCAATCATTGGCCAACAAATTCATGCAATTACTCTGCAGCATGCAACCACTTACGTAAATGGGCCACTGGTTGACCATGTGGGCGTCAATTGTGGGCGGTGGGCTGTGGTCGGTGAACGTTGTATGCACACAAACGCATGAATTCAAAGGTGGCATAAATGCGAATTAAAATTAAACGCAAGAGCAAACTGAGAAGATTTGACAAATATTGACAGCATAATTAATTTGTAAGCGGACTGACGTTCTATTTGCCTTCGCTCTTGCCTATTTAATTATTAACAATAACATTTTAATTATGCAACTTTTGCGTTTTACGACTGTAATTAATTAAAATTTTTGACAAGACGCCCGCATAGCTTCATTTCATCGTCGAAAAAAATAGATGAGGAAAGGCTTCTGGGGAAAAGTGGACGCAGAAACTTTCGCAGCTAGTCTGCGCCTAGGCACATAAAGTAAACATTGACACACTGCCACGCCCACTGGCAACTAAAGGAGTTTCAGTTTATATAGTATTTTGTAGCGCAAAACTTGCTCGAAACTCAGCTGGCAGCTGGCTGTAGCCTTTCGACCGTCCAAATGGGCCCCGGCCAGTGTGAAGTGCGACAACTGACAGGGGCTCAGAGGGTGTGAGCAGGGTATGCAGCACCAAAAACTCCCAAGAACTTTATACTCTACGTGGTATTGTTATTACTATGCTGATGTTGCCATTGTTGTTGCTTACAATACTCTACATTGTGGAGGCTCACAAACTATATCATTGACTTCGCAGCCTTGATGAGGGCTATGAGAAAATAAAATCAAATAATTTAATTTAATTTATAATACTTATATAATTAGTTTATGATTCACTTTGAGCTTTTAACTAAACGATTTTTATAAATCAATCTGAATATTTATGAAGAAAACTGTATCACATTTATTATAAATATTTCTGTCAGCGGATTTTCAGCTCAGGCATTCGGTCCAACTCGAGCGCCTTGGCTATGCAAGTGTATTTCAAGCTTCGTTCACTCAATTGTATTTAGTTTAATTTGCCATTTTGTTGCTGGTGCTGTTGCTGTTGCTGGCGCTGTTGGTGGTGGTGTTGCAATGCTCGGACAGCAGTTGAATCCAAAATGAAATAGTTGATTTCAGCCTCCATGGAATTTGCAGGCAAGTGGAACTGCAGCCAGAAGTTGGAGCAGCGGCAGGAGTGCAACAAAACTTTGCCGCTTGCACAGGAAGTCAAGTTGGCAGCCCTGCCTGCATCTGCCTCTGCCGCTGCCTAAAGATGAAGATGAAGATGAAAACGAACACGCGGAGGAAGACGTTGACTGTGCAGCAGTTTACTTAAAATGTTTAGTGGAAAGTGTTTTAAAATACATTAAAAAGTTCACGGCTGCTATGGCACGCATAGAATTTATGCGAATTTGGTGAACTCTAGAGTGCAAACTTTTTACATTTGCGCCCGCCCAATCAACTTAAATATTTGCTTAGCTCAAGCAGCTGAGCTCTTAAACGGCCCCAAACTACACACACACACACACACACATACATACACGCACGCATGTTAAGTACACATATATACACATATATTGAGCTATTGTAATTAATACAGAAGCAAAATTGCAGATACTGAATTCCGTCAAACGGATATACACCCTCATCTAAATATGTCTATGCAGTGTATAATATGGTCCTATCACGAGCACCTTCAGCTGTTTTCGCCAGTCATTTAATGAGCTGTTTTCATTAGCCAGCACTGCTCACGGCAATGGGGGCCAAATACAATTATAGATACTCCATGTAGATTGCCCCCAGATTGTAATGGCTCGAGAGTTCGCTTACGCCGATTTTATATGCTTCGTGGAAAACCGTTGAATTTGCGAATGACAAAGTCGTATTTCATTTCATGAACAGCGCGAAATCAAAACGAGAGCGAGAACGAAAATAGCAAAATAGCAAAATATTTTTTTACGTAAACAAACAAACATGAATATGTTATTTTGATATTTTCTTTTTCCTCTTTTCACCTTTCAGCTGTATCGATGGCCTTAAATTACTTTAATATTGAACATAGAAATAATGCTGAGCTAAGATGTTCAAATATACAACAAATGGGTGTTCAGAGTCCGATTAAATCTTAAGATTACAGAGAAAACTCCCTTAGGATATCAACTACCAAGTACTGCATTAATAATTATTAAATGAATTAAAAGGAAAGCAAATCAAATGAAAATGCAATCAAAGTGGTTTGTCCGCTTCAATCCAGTGCGACTTCAAATACTCAAAGTATTTATTAATTTTTTCATGACACTGAACTTTGAAAGTAATCAAATTTCGCTTCAACAACAACTGAAGACCTCCACTTGCCTCTCAAGTTCTGCGAATTTATCTCATATATATTTTAATATTGGGATTCTGTCAATAACTTATGGTTGCCTAATCTAAAATAAGTAAAACAACTCTGGACTATGAGCTTCCACACAGGTTTGAAAACTGTAAAACAGTCTTAGACATATAAATTATATAATTGTACCTCCTTTTTATACATTACTTATCCGTTTTTGAATTGGGTCAGTGAAAATATAGAAAATGTAAATATATATAATAATAGACTATTATATATATACATATATATACATACATATACCTTCCTTCCATTGGGACTCACTCATACACAGTCGAAGAGCTTCCCTTGTAGAAAATACTGTATATTTTCAAGTGATCATCTTCCAAAAAAGACTGTATTGCTTAACTTGATACAATTATTTTTAACTGACCGCATTGAAAATTTAATATTAGCAAAAGACTTTGATTAATATAAATTGAAACGCGCATCGAAGTCATAGAGAATCGGAAAATAAGATATGTGTTAACAGTTAAAATATGTGAATTTTTTAATAGGCTGATTAAAGTATCGTCCGGAACGGTGCAATAAGCCATTTGCAGCGATTCGAATGATTTTTTGCATTATTCAATGTAATTTTACAATTTTTCGCAGCTGCAGCTCGCAATTTGCAATTCGCAGATTCCTTATCAACGCATCTGTTGGCTGCGTTTCAGTTGTTCAAGTGATTGCTGTGGCAAACCCTTTAAAGCGAAAATATAAACAATATTAAAGTTGTACGAAATTATACAATCGGCTGGAAAAGGTGGTGATTGGGAGAGAGAAAGAGATGAACAGACACAGAGCGACAGAGAGAGAGAGAGAGAGAGAGAGGGAGAATAACAGAAAAATGGAAAAGCCAACTGATGTTTCACGCAATTGTTGGCTTCACGTGGGCAACAAACGCATTTAATTAAATAACCTATTTAAATTTGAATGAATTACACACAAAAAAAAAAGAATAAAAGATGTGAAATTTTATATTGAATTGATTCAACAAATAAAAATGGCTGGACATAAAAAAAATTGAAATTAATTTAATTTGTGTCAATTGGAAACTGCGAAAAAAAATTGCTCACTGCAATTTATATTTTAAATTGCATTACTCACAAGAATATGTGAAAAGCCGGAAATGAATAAATAGATTAAATACCCTTTCAGCATATTAAATACCCAATTCGAGACGTTGGAGTCATCTAAGTATATTGAGCAACCTATATAGATGCTATATGTGAAAGAATTCGAATAGTATGATTTCAATATATTTACAGCATAAGAGAGTGTGAACAAAGAGATGCATGTGCACACTAAATACAATTGATGTGTGTGGCAGCTCCTCTTCAATGTTTTAATAGAAATAAGCTATACTAGGTTATGTCAATATGCAAAGCAGCAAAAACGAATAGAAAATATATGTAAATACGAATATGCATACAATTAAACCATTGTTTGCATTAAAACCCCATGAGAGCTTTAATAAATGATTCGATTCGTAAATCAACATTTCAATCAATGGGACACAGGCAGACTTATTCAAAAAAAAAAAAAGCATAAAAAATAAATATACAAATTATATCTGTATATTGAAAATAGACAAAAACTAAACAAACAAATCTGTAAATAAATAAATATACATTTATATATATTTGTATTTAAGCCTTTGAAAAGTGAGTAGGCCTCAGTCCATCTGTTTTTTGATAATTACTAATTAACAATTATTTTTAAATATTATAATTACGAATTGAATTTAAGTAAGTTTTTAAACTTTTAAGTTTTTTTTTTTATCGAAACAGACAACAGCCTTTCTCCCCCCCCCCCCCCTCCCTCTCTCTCTCTCTCTCTCTCTCTATATATATATATATATATATATATATATATCTCTTTCTATATTCCCTTCATCTATCTTTAAATTTTTGAAAGTTTGGCTCAAAGTTGTCCAATTTTTAATAGAATAAACGTATAATTTTAAAATATTTAATTTTTTGTATTAATAAGAGATTGTAACAAATCATTATTGAAGCTTAAGAATCATACAAAATTCTTTTTATATACGTATTTATCAAATAAAACTGTAAATGTACTTAAAAATTGCTTGCATTAAAAGTAAAATAAACTCTTTCATTTTAATATATATTCTGTCAGGAAAACTCATATATTTTTTGCCCATTTTGGCACATTAAATAAATTAAATATTCAGAACAAAATCAATATCCGTTCCATACTCTACTTTAGATGCCTGTAAATCATAAGCTAAAGCCCAATTATTTGCTCTCAAATGAAAGAAGAAAACAGATGACCAGCATTCAGTGCTGTTTTAGACTCGTCAAAGTCTATGATGACTTCATTAAACAGAGTGCGGAGCAAGTGCTGACTCCAAGCATAAATCCAGCCGAATGGCAGCGAGGCTGGCGACCAACTGAACTCTACGGAACGAAAGCCGAATCGCCTATGGAAACGGAAATGAAATATATTTTGTAGAGAGTCAGATAGAGAGAGAGAGAGAGATGGCAGTGGACGCTGTTCCAATGCCAAAACGTTCTCTGTTGACTCTTAGGAAGGTTTCTAAGAGCAAAGGACGCTCTTACCTCATCTGCGTTGGGTGGGCCACAGCTCTGCTCGGGAAGTCTTCTCGCACTTCTGTCAACAATTGGCCCATCTTAAGCGTATTTACACGCTTCAAGCATCCACAGATGACAATAAACAAGCGGCGACTGCTTCACACATTGCCCGCCACATTGAATTAATTGCGACGTTCTCTTGTTCTTCATCTCGTTGCCGTTGCTGCTGTGGGCGGAGCTGGTATTAAAAGTGCGCCAGTGGGCAGGTGTTGGGGTCCGCCGCACAATTTTGATGACCATAATGACAACAATTAAATATAAATCACCGAGCAGCAACAAGCCAAGGTTGCCTTAACGCATCGCGCTCCAGCCAGCCGCCCAGCTTCTTCTTTTAGCTGGTCTTCTTTCAGCTTTTACCCCACCCCCCCCCTCCCTCTCTCTTCCTGCCGTCGCCGACCCCCGAGGGCCGCCATGCACGCATACAATTAGCTTTTATGGCCATCATGTAAAATAAAGAAAACGCCGACCTGGTCTCACTTGGCGTATGGTAATTTGAAAATATGGTAATTATGAGGCTTTTTCTTCTTTCTCCTTTTTCATCTGTTTTTTTTTTTGCAACAAAAAAAAAGAGAAACAAATATTTTTATATAATTTGTTATTTATGTTTTGTGTATTTTGTGTAAGCCAGTATAAAATCAAGTTAGACTGTTGCGACGGGTCGGTCGACATCGACTGCACAATACCCGATCTCAGACAAAAGTGAGAGGATCACTCGAGACAGTCGAGTATCACAAACTGATCCTAGCTCGAAAATTATGAAAGATTTCATTTGATTTTTTTTTTAAATCTATAATTGAGTGATGCACAAAGGAGCTCAGTTGGCAGCAATTCCCGTATCGTATATTCCTGTTTTTGCCACTATTGAGTATACATAGTATATGTATCTAATAGAATAACTTTCAGACAGACAACGAACAGAGCATAAAATCAATATACCCAGTATTAGCTATATAGTAATATAGTTAAGTCCACTTGCCAATAGGCCTTTCGTAAGAGTCTTAACACATTATCAGATATGGATTTTTGGGGTACGAAGCCAATACACCCCTTTGAGCTGCTTGAGCGGGCATTGGCAGCGAGGGAGCGGCACCTCTGACATCGCGTCTGTCTGGTCTAATTAGGCGCACATAAATTGCGCCACAAGAACAGCAATAAAAGCAACAAATCCTAAATAACAATTAAAACAATTTTCAAGATTAGAAACACCTCACGGCTGAGGCTTTAATATTTTAATTAAAAATTCTTCAGCCTCAATATGCTGGAGGGCAGGCTCGCAGAGGGCAAGGTGTGGCATGCCCTGTTGCTGAGTTGGCCCTCGTTGTTGTTTATGTTCAAGTTGTTGTTGTTGTTGCTGTTGTTGCTGTGCGAAGTGTTGGCCATAGCCAGCGGTCGAGTGTTCTGAATGGTCTCCGGAGGCCTATGACTTTGAATTATTGCAGGCCAAGTCATAAATTAAGTACGCGGCTCACAAGTGGGCTGTGCGTGAGATACTTGGGCATGAGGGCGTGCCGCCTGCGGCCAGGGGCGTGGTGGAGCGGCTGCTCCGCCTCCTTGAGTACCGTTTAGCGCCTGCTAATAATCTGAAATGGACGTAAGAGGCGATCGTAACGCCTTGCCCAACACACAAATATCCCCATTCAATCAAATTAAGCATTTGCATATGCAAAATATGCTCACGGCTTATGGGTCGACACACATACACACATACATGTATATAGATATATATATAAGTAACTCTTTGTGTATAGATATATTTGCAATCGTATATTTATGCGGCATTCATGCACAAATTTTGTACCAAATGAGATTAAATTCACTCTTTTTCCCCTTTTCGTTATTAGCGGATGAAAATTGCAATAAACTCGTGCAGGCAGAGTGCAGAGAAAAGCTCCACAATATTTTATTCGCGTCGATAAATATGTGTTCAAGTGAAATACTTTAGCTCCTGATTCCCGCCCGACTATCTTTATATAAGGGACTACATAAACCGACTGCACAATATTCATTCACGCCGGGTGGAGCCGCAGACAAAGCGGGACCAATGTCGAGCCAGAGGAAGAGCCAGAGCTGGGCCATGGACAGAGAGAGAGGCAGAGCCAGGAGGTAAGCCAGCGGCACAGGAATTGGCTGCGCCTGAAACAGAGCCAGAAGCAAAGCCAGAGCTCAGCAACAGTTGAGACAGATCAGGAGCAAAGACACAACAGTTGAGCCTCAGCTGAATCCAAGCAGAGCCACAGGCAGAGCCAGAGAAAGCCCACAACTGTCTTGATTATTTTCGAATAATTAAAACAACAAATGACAAACAAATGTTGAATCAGTCGTAAATCAATAATTGTGGCGAGTGCTTCGGAATTCGTTTTTCATTTGTTGTTTGTCTTTTTATTATTAAATTATAACTTATAAATTATCATTGCTCGTCACCGAGGCAATTTACTCTACTGATATACACCCGAGAGTAAATTTATATTTATATTATATTTATTAATTTATTTATCAAATTATTAAAGAGGTATTTCGTTCCATTCCATTCCATATGCTCATGCATGTAACTATGTACGTGTGTCTGTATTTACGTATGTACATATCTATGTAAATATGTATGTTATTGAGTTCATTTCGATTGCTATATTCCGCCCGTTTCTATGAAGAGATGCTAGAGCTCTTTGTGCTGAGCAGCCTGAGCATGATAATGAGTTACAGTGAGAGGTTACACTAATTAACATAATTGAGACGCACCTGAGTGGTGTGCGCCTCTGGTTGTGCGTGTGTGTGTATCATTGAACTGCTAGCATAATTGTAGCTGTCTGGGAATAGATTTCGTGATGAGAAGTTGGCAGTGAAGTGCGTATAGAACATGAATCCCATTGCATAGATCAATCAATCAATCTTGAGAGATAAATTTATCAAAGAGATCAAAAATTTAGATGAGAAAAACCAATATACTCTTGTTCCCTTTGGGAGCAGAGTATACAAATACGCAGGCGAGCACATATTGATAATAGTTTGGAAAATATAAAATATATTATTGAATAATAGTATTTATTTAATGAAAGCTTTTATCAATCATATTAATAACAATAATTACAAATATCCATTTTTATTATACCCTGAAAATGGGAAATCAAGGTATAATGTTTTTGTTGAAATGTGAGTGAGTGTGTGCGTGCGTATGTGTGTGTGTGTGTGTATGTGTCGCTTGCTATATACATATAAAAGCAACGGAGAATGTTAGCGATTCTTAGGAATAGCGGTTCTTCGCAGGGTTCAGGGTATCCCCTAGTCGAGCGGTCTCGGCTAGAGTTTTCTTACTTGTTTACAAATTTAATCGTTATTAAATAACAATATTAATAATATTAACTATACAGAAAATAGGAATAGTCTTAAAATTAAATAAATATAAACAATAATCAACTATTGTCATAGACTCTTTAGCTTAACTTATTTGTGGGCAGGTTCTCCTGTAGGTATTGTTCTAGTCTGATTTGATCTATATAGCATAGTACATATTCATAGTATCCTAACAATTGTAGAGTAGCATGCTAAGAGAAAGACTTAGTAGCTCTGCAGCTAACTCTTGTTACGCTTATCGCTGTAAGAGAAGTATCGGCAGAATCACGCCACGCTGAGCTTTACGCAGTAAAGTAACTGTATGATCGAAGGCAAAGTCAGTCAAGCTTTATCGTTGCTGCTTGCAGTCGACGCTCGCTATTTGTCACAGAGTTAGACTTCAGTCTTAAGAATGTATTGAGCAAAGCAACTACTCCCTTGACTCCAAAGAAAATAAAGTTATACTTTTCCATTATAATATACTTATTGTATACATATAGTATATACATATTTCAACTATCGTTTGCAGAACATAAATTTGTATAAAACTAAAAGTGAAACTTATTGTCGTTTCTTAATAGTTGGTTATACCCATTGCCATCATTGTCGGGACTCTCTGGAACTGGGCACGAATAGGCATGTGATTGGCAGCTGCTGAGCGCTTGAGAACTTGTTGCGCGGCCTTCGACCTGCTGCGGGCAGAGGGATTCGGGCACAATAAAGCTGAAAGAGTCTCTGCTCGAGCCTGCATTTTAAATCCGCAGTCAGCCGAAGGGGCACGCCTCAGGCCCGCATAAATAAGGGGCGGGCGAAGGAGTTGGCCCAGCAGACGTTGCGGCCGCGCAATCAAATTCAGATACTTGGTGACTCTCAATGCGCCGCTGCTTAAGTGTCGTAAAGTCCTTCTGCGTGCAACAGCAACAACAGCTATGGCTTTTATGATTTATGCAACTATCGCCTGCAGCAGCAGCAGAGGCAGCAGCAACAGCCAGCAACCCAGGACCAAGCCTCATTGCCGAAATCCTTGAGGCGCATACGAAAAGAAAAAAAATTGTTTTTTTTTTACACATTTTTGGCCAAATGTCTCCGTCGGTGGTGTTGGCGGTGTCGGCGGTGGCGGCTCCTCAAATTGTGCAATTTTATGGGCTGGCGGAGCGGGGGCCGAGCGGCATTCATGAATAAAAGATTTCCAAGTGTGCCGCACGCCCCCTCCCCCCCTCCGCCTTCGACCCCGCCCAGCGTCCGACGCCCACCTCACTCAATTTATTATGCTTCTGGCCTTGCCGAGTGCAAATAATAAGCAGCAAGTGCACAGCCACGCCCACCACAGCCCCCACAAAACACTTTAAGCTGGCAGCTCTCGCTCTCTCTCTCTCTCTCTCTCTCTCTCTCTGTCTCTGTCTCTGTCTCGCTCACTCGATACGCCCACACAATTGTCGGGGCGCCTTTCGTAAAATTAGCAAAGCAAAGAGTTGCAGTTTGCTTGCCGTTTAAGCGCCGCACTCGACAGCTGTGTTTGTCAGTGCCAGCAACAACAACAACAGCAACAACAAGAACAACATCAGCAACACTGAACAAACAACGACACGAACAACAATGCCAGCGCTGAGGTTGCATTTGGATTGTTTGCACTCGCCGTTTGTTTTCCTTATTTGTTGTCTCTCAAGATCGCTTGGCCGTGCCCGAAAGCAGGCGCCCGAATGAGCACCTGCCTCTTAAATTGTCACGCCCCCCAAATGAGAAAGAAGGCAACGGTTTAGCAAGCAGAGACTATGTACATACACACACACATACACATACATATTTATATATATACATAGATATGGTTAAAATGCTTAAGTTAATTAATTTCACTTTTACGATTTTACCTGTTTCAAAATATTTAATTTCTGCTGCACTTAATTTCAATGAATACAAATAAAAATACTCAAATTTAATTACTTTAAAATTAAAACATATTAAATTCTGCCACTCTTCACTTAAGTTCCTTTTGAAAAGCCCGCCAACTAGCTCTGCTTTCGTTTGAGAGCACTGCTGAAGTAGCGCAGCCAGCTTCAAGTCAACGTTTACATTAGCATGTAAAATAACAGTGACTTTGCAGTGCGTGTAACGTGAGTCAACAGGTTGTCACTGAAAGTGGTCTGTTAGCATGACAAGGTGACGTCACATTTCTTTAAACTTTTTACGCAACTTGAAAATGATGCAAATTGTACTCTGTTATCTGTTTTTAGAAGTTATCTCTAATCATATATTGGAAAAATAACTGAAAAGTTGAATTTAGTTATAATAATGCAATATGAAAAATTGTTTAATTGACTTAAACCTTGAACCATTTAGTTATTTTTACCATTAAAATTACAAATTGTCATATATCCATTAATTGCTTTAATATCCGGGCTCTCTCTCATGACTCATCACTGCTCAAATGCGCGCCTAAATTCAAATTGATTAACAGAGCACAAACCGAAAGTTACTAACTCTAATAACATTGTGAGCACGGCAAATTTAGTAACAGTCTTTTAACAGTAAGAGGAGCAGTTCATGAACAATGAGCATGCTCCACATAAGCCATGTTAAAGTTAACATAAACTATCGAATATATTCTTTGACCGACACGGCCACACCGTTCGATTGGATTGTAGATATTTCTTGTGTTGCGCTACGCTGGTCTCACAGAGCAGTTGCCGAATTGTTTTTGTCGCGGACGGTTGGTGTAAGCGGGCGTTGCGCATAAAATATTTTTGAGTACGTTAATTTGAGTATATGTGTGTACGCGCATTTGCCTGTATGCGTCTGAATGTGTGTGTGTGCTTGCATGCTAACGAGTTGTGTTTTGCGCCTCTGTACAGTTAATATTCATATTTCTCTGTTAGCCGCACTGCACTCCAACCAACTGTAAGTGGCAAAATGAAGCGTGCGAAAAAAATTGTGCAAACTGGCGCCGAAAGCAGCGGCGTCGCCTTTGCCTCGTTTTGTATTGTAGTCGGCTTTGTATAGGCTGCCTATGGCCAGCATTTTGTTGTTGCGCGGCGCGCAGCGTCTGCGAGTGTGTACGTGTGTGTACGTTTGTACGTGTGTGTATGAGTAAATTCCAAAACACGCTGCACAGTGGCACCAAACCCAAGCTAACAATCATTTCAGTGCGTATGCCCGGCTTTGGACATTAAGGCGTCTGTGTGTGTGTGTGTGTGTGGTTGGGTGTGTCGATGTTGGCCGTGTTTATAATTCTCTTTTTATTTCGATGAATTTTTTGACCCAAGTGGAGTTATTTGTGTGCATGAGTGCGGCTGTGTGTGTGTGTGCTTGGTGCGTCGCTATTGCTTATGTTGTTGATTTTCATCATCTACGCTTTGGACCCTCTTTTACAATTCTCTCATTCTAAGCCTATTCGCAAGCGGCTGCCGCGCACTAGTCAAGTGTCATTGTGACTTGTTGTTGCTTCGCTTTTTCTTGTTTTTGAGTATGTGTGTGTGTATGTGTGACTGTTTGTAGTGGAAGAAGCAACAAATGTTGCGATTGCCTCGTTTTGTGTTGCCAACTATGAAAACTTGAGATACGTGATCAAATGTGACCAAACTGCGACAATAAACGCCGGACAAAAAAAAAAACAAAGCAGTAGCAGCCGCAAGAAGCAGACATAAGTGCCAATTAGAATTTATTATTATTCATTATTTTTCTTATTACTCTCTTTCTCACTCATTCGCACACACGCATAGCCCAATACCAATACTGGCAGAGCTCATGGTAGGCCTCGAGTCGCTCTGCGCGCTCGCACACGCTGCTGCTCTCTCACTCTGTCTCTCTTTGGAGTCACAACAACAGTAAATGTTAGGCAAGGACAGGCGAAGGCAAGGCATTTTTGACGCGTGTGCTTCTGCTGCTTCTTCGTCTTCTTCTTCTGCTTTTTCGTTACCTACTTCTGCTACCTTTTCGTAACGCGAGCAAACACAAATGCGGGCATAAATAGTGCAAAGTAAAACGTATTAAATGCTTAATTCATTGCAGCAAATAAGCGCAAAATGTTGCCAAAACGTGTGCGATAAAAGTGAAACGAAAATAAAGCCAGCCAAAAAGTACAACAACAACAACAAACGAAGAAAATAAAGAAACGTAGTGCAGGGCCAGGCCAGCAACAAAGACTGCGCGTGCCTGTCTCTGTCTCTATCTGTTTCAGTGTGCGTGTGTGTGTGTGCGCGCGCGTGTGTGTTTGTGTATTTGTGTGCGTTCGCAACAGATGCTGCAAACGTTACGCTATAAGTGTATGTTGTTGTTGTGCAAAGACAACAACACCAACAGCAACAACGACGACTAAAACGACAACAACAACAAACATCACGAAAGACGTCATCAATTGCGACCAGCAGCAGCAACAACAACAACCATGTTCAAGTGCATTCCAATTTTCAAAGGCTGCAACAGGCAGGTGGAATTCGTGGACAAACGCCACTGCTCCCTGCCCCAAGTGCCGGAGGAAATTTTACGCTACTCGCGAACCCTCGAGGAACTCTTTTTAGATGCGAATCACATACGCGATTTGCCAAAGGTCAGTATAAATATCTATATGTATATATATAAATGTGTGTGTGTGTGTGTGTGTGTGGGCGCACGTGTATACGTGCGTTATATGTCCTATGTATGTGTGTGTGCACACTTACACCGTGTTTTACGGTACATGGTATGCGGGTCTAACAGCTGTTACCTTTTGCCTCAGGAAAATGCTGTAAAATATTTAGGCAACAAATTAGGAACCGAATTAAATTTAATTATTATTATAAATATAAGTTTTATAATAATAATTATTATTATTGCTATTATTATTTGTAGTTTCTTAATTATTACTTATTATTTAATGGGTCAATGGACTCTACTGAGTCAGGCTGAGCTCTGTCTTAGGTGCGTGCAGCATCCCTTAGCATGAGCCTTTCACATTGAAATAACAACAGCTGAAGACAGAGTCCTCAACCCCTTAGCAACCCCCTCTCGGTTTACTGTCCACCATCAGCCGCTGGCCACTGTAGCGCTTCTCCTCCCCCTGTCATCTACGTAGAGATATGACTGCCAAGACAATGATTACTACAAAAGACGTCCGTCGAGCGGAAGTCTTTAATTAATACTGATGCACAGTGGGGCGCGGCTCTTTTACAATTTCTGCTGATTCCACTTGGGCCAAGAATGTCTGCGGCATGCATACATAATTGAATCGCCAATTACGCAACATGCAACAAGATGCATGCACATGTATGTATGTATGTATGTTTATATATGTTCATACATATAAAGAGTACAAAGTTTTAATTGCATTTCGGAATTAGTGAACATCACAAGGCAAAGGAATAAACACTCGAGAATTAGAGGCTTTATCTCGAATATTGATTTAAAAACATTAATAATAGTTCGAAATCCAACGGGTTCTTTAGATGGGTTTAAATGATTTGTCTGTCGATTGGCAGCGGTTGAATTATTTCGAATTATTTATTTTTCCCCTGGCTTCCGTTTAATGTGCAGCTGAAGAAAAACAAACAAATCAACGACAACGACAACAACAAGTAGCGAAAGCTATAAACGGAAAACAAAGCGTTGACATAGCAACAAGTGGTGGGTGCCGGTGGTTGGGGGCAGCCTGTTTGTTTGACTTCTATATGTACTATATGCTATAATCGTATACACATGTATATCTATCTATATATATATATATATATATATATATATATATATATATATATATATATATATCTGGACTGCGAACGTTGATGGGGTTGGCCCTGGCTTAAAGCGAAATTCAAACTGCTGCCATGAACTTTGCGTATCAAAATACGTTTCACAATTAATAACAGAATTTTGAAGTCAAAGTTTTCCGCCCATTTAGTGTTTTCTGTTGGCTGCAACTCGAAGCTCACAATTAGGGGAGTATTTAATACACAGTTTCGAGTATCTTTTAAAATAAAACAAAATGATAATGTAGTTTTGATATATTTTGTATAATTACACGCAGAAATGAGAAGTTTCCCTTCAAAATCATATCATAGCTCTGGGTAATGTAATCTAAAAGCTATGAACTAAACGGACTGAGCTAACGAGTCCATAGTACCAGGTTTCATCGTAACCACCATTGATCCCAATCAATAATCTGATTATAAAGTTAAATTTTGTTGTCGTAGACTCTTGTAAGAGTATCTCTCTCATCTGCATTTTTAGCTGCAATTTCCATTCAGTTGTTTGCCGCATGTCATGAAATTGTAAAGTTTTCCATTTTCCATTTTCTAGAGCTTCCTTCGCGGTTAGCCGCACTCACTAATGAACTTCTAATGCAAATTTGTGTTGTTCGTTTACATCAATAAAGTGCACAAGAAGAGCAACAGCATTTGCTAGACCAATGGACCCACTCGTTGCAAGCAGCAGTAGCAACAACAACATGTTGCTGGCCGACGACAACAACAACAGAAACAGCATAAACAACAACAACAACAACGACAACAATGGACAGCCATAATGATGATGTTCCTTCTTGTTGCGCTGTGGAAGTTCGTTTGAATTCCAAACCAACTGACAGCGTCGGATGTGCTGTTGCTGCTGCTGCTGCTGGTTGTTTCTGTTGCCGCTGTTGATACTAGAAGCTTTGATCGGCCATCAACCCTTTAGGTCTTTGAGTGCGGCAGACAATTTCCGCGTTGTCATAGCTACAATAAACAACATCAACGACAGCAATCTGTGCTTCAATTGTATTGCCACTAACTCGACGACAACCTCCCGCAATCTTGGGGTCTATTCACATCGTTTGTCGTTTGCCAGCTGGAGATGAGCAGTTGAGCACTTCAAATTGACTAACTATTCATTTAAATATTTAAGAACTTTTTCAACTACGTGAAGTAGTCTTTCAATGGTTGCTTTTCAGAGCTAAAGTTAGCAAATCCATTTAATGTAGCAAATCATTTTAGATAGCAGCTATCGCCTTTGCCTTTCTCTTATCTTCCGATTATAGGAATTTCCTCTCTATTTTGAGACTTGCGAGCAACTGTTGAAAGTACTGAAAATACTAACTTCTGTTAATTTTTATGGTTTTTATTTTCAACTATAACTAATTTTAGTCTGGCCAATAATTCGAGAGCTGGAAATTAATTGCCATATCTAGTGCGAAGTGTCATTTGAATGCGAATGATTTGTGGTATTTTGCAGTGTGCAGTTGCTGGAATTGAGTTTGTGGCCTGCAGAACCTACCTCAAGTGACTTTCGTTGAAATTTCAACATTTTCACTTGAGCACAAAATTGGGTTGTCCACCTCTCTGGCTCGTACCAGGCTCTTTTTGTTGGCAGCCAATTAGTCACGCCCGCAGATAAGATATCAAGTAATCGGCTCTTATCGCCTGCCGCTGCCTTGGGGTCTGGTCTCCAGGTACTAAAACCCACAAAGACCTGAGCGCCTTCCCGTTTTGGCTGCTTGTCTTTTGCAATTCGAACCGTCGCGCCGTTGTTATTGCAGGTGCGTTTTGTTTTTTGCTTTTTTGAGAACTTAACCGGCTGTTTGTCTGTTTGTCTGGCTATTGGAACACAATACCTAAGCGTCGGCAATGACATCATTTAGCAGCAGCGCAGCCACGAAAACAACAACTAAATATCATTTAAAATGGCGTCGTTCTGGTCTCTCTCTCTCTTTTTCTGTCTCTCTTTAAGTTTAGCTAAGCCCGCAAGCAAATGAAACTTAGCTATAAGCTGGCCCGATTGATAGTGTCTCATGGAGCCCGATAGTTGTGGCCGAATTACGGAATGGATTTTATCTATTTGGCTTTTGCAATGGGTCACAGTTAGCCAGCTTTTATTTATTTTATTTTTTTACTAGCTGCGCACTCAACTGTTTGCTTATATAAATTCTTTAGAGCTGTCGACTCGCTCAAAACCGGTTCCATAGACAGACATACAATAAATGTTCTCAAGCTATTTCAATTAGTTGTTATACCCTGTAAATAGCAAAACACCATGTAAGGTTTAATTAATCGTTGAGTGGACCTTAATATAAACGAATAAAATATTCATTAGATATTCAAATATTAATTTCGAATATTTTCATTAAAAGTCTGTTTTCAGTTTTGTTTCTCCTTTATTTTTAAAATAATTTCGTCTATGTATATCTGAGCTATTCTCGAATGGTATATGTACCGCTATATGCTATGCATGAATAAATTCGTTTTTAATAGTATTTTTATATTTATATATATGTCCGATATTTATATATGCGGTCTCTCACTCAGGAATGGTTTTATTTCTCAAAGATTTTCTTATCTCTCTTTACTTTATCGCAAACTTGATTGATCGATAACAAAAGTTTTGTTGTTTTCCCTTTTGAATCTTTGTTTTTGTTTCGCACAGTGTCAATGTTTATATTTATATTGCCCTTGTTGTACTTAAGATATCTTTTAGTCGAGCTTCTTATTTACAAATATTGTTAGCCGTTTCCATTTGTCGACTGCACTGAAACAATAATCCGCAAACTGACGTCAACAAACCATTTGCACTTGGGGCACACTCAGCGAAAAATTAGTAGTAAGAAATTTATCGATTTGTTTCATCTAAATTGCACAACTAACAAGCAGATACACGAGATAATAGACAAATTACTTTCAGCTGTCAGTTCCTGCTAGCTGCTGCAAACCGAGCTGTCGCAATGACAAATGCTGCGTGCTGCGTGCAACTTGTGGCTGTAACTACCTCGGCGAGAACAATAGATGAAGCCGTGTGTGTGCACTCACTCACTGCTCTTTTGGCGCGTTGTCTGTGTGGCTCGCTGGCAAAATGAAGATGTACCGAATGGAGCAGGCGCGCAGATGCGGCCAGCAGGCCGAGTTGCCTAGCCTGAGGATGTCAGAGTCGGATCGACCAACACACCAATAAGCTTGTATCTGTGTTCGTGTCCGTATCTGTGTCTGCGTCTGCGTTTGCGTCTGCAATGTTGCAACTGCTGCCGGTTGGCCAACTTGCATACATACATGTTCGGAGTTTATACATTTGTGCCATCCGCAGCCTTTCAATTTCAAATGTGGCTCGTCTCGCTGCTCGGCTCGGCTCTGTTCTAGCTCAGCTGGTTTTCGCATTTAGTAGATGCGTCCCGCAAGATATGACCGAATCGTATCTAGAACTCGTTTTCAGTTACTCATGTGACTGTTGCTTTGCGCTTCGCCGTTTTGGCAGTTGCTGCTCGCCCAGTCATTTGCAACATGCACACCACCAAGCAGCAGAGCAATGGATGTGATGTGTGCACGCATGTGTGTGCTCATATGTGTACAAGCAGCGAGATACATTTTGCAGATTACACTTGCAGATACATTATGAAATTACTCAGAATCAGCGAAGCGCACTGCATGGCTCTGTAATTGTGTGTGTGAGTGTGTGCACGAGTAAATGAGTTTGTTATATTGTTTCGTTTTGCATTGCATTGTATTTCTGTATTCTGTTCTGTGTATTTACATTCATGTCATGGTTCAGCGCAGTTTTATCGTTCGAAAATGTGTAGGAATGCTCTAGCCGAGAGAAACCCAAGTATATTCTATATCTCTATCTCTATCAATAGCTCTGACACAGCCAGCTAATCCAATATTACTACAGACTTACTATTTACCTCAATATTTATAAAGTATAGTCCAGCTCTCCTAGTTTATCTTGATTGCAGGGTATGCAAATAAACTATATGTATAAGCCGGCCTTGCATCTGCGTGTCAAGCTATTAAATTTGGGCTGTTAGGCTGTGCAAAATGGTTTCAAAACTAAACTAATTGGTTTGTCAGCTTCGCGCGTACGAAAACGAACGCGTTGGGGTTTAGTTAAATGATGTGGCCTCGCTTGCCAGGCAGCGAATGCAGCTTCAGCAGCTTCTGGCCGCAACGTCACTGGTCTACGTCATATGCGTGCCACGTTTTGCTGCTGAGTTGCAACCTATGCAGGCTGGCGCAACTTGTTGGCCTGGCCAACACAACCTATTCAGGCTGTTGCTGGCTGTCGACTGCTGGGCGCCTGCTCCAACTAGATACAATAGTAAAAGTGTGTTGGCTGGCTGAGTGAATGCATGTCGTGTGAGTGAGTGAGTTGATCAGTGTATCTGTGTGTAAGTCTGTGTGAGTGAGTGAGTTAGAGCGAGAGCCTTGGCCAAACTGGTAGTACTCGTGCAATGAACGTGTGGCACGTAGCAATGCCGGCCGGCCGGCTTGTAATTTATGGTCATGCAAAAGAGCGACTCGCATAGATACAACAAGCTGCTGGCCCAGCGTGGGCCGTGGGTTGTGGACTCTGTGGGCCCGGCTATGCGGGCAGAGGGCGGATGGCGGTGGCGTGGGTCTTTGTGGGCTGGCAGCACTTGGCTAAAAGTTTACAATTCGCATTCGTTTTTATTGTCATCACGTCTTGTCCTCCTTTGGGTGCATTTTGCTTTTATTTTTTGCATTGTCGGCTATTGCACCGGTCTGTTGTCTACGAGCCACAAGCCCTCAATTCTCATACCTATTTCATATGCAATTTGCATGACTGTGTTTTTGTTTCTGTCGTTTTTCTCGTTTCGTTATGTCTTCCTGCATTTTTCGCTCGTCGCTAGCTTTTGTCCCTGACAGATACAACTTTCTGACGCATGATTTGTTGAAAGGCCTTTCGTTTTTCATAAATAGGAAGCAGAATCTGGGACATTGTGGGTGCCCGCTTGCAGAAAACGAAACAGAGGAAAACGTCTGCTACTGGGGAGAGTCAAAGTACTTTGCCTTCAGCGAAACTGACCAACAAAAAACTGAATTTATTATGTGTGCTTTCTTTCTTTGTCCGATTCGTGTGGGTAAATTATTAATATCGAAACTTCATAAATGGGAAATTGGTTCCCAAATGCAAGTTTTATGATCTGATTCGGTCTATTTATTTTATAATTACACATTTTTCATTCTTCTGTGTAGGGTTTTAGATATATTTTATTTATATGTTTGATAACAAAGCGTTTACTTATTCATTGAAAATTCTATGAATTTGTGATTTTAAATTTAGATTTTGCTGCAAAAGCTTCAATTGAATTATGTTTTTGCAATGTGGGGTTTGGTTTGGGTATGAAAATGGTTTAATTCAATATTTGTTTTTGGCTAAACATTCTCATGTAACGAACTTTATTAGGATACACTAGCGTTTTATGATATTATATCTATCGATACATAAATCACTCGATTCGATGGTAAACTTCCCTAGAATAAACAGTCCACATTTCTTAGTGTTATTTTGAGCCCTAAGCCAAACATTTCAGCTTTCTCGCAAGTTGACAACTAGTGAGGTTGTTTTTTACACCTTTCTGGCACGTCGAACTGGGTCATCAACTTTATCGAGTCACGGCCCCGACAGCGACACTCATACAGTACTTCGCAGTGCCACAAGTATTTTGAGACAAGCGAAAAAGTTAATAATTTTTACGACTACAACTATGAATTATTTTCATTATTGTTATTGTCGCGACAGCCGCTGTGTGAGCTGTGCGAGCTGTGTGTGGTGTGGTAGGTTCTTTTTGGGGGCAGAAGTAAGAGGAGTGACCCAACAATGGCCGATTAAAATCGCAAGCACAATGAAAGCACCAACGCCGCCGCCGCCCGGTGCGGCTGTTAACCTTGAGGTCTATGACTCACTGACTCAGCCACCAGGGGGCGCTGCTTTCTTTTCCAAGTGCTAAGAGATGACTGTGCTGGTGTGAATGTGTATGTGTGTGTGTGCTCCACATAGCTGGAAGGTCAGCCGAATGTTTATTACTGTGATCGGTCGCGACCCTTCACTTTGGGAAAGTTCGAGGAGCGCCAAAATAATTTATTGTAAATCGAACGTCAAAATTGATGGGGAGCCCGGAAAATCGTGATTTTCATAAATGAATTGTTGGCGACATGTCTAACGAAAAGAAAGCAACACAGCATAGGCACAGAGTCAACTTCTAACAGCTCGGGATGCTTGATGCTGGATGCTGGTTGCTGGACCCGCCGGATGGGTCACGGCGTTTACAAATGACAAACGCTTTGAAATTTATGACCACGAAAACGAACTCGAAGATGAACAGAAACACGTCCTAACGATTGTCTCGGCCTTTGTTTGCCGAAGACTAGAGAAAGGCTTTGCTGCAGCTTGTCGTGCCGTTGTCTTAACCAGCTATTTATTTTGTTTCTCTCTCTCTCTCTCTCTATGCTCTTGCAGAATTTCTTCAGATTGAATCGCCTGAGAAAACTGGGCCTGAGTGACAATGAAATCGGACGCCTGCCGCCGGACATACAAAACTTTGAAAATCTGGTCGAGCTCGATGTTTCACGTAACGGTAAGTCCAACATGCAACAAGTGCCTCATAATTATTATTGACATTGATGAGTCGCCGCTCGGTGTGTTGTGAAAGCTCTAAATGCGCTCTTCAAGCGATCGTTAGCACGCGCCCATCCATCGCATTGACTGACAAACCACATGGCCATTTTGCGATACAAATGAAGTCTCTTCGCAATGCTTTGTACAAAACAGTTGTATATCAGTTCCAATTGCACCTGCAGGGGCACGCTCTCTGGCCCGCCAGTGAGCGAAGCATTTCGTGTGGTTTGGCTTTCACCCATTGTTATCCGGCAACAGCCGCAATGGGTCTCAGTAACCCATATAAACTTTGGCACTCAAATTATGACAATTGTCCTGCTGTGTGGCACTTATAGTTTACCAAAAATGTGTGCGCTTGCCAGCTTCCATTTACTACAACTTTTTAACAAAGTGCATTACTGGCTGAATAGTTTCAGTGGACAAAGTTTTAACTCTTTAATGAAATATTGCACGCACAAGCAGTCTGCCAGACAGTTGGGTTTCAGAATCACAGTCGGAATCATATAGCCCACATACGTGTTTGTTTTCTGCTTAAGCAAGCATAAATCCGTAAACACTAATCAGTAATTGGAGTCAAGTGCAGTGCGCAGAGCTGCGCGTAAAAAAAAAAAAACATATACACAAATGCAATTTGTGTTCGGTTCGGTTACCAAATACCCTGTAAATATTATTCTTGTAAACTTAGCTATTGTTGATAAATATTCAAAATTAGAGATGTGAGATTGCATTCTTTTAAGATCTTATCGCTAAAGATATTTTGGCTGTGAAATAATAAATAATTTAGCTAGTCAATATTAATATTGTATTAAACTATAGCCAACAAAAGTTTAATGACAGGGTATTAAAAGAGTAAAAAAACGATAATTTATTCCATTGAAAAGTTTTTCATTCATTCATGTCGCTCATTCAGTCAGGGCCGGACTTCAATTTATTTTTTGTTTATAAACACTGATTTATCAGGCGAAAAAACTAAAATGAAGATATTGTTCAATGGAGCAACAGCAGAAACATGCATTAATTTGAAATATCAGTATATATAAATAATCTATAACATAATATATACATATATAATGGAAGTGAGCTGCAATCGCACCTGAGTTGCGTTGATAAAAATCTAAATTTGTTTTTGATGACGTCGTATTGTTGGTCTGACAACATAATGCGGCTTCCTATTTCCGTTTTGGCTACAAGGGCTTTACACCGAATACAAACTGGCGAGAAGTATTGCATTACCAGTTTGCCAAGTTGATTGCACCCATTAGTCGCGTTTGGCCTGCATTGCAGTAATGCTGACCAGGCAGCCTGTTGTGGTTGCTGCTTATGCATATGACCCACAAATGATCTGCAAACACACCCAAAGCAATGCGAGTGAACGGGCGGCCATTAAAAGCTCGCCAATCGTCGCCTTGTGCGGGAAACTCGAGCTGCAGCGGCTCTAAGTGAAAGGCCCTCAGCGACACAGATGTTACTTTTCCAGTGATTTGCGGGCTATGGAAAGCCAGAGAGAGACTATCATAGAGTTGTACACAATTTGTGATCTCCAATCAACATTCAGTTGGTCTTTTCGCGTGATTTGGAAACCTGTATGTGGGTGGGATGATGGATGGCTCCAGTAAAAGCCTTTCACATTCAATTACCTGTGCTCAAATTCAGTTATTACAATTGAATTTTTTCAAGGCAATGTCGCCGATGGCTTTGAACTCGCCCCGTAATAGGAAAAACCGCAATGGGCAGGTGCTGACACACCTTGCAATATACTAACACACTCATACACACGTAATTTCATTATATGGCAAAAGGTATTTTTTATAACGTCAAAATTGGTCAACGCTATAAGAAATATTTCAGTTCTCAACTGTGGGGCATATTGTTAAAATTAGCGCGCTTGATTTGTGTTGGTTGGCTGGCCACAACAATGGCATTGGCAGCAGGGGTTGTGCAAGTGTTGGCAGCAACTACAACGACGAAGCAAGCTGCCAAGCGCAGTACGAAAAAAAAATAGAGTATTACGTATACGCCCGCTTGCACTTGACAAAAGAATTGGACGGCAGCGACAGCGGCGACGTGCATTGAATTTGCTGCTGATACGTACAGTGGTTGATAAGCTGTTAAATGCATACAAAACTGCATTTGCCTATATACTGTTAACTACTCATTTTAGTACATAACTCAAATTTCGAATCAACAGATTTTCAGCTTTGATTATATAGGAATCAAAATATAGTAGTATGATGTTGATCAAGAGTATCTTTAGCTTGTCCAAGTAGAATGTTTCAGAGGGTAATTATAAATAGTTCTTCCATAACAGAACTTAATTTTTAAGTGGTTTTTCCTATATGGTTTTCCTAAGTGGCTTTCCTAGAGGCTATGCAGTGCTCGACTAATTTCCTACTGCAGCAAAAGTGCAGACTAATGCCAAGATTGATTGGAGATTAGCTTGCTCGTGGAAGGGGCGAGGCGGACATAGCTGCATAAGTGGACTTGTTCGCTGATACTAATCTAGACAATTCAGAATATTACTTGACAAAAATTAGAATACTGCAGGAAAAATATGAAAGGCACAGAATCGATTTTTATTTCGTATTGTTCCACGGTGCACAGCAGTTGCTATACTAGCAATGCTAATAAAAACATTAATTTGTATAGCTGTTGCGGTGCACCGTAGTGTGTATTGGTGTGCACTTGGGTGTGTGCGTGAGATGGTGTGTGTGTGCGGGCGTGTGTGTGTGCGGGTGTGTTTGCAATTGTGCAGGTGCTGCGTCGTCGTTAGCAGTGGCGAGTTTGTACGAAACGTAAATCATTATGACAAGTTGACCTGCTTGCGAAACGTGCGCTAGAGGGCGCTGCTAGCTGTTACTACTCGGTGCATTTCATGTTTCTTTTTTTATATTTTTGTTTTCAGTTTTTTTCGCAGTCCCGCTAATTGTTTGTTTATTTTGCTTCTTCTTAAATTTCGCAATTTGCTTTCGGTGCAGTTTGCGCTCTTTGTAGCAACTCCGTGCCTGGTTTATTAATGCATAGTAATTTTTGAATTTATGTTTGGAAAACACACTGCTCGTCCGACAGAGCTCCCGTCAACGCAGCTGTCCGCTGATAAGCCCAGTTAGTTTATTTGTCTAGCTGGACTGTGGGTAAATAAATACAATGAACAAGTTAGGAAAAAAGAAATCATAAGAAATATATACTTATATATTTGAAAACAGAGAGAGAGCGAGAGAGAGAGAGAGCGAGAAAGAGAGAGAGAGAGAGAGAGGGAAATAATTCGAATTGATTACTGTGTGAATTGATTTTAAAATTCTATTAACTATGTCCGCACCGTGGGAACAACTTTACAGACTTTACAGTCGATTTCAATTCAACAACTAAAGAAAAATCATCGAAAACTGCATCTAACAAAACGTCCAATTAAATGCGATTCATGTACTAAGCCAGCGTCGACGTCCTCGACGCTGCTGCACGAGAAGTCGACTAAATCTGTGTCATCTTTTACTCTTTGCCGTTGCATTTAAGGCGTCAACTGGGTCAAAGTTAAGCTGTGCGCCGAGTGCATTCAAAGTCTTCGCGTCGTCTTCTTCAAGTGGCTTTTGCCAGATTCTTGTTGTTCTTTTTCCCCGACAACAGACAGACCTTGTTAAAGTTGCCAGGCACTGAGGCAGTCACTAAGCTGCAGAAGCCCCTTCAAGCCAGATCAAAAGGGCTTGGCAGCAATATAATAGAGAGAACTTTAATAAGCCACACTCCAGGAATCAGAGCCAAGGAGTTGCTGGCCTGGGCCTAGGGCTCACTTTGTTATTGCCAGTGACTTTGTATATTCTTAGCGCAAGCACACTTCTATATCCACTATATATGCGTAGTTCACAAAGCAAGACGAAGAAAAAGCACTCGCATATGGCCAAGCTGTGTGAGAAAATCCAAAATTGCTTAATTAATGGCATTAAACAAAAACTATATCAAGAAATCAGAAAATTGAAAAATCATTTCTTCACACATTGTACTTGGCCATAATAAATATGTACATGCGGGAATATTTGAAATGCCTGGCAGCTATTGACGTCACTGGGCGAACGCAATTAAAAACTAATCGACAGACGAACAATATTTTTGTGTGCGGGAAACAAATCAAAAGCTAAAAGTACGACATGAACTGCCTGCAAACATAGAAGCATGTAGCGAATATTGCAAAAATGTGTCGGAAAATGTAAACCGAACAAACTTTTTGAATATTCCTAAGATAGACTTGCCAAATACCCTTCGTTTTAATAGAGGAGCACTTTATGCGACCCCATTCCCATGTGTCTCTGGAGAGGATAGTCCGTAAACTAACCGACTATAAAATGTATCCATTTATCTGCCTAGCGATTGACAGCAAACACTTAACTAAGGTGTAAATTGGATTTCTATGCAAACTTAAATTTGTACGAACTAAAATTAACTTTTACTGGCGCATTTGAAAGTGAACTTCTTTTACTAACTTACCAGTAAAAGTCTTTTCAGATACCCTTTGTCAATAGCAAACTTCCCGGCAAATACATTCGCCCTTCGGCCTGCAGGGCAGCAAAGAATTGAACGCGCGGGAAAAAAAATTATTGGAAAACTGCTGCGGTTGGCTGGATGATTGGTTTTGTAAGGGAATGGAGAGAGGGAAAATCGTGGAAATTGAGTGAGACGCGGGCTGTCTTGAGTTTGTGTGTCGCAGGTGTGCCTCGCGTATTTTGAGGCTTTGTATTAATTGAAAAGTATTTTAATTGATTGACAGACATGCAATATAATGTGTCTCTCACTCAAGGCTCGTCAAAGGCTGCCCTTCACAAAATATAGTACTTAGTCTGTTAAAGATAATACGAGCTTAACTCAATCCATTACAATTGAGATGCTTCAAATATTATAATGTATTTCAAATGATATAATGTGTCACAAGTTTAAACAATAATCAAAAGTAAAAGCTTGCCAGATATTGGGATACCTTCGTTCGTTTCAGTTTTAGCTGTAATTGAATGTGCAATGCATTTAAACTCGTTTCTCACCCACTCAATTGTGGATAACAACATTAGTCTGCGCACTCATGACTGCTTTTAGTGGACGAACAGATTTTTTATTTGCTCCGTAAAGCATGTCACTTAGCTTCTGTGAAAAATTGAGTTACAGCGTCCGCTGCACACTTCCCCATGAATGTTGCCTCTGCTCTGTGCCAAACTAAAAATGTAAATGAATAAATTGATCAACTTTTAAAGGAATCTTTAAATACTATTTAAATAAAGTAAAAGATGTAAATAGCGCAGGTTCACGCACAAAATAATAATATTCGAGATTCGGATTTTGGTAAATTAACTCTCTGCTGAGCTGAAATATTTAGTCAGCTAATCCTTTATAGATAAATCTAAATCATCTTCAGTGCCTTTCACAAAAGCCGAGCAATTCACAATGTTCTTTTACACTGAGTGTCAGTAAAGTGATTTATTTCCTTATTATTCAGTTAAATGTATGGCTTTTGTTGGTCATCTTAAGAGTGGGCTCTTCTTATTCATGGCAGTTAAGCATCTTAATTACGTTAATAGCACCTGTTGCACTCAGTTTTCTCCATGCTGTCGCAACATGCCATCATCACAGTCGACAATTAAAAGCCATTTACTTAACGCACTCCCTGAACGGCTTAGCCTGGCTTTAGGGCTAGAACAGCGCAGTCAGCCAGTTGCAACAGCTGCCGCTGCCGCTGCCACTGCCAACTATTATGAGCCGGGCCATAAAGCATCTCGAGGTGGCGCAATACAATTTCTATTTGCTTTGCTGACGCAGAGGGATTTGCTGGATGTGAATGCGAATGTGGCTGCGGATGCTGTTGTTGATGGGGATGAGGATGAGGATGATGATTCCAACAAAACCTGACAGCAGCAATGCATGCCAACGGGAACTAGGCTGATGCCGTTGCTCCTGATAGCGATGATACGGACCAGAAAGAGGTCGACTTCATTCATTCAATGAAGTAATGGAATCGTACCATTAAACTAGTCATACACAGTGTCGTTGGCTAGAGATTAGTGCAGCTTAACCTGGCTGTGAAATTGAAAAGCCTGTCGAAAGTTTTTCATCTGCAAGCCATCATCTTAATTGAGTGCAATGTGCAAGTCATATCGAAAAGCATGGCCTCGATATGTAGGCCTGCTTGCCAGCCAGCCTGCCTGCCTGCCTGCCTGCTGCTCGCTTCTGGCTGTCTGCCGGCCTATATCATATAGTCTCCTTGCCTTGATAACTGACAAATCATTTCATTTTTCATAGCAACAAGAAGAGCAACAGCAACGACGACAACACGCTCTTAAAATATTTGCTCGTTCAATGACATTGAAAAGAATTTTTATATGTTGTGTGTGTGTCTTTGCTTTTCATCAACAATGTTGACGTCGTCACTGACGTTGCGCCTGGCCGAATTTTGGCAACGCCCAGCTGTAGCCTCTTCGATCTCTTGTCTTTCGTCTCTCGGCCCACTTCAGCGAAATTTATATGCTTTATAAATTCATGGGCTTGCCGGCCTTGTTCCTGGTCTCTGTTCGCTATTTTAAGCTACATGCATTGTCTTTTCCTTGTGCTCTATAAAAATGATAAAATATTCAATATTTTTAGCACGGCCCAGAACTCGAGCCGCATGTGTGTGTGTGTGTGTCCGTCCATTCCTCTTGTTGCCATGGTCATTGCATAATTGCACAAATTGATTACATTTCGGGGTGCTCGCTGTGCACAGGCCAGCGGCTTAAGCATTTCCTTTTATTTCCGTGCAACTAAATGAATTCCAACTGTTTAACCACGCCCCACTCATCTCTCCTCTGCCGTCGACTCTGCAGCGGAAAGGTCAATGAAACGCCTGCTGCTGGTCGACTGTCGCCCATCTAATGACCGCCGACTGTGCCGCACAGTCGAGTACAATTTGGTTACAGCCCTGCGGCCAAAATGAAACGAGATAATATGCGCCAAAAAATAGAGCATCCATCCCATCCATATATGATGAGGCGCACACATATGCCGTCAAGAGCCGAAAGTGTGTTTCTGTTTCTGTTCGTGTGTTTACTCAGATGCCTCTGGCTGCGTCCACTTGTCTACGGCTGTTGGGATCACTTTTATGTGTGTGGTGTGTGGGTCTGTGGCTGTGGCTGCCCTCTTGCTGATGGATGGATCGATGGCTGTTTGATGATGTTTGGTTTCGATTGGTATAGAATGGTTGCTGTTGGATAATATACAGTTGCGCGCTGTTGCTATGCCCCAGCCTACGTCAAATCTCCATATACAAACATCAGAATTGTCAGTGAATTCTATAAAAACTGCGCATGGAAAACTCTGTAATTTTCCCAAATTATTAATTAACTACATCAGCCTTTTTTGAACGATTTGATGGAAATGATGGCTTGCCGCAAACATTTGCGATTTATAAGATGATTTTTATAGCTTAATAATAAGATAGAAATGATATTTTAATATATTAGGAACTGTGTATAAAGTTGATCATGCTTAAAGCATGGCTTATGTCTTTTGAATTGTCAGCAAAAAAAAATTATTAATAGGAAATATAAATATCTTTCTGTTGCTACCAAGATCCACTGGGTGCTCTGAGGCCCGCATCAAAATTGAACTTTTAGTTAAAACTAAACAAAGCAAAAGAAAATGCTTCTTATTTGTTTATGTGTATTCCATTTATATTACTTTTTTTTTTTGTTAAATATATTTGGGTATGCCAATTCACAGGTACTTAAACCACATCGATCATGTAGCATGTTTATGAATATATAAGTTATTTTCTTACTTTTTTCGGTGCTCACTATTCTTTTCTGACCCAAACAGAATATTCCAAAAATAAGGAACTTTCCTTGTTATTAATATTTAAACAGAGCTTTAGTCTGTATACTAACTACAGTATATGTATTTGGCGAATAAACAGATTAATTGAACTAAATTTTTCAACTGTTTTAAAACTTTTTTCCGTCCAATTTATATTAAACTTGATATGTGGATACATATGTTCACAAAGTGGATTACAGTAAGCAGAATTACAAATATTTTATTGCATTTATGGGCAAACAGTTGGATGTCGGTAGATATTTTTAATTAAACTGCAGTTGGCAAACATTTTATCTGAAACATGCCACAAATATTTCAGTGCAACTGTCGAGCTTAAGGGGAGTGAGATGGCAGCTGCAGTCAATGTAGCAAGCGCTTTACATTCACACTGAATTCAATGCGCATATGCACAAATCCCATCATTGGATTGGGTTGACCTCTCCGTCATAAGCGCCGGCCGCACACGGCCGATGCCACTCGGTGCCACTCGACATGGCGAGGCAACAACAATGCCCATTGTTTCAGTGCAACTCGAACATGTCCTGCTCGTGAGTCGACAGTCGACAGTCCTCCTATTGCTGGCATTGTTTACTCTGTGGCGTTGAAGTTGTCGCCTTGCACAGGTCCCACGTGTGGTATTAGTTACATCATGTTATTATCCCCAGTCTGGAGCGTATATAAATATATATTGATGTGAATATATCTGAAAGTGGCCGTCAGTGTGTTTGTCTATATGTATATGTGCTCCTGTTGTTCTGTTTAACTAGGTCAGCTTAAACGCCGCGTAGCAAAGGATTGCGCGGCCACCTGCCGCTTTCCACTGCGGTGACCTTTTGTGCGAGGCTCTTGTGGTCCTTCGTGGGTGTGTTTCGCGAAGACAAACTGCCGCAGAAATGCACACAGACACACACACACACTCTCACACGAGTGTCGCCTATATGAATACACTGATATATACATAAATATATGTATATATGTGGCTTCACACGCCTATATGTATGAAAACATTGGCTTTTGCGTGCGCATTTCCGCTATGACAGTTGAAATTTTACTCAATCAACAAGTTTCGCTTGTCATTTTACGCTTCGTCTCGCTTTATCGGGCTGGTGTGGCCGCAGCAATAACAAGAGGACAGAGTGAATAAGCCTACGTTATGTGAATCGCATACAATCTGAGTATACACTATGCCAACAATGCAGGCATTTGTGCACACACATGTAGAACAACTTGACTGCAGCATGCAAAAAAAAAAAACATTTTTGCATCAGCTATTGGATCGTTGTCAGTTGTCTGTTATCGCCCTTCTAGGTGTATTTTTCGAATACGTATATTAATAGAATCGCCGCATAGAGTATGTTCTAGTTGGGCAGCCTCAACTAGCCAACTGGCAACCTGTTGCTTGCTGGAGAGTGTTTGCATTAAATATTTATAGATATTTTATAAATAGTTGAAAGCGGACTTTAGGGACGTCCTTTGGGGCAATTCATGCGTAAGCAATGGGCTGGGCTCCACAATGGGGATGCTTACAAATCGATAAACGAGATAACCATATTGATGTATTCTTTCTCTTATTATTTTGTAGATATTCCCGACATTCCCGATGACATCAAGCACCTGCAAAGCCTGCAGGTGGCCGACTTCAGCTCGAATCCGATACCGAAACTGCCATCGGGCTTCTCGCAGCTGAAGAATTTGACAGTGCTGGGCCTAAACGATATGTCGCTGACAACATTGCCTGCTGATTTTGGCAGTTTAACGCAGCTCGAGTCACTGGAGTTGCGCGAGAACCTGCTCAAGCATTTACCCGAAACTATTAGCCAGCTCACGAAGCTGAAGCGCCTGGACCTGGGCGATAACGAAATCGAGGATTTGCCGCCATATCTAGGCTATTTGCCGGGCCTGCACGAGCTCTGGCTTGATCACAATCAGCTGCAGCGACTGCCGCCAGAGCTGGGGCTCTTAACCAAGCTGACATATCTCGATGTATCCGAAAATCGGCTGGAGGAGCTGCCCAACGAAATTGGCGGCATGGTTAGCTTGACCGATCTGGACTTGGCACAGAATCTGCTCGAGACTCTGCCCGATGGCATTGCCAAACTGAGCCGCCTGACCATACTCAAATTGGACCAGAATCGTTTGCAGCGCCTAAACGATACGCTCGGCAAGTAAGTACAAAAAAAATATATATATATTCTGTTCGAGGCTCCAATAAAAAACATGAAATATTTCTTGTAGCTGCGAGAACATGCAGGAGCTGATATTGACAGAGAACTTTCTATCCGAGCTGCCTGCCTCGATCGGGAACATGACCAAGCTGAGCAATCTGAATGTGGACAGAAATGCGTTGGACTATCTGCCTCTGGAGATTGGCCAGTGCAGCAATCTGGGTGTGCTTAGTCTGCGCGACAACAAGCTGAAGAAGCTGCCACCCGAGCTGGGCAACTGCACGGTGCTGCATGTACTTGACGTGAGCGGCAACCAGTTGCTTTACTTGCCCTATTCGTTGGTCAATCTGCAGCTAAAAGCCGTCTGGCTGTCAGAGAATCAATCGCAGCCACTGCTCACCTTTCAGCCGGACACGGATGCGGAGACGGGCGAGCAAGTGCTCTCGTGCTACTTGCTGCCCCAACAGGAATACCAACCCATTACGCCAGGTGAGTTGTTGTAAATGCCAAATGACAACTGGCAACTGGTAAATGGTGCTTGAGAGCGTGATTTCAGGTGCGTGCCCATTGCTTTAGTCATACGCCAGAAATTTCAACATTGGCCAATAAATTTAGGGCGCTTATCTGTTGTAGCTGGCATACTTTGCACGGGTATCGTGGTGGTGCAATCTATGCTCGCGATAAGATAAGAATCTGAAACACTTGTATGATTGCCCCGGCTAAAGCAATGAGCAATGCTTCGGATATCCAGTTGTAAACACTTTTCCAAATTTTCAAATTTTCTTCATTATTTTGCTTCTGTGACTAAAAACTTTGAACGTTATTTGGCTTTAAAAATTAGTTCGTGCACCAAAACACAGTATTGAAAATAACTCAAATATCTCTATGTACCTATTTTTATCGATTATATATATTCTTTTTTGCGCTCTCTATATTTTTACTGCACCTTCACTCACATATCTTAAACAATCACCCACAAAAATTCCAAAGATTATCCACCTCAAGCGCTTTATAGATCAAGCGAAAAGTTCGATTCGATGGATTTCTTCAGTTACCAACAGAAAGGTTTGCGTTGCCTGTAACTTTTTCTGTACCAACCGCTATTCATATAATACCCTATATATATATTTAGTTGCCACATAACAATAACTGTATAGCAGAGTTGTGGAATGTTTTTGTTTTTATTTATTTATTTTTGCTTTTTCAATATTTTGTTAAACCGATGATGCTGAGAAACTTAAATTTTTAATTTTCTAAAGGCAAAGCTTCTCGAAAGATGAAAAGCTTTGCTGTATAAACTAACAAGTTCATCAAACCTAATTGTTTTCGGTGCCACAGCTAAAGTAAACTAAAAAAAATCAAATATATGTAATGCTTCAAATAACCAGAGTCCGAAATTTATATCAAGCGATCTTTGATACACAACTCTACTAAATATAACTGTTGATATAGCCATAACTATGCATGCCCTTTCCTTATGCCTGTTACCTTGAAAAACTGTGAGCTTTGGCTTTGATAAAGATTCGACCACAGCCAGGTCTCTTGGCCATTGTGTTTGCTGTTAGAATGCCCAAGTTTAAAGAAAACCAGTTTAGTGCCGTAAAATGACGTCATATAAATCAGATAACAAGAAGTTGTGTGGGGAAGTGGGGCTTGGCCTGGCCATGCCAAGAGTTTTGGAGCTGTAGAGCAGTATTAGTTATGTACACGCCCAACCGATACACAGAATTCACTTCAAAAAACGCACTCACACTGTGCGTGTTGTGTTTGATTTGATAATGCTATTATTTGCTGTTTATATTCCATTCATTTGACAGCGGGGCCGGAAAATATTTGCCTTGTGCGTGTTTCCCATCAGAGATCCCATCGCATCGGCAATCATTCAACACACTCGGTACTTGAACGATAGCTGTCTAGTTTATGCTACTGATTCGTGGTTCGCTTTCCCACATCGATTCGGATTCTAATTCTGATTCAGATTCAGAGTAGAATTCTGTTATTAAACAGTTGCCTGTCAGTGGCGGCACGCCAGATCAAAGCGTCCATTCCGCTGCACAGCCGTTTTCTTTGTTTCGACACTCATCCGATGAATTGCTGCTCCCAGTGATGTCAACTTTTCTGACGTCATACTCGGGTCTGGTCTGGTTTGGCTTAGTTCGAATGTAGAGCAAGATCGACAGACAGGCGATGAATGTATATAATTGAATTCACGAGTAATCGCAAAAGCCGATGCTTAGTAATATTAATCGTTTTCTAAGAGAGCGCACGACCGACAGAAACCGTACATTGATTAATTGACTGTGTGATAGCTACAGTGAAACATGGCATTGAAGAATTATAGATATATCGACAAAGAGCTTTTCTGTCATCCGCAAATGTTTGTTTATATTAAAACCCTAAAATATTTTAACTGATTTTCATAAATTTACATTCCGAAAGCAGTCGAAGAGAGGAAGGGCTATTCAATAGCGAATTCCAATAGATAAATACTTTTGTCATCGGAATATAATTCATTGTTGTATGTCTTGTCTCGTTTCTCAATGTCTCACTGTGGAATTCATTCAACATGTTATTGTGATTTTCGTCTTATTGCGTAGTTTTTTTTCTCTCTGGATAGTTTGGCATTCAATAGTATTATTTTGTAACTGTTCTCAAATCGGAAACCAGTTTTAAAGCAAGCGCAAATAACTGCTAAAAATAAATCGATAAGATCATCAATTATCATGCCCGCTCTTTGGCTAATGAGAATGAATGCTTGGAACTCTAAAATATCTATATCTTTCGATAAAGATTGTAAAGTAAAGTATATGCCCTATGCAGAGGGTATTCTAATAGTCCAGCACTCTTACCGCTTGCTGCTTAATCTTGAGAATGTTGAATTAAATGGTTTTCGTGAGTGCATCGAGCATATTTCTATCCAATTAACACACTTGCGTGAAAATGCTCAAGACCAGTCGGCGCGGCGGCTCTTCAATAGAGTCGAGTGCACATATGTGGGTTAAGTTTTTTGGGGGTCTGTTGCGCCATGTGGTTGTGGCTGAACGCGCCCGCGTCACTTAAACGCTCAAATTATCCAATTAAAGCTGTGACGGTCAAGACACGCAGTCGTCGTTAAAGCGACCAGAGAGAGAGAGAGACAAGAGACAATGAGCGCCCCTCGGCATTATCATTGTTATTACTGGTCTCTTTTATTTACATAAATCTTCATATGAGCATGGCAGAAGACCCGCCACGTATACTACTTGAGCTATCCGTGACTAAACAGCGTCCGCATACACACCCCACTGGGTGTTGGTCATTGTAAAAATTTGTTGTGCTCAGTAAAAATTGTAAGTTACGAGCTGACATTGGATGCAGCTACTTAAGCCAGGGCCAACTACAGACTTCCGTCATAAACAACGATTTGAATTTGCGTATTGATCTGCGCCGCTGTCCGCTAGTCCCTCGGCAACCCAGCAGCCCAGCAGCTGAACGTATTGTAATTGGTGAGCTGCTTGCCCACATGTTGCAGTTTTAATATTGTTTACGATGAGTGGAAATTTATGGCGCACATTCCCACAAGCACTTGATGGATTAGAGCGCACCTGAGGATGCGAGCGGGAATAGTGTTTATGCCACTGCCTAAAACAAATAAAAATATTTGTATATATATTATGTGTAGAGGAGGGTCACTGTTGTAGTTGGCATTCCAATTGAATTTATTTAGGCAGAGCCACAGGTCGTTAAGCGGAAGCAGTGTAAATATTTAGAAATCATATCGACAGCTCTTAGCTGTGCATGCGCATGCCGTTCGCTAAAGTTCAATTAGTTAAACAACAATTAAAGTCAAATTATTCATAAAACATTTTCACTCTTGCCGCAGCACGCGATTTGGAATCTGACTCCGAGCCGTATGAGGAGCGCGAGCCTTCGCGGACCATTGTCAAATTCTCGGAGGAGGTCACCCAGGAGAAGGATACGCCGTTTGTGCGCCAGAACACGCCGCATCCCAAGGATCTGAAGGCGAAGGCGCAGAAACTCAAAGTGGAGCGCAGCCGGCACGAAGAAAATGCCAATTTGGTGGCACTGCCAGAGGAGGTAAATGATACAAGAAGATCAACTGATCAGGTTCAGGGGTCAAGTTTATGTCTCTACTTCAAATGCCCCTAATTGTCGTCAAAAAATAACAATTTACACAATTGCGGGTCAGCAGAGGCGGCTCACTCTTGAATGAATTTGAAAACTTCTGACCTCATTTTATGGTAGTTTAATAAACTGTACTTTATTGATATTTGATTCCTATTAATTTCCCCATGTGTGCATTTAAAATACTATATGTATATGTTTCTCCAATGCTTTATTAACTTACACAATTTTATCAAAATGATTTCCTTTTTATTTTCACAGTAATTGTAGAATATATAAGATGTTGCCCTTACTAACAGTATTATTAATCAGTATTATTATATCAAGTCAAATTTAGCTAAACAAATTTGTTTTTATATATTTTACAATTAAAATCCAAATATTATTTCGCTTTCAATAATTTTTTAATTTTATTTATTCAAGTGTTGTATGCATAAGTATGTTTATATTCCCCTGCTCTACCTTCCGCTTTGAATTAAATCATTTAGGCTTCTACTTTTCTGCTTCCTTTACATTTTGCTTACTTAAATTTATATTTAATTTATTTAATAACAGAATGGCACCAAGTTAGTCGTGACAGAAACCCCCATTGAGTCACGCACTGTGGTCAATAGTCAACAACAGGTAGCCGTGACAACCACCGATAACGCAACTGCCGCTCAGCCGGTACAGAAACCAGCTGCTGTGGTGAATACCAAATCCGCTACGGTCGGTATCGTTTCACCCACACAAGCAACAGCAACTACAGCAGCGCCACCAACCACACAGGGTGACTCAGTGGCAGTGAAGGTCCGAACCAGTGACACTGCAGCAGCAACAGTTGCCGATGTGGCTGATGATGAAGATAAGGATGAATATGTGAGTAAATAATAATTGTCTTTTAATTTAATATATTTAATTACTATTTCTGGGTACTATCCCAGGAGGCCGACCGTCGCGTAGGCTTTCAGGTGGAAGGCGAAGACGACGACTTCTATAAAAGGCCACCCAAGCTTCATAGACGGTAAGATTGCTTAGCAAACGCATTGGGAAATATGTTGTCAATCTGAATGTTTGTTTTCCCTCTCAGCGATACGCCGCACCATCTAAAGAACAAGCGTGTGCAGCATTTGACCGACAAGCAGGCGAATGAAATCCTAGCCAATGCTTTGGCCTCGCAGGACCGCGATTCGCCAACGCCGCAGCACTCGCTGACCAATGTGCAGTCCCCCATCGAGGAGAATGCCGATGCTGAGCAATTTGAACAGGAGCAAGAGCAACAACAACAACCATTCGATACATCGCTCTCCCCAATACCAGTTCCCAAGGCCGAAGCAGCAGGTAAAATTATTTTCCTCTTTTTTTTTTGTTTTGTTTTAATAATGCAAAAACAAATAAGCTCTTCGCAGCTTTAAATATTTGATGGGGCTCTCTTAAATACTAAGAATGCAAGTGCAGTCTACGCCCCACAAATAATCAATACCCAATCGATACGCACGTCCAAGTCTTACAATATCTCAATTTGAGTAATTATTAGTTATGACGACATACATATACATATGTATGTGTGTAGTTGGCCTAGCGTGTCAAAGAGGTGCAACTATGTACACATAACTTTATAGAAAAAGGGGTAATGAAATGCATTTCTTATTCATTGCTTGAACTGGGTTGAAAAGGAAAACAAATTACAAAATTGTTTATTTATGCAATTTAGTGTCTGGCTAGGTGCGAGAGAAAACTATTAGTCAATAGCATTAAGTGAAATTGACTTTCTATCTGCACTCTGCAATCTACAAAAAAGAGCTCTCTATAAATGTATTTCCATGAAGAATTTTGCTGGTTGTAACTAGTAGATTTGAGCTTTAGATTTAAGCTAACAGACCATTCGCTTTCTCAATCTCCGGTCATAAGACTAGACACTTGGTGTATTATATTTATATTATAGTTGGTTGCAAAGATAGAAGATATAAGTCTTTGCTTCGACCAGAGATGGAAATATTCACTCTCTATAAAAGACTGCATTGAACTATATTATATCAAAGGCAGTGAAAATCGCAAAGATTCTTCATTTTCAACATCGAGAATGATTTATTCGTATGTCTTACAACATCTTAGGTCAGTTCAGACACAATCCGTTCAAGCCGTGTTCGAGTACCAATTCGAGTTAACAACGACAGCGCAGATTTGATTATCTCGCAAGCTCATTAAAAGAGCGTTACGACAGCAATAGAGTTTGGGAAAAAGAGATGTGCGCAACAGGTAAACAAGCGACCGGAATTTGGTCTATAAATACATATACACGCAACTCCGATAATTAGGGCCAGTACAGGGCCTATATATAGGGCCTGCGGCCTATCAGCTGCGCTATCTGTTTGTTGGCTTGCAAAAGCTGATAAAACACACATGAACGTGTACATGGGTGGGTTAGTAGAGGGGGCGGGTGAGGTGGTGGGCAGATAACTACAGCAGAAACTCAGTGTGAACACTCACAAAGCGAAAAAATAAGATTAAAGAGGCAAATGAGCAGAGCGAAAAAGAGCGTCGGCTATAAAAGAGCGCAACAAGTTGAGAAAGTGTGAAAAAAAAAATGAAAAACTGAAAACTGAAGCTGAAATCAGCCGCCTCATTATGGCAAATGTCGAGAGGCTACCTGAGCGAGTGTGTTTAGGTGTACTGCGAGTACTGTGGCTAAAGCGAAAGAGAGAGTGAGCGATAGAGAGAGAGATAAAGAGAGAGAGAGAGGAAGAGTGAGTGCAATTGGCAGTCTGCCGCTGGGTCTGGGTCTCGACACTTTGCCCATTTGCCGCTGACTTTAGTCATTTTTTAGTAACGCTTGCGTTTTGTCAACATCGCGAGAGCGCGCGCTACATTTACCGCGTTTGTCTTGAGTTTCATACAAATACCATTTACTACTATTTGTTTATCATTATTAACGCCTGCTGAGTAGACACACACACACACACGCAAACACACTTGAGAGCCAAAACAATGGCAATAATAACATTGAATTCGAAAACTTCACATACCTTGACTTAGTCATAGGCCCGAAACTGAAAGCAAGATGTAAAAAAAAAAAAACAGTTGTACGCTAAATATATATATATATATATATATATATATATATATATATATATATATATATATATATATATATATATATATATATATATATATATATATATATATATACTTGTATATATAGCACACTTTGCAAGCGAGTGCGAATTGTTGTTGCTGTTTATCGATTTAGCTGCGGCTACCTATCCGCTGATTAGACAGTGTCTGTCGGCCGACCCTTGCATCGCTTATACGCAGGGGTGGCCCAAATTGAATTTCGAGTGTAAATATGCAAAGTGTAAGGCGCGGGCGCTATTGCAAGGTCGGGCTGGCTGCTCAAGGTTAAGCCATGGCACATGAGCTGCTTTTGCCTTGGAGCCTCAGCAGCTTCCGCTATTTGCATTTTGGTTGCAATGCAATACGCAGGAAAAAGAGCTTGAAAGGAAATTTTGTATGTTGTTTATATAGTCGCAGACTTCTATCTTGCTATATTCCTTCCCTTCGCCTCTCTCTCTCTCTCTCTCTCTCTCTCTCTCTCTCTCTCTCTCTCTCTCTCTCTCTTTCTTTATATATTTGCACATGACAAATATACCAAGCTTATCTCCTTTTGCATATTGCTGAGCATGTGCGTGTGTGTGTGTAGTAGTGTGCATATCCGGTTTACTGGCTGCTCGTGGCCTTCCTTCCTTTTCCTTTTGCTTTTTATTTTGGTTAGCTGCCTCACAAGCACAATCAACATTTGCTCAGTACCTTTTTGCATTGCTTTGGCAAACAATACGCTGCATTTGCCATCAGCTCGCATTGTGATTTCTTAAAGTGTGCGGCTGCTGTTGCTTAACCTACGGCCCTAAATAATATATAACTGGCGTGCTCTATGCGCCCTGCCCCGCCCTGCGTTGGCCAATAAATAAACCGAAACCGTTGATAAGCCCAAAGCAATGCAATTGATTTTATGTATTGTATTGCTGATTGCACGCTGGGCCCTTATTGAATTTCTGCACTGTGCGTGTTTGCTCTCCTTGTTTGCTCAAGTGCCCTTTTGCTGTGCTAAAACACTCTTGTTGGATTAGTGTTGCTGTTCCTGTTTCTGTAGCTCTCGCTGCAGGCAACAATTTTAACTATCGACATTTTGATGGATATTTCATTATCGAATCGTTAACTTCAGCATTTTCAAGCAGCTTAAACGGTTTCGTTTTGAGAATTTTGTCCGTCCTGCACCCTGTCCTTGCTCCTTGGCCGTTGCTTTATAATTCGACATTTCGCGCGCTGAAATTAAACTCAAAAAATGCAATAAATGCCAGTTAAGGAAAATATGGCTTAGAAAGAACAAGCTGCGTAACCGACATGCACAGCGGGAGGAAGCCGGCGAGAGCGGAAGTGGAGGCGCGATGGTTATGTCACACGATTTTGCATTACATTCACAGCGAGAAAATGCTGCAAATCCGCCAAATGCTAGAAGCTTATTGCTACTGAGGCGGAGGCAAAGGCAGAGGCGAAGGGGAGTTTGCTTTGACGGCTGAACAGGCAACATATCAGCGACCAAGTGTCGCTCTGCTCATGTGCCAAGAAGCGTTCTAATATGTTCAACTTTCCGTTTCGTTCGCTGAGAGGTGTGCAATTTAGAATACCTATTTCTTGGGAATTCAAATAGATTATAGTGCCTCATTACCTCATAGCTGTTTGAACTTTATGCCGAATCAATCCGAAATAAACCGTTTTAATTGGAAGTCTGCATGTGACCTAAAAAAGGGAAAAGTTAAGCTAATCAAAGTCCATTTCCGTTCATTTCTCTATTCCTGTATGCGTGCATATCGCAATTCCAATTAAACTGAAAGCTATTGACTTGAATGGATTCTTTTTACGTACGCAACTCTACCCCAACACGCTGGCTTTAATGAATCATTTATAATTTGCATTTCGCCACGCTTGCATACTGCAGGCAATAGTATTTATCGCTCTCCTACTTCATTCACAAACAGTTGTCAGGCTTGCGAATTATGCGCTAAATTGAACTTAAAATTAATGGACTTATGATGTCATCGCTTAGCGAATTACACACACTTACCCACACCTATGCGCCCACACACCTGCGTAAATTGTATGTATGTGTGCGTGTATTGTATATCATTTCTTCATACCATAATATCAATTTCAGTTGTCCGTCGTGCCGTACTCATTGATAAGCCGATGGCGTATGGGCCCCCTTACTCGACATTACGCATACGACAGGTGGACCAAGGTCATTAACTAACGCTTGACTTTGGGCTCGTGTAATGTTTTGCTGGGCCCATGCGCCGCCCCAAATATGTCGCAATGATTCAGTTTTCCAATTTTCGCTGCGTTATCGCAGCCCCCAATTTACTTTAGAGAGCCCCGCGTCAGCGATGTTTTTTTTCTGTTTTTATTTTGTGATTCTGTCTCTGTTGCCGTTATGCGCTTATCAACCTGGCTTTAGGCATTCCAAAGTTATTGTTGTCATACCTGTACACGGCCGCCCGATTAGATATGAAAGAGCGCACCCCTTCTCAGGGCAATTCATTACAAAATACGCAGAGAGTTTTAGCACCTTCTATCAAAGGGCAATACAGAATAGTATGTATTGTGTTTCTTATACACCAGGTAGGGGTGTTTTAAATGAATTATGAAATGTGTGACGCATATCGTATATATAAATATATATATATATATATGTGTATATATATATTTATGTATATATCGACTTTTGTTCATCTGCCGAGCCATAAATTTCGAATTTTGAATTATGAATTCTGATTTGAATGAAAAGTGGAAAATATAAACTTTATTCCGCAAACTTTTAAACGCAATAGCTGCTAAACGAACTTTCAGTGTTTGCCGAAAAGGATATACGACTTTCGGCGGCGCAGATAGCAAAGTTGAACATTTCGGTTTGCTTTGCGACAATAATTCAACGTTTTTATGCTACAACAAAAATTGTGATTCATTAGTTTGTGGCAGCACATTTAAAAGCGTCGGTCGACTGGTTGCGCTCGCTGGATTTTGATAGCCATACACTTACAATTTGTCAAGAGCTCCCACAACATGACCGGCAATTTATCACGACGGCTGCAGGTTGAGCCCTGCGACTCAACGCGCCACGTAAATTTTCACGGCCGGGCACTGGGCGAAGCCAGTTCACGTGCTCATCGATAGCTCTTTAAATGCAATTAGGCACTTGATCTCTTGCTATTAGCTTTAAAAAAAAAAAAAGAACAAATAGAATGTAATTAAAGCGTTTACTTTTGCGGTCATTGGCATTGGGTATATAAGGGCCTGTGGATCAATTGATAGCCGGAATGTAAATGAAAACCCGATTGTGGGGGGAGAAGTGGCCAGCTCTCGAGTTGGCATAAGTCTGTGACATGCGTCCATTAAATTTGCATAAAGAAAATGTTTTTTCAAGCTTTCTCAGCAAGTTCGACTTGTGTCATAAAGAGAATATGTCAACGGTCCGCTAGAAGCAACAGAAATAATGCGAGTATTTCAACAGGCAAACTAGAGGGCATGAGTACGAAGATATACACTGAACACTGAACTTGGACTCAATACAAGAACAAGCCGGAGACGCCTGTCCGGCTGTCAATGGCCGGACAGAGGACATGTGCGACATGGCTGGACACAAAGCCTGTCCTATATGTGAAATATGAGCTTTGCATCTGAGCTAGAGGGCAGGAGCCAGAGGCCACAGGCCCAGACCTACTCCCTTGGTTTTGTCATGTGGTCTACACACACGTGTATTGACATTCAGACTCCGGGCCAGGTCATTTACATATAAATAACCAAAACGCGTCGAAGGCATCGCATTGATTTGGCATTTGCCCGCTGTATTTCAAATGAGCAGACGCAAATTTTCTCATACTCGAAATGCGTTCAGGGAACTCGCGCTGCTCTGCTGCTGTTTAGAGTTTTCCCAGCAGCGCTTTTAATGAGTTTTGCCCGCGCACTTTATGAGTTGCTCCATTTTTCGGTGTATTTAAGTTAACATTTCCTGCTTTTCATTTATGCGCCCCGCATTTCTCTTACGCACTTCATCGGGCGCAACGGTCGCTGAGCATCTTTAAAATACTTATACTTAAATGCATACTCAAAAGTATGAAGAGCGTCGTAAAAAATGCTCAAATGTTTATTTGAGTGCGTGGAAACGGCAACTGCTCCACACGCCAACATGTGTGCCAGCCAAATATTTATGCTGCCCAAAAAATTGAACTCTTGAGAGATTGTTATTTTTTCGAGGCTTGAGTTGCTAAATGAATATGAGCTCGAAACGGGTTGCAATGTGGAATCTTTCGTTATTCAGGCGTTGAGTATACAACTCGAAATTGTGTTTCAAATCCAAGTAGATTAGAATTAATTCTATTTATTTATATTGAGACACATATAATGCGGTATAAGCTGGCTTAAAGATTGTAGACATTCAATCATGGTAAACACCTCTGCATTTGTGGCTCACTGACTGTTGCAGCTAAACACAGCCACACACAGACAATCACACTCACACACTCATACACAGCGGCACAGTGAACTTGTGTCCTCAGAGTTGAGTCTGCCAAAGCCAGTCGAATAGATTTTCATTATTTTCAGCTTTTTCACATTTTGATTGCTAGTTTGCGTTCCGTTTGCTCTGTTGAGGGAATTATACATTTCTCAGAAAATGTGCAATGAATATATTTATTATTTATTCAGAAAAAATACAACAGATGAGAGATATATACATACATGTATGTATATATTTAAATCAGAACACTATGCCATACTCGACAAATTATAGTAAATATCTATATAAAATATACTCTAGATCAGCAAGGGTAATTTCTTTTTTGAGGGCTGAAGTATTCCAGTTGTTTATGCTTGTGATTGAGGGACTTAAACAAAAGTGCAAAAGATTTCTTCGTGGCTTTGCTTTCAAGTCCCCATATCTGCGCACGTGTATGCATGCGTGTGTATGTGTGTGTGTGTGTGAAGCCATAAAATGTTTTCATATGGCGCAGCATCGGTGAAATTGTTGAGCATTTCACACATTTGCTCAACACGAAGAAGAAATGAAAATCTTTTCGTTTTTATTGCCGTATTATTTGTCAGTCGTCGTTGTTTTACGATTTGAATAAAAAGCCTTTTCGAATAATTCAAGTGGAGCACAAAATAAATAATTGCCAATTTATAGCGATAGCATAAATTATATTCTGTGCCAGAATTAAGCAGAGGCTTATAAAAAGTGGAATTTAATAATTCATATTCGCATCGATTACACCGCGAATAACCGCCTGTTTGAATACATCAAAAATGCAGGCTTCAATTAATATTTGCGGACAGCAGAAGAAATTATAAATTCGAAGCGGCTCATGCCATTAGACGCGGCAGTCATTAAAACCAAAATAACTTTGGCCAACTGTCGACGGATTTATTGAGTGAAAATCAGCCAAGTTGACAGTGAGCGGAGTGGGGAGTCGTAGCCATGCTGCTGCAGACGACGAGCTCGGCCTGTCCACCCTGGCACTCTCTAAGTCCTAATTTATTTAATTATTATACAAAAGTTGCCTCAGGCCATCCGTGGGCTGGTGGTGTTTTGCCGCAAGGTCGTTGGCTTTATGGTCGGCCGGAGACGGCTTCGCCTGCTCTCCTGCCTGCCGTTTATTGGCCCAGAGTAGAGCCCCAGCTGCAGGATTTTCATTTGGCCAAATCATTTTTGGCCATTAAATTTGCAGAGAAATTTTGCTATCATTATTGTGTAATTTATGCATGCAATGCATATAAATTAAATATCGTCTATTGCTCCTGTCGATCCGAATGTATTGGCAATAAAAAATATTTTATTTTATAATTTGAACATTCTGTTGGAATTTATTTCATGCAATTTTCCAATCAAATGCACATCAGTTAAGTGCAGGGTGTGCGAGTGTTTGGCTTATTGCAAAGCGCATTCAAATGTAAAGGTTTCTCCAGCAAACAGGGTGCTTCTTCCATTGCAATAGCGAACCTATGGAGATGCCAAGCAGCGCATATTGAAAGTGCATTCAAGTAGAAACTCATAAGCTGCATCATGTTCAATGTCAAAATAAAAGTCAAAGAGGGCAACAACACGCTGCCCCGAAGCGCACAGCGCAACAATGGCAGCTCCTTGATTGCCGCCGGCGGCAGCGGACGCAACAGTCCGGCCACGGGCAGCCTGCGCAGCTCTCTGGCCTCCTCCAACGGTGGCTCGTTGCGCCGCAAAGGCAAGCACGTGCGCATAGTGACCAGCTACGATCCCATAGAGCGGGACTACGAGCGAAATAGGCAGCATTTCGGTAAACACTTTTGAACTAGTTGAGGGCTGTGATATCTTGTCGAACTCAGCGCTAATATATTCATATTCCTTCTTACAGACAACATTGATGGCGTGACGGAGCTGCGCCTGGAGCAGTACGAGATACACATTGAGCGCACCACGGCGGGCCTAGGCCTGAGCATAGCTGGCGGCAAGGGCTCGACGCCCTTCAAGGGCGATGACGATGGCATTTTTATATCGCGCGTAACCGAAGCGGGACCCGCCGATCTGGCCGGCCTCAAAGTTGGCGACAAGGTGCTCAAGGTTAACGGCATTGTGGTCGTAGATGCGGATCACTACCAGGCCGTACAGGTGCTGAAGGCTTGTGGCGCAGTGCTGGTGCTGGTGGTGCAGCGGGAAGTGACCCGCCTGATTGGGCATCCAGTCTTCAGTGAGGATGGCAGCGTCTCCCAGATCTCTGTGGAGACGCGTCCGCTGGTGGCCGAAGTTCCAGCTGTCACACAGGAGCGCTACATTCCGACGCCCATTCAAATAGTTCCAGAACAGCAACAGCAGCAGCAGCAGCTGCCAGTGCAGCAATTGCAACAGCTGCCGCCTACCCATGCCTATTCGGGCAATGTGTTCGCCACACCCACGCCAGCCACGAATGGAATGCTGCAAGAAAATGGCAAGGTAGTAGTAGTATATAGAACTTTTGATTGACTTATGTTGACGTTTGTGGTTTACCGACAGGATTTGGCGCCGCTGAGTTTTATTCAATTGCACACGACGCTCATACGCGATCAAATTGGTCAGGGATTGGGCTTTAGCATAGCCGGCGGCAAGGGTTCGCCGCCATTCAAGGATGACTGTGATGGCATTTTTATATCGCGCATTACCGAGGGAGGTCTGGCGCATCGCGATGGCAAAATCATGGTTGGAGACCGTGTGATGGCGGTAAGTGAATCGACTTCCGCTCCAGGGATGAGTGCCTGACGCTAATTGCATTTCATTGTATAAACGAAAACACCTTTTTTACTGCAGATTAACGGCAACGACATGGCGCAGGCACATCACGATGCGGCCGTTGCCTGCCTCACTGAGCCACAGCGGTTTGTGCGACTCGTGCTTCAGCGCGAATACCGTGGCCCACTCGAGCCGCCACTGAGTCCGCGCAGTCCCGCCGTGCTCAACTCATTGAGCCCATCCGGCTATCTAGCCAATCGACCAGGTTAGAAACTCTTCACGCCCCAATGCATCGCTCTCTTAACTTTGTTAACTTTTTCCCCATCTCTTTCGTTCTGTCTTCCTCTCTCACTCTCTGTCGAGCAGCAAACTTTGGACGCTCTGTTGGCGACGAGCAGCCCTACAAGTACAACACACTGGCCACCACGCCCGCGGCAAATGTGACGACTGGCGTTGTCCATAATAACAACAGCAATAACAATACGTTGCCGAGCAATAAGACAAACGGATTTGCAGCAGCTGCTACTGTCAGAGCTGCTCCATATGCTACAGCTGCCTCTGCCGCAGTCGGTGCTCCAGTTGCGCACATTGATAAGTCCACGGGGCAGCCGGTGCCAGCGCCACGTCGAACCAACTCAGTGCCGCAGGCTGACGGCGATGGTCCGCTTAATGGCGCCGCATCCACCAGCAGCGGCGACTCTGGCGAGGCTCAGGTAAGATCACAGGCGAATACTTTGTAGTAGTTAACGTAGTTCCGTTAGTGTCCTAGTCTTAGTCAACTGTTTAGTTGTCTGCACGTCATTTAATGTTGATCATAAGCTCGTTTGTTCGTTCCTCAATCCATGCTCAGTCTAGCCCTAAGTAACTTTCAGGCCAACACTAAAAACCATAAGAACTTGCGCGACAGTTGGCCACGTCCTCTGCAGGTAAGTTTAGGCCTGGATGTTGGCCAACTGACGCGCAAGGAGACCCTCAAGGATTCACGCAAATTGTTGTTGATAAACACATAAACACTCCTCCTTATACGAACTCATTTTTATATACAATAAAATTATATAGATATATTGTATATCTAATTGTGCTAATACATACTCGTATCTGCCAGATTATCAACCTATAACCCTAGCTCTTAGCCAACACACATATATATATACTACATAAACACAATATTAGTACATACTATATACATATATATTTACAAAATTTGTTTGTGTTTGTTTTGCATGTGCCCTGTGCGCGCTCCTATTCGTGTTTTATCTTGTTACTTCTTGTCATTTTTTGGTCTCATATTACCCCCAAGCATTTATAGATAAGTATGCACAAGCAATTTGTGTGTTGCTTCTCTTTTTTTTTTTTTTTTGTCCTTGGCTTATAGCGTACGTATGCACCGAGATTGAAGAGCCCAGTTAAGGGGGCAGGTCTGGACAGAAACTGTGTATATACATATGTTAAAATATATATATATTTATAAAACGCCGCACATTCATGCCATCAACAGTTAGAAAGTTTAGCTTAGCTTTTAGACCCACAACCAACAAAATGTGTAACGAAATTTACAAAAACCAACATATTTTTGTTTCTTTTTCTATAAAACCAAATGTTGCTTTAAAACTGAACTTTCCACCAACAAAAAAAAAAAAAATCAAAAACCAAAAAACTTGTCCAAATCAAATTCAAACCAAAAAAAAAAAAAAAAAAAAAAAAAAAAAAAAAAAACAATCAACCATCTACGACAACAAGCAGCCCTCATCACTACGGCCATTGACCAGCGATGATTTTCAGGCGATGATTCCGGCACACTTTCTCAGCGGCGGCAGTCAGCACCAGGTGCATGTGGCGCGGCCCAACGAGGTCGGCGTCAGCGCTGTCACTGTGAATGTTAACAAACCGCAACCAGATTTACCCATGTTCCCAGCCGCGCCCACCGAGATAGGTCGCGTCACCGAGACCATCACCAAGTCCACATTCACGGAAACTGTGATGACGCGCATCACCGACAATCAGCTGGCGGAGCCATTGATCAGTGAGGTGACTATCACAACATCACGCATACACTAAACGCAAAAAATATATATATATATTAGAAAAATGCCAACAAAAGATACCAAAGTTGTCAAATGTACATACATATGTGTATATTTGTAAAATACACTCTGTGTATTAAGTGGCTCCAAGCTCTCCCAAACGCAGCGGAACTTTTGAAACATGTTCGTGTCACCCCATGTGTGGAGGCGCCCCATGGGGCATCATTTTGCTGCCCATTGCACACGCAATCAACAACAAGGATAAAAGCTTCTTTTCACATACTTATGCACACCATAAACACACACCCACACACACACACCCACATACACATACAGCTACCAAAACACCTCTTAATTTTATTGTATACGAATGTAATTGGCTCTATTCTTTTTTGGCCCTCATCTTATTTGTAAAGCCGTTAAGCACCTATATAAAACCTATTTGAATATACATTGTAAATAAAATGATTTGTGCGTTTTTGCAAACGAAATGATTGATCGGAACACCTCCTTGCTTGTGATGCACTACGAACGCTCCAGCATAGATCCAAGAATCCTTCAAGTTCCCATGTTGAAGCGTTTGAATAATGCGTTGCCCAATGCACATGATTAAACAATTATAATTGAAATGTAAAGCAAATGCAAAACACGCACATCGAACTAATTTTAAAATAGTATTTTTGTAGTTATGACTTAGTTGTAGTTGGTCAAGGTCAATGGTCCTCCGTAACAACCCATTAATATTGTAAACGATAAAATCGGCAAGGAATTGCAGTTGGTTAATGGTGCATGCAATACATGATTTATAATTATTGAACTAAATTTTGTTGATTTTAATTAAAAACTATTTGAAATTCACTAACGAATAGATAATACTATTAACTTTTTTACGTATTTAAGAATATATTATTTAAATTGGTTTTATCGCATACAAAGTGCGAGTATACAAAAATAATTATATTATAATTTTAGTATTTTGTGATCAATTGATAAATATAATTCTGTTTCCTATGATTATGTATAATAATATGCGTTACTTTTTATTAGAAGTCGGCCCCTGTTCAGAAATTTAACTATGAGTGCTGCATTTTTCTCGAATCGTATACCTCTATACGGCTCTTGAAGATTCAGAAGTATTTTATGCTCACATCATTTTGGCAACTTTTCAAGATCTCTATCAGATCAGAGCTGACATAGAAATCAATAATTAAATAGATTTACTTAGTATTTGTCAGGTTATAGATAAGATAACTACACACTGACGCGAAAAACAATAAATAGAATTTATTCCAGTGCTCCACACATCAAAGATAACAACAGCTCTAACTTATTCATTGTTCAACTAAAGTTGATTCAAAATAAACTGTGTTTAGATAAACGCAGTCAAATTTTTGCGTCTCGGGCTCATTGTACATCCACTCAACCCGTGGAGCAAAATCCCCTCGTGGGTAATCGTTTAAAGTCCTGTTGAGCAGATACAAATTTGTGCAACTGCATTGGATACTTCTGAATCACATGCAATCTGAATAAGTAATCCGAACAAGCGATACACACATAGTCCTTTAAATAATGCATTGTTTCTGAGAAGTACATGAAAACTGCGTTTAGTGCAGGAGCCAAATGACAAGACACGAAAGAAGATCCGCCCAGAATTCATTGGGGAGGTGTCAGTGTCAGCCCTCGGACAAACTTATAAGGTTTATCTTTCATCCGCCTGTCAAATGGCTAGCATCAAAGCAAACTTGCACTCGAAGTGTAAATAAAATATTTAATTGTTTTTCGTTTCACTTCTTGGCACCTGCCCTAAAGCTCGGCCATGTCTGCACGTCATTTGGCCAACGGCGTCGATTGCGGCACTTCACTCCAAGAGCCCAATTTATTTAGTGAATTGCCAGAAGTTATGGGCAAGTTAAGCAATCCGAGATACAGTTTACTTCTGCAGCAGAAAAGTTATTCATGTGGATGCATGTCGTCTGCTCGGCTAATGAATGTAAAACTGAAATTATACTTTGACAGTTTAATAAAAGACTTACAGTCACTCCGCCTATGTGTGTGGGTGTGTTTGTTTGTGTCGTGTTTTGAATTTTAAATCGAGTGTGTTACACCGCAGGCAACTCAAAGTACTTTTAAACAACTTGCAACTTGTGTTTGGCATATGCAAACTTATATACACATGTTCCGTCAACTGATTTAGATTGAAACTTAACCACAAACCAGGGGTTTTGTCGACTTACCAAATAATTATTTTAACTTATTGAATTTCATTTAAAATGCATTCAAGTCATTATGAATGCATAACATTTAGTTTGAATTATGTTTCGTCTTGTGTTTTATGGTTTATTGTTTTGTTTGGTTAAACTGCGTTAATTGCATGGTTTTTGTTTGGTTTTGGTTTAATCTGGTGTCTTTGTCTCTGTCTCTGTCTCCTTCTATTGCTAAGCTCTGTCCTTTATATATTAACATGGAATTCGAAATTTGTTCATGTAAATATTACCAACAATTTTGCACACGATCACACTCATAAATGAGGCCACCCACATCAGCACCCTTCACAACGTGCTCTTCAAGTTTCAGATAGAACACAGAAATATTTAGTACCTTTTATACTTGTTTAGTTTTACGTACACTTACACACTTGCAACAAACACTTATATCGGCTCTCGTTGTCTCTGTAGGAAGTGGTGCTGCCCAAAAATCAAGGCTCACTCGGCTTCAGCATCATCGGCGGCACGGATCACTCATGTGTGCCGTTCGGCACACGCGAACCGGGCATTTTTATTTCACATGTAAGTCAAACGACAGCAAATTGCACCGCGACGGGGCTGACTCCGCGAACTGGGGACAAACTTTTCAAATTAGAGCAATTGACGTGCCACAACTTGCGGTTGCAAATGAACTGCAAAATTAGTTCGCAGCGTATGCCGGCATCTTTATAAGCAATTAAATAAACCACGGGGTCTGCTGAACTTCGAACATACACAGTATAGTGGTACCTAGCTTTGGCCGGACAAAGTTTTGCTTCCAATTGCTACTTTTCACTCTTGGCAGCCTTAACCCGACATCTCTAATTGCATCCGAAATGCTATTCAATAATTTTTAATGTAGGAACTCTTTAGAACAATTTAACTTTCGCTCTTTAAACTCCACATTCCTTATAAAAGAACTGCTGAGCTGTTTCCTATTGCTATATATATACGAAGTCATTGAGTCTTGGAACCATCACTTAAAATCACATTTAATTGCTAGCAATTAATTAGTCAGGCAGGATAAACAAGTTTAATTTAAAAGATTTATCTGACATTGTAAACTGTATTCGCAGATTGTGCCCGGCGGCATCGCATCGAAATGTGGCAAACTGCGCATGGGCGATCGCATATTGAAAGTGAACGAGGCAGACGTCTCGAAGGCGACACACCAAGATGCCGTGATGGAGCTGCTGAAGCCCGGAGATGAGATAAAGCTCACCATACAACATGACCCGCTGCCACCAGGTTTTCAGGTAAGCCTAACACGAGCAATCTGTAATAGTGTAATTATAGATCTTTTTAGTGTTCATTTTGCTTTTACGCCATTTATTAGTTTATGCTGTAAATACATAGTACTGATTATTATTGTAAAAATCCAAATTTTAACGCTTTAAGTCACATACGAAAATCCTATTTATACTTCTCTTTTATCTATGCTCTATGAATGCTTATAAAAACATTAACGATGCAAAGCACATAGAAGTAGTTTATATAAACACAGAGGTAAGATATTTCAAATCTCAACCCTCAGCAGACTATTGGAAATGCTAACGACTATATCAAATCTGCACACACTTAAATAATAAGCTAGTAACTGTAGATAAAGCGCACATCATTTTTTTTTTTTCTCTTGTATTTAGATCATACAATAGTTTTCCATATCACTCTTTTAATTTTAAGTTCAATTTGAAGATACTTTTAGATTCGTAAATTGTGTACAAACTAATATATTCAATTTAGAGTACATTTTAATATAAATATTTTAGTTCAATCAATATGTTTTTAACCTCGCTGAATATAATTTCATTTACATATTTGCGTATCTAGCCTAGATATTATTTGTTAAATTAATTTAAGCTCGAATAGTCAATCTTAATGATATGAAAATTATTCCCATTATGGAAAGACAGTTAATGAGACAGATTTGCATAAGCTAAGTAAGAGCAGAAAATATAAGTTTCCTGTTCACTGACGTGAAAAATTTGTAAACTTCGACTGCCAGGATATTTCATCCTTTTAATACCCTGCTTCACCGCTGGAAAACTTTTCACAGATTCGCTATGCGCTATTATCAAGTGAATTGTTTTGCCTTAGTCTCTGCTCCCATTTCTAATTGTTGAGCACCAAAACAAAGCCAATGCTAATTTTTATGCTATTGTTTATTTTGCCGTTGTTGAAAATCGCAGGAAATTTTACTTGCCAAGGCCGAAGGTGAGCGCTTGGGTATGCACATTAAGGGCGGCTTGAATGGACAGCGCGGTAATCCAATGGATCCGTCGGACGAGGGCGTCTTCGTTTCGAAAATTAACTCGGTTGGAGCGGCACGACGCGATGGAAGGCTTAAGGTAATGACTGGGTTCTTTGACAGTTGGGCACAAAGGCGAAAGCTCATTAAATTCAATTGATGGGAACTGAACAAAACTTTATCCTTAACTTACCCCAGGTGGGCATGCGTTTGTTGGAGGTCAATGGTCATTCGCTGCTGGGCGCCTCGCATCAAGATGCAGTCAACGTTTTGCGCACTGCCGGCAATGAAATTCAATTGGTCGTCTGCAAAGGCTACGACAAATCTAGTTTAATGCATTCCATCGGTCAAGCTGGCGGCATGAGCACCGGCTTTAACTCGTCTACATCCTGCAGCGGTGGCAGTCGTCAAGGTGAGTAAAACGCCAACCGAAATAACCTTCAATAGTAGAACTCACCCAAATTTCCTTTCAGGCTCTCGAGCTTCAGAAACTGGCTCGGAGCTTAGTCAAAGTCAGAGCATATCCAGCTTGGATCACGACGAAGAGGAGCGTCTCCGACAGGTGAGCCCTAAATTAGTCTGTCCAGTGGCAACACCCTTTAAAGCTTGCCCTCTTGCAGGATTTCGATGTGTTCGCGTCACAGCAGCCAGACATCGCTGCCATGCCAGAGCCCACCAGCCAAACGGGCTTAGCAGCTGCCGCTGCCCTGGTGCATGGGTCGCCATCACCAATACCTACAACACCCACTCCACCCGCTGGGTCGGTGATGAATGCAGATTTGGGACAGTCTGATACAGTTGCTGCTCAAACCGTGGCGCTCATCCACGCAGAACAAGCTCAGCAGCCGCAGCCGCAGACGCAGGTGGCAACAATTGGGCAGGAGAAGAGCACCCAGGAGAAGGTAAGCGAATATCCTTGACCTTTAGCTGACTGGTCAGTATCTTAAAGGTGCACGCACTTTCAACCTGTCGTGTTTAAACCAAATTAGGTACTGGAAATTGTGCGCGCCGCGGATGCCTTCACCACTGTACCGCCGAAATCACCATCAGAGCATCATGAACAGGATAAAATACAAAAGACAACGACTGTTGTTATATCGAAGCACACGCTCGATACAAATCCTACCACACCCACAACGCCCACACCTCTGACCCTGTTGCCGCCGGAGTCAGCGACCGCAGCCGCGGCCACTGCACCAATTGCTGCTGCACAGACTCAGACGAAGACACAAAGCAATTCCAGCCAGCAGCCCATCCAGCAGCAACAACAGGTATGTATTCAAACGCACGTCTTGGCTAACTTACTTTAACTTGTCTGTATCTTAATGTGTGTACTTTTATAAACTTCCATATATGTGTATGTATGTGTGTGCGTGAGTGCGTTACTATTGCTCAACATCTTTCGACGTGCGTCTGTCCTTTTAATTTAACTCTGCAACACTTCTTAACATACACGAGCGCAAGTGACTGCTGCGCATTCAACAAACTCGAATATGAACACCAACAAAACTCAAAAATTATTCACCCTTATTTATTTGTATATTTTTGTTTGCTTGTCGTGTCTTCCATAACTCTCCTAACGTCTGACCTTTAAGATACATGTCGGTGTGGATGAGTGTTATTAACTGTGCCTGCTCCGTGTTTTACATTTAATAATATTTTTACAATTTAAAAAGCTCGTATGCGCCCACATTTACCTAAACTTAACTCATTCCATTCGAAATTACACTTCATCTACTCAAAATTCATAACGCATCGCACTGACAACACACTTTCTTAGCCTTACTGTGATTCTGTGTATTTGCTTTAGATATTCGGCTCGCAACTACATGAGAATATGGTAATCAGATTTCAAATTTGATAATTTAGATTTGTGTCTGATAATATTATTAAAATTGTCTGACGAGATGCAACCCCAAACGCAGACTGCCTCTGAGTGGCAATAGGTAATCATTGTGCTTAGGCAAAGATTTTGTCCTAATAGATTATGAAATCATCAGATTAATGTTACGATCAATTTCAAAATTGATATATCAATCTGGAAAAAAAAAATATTTTATACAGTTTCCAGTTCATTAGTTAGTTAATTAGAACAGAATATTAAAATAATTTAAAAACATATTCTCGCTCATAATTATTATTAAAAATAATTTGCTTAAACTTAATATTCTGAATCTGAATCTGAATATAGTAAATATATTCATAAAACGAACAGTCTTGGCGAAATCAATCATCCGACTCTCTCATGTGTATTCATTATAAATCGTGTTGTATGTCTATTTGTTGTGTGCTATGTTTTTGATTTAATAGTATATAGGACTATATAATCATACTTATCGATACCTCGGGGAGTAGGTGTGCATAGTGATCAGATGCATGTGAGTGGGTACTGTGCTAAGCCTGTATAGTATAGTAGCATATACTTTTATCTGTCCCGTCGACGTCCAGACCAGGGAATTGGTGCTGGCACCACGTGGCCCACATTTATTGAAATGGCAGCACACGATTTATTATTTATTAGGATATTCGTAAGAGCCTGGGAGCAGTCCAACTTACGTTCGTTTTGCCTGCTTCAATGTTATTGTTGTTGCTATTGCGACTGTTGTTGTTGTTGTTCTTCTTCTTCTTTTATTTATGCTACTTACATTTTATATCAATTTCTGTTTGCGCCTTTATTGTTACCTTTTGGATGGCTGCTACTTGGGCATGGGCGGCATTGTTATTTTGTATGATTGTTCTTCCTGTTGACGTGGTTGTTGTTGCTGTTGTTGTTATTATTATTATTCTTTGTTGTTATTGCTGGATGCCGTTTTACCTTAAATCCAGTAATATTTGAATTTGCATTGGCAGTAGTAGGCAAAGAGAAAAGAAATACCTAATATTATGCATAGATGGCACGTATAATAAATCTGTATACAAATATATATACTAATATATATATATATATATATATATATATATATATATATATATATATATATATATATATATATATATATATAAATGTAATTCAAAATCTGCTGAAAGGAATTTCCATTAAAATATTTCTCTTATCTTCTTCTCGTTCTTCCATTTTATTGCTCTCAATGACATGCGCGCCGTTCGCTGCTTTTCAACATATTGTTTTTCCGTTTTTTCCCATTTCCCTCTGTATTATAATTTTTCCACGATTTTTTCTTGCGTTTCGCATTTGGTTCGTCCCACAATTGTCATTTTTCTTGGCGATGGGCGTAGATATCACTGCAGCGTATTTCTTAACAATCGGATGTTTCCCACCATAAGACTGAGTATTTAGTTTAAAATACAGGAACATATAAAGTAAAACACAAATGAGAATACAGGCAGCAGCATGGCTAATTCGCTCTTTCATTTAAGCCTCGGTGTGTTCAATGGGCAAAGAGTTACTAGTTACCTATTACCTAGGCCTGCGAAACGCAACACCCGACCACCCAGAAGCTGTATGTATATATTCGTGGGACAACAAGTTCACTCGATGTTCACTCTTAAGAATACTGAACGCACTTATCAAAGCAAATGGTTTCAAACGTCCCCAACCGACTAGCTCTCTAACTATACTTAAAAAATGATTAAAGGACTCAATGCGAATTGTGAAAACAAAACCAGTAGGAAATGAAAACTTCGGATAACCGAGGATTCTATACCCCTGCAGAGCGAGATGCAATTATTGAGTTTTAATGACGAATAAACTGTTAATGGTAATTCTGTGCTTCAAAACAAATTGTTCACGAGGTGAAACACAAGAAATGTAAAAGTTTCGAACTGAAGATACTATTTAGTGAACAGAATTTAAATAAACTCCCTGCAGAGGAATACTGAAAACAATGAAACTCAAAAATTCCCTCCTGTTAATTGAATAATGGAAAAACCTATTTAAACGCAAATAAACTAATTATTAAATGTTCCCGTGCCGCCATTTTGCGGCGTCCAGTATTCACATACTGTTAAAACATTGTTGTATTTCACTGTTTAAAGTGTCGGATGTATCTGTATTTGTACATGGCACACTGTCTATTATTGTATATTATTGATAAATATGTATGGAAATGCATATGTGTATCTCTGTGCGAAGAGCACACAAAACGGTCCAAATACTCAACTAAATAGTACTAATTGAAATATATCATACTACCCTCGCCCTTGATGGTTGGTTAAGCAACAAAACAAAAAACTCTAAGGCCAAATGTTATACATATGTACATTATAATATTCGAGTGTTGAACCAATTTCCACATATGTACATCTAGGAGTATCCGTATGTATTCAGTTACAGCTATTGGAAACCAATTTGTTAATAGTTAATTAACTAAGATATTTGATGTTTTTAGGCAGTTTACTATTGATTTGATCTTTTGGTTATATTCCTGTTTTCTTTTGTTAGTTACTGTTGGTCTAAATGACATACATATATGGATAGATAAATGGAATAATGGAGTGTGCATTTTTGATGTCAATAAATGAAATCTTAATGTTATAATCGTACCAACAAATTATTGCGGGGCTATTCGAAGCAGTGGGGAAGCAATCATACAGTATTTTTAAAGGATTCAGTTCTGCTGGAAGCGGGCCGAAAGCGCTTAGGCTGATTGCTATCATATTTTGTCCATTTTTGTTTTTATTGTAAGTTCACTCATTGTTTTCTTCCATTCTTGTTAACTGTCCTTGTCTCTGTTCGCCTCGCTGTACACTCGGTTTTCAGTACGCTGCAACCTTTGTGCAGCTCATTCCATCCATCAACCAAATTGGCCAGAGCAACGCAAATGCACCTCATCATCAGACAGCGACATTGCTAATTGGCTAACAAAATGCTGGCGGGGCCTGTACCTGTGCCTGTACACGTGTACGTAAGCGTTGGGAAACATCGTTGTCGTCGCAGCACCAAATATGTATCATCATGTGCACAACCACCATCGACACCCACAACAGTCACACCAACAACCACGAAACATACACCCAAACGCACTCAATTAACTTCGCACATTGCAATTTGTGTTTCATGCTTGTGTGTGAAGCAGTTCCTGCTGCAACCATCCAGCAAGAGCAACAAACGAAACTCAAAACTAAATAAAAAACCCAAAAATCCAAAATCTAATAGCAGCGCGGCACACAGACCCCGGAGCGACTGGCACCCGGAGCGCGTTACTCGTATCAGAAAATGCTGGAGTGCCAGGAGGGGAGCCAGCCCCAAGAGCCAGCACCTGCACGAACACCCACAACGCCCAAGAAGGCCGAACCGGTGTACATCATCGACGACGACGATGATGACGACGAGATAGACACCATTGCCGAGGAAGACGAGTCCTCGCCGCCCATCGACTTGCAGTCGCCTCCGTCCTACGCAGACACCGACTCTGATTGCTTCGAGCGTCCTCGCGGGCGCTATACCAGTGATTCGGAGAGCGATTGTCGTCCATACAAGGCGTCACGTTCAGGCCGCAGCACTCCTGAGTATGCTGGGGGCCATCGGAAGTCTGTGAGCTTTGATCTTAGTGGCGATGAGCGCTCCAAGTCCGACTATGAGCGCTCGCGTTCCCGCACACCTGATCGGTTCACGCGTGCCTATGACTCGGAGCAGGACACGCGCTCAAAGATCAGCAGTCGCATGCCTCGCAAGGGTATCCTCCGTGCCACTAGCCCCAGCTCCTCGGCCAACTCCACTCTGGAACGTCGTCCAGATCATCTGGCGCCTATTGTGCCGACCGTTGCGCGAATCCGGGAGGTGGATTCTCCCAAGTTGCAACGTGTCTCACGTGCCACATCACCCGATCGTCCAGATGGTGAGCTGGATCGCGAGAATCCCTTCCGCCAAGCGCATCCCGGTGAAGATGATGAATATACCCAAATCGCCAAGGCAATCAGTATGTCGCCGCGTTCTCCGCGCGACCAATTCTTCTTTGGCGGGGCGCGTTCCAACGAGGATCTGCTCGAGCAGTCGCATTCCAGCGGACGCAGCACGCCTAGCACGGTTATATCCAAGTCGACGGAGAACTTGACGGGCACACGGCCCAAAGTGCCGCCACCGACGCTGCCCAAGCCGCAGCTCAAGAAGGCCGATTTGGTGCGCAACGTGGCGCTAGAGACGTTCCAAGCCACCGACGTGGGGCAAGGTGACTTCGCGGTGTTTGAGCACGACGCTAGCACCAATACCATACATCAAGTGGCCAAGTTGCCCGTCCGCCTTGCCAACAAGTCGAGCAGGCCTCGTGAGAGCCCACCGCCGCCGCCTGTGAATTTTTCCACAATGCCCAAATCACCTTTGCCCAAGCTGTCGTCGCCCCTGTTGGAGGAATCGGTCTACATGGAGGCACTGCCACCGGCGCAGCGGCGCCCACATGACTTCGTGCACGAAAACTCGCCGGACAACATATTGGTGACGCCAGAGCAACATCGCGACTTCTTGTTACGCGAGAACGAGATGAGAAATCAGCTGCGCGCGCCCTACGAGCCGGCTCCGCCCATTCCCATAGCGGGCAGCAGCGGCAGTGACAACGGCGGCAGCAACAACTATGCGGTAAACAACCCTTTTCTAGATTGTTGCGATACTGACATTGACAGCCTGCCACTACCCCCACCACCACCAATACCGATATCTATGCCATCTCCACCGACACCAACCAACGCCGACCCGCCCACACTGTCCGCCCAGCACTCACATCATCTGCATGAGCCGCCACTAATCGCTGTCGCTACTAACGCAACAACATCTTATTTTCCTATTGCCAATGCTAACAACTATCTGGATGCCGCGCCGCAGCCGCAGCCGCAGCCGCAGCCGCTGCTTTTAGGGCCCGCGTCGCCCACGCAAATATTTCCCACGGCCCAAATACTGCCTGTGCAGTATGCCAGCCTGCCGCAGCCGCAGCAGCCGAATAAGCTGAGGCTGGGTGGTGCGGCCTCACCGCAACCGCAGTCTCAGCCCGTTTTTAACCTGCTGCTGCTGCCCGGCGATCAGCGCCAGGTGTCAGTTGCCGCCAGCTCCTCGCAGCCAGCTGTGCTTTTAGCCAGCTCAGCTGGGCCGCTTTATCTGCAAGCGTCTGCATCGTCGCCAGCCCAGTTACCGGTGAGTGAAACACGTGTTGCCGTCTCATCGAGCACGACCGAGCCAACGGTCAAGTCACCCTCCTACGCCACAATGAAGTTTCCCACGTTCTCGGAAATTCTGGTCAGCCCCGACTCAAATAGCAATTATCAGAACATGACCACAGCTCGCGTTGATATATCGAATTCGTCGCTGGGCACCAACAGCTCCTTCTCCATTAACTCGTCCAATTCGTCGCTGCGGACGAAGACCACCGCTGCGGTCGGCGCGCCCTACAACAGCTACTATGAGACGGCCGAGGAAATCTATTCGACAATCGAGGAGGAGGCAATTTACAGTAATACTGCCTTCTTTGACTCCCGTCGCAGCAGTGACACCTCCCTGAATTGTCGCGCGTCCAAGTCCCCCACCCCGCCGCCTTTGCCGCCGAAACGTCCTCTGAAACCGACTAAATTGCGCACAGCACCGCCCCCGCCGGTGGCTCAGAAGCCGCACGGTCTGCGCGGCATGGGTAATTTCAAGATACGCTCACAGTCGCAGCCACAGCTGTTAACAACGCCACCTGCCACGCCCCAACCGCCCTCAACACCGACTGGCAAGGAGACGACCGTGTAGCCATGGCGGCCCGCTCCTTGCGAGATGCCCACTTCAGTTAGCTACCTCTGCCGTCTGTCGTCTGCCTGTTGCTTTCTGGGTCAAGCTGGCGACGCTGCTTAAGTGCTGCCGAGCTAACTACCTAAATTGTGTAACCCAGATCCCCTTCAGCTGCCGCCCACGTCCACTGTCCCTCTTGGGTTTTAATTAAAACCCAACACCTTTTTAGCCATCCATTAAAAATGCAACAGCAAATTGAGCAGCATAGAGCAAGCCCTGCAGTAGCTTTCAATATTTATATTTGATCGATGCAGAGAACAGCCACTGCAATCTGACACATGCGACAAATCATCTGCAGCATGCGATGCGTCTGTATTGCTAATTAGATGCGACTTTTTGTTGACTTTCGCACCAGATCCCCTGCACACCGTTCTACACACACACACACACAAACGCACATAGAAATTGCTGCTGAAATGGACCACAGACGGTCAATGAACAGTGGAAGTTGAATGTGCGCTCCCCACCTGCCCCTCAGGACCTCAATCAACATATTTGCTCCCCTTCCTCAATTCTCCATCTATTTATCTCTCTTTCGCTGTTCGTTTTGCGTCCAGCTTAATTTGACGTTGATTGAAACAGTTCGTTGCTTAAAGCGCCAGCAAGTGGATTCATTTCTCTTCTCCTTTCGCAACGTTGCGAGTAGAAAACCAATGAGAATATTGAAGTTAATGCCCAGAGACAGCCACATACAGCAGCAGACACACAAATCACAAAGAATACAAATGCAATTTTTACAATTTTACAATTTATATAGTTAATTCTTCCATAGAGCTCTTAAGTTGACTTTAATGATAATTTATTTTGACTAACAAAACAATGAAACAAGTTGAATATTTTTTTAAAATACGTATCTTAAATAAACGATTCTGTAATTCGATATGTGGAAAGTATGTTTCATTTTGTGTTGTCCCTGCCGCCAGCTATTGCAATATCAAAACTTATCGAAAAGATAATTCACTATCTGTGTAACCATGGCCAGCTTAGCTGATTTTGACTGATCTCTACAGGTTTGCCGCATTGGCTAACTAGCTGCATGCACATGCAGGCCAGACCCCATGCGTGCCGCACTCGTTGGCGCTTGGCCCTTCACTGATTTGCTGCTTGGGGCGATGCGTCGCATTTGGTGGCATCTCTGTGCCAACTCGCAATCTTATCTTATCACTTGACACTCTTAATTGCTATTAGAGATAAGCGTTTTTAATGTCTGGGTATCGATAACACTAACACAGTGACACACTAACAAATATCACACACACACACACACACACACACATACACACTCAGGCATGTAGGAGGAAGGGCTGTGTGGGAATTATTCCATTGCTTATTGGCTTTTAATGCGCTGACCACAACTGCTTGCTCCGGCTGCACCAGCTACTGGAGCTGAGCTCCCAATAGCCATATTCTCAACACTTTCATGGCTCAATAAGTTTCTATTAGCCCGTTCGTCGTTCGAGCTGGCAAGGGCAGGCTATCAGAGAGCCGGTCGCTGCAGCTGCTTTGCCCTTACTTCAAGCTCTGGTACAAGTATTGAGTTTTAATTGAAAATCGAAAAATTCGATACGAAATTAATTTCTGCTAAAAATACAGCTCAACTGGATCCTTGATACGGGCTGGCTGGCTTGCTGTTCGCTGTTGGCTGATGGCTTTTGTATATATAAAGTAGTGTACTTGACTTGTCTTTATGGGCTTGAGAAGAGGGCGGATTGGATTGCTGATATCGTTTTTCCATGCACTTGTCGTTAGTTGGTCGCATGGTCGCCTCCTTTATTTATGAGCCTGGCCTTGTGTGTTGGCTATTGTAGGGCTGTTGTTGCATTCGTTACTGTGTAACTGTGCTGGTGCGCTAGTGTGTGCGTGTGTGTATATGTGCTATACGAACCGAAGGATAAGGTTGCAATTTGTGCAGTTAAACGCTGGCTTTTGCTCTTGCTCTTTCTACACTGCCGTTTAATGACTTTGTCGTCGTTACGGCAGCCGCTCACGCCCACACACACACGAATTCTGGTCATCCTCTCTGCCGTACAGGCATTGCGCTTCTCATATTGCCTAAAACGAAGAAATTGCATGAAAGCATAAAACCGACAGTACACGACTTTGGATGATAAATGGCCTGACCCTGTCCTGCACTCTGCTGCCCTTCGGCCTCAGCCCAACGGCACAGCTGTAATTTGTGTCCCCGCGCCCGTAAATTATAAGGCTTGGGGCGAAAAACAATGCTTTGATCCTTTGCTCATTCCACCCCAGTACAACAACACGGTTGGCCACTTTATGATTGAAACGCTGGCTGCTGCTGCTTTAGCAACTCCTCCCGCTGTCTACGCTGCTGACGTATCAGGCAAACAAATGCTACTTCATCGTTCCTCCTGCTTTTTAATAAACTTGTGCGGAGCCATCAATTTGGTTTATGGTCGTTTGGGTTTCTTTGACCAACATTTTGAAAACTGCAGTTTTTTCAAAGTCGTAAAAAATATATAGACACGAATCGCGACTGAGCTCAACTGGCAGAAATTTTTAACTTTTATTGATTTTTTGTTTTTTTATTTAGAGTTCAATTTTTCTTTTTTCCTTTGACTTTAGCTAACAAAAGACTCTGCATTTTTCCAGTTATCACCTGCGGCCGAGAATGTACCAGCCTTGGCTACACCCACAGCCACACCCACAAAAGTGCCTAAATCGGTATCCGACAAAAAACGATTCTTTGAGTCTGCTATGGAGGATCAACATAAACCCACACAAAAAACAGGTTGGTTAAACTGAAAATTTGCAACAACAAAAAAACCAAACATAATGAAAAACAAAAGTAATTTTCGAAAGTGCTCGACATGAAGGTAAAGAAACTACACAAAGGCAGACATCCATACGAGTAACGAATGAATAATATTAGCTTCTTCGAGCTGTACTCACTCAGTCATTAGTAGCACAAATTCATTTGCATCTGTTTCAATTGTCTGTTCGAATTTTTAAAGTTAAATCGAGAATTCCCTAAATAGAAAATGCCTCAATGAAAATAAAAGAATAAAATTAACTTAACTTCATTTATATATATATATATATATATGCCCATTCACTTCAGTGAGATTCATAAGCTTATAATGAAGCCATTTAATAGCATAAGCGTGGACAGCGTATCCGGTTGCTTTTTGTACCTTGTGCTGGCAATCCTTGTCAGGTTTCTGTTCAGCGGCTTTAATAATTAGAAAAGATGGCGTGCGAGTTTTTCATGTTTGCATGACAAAGGAATAAACTGCGAGGCGGAGCTGTTCCGAGAATGCAAGCTATTTGCGAGGCTTCTCTCTTTTGATGTACGCGATTCCAGTCGTGGATTAAAGCAAATCAAGAAGGCGTAGTTGCGTAGTGCAACAGCTGTAGAACTTTTTTAGTAGATGCCTTAGTGATGGAAGGCTGGCAGGGCGGCTGCTGTGCCGGCTTGAATTGAAGGATGACATTTAAGTGCGTTTTGTTTAATGGGTTTTCCTACTTACTATAAATTGCAGAGAAAGTTTTTTCATTCCTGTCAAAGGATGAAGTCGAAAAGTTGCGCCAAGAAGAGGAAAAGAAAATTGCAACACTCAGTCGTGATAAGAAATCCAGATTATTAGATGCCGCCAATGACAACATTGACAAGGACGACGTCCGGCATGCTGATAAGCAATCGGCTAACGATGACAGCCACAGCAACAGCAGCAGCGACGGCGATGAAGACTACGTTGAAGATGGCCGCGATGATGATTATGACAAACAGAACGCGACCAATCGCAACGACTTCGTCGACAACGCTGTCAGGGCGCAGTTCGATGATGCGGAGGACATTAGGTGAGTGCTTGATGGCAAAGTCTTATTGGATTATTGGTGCTTGTGTTCTTTTTGCATTTTATGTTACATTTCAATGCACAGACACGTCTACAATTGGTCAAACCACAATATAATTATGATAATGATTCACACACACACACACATACACAAATATAAACATTTACACACATTCTAGTTATATTCTACGGTGTTTGTGCATTTGTTTTTAATCTATTTGCTACATTTTAAGTTTTAGGTTTCATTGGTAAAGTTATCCTCTGCTGCCTTTTGGTTTGGTGCTGGTGCTGGTGTAATGATGCTTTTATTTGTGTTGCGCTTAAACTAAATTTATCCATAAGCATACTCTTCTCTATATATATATATACACACACACACACACACACACACAGTCATTCGGGTTATCTATTTCACTCCACATGCCATACACATCCAGCCGATTGATGGAGCTGATCATCATCATCGAAACGTAGTGTGTGCTCTAAGCAGCTACTCAAGTTATTTAAGTAAGGCTTAGATGTATGTATGTATTTTTATGTCTAGATTACGTATCCACAATATCGCAAGTGCAGGGTATACACCCTAAGCAGTTTAAGTTTTAAGTAGCACTTAAGCGCTGTCTGGGCTCATAAATCGCAGCAGCGCCTCAGAGGCGTTTTTCCACTTAAAAACATGTTATGCCACTCGCTGGATATTTTTGAGCAACCAACAGAGAGAAAGAGGAACAGCGAGAGGTAAAGCAAGTTATCTTTTAATAAATTCGTCGACTGGCGAATAACTCTACATTATCTATAAAAAGCGCGAGTGTGCCTCGACAACTGCCAGCTATTAAAGCTCTTGCTCAGTACCGCGTTCATTGTTCATTTATTCTGCAGAGGATTGCGTATACGCAGCGTTCTCCCATGCACAAGAGCTGCTCACCTGGCAGCGTGCAGTAGGCAAACAAAAACTGAATTCCCGCCGGCCCAATGCCAGATGTTTTTACAATTGGTTAACTTCATCATTCAAACAAGCCGCAAATTGCGCTGTGCCTCCTACGCACACATCCGACGCATCGCAAATGTCAAATGGGCAACTGGCAAAAGGTCGCGGCGTGGGCGCGTACACGAGCCAAATTCCAGCTACTCATAATGTAACCAACGCGTTGATTTAAGCTTGTGCAAAACATCCTAGAAGCGCGTGGGCACAGCATATTCTAGATTCCACCCACAAATGCTCTCTCATGTCAAGGGACATTAACGCTTAGAACTGAATATTCTGTACAACTCGGCCCCTGATTATTAATAAATAATATTCGCTGGATAAAGTAGGGCTCACAGATTCGGATTCTAGCTGTTTTGTTGGCCTTCCTTAGTCAACAGCATCAAGCTGTAAATGTATATTTGTAGCGGGTTCCGTACAATTGTTTCCACTAATGTATGCTAAAAGGAAATGGGAGCGATTACTGATGTCATGCTCATTCCTGGCTCTGGCTTCTGGCTTCTGGCACCCTTCAAGCAGTTGTTATTAAATTTCTTTGCTCTTTACTGTCTGTCCATGTTACTGACATACCTTTGCATGTTTATCAGGCAAAGTACGCTAAGTGTAGACCGCCATTGCCTGCGGCGGGTGCGTTCAAGTTGTTGACTCTGGCAGCATTATGTAATGAGCAACAACAATGTAATTTAATACAATTTTATACACACTCTACGCTGTGAAAAGAGAGCAAAACGAAAGCAAACACATAGAAATACAAGCTTAAAAACGGTCGTTTAATGCACAAATATCTAAATACTCTTTCGACAGATATGAGGAAAATCGTCGATTGATAGAAGATAAAGACTTTATTGTTAAGGACAACATTATCTGACAACTTCTGATACAAATAATCGAAACTATAAGTATTCTGCCTTCACAGCGCTCTAATAATTGTAAAAAGAAAGCTTTAAAAGGTTTTATTTTGTTATTTGATTGGACACGTATATTTTTACTCTACTCTAACAACTCGAACTTTAGTTGATGTAACAAACAGTTTGGGAAAGTTGCTTAGACCCGCAATTGTCAAGTCGTCCTGGCATGCACATGAAAGAATGACAGCACGAGATATCATTTAGTGGCACACAATATCAAGTCGCCAGGCATCGGAACTCCGCAACCTATAGGGCCATCAGCTGTCGCTGTGTCTTATTGTCCTTTTTGAGTTAGCGAATTAGATGTATGAAGAACGGAGCGAACGGCATCGGGTTGCTATGAAAATAGATCTTATAAACAATGGCAAAACAAAGAGTCTTTATGTACATTTGATTATCTGAGTGTCGCAGGAAACATCAACAGGAACAGGGAGCAGAAACCCGCCAGCGTTTACTTCATTGACTTGCACAAACAAAATTTAAAGGATTTCTAAATTTCAATTCTACTTAAAATGCGAGAAGTGCTAATAATCATTTTAATTAATTCTCTAAACTCAAAAAAAATAAGAAAAACAAGTTGTGTTTCTGAATCTCGTTTATATTACATGGCGGCCTTTGTAGCTGGTTAGCAAATCAATGACAACCTTGAGACCAAATTTGCGCAGCATCGTAAACCCAAACCGGGCCGGGACGGGCAGGCTGACCAAATGGCTTACAGCCCTAAATTTACATAAATTTAAATGTGTGTTATTATGTAGGCACTGCTCGGCCTTGGAACTCATAACGAAGAAAAGAAGATAAACATGTTAATAACCTATTTAAAAATTTCCCAGCAAGAATTTCTATTAGTCTTGTTTTTATTATTTTTGTTTCTTGCGCATAAATTTACATTTCATCGCTGGCATACAAAATGATCAAAAAAGAGAAGACAGCCACAAAAATGTATATATATTTGTATAGCCACTAAAGGCAAAGCAAATTAGCCGGCAACGCAATGTTCTCAATTCGATTTGTATTTATTATATTCAAATTAAACTCGTTTAAATCTATAAAAATGGTGTAGCACAAAGGCTCGGCCAGATCCGTGTTTATAAATTCTTTGCTAGCTTCCGTGGCGACAATCGCGCCGTCAGCGTAGTCGTCGTCGTCGTCGGCGGCGTCGGCGTCAGCGTTGATGGCGGCAAAACGCAATCGAAATATTATTTGTGCATTAATCGGCTAATTTATAGTTTGATAATTTATGAACTATTTCTAGTTGATCCGCTGATGCCGCCGCCGCATCCGTCGCTGCCGCCAGATGCTTAAACGCTTTAGCTAACCGCTTGCCCGCGGCTGGCTATTGACTCCCTCGCTCTCGCTTTCAATTGGTTTGGTGGTTTGGCGGTTTGGCACAGCGGTTGCCCTTGAATTGATCGACGTCGAGACAATTGGTCAGCTTTAGTATTTGTTTTGTTTTCTTTGTAGCTTTTTTTTCTTCTTTTATTTTATTTTGTTTTTTTGGTTTTTACATTTGTGTACGTAGGTTTGTGACCGAGCGCAGCTTCTTGGGCCGCTTTTGTGTTTTTATGCAGATGAAAATATTTATGTTTTGTTGATTACGCATAAATTAATTTATATTTTATGGCGTTGGCGCTACGTTCGGTCCACAAATGGACCGCAGCGCACCGTGGCGCATATGCAAATGAACATTCAGTTGTCTGTGTCTGTATCTGTGTTTCTCTGATATAAAAGCATTATTTGACCTTAAGCTAAAATGAGGGCGTTAATGATGCTCTTTAAATCTGTGTGTGTGCGTTAGTGGCTAGCTATTTCATTTGCTCTTCTTCAACGCATACAATTTTTGTTTTTTCAGCTTATTATTTTACTCTGTGGCAGATTTTCGATTGTTTTTTTCTTCTTTTTTGTTATTTGTTTCGTTTTTCTTCTTCTTCTTTTTGTACATTTCGCTTGTTGCTTTTGGCGCATGAAAATTAATTAAACGTGGAAAAACCACGATAACATGATGCGATAAAGAATAAGCGAATGACAACTCGGGAACAGCAGCAGCAACACCAACACCAAAGGCAACAAATCCAAAGGCATCTGAGCATTCCTTTGCCCGCACGTTGAACTTTCTGATTCTGTTAAAAATGTATTTTTATTTTTGTAATTGCTTTTCATTCTTGTTTGTCTACCTGCAAGCCCGGTAACAATGCACCTGTTTAATTGTACATCACAACAACTTTCTGTTTCTGCTTCTCACCAACTTTTTCAGGAATCCACTTGACGAAATTGAAGCAGTATTTAGAAGCTAAAACTTAACTAAGTACACACACACTCACTCACACACACACACATGTCTATCTCTTACCTTTATGAGAATGGGACACGTTTAATGACTAAGCTCTGATATCTTACTATATAGATATGAAGCCTATACACTTATATATGTATTTATAAGAACTTTCTATGTGAGAGAATCTGACTAAAATAAGTTACTACCTAAAGCGAAAAACCAACTAACTTTATCCTACAACACACTTTGTTATATGCAGAACATTTTTATACACTATCTTTAGACAATGCGAATGACTACGTAATCAACAGACTATAATACACTTTATATCAGAGCATCACTCACTAAGTATAGTGTCAATGTTGAGTTTTATGTGTTGTTTTTTTTTTTTTTACCAAATTTCTATAAGCCATATTTTTAATCTTTTTTATCGTCCCCAAACTCTTTCTTCGTGCGAAAAAAAAAACTGCAGTTCAGCGTTGCACACTTTGCCAGCACTTGAAATGCTTTTACACTGTTCCACGACACTCACAATCACACACCTGCAGCGCTTCTAAAGTACTCACTCACACAGACAGTACACGACGCCCACTTACTGACTCACTCACTGACCGGCCTTAGCGCCAGGGGCCACGTCATTAACATGTTTCTACTACCACAACTACACGCATTTTATATTTGAAAGAGCAAGTGGAGAAAATACGAAATTAAAAATAATGATTTTTAGAGCAGTACAAGGAGGCTAATTATTATGATGCTCTTTGCACGCTTAGTCGACTCTGTGCAGACAGAGAAGAGGAAAAGAGAGGAAAGTGCCTAGTTATATATGGTATGGGTAAAGCCCGACTCTATTTAGTTATGTTTGCGTATTCAATTGTTCAGTGAAAGTAGCATTCGTTCGTGTTAATCCTAAATGGAAATCGACAAAGTTCTTTAAGAATGCTGAAAGTTATAAAAGCCTGGAGGCAGAATCCTAAAGCTAAAGCAGTGTTAACACTTAGTTCACGTACTACTCACAATTCCATGCGGGGCTCCTTGAAATATGTTCCAGCTAAACGCATGTACGTTAAGTTTATGAAATCGAATGCGTTGTTGTTGCCAACGTTAAATTTTTATATATTTTATAAATATTTATATGAATGTATCTGTACAAAAGAGAACGTGCACTCAAGCCATGTATTAATTAAACTACACACACATAGACACATACACATACGAATAAATATGTATCCATGCATCGTCATTATCAACTACTATTTATGCTCACAACATTGCCAATGAATTTATTGATTAACATGTGTCATATTTCTTATATATGTATGTAATTTTGTTCCTCCTCATCATAATGGAAAAATGTCTACAAATAAATGGAAAAGATAATTAATTTAAATCAACTGCAGTTTGTCATCCACTTTAAATTTATAATCTAACGCTCACGAACTATAAACAACAATCATATATATCGGTAATGGGTTATTATTTAATAATTTACTCTATATGAACAATATTTTTGTAAACCAACCGAAAGTAGAATGCCAAAATGGAGCCAAATGAATTCAAAGTGCATTGTAAAAGTTGTGAGGACATTGTTCACATAAATCTGTCAATTGCAAAAGTTCAGCACGTTTAAATACTTTATAGTATGTACGCAGCGGTCTGGTTGCTTCGGTGGGTCAAAACGGCGACATTTCTAGTGGCGTCCCTGGAGGGCCAGTGCAAAGTTCATTTAAAAGTCGAAAGGGCAAATGAATGAATAAAACGAGCCGTGCAAGCGGCAGCGCCAAAATGCGAACATAAAAAAACCGAAAATCAAACAAAAAAGTGCGGCTGCAAGTGCAACTTGGCTGGGTCAAGCCTGGCCGCACTTAGCCTACAACCGCAGCCGCAATTCTAAGCGCTTCTCAGCAGGAGCTCCTGCCCGACCAAAGGTGACTGAGCATCTGGATGCCAGCGGCGTCGTGTAAATTGAAATACATAAATCACTCAAGCAGAAGTTGCAGCCTTTACAGCGCCGATTCAGCTGCAATAATTTCGAATTAAACTTGAACCGAAAGTGTGTAGCAATTTGTTTAAGACAAAAGCCACTTGCAGCAAGTTCTTAGCAAAAAAAATCAGGCCACAAAGTTCGTCAATGGGAGAGACAGGCAGGCAGCCAGTGCACAGGATGTGGGCGAAGGGACGCCGAATAACACTGCCAGCTGAAACCTTATTGCAAATAGTTTTAGTGCGCTCACTTTTAAAATTAATTTTGCATATATATATATATATATATATATATATATATATATATATATATATATATATATATATATATATATATATATATATATATATATATATATATATATATATATATATATATATATATATATATATATATATATATATATATATATATATATATATATATATATATATATATATATATATATATATATATATATTATATATATATATATCAAGTGAACTGGCATCACAAGTTTTAAGACTGTGCTGGATTGTCTCGGGCTTTGGCCCTGGCTATGACTCCGTATTCCTGTTCATCGTTGAGCCTGCGCCTGTGCCTGTGCCAGTGATCCGCTTCAGTGCCTTGGTTGTCTGCCTTAACACGCTAATCTCCAGATGCCATGTTATTGCACTTGTTGGCAAAGTTGTTCAAAAAGTGATTTTGTCAGTGATGGGGATTTGGTTAGGTTGGGCATGGGTAGAAGTTCGCAATGTGTTTCTTGGATTTTAATTACAACAAATTTGACTTGTTATGCCAAAGTTTGTTGCATGGAGCCACAGGCACGTACACCCATCCGACTAAAATGAATTAACGTCATTGTTTTTGTAACCGCTCTCTCATATCATGTGCTAACCGCATTACACATTCACAACTTGGTTTACCCAGCCAAATCTTTGGTAATTTTATATATCTGTATATTCATATGTGTTTTACTTTGCACAATTGAAACACCCAACAAATTTCAAATCCACAAAAAATGACAGAACCGCACAAAGCCAAGCGCAGGCAACGCACGCGCCCAGCAAAATACCTAAGCAGCTGAAACAGCAGCAGCAGCAGGCGAAGGCAACGCCCACAGCGACGCCGCCTGCGGATACGCCCAAGCCCTCGCTGCTGCCCAAGCCAAAGGTCAAAGTCGTGATGCCGCCCGCGCTGCAGCAGCGTCTTTGGCAGCAGCAGCAGCAACAACAACATCAGTCCCAGCCCGAGGAGCCAACCATACACGAAGAGGAGCAGCCTGTCACGCCCGCAAGCTCGAGCAGTCGCATTCCAGTACGCACGCTGAAGGCAGAACGCCGCGCCCTAGCAGCAGCTGCACGCCAAGCAGGCCTCTCGGTGGACGACTATGTCCAACAGCTAGAGGAGGAGGAGCAGCTCGAGCGAGGCGCCATTTCGACATCGCCTGCGGTCAAGACCCGAGCCATGATGAAGTAAGTTACAATTGTGGCGGTGAATGAGTTGACAAGCGTGTGAGCGTGTGAACAGAAGTTGCCGCAAAGGTCACAGGTTAAAGTTCTAGCGAATCAACAGCTCGTAGCCCGTAGGCGTATCCATTTAGTTTAAGTACCTGTTTGCCACATTGACTTTGACGGCGAAGACAATGTGCACACACCCACCCACACACACGAACACATCGCACACGCACAGTCGAATAGCAACTATTAGCTTCAATGTAATTTTCCAGCCTATATCTGTTTATCTATGTAAATCAATGTAAACTCTAGGAAACACTTTCAACTCTCATCTTTCTCTTAGTTTGATTCAACTATCTTATTTTGTAATAGTTTGTACGGTGTCTGCTTTAGTCACTCGACATCTGTATATACATAAGTACACGGTATATTTATAGATGAATACACTTTCTGTAATTTGCGCTCTGTTAGTTGAAAAGAGACTGACTCTATAGTGGAATCCCTGCTAATATTGTCTTTATTTTTAATTAACCTAGCGCTGAGAAGCGTGCCTCTTGGCGTGCGGCCCGCCTCCGCTCGCTGGAACAGGGTGCCGTTGAGGCGCAAGACGTGATCAAGAACATGCGCAAGATGACTGACGACCTGATTACTCATGAGTCCAGGGCCAATGAGGTAAGTTCTCGGCGTTTAGACTACTTAATATTAATCCACTTTCAAGCGAAACCCCCCAACAAAATAAAAAAAAACCATCCAAAAATTGAAAAGAAGCCATTAACATGCGTGATTTGCCTGAGGATTTTGGTTGAGCCACCGTTAACCTGCTAAAAATGAAATACAACCCATAGAGCTACATGGATTGCTTTACTAACCCCAACAATATACTAAAATAATCAAAAACTCAACATACGATTGATTCTGTCTCATGATCAAATGTAACTAATGCAGAGTTAGTCCAATCAAAGTGCTGCTAGAGCACTGAATGGGAAATCCAAAGAAAACAAAAGGATGAGAGCACAGCGAAATAAGATACCAAAATTGATTCTATTCCATTAAACTCTTTTCTAAATTTTAACATTTTTTCTCTGAAATGCAGCCGAAAATAGTCTTTCCGAAAATTGCCATTAAGTCGAGCGATGGTCCGGTAATCGTGCGCGAACGCGAGAAAATACTCGATGAGAAAATTGTGAGACGCACTGAGGAAGTGCCCTGCCCCATAACGGGGCAACCTCAATTGCGCACAGTCGAGTACATTGAGAAAATCATCGAGACGGAGGTTAGCCAATCCAACTGAAATTGATTGTGAATACATCGTTTACTTATATTTAATTGGCACCAACTTGAGTTTCGTGAGCTATGCAAAAGCGTTTTACATTTTTTTTTTGGTTGAAAGCCGCTTCTGTTAAGTACTCGTAAGCGTAAACGCCAGCGTCTCGTCTCGATCTCGATTTTGTAGTTGATTCACGTATTTTGCACATCCTAAAAATATTTAATGCACCGCGCACACAGCACCCACCATTCTCCACGTGTATCACTGTACATAGCAAACAAACATTCCATCAAGACTCTCCTTCACCGACTCAACTTAATTATTTTATAGAGCCCCTGATTTTTATGTCCCATCTGCGCAAAGCTGGCTGCGGCCTTCCAAAAAGTATCTGCACATCTTGTAAGTGCTCTGCCACAAATGTTTATCAGTTATTCTCGTTGTTGTCTTTTAGCTGCGCAGTGGCTTTCGCTGTTGACATTGCGTCAGTGGCGTCCCGCCCACCTGGAGCTGTGACTCCGACCGAAGTGCAGCACATAAAAAGGACAATAAGCTACTTTCCGTGCCACCTAAGCGAAAAGGTCTTGTGATTCGAAGCGCGAGCGCAGCAGCAACAAAAATCATTTCCGTGCTTATTGTTGTCTTTAAGTGTCGCGGTTTTTAGAATCCTCCCAGTCTGTCTCACCGCTCCATTCGGGCCTAACCTTCAAAGAGTTTGATTGTGTTTTTGGGGCTTGTTGTTGTCACGTGTCCATAAAGCAACGGCGACCGCTTTTAGAGCCAGAAATTTGCCTCATTTTATGTATGCAAACGCATTATAATGACGCGCTGCCTTTTATGACCAAGTCCATTAAAATTAAAGCAAAAGTTTTGCTTCGTTTTGCGGCGGTGGCTTCGTTTTAATGATTCCAATCGAAATAAAAGCGAATACAGCGCATCACATTTTATGGCCCCTGCTATTTTTGGCCGCAAATCTGAGTCTACAAAATTGTTTCCATCGCTTTGCTTTGCTTTTCAATTTCTAAACGGAAGGAAGCGATGCAAACAAGAATGTCAACGGCACACCAGCTTCTGCCCGACTACCCAAGGCTCTCTCGCAACTCCAGTGATTCGAGACCAACAACTTTTGCCCGAGGCCTGCAGCCACTCCAGCTGACCCCAAATGCGCAAAATGCACTGCGGGCGGCCTGCAGCTGCTTTCATAGTTGGCTCAGTGCGACGCCTGTCAGCGGCAAGCTACAGCTTATCGTGTTTCGACAATGGGTCCCTTTCACTTTGTCAGCAAGAAAACGCTGGCAATTTTCTCTGCGGTCGTCCTCATATTCATCAGTTTGCCAGCTGCATGAGATGCAGGCTTCATGTATCCTTTGGGTCCATTTTCTCGACTTTCATACTCATTGCATTAATCTAGTTTCGCCTTTGGCCCTTCAGGCTAATTTATTTTTCTCAGAATTCATTTATAATGCTCTCAACATATCTGTATATACTCCACATTTATTATGTAATCATTTTTAATTTCGTTTCTACTTCATTGTGTTCAGATTCATCCCGAAATACTTGAGATCATCTCGTTATCTACATAATTTGCCCAGGCTCTTATTGGAATAGTTAGCTCTGTAATAGTTCGTGATTAGATTCATAATTGATTCGAATTCTTTAACACTGTAAACACCAATCTGAACATGGGAAGTATTCTTGTACATTCATGAGAATTTCATCTAACGAGATTTTAAAGAATCCTCTAGTAGAGGAGGCAACTGCTAGCCTACAGGGCTTTACAACTAGGGAACAAATGCTTTGTTTTTGCATGAGCAACAAATGCTAGTAGATTATTGTTATACTAAAATCATTATTTAAAAACTACTACTTTATGCGCACTTCAACTAACTGAAATACTAAAATTCTTCCATCATTAACACGCATCACTTTACTTTTATTTCTGTATTTGTGGCACATTAAGCGCTAATATTGGCCAGTTGTCTCACATCCACTGTTGAGTTATAAATATATTCAAGCTATTGCTGTGGTTTTGGACTCGCTGCTCGGTGCTGTTTCTTGTTGCTTTTATTAGTTATTTGTCTGCCAGCAAAACAAATGCACAACATATCGCATTTCGATTCCAATGTATTTAGGTGGAGACGTGCAAGGAGCGCATCATCTCGTTGGAGCTGCAAGTTCCGGAGGGGGATGATGGAACACTGGATGACACGCAGCCACCGCTGGAGCTGCAGGCCGATGACGATTTTGACGATGATTACGATGACGAAGATGATGACGATGAAGATGAAGAGGAGGAGGACACTGCCTCTATTGTTACAGTGCAAGCGAATAACGAGAAACTGTTCCTGCGCCACGATGCGGATAGCTATGGCCCATCGTCCATTGAGAGCGTCTCGTCGGGAAAGCTACGCATTAAAGCTACGCCACTGACAATGCACCAGACGCTGGCCAAGGAGACAACCATTGTGGAGGTGCTGAATCCTGTCATTGGAGGCGATGGCAGCGCGCGAACTATACAAGTGAGTGGCGCGCCCTTCGACATAGATGAGCTCGAGGAGGGCGCGACCTCGCTGCTGCGCAGCGAAACTTTTGTGCTGCCCACTGGCGGCAAGTCGGAGCTGTCATTAAATGCAAAAATGAAGAATGTGCTCGAGGAGCTACTTGAGAATGAGCGGGTTAAATTGAATTTGCAAAAGAGCCTCGAGGAGCAGCGCGACAATGAGCACGATGAGGAGGATGAAACTGAAAACGTCTACGTAGACGCATGCGACGACGATGAGAGCGCTTATGGTGATGCAATAGACGATGTTGTTGACTCTGCCATCACAGCGGCGCCGTCGGCTAGAACTAAAGGCCAGAGCGATGCCAAGAACGGCAATCAGCAGGTGCTAGAAGCACTGATCAGGGACAGCAATCGTAATACCATAATTGGTAAATTGGCAGGCCAATTGGCAGCGAACGAAGACGACGACGATAATGAAGAGGAGGACGACGACGAGGAGGAGGACGAGAGTAGCGATTCCTCGGACGACGATAGCGAGGACTCCGATGAGGAGGACAATGCGGAGGAGCAACTCAACATTGCCTACGTGCAGGGCGCGCAGGTCATCGAGAATCTCAACACTGTGGCTGAAGGCAGCAAGCTGCAAAAGTCACAGACTTATAACACCATCAAGGAAGCCGAACATGAGGACGACGACGAACACGAAGAAAGGGGAAACGCAAAATGTAGCAACACGTTAGCCCAACTGCAGGCGGAGCAGCGTGCTCTGGCCGAGATCTCAAAACAGCTCCGCAAATCCGTTGAGGATTTACTCAGTGCCGATAGCGGCTCGGTAGTGGAGACACAACGCACCTATACGCTCCCAGCGTCCAGCGACAGCTCTGCTGTCGTCACCGTCACGGAGGTGGTGAAGAAGCAGACGAAAACTGGGCGTCAATCGGCCGCTGGCGAATCTGGGGAGGCCATGTTCAATCGCTTACTCAGCAGCGGCGAGGCCCAGCGCCAAATCTTCGATGAACAGCAGGGCGAAACCATCACAACGACCACAACAACCACAGAGGCGTTGCCCGCAACGGCAGCGGCCGCTGCTGCTGGTGAGCCGAGCACCAGTGTGGTCACCACAACTCGCACTGTCTCCAACATTGTCACTAGCGGCATACCGAGGCTTGAGTCGAGCCAGCAGAAGCAAACCAGTCGCAACAGCAACAACAACAACAACAACAACAGTAACAACAATCGCAGCAAAAACAAGCGCAAAGGCAAGAAGAAATAGGCCACTTTGAGCTGCACATTGCGTATACGACACATGGTCTGTATGGCATTTAACTAGACACACACGAATACTCTCACGAGCCCTCCACCAGCAAACCCTCCCCCACATAGGCATAGTCACATAAGCGCATTGCGAACATTCAACAATGTACCATTATACATAATGTATGTAAGTCTTATATACATATACCTTCATATGTACACATGTACATGTGTATGTACCATATATTATACGTGTGTGTATATAATTTTAATTAACTGTGCAAATAACTTGTCGTTGCATTTAAAAACACATTTGTAACTAATCATGAAAACGCCCGCAATACTATAAAAAAAAAAACAAATTTGTATAATGAAAACAATTTCATAATTATTAAATACAGAACCCCAAACACCAAGAGCTTTTAACAACATTTAATTCGGTAATCATAAAAAATGGCAATTGACATTAAAGCCCAAGTCACTAAATTCGAATAATGGCAATGAACAAAATCTTATTTAATTGATTTAAATAATTTCACTTTGTTTTGCTTTTAATATTCATTTACATTCCCTTTTTTCATATCATGTCAAAAGCATTTTTCGCAAATGAATTGAATTAAATTGTTGCGTTTTTTATTTTAGCACAATAAATGAAAAATATAAAGAGCATTATACCCTGATTTCCCATTTTCAATGGCTTCAGGGTATACACCTATTATTTTGATGCTCCCTTCGTATGCGAAACTCTGAACTCCGAGCATTCCGACTGTCCACTTCAAGTTGGGCATTTATCTTAAAGTCTAGCTCTAAGCGATACCACACTAGAAGCAAGCAACGTACATTTTAAAATCATAATTCTTGAAGTACATATATTAATCGCCTTGCATAACTCAGTTGCTGCTTCAGAAAGTCAGTTTCTATAAATTGTAATTGTAAAAATCCAATGCGAGCAAATATATATCTGTCTATATAAAATGTGTTTAGTGTGTAAGCAAACCAATCTTTTATAAACTGACAAAAGAAAACACATTGTTGTAATGTAATAAATAATTCAGATTATTTTTATTTTTAAACCTATCTTTCACTGCGGCATCCACACACATCAGCATACATACATATGTAAGTATATATTATATATTTATACAATAATCGAGGGTTGACTGCAACATGTAAATTGTCGAACCTTGAAATTTTCACATTAAACTCGCCAATCTTTCAGGCTAGCCTCGCTTATATACAGGCAACTTTCTATTTAGGGTATTACTTCAGGCCCCACGCAAAATGTTGGAGAATTGTGTCAAATGGCCAAAAGTGTGTTGCCATTTATTAGGTCCGAACAGAAATATACAACAAAGCTATTTTTATACGGCTTTTAGAGTGGCGTGGATTATAGACTAGCAACAAAAGTTGAGCTGCCTGCCAGCAGGTTTATATTTAGCTAGTTACATGATGGCGGACAAACCCGCAATGAGGCTTAATATGACATACTATGGTTACAGCAGCTTATCTAAATGTTGTCTATTTCAATTGTAGCTTTCAGCTACGTATAATAAACGTGAGATTATAGACTACCTGCTGGTGTGAAAATGATAACTATATATTGACTGTAATATTAAAAACTGATGTAGATTTAGTCTTCATATTCAGATTCACAATGCAGGTTGGATGATAAGTGGATACATGTTGAAACAGTTCTAAGCCTTAATATGCGTCATAATATGCGTTAATATGATTAAATTTATGACGGAATGTAAACGTAATGTAATGTAAATGTAGAGTTTAAGTTTTTTCTCCTAAATTAAAGATGATACATTTTTGAAATATCTTCCTTGTGCAGTTAAGGAAATTAAAGAGAAGCATTTAACAGAGTGAATCTGTTCATGGAGAATCATGTGATGCTTAGGTAACAGTACAGGGCTGGCGACATCAAGCTTAATGGCATTACGGAAGATGTTTCCATTTTAGAGAATGCGCAACAAAACTGCCTCGGAAACATCGTCTGTTGAGGTTGTCAACAAGATAGACAGTTGGCTGGCAGATGGGCGGGTGCTCTTAATGTAAAAATCGTTAGAGTTTGTTGGGCGCCCAACATCATCACATCAACATCAAGTCTAGCAACCAGCAAGGTTTCAGCGGAAGCTCTCGGCACTGGCAAGCTTTGAACGCTGTGGGGCCAACGTTGCGTATGTGCAACGTGCATAATTCGATTTCAAAAAGAGAGAACGTATACGAAATGTACATACGTAGGTACTGCAGATACCTGCGTCAGCATTTTAAATATTTAATACCAACCAATTGAATTACACAGCAAAACTAGTCATCGGATGCCTCCAGTGGGTGCTAGTCCCGCAGCTCTTGCTACTGACGCAAAACCTTGTTGCATGTGCAAAGGCTGGTGCCAAGTGCAATGGTTCTGCTTAGGGCAGGTCCACTGCCTGCCGCGTGCTGAGCAAGACAAATGAATGCAGCAGCATGCCCTTGAGTCCCCGTTGCATTTGCATTTGTTCAGCATTTCAAGTGCAGGCGCCACGCAGACGAAACACTGCGGGAATTCGGCAATGTCGCATCTAATGCCGGTGCAGCCCCTGCGCCACCAAATGTGCTGCGCATTAATCAAAATCTCATTTTTGTGGGACCAGAAGCTGTCGTTATCGTTATGCATGATGCTGTTGCGGTTTAAGTAAGAGCAGTTTGTCACATTTTAATACACTCCACTGATCTTGCGCTGCAGCTACAGCCAGCAGCCTGCGGCATCGAGGGTCAGCGGCTATGCTCATTACATGGTCTGTCTGCGCCACGACTCTAACCAATTGTCGTTCCTGTCACATTTAATAGGATAATGCTTGGTTAAACACGAAAAGTACTTACTCACCCGCAAGCCCAAACATACAGACATACATTTTTATTCGTGGACGTTGCGTGTGTGTTGCATCTATGTATGTAGGTATGTTGGTATGTTGGTGCGGGTGTCACAAATTTACAGCATTTGTTGCTTGAAATTTTTCACATTACGCACATAAATTCTCGAAAGATGCTTCATCTTGTAGCTCCTGCTACTGTTAGTCAACGAAGCTGGTGAAAAATGTCCAGTGTGCACTGCAGACGCACGCACACGCTCGTACAGACACATATACGCAGGTGTCCTGTGCTGTTCTAGTCCTTGGGCGAGCTGATGGTGCTGTTTGCCTCCGCCAGTTACTGAGTTATCTGGCAAATATTGGAACGTGCTGTGCAGCTGATGCGTTTTCATAAATTTTAAATAAGCGCAGCAGCTGCCACAATGCTCCAAGGGAGCAGGACCAGAATCTCTACGGCAGCATCTCAAAAACCTCCGACGAAAGCAGATCTCTGTGCGCCTGCATAATTTGCAGCATTAACGCAGAGCTCAGCTTGGAAAAACTTGTTAGGTGGTCAGCAACGATTTGATTTCACAATTAATCAAGTCTGTTATCAGCTGCAAACAAAAATAGGCAAAATTCTTGTTTTGCTCATAAAAGTAAAGCCAAATTCATCGCGAGAAAGTAATTCGCAATAACATAAGAAATAATACGTTGTTTTTTATACTTTAATAGAGGAGCTCAACAGCAACAACTCAAATTGTAGCTCAATTCGCAAGCTGGGCTCTATAGGTACTATTGAATTTTTCTAATCAAATGTAGATTGAATAAAAGAAATCTCATTGGTTTTGAAGTAAGTTTTATAATCTGCATAAATAACATAGGCTCTATATAAAAATATGGCTAGTGTCTCTGTAAATAGGGGCTGCAATAGCTCAGGGACAATGAACGGGCAGCTTGATAGTTCTGGTTGCACATAAAAATGCTATCCTCGTCCTATAATTTAGATTGTAGCTCGCGGCACGGCTGAAAGAAGCCGTGTGGTGTGACTTGTTTTTGCTTTAGTTTTTTTCTTATTTAGCCTGTTGCTATTTGTTGGTGCTTGCTAATGCTGAAATACGCATGCGTTGGAATGCCGCAGAAACTGTTGCAGTTGGCAGAACAAAAACATTGCCCCTAAAAAGGCCAGCTTTATCCGTGTGGCTTATCCAAAAGGCAGCTGCCTTTATTAGCTGGCTGTGTGAGTGGGGCACATCCCCAGGGCAGAGCTCGTCATCGTTGTTGCCGTCGTCGCTGTCGCACTCATTCCCCCTAACCTGGAAGCCCACGAAAAGTTTTGTCTTTGCGTCTTTTTATTTATTTTTTTTTTTTTTTTCAAAGCCTGGAATACGTATCTTTTGCCATTGTGGAGCCTCTTTTTGTTTCTGCGAGCTTCAGACATCGGCTGCTTTACTTTGTTGCCAAGCTCGCCCGTCTTGACTGCTGCTGCTGCCACTGCTGCTACTGGTTTGCAATTGCAATTTTCAAGGATAAGGGTAAGCTCGAAACAGATTTATATGGGCGGCCCAGTACGTGCAGAATTTATTAATACTGTCCCAACTATCCTTACGTACAGAGGCCCCCAACAATTACTGACCTGCGCCGGAGTGAGCGAGCTCTTAACAATGACGCCCGACTCGGGTTATATAAGGTGTGCTGTCAGTCATATTGAAGTTCGCACATCAGCAATGAGCTGGGAGCTCACGATGCCGGCGGGCATTTGAATTAGGAGACTTGAAAGCAAAATAGACAACGCGAGACAATCCTCAGTTGTTGTCTTGGGGAGATGCTGGCGCATTGATGAACCGAAATGAAGCGTGCAGCAGTTGGTGGCCTAGAAGTGTCTGCGAATCTAAACAACACTCACGTATTCGCATTAACAAAGTTCGGTGCTTTAAGCGAAGTCGAAATGCAAAGACCAACATAACCAAAAATATTCAGGTCAAAATTGTTAGAACTAGTGCGAGCATTTGTAGAGGCATGCGCCAGGGCTGAACTTTATCTTTATTTGCACAGTTGTATGGCATAGTTAACGAATTCAGCTGTGGCCAGAGTCAGCGGTAAGGTTAACTTGAACCTGGTTATCAGACATGGACACTTGCAGAGGATAAGAGTTATGGGGCCACAAGCCATACGCATAATTGACTGTGCAAGTGAAACTCCAATTATTTAAGCATTTTGCGGATTTGCCATGAATAGGCATTATTAAGTTTAAAGTAAAAGTCCTAAACTGAACTAATATTCAAATGCGTATTCAAATATTATAATGGACTGAGCTTTATTTGTAAATTAACAAGATTTGGGCCATATTAGCTTTTTCATCACGTCTATTTAAAGAGATATAAGAATATAACGATTAATCTTATCAGCAGGAAACAAAATAATTAACCAAAATATCTTGGGTGAATCGCAGCTGAGCATTTACGACATTGACTGTGAAATGTCCTTCACTTACGATATATTAAATTCCTTTAATTGCATTCCTGCCAAGCAGAACTTCAGTTAATTAATTTGCATTTACATACATACATACATACATACATACATGCGCACAGATGTGTGTAAAGACGTGTATGCCAATTGTTGGCATTCGAGCACTTTATCGGCGGCCCAACTGGGAAAAAATCAGATTAAATTGGTTGGCAACTGCAGCAAGAACAAGAGCGTTGCGGGCGCAATTTGCATACATTTGGTTTGTGATTATCGTAGTCCACCACAGATTCAAATGAGCACGTGATGCTGCACACAATGGCACGCCGGGCTACAGAGCTACACTGAAGTGTGCTGAGCAGTGTACACTGCACTATGATGTTCTGCCTGGACATGGGTCAGTTGCAGCATCCTTGTGGTAGATCGACTGATGCGCGCTCATTAATAAACGCAACGTTCTGACAACGAAAACAACAACAGTTTCATAGAACGGCCAAGCGCATGAGCTGATGACGGACATGTGGTTATTTAGCCTGGCAGTGGATGCTCTTGGCAGTTCGTCCCTTTTCCGATTAATGTGGCTTATTAAGGTCTTGCGTACGAGTCCAGCAGTTAAACCGTATCAGGAGTAAAGCGATATTTTCATTATTTTTAAAATAATTATTTTCCTTCTTTTTTTTAATCCGCTGTAATCGAGTAACAAATAAAGCGAAATTGGCATGAAGCTGTCAAACCAATAAACTCATTTTAACGTACATTTTTCTGAAACAAAATTTAATTTATATTTTAAGTGCAATTGGATCAGAATGTTGCACACATTGACATTTTAACTCCTGGCTCTGATTAAATATTTAAATAAACAGAGCAATGTGTTAAGCAATGTTAAGTTGAAAAAATTGAAAATTTAGGACTGCTCATCGACAACTCAACACTCGACAAACAGCTACAAAAGCTTCTCGGTTTATTTATGAGAACAGAAAAAGTGCAACTTTTGTCTGGGTGTATTTTAGCAACGTTTCAGCTATCTCAATTGCTTTACCCCTGGCTCATCAAGCAGGAATCAGTGCAGCTTGGCGTACATGACGTATACGTAGTTGGCTATTCAGCTAACACAAATGAACTCAAATGGCATCTTTGTCGTAGTGGGCGGTAAGAGTTCAGTTGGCCCTGTATGACTTAAGCTCACCCTATCCCCCATGCCCGGCAACTTCTATTGCTTCAGCGAGAAGTTAACTGCAACCAGCATTAGTTTGTTATCAACGCTCGATTGCTGAAGAAAATTGAAAAATATTGTCGCAGCGCTCAGTGCTTTCTCAAAGTGGATCGAGCTCAGCTGCTGCTGCTGCTCCATGTTGATGTCTCCTCATCGCTTGCTGCTACCCCGCCCTGCGCTGCTCGCAATGATGGATTGTACCCGGTGCGTCTTATCCTCACACGCGAGCCATAGCAAAGATGAAAGAAGTTTTGCAACTGGTGCCTACACAGGGATAAGACAATTCTTTGTCTTGTAAGCAGCAGCCGCCACTCCCATTTTTCAACATCTAAACTTTTTGTTTGATTTCAGATGCCTCCAGTTGCAAACTCTTAACCCGCCTCCTTCTTTAAGCTCTCTTATATGGGTCACAGTACATTGTGCCGGCTGCGTGCAGATAAACGCAGCGCCTTGCCCTCGCCCTCAACTGCATTCACTTGGCAACTTTTTTGTATGCTATATAAATCATGTTGATCGAGTGAGCGCCGTCAGCTCTAATATTATGGCGAATGAAACAAAAGCGAAATTTAATGAAATAAGTGAAACGGATATTTAAATTGACAAACTCTTCAACAACTTTAAAGAGTTCAAGAAATTTAATTTGCATTTTTATTTAATTAAACAAGTATAAAATTGCAAATATAAATTAGATATGTAACTCAATTTAAACAGAAAGTATGCGCGTTGAAATGCCAATAGAGTGAAGGAGAGCGGAATACTTACTTAATTAAAAGCACTGAAGTGAAGGAAATATGTGAAGGTAACGAAGGTACAAGGTAGACTAAATCAATATATAGCTTAAAAAATTGTATAAATACTTAAAAAAAAGTGCTCTTTTAAGTAAGTGATGTCCACACAGTTCACTTAAATATTTTGACCAATTATCTACTCCAGTAAGCACGTATGTGGATACACGGCAAGCAGTTGATTAAGTAATTGCATTTCAAAAAATTAAACTGCCATTTATTTCACTCGACGGCCAAGGGAAACATGGAAAAGCAACAAGAAATTCATAACTTGTTGCACCTCCACCCTTTGAACATAATTCATTTGTCAACTAGCCATCGCCATCGCCGCTGCCGTCGTCTCCGCGACTGTGGAAGGGCACAAGCACGGGCACGCTAATATGGTCAATGCCAACTGTTGCCAGTCAGACAGGGGTGGCCATTCAATTGCAGGATACCGGCTGCACGACTCTATAAATGTATCCGTTCCACTCTTGTCGTTTGGCTCCCGTTGCTTCCATAAAAGTCAAGTGCATGTTGGGCTGGCACTGTTCCAAACGGCTGCGCATCGGCAGCGGCAGCGGCAGCGGAAACGGAAACGCGCAAAAAATAGCAATGGCGAAGACGACGCTGCCACAGAAAAATCCCAGCCCCGCCCTACCAGCGACTAAGTGGCAAAACATGAACAAAAACTTTGCTCGTTGTGCGGCCGACAAGTTGAAACTAATGACAATTTTGTTGTAATTAGTTGCGGCTTTTACAGCGCTGCAACACGACGCGCCGCGACGCGACGCTAACAAATAAGTTGTCAGAGAACTTAAGTTTAGTAATTTTCATAGTTTTCGTCGCTGGCATTTGCGGCTAGCAATCTTTTTGCTCTAGTACAAATTTGTCGGAAATGAAATTCATTTGTTTTTCTTGCCCCAAAATTGTTGGAGCTGTGGTTGCAAGACTGCTGCCGTGGGCGTGGACGTGGGCATGGGCTTGGGCACTACTCGGTTACATTCTGCATGTGCCGTCAACTCAAAGGCATGCATCCGAAACCAGCCCTGGGCAGGACTTGCCAGATATTTCATGGCTATGCCCTGCACCTGGCTTTTAATTAATTTTAATTGCATACAGCTGCTCCTGACGTGCAACAAAACACATCTACCAATTTCACTTGATTCCGGTATAAATTTGCAAAAGTAGCCAGTTGGAGTTAGCCTTTTATGCCATTTTTTTGTCGTCACAGGTGTCCTAATTGCTGCTATTTGCATGATATATGGGTTAGGACAAAATGTTTTTGTGAAAAACAACAATATTTTCTCTAATAATATAGATAATTCGGAACATTTGCCAAGAACTCATAATATGAAAATAAGTTAGTTCAGTTAAATACGTGCTTATGAATAACTGAGTATAGATTATTTGTTTATTTTCAATGTCGAGTTCTATTCCGCCTCGGCCACTTAACGAGCTAATATATATTTAAATTCGTATTACATTTTTACACTCTACATTTTTAATTCAATTTATCAAGCTCACTTTTCTTGTTGAGAGCCCTTACCAAACCTCATTTCCAGTGCGCACTTAGCAGTCACATTGTAAGGTTTATTTGTGGGTCTTATCGTTTCTTGGTGGTTGTGGGAAACGATTTTAAAGCGCCTTTTCGCAGCACACACACATTTTTATGTGTCCCAGTGATTCCTTGCTTTATGCGCAATATTTTGCTTCAGTTACTCATACACATGTGCGCACACGTCGAACAAATAGGCGCAACACCCACGCTACTTTAAGAGCTGCGTGTGCCTGAGGCGACAGAAGCCCTATTCAAGGCATTGGTCGGAGTGTGGCGCTGATATATGAAGCTGTTAATATATTATGAATGAAATGAGCCTGCAGCTGAGCTTTAAAGGTGTGCTCTCGGCGCGAATGATGCTCAGCTAAGGATTGGCAGCAAATAAGTGCAACCTCAACTGAATTTAATTGTTCTTTGCTCTCGCGCTCCATTATAATATATGCACAAAATGGACAACCCCAAACATGCTGCAAAAACAGGAGTGCTTACCATTTTAATGAAAATTTGCATTTGACCGCGTGTACCGGACTCTTCGTGCACCCACACATACGTACGGAATATTACATCATTTGCATATCATAAAAATTCATTTTGCTACAATTTTGGTGTTGTTTTTAAATTGAGCAACCGCAAAGTTTTGCATTGCATTCTAAACAGAAAGCAGAGACGTTGGCTTGCCTGGCAGAGGGAATATTTTGTGAAGAGCTCTGATTCGATTCACTGGCCAGTTTGTCTCTCAATCTGCTGTCCATGTCTGCATATAAAGTACGCCCCATTGTACTTGTCATTTCTCTGCACGTCTCTGTTTGTCATGGCCAGCTCAAGTTCCATCTCCAGGCTGGCACGCACATAAAATACATCAATGTGGCTGTAACTCAAGTCCAGACAAGTGGAGTTTGCGGCAACTCAAGGGGCTAAACAAGCCCTCTGAAGTGAGCAGCTTGCAGTTTTGATTTAGTGGCATTTATGACAACTAACCTCGTACATAGTACAAGTTACTTAAGTTCTTCTCATGCCTGAGCTTAAATTTCGTCCGCACTCGCTCTGAACTTTAAGATGATTGAAACAGTTGCAAAACTTAATGATGCTCTTTATTTCTGTTTTCCCTTGTGGCATTTCCTTTAATAGCATTACTGACACAATAGCCCGGGCTGCAGACACAGACACAAGCACTAACGGCAGCAGAGACCGACAATTTGGTGTCATTGTGCGGCCATTAGCCTTATTTTTATGTGGCAGAACGCATGTTGAAATATTGTTTATTTACTCAATTAACACTAATTGCTTGGATCAATACATTTATATTTACCTTGCGCTCAAAGGCAACAACCCGAAGTGCCTAACGACTAACAGGTTGAGCAATCGACGGCCAAGTTTGCTGAACAGACAGCCGTTTTCAGCGCTCACGCTCTCGCTCTCGCTCTCGGTCTCGTTCGCGTTGTCGCTGTCGTTGTTGTCCTCGTCGCAAAGTAAGGCGCAGTAAGTCTCAGCTGCCATTAATAAAGTCATTACCGTCTGTCAATCTCGAGCATTCACTTATCAAATACTTGAAGCTACATCAAATTCAAATAATACAAATTCGAGCGCAATCGCAGCTGCAATATTCACGGCGAGCAATAAATTTTGAGGCTTTATCTTTTACTCTGACAAGCGGATGTTTCATTACGGACTGAGTGCCTGGGCGTCCCGAAAAGCAGGCAACGCTTTTTAAAACTGCTTATTAAACTTGCCAGCGTCACGTACAGTCAGATCGGGCATGAACAGCGAGATAGGGTGCGGCAGGGTAGTGGGCAGCAGGGAGCAGCGAACAGTGAGCTCGTGGTGCGCGTTAGGTTTAAGTGGCTACTTTACAAAATAACGTCGCGTAAAATAAATTTCTTTTATGTACTCGCAAATTGCCAGTCAAAGTTTTCATATAAATAAATAGAAAAGCGCTTCAACGACCACAGAAAATATACAAAATACGAAAAACAAAATACGAAATACAAAAATAAAAAGAAAAACTGAAAAAAAAAAACAAAAACAAGATACAAAATGGCGTTGCGGCTACTTATAACAAGTGTCAATGCCGCTGCACCCACTATAAACATAAAAATGTTCGTGCCACAAAAGGAAAATTTCTTTAAAAAACTTTTCCGAGGCGTGGCAAACGCGTTGGGCGTACTTATTGTTGTCAATGTTTCTATTGTTGTTGTTCTTTTCGAACGTATGTGTCTCTGTGTGTGTGCGGGCGTGAGGCGTGAGGGGAGAGTTGTGCCGGGGAAAGCTTAACGGCAATTGAATGCCAAGTTAAGTGGCAATGTGTGCGAAGGCGTTTTGCTTTTGCAATTTGCAATAACCAAAGCACGACCATAAAAATATAGTTGCCTGCCAGCCGCTCAGACAGAAACAGCCCAGGCCAGAAATGTAAGAGAGAGCAAGAGATGAAATACAATGAGTTTTTGATTACTTTGGAATTTCTTATTTGCCTTTTAGGCAGTCCCAAAAAAAAAAAAAAATCGCTCCTGAAACTGTGCAAATATTGATAAGCGTTTGCTCGGCAGTCGACACCTTTTCAGACACCCACTCTGGCATTCATGCGCACACAGGCGGATACTTTCAGAAGTGACTGCCGCTCTGGTTTTTTATTTGCCTTACATTTTCTCAATATTGGAGCATGCACGCGCTTTCAAGGCATTTCAAATTTGCCGAATTAGCAGAAATTGGCTGCTGCTCACCCTATTCATATTTTTTACATAGATTGTATAAATGTTAGGATTGCTTCATACTTTGGACAGATTTTGGAACTTATTTAATTTTCCTATCCTATATATTGGTAGCATTCGAGGTACATGTTGTCTCAATTAGAAAGTCGTATGTAGCTCTTTCAGGTTTTTCGTATTTCTTCGCTCTGGCCTCCGCTTAGACTGAAGTTGGCTGTCAGCATGTGGCGCTTGCCTAGTGTCAGCGCTGTCGCGGTGAGGTGTTTACGAGCGTAGACAAGGAAGGCGCGCTAAATTGAAGAATATTTTGCGTAATAAATTTGAAACGTGACGCACTCTGAAATACGTTCAAGCCAACTGTGACCCTGGACGAAGCTTATTGATAGAGCAAAAAATATCCAACCATACCTGCCTGCCTGTCTGCCTGCATGTCATGCCTCTCTCCTCCAATATACTCGGTACGCATAGATAACTGTCATCGTGGTGGTGGTCGGGCAGCAGCTACTGACAGCTATGTCACCTGCGCACGTACGCTGAAAACAACAAAAAAAAGAATAAAAAGCTAAAGGTATTTGGAATTTGCTACTTACACAACGCCTCTCGTATTAATATCATAACCTATGCAAAGAATTTATGAATGCTGCATCAATAACTGCTGGTTAAGCCTCGATTTCCATGTATTTGCCACTGACCCAGATCATAAATTAAGCAGACTTAGAAGCGCGTGCGGTTGGCCAAACACAAACACGTGCATCGTTTTGCTGATTGATTAAACCGCGCGAAGATCAGCATCCCAGCATCAACAACGTTTCAGGAATTGTTATTACATCGTTTGCTAGTTTTTCCATTTTGGACACCTCGAAGCGGCTGCACATCTACTGGCTGGTGGGGGATGCTGATGTCAAGTGGACGGACAGCCGGATGAACGGCACACGTGCCAAAGTCACTTTTGATATAACTATATGATGGGAGCACTTAATATGCGCCTCAGTAGGTTGCGTAGGTAGGTATGCTCACCCAAAGCTCCTAGACGTGACGAGTATGGGCAGAGCGCGATATTGTCTGGCTTCGGAATGAATCCTGAGCTCATTGTCATGTACGGCGCATAAACAGCAACTGTGGGCGAGCCATATAGTGAGCAAAAGTAAAAACATCGAAAGAGAATACTCAATACGACAATTTAAGTAACGCAAGCGAGCTTCGCATCAAGTATACGCACCGTGTACTTTCCCCTGCAGCATAACAAGCAACAAAGATATCTACCAAAAACATTAAACAAAGAACTTTCCCAGGAGATAAAGAGACAGAGAGAGAAAGAGAGAGAGACAGAGAGAGAAAGAGAGAGAGACAGAGAGAGAAAGAGAGAGAGAGAGAGAGAGAGAGAGAGGGAGAGAGCACGCTTAAAATCCCTATTACAGTCAACGGACAAACAATGAAAATTCACTGTAGGTGGTCCTTCGTAATTGTGCTGACACAGCGTGAATTCGTTATGTAACTAGAATAATTTTTTCCAAGTAAATAAAGTGCAACAATAATATTTTCGACAAGTGCCGAGACTTACATAGACTAAACAATGTCACCATTACCACATAATTTCGCAATCAATTCATTTAAATAGAAATTTCATTTTATTTGCTGAACTTTAACTGCGAATGACAACAATCGTCAGTTTCTAGGTATTGAAAAAACATTTACTAACTTTATAAATGGGATGTAATTAAACTAATTTGAAATTGTATAAAAACTATTTTCATTAATGATGACCGCATAAATATTAGTTATATCATACATAATGATTTCAAAATAAAGATTCATATATTTGAATTCAATCACAAGTTGCTGGATAGTTCAATAGATGAATACTTTGAACTCTTCTCGTTCTATATAGCTATTCTCCGAGAACTGTTTTACTTTTAAAGCGCTAAAGTGCGGTCGGTCGGCCTGTAGCTTTTCCAATACATCGAATTCATTAGAAATGCAAATCAGCAATGACCCCAGTTTCAAGTTCAATCTGGTCATAAAATTCATAACGGGTGTGCGCGCCTCGAAAAGGCCAACAAACCAGGTGATAGTTGGAGCCAAAAGTTGTCTAGTTTGCTAACCCGTTTTTCACTTTGAGGCCAACGGCCAAATGCAGCAACCTTACCCGTAGCTCTGTTGGGGGATTAGTTATGCGATGTTGTTTCATTTTTATCGTTACTGCTCTCGCTCTATAAAGATCTCTCATGAAGCATAGGCACTGCGCTCCCAATTTATGGCACTGTACTCGCGTGCATGTGTGTGTCTGTGTGTGCGTGAGTGGAAGCTTTATTTTCTAATTACAGAACATTTGCACAACTTTGTGTGCGGGTGTGTAAGTGTGTAATTAATGTTTTGTATGCTTATATTAAAAGCCGTCGTATTCGCTGCTTAATAAATTAAACGACAATTTGCACATGCAGAAGTCGCTGGTTTCCTGTCAATGTAGTTGTTGTCATTACACAGTTGTTGTTGTTGTTGGTTTTGGCACTGGCACTGGCTCTGCTGTTTAGCTACAATCCTTACGCGCAAATGACTTTGAAAGGGCCGCCGCTTCGTAAATAGCACAACGAGGACATTATGCGTGGGCGATATGTGTAGGCATGTTCGCAATTAAAATAAAAAGCAGCCCACATGTGTCAGCTAAATGCATGACATGGACTCTGTCCCATATGCCAAGATCTTCTTATTCGCGATTATGGCTAAGACTGCGTCCTCAAGCTGGCAACAAAAATAAGTTATTGCCTACTTGTGGGCGCTGGGACACACGCAATGAGCTACGAATTTATGAGCGACCATTTTGTGCTTTCTTACTTGAGGTGCTACAGTTGGCTATTAGTCAGTTTACAGGATATGTCTGAGTCGTATATGTAATAAGCTTAACGTTTCTCTCTCAATTGTTTGTGGTAATTTTATGCCTGATTTATTGCAATAAAATATTTGTTAGCACTTACCTTAGTCTCATTTTTTATGCTCATCTATTGGATAAATCATTTTACGCTTATTTGCCCAACAATCAGCTGGTGTTGTCGTCGATACGTGATTGTTTACACAAAATGCTTTGAGCGTTATGGCAAATTGACAAATAAATTGGCCAGAGATACATAAATTGCCAATAATTTGATTTGATATTTTTTTCCTAACAGGTGACGAGTTATTAAAATTTTATATTTTATGATCTTACTTCTCGTTTTGGGTTTTTTTGTGGCTTGCAATAATTGCCATAATTTATTTGCATGCTAAGTTTGACAAATTTGCATTTGTTTAAGTCCACTTTGATGTTGTTTAATACTTTGGTTTTTTGGCATGCGGAAACATTCTCGAAAGAAGTCCTTAACTGGCGGCAGCTCAAACATTTATGCTAATTCGAAGAAAGAACTAAACAAACTCGTTAAGCTGGCAGCCACTAATGACAGCCGATTTGCAATTTTTTCAGATAAACTTAGGAATTTAGAGACGCAACTAATGCTCCAATTTATAGCGAGGTGGTAATTAAAATGCTCACTAATATCCAACCGCTAACGAAGGCTTCGCTTGCCGCTGCTGAAAATAGCATGCAATAAATGGTAAACAAATAATCTCATACATTTTTCATTCATTATTATTCGCTGCAGGCTATGCTCCCTCGATTGAAGGCTTGATAAGTGTTTGGATAAAATAGATCGATTAGCCCGTCTGGCCTGTGGGACATTAATAAAATACGCTTCTGTCAGCTCGATCCCGGACTAGGCCACATTTTATTCATTTATGGATGCTGCGAAGTTGTCCGACGGCTATTCTCAACTGTTGTTTTTTTGTGTGCGGCGCCCTCTGCAGCTTTTTATATTTATGCTTTTCTCTTTTTTCAGTTTTTGTGTTTTAGTTTTTATGTTGGTGCTGCGTGCATCTTTTATGAGCGTGTGGCGCCCGAGACCTTGAAATTGTAGCTGGTTTATTTTAATATGTTTACATTTGTCTAGTTTGCATATGACATTGCCACCAGCGCTAGGCGGTGGCAGCATCAGCAGCCAAAATGCCGAGCATGCCATCGGAGAGCAGCGCAGCAGCAGAGCAGCTGGCTGCACGGTTTAGTGGTCGGGGTGGAGCCATAAACAAAACAAAGACAAATTATTTTTGGGCCTAGTCTGTGGCTACGACTCTAAGGCCTGATTGACAACTTTTTCAGTGTTAGCGAAGTCATGAATGGAAAGAGAAACTGATGAGAGTCACAATACAATTTACACAGACCATTAATAGTAGTTAGGGCTATCGACCACACCATTTCGCTACATGTGAAAGATGCTGATATATGATTGCTAGAGAGTCAAATCCGCGATTAGTCATAGCTAAACTTATCCATGATATGCATCTTTGAGGCGCCGCTGATTTGCAAATCTATTCAGTTATCTTAGTTATGGATCTTTCGAATCTGAATGCTGAAAACATCTTATTATGCAAATGGATTCAATCTCAAATATGTTGTTGGCATTTATTTATCTATAGCAGGGCTCAAAGAGTCAAAAACAATAATTTTTATGATATCAATAAAGCATGATGAAAACGTGATAATCGCTGATCAGATTAAATGGTCGTCGCCTGGCGCCAGCTGATTACCGTCGCATAGCTTCAGGTGCCGAACAGTAAAAACCTCAAGGTCGCAACGCTTGTTAGCTTTATGGCTTATATTTTGGCCAACTGCCTATAAGCCAAGCAGCAAACAGCAGACAACAAACAACATTGGTGGCTAAACGGATACGCAAAAAACTCAACGATTCGAATATTTATTTCTGTTTGTTGTAGTGCTATGTCTGTTTTATGGATGCTGGGGCCATTGTTTTATTTTCCACACACATTCCTTTGAATGTAATTCGATAGATTTTAGGGGTCCCTCGCCAAATATTACTGCAAAGATTCAAATTCATATCAAAACCAGCCACCATAAACGATTGGGAATTTCCAAACTAGAAATCTTCGCACCGGACTATCTTAAATATATATACTTATCCGAAGGGGAATTTTAAATATCACCTCGAACTTGTTTTGATGCGCCGCCAATCCAAGCTGGGTATCAACATCGATCGGCACCATTCCACATTTTTTTGCATACAAATATCTATGAAGAAAATAATTTCTTTTATTAAAGCCATAATGAAACACACAAAATTACCCAAACTCGTTTTGTTAATGGCAACGCCAATACGGCGTTGAGCTGTTGAGCCTGGCTATAGTCGACCCCAGTTGGCTTACCAATGCGACTTACTCTTGACCAAGGGCTGTACCTCATTTGCATAGTGCAGACTGCGATATTGGCAAGAATAGGCCTGTTAGAGCTGCGTGCGCTGCGACGTTGGCATTGCTGGCATTGTTTTTATCGCTTTGACTCGTATTTCAATCAATAGACAAAAGCAGCAAAAGAAGTTCATGCTAAATGCTTCGAGCATCGAGAGGGACAGCAGATACTGCTGTATCAACTACAATAACAACAACTACTCGGCATCTGCTACAACAGCAGCAGCTGAACAGCAGCAGCGACCATCGCGGCTCGGTCTCTGCATGAACTTGAGCGCAGTCGAGTGACACAGATTGGATGTTTTCGTATAAATAGTAGACGCAATGTGCTCCAAACGTCAGATACAACCAAACAGTTAAAGTCAAAGAACTTCAGTAAAATTCAAGATGCGTGTCTTCATTGTAAGTGTCCAGGAGCAACCTGCGGATCACATTTAGGATTATCTCAATCATATTTTCCGCTTGCAGGTTATGTGCATTGTGGCAGTTGCCTACGCTGACAAGCTGGGCTACAACTACCAGCCAGTGGGACACTCCGACTCTGGCTTGTCCTTCGGCCCAGGTGGTGGCAGCATTGGCGGTGGCAGCATTGGCGGCGGCAGCATTGGCGGTGGCAGCATTGGCGGTGGCAGCATTGGCGGTGGCAGCATTGGCGGTGGCAGCATTGGCGGTGGCAGCATTGGTGGTGGCAGCATTGGCGGCGGCAGCATTGGCGGTGGCAACCTCGGTGGTCTCTCCGGAGGCAACCTCGGTGGTCTGTCCGGTGGCAATCTCGGTGGACTCTCCGGAGGCAACCTCGGTGGTCTTGATGCTCCAGTCTCTTACAATGCCCCTGCCCCAGCTGCTGAGTTGGAGAAGGAGTTCTTCACCTTCACTGCCAACGAACAGGACTTCGATGAGCCACAGGCTTTGGAGAAGGTTTCCAGCTCTCTGAACAAAGCTCTGCGTGTTGTCTTCATCAAGGGACCCGAGAACCGTGGTCTGGAGAACGCTGCTCTGGCTCTGGCTAAGCAGGCCGCCCAGCAGGAGACCGCCATCTATGTCCTGAACAAGCAGGCCGACATCAGCGATCTGGCCAACAAACTGAATGCCATCCGCAGCAACAACAACAACAAGCCCGAGGTTCACTTCGTCAAGTACCGCACTCCTGAGGATGCTGCCAACGCACAGCGTGCCATTCAAGGACAATACGATCAGTTGGGCGGATCTAGCCAGGCTCACAATGGAGGTGTTGCTCCCGTTCTCAACTTCGCTTCCCAGGGTCCAGTGCGTCAGGTTAACGCCAAGTCGCCCGAAAATGCCTACTTGCCCACCTCGATCTTCCGTCGTGTCTAAATTTACACTTATATTTAGATCATATGAACGATAATGACAGCGATCTTTGACTGATTTTTAAACATAGTTTTTGTTGAATAATGCTTAAATAAATTCCCTCTCCTACATTTTACTTCAAACGTACACGTGTTATCATAACCAGCAATTAACATTTCCGGACTTCAGCAGATAATTGATTCTCCTAAATACTTTCAAAATTGTTTCATTTGGTTTTTGCAGCCTTTGAAAAATTGAGGTGATGAATCAAAGTTCAAAAGAGAAATTTTCAATTTTGTTTTGAAGCGTATTCCAAAATGTAGATCAGCCCCGACAAACTACCATATTGCCATAACAACCTCGCTGATATTAACAAGCTGTATGTGTGTCTTTGACAAAATCTATTATAAGTTATGTACTTTTTGCTCAGTTCCACATCTACGTTAGTGTTTTTCCATACTATTATTCATTTGATTTCTTAATCAAGAGGTATATATAGAGAAATAACATTTTAGAACGGAGGTTTTTCATAATTTTAAAAAGTGAAAAGTGATAATACGATCTTTGAAACTCGTAGCCTAAATACTACATAAGAAAACCTGCATATTTACTCTACTTATTATATTAGTTTTGTGTAATGTACGTTTTACTGGACGTCCGTCTATCGGAATGAACGGAAACCATTTAGACGTTATTGCAGCTAGAGACTAGATGAAATGTGGAATGTATACTCTCGTTGACAACCGAAGATCAAAAAGAAATGGCGGATACATATACGCTTACTGCGGCACTGGGAACAAATCGGAACAAAACTATCTTCTGTAGCTTCAGTTCAAAACTCAAAATTCAACGAATAAATTAGTCCTTCCGCCCTCTATTGATAATATATTCGACTGCAGCATTCATACATGTTTTTCATAGACGAAAGGAAAACTAATGCCTTTAATGATATATACTTATATTGGGGTATTTGACAGATATATAGTCATATATAGTCATTGTGTAATCCATTTGATGGGCATAACAAATAAATTGAGTTTTAGGGTGATATCTCTGCAAAACTAATTAACGAAATAGATATATAGTACCTAAATCATATATTATTTAGTAAATACGATATGCAATGGATACAAATACGGTGTAAGTAATATTGACCATCAAAAAATAATATAATTTTGTTTAAAGTAAAAAGTTAGCAGAGTCTAATATTTTTATTTAACAAATCGATCAGTATTCAACAATTCCTAATTATTTTCAAATTTTTACTAAGTTTTCTATTTATGGCGCAGACGGTTCAGAATTGATGAGGGCAAGTAGTTGCTATCGGGCTCCTGGATCCGGCCTTCACGGGCGGGCAAAGAAGAGCGGGATGCAAAGTTGAGGGAATTCGCGACACCACCGTTGATATTTTGACTAGTGCCTCCTAGCGAGTCATATTGACTCTGAATAGCTTTTTGGGCATTGACCGCGTCTTCGGGCGTGCGGTACTTGACGAAGTGAACTTCGGGCTTGGAATTGGCATTCTGGCGCACCGCATTGAACTTGTTTGCCAAATCGTTGAGGTCGGGTTGCCTGTGGAGCAGATAGATAGCAGTCTGCTGCTCGGCAGCCTGTTTGGCCAGAGCCAAAACAGCCTTCTCGTAGCCACGATTCTCTGGGGCCTTGATGAAGATTACACGCACGCTCTTCTTAACGGCCGCAGCAATCTTCCGCGCTGCATCGGGATCTTCAAAATCTGCCTCATTGGCACGGAACGAAAAGAATTCCTTATGGATGCCGGCCTGTGGTGCCGCATTGTAGCTCACAGGGCCACCCAGACCTGATCCAAGGCCGGATCCAAGACCAGATCCTAGACCAGTACTGTCAATGGCATCTGAAACAACGGCCGTGCTGCCGGGCCTGTAGTTATAGCCTAAGCGAGCGGCGCTAACTGCTGCCGCTAAACACAATACAATCAAAGCGCGCATCTTGCCGTTCTCTACTGTTCTGCTAGAATGCTGGCCGTGTCTATATTAGCATAGCTTTTATACCGCCAACGCTACCAGTTGCTATATTTAGCCCGGTTGATTTGACTGAATTAAGCCGTCTCGCTCTCTTGTGCCATTTATCGATGCGTCCGTTCGCCGTTCGCTAGCGGAAGACCCCGACTCCGATCCGAGTCAGACGACGACTACAACCACAACTATGACCACGACCACGACTAAGATTCGTGAGTAGTGATTGGCCAGCGGGGTTTTGGAATGCTGTTAATCTGTTAACATAATTTCGCTCTTAACACATTTAACACATTGTTTTGAGCAGCATCAATCGTGCCGCCGATGCCGACGCTGTCGCGTCTGTTTCCGATTGGCGATTGGCTGATCGTGATTCACCCATAATTGGGCTATAATTTATGCAGAAAATTCAGCTAACTTCAAATGACAGACTTTTTCGTTATATTTCGGATATACAGAATCGCATATTAATATAACGATGTTAACAAAAAAGTGATCGTCAGCACAATAAAATTAATGATTGGATTTGTTTTTTTGCTTTTATAGCATACAGGTTTTTTGTCAAACGTAAATCTTGAGAGTTCCTCATATTTGTGGTTAGGTTTTGTTTATTCGTGCGCGACTCTTAAGATTCCTTTCTAATTGTGCTTGACACACAGCAAGGTGACAAAAAATCAGGCCAGCTAACGGTTTATGACTACCAGGCGACCTCCAGTAATATAATACTTTTTGCATTATTATGTATTATTATTATTATGTTCTGTTCTAGTTGCTCTGAGCTCTTCTCTGTTAAGTTAGATAGGCTCTACATAATTAATCCATGTTTCATTTCAAACTAGTTCAAACTTTAGAAAAGAGTTATGCAAGCTCTACATATTCAATTTTCTAAATTAAACTATTTAAAAAATAATATACTGTGTTTACATGGAAAGTAATTTAAGCAATAAATTATTCCATTTAAAAATTGATTCGTTTTTAAATGAAGTCATTTGCACAGATTAGTCATTTAAAGTTTCGTTATAAAATTATTTCATATTTATTTTTGAAATTATGCATTAGTCAACAATTGGCGATAATAAAGTTCACAACATTCGTCAGTAAGGAATTAATCTAAACATTAATTTAACGACGCAGACGACGGAAGATTGATGTGGGCAGATACGAGTTGTCGGGGCTCTGGGCAGTAACCTGACGCACTGGTCCTTGGGATGCGAAGTTCAAGGCTTGGGCAACACCACCATCATGAGCCTTGGAGGTACCACCGAGCTGGTCGTATTGTCCTTGGATGGCGCGTTGTGCGTTGGCAGCATCCTCAGGAGTGCGGTACTTGACGAAGTGAACCTCGGGCTTGTTGTTGGTGTTGCTGCGGATGGCATTCAGTTTGTTGGCCAGATCACCGATGTCAGCCTGCTTGTTCAGGACATAGATGGCGGTCTCCTGCTGGGCGGCCTGCTTAGCCAGAGCCAGAGCAGCGTTCTCCAGACCACGGTTCTCGGGTCCCTTGATGAAGACAACACGCAGAGCTTTGTTCAGAGAGCTAGAAACCTTCTCTAAAGCTTGTGGCTCATCGAAGTCCTGTTCGTTGGCAGTGAAGGTGAAGAACTCCTTCTCCAATTCAGCGGCTGGGGCAGGGGCATTGTAAGAGACTGGAGCGTCAAGAGAGCCGGTGGGCAGACCACCGAGATTGCCTCCGGAGAGTCCACCGAGATTGCCACCGGACAGACCACCGAGGCCGCCAAGACCGGAAACACCCAGACTACCAATGTTGCCAGCACCAATACCAGAGTCTAGACCACCGAGGTTGCCACCGCCAAGTCCACCCAGAGAGCCACTGGTCAGACCACCGCCAAGTCCACCCAGAGAGCCACCGCCGCTGATGCTTCCAATATTTGCACTTCCGCTGCCAGGGGCGAAGGAGAGTCCCGAGGTTGAGTGTCCTACGGGCTGATAGTTGTATCCCAGCTTATCGGCGCAGGCAACGGCCACCAAGCACATAACCTTAAGTTATTTAAAGAAGAAAGCTGAGTGATAATCCTTCAATGTGTAGTTGCGGATCCTTTGTACTTACAATAAAAGCGCGCATCTTGATGTCAAATATGAATTTCTTGGTTCTTCTACTTCGAGGTACGGGTTGCTTCTGTCTTCTGCTTGGAGCAGTCTTTATTATTTATACAAATCCATCTTCGAGGCTGATATACACAAAACTGCCGCCTTGGTGTAGCTTGCATAGAAATCGCTTTGATGCCACTGTGTTTTGCCGCCTACAAAGCTTTTTAGCTCTACAGTTTTATGGTCGATTTGGAATTTTTGTTGCGTTTCAATGGGCAACGGCTGCGACTGCGACTGCGGCTGATTGTTTTAGGTTATTCAAATTTTCGAGTTTTTTATTCAATAATTTTTACAAGAATTAATATAAAATTATAAAATTAATATGTGGCGAGCACATTGAACAAACTTCATATGCATATTGATGCTATAAAGATGGGTCATAATTATCTATTATAAATATTAAATAAATGTTTTTCCTAAATATTTCGGCAAGGCTACAATCTTGTTTTATGTAGGACATCTATTTAAGAGACATTCATACGAATGTCGATAAACCAAATTTGATGATATTGATTTATAGTTATGGCGTCAAGTCATACTTTGGGAGTATACTTAACGATGATACTAAGAAGTCTAAACTTTCAAAAATAGTATCGAGAGCTTAGAACTATATTTTCAGATGGCATCACCATATTAGATTTTAATTATAACTATAGTTTGTTTCTGTGTGCACATTGTGCAAATTGTCCTTGATAATTGAATATATGTTCACGAAAATTACTATTATTTTGTATAGTAAACAGTTCAAAATTAAAGATAACAAGTAAGAAAACTCTAGTCGAGACCGCTCGACTAAGAGATCCCCTGAACCCTGCGAAGAACCGCTATTCCAAGCTTTCTTTGCTTCTTTTATATACACATGCATATGTACGTTCATTGCAAGCAAAACATACACACACATACACAGGCGAACGCACACACAAACGCCAGTCGGTGCGTCAGCTGTTCTTTGGCTGCTTTGCATGGCAATGTTATGGGAAATTAAATGTTTAATAACTATTTTTCTAGAGTAACGATTTTGGTCAAACTTGTTGTGCGTGACCATGTCATCCATATGTATGTATGTGTCAAAGCACAAGTCTCTAGTATTTGATATACGGGAGTTACAAATTTGAGGCGAAGGGGGCGTGACACCCAAAATATGAATACTATGAAAACTCTATCTATAAAGATTAATTAAATAGAATTTTATAACTAAATGAAGATATCGGTTTTTAATCGATAACATTAAAATTAAGACAGTTATCGATTTTTTTTAACAAACTCGATCTTTTCGTGCTATACAGGAACCTACATAAAAAATTTCAAGTCTCTAGCTCTTATAGGTTCTGAGAACGACGCGTTCATACATACGGACAGACGGACGGACAGACGGACGGGCAGACGGACAGGGCTAAATCGACTCGACTACTCTCCCTGATCAAGAATATATATACTTTATGGGGTCTGCCACGCCTCCTTCTCCCTGTTACATAAATTTCAACTAAGACATTATACCCCGATTTCCCATTTTCAATGGGTTCAGGGTATAAAAATTATTGTACATAAAAACGTACGCCTTTAAGGATATTATTAATATTTTTGTATTCAATTTGTTTCATAATTCATCAATAAAGTTTCTGTCATACCCATGGGCGAAGGACTTCAACATCAATGCATTGTGACTTTTTCTCGAGAACTGTAAGGAGCATATGATGATGGTCATATACAGAAGTACAAAGCTATGTAACATTCTACCTCTGTACACTTCAAAGAACAGAAAGAAACCAGCGAAAGCAATCGACTTTGTGGATAAATATAAATGGTGAGATCTTGTATACGAAAGTGAAGCACTTTAACTGAACGAAAAACATCTAACAGATCATTAAGAAGAAAAATAAGCTGATTTGATTTAAGTCATATACCAATTTCAAATTATTTATATGTTGGGTATGGGCTCATGTTTTCAATATATGTATCATACCGATATTCCATTTCGATATATATTTATATATATATATATATATACAGAAGCTTTTCAATAATAATTATTAGATCAAGCAAAATATGTAAAATTGAAAAAGTTTTTTATTCGTTTATATGTAATCAACAGTTAATAGAATTATTCAACAAGCAGTCACTAGAGCTAAAGAAGCTTTAGTTGTACAGTCTGACCTATTACAAGCGACGGAAGACCGATGTGGGCAGATAGGAGTTGTCGGGGCTCTGGGCAGTAGCCTGGCGGGCTGGTCCTTGGGATGCGAAGTTCAAGGCGGGGGCTACACCACCATCATGAGACTGAGAAGAACCTCCCAGCTGATCATATTGACCTTGGATGGCGCGCTGTGCGTTGGCAGCATCCTCAGGAGTGCGGTACTTGACGAAGTGCACCTCGGGCTTGTTGTTGGTGTTGCTGCGGATGGCATTCAGTTTGTTGGCCAGATCGCTGATGTCGGCCTGCTTGTTCAGGACATAGATGGCGGTCTCCTGCTGGGCGGCCTGCTTAGCCAGAGCCAGAGCAGCGTTCTCCAGACCACGGTTCTCGGGTCCCTTGATGAAGACAACACGCAGACCCTTGTTCAGAGAGCTGGAAACCTTCTCCAAAGCTTGTGGCTCATCGAAGTCCTGTTCGTTGGCAGTGAAGGTGAAGAACTCCTTCTCCAATTCAGCGGCTGGGGCAGGGGCATTGTAAGAGACTGGAGCATCTAGATTGCCACCAGACAAGCCACCGAGATTGCCTCCGGAGAGTCCACCAAGGTTTCCACCGGAGAGTCCGCCGAGGTTGCCACCGGACAGACCACCGAGATTGCCTCCGGAGAGTCCGCCGAGGTTGCCACCGGACAGACCACCGAGGTTTCCACCTGAGAGTCCGCCGAGGTTGCCACCGGACAGACCACCGAGGTTGCCACCAGAGAGGCCACCGGATAGACCACCAACGTTACCGCCAGATAGACCGCCGAGGCTTCCAAGATTGGAATCCAAGTCACTTGATCCTCCATTTAATCCACTGAGTCCTCCAATGGAACCGCTTTCATAGCCACTGCCGAGCGCTGACCCACTTCCGCTGCCAGGATTGAATGATAGTCCTGAGCCGGAGTGTCCAACAGGCTGATAGTTGTATCCTAGCTTATCGGCGCAGGCAACTGCAATCAGGCACATTACCTAATTTCGTGATGGGGAGAATTAGTCCGTTAATATATCCTTTGCATTCAATAGCGGAAACTTACGACGAAGGCACGCATCTTGGATTCTGCTGATTAGATTCTTTTGCTTTGAGGCTTGCTTGGTTTCTGTCCGATACCCCGATAGCGTCTAATATTTATACAAACCTATCTTCGAGGCTGTCAGCATGGCTTCTCGTTAAACACAATGCGGCGACGTCGCAAAATGTTTTTCCGCATAAAAATAAGCTGCGTTCGTCTTTTGTCTCGGCGCCTGGTGCGACAAATTCAGCTTTGCATAAATGTTAGTATAAGAAAAGTGATAAAAATCAAAATCGTAAGCATAAAAATGCAATAATTTTGCACACAGGGGCAAATATGGATATTAAGAAGAGACAAAAACAAAATGTTTGTAATTTTGGGTTTAATTCATTTGGTCGATTTTATTAAGTGTTCGTCTATATTATGCAGGAAACAAAAACAATAACCAGTCCAGCGTCATCGGCGAAGTGAGCTTAAAACTCGGCTCTTTTAGCGCAGGCGAAGACGGCGAAGGATGTTGGCTGGTAAGTAGGAACCGCTAGGTGCGCTTTGAGAACCATGATTGCCGTACGATTGTGCGACTGGGCCACGGGATGCGAAGTTGATGGCTGGAGCGATTCCGCCGTTGATATTCTGGCTAGTGCCACCCAGAGAGTCGTACTGTGATTGAATGGCGCGCTGTGCGTTGGCAGCATCCTCAGGGGTGCGGTACTTGACGAAGTGGACCTCGGGTCTGGCGTTAGCGTTCTGGCGAACAGCGTTGAATTTGTTGGCCAGATCACCGATGTCGGTCTGCTTGTTGAGGACATAGATGGCAGTCTGTTGCTCAGCAGCCTGTTTGGCTAGAGCCAGAGCAGCGTTCTCCAGACCACGGTTCTCGGGGCCCTTGATGAAGACCACACGCAGACCCCTGTTGACGCTGTTTGCGATTCTCTCGCTGGCTGCAGGGTCGTTGAAATCATCCTCATTGGCCTCAAATGAGTAGAATTCCTTGTTGAGACCACCGGATGGAGCGTAGGATGAGGATTGTCTGCTCTCGTCGCCACCGTAGTCGGGTCCTCCATATTGAACACTTGGGATGCTGTTGCTGGCAGAGCCAGTGTCAAGTCCTTGTCCATAATTGTACTGGGCGCATGCGGCGCCAAACAAGCAGAGCACGACGAGGAAACGCATTGTGAATTGGAGAGATGTGTGTGTTAAACAGCTAATGGTTAAGACTGAATCCTGATACCTCGCGACGGGCCTTTTATACACCGCCGTCGAACTGGGATCGCGCTTAGAACAAAAGATGGATTCTTTACGGGCACATAATTCAACGAGTCTTGTATGCAAAGTAGTGCGCTTATGAAGTGATTATGCAAAACTATCTAACTAGACAAGCTCTTCAACTTTCCGAGTTAGGGAACACGGGATGGAGGGACCGGTTATTAATGCCAGTTCTCGCCACTCAATGTTGGTATTTGGATTCAACAGAGAAATTGTTTAAGAACTATCGAACTTGTTCTTGAAACTATAAACGTATCCAATTAGCGCACAGATATCGTAACGGGCAAATTTTATTCTGTCCATTTCAGTATCCGCATTCACACCAAAATACGTACAATAATTAATACATTCGAGAAAGGTAGAACATTGCTGAGACCTTTTGATTTGGCCGCTTACGATAAGTTATGCGTGACGAAACATCATTCTATTTTTGTTTTTATCATTTTGCCGGAAGAAATATTTAAGTTGTGAGTTGATCTAGAGCCGTTGGCTGGATAATGTATCGGTTATTGCCCTAGCTCAATACTTGTTTAAGTATCGACGTCAGATTAAAACTCGTTACTCTTAGAGATGCTCTTCGGCCGCGCTCTTCTCAGTCTCGCGGCATCTTTTAACAGCCAACACATTTATTATTTGCCTAATACAATTATTTATAACTTATTTGTTAAATAATTGTGGGAATACTTTCTCAACTGTTTGATTAAGACATTGGAAGTGAACAACAGCAGTTCGGCAGCGAATCCATCTGTCTGCCTGGAGGGACGTGGAATTGTTTCAGAACACCGACATATAAATAAATACTCATATTTGCTAACACATTGTTATTTTTAATATACATAGATATTTTTAACTTAAAAAAAAAATAAGAAAAGCTTCAAGCAATTAATAAATTTGATTTACCTTTGACTCAAAACAGATTTATATTCAGTAACTTGTCTATCAAGTAATAAATGTTTCGACATATGGTAAATAACAATATATATTTATTTGAGTTTAACAACAAAATGGGTCAACAAGTTTATGTATAAGTTAGAAACGAAGACGACGGAGAATGTTGGCAGGCAGGTAGGTAGCTCGGGGCGCGGTAGCTTCAGGGGCGTTTTCGCGAATAGAGGCTGGGACTTGAGAAGCAAAGTTAAGAGCTGGGGCAACGCCGCCATCCTGATGAGTAGATGCTCCACCCAGCTGATCATATTGTCCTTGAATGGCTCTTTGAGCATTGGCAGCATCCTCAGGAGTGCGGTACTTGACGAAGTGCACCTCGGGCTTGTTGTTGGTGTTGCTGCGGATGGCATTCAGTTTGTTGGCCAGATCGCTGATGTCGGCCTGCTTGTTCAGGACATAGATGGCGGTCTCCTGCTGGGCGGCCTGCTTAGCCAGAGCCAGAGCAGCGTTCTCCAGACCACGGTTCTCGGGTCCCTTGATGAATACAACACGCAGGCCCTTGTTTAGAGAGCTGGAAGCCTTCTCCAAAGCTTGTGGCTCATCGAAGTCCTGTTCGTTGGCAGCGAAGGTGAAGAACTCCTTCTCCAATTCAGCAGCTGGGGCAGGGGCATTCACAGGTCCTCCAGATGGATCACTTATGCTTCCAAGTCTACTTAGGTTATCAGAACTTGAGCCATCAAGTTCGCCAGGAGCATTACCAATTTCACCCAGAGAGCCTCTTAAGGTGCTTGCTGCACCGCTCAATCCACCAAGAGCAGCTTCATCTACACTACCGGGGGCAAAGGATAGTCCTGAGCTGGAGTGCCTTACTGGCTGGTAGTTGTAGCCGAGCTTATCGGCGCAGGCAACGGACAGCAGGCAGAAGACGACAAATGTACGCATTTTGGTAGTGATTCTATAGAACGATGTTTTGTTTCTGACTTTGCCAATCACTGTATTTACTTTTATAACTGCAGATCGTTGGTAATAGAATTGGTACACCCACTCGAGCCACATAGAGTAGCTGCATTTTAAGCTGCAAAGCATTTCGAAGAAGAAATGCTTAAGCATAATTTAATAACCATCGTGCCATTGTTAATAATTTGAGTTATTGCAAGTGCTGCACGTTTGCATTGAGATGAAGGGTCTTTGTCGCAGTCGATATGTAAATGAGGAAAGAGGAGTGAAGAGTTGGGTTTGATTGCCAAATGAGCGGCGCCAAGTAATTTATTAAATATCCAATTATCAAATTATCTTCTTTGTCGATGACATCGCGCTGCAGTTCGATCAGCTAATTTGATAGTCAATCGCTGAAAAAAATTTAACTTTTATTTTTAGCGATGACGTCGTTGGCACTTCCGGCGCCATTCAATAGTCACATCTATTGCCGGCTGCGAAGGTCACCTCCACCCGCAAATATTAGCATAAAGCAGCAGATAAAGCCATAGCGACTCCGCTTCGAAGCCTCGCAAAAAGCCAATAATAATTTCGCGGATCGTTAAAATATGTTTTTGAATAACGCGACTGGGCACGCCTCATTTGCATACTTTGGCTGATTTTGGGTAACACTTCAAATCCCGTATTTATTGCATCTAAGCTGGCGAATAGACAAGTGTATTGCACCGATTTTAGTTTACGATCCATTAACTAGTCCGCCAACAACCTGCTCATTAAAGCAAGATACACTCTGATTATGAAGATAAGCAGAAACATTTCGTGAAGGTTTTTCAAAAGCAGAAACGGCAAAGATGAATAATGGAATTATAGTTAAATGCAGAATATTGAATTTAATATAAATGCCGAAGCTGATGCCGATGCCTGTGCCGGTGCCGGTGCCGGAGACGGCATGGTAATCAAGATATTCACCTCCGACCAGGTTGGTAACCATAAACTCTAAGAGAGGCTGCCCAATCAAGCGATTCTATTGCATATTTAGTACCCGGCAGTCAAACAGAACTCTTGCATAATATTACCTTTTTATTCAGTCGCTTTGCATAACCGTAAATGCTCCACATAGACGCGAACATAAAAACCATCACGCCATCGGCGAAGGCATCATATTCTACAGCCAACTCGAACTGTCTAAACATGCGACATCTTTCCGTAGTTCTCTGTTTCTGTATCGTGGCTTTAGCTGCAGCCGACAAGCTTGGCTATAATTACCAGCCCGTGGCTCATTCTGGTTCTGGTCTTTCATTTGCGCCAGGTGGCGCCGCCAGCAATGTGTCGCCCACATACTCAGCAGGACCAGGCTCAGCTGTTGATTCTGATGACGCAGGCTTAGCCCAGCCTTCACGAGTGGAGTCCAATTACCAGCCAAGTGGGCCTGCTGCTGAGCCATCAGTAGATGCTCCAAACTATGCTGCACCACAGCCCGATCTGCAGAAAGAATTTTTCACCTATACGGCGAATGAGGAGGACTTCGATGATCCAGCTGCATCTGAAAGGGTGTCCGAGTCGTTGAACAAGGCTCTGCGTGTTGTCTTTGTCAAAGGACCCGAAAACAATGGCCTGGAACAGGCCGCCTTGGCTCTGGCTAAGCAAGCCGCCCAGCAGGACACCGCCATCTATGTCCTGAACAATCAGGCCGACATCGGTGATCTGGCCAACAAACTGAATGCCATCCGCAGCAACACCAACAACAAGCCCGAGGTGCACTTCGTCAAGTACCGCACTCCTGAGGATGCTGCCAACGCTCAAAAAGCCATTCAAGGACAATATGACCAGCTGGGTGGAGCATCTACCCATCAGGACGGCGGTGCTGCACCCGTTCTCAACTTTGCATCCAGTGAGCCAGCGCCTGTTGCTACTCCAGCGGCCTCTGCGCCAGCCCCACAAATAGCTGACTCTGCAGCCACTGACGCTATTTCCTCATACATTCCCCCTGTCACTCCAGGCAGCACTTATTTGCCCGCAAACATTTTGCGCCGCTTGCGATTCTGAATCTTAGGTTTTGATATGATTTTGTTGTTGCAACCGTAAACCTTTGTTATTGTTGACTTATTGTTTTGAAAATAAAATTGTTATTTAAAAAATTTAAACTCTTAAGTGGCGGATGTTTGTTTTTATACCCTGTAACGAAGTTGGCGATTTGGGTATATTTTCATATGCGATATTATCATATAAAATTAAGTTTTCGCAATTTCAGTATGCGTTTGAAATACTGTTCTATGGAGTTCTCATGTCTTTAAGCAAGCCCTATATGTTTAAAAGCTTGACTTATGTGCCTTAATAACCATTTAATAATATGTAAATTCGGTCACACTCCGATTCGCATTTGATCGCATTTTAAACTTTTACTATTTCATTCTGTTCTTTAGCTTTGGCTAACGACTATTCATGGGAATCTGCCAAAGAGAATCGTAACTTAATGCTCGTAAACGGTTTTCGGGCAAGCTTATTTGAATTTAAAGAAGAATCACACAAAAATATAAAATAAATTCATTTAGTTTCGATTAGGTAAGGTAGGGTATCTTTTGGCACATTACTTTGATTGAGACCATTTGGAAATAGTTTTTAGCTTATTTATAGATTGTACATTTTTTTTGCTGAGGAATTTGGGCTTATGAAAATGTTTTGAATTTCATTTTAGACACGGATTTGGGTTTTTTCGAGAGGCAAACGGGTTCAACGGGTTAAATAGGTTGCCAAACTATTAGCTCAGTATCGAATGAAAATTTGCAAATGAGAAGTACAAGTTCTATGATAGCATAATTTTATGTTTTGGACTTGTTTCTGTATTTGCCCACCACCGGCAGAGATTCTTTTATGTTGTTTATTTAGATTAAAATATGCATGTGAGCAACCCACGAATTTTGTAAATTGATTTCGTATGAATTGTCTGACAAATTGCATTTAGCTACATCGAACAATGCCCAAAAAACGTGGCGGCGAGCAATTTAATATTATTAAGCTCGTATGCTGCCCCAAAAATACAAATATTTGTGGCCATTAGCCAGAGTTTCACTTTCAATCGGTGCGGGCTCAATTTGCATAACAAAATGAGCTAACAAAAGAATTTGGCTACCGCACAGCCAAACAATTTGGAGCTGCCTCTGTCGAAGCTAACTCAGATTCGGTCGCTGTCGACTGCGCTGCCCAGCATCGATACGCGCTGTCCATTTGCATAAAAATTTTCTTTGTAAGCCGAAGTTCATCAAATTTTAATCAACGCCGTGGCGGCTGCTGTTGTTGGCTTTAGCTAATAATCAAAGCCACCTTAAGTAAACATGTTCGACAACATATTGGAACAACAACATATGACGAATCTTATCTTGATCTCAAGCATGATTGCTCAACGATTGTTCTCAGAATGACATACAGCTTGGTATAAAAATGGCACCTCACCTTTTGACCACATCATTCTGTGCTCAGTGCTCCGAGTAGAACTAGAACCCCAACGATGCGCGCTTTTGTCGTTTTGTGTTTTGTGGCTGTTGCCTGCGCCGACAAGCTGGGCTATAACTACCAGCCGGTAGGACACTCCCACTCAGGACTCTCGTTCAATCCTGGCAGCGGAAGTGGAAGCATTGGCAACATTGGCGGTGGCTCCTTTGGCTTGGGCAGCTCAGGACTTACTGGCTCTGGACTTGGCATTTCTGGACTCGGCAGCTCTGGGCTTGACAGCTCAGGACTCGGCTCCTCAGGACTCGGCTCCTCTGGACTCATCAGCTCTGGTCTAGGTGGCTCTGGACTAGGTGGCTCTGGACTAGGCAGCTCTGGTCTAGGTGGCTCTGGTCTAGGTGGCTCTGGACTGGTTAGCTCTGGATTAGATGGACCCGTCAGTTACAATGCCGCTCCATCAGCAGAGCTTAACAAAGAGTTCTTCACCTTCAGTGCAAACGAGGATGATTTCGATGAGCCTCAAGCTTTAGAAAAGGTTTCCAACTCTGTGAACAAGGGTCTGCGCGTTGTCTTCATCAAGGGACCCGAGAACCGTGGACTGGAGAACGCTGCTCTGGCTCTGGCTAAACAGGCCGCTGAACAGCAGACCGCCATCTATGTCCTGAACAAGCAGGCTGACATCGGTGATCTGGCCAACAAACTGAATGCCATCCGCAGCAACACCAACAACAAGCCCGAGGTGCACTTCGTCAAGTACCGTACTCCTGAGGATGCCGCTAATGCTCAGCGTGCTATCCAATCGCAGTACGATTCTCTAGGAGGCAGTAGCCAGTCCCACAACGGAGGTGTGGCTAGTGCTCTGAACTTCGCCTCGGCGCCCCAGTATCGTCAGCAAAGTGCTCAAATTCCTGAAAACTCATATCTGCCTTCATCTGTGCTCCGTCGTCTTCGGTACCGTTTGTAATTTAGCATTCTTTATAACTATTGTTTTGTTAAAGCTCTGTTATCTATTGATTTGTCAAAGATTCCAAATACATTTCCTATTTAAAACATACCCAACAAATTCTTCTTATCTGCGATCCCATATATAACGATAGAATGGCGACTTTTACAAAATTAAGGAGGTATTGAGTATGTTTTCATGTTTTACTGTCAAAATTACAGCATTCGTTATTTACTATGGGCTATAAAAATTCCATCACTGTGTCGATATTATCAACGCCAAGTGGAAGGCAATAAAATTTACATTTTGACATATTGTGCGTACGCCTATTGTGCAAATGGCGCAAAACAAAATTTTTCGATAATAATTAAAATGTTAATCTGCGTGAAGTAAAAGGCTAGACAAACTATTGGCACTTAAATTTATGGCAACTGCAAGACGGAACTACCATGACTAGGCCAGCCGCAGCCATCTCAATGCATTATGTATGAGTAATAACAGAGCAGCCACATGAATGCCCAATAACAAACCGAGACAATAGAAGATGTATTCAAGAGCACCCACTATTCTTAATTTGCATAACCAAAAAATACAAGTCCACAACAGTTTTTTTTTTTTTTTTTCGAAATATCATTAAATACGATCGGCAATACGATGGCAAATATTTGGGTGGATTAGAAATCCAGTTGCCGAATTGTTGAGCATAATATATCCGTAAAAAACTGTAGGCACGTGAATGCAGATGATGTTCTCATATTCTTACGGTCATTGCTTTAACATTTTTTGCAATCGAATTTTATTTAATTCTGTTTATCTAGCTAAAATAGAGTTTTGATCCAATCTTCGCAGCACGAACAAAATTTGATTTACAGACTAAAAGAGTTTTTCAACTAATTATATTATATCTTGAATTTCTATTTTTAATATTCGTTACGGCTTCAAAAAAAACTATTTCTTCGGTATCGATCAACTTTTAAATTTTATATTGTCTACTTTGAGGTAGAGTTTCCATTCATACCTCAAAAAATCGAATTAATTTATTTGATTATTGGTTAGACTAAAATTAATCGTTTGAAAGCCATTAATATTTAGAGGTGTTACCTCTACTTCTTTAATACATTTCTTTAGTAAAATGTGTCCAAAATTGGATGACGTAAACTGAGTAAACATCGATGTCGATCTTGCTCTCAAATAACTATTAACAAAGTGAAAAACAGAATGTACTAAATGTTACACACAGATTTAGGCAGGCATGAACAAAAAATATGTTTAACTTTTAAATTTTTTTATATTATAAATATATTTACTACATTTTTTTTTTATTATTACAATTAATTCCTACAATTTTTACATATTTTCCCAATCCATTACTGTAATATTGCTGTTACATGAAAATATATTACATAGTTTTAATATATTAATCAAAATATAGTCTTTATTGTGTGATATCCCGATGACTATGCTAGCCTTGGAAAGGAAGTAGGTCAACTGAAGTTGGCAAATATGTTGCTGCAAATACAACAAAAAGAAATAAGTAAAGATGCGAATAGGGGACTTGCGATAAAATAATATATGCTGCGATAAAAAAGCGAAATCAGCAAGAAAGACATAAAAAAAAGCGAGCAGCGAATTGATATTGACAAATAGCGCTTAATGTGGTGCACAAATCAAAGATGACCAATATAAATGATATCGTAAATTCATTGTGGTGCGAAAAAGCGCAGTTTTTGCAAAACGCTTCGATATCACATAAAAAGCGTGGGTGTTAAAGATATCAGCATACTTTAGCTTGATACAGCAAATAGTTCACAAGTATTATCTCTAAACTAACAAAATGCGTGTCCTTATTGTAAGTTTTCAGAGGATATTCAAGTAGTAGTCCAGTATGACTAATTCAATCTTGCTTTTGCAGGCCCTTTGTCTTCTGGCCATAGTCAACGCTGAGAGGTCTGGATACAATTACCAGCCAGCTGAACCATCCATCTCCGGTGTATCCTACACGTCGAGCAATCTTGGCCAAAACCAAGCTAGCTATGTACCACCTGCCGAAACAGGACCCATCCGAGAGTCTCTAATCCCTATTCAACCAGCTGGAATTAGCGCACCGGCTCCTGTCGAGCAGGCATATCAAGCGCCTCCGGAGCTGCTAAAGGAATTCTTCACGTATTCCGCAGATGAGCGCGATTTCAGTGAACCAATCAACCACGACCAGCTTTCGGGCAATCTCCGCAGAAATCTGCGTGTTGTGTTCATCAAGGGACCTGAATACAATGGAGTCGAAGATGCTGCCCTGTCCCTGTCCAAGCAGGCCGCTGAACAGCAAACTGCCATCTATGTCCTGAACAAGCAGGCTGATATTAACGATCTTGGCAACAAGTTGAACAACATTCGCACCAACAACTACCAGAAGCCGCAGGTGCATTTCGTCAAGTACCGCACTCCTGAAGATGCTGTCAATGCTCAGCGCGCTATTCAGGGTCAGTACGATCAGCTGGGCGGTGTTTCGACTCATCAGAATGGAGGCGTCGCACCCGTTCTTAACTTTGCCTCCAAGACACCCGTTCGCGATGTACCAGCTGTGCAAGAGCCCGTTAACTCGTATCTGCCCTCATCTATACTGCGTAGCCGTGCTTAGGAATCCACTTTAGCAAAAACCATCCATGCCTCCAGACTGACCATACCTGATTCCCACGCATAGGTTAGACCATTGTTAACCATTCCTATTAAGTTCATATTGCAATTTTTTTAATAAATAATATTATTAATAATAATAATAATGAAATGCTGAAACGTTATTACTAGGTCAACTTTATGGCAAAGCAAATTTTGTAATATTGTATCAGGGTGACCTATTTACTATTTATGGGCAGCGGCTGGCCTCATTATTCCCTATTTGGCTGTATAGCCAGCAAGCAAAGATTATAAAATGCTCGTCGGGTTGGGAACTGGCTAACAAATGATCGTTTGTCTTTGGTTCGGTTACAGCATGCGGAAAGTTGTGGTAAGGCAGTATTAAAGGGGAACTCTTGGATTCTTGATACATATTTCCTCTAGTTTTTAGCTTTCATAGCAATATGCTCAGCGAAGCAGGGCTACAATTATGAGCCAAGCTCAGGAGGCTTCGACTACGACTCTGAGGAATACCAGATATCAGACCAAAATCAAAAAGAAGCAGGTTTCCACAAGCATTTTTATGCTTTCGAAGCACCTCAAGATGCTGTCGATGTGGCTGAGCTAGTTGAGCACAAGATTTTGGCGCAATCGAAGAAAAACTTACAGGTTGTTTTCATCAAAGCACCCGAGAACAAGGCCGTCGAAGGCGCCCTCAACGCACTGGCCAAACAAACCAGCGAAGATAAAACTGCTATCTATGTGCTGAACAAGCAAACGGATCCTCATGAATTGGCAAGCAAACTGAGCGCCGTGCAGGCGCAGCATAAACACAAGCCTCAAGTAAATTTTGTCAAATATAGGACGGAGGAGGAGGCCTTGCAAGCGCAGCAGCAAATTCGGGCGCAGTACGAAGGGCCGACGAGTCAGTCCTCGCAATCTTTACAGCAGTCATCTTTGGGCTACTCGCAGCACACGGATATTCCGGAAAATCAACCATTAGGGGAACAGGGCGCCTATCCTCAAGAGCCCTTAGGCGTGCTTCCAGGACCAGGAACAAGCTATCTGCCGCCCTATGTGCCCAACTATGGCGGTGGTACACAGCCTCCTTTTGGGGGTGTAATTCATGGTCAGCTTGATTTGCCTCCACTGCCCTTACCAGAGCAGCAGCTGGCACCTAGTCCATATGACTATGATGCACGCACTGCCAAAACAAGACGGATTGACTACCGAGTTAACGAAAGACATCGCAAAAATAGTCGAATGGTGTTCCCCTCTGAGAAACCATCTAAAACATTTTCCATTCTTCCAGCCATTTCGAGCAACTATTTGCCACCACAGAAGCGCAGACGACGCGCCCACTTCTAAGACTTCCTTCTCGAATTAAGACATTATAATAGTAAGCCAAAAGACTTGAATTTGTTTAAAGTTTTCAACGCAATAAATATCACAATACCTCTGTAAATATCTTTCTGTGGCTGTCACAAATCCGAAGATGAGGCTCGGAGACAAAGTCATAAATTTCGATAAGCGGCTTATTGGCCAAAATCTGGAGCGAGGCTCGTTAGGTTTTTACAAACAACAAAACATACAAAGATACGTGTTTATTAACCCAAGCAGCAGCCATAAAACTCGATCATAAAATAAAATTCAAGTGAAAGTATAATGCGGTGGACGGGACGAAGGTGTACAGCAGTGACGGAGCCAAAACAAATATATGCACCTATGGTAGCAGACAGCAATCGAATATGAAAAAATTTGATAACTAATTCAAATTGGGAGCTCATTTGTAAATTTAATGCGAATTAATTCAAGTTCAAGCCGAGCTCGGGTCAAATTCGCATGAATCTTTGGCCTGGCTTTGTCTCTGGCAAGTCGCAAAATTTGCATTTCAAAATTGAACGACATTAACATGGATAATCGGATCAGGCTAACACAACGAGTAGACCACAAATGTTTGCAAAAATCTTTTAAAAACCAATAAACACAAAAAAGCCACTGAAAAGCAAAAAAAATCGCAAACAAAGCTAGCGCAGCCGATAAATGAGGTTTGTTGTTTGTGTCGTATATAAGGATGGTTTTGTTGGTGTGACTTGGTTATAATCACGCTGAGCTTCGAACGCTAAAAATCAGCCGCTGCTGGCCAACGTAGCATCCTAAGCCCTAAGCTCCAGCCAAAATGCGCTCCTTTATGGTAAGAATATAGAACGAAGCAACAATTGGAACTTTCGCCTGATGAAATTTCTATCTCTCTCTCGTGCGGCAGAGCTTTTTGCTATTTCTCAGCACCAGCCAGGCTTTCGAACTGAACAACGCTTACCTGCCAGCAAGCAATGAGTATGAACCGCGCCGGCCCCTCGCCACGGAGTATTTCAGTTATAGTGCACCACCAGAGGATGATCAGAGCTTGCCCCTGCAAGCTGCCCGTCAGCTGGCGAAGGCATTTAGACCTCCGCAGCAAGTGGTCTTCATACGCACACCAGAGAGTAATCTCTTTACGCTGACAGCCAAGCAGCTGGCGGCACGCAATGCTTTGGATATTTTTGTGCTCCAGCGGCAAATGGATGCTACCGCTTTGGCTCTTCAAAAGGCAGCCATTGAGCAGCAGGCGGGTCACAAGCCTTCCGTTCACTTTGTCAAATATCGAACACCCGCAGACGTAAGTAGGGCCCTAAGCAGCCTGCGAGGCAGCTATAACCAATTGCCGGGCAGAAGCTACAGCCATGCCGTGGAAACAGCAAATGTCATTCGCCTCAACCCACCGCAGTACATAGGGCAGCCAGATCCTGTGGTGTTCAAGATCTTGCCAAAGAACAGCGCAGAGTACGAGACTCACGAGGAGGCAAGTGAGTTGGAAGCCGCCAAGCTGCAGGCGCTGTTTCGTCAATATTTGCCTCCAGCGCAGCGGCGTTAGGCTTACTGTGAATGGACTAGTGTCAAAGACTGCTAAATTTAAATACTACATTATTAGAAAAGCTCAAATAAATACATAATATAATAATAAATAGAGGAAATATAATCAAATATTTTCGTTTCTCTTGCTCGGTTTGGCAATGTAGTTAAAGCCCATGCCTAAATATATATAATACCTCCTAAATATATATAATACCTGCAATTTCGAATTTTAATTATTATTGAAATTGCTTTGGCCAATTTGTATGTTTAAGAAAAGTTGCGTAATCAAATATTTTCTTTTACCGACTTATAATTAGTTTTCTTCATCATTTCTATTACAAGTTTTAATAATATTTCGTGTCTTTATGCAAATTAAAATTTTGCCTATTCCGTCTCAATGTCAATTTTTCTTCTCGATTTGGAGAAGCTCGATTAGCGGACCTCAAGAACCTCATTTTGTGTTGTTTTTTTTTTCATACAAAATAACTATTTATATTTTGATTTTAATCAAAGCAAAAAGTTGTTGAAAACTTTCAGTCGACGGACATTTAATACTCTACCTTTTTATTATGAAACATGGAGAGACAAAGGAAATACCTTACCGATTCGACTTAACAATTTAAATTCATATTAATATATAATGGATAAATACATATATACGCTAAGTCTGCCACCTGTAGCACCCTTCGTTAGGGTGTACAGAAATATTTAGAAATGGAGATGACAACTCCGACCGAGGCGCTGAGCGCTGCTATGGTATTATGAATAATTAATGACTTGGTTGACAAGTCGAAACATTTCACTTTTGAGCTCATGCTGCGCCATGCGCACAGTTTCGGATTATCTTTAAGGTATCTCTTGGATAATCATGAACGACCTATGTCCATGCAAACATTTTCTTAAGCAATGTGTCTGCTGCTGTTGCCGAAGTTGTCGCTGGAAAACTTTTTAATGAGCTATGCGCGAAGCTGGGTCGGCCCTACTTTTTGTCCCACAAGCTACGCTGCTATCCATCCGTTAAGATTAACGACAGGCGTTGCTTTAAGAATGTTTCAACTAAATTATGGCAGCGCAGGCACTGACAACGACACTAGGGCTGACATCAGGTTGCCTTGCAAATTGTTTTAGTGCAGAGGTCAAACACACACAGCCGCACTGCTATACTTCCACTTCGCCATGTGGCGCACTGAAGTGCAGACGTAAAAAAGGCATCCTGCCACTACAAATCTGTTGAGCAAGTTTTAGTTTGAGAATTTTGGAGCAACATGAGAACCGGTACGTAGGAGAACGTAGCTCGTTAGCGGCGCCTGCCAAAAAGTTTGCCAGTCACGTCAAAGCTGCCAGGTTTTTCCCGCTCCAAGGCAAGCGCGGTAAGTACACGGCTGCTTTAATCTTGGCTGGCGGCTCATGACTTGAAATTCCTGCACCAATATCAACACAGGTGTGTCCAAGGTCCAAGCGAAACGATAGCGTCCCCAACTCACTCTCAGCAGCAGCATGCCAAGTTTGCGTGCTGCCAATCTTCTGACCCGAGTTTTTCTTATGTTATTCTTTGTTGGGCTTGCCATTACCACATTAGGAGTGATTCGTTTGGTCTAGTCGCATACTTCCCTTTTTTCTGCATTCCACCCTCAATTATCTCCAACATGACAATAGAGTTTTAAGCGAAAACAAACATCTAAACAGTACAGATCTTCACCTATTCCACATTCAACAGTGCGTCAATTTATGGTCCTCACATCAGAACACTCTCTCAGCTTACAGAAAACCAAAAAGAATCTATCCTACCGGGAGTTTCAGATAAATAGATATTCAGATAGCAAATATTCCCTTCAAATATTGCTAAGGCCTCGTGATTACCGAAAACTATAAATTTCAAGGGAGAAGACTTAATAATCATTCCACGTATAACGAGAATATTGAATCTTTTGCACCGACACATCGTCGCGTACAGAGTATCACCCAGACATGCAATTGTTAGAAAAACAATCTTAGAGTATTAAGATCGCATTATTTTTGCCATTCATGAATAATAAATTGTTTTAATTGGCTGAAAAAAGTTTATTAGCCCGCAAACTGTAGAGGCTTTTGGCCGCAAAGTGGGGTAGATAAAAGCAAAACTTTGGGAAAATTATAATTAGCAGCTTAGTGATGACCCGGGATGGGACGTCGTCCGAGCTGCTATCAGCTGAAATCGGTAGCTATTTATATTTCACAATAAACTCTGCTACTACTGAAGTGCTATGTATTTTGGGTTTCGGTTTTTTTCCGGCTTGAAGCAACCAAAACATTTTGATTGGGGAACGAGAGAGAATGAGACAAAGCGGCCCATGCATATTTATATATGTCGTAAAGTGCATTTAAATCAAAATGCGACGGCGTTGAAGCCGAGATAAATGGCCGCAGATGCTGACTAGGCCTACTAGATGTCTTGACCTGGCTGTATTTAAATTCGAGCGGTATTTTAATGACTTTGGCATGGTATAAATAACAAATTAATATGGCATGCGTTGTCAAGGTCGGAGATGCCTGAAACCTCACATTTCGAACGGGAGCTGAGGGGGTGGGGATCGGCCGCAACACCTAACTGCAGCCGACTGCGCCTATAAAAGCAGACACCGCGTGAATTCCCATCATTAGTTTCATCTCTTAGCTTTAGCTGTGCGGTAGCCTAAACAACAACAACAAAATGCGTGGATTCATTGTAAGTTTTGAAAAGCTACTGAGTGCAACGCCAATACTAATTACACGCAACCATGTCAAAACTTCTGTAGTTGATTTTCCTGTGTGCTGCCGTTTGTGGCGCTGACAAACTGGGCTACAACTATCAGCCAGTGGCCCATGCTGATGAGGGTCTCTCGTTTGTGTCCGGCAGCGGATTGAACTCAGTCTCCGCTGTACCAACCTCACAGCACGGTGAGGCGGAGCTATCGTTGCCCATTCAGGCTCCCATTGGTGCACCGGCGCCAAGCGCTATCATCCCACAACCGGCACCGCTTATTGAGGAATTTCAAAAGGAGTTCTACACATATGCAGCTCCTGAAGACCAGTTCGACGAGGGCATTAACAATCAGCAAATCGCCGACTCGTTGAAGAAAAATCTGCGCATTGTGTTCATTCGCACGCCCGAGAATCGCGGCTTCGAACGCGCCGCCCTGCAGCTGGCCAAGCAGTCTGCCCAGCAGGAGACTGCAATCTATGTGCTGAGCAAGCAAGCGGATGTCAGCAATCTGGCCAAGCAGCTCAACGCACTCAAGTCGAGCTCCAGCAGTAAGCCAGAGGTTCACTTTGTCAAATACCGCACCCCTCAAGATGCTGCCAATGCCCAGCTGGCAATTCAGAATCAATACAATCAATTGCCCGGCGTCTCACGCATCTCTAACGAAGGCCGTGCACCAGTTTTGAATTTTGCCTCCCAGGCGCCTGCTGCCCCAGTCAGCACAGCTCGCGTTCCCAGCTCAGAGTACCTGCCGACCAATGTGGTGTCTTCCCAGGATTATCTGCCCCCCGCATTGCGTCGCTTCCGTGTCAAGTAAACTGTGATGACCTATTATCGATGGTTACGATTCCTATACGATAACACACCATATACCCATACTACCGCACCTGCACCCGCCATCACGATAACTACTTAGTTTGTAAACACCAATACAGGAATAAAATTTTATAGCTGATATGAGTCCATCTCTGCTCAATTGCAAGCTGAAGTTGAAAGCTGATTTTCAGACAACTTTCATTGCCGCCTAATTGGGTCCATTTCTGTGCAGGACATCCATGCCCACATTCCCCTTCTATTGTGTTCGGCCCGAATGTCAGTTGCCTGGTTAGCTCGTTTTATGTGTGATTTGTTTTCGAAAGCAAATCCTGGCCAAGGGCTACGACGTTGGCGCCTGCGTCAGCGTTGGTGTAGGCGTCTGGTTGTGCAGTCGTGCGTTGCCCTTTTTCAGCTAATCCTTGAAATAATAGCATGGATAAAGCGGCAGGCATGTCATAAAGTCCTGCAACAAGTTGAGCCAACCACCATGCCCCACAGACACACACACACTCGTACACACAGAGACGAGCGCACAGGTTGTGGCGCTCACATATGCACAATGGTTTTAGACTGCCGCCATTTGTAATTGGAGTTATTAGAATCGAAACGAAGCTACCGTACCATGGCCGGAAACCATGCTCGTTGCCAGCTGTGGTCGGAATAAGTGGCAATGTCCTGTTGCACCTGTGGACAGGTATGAGTTCTGCTAGCTGATTTGGTCGGTGTCCGCTATGCTTTGCTAACACCCGGCGACTGAGTGTGTGTATTTATATGTAACAATGGACGTGTGTGCGACTCTGTGTGTTCGCTATGATGGCTTCCTGCTTCCGCAGCAGGCAAACTCATCATGTGAAAAGCCGCACCCAAATGCCCTTTTGCCAACCCAAACCAGCCAGCCTCCATCCACCGTTCACGAACTATGCACTGGATTTAGAACGTTGTTGAGTGGAGTCCTTAAATTTCACTTAGATGTAACATAAAACTGGCATAAACGCAACTCAACGGCGCATGTATTCATGGCCATGACGGCAGATGTTTCAATGTATATGTGCGGCTTAGCTGTCTATCTATCTGGCTGCACGGTGTGTGTGTCTCTGTTCGCGACTGTGTACGTTTGCGTATGTGTGTGCAGAAATCACACGCTTATCAGCAGTCAAGTGCAAGCTGAATCCGTTTTCTTGCTCTGCAAGTACAGTGCTAAATCGCTAAAGCGTAACGACAACGACAACGACAATATGGCACGCACCCGGGGCCTGCAGAGCAGCATCAGCATGAGCATCATCATCAGCATCAGTAGCGGTGTGGCAATGACAGGCCAAGCATAAAAGCCGTTTGCCTGCCTTCCATTTGCCGTCTGACTGCACTCAGACTGTTGCCTGTAATTAAGGTGATATGCGGCAGGCAACCGACCGAGTCGATGCCTCTGCTGCTCCCAGCCAAATGCGTGCTGTGTGCGTGCCTTCTGCCACACGGTTTCGAGTTACCTGCTCAGCTCTAGTATGTGCGAGTGTCGTCTAAGTATCCAAATCCTTGAATATGTGTCTGCGTGTCTGTGTGACTGTAAGTGTACGTGTTAATGAGCAACCCGCTGTGCTCACCAACTAAATTATGAAAACAGCATTAAACGCACACTCAACTATCAGCCCTATAAAGGCATAGCTTTGGTGGATTTGTATTAAATATATATTATTCTAGCCTTAATATCATTTCACATTAATCAAAACATAAACACTATATATTATACAGTCTGCATCTGGCATATAAAATCTAAAATGTAATACATATATATTCAGATTTAATTAGATCCAAATCCAATTGTAGTTAATATCTACAAACTCGAAGTGTGCATTATAATGGATTCAACTCGAGACTGCCATACTTTACGCTGATTTTAAATGTGTAGCATGCTTTTAGGCTGTCCTCGAATGCTGTGAGCACTTGAAGCATTTTGATTGGTTCAAGAATAAATAAAATCATCAAAAATTCGTCTCCCAAGGAGCATACGCATAATCTAAATATAAGCTGGATTCTGTGACCGATTACAAATCGCGGGAATTTGAAAAAAAAAGACTCCATGCGAAAACGAAGCAAGCATCTGACGCCTCTCAATCACACAAGCTGACAGCTGCGGTGAGCCGACCAGAACCCAGCGCCGAAAACAACGCAATCCCATTGCCACACAAATACGAAAAAATTGAAATTTTTTCAGTTTTTTTAGCCTTTTTATACCCTGAACCCATTGAAAATGGGAAAATCAGGGTATAATGTTTTTGTTGAAATGTATGTAACAGGGAGAAGGAGGCGTGGCAGACCCCATAAAGTATATATATTCTTGATCAGGGAGACAAGCCGAGTCGATTTAGCCCTGTCCGTCTGTCCGTCCGTCCGTCCGTCCGTCCGTCCGTCCGTATGTGTGAACGCGTCGTTCTCAGAACCTATACGAGCTAGAGACTTGAAATTTTTTATGTAGATCCTCGTATAGCGTGCGCAGATCAAGTTTGTTAAAAAAAAACGATAACAACTATCGTTTTAATGTTATCGATTAAAAACGAAATCGATGCTCCGTTATTTAATTATATATAATTAATCTTTATAGCTAGAGTCTTCAATTTTTGCATTTAGTGTTATGTGATCATTGCACAATTTCGGTTTTTGTTAAATTTTGGATGCCACGCCCCCTTCGCCTCAAATTTGTAACTCCCGTATATCAAATACTAGAGACTTGTGCTTTGGCACATATATACATATAGATGACATGATCACGCCCAACAAGTTTGATCAAAATCGTTACTCTAGAAAAAAAGTTATTAAACATTTAATTTCTCATAGCATTGCCATGCAAACAGCAGCCAAAGAACAGCTGACGCACCGATTGGCGTTTGTGTGTGTGCGCGCCTGTGCGTGTGTGTGTAAGTTTGGCTTGTAATGAACGTACATATGCATGTGTATATAAAAGAAACAAAGAATGCTTAGAATAACGGTTCTTCATAGGGTTCAGGGTATACCCTTGTCGAGCGGTCTCGACTAGAGTTTTCTTACTTGTCTGTTTCTGTTTCTGTTTCTGTTTCCATGCTTTAGTGTTTATTTCTTTTTCCCACTGCTGTACGCTTTTGGTGCCCAATATTTCTTTTCAATTTTCAAATGGTGCGAGCTCCGTGCAAAAGTTTTGTTGTAAAACTAAATATTTTGGCATTTGTCCATATAAGGGAAAAAACTTTTTGAGTGCACGTGTGTATTTGTGTGTCTCTGTGTGTGTGTGTGTGGGTGTGTGTGTACGAGCTACAAATTGAAATGTGCTTGAGACATTTTGTAGCTGTTATTGTTTTGCCCGTGTGTCAGTGAGTTTCTTTGCGTTTTAGCTGCAACAAAGTTGCAGCTGCTGTTAATTCGGCAAATGCTTCCGGCAGTGCAGCCCCCACGCCAACCCCACACTCCCATATGCACCGCTCAAAGAGTGAAGGTAGCAGCCAATAAAACGCCCCAAATGCAACTGGCAGTTGTACGCAATTTTGTCGCTGTCAAAAAGTTTCACTGTGTCCCCGTTGCTGTTACTCCTGCTTCGGCTGCGGCTGCTGCGGGCATAGTTTGAATTTGTTGCAAAAAGTGTTTATTGGTTGGCTATGTGCAACAGCCACTCTATGAAAATTGAGTTATTCGTTTGGCTCTCGATCAGACCCCGGGCACAGTGAGAGTTTGTATGCAAAGCAACCGCTCGACTGCCTGTCGAAACTTGGCACACATGCTGCCAGTTTTGGCTCATTAACTTTGCCACACTCCCAGACTCTGTGCCTGCTGGTGCTGCGTCTGTCGTTGCTGCATATCAATTAGTTGAGTTTTAGGCGCTGCCATGTATAATTAACCAAGTTTGAGAGTTGGATCCGGGTGGATGATAGTGGGTCCAAATCAACGCTGAATAAACCACATCCTGTTTGCCTTTTTCACTTACAGACATGGCTCATTAGCAACAGCAGCAGCAGCAGCAGAGACTGCGGCAGAAGCAGGAGCAACACAAGCTAAAGCTGTGGAGCCCGCTCACTATGTCGGCCTTGGCTAATTTAATATTTATACCTTAATCAAGACACCGAGGCATCCCTTTTGATGGCTTCCTCAGGAAATCTGTTGATGGCCAGGCGTTAATTGACCAATCCCATTCAAACTTGCCTTCTGCCTGCCACAGTTGTCTGTCACACAAATTTTCAATCGATAGAGCACATCTGTGACCAGACGCACATACTCTCGGAATACACATTCGCTCCCACACATGAGCTGCTGTCTGTGTATTTGTACAACCCACGGCTTTGATTCCGTAATGAGGCAACCAAGCTCGTTGCACCTTTGAAGCGCTCGAGGCATACGGAAGGGGGATAGTAGGTGGACAAAGGCAAACACAATGACATGGATAGAGATAGAGAAAGAGTAAGTGAAAAAGAAAGAAAAGCAGAGACCTGGCGGACAGGCTGTGTAAAAAGAAAAAGCTCAAGCTTTGTCGTGGCTCTGGTTCTGGTCGGATGTGTTTTATGGCCGAGATACCCTTGATTCGCCATTTATTTCGTAGTTGATCCTTTCGTTGATTATTGCACAACATTTGGTCGCACTCTGCTGCTGGTATCCCTTTAGTAATTTCGCCAGACCTCTGACCGTATGCGTCCCCCGTTGTTTGCTTTTTGTTTACGCATTTTATTGTTGAACAGCTCCTTCAATTTCCATGAGCATTTTAAGGGATTAAAAGGATATTCGTCAAACGCAAAGCTACACAAGTTTTGTTTACCGCACTCGTGTACCCTGACCCTTGCCCGATTTATGTGTGTACCTTACGACCTTATGCAACTGTTTGTGTATTGTGCTTTTGCGGTTGGCGCAACTTAATTTTAAATTGAAAAGCAACCAGAATGATTAGTTTGCGATGTGTCTGGAAGAATGTTTCAATACAAGCAACGTGTTCTTCAGTTTTCAACATTTATTTTGTAATGTTTAGTTCATTTCTTTTACCACAAATAATTTTAATCATATTTTATAAGTTTATATGTATATATCAATTTTGTTTTAGTAAATTGACAAGCCAAGCAGCAGGTGTCATTTTGAGAGCTGACTGTTATTTCAGTTTTCCACTTCTGTTTTCTTTTGCCAATGGAATTCCCTTTAAAGTTTTATTTGTCATAGTAAGGTTGACAGCTCGACACCAAATTGTACATATTTACTCGTGTTTACTACGTACTAACTCTTTAATAATAAGTACATACACACATATTCCACATTTACTTTTTGTATATGTATATTTTTGTAAATTGATTTGCATAGGTTGCAATTTTTACAGGTGTATATTTGATGCGTCATTTGGTATGCCTGTATCTATAAATACATATTTATTTACGTAATTGTTTATGTCTACTCTGTGGTACAACAATTTCATCATTGAATTTCTTAGCCGCTGCGGTTTTTAATAGCTCTCTTTATGCTATTCACTTACATATTACGATTTATAGTACAATATTTATTAAAATATATTTATAACAAAGGGCAACTCATTGCGAAACAATAAATCAAAGTTGAATAATGACGTTTTTCACATGTGTATAAGCATGCATTGATATATTTAATTTATTTTCATATTCAATAAACGAAATAAATTTTATATATATATATATATATATATATATATATATATATATATATATATATATATATATATATATATATATATATATATATATATATATATATATATATATATATATATATATATATATACATATATATATATATATGTATATATATATATATATATATATTTTCTCTTTTTGCAGTATTCTGTAATACAAACTCGGCGTTAATTGTTTCTGCTAAGTTCATATACTTCCGTTATGTAAATTTCATAAATAGTTTGTGTAAATATTTGATATATACGCAATGATATGTGTAATTGGAAGAATCGTGTAGTATATATGTATGACAATGAAATTATGTAGGTACCCACGGTTACGATTACAAAAATACTTACAGCTTGTCAATGTTATGGTGTAAGTAGCTGGCCGATGTTATGCTCTTTGCCAAACCACAAAAAATATGATTATTTGGGTATGTTTTTGTTGGCGAGTATCTGCTTAATTTATACGTATATATGTAGACTGATGGATTCATATAAATAATGTCAAGCAAATGCATCCTTCGTGTCAATGCGAGTGTGTTTATCCGTATGCCTGTTGCTATACACCATATATCAGCGTATACAAAATGATTTCCCATTTCAAAAAGCTTACAGCATCCAATTACTGTGGCTTCTCAATTGAGCATCATTGAACTATTTAAATTGAATTAAATTATGTTAATTGCACTGCCACTGCCAGCCATATTGATGTTTAATTGTTAATTGTCTTAATTGTGTCTCTTTCCGTATTGTGGCTTGTGGCTTTCAAATTTCTTTCTGATAGTTACTCGATTAATGCAATTATATCCATTTTGAATTATGTTTTGCTCTTTTTATTGATTTCAAATCATCGCTGGGCGCTGAGTAAATCGAAGATTTCTTAAACTGGGAAAGTGTGCAAAATGCTTTTAAATAAGTTCCCGAAAGGTCGTTGGGTCGAAGTATATTTATATATTTATATATATCGTAGGTATTATATATATAAATATAATACGTTCATTTTGCTTACATTCATTTAACACAGAAAATTGTACAACACTTATGATATGTTTTACGAATTGCTGTGACATTCATTTGTTCTGTTTTTGTTTTTTTTTTTTAAGAAATTTTATATTCATGTTTTATTTAAGACTTTTTTCTTTCTTATGTATATTCCCCATAAATATATAGAATTTTATCTGCTTACACAAGCAATACTTATGTACGTATGTGCTAAGATGCTTGTTGATCAGTGCTTGGACTTATTTCTGAACAGTTAAAGCACTAATACACAAAAGTCAGACGACTGAAAGATACATTCGGACTCACATGTATGTACCTATGTATGTGTGTATGTAAGTTCGTATCGTATGCATACATTGAGACATTGAGACATCAAAAGAACTTTTTACTTGATATGGTTGACATAAATGCGTGATATGATTAGGAATATGCTAGAGTGCTATGTAGATTGGTGGGAAGTATTTACCCGTAATCATGAGACGAGAAATTACAAATAATAATAAGGATCTGATCGATATTTTTGTATGTAAAAATATATTAATTATAAACTAGATGTAAGAAATATAAATTAGAAAACGAATGCGAAATGAAAAATATGTTTAACACATGGAATAAGTAAAAGTCCATAGATTCTCACTTAAAATAAATTAGTTATAGATAAAGATATTTTTATTGTTGCTTCATTCGAGTGTTACTTTAGGTCGCATCAACAAACTAACACATTCACATAATGCATTTCTTTTCTGTTATGTTAAGTTTAACATACGAATATGTGTATATACGCATATATTAGAATATACCTATTATCTAATTTATTAATGTATATTTTATAAATGTTTTCAATTGTTTTACTTGTTCAGTTAATAATAGACAGCGTAGCATAGGAAGACGTCAATACCTGCATAAGACATTTTAGCCATATTTTAATATATAATATGTACTTTGTTATACCATTTTGTAATTATATGATTTTTGCTTTTTACAAAAATTGTCTGTAGTCCTTTAAAGCATTCAGTATACACTACTTTAATGCATTTTCTGTTTTTTTGTTTGTTTCTCAATTCTATCTGAAACTAAGGGTATACTGCATATTTTATTAACTAATGCTTTGAACAACCGTTTTAAAAAATGTTTCTATTTATTTCGGAAATTTCTTTGGGGTCTTTCTTTTAATATATATTTTTGGTTTTGCTACTTTTTCAACTGTAGTAAAATGTTTGCAGGCGTAATAAATTTTAGACATTTTTCATTTCTCATCATTTGTTGTGGAGCTAAAAATATTTACCTAGCCTCTAAATAGTTACACACTTATGTAGACGAATATTTATAGGGAGGTGTATATTGGTATGGTGTATATACTAGGTTGCTACTTGCTTTACACATATTTACTTTGCTCTGTGCTATTTCCTTTGGTTTTTCTTTTCTCTTTTCTGACTTAATTGGTGTAGATACATATTTAGTTACAATGAGTGCTACGCGGTTAGAGTTTTTCAGTTAGCAATAGACATTTAAAGCGCTTTTAAAAATATCCTATTAAACGTTCTTATAAACACCCACATAGAAATATCTCGCCTCATCTAAACAAAGAATAACAAAATCTAAAAGCCAAACGAAAATATTTTCCTAACTACTCACACATATTAGACAGATCCATTGCGACAATAACAATTTACAAAACGCAATTAAGGACTAAATGAATACAGATAAATAAGCTGCGTAAGTGTAGCGAACTGGGCGTCCCGACACCAGCACAGGCGAATTACGCTTCATAGTGAGCTCCCCTTTAGGGCGACCCTTTTTTAGAATTGCCACGTGCGGCAGATTGCGACCATTTCAACGCCTTTTCTTCGCGTTTCTTTTGCTTCGTATTGTTTTAGTAATTTTTTTGTTAGGGTTTTTGGTTTTCTCAAAATGTTTTCAACACTGATTGTATTTGTAAGCTTCTTGGTTTAACTGTCTAATTATTTTACATTTAAACATTTAATTTTCTTTGTGGGGGTTAATTAATTTTCGGTAGCTAGGGCCCAAATTCAATTTCGCCCGAATCTTAGCCTTAGATTTGCTATCTCGCTATTAGCCAAAGCGTTACAACACCATAAAAAATATCATTTTGTTTGCATAACTTTTTATTCATTTTTTGTTTCTTTGTCTGTTTGTTTGTTTTTGCTTTTTAGGTACATGGACCCAAGCAGTCTGGCGACTGCCTAAGTTTGCCGTAAACTCTGTTTAACTAGTTTAAATTTGGTTTCAAATATATATCTTCTGTTCACGCGTTTGCACAAATATGTAGTTGGCCAGGCCCAAAACTGCAACTGGCTGACCTTCAAATACCAAGCTGTTTGTCTGTTAATTTGTTTTTTTTTTTTTTTTTTTTTTCAGGACATCCTCAGGACCTGGGACAAAGAAATGTTCAATTGTAAGTTTTACACAAATTTCGCTACGCTATAAAATTGCCTTCTGTTGAAAATGAAACAGATTCTCATTGTTCTCATTTGACTGCAACTTAATTACAAATATTTTCTTCTCTTATTCACTTTTTTCGTTTTCATGCTAACATTGCAGTCCAGCAATTATTTACAAAAAAACCTCTTTTAATTAGCTTGCTTGAACGAGACAAAAAATATGATTGTTTATGCACTCGCTCTAAAATGTTTGCTTGCTTTACTCCTCCCACACACTCAGCTTATTTTCAGCTTAATTACACTGAAATAAATTAAATTTGGTCTACAATATGTGTGTGAAAGTCGAATGCTTGTGTGTGACTGTTGTTGTTGGGGTTGTCGCTTGTTTGTGTGCTGCTTTGCTGCTGCAATCGGTGCCCTTGCTTTTGGCTTACTGTACCTTTACTACTTCGGTGGTCTGCTCTCCTATAGCAGTTTGTGCTGCAACTTTTGCTGTTGGCTCGCCCTAATAGCTCAGTGGCAGCAATGCGAATATCAGCAGGGGCGTCAGCGACCACAGATATGTTAGGACAGCCCCACGCGCCCTCCATCCTGCAGAGGTCTCGTTTCCGTGTCCATTGCCGTTGCCTAGAGCAGCCATCCCAATGCTAGGTGGTGCCGTCGACGTGGACGACGCCTGGTGTCGCTCAACCTCCACTGCAAAGGTCAAAAGAGAGACGAACATTATAAATAAAGCTTTAGAAAGTCAAAAACAATGGTCGGATCAGGTGGAAAATATACTTTAGAGGCAGGCAACAGTCAAGGCTACCTCACAAAATTAATTAGACCCCTTAAACCCATCGCCCATAAGACAACGGGGCTAAAAACAGAAAACAAAAAAGTCAAGTTGACAAGTGAACGTATAAATAATGAATGTTGAAAGAGCTTTTGGGAAGCAGAAAGAATATAAAGCAAAATCAAATTTAAGCTGAGATTTGAGCGCGTGCTCCGATAACACTGTACAAAAACGATTTTACAACAAGAGTAAAGTGACACGAAATGATTCTCTCTGTGACTCTGATTTCAATCATGTCCCCGCTTTGAAAAAAATAAATGCATTTTCCAGCCGAACTCTAGTGGCAAGCGAAAAGTAAAACTTTGTCGAGCTGTTCGCTGCAGAACAAAAAGTTTGTATAGTTTCTACACAAAATACTTGATAAAATCAAAGCGGGATAAATAATAGCATATCTTTAAGACGGCATAAGAAACAATTAAGGATTGTAGCGCTCTTCTCAGTGAAGTGGCCGAAACAAACGACGCACTTCACGCACCATAAATAACACGCATACGCCCCTTAGTTTCGGGGACACTCCGGAGCCGAACAGGCCGTTAGCAGCCGCCGGCGACAGCGACAGTGGCCAACGACCGTCTTGAGTCATGGGTCTAGTAATGTGTAAATTATTTCATGCAATTTGAGACAATTTACAACACTGGCTGAGGCAACGGCTTTACTGGGTGCAAGTGCTAACAGCCTGCGTGTAGGCAAACAAAGCCGAGCAAATATATAAATTAACTTTTGTTTGCCCGCCTTGCGGTAATATGGGCAGGGCGGCATTAGGCGAAAATTAAACGTGGGCAAACAAAATAGATGACACACGCCCACACATTGCACAGAGGGTGGCGACTCTAAAAGTGACTGACTGTAAAGTCAACGGCAGAAATATAAATTAGGGACGCATTTTACAATGCCAAAAACGCTGCTACATTGACTTTTGCTGTTTTGGCCCACTGATGTTATTGTTGTCTCTTTCCGCAAGAGTCATCGTGACGCAGGCAGACACAGCAATAACAATGGGCACACATTTAACAGGTCTGTCTAACCCAGCAGCCGTATGAAGCTAAATTATTTTGTGTAAATGCGGCCGAGATTCCTTCCGACATTCCATAACTCACATTCATGTGGGGCGCCCGTATGCAAACGAGCCATATTTTTGATGAGCTCATTGCTCGCAATTTTATGAAGCGAAGCCCAAAACAAATATTATTCCAGCGCAGCATTACACGCAGCGCACAATAAATACATACAAACATGCTTAGGTATAATATACTAATTTGCGTAGGTACATATCTAAGTAGCCATACTTATATGCATATCACGCATGCGGCGAATGCCCCACTCACCTTTCACCGAATACGTTTTGTAATCGGCATACTGCTCGCCCTGTCCGACCGTCGCTGGTATTGTGGAGAGGCATGTGATCTCCATGCGACCATTGGTGCCCACGTGCTGTTCCGTTATCTCCAGATTGAGCTGACTAATGCTGAACATGCCCTTCTCCATCTGAGCGGCAGTCACTGCTGCCGCTGCGGCGGCCACGGCACTGCCTCCGCCAGGATGAGACAGCGGACGCTGATACCCAGCTGCCAGCTGGTTCATTGGTCCGGCATTCGAAGGGATGCCCAGTTCCTTGTTAATGTTCGGAGCCTGAGGGCCGAAGCCGCCGCTGTTCAGAGTACTGCGAATTATGCCGAGCGCATTTTCGTTGATATGACGCCGGAACTTTCTGTTTGAGTTTCTGAAAAAGATTGGAATTAAAAAAAGATAGGATGGTTAAAAGATTCTCAGATGTGAGTATCACTCTCAACTAGCGCCAGTCTAAGTTGAATGTGCCGCAAGCCACAAGCAATTTGCACACAAATAAACCCGTAAATATTTGCATTTTATGATTGATGTGTGGAAACATGAAAAGCCAAACAAAGGAGAGTTTCCACATGCCGGTCACGCATTGAAACGAATTTAAGTACAATATGTTTCTACAAACCTATTTGCAATGGGCAAACATTCTGCTGACTAGCTGAATGGGCAAAGAGAAGACGACCCACTAATTGTGACTCAAACTCGATGTTATGTCGAATAGCTAAAGCAAATATCGATAATTGTGTAGGAAGAACGTATGATGCCGACAAGTCGAAGCTATTTTATAATTAAAATCTTTCACCTCAAGCGAATTCAGAGTGCGCGAAATCAACTGAATAAAAGGCAATGCTTTAAGCTGTTTTAGCTCAACTTGGCGACGTGTTTTAATGGAGTTGAGCGGATTTGGTGGATAAGTTTGCATTATTCGTGTGCCCGCGCCGCGAGCCCCACTCACACATTGTAAGTCCAATTATCCTTTACGACTTTGTTTCATATTTGATAAGAAGCCTGCGCGGCATATAAATGAGTTAAAGTGTGCTTGGTGAGATTTCGACGGCTGCGGCCTCGTAATTACCTCAGCCGTGCGTGCGGCGTCGACGTCTGTGACGACGTGTTGCTTTATTACAAATGCAAAATGACTGCGAAATTACCTGCACACCCAGCACATACACACTTTAAGCACACGCACGCACAAACCTACTCACACACTCACACCCACGCACACACACGCACAATGCGTGCAGCTATGTTTGAGAAAATTATGTGGGGACCGTAAAGTTTTATGCACCCAATGTGCTGGCAAACCAATTGACAGCTGTGTTAGTTTAAAGCCTCAATGCCATTGGACTTTAATAGCGCGTTGGCACTCGCAAGTGCGGGGCTTATTAAAACTTCCGACATCAGCGCTTATTTTCGACTTATTTATGCAATTATATCATTTAACAGGCAGTAACTGCAGAAGCGTATTGCAATTTCAAAGCAAATGCGCCGCAAGTAATATTTAAATATTATATTCCTGTAACAGCGAGTGTAAACAGATCCTTGACGGTGTCAGCGACAGCGCATCCGCTATATCTAGCCTTCAAGATATTGCCAAGGTATCAACAATATGGTAATGTGTTTATGTGCCAGTCTCGAGCTGCTTCCGCTGCTGCTTGGCGTGGTAGGAAACGCAGAGTTCCATGCAAAATATATATATTTAAATACATAAGTAGACATGCCACGCTATGGGAATGCACTGCAATTGCTAGCGACAGCAAAGAAATGCTTTCTCTATCATTTTGCAATTTTAGGTGCCCAAATGTTTAATCGGGACTAAGCTGCATTTTCTATAAAATATCTGAAAACTTATAGAGTCCGTGAGAGCAGTGCACATTGCGAGGTATATGCTTAAGTCTGCCTCACGTACAACGAGAAAACAATCCCCATCGCCCCTGGACAGGACAGGGATGAAGTTCAGAAGCAGCCGTATCCACAATAACATGAAAAGCCAGTTGCTGGCAGACAGCATCAACATCAACAATAAGCTAGTTTAACTAAGAGCGAAAACAAATGCCGAGCAGAACTCAAAGCAAATGCACGATATCCGCATAAGCCTTCGACAGCATTGCGTTGACGAGCTTGGCAGCAGCAATAGAAGCAGCAGCGATGACGGCAGCAACAGCTGCTGCAGTAACATCATCAATGGGGCTGTTGTTTTTGCTGCTGGCATTACAGTTTCTGTACTTGTTGTCTTAATCAAATTCCTTATGCAGCGCACTTTTCACAAGAAAAGCAACAACCGGCAGCGAGAAAAGCAGCAGCAGCCGTGGCAGGAAGCTCAAGTTCAAAACACAACAAACTTGGCAAGCAATGCAAATAAAGCGGAAATGCGGGTCCCGGTAAACTGTCGAGCAATATTGGTAGCAGCCAAGTTATGAAAGCTCTATAATGCTTTAAACTCTGCTCTTAACTACTTTATAAGATATCTTAAGTTGCCGCTGACATGCAAGGTCATTTACGCGTCTTGGCCTTATCGCTGCCGTGCCCAAGGCGATAATTTGAGAAATACGCCTAATTAATTGGTTTGTCATGCAGTCTGTTGCTGTTGTTGCGCCTCTTATTGGCTTATATGTGTATCGGCCGCAAAAGTTTCAGCTTTATTTTGCTTTCAAACGCAAGCAAATGAGCTAAGGACATGGAGCATAAAGCAACAAATCCTTTTAAGAATTTATGGCCCGGGGTTACCTTCCCAGCCAGCACACACCCTGAACTATGAAAAACATGCTCGATATTCTAGCAACGGGGCCCACAGCTAGTTCATGTTGAGCGCAAGGACTCTCCCGAGAAACAAGAAAATCAACTTAACCCGCAGCAACGCAAGAACAACAAAAACAACAGCTGTAACAACGCCCAACACCACAAGCAACGGTTACGTGCCAAATCCCATGAATTTCTTATACTAAAAGACCTTTGTAATCGAAAACCGGAAGTTGAACTAACCGCAACTTGGTCGCAGTAGAAAGGGTGGTCAAGGCAGACACCAGCATGATTAGCACTTCAACTTTTGCAAACTTTGCTCTTAGATTGACTGACCTTTCCATTAAAACACAAATTATTAAAATTTCCTTGTCAAATCTTGTTAATTATACAAATACAACGCCGACTTATTGCTTTGAAATCTCTAAAGGCAGCATTCAGCTGAGCGCCATTCTGCGAATAACACTGTTATCGCATAATTTAACTTGTTTGTTGCATGGTTTCTTTTCGGATGTGTGTAAAGTAAGATGGAATACAAAAATTGGTTTCAAACCGTGCTCTCACAAAATATATATACCCCATACTCAGTGGGAACAGAGTACACTTAACCACACGCACACAAAGAGTTCATTACTTTTTAAATTGGGTCAACTGAGGTCGTTGAGAACAACAACAGCAACAACACTGGCTGTCATGGGCATCATATTATAACTGACACTGACAGCGAGGGTTTTTTATGCTTTATGTCGCGACGCGGCGTTTCGGTCTATTGAATTATTTATGCAACGTAAAGTGCCTTCGCGTGCCGAGCAGCAACGGATAGCGAGAACGGTATCTGAGTAATTTTACATTCACATACCTACAAACATACACACATACATATATAGATTTATACTCTGCGTCAGTGATACTTTGTGAAGAGCAAATTGCGTTTAGTGAATCCGTATATATGTACATAAAATATTATAATAAACGGGAGAGCAAATTAAGCTATTTGAGAGAAGACTTACCCAAAAAATTAACTTATATTTTCAAAAAGTTATTCAAGATTAAGTGCAATGAATCAACAACTCAGAAAAGTGTTTTAACAGCCCTTAACCTAAACAAGTTGGGGCGATTTGCGAAGCTTCCGTCTGAAATGTTCAAGGTTCGTTTGATACGCACATAAAGAGCATCACTGATGCCATGGAGATACTGTCCTCCTTCATTTTATTTCGTATACCCGGAAAATTGTTATCTTCAAAACGTATCATTCTTGTAGCTAATTTTAAGTGACAAAATAATGAAAATAATGTTTCGGAAATCAAGAACAATATTTAAAACATTTATGGGAGGAAATTTACTTGATATATAAAATTAAATACGTTGAAATCAATGATGATTGAGTAAATTTAGAAATGTGAAGTTATTGTAGAACAACTTAATTGCAGTATTTAACTTCATTAATTCCTGTGATGAACTTTCGATTTCCATCTCCATTAACTGTACATGGTGGACATAGACAACCAATGCCCCTAAATTATAGTTCGTGAAATTGTTTTCTCTGCACTTATGGCTGCTTGTTTCCGCTCACCAAATTGACAAGTTGCGGCCAGCAGTGGGATAATTTACTTAATGGCACATTTATAGCTTTTTGGCTGATTGCGTACTTATTTCAATATCGTGTGTACATATGCCACTTTGCCAACTCACATGCTTCCAATTAACTAAATTACATTTCTATTGATTTTGATCAGGCCGTGCCACAATTTGACGAGTTAAATTAAAGACACGTTAGCCTCATTATCGGATTACAAATATTTTAGTTTGTGATCAACCAAAAAATGTTAAAATGCTAAATTACCAGTGAGCGATGATATTTTGAATAGTTAGCCGAAAATCTGGCAACAGTATTTTTGGAGTTGACAAATGCGTAAAAGTATGCTATGCAATTTACCAAAAAACATATACCAAAGATAAAAAATGCAAAAAATGCAGATAATAAAATAAATACTCATCTGTCATACACAGATTGAATGTAGTATAATAATATCAAATAATTCAAGTCAATTAACGAAGCGAAACATTTGTATATTTACACAAAAATATTGGAGCAGAATTTAATATGTTTGCAGAATATTCGTAAAATTTGCGAAAATCAACAACGCGAATCAAATCACCGAATTGTGACCAATCAGTTTTTGCTGTGACAGTAAAAGTAAATAAGATTGTATGATGTCACAACACACATACATGTATGCAGAATGAAATTAAATCAGAAAAAATCTGAAATGATGCTTGACTATCAAATGCTTGAAGCGCTTGTTAATTTGCATAAATACTGCCTATGCTTTGTATTTTTATTGGTGTTGTGTTCCTGTTGTTTGTGTTGTTATTTGTTTTTATTATTTTTTTTCTGTTTTTTTTTTTTACGAAACGGCATTGTTATCTGTTTGGGCCAAACAATAAAGACGAACACAGTTACAGTGGTCGAGAGCTAACGAAATGCCTTTGCGTTGCATTAATTTGGTGTCCGTGGCAGGCGGTTCCCACTGTTGTTGTCATGCTAATCGATCCCCATCATTATAAAATATTTATCGTGCATATATTTAATTTCAATTCAGTTTCCGAACCACTGGCTGTGCAACTATTTAGCTTTAGTGTTGACATTTCTCTTGTTTTCACAGTGCTGTAATATTTTTGCATTTGTGTGTGCGATTATAATTAATTAATTACATGACCACAAAATGGCCAAGAATGCAAATTTCTCACAGACCACTGCAGACAGAAAATGCGCCGCCTGCCGCTTGGCATTGGCCTCATACAGGTAACGTTTGCTCGCCGGAATGACATCTCGAACCGGTGCTTCCACTATTCCCGTTTCCATGTCCACGATTCGTCTCGATTGATTCAGCGAAATTAGCAATAGGTTTTGATTTATGCAAACTAATTCGCTGGCGGATACGGTTGGCCGCTTTTGCATTTTACGTCACTTACACCACTCAGCGCAAAGGTGGATGAATGGCCAAAATAACAGCAGCCGCAGCGGCTTTCGACTGCGCAATCTGCATCTTCAACGGGCGTTGGGCCCGCTGCTGTCGGTTATAAAAACGCCCATCGATCGCACGGGCAACATCACACGCCTTTCACACCTCGAGGCGCAATCGTCCGTAGTGACAGCCGTTGACATTGCACCCGTAAATTGGACTTTGAAGCATCACTGGAAAATGCGCGCATTTATTGTAAGTTCACTGTAAGAACTTGCACTTTGGCTTCATTCATTCTCAATTGTCTATCTCAACTTGATAGATGTTAGCTTTGCTGGCGACAGCCAGTGCAGATGTGGGCGGCTACAATTATGGAGCTGGCATTGAAAGTATATCGAGTGGAGGCTCTTTATCTGGCGGCTCACTGACGGACGGATCACTAGCTGGTGGCTCTCTAACTGGTGGTTCAGTTGTTGACTATGCGTCCAACAGCCAGCCCGACTACTCCAACGGCAACACAGAGTTCAACAAGGAGTTTTTTACATATTCCGCACCCGAAGTCGACTTCGAGGATAACCGAAGTGTCGGCGACTTGGCTGCTTCGCTCAAGAGGAATCTGCGCGTGCTCTTCATTCGTGCGCCCGAGAACAAAGGTCTGGAGAATGCGGCCGTGGCACTTGCCAAACAAGCAGCGGAGCAACAGACGGCCATTTACGTCTTAACCAAACAGGGCGATCTCACCAGCCTGGCCAATAAGCTGCAGAGCCTCAATAACGTCAATGCCAAGAAGCCCGAGGTGCACTTTGTGAAATACCGCACTCAGGAGGATGCCATTAATGCGCAGCGCACCATTCAGCAGGAGTACGATCGCCTGGGTGGCTCCTCTACATCCCACAATGCCGGCGTTGCACCAGTTCTTGATTTTGCCTCCAAGCAGGTGGTTCAGCAGCCGCAGCAGCTCGTGAATGAGCGCCGAATAGGAGCTGTTAACCTTGAGTCACATGCCAATGGCGATGCAGCCTCAGACGTGTCGGAGCTTGAGCCGCCTGCTGCCTACGTGCCCCCAGCAGCAGCTGCGCCCAGCTCCACCTACTTGCCTGTTAACAAGGCTAAGTAGGCGTGGAAGATCCTCGTGCCACAGCAAATTAGCCAAATTGTATTGCTAAGTTTTTCGCCCTAACGTTCGTTATAAAACACAAATTTAATTTTAATGTTCACTCGTTGTGTTGCTTTTGTTGTTGCTCTCATTGTGATTAATGGAATACACCATTTCAGCGTCTTGTAGCTGGTATCAGTAAGCACTTATCCCTGCCCCTCTCGCTGCCACACTGCCAGCAATTAAAACCGAAAGCGCACTGGCGTTGGCCTCGCTTAAAACTGGCCTTTAGTATAAAGGGAGTCCGGTGGCAGCACCGCCTAGTCTTTGCTTCCTACTCTCCCCTGCTCAGAATTAGTGCCCCGGTTTATGACACGTTCGCCACGGCTTCTGCTGACCCACCCAGAAGGATTACTGCCATACACGCGATCAGAGCGAGAAACCAGCTAATTACAGCCATACTGCTCTTAGCCAGAGCTACAGCCAATTTCTGGGGCCTCAAGTTGCGGCGAGTCGCGACATTTAATGGCCGCCCTTTTGGAGGGTCAACTCAGAAACAATTTCAACACACGAAAAACGAAGCAACGCAGCAACGAAGCAACGAAACCACACTGAAAATTAAATGAAAATTACAAGCTGCATTTAAGGGCGCGCCTTTGTAGTTCGCTCATAGCAAGCAAGCAAGCGCCAAAAAATCCAACACACAATAACAATAAAAAGTCCAGGAATGCGGAATGTGCCATTGAAATAGTCACAAAGTAGAATACCCTTTGCCCAGCTAAAGCATATTTATTTTCACTTTCATTCCCATTATTATGTATTTTGACTAGTGTTTAGCAATTATTTTAATGCTGTGCAATAATAGAAGTATAGTTTGCTCATTTAAAGACTTTGCAAAGACTTCAGACAGTTTCAATTACACGAGTACGGCCATTTTATCTTGGGGAACTCAGTCGTTTAAATCATAATTAATTCAAGAATATTCTCGTATATTCGTATGATAAAGAAAAAAGAATAAATTAAAATTCTTCTTTTTTCAACTTTTTAAATTCACTTTTTCTTCTATAAATTTAAATTATTTTTACTCCCACAAAATGGAATTCCTATCATAAGAAAATATTGTAAAATATATATTTGACTTCTGTACTCGTAGTAGTTATTTTCTTTTAAGTTACGCTGGCCAGATTATAAAGACGGAAAGAAAGATTGTAGGCGCTCAGCAGCAACACGCACGAAACCTAAACGTATATATGTTTGTCTACATTTATCTCCAGAGGCTTGTGCCTGGCACAATGGTCTTACGTGTTGCACAAACATAAATTGTGCAACAACGTGTAAACTACTTTTTGACTGCATAAAATGCCCCATTCATACGCCTTTGCCTGGCTGAGTTTCCCGTGCACGGACACCCTTTCTAGCTGCCGCCACCCCCCGCGCCCTGCCTTGTCGCTCACAAGTGCACATTCAGCACTACGTGTTATGCCTTTTATAGCCATGCCACTGTTTCTGTTGCTGCTCCTGTTATTTTTGTGCTTTTATAGTAACAATTCCTTACATTCTTCTGTGCTCTTTAAAGGCAGTGCAGTTCAGGCAAATGAACCAAGCTCTTAACCAAATGGCAACCATCCACAAAGCTGCTTAATGGGCCGCCGCAATACAATGAGCAGTTAATTTCTGTTGCTCTAAGACTTGATTGTGTTTGGCAATAATTTAATCAATTTTAGCGGTTAATTACGTTGCATGCCCAGCGGCGCACATGGCGCATACTTAATGCAGTTCATATGCTGCAAGGCCGCTATTCGGGACTTTATAGCAAACATTGACATTCTATTTGCATAAAATCACAAGCATAGTAACACACACACTACACACACACTACACACACACACACACACACACCCAAACACGTACATATTAAGGCGTGTGTGGAGCGCAGTGTATTAAGCATGAACTTAATAAACATTCCAGCGTACGTAACGCCCACACACACACGCTTACACTCACACACACATACAAATATTCGCAGAGAGAAATTTATGCATGCCACTGCAAACATAAACGTGACCGTTACTTGCTACCTTCTGTTGCTGGTTGTTGCTTGTTGCTGCTGCTTGCGCATTTTTTATAGTTTTTTACTTCGTGCTGGAGTGTTGCATAAATATGCGCCAAGTTTTAATAGTGGGCGCGTCTGCAATTACGCCCACAATCGTACACACATACGTAAATAGTGCGCAGCCTGTTACAGAAGCCATGAATAAAGCCAATATAGGGTGCTTCGCATTCACGAAGTGCACAGAGCCAAGCGAAAGAAAAGGATATACAAATATAAAGGAACTAAAAATATCAGACAAATATAGAACAAAAAGGAAAGAAATTTAGTCTTAAGAATGCATTATTTAGCTTTTTTCTTTTCAGTCAGCTAGGCAGCACCCTGTATCCACTTTCAAGGCCTTAAATGTTGCAGGTCAGGCACATCGCTGCTCACTTGCACCCGTGCCACCTGGCTTATGCTCTTCCGGGAGCGGTCTCGTGCACTTTGGATATAAATTATTGCTTATTAACGTTAAGTTTTCAGCAAAATTAGTTTTTCACACACACACACACACACACACATGTATATATGCACACATTTACACGCACACGCCTCATTTTGAAACGCGGAAAATTATTTATAAAATGTTTTTACTTTTGCGCGTTGGCAATGCAATTAGCTGGCAAGGAAATGGCGCAATTGCTAATCATGGTTTCCACTTAGGGATAAATTAACCAAGCAGCTCTTCCAGCTCTTAACAGTTACATAACCGTGGAGCACACATGATTGGGAAATGAGAAATTCGCAGCTGAAGGCAGCGTAGGCAAGCAATTGCGCTGAAAGCTTTTCAGGGCTGGCCATAAAGTGCTCTGGGTAATCTTCAAGTTAAATATGATACGATTATGGACTTTCAGTGCCCTAATTAAAACCAACTGCAAAATGTCACACAAAACGCTTAAGTATGTTATTGTGGCATTACAATCCAAAAACAAGCTGCATTTGTGTTATTGTCTCACACCTGTCTTGCCTGATTTAGTGCTTTGTCAGTGCACTTTGTGTCAGGGCCACTTTACAGGTGGCCCATGTAAATGCCTGCCACGTGGATTATGTGAGGTAAATACATATGTGAGTGCGACGCACGACCTCACAACTTCAAAGAGAAGCTTCGAAAGCAGCAGCAGGTAGGAATTGTGGCGCTGCCTGTCATTAAACTAGCACCACACACACACACACACACACACACACACAGCCAAACATCCACGGCTTCTCGTGCGCACACTTAAACACATACGCATGCCCATGGCTTTGAAAGTTGAGCAAAAAAAGTTGGTATATTGGAAAAGTTTTCCTTCTTGATTTTTAATATCACAGGTGAGCGTAAATAATTTATTGCATTCATTTACGTTTCACTTCCAATCGCACCACATAAACATTTCCACAGGCAACACGGTGGCGAAACGACTACGGAACCTTAACGCTTCGACTCTGGATTTTGTGTATACCCGCCACAATGAAAGGCATAACGAGCTGAGGATAAGAACAGGCGGCTTTAACAATGTGCCAACATCGCGGCACATGCATAAGCCAAATCCTTTTAGACCATAGATAAGAAAACTTTAATAAACACGCCACACACGCAACCTGGGGAAATTGATAAGAATATGAAAAGTTTGCGCTGGGCACTGAGCAGCTGTCTCAGTCTAGCCCAGCAAAGGGCGGTGGGGTCTTTGACACGGTCGGTTGTGGCAACGGTGGAAGGGTGAACAACTTTACACATTGCATACTTTTCGAAATAACTCGACGTTGGCTTAGCTGACGGCTAAAGTTGCTGCGTTTTAATTTGTAAGGCTCATAAATAAAATTCAGCTTATGCCAAGCATCCTCGGGGGAAGGATTGGGCTGATTAATGGGCTGGTGTAGACTAACCTGTGCTTCTTCAACTCCATCTGCTGCTTTTTCAGCTCCATCTGCTTCTTGCTTATGTCATAGTTGCGCTGATGTATCTCGTGCACCTCGCCGATGTCATGATAATTGGCCAGCATGCCGAACGGATTGTTGTGTATATTGCCAAGGCTGCTGTGATGTCCGTGTCCGTCGTGGCCGTGATGTGGCGCATACTGTGAGAATTCATCTGCAATAACAAAGTAACATTCGAAATTGTCCTAATTAAAGCAAACTCTGCAGCAGCAGCTGACGCCGCACTCAATGACAAACTCAAAACAATTGCTTAATTGCACTCTCTCTCTCTCTCTCTCTCTCTCTCTCTCTCTCTCTGTGTGTGCGCAGTTATACACAAGAGAACTCACTGCAGAATACCCTGTTCCATTATATGCTTAGTCAACTTAGTCATGTAAATGTAGAAAACTACTTCGTTTAGTGTGTTAATGCCCAAACAGTGGGTAGTGGGGTAGCAGGCCATAATGAAAAGCTGGTTAAATTTCTTTAGTTCAGAGTTTTTATAATAAACATTTAGAGACATTATTTTCCACATTTAACATTATTATGTAGGAGCAATTGGTAATTGGCTAAAACTAACTCTTTTCAAGTGGAAGATTCGATTAATTTTTGACTGAGTTACATTTTCAGTCCATCTCGGGCTGAAATTAGATCTATCGCTTTTTCAATTATTTTATTTAGACGCCTAATCCCCTAATTAAACATATTGCTGGTTCTCAAATAAATTTGTACTAAACATTCACGATCTCTATCTCGTACCACTAAAATTATTCCAAGCAACTTGTGTTCTACTTACCGATTGGACGAGAGCCGCCCCAGCGGAGGCTCTTGTCGTACCGATCGATGTAATGGGGCACGTGGTACTGAGGTTGATATTGGTTGTAGTACTGCTGCTGATAGTAATGCTGCAGCTGCTGTTGAGTCAGAGATGTCGGCTGCTGCTGTGTGCGCCGCTGGTGCTTGCCGTTGAACGAGTGAACGTGATGTGTGCGAATGTATTTCTCCTCGACCTGTCAGAATAGAGTGATGCTTGAGTTAGAATCGTCATTAAATTTTCGAGTCGTAATATGTAATAAAATGCGAATGAAAGTCATTTCAATGTCAAACTTTTGGGGATACAACTGTAAATTAAAAATGGATCATACGGACAACTCCCCATACCCTCGTCACAACAGCCCCTGCCTTCACGAAAGCCACGCAGGCCCGATGCTTGGTCAGATGGTTGCCGGGCAGAGCGTTTATGAATAAATTTCATTTTAGAGTTTGCCATATTCTGTGCGCCAACGGCAGATATAATAAATTTATTTATATTTCATTTCCTTTTCCCTTAACTACTGTTGTTGTTGTCGGCGAGGAGCAGCTGCTGCCGCTGATGCTGCTGGTGGTGCTGCGCATGTTGCGGCTGACCCACACAGGAGTGGGGTTTCTGGGCCCTGGTCTGGGTAATTAAAATGAAAGCTCCATGAGCCGCGCATGTAGGCCATAATTATAAAATGGCTTAAACTGATGTTAATCTTAATGCAGCCCCACTGACATTCCGACGTCCCCTGACAGCCATTCCATATCTACACTCAAGCGCATGCTGCAGGTCTGGCCTTATCATTTTACCATTGGCAACTGTTCCCATTCTTCCCTTCCCCAAAACAATTCGACTGCGAGCGAATTGCCAACTATTGTGCGTTTTGATGGATAAATTGTTAAAATTACGCATGCCCACCTTCTTTCCATTGATTAACCATGTAACATGCGGGGCAGGCCGTCCTCGAGTGGTATTGCACAGGGCGAAGAGTTTCTCGCCTATAGCAAAGGGTGTGCGCTTTCGAAACTTGATGGTGGGTGGTCCTGTCTGGGGCACTGTAAAAGCATTACGAGATAGGGGCAGCAATTAATGTCAGCTAACTCAAATTGATTCGGCAATTGCTACGCACAGAAAACGCTCATTAGCTCATCGGCGCTGGCCTTGGTAAAGATGGGCGTATCCGTGGATACCTCACAGTAGAATTGGCCCGACAGATCGAACTGCACATCCTTCAATGTCACTTGCGTTTCGTTTGAGTTCTCCCACTGTTGAGTAAATATAATTGCATTCATTTCAATCATAAGCAAATAGATTTAAAGTATAAAGTACGAGTATCCGGAATTGAAATCCTATACCAATGCTGTAATATATTGTTGTCCTAATATTAATTTGCATTTGAAAAAAGCCCAAACTTATAAAACAAAAATACTATAAAATTACACACGAAATAACTTGATTGTAATACAAACTCGAATGGCTTTTAGTACAATGTCGAATGAAATGAATAATTAGTAAAATCAAACAAAGATTCAATTGAGCAAAAAAAAATTTTTTATGCTATATACTCTTTTATATTGTAGAACGAAATTAAATGCATTTATGCCTATTTATAAATGAATGATAATTAATTTAATTACCCAAACTACTGTTAAGTCTAGGTAATAATTTGATAATAATTTTATGACGTTTAATGCACTTGAGTCAAAAATTATTGATTTGCTTGCCGTATTAATAGCTAAGAACAGATTGACTTTGATGGAATGATTCAAAGGCTTAATTGATTGATACAATAATTATAATTATGATTATAAGGAGGTAGGATATGAATATTGATACACACTGTAATATTAAATAGTTAAAATGCAAACAAATATTTGTTTATTTTATTTTTTAAGATTTATTATTTAAAGACTTTCCCCTGTTTACTCAGAAATCTAACATGTTTTAAATAATATTATTATTTTAATGTTAAATTAACTAACTATATTAATTTATCAAAACAAAACTTTTGGGATTCACTACACCTGCTGCTTTACTCCATATATGAAATTAATATAAATTGGTTGGAGCTGAAAACAGGTTTTATAGTGAAGAAAGGTGTGTTGTATGTTCCACCAACAGAAATCTTTGCCTATGGCCACATTATGATTATATAATTATAATAATTATGATAAAAACACATTTGTTCGTTTCTGTTATGCACATTTACAATATTTTTCAGACTTTATCCTTCAATCACGAAGTACGTCGTGTAATCAAAAATGTGTCAGTCATTATATACTTATATATTCAACATGCTAGCAAGAGTATTATAGCTTTGGAAAGTCAAAATTAACTCAACCTGTCCTCTGCGCCATCTCACGTCATTTTCTGATTACTTACATCAATTTCGGCTCCTTCAATGGTTGAGTTACGGAACGGCGGATTGCGTCCGTTTATGAACTCGAAGAACTTGCCCTTCTCCACCTTCAGCCATGTCACCTGCAATCAAGCAAATATATAGATGGTATTATTAAAATATTGTTGGGTAACAGTTGTGTTGTTGCTAGGCTGGCGGTGACATTGATTGAGTAACTGCCCCAATTTGAATGCGAGACAATGTGTCAGTCAGTTCATGGCTCTCGCAGTTTATTGTATTTCGAGTATGTCATTTAATGGCATACGGTATAAATGTCGCAAGTGGACAAACGGTAAATAAAAAATTAAATGAAAATATAAAAAAATGAATAAAATGCAATTTAACTTTGCAACAAGTTGCACGAACTTTTTGCAGCGACAATTAAAATGCGCGTTAAGCTGTAAAACTGCAAATAGTAGAATGCTTTATTGAAATGCCACAAGCAAATGTCACTAGCAGCCAGCTGGAAGGGGACGGCTGCCAGTTGCATGCTGCGCAGTGATGTCCGTATTTACGGGGGTCCCTGTGGGACGTGGCGGAAGCGTAATTAAAAACGAGATCTGTGAAAGCAACATAACTACAACTGAAAAAGTTATGCCAATGCCAATGCACGAGGGACTTGCACGGGCTTCAAGCAGCATTGGCAAATAAAAAAGCTCAATGTAAATGAAAATAAATTTCCATTCATAACTTACGACTGAGCAAAAGTTTTTAGCATGGGGGTAAGCGACAGAGCGCGAGATAACCCTTGAGCGTTTGGAAACGAAGAAAAACAGTTTTTAGCTCAGCACCATATTTATTTATTGCACTTTATGAATTAACTCGTAGGACAACAATTTGACTACCAAATTAAAATATACTCGTCACTTATTCAGCAGTTATGGCTGCATTAAGTGTACCGCCCAAAGCGCTGAAGGGGAGTGGGGCAATTTGTTTGACTGACATGCTTCAGAGCTAATTGCATTGATTGCATTAAACTTGGCCTGCGGCCAATGTGGCGTATGCATAATTTGGGCCAAAAATGTCGTCATTACTCACGCATATGTCCTTTGTCAGGGCAATCGATACAGCGCACTGACACACACCCGTGACATCGCGCCTTGTATTTTCGGGACAAAGCAAACATTATCATGCGAGCACTGAACCATTCGGCCACGTTCTAGCGACCACTCCAAACGCCCATCAAATTTTATCAGCCACTTGTGGAAATTTTTGAAACAATTTCTCTTGATGTGACATGAACTTTTCGGAGCTACGGCCACAGCCATAATAATAACCAGAGTGCGTATCGCAAAGTAATCAAAGCTGCGGTCCTGAATGTCGCACTGTCTGTCGATGGCTCTGCTTCTGATGGGCCCTTGGCCAACTCCACAGGGACAACGATTCTGGTATTGCTGGAATTGTTGTTGTTTAGCCAGGCATGAGTTTGGCATGTGTTGGTTTGGCGTGTCCACCGTGCCATGGTCTGGCTTTGTACATATTTTGTTTGTGTTCATTAGCCCGCTTATTTTTGTACTCAGTCGGCAAATCAAAAGCTCATTTATGTGGTCTGGCCTGGTCTGGTCTGAGCTGGCCCCGTTGGCTCATACTGATGGCCTGCCAGTCAGCCAGCCAGCCAGCCTGCCATTCACAACGTAATTAGTTTATTTAATTTATATTTTTTTCGCGCTGCTTTGTACACCCGAAAGTATGCTTCAGCATGTGTAAGCCGCACCACTGAGCCAACTTCAATTCCATGGGTAACCGTGTTCGCATTTGCGTTTTAATTGCCTTTTTAGTGCCACTTCCACACAATTTGCCACGCTTCGTGCAACAATTCGAATCAAATCCAGTTGGCGGCATGGAGCCGTGTAGCCGGCGCACTCGGTTATATAGTCAATTATACTAATTAGCTATTGCCGCGCAGCAGTATTCACAAAGCGGCCAACTGACCAAATAAAATAATGTCTACATCTAAGTAAACACGTCAACTTCTACTAATTGTACAAATCTACCATCCCACTTAGGCCGGGGAACAGGTGTATGCAAATATGCATTATAAATATGTCGATTGTCACGCGGATACTTGTTAAAAAGGCAACGCCAGTGAAATATAGTCATTAATATTTATAATGAAAACGAAATACCAAATCAACGCAAGTCAATAGGAAAACTAATGTACAAATAAAATGAAATAAAATTTAATTAAAATTTTTAATATTAATGTTTGCGTTTATGTTACCCTAAATAAATAGTCCATAGAAAAGTTCTATAATTTTCATTATAATATAAGGGTTTTCACGTGATGTTATGATTTTTGTTAAGTGAAACTCACTTTTGTTTTCTGGAAATAATCAAACAAATGTTAATAAATAACTCAAATGGAAAAAGAGATCAAGATTAGCGGTTGCCAACTGCATTACTAAGAGAGTGATTACGTAATTAGCTACTTGGTACTTCTTGGTCTAGCCTCACAAACTCTCTTTTACAACAAAATGAGCAGTTTTTCAACAACTTGAGCTGCCGTATAAGTTACTTCTATTTATATTGGGCTCTTTTTATTAACTTACACTTTGCTCTACTTCCGCAATAAAAAATAAAATATATAAAAGATCTCGCGTACACTGCCGTACAAAATTTTTCTCTTCTTATATTAAAGAAAAAGTTTGAATTAATAGCTGAAAACTATTCACAGCAACTGCGGCTGCTTTGCCGAATAAAAGAAAGTGAAAGAAAGCAAAGCAAAGGAGAGAAAATCAATATGTTGTGCGCTCCTAAAGCACTCAACTTCGTGGCATTTTTGCGCCATAAAATTTGTACGCTTTTATGGTACTTAGAATGAACAAAACGACAAACTCAAGCACGACCTCCAGCTCCACCTTAACATCCTGGGCAGGCTCTGCCGCGAGCAGCGTCGGTGCTGGTGCTTAAGCTTGGCCTTGAATTTGTATTCCGCGCTTTGTAGTAGAAGTAGTAGCAATGGCAGCTGAAAGTTCTGAACAAGAAAACTAAGCAACTCATTTGCCATAAATTCAAAGGCGTTGCCTTTAGGGACGGATGGCGTATGGCGTATGACTGTGCGTGTCCCTTGATGTTTCGTGACAGTAATAAGAGAGTTGAAGTGAAATTAATTGTCGCAACTGTAACTGAAACTAAGACGGAAGTGAGAACGACGCGGCGCAACGCGATGGTGGCAACGGGCAAGGCTTGATGAGCCGCTCTTTGATTGCAACTTTTTCCAACTGCTGCACGTGCTGACATTTGTGTCTGTGGGAGCATTAACAACATGCACTTTGTGCTGCACCTGCCACTGATTGGGCCAGCTTGGCTCAACCCCATAAACTTTCTACACAAAGTGGCACAAGGCAAACGAAGTTGCTTTGTCGCGGTCGCCATTCCGAATTCAATTTAAGACTTTCAGTGAGCGAGTCATATGCATCAGATATACGCTGCTTTATTAAATAGTGCTATTGTATGGACTTACCTTGAATAATATTTCCGGTATTACGTTGTGCTTGCACTTGAATGTGACGCTCGAGCCTCGCTCCACATACCTCGGCACCACTAATTGCACATCCACATCCGATTGTCCATCTAGAGAGAGGAAGAAGAGAAATTCCGAATTAAAATAGATGCAAATGAACTGTCTGAGCAATACAGCACCGAAGAAGCTGACCACACCGAGTAACGCTCAATTGCGGCTTAATTGAAAAGCCATTAAAAAGCACAAGCGAAGAGAAGAAAACATTTCCAAACATGCGGCCCATTTTGAGTGCGGCCAGTAGAGTTTAAAACAAGAGCAACAGCAAGAGCAACGCGAGGCTGCACCTTAATAGTCAGTTAATGGGATGTGGGCCCGCACACGGCCGCCGACCTGCTCAATAAATCTTAATTGGTTTGCCAAAGTGCACATGAGATATTTTTCACGTGCATATCAAAGAGGCGTCTGTTAAGAGGGAAATGCAGCGACCACATTCTCCCACCTCACAATGACACTTGAAGTCCATTGTGATATTTTATCGACGTTTTTTCTGAAACATGCCTGAACTGCAGAGGTTAAAGGACTCATATGAAAAGAGCAAGCTCTTTTAAGATAAACCCTTCACCCTCTTTTATTCATAATTGCAGATGTCAGATAATTATTGTTAAGTTTTTTGGATAGTTTCAGATAATTTGAAATAGCTATTCGATGGATTAAAGCATGCTTTTGCCCACGCTGCGTATGCTTAATGTAGATTCATAATACTTCAATTATTATTCATATTGTTTAATCGAATTTACTAAGTAAATTTTGTGTTTGTTCAAAAGTATTCAAATTTTAATATAATAAGCTATAATCAGAATAAAATGGGTGTGTTTAGTTCAGTGGCAAATTGAGTATAATATTTGCGAGAGCTCCGCGCTGGGGCATGTGGCGCTGGTCAGCGAGAACAATTTGGAAATTGGCTGATAGAAATCGATAAATTAATTGGCAATGTTGCAGCGAACAGCGAGCTCAATTCCAATCATAATTAAGACACAAAATGGCGAAGGCAAACACATTGCCTCATTTGCGGGGACGGCCTACAAAGTGGCGCCAATTTCATTTTCATTTATTCACACCACGCGGCTGTCGTCAGTCACGCAAAATGTCAACGACTGAGTAAGTAAAAAACGTGTCAGGCCGCGCGAAAAATATGGAATGGCGGAAAACAAGAAAACCAAATGAAATGAAGCACGTCAAGTGCATGAGGCTAGGCGAGGCGGGGCGACAGACGGGACAGGCAGGACGTCAAATACAGTAGCGTTCTGCCTTTCTGGTTGGCAACTTGTTGCAATACACAGTGAACATGCCACGTTTTCATTGGTTTTGTGGCATTGCCATCAGCGGGACGTCTCTGCGTATGTGTGGGTGGGGGGTTGCACATGTACGTATTTGTACGTGTTCGTGCCGCATGCTAACGAGCCGTAATTCACGAAAATTCAATCATACCCAGCTGGCCAAGACTCGACAGCCCAGCAGCAGCCCCTTGCCAATCGATCCACCAAGCTTACCCTCGGCCATACAGGATCCAGTGTGAAAGAGCAGACAGTCCTGACACGAACTCAAATCCGAATTGAGTGACTTTTCGCTAACGTCTGCCTTTATAATCATGTCGAATACTTGGCATTAATGTCGCCACACTCGCCATCAATTTTTTATGGCCCGCCCTGGCAGCTGTCCAATACTTGCTTTTATGAAATTTGTAAAAATACTGAAAAGCAAAGAAGGAAACTTTACAACACGTCCGCTGGCAAGATGTTGACCGACCACAATAATTGTTTTGCAGCCTGCCAGCAACAGAAAATATTCATTACACCGAAACGCTTACCCTGCTTCGGCAGGCTTGTTGCTGACTGGGTGGTAAAAAAAAACGAAAAAGGAAAAAAATGAGCTCACTTTGACAACGACAGCGCCAACATTTTGTTGTACGTGGTGTACGTGTTCTACAAGCGGAAATTGATGATTTTCCACGAGTCGAGCGACAATAAAGCGTGCAGCATGTCAGCAAAACGCAAATAATCAATCAATCAGCATTAATCAAGGCGGAGTGGGCGTGTCGTGCCCACAACAACAACCTGCTGCAACAGTTGCTTCCTCCAAGGGAGCTTGGCTACGCTTCGCCATGAACAACTACATTACCATTTTTGATATGCCGTGGAAATTGAAATCCTCAAACGGAAAATTAATTTAAAGCGCAACACAATATGCGAATGGTATAAAATCTGAGAAATATTTAATAGCCCGAATGAGGAATCAAATATTGCAGCCCCTGATAACCTATATTCGGTGTTGGATTGCAGTTCAAGATAAGATAGGCTTAGATTGCTTGTGTTGTGATACCCTAGAGAGTATCACAAACTATACCATAAGATGTTGTGGAACTAGATTTACTCAGGAATAGCACTCCCTGTCAGCTAATGTTAAATCCTTGCCTTGTAGCTACAGGAAATCCTTGAATTTGCGCAGAAGATTATGAGCACACTTAAGCCCAGACTGTGCTCATCATTCATTTCAAGATTGTTGACTAGGCTTCGGTAATTCTGCAATTCGGCTGCGTTTAACTGGCTCCGATCTGACATGTTTTGGACTGAATAGTGCTGTTTCGTAACTAAACTGTTTACCTGCAGGCTGGTTAAGCACAAATTGCTATAACATAAATAAATTAGTGCGAAAAACAAACGAATAAATAATAAGAAAAGCAATAGCGCGTTTGTGCAGAAACGTTTGCTCTTCGATTGTTCGATAGTTCTCAATTGATGGCTAAATCAATATCTGAACTTTGGCAGCTGTGGTCATGGCCTCAACTCTACTGTGCCTACGAGCAACAGCATGCATTTGGTAGGGAGCCACCCTATATTGTGGTTGATCGGTTTGTCTGTCTCTCTGTGGCTCTGTCGGCGGAGACGTGACATGCCTGTTGCAGTGACAACTCAGAACGCAATTATTGCCCTCAGCTCTTAGTGCTCAGCAGTTAGGTATGCTGTCTGTTTGCCTGTCCAGCTGCCAGCTGAACATGTTGTAGCAGACCACCACACAGGCTGTTGCTTATCAATATAATGTTCAATCATTACGGTTGATTGGCAGACGAAACAACCGCAATTCTTACCGGCACTATGCACACATTCTACAGAAGTTCATTAGAGTCAGCTATCCGACTTACTAACTGACTAACTGACTGGCTGGTAGACAGGGCTAGCATCAGTTTCTGGCTTTTACCACAGTATTTCATGTTGATTATGGCCGTCTGATTGACGCAGTTGCATTGTGTCAGAAAGGAAAGCTTATTGCTTCACTGATGCCAGCCGTAATTAAAACAAGCAAAATTTCTAATTGAGTTATGAATTATGCCACTCTTCAATTTACCTTCATGCTTGATTGCAGTATTAGAACATAGAACATCAAAACTATACGATGTGGCTTTTGTGGGTTACGAAAGGCCCACACAGCAGGAAAGCAAATGTTTTCAATATAACTCAAATATTGCTCAACACACAACACACCCATAAGCACACACACACACACACGGATGAACCACAAAGAGGACAGGAAAAAAAACTTTATGCAGCTTTGTTTAAGCAAGGAAAAGGATGAAGGCATAAGTCGTCATGTTGCCAAAGCATTCGTTTAGCAAATTTAGGCTCTCTTTGCTTTTGTATTTTTCTGCAGAACTGAAACGGGCTTGGGCAGAAGCTATGGGCGGCTCACACAAAGTAGGGTCTGCAGGCAACGCCTCGGCGGCATAAAGTAATTTTATAGAACAAATCACAGGCATTAGTGGGTATAAATCCCGTTTATCCTTGCCTGTGTATGCGCGCGTGAAATTTAAATACGTAGCGGACACAGTGGGAAGGCAGCTGTGCGGAAAGAGGAGCTGCTAAAACAATAAAGGACACAAGAAAAATGGTCGTCTTTGGCAACGAAGTGGCCTGCACGGTCCTTGAATAAAACTGTCGGGTGCGAAATTCATGAAAAAAAAAAAAACAAAAAAAAATACATATATATATACATGTATATATATATGTATATATAATATGTATATAATAAGTATTTAAGCCATTGTTTTTATGCGAGCCAAATCGCAGCGGATATACTAGTATGTAAGTTATTCAGTTGGCCCAAATAATCTTAAGCTTCTGCTCCAAGGTTGCCGTTGAAAAGATAAGTGGTCTTTAGTTCGGCCGTATATCTATGAAAATTATCCATTGTGTTTTTAAATAAGAGCTTATTGGATTGTTCCGTCCTGTGCATTATGAATGGACTGTAAAGAGTTATCGTAAAAGTAAAGCGATGCGAATAGCTAAATTAACTCTAAGAACTTTATAATTATTATTACATGTATCCTAATTTGTTGTTGCTCTTTTTTGCTTCTCGTTAAGCTTGGCACTTTTAAGTAGGGTACAGATACATTTTAACTATATATTTTCCGTAAATGCTTTCATAAATTTTCAATTTAATATTTCTTATCACATTTGTGAAATGAAATCAGATTTTGTAAATAAAAATATCAAAGAAAACGGGCAGTGTGTATGTCTGTCATGCACGCCCCACGAACAACTAAGAGCCAACAACCAGAGCTATGTACATGGTCGACAAAAGTAGCCAATGTAATGGTCAAAACAAGCAAGTTCCTCGGCGCTGCGGGAAGCAAGCTTCCCGTTTTGAAAATTTTATCTGGGCATCCGGCAGCCCTGGCGGGGACCACAGCCAACCCCACAGCAGCAGGCAGTGGCAGAAAAAAGATCCGTTTATAAGTAAGTACATAAGAAAATGGCTTCAAGGGCACGCTTTGGCGGCTGCACACAGGCACAGGCAGCTACAACTACACAGGCACGCCCATCAAAGCGCCCAGCACGTAGGGCACATACAGCACGCCCAGTGCCCATTTACAAGGCCGTGGAGCAAACACATGTAGGCCATGAATCTCATAACGAGTGTTAGTCATGCGCCACGAGGGCCCCGCACTTTCAGTCCATGTCTGTGAGAGTGTGCGTTTGTGTTTATTTGAGTGTGTGTGTGTTTGTGAGCCAGTTACCGGACCAGTGAGCGCGACCCGGACCTGTACCATTGCCCATACCTGGCTCGTAAAGATGCAGACCATTATAGAAATGAAAAACAAACGCAAAAGCAGCCAACACCAGCGACGACGACGTTGGCAAACACATAAAAGTGCTTAAATTACTTTTAAGCGAAATTATGTTTTATTAATGCGTTGGCCAGCACCAGAAGCAACAACTGCGAAAACAACTACAGCAGCTACAACATCTACACCGAAATGACAGGCTGGCTAACACTGCGAATTGGTAGCGCGAATTGTTTCCTTTTTTCAATGGTTGCTTTTTCGTTTTTGACTCTGGCCGTTGGCCGTTGTACAGAGCTGCAAATGCGTAATTTTATTTCAAATTGCATTGCGAATAGAAATTTATACATTTATGTGTGTCTGTGTCTGTGTTTGTGTTTGTGTGTCTGTGTGTGCTGCGTGTGTCTGTGTATTGGCGTTGGCGTGCCCACAAAAATGTAATTTTAATGCCAAATTTGTACTTGGTTGAAGCGGTTGTTGAAAAGTACTCAAGAGCTGGACAGCCGAACATTAGTCACAACATCTGCGCGGACACATTCATTCGTTATACCCTGTATCCACTTCAAATGGCCAGTGAGGGAATTGTTATTGTGGTCATTAATGCGAACACAATACAGCTCACTCTTTACTTTCAAATTAATATTCATAGCCAAGAGTTGTTTCAGCAACTATTTAATTTCAGGGTATGTTAGACCAGTGTATAGAGCTTAATATTTATTTTATTTGTTGGTGCCTATGTTTCAGATAAATTAAAATGTACATTACTAAAGCCTTAACCAGAGAAATCAATCAAAACTATAACTTAATCTCGATTTAAGAGTCCGATGTTTATAGCGAATAACTCAAACTCGTATTCACTGCTGCCTTGCTGCACATATCGTATATTATATATGTGAGATATTAATATGTACATATATTAATATATTTATAAAACTTAAATCTGTAAATTATTTTCAATTTTTTTGCAATAAATTACTCTGTTCCTCATTCTATTTGTATCTCGTCCCCTCTAGGCTATAATAGATTCAGTACAGGATATCATCAAGTCGATCCCTCACGACTTCAACAACAAAACTTGTTTTTCACTAAAGCATTTCACAATCTATTTAGAAAACTCGTCTAAATCATTGATGACAGATACCGAAACATTTGCCCGTGCCCGAATTGCAAATTTAAACATCGCTCTAGATTTTCCACCAATTTCGCGTGCGTTGGATATGGATTTATTTGTTCGAAAATCCGTGAAAATCACATAGAACAGCAACGTGAGTCAGAAACATTTGAGAGTTATTTATTATTTTCTATGACACCAACAGCTGCTGTTTGGGAAATTCTAAATTAAAACTTTTAACTCGCTGACGTCCCACGTTGGGAGGGCCACCTGAACAATTAATTAAGACCTGCCTCTGCCTCTGCCTGGACGTTGGACACACCGAATGAGTGGGCGAACAACCGAATGGCCGACCGACCGATATCAAATTCAGGCCCACCACAAGCTGCATTATTGTATTACGTATACGCAATTTGCCTAAGCAAATTCTTTGCGCATTGCCCAAACGCCAGTATTTTATGTCGCCCTTATCTTTAATCTACACAGGCATTAGGTCTGCGGCGCAAACATGGGCCAAACGAGAGCTGACAAACGAGGAAGCCACAGCAAGACTTGCGGCAATTTCAGAGCCTTCTGATGATATTGACATTTATGCTCGGCAGATAGTCCCCAGCCAACGCAACCTACAGCCGGCAGTCACCCTGACCCTCAGTCCTCAGCTGGGCTTTTGTTTTTTGGTAGCTTCATCTTTTTTAGCCAAAATGCTGGGCACTGTTTTTGTTGACACTTGACAGCACCTGCTGCCTGCCTGTCGACCTGCCTGCCTGCCAATGTCTGGGTAGCTGGAGCTGTTTGGTTTGGTGTTACATGGAATGTTTGGTGGCAATGAATGATGCTATGTTCCATTTTGAGCTCAACAAATGCGCATTAGAATCGAGTTGAACGTGAAATGACGCAGTTTGCAGCGTCGAGCACACATGACCACAATAATAAGGCCATATTTGTTTAGTGCCCATAAAGAGCTGGCCGAAGCTAACCACCCCCACTGGCGACTGGACAACTTGTTGAAATGTACGGCGTAGCGTTGAAGAAACGCAGGACACGAATACACCAGAGTCCATGTCCAATCAATGCCAACTGGCTTTTGTTTGCATTTCAATTTCAGCTGGTGCTGTTTCTTCTGGCGTCCGACACGACGACATTTAAAAATCAACGCAAAGTGCCTTCATTATGCGATTCTGGACCGTTGCAATGCCAAGGGCTAGCATATTTATATGTGCGTTCAACCGAGAAAGCTCCCACAAAAGGCGTAACAATCAGCCCGGCGTATAAAAAAAGAATATTCATGTATACTTATATAGCTATATATACATATATATACATATATATTTCGGTTAGGCTGGCCAGGCACGCTGCCAGCCTTCTGTTTTCTGGTGATTCTAATCAATAATTTACGCATTTTCATTTCGTTCAGCCCGAAGGTAGCATTAGCATTGGGCCCACAATTACCAGCGCAGAAGTGCCAGCTATTCAAGAGTGTCCCTACTTGAGAGTCTCGCAGCGTGTGTCTCTGTTTGTATGCGAGAAGCCTTATTTCGGCTCTTTTTCCTGGGGCATATTTCCCTACTTGGCACCATTTTGTCTGGCCTATTCCCAGAAGCCCATTTTCTCAAGTCGGCGCTGCATAAATTGTTGGCTTTGTTTTTAGTTTACAATGAAAAAGTTCTCGCTCAATGGCTTCGAAGATCTTAAAGCTGTGTTTGTGTATGTCGGTGTGTTGGCTGTATTCATTTGCCCAATTTTTTGTAGCATTTTATTATTTATGATTAATTTGAGCTTGTTTTTTGCATTTGCGGCTGGCATTACTTACTCGAATCCAATTATAGCTAAGCAGCTACGACTTAGACTCTTTTTCCATCCTGTCCTTATTTGTTTGTATTTGTTTTCGTGCTATTACTCTGCTGGTAATTCCTTAAGGATTGTGTTTACTTGAGTGCGCATGTGGCTGCCAATTGACGCATATTTGACTTTGCGCTTAAGCGAGTTGTTATTTTATTTTTTCTCTCTGGACTCCCAGCATAATGCTATACAATTATTGAGCAGCGCTGAGATTTGGCTGTGGTCTGCCATTCTTGATTGCCATCTCTTGAGCTCTGTCAATTGTTGCGTGAAGCACAAAGGAAATAACAAGAAGAGCACAGTCGTGGCTCCACGAATACTAAGCAGCTTAGCCAGCATTCGGCATTGGGTTCGACTCTGAATTTTAAGTGCGCACCGAGCTACGAAAATTCGTGGACAAGCTAAGCAAATAAGATGCGTGCTTAGTATATGACTTGGCTGGCGTTAATTAAAGCCAGGCTAATGCTTAAACTGCATAAATGTGGCAATTAATAAAGCGTCGAAGCGCGCACGACTCTAGCTCGCATTTCGGCATTTCCACACGCTCAAAATTACGCATACGCGGCGTGCGCCGCAGGCAGCAAGTCAAGTATCTCAGACAGACGGCAAGACGCATATTCATAAGCGGCTCACATTAATAATATTAATTGAATTTAACGCATGAGATATTTTATTCATACGCAACCCTTAGGCTCGCTTCTTCGCCGCTTGCGCTTGGGTGCACGGCTCGGCGAAGGCGTGTCTATGGGTAACGGCAGCTGCTAAATCATCAACTTATGGGCTCATTAACAGCTGTAGCAACCAGAAGGCAGTGGCTGTTTTTGCCATTGTGTTGAGTCACCTACCGCATATTAACTGCAGGTATTTAACATGGTTAAGCGCCGCAAAAATCATCGTAGCCGTAACGGTTACAGTTACAGTCGGGACTCGCTAAAAGCGATACATCCTGCTTCCAAGCCTGCGACGTTGCTCATGCTCATTGCACACGCCACTGGCTAGATAAATGACTTGCTTTCCGCCACGCACAAGCACGCATATACACCCACCCGAGCATTTATAAGCCGCATCATTAGCAACTAACTACAAAGCAACAGCAGTCGAGCCTTGTACAGGAAGAGTCCGACCAATTAATTAGGCAGCTGTCAGACTGGTCTTCGTCTCAGCGCCACCAACCCAATCTCTAATAATTTAAAAGACAGGCAGACGTTTAGTACGCCAAATTTAATTTCAATGTGATTATGGCAAACAATTTGTAGCCTAATGGCAAGGCATATATAATAGCATCAATATAATTGAAACTGTCGTTCGGCAAAGCTAAGACACGGGACAGACTTAGCTCTAGCGGCCTATTATTGCTTAGAGGATAGTCCATATTAGTAAATATATATGTGCAAGTAGTGCGAGAAGTCAATTTACGCTCATCTGTTGCGGCTAATTTGCTTAGCATTTATGCAAAGAATTTAATTAAATTACAGCTAAATCTTGACTATAAGAGACTATTTATTTGAACTGAATTCAATTATCATTTACTTATTAAACTATGAGCATTTCAATGGGAAGGCCAATCGGCAAATAACTGATATATGAATCTAGTCGGAGAAGAAAGCATTTCTTGAACTACTTATTAAACTTCCACATTTTTATCCCCCGTTTCCAATGCAATCTGAATTAAAGTCCTAAGTAAATTTTGAAAATATATTTTAATCAAATTTGTAGCTACGCTGTTTCTTTTGTTTGTTGTTTTTCACTCTCTGATGAACGTCTCGACGTTTGTCACACACAATTGATGAAGCTGAGTCAATTTTGGGAAATAACACTTTATTTGGCCTATATTTGTTGTTCATCAAACATGGTAGCGCCCGTCGGAAATGGCCTAATAACACAGCTGCTTATGCTATTGTGTGTCATGTGTTTGTGGGCGTGCCTAGATTTCTGCAGCTAAAGCTAGTGTTTTATTGCCTACTTTACTGAACACAGACAGAGACACACACACGCGCAGACACACACACACAGATACACAGAGTGCGCGCTTGGCAGCCCTTTATGCTACCCGTTAACAATACATACTTTCAAGTGAGTGCACACACACAAGCACAGCAATAGAAACTTGAACGCACACAGACACTCGCATAGACTTGCACAGGAGTAGCAGCCGAGTGGAAAAAGCAAAAACATTTGCCTTTCATTTGCGTCCCCTTTGCATAATAAAAATGTGTAGTTTACTTTTTTCCCACCAGCTCGCGCCTCTCTCTGCCGCAGTCGCAGTCGCAGCCGCAGCTGGCGTCGTCGCTGGCATCGACGTCATCGTCAGGCAACTTTGGTAGCCCTTTGTTTCCACATTTGCTGTCGTTATTGTTTGTTTGTTTGCCAACTTGTTATATCCTGATGCGTGTGTGTATGTGTCCGAGGGTGGGTGAGTGGGCGCGGCTTGTATGTGTGACATTTCCGCCTATGTTTAACTTTTCACTCAGCGTTCCATACTCCTTTACTAAAGCAGAGAGAGCGAGAGAACGAGGGGGCCTGCCGTTTCCTTTTTCTTTTTTTTTTTGGCCATTTTATGTGTAATTTTTTGCTTCACTGCTGCGACTTAATAAAGTTTTTAGTGCCTAGACATGTTTTTGTTTTAATTTCAACCACACACACAAACACATTGTAGATACGCACACACTCGCATTCACAGTGTTTTTAATTAATTTTGCCTACTGCTGGCAAATAGCCTCGTTGTGTGCGCGTCTACATGGGAGTGCGCAATAGCAATAAAATAAAATACATATGCGGACTGGGCTGGATATCGTCTCCGACTTTTGCAGTGATTAAATTGATATAACTGCTCACATCTCTACACGATGGGAACACTTTAAAAAGTGCCAAAAACCTTCGCAAGCAAAAAGCTGAGCCTACAAATTTTATATTTGTGTCACACATTCATATTCCAACATGTTCAACTGTCACGCCTCGCGGCATTTAACATGAATGAAACGGGTTGAGTAAATTTTATTTTGTGTTTACAATTCATAACACATAATTCAAATAAAACACTTATGATTATCCCAAACCAAAAATAAACTGCACACCACCGAAGCAGTAGAAACTAATTGCGGGCGTAGATTAAATATAATCAACCAAAATCTCTGGATGCGCGCTGAAATATTTATTTGAGTGCAAAATGTTTAATGGTTGAACACTATTATAATATATATGTATATATGTGTATATATATATATATATGAAATAGTAATCATATTATAATAAATTTATGAATATCCTCTTGAATAACTTCCACGCTTAGTTAGCAGTTGCTCAGGTTTCGTTGGGAAAATTAAAGCAAGAGTGCTGTGTAGCGCCTGAGTTTCTGCTTTTAATTATTTGTTGTCTTCTACTGTAGATATTCTAGCTTAATTATGCGCCATAAGTAAAAGTCCCAAACTTTACTTAAAATTTTGTTGAATGGAATATATGTATCTCATAGTCAACTATTAAAAACTAATTTTAAGCAAAGTTGAGGTGAGATTTAAAAAATCATAATTAAATTATTCTGCGCATAGTATAGAATATATTGTAACTCAATTTATTTAATATAGTAATCCTCTAGCTTGTATATGTGCCAAAATCATCGCGATCACAACGAGAGACAGACAGCCAAACTGAGATAGGCCGACTCAGCAGTTTCCACTGATTCTATATATGTATATGAGATCAGGCTCGATTTCTTCAACATATGCGCATTGAATGAGCTTAGTATATAAAACTATCATTCAACTGCTGCCGGATTCATTATCAGATTCAATTTCCCATTTATAAATTTCAGAATAAACTTCATTTATTCTAGATAAAAACAATTTAAGTTTGTTATATTTTGACAGCGGCACAAAGGAAAACATTGCATGAAACTTTTATGAATTAAGAAAGAAAAGCGAAGTTTCTGCTCTCAGCATAATTCAAATGTAATTCCGGCTTCAAAGTACTTAAAACTGAACCAAATTTGAAAACAATGCACGTTCTGAATCAGAATTTCCTTTTCCGATCTTCGTTCAAACTCTTAATAGCTGCACACTTTGAAAAGATTTGATACCAAAATGACAATGGTTTGGGCTGTTTGGGCGATGTGTCGCTTGGCTTGACCACACGCCACACTAGTGGGCAGGGAATATTCCAAAATTACGGGCTCAAATTTATGCGGTATCAATTTAGCCTTTGAACCTGGCCGCCTCCATTCAGGTTCGCTCTGTTTTGGCTCTGGCCGAGGACGTCCTGTTGGGGCGTCCGACTAAATCCCTTAAATCCCCCAACTTGCTGTCATTGCTAACCAGCAGGCCTCATTCATTTTGCATGAATTGCCAGCAGGGTTTGACTTTAAAATGCTTTCGACCTTTGTTAAAAGTTTTCTGCCGGAGCCAAAAACTTTGTGCCAAAAATCAAACTGTGGGCAGTAATGAATGCGTCGCAAAATTTGTCAGCTTATGGCCAGACTCGAGCTCTGAACTTATCGTCCTTCTCGGCTCTTTTCTGTTCAGCTCTGCTCTGCGCCGCTGTGCTCTATATGCCTGAATAATTAACGGTTCGGTGCGCAGCATTGAATCCCGATCTGAGCACATTCCATTGCTGTTTGTCATTTGCTGAGAGTCAATTTACATTTTTTGGCCAGCAGAATTCGATTTTACACAACATTTCCACAATGTTTGTTGTGTTGTGGCTGTTGTTGTTGTTGTTGTTGTTGTGGAGTGTTTGTCAGCATTAACTGACCCATTGCGTGCCATTTGCCAATTTATGGTTTTTTGAAATTTATTTCGGGTCTGCGAGTAACAAATGTCTGCCGGCAATGCCAACGCAGTTTCTTGATTTAGGTTAAATTAGCTGGGATTTATGCTGCATTTGCCGACTGCCACATGCTGCCTTATTAAGGCTCATTAAAACGGCCGCAAGACTAACTTCAAAGCACCGGGCTACAGATTTAACTTTTATGAGGTCGCAACCTCAGGCCGCAGCAATCAAATAAAAATCTTCAAGTTTCCTCTACCACCCTCACCTTATTGTTTATCAAAAAAAAAAGGGCGCGTTGCCCTGTCAACAAAAGCCTGGAACAACAACAATAAGTGCGACTCTTGATAAACCCATAAATTGAGTGAAAAATGGTAAATCGATTTCCTTTCTTGCGTTTATTGTTATTGCAAAACTGTCAGACCAAAGGCAGTAACTAAAAAAAATTATGACAAAAAGTATAAAGACGAAGCAGACCCTGGCGCAACCTTGGAATTTGCCTGCATTGGCAGCCAACTCCTTTGGCCATAGCTACGTAAATCCGTTTTGATAAAGTGCTTTCATTCTCTCGACACTCACACAGACAGAGCGAGCAGCAATGGTTGACTGGCAACTTTTGCGCGATTTGGCCCAAGTGTCGCATTATGGCCAACGCCTCGTTGAGTTCGCAGTTTTCGACTTTTCTCTGGCTGAGTTCGTTTCGTTTTAGTGGCGGATTTGGCAATAAGATGCCGTCAGATTTATGCTGCTGCCGCCATGCGTAATTATTTGTTGACACTTTAATAGTTTTCAATTTAGGGTACTTGACAGAAGCCACGCTCCGATAAGTAGCTGAGAACCGCTCTTATCCAAGCGCTTCTTTATTTAGCTCGCTTTGGGCCAAGTTAATTCAACTATACCATTTAATAAATGATCTCCTTTGCTATTTTTGGGATAGCTCCGCAATTACTTTCGGCCTCATGAATATTTAAGGTGCCGCACTTAGGAGTAATTGTTTCGTAGTATGTTCTTCTCTTCATCTTCGTACCGCCTTTAGGCAGCTGACATCCGACCCACATATACGAAAACCTTTTTAATGGCCGCAGTTTAACGACATTGCCCAAAACATCATAAATAATATAAATAATCGCAAAAGCTAAAAAATAAAATTCGTTTTCCATGTTCCGTTGCCGTCACTGTTGTTCCTGTTCCTCCTGTTACTCCTGTTGTTGTTGGCAACGCAGTGACAATTTGTCGTATGAGCAACTTTTTGATAGGCCCAGTTGTTTCTGTGCTTTTCCCATGGATAAGCCTCCCCAATTCATAGCTTGAAAATACCGAGGCCCTAAACGTCCTTGCCGAGGCGCTGCCACCTTGGGGCTTTTAAGTTTGCCGCTCGTTTATAGACTTTGCACACTTTGCATTTACTTTACGGTGCCGCTGATGCCGCTGATAATAACACCATGTGGCGTATACGCAATGCCAGCCAGGTACAACAAGGGAAAGCCGACAAGTAACAAAAAAAGTTTTCCAAAGTTTTTACAGCTCGATACACATACGCCAGGGCTCCCAATAAGATCGTATCCCAGCTACCACCACCACGTCTACTGCGTGGCTCAGCATCATTTGCGCTCAGGCAGTGTTCTGGTGATTTGGCATTGGGGCTTTTCGGAATTCCGGCCGCAGGTCTCCATTGTTTTCGTTTTCGCCGAAGCTTGTTTTATAACTTTTTGATTGTCTTTGCGCCAAATTTGTGCAAAATTGTTCCAGTCGTTTGGCAAATGCCCTCTACCTGCAGCATAACTAAATTGTATTGCCGAACATTAGAGCCACGGCAGAAGCAGCAAGACGGTAAACCGGGTCCATGTGTGCCAATGTTTCCTTTAATCTGATTTCAGCCACTCAACTTAACTTCGATACTCTAAGCCAGCTAAAGTTTGCCCACGGCTCTCATATTTTGGCAACAATTTATTGACAATTTCAGAGCACTTATACATTGGCTTCGTTAAGTTTTTAAGTCGTGAGTTAGTCTATTCAAGAGTTTGTCGGCCAAAAATGTTCATTAAATATGCGAAAAACGTCTTTGTACAAGTTAAAATCACGGCAAGGGTCGCATGCAGGCGATGGCTTCTTGTGGATTGTCAAAGTCGTCACATGTCAGCCCGTCAGGCCGGAAGGCAGAGAGACACACAGGCAGAAGGACAGAGAGACAGAGAGACAGAAAGGCGGTTCTGGCCAGAGACAGTCACCAAGTCTGACAGCCAGTTAGTCACTCAGCTTCAGGCAAAATCATCTCTCCGCCCCGCTTGTTTGCCTTCAGTTACTTTATGTCTGTGTGTGTGCGAGTGTCTGTTCGTGTTCACAACTTAAGTTTGCCTGTGGCTAGACCTGCCATTGAGGTTGCAGCGAGCACACACACTTGTCGCTTTGTTGTTGTTGTTGTTGTTGTTGCTGCTGCTGCTGCTGCTACATCTCTGGCTGCTGGTAGCTCTTATAACTATTACATTTATATGGACATGTGCGCACATTAAACATACGCAGCGAAGGCCAGTGTTTGCGTGAAGCCATCCCCACTGTTGCCGCTGTGGCAGCCAGCGTTTGACATAATATTTGCATGGATGTAAATTTCATGGGGCAGCTCTCTGTTTGTGCAGCCAAATTGATTTATACTTTCTTTAAGTTTCTAAATTGAATCTGACATTAAGAGCTAAGCAAACCGTCATCAACAATGATAATGGTTATCAAATAGAATTGTTATGAGCGTCACGTATGACCTTTTCTCGATAGTTCATCAGAGTAAATAGTTGAGAGTTTCAATGCAATTAGCCTCTGGGCTGCTACCCTGAACTGTACTTGACTCCATCGACCCTGCCTTTGACTAATTCAATCCAGCAAATTTCAGTTGATGGAAAATCAATAATAATCATATCAGCTGCTGATGCTATGCTGCGTCCTTTAAATTTGGAAAGCAATGATCAGACCTGCTAATGGCCTATCTGTACGTGTGTGTGTGTGTGGGTTTGATAAACTTTCACTTCCGTAAAAAAAACAGCCAAAGAAAGAAAACTCTTCATAAGGTTCATTTCGCTTAACGACTTGAAATTGATTTTACTGTCTCAACGCAACAATTTATACGTTGCTGGCTCGTATCTCAGCCATTGGCGGTGTAATATGGCCCAAACGTGCTTTACGGCATTCACCGATCCTTGTTGCTTCATCGAGGTGGCTGGTATTACAGCTGCTGCTGCTGCTGCTGCTCCTTGGTGTATTAATTTTTCAGCGATTACGTTGCCTCGGCAACATGTAATAGATACGAGGTTGTTGTTTTTATGAGCTGCTCATTGAGTTTTTGATTAACTTTGGCCCCCAAATGAAGCTGTAATTAAATTTAATTTCATGGCACACTTTCAGATTATGCAATTAATGTGCACAGCTAAGTCACTTATTGGTTAAGTAATCAAATCAAATATGGTATGTATGCCTCGTTGCCAATCGGCATTTTCAATTAGTTTTCCATGCAAATGGCAATCAGAGGACGGCCGGCCAACAGCTCAATAAATAAGTAAGCGGCATTTTGTATTATTAAAAAATTTACAGTGAATGCTGCAAGCATGAACAAAACAATTTAAAAAATTAAAAAGCTGCCCAAGAATCGTCCAGGAGCACACCTGTATATTCTATTCATAGAACATGTCCGTGTACACACACAGACAGGCACAACTGTAGCAGAATGTTTATGAAGTAAATAATCGAAGCGTGCTCTCTGAATTATTCATGAGGCTTATGAAAAAACACAGAGTAGCCGCAGGAGCAGCAGCCAACAAGAAGCAGCTGTGGGGCAGGTATGGAAGCAGCACTGACCAACTGCGTGACATTCCATTGGGCAAGGTCAGTCGGCTTTGAAGAAAAGCAACACGTCTCTCACGTCTGTATTCTTATGGCTAGGAGGATGGAAATCAAGCTCGCAAGCAGGTGTTTCTGCTGCTTGCATGCCTGCTCGCCATTTGCAATTAGCTGGAAGGCTTACTCTTGCCTCCTTTACTTATGCATATTTCACCTAAAATGGAAAACGTAAATAACTGGGTGACTCAGGAAGTGAAAAAGCTGCTAAAAAGCCAGAACAAAGACCTGATGTGGGCAGGGAGTCTGCTATTGGCATTTGATATTTAAATTGTTCTTGGCTGCAGTAGCTTAAGGCGAATTACACAATATAAGCAATTGCATAAATATGCAACAAATAATAAGCCATTCTTTTGTTTACTTTACTATGGCAATAATAGTTTGACTTTAATACTTCTGCAAAAAGAGAGTAGTCATTTATTCCTGGCAAGTTGACTCTTAAAACATAGTTGACATTTCAGTAGAACTTTGACATTTGGAAGTGTAATTTTCAACCTCAATAACATAATCAAAAGCTCTTACAGGGAATGTCAAAGTTTCTCAAAAGAGAATAGCAAACATAACATCCTCCACAGCTGAAACCATCTTAGCCAATAATATTTGTTTATATTTACAAATAATATATATATATATATGCATTTTTAAAGACAATGAATTTTTTAATTTTTTGGTCTTAAGAAAGGATACTGAAAAGTTTCTAACTTTAAAACGATTTGCAAATTGTAGTCAAAATGCTGATCATCGTTTGCTGAGAATGGCTTCAGTATCAATTACAAAGTTGTATTTTAAAAAATTCAACAAATGCTTATTTTATAGCTGAAATAGAGAGACAAAAGGAGTTCTGATATTTTGTGACTTTACTTATTCTATGTAAAGTGTGTCCTTAAATGGAAAATGCTTTTAAGTGTATTCTTAAAAGCTCATTATGAAGATAGTGCAATATATAAAAGCAATGAGTGATTTAAATTTTATCCAATGTATTTGAAGTTTCCATAAAAACTGTCAAATGAGACTTCATAGAGTCCACATTGATTTGTTTACCATATGGCACAGATTTCATTAATAAACTTAGACTCTCGACGTTTATTAATAAAATGTAACTCCAATCCAATTAGATAGACCAGAAGATGCTTGAATTAAGAGTTGGTTTGCAATTTAATTTAACTTACTTGTTGGCTTAGTTGCTAGTAATCCTAGACATAAAACGATTATCCAAAAGCTAAACATATTTGCGATGTTGTTGTTGTGGTGGGCAATGCAGCTGCTGCAAATTCTTGTTAGCGATTTAAAGGCTTATGTTTCTGGGCTTTCTCGAATTGCAATTTAAAGGACTACTCGGAAAATATATTTCCAATTTTATTAATTGATTATCTTCACACAATTGATGTTGGGATAGGTAACTGAGTTGGATTGAATTGACCAAGTCGGTGGTGTTTGCTTAACATTTATTCGAATGGATTTGCTTTGGCACCAATTTCAAACGCTTCATGAATTGCTTCATTAGCACACAAAACTTATTTAATCTGATTTCTTTGATCCAAATACAAGTGGAGTTACATTTTTTGAGACAAGCGTGCAACTCCAAACAGCGTGGGCGGTCAAAAAATATCGGGGGAACTAAGCCGCGTTTAAATTTCCGTATGGGAAAACTCCCTCAAGCACACTTTTACACCCATTCACATACGCACAGAGAAACACAAATATTTGACGGTGTCTCAGTTAGCACTTTCACTTTCGAACATGTTACACTACGCAACTCACTTACACAGCCAGTGACAGTGCTCTGGTCTGTTGATTGACTCTTTGAAAGACTCCAACTTGGGCTATTCGCACGCGCGCTCGTGTTGTGGCCGCCGTAACCGTTTATCCTAGACTGAACTGCCACTGCCGAGTCTCGACGAGGCTGGAAAATCGAAAGACCCGATTCAAACACCTACACCACGCACGAGCATAGTGTGGGAGGAGTATTTCCATTCAACCGTTGGCCATACAACGAACGAACGCCGCAAAGAGAGCAAAAGCTTTCCAGCTGCCCAGAGCACGAGTGGGAGAGAGCGAGCTTTGCCGCTCTTTTATCCAGCCAGTTGTTGCTCTACCGCAACAGGCTTTGGCTTAGTCCTCACTGGAACCGGCTCTTGGCTGAAATTGAAGCAACAGGCTGTTGAAGACTCTCCAATGGACGTCCCCTCCCCTTCCTGCTCTCCTCTTATCTGACCCCTGACCTCACTGACTGTGCAGCCAAAGTGGCCTTTTTAAATGCATTAAATGCGGTAAACAACAACCCCAACGTCCTATTGTTTTGATTGCTTTCTGAATTGCCAAAGGTTTGGCAAGAAAACAATTATTTGTCCAGGCATTTCTGCATTTGAAAAAAAAGCTCAAAAACAACAGAGCAATGCACTTACCCTTATAATTGGCCAACAATACGTTTTAACGTTTAGTAACGGCAGAGAATATAAATTAGCTTTTATCTCGGGCATGTATCCTGTTAATTACCGTGAGACTAAAAATTTAATTGAACCATCATATTTCACGTTAATTATTGCAGCTTTCATTGTGGTTAACCTCTGTTTATTCACTGCCTCCTGCAGACCTTGTGTTGTTATCAAACGGTTGGTACCAGTGGGAATATATCGAGATATATTTACATATTTCAAAGGTTAAATAAATAGATTCGAGTCGGAACCGAAATCTAGTTCCACTAGCTTCTTATATTAATTGTACGACTCATGGGCAGCTAAGTATATCATTTAAGTATATATTAAATGGTTAAAAAAAAGTACAAACAACTAATTTCTATAATTAGCCTTAACAGGGCGAAGTGTCAAGGGAAGCTCTGGCTCTATAATTTGTCATTTGAGAATAGGCGGAATCTAAACATGCAAGACATTTCATACGCACACAGCCAACTGTCGTATAGGAATATATATTTATGTAAGTAGCTTAAGTAAAGTTGCTTTCACAGGAGACTCTGGAGGAAAGACTAACAATGAATTTGTTCATGGGTTTATATTGGAGCCATGCATTTATAAGCTAGATTAGATTTAGCGTCTCATTACTACTGCTATATTGCACTCACACACAATTATTTTGCTGCTCATTTTCAGCTCACACACAGTCACTCGCAACATTTGTCACCCGTTTCCACCACAGTCAATTACTCATAGCTGTTAATGCATATGTTGACAGGCTTCTATCTTTTGGTTCAATTTGGGTACAGGTTTAAGTAGCTGAAGTCCCTTAAGGCCTTTCCTTGACACAGCGGCGTATCAATTAGTCGTTAGGCACAACGCAAATAAGCTGCCCAGAGAAGTTTTCCAAGGCAATTGCGATTTAATTTCTCCTTGAGCTCTTCTAGAGCTTTATACTGACGCCGAGGTCCTAGCACGTAGCGCATACTTTGCCTGCATTACTCGCTTATTTTTTATTAGATTTCTACTTTTAAATTGAAAGCGGGAACCGGGCACGTGGACATAAACTTTTATGCGCATCATGGCTAGAGCAAACACATGCAGACACGGTGTGCCCTGCAGGCACTCATTTAATTTTCGCTGCGTCCACTTTTAATTACAAACAATCAAATCAGCTTGTTTTTGACGCTCCGCGTATCACCTACAAAAGTCAGGCCCCGATATAGCGCCGACTGGGATCAGAGGTTAGGCCACAAACCGGGGGAAACAGTCACGGCTCTGTGTTCGGATACACCATTGTGGCATGCGAGAGCCAAGGACTATTTGTGCATTTTGCAGGCAGCAGTTGGCGCTATCCACAAAGCAGACAGATACGCGTACACTACACACACACACGATGTACACAGCGACGCCGTGTGTATGGGTGGGTTGGAGTGTGTGTTGATGTTTTGGCTGGGCGGCTGTCATCATTAGTGACCACAACAAAAGTTGACAGTGTGCTAAATGGGAACACGGTCTCTCCGCTCGGTCAATGTTTGCTGACTGACATACTTATTTTATATAAGTCAGCTCAGCTATTAAGTCATAAAAGGCGTGGCTAGTGCCCAGTGTTAATTTGCTGACTGTGCTGCCCACGACAATTTTCCGTCTACGTGCCCCTCCTCCCGCTGCCATGCAGCCATGCAGTGAATCGATAAGCTCAGTGCCAACTTGGCGTATGATAAATGTCAGTTACATAAATCCCAACCAGCCAAAAGATGAAGGGCACTGCGCTCTCAGCTCGCCACTGGCCCATGTCACAGCTCTACAAATAGCATTTTTCCTGCCAGTCTTCCGCATGTATTAAATTTATGCGAACAGCCAAAAATAGGAAACATTTATACCCTGTTATGCATAGATAAATATTTATTATATTCGTATTTGCCTATGCAAATGCAAATGTAAACAGTGTGCGCTAAGCGTTTAATATTCCACAGCACATTCCGCATCTATTTGCCCTTTCAGATTCAGAGTATTCACCATTTTTGCGGCGCTATTTCACTGTGTAAACATAATCAAAGATATGCCAAATATTAATGTTAAAATCAATTAAAACTATAAATATTTACGTTATATTTTTAATGAGATTCGCCATCAAATACTTGAAATTTCACCATGTTATGATCATTTTATGAATGTTTAAGTAATTTAATTATTTCATTTTGAAATATTGCAATGAAATATTCAATGATTATAAATTGATGAACAGTACAAGTACATTGTATCTTTGCTTCAAGTGAAGATACTCAGCAAATTGCCAGGCTTCAGATTACAAGCTGTATGAGAGACTAAATGTTATGATAGCTTAAAGGGAAATCTAGGATTACATGAATTACACGGGGTCTACACTCTAATCTCATTATGTGATTACCTGGCCAAGTTTCAAAGTGCAAAATTGTTTGAGCAGCAGAGGACTAGGAATGCCTTAAGTAACTGGAGGGAACGCAGGTCATTGACTACATGTCTTCCAGCAACGTCCCATGAGCATGGACTCTGGCACGTCGCGCAGCCCTCAGCATTATATGTATTTTGCAAAATGTTAGTTTACAGGGCCCAGGAAGTAGCATGTGTCCTTGGTAAAATGCAAGTGGAGCCTATATAAAACAAAAGCTCGGCCGCCAGCACCGCCTTGCTTAGTGGGCCGAGGAAACAATAACAACAACAACAATGGGAAAACAACAACAGCAAACAAAGCTCATTTACACGGGAAATAGCCTAAGTGCAAAAACCATTTAAATGCAAATTAAGCAGCAAGTGAAAACATGTGAACAAAGCTGCCCATGCCCAAAACTGACACACACACACACACACACACACGCACACACACACACACAGCCACACATACGCAGAGGCTCGCGCGCATATAGCGAATGCAAGCAACTGGCTCGTATTTTGGGGCAGGGCGAAGCGTTTGCCATCGACTGTGCTGGTGCCTGTGGCTTTGGCTTTGGCTTTGGGTATGGGTGTGGGTGTGGGCTGGGGTTTGGCTTCGGATACGGCTTTGCTTTAAGCTCTGGCTGGTCTAAATGCAAAATAGTTTAACATGAACAGAGCCACAACAAAATGCCTGCTGGTTGGGGGCTGGCCGTCTCCTGCTGCCCATGCCCTGATTTGAATAAATTCATATGCATAAATGGCCACAGTTTACAGTGATTATCCTGTAGGGACATATATGTCAGCTGCAGCTGACACACCCGCCACAACACACCGTCACACGCATACAGGTAGGTATCCCCACCAGTTGACCAGTTGCTAATTGACTCAAAGACTTTATCATTAGAATATGAACACTGCCTACTGTTAGCAGGAGGTTTCAGCAATGAAGCAACTGTGCTTGGCGTTTTCCAGCCATGAATGTCGACATTGTGAAATCAGATTCACCTATAACAGGTGTTGGCTTACCTGACTTACCTGTCATTATCATTCAACCTGCGCCGTTAGGCAATATGTCACTCGGGCTGGAATTCCTTGCTGTGCGGGAATAGCCCGAGGCGCACTCGTGTGTGCACCCAGGCGCCAATAACCGACAATTGCACTCAACAGTTGAGTAAGCCCAACAGGCGTACTTTTACTGGCCAGGCAAAGGAGTTCGGACAGCAACAACAGCAGACGCAACCAGGTTCAACCGACGCATACGCTCACCTGATTGCCAAGATTGCATTCGAGTTTTCAAATACGCAATGCGATAGCCCTTGATTACATTGCACCAGTCGAAACGTGTGAGTGTGTGTGTTTGTGATAGAGAATGTTTACTTTATTTATGCCCAGTAAACAAACAACGGCGCATGCACTGGACTCGACGCAGCCAGACCCATGGCAGCATTGCCCAATGCATTGCCGTGCATTCTCAATTATTTCTACACATAAAAATGGAGTGGAAAGCAATTTCGTTGATTCAATATTTCTCTTTATAGATCATTTGCCTCAAAACGCATTCAATTTTCACTACAGAATCACTCGAATATTAGAGGAGTGGTTTGGGTCTAAAAACATGTATATTACTGGGATTCGATTTTATTAAATAGAATAGAATAAATGGGATCCAAAATTTAAAATTGCTATCCTTTATATGGGTTCATTATGTTCTCGCTCATAGTTTTTCCTCTTTTGAACACACTTCAGACCTTTTCGCATACCAAACACAGTCGATATGTGTATTCTCTTAATTTGCTGCTCCCCATCACCTAACTAAAAGCATGTGAAATATTCAGTTAGTTAGTTAATAGCATTTGATTATGAAATCAGAAAGTTAAAATGTAAAATTGTGTCATCTGTGCTGGGCCAGTGGCAGTGGCAGTGGCAGCGATGTCATATGCCATCAGAAAGTTTTGTCCTGCACATTTTGGTGCCGCAGGACCACGGGCACATCATGATTGTGCTCACAGTTCATTTGATATTAATATGGACACTCGTTTGGGCTGCTGCTCCGTTTGCTGCCGTTGCTGTTGGTGCTGTGGGTGCTGTGGGTGCTGTGGGTGCTGTGGGTGCTGCTTTTACCGCTACATATGTTTTCATTTGTTGACGCTGACGACGACGATGACAACCCTCATCAAAAGTTGGTCCAATGACCGCTCGATTGCTTGAGCGACTGGCCAACGGCTGTTGACAGGCCACTTTGACAGCATGTGGCTGCATGAGTGCGTGCACGTGTGTGTGTGTGTGGGTGTGTGGCTCGCTAGACACTGATATATATAATTAAAAGTAAGGGCAACGTCGAAGGCTAGGCAAACTTTTAATGGCACACACGCACAATTTAACTTAATGACAGAAGGGACAAAAGATTGCGATTTTCGACATAAAGGCAAACAAGTCGCTTTGAGGTAATTCATTAATCAGCCACCCCCAGACTTCCAAATTGCCCTGACCAAAGCACAATTTGCAACAGTTTCAATGAAAGGTTTTCCGAATGTTGCCCCGGCAAGAAAGCTATTGAAAAACAAACGAAAAAAAACTGTGAAAAGGTGCAAAAATCAATGAAACTTAGATGCTGCAAGGACAGAGAGAAAAAGTGAGCAGCAGAGATAGATGATAACGAAGCTGGAGGAGTTTGGCGCCTGGGAGCAGAGCAGAGCAGCACGACATGGCGCACAGCACACATCACATCCTGCAGCACACACAAATATCATTTGTAGTAATTGAAATGCTGTCGAACAAAGCTGAAATCGAACATTGAGTACGAGAGCAAGGAGCACGATAGAAAGAAACGAAGAGACTAGGAAATAGAAAGGGAGACAGAGTGAGAGAGAGAAAGAGAGAGAGAGAGCAACAATAAAAACTCCCATGTTGTACACGCCAGAGTAAATACGAGAATATGGCGCTAGGCTCCTACAGCTGGCGGGCAAGAAATGTGCTGGGAGCGCCAGAATGATTTCTGGCTGTACAAACTGAATGCCGCTGTGGCTGTACAGTGAACGCAGCAACAGCAACTACAACATTAACAATAGTAGCAACAACAACAACTCTAGCCACGACACTCACCGACGACATGTCGAGCATGTGTTGAATACGTGTTTAACACGGCCAAGCGGCGACGACGACGGCGCCATCACTTGTACTTAAATATGTATGTATTGTATGCCGCTTGTGCACCGCCGCCAGCCAAAATCGGCAACCACTTTTCGCAAGTGGCGCGAGCGTTCAAGTGTAAGCGGCTGCGTGTGCAGCCGTGCAAGGTCTGGCGCTAGTGCTTGAGCTTTGGCCACCGGGCTCGCTTAGACGCGCGTTTTGAATGACGTTAATACGGCTTAGCTGAGATCTGCACGCATCACACATCACCCACACGCACGGACACACATTCACATACGCGCCGATACACAATACACCTGCCGTTCTTCCTCTCTCTATCTTTCTCCCTCTCTATCTTTGCTCACCCCGCTGCTACAGCAACAGATGCTAATAGAGCGCGCAAGCGAATCAAATGTGTGGCATCTACGGTTTCTTTTTACTGCACTTTACACACTTACACTCATAAGTTTCCATGCAGGCGTATGCCTTTATTACCTCAGGCAATAATAAACACAAGGAAACGTATGGTAACGCCGCGTATACGCAACTTCGCTAATTGCTGTATTTATGCGATTGCCATTGCATGTGCGGCTGCATTTATGACAGCTGCCGGCGGTTAAAAAGATAAATGCACGCTTTAGCAGTCACGTGATCAAGTGGCATGCAATCGAAAGTGCTGCACGAAGGGCATTGAACGGATGGCGAATAATTTTAATTGAATACCGAAGCAACTAATTTATTAAACAAAAAACTTAGCCCCCACTGATATTATTAAGTATTCCATGACATGACATTTATTTAAAAATTAAAATACTGAATATGAAATGTCATTTCAACCTCTCAATATTTGTTTATCGAGCATATGAGATAAATATCTCTCAAATGTTTTGGAACATGATTTAATTAGTTAGCACTCCGATTGCAAAGCAAAGACTCGAAAACACTTAAAGCATTAAATTGTCAGCAGCTGTTGCAGCTGTTGAATCGTTGCTTTTCCTGCCGCTGCATTCTGTCTCGCTGCAATTTAACAAATTTAACAAAAATTGCACACGCATCAGTTGCCTTTGGCCATCGCATCGACCAGCATTTCCTTTTGGCTATGGCTTTGGTTTCACGCGCTTCGATTTTGGTTGCTCTGTCCCTTTTTCAGTTGGATGACATAACAGCAACAAAGGACTGAGCCACTGATTGCACACAACTGAACGGACACAGACACGCACACACGCATCTGTTTACCCACACATATTTATTTTCCTGTGGCCGTGTGTGTGTGTGTGTCTGTGGCTGTGCGAGCATAGTGCAGCTGTTGCTTGTTGCCACTGTTTAAAGTTAATTAAATAAATGGAATCGAGTCTGAAACAACTCAAAAATATCAATTCAGATTCAGCAGAACAACGAATCAATTGACCAGTCGACTGGCATATGCCCTAAGCATTACATATATTTATCACGTACTCTTATATTACAAAATATATATTATATATCCCATCGCAAGCCAAAACTTTTTATTTCTCAATTCACCACGCTCCAATGGGACTGCCTATAAAATATATTTTAATTTAATTGCATTTCGTATGTAACTATTTCGCCCTGTTTGAAAGGACAATCTGCTCGTTACATCTAATGTGCCTGAGCGCACCCCATTAGCTAAATACATTGTTTAGCATTAAAAAGTAATCTATTAAAAGCGCAATCTGAATTTCTCAGTGACATTGAGCGTTTTTTATTGTACCTGCTGCGGACTGACGTTTATTTATCAAAATCTGGGCAATTTATCAATTATGCTGACATGAACCCAATTTATAGCATTAATATCTTGTTTTTATTCTGATGTAGGTTTATATATGTATGTCAGCCCATGCATGCGTAAAAAAAAGATGGTGATTGCGAAACAAAATTAAATTTACTTTCATTTCATAACTCCTAATTGACAGTTCTTAATTAGTCGACAGGCGCAAAAAAGATTAAAGAATTACTGAAATTTTATTTCAGTTTTAAATATGCGCAAAGGAATGCGTATCGAATATTTATGACACTGAAATAACTGCTAAAAGCCGACACAAGTTTAAAATGTTTCTTCAAAATCAAATTTTATTCAGTTTGCAGTCTGAGTGGCACTTAATTTGCTGTGCTCAAATCGCTTGTTTGCAATAAAAGCATTTCCATGTGACTTCTTAATATTGCTGTGCCGCATTCTTAATCATTATTTCAGAGAATGTGGATGCTCTTTCGTTGTTAGTAGCAGACGCTGAAAGATATGCTCCGGTTATTGGTAATGTTTACTGACAAGCATTTGGCACAAATCTTTTTTCAATTTAAAATGCCTGTGCCAGTGCACACTTCCAGGTGTGAGTGTCCGAATGCCTGAATGCACTCAAACACTTTTACCGCTCAGACGAATTTCAATATCGCAGCTTAAGCTGAGCTGCAGGAGCTGCAGGCCCAGCCGCAGCCCTCGGGCATCGGCAAATGGGAGCTGTCTAGTTGGTCTTTCAATGTGCCACCGATTCGGTGCCAGTCGTTGCTACAGCTACGGTCAGATAGACAATTGATGCTGTGCATGGGTTGGCATTTGTGTTAAACGCCGGCAAGTTGGCAAACGTGACTCTCCACTTGGCCATGTGGCCTGCAGCCCAAGGTTGAGAGGACACTTCGTACATAGGCATCTCGATAAGTGCACACAGAGATATGTGTGCGTGACGATAAGTGCACACATTCAATTGGATATTCAAATTATTTGAAATCGCATTTGTCTGCGTGTGCAGGTGCCAGGCAGCACGTTCACTTTCTGCTCTAAAAGCCAATGATTTAGTTGAGTTATTGACGCTTAAGTAAATTTAATAAAATCTATCTATATGTGCTCGTATATGTATGTATGTGTCTATTTACTCGGCATACGGACAGGCATGCAGGCAATGCTCGCCGCCAATGCTCGCCTCGCCTTGCCACGAAGCTGTCATAGACAGAATACTATTTGGGTTTTCAATTAAATTTATGGCTGGCAAATGCCATGGTCGCCCCACCGCACCGCCGCACCACTTTCACGCCCCACATCTGGCAACTGGCAACTGGCAACCGGCAACTTGTAACTGGTAACAGCTAGCTAGTAGCAGGCGACGGCAAAGTTCATTTCGGCGTAAAGGACAAAAATCGATTAGATTCAAATCTTTTAATAAGTTTCATTTCCGTTTTGTGCTGGCTTTCGTTCATGCGCTGTCTATGCCCGAATTGGGCAAGGAGCAGACCCCTTGCTTATCCCCTGTCCTCACATGTCTTTGCCACATGCAGCAACCACACCTATTTGCTTTGTGGCTTTAAGTTTTAGCTCAGTTTATTAGCTGTATTAGCTGGCGCTCTGGCAATTGTGCTTGAATTGTAGCCGTCGCAGTGAAGTGACTGGCGCAGGAGCCGCCTTTTGTCGACCGTCGAATGATTGCACGCCAAATTAGGTCAACATTATCAACAGCCTTATATACACGTGCACAGCTAGTCAGAGCTGTGATTGTCTGTCAAGTACAAATATTGAATCGATTTGCATTCAGTTCTGTTGTTCATGCGGCCACCGCAATACAAAGGCAATAATCATTTTGTCGGTGGTGTTTGGTCGTCAAGACAGCAACACATAATCATCACTAATAACGTATGACGCCCTTTTCTTCCCCGTTCAGCGCACTTTACCAGCTATTCATATTTGATAAGTCTGCCGGGTAGTAGAAGCCACTTGTGTGGGCAACTGAAACAGTATATTGGACATTTAATTAACCGCGAACCGAGACATGTGATCAGGCAAATAAGCGATAATACAACACCTCCACATATGCATGTACATATACACATAAATATGTATCTATTCTATTTTCGATTGCCTAGACGGCGTTCTGGAGGCATGCAGCAATTTGATTGAGAGGCGAGGATAGGAATTCATATCGTAAAATCAATTTGAGGCTATAATAAAAAAAGGCATGAACAGAACTTAGCTTTATGCACCCACCCTTCCACGCTATTGAAACATATATATATATATATATATATATATATATATATATATATATATATATATATGTGGATGTTTGTAGCTGTACAGCTCGAGCAACACCGGGAAACACAACTTTGTCGCCTTGCGTCTCATCATTCATTTCAGGTAGCTTAATTGGCTGTGAGATGACAAAAGCCCGGACTTACAACAATACAATATTTACACACACACACACATACAATCTCGTTAACTAATACGCTTGCACATATACATATGTGTATTGAGAAGGCCTTTTAAAGAGTTCCATTCCTTGAAGACATTCATAAAGTTGTCGAATTCTTTAAATTTGTACTTTTTATACCCTGAGCCCATCGAAAATGTGAAATCAGAGTTTAATAGCTTTATGACAATATATGGAGCAAGCAGAGCAGATGTCGTCAGCTCGACGAGCTGAGGCGCTCGAATAAAATCGTTATATCTCGTTCATCATAAAAACTAAAATTTCAATTTATAATTTAGTTTTATTTCAATCTTATACCCTTTTGATGTTAGCAATATTTTGGTCATTATATACCATATATATTATTAGACATAATTTCCCATAGTATAGGCCAACGGCAATCGATGGTTGCATAAATTCGAAGCCAGATTTCTGTCAAATTTTGATTTTATTGTTGCCTTTGCACTTTTGACTTTCGGACATTATGACAAGCTGTGACACGACTCGAGATATTATCGCATTAGTCTTGCTTTACAAGTATCCCAAAACATCTTTGTCTTAATTGCCTGTTCGTTGACTTTCTATACATACAATGCCATTATGTATAACTGGTCTTAAATAACAATTAGAAATAATCAATATGCCTGGCAGACGCATAGACAATGGCGCAATGGACCGCAATAGACCTCCATGTAACTTCAATCCTAGACAATTAAATTTAGAGCTCAATTGCCCGGTCCGAGTGCCCAAAACAATAACAATTATTCACAACGGATTAGAGTTGTTGCCAACACGTCGGCACTTGGCAAACATTTTTGCTGTTGGCGCTGCAAATTACAATTCCCCCAGGCCAACTGCTGCTGCCGCTAGTGTTGGCCCAAAACCGCAGAGCAGACTGTTTGTTTAATTAAATTGCAAGGGGCAAGCCGCACAAAAATTCTGCCTTCTCACGCTCCACATCAATGCTGTGAGTTATGGTGCAAATCGTTGGCCCCTCCTCGCCCTGCATATTAAGCGCTGCTCATTTGTATTAATTGACTCCGAATTGTACTTTAATCGGATGGAGACGTTATAGACAATATGGGGGACTTCCCACTTCACGAGTTCGCTGGGAGGCCAAATGGCTGCCATTTTGTCGGTACTTCGCTTTATATGCGATGCGTTTTATTTTTATTTGCGCTCCTTTCGTCGTCGTTTTATTTTCATTATTTACTTTTATTCCATTCCTCTTTAAACAGCAACAACAAAGAACAACACAGCACATACGTGCTGGCTGCTTTACAGTGCCAACATAATTGCAAGACCCGCAGACTCCTGCAGACCCCCTAGACAGCAATTGCCACGCACGGTAACAATTGAAATTGAATCCGTTTTAAATTGCTGTTAGCACGGATATGCTCTAAGCTTCCTCTTCGCAACTTTAATAGCGAAAATTTACTGAGCTGAGACGAGGCCCAAAGCTATGTTCTTCTCTTCACTTGCGCCGCTGATCTAAATACGGCCAACTAAACACTTTTGCAGAACTTGGCTATGATCGATCTTACTTTACTTTCAATTACAAAACGTTATCGATTTATAAATGAACGTTTTCCAGAAATACTATCAGAATTATCATAGTTACTCACTAGTACTCAAAGTCAACAATTAATTTAATATAAAAATTGATTATCTACTTTATTTTAGTCCAGGCTTGCTTGCTTTAATGCAGTGCGCAATTCTAATTCAAGGAATTGTAGTAAATAAATAATGTGAAACTGCTATTAGTTCAGCATCAAAGGCGAAATCACTGCACAAAGCTAATCAAATTAAAAGTTGCTTCCTGTGTCTTTCAAAGTCAGTCTTCTGGCCAATAGCAATGGCAGTGGCATGGCCGTAGCGTGGCAGTGGCAGTAGCAGTTGGCTGAAGGCCACCAAACCCCGGGCATAAACCTTATTCAAAGGATACTAACTGCGCTCACGTACATCACGCATACATATATAGCATGAGTTATACTCACTTGCTGAATACTCTATTTCAATCATTTAAAAACATGCAAATTTTAATATCTTCCACAACTATTATATATAAAAGACATAACCTTGGCACTTCGCATTTAGACGAAAGGAAGCAAACAAATTGACTTCATGCTGGCTTTATGTAAGTCGACCAGAAAATGAAAATACCTGGACAAAACAGATAATGATAATTTACGTACATTTCCGCTGCAAGGGGAAGAATTTGTTATCTAATTGTCGAGTGATCAGCTAACAAAATATGTCTCTTTCTATGGAATAATGACTAATAAATCTATTGACCAATAGCTCCATACATTTTTCATATGGAACACTTTCGCAGCTCCAAGCTATATAGGATGTTGCACATACCGAAATTTGCGGGGCATATCTAAGAGTATGCCGTGTTAAATTAGTTTGCTATCACAAACATAATACCATAACATAATTTTCATTTTGCTTTCTTGTGTCAAGAGCGCAACTCCGAGAACAGTTTCTACTTCAAAGCAAAATCAAAACCTTGCGCAGCTCGGCGTAACAAATTTGTAATGAGAATCTTATTTTAATAAAATATAACAGAAACAACTACAACGACGTTAACTGACTAAGGGTAATCTAGTTACAATACACAAGGCTGCTACGCTGCAGGCAAATACTTGGGCCCGGCGCCAGCCTGTGCCGGAGACCGCTCATCCACAATTGGAGCTGAGCTAAAGTCCAGTACAGGCGCCACGCCTTCATCGGAACTGCGCGAGCTACCGCCCAGGGCATCAAATTGTTGCTGGATGAGCTGCTGTGCACGCACAGCATCCTCGGGAGTGCGATATTTAACAAAGTGAACCTCTGGCTTGTGCTCGGAAGTCTGCTTCTCAGATTGTAGACGCTGCGCCAATTCCCCAACATCCGCCTGCTTGGTCAGCACATAGATAGCCGTGCGCTGTTCGCTGGACTGTTTGGCCAGCTGCAGTGCGGCATTTGTGAGGCTCTGGTGCTCGGGCGACTTGATGAAGAGCACGCGCAGATTGCGCTTCAGCATATGGGCAATCTGCTCTGTGGCCTCGCGATCAGCAAAGTCCTCCTCGGGTGCGGCATATGTATAGAATTCCTTATTAAATTCATCTGCCACGGGCTGCTGCCCCACGAGTTGTTGCTGTTGTTGCTGTTGCTGGAGCCGTTGGTGCTTTTGTTGTTGTGTATCCGATGCGCTAAATCCCGTGGCCTCCGTATCGATAAGGTCAGCAAAGCGCCTGTCGTCGACAGCTGCTCGATAGTTGTAACCCAATTTCGCCGCGCTTGCCACAGCAACGAAGCAGAGAAGCTACAAAGTATTCTCACTGAGCGTAAACACCATTTCAAGGTTTTCAATTTCACAACTACTTACGAGAATTCCACGCATCATGACCTTGTGTTTGGCTGTGTGAGGCTGTGCACGGATCTGCTGGGTGCTACCAAAGGTTGCAAACTGGCGTCCAGAGTCGAGGGCCCTCTGATTTTTATACGCGCATTTAATTTCGCTGCGTCCAAAAGTCCCACAAGAGTGAAAATTCGAAATTGTAACTTAAATGATAAATGATGCGAGCGCTTACAATATACCAGCTGAATCGGCTAAAGTTTCAGTTTCAGCTTCAGCTTCAGCTTGAGCTTTGATTTTGATTTTGTGCTCGATTTCAGCTGTTGCAACACGCGCCACGAGCAGACAGGCAACAACAAACCGAACAACCGACAACCGACAACCGACAACCGACAGCCAACAACAGTTAATCAAAGATAAATGAGCATTTAAGCGTTAACACTGCGCCTTGGGGTGCCCCAATGGGGCGTTGGTCTGGCCACTCCGTTACATAAACTCGAAGCGCGGCAAAAACTACTCGTGTTTCGGAGCGGTCAAACTACAAAGCGCCGAATGCCACCAAAAACTATGCGGAAATATGCATAATTAATTAATTAGTTAACTGGCAGCCGCATCTGATGCTAAAATCATTTTTGATATGAACTTTGATTATAATTTTGCACTGCTTGCGGCTGTGCGAGTGTGTGTGTGTGCGAGTGCGAGTGTGTGTGTGTGTGTGTGTGTGTGGGAGCAAGAACAACACTTGCTGTAAGTACATAATCAAGCCATATTATACGCATGCATATATTTAAACAAAATTCCCAGAGCCCATAATTGGGCTACGCTCTGGCCATGGTCAAGACACAGGCAACTGGGTAAGAATAACAAATTGGCACATTGTCTTGGCAACAAATACGTTTAAATTAGGCATGAACGACTCCTTGGAGACACACAGTACATCAACACTGCTGCAATAATAATATTTAACAACAAACATAGGCACGCACACAGCTGTATATGGAGAGATACGTACGGTTTCTAGAATTTGCTAGGTAATTGTCTTGATTGCTGCACATAAATCTGATTACATCTTCAAGTGTGCAAATCTGGCTTGCATGTTCATCTTGCTACGTGTGCTTGCGTGCGTGTGTGTGCATAGAGAATACGCTCTAATTGATAATAGTTCAGGCCTGGCTACGCATGGCCACTTAGCTGTCAATGGAAACTCATCATAAATGAGCCGGGCCGAAGGATGCTACTGCCCAGATTTATAGGCCAACATAAGCAAACAATGCCCGCAGCAACAGGCAGTACCAGCTTCCCCTCCTCCCAACCCCTCTAGCTCTCTTTGACTCCGCCTATTTGCACAGGTCTACTAAGCAATGCTCATTTATGGACATAACGAGACGCCATATATCAGCAAAGGGCTACCAAGATTTGTGTTGCCATCGGCTTAGATCGACTGTCCCATTGGCCACTGTGTTAGTATTTCTATTTTGCTAAAAGCGCACCATTTGTTTAAATATATTAAAACTCTCCCTCTCACCCTCCCACTCTCTCTCTCTCTCTAGGGTGAACAACGTTTAATTTAATTACTTTTGCCGCCGGCAAACAAATGGGAATAGAACCGAAAAGAAAAAACTGAATAAAAGGAATGAAATTGAGGCGTTGTCGACTGAGATACCAAATTAAAGACCACCGAAATAAGGGCCAAAAAGTTTGGCTGGTACAGTTGCTGGGCAGCTGTCATATAACTGATATGGACACCCGCCAATAGCTGCGTGTCCAAAGTTAAATAACATGGCCTAGGGTCAGGTTGCCAGGTGCTTGTTTTTCTTGTTTTCTGCCGCTTGTTTATCTTTAGACCGAACGCAAACACAACTAAGCTGAAACAATAACAAATGGCAATAGCAGTCAAAAGTTGCCACAGAACAGGCAGAAACGATAAAGTAAATTATAAGATTTTCCCGAGTTTCGCTCAGATTTCATTTGCCGTGCAAATTTCGTGGCCATCGATACGGGGCCAAGCAGTGGACTGGGTAATTGATATCGGCGTGTGCGCCGGCGTTCTTAATTAAAATATTTCAAAGTCTGCGCGTGCCTTAATTTCTATTAGCCCATAAATCATGACATCAACAGCCGCAATAGATACAAAAGACATTACACATTGCACTGACTACAGACTACACAGTACGAAAACGAATACGAATACGAATACGAGAAGCTAATAATAGCAATTACGGTGCCAAATACACAAAGCCATTAAGAGCATTAGGCCTAAGCTGTGTCGGTCAAAGGTCAGCAGACAAATGCAATTGCGCCATAATTACTCGCACGCATTAGCAACTGGCCGACTCGCTGGCAAATGGCCAAATCGGCAATCGTATTTGAGCGTTGCCCACTAATTGTTTGCGAGCTGGTGACCAACAAGCCTCGCTCTTATCGCTGCTCAATTAAACTGCAATTATCAACAAATTAAACAAACGAAGCAGCGACGATTGACATGTGTGTCTGTCCGTCCGTTCGCCCGTGTCTCTGTGTTGCTGGCGCAGGTTAAAGTGCGCTAGCCCAATTTTGTCATGGCGAAAACTGGCCAAAATGAAGCATTAATATTAATGAACCGCTCGGCGGCGCGGGACGCAGCAGGGGCGACTGCGACACACGCGACCCGAGGCAGTTCATTACAGAGTCAAATACTCGGAGCTTACAGAAATGTCCAAAGCCAAGCACAGCCCCCTCCCCCTTCTCTTCGATCTCCGCTCATCGCCAAACGAGCGTAAAAACACAAATTTATTTAAAAGCAGCAACAAATAACGAAGAGCAGGCCATAACAAACATGACAACAAACCTGTTGCTGCTCCCATTTGCTGTCTGCCGGCCCATCTGACCCGGCCCAAGTTGGCTGTCATTATTAAAGTGCCATAAATCATAAACTTGTTACTTCTTGCCAAAATATTAATATGTTTGCAACAGAAGCAACTATGCTCGAGGAACTCTATTCCAAGTGCTCGCAAATCAATTATGGGCAATGTGCAAGACACTCGCCCACAAGTGATTGATGGCAAATGCAACTGGCCTAGTATTGCGCACCATTCTAGCCTCTAACGATTCGTTAGCTCAAAACTTAAACTGAAAATGCGAAGCCTCAAATGATATGCAAAATTTGACAGGTCCAAGTAAATGAGTGGCAAATTCGTTTTGTTTTCTAATTTGGCATTTCAGGGCAAGAGCCTAAAATTATGCCAGCCTCAGGCTGCATTTGGCAGGCCAACGTCATCGTCATCGTCATCGTCAGCAGCATAGCCATAGCCATTGCCGTGGCCAATGACATTGACGTGGGCTACACAAACCGAAGCCCAGCCCTCCCAAGACGCGGCTGCTTGTCTGTCTTGAACGCTGAAAACAATTAGTATGACAATTTATCATATGCCCGCAGGCAAATGATTTATGAACGCACAGCCTGCCATATACTCAATACATCAGCAACAGCAACAGCAACAGCAACAGTAACAAAACCAACAACAACAACAAAAACGAGGCCTACCTCACCATTTTGAACGCTTTGCGTATGCCGCATTTTTATTTGTTTTTGTGGGTGCGTCCGATGTTTGCTCATTTCCTTCCTTCCGATGAGCTGCTCGGCGCCTTTAGCGTTGCGCAATTTATAGTTAATAAACATTTCCTGCAGCGAAAACTTTTGCTAGTCCTTTTCCGATACACAACACACCAATGCGCGAACACCGCGATATAGGTTGAGAAGTAATTTATTAAAGTTTTAATCAACAAAGAAACAGGATTATATTAAACAGTATTGAGTCCCATGCCTTTCATTTTTGAATTCCTTGTTAATTTTCGGTGGTTTTTAATGCATTCAATCAATAGGCTTAGACATTACATTTTCTACCGTGGATATTGTAATCTTCACTTATATTTTGAACATGTTAAATGCACAGACTTTATATTGAGAAATTTAATGTTACGAGTCCTTTCAGCGTATTTAATATATATTAGATAGCCATGAGCATTTTGCCCACATAATACTACTTCGTCCATTGCTATTGGATATAGAGTAATTATTAATCACATTTTGTTATCTGACATGTACATACATATTTTGAAACAATTAACGAATCTAATTCTAATTATAGCTCGGTAATTATTGCCCAAATTAATAAATTAAACAAATATTAATGTGTATGCAGTCAGTTCGACAATAAATAGAATCCCATTCATCGTATCATCGGAGTATTGGAGTGACAATACCAATTTCGATAACATCCACCTTCTCTACTCGTATTCTATGCATTTGTATTAATTGACTTCGATTAGTTGTTTCAACTTAGTTTAGTTTAGATACCTGTTCAAAAAGCCAATAGATGAGTGCGCAAAAATTGGAAAAGCTTTTGTAGAGTTTTATGTGTAGTGTTGGTAAAGTCATAAAGGGAAAAGCTGATAGCTTAAGGTTTGAGCTTTAATTTAGGTTTTTTGACTTTGGGTTCGAGGCACAGCTGGTGAATCAAGCTTGCCAAAAGCTTTAAGCTTAACGATTTCTGTGCTACGTTGAATTGAAAATGAACGAAGTTAAGCATATAAAGGATTGGTCGCACAAAATCTGAAATTTCTGGCTATTCAAATATAAAAAGTCCGGGTTTGCCGTTTTCCAACGTTTATTTACAAAATTAAATAGATTTTGTTTGATTGACCATTACTGGAGAATCGAAAAAGCCAATAAGAATAATTTAATGAGTAACAAACAAACTTTCAATGGCAAATCATAATACTGCTTGAAGATTTATCTGTTCAGTTTAACATATGTATATATACTAGACATTTTTTGATTTGCAATTTCATTTATGTGGGTATATTGTGTGTATTCATAGTATCTACAACATCAAATGTAACTGCACATCAATATAAGTTGTTTATTCTGTTAACATATATATATATATATATATATGTTTGTGTCTGTTATATTTTATACATTTATATGTGTATATAAGTAATTTATATAGACACTGTCTTGCTGAATGTATATGTATGTATATATATATATATATATATATATATTAATTAATTTGTATATATATGTATATATGTTGGTATATATAATATATATAACATTCGTTTACATTTTAGTCCATGAACTTTAACAATGTCATATATAAATTTAGTTGCTCTCTACTAACACGTCAATCGCTGTTGTTATACACTCAATGTTCTGCACTTGTACTTTCTATTTATTATTATTATATATTTATCTTCTTCGTTTATAAATAACACACTTCTTTTATATATTCATCTTTGTTTTATCAAAATTATAGCTCAAATCATTTGCATGCTCGTTTTTATTATTTTTGGCCCCCGAAAGATAATATAAACTCCGTATGCAAGTTATATGCACGATTACAATGGAAAGATATATATATATATATATATATATATATATATATATATATATATATATATAAACAATAAATAGATTATTCTTATAGAGAGATATTACTGGAAGCGGTGTGCAGCTTGGAATGAATCCCTTTTCATTAAGATCAACATTTTATGTTTATATGTATTTTATAGAGTAATCGCATTAGCTTTTCTCATATTTTGTATATATATGTATAGTATAATTAAGAGGCTAAGAGCATAGGACACAGTTACAGATAAGGTATATATGTATACACATCGTTAGATATAGTACATTTACAAGACATTTCCATTATTTAAGAAGTTTAGTTTATGCATTGTTCAATGATTCCCTCGCTCTGTTGCTCAATAACTACTATTACGTGATTAAACGTATGCTATACCTGTTTCAAAAGATTCTTGCTGCTTAACTGTGAAAGATACTACGGTTTTATCTCTTGCTACATTTCAACTAAATTCTTTTATTCAAAATTTGTGTTTCTCTTTAAGTAAACTCTTCAGTTGACTAAAAAATGTGCGCTTGAACAACTCCATAACAATTCAGATTTTTTGAAACTCAAAGGGGAAACTCTCAGGGCGTCAAAGAAGAATTTCATAAAATCGCAACCAAACTGAACTTTTAGCTCAGCTTATATTTCAATTAAAAGTTGTAGAGACTCGAGTTTACAGCTCTATAAAATAAAAGATTGTTTTCAATCAATCCCATTTAAATAAAAAAAAAAAAAACACAGCCTACACATTCTTGCACTTCATACTAAACTGAATGATAAAAGCCAGGTGGACTAATGGACGTCAGAGGTGTACACGCACAGCGCTTACTTCATCTTCTTGTCTTCATGTGCCTTCTTAACGATGGCCAACTTTGAGTGCGGCGATGACGGCTTTAGGGTGCGATAAGGTGCCTCCTTCGTGCCGTGCAACACCAGCGACCACTCTATTAGATGGCCAAGTCGCGTCTGAGCTGAGTTGAAGCGTGCCTGGAAAGCAACGGAACAGTTAAAGACAATGAACTTCAATTCAATATCTACGGTAACATACTTCCAGCTTCCATGTGCCTTGTGGATACTCGCCCCAGGAGTGAGTGGTCATGAAGGGCCATTTGGTGAAGCCATCACGATGATCATCATCGTTAGCGCGTCGCGACAGAATCATCGACCTAAAACAAGAAATAATGAACAGCGGAACGATTTTAGATATATACAAACACTTACTTGGTGCCCATGGGGGAGGTGAGGAAGAGCTCCAAGTCGCCACGTCGCGAAGAATTGGCCGTGATGACTGCCTGCACATGCTCCAAATAGTTCACTTCCGTGTCGGTGCCCTTGCACGCATCAGTTTTGATTTCCCAAAACAGCGAGCGACCCATTATAATTGGCCTACATAGGAATAGCCTTGGCTTAGCACACAACCCCAGACAAACTACACTACCAATATGCACTTACTGTGGCTTGTTAATCTCGCCCGCTTCGCAGTGATAACGTGCTGGCACCGAGTGCCACTGCTTGGACAGGGTCACCATGGCACCCGCATCGAGCACACCGAACCCAAAGAGGTGATTGAACTCTAGGCCAACGCCGTTCATTGTCCAGTAGAATCGGTTCTTGGCATCGAAAAGAGAATTGCGTTTCGATGTTAGCACAGTCAGATGCTGTATGTCGCGCCAAGTGAGCTGGGGGCTGTTGGCCAAATTGGAATTGAGATTTGCATAAATATATGTAAGAAACCCGAGCGCACGCTCAATACTCACTTCGCTTCCAAAGCCAACGCAAATACGCCAGCTGCTTCAGGTGCCGCGGCGCTGGTGCCAGAATGTGTTGTCGTGCACTTGCCATAGAGGTCAGTGGTGGCAACCCCAGTATTTGGGTCCTTGGCACCATTGCTGAACGTGGACGCCAGAGTCGAGCTGCAGCTTTCATCGTAGTGCGCATTCTGACCGTCGTTGATGGCGCTGTTAATGGAAATTGTCCACATGGAGGCGGCATAGCCATCGCAGTTGCAATCGTCTTCCTCGCCGCCATCGCCAGACGCCCAGACATAGATGTTACCCAAGCCATTTCGACCCTGCAGGGTGGCCAGAAATTAACGATGCTTAAGATTTCGAGCAGCGTAAAGAAAGCGTTACCTCATTCACACCCTGGACAATGGCGCGCATGGTGGCATTGCGCGGCCCATCTACCGTCTTGCCATCGTCGGTGGGACCCCAGGAGGCGCTGTATATATGTATTTTGTGCGGCTCGTGTCCCATTGAGTTGGCTTCGATTAGGTCCGTCATATAGGGCTGATCCAGCATGCGTATGCCTGTAGGGTATCCATTAATCTTAATGCTCGCAATTATAAATCAACATTTATAGTCGCTTATATCAAGCTTTGTATCAAGGCCACCCAACTGTTGCTAGTCCGCGTTACTTTTTACTTTCACTTGACGCTTTATGGCAATCGTAAAAAAAACACGCAATGTGTGCGATTATCAAATATTTCCGATTTTCCACATGATTTTTCCCACTTGTGCCATAAAAATGACAGATAAGATTTGAGCCGATTTATGTGCCCACTTGTGGCACTCTCGTCCCCCCGAGTCCCATACTTGATTTCAACTAGAAATAACATACATATATAAGTATATATGCATATATGTATACTTGTCAGCTGGATTAATGCATGCTGAAAGTTCGTCCTCCAACACGTATACGTGATGCAATACTAGAGTGCTTAGCTTGGCAAACGGATGTCTACTCTTTTCCCGGTTCTCTATATTTACTTCACGGCAAATCCACTTACCTGCGATTTTGCTGTCATAAGCAACACCCACGCCGCAAATTCCATTATCTCTGGCGGCAGCTACTTCGCCAGCACACCGAGTGCCATGGCTGCAGAAATGAAGGATATAATAAAGCAGAGAGAGAGAGAGAGAGAGAGAGAGAGAGAGAGAGAGAGTGAGAACGTCAGGGTGACCATTCCATAAATATATTAGTGAAATACGTGGCATTTGCCTGCGCACCTCTTTCGAGGTCTTACAATCGCGCTTTATGCAATGAACGTGATAAGCAGAAAGCAGCTAAAACAAACAAGAACTTCTGTAAGAACCCCTCAAATATCAACTTTCGTATACTGAAACGTAAGTTGAATAACGAAATGCGCAGCAGGAAGCATAACAAAGCAAGCAATTAACAGAAACCTTTAAAATTTCTTTTTATTTTCGGCTGCAAGGTAAAAGAAAAAACAAACTTAAAAAAAGAAAGAGGAAAACTTTGTGAATTGTTGTGAATTTCGTTTTTATGCACAGCTGCTTACTTTACACAATTGAAATTCTAAATGCCAAGGATGTAAATCTCAGTACTTCACCATTTGCTCTTACTGCCAGGCTATTAAGCGCTCTTCACTTCCCCTCTGCCAAGATGCTTATGCGTATCAGCCAAAGGCGCTTAGGCTGCGCCACGACTTACCTGTTAAACCAGTCGTCGGTATACCGGGGGTAGGGGAATGCATCATTGCTGCTGAAGTCGTAGCTCGCCTCGGCGTTCTGCAAGAGAAAGTACAGCGTATAAAGTGGAGTGAAGAACTGGGTGATCCGAGCATGTAAGCTATTAATAGAGGGATACACAGTTGCGTCAAATAATTGGCATGGCGTGAGTTTTAAGTGCATTTTGGTGTCCCATCACGCATAATCTGGCAACTAAAGTTGGTCGTTAACGTTGATAACAATTTACTGTGATATTTGCAGAGCACTTGAAACGTGCACATATCAAGCGAGAGCTGTCCTAAAAGTTTACCCAAACGTCGATTGCACATGCTCATATATTTTTCAAATAAGTAAAACTATGTAAATTCAAGCATCATTTTCAATAACTAGAAATAATCTCGGTATTATCTTATACCCTGAACCCATTGAAAATGGGAAATCAGGGTACAATCGTTTTGTTGAAATGTATGTGACAGGCAGAGGGAGAAGATTTTTTATCAATTTATTTGCTGCTTTGTTGTCAGAGACTTAATAGCGCATATATCACTTTATTTACTTCAACTTATTTTTTGGGCAGGTGGTACGCCTGTATGGAACATAAGCATCCAACGGGACTCCAACCCTGGCTCCCACAGTTTTCAAGCCGCCTGCTTTCTCACTGGGCCACACCAGGCCCCTCGCTTTTAGTGTTATGTGAGACTTACACATTTCGGTTGTTGTTAAAATTTGAATACCACGACCCTTCGCTTCAAAATTTGGGGCTCGTTCTACTTTAATTGCACCCAGTGCGGTTAATATGCGCAAATTTACTATAATAACAAGTGGATAGAAGACTATTAGGCTTTAATCCGGCATAATGTTAAGCAGAGAGGACTTGCGAGTGCGGTAAATAGGGTTGTTTTTACAGATGACCCTTTTGGTGGCGTGACGTAAACATGCAGCCATGGCTAACACAATTAATTATTGGTTGCTTTGGTGAGGCTGAAGATGAGCCTAAGCATTTATTGAAGAGGAATGTTTCATGCGACAGCGAAAGTGAGTTCATTGCTTAAAAGATTAAATTAGCAGCATAGCATAGCTCATAATAAATTACTATAAAATTTTTAGTATAAATAGAAAATAAACACTTTGTAAGTCTTGGTTCAACTTGGATGGGAAAGGCCTTTTGTACTATTCATTTCAGCTCTTCTATGATAAATATAATCGGATTTCGTAAATCTTTTGCATACATGCATGTAATTTGTCATTTCGGAATCAAATTATATTACTCTTCATACTATAATCCCCAGATTAACGTTTAAATATTAATATGTATTGAACAAAAATAAAAGCTGACATTCAACCAGGTCATCTGTATGCAAATGTGAAATTGTGAAATACGGCTGACTGTGTTATTTAAATTGCGCCTGTTGGTATAAATAGTAAATCATTTCCATTTATAATCAAACTTTTAATATGAAAAAGCAATCGAAGGGGAATTCCAATAAAGTTTGCATGTCGATGTGAATTGCATCTGTGGGCTAACTCGATTCTGTGGAGCTGTGTGCAGTTGGACAAACGTCAATCGATGTGTTCATTTGACCGTAGCACTCTGCAAATATAATTTTGAAAGCCATCAACACACCCTCACAGTGACACACACAGAGAGACGCCCACCCATCGACTCGTTTGGCGCTGCCTTTTGAGTTTGTTTTTGCGAGGAATCGCAATTACTTACATAATTGTATTTCAGATCCGGATGCATGTAGTCCACGCCTGCACAGAGGATGAAAATAAAAACAATTTCGAATCATACCGGAACAGTTTATTCACGCGTGCCACTTACCGTCGTCCATGATGGCAGTGGTCACGTTCTTGCCCGTAATGCCCTGAGCCCAGGCGGCTTGTACATTCAGATCCAGTCGCACTTTGCCACCATTCTGTCCAGTGTTTTTTAGATACCATTGCAAGGGAAAGTAGGGGTCGGTGGGCTCCACATCAACAGCATTCGGTTCGCCCAACGTAGCAGTGTAGTGCAGTCCATGAATTGCAGGAACTACCGGCCGCAGTCCGCGCTTGATGCGCCTAAAGCCCGATTGTTGAATAGCCGTGAGCACCTGACAAAATATTTCAAGGGGAATGTATCAATATCGAAATGCCTGCTGTCAACGGCTTCCACGAGCCCACAAGCACACGTTCACTGGTCGATATTGTGTACGTACGTGTCAGTCAGAGATGGTAATTTCGTGTAGGTGCAGAGCAAACATTGAGTATTCGGTTTCCGGCTGTGGATCTGATTGCTGACAGGCCAACAAGCAAACAAAACAAAGCAACAAAGCTACATAATTCCCATTTTCATCTGGCATTGTTCGCATTGTGTTTTGGTTAGCAGCTGGTTGCCGCCAGCCTGCAGTCAGTCCAGCCTGTTGCATTTTGAATAGTAATTATCGGCAGTGGCCCACTGTCACGTAGCGGACCTGCAGATAGACTGATGTCCAAATGCAATGCAATCAACGTGATTGTGGTTGCGGCAGTGCGACTTGCACTGTCAAGAACGCAATTTGCCAACTGATTGCCAACTTGCTAGCGGAAGCAGCGAAGCAGCAAAGTGAACTTTGACATTTGCGCAAGGAAGTGAGTGTCAGGGGCATGGCTACAGCTGTCAATGGTCTTTAAATTTACAGTTATACTCACCGAGGGATGGCTCTTGAGGACGCGCGTGTGCATCAAGCTGCGCCGTGAACGAGCGTGCGGAAGTGACTTGTGCTTGAAATGGTACTCATGTCCGTCAGCGCCGACCAACTGCAAAGCGTAGAAGAATATTATTTCATTAGTGGATGCGTGGCAGCCTCAACTCTAATTGAGCTTAACACATTAATTCCTTTCTTGTTCTGGCTTCTGCGCCCATACAGCTGAGTCAGCCATAATTGAGCCATAATTGACTTTAGTCGGCCATTCCCTGGCCGCCTACTTCACTACATGTATACGCACATACATAAACTAAGCAAGTACGAGAGTCCATAATTGCGTTTTAAATTGCTAGTCATGGGCATCATCTTAACAGCACCATCATCAGCATTAACAACAACATCATTAGCTTTATTACGTATATTAGCCTTCGTCCTTGGCCGAGCTTTAGTAAATTGAGAGTTTACAGCCTCCACTGCCTGCCCGCCTTGCTTTGCCTTGCCTTGACTTGCCGTGCCCCTTGCCTTATCTTTACTAGCAGCCTGCTCTAATTCGAGCAGTTATTTTCCATTTTCCCTCAATGTAGTTCCAATAAACAGCATATCGAGTTGCGCACATTACTCACATGTGCCAGGCCCTCTGCCACTATTCCCAAGTCCCCAATGTGAGCCGACTCAGTCTCACCAAATTGTTTTCTTTGCTGAAAAACAACGCCCATATGAAACGACATTTTACACGCTCTGTGTAATGAAAGCCTACAATTCAGTTTGGCAAACTTTCACTCATATACACATATTTCTACAGCAAAAATCGTTATCATGGAAGGGAATGGAAAATATTGAAGATTTGTTAATAGAAAATAAATTAGAATGTTAAAATGCAACTGTAATTATAAAAACTTAAGCAATCAGTTTAAATGCCTACCTCTTGAGCACACAGATATAAAATCTTGAAAGAGGTTTAAACTATAGATTCAACAGCAAGGGTCTCTTGCTCAGAGCGAGAGCAAGAGACTATGAGCTATGCTATAAAATAATATGAGATTATATGCTACTACATACTAAAATAATATAAAGTTTATTGCAGTGTCAAAATATAGAAGACAGCGTCGCAAAGGTCCCTTGACGTAGCCTCGCAGTTGCTCGTATTTCAGTCATAGCCAACATAGTTAGAGACTCTTGCTTCAACTTTTAGACTGTTAAAGAACTTTTGCACAACTTGGACAGCTGTTGAGAGGCCAATGCTGTGCCCGTGGGTGTTCTTTACGCCCACAAATAGCAAATAATTAACTGCTGCCTGAGGCTTCATCGCTTCTTTGGGGCTGATAAAAGGCTTAGCCATCGCAACTAATGCGCGGACGAATAATTACTTTGATAGTCAACAGCTGTTGCGACTGCCTACGCGCTTTTATTTTTACACATAATACGCTTAGAATGCACGGCTTCATCTCAAAGATATAACTGGACCACTTTCAGCCTTATCCCTTTGTAAAGTAAAAAGTTTGAAAGACGCTTCTTGCAGCCTGGGCAGCTGTCAGCGCGCATGCAACGTGGGATTATGCTGAGTTATGCTTCGAAATATCCTGCGGCCTTACATACAAATTACAAAAGGCTTGTGGTTGATGAAGGTCAACTCTTTTGACGTACCTCATCCTACGCTCCCCACAGGTTTCCATTGAACTCAACTAACAGAAAATTGAATTAAAAACAATAAGCATAATGCAAATCGCCCGCTGGCAACAATAAACGTGAGAATAAAGAAGAAAATTGATATTGTGGTAAGACATCTTTCGTCAAAAATAGCTTTAAAATGTGTATTTCTTGAAGCTAAGCAAGTCGCATCAGAGCTTATCCTACTTTAATGTGGATAAAAAGAACTAGTCAGATAAATATATATTTAAAAATATATTTTTTAATTCTATTTTATTTAAAGCGAAGTACATTTGAATATTGTTTTGCAGCAAACAAAAAAGCTTTTCCGATCAACTCAAATCGGTTATTTTATAAAATTATCGAAAGAGAAGACACGTCATCAGACAGCTGCTATCTCTAAGGCCCATGCAAGTCAAAAAGGGAAGCCTCAACGCGCTTTTAGTTTACTTAAGCCAAATTAAGAAGGAGACTGAGCCAACTGTGCTCCATCAGCTCATTGGGGTTCATCAATTGTCAGCTACTGGCAGGATTGAGGGTTGAAGGTTGATGATTATGAGGGCTTGTCTATTTTTATGCCCTGATAATTTGTGCGTTAAGTGCGCTGGGTACTGTAGCAGCTGGCCAGCTGTTAACTGTTGCCCGTTTGCCATTCAAATTAACTGGCGGCAAACTGTTGGCGGGAGACATCGAAAGATAATGAAAGCATTGCGCGTGGGGCGCCCGATGTGCGCACGTCTATAAATTAATAAGGCAACCTCACTAATCCCAGCAGCCACTCGCGGCTAAATTGAGCGCATATTTTTAGAAAGTCCGCATAATTTTTGCATTACTCCTAATATATGAAACATATGGTAGCGAAAAATAGAAAAGAAAGAGAGCAAAATATAATAAACCAAATAAATAAACTTGATGTCGGAGCTTTGAGTGGATTGAGCAAAATAAAAATAGCCACAGCACACAAAGCCAGCTCTCTGTGTAGTCATTGTCTCTGCGTGCGAGCGTGTGTGCGTGTATATACATAAATGTGTGTCCATGTAGTACACAGAGTATTATAAAAATAATGTGTCACAGCGGGTGATAACGCGGACAACAGCCAAGCAGACAGGAGGACAGGCCAAAGCAAAGTCAGACTAGGCGAGCAGACACTTCATGTGACTTGTGGCATGTGGCATGTGGCACCGCCGTGCCCCTATCGACCCCAAGGCAACTCTTCGTGTGAGATACTTAAGCCGAAACAACACCCACGCGCATTTAGCGACGTTTGACAAACTGGCAAGACTGGCATGAGTGGGTGCTTATTTTTTGTGGCGAGCAAATGCGTTGATTGCCAAAATGGCGCCGGTAATAGCTTGCATTAATCCTAGATAAGAGTTTAGAGCAAAAAGTGAGTGGAATAAAAATCGTTACTCGCGCCACTTGTTGCAGTGCGTTCATTTGAATATGCCCACTAGCAGGACAAAGGCAGTATGTTACATCGGAAGACAACCGCAGTGTAGGCGGCGACAGCGCTGTGATGTCTACATGGACGTGGCGTGCGGCATGTGGCATGTGCCATGTGGCACATCATCCTTCAAAGAATGTCAACGTCACAAATTTATGGATTTTAGCTCACCGCGGAAACTGAACGCACTGGCGAGAGCAGAAAACAACAGAATGTTCACAAACAACAAACAACAACGACAAAAACAAAAACAAAGAAAGCAACAGCTGCATTCTTGTTGAATGCACACACACACACACACACGCAGCCTTATAAACTCATGTATGTGTATGCGTGCGGGTGTGTGTGTGTGTGTATACATCCATCCCATTCTGTGTATGTTTTTGATTGCCCTGCAGGCAGCCAGGCATGGCAGGTGGTAGACCTTTGGTAAGCTGTAAGCTTAAACAAGCCAACAACAAAGGCTTAAAGTCAACAGTATTATGCAAAAGCTTTCGTATATATATATATATATATATATATATATATATATATATATATATATATATATATATATATATATATATATATATATATTGTTCGGAAAATTTATTTTCCAATAAATTCCAAAGTATTATAAACTTTATTTCTACAGAAATAGATTTCATATTAAGTTTTCTACTTAGATTTCCCTCTTCAGCACTTTCAGCTGAAAAGTAGGCAACACATTTTCTTGACAGATCATTTGCAGTGCAATCATGACTATTTTCTGATTGCACATTAAGCTGAAGCACTATCTCAAGCCATTTATATTTGACAGCTAAAGTAAAATCCATTTGTCAAACTTGTGCCTTTGGCTCAACTATGTGACAGGCTCTGCTATTGCCATTGCCATCGTTAGCCATGCCTTATCGGTTCGCGTCACTTTATCAGTAGCCAACTATATTTCTGGTAGCACTTGAGCAAATGACTACTGCCATGCACACAATAAGTGTTTGCTGTATTAATGCACACACATTCACACGTATACACTAGATATTCACAATCGATAGATAGGTATGAGTTCGATGTAAGCTGATAATTGTGCTCTATACGGCAACTATCGAACTGCGAAACGAACTTAATTGTATTAGTTACATATACTTTTTTGTATATATGACTTTGGCGTGGGCTTGCAGATCGGACTTGAGTCGCAAAACTATTTAACTAAATAAAGTTGGATTTCAAACGGTTTCCAAGTCTTGAGTATATGTGTCTCTACTGTCCTATAAGAAAGTTAACAAGTTTTGCGAAAGTTTGGCTCAAAGCGAAAGTTTCATTTGACGTTTTTACTTATGTGTCACATAAAACTTTAAATCAATGAAACTAAAGGAAGCGACTTTATCTAGTCATTTCGAGTAAGGAGAGTGCACTTTAATGTGAGGTAACATAGCTGTAAAAGCCACTAACTTGAAAACATTTTCAATTTTAAATGCGCTATCGACTCTCGCACGACTCCCAACATATCACGAAACAAATTTGTAAAAAAACGGGTTTAAATTAAAGTAAAAATATAAATGATTTTTTCATAGCCACGTAAAATTGTTAAAATGAAATCATTTGTTTGAATGGCTTTTACACGTTTGAATTGAGCTCAACAGTGGCAACCAATAAATAAAAGTGCACATTGAATGCACTTTATCATAGGCGAGATTCACTTTGCGTTTGATGTTTGCCGACTCTACAGGCAATATTGGCATAAAAAATATGCGAAGCGTGTGTGAGGGAGTTGCGATTGAACTTTTGAAATTAATTTCAACACGTTCGCCATATGCGACCGACCAGCCCTATTGTATGGCTAAAACAGAGGCAAATAATGGAAAGTAAAAGGAAACTTGATTGGCGTCTGCGTAAGCCCTGTTCAGGCGGCAATAAATGGCATGCAAATTGCCCAGAGAAAGTTGAAGCTGTACAGGTGTATATATATATAAATATGTATATACAGATAGGCAGGTGGCAAATGAGTGAAATGCAAATGATTGCCGCCAACTGTTGAATTATTCAGCAGGATACGCCGCGTGAAGCGAAGACAAACAGACGTCAGGACTAATAGGATTTGATTGAGGATTTTGGCATGCGGCAGTCATTGTGCCAGCTACCGTGGCTTAGCCAGGCAAATGCCATGATTTGTTGGTCTCAGCTTAAGCCAGTCAGACAGCTAACAGCTAACAGCCAACTAGGTGGCGCGGGCGAGCTGCATTAAAACTTTGTTGCACATAAATAATTGAAAATTTTTAAAAGCACTCTGCACATGTGGTTGTACTCAACAGCGACTGAACATGACATTTAATTAGCCTTAAATGTCACAACAAGTGGTTGTCATACCGATTAGCACAACAGAGGAGGAACGATGCAGGGACGGAGTGAATTTTAATTAAAATTACTGAGTCGAAAGTGTAAATAAATGTACAGCTGCTTAACATGGGGACAGGAACTCATTTCTCAACTGGGTCACCACGTTATAAGCCAACCTAAAGGCCAAGCTAGGCTAGGCTAGGCGAAAATCGATTGACACATTCGAAGAAACAGTGTGACGAAGCGTGTGTGAACGCAACTTGGCCGAGACTGACCATAATAATCGTATAAGTCAGTTTGTTATTTAGAGCAAAGACAACGCACTCGCTATGAAGCAAAATAATTATCTACCCCATTGTTGACATTGACATGCTGTTCGGCACATGCTGCGGATGCGTGATTCCCTCCTACATCAGCTCAATTGTGTGCATTCCATGCGATACTATCTTTATCTTCCCCTTTCTGATTCGCCTGCTGGGTAATTACATTTAATTATTTTATTTAATTTTCAAATGTTTTTCTCCCACTCTTTGTCCTTTTCAGCACTTCAAGCTCTTTTGATGAACATTTCACTTACCGCATGGCAATCAAAACTTTTTCGCCTGCCCTTTGACATTTACAAAGTGCTCGCTTAAATTAATTTTAAAAGTATCTTTCAACAGGTGTAAGCACTAAACGTCTAGTACCTGCCCGCTTTGTGTGGGCACATTGTAACTGATATGTAAGTAAAACTGTTGCCGACAAACTGGGTAATGGGGAAATGTTGTTTATTATATTATTTAATTTTCGAAAACCACAACATTTTACCTATACTTTTAATATAAATGCAATGTGTGGGTATTATACATTTTATTTACTGTTTTTTTTTTGTTTTTTTTCTCTCATTTATAGGTCCGCCTACGCCATATCAAATATCACAGTTTATGTGGACTATTTTCGTCGACAAAGTTCTGCACATAAAAAGCTTTTATGCAGCTGAAATATAATATATAAACTTAAAATGTTTGCTCTTTTCCTAGCAATTAGCAGATAGTGTTCCGCAAAACTTTTTAATAAGCATTAGTGCTAATTTCGGACCCAGTATGAAACATTAACTTTTCATCAAGGCCCATGCATATATAATTTAAAATGAAACGGGTGAAGTGAGTGGGCTATAGGAAGGGAAAATGTGATATCTTTCATACTAACAGGAAAATTACGAGCATTTTCCAAAAGTTGGCTTTTGCATCAAAGTTTGCCAACTGCTGGCGGAAGGGCGAGCACAAGGAGCACGCTTTTAAAGTGTGTGCCGAGTGCTCAGGTAAGTGCCACTATAATGATACTAATTTGGTTGCCAGTTTGCGAGCATATAGAGCGATTGTATGGTAAGCACAAACTATAATTTTAATAGACAAACTTTAATATCTGTATTATTTCGACATCGAAATATTTGATTGGTCAGAATCCAATTTATATTAAGCAGCGAGCATAGCGCGTGCTCAGCCAAGGCTGAAGTTGGTCTGCGATTCTATAAATAAACATACATATATATTGACTTTGCGATGAACGCTGCGTATACGTGATATTCTTTTCAAACCACATATATATGTGTGTGTGCGTGCGTGTGTATATGTGTGTGCTTGGGTTTATGCATGTGGAGTTGTGACCCTGGGGGCCCTATATTTTAAGAACTGTAGACTAACCTTTTCCTGGCATGTACGACTTTCGTCTCTGTTTGCCCGACGTGCAAGTCCTTTGTTTGTCTTTTATTTGCCAACATATGTTTGCTTTTAGTTACAAATTGCCAGCAAATGTCCGTGCCGTTAATTTGCGGAGTCTAGCAAACAGACAGAAGGACCACAAAATTTGTAAACTCATTTTTCATTTTGCATACGAAATGAAACAAAAACAGCCGACAAATTGAAGTTCAAACTGGAACTGATGTATGCCTATTAAATGACTCAATAAATTATATAAAATTGCGTCTGTCATCCAACAGCCTCATCCACCATGTTAACCATGGTTACCTTTCTGCTTGAATGATCAAGAAGTACGTCTATATTGTCAGCTAGATTATCCAGAGCCAACTACATAAAAATGCAATGCGTAGTGCAGCTATGCATATTTAATTAGCTCTGACATTCCGCAAACTTTTTATGCTGCAAAAGTTGTACGGGCGAACTGCGCGGCTGTTCTCATTAAGGTTGGAACTTTATTAAATTAAAACGAGCTTGGTAATTAAAGATCCATTTCAAAATGAATAAAGGGCGAATTCAGAGAACTAAATTCTATAATAGATAATTTGCATAAGGTTTACTAGCTAAATTAAAAATGCAGCTTAAGAAATTCCAAACTAATGAAAGATTTTATATTGCTTCCTTGGTAGCTTTGTGATGAAATAGGCTATAGTTGAGCCGATGCATACACTTTTCTCACACCTTCTTATGACAAATAAAATTTATAGTTCTGCTTTATATTATGCTCATCAATTAATGTTTATACAGACTTAGGAATATACGTAAAAGTCAGTTATTTATTTGAATTAAATAACATATTCCATTTCAACTTCATTATTTATTATTATTTAACTACAATATCATATCACCATATCACGTCTATATTAGTTTCAGAACATAACTCGGAATATGTGCATCAACCGTTTCCATAGAACATGAATACAATACATGTTTTGTCCAACAATTCATAAACACACATATATGAATATGAGATGCATTCAATGTGGGTGGACAAGTTGTTGTTGATTCTCCTGTTGCCTCTGTTGTCAAGGCTTTGGTTTGCCAAACAGAAATCTTAACTTAACGCTTTGTGCAAGGATTTGCGACACAACACCTACTATCAGTTGGCTCAGAGCTACGGTGGAAATGGCGACAGGTGAGCTTGTTGGCTTTATAAGTTATTACACATACAAGGAGAATGTGTATGCCCGAAGGCTCAGAGCAGATACAAAGTAGGTATTAAACAAAACTTTTAAACACCACAAAGGCAAACATTAAAAAAATCGCTTTAAGGCATTAGCCATGCAGCACTTTGTGAGTTTGCTGGTCATTAAAGAGCACAGACGAAAACGACACACAAAAAGCCAGCCTACCATAAAATTGTGGGCCGGATACGATGATAACGTGGAGACAGGCTGCGTGGGCGACGGTTGCCCAGCTGGCAGGATTCGCTTCGAATTCTAGACCATATGTATTTACCAAAGCACGAAATTAACTAATTAAAATCAAAATATTTAAATTGTGAGTGCTAAGCTCAAACTTCAATTATATTATAGATCGAAATTTACATATGTAAACGAATATCTAATAGCTGATGACTGATAGTCGAAACTAATAGCTTATTACTGATAGGACTCTTACATTGAAAGCAATAAAGCCCAAACGAAGTCGGCGCTTATATGACAGATAAAAATCCAGCGCCACTTCATATGCTGCGTATACGCAATATCGATTTAAGCAGCCGACAGAGTATAGGCGTGTGCCCGTGCCGGTGCCTGTGCCTGTGCCTGTGGCTTTGCCTACTCGCTATCCCACGCTCAAAGGTTTGCCTTTTTGGTAATATATATATATATATATATATATATGTGTGTGTGTGTGTGTGTAGGTATGTATATACTGTTACTTTGTCGTACATATTGTGTGATTTCAGTTGGCAGATAGCGTTTGACGTAAGAGCAACAGATTTTTTCGGCAACATGTGCCGCAATTTTATTGCCATTCGCCCCAACACAAAAAATAAACTGAAAGAATTTTGCTGTTTATCTGCTGAAAGCATTGGGAGCGAATTGGATGAGTATGCGAAGCGGAAGTCCAGTCTACACAAATTTCCAATTAAATTTCCGTGAACATTTAAGCCCATCACAAAGGTCGTCCATATGAACAGCGAAATAAGAAATGGGTTTGTAATGGCTATAAACTTACAATCATCCCCAACAGGGATAACGATAATCGAATCGAGCTTTATGAGTCTTCGTAATTAACTCTAAAAATAGTTGTTCCACAAAGTCTAATCTATCAATTTATGTTCAAAAATTATTCATTCTGAAGAGCCTAGGAAAATTATAAGCTTTTTATCCTCTAAGAAAAAGTTAGGCTGTTGCTCAAAATATCAACAAAATAAAAGCTGTAAGCGAAAGTAATTAAGTGTATAAAAGTAGTAAGAATAAATAAAAATATTATCTTGAAACAATTCTTTCAGCAAAAAGTTTCAAAATAACAACCTACAAAAATATATCAAAACTACTTTTCTTAAGGCAAAGTAGAAGATAAATACAGCAAACGATTCTTACAACTATATTTCTAAGGTTCTAAGAATTCACTAATGAACGTTATTATTGGGAAACTTATTGCAACTAACTATTTATATAGGAGTCTGATTAGCCCTCCATCGGTTTTAGCTGGAAAATAATAACGATGTACTCTGATACTGCTGAAACTAAAATTAGTTCAGAGTTGAAGCATTCCCCGAGAGGAATCTGTTTATGAATGCATTGCATTTATGCGTTCCTTTGATTGTATTGTGCAATATGTTGACGTTGTCATGGATGCAGCCCACATGCATTGTCGGGCTGCTGTTGTGTCGACGGCGTAATAAATGCTAGAATAACAAGCATTCACAAAGCCAGTGATCAGGACGTGGAGGGCGTGTCTCAGGTGACTGGACACAGTGAAGGCAACGCGAAGTGGCTAAGCGAAGGTATATCAGCTTACACATAAATCAGCATTACATAAATAATGACGAGTGTATAAACTAATTGGATTTGGCGCCTACTTCGCCTGCTTCATCTTTCTTTATTGACGCAATTGTCGACCCTGACATAATGTTATTAAGCGCCAGGTACCTAATTACAGCACTTTGTCCTGCCAATTAATTGAGTGTATTTCGGACAGAAAGCTGCTGCAGCTTGAGCAATTGATGCCATTGATAACAGCGGACAAGCACAAGCAACAAGTAGAACTACACGCAGCCATAATAGCTGTCAATCGCAGACGCCTAGCGAAATATTACCCAATTCGCGTCAGACTGGGTGTAGAACTCTTGGCCATCTCGGGCTGGTGGCTGTCAGCGTTGGGGAATGCTAAGTCCGACAAGTCAGCATGTAATGTTTGTTATACTTCTAAAGAAAGTTTTTGCTTGTAGTTGTTGGCCTTGTGCCCGTTTGTCCGCTTGTCCGTTTGCCCGTTTGCCACATGCAACACGAAATGCTTGAAATATTACGCCCGGACAGTATGCAATGGAAATTTTTTGCGCGCCAGCCGGATGGTGGCCGCCACAGTCGCCGCTGACTTTATAATGCTTTGTACGCCAAGCACGCGCCGCACACACGCACACACATGAACACCCACTTAAGCAGTCGCAATAATTAACAGCCCTTGACGACTGCAGCTTGCTTTGCTGCTGGTTGTCTCTTTTGGGCCGCAAAACATGCCGACGGCGCGCCATCGGAACATAAAATAATTGATTTTTCACAGCAAACGACTGACTGACTTTGGCTTTGTCATAAGTAAAGAGTACAGTGAAAGCTCTGCGAGCGCACAGCTCCCTTGGGCATAGACATGAACAGACCTTAGCGGAAACGGACAAAAACTGTCTCTGATATATGATAAGCAAACTCTGTCTTCAGACAGAACTTTACTCAACAGCAATATTTTGGAAAATATAATCATCATGCAGGCACTTTAGTAAGATATATTAATGTTATGTGTTTGACATTGGCTTGAGATTCGTGCGGGTGCGTGCAGATTGTGTTCACTGTACTGTGCTGTGGCCATTAATTACTCACCGGTCCCAGATTTTCGAAGCCATACGTGTCGGCCAACTTGTGGGCAAAATCATTGTCAACGCCCCGACGGAAGCGCACCAGAAATGAGCTGGTGAAGACGGCGTGATTAGCCAGGCCGCCGGTGCCACTGATAGCAGCCTCCGACTCGGCGGCTGCCAGCGGCAAGAGCGTCGCCAGCGCCAACGTCCCGATGCACAGCAGTCGCCATGAAGCAGCAAAGCTCCATGCAGCTGCCACAATAAGCATTTCACTCGTTTCGCCTCGCAAACCGTCTCTCGTATTCCTTTTTATTTTCGGCTGCTTTTCTTTGGACTCTATTTGTGCTTCAGTTAATAATTGCGACGATGGGGCAACGCTGGCGCCACAAATTCGTGCACTCGCTTTCGCTGGCCTAACAAGGAGCGGGACTCTCGCAGATGAATGTCGAATGAAATAAAGACCGCGCTTCACTTAACACAACTGAAATTCTTAGTTAGTTCTTTGCTATTGACAAATCCTTGAAGGGCCGGTAGCACAGGGAACTTGTGCGCTGCGTAGCTTGGGCAATTAGCTTTGCGTCGCTGAAGTTATGTGTTGTCCCTTGTTATGCTTGTTGTTGACTGCGCTGTGTTGCTGCTGCTGGTTGTCCCTCGTTGTGCCTGCTGTGCGCTGCCACGAACTTCACTTTGGCGCTGCGCGCTGTAAACTGTTTGCCAGTCTCGGCTGTGGACGCCATTATGAATACACGAAAGGCGGCGCACAGTACAAAAGCATTTACCGAAAAGCTTACGAAAAGCTCCACAAGCTCTCGCTCACACCCCATAACAGTTGGCGCCCACACAGTGCATTTCATTTGTCACTAGTGCTACGCTGCTCGCACGCCCAGCTGCTCCTCCACTTCGGGCTCAAGCTCGCCGTGTTCACTCCAACTTTGTTGTTACTCTTGCAGCTCGGTTTGGGCTTTGTAGACGTCACCAATTTGGTTGACCCGCTGCCTATTGCCTCCTACCGTGCCGTATTGCGTATCCCCTGTATACCATATTCCTCTCGCTCCAAGCTGGCTATTGCTGCCTATTCTGTTTTGTTGTTTTTCTCGATTGCTCGGCTTGTTGCTCTGCTGCGATTGGCTTATGCTGCGCATTGCTAACATATGGCAGCATACTTTATGTTCTAGATTCATTGCATTTTGTAAAAGCCAGTACATACGCACTCATACATATGTAAATGTGTGTGTGTGTGTGTGCATGTACAAGTCAACTGCGTGGGGATGTGTGTGTGTGAATTGGTTCTTACGCGAATAATAGCTGAAAAGGGCTTCAACTTTGACCTTAGCCCCAATCAAGTGGCGTATGCCCGAAAGCGCGCATTAAGCCGCTCAAACGAGTGCAGCTCCTGCTGCTTCAGCCAGCGTAAACTGCAGCTGGATGTCCCCATCAAAGGTCAGCAATTAGCATACACTTCCAGGTAAAATCGCATTTAATGAGCAATTGAAGTATTGAGTAGCCATCGTCAACGAGAAGAACTTGCCGCTGTGAATAATGGCAAAGGTACAGTTAAATGTTGAAACATTACAAGCACTCGGCTATAAACTGATATGGCTTACCGGACTTGTGATAAAAAAGTTATTGATAACATAACATTTTATGGTTTAGGCAAGTGATTTCGACATGTCTGCAATATAACTCTCTTCTGCGGGCCGACTGCATAAGTCAAAATTACTCTAGAATTACATTGTAATTTTGCTAAGTTTAAAAAAAAATTATTTTTAATTTAAATATTCTAAAAAGCTCTGCACAGCATTTTTTATGTTATATAAAATTAGTCTTCATAATACATCCTTTTATATTTCTTATAGATAAGAGTGAATTCCCATTACATTATCATCATTAGTTTTATTAAAGACTGCATTCTGATTCTAAGCTGCATCGCTACAGCAGCAGGGCACTCGACACTAATCATGTAACAAGAGCCGTTAATTGGTCAATCAATGCAATCGTCCTTTCTCAATTGCACCAGCTGCATTAATCGCTAATGCCGAGCATATGGCGCGTATCCTGACCGCGCGCCGTAAACGATGCAATTAGTTCGATAGCCATTGAGAGGCACTTTGAGTCAAAAATACCTTTTAATTGAGCTTCAATTCCACTTACACGAGTATCTTAGGGCTATATGGTTAAGTTAGCGTATACATGTTCAATGACAACAAAAATGAGAAACAAGAAGGCGGGCGAAACTTTATGCGCATCACATTCGGTACTGGTAAATGGGAAGCCGTTGGAACATTTTATCGTGGGCGTAAGCACACTGTCTAAGGCTTTACTGCCGTCTGCCAAAAAGATTGCTCCTTGCTGCAAATATAAACATATTAGAAATTATTTAGATTTGCTATATCTTTCCACTATAACTTACCACTCGATGTGGCCGGCGAGAGGGCATGGCTGCTGGCATGGCGTTTTATGCGCGGTGTATCGCTGGATGAGCTGCTGCAGATCGTGTTTGTGGAAGCCACATTATCGGCTGCCTTACTGGGCATTGATTTGTAGCGCTGCAATGAAGTGCGCGGCTTCTTGGGCTGCGTTGCCTCCAGCATGGCCTCGTCGAGGGCGGCAAACCAATCCTCAGTTTCGCTCTCATCCTCCAGGAACTTCATGTAGAAGGAACACTGCTTCTCGTTCTTTTTCTTGAGGTGGCTGGTGGGCGTGGTAGCAACCGGCGTTGGCTTCGGCTTCTCCAGCTTTGACTCCAATTGCTGTGAGGCCTCCAGCAGAAAGCAATCAGTGTCAGAGTCATTCAGAAAATCTGTTAATGCAGGATCCGTGACACCTTCAATTGCATCAACTTTGGTGCTACTTGTTGCTGGATTCGCAGAAGCTTCAACTGCATCGAATTTGCTGCAATATGTGGCTGGAGCTTCTGTTGCTTCTGGCGCTGCTATCTGTTGATCTAACTGTCTGTGAAGTTTGTCGCAACGCTCCTTGAGCAGCTCGTGATCACGTATTTGCTGGGCCCGCCACTCTCTGTTGTCCAGCTGTTTGCGCCTGTTCTCATTGGCGGCATCTGCTCGCACCTGTTTGCGCCTCTCCCTCCGCTTGTACGCATTTGGTCCAAACTCTTCAGAGTCGAAGCCGCTGTCCGAAGTAGTGTTTACCTTATCGCGACGCCCATTGTTATCGCACTGCCAGCGCCAACTGACTTCCGGGCTGCCTGTGACCAAAGTCTGTGAGAACAAGCAGTTGGGCGAGAGGCTGCTGTGCTGCGAGAATTCTATGCTGTCGTCAAGCGTCTGAATTTTTTTGTTGGGCGGCGTACTCTCCACATTGTCGATAATGCTCACTCTTGGCGAACAAGGAGAACCACCATCGACTGCAGCTTCATGAGTTGCGCTGGCGCAAGCGCGACTCTGTGGAGAAGCTAAAAATGCGATGTTGATATATTCACATAGCTGTAACTTCACACAAGTATTTTGGAGTTACCACTGTGTCGCTTGTGCAGTAATCGACTACTGAGCGTAAGCGACCGCCTTTTGTTTACAGTCGTTGCGTTATCCATTTTAATTTAATTAGTTCATAATTTAAAACATTGGCTGACTGCGTCACAAAATGCGCTCAAATTATTATTTGGTATTTTTTAGGTGAACAGTAATAAGTTGATATCGATAGACACAGTTGACTCAAAATAGTTATCGATGTATAGCGCTTTTTAAAATGCATCTGCATATGGTATTTAAAATTCCAATTCGACTGTCATTTAATTTTTAAAAATGTTTATAATAAAGTAGTTTATTATAATATATATAGCCTACTCGTTTGCTTGCTGAACTATAAATTTGTATTGCGAAATACAGAAATCCAATCGTATTTGTACAGTTGTAAGCTATTAGAAAGCTGACTGCTATAGCACCACTAAGCAACAACAAGCGCCAAAGGATTTATTTAAAAAAAATATGAAGGGAAAATGCAATTCTTTTTATTTTCACACATTTTATTAACAATATTTGTGTATGATAATTTTATGCACGTGATTACTCATTAAACTGATGCAAATCAGTAGCACAACATTTAAACATTTCGCTTTAATTTATATGTATATTTCAACTAAATAACATAATATATGAGGTTTGAAACTTAGAAGCAATTTTAAATGCAACTTGTGTAGGTAACTGAAAAGAATTACACATATTTATTGTCCACAGAAAACTCTGTCTAAACATCGACACTAAAAACTTTTGCCTCTCTTTCACATCAATAATATTTAGTATTTATTACTTAAATTTATTGCGACTTACAAGCCCTTGTTATACCAAACTGTGTCCAAGTCCGGACGCTCCTTCTTGATGCGGTCGCGCACTTCATTCTCCAGACTGTCCACCTTGATGGCAGCACGCTGGCTGAAGAACGCGCAGCCCAGGGGCGTGGCAAAGATAAGAATAAAACCACAGAAAAGCGTTTGAATTGGAGCATTCGATCTGGGGTACTTCTTCAGGAAGCCACGCTGCTCCAGTTTAGTCATTAAGAGAGGTGTCAGAGCTGTCAAACAATGATATTGTAGATAAAGATATATGTATATATGCTTAGCGATATATGCGTAGCTTACTCATTCCAGGAAGTGCCATACAAATTCGACTGATCACAACAGTTGAAATACCCACAAAGGCGGCCTTCTTCGAGATGCCGACCTCCGTATTCTTCTCGTCTAAAAGAGTGACTCCATTGCGCAGCTCTCTGTGGAGAACAAAAGTTTCAGTTACGATAGTCATTATCTTGAACGCTATATAAATAGTTATATATCTGCAGAGATTGGTGTTTACTTACTGCATGCGCATACAAGGAATATTGATACAATTTGCGGCTGCCACCGCGACAAGTGGCACAAGGCGTCCGAAAATTGGACTCATGTTCTTCACGGCGCGGTTGAGGGAGAGAGCCGTGGCCAGGGCACCGCCCGTCGCCAGGCAGTAGGAGGTAATCAGTTGTCTGTGTGCATAACATTATTACAAATTGGGCATAGAAAGCAATCTTTCCCAGGGAAACCTACGATTGACTAATTGGCGAGGTACCCGAACGGTTTGTGTAGTTGACAATGGCGTTAAATGTTTGATTGAACCACTGCCAGAAGACGACGGCCCGCGTCGTTTTGTAGAACGTCATCATCCCTAAACGAAAGCAACAACAACATTAACAGTTATTTATTAATCAAGGCGCGGAAGCGAATAGTTGAACGAATAGTTGAACGAATAGTTGAACGAATAGTTCCCAAATGAAAGCGAAACATAGCCAATATCAAGGCCATCGGGCATTGCCCCCATGGTTGGGGGGGGTTGGCGCTTACTTACCGGCCGTGATGAAGGTATTCATAGGCATCTGAGCTGACATACGACCCACGATAATCTGTCTCTCGCCTGTCTCTGGATGATGAGCCGAGTCGTACAGATACTTGGCCCTCCATACTTCGTCAAGGGAATTGATGCCAGGCAGCGGCTGGTTAGCACGGTACTTGGTGACAATGTCACGGGCCTTCTCCAGTTGCTCATCGGTGGCGAATATATTTAGCGGATTGGTGGCCAAAAAGAAATGTCTGGCACGCCCGAAATACGTGCTCTGGTCGTATTTCGGTTGATCAATGTCCACACGCGGTAAACTAGACATGGTTCTGAGCTTACTGGCCTCCTAAGATGTTGTTAACGTATGCATGCACAATGCTGCGAAGATAAGCAGTTGATATTTAAATAATAATCATCAAAATACATTCGCCGTAATTCAGAAGAATTGATAACATAATTAATACACTATCTCAGCTCGCTAAGAAATTAAACAAACACAGTTGCTGCCCGCTTATCAGCTGTCCGTCTGACCCGAACTATCGCTAATCTCCCGCAAACATGCTTCGACTAAATGTATTTATGTATGAATACAAATACATACATATGTATATTGGTACATACATATATGTATATGTACAGTTTGTCCATTAATTGTTTGCAAAATGGAAAAAGTCATACAAGTTCAACTTTAACATCAAAATTTATTAGGAAATACACATTTTTTCATATTTATTTCTTTGCAGAATATTTTCCTTATTCTATTCTTAAATTAAATATATAATAAAAATTAGAAAAATAGCAACAAAAACATTAAAAATTATTCAAAACAAAAAATACACCAAAAATTTGCTGTCCATTAATTGTTTGCAAAATGCAAACATTAGTGGAAAGAAGACGGGAGAAAAGCTAACGGGATATCAAAAACAAAAACGACTCGTCGCGTCTTTGGCGCCAGTCTTCCGTGAATTCATTTGTGTTGATAAAGTCTTGGAATCACAACTACTTTACATATAATTTGAAGTTTTTGCAATGCCTGGTAAACGCACCGATGACAATTTGATACAATTGGTATATTTTAATTATATCAAAGGAAAGACCAGCAAGGAGTTGGCTGAAATGTTTAATATTAAACTTAGAACAGTTTACAACATTATCAATCGGGCGGAAAAAGAAAATAGACTGGAATTGAAGAGCTCTAAAGGCAGACCAGCAAAGCTCTCTCGACGGGATTGTTCACAAATACTGAAAACCGTGGATAACAAACCACAATCAAGCCTCAGAGAGTTGGTTACGGAAATTAAAAGTAGCCTTCAGAAGACAGTGTGTCCAGAGACTGTGAGAAAATTACTCAATTTGCACAAATACTCATCACATGTAGCAAGGAAGAAGCCGTTGTTGTCTGCTATAAATGTTGAGAAACGATTAACCTTCGCAAGACTTAATGTTGACAATCCTCTGGACTACTGGAATAATGTAATTTTTTGCGACGAGACGAAGATAATGTTGTATTACAATGATGGCCCTGGAAGTGTTTGGCGGAAACCAAAAACAGCCCTCCAGGCCAAAAACATTGTGCCTACTGTTAAATTTGGCAAGCTTTCAGTCATGGTGTGGGGCTGTATTTCTTCCAAAGGTGTAGGAGAGCTGCGAATATTTAACGATATAATGACCAAAGAGTTTTATTTGGACATTTTAAAAAACGAGTTGACAGAAAGTGCGCACAAATTTGGCTTCGTTGATCCGGAAAACTCCAGAAAACTTAAATACAAGCTGTATCAGGACAACGATCCGAAGCACAAATCACTGCTGTGTCGCACTTGGCTGCTTTATAACTGTGGAAAAGTTATTGACACCCCACCCCAGAGCCCAGATCTTAATCCGATTGAGAATTTGTGGGCATTATTGAAGAAAAAGGTGGCCAAACGAAGTCCAACTTCGAAAAACGAACTAATTCGTTGCATAAACGAGGAGTGGCGCAAAATACCGCAATACTACGATATAAATGCCCTAATATTATCGATGTCGCGACGCCTCAGACATGTAATGGAAGCTAATGGTGGGCATACCAAATATTAGTCAATTGCATTTTGATATTAAAGAAATATCGATCTCATAATATTAATGTTTGCATTTTGCAAACAATTAATGGACAGCAAATTTTTGGTGTATTTTTTGTTTTGAATAATTTTTAATGTTTTTGTTGCTATTTTTCTAATTTTTATTATATATTTAATTTAAGAATAGAATAAGGAAAATATTCTGCAAAGAAATAAATATGAAAAAATGTGTATTTCCTAATAAATTTTGATGTTAAAGTTGAACTTGTGTGACTTTTTCCATTTTGCAAACAATTAATGGACAAACTGTATGTACTGATACTATATGAATTGCTCGTCAGCGATTATGCAGTAAGAGTAAAATATTAACTGCATTACATAATTTCTCTAGGGCCATCATAAATATGCGTAATATTGAAAAATCCATAATATCTTATCGCCGTGTGCCGGTCGGGCCGGGCACACAGCTGAGTGCAGTATTAACAAATTTCTTTCTCCACCCGTGCCGTCCGGCTGGAGAACAGGTTGCGACATCGACACTTACACACACGCCAGTTGAATGCTTGTGAGAGTGTGCGCGAGTGTTTGGAGATTGCGGTTCTTCAAGTTTTATAAGCGAGCGCCTCTGCACACACAGTCACGCACATCCAATCGGCCCAGTTCCTCGCACTTTGGCAGTGAATTTACGACTGAAGCGCTTGGCGCAAACTTCAGCAAAGCTGTGGCTGTCCAGAAAGCTTTCTATACCCTTCGATAGAGCGGCGTAAAAGCTTTGCCAAGCCATTTGTTACAGTATCTGACTTACCTAAAATATAAAAATATAAATTTAAATGCTGTTATCTAAATATTTAAAATAATTAATTTAAAAGCCTACTTCTGATCATTTGTATGATCATTTATACTTAAAGAGGAAGATCAGAATGGAATGGAATGCATTCATTTCATTTTTCAGATTGCAAAAGTATTTGATTTAAAGAAGCAGAGAGGGGAAAATAAAAAAATATCAATCAAATATATTAGAAAATATAATTCAAGGCCTATACTTAACCAATTATTATATTCCGACATGCAATCAAAGTAGAATGACTTGATTTTAATAAAACCTGCTTTGTATATTTACAGAGATCAAAAAGGGTATTCATCACTTAGTATTCCCAACACAACGTTCTCGACGCCAGTTCTTTCATCTGCTTTTTATTTACCTTTCCATCGCCAGAGCGCCGCGACACTCCCCGACGTCGACGATGACGACATTGAAGAGAGAGCTTTTTTGGTCTGCGCAGCTTTTTAACAGTTGGGCTTGTACGCTTCGAAAGCTCTTAAGGTAGCCTGTTATGCCCTTACCGAAATGTTAAATACTAGTTGACTTACACATCACCTTCATTAATGTACGTATGTATGTATGTGGGAGTAGCTACATAAACGTAATTTAATACTATATCATTTATTGATGGGGGCTTGCCTGCTAACTTCCTTACTACATATGTATATGTACAAATGGATATGGCTGTTTCTATTAATTGTTCTATTTCAAATATTTATTCCTTTTTTTAATTTGAATGAGTATATTAGTTTTTTAACAATGTACATACGTTCCTCGCCTGATAAAGCTTTCATATTTTAGAATACCACTCATTGGGAGCTAGTGAAATCCGTCGGCTTGAATTTGGTAAACTGCTATCTGTTATACCACCCGAAGTTACCTTCTGTATAGAAACGCAAATTATATTGAGGGCTGGCAAATCTGAATAAAATGATTCATATTTAACTTTTTATAATTCATGAACGTGTACTATACAAACGGTTGCTCGCATAATTACGACTTGTTGTAGTTACTTTAGTTATTTATGTCTAATTTGACTATCGTAAATTACTGACCTAACAACTCGAAACTCATTTGGGGGCTTGCGTGTGTATATTCTTTTATTTTTGAAATCCATTAATAGACTAAACATAACATCAACAGTTGTGTATATTAGCAATAGTTATTATGTTACTTCTTTCACAAATAAGTGTAATTATTCGTTTGTCATAATTAAATATTTGTCATATCAATAAATAAATATTTACGCATATGTTCGAAGAATCTCTTAAAGTGTTTGCAAACAATTATAGTCATAGTTAACACAAATGATAGTTGTATATAATAGCATAGATGACATTTATTGTACATTATTGTAGGTATGTATATATGTGTATATATATTTATATATGTATATACCATATACCCATATATGAATATATATGTTTTAAGCGTGTGAGTGTGTGTGTGTGTTGTTTGTCTTTCATTAAAATCCTTTAACGTGTTCACTTCAACATATATATATATATATATATATGTACATCATTCATACATACAATATTTGCACAAAGTAACACGAAATACATATTTGATTTACTTTGAAGACATTTAAAAGTAAATTGAATAAAATATTTCATATCTGGATAAATACGTTTAACAACGACATTTCAACTGTATTTGGTTTTCGTTAAATTTAAATTGAGCTTCTAATTGAAATAGTTAATTGAAATACTTAACGATCTTGTCAACAATTAAAGTTTAGTTCTTCGTATATGTTCTGGTATTTTGATGTATGATATAACAGCTATGTATGTATGTATAGGTTTTCTTGCACATCAATCAGACGTCCATTCCAGACTTGGATTGCTCTATTTACTCTTGTAACACATCAAACAATTAACAATTTTTACGTTTGCCCATATGCTCTTAGTTTGTATATGTATGTAGTCTAGTATAAGTATCTTTGTATGAATGTATTTATGTATTGTATTATGTATATTTGTAGCTGGCATATTTCATTGAGTAGGGAAGAACATTGTACTTGAGAAATGCCCATTGAAGCATTTTACATAAGTATGTATATATATATTGTTTAAATAGGAGAAGGTATGTATGTATAGATGTATAACAGTTATGTATTCTGCATATGTTTTGTGGGAGTTTACAATAGGCGATTGTTCGTACATTTATTGTTTTGGTTAAACTTTAGTTCGTTTTATGTTTTCAAATAGTTTCAAGGAAGTTTTTCGTTAAGTTTTTTCTTTTAGGATTTTAGTTAGTCGTATTTCATATCGGCGCCATCAACAAATCTAGACAACTTAGCGCGCTCTGTGTCGTTAATGTATGTGTATATATATATTAAGTATATACACTCTATTTTGTATATGCCTCCATAGTTATATATATATATATATATATATATATATACTGTTTGTTTCTTTATGTTTATGTTACTATATATGTATATGTTGCGAGCGCGTCTATTTTATATAGCAGTGCAATGCTCACTATGTAAGTTCGTTTTGTATCTTTATATATATATATATATATATATATATATATATATATATATATATATATATATATATATATATATATATATATATATATATATATATATATATATATATATATATATATATATATATATATAAATGTGTATGTGTATGTGTACGGCTTATACTTTGCTTGCAGCTAAATTATCATACTGATTCAGTGTCTTATCATGTCTACCACTGCCAGGGATTAATACGACTGCCACTGCTTACGTGTATGCTAATAATTCTACCAAAGCATAAACCTAACTGTTTAACCCAGCACCCAAAAATGGCCTGGAAACTAGCAAATCGTGTTTAATAGCTTGTCGCACATACCTCTCAAATCAAAACAATATTTTATAATCAAATATAAAAATATTTAACATTATTATTAATGTGTTTCGTATATGGTTTAATACCTTTAAATGCACCACCGTTAAACAACGTTTAAGATCATCATTTAGTTATTTATTTTTAATATATAGCTCGTGCTGCACTTTTTTACTTTTAAACAATATTCAGATTATAAGAAACAAACCATCTTTTGCATATAAATATTATTTCGGATTCTTAACTTAACTTGAAAATGTCCTGTCAATCGATTAATATAAAATATATAACAAGTTCCTTTGAAGCCTTTCGCTGTTGAACGGTGGTTCTTAGGTATAAATTATATATTAATATTCGAGTTGAGTACGAAATTTAACAATTTGTACACAGATGGCTAAAATATATTATTATCTCTTTATTGAGTGCGTTGCTTGGTTAATAATTATACAATTTTTATTAATTTCTGATTTTTTGTATATAGTTTTTGTTTATAATTCGTTTTGTTTTCGTCTCAGTGATATATTTGCTAAGCTAAAAACTAAATTAACAAATAATAATAATACGAATGTTTACTAAATATATTGGTAAAAAGTCCACTAATGTGTATAAATATGCGCGTGTACGTAGTTTGCACCAAAAATTGACTATAAATTTACATTATTAGAATTATAAATTTTGTATACATGTAGAATTCATATATTTACAGTAAAAAATTGACGCCATTAATTGCTATTAAGTTAAATACTTTGAAATGTTAAATACATATACTTGTTTATACTATTTCATTTGTTTACTATTGGCATCATTTTAAGATTGTGGTCGTATGTCGTATGTCGAAACTCAGGACGTTTATCAATATTGTAAATTTAATCGTAAAAAATATGCTCTTATATTCGTTTGTATTAATGCTTTAAAAAATATCTACATAAATATAAACTCGTCCCATTTATCCATCTTCATTTTAGATATAGTATAACAAACAAAATGGAATCAGATAAAACAATGACAAAACAAAAAAAAAAAAAAGGAAATGACCTATACAAGAGTTAAAATGACGGAAAACGTCAAGTAACTTATAGAAACATGTATTAAAGTGCCTCAACTGGGCTGTTGAACTCACATTTGGATCGAACTGGAGAAGTGGCCGGTTACTTTCACGTTACAAAAAGCCCATTTTATTGGCTTTGTAGTATTAGAACTCAATCATTTTGTAAGAGTGGAAAACTTTGAGCTAAGCAGCAGCGACAGCCAAAACAAATGTTAAACTTTCGAAATTTGTAGAATCTTACGAACCAAACAACATTTTCGTTCATTAACTTAAAAATCGATGCCTAGTTCTTAACATATACTTCTAATCCTTCTAATCCTTGTTTGAGTGTCTTTTCCATCTGAAATTTTGCGTTGTTCCTTTTCTATTATTTAGTTTTTGTTCCATTAAACCGTGGCAACAAATATCATTTGCTGTTTTGCATTTACTTGTACTAAATATTATACAATTCTCCCTATCTACAGTGCTATATGCATATAATTGTTGTATATGGAGTTTGTTCTTTTTTTCTCATCTTTTGCCTAAATATATATGCATCTTTTAAATATATATCGTAGATATAATTTCAATTTTTTTTCATTTTGGTGCATGTAAAAATCCATGTAAAACGCACGTTTGAGTAATATTTACTTGAAATACATATGTAACATATGCATGTATGTATGTATATATGTATATGAATATATATATATATATATATATATATATATATATATATATATATATATATATATATATATATATATATATATATATATATATATATGTGTATATATATATATATATATATATATATATATATATATATATATATTCCTACTGGGACACCTTGCTGTTTGCTATAGTTATGATTATTTGATTGATGTATATATGTCTTGCTATATACCAATTGTATATATATTTATATATGCTAGGTATTTCTTTGTATATGGTACTCGTAATTGGTGCTGGTGATGCGAGTCTAAGTGCGTCTGCTATTTATGTTAATATGATCGTATGGTTATCAGTTGTTTAGTACGTGCCTGCAAAAGGAGGAGTTTAAGTATTGCAAATAATATTGTTCCTCGATGGGGTACTTACTGGCACACTCTGGTGGGTTCATGTAACCAAAGACGTTCATCTCGTAGAGCGCCGCCAGCGTGATGAAAAATAGATACCAGAGCATGAGTATTATGCCCAAGCGCTTGTCCAACTTCCAGCCATTCAAATGCGTTGAGAGTATCAAGAAGACAACGGTGGAGAAAAGCGAGAGGGTGGAATAAGCCAGACCTATAATTAAGAGCTCTCACTGCATTAATATTCTGAAGCCTTCGTATGCAGATGCAGCTACGACATCTACAGTCAGCTACGACACAGCTAAAGACACATGCCAGGCATACCACAAAATTCAACAGCAATACGACGACGTTTTCAAGCACTAACTTTTAAAGAGAAAGAGAGGGAAAGAGCGAGGGAGAGGCGATATCATACATACCCTTGGATATAACATTGACGTGCGAGCCGGGCTTGATAATGGCCGTTTGTATGAACCATGGAAGACCTAAGCACACTAGTATATCAAAGACATTTGAGCCAATTGCATTCGATACGGCCATGTCGCCGTAGCCCTCTTTGATAACGGCTATTGAGCTTAGGGCATCAGGAACAGAAACGCCAGCAGCTACGAACGTCAGGCCCATCACTGTATCTGGTATGGCCAGTGTGGACCCAATGACTGTTATCATCCAGACCATGAAGTAGGAGTAAAACGAGATCCAAATCATCGACAGTAGAAATGTGAAGGGATACCAGTTGCGATACTGCTGCTGTCGGCAATCCGGCATGGTCTTCTTGCACAGATAGTGTATCGGGTAGACCACATACCAGGCAATTAGTGCTGGCTGGCCGCCCTCTGTGGGCCGCACCAATGGATCGGGGCGTGGTTCACGTTGTTTATCGGTCGACTTATAGTATTCAATGCCCGCCGGATTGGGCGCAACTTGAGTTTTGCCTGCTGATGCTGCTGCTGCTTCTCCTGTGACCACAGACTCCGGCTGGTCGGCATTGTAGGCCATGTTCTCTTGGCCTTGGCCCTGGGAAAACTGATTCATGCCCCAGTCGTCAACCGGCGGCTGACTGGGCTTAGCACTGACAGTCATGGCCTGCGGCTGACTTTGACTCTCGTCGCCCCAAGCAGCGTTCGGATCCCAGCTGGCATTGGGATCGTTGTAGCTCTGATAGTCGCCCTGAGTCGATGGCTGTGGTTGCTGCTGAGGACTTGTTTCGGCTTCCTTTGGCTGCGTGCCCTGTGTGTAGGAGCTTTCGGGCACATTCTTATAAGTGACCAGTGCCGACTGCTCCTCCTTGCTAGGCAGCTTAAAAGGCAGATTTAAGCTCAAAGCCCAGCGTTCCAGCTCCGTATTGAAGTGCAGGGCAATGCAGTAACCCACATAGCAGAGCAGCATAACCACAGATTCAAACTGTAAAATATCAGATTTCAGCAAGTTATATATATTGCCTTTTGAGCTTGGCTGCAACAACCCTGAAAATCAATGATTACTGCTTTGTCATACCCAATCGATGGACTATTTAATGCATATTCCTATCTGTTATTCCTGCCACAACTTGTTGATTCTAGTCTTTACAAAAATTTATGCCAATTTATAAAAGTGATCGCAGCACAGTATCTATTAAACTCTGGGACTTTAAAATATATCTTTTATTATAAATTTAAAACAAAGTTAAGCTAAGTCTATGAACGGTCTTTTGTCCCTAGGTCTATGACTTCCTGCAGTATAAATTTGATATATAACTATTACACCCTTATTGGCCCTAATGGCTAGAGCAATTGGTTAAGAGAGGGAGCAACCTTCAACTCTTCAACCAAGTCTTGTATCACGTTTTATTATCTACTTACGCAAGAGATGACATCATTGAAGATTATTATCAGCATGACCAATATGGACACGCAGTAGAAGAAGCAGTCGCGGACGAGTGGCCACCAGTTCAGCTGGCAAACGGTGCCAGAGCAAAGGGCGCAAACCGATATAACAAACATGATGTTGAACACCGCTGAGCCAATGACGCCACTGATGCCGATGTCGTCCTTGGCAAAGAAGACCCCAATAACAACGGTGGCCAGCTCTGGAGCTGAGCTGCCGGCGGCCATGAATGTGGCGCCCGCCACATCCGGTGACAGCTTAAGCTCTGTAAAGACTCAGATTGATGAAGGCCTTACAGTGATATTTGCGTTAAGCTTACCCTCGCACAGTCTGTCCAGACTGGCCACAAAGTACTCGTCGCACACAATGGCCAGCCCAAAGAACGTGTAGATGGCCACGAGGATATGTAAGATGAGTCCACCATGCTGGCGCGCCCATTTGTTCATCAGCGGCTGGGGAAACTGCTCGATAGCCGGCGGCGTACAATTCTCTCGTTTTGCTCGCCAAGTCGGCACCGCCCCATGAATGGGCGTGGCCATGGTTGTCTCCGGCAATGCATCACTCCTCTGTCGAAAAAAAAGGCGAATAAGTATCTCAACTTAGTGGAAAATTCCGAGCTGCTCACTTCGCTAGTCTGGAGAGGATTGGGTGTAGTAATCTCACTGTCAGTCTCAAAGTCGGCATCGGCCGCTTCAGGCAGGCTGCCCACGTCAAGTGGGATATCTGGGGTATCCTTGTCCTCACCTTTCGCCGAGTAGACGCTCACGCAGTAGTAGATTAGGAATAATAATCCCATATTCCACATGCGCGCACGGCGGGAGCGATGGCGTACGATCTAAATGGAAAGTGTTAAGCAAATGCATTAGACGCACATTCAGTTGTTATCCAAGTTGTTGTTGTTGCTGTTGTCGCTTAGTGCTGGAGGCAGCGCTTAAGCGCCCCACTAAGCACACAATTCGTGACAAAGACAAAACTGCAGAGACAATGAAGCTTATGTGCTCCACATAGATGTCTCAACGCCTGCAGGTGTTGTCTCTGAAATGGTTGAAGGTAGACACACACACTCACTCACACTCGCACACAGACAGACGTAATATGTACTATAGGAAGACTAATGCACGTTCTTAATGCTAGGTTAACTAGAAGCGAGCACGCTGAACTGCAAACTATCAACTGCTCAACTGCTCAACTATAATATACCCAGTCCGAGGCAATAGCTTAACAGCTTAAGAGTTGAGTAGATGACAAATGTGTAAGTCCAAGTCCAATTTAAAGATATTTTCATTTGTATTGATATGCCTATGAATACATATATTTATATAAATATGTATATGCTTTTTATCCATTACTTTACTTTGTCTTCATGTTAAACTTAATTAACGCCCGTTTCGGTTATCTTACACTGGCAATATTCTTATCAGGTTAATGCTTCATCAAAAACCTAAAATTAAATATTTACTTTGCAGTTTTTAACTTTTATAATTATATAACCTTTTATTATAATTTCACAAATTTATCTAGCAGATAACCAAGTGTACCATAAAGTAGAGACCTCATTCTAAAATTGCCATAATTTTTGGATGATATCAACTGAACTTAGCTACCCAATCTTGAACTATCATATCTATATATAAGTATATATGTACATATGAGTACTTCTGTTGGCTTGGGCTCGTGGCAAGCTTATAAGGTTTATTGCCACTACGTCTGCCTCGAGATAGTTTTTCTTTAAGGGCGTCCGCCAACTTGAAATTTAATACATACTACGCCTGAGCTGGGCCTGGCTGACTTTGGGGTAAAAGTGAATGGAAAACAATAATAATAAGTGCAATGACTGCAGCCGGCTTTTGTGGCTAACTTATTGGCCCGTTCTAACAAAACGAGACCTCACAGTCATGGCTTATATCACAGCTAGTTTTTAACTGGCATGAAATTTAATATTACCATACCAGCTGTTGCAATAGTTGGCCAGCGCAACAGCAAGTTCTCAGTAAGCCTCAATAATCAGCAAATACCTGGCTAGGCTTAAGTTAAGCCAAATGAGCGTTGGGCATGTGAATTATAACGGCTGGCTGACGAATACTCAAGCCGAGTTATCGATCATGTAACTATAAATACTTTATAATATAATAATAAATTTTAATTAACGCAAAGGGACTAATTCAGCTGTGCTAACGAGAGCTACTTTAGACTTCGATTTGTTTACCCAGGCAATAAAGCGAACACATACATACATATATGCACATAAATATGTGTATATTTTCGCAATCTGCGACTCGTTTGCCAAGCGATAAGCGACGAGTAAACAAATCTAAAAGCAGACGCTGCTTAGAAATGGAGCATGGCGAAGGCAGTGTGCACTGCCAACCAACAACTGCTGCATACTTTTCAAGACGCCATTCAGTACACACACACACACATGGATAAATATATACATATATACATGTGTGTATATATATAGCTATATGACATCATGTGCTTTCCTTCAAACTCTCTTGACAAAATGCGCAAATCGTGACACAAACTACATAAGCGACAACAACAATAAATGTCATTGAATAAATTTGTGTAGTATTACAGCCATTTGTTAGCTATTGACAACTGATGTTGTTGTTGCTGTTGTTGTTGCTGCTGCTGGTCTGATAACAGCGCAAATTTGACGCAAATGGCACAGAGGCACAGAGTGCGAGAGAGCAAATGAAAGTTTTCACCACAAAAGACGAGCTCGAATTCAACCGCCGGGGTGAGAGTAGCAATAGGAACAGCATTGTTGGCGGCTCCGTCAGCTGCGGCGTCTGGCTGGCTGGCTGGCTGGCTGGCTGGCTGGCTGACTGGCTGCTGGCTTACAAAGCCACCACACTACGAGTTACGGTGGCTGGGTAGCCGAGCTCCACAGGCAAAACATACAGCGCCTTGTGGGCCACTCGGTCATGCCGCACAATATCGATTTGCTGGCCGCCCCGCTGCCTCCCCGGCCCACCCCACAAGCCTTAACTCATACGCGCCGTTGGCTAAGGTTGCAAATGCTGCTGCTGCTGTTGCTGCTGGTGTGGGCGTCTGTCCCTGTGTGTGCGAGCTTGTTAGTTACAGCCACAGTTACAGTTATAGCTGGCGTGGATGCTGCTGCAACATCTTATAAAAATAAATGACTCTGCTAACTAAATACTTATGCAGATGTGGATGTACATGGTCGCAGGAAGCATCCACCAGACTGCTGGGCTGCCGGGCTGTGTGGCTGCCGTTGGGTGTCCGGGCTTACATCATATTTTTCTTAACGTCTCAAAACAATGGGATGGCAGCCCACCACTGCTGAAAGCAAAAGTGACGAAGGGTACGAGTTGTGTTTGAACCAGAAACTTGAACAGCGACAGACAATTGAAGGCTGGGGCAAAAATGCAATTGACTTGGACTTGATATTGTAAACAATTTGTGCGAGGCATTTCGCGTTTACACACACATACAAAGACACATGGAAAAACTCACACATAGACACACACACTCATGCGTAACACAAATTTCATAATCAGTTTTTCGTTTTTAATTACCATTTTGAAAGTTGTTTTGGCCTTCAGTAGAACACTATCAGCAGTTAGTTTGATATATAGTCAGATGATGTGAAAATTCACTCTTAGTTAGTTATTAATAGCTTGCAGTGTGGGTGTTGCGGAAAACAGATACAGAAGAAAACCGTTGCATTGGAAAACATCCGACGATATTGGCAAAGACGTCTTTTTGGCCCACGCGCAGTACCTCCAGCCACATTAGTTATATTTCATAATTGTTTGCTCGCGCTTGGATTAACGCGTTTATTTAAGAACCATTCATATGAATTTATTTCGCTCGCGCACTACAGAAAAGTTTGGCGTGTGTGTGTGGCTTGGATGTCACGGAGTGTACTGTGTGTGTGTGTGTATGAGTGGGTGGTGTATGTGATTCGAAACGCGCACGAACAAGCAAAGCTTTGCTTTCGCCTGGCGAGACGGTTAAACGTAAACTAACAGCAGCACCAACGTCGCAAAGTCTGCACCGAACTTTGGTACGCGAACTGCACTGAGAGAAACTGATGAACATTCTTATCAAAGCAACAACATAATTTTTACTTTGCTTTGCCGTGAATTCGAATCACTTTCTACAATAATAATATAGAAATATTACTATTTGAAAGCCTAGGCTATTTAGAAAATAGAAACTAATAAATATAAAATTATTACAAATTTTAATTTTTAATTAACTCAAGTGAATTAAGTTTCAGCCTGAGCAGACGCTAATTATAATGCTTAATTATAGATATAACGTTATTTCCAACTACTTTTTTTTTTCAATGTACGAAAAAGCGTCGGCGGAAAACTCACCACAGCCGAGCGTGGCGCAGCCACGACTCACGAGCGCCAGGAAATGTGAAAGTCTTGCGCTCAGGACGGCGATGAGTGTGCGTGCGCGTTGCTGGTCATTGCAGCGCCATCTATGGGCAGCTTACGGCGACAGTTGCTAAAGCTGATTAAGATTGATGAAACCGCATACATTAAGCTATACAAGAAAGTGATTCTGCAGCATGCTTGAGGTCTTGGCTTGAAAATTACATTAGGGACAAACAATGGCCCGTGAGGCATATATATATAGATACATATATATCTATATAAATATATTTGTTTGATTATTATTTATATGCGCCCTCCCCCGGCCGCAGCGGAAAGTCAAGTGTCGCCCGTGTTGCCTGTGCAAACAACAAACAAATGTTTGCGTTCGATGTCTCAGTTGTCGGAGTCGCAGTATTTGAAGTGCCGGCAAAGGACATCAATTGTCAGGATTTTGCCACATTATCCTTTACATTGCGGCCGACCAAACGAGCCGGCTCCTCTGAAGTGCAACGTGACATTGCTACATGCATCCCTTTCAGATCTTGCCGCTCAGCGGCCGTGCAAAAACAATGCAGGACACTTGGCGAGTATAAAAAATTGCTCACACAATGACGAATTTACCTGTTGACACCTTCCAAAGTAGACAATCGGCTAATTAATAATGGGAGCCGTGGTCCTCGTCCTCAGCGCGCTCACTGATCTGACGCTTGCCTGCCATTCAATTGTAACAGGTTATAGTTATATGGCTCAATTACACTTCTTCAAGAAGACTGGTAGCTGGGAGAGTGGAAGGTGCAAAAAGTAAAGAGAATTCCAAGGAATTGCAGCGGCTGCGTCGCTTTGAATTGACACTGGAGTAAAGCGGAATTATGACTCTGATTCACGAATCAGCAAAGTAAATGAGCGGCTTAGCTCTCTATTGTGAATTGGACTGTGGGCCATGGGAAAAGTCAATTGGTATTATAAATGAGTCCTAAATCAAAGCTGATTATATCTTGCTAGTATCTGATGTCTAAATCAGATTATGTTATTTAAGAGCTTATGTGTCTAATGCGTTATATGTGCCTCTCGCAACTCACCGTCTTTCAAATATAATTTCTGAAATAATAAATAAATAAATATTTTAATTATTTTAAAACGAAATATGTGTAGATTTAATATAATAAAACTGCTAAATTGATTAAAATATCTTCCACAATATTTAATTATAATTATTCAAATGTTTTTCAAGAATACAGCGCTTGCACTGAACAAAATTTAACTCTGGATTTGCCACATTTTATCATTAAACTGAAATGAGGAATAAAATATACGCATCTTTCCCTTAGCATATCCTAATAAAACCCTACCGAAACACATGATCAGACAGCATGTCTAAATTATAGGGACACCCCTGGCAGCGGTACTCATCCTAGCTGATATTCTCAATGAATCGCTGAGCTCTGTTGGTGGCATCGCACATGCTTCACGCACGCCACTTTGTTAATGGGCGACTGAATTTCAAATTAGTTTATAAACTAAATACAAATATTGTAACTAAAATGCGTTAGCTAATCAATTTCCTACGCTCAATTTGAGCGGCGACCGAGCGTCTGCGGCAGGACGAGCACCGGCCAGCCACCTTGGCGACCGCATTTAAGGACATGACGTTTAGTATTGTCAGAGCCATGTTGCCCGCTTGTCTGGGGCATACAAAGAAGGCCGGGATAACAATAGAGCAACTCGACTTCGCTCTTGACGCAACTGCCCAAATTGGCTCGCTCATCATTATTTATATGCCACTTTCTATTGAATTGAATAGATGGCAGGACAAAACGCTCGAAGGGAAGGTGTCGATTCAAAGGTGTCGGGACAGCCCAGCTACAGAAACGGCTGCCTGGCGCAATTCGAGGCGAAGACGTGGCACAGTTTTCCCTGTCTTCTGGCTATTGTTTCATTGTTTGCCGTTTCGCTGGGTCGAGTGGCGAGTGGCTTGGCCGTGGTTTATAGCGGCGGCGGCGGCGATGGTTGTGGCGACGAGGTAATCCTTTGTCTAAGGCGACTCAATAAAGAACTTATTGTGGACAAATTTCGACATTTTTCAAGCGATGTTTTCGGCTTCTCTCTATGTATCAGTGTCTCAGTTTCTCAATGTGTGTGTGTGTGTATGTGTGCAGTTCTATTTCCATCTTCAAAGGGCATGCTTGACTTTTAACAGGAATCAATTTATTTTATGCGAAATAATCGTGTTGATGGCTGCGTGCTCGCCCCTTTTTTCAGCCGCTTGACGTTTACGGTTTGGGCCTCTGTCTTTTGGGTTTATTCACACACCAACCCCAGAGGGCCAACCCTCCGAAAGTCCAATACCGAAACGAGGGCTGGGACTGGGTTTGGCCTGGTGGAGCGCCTATGTGAAGAAGGGTGGAAGTAATTTTAATTTTTGATGTCAATTTATAGTAGTTTTTGCGGTTTCACAACATTTTACATAAGCCCAGAGAGAGAGATAGAGAGAGATACAGAAAAGTTAGATGCGATCGAGTGTCATTTCAGCGATACATAAGAATATATATAGGCAGCTACATATATATGTTTATATATATGGAATTTACTATAAATATGAATCAAGTTTTTATTGTAGCACATTCGTATGATAGTCATCAATCAAACAATTGGCATGCACTTATTACTTTTTTTTAATAAAAAATCAGTCATTTTTTGTGAAAATTCGATGCGTATTATTGTTATAGAAAATAGCACGAGTGGAACATGTCGGCGATCAATCAAATCTATTGCAATTTTCCCCCGCAGCATTTAGTGAACGCAACAATTGCAGAGCCCTTGCTGCCCGTGGGCAAAGTTGGCAAGGTTGAGGCATGGATGCATGTACCTATGTCAGACACCTACTACAGCAGCACTCCGAATGCAGCTCATCATCATTCATGGCAGTTGGCGATTCATGCATTCATTCATTCATTCATTCATCACACGCACACGCACAACCAGACACTTGACAGCTGACCAGAACCCTGGGCTGTTAGGTAAACATGAATTTATCGGTTATTATTAGCACCTTTCCATCATAATTGCACCATAGGAGTCACAGGCCCGGGCCGGGTTCAATTGAGCTCTGGCCAATTGCAATCTCCTACCGGTTGCCTCAAACAGCAGCATTCTTCTTCCCTGGCCAACAACGTCCTGCCGCATTGCATTGATATGTGTGAAAAGGCTTTTGCCAGCAACATTTGCCAATCCTCGGTAGCATTGAGGCTATTCTACGAAATTCTGGAAGACCATTGTCCCATTTTTCTACATTTCAATTTGCATTTGACTTTGGTACTAGCCATGGGCGAGCCGAGCCACTTATGTCTTTAGCTCGATTCACAACAGGAATACAGAAAGACACTGCCGCCGCTTGTGCTAGGCGGATCAAGGCACGGCCCGGTCAATGGGAAGGCCTTTGGGCCAAGGGAGCGTGCCGCTCCTGACGGTTGTTACAGATTTTCACGCATTATTTGCGCTCGCTTGCACAAATCTTGCGAGTCCTAAGACGATTTCCTCTTCTAAATCTGTCATAAGCCCTAAAGCGTGTCACATGGCAAATTGAAGAAAGTTTCTCGTGTTCTCCCAAAAGGAAGCACGTATATTGTTATATCTGAGGTCAAGAGAAATGCTACAACTATATCAATTTAACTATATATATTTGATTCTTATCTCACTTATACGATATTCCCAAGCTACACTTCAATATTCCTATATATCATCTTTTATTTGAATCCTATATACACATCTATAATATATGAAATATTTATATAAAATTCCATTAACCCGCTTGATTTGTATGTGCCTTGAAATGGCATTGGACTTGTTCTGGGCAGGTAAGTCTAGTCAGTAGTCGATATGCCACTGTGACATTGTTTGAGGGCAAATATTCATCAATAATAGAACGATTACCCGCCGGGGTCAACACTTTACACACACATATATATGTATATATATATATATATATATATATGTATGTATATATATATACAACTATTCTTACCCGCATAGGTATTCAAATTGAAAAACGCTACAGGACACAAAGAGCTGCGATCACTGGACATTGGGCATCGGTAGTCGAAGAGCATTTGAATGAACTGAATTACAAGCGGATTATTGGATTTGAGGTTAAGTGCATTGCAACTGTAACGAAAATTAAATTTTCCTCGTCGATTTTCACTCAACTGTTTTGACTTTGGAAATGTTTTCGCCCTAAGCTGGGCCCGCAAAGCCGACTACGACCAAAAAACGCGCACAAAACGCGCGCGGTAGGCGGGGCGAGCACAAACGCCATTGCTCACAGGGCAGCTGCTCGCACACAAAGGCACAAATACACACTAACACGGACACATGACATGCAAGATGAGCGTATGTGTGCGAGCGAGAGAGCGCTCACAGCTGACTGCCGGCTATGGCATGCCCCAAGATGAGAGAAGGGTCGTGCGCCAAGGATAGAGCGGCAGACGCTCGTTTTTAGTAGGAAAACTAACCAGCATTGATCATATTTGAAGTGGATGCGAGTTAAACGCGCGTGTTGGCTGTCGTCTGCCATTGTCCAGGGGCTAGCTGCGTGGCCCTCGGGCTGGGGTTGGTTGCTCTTTCAATGTGTCCTTTAATGGACCAACGCCGCCGCCGCGGTTTTTGTGACGTTGTGTCACGGGATAAATATTAATCGATATCTCTGTGTATGCGAGTGTGCGTGCGTGTGTGTGTATGTGTGTGTGTGTACGGGCTTGTGACTTGGGGTGTAATATCCTTTTGTTGCCTGGCACAGAACCGCACGACCATTGTGTATTCTGCTCACTAAAATGAACAGCATCCGCGCAGTACCTTGGCGCGCTCACCGCTCGAATTAGTCGAGTGCAGTCGCTTGAAAAACTAATTTGATTTATGTCTTCGCGTTAAAGTGCGGTTTTCCGTTGTGGACGCTGCCTCTTCCAGCCGCCATTCACACCCATAACTCGGCCAGTTCATCCAAGCATCCAGCTGCTTCTGCTACGCCCCGCCAAGCGCCTCTTGATGCCTCAATAGCCAATTCCAGCCGAGAGGGCTTTGTATAATTAATGTTGTTGGCTTGCAAATTTTTTTGGGCCAAATGCTCCTCTATACCAGTTGTAAGATTATATCCAGAGTTACAGCAAATGTGAACAAAATTAATTAGATAATTTTAGCAGATATTATACCCGTTGGTCTTTTATTTCATACCTATAGTGACAAGAAATACAGTATTTTATTAAACTACACTTACGAATAGCCTTTTCCAGATATGAACCCTATTAAACATATTTTTGTAGATAAAAATAATTTTTCGCTATTCATGAGGCTTCGATTTGTTAATCTATTAATTTTTTAGATTTTATGTCTTTTTTTTTTTTTATTTTGCTAAATGAGTTTAAAAAGAAATTCAAAAATCACTTTCAACATGAATGCAACTTTATAAAATTTAAACATCTTTACAATTATTTAAAATACACTTTGATCGACTTATTTACGCGGAATAAGCTTCAGCCAGAATCCAGTTTTGGGTGTCAATTGAAAGCCGGCACTGCTAAGGACCAAAGGAATGCAGGTTTTCTTGGCTGGCGCTATACGAAACTCGCGCAGCAAATAGTAGATCACAGCTTTGGCCTCAAGCAATGCGAATCGGGAGCCTAAAGAAGGGAGTATAAAAGAAAGAACAATATTATCAGATACAGATATCTTAGAGTCTTTCACTCACCTATGCAATTGCGAGGTCCTACACCAAAAGGGTAGTATGTAAATGGCTGAATTTTGTCCTTGTTCTCCTCACTGAAACGTTCCGGGTCAAATTTAGTCGGGTTTTCAAAGTATTTGGGATCGCGATGGAAGCCACAAGTCGGCAGCCAAACAGCTTCTCCTTTTTTGATCTCAACACTTTTGCCATCGACCTCATATGTTATGTCCTTGTTGCACTCGCGATCAATAGCAATGGCAGCTGGCCACTTGCGCAGAACCTCAGAGACCACTTGATCCATATATTTCATGCCCATTATGGCCTCGTATGTCAGCTGGCCCCCCTCCAGATCTCTGTCGACTTGTGCCACCTCTTCATAAAGCTTCTCCTGCACATCCTCGTTCTCCAGAAGCTCATGCGCAGTGAAACACATGAGGACCGCCGACGTCTCAAAGCCCGCAAAGAAAAACACAAAGCATTGAGCAACTATATCGCGATCGCTCCAATCACGAGCTGCGCTGGATTTGGGCTTATCTGTGTTGATTAAACCGCGTGCCTCCATCAACATGTTGATCATATCTGGGCGTACAATGTTGTTCTCTTGACGATACTTCATGGCATCCAGCACAAGACGTACAAAGTAGTCTGTGCTCTTCTTATCAAAAAGCGAGATTTTAAGAGCCTGCAACGAAGAGTGGATTTACATAATCTGACAGATAAATCGCCAATTAATGATATTCTACCTTAAAGAGTTTCTGAGCAGTTTGAAACATCAAAAACTTGAAGTTCATGAGCGCAGTGAATGTGGTCAACTTCTTTCCCATATTATAGAATTTATTCTCTCGATCTTTGAATGAGTTCACCTGCAAGCCGAAAGCTGTTGAGGCTATGACATCGTTTGTGAATCGGGTGCAGTAGTCTTTCATATTCAGTTCAACTCCGTCATCTGGAATGTTATCGCGCTTCAGGCAGTCAACTGCCTCTTTGGCAACTATATCCATCAGCTGGAACATTTGCCGCATTTTGCTGCCCGTAAAGGCAGGACTCAAAGTGCTGCGCATATCCTTCCAGCGTGCATCACGCATGGAGAACAAAGAGCTGCCAAAGAGATTGTCCATGTCATGAGGATTGTCGTTGTCTACGCCAAAGATATTGCGATGATTGATAAAATGATCAAAATCCTTGATTGTGATCTGTTTGAGCAGCTCCGGGTCGCGTATCATCAGCAACGGTTTACGCTGCTCAAAGAGTCCAAAAACCCTATAAATAGAAACAAATTAACAATTATTGGGGCCTTGACCGATAAGAAATCTTAAAATAGTAGACGCTGCGCTAGACAACAACTCTTATCTTTAGTTAAGAGCCGCAAACATATCATTCTAAGCTGGCCAAAACTACGAAGGAGTGTGACCCACGTAAACTGAAGGTGCACTAAGCCTTTCCTCATTCAGAAGCAAAGGCAATCAAACATATTTATCATTTACTTATAAACATTTTTGTATATATACTAGGTAAAGTTATCATAATTGAAGTAAAAATAACTTTTGATATGGTCAATTGTTATTGTTGTCTGCATATAGTGAGTACACTCACAGCTTTATAGATAAGATGTTGGGCGCTATCTTAAGTACTCAACAAATCGTTTCTATATGTTTTATTTGTAAAATTCAAAATTTGTATTAAAGTGGCCATAAGCAACAACAAGATGTTTGCAAACTGTAATTGAATTCAATCACAAAATTTGTAGTCATATCACAGAGTATTCAGTCTGATACATGGTCAACACTATAATGATTGTGAGCACTTATTAATTACATCACAGCAACAGAAATCTAGCTTTTTATATTTTAGATATGCGCACAACGCGCACTTTGTATGCCAAGTGCAATTTCCACTGGATATGTAATCTTGAGATATATATAAGTTAAATATACACATTTTTTAATATAACCCTTAAACCCTTCGAAACTGAGATTTGATTTCTGGCTACACTTACACAAATTTAAATCAAGCTCTTAAGAGCTGAAACATATTCGAAATAAGATGCAGACATCAGCTAATACCACTATCACTCTAATGGGCCGGTTGTATGTTTAACTAATAGGTATCACTATTAAGCCCAGTTGAAGTTTGTTTTCTAAAAAGATGCGCAGTTAAAGCAATATAAATATCTAGATGCGTAATTGATTATGCATTGAACTTTTATGTTTAAATGCGCAGTTTGCACTTTGATATAATGTAACAGCGATCAATGTACTTACTTGCCGTCGCCCTTGTTGTAGAGATCTACAACTAGATCAAACATTGACTGACGGCGCAAAAACATTTTGCCCATGCTGCCAACAAAGGGATATGGCTTATCATAGGGAATGCCACGATCCTTGAAGAAATTATAGTTGGCTGTGGCCCAGCGGTAGGCCAACAGCAGGACAACAGCAACTAACGCCAAAGTTTCTACTAGCATCTTGCAAATCTACCGATCTATACCACCCGGTCGGTCGAACATCAAATTTAAAACTAAACAACGCCTCGATCAGAGCGCACAGAAATTAACTCATTGAGTTCCACGCGAATGCGCGAGTCAAGTGGAAGCTTTTGGTCTGAGCTTTAGATTACAGCCATACAAATGATGAAATTGCGTCGGCCGTTGATGAATTTATAAAATATATGCATATATGGGCATGTGTACCTTCATATGCTTGCAGGGCATAGATGAGTCGAGCTCATGTTTGTATGCAATACAAACATATGTATTCGCAATTGACAAAAACAACGCATCTAATAATATAGCATATACTGTGACTGCACTCGACTGGCATCCAAACAACAGTGAGAGTAGGTGTGGCCAACGAGAGTAAACAAAACAATCTTCCGGCTCAGCTGACTATGCTTAACTAGCGAATACCCTATAAACAGAAGTTAGGCATTTTACATAAATCTCTTGCGAAAAAAAATGTATTTTCTCTTCTCTTTTGATTTTTGATAAACAGCTTTTTGATTTGTTTTTAACCTGAACCACTCCCAAGAAGTTATTTGTTAACGATAAGCTTATTGATTAACATATACTAAATATGAAGTGCGTGTGATTACAAATGTATTATCAAATAATAGTAGTAGATGTTGTTTAGGCGATCGCGCTCAAATTCTTAACGTATTCAGAAACCTAAAATTGGACAGCCAAATAGCATTTTCGTTATTTAACTGGAATGTGTTTTTCATCGAACAAAACTAGTTAATGTTCTTGATACACAACGTATATATTTAAAATACCACACTTATCATTTATAAGTCATTTACAGAAGTCTTGTATGTACTGATCTACTCTCTAGGATATATTGACATTTGTATTCACCTATGCAGACTGCAAAAAAAAAACATATGACTATTATTTATTGAATTATTTTTTTGCCCGATAACCGAGCTTCTGTACCGTACTAGAGCAAATTGACTAGAAGGTAATTGGTATCTTCATTTAAGCTTTGCTTTAATTCTTTATGGAATTCGATAAAATTGATAAAAACTCAATTAGTAGAGGATATTAAAATTATTTATATTTAAGACTATATAATATAATTATATATCGTTTTAAAGTTTGTTCGTATATGCATATACATATATACCCTATAACTGCGATAGAAACAAACGTAAGGTTTAAATGACGGACTAACAGTCAGACGGGTGAGTACGTAACTCTGACATTCAAATAGCTCAGCAACGAGCTTAAATTATTAAATACAAAGCTGAATGGATTTAGAACTAATTTTCTCATACGAACTTATTACTCTTCATCGATTTCGTTGGTTAACAGAACCTTAATCTTATAACAACAACTACCTGATGTATCAAACATATTAAGCGAAGCGAAACCCCTTTGTGGATCGTATTGTACACAAAGCGCCGACCGAATCAATCATTTCGTAGTATTGCGCCGAAGCTTTCAATTGAGCTTTGGCACATCGCCGGACAAATTTATAAAATTGCTCAAACATTTCGAAAGCTTATATATGTTATTTGTACATATGTTGACATATGTTTGAGATGCGTGTCTGCTGTTATCATATACTATGTGTTTGCGTGCATGTGTATAAGCATAAATAAAATTGATCTATAAATAAACCAGTTATTGTGACACTGAACTTGGCTGTTACTCAGTGATTAATTGAGTGAAGCGTACAGAGAGTAAACAATGTTGCTACAAATCACAAAACCAGACAAATAGATACCCTTTAAAAAATATATAAATATATATTTTTAAAAGGAACTTATTCACATCTTAAACTAGATAGATTTAGAAATTATTTAAACATATTAAAGATGGAACCTATATAAGCAAAATATCTCCTTTTGTCGATCTTGGGCAATGATTAACAAGTAGTAGATTAAAAGCAAGAAAATTAAATCTAGTTTCCATAAGAAAAACTACCTTAGTCTCTACTTAGTCTATGGCTTCTGGAAATCCAGGCCCCCTAATACACCCGCTGAATCACACTCTAATCACTAGTTCAACCCGATTAGAATTAATCTACGTATCGAGATCACACCTAGTCCATTACTTGAAATGATCAATTCAGGCTGTTAGAGGCGCTCAAGTACCTATCGTACTCGCACCTAATCCAACAGAGCCGGATGTATTCTGATCCATGTGCGGATTGTGATTGTGAGACTAAATCTTGAGCAGAATGCACGATCCACCGGGGCCAGAGCCAGATCTATGCTTGGCTTATCTGCGGTTAGCGGAACGCGACGATAAGCACGTTAGCATAAGTTGCATTCGCAGTTTGGTTAGGATGTGTTTTCCCCTGGCAACACAACGTCGCCGTCTAATGAGGCGCCTAGCACATATCCATATGCTGGTTGCTGTAACGTTTGCATGCTCACGTGAGCTGGTGAAATTTCCTCATTAATCAAAATCGGAATATGACGCCATATCCTTATTGTTTGCTCTAATTACGGCCAGGTAGCGATAGGAGAGCGTCGTCGATATATTCCATGAATGAAACGTCTCTTGGCTGGAAATGTGCCGTATTTAATTGTTCTATAAAAATATTCAATGCACATTTATGAGCGTTGCATTGTTTTAGGTAGGTGATACTTTATGACGCCGTTGACGACGCCGACGCCGCCGCCGACGATGAAGCTGAATCCGTTCCGAATGCGTGGAAAATCCCGCGCTCGTTATTTGACAAACATGCCGGGAAAGTCCAAAGCCCGTTGCCAATCCAAGGCGGCTGCTTGCCTAAGTGCCAGCCTACACAAATAAGCTCATGGATTTTTTATGGCCATAGCGCGCCCGGCAGCCCACCTACAACTACCTGACCTAAGATCGCATGGCTCAGTTTCCTGCCCAAGCGCATTTATGAATGAGTCCGATCTCTGGTGTAAGACTGGCAACGCAACTCGTGAATGAATCTCTACTTCGCATTGTAATTTTATTGCAGGTACTAAAAATCACCTATGCCGCCAGCCCTAAACCCCTACCTAACCCGATGCAACGCGGCGCAGCCCAGCCGAAATGCACCCGTTGCATTCATTAGCGTTGAGAGGAACAAAGCAGTTGCACTTAATCCTAATGATTTCCCTTTTGTTTCTAATGACGCAGCGGTAGGCTTACGTGGGACATGTGAAGACGCGGCTTCAACTACGAAGCCAGCATTCGCAAGAACCGCGGATAAAACAACTGGACTATCGATTGATTGGTGACAGCATAAGTTCTTCATGGTTTCCTATGGAAAGGCGAAACTTAAAATGGTTCTACATAACAGTTTTTTATACTTAAACACTAAGTTATACACATATCCAATATACTTACATATTCTAAGTAGCATATAGATTATACCTTTATGTTTCAAGTAACATAAATTATACCTGTATATTCCAAGTAGCATGAGTACTTTCTATACTTAAATAATATTGTAACTAATTCGAAAATTCACTTATATTTATTCATTTATTTTATATATTTTATATACATTCTCGTAAGGTTTTTATGTATATTTCACTATTTAAATCAATATTTTATTTTCTTAATTTAACTTCTTATACCTAACGACAACCCGGACACTCTTTCATATATAATACATATTTATATAAATATACATACATACGTATATAATTATCTTATCCATTCTTGAAAACTATTGCGAAGCATTATTCTTGCCAACACCCTATATCTTTTAATATATCTACTTTGCTGTTATCTCCTTGCGGCTGGGAGCAAACGCCCACCAGTGGCCATAAAGTGCCCAACAATATATCCATGTCATCCCTTGGAGCAGCCCACAGTCCACAGAGATAACCTTAAAGCAACTGTACCATTTTACATGCTCAAACCTTAATGCAAACCCCGAAGAATGTGCTGTGAATATTGAAGCCACAATTTGCTCCGTTTACAAATCCGGGCATAAACCACAGCGCCTGATACACATTTTGCATATTTAAAGCACAACAGTTGCCAGAAAGCGCGCACAAGACGGGACCAACCCCCAGAAAGAAGCACTTAATTCAATAATAAATTGCCACCACAAAAGGGCAGCCGCAACAGTGGCTACAGCAAGCCCCTTGATTTTCGGGCAAGCCCGAATCAACCCAGTCAGAGCCCACAGATAACCAAGTTACAGCTCAGCTTTGTTTAGCTCACGGCGGGCCGGGGGGCCAGAGCCCAGCCCAGTTTGCGCCTCAAAGACAACAACTTTTATCAAATTGCGTATAAGGGGGTTTGTCAGGAGGTAAGCGTAAAATTCATAATCATGAATGCTTCGCTTAAACTTCCACCCCATGGGGAGTTACAAAAAATAGAGGCAAGCAGATACTTCCTTTCCTACATATATACATATACAAATACTCATACATATAGATATACATATACATATGCGTACGTTCGTATGTATGTCCTTAATAAATAGTAGCGCGTCGCTGGGAATATACACATTAAAAGCGAAAGTCAAGGAAGCTGCCATTGCGAGAGCCGATTAGATTTGCTGGCATGAAAACTAAGCAACGCGAACTCGAATACATTATATACAAGCCAGCGTCTGTGTGTGTGTGTGCGTGCGTATCTGTGTATTTGAGTCTGCGTGAGCGGCCATTGTTGTGCGGTGCGAAAAACAACCCTGAAGCGTGCCTCTCGCTCACACAGACAGATAGGCAGCAAATCAATGAATGAAGCAGGCAACGGATGCTCTCAATGTGTGCGTGTATGCGTGTGCGTAGGTAGGTAGGCCGCTGTAGGTAGGCCTACCGCCAGGACCTTAGCGCTCAATGAAAAAATCTCTTTAAATTGTGCGCCGCTCGGCCGAGAGAGTTCAGTTCGAGTTGAGATCTTGCAACGCACACACACCGCTCGCCTACGCAATCGTAATCGCACGCCAAGTGTTCCTCCGCCCAAGTAAAACAGTGATTTTCATATAAGAATAAAAAGCAACGATTATGTCGACAATTAACATGCATCCACCGCAAACGTACTCGCGCCTGTTCCGTCCGTGGGATACGCAACGCCAAACTCCAGCACCGCCCGTCAGGGCCGTGAAACGTGAACGTGAACCCGAAACAGTGACCATCAAAACGGAGCTGCCCAGCAGCAGTAGCTGCTGCTATGGCCAGGACAGCGACCGCGAGTCCTCCTCATCCTCGTCGAGCAGTAGCAGCAGCCGGAGCAGCAGCAGCAAATCCAGCTACGAGGATGGCCTGAACAACAGCTACACTCGCACCTCGACTCCTCTACTCGATGCCACGCCTCAGCCCGCGTTTCCAGCCTCCTCAGCTGTGGCGCCACAGCAGTTGTCGCCGCAGCCAGCGCCGTTCATGCCCGCCAACGACTTGTACTATGCCGCAGCAGCCGCTGCTGCTGCTGCCGCCGCCAACACCCCAGCCGCAGCTGCCTTTGGCATGGACCCATTTACACTGGGCCTGATGGAGCAAGAGTACGCTCGTGTCATGGCCGAGGACGCACAGCTGAAGGCACTGAATGCCCGCAAGCAGCGGCCAAAGAAATTCAAGTGCCCGCACTGCGACGTGGCCTTCTCCAACAATGGCCAGCTCAAGGGACACATCCGCATACATACTGGTAAGTTTTATATAGCCGAAAGATCCTTTGCCAGCTTTACTAACGGCTTTTTATTCCCTTATGATTACAGGAGAACGACCATTCAAATGCGATGTTGAAACCTGCGGCAAGACCTTCACACGCAACGAGGAGCTGACCCGGCACAAGCGCATTCACTCTGGGCTGCGTCCGTATCCGTGCAGCGCCTGTGGCAAGAAGTTCGGCCGTCGCGACCATCTCAAGAAGCACATGAAGACGCATATGCCGCAAAAGCGCCAGCTGGGACCCGCCATCTTCATGCCCATGTATCCATATCTGTATGGCTACTAAGCAGTTGACTCCAGCTTCAGCTACAGCTACAGCTACAGCTACAGCTTCAGCGATCTGTGAGGCGCTTGCACGCTTTAAAAACGCAACAACTATCTACCAACGAACCAACGAGCCGACGAAACAACCAAGCAACAACAATAACAACTAACTCAATGGCAGCCAATACTCTACCTCTGTGCATCTACCTCGGGCGTACCTGGCGCATTAAGGCGCACTTAAACACACTACCTCAGCACCAATCTATGCTAACAATCAGAAAGGCGATACAGATATCCGTGACGATATATGCAAATATTGAGCTATTTATTTTATAATGAATATTTACATTTCCACTACGTGACGTGAGGTAGAAGCGTCGTAAAAAACCCACACATGTGTAAATAAATCCTTAAGTGATCCTTTCTCATATGCTAAGCGATTAAGAGTTTTAAGAGACATCTACACGTATATCTAAGAGTATTTTTCACATTTTTATATGCTGAATGCGGTTAATAGCAATATACGATTTACATTTAAATGCCTAGTTAAATATTCAGAGCTATATTATACGATTTATGTTTACAAAAAAAGAAAAAAAAAACGAATACATAAAACATTTAAGAAAAAAAAAACAAAATTTGCTTTTTCTTTTCATTTATAGTCAGAGAATTCAATAGAGAAGAAACGAAAGGTTTTCCGCTTTCGAAGATGAAAATATTATAATGAGAGACTCTTTCATTCATTAAAAGGTGTTCATTTGACACACAATATACACATGCATAAAATATATATGTATACATATATAATTATTTACAATTTCACAGTCATTTTAGCAATGTTTTAATGACTGTCGCTTCCCACTAACCAGATCATTTTGAGAATTATCCGACTCATGCCGGCAAAATCAAAGCTAAATTCGCAGTTTGCATTCGTCGGCACATTTGAAGCATCCTCATAAAAGGGTTGAAACCCACAAGTCATTTGGGCGAAATCTGCGAAAATTCATTCACAAAAATGGCAAAAGAAAACTACAGAAAAATAACCATTAATTTAGGCCAAGTGAATAGCGCCCAACTTGGAACGTTTAGAGAAGCCATTCGAACTTTTCAGCCGTAACCGATCTTTGTATCCATATGCGTATATATCAAAACTGGCTTGATTTGAGATCGAGTGACAAGCGATTCACACAGTTTTCTCACAGTCTGTGGACGAGTCTATTGCAATTGTTCACGTATCCTTGCCATTACTCACACGACAGCTTGCGTCATTCATAAGGACAATGCGAATGGCCCACCTGAGCAACTAAGTGCGACAGACACAAAGTCTGCTCCGACAACATTTGGAATTTATATGTACCCCAGGTCCACAATATCAATGTGACTTCTACGTGTGCACAATAGCTGCAATTTCGTTAACCGTAGCAGACCGGTGGGCACTGCCTCTCAACCTTTTCCACAGACAACCAGACAATGGCAATACGGTCGCTTGATAGAGGCGTGCAGGTCCCACATCGCATCTACATCTACCTGTCCCTCCTGGCCAGTCCTGAGAAGATTTTCTGCCAGACAGTGCGACGTCTTCGGCGTAGTTGTTGTTGTTGTTGTTGTTACACAAGTGGCACAATGATCTAACTAATAATATGTCCCATTGATTTCTATAATTCTGTTTGCAGCAGACACAGCGGCTACACTTTGAGCACTTGGCCAAACCCAACAAACGGCCACTAGTTCAAATACCCATTTCTCAAGATGATACGCTTTTCGTCAGCATTTCGAATTGATGTCTTTCGATATTGACATCGATGTTTGCTAAGTATTGTCCTCAAATTGCTGCCAATTAATTAGAGCATGGGTAGAATTCTTTACTCTGAAGTGTGGGAAGATACTTAAATTTCTGTATAAAGTACATATGTATATATCATCTGTCGATGTCAGTCACATTCACAAACGTTGAATAATAGCCAACATGGACATATATTTGTATGTATAATTTTGATACATATAAGTATTGTTATATATTATTATTATATATATATGTATGTATAAGTACAGGTATGTAAAATTTATAAGTCCAACTAGTAATAAAATCAATGGACTACGCAGAAGGACTAAAAGTATCTTAATATCTGTTATATTGCAAATAAGTATTTAATTACATATTAGTAATTTAGCAATATATATTAACAACAACTTGAATATTTGTATAAAATAAAAATCTAGCCAAAATGGAGAGAATATTTAGGAAAACTGACATTTTCAGCCACTTACATTTGTCAGCCAGAATTATTATTTCAGTTACTATTTAGACACTAATAAATTAGAAGAAACAAAAATTTTAATTGTTTAACTATTCAGCGTGGTTGGCTAAAACCAAGATATTCCTTTTTGCTTTGAAAAAGTCGAGATCTACATATTCTTTGCAATTTAATTTATAAAAGTGTCTGAAATGTTAGGTTTTCTGACTTTTAGAATTCAATGACCATAATCATGGCAATCATTATTTAAACTTGTGGAAAACTAAATTTATTTGGCTACTGACTATCTTCTTCGTTGTATTGTAAACAATATAAAGCTGTATCTGGATACTGAGTAAGGCTACACATAATAATTTTGAAAGTACAATCTCTTCTTATACATTATATATGTAAATTGTAATAAACAACATCATTCAAGGTATGGCTCACTTTCAGCTTAAACTTTAATATTTATTAAATATTTAGATTATCTTAATAAAGGGATTTTCGAAATATGTTCAGCTCTACTTCATTTCAACATAATATCGCACATATAGAGATAGCATCAAGATGTTAAGGGACTGTGCAATCCCTCCATCTTTTCCCAGGAATTATAATTGAAAAAAGTATAATTGCTCAACTATAAGAGTAAAGAAGATAACATTGTTCCACAACAATATCGGACAAAGTCACTTCCTAACAAGAAAGTAGTTTGGCTATCAATAACCCACTGACGTCTTGGGACAATTGCCACGTAGGAGGCACTAGCCCATATGCCATTCATGACCACAAAAAGGCCAAACAAAAGTCATCGGGTGGTCCACAGATTCCGCAACTAGACTCGTATAATTGCCAGCTAGCTGGACCAGAAGACGTTGCGTCTTCTGACATACTTTCTAGCCGGGCCACACAGCGCGTCTGGCTGAGAAATTGAAATGTATTTTGTGCCCTAATAGAGAAATATACGGGCCATAATTTCGCAATGCAACAATAGCAGAGCAATTGAATGGGCAGTGCAAAAAGAGCAGTGCATAAAATAAAAAAATGGAGTCGACGGCCCGATGGGTATATCAGCGTAGAGATGCGATTGCTACCTTTCACAGCGCCAGTTCTTGGCCAAGCAGAAAGCGTTGATGGGTTTCAACCCCTCAAGGAACAACCCTCATCCCCTATGCGTACACACACACACACACATACATTTATACACACCCAAGGGCTGGCAGGGGGTACTGACAGTAGTGGTAGCCGTTGTGCCTGTGCGCTGACGTTTTATACAAAGTGTCAGAGGATCCATTTAATTGGAAAATTTATTGGGCAGCAGCAGCAGCAGCATAGGAATAGGAATAGGAGACAGCCTGTCTGGCCCTCTTGTTGGCTTTCTTTGGCTCGCATGTTTGCGGTTGCTGGAAATACTTTCACAAATCCGAACAGGGGAAGACAGACTAACCCATAAAAATAAAAATAATAAAAATAAACCAAAGACAAATTCGTGTAAAGAAATGGATTTGTATCGAATACACGAGTAAAGTGCCACAATCAACGCTGTTGCCTAAAATATGCCTCGGAGCTCAACGTGTGTGGCTGCTGCTGGCATGTTGGTAATTCTGTTCTGTTCTGTTCTGTTCTATTCAGTGCTCGTTCCGATTATGAGACTTTCCCGCTAATTATATTTGTACAGGCCACGCTTCCAGAGCCAGACATTGCTCAACATTTCCAGCTACTTATCAGCATTGGCGATTTCCAATCGTATTTTCCAAGTGTTTAGGCTGATCCTAGGCGGAAAAGTGGGTATGTCCCGACAAACGCTAAACGATGCGTTTATCTGCATAAACACTCTTAATAAGTCGATTGTCTGCTGTCTAATCTCTAGCTGCCGACTCAGCTCGCAGCTAATGACCACATCTCTTCATTATCTTCCACTGCAAATGTTTGCAATTTGGAACCTAATCCTAACGCCGGGACTTGCACAACTCTGCGCAATGTATGAGTATATTCACACATGCACATATATGTACATATGTACATATGCAGTACATAGGACCTAAAGACTCATGTGGTTATTCCACGCACATGGCCAAATCTGTTTGCTCAGATAAACCACAGCCCGTTACTAGGAGATAGTCGCCCGAGCAGATAGCAAAGACAAAGATATGCAAGTCAGCAGTTGATGTCTGTGTCCCATTAGAGTGCTGCGAGCCTATAAGTTAGCCCTGATTCACCCTTAATTAAAAACACGTTCATCATTATTATGCAATTGCATTCAATTCAAACCGAAAATCAACCAAAACAACAACATTCAGCGCCCAGCTGGACAACATGCCAAAAAGGTAAACAGTAGGTGGTGCCGGAAGTGCCACAAAATTCAAAACAAATGGCTTTGTCCGTGCTCTTTCCCATCGCAAAGGGAATAGGCCAACAAACTAATCAAAACTAATGATGACATAATTGGCTCGATCGGGCCAAAGGAAGCAGCCCGATCCTCTTCTGCCCTGTCCTGTTTTGTTAAGGGCATGAAATCGAATAGAAATAGGAAGTGTTTCTTGCAAGGAAACAGCCATCAGCCATCAGTCAGGGGTCCTCAGAAATACGACAAAACAGTTTGCACAAGTTAAAAAAAAAAAAAGAAAATCGAAAAAAAGATAATTGATTTGTTTGCAAAATGCTCTGCGATGACACTTGGATTTAGATGCCCGAGGTGTGGTCCTATTCAGCAATTAGCTGGAACGGTTTAATTACAATGAGGAAATTGTTGTGACAGTTGGTAAAAGTCAAAAGTGTTGAGCAATTCATCAACTGCCAAAATGCCACACGGACTGATTTTCTTTTTAAATTCCGTTTTCTCCGAGATCTTTTTTATTCGTCCTGTTGCTACCACGGATGTTGCCCCGCGGCGTAGCGTGTGCTACTGCAGTTGCTTCCGTCTGCCCGTGGGGTCTTCGCACAAGTAAACAAAAGACTTAAATGAGATATATCGTAATAATGACTGTTGTTTTATTTGTATACTAATAAAATACAATCAGCTGATTATTCGCAATCCAAAAAGTTTGTATAAAACGAGTATATTAAGTACATTCGAGTATGAAATACATTGGGTACAAAACTTGACGTATATAGATATATATATATATAAATACATGTAAAAAGTATATGTTTAAGTTGTATATCTTGTTCGTTTCTTCAACATTTGTTGTGCAATCAAAGTGCTTATCAGACTTTGCATATGTACATATGTATGTTGCCTTATAGACTACGAGAAATATATATGTATAGACATATATATGAAAATAAATATATATGTATATACATATATATGAAAATAAATACATATATATATATACATCTTGATTATAGATATGTATATGAAATATATATTGTGGCATGCAAGGGGCATCTTTAAGTAAGGCACAAACAATTGAGCCGCTGAGATTACGTGGTGCGCATGACTGCATCGCTTGATCGAACATTTCCATTTGAGGTTATATTTGGATTATACTTCCAGCAGCATTCTGCCTAGTAGAGCATTATGGCCGCCTGATGCTTGTCTTTGCTTAGCGGCTCCGAACGATGGCGATCGCAATGCTCGCGTCGCCTAGCATAGAGCAGAATCGTTATATTGATGAAGACCACTATTGTGGAAATAACAACTAGATAGAAGCTGTAGCCCAGTTGGGCCAGTCCGGTGCTGTACCAATGTAGCTGCTGATGCTCCGTTAAGAGAACATTGTGAATGAGATACTGATAGAACTGCACCAGCCATGCCAAGAATGCGACCACCTGCGCACAAGCGGCTGAAACGTTGGAAGCCAGCAGCAGCACCATGGTGCCGCCTTTCTTAGCTGCTGACGCTGACTTCAGCACAGCGGCTATGGCAGCTACGGCGCATGCCAACAGTCCAAAGCCCGTGCCAAGTGTCGTAACGAGCCATAACCAGAAGCTGTTATCGCCATGTTCGGTTCGAATAAAAGAGTAAACTGTGGAACAACAATATTAGCTTATAGTCACACTTGTATTGAAGTAACCTGTACAACTCACCATCAACCTGATTGTTTCGTACTCCAAAGCCAGGATTCAAGTTCTGATTACCATAGAACAAACCAAAGTTAACGTCACCCTTGGCTTCTGTGGAATTGGTGCGCCGCGGATAGGCACGCACCCAGTGATTGGTAGTCATACTAGTGAGCAGTAATCCGATGGCCAGACAACTGCCAAAGAATGTAGAGAACACAAGGGCACGCGTGCGAAGACTCATCTTAATAGATCTACGAATGCCCGAAAGAAATGGAAAGTTATCAAACAAAAATGTATAGGCGCCACATATAAACTGTTGCTGCTTTGTTTATTTCAAATATGTAGTTGTTTGCATGGGAGCGTTCTAGCCACAATTTCTCTGTTTACAACAAAGAAAGCCCTGCACAAAAAAAGCATCAAGAGCCTGCTGTATGCCATTTACTCACCTTGCGAAAGTGGCTTTGCGGGAAGGGACGCAATCGCTGTCGTTGTAATTATCGCCTTCGTATTCCTCAATATCTCCTTGTATCATTAGCACTGCAATTATCTTATCTCATATCGTTTGCAGTTTTTGCGTATAGTTACGATTTATTATTAAATTTGTATTTAAATCTTTGTTAAGTTAATGTATGATTTTTCCTGCTGTTTTGTGAATATTTTGTTGTTGTGTTTTCCCTACGACTTGTTAGTGCTGGATAATGTGCGAAGTGTTGGAAAACACGTCGGTTGTGCAATGTCTGGCAGCACTGCAGAAAATGTACTGAATGTGTCATATGGCAACGCTGCATACAAAATTAGCGCGTAATTTGTGCGTGACAAAAAGAGAAAATCTTTAATAAATATGAGTAGCCGCAAGCACAAAGGAGCCGAAAACATTGAAAATCTGTGTCCTGTAGCCAGGTAAATATGAGCATAATAAAATATAAGACCGGAAACCTGTCATTCGACTCTGCTCGCGCAGGCAGGTCACCAAATGGCGCGAACTATTCCAGTGACGTCACAGACGAACATTGCTAAATAAAAGGCAAAACGGGGCCAGCACATAATTGAAAGGTGCTTGACCCGTGCTGACCAAGCAACTGTCCCGTACTTGCGCGCCGAGCACTTTTCTCAATAAATGCCCCTCAAACCGTCTTTCCAACTTGTTACAGAAAACGCTCGACAAGTAAGAACGGCACTATCGGCGCCGCAGCCACTGTGCCCGCAGCCAAAACGACGTCGGCTTACGAGCACACTTCCTCCCCGTCGGTGCTGACCTTTGAGGCACTGGAAGAAATGGGAATTGGGATGCTGGACTCTGAGGAGAGCAGTTCATCTGCACTGTCAGCAATTGCACTCGCAGTCAGCGCCACAAGCGATGAGAACTCCAACGAGACTACGCCCTCCACCAATGTGCCCCGTATGGCACACCAGCAGGCGCGTATGAGTCTGAACTCGACAGCATCGACGCTCGATAATAGCGGCGTCAACAACAACACCATAATTGAAGTTTTCAGCGAAGATACTCAGGAGCGATTGCTGCAGCAGTCGGCAGAGAAACTGCACGCTCTGGCTCAGGCCAAGCGCACGGCACTGGTCTCCAGCGAATGCAGTAGCAACTCCAACTCACCCAGCAAACGGACCAGAAATCCCCTTGCCACAGTTACATGCAATAATCAAATTGAATCTTTGGTGCCACCAGCACCACAGCAGCCGCAACAGCAACAGACGCCCCTTAGCTTAATGCCCTCGACCAGCAAGCAGGCGTTGACGCGCCAAAAGAAACCAACGGCACCGCCACCGCCGCAAACACAGACAATCCGACTGATGCCCACTGAGAACTTCTTTGTCTATCGTACGCCCGTAATGAACGCCCACATCAGCAACGGCATCAACTACTTTGAGAAATTGTCCGACGAGATTTTGCTGGACATCTTCAAATGGTTACCAAAGAAGACGCTGCTGCGCATAGGAAGCGTTTGCCGGCGATTCAATTGTTGTGCACGGGACGAGACTCTGTGGACACGTCTGGATTTGGGATTACGAACGCTGCGTCCACATGCCCTAGAGCAGGTGGTAAGGCGTGGCGTGCCAGTGCTGCGCCTAGCCCAAGCAGAAGTAAGATGATGAATGTTCTATATCTAATTCTGTATATCTAATTCCCAACAATCTATATATCAGATACAAGATCCGGCGTTTACATGCGACCCATCGTCTGTAGAGTTTCAGTCACGTCTGCAATATTTGGACTTGAGTCTGGCATCCATTTCAGTCAACTCTTTGAGCACATTACTAGCGCATTGTCGGCAGCTGAAGAAACTTAGTCTGGAGCATGTAGATCTGAATGACGATGTTTGCTTTGAGATCGCACAGAACAGCTCGCTGGAGACACTAAATCTGTCAATGGCCAGTGGTCTAAACGCGCACAACGTGGGCCAAATGATGGAATCGCTGACCAAACTGAACAGCCTAAACATATCCTGGACTGAATTAAGCGCTGAGACTGTCACCTCGTTGGTTACTCACATACCGTCCAACGTCATCAGATTGAACGTAGCCGGCTGCAGACGTGTGCTCTTCGATATACGTTAGTTTCTGATAAATATTGTTTTATCATAGACCGATTTGAGTATTATCTTTTTCTGCCCTTTTCAGATGTTGCTACACTGCAGAAACGCTGTCCACAACTGCTGGAACTCGATCTTTCAGACTGCAATAGTCTAACTCCTGCGGCACTGACTGCAGTCATGAAATTCAACAGCCTTGAATATTTGTCTGTTTCCCGTTGCTATCTCATACCCGCTGCTAGTTTTATGTGAGTTGAGCTAAGTTCGCACAGCTTCAATACTAAATATTTTTCTGTCCAATTTAGAGAACTGAAGAACATGACGTCACTTACCTATCTGGACATTTTCGGCATGCTCTCGGACGCTGCCATGGAGGTGCTGGAGAAGCAAATGCCCAAAATCGGGATCAACAAGTTTATACACAGCTCGGTGGGACGTCCGACTGTGGGCACGCGTCGCACCTCCATTTGGGGTGTGCGAACGCGCGACTAAGACGTCCCAAATCAGACATGAAATTTTCTTGAATTCTTTTTTGTTGCGTTTTTATGCCGCTTAGCGCAGTATTTAATTAATTTCAATGACAATAATTAAATGTCACGTTTAGAATTTGAATTGAAACACCTTTCGATCACTCGTCGACTTCGCTGGGTGGTGCTACGGGTTTCTCCCATTGCCAGTCATCCCAGCTAACGCAGTCCTTCAGGCTATCGACAAAGCCCATCTCATCCGGACAACGCATTTTGCTGGCGGGCTCATTGAGTGTCTCGCATTTCCAGAAGGACGTAGGATCCCAGTTATCACGGAAGATAGCAATGTCCAACTCCTCCTGCGTCTTGCAACCCGGCTGGCCATCGTTGCTGTAGGCGTTAGCCAAACTGCATGCAGCCAATAGAACCACACAGATAGTAAGCTGAAGTTTCATTTTACTGCAAATGATGCTGAACCAGGGCACAACTAACACCTTTTATAGTTACCTTGGCGCATTGATAAGCCAACTCAAGTGCAATCTTTACCTGAAAATGCTTTTAAGAATTGGCTGGTATGCAAACATTTGGCAGCAACGTGGCTGACTGAACAATTGTACAAATTCCGTCATAGTCGGAAGTTTTTACGAAGATATATTAATTATAAGTTAATAACAGGTTAACAACTAGATGTTAAGAGCTTGTTCCCAAGGATTCTTAGCTGCAACGTAGACCGTTTTTATTTTGTGAAACAAATTTATAGTACATATTCCAAGCTATATCCACACACATTCAGCCGAATTTTGCGTTTTGCACATATTGACTATAATCAACCGCAATGATTTTTATGTACATAACTTAATTCAAAACATCCCGCCTATATTGTTTTAATGTAATAAATAATTGATGCGCTGGTCACCCTAATGCTATGTTTTTGTACTTAACAGCTGATGTACACTTTTAAACTAACGAATGCAGAGAATTAGTCTTTTATATATCATATCTTTCATATACATATATATCTTTCCTATCATATGCATATCTTTCATATCGAATTAAATTTATTATTTATCTGTATATTTAAATGTTCTGAATTACAGTATGGCCACTATGGAGTTGCCAGACTGATAGAAAAAGCGTGTTTTTCAAAAAACAACCTAAAAATGCCAGCATTGTTGAATGCACTATTTGCCATTAGTTCTTTTTAGTGCTGAGAAATTGTTAGTTTCGTGTAGGCTTTGTATTATACTCTTACAGGATTTACATAACTACTCAAAGTCGTCAGATTTTTTGGTTGCATTCCAAAATCATACGTAGGTAATAAATTGAGCTAGCCACTACCGACAAGCAGCTACGCAACAGACAAAAACAACCTGTAAGACCTTGGGAAATCACGAATTTAGAACGACGCATATGTGTTCAAGGAGATCGCTAATCTGACTCGCCTTTCTAGGAGCTCAAGTGGAATATACACAAGCAGCAAGATGTCGCTAAGACGTTCAATGTCAAGCTCAGCCTCAGGCTCGAACTTCGCCGAATGGCGCAACTACTTCATGAGCACCCACTTTTGGGGACCCGTTGCCAACTGGGGCATTCCGATAGCTGCCATTGCGGACACCTCGAAGCATCCTAAATTCATCTCTGGCAGAATGACCTTAGGTAATCCTTATCTTCCCCAGCCGCAAAAGATTCCACCCAACTAGACACAGCCAGAGCTCTCTTTCGTAGACGCATATGTTTATGATAGTTGATTCTGATTCTGCTAATCAAATTGCCCGACGCTGATAAGCCAGATACAGGCACTTGGCCACGCGCCAGACGCCGAGTTGTTGCTGATATGTCTGGCGGGCACTTAATTGTATTCGAACTTAATTTTGTTTTTTCTCTTGTCTCCTAACAGCCCTGACACTGTATTCGTGTATTTTCATGCGTTTCGCCTACAAAGTTCAGCCTCGCAATTGGCTGCTCTTTGCGTGCCATGCAACGAACGCTTCGGCGCAGGCCTTCCAGGGCATTCGCTATCTGAAGTACACGCAATTCGAGGAGTCGTCTGCGTAGGGTGTCCGGTGCCCACCTGTCCCCATCGAGCGCGCGCCGTCACTTTAAATATTTGAACAACACTGATGACACCGCCAACTGCAAATTATTGGAAACACGCAACTCAGCGAGCACCGTGATCGCTGCACCACTAACAACAGCTCGCGTCAAATTGGTCGAATCTCGTTTGGAAATTATACATTTGAGTGTGCATCGCGCGCTGAATGCTCTGTAGTAGAGGGTTTCGACACGGTTTTGGTAATAGATATGTATTAAAATTTAACGTGCAATAGAAAGAATACAGATTCGATTTTAAATATATGTAAATTTGTTCACCGTTGTATGAGGCTAATAAAAAGAATATTGTACGGCTGTAGTTTGCGATTTAGAGTTTTATTAAACCCACTGAAAATCCCCAAATGAACCCTTTTTTATATTTAGAGTGGGCTCTGTTTCATAATGAATTTATGCAAAATTTGATTTTGTCACGGCCTTGGGCGCATGCACTTTATTTATATTATATTTATATATAATTGTAAAACATACATGGAGTAAATATTTTTGTGTATTCTCATTTAGAACAATAACATTATTTGTTATATATATTTTTTTGTTTGTAACAATTTTTGTGTTCTCGACGAAGGGATATATAATCAATGTAATTGTAATTAATTGCTACTTAATTTTTTTTTTCATTTTCTTTGTTTTGCTTCCTTGAGCTTGACAATACATTTTTTTGTTTGTTGATTACAATTAGTACATAAAATATAAGTATATAAAACGTGTGGTTAAAATTTCATAATTTCAAACATAATAGTGTACTAGAAAAAATTTGTAAAATCATGCGCATTGCATATGGCGCGTTTGCAATTAGGTATGCAGAAGTCCTTAAATGCTAATAACATAGTAAAAGTTTTCAATTAATTGCTCATGCAATTAATAATCTGTTCTGATTATTTGTTTTTTTTTTTAAGTGGATTCTCAAGTGTGGAGTCCACGTTCTACAGCGACTTCTTCAGCGACAACCTTAACCTAATGGATGAATAGAAATTATCGTGTTACAACTAGAGCTCTGCATCGCAATATGCGACAATCGAGAGGTACGACAGTTTGACTATGGCATGGCTATGAGAATCTTAGTGCTCCGGCTCGGGCTTCACATACGTGCTATTGTTGTGGAAGCTCTTCTTAAGGAAGTCAGCGTAACGCTTCGCTCGGCGCAGCAACCGCTCGAGATCACGATTGAGCTGGTTGCTTTCCGCCCGCAGGACTTCCTCGTCATGCTTCTCCTCCTCCTCACGCTGCCTGGTCTTCTTGCGTGAGACGCGGCTGGCCTCGTTGTTCTTAAGACGATCTCGGTACGCCTTTGCCTCATCGTCTGTCATGCGGGACATCAGATCAGGATCGGGTCCATCAGCGTGCTCTTTGGCAGGACGTCCGCGCTTGCGCCTTACGTTGCCATTGACAGACGTCGTAGCGCTGAACGCTGAGGTACTGGCGGTGGAGAATGCAGGTGATACTGGTGCTGTGATAAAACCAGCAAATCCGCTCTGGTAAGTTGCTGCATGCGAGGTAGAGGTGCTGGCTGAGTATGTGCTATTGGGTGTGCCCGGAGCTGAGAAATCTGGTGGTAGTTGGGTGAATGTAGTATTATCCTCTGTGCTGCGGAGCTCCTCATAGATTTGATCGTGGTTGGAAATGTTACTAGCTGGATTGAGCTGCAAGCGATAAGAAAAACGTCAATTAGTCAACTGCGATATCAACGCTAGATATGCTAGAGTAACTTACCTCATCGAACTTGAGCACCTGCTCAATGATGTCAGGGGTGTTCATGACATCGGGATGGCTGTTCTGAGATTTGTTGATGTTAAGCAAGAGCTTGCTACGTTTCTGCGGCATCGTCTCAACGGTGGAGATGAGAGATGCTGCAGAGGCCGTGCGCTTGACGCCCAAGCACAGAGTGGATGGAGCTTCCTGCACGGCCACAGCACTGCACGCATCTTCGTTGATGCCATCCAGCTGGCCAAGGCCGAAACCCAGCGACTGCTGGCTGAAGCCGTAGTAGTTCTCCATGCTGTTCTCGTCAGCTGGTATGGGTAGCTCGTTGATGTATTTAGTTTGGCTAGATGAATAGATGATGGAGCCTTGAGAGAAAGTGCCCAGCATAGGATTATCATCGGTAGTCAGTATGTTGCCCAGATCGAAATCGGAGCGAAGGTCGCTTCCGATGTCGATGCCGTGGCACATGGAACCCATGTCAAGTGCCGCCTCCTCTCCATCCTCCAATTGCTGAAATTCAAATCCATCCATTACGGTTAAGTCGCTGTTAATGTTGTCGCTGTAATTGCTATCCAAGTCCAGATTGCACTGATCCATTTCTTTGCGCTCAATGTGATCCTCGGCAATCAGGTTTATATCAAAGTCAAAGTCAAATATATCCGTCTCACTACAAATCTCCTTTTCAAACTCCTCGCTTTTACCGCTGCTGCTCGTCGACGACGTAGCTTCTATATTTTGTAGGAATTCTATGAAAGATACAAACGATTATTAGTACCAATCAACAATACTCAAATGCACTGATGTGGGCGTGTTTCTATATTACTAAATCGATAAGCTTTTCATATCATATTATTATTTTGCAGTTGCCTGTGCAATGACCATTTTCAAAAACTGCTGTTTCACATTCACGTGAGTATGCAATAATCTAATACGAATTTAAAATTCCATTCCCTGTTCCGATATGAATTTAATTCAAAATATGCTGCATACTTTTAAGCGGGCATACAAATTTAGAAAGAGACGACGAGTCACACACTGTGAACCGACCCAGTGTTGCTATCTCGCTTACCTAGACATTGTTGTGAAATTCAACAAGCGAAAAAAAAGCACAACCGGCCATAATACGGAGAGCGAATAAAATAATAATAATGCACAACGGCAAAAATAGAATTTAAATATATTGATGGATTCTAATCTTATAAAGTAAATTAAGTTTAAAAAATTGAATGAAATCATAAATTCATAATTATAATTTCAAATCAGATCCAACTTTGCGTTGCAGTCGGCAGCAAACAGAAAGAGAAAGAATTCAAGAGAGGGTCCGGCCGAGCCGCTCATGACGTTTGCTCAAACTAAACATGAACGTTCATGCACGCTTTTAAAGCAGTTTATTGTTGGCGAACTGGCTAGAGGGGGGATGAAATTTGATTTGTTTGCATGGGCTTTGATTGCAAATTGCAAATTGCTCAAAATATGATTGTTTTTATCCGAATCTCATACTTTTCACTAAAACGCCTGGTAATTTCCGCTAAATTCTAAACATTATTATTGGAAGGGAGCATAAACTTATCAATTTAAATTATATTCTAAAAATTGACAATTATTTTTGTTCATTCGAATAAAATATTTGTCAATTATAATGCATATATTATACGAATCGCATAAAACCGCCTGAAAATATTGGAGTTCAAATGCACAAAACAAACAGTTAACACTTATTGCAGATGGGCAAAAGCCTGCTGAAAGCGCATTAAAATTTCTGTCGGAAAAATAAACTAATTCTCATTTAAAAATGTTTGCATTTTCAAGAAATTAATTTAATAATAATTAATAATATTATTTGTATTATTTTCGTAAATATTCACCTTGCTGAACGGGCTTAAAACGGCTCTTGCGGCGCGCTACTTCGTTTCACGTTCTTCACGTGCGAAAGTTCAAACAACAACTGACTTCGTGTTGCAAACACAAGCCTTTTATTCGGCTGCGGCTGTGCCGACAACCGACGGTCGATCGGAAGAGCGCAAACACAAACACATGCGCAACCTGCCCTACACCAACAAGTGTTTGTGCGTATACGGTTGTCTCGCTCTGCCGCATGTGCATCTTAGAGGAACGTCTTCGTGGACAATTACATATGATTTCAATGTATTGGATATATTGGCCTGCCTATGGCCGACATGTTACCAATGTATTTAACTAACAGAGTAGTTTTGGGGGCTTTCGATGCACCAATACAATTGCAGTTGGAATTTCATCAGAGCAGCGAAATATTCGTAAATAAATTCGACTTGTAATCTGACTGCGTAAATAACAAAGAATGTCATACGCTATACATACATATATTTGATTGGATTTACGAGTATGTACATGACTATATATTTTGACTATATAAACTCTAGGCAGTCCGTTTGCCTCAAAATCAAAGTATTTGAGGAAAAAATCATAAATATCCAAATATTTTCATACACAGATTTGTACATAAATACATACATACGTATGTATGTATGTATGCTGCCGGTTACTGGCTCCACTGTGCGTATGCGCAATGTGCATACTGGCAACACGTATGCATATGTATGTGTGAATCTCTGAGAATCCAACAACCGGCCGGCACAAATCAGCCGTCTCGCTCTTGAGGCGAACAAGGGCGAAAGAGACAACGTGACTGATCACCGAAACGAATAGAGAGAGAGCGAAACACATACTCCTACAAGTGGTGCTAAGTTTAAGATACTCTCTCTCTCTCTCTCGTGCCTCTCTCAAATTTTGCACATCATCATGCTAATCGAATTTCACAACAATTTGTTGGAGCATAAAATCGTAACAAATCTCAATGTCAATGTTTCTAAAACGTACATTCAAACAATAAACGTTGATGTACACGTGTACATAAATGCCTGCATTTTTATGTACGCATGAAAATACCTCAACTGATGTACACAATAATACAATAATAATAACAAGTAGAAAAGAATAATAGAATTGAATGTAGGTCATGAGCCACGGACTAATGGAAATAGATAAATTTACATACATAGCAAAAATATATACATAAATATACATATAATATATTAATATAAGCAATGTACATCAAATGAATGTACAGCTTAAAATATGGCCTGACTTCCGTGCGGTTAAACCTACTTACTCTATGCCCATTTATGGGCATAGAATGTGATAAGGCCCCGAAGAGCGAAAGTTGATGGCTTTAGTGAGTTGTCTGATAAACGTCATGACTAATAAGTTTGAATTTGAAAAAATCTTTATGCACAAATCCATATGCAATTAATTGAGAACCATCTTGGTGAACTATCAGAATCAAATACACCTGCATTTTGATAAGCTATAACTATATATATAGTTAAGTTAATAATTTAAAAAATGGTTGCCCAGCAAAGAGAGATGAAAATGAATCATACAGGTGCACATAAATTTGTAAAATCAAATTTTATAATTGTTAATATTGTATATAATTGGAATATTATATTATGAAACTTATCATTTTTTTGTACTAGACTGGGTTCATTGCAAAATGCGCAGTTAAATTTAATTCGCCGAAGTTCAGAAAAAATTGACAGCCGGGCGACATGACTCATTGTTGCAAAGACAAAAACAAAAGCTGCGAACAGTAGTACAAACGTAAACCCTCTTTCTGCTGATAACTTGAGAGCAATAAAATACAAATTGCGAGTTTGCGCAATGCATGTGCAAGTCGTGCAAGACAAGATCGATAAAAATCCTGTCCAAATAGATCGAATTTGGTAAAATACAGATTATTCCCTTTTAAATTGATGCATATTTTCTATCAATTTAAAGAAAAAAAAACTTTGTTTTATATATATTTGTACTAATTATGTATGTAATGATTATTTCATCCAGTAAACAGATAAATTATACTTCTCTTTGTCTTTCCACTCATTGGAAATTAATATGCAATTGTTCAAAGCAAAATGATTTTCTATTAAATATCTATAAAGCGCAAACATATCTCAATTAAATACAGGTTTATTAAAAGGGTGTACGTATAACGTATAGGCTCAAATATCATAATAAATCTATTATAGTCTTAAAATCTGATTCATTATGTTTTGAAGCCCTTCGGCATGGTCTGATTATACATTTTCAAGCAATTTTGCTTGGAATTTGTAAACGTTTCTGAACAGCTTGCCACGTCGAACTAGCTGTTTCGTCATCGTTAATCGTGCAGAGTAATCAAAACTTGAGCTTTTGTTTGTACAAAAATGAAATACTATTGCTCTTTAAGAGTATATATAAATATTGAAAAAGGGTTGCATAAAATGAGAATACTACGATTTGTAGCTACAACGGCGTAGAGCCTAAAGCTCAAATCTGTATGTATTAGAAATTAGGATATTCAATCAAAATATCTTTTGAGAGTAATCTTGAGACATTGATTCAGTTGACTACTGTAGGAATCTACTCAGTGTGGAAAAGTACATGTATTTATCACATCAAATTGAGACACGCATTAGGCCTGAGCAAGAGTATATATATATTGCTCGTAAGGGAATAGCAAATTATACAGTGGGAAATGAAAAATAAATAAATGTACACCCATAAATAATTATCAATGAGAACAAAAAGCCAAAAATGAATGTGATTTATATAACCCTATTTGTAGCCAAACGAATTGTGCGCGAGGCACTTGTCTGTCTGGCCACTTGGTGGCGATTTGGCTTATACTCTGTCGACTGCTGTGTGGTCGCAATGGGTCATTGCACTGTGATCTTCGGCTTCTTCATCACGTGGTAATGTACCTCGATGTCATAGGCCGAAACAGCGCCCGTCTGCCCGCCAGCGCAGTGCAGTGCAGTGCAGTGCAGCGGGCAGGTGGGTGCATCTCGATGCCTGCTATCTGACTCATTCTCTAACTGATTGTTTGGCCATGCATGAATGTTGGCTACTTGTTTTGGTTTCGAACAGTAATGAGAGAGTTCTGGTACCAATTACACACACAAACACAGTACTCACCATCAATGAACACCGGTACGTCTATCTCTTCAACTGTAGCAGTAGGCATTGCTCCACTCATATCCTGGTGGGACTGCATGTCTGCACCTGTTAGCTGTATACCAGCCATTGACGCCAAAGTCTGGGGCGTGCTCGAAACCTGGACCGTTTGCGTCACCGTTGGCACAGTCGGTAGACCTACCATTTGGTCGTTCCCGACCTGGTTTACTTGTGAAACTGGCCTGCTCAAGCACGGTTCTTGTGGGTATATTGTCCCAGGGGTATGGGATATTTGCTTCACGATACGGGATGCTGTCGCCGAAGTCGTATAGTTTACTAAAGAGCTCGCCGTAGGCAATGCACCTTTCTGAGAAGCCGTTGTTGGTTCCGACCCTGGTAAAAAGGGTATTCTGATAAGACGAGTTCGAGGCGCGCTCTGCTCTGTCCTGCTGCTGATGCTGCTGTTGCTCTTGCTGTGCGTGGGCACCTTGATCAGAATAATTCTTGGATTGGGCTGCGTGTTTATTACGATTGGTATCGTTGTTGAACTTGTCGACGTCAACGTAGGCGAATTCCTCGTACGCACTGTTCGCTCGGTTCTCTTCTGCGAGCAATTGCAATTGGATGAGTAGATTCTCTCGCCAGCCGCTGTTACGTTTCTCTCCGGTTCCCGATCCCGTGCCTCGTATGTTGTTGCCTGTACTCGTGCTGGCTCCTGGATCATCAATATTATATCTCTGGGATTTTCGGTACTCCGTTTGGTTGCTGCTTGAGTTGGTGCCGTAAGTATTATCGGATAAGTTGTTTTGACAGTTGTCGTTGCTGGTGCTCTTGGATTGTTCGATGCTGTTGCTTGATTCGCTCTTTGCCCTATTTTGGCTGGCTTGGACTTCGACGCTGAATGCCATTTTGAACGTGGCTGCTCGATGCAATTTCCACAATTCAAATTTCAATTTCCACATTCAGATTTTGATTTTAGTTATTTATTTGGTTTTTTGTTTTCGGAGGTGAACGGTTCATTACAGGTTTCGGTTCGACAGGATTTCGAAATTAATACAAATTTCAAATTTGTACAAATTTGCATATTTCAGGATATGTCGATGAGTGGAGCAAGCGCATTACAGAGTTTTGGTTTGGATTTGTTTTTTGTTTTTATGTGAAAGAAAGTAGACAAAAGAAAAAAGATTTTGTTATTACACAGATCGACGACGTTCTGAAGCACGATCCTTTGTTAGGGCTCGCGCCACATGTTTTGTGGAGTATGCGGATTGTTATGTAGCTTTGTATGTTGTCCCAAATCTCGGGTACATTATCAATAGATCAGAGACATCAACATGGTGACAAAAGCAATTGTTGCATTGATATCTCCAACCATTGAGTTTTCGAACAGATCAATTTTTTTTTTTTTTTTTTTTTTGAAGGATTCATACAGTGAGTGAATGAGATGTGTGAGTGTTTGGTGTATGTATTTTTTATTGGCTCATGTTTGTTAGTGATTTTTTCCTTTTGTTTTCCTTTTTTCTTTTGCCTTTTTTCCATATTTTCCTTTTTATATACATATATATATATTTATTTTTTTTGGAATTACTCCTTTTTTCATTCATATAATTTTTTTTTTTTTTTTGGAATTACTCCTTTTTTATGGAATTGCTCCTTTTTTTATTGGAATTGCTCCTTTTTTTATGGAATTACTCCTTTTTTTGGATTTACTCCTTTTTTCATTGGGATTTATCCTCTTTTCAATCAACTTTTTTTTCTTCTTTTTTTTCATAAAACAATCTTAAAAACTATCGAGTGATTGTTATTTCAATCAAGCAGGAATGAGGCGGCTTACTACTAGAAGACAAAATGACTTTGTATACTCACTTTTAATTGACCGTTAGAGAGGAACAATGAAATTGTTAGGGAAACTCTAAACAAGCTCTAAAAGAGTCGTAGACACAACTTCCTTTTAGACTGAAAAGAAAAAATGGAGAACATTTTTTAGTATTTTATAAGTTCAATAAATAAATTCAACATGTGATTTTTCAAGGGTGCATGTAAGTATGGTTATATATTTAAATATATATACGTATATGTATATGCGTATATGATAACACTTGACTTGATTACTGCGTATTTGTTACGTACAACAGAAGAAAATAATTTCTAGAACACGAGGAGTTCGGCACCAGATATGAAGACCTCCCTATTTAATACACCCTACAACAGCACGATGTGTAGCAAAGCTTTTTTGCGGGGGCAAAAGATGGCTAAAAGCAAAAGCTACAAGTTGAATTTCACAATTCTTTGCACAGACCGAAAAAAAAAAAAAACATAAAAAAATGGTCGCCACCTGACAGCAAGAATAGCAACAAAAACAAGTTGGCGTGGGGCCTGGCGCCTAATCAGTTTGTCGGTTAGCTGCGATCGAGGCGCTGGCAATGTAAAGCCAATTATATAGCGGGCGACAATTAGATAGTTATATTCGCACACACATTTGTACATATGCCCAGTTGTGACGCGTGTTGCAGATAATGGGCCAGCGATATCGCAGCAATCTCGTTGCCATATCAAAATCGTGAACCCGAGCAACAGCGAAAAACAATTAATAATTGCTGGAAAAACACCATGAACAAATACTAATACTCACACATATGGGCATTTATAGCGCGTGCTTTACTTAATTATACCACTTCTAACCCCTTGTCAAATATCCAAGTACAATCAAATACGTCTACGTATGTATGCATGTAATTTTAGGCACGACAAAGAGCTGCCAGTCCAAATAAAAAACCCCCAGTGGCATGTGCCAATGTGTGTGACTGTGTGAATACTTATTTAAGTGTGTGTCATCATCAGCTGCTGACTACGCTACGGGTTTTATGCATTGGTATGTGTGCAAAATAACTATATACGTGTATCTACCAGCAGTATGTATATCAAGTCTATGGATATTGCTTTACGTATGTAAGTATGTATGTATGAATGTAGGTATGTATGAATGTATGTATGTATGTATATGTATGTATGTTGTATGTGTGTACGTATGTATGTTTGTATGTACGTATGTTTGTATGTATGTTTGTATGTACGTAGGTATGTTTGTATGTATGTTTGTATGTATGTTTGTATGTACGTAGGTATGTTTGTATGTATTTGCTGCCTGCAATTGTTGCTAGCACTTGACTTAATTCAATATGGCGGCCGGCCGCAGAGAAAAATATATGCCACTAAGAGCTTTCGCTATATAGTATAAAACAGTACATTCGCAGGCATATGCGTAGGCTGGAAAAAAACCCCAAATGGGTGTCTAATGTTACGGATTACTTACATAAATTTATATTATGTGTCTTCAAGGACTGTTGGCCGGTTGCTGAAGACCTGACCGCAAGAAATCACTTGCTCTTACTTATTGGGTGGTTTTTTGGACCACCACTTGATTGTCTCAACGCGCGTTGCCGTTGCTCTCACAAATGTTCTTTAACAAAGTGCGCAGTTGTTGTTCTACGTAGAACAGCAACAATAATAGAAAAAGATCTTCAACGATTCACTTCCAACACTTGGTATCCTTTGTTAGGAATATACACCGAATTATTAGCTATATATGCGACTTATGTATGTTTTACACTTTTCACATTCAGTAAGTAGGAAACAGAGCTGAGTGTGACTCAACTGCTTGCCTGTAGTATTCACTTGGTATTGAACCGACAGATCGCCACGAAACCAGCCAGTCGAGGCAGAAAAGAGCTACGAACTGCACGAATCGTAATCTGTCGAATTTAGTTTCGTTGTGAAATTCAAAAAGCACAGCAATAAACCAGTTTGCCATAGGCAGATAACTTGCTGCGCGTGTGTGCGAAAGAGCTTTTCTCACAGATACTCTCCTGAGTGCACGAGCGAAAGCTTTACTTCTGTTCTCTCAAAGCTCGCAACAAGGTTGTACACTGTACATGCAGCCACAGAGTGTAGCTTTTGTTACGTCATTACAAATGTTTGAATTGATTAGGAAATATAATCAAGAAATTAAAAGCAAATAGAAGCGATTTTTAACTATTATAATTTAATCTTAATAATAATTTATACACTACTTTAACAGCTAAATGTTAGCTAATATGAGTTTTAATATCAAGTACGTGTGCTTCTCGGAAGTGACGTCACAGCGTTGCTCTGACTCTGAATTATGAATAGCAACCTGTTGACTGTTAAACATTGTGTGTAGTAATGTATGTGTATATGCATATGCAAATATAAACAAGTGCACCGGCCGGCTATAGCAATTGTTTTTATTATATGTACATAAATGCTTATTCATTTGTACATAAAGAGATATTCGTAATTATATCAATATAATTTATTAAATTTGAAATATTTCATTTTTACTTATGAAAGTAGTAATTACATATGCAGAAATATTTACATATGTGTATATAAATATACATGTACATACATACATAAAGATATATACATATACATACATACATAGGTTCTCATAAGAAACATAGGTTTATTACGATTTAGTAAAATGAATTCAGAAAGTTGAGTGAGATTACGTTTTTTTGCCCAAAATAGTATAATGAAAACTTAGTAATGAATTCCGCTTATATGTAGATTGTAGCCACAAGTGACAGTTAGATATTTATACTTGTGCTACAAACATACTATAAAAAGAGTTTAAAGCCATATGAAGTTAAGATTTCGCAATTTAAAAATACGTTGGCCCTTTAAATTTGGGGGTTTTGCTGCCGCTTGCATATGCCAGCGGAGCTTTCGTGCGCTGGCATTAGTCAACAGCTGCTTCGGTGTGTCTGTGTGCGCGCATGTCGCTGTAAAGATAAAAGCTCGGCAGCTAATTCTCAGAATTGAAGAGCTTTGAACTCACACATCAGCACACGTCTGTCTGTATATGCGAAAGCGTGTGCGTCTCAATGTATTTATTATAGAGCCAATCAAAAAACACATGAGTCATGCTGCCGACGCAAAAAGCGAAAAGCTCTGGGTGCATGTGATGTATGTAATATTGGGTTTGAGGGATAGGTTAGTGAGGGGCAACACACATTAGAAGCTTCGCAAAACACAAACAAAAACAATTTGCGCCGTCCGTTTGGCCAAAGAGCTGAGCAGAATTCGTGGAAATGCTTAAAATATCAATAATATTACTATTATATACGTATACACTAATACAGATGCATAAATCTGAGGGGGCTGAACTGCGAGAGTGGCACTGGATGGCACGAGATCTGTATGCGAATGTAGTACTTGGCAAGACGAGGCAAGCCAACAAGTAACAATGACCAAACTTGTTGCTGAAAACAGTTTCGAATATTTGCTAGCCATGATGATTGGACACTTTTCTGTGCCAAGGGCCACGTCAATGAGAAACTTTCACGTAACACTTTTGGTCTGTGTGCGAATGTGTGTGTATGCATGGGTATATCATATGCATATGTATGTGTGTACATATATAGTCATTTGACAAGGTGTGAACTCGTCAATACTTGTATGAAGTATTATGTATTAAACTTGATATATTTACATACATATGTACATATGTATGTATATTATGTGCATACATATGTATATATTTCTTTAAAGTCTGTGATCACCATACATTTTGTAAGTTCTATTCAAGACTATTCAGGTTCAAAAGAGTAAAGTAGCAAAACGCACAGCAGTTCGCTAATGCTGTGAGCGTGTAGGGTGTGCGCCGTTGAAGAGCCTCAGCATAAGGGCACGTGTAGCTTGTGCATGTGTGTGTGTGTGTGTGTGTGCGTGTTGGCAGCAATGCGTGTGTGCGAACAGTGCCTCACAGCATTGTTTAGACAAGCTTTAACTATTGTATGTACTATGGTATATAACTGTATTTAGAGATTGTATGATTGATGGGATCGACTCTAGGATCGATTCACTTACCGCTCATCCTGTTGCCGCCGCGTGTGGCAAGCAAGTTCCGATGCAACAATTTTCCTGTCTTTTGTCTGCTTTGAGTTGAGTTCTGTGAGCGTGGCTCAAAAGCGAAAGCCGGTGCAACAAATGCTGCCACGAATAATAGTGCCGCGCTTCTTTCGCAAGCCCTTGGAGCGCTTTAGCAGAGTCTTAGAGGACGTGGAGTTGCCCGTGATGGTCTTGGACAGTAGATAATTGTTGTAGTTGAGATTGTGATGCCAGCCACGCATACGCATACACATGGAATTGTTGAGCATGGGAACTTGCTGCCACGAATGTTGCACACACATGTAGACAACGACAGGCGAATGTTGCATGACGTTGATGCGTCCCTTGTTGTGATTGATTCTCGCGTAGACGCCTCTTGTTGTTGCTCTTGTCGTTGTTGCTGCGTCGGCAATAGTAGAAACGACAAACATAATACCTGGGCGATCCGCCGATAAATTAAAAACACTCAGTTGGATCACACGTGGATCTTATCGAATAGATATAAGTTTACAACACTCGTGTATAGATATACAACTGTTATACCAAATATTATTTAATGAAGTCTTTAATTTTAGCTCTTAGTTCTTGGTTCTTAAACACTTTTTGATCTTGGTTCAGATTTGTTCACAATATCACGAAACAAATTATTGTTCTATGAATAAAATATCTTTATAGAAAAGTTCACTTGCTGATGCCATTAAGACCGTAACCGTAGTATCAGATTAAACGAAACACTTTTTCCGCTATACTCAGTGGATGAAACACCTTCAAGGCAATTTCATGAATTTTCGCTGATTTGCAAAGCTCTTTGATGGGGGTTTGTTGCTGCTTGTGCTGAAAGCTCTGTGAATGCTCGACTCGACTTGCGATACGATATCAAAATTGCTCTGTTCACGACGACTAAAGTTTTGTTACTAACGGATGCGAATCGAGTCAGCCAGCCGCTGGACTCAGCCGACCTACGTAAGCAGCTTTGCTGCTGCTGATAAATGTGTCGCTGCTGACGTCGAAGCGAATCCCCCCATGCGCCAGCCCATGCCGCAGACAGCTTTCTATGCCCTTGCTCCCAGCTGGCTGCCCGATTGCCGTGCCCCCAAAATACAATTCTTATGCGACGATGCTGAAGTACATCTAGCTTATGCTGGCATTCTTGAGCTTTAGCAACTAGTGCAGCTCCTACTTCACTACGAGGATTGCCTTTTCTCATTTCTGACTTGCTAGAGAGAGAGAGAGAGAGAGAGAGATTGTCACCTTTCCAACTGAATAATTCCTATATGGCTGCATTTCATTTGAATCTTTAGATATTCGTCTTTTCTGTAACTGAAACTTTAGGAATATGTAGAAATACTTAAGCTTTAAGTTGAAGTTCTGTACTATTATTATAACTAACTATATTAACAGCCATCCGCCTTTATATTATATTCACTTTATATGTTGTACATATAGTATATTGCATCGTAATCGTGTTGTAGTCAAAATATTTCGGCTACAAAATACTGAGTGTGCGTTTATATACACTTACATACATCCGATAGAGTACACATGTATACATACATACATATATACATACATACATATATAACATCGAAATATTTAATTAACATCAAAGTCAAGTTTACCAAATTCGCATTTAACTAAGAGCTTATCAGTCGACAGATAAAGCACAGCACTCGCATCTGATAAACGTGCTTGGGCTCCCCACTAATCTTGAACTTATTCTGTTCATTCACCTATGATGCATAAAACGTTTGTAGGGTGCAAGTCGTCAGATTTGCGTCGCAGCATGCGTGAGAGCCGAGAGAGCTGTGGCAACTTGCCACTGGCAAGAGAGTTCGCATTGCCGGTTTGGCTGATGCAACAATTGCCACACATTACAACAGCTGCTGTTCGCTGCGAGGCACATCTAACAGCTGATGGGTGTCGTGTTGCCAAGCTAGCGCAGCATGTTGCGAGCTTTTGTTTACCATGAACTGTTAGTCGAAAATAGCGAAGAGCGGGGCTAATATATGTACATATATACATAGTGTGTACATATGTAAGTGTGTACATATGTAAGCGTGAAGATCATGTGACCCGATTCATGATTCTTATAAATATCATATACAAGAGAGCGCATTTTTCAGCTCAAAAAATGAATTTCAATGTTAATTACATATGTACATATATGTATATGAAATTTTTGGTTATTATTTTCATATATATTTATTATTTAATGGATATGACAAAAATAATCCTTCAATATATATCCGTACAATGTGGCGTTTACCTTCTGAGCAATAGATCCAGCGGAAATGCACAGCTTATTGATATTATAATATACCCCAATCTTATCAGCACCTAGTCTTTTTATATATAAAAGAGATAAGACTAGATACATATACATATATATGTATATATGCCTATAAAATATATCTGAGAAAATTCATAAAACCACCACGAAGTTCGCTCAATTCAGCTATGAAAAATATGAGCCATTTATTTTTTATATGTATTAAATAAAATATTAAATAACAATTAATTTTTATATATTTTATAGCTTCAGTTACAAACAAAAAATCAAAATTTTGGTGTATCAACGCCAGCTCTGACAGCCCTAGCTGAGAATGTGTTTGCTTGGCTCAGTGAGAGAGAGAGAGTAACTGGGCTGTGTGGTGAGTTGACGGATTTGCCGTCTAGGCAAGCGACTGGGTGGTGAGTTGACGGATTTATCGCCTATGCCTGCGAGTGGAGTGGTGAGTAAACGGATTTGAAGCTTCTTAGAGTAGAGGCATGGATCAAATATAAAGACTTGTTGGATTCGGGAAATTTATATTGTTTTAAGAGAAAGCTTTATTAGATCAACCCGCATTATTCTTACCTTTTCGTAGGCTTTTCTACAAACACAGAAAGTTTTGCTCATCGTACACCGATATCAATGTCTAAGGGATCAGCAGTGAGGAGCTGATTGGAAATGAAGTTGGGACTTGTCTTACAACGATCTTTTAGATAATATTTATTCATTTATTTCATTCATTCAATATTCTTGTAGAGTCTAAACTGTCTTTAAAGTTAAATTGTATTCGGGAATCGGGGAACAACATACAAACATTACTCACATTGAATTAAAATTAATATTCATTATTCATTATTCATTATTCATTCGAATACGATTGGAAATCTTCACTTGATTCGCAAATTCGACTTGAGCTACTTTCCAATATTTATTTACAAAACAGAATTTGTGAAGGATTTCGTAGTAAGGATTATATATATATATATATATATATATATATATATATATATATATATATATATATATATATATATATATATATATATATATATATATATATATATATATATATATATATATATATATATATATATATATAATAGAGCATATGCTCACGCTTAGTCTGATTCAGTTTTGATTAGGATTGGTGGAAAGTTACGTTTAATTTTTACTAGATATTTACAATTTACTTTCGAGTTTTCTTTAACTTTAGTTTTTGTTGTTGAACGGAGAGAATTTTGCTTTAACGCTGGCTTTAAGCCACACACTGTAGATGACTGAGCCTAGATATATATATAGATATATATACATATATCATTCTAGCTACTTACATACACATATATAGATCTAGCATTGGGACAGACATACGAACATATTTACAGATATGTATGTGAGCTACGACAAAGTGAGAGCTGGGAGCTAGGAGATTACATAGCACAAATTCGACTACATCGATTGCAGCTGTATTTACAATCCGGATTATCGGAACTAACTTAGTTGATAGTACTCCGGAGCGAAGTCATTGGCCAGATTGCTCAGGAAGTTGAAGTCCGACGAGCTGTTCGAGTTCTCCAGCCCGCTGATGACGGCCGCTCCAGCGGCTCCTGAGTTACCAGTGTTGGCAAAGGCCTGCAGCTGTCCGCCGAAATTAGTGTTGGAATTGTGCAGATGATTGGCAGGCAGAGGCGGGGCTCCGACCACGTGAACAGCAGCAGCCGCGGTTGCTGGATTGTGGTGCGCATGTATGTGTGGGTGAGCCTGCGGCTGCATCTGGTGGTGCGGATGGTGGGGATTGGCGTGCGGATGCGGCACCGGGTGGCTGTGCGTGGGCGGAATGGGCGGTTGCTGCTGACCCGCAGCCGGGTCATAGTAGCCACCGGCGAAGTTGTTGTATCCGTCGCAGTTCTCCATCTGCAGGCCAAGCGCGCTGTACGTTTCGCCAGCTCCAATGTGGTGCATGTGCCTGAAAGCAACAACATATAATTAGATTTCAAATGATGCACAGTTAAATCATATTCGAAATGTTTCCTTCCGTTTTAGGCGGGTTGCGTCCAATGTGGAGCAAATCACCGAGTAACGCGGTTTCGTTAAATGTGGAGCGCATTTCGTCAAGTGTAGAGCAAGTTAAATTGCTCATTGTTATTGGTACGGAGCTTCACTAAGTGGTTCTGTATTCCACTTGCTATCTTATGTCTACTACAAGGCGATTTAGAACATGGCTTCTTGAGTAGTGTGGACCAGTATAAATGTAGGAGCTTCGTTAAATGGTTGCGTGCTTCGCTAACTCCTAGCATGACACTTTAGGAATAGAATCGTTAAGTGTGGAGCAATATAACGAAATTCTTTAACTGGTTGTGTACTTCACTAACTAACCCAAAAGGGTGCCCAAAAGGCGCCGTCGTTAAATGTGGAGCAATAATTGGTAGAGAAACACCGCTAAATGGTTCTGTTATTGGACTTAATGTCACCTAGAGGACTCTTAAGAAATTTAGCGTCTACTTACTGCTGTTGGTTGAGAGGTGCCTGCTGGGGGTGTTGCTGCTGCTGTTGTTGAAAGACCACCGACTGGTGTTGGTGTTGGAAATTCATATTGTCGTAGTAGGCGCTACCCGGCTGCGACTTTGGATCATAGAAGTTGCTTGGTCCATTGATAGGTGGCGCCTCAAAGTCACCAATGGGATGGTGCTGCTGTTGGTGCTGTTGATGGTTCATGTACGCGCTGCCGCCATTGGTGTCGTTGTAGTTGTAGTAGAACTGTTCGTGTTGGTGTTGCTGCTGTTGTTGACTATTCTGATGGAAATTGACATTGGCCGCATTGCTATTTGGTTTGGGACTTAGATATTCGCCGTGAAGCGGTTGTTGCTGCTGCTGCTGCTGTTGCTGCTGCTGCTTGTGCGGGTTGTGGTGCGGCGAGGCGGCAAATTCAATATCGTATTTGCCGTAATAGTCTTGCGGCATCTGCTGCGGCGCCTGCAGACTCTTCGCATTTGCGCTCGGATTGGCGCTGGAATAGTACCCAGCGCTTGGGAAATAGGCAGCCGGAACCGCTGCGCCGCCGTTCTCACCCAGCGGGGAGGCAACGGCGATCGAAATGGCATTCGCATTGGCGCTCTGATACCGTTTCTTGCCGCCGGCCTTGGCCAACGGCGAATTGGCAGCGGCGACGGCATCCGGATCACGGCGAAAACTGGCCAAGCTGGGCCCAGCGTCGTAGCCAAACGGCGAGGCCTTCGATGAGGTGGAGACGGCCTCCTTCTTGATGACCTATCACATGGCATATACATATATATATATATATAGATGGGTTCATAATCCGGATCAGATCGAAGACTCACCTGGCCGTGGCCGTCGTCTTTTTTCTTGACCTTGATGGGACTCTCGTCGATGTCCTCGTCGAGGCTGACGCTGGACGCCACGCTCGAGTCGGCGCTGATGACGTTCGACGCGGAGACGGTGCTGCTGCCCAGCAGATTGGACGAAATCCCAGTTTCCAGCGACGAGTTGGGCGTAACTACGGATTGGGCAACGATAGAGACTTAGCCAAGGATTACTTCAGAAGCGGAACTACTTACGGCTGCCTGCGCTCGGGTTGTTGTTCGTGGCGCTGGGCGTGTTGTTGTTGTGCCCGCGCGAGTTGGACGTGGAGTCGGGAATATCGTCCGAGGGCAGCTCGCAGCCCTGGCACGACTTCTTCGAATTGGAGTCTGCGATGCGCGTGAGCCAATGGGTAAATCAGCAAATTGATGATTATGTTTTTTTATGGAGAAAACAGAAAAACGAAAACAAAATTGAAAACCAAAAATAAGAATCGAAAGAGACAGAGAGAGAGAGAGAGAGAGAGAGAGAGGAAGAGACTCGATATCAGCAGAAGGGTTAGCTGCAAGTCGCGTGAGGCGACGGGCAAAGCTGAGCTCCCTCCTCCAGCTGACAGTGATTGATAAGCTACAGCAAATTCTACTCTTCCTCTTTGCGTAATCAGCCGCCAAAAGTAAAAGTGAACCACTAAGCCCAGTCGAGTGCCGAGTGGTGCTCGTTTAAATTGGGAATAAGTTTTGTGTGCCACTCGATCTGCTCTTTGAAGTGACCCAAATTCGAGACAAACCTTGATAGCTGCAGCAGATTGGCTCTATATATAATATATATCTGAGCTTTCACTCCTCTCTATAATCCTTAAGGACTTTACCTGGAATTTAGATGAAATTGTATTCCTGAACCCATAGGAAATCAGGCAGTTGGAGGCGTGGCAAACCTCATAAAGTATATACTATGTTCTTGAGCTAACTTGATATAGCCATGTCCGTCTGTTCGTGTGTCCATCTGTCCGTTTGTCCTTCCGGCTATCCGTCCATTCGCCCATCTGTGCTGTAATTTGATATACAACCTCGATATAACGAATCCGAGGGGAACCAGTAAAGTGGTCGTTGTATCTATTGATTTGCTATAGGTACTTATTAGTATAGCCTTGGGAAAGTCAAGGGACTTCAAGAAATATTCGTTATATCTAGGTTTCACTGTGCATACGTCTGTATACCATAAGCAATACAAGATTTTTTTAAAACTTCGATAGCTCATTCCGTTCTACAGTTATCGATAAATATCGATGCCGTTAAAGCTAGAGACTTCAGATTTACTGTGTAGATCTGTGTAAGGATAATGCTGAATGGAATATAATCCATACAAAATCCAAAAAATTGTTTATTTTATATATTATTTTCCACTTTCCATTATCTCTCCCCTTTTCTCCCATTGTCACCAGCTCTGTTTTAGTTGCTTATACTAGATATATTTGATATGAAGCTTGCACTCACTGCTGTCGGATTGATCATCGTCACCTTTGAGGCTGTCCTTGTTGTCCTCGTCGTCGGTCTTCGAGAGCGTCTGCCGCTTGTGCTTCATGCGACGATTTTGAAACCAAACTTTGACCTGGAATAGACAAATGGCCACGCCCAATGCATCGTATTACATAAGTCTCGAAGCGAGGTGCGAAAAGGTGCGCAATTAAACGAGGCGAAGACCTCAGCCGAGACGAGCCCAGCCGCAGCCACTGTCACCTTGGCGTGGTGCAATTCATCACAACTAATGGAATTTTTGCACCTTTAAAGAGCAGGTGGCGGGCTGACTGGCTGACTGACTGCCAGAGGGAAGATGGGAGGAGGGGCTAAGGGAAAGAGTTGGCACTCACCTGTCGCTCGGTCAGATCCAGGCTGGCAGCAATTTCAATTCTTCTTGGGCGGCATAAATATTTATTGAAATGGAATTCCTTCTCCAGCTCCAGCAGCTGCGTGTTCGTGTACGCGGTGCGCAGACGTCGGGGCAGGCCGTTTTCTGGAACGAATTCAGCTGCAATTGAAAATTGCATATTCTGGTTTGAGTCCGTGGCTAAATGTGAATTTGAACGAGGCTGGCTCTACGTGGCTGGCGGAGCGCCTTCTACTAGCTTCCAGCAAATTGCAAACGCGGCGACTTCGCGTACAAGCTCGGGGCGTAACCAACAACAACAACAACAACAACAACAAGGATAGCAGCAACAAGGACAACAACAAGGGCTGACAGGAATCGAACGCGACAACTTGAAGCATTGAGGATTTGGTGCAACTGCAGCCTGGCTGTGATTGCGAGTGTGATCAATCCATCAGCTCGTCACCGGCCATAACTAATTCGAGCCCAGCGCTTCCGCTCTGAGTGCGGCTGCAGCTGATGTTAATGTGGCTGCCATCAAATGCGGGTAGCGCAGCTTGGCCAAACTTTTCTTCCAAGTCTCTCAAGTCTCCCAACCCCCAACTCCCAGCTCTATCTCTATCTCAATCTCAAGCGTTAAGTAATTAACAAAAATCTAATCAATCAATCCGCGGCACTGCCACAAGGCGGCACGCAGCGACACTTCAAGTAGTTCGGCTACTGTTGCTGTTGCATCTGCCCTCACCTCAACTCATCTCTGCCTCATCTTCATTTGAATATCTGGCTTGAGTGTTGTTATATGGCAGTCGTAGAGTACTATGGAAAGATGTTTTCTTACTTCAAAATCTGTTTAGTTTGTTTTCCAAATAATTAAGCTTAAATATTGATATCAAAATTGTGAGAGCTCTTGAATAGAAATCACAAAACAGTTTTATATACGATTTTGATAACAAGACTGGCTGAATCGATAAGGTATTTGTATGGATGAATATATTCAAACAGAATATTTTATATATTTTAGACATTTTCATTTTATTCAAGATCTGTTAAGTATAAATTTGTTTTTAAATTATCATTAAGTCAAGCAGCTTTACATTTGAAGACTTGACTTTAAATTGGGTTAATCAATTGATCAGTATATTAAATTGCTTTACTAACTCACATCACAGAAAGTTCCGTCTGGAAATTCAGCTCGAAATGCTTCATTTTAAAAACAAAAGTCTAAAGTCAGAGGCGAATGAGAATGCTTCTAAGTATTTCGCATAGCTACAATAAAAAGTTGCAAGAGAATAATATATAATATATTCGCATATGATATGATGGGTGAAGTGCGCATTTTGATATTTTTACGCCTTATTTGCATTGATGCGATGAAAATGGAAAATGTTCGCACGTGAATTTCCAGTCGAGCGGAGCTCGAAGCTCTCGATAGCCAGCCAAATGGCAGCGGCAGCCAGACATAGACACTGATTGAATTACAGATGCGAGTTCCTTCATCAATACTGCCGAAAGCGGATGCCATAAACACCACCTGGATGCCGCCAGCACACACACACACAACCCATTTCCTCGAATGGAATGGAAGGGCGGGTGTGTGGGTGTGGCAGCAAGTCGCATGCTACGAGCACTTGCGAAAAGTGCCCAGAAGAGTGCCCACGAGAGGGTATTCGGTGCGAGAAGCATAAATTTCGCACAAAAGTTGCAACCAAACTGTTTACGAGCAAAAGGCAAACAGGCAGCGAGAGGGGGCGAGAGGGTGTGAGGGGGTGCGAGGGGGTGGCAGCTGGCAGGCAGGCGGGCGGTCGACCGACGAAACTGAAAAGTAAAGTGCACAAAAGCAGAAAATATGATTTCCTTTTTGGCGACGACGAGCAGAAAGATAATTTTCTAAACCGAACCGTGCACACACAGAGAAAGAGAAAGAGAGAGAGAGAGACAGAGAGAGAGAGAGAGACATATAGAGAGGAAGAGTTGGTAGCAAATGGAAAGCAAGTTGGCTGCAGTTTCTGCAGCCTGGTCAAAATGGGACCAGCTCCAGGACAGCTGGCTGGAGCATTCAAGGTATCTGAAAATTACAAAATGAATTTTTGGCGTGGGTGACGGTGAGTGGGGGGGGGGGGTGGATCGTTGCATTGGAAATGTCATCAGCATGGATGAAATGCCGGAAAAGTCAAAACGTAACGAAACTTATCAGCAACTACGTCGGATACTTTGTGCAGCAGCAGCAGCAGCCGCAGCCTAGCCAAAGATTTGTGTTTTAAAACAGAGCTTGCCTTGGGTAATATAAGCTTATACACATACATATGTACATATACATGTATGGTTAGGAAATATGAATTTGCAGCTCGGAAGTGCCAGTCGTGATTTACAGCACTTGAAATACACTTATTAACATCGGCGAGAGCATAATTTACATGTTAACACTTAAACGCACTCGCTCTCCGCCTCGACCTTTTTTCTCGCCTCTCCCGCCTGCTGCAGTCAACTATGTGCAAATTTATGTCTGCATTTCGGCTAGGCAAACGGCTGAAAAAAGCCTGAAATGGCCACACTTAACACAGCTGCTGCCCCCCAGTGCAGCAGCCCGAAATTAAAACGAGCGTAAATTTTGCCAGCAATTGCAAAATGTTTGCAACCGAAGCGAAAGGTAGCTGACAAAACTTGCAAGTTGTTCATTGCTTATTAAAATAGGTACACTGCGAGAAATTTCGTATTACTGGAGGTATGAATTACTTTAATTTGCTCCTTTAGATATTGTAGTAATATATGTATTTATATATATTCTGGCCTTTCTCTGAGTTGCTCTGATTAGTTCCTCTAGATCTTTTCGTTCACTTTCTTAGAAGAATAATAAATTTATGCCAGGAAAAAATAAATATATTGCTGAAGTGAGCAGGAAAACACAATTTACTGATGATAAGGAGAGCAAGGCAAACTCAAGTATAATATTATTTTACATTACGACTCTTGATCGAACAAAAAGTGTACTCCTGCTCTCACACAAACAGAGAAACAGAGAAACTTTCATAGAATACGGAATTGATAATGCTTTGCTCTGCTGCTCACCTCAGCTCTCTCTCTCTCTCTCTCTCTCTCTCTCTCAAATGCGAAATTCTCATCTTGTTCTATTCTACTGTATTAGATCTTAGTTCTCAGAGCTCTCACTCTATATAAAATAAACTTCTCTGCCTACCATTGAAATATATTTCAATCGACCTAATGAGCCAATGGCGAAAAGCCTTTTTATGCAGGTCATATGATTTAGTCATAGATTTATACACTAATACATTTATAAAGAAAAATTAAACATGAACTTATTTTGCTATAAAAACTATGAGAATTGGAATAAATAGAGAAATAAAAGTAATAGGCGAAAAAAAAAGAAAAGGTCTTTGAAAGTATTCCGCAGAGTCGAACAAAATTTTGAATAAAATTACTTTTACATACATCTGTATTAAATTTCAAAATATTTTTTAAAAATTTAAAAATTACATAATAAATGAAATATAAATTTTTAGATAAATTTTAAATTATTTGAAAATATTTTAAAATTTATTACAGATAAAAAAATTATTTTAATATCTGTAAAATGAGTTCAATAATCTGCAAAAGCATTTTAAGAATAATAATCTGACACATTCCATAAATGTTCAGTTCAAATTCAACTAAAATCAATTAAAAATAAAAGATAAAAACAAAAACACAATTAAATATTTAACAATTTAAATATTATTATATTAATTGACGCCTTTAAGTTGCGTGCAGTGTGTTTATCCCATTTAAATCATGTTCCTCTGGCATGACATGGGCAAAGAATGTGCCTTTTTTACGAGGCAACCCTCGAGGCTGGGTCTTGGCTCTTGACCACTTTACACGTGTTAGTCCATAAGGATGCACATTACGAGCATTTGTGGACACACGAATGGGACAGCGGTCAACAAGGTGGACACAATTTGTGGCAGGACCTTTGTGAGTCGCCAGCAAAGAACAAACAAGATGACCCAAGGTGGACACCAAAAAAATGACCTCAATTTATCTTGTAAAATATTCCAGCTAGCGTCGACGGCTAGGCAGAAGGCGAAGCAGGCCAGGCAACATTCTGTGGATTGAGTTATGTTGAAGTTTGTGGTTGCAAAACTTTAAAGGGCCAGGCTGAAAGTACTTACTGCAAAAGTTGTGGGTGAGGCAAGGGCCGTGACAAATTCAATCAAAAAAGCAATTGAGAGGGAGAACAGGAGAGAGAGAGAGAGAGAGAGCGAGAGAGAGAGAGAGAGGCGGCATACGGATGTGCAGCTTATGTGGACGGCTTCTTGGCTTGAGTTTGAGCTTCAGCTACTTCGAATGCCAAATGCTGCAATGCAATGCAGTAAAAATGCTCAGGCTGACAACAAAAAGACACACGGCTACAGCTACAGCTACAGCTACAGCTACAGAGACAGATACAGATACATTTACAGAAAAGCAGAGCTGGAGCTGGAGCTGGAGGTTTGGTGTGGGACGACAAACGTACGAATGCGCAGAGCTGCATCATTAATCATTTCCAACCAAGGAAGACAACGACAGAGACGAGACGGAAAAGAAGGCGATGACGACGAAGACGACGAAGACGACGACGACGATGGCAGTAGAAAAAGTCAATTTCTCATGAAAATATTTTGTATCTGTATCTATTTGCTATGCGTCTGCAAAACTACAACAAAAAAAAAAAAAAAATAGAATGAAGAGAAGAAGAAGAAGAATATACGTGGCATTTTAAACTGGAGCCACAGTTGCGCTTATCTATTTTATTGGCTATTCAAGAGTGGCGCGGCTTGAAGCTTGTTGCTGCCCAGTGGCTGGCTGAGTGGCTCGCCACGGGATGTGCGGCTCTTGAGTGGCTGCTGATTAGCTGGCTGACAGCAGCAGGAGCAGACAAAGGCCAAGTTAGGGCCTAGATGAATGTCTTCAATCATTTAATTGTGGGCTTGATTGACATTCATGCGAAAAGTGAGCACCACTTCCTGCCGGCCAAGCATTTGTTCTGGATTAGATTTAATTAGCCTCGCTGAAAGGGTTGCAGCACAGAGCAACTGCGACAGCAACAACAGGAGCACAAAAGTATAACGATTATCCAGTATATACAGCTCCAGGGGCGTTTCTTAACTTGAATGCTTTTACCGAGCTGCCACAGACCCAAAGATAAATTAGAGAAATATATTTAATGACTTTTCATGACCAGCAAATGTCAACAAACAGAACATTTACAGAGCAGTAACAACAACAACAGAAACGACAATGATAACAAAACTATGTGAATGGTGGATTGCTTATCTAAACTGTAGGATCCTCCTCCTCGCTGCTGTTGTTGCCTGCAGTGCGCGGTAGGTGTGAAAATTGTTGATTAATGTTTGCTTTTTGAATTGTCATGGCCAAAATTGCATATTCAAAAAATGAAAAGTAAAATGCTTTCAGAAATTGAAAATGAAATCTATTAAAATTGTATATTTAGTTTTGAATTGAGATCTATATTTTAGAAATTTCTTTATGACAGTAAAGTATATACAATAGTTAAGTGTATACATATATAAACAATAAATTTAATAAAAATAATACATAAATTTAATTTATTATTTTTTTTTTAAATTGCCTTTAAATTAATTTTCCCTCAATCGTTAAAATCAAAAACCCATTAGGAGGCATTTGGAAGCCCCGGCAAGACCACAATAAAAAACTGTTATCCGTTTAAATATGGTCACAAATTTTGTATAACTTTTTATCATAAATAAAAGCTTCTCCCATATTTTTTAATACACATACAAAAACTCCAGATCGGCATTGATTCAAGTTGAATACTTTAAAGCGGCTCAAATTGAAAAACTTTCAACATGGCCCGCTCAACAACCTATAGCTCGCTGTATATATGCATGTGTATATATGTATGTGTATGCATGAGGCTTATGTATTTTATTTTCATATATTTTTTATACAGATGCGCATGTGTCTAAAAAAGAAAGAAAGAAAGAAAGAAACATTTCGTTTCGTCTCGTCAGGGAAATATGAAAGCTGTTGGTAAACTTTTATGCAGCGCCTAAGCCCGTGGTTCATAGCCATGCCCCCCATGCCCCCCATGCCCCCCATACCCCTTCCCGTCTCCAACTTCATCTCCGCCCATGCCTTTGGCTGTGTCTCCGGTCTGTCATTTTGGCCCGCTGCGTGTATTGCCTCAGCCATGGCTCAAATATGAAATCCATCAGGGATGCTAAGAGCTGTCAATCAAAATCAGCGAGGGAAACTTTTTCAGCTGAAATTTACATTTCCTTTTTTCCCTCTCTCTCTCTCTTTCTCTCTTCTGTCTCTGTGTGGGGTAGCTCTGGATTATGCCCAGCATGTTTTCCAGATTGAAAGCGAATTAAAAATGAAATTTAAAGTGTGCCCCGATGCAGGCATCCATGCGAAATTGATGTCAATTTAAAAACGTGGCCAAAGGCTTTGCCTTTTAATTCCTAATGGTCGAAAATGACAACGATTCTGCACGCTGGCCACAACTGATGCCCTTACAACAAAGCTGCTCGAGAAACCAACAACAACTAGAAGTAGTAATTGCCCCTGTTTTCAAATCTCTCTCTCTCTCTCTCTTTCTCTCTCTTCATGCTGCGAGCGTGGCAAAAATGCCAAGAAAAGCTGCGCGGCTTTTCGCAGTTGTAGGTGGAGCGCGAGTAACAATGGGGATCGCTGTACAAAAAGTGCCGCCGTCGAGTGAAGAATTATCACAGTGTGTATTGTGTCGCTGCCAGACAAAGCCACCTTCAGCTGAAGGCCAAAAATCAGCTTAAGATCGTTTCGAAGTCTGCCTGGACAACTCTTTGAATACGCTCATAGTTAGAGTGGCAACAGCAGCGGGAGCAGCAGCAGCAGCAATGGCTGCCCGGCCATGATTAATCAATATTTTTGTGTGGAAATGCAACAAAAGCGTCGCCAAGTGGCGGGCAGCAGTTGCCACCAGCTAAAGCTACAGATGCGGCTGCCGCATTTCTTTTGGGCCAGGCTTCTCAGTTTCGGTTGCGGCATTTGACAGATCAACGCGCGCTGACAGCTTTGTGTTGTTGCTGTTGTAGTTGTTGCTGCTGGGCTGCCATTGAGCAATGTTGAGCATAATTGATGATGCGGCTTTGGCTTTTGAATTTCGTATTTTGTATTTCATACACACACATATTTTTCATTTCGATGGGGGTTTCTTGATCGCATTTGGCTTCACGCTACGCTCAACGTACATCTCTCATTTGGTGGGGGCTTTTGTGATCGATCATTGAGCGAATAGAGGCGAATTTGAGTTGTCTGATCGCATCGGCTACTGTTTATGTTCACGGTTTATTGCTGATGATAGCCGTGAGTGGTGTAAAAACCTCTCCGGCCAACCGAGGGCTGAGGGCTGAGAGCTGAGGGCAATCACAGTGTGGAAGGCCTCTAATTAGAATTGTGCCGTCAACGGAATATTGATTATTCGGTAACTAAGCGTGTAATGCACTGATTGTAAATTGAAAAACAATCCGCGCTCTTTTTGTATAATTCTAATCTACACGAGTTATAAATTATTATTGGAGTTGACCTTTGAAGCCATAAATTGAAGTTTTAGCAGTAAAATATTGAGACAAGATTCTAAATTCAAATATAATATATGAATATCTCTGTTCCAGACTCTGAGAAAAGCCTTGCTTTATCTTACATTTTATCTACATAACTATTTATTCAAGCAGCTGTTTATGATTTGAATCTGGACATCCTCCAAGAGCTTTAAATTTAATCCAAAATCATTTCTATTGCAAGAAGTGTTGATTTTTTCGGATTTTACTTTAACTGACTTCAGATTTGATTATTTGATTCATCCGGTTCACTGTAATAGACTCTTGGTCTCTTCTTTTAAAGATTAATATTAAGATCCATTTGACAATAATTATATTATTTTTCACCATAATTTAAATCTCTTCAATGCTCGCTCAAGTTTTTCGTTTCAGTGAAAATAATGTTGTCGTGGTCATTGCTTTTGTTTGAAGAATATAAAATTTATTTTTCTGCCCGATTTGATTCGCATTAAATAAGTTGTTAAAACGCAAGTAATTCTGGCGCCTTCGACGCCGGAGGTGGGCCGGGAGCTGTAGCTGGAAATGAAATGCCGCAATCATTTTGGCTGCAGCCACAGGAATCAGATATCCAACTGGGATAAGAAAAGCGCGCACTCATGGCCAGTGCAAATATTTCTAAGGCCGGAGACGGTCGAGGAAATTGCCGCATTCCACGAGCCGAGGACGTTGGCTGGGGCGAGGCTCAACCTGTGGCCAGTTCGCATCACGGCGTTTCCGTGGCCGAGGGCAAAAATGAAAATATGGAGAAATACGTATAAATAAGATTGCGACAGGCAAGCCGGATGGCTTGGACGGCGCGAGGGGCCCTGGGTGACGAGGGAGGCAGAAACTTTGCTTGAAACAACAAAATAATGCCTCATTTTTTCTTATCGCAGCAATAAAGCAGCATAAACGCTTCATTTCCATTTGTCTCGCAACTGAATCGCCCCAGCCCACGGCAGAGGCGCAACGTCACTCGCCCGAAGAGACGGGCAGATAGAGCGAAAGAGAGAGAGAGAGAGAGAGAGAGAGTGAGAGGGTCAGTTTTACTAGAGGGGCAGTGGTGCAGGGGGTTACATGGTGGCCACCCAGTCGGCGACGCCGGTTGTCCGCATCAGAAGCTTTACCGAAGTAAATCTAAAAAAAAAAAAACCGTTTACACGCCAAGCTCAAGTTTCTTGCTTTCTTTCTTTTTCTTCTACGGCTGTTTCTTGCAATTTTGCCCTGTTCTCTGTTTCGTCATTTCTTATAAGCCATCAGCCCGCTGTTGCTGTCGCTGCGGCTGTTGTTGTCGTTGTTGCAGCATTTTTATCGCCCGTAAGTTTTGCTTATTTAAACACAACAACAGCAACAACAACCGGCGGCGCGATATTCACGGTAAATAAAAAAACAAAAGTCACTTCCGTTGCGCCAAAAGGAAAACGCGAAAAGTCTGCAGACGACGTCTGTGGGCTGTGGGCCCCATCGACTTAGGACTACATGTAGAGTTCTTCTAATTAGTTGAAAAACAGTCGTAGATATTGGCGGCAGATATACTGGACTGAGCTTAAAAAGCCAAAGAACCAACTATACTTATATATGATTTCTTATAAAGTACGTGCGGAAGAGAAATCGCTCGAGAGTGCGATTATTAAAAATGTCAGAAAGCATTAAACTTTCATTTGGGATAAGACACAGTACGCTCGATTTGAGCATTTCCAAATGACAAATGCATTAAATGAGCTTTGATCATGTGGAGCAGTTTACTTAAATGCGAGTTTAGTCGACTACAATTATCATAGAAATTGTGATTCGTAGAAGACTAAAGATAATTGCCAAATTGGTAATATTTTGGGAAGAAAGTTATACAAATAAGCTTAGCAAATGCAGACAGTTTTCTTTACTTCTTGGGATGCACATTTATAATCATTAAAAACATATACATATACATCTAAAAATTAATTAAAATAATTATATACATATCTGTTAGCTTCCATAGTTAAATAACAAACAAGTGCCCTTCTATGCGATTTTCATGATGAAAGGTTGTCACGATCTAAGCAGCTGCCCTATTTGAAAAAGCTGTGCTGAAAATGCTAAAGACTTTATCTCCGCTTTTATTTTCACATGTCTTGTGTACCCTTTCGTATTTCACTAGCATGAAAGTAGTCAAATTCTTTCATTTTTATTCATAAATAAAAAAAAGATTTATTGTGAAAGCAATTCCAAGTTGTATATAATTGTTAAGCTGACAATTGGCATCCGAGCAAATAGTCATCTTTAGCGGCAACTCAAGTGTTGTAATCTATATATAAAACTGCTGTTACCTAATATCAAGCACAGTTCGGAGAATTGACTTTGATAACATTGCATTAGGAGCGATAAGTACTCCTGCGTTATATCGTATTATATCATTAGTGGGCTAGACAAATGATATCCGCATACTTTGTATGCATAATTGGCCTGCTCTTGATATTGATATGGGAGTCTAATAACTGTACAAATTGCCTGTGCCCGGTGCAAATCAATTTGTTAATGGCTGAGCATTAGATTGTCTCGCTCACTTGTCCGGGCGATAGACCATCAATAAAGCTCTCAGCACGATACACTCCAGTGTACAGATAAGCGGACAGAAACTATTTAAAAATGTGATAAATCTTAGCTCGATTGGCTAATTGACAGCACATAGACTAGTATATAGTAAATATATATATATACGAATGCATGTATTTGCGTGTTTGGTAATCAACAAGTTTGCGACGCAAATGCAAATTAATTAGTGAGCTGAGCTGTGGCTGCTTTAATTGAGATTCCCAAACGCAGCGGCGTCCACACGGCGTATGCGTGTTGCATGCGGCAAACGAGAAACAGAGCTGAAAGACGAGCATGGCTCGATAATTGAATTTGCTCGGTGCCAGCGTCCGCATGCGTAAAACACAGCTGTAGCTGGCTGCAATGTTGCCTTCAATTTGCCACAGGCGCCGCCTTTAAATTTGAGTTATGGCAGCCAACGAGTCGAAGTGCGTATGCATATATATGGATGTACATACATATGTAAATATATGTGTATATTCATATGAACACGTTTGGGCCATGCGTAAATTTTGTCCCCGAAAAACAGGCTGCGGTAGTTGGTAGTTTGGTAGTTGGTGGTGCTGCTGTAGCTGGCCGGCCAATCTCAACCCTGCAGTGCTCGTCTTGAGACATAAATCATCTAAATCACTCGAACATGCAGCTGCCACTGGCTCAGTCTGTGCCTCGGCGAGCCAAAGACATTAAATAAATCGCTGCCTGCCAAATGTTTCACATACGATTTGCCTAAGCAACTCTCAGCTTGGCAAAAAGTTTTGCATTTTATGCCAGCTCCAGCTCCAGCACGAGCTAGAGCTCCCTTTGGCTTTGAGTCTGTGGCCCACTCCCGCCCAGCTGCGGGGGTTTGTTTCGGTTTTGGTCGGAGTGCTCCTTGGGCATGGCCATGTCAAGTGCATGTGTATCGTACATTAAACACAGGTGGCGACATATGCCAAATGTCACATAGTTTAAGCTCCACTGAAGCAAGCATATTCATGTCCTGCGCATATGCATAATTTATGGTACGCCCGCCACGAGGGCAGGGCACGTCAATTGCATGCCAATTTGGCTGCAAAGACAGATTGATCTGAAGTAATAATTGAATGGAACAGTAATTGAATAACATTCAATATAATGCAACAGAGATATCTACTTTTAGAGAACAATCGAAATGCCTACAGTACCGTAGCAGAGTATACGTACTGCTTTGAGCTGGCAACGAATATACAATTTTAGTAATGGAGAAATAGTTAATATTGTCATATTTCGAGTCATAATTACATGAGATGAAAGGATTCTTTCAGCCCATGTTTCCTCATCTTAACTGAACTTATTTGGGGTCTGTCTTCCGCTGCTATATTTGGCTTCAATAAACTTGTATTTTCTTCTAGCCTGGTTCTTAAAGTCGACTGGAATTTCTTAAAGTTGTCCCTGTCGACAACTTGGCACTGCAAGCAGTAGCAGAAAGCCCATTTGTCCTTGGTATCAGCGTAAGCGCCACTACAGAATCTAGGTTGACTTATATACTTCCGCTTCCGGCAACAGAACATACGTTCCAGCTCCACTCCAGCTCTCGTTCTGTGTGTTTTCCGTATTTTATGGCGGTATTATTCTGGCTTTTGCCTTCTGGTCCGGGCCCGTGCTGAGTGCTCGGCGCAGAAACAGAATTTTATGCAAATATCCTAATCAAATTCACATTTTGAAGTTCAACTGTTTTATCCAAAACTTTTACCTTCAGCCGCTGCCGCTGCCGCTGCCACCGTCGCTGGCTTCGACGCGTGTTGTAGACGCGCCCCAGCCTCTGCTCTGCCCCCTCCCCCTCCTCCGTCCCCCTGCTCCAGAGATTTGCCACCCATTTTTAATTTATTTCCACTTAAAAAACGAAGAGCACGACGCGAACGCAAGAAAAGAAGGCCACGGGCATAGGCTCAGCTTCCGAGTTCCAATCCCAGTCACACATCTGCCTCATCCCCTCCGCCTCAGAGTCTCTCATCTGCAGCATCCGCCGCTCGCATCCTGTGCGTGCGTCCGGTGGAGCGCGGGTCGGAGCTGAGTTTGGGCTTTCGGTACTTGGTTTTGTTTGGCGTTATCGGGTGGTTCGTGTGGGTTGTTGCCGTGCACACACCACAGTGGCAATATCCTCATCCGCCCATTGCCTGCTCAACGCCTGCGAGGGGTGTCGTCCATATTTTCACTTATCACAGATCCCACTCCTGGCGGCGGCCCAAAAAACTTAAATCCGCATGTCGAAAGCGATTAAACAGTTACCGTGTGGTTGTAGCTGTATCTGGTTTCTGGCTGCTGGCTGCTGGCTGCTAGCTGCTTCTTCATTTGTTCAGAATTAAAACAAAAGCAGCCAAAGGATAAAATTAGTCACCGCGGTGACAGTAATTCAGACCTCTTCCCTATCTCCCTCTCTCCGTCTGCCTCTTTCTCTCTCTCTCTCTCTCTCTTTCTCTCTGCCTCTGGCTTTGCAGTATAATGCAGGAAGTTTTCACAGCGCAGAGGAACTTCCCACTCCCGTGGAGGGAATTCGTTGCGCCACTCGGCAACAACTGTGCAACATTCGCTGGCTCTGCCGTTTGATTAATTGCAATTTAAACGGTTTCAATTAAGGCAATGGCGCATCTTTCTGCTGCACAGCGGCCCGGCGGCCCGGCGGCCCAGAGCCCAAAAACAAGCGCAAACAACAATTTTGTTTTCTTTCCTTTTTGCCTAAGCGTAATATCAATTGAATTGATTTGATGGAATTGACAGACAACGCTGCAGCTGGTGCTGTCTCCAGATTTGTATATTCGCTGCGTGGCTAATCTTTTCTCGATCAAATTAATGAATGATTTTCCGTTGAAAATTGAAGGGAAGTGCACTTTAATAACAGGTAATACGGTTTCGAATATTTGAAATTCATCTGATAACTTTAAGCATCTGCATTGCGCTATAAATTCGCCTCGCTTATTTGCTGATATAAGATGTATTTCATATGAAATTTATAAGTTATATATACGAGGATCCTGAAGAAAAAGGAATATAGACAAATATCTTATTCATATCAATAAATACTTCTAGCGAGCTTGGAGGAGAGAATGGAAAGTCGATTATGCTTCATATATTTTAAAATAATTTGTATGAATTTGTATATCGATTTTCAGTTACTATCATAACAGTCACAGAGCTGACAATGTTACAGATACATCTTAAGAAAAATAAAATTTGAATAATAAGATAACAAGTAATTGTCGTCATTTCATTATTATATACAAATAATAACAACTTAATAATCTCACACCTCAGACATGCAGACTTTCACTAAATTTGTAAGTAACGATAACAAACTATCTTGTGCGTATAAATTTGTCTATCTTTAAGGCCATTAAGCCCTCAACAGCCCTCTCTCGATAACAGCTTGTTCTTGTTGATTACGGCTGGGCTTAAGCTCTCCGCGATGGCATATAGCAATATGATTCTCATGTTCATCAATGTGTGTTGCAGCTATTTAAACATATGCTTACACACATCCGCAACCCCTCTCGTCTGTCTCGTGTGCCCGCCCCTTGAGCAGTTGTTGCCATGGTCAAGACACAACAATGCCGAACGAGTCGCCGCGAGTGCAGCCAAGGATTAATTCCTAATTTCGCCTAATGCTTCGCCAAGTGTTTCAGTTTGTGTTCGGCGCGTTGTTTACATTTCGGGTGTCGTGTTCTTGTGTTTTTGTCTAAATTACCTTGATAGAATGATGCCATGGCCAGAGCCAGGGCCTGTTGTGTTCCCGTTTCCATTCCCATTTTCATTTCCATGCTCAAACCCAAACCCATTCTCGGTGTCTGTGCGTCCCTTCCCATGGCCCAGTTGGCAGGCCGCACTGCCCTACCCCCAGGCTGTCTCCGTATAGGCCTTCAAGTGCAGCCCAGTCCGGACTCAGTGGCCTGGCCTTCGGGCCCACATGCTTGCCACCATCATTAATCATGACGTTTCAGCTCTGACACATTTGTCCGATCGGCAGCAGAAGCAACAGCAGCAGCGGCGGCCACTGCGACGGCGGCGGCGTCTGCGGCGTCGGCGGCTACGCACTATTGTAATGAAAACGTTTTCAAAGCCCTCGTCAAGACGGCGAGTCGTTCGCACAGCGGGTGCGAGGAGGACGACGACACGTCAATAGACAATGGAAGTCCAGAGATGAGCAATTTGTAGGCAAATATTTTCATAATGCGACCACAACACGAGCCACATGTAAATATTGGCCAACTATTTACGAACTATTAGACATAGTTAGGAATGGGCTAATTGCAGTTCACAATTGAATCTGATGACAGGAGCTGCCTTGAAGCAATTGCCGTGAACAACTCGAACTCAGTGAAGTACTTTTTAGGGCGACTCGGAATTGTTTAGCAGTTATTGGAGTCAAAGATTTCTTACTCTGTTTAACTGCAGTAAATGAAAATTGTTGATATTTTAGTTTTATTTTATACCGAGAACTCGAAATAAAACTTTGATAATAAATATTGAATAATTTTCTAGAGCATAGAGTAAGAATTACTAAACAGTAAACTGTAGACAATAAATGGATATTAGAAGATTAATTTAAAAAAAGTTCAGCTCCTTTTTTTAAATGTGAATGATAGATCAACATAATTCAAACAATATTATTTACAAAAAATTTACAAGATATATTATAGAAATATATATAAATAGTTTACTTTATAATTCATAAATACAAAATTCATATTTTCTATTTACTCCATAGCATATACTGTGCATGACAAAAATATGTTTTCTATGACATTTGCCTTGCCCTGACGAATGGGCCGCTGGCCAATAAGGTAAAAGCTGTATTGTCCAATGGGGCTGAAGGGTAGGAGCTACAGAGGGCAAGAGGTCAAGGGGTGCTCTGGCAAAAGGGACATATGCTTTTGCTTCTGCTTCTGCTGCTGGTGCTGGTGCTTGGTGTGGCACTGTGCAAGCGATACAATAATTGCTCTTTGCCGTCGTCGCCGTCATTGTTGCGGGTTTGGCATGAATTACAAAAAAGGCCAACAACAACAGGAACATAAAAGAAAAAAAGAAAAGAAAGAGCAACAACAACAAAGAGCGAGTACAACAAAACAAGAACTCGGCATACAAAGCCGCCATTCATTTCGTAGCCGGCGTTTGCAAACACACACACACATACAGTCACACACATACAGTCACACACATACACACACACACACATATGTGTTTACACACACGACCCTGTCATGCAATGGTCACAGGGCTTCAGAGCTCGAGCGGGAGTCGGAGCTGGAGCTGACCAAGCTAACGTGTTCTGTTCGATCAGACAACAACGCAGCAGCACCACCAACACAACGTGCACCGCCACCACCACCAACAACAGCAAGAAGGTGACCGTTGTTGTTGTCATTGGGTATACCAGCGTGTGTGTGAGTGCCTCAATCATGTAATTATTTCCTCCGCAACCACTTTACCAATACCGATGCGTCCGGGCACCAAAGTGACCACCACATCCATACACACACACACAGGAGTCGACGTCGACAAATGATATTACAAGTGGGGCCAACTTGGCAGGCATTGAAAAAATACAAAAAAAAGCAGTCGAAATTGGTAGCGTGTTTCGCTTTGAGTTTTGTTCTCTCTTTGTATATTTTTTACGCTAAGCAAACAACAGAAACAGAAACAGAACAACTAGGGAATCAAGAAAGAATTGCTGAAGTCGGAGCATCGAATCCGCAATACTCTGACAAATCTTTTAAATAAAATTACACTCAAAGAGTAAAGAGCCATAGAACTGATTAAGGTTTTATTTTACATCTGTAAGAGACAATTTTTGTACCTCCAAGAAACTTTTTACTTATACAGATTATGAAATATATAATATGTGTTTAATCTGCTAAGCTTCCTTGCCTATTCCCAAAGACTAATACTTGTTACATTCTTAATGACACAGTTGCCTCACCAGCAGCCTTACCTGGGTAAGAGTATAAAAAGTACAACGAAAAACGCCAAAAAAGGCAGAACAGTCTGCATGTATGTACTATGTGTGTGTGTGTGTGTGTATCTTTGCGATACACGAAGAACAGTGTTTCGTGTTTTTGTGTTACTCAATTTAATTCAGGTAAAATATATGTTTTTTTATCCAGGCCCGCAGCGCTCTTAAACTTTGGTCACGAACATGAAAAAGCGTCGTTTCCGTCGAATTGCTCGAAAATGGTTGACGGTTGATTGGTTCAGTTTTTGGTCAGAGCCTCAGGTAGAGGCCAATGTCTAGACGAATCGAGACTCGATTCAAAATGGCAGCCGAACTAACTTTGCGCACTGAATGGTAAGCATGGATTTGAGTACGACAAAATAAGTTCGTACAGCCAAAATATGAAAGGAAAGCCGCAGTTAGCCAAAGAAAAAAGAAAAAAAAAAAACAAATAAATAATATAATAGAAAATGTAATTATGTTTATAATTTCACTCGTAATGCTTTTATCTCTGCTTTTGCAGCTTGTTTTCGTGCCCATTCAAACCGAGTCGACAACAAGGCTGAGAAAAAATGTGGTCGGCCAAAATGGCAAACAAAAATTCAATGGAAAATTGAAATGGCCAAAAACGAAACGGCTTAAATAGCTAGCTGTTTCATTTGCGGCTTTCAACATAACCTTCGCACACTTTTCAGCCCGGCCGTAAATAAATACGTATATTATAATGGCATTTAAATATGTATGTCTGCGGTTCCAGACTTCATTGCATTTGCCATATTTATACATTTATATATATATTTATTGTTTACTTCTGCTCTATTTTGAGGCTGGTTTACTGGAATATTGCGAGCCATAACGAATGCAATTTGCCGGACTTATCTAGCCAATTTAAGATACTGTGGTTTTGTTGTTGCACAATAGTAAGAAACAGTTTCTACTTACTTATGGAGTTATCACCTGCAAAATAAGAGGAAATTAATTGATTATTGTTAAATTTATTTTTAAATTTATATATAGTGAATAATAATATTGAAATGAAACCTTAAATTAATTAATTATTGTTAAATTTATTTATAGATTTATATATAGTGAATAATAATATTGAAATGAAAATTTAAATTAAATTAATTATTGTTAAATTTATTTATAAATTTCTATATAGTGAATAATAATACTGAAATGAAACATTTAATGACTTCTTATATCTAAACAGAATTTAGAATTCAGTGAAAATGTGAATCTGACTCGTATAAGGAATGTGCAACATATTTTGGGGTAATACTCAGTAAAATCAAATTTGAATTATACTCAAAGAATCTTACTAGAATTGATCATAAAAACATTTAAAAAAGTGGAAAAGTCTGCATATTATGTAGGCCACACAAAATAATTTTCTTTCCGACTTAATTTTAGTTTTTTAAATAAACTTTACTTTTATTTGATTGGTTTTTACTGGTTTCTAGATGTATTATTTTTATCTTTATCTATAAACATTTTCTTCATAAGTATATCAAATAATAATAAAATTTTAATTTGAATTTTTTAATTTCCTTCGAGTTTCTGTAAGCTTGACTAATCAAGTCATAAGATGAGCACAATTTTATAGCTTTCAAATTGATGAATACTATTATATCAGTGGCTATTATCTTATATAGATTTTGCGAATTTTATTATAGATATAGTAGTTATGGTTAACACTAAATTTTCTAGTTGTTGGATGAGAATTTCTAACTTCATTCAATATATTTACAGTCTCGTTGAGCCAGTTTATACTGAGCCATAGTCAAGCTTATAAGAAAGTTTCTTCTTACTTGAAGCGAAGTTTGTGGGTAGTTACTCGCTCGCAAGTAAGTATTTTGAAATTGAGCACAAAAGTGGAAAATAATTAACCCCAAACTTGAGAGCGGAAGTTTCAAGTTGTGTTGCCACTGATGCTGCATGTGAGCAGAGCCATGCTTGAAGCTGATAGGGCAACACATGCAGCACGTAACGAGCGGTCAAGCAAATGGCCACTGGGAGCAGGCCGGGCCGCTTCCGGAGTCAGCGACATCAGCAAAATATTAAACAACTTGCAAGCCAAAGTAATTGAGAAGTTTTCCATTCTTCGATAGCTGAGAAAACCAAACTCAAACCAAATGGCGGAGATGTCTTAAGGAAGGCAGCGTGTCTTGTCTGCCAGTACATTATTTGCACAAAAATGAAGCAAGCGCCCAAGCGAAATATCAAAGGAGTAATCCGCACGGAGTTTGAGTTTGAGTGGTTCGCAAAATAAAATCATGCGCTTGGAAATAATAGCGTCTGGGCTGGCAATAATTTGTGGCTGGGCGTGGAGCCAAGTTTATGCCGCTTCACGAGCAACAGTCAAATATATGAATTGAGATATTTTGCCGGCAAAGGGCGGCAGCTGCGTGATTAGCAAGTATTCGAATAGATAATAAGCAAATATGAGTATTTATATTTACTGCAGCTGGCCCAAAGCCCATCAAATGTGACTGGCATTTTCCTCTGGATATCCAAGAGCAGCTTTAACAGTAAATTGCTCATTAGCTTTAAAGATACATCAGATCCATCGCTCGATTAGTAAAGTATGCTTTGAAGATGGCCTTAGAATATCAGTTGAAATTGAGAACGTGGTAAGCTATAGTAGCGTAGACTAGAGTCGGTTAGGGCATGCGTGAGACGTGAGTGTATATGATTACTTTTCGAGCCATAGAGTGATTGTTTAGTAGTTAGATAGTTGTAATTGTTTGGTCTATTCAAAGCATTAAATGGCACTTGAAAATTTTAAATTAGCAACTTCTATTCTAATATTTATATTATACAAATATTGCTTTCTTCTTTGAGCAAAACTTTGGCTTATTTCCTTAATTAAATTCAAAATATTTGTATTGCCAGTCTTTCAGCCTGTTTAAAGGCCATTTGCGTAATTGAAAACAGCGAACCGAAGAACTAATGTGCAGGCACATATTGAAATGTAAGTGAACTTTAAAGTTGTTTTGTTGTGGGCTCTGCACGGGCAGCAGTCGCAGGCAAAGCCAGACGCAGACGCAGAGCAATGGCAACGCCTTGGTCAGTTCAAAATGATACGATTGCTGTTGCTGTTGCTGTTGTTGTTGTTGTAGTTGCTGCCCCGTAGCTGACTGACAGTAGGTGTGACCAGTCTACTCATTCATTCTGACAGTTTTCCCACCCACTCTTGCACAAAACGCAATTTGTTGGATTGTAGGTTGTGCCCTCTAAGCACGAAAGGTAAAAGTGCTGGCCATATCGAAATGTGTGTGTGCCTCTGAGTGTATGTATGTATGTTTGTGTGTGTGTGTGTGTGAACCACCACCGCTGCGGCTTTGCCTACAGCCTGCTGTGGCTTCGCTGGGCGGGGGGTAGTTGGGTGGGTTGCTTGTGGCGCCACAAACAGCATTTTTTCCGCGTTGTTTTTTTTGTTCTTTGTGCAGTTGCCAGTCGCGTGTCTCGCGCTGCGTATTTGAATTCTTGTTCTTGTTGGCTTTTCTTTTTGGGGTTTTCTTTTAGGCTGCGCTTGCAACTAATTTTCATTTCCAGCACGGTGCACCTTTCGCCTGGCAAATCTTATTAAAAAGTGAACAGTGCGATAAAATTGAATTTGCATTCAAAAGCCATTAACCGCAGCAGTCGCCGTTGCTGTTGTTGCTGACAGACGTTGTCCTTGCAGCCACAAATTGAGCTGGATACAAGAATTCTGGTTGCCTGACTCGCAGCTTTAAAATGCCTGTGTAAATCGAGGCTTGGCAATTCCTGAATTTTTGCTTTATTTAAAATTCGCGCTAAAAATTAATATTTCACGCACATTGAGCCAAATCGGTGGCAGCTGCCAATGGCTCATATTATATATACATAAATATATTTATTTTTTTATTTTTTAATTTTTATTTTCGATTTGCAATTGGGACGTGCCATCTATAAATTCAGCTGGCGAAATTATTATACAATAAATGCAGCCACTCACGTGGAAAAATATTATTTTAATTGCATATCAATTTCACGCTCTTTAACAAAATCAACGCAATCATACCAAAGGCAATTTGGCCAATCATCTGAACGATGCGCTTACACACACATATGGCTAGACAGCCACACACAGATACAGATACCCACCCACCTGGATACCATTTTGATGCCAATTGACATTCAAAATTAGAGCTAAACGTTCTCCAATTACCCAGAGCACGGAGGCATGTAACCATGGAGGTGATTGCCAGCATTTGTCTGGGCGTTTGGCTTCTGGCTAATGTGAGTCCAATTGGAACTATTTTGCTGGTTCATAAATGGCCCACTTATTACAATATTTATATGTCTGGTCGTGTAGGAATTTCAATTAATAACTGAACAGTTGTAATTACACTCGATACTCCCGATGGGTGTTTAATTGTATTCTTCTACCAGTTTGTGTTTCCAAATGTCAGTTATTCATTTATATTCGCACAAATAACCATAATCCATATAATATTCAAATGCAACACGTTGCATTTATGGGAGGGCATCTGCTGTGTCAGATGTGGGCAATTTAATTACGAGCTATTGATAGGTCCATAAACTAGCAGTTGAATCGTTCTGATGGCAAAAGAATATGCCCTATGTATATGTAAATATGTACTCGACTAATCAAGACTATAAGGAGAGCTTCTACTACAGCTAAAACTGCATAGATTGCAAAAAATACTCTAGATTGAAAGGAGTAAATGAAAATGACTCACATGCCACTCGATTAACCTAATTCTATAAGAAATCTTAATAGATTTGTATATCTTTCGATAGGAAATGCCTTTCCCGACACTTATCTGTAGTTTATTTTATACATAAAATCATATGATTAACTCGTTTACATTCAATGAATGTTTATATTTATATTATGTTACATATTTTTGTATTAAATTTTTTCAACAACTTTCGTAGTCTGATTTAACATTTTCAATTATCTTGTTTATAAATTTATGATTAATAACAAAATAAGACTATGCTATACTTCTATACAAAAAAAAAGATTAGTTTGCTCAATCAGTATTCGCACACATATTTTAATTCTAAATATGTAGCTCGTAATCGCATGGCCAAGTCTAAATTAACTGAATCCCATCGATCACATCGATAAATACGGCTGACATAATTATTGCAGTTTGGCAGAAAGGCAGATGAGGAATAACAATAACAAGACGTTCCAAATAAAAATGTCAGTTTAAATAAAAAAGCAAAAAATGAAAAAGTGCCGATGCAAATCAATCAGACTTGGAACTGAACCGAACGAAAGGGCAACGTTGATGTATTGGCCGGGCTTTGTGTTTTCTGATTTCTGTTGATGGCCGATTGGGCTGACGGACGGACGGTCTGACTGTCTGCCTGGCTGGCTGGCGATTTTCGCAAACATGTCACACAGTTTACAGTTAAGAGATGACAAATTCATTTTTAACACGGCGACCAGAGTGAAACCTCGACATGGTGGACCAACAACCATATAATCAACGCCACATCAACAATGAGCCATTGCAGTGCAGATTTCGCCTTGCTTATGGGGTGGCATGTCTGGCCGACAGTCTGCCTCTCTCTCTATCTGTCTCTGTCTCTCTAATATATTCTGTCTCCGTCTCTCTCATTGTCTGTGCTGTCTGCCAAGTGACGTTTGGCTGTCAGCAGTACCCCAAAATAGCTCAAAAGTCGTAACGTGTGTATTTGTATCTTGTAGCCGTCGCAGGAGCTGTAGCTGTAGCTGCAGCATGTGTGGCACGCACCTCACCTCTCGCCCAGATAAATATGTACAAAATTAAAGATGCTCCCGCTAAACACAAGCTTAGCCAGAAAAAAAGGTCAAGTCCAAAATGATGGATGATGCCATGACACTCTCTCTCACACACACCCCAAAATCTTCGACATGGAGATGAATGAAATGGCTGAGTGACATTTTCTGCCACAGCCTCGGCTGTCGCTGCTGCTGCTGCTTTCCCGTTAAAGGTCTATTAAAATATCAGGGTGGTTGCAGATTCGAGCTCTCTGTTTAAACACTTATTCTTATCGCTCGCACAGGTAGTACGTGTTGTGCTCGACTACCTTTCTGGCAATATCCGCTGCAAAGTTTGTGTTATTTTCTTTAGTAGCTGCGGCATCATAATTTTTATCGCGCCATTCATCGCATAAATAATTCTGTTAACATTTTCAACAAGCCACAAATTAAAACTACAAAGCACTAAAAATTCGTGCTCGCAAAATTTACGAGCAACGGAATCACGTGTCATCCACGCGCTGCACACCACCTACCCTTGCCCCCTGCCCCCTGCCCCCTGCTCCCTGTCGGAGATATGATGCATGACTCGGCGGAAGGCGGTCTCAAGGATTCGAGCTACGCTCCAGGATACACGCGCTAAGCGTATGCGATTCGAAATCTGTTTGTTGGTGTGCATTTGAATACGGAATCCATGAAGCCTTTTTTGCATGTGGTTCGCTATTTGAATATCAAGCAGTGGGAAATCCACACACCACAGACACCCACCCTTCAGTGCCAGTCGATGACAAACAGAAAATCCATTTCACACAAACATTAGTTTTATTTAAATCACAGACTCACACACATACACACACACACGCAGGGCACACACGACTGCGACCTTTGTGCCAGGCTAAAGGAGCATGTGTTCGAGCCCATACTTGTGCGGCTTTTGTCCCTGTTTTCCTTGTTGACTTTTCACGCTCTTTTAAACGCCGTTAAATATTTCAACGCTGACTCCGTTTGTTTGTTTGTCTGTTTGCAGCCCTTTGGCTTCGGTCTACATTTATCACATTTAAAACACTAAATGGAAATTAAATTTTTGATAATAAATTATTGAAGTTCGATAAAAAAGGAGTTTAGAACAAATCAATGCTGCACAGTTGCGCTGCTGAAAATAATACATAATTCATTTGCGAACTAGCAAAAAATAGACAAAAACTAAAACACATGATGAGCTCTTTGCGAATGAGTATAGTGACACTATATTGAATCTATTAACTACGGCAGGACTTTAGATTTAGTTGAATGTAATAGTTATATTTAATACCAACTGTCGTTTTGTTGTACTCATCTTCTCAATTATTGTAATATTTGTTCTTCTTCTGCTTCTACTCTACTAGTTCCGCGAGTTATCAGAATCGTGTGAATCGAGCATTGGTATTGCATGCGTTCTTCATGGGAGTTCACACTTGTAATTTCGTTCGCTCGCTTTAAACTAATTAGTTTTCGAGGGCTGAGTCGATTCAAATCAGCGGAGCGTTACAGCATGAATCCAGACAAAACTAAATCGGCGTCTGCGACTCGAGCTGTGATACACGTAATTTATGGCAGTTTTTTCGCTGTCATTTGTCTTGAGGCGAGCGCCTACGCTGCGCCCGCTTACCTGCACTAATTACGGTAGTTCAGTGGCTCATTGATAACTAAGCGTCGTTTTATGCAAATCCGATAATTTATGAACTTATTATTACTAGTTAGTGAGTTAGTGCAGCTCCAGCTGCTGAAAGATGTAGAATAGAAGCGACTCCTCCCCCCTCGCCGAATGGCAATTGTATTCGCATGCAATCGAGTGTGGGTAATGCGATTAACGGTCTGATATGCGGTTATAAATAGGTGTACGCATACTTGGGCACTTGACTGTGCCGCTTGTACTCCCAGCCACTAATGCCGGCAACTTAAGTAGTTAAGCAGGGGAAGAGCGGGTATTTTGATAAAGCGCTCAACAATGCCGTTGCTAACAAGCAATTTTTATGGCTGAAAATCCAATTCAAATGTTTACAAATCGTTTAAACTGGGCGAGAGGAGAGAAAGACATAAAAATAAATCGCGTACAAATTGAAAATAATTTCGGATTTGATTTTCTTCTTTACGATGATGGTTAGCTCAGCGACGACTGGCACTGCGACGCGACCAACCAGCTGAAGGAAGTGGACAGAGACATTCAAATTGCGGACAAGCGGGTCAAACTTAGTGAGTGGAGCGGCGCAGCCCACTGCGGCGGGCTCGCCTTCCATTTCACTAAGTACACAAGAATAGAGCGTAAAAAATTTTTATCGTCGCGCTTTTTACGGAATGTGATCCGCGGCGATTAAGTGTGCGGCTTTTGTGTGTCATTGTCATGCCGAACAGGAGCAGGAGTAGGAGTAGGAGCAGGAGCAGGGGCTGTTGCTGATGGGCACACTGGAATTGTCAATGGGGATGTGGTTCCAGTTACTGCTGCTGCTCACTTTTATTTGCTCAGCGGGCCAAACCCACCACCGCAGCCACACAGCCACACAGCCAGCCCCAACCACATCGGACCGCAGCACTTGCCGCCCACACTCGTAATGTATTCAAATTTTCTAAGGCGAGGCCAGTGCCAGTGTGCAGTCATTTCATAAAATGCTTTTTTAAAATTTAATCGTGGACAAATATTTTCATTCCTCTTTTTTTTTTTTATTTTCCTTCTTCTTTGGCTTTTAGCTAAATGAGCGGAAATAAAATTAAATCGATACTGGACGTGGTTTAATTCTATAGTCAACGCTTTTTCTCATTGCTTTCCCAGTTCGCTGACGGCAAATGGGCAAGACGCACAGTGGGACAAGAATGGACGTTTTGCATAATTTTACTTTGTGTGTTCGTTCAGTTCAAGTTTTATTGGCATTTTGATATACTCCAAATAATAGTTTTTGTTTATTTATTTTAGCTGTTTATTATTAATATTTAATATATTTTCTTACTAGTTAATAATTTTAATTTTTGAGCATTTTCGAAACCCGAGTTTAAATGGGCACCCACCATAGAGCCACTGCACAACAAATGTGACCTGCCTTTCTCTTCAGCAGTTAGTTTGCCTGTCGAAAACTCGTAATGATTGATTTGTAAAAGTGTTTTAATCGAGCTGTCAACTCATCGATAACAAATTTTCAATTTATAAGAACAAAAACTCAGCCTTCTTTTCAATGAAATATCGGGCAAACTTTTTGTCATGAGCCCAAACTTGATGTCAAGAGTATATAGTCTCTGTTTATTATAATGTGCCCCATTCAAATTTATTTCATTTGACTTTTCTATGTTCCGCATTGTGATTGCTCGATTCCCATCAAAAGGCAAAATTGAACCCAAGCAGTTTCTCACAGATGAATTTTTATTGGAAAAATTACGTCAGTTGGCCAGAAGTATTTGCGGGCGTAGCATAAACATAATTTTTCATAATTCTCGAAAAAAAAGTTACGCTTTAAAATAATGACAAATCAGTTCGCAGATAACCCGCGACAGCACAAAAAAATAAAAGAGTAAAAACTTAAAAAAAAAATATGATTTTTCTTTTGGGCAGCCGCCAGCGCACTTTTGCCGAGCTTAACTAATCGTAACAGATTTTTTCACAGTCATGTTGGAAGCGATAAAAAATGGGCAAGAAAAAGGGAAACCCTTCGGCGGAGACGTCTGCCCGGCCATATCCTGCGGCCTGCCAATTAGAACCCTTTGTTTGCCTGGACCTCCTCCACAGGACGGCGGCCGCTCTATCTCGACGCACTTATCTCCATAATAAAGTCGTAACAATTAATTGCGCGACCTTTTCAATGGCTCAGATCTAACCTAATCTGAGGCGCCTTCTTAAAGATTTCCCTTAGCCAACAAGCTTTCATTTTGAGCACCTTTCGCGGGGTTTGACGCATAATTAGTGCTTAAAATTTATTTGACGAGCCTGCAATTAATTTAATGTAATTTTCCATTTTCATGTTTTTCTTTTGAGTGGACTTGTGGTGCCCGATGGTGCGTACTTTCTGGAACTTAGATAATATTTCTAAATGATTCAGAATTGTGCCTTACAAAAATGTTCCTAATATGAACTCTTCACTAATAAAATATATGATCTATAAAGTCTGCCCTTCTCTCTCTTTAATATCATATAATAAAGTCATAAAATTTGAAATCTGTTTGAATTTCAGTTTGATCTACATATTTATTACCAAATACACATGTAAATGCATCTGGTGAATGATATTATTCAGAATTGAGAGCCTTTGAGAGCGACTCCATTGGCTCTTTTATGCGTGGCTGCGGTTTGTTTTGAATGAATTCAACTGTAAAGGTTAAAATTATAAATGTGCAAATGACTCATCATAAATAAAATTAATAAAAGGCACGCAGTCAAAAGCCGAAAGCCGAAGCCAAAAGAACCTGGCTGGGACAGGGGCATTGAGGCAGCGAAGCCTTCATTGAGAAAAAGTACAACGCATCAACATAAATATTATGATAAATGGTTTGTTATAATCATAATCCGCAGGGGGTAAGTTTCGAGTCGTGCGATACGCATTTTTTATGCAGCGACGCCCCCGGACCCGAGCCAAGGCAAGGATATAGAAGCCGGAGCTGAATGAACTGGCGCAACATATGGTCGGTGGGTGGATTATACAGATGGCGCACGAATGGATTTGGATTGCGATTCGATAGCCGTGTCCAACAGGGGCGAACAACAAGTCGAGCCGAGTCGAGTCGAGTCTTTTTTATTGGTTTTGCTAACTGATGGCCGCGTTGGGATTAAAAGCAGAGCAGAGTTTTGCATATACAGCCACTGATAGGAGATTGAGATACTTGCTCGTATCTCACAGATACTTTGCGAACTGAGCATCTTGCGGGGCCATAAACGCTTCGTATCTCAACTTCGCCCACAGTGCATTAAATGTGGAAGCTTTACGCCTAATTAACACTTTATTCAAGCCGAAATTTTATTGTTTCAATTATGTGAGTGAATGAGCGCCAGAGGCAGCAGCAAATTGACAAAACAATTTGTGTTCGAGTACGCACACATGAGCAGCACTCACACACACACAGTCACACAGTAATAGACAGAGCAGCCCAACGGGGTATGTCTGTGTGTACTTAAAGCCCAAAACAACCATTTAGCACACACTCTCACACACTCCTCTCGCGAGCACATTAAAATTCAGGATGCGAAACAAACGATTTGCGGTGAGCGCAACAAGCGGGTTGAGCCAGAAGACCTAGACCGAAGGCTGAAATATGTCTGTGGATATCTGTGTATATGTATAAATATATATATTCATATATTAAGATATATATATAATGATTAGAATTTGTATAGTTCATTTAGTCCTTTAACAAAGGATTGGTTATACTCAAACTAAAATCTTTATATTGGAAAGTATTGGTAATCCATTTAGCCATAATTTCTTTCAACTGCCTGGGTTTCAAGACTAATTGTTCAATTCAGAGTTCTCAGCTCTTCTTACTTGGCATAAACTTAGCTTAGGCCACCGTATGTGTTTTGCTTGTAACGATCCTCGGCTCTGTGGGATACTGCCAACACTTCAGTGCGGATACAACCTGACATGGAATTAATTTGACAACATTAACAAATTAAACTGTTAAACCAACACTCACACACACACACACTGATGCATACACTCCAGCATTTGTCGAGTCAACTGAAAGCCGTAACAACGTGCCCAGTTTTCTCTCCTTCTGTCCATTTGTCCGCCGTCTTGCCGCCCGCTTGGCAAACGGACAGACATTTACAACATCATTTGTAATCCATATCGCTCAGCATGTAGTCCCACAGTCCCAGTCGAACGCCGCCCTATGTGCCTGTGTGTGTGTGTGTGTGAGTGTGAGTGTGTGGGAGCTAAGATGTATTGACCCTTCAACAGATTCTGTGCGAGTTTTGTCGGCGCTTGGAATGCTTCACGCTATTTATTGGCTCACTTTCACTCGGACGTGGAGCAGGAGAGGAACTCAGTTGGGTTCATCCTTCCACTCGCTGGCAGGGCTCAGGATTTGCCAAAGAACTCGCCTCCCCACTCGCTGGGGAATTTGAGATGTAGCTCGCTGGCCACGTGTTCGGATTTCAGGTTACACTTGAAGCGTCGCCCCGATTAGTGGTTGCCATTTGTCAACATGATGGTGTGGTTGATATTAATTGGCATTGTATTAGTCGAAGTCTATGCTGGTCACACACACACACACACACACACATTCACATAGAAGATATTTATTATAGCTAAGCAACCTTGCAGTAAGTGCACTTTAAGAGCATATCATTTGTTTTTATGAAGTTGTTTCAATGTTGTTTCCATCTTAAGCTTAAGCATACAGTTTGCTTCATTACAATATTTAATCGCAGCTTTAGCTAGTTAATGGCTAATAATTGTTCGCATAATGTACTTTTGCCATGTTTCAAAATGTGTAACAAAAATTATTTAAAACTTGAAACTACTTATAACGAGGCTTCAAAACTCAAGTCAATCAACTATGTTGACTTAGCTCGATACTGAATTATTTGAGAAGTTCAGATCATTTCTATATATCTGTTGTTTTCGAAAGTTGCAGCTCAAGTCGGTCAACTAATACAAATGCTTTAGTTGCTATGGCTTATCCAACTCTTTCCAATTCGAGATGTAGCAATTGCCTTAGGTATCGAACATAACTGCAGAGCGGTGCAAAAAGCAAAAAGCGCTCGACTTGTGTCCAGTTGTGATTAATTGAAAGTTTGGGCAAGTGAATGGAACTGGGGCATGGGGCAAATGTTGATAATGCCCGAAATGTGGCAACAAATGCGAAATGCGCTGCAAATTTCCCGAGGATATGCTTTTACGTATGCAACAACAGTTGTAACTGCAACTTGCAACTGTTGCAACTGCTGTGCGCTGTCTGCTCGCTTCCATTCCCAGTCCCATTCCCATTCCCATTCCCATTCCCATGGCCAGCTTTCGGCTGTTTTCCTGCCCCCTTTATCGAGACAGGGGACAGGAAAAATATTTTGACAAATGAACCTAAATAACAGGTTGCAATCGCTCAGAGAGGAGAGGGAGTAGCAGCAGCAGCAGCAGCAGCAGGGACAAGGGAGACTCAGCATATGCGTGGCCCTGGACCGACCCTGTTCTCTGCATAGAGTGGACCTGTACCTGTGCCTGCGACTGTGCCTGTGCCTGTGCCTGGACAGGAAAACGTATGGCCAGACAACCTTGATACCTCATTTATTTTAAAACGTTGCTGCCAGAGCCAGAGCAGGCTGGCCGTAGTTTCTGCTGCACAAATGAAATCGACACATTGGGGTAAAAAAAACTAAAAAAAAAACTAAAAGAGAGAAAAAAAGAACTAAACGCGCCCAGCTCACAGACGTTGAGCTGTATTCATCAGTCGCACTGACGAATCGACGTCGGGCCACTCTCGAAAATTGTTACAAATGATCGCAAATAACAGATCTTTGCCGGTGTTTGGGCCTGGTTCAGGGCGCGTTGCCCATCAAAGGAGCCGAACCCAGCAACAGAAACAGAAACAGAAACTGAAACAGAAAAGAAGACGAAGTCGAACTCGCATTGCGTGTGCTTGGCTGATCGAGTATGCTACAAATGAGATTGGCCAGCTGGGATCGGGATTGCCCTGATTGGGAGCTGGAGCTGGACTTGGAGACGGAGACAGGGACGGGGCGAGAGCTGCGGCGCCGTTCGATGCTAGGCTAAATTGCACTGATTTCGTGATTAATGAGAGTTTTGCATTTTCCAGTTAAGTCTGCTGCTGATTGCGGCTTTTCATCTCGCCGTTGCAAGTACACCAGTTGCAAGTGGCAAGTGGCAAGTGGCCAGTGGCCAGTGGCAAATGGAGAGTTGATTGCAGCTACTGCTACCCTAACTGAAGGTTTGATTGTAGCTATTGGCGGCTGAGTACTCACCCTGATTGTTGTTGTTGCTGCTCTTGCGCGATGTCTTCTTCTCCTTCATCCAGGGATACTCGGGCACCGAGTCCATCCCATCCGGTGTCTGCGGCACACCGCCGACACTAACCGGATATCCGCCACCGACACCGACACCGACACCAACACCGCCACCAACACCAACGCCAACAGGTGTGCCAATTTTGGGGCTCTCAGGACTCAAGTGATTGAGAAACTCGGCCATCGAGGGCTGAGAGTTGATGAAGCCCCCCTCGGTGGCCATCCAGTAGGCGGTGTCGGCGGCTCGTTTATCACAGTTCGGTGCCATTTTGTTGACAAGCATCACCGCTGGCGGCGGTCCCTGCGGTCCTTGAGGTCCCGCTCCGGTCACAATTGGCACCGACACCGTCGTCTGCCCCGTTTGCACCTGCAGGGGATTCAGGGGCGACTCGGATTTGATCTGAGCGCCCATCGGGTTGGTGTCCAATGTGCTGCACACCTCTTGCATCGTAAACTAGATTTTCTTATTGATTTACTTGTCTATTTCTTGTATATTGTTGCTTCAACTTATGTCCTTCTACTTGTGCATCTGAAACAAAAAACAAATTTCCAAACCAAATTTTATTAAAGTACTTGTGTAATTATTGTGAGGAAAAATCTCCGTTAAATATTTACACTTATCTAGTTTACATTGTAGCTTATTAAAGCTAATTTCAATAGTAACTAATTGTGCTATTAGAACAAGCATATTAGAAAGACAATAATTTCATAGTAAATTATAAAATAAAATATAATTTTATTAATTTTATTGAGTTGAATTTTCGATAATATGTAAAACAAAAAGAGTTTAATTACAATTATTAAAAGTGATTAGAAATCAAGAAAACTTTAAGGTTCTTTTATTTGTTGTGCACTCTCCATTTTTAGTTTGGCTTACAGTTGGTGCCAACAAAATGGCCGACGGAAAACCAAATAGCAACAATAAGTCATTTCAATTCTATGGAAAAACTAGACAATGCGGCTTGTAGCGAAAATTCATTTAAATTGCTTCTATGTATGTATAAGTATTACTTCTACAATATATTAATTTATTTGTTTTGCTTAGAACAAGTAGTAAATTACGAAAAAAAAACACATTCAAACTTGCATTAAAAAAATTCTTGTGATTAATTCGGATACATTTGAAAAGCTACGATTGATAGCATATCATTGTGAAGATTCATTAGTAAATGAAGCGTTTCTACAAAAAGGTAAAAGAAGATCTAATAAACTGTAATTTTAGTCAGTCTCGCTATTTAAGTCTTGATATTTAAGTTTGATATAATTTAAGAATGTAAGTTCTGTCTATTCATATTGTCATCAAACCAGATCATTGATATACTAAAAGTGTACAAAGACAAGAATGTACATTGTATGTGGGTTAAATTTATAGCCACCTTCAATCGGAACAAATTTCGAAATTCTGATTGCTGCTGTTAACTAAATAATATCGAACAAGCTGTTTAAATATCTCGTTTGTATTTTCACATGTATACATATGTATGTAAATTCACATAAAAATCTCATATTAATATATATAAATAATTTTAGTTAAATAAGAGATTGTTTCTAATATACATGAATATTATTGCTTAATTCAATACTGCTAATCAGAGAACTTTCACGCACCATTTCTAGAGTTCGCTGAGGCAATTCCGTGCGCAGCGTTAGATGTTTTCCATTTTTTTTTGTTTTCACATTTTTAACACTTTGACACAATGCGGGTTTTCGATGTACGTCTGCGTGTGAGGGCAGCACATGTAAACTATGCGAATCGAGCACTATCAAATGGAGTACTGAATATTATTATTATGTGTTTTCGAGAGATATTTACGAACAGGGTCAGATAAGAGCGCCAAGCCGAGCTCAAAGTTGTCAGTGACAAGCGCGACGCGTTGCTCCGACTATTTCGATGGCGATGGCGAACGTTGTTGTTCAGCGAAGCGAGACTGTGGCAGTTCCATCATGTCGAGTTGCTAGCAACGGCTACAGCTACAGTTTTACACACCTTGGCACCCATGGCGACGCGAGTGCCAAAACAACAATGGGCACAACGGCACAACACGACCGACGCACGATAATGCAATAGTTCGCTACGCGGCACCACAGTGCGTATGCGTAACGGCAATTTCAGCTGAAGTTTTGCTTGTGAGCTGAGCTAAGGGCCTGCCTGGCAAAGCGACAAAAAAACCGAAGCTGATCTTGCAATGGCCAGTGTACACACACACACACACACACACATACAGTTGCACTGCAATTTGTAGTTACAAGTTACACTTTCCTACACATTCGCGCCAACTATGTGCGGCCTGTATGGCTGTCTCTTTCTGGCCTGCGGCGTAGGCCCTGCTGTCGCGTATCGGTGCGCAGAACCGGTTTCAGTTGTTGTTGTTGTTGCCGCGATGGCTGGCTTTTGCCGTTCGTATATTTGTTGTTTATTTAAACTAAATATTATACACTAATTTATTGCACAATTCGCAGAGACAGTTTCAGTTTTAGCTAAATGTTGCACTAATATAAAAGTTTTTCACGTCAAGATTCAGGTTCAGAATCGCAACTCTCCCTCCGGTTTGGGCAATACGAGGCTGCTTCGTGCGGCACGACACTTAGCCAACCATTTCATCCAATAGCACCGAACGCACTGAAACTTGTCCGCACTTGTCGCAAGGAGTGGCCAAGAATGAGCATATTGGGCGACTGTGCGTTCAAAGATGAGCGCCACAACCACCAATCAGAGGGGCGTGTCTAAAGCGGCTTGTGGTGTCTGCATGTGTGTATCGTGTTGGCTGTGTTCGTGTGGCAGAGCTAGTGGCAGAGCGCAATGAAAGTTGGGGTGGTTTGAATAGAGCGGAGAGATGTGCTCGTGAGCGCTGAACTCGTGCTCTGAATCGTGTAGACATAAATATCTTATTAGAAATCGGTAGACGATTAACAGATAATTAAATTGTCTATAAAAATTGTCTATAAAATAAAATAATAATGGAATAAATAAGAGATAAAATAATATTTAAATAAGAATTAAATAATAATAATAATAATAATAATAATAATAATAATAATAATAATAATAACAATAATATTTTGCCTGCGCTTTAACACTATTTCTGGTTTTCTCAATTTAACTCCAAATATTAATACGTTATTTAGAAATAATTTCTTAATAACTTGTTCTCTGCCATTTCTTGTTTACTTCAACTTAACATTGTTGTTGTCGCTGTTATCGCTAGATCTCCACGGCTCGTGCAATGATAAGCGGAGCGCAGAGACGTGCATGCGCAATAGAGACGGCAAAAGCAGTTGCCGGGCCAGTCGCACTCAGGTAGATGGTAGAGCCACTCACACACGTTCACACTCTCCGCACTCCCTCACACACATGGACACACAGTCAGCGGCTGCGAAGTCTCCGCATCGCTGATTGGTCGCTGAGAGTGTGTGTGTTTGCGTCGCTCTGTCGCTTTGTGGCTTTGTCGCCGGCGCTGTCTGTTCGGCAGCTGCAGCGCAGTTTTTACGGTAAACGTGTTGCGTGTGACGGAATTTATTTGCTTTTTGTTATTTACACATTCCGTCGCAGCAGTGACGAGCTTCCATTTCTTTTTTGTTCTCTCTCTCTCTCTCGCTCTCTCCCTGTGTAGTTTTTGTTGCTTTTTACTTTTGTTGTCTCCGGCGCTGCGTATTTTTGACATTTCGCTTTGCACGCTGCGCGTCTTTCTTTTTGTTTTGAGCGCCTCTTCTTGTCTGTCTAACCATCATGTTGTCAATCTTGGTGGCATTCGTTTTTCTGCTGCCACACTTTTTCACATTCCGTTTTTATTGGCAATCGCTAGCTTCGCTCGCTGTTTGTTTCATTTATGCGTCACAGTCGCCGTCAAAAGTTTACGCACGAATGGACAATATAGTTTGCAGCGTTGCACTGTTAAGGGCGTGTGTATACAAAAATTACTGTAAAATAATAAATAATTTGTTTACAGTTCAAGGTGTAAGGTCCATTCACATTAAAGTTCACTTTAATATATGAAAAATATTTAAAAAGAATTTAAACAAGAAATCAAAAAATTAGTTAAATTAATAAAATCCATAGTTCAATTTTATTTTTTGTAGTTTGTAGTTTTAAATTTCCGATTTTAAAATATGGGAGAAAGTAATTTCAGGAAAAGTCGGTCTTATAAAACGTTAGCTAACAACACTACTGATTATTGGAATGGATTTGTGAGCTCATATGAGGAATAATCTTGTTTGTAGGTTATTTAGAATAATCTTCAAGATTTGTTAGCTGTTCTGATCTTTGGTTCTTTTGCATAATCCTCTATGCGATTCCCTTCCCTCTTAGCCTCCTACCATAAAACTTTATATATGCAGATATAGATATATAAAAGGTGGTAACACATGCACCGGGCGAGAGCTCAAATTTTATTGGCGGGGATCAAGTTTAGCTCGCGATTTTGTTCGGTTAAGCCAGGTAGCTGAAGGTGAAGTATTCACAGTTATTTTGGAAAACCCGCGGAAAAACCAATTTATTTCTCTTTCATATCTGAGTTAAGGGTGAAATGTTACCTGATCAATCTTCACAGGTACAGGCTTACACGTAAAACTTTCCATGTTTAGTTTCGGTTTCAGAATTTGCAGATCAGAAACATTTGTAGCTATAGTTCATAGTTTAAATGCTATAAATACCTTCGCTTATAATAGTTTCGATTGACAATATTATGACTGATTGATCAAATCTAGATTATATAATAATTTAGTTTTAATGGCATACGTATTCCAATTGTTTGCTTCTCTTACAAATATTTTCATTTCTGACTTCAATAGAAGGCAATAAATATAATATATTACTAAAGGGATATACTTTTTAACTATCTATACTTTAATGTACAGATTTTACTACTTCCAAATAGTCTCATTATATCTTTATTTATTAATCTCCTGCGACATCGGATGATATATAATCAAGTGTTGCAGTAAAACATGACAGTTTTCGATAGATCTTGTATGGGTTTATTTCAATGACTAGGTAGTACTTCTCCCTTACTTGTTTTGACTTGTCTGACTTTCGATTCGCTTTAATGTGTCTTAGGAGTCAATTGAATTATGCATCATAATTAGACTCATACGACGTCGTCGGCAGTCTTTTTGCAATCAGGACTCACGCCACTGCCAAATGTGTCGAGGACTTTGCGGAGACAGAAACTGGACGCGACATATAACAGCAGCCGGCTGGGTTTGGGCCGACGCCGTGCGCACACAGGTAACAGCCGGGAAGCGTTCTCCGATTTGCGGGTGGACTTACCTGAAGGGTATAAAAGTAAAGCGACAACACAGAAGTGCAACTAGTTAAAAAACAAATGTGTCACCGAACAGAAGCTCATCTCGGCTCTCTCAGCGAAATGTACAACTGCAATACAAGTGAAACGTATATGATGATCGAGGAACTGGTGGGTTAAACATATTTTTGACATTATCGCCAAGTTACTATAGTCTATATTTCTCTATTTCTATTTCCAGATAAACATGCCTCCATCCTCTGAGTTCGTTTCGCCTCCAGTCAATTCCAAGTGCAAGCGATCTCGCACCGCCTTCACAAGTCATCAGTTGCTCGAGCTGGAGCGGGAGTTCAATGAGAACAAGTATCTGGGCAGACCTCGTCGCATTGGCATCGCCCAACGCCTGCAGCTAACCGAGAGACAAGTGAAGATTTGGTTCCAGAATCGTCGCATGAAAAGCAAGAAACAAGCCAACAGACAGCTGAGCCCCAAAGCATTCTTAAATGCTGCTTCCATTCAACCCAAAGATCCTCTTGAACCGCCGCTCAGTGAGCATGAGCTGATTGTCGAACGTCTGCTCCAATACGTGAGCGGGGGCCAGCAGCCTGAGACATTTGAATTGCCGGAGGAGTTGAGCAACTACGCTCTAATGGAGCAACAGTTCGATTTAAATGTAGATCGACTGCCAAGTCCTGGTCTGAGTGATCTGGACATGTGGCAAAATGATTGGCTCAGCGCAGAGATATGGCAAGGTGCAGACTTGAAGGACACTCAAGACATCCCACCCATCGATCAGTTAATAGGCCCCACGACGACAGATCATCAATTGGCTTGGAGCTCGGCTAGCTCAATGGCTACATCTGCCTGCTCATCCGCCGCTTCCTTTGATTCCTTTGAATCTTTGAACAACTTCGATCAGTTAAATGCTCCTTCATTTGGCGACCAGCACTTTGACTGGTCCAGTTCCAGTTCGAGTTCTGCATCGACATCTGAAGCTTCTTATGAATCTTTTGAGGTTGATTTCGATTTCTTACAGCATTTATTAAATGATTAAATTAAATTAAATTAATATTAGGCTAAGTTAAGTTTTTAAACTTAATTGAATCACATAACATAGTAGCAATTAATATCTGTATATAACAAGTCAAAGCACCTAATTTTAAATTATTTCATAATAAATGAATACATATACAAAAATAAACTGAAATTTTAATAACATTTTGTGTTCTATCTTCACACATATTTACATATGTGAATAAAATATAACTCTTACTTAAAATTTGTTTTGGAAAATGTTAGTTTGACCTTTGGGAAAAGCTGGATATATTTAATATATGTATTTTACTTTATTATATTTCTATATATTCCTACAAGCCACAATTGTATTAAAAAATGTAGCCAAATCTTTTTCATATCCGCCCTTTTGCCGGCTGTTCACTTAGATAAATCGGTGTCATCATATCATAATGTAATTTCCACATATTGAAATTTTGCTCGAACGGCAAAGAAAACGCACTCACACATTTATGTAAGTCAGTGCGTGTGTGTTTGTGTGAGTGTGTGGGTATCCAGTTTGAATATTGCTTCCGCCTTGAAGCAGATTGTTTTGTGGACAATATTTCATCAGCAGCTGTTGTGCCAGATATTAGTTTTATTATTTCAATAACATTAATGCATTGCATTTCATTATCGCTAAACTTTGCCAATATTGATTAGAAAAGTTGAGCATTGACATAGTATATAAACACATAATGCATGTATTTATATGTATATATATATATATTTATATGTATATATATATACATATATATACATACATATATATAGCTTGAGGAAAACTCTAAAGCCAATATTTTACAAAAATTTACTAACTCGCTTGATTTTGGAATTTAGTTTTAAACATTTTTCTTATTTCGTGACATAGCAAAGAATTAGTGTTGATCATGTTTCTAATAATCGATGTTCACTTATGATTGTACATAAATAACATTATCTATAGATGGATGAACTGTTGTTATAGTTATAGAAACATTAGCTGCCTAGTTGCAATGCGATATTTACGGCCGCCATAATCACATTAATTACGAACTCTTTTGTTTAGTATTTAATCAAAAGGTTAAATGACAAGTAAAATCAATTAAATAGGATAAGAATAGAAAAAATTTTACGACTCATTTGCAGCGACACACACATACATATTTATGTATGTATATAGATACATATGTATTTGGTGTATTTATATAGATATAAAGTATTTATTGACTATTTATCATGTGAGATTTTAGCTAGCCTGTCACATGTGCCCCATCTATCCCTTTCTCTCTCTCACTCATTGTCTTTCGCTCTCTCTTACTCTTGCGGAACTTGAAGCAGAAGATGCAACTACCGCAACAACCGTGACAAGTACAACATTTGTGTCGGCTGCCTTCGCCTCGCTTCAATCTGTCGCCCTCTGGCGCAACCTTTGACACGCATAAATGGAACAGGAGCAAGCGCACCCCCAACACCCACTCTCGCTCTGTCTATCACTCTCTGTGTGACGCATGGGTACATTGGGGGGCCTGTGCACTCGATTCTGGACGGGACCGGGACCGAGACCGGGACAAACAAAGATCGCAATTTGACTCTACACCACGGAGCTGTCAGCTCGCACAGTGCGGAGGAAGATTGATTACCGCCATCGAATTGTTTGCCTTAACGGGGTGAGAGTGGATTGTGGGCTCTGGCAGGGGGTTGCGAGCTGCCATTGAATGGCATTAGAATCGAAAGAGTTATTCGCCGGTTCACGCTTCCGCAGCTCCTCTCCTCCTCCAGTCTGACACTGACAACGTTGACACCAACATGAAAATTCCTGCTGTCATATGTAAACAACACTTGAGTTAGCATTTACTTCTCTACCGGGGTTTCGGTTTCTATTTGCGGCTCAAACTTAAAATAAACTTTTAAGTACCGGCAATGCACATACAGTTAGCATATTAGGCTTCAAATGCTAAGGCTTTTTTGCGAACGATAAATACAATATAAAAAGTTAATATAATATTCTCATAGCCGAACATAAAAGGCTGAGAAATGCTTACTAAATAAGTTTATGCACATATTTTAAGTCGAAATCTATAATTTATTATTATTCATGGATTTCATTTACTCTATATAAGATATTTGGTATTATAGCTAATTATAACTTTCATAAGTATTATTTATTATAAAATTTCAAGAACTTATTTGGCAACTCCTTCTATCTGAAGGGCCTTTCGTATTCACTGCATATTGTTCATTTTTTCAATAAATGACTCGATGAACTCCAATTGCTTAGAATGATATTTCCGCACATATCTAATGCAGTTGTCGTAGCTGGCCTCGTCGTTGAGACCTTTGTAGGCCATGGCGCGATAAAGCCAGGCTCTCATATTCTTTTCATCCAACTTATTCAGCACAAAGTCACAGTCGATGATGGCGCGCTTAAATTGCGCTAGTCTACGGGATATGCATCATAGGTTTGCTATATATTTCTCGAAAGATATACTTACTTGATGTAGCTCAGAGAACGATTTATGTACAATATGGGACTGTCCTTAATATAGTCGAGGGCCTGGCTGTACATGCGCACAGCATTCTCGTAGTTAGCCTGGCGATAGGCGGCGTTACCAAGCCTAAGAAGGCAATTTATATATTAATAGTAGTTATATACTTTTGATGAAAGCTACATCCGCATACTTTCTAAATTTCTGCGCTACATTCTCGCGTTCCAGGCGTGCTTTGGAGCGCTCCGCCTGGTCGACTTCCACCTGCCGCATAAAAGGAAAGCGATCCTTGCTTTTATTAGAGGTATTCCCTGGATTTTTCCTCACAGTAACCATAAAATTGTCATCTGCAACACAGTCTGCAGTCTCTTCCGCCTCAGTTTGAGTTTCCGTTCTATAAGTGTAATTTGTTGTAATTGAATTTTTGTTACTCTTCAATAGATGCTTAATTTACTCATTTGGCTTTTTAATGCTTCGCAGCAAATTCATGACCTCGTCGACAGTGGAATCGAGTTTCAGAAAACTCTCATCCATTTGTGGATGTTGCAGTGAATACATAACTGAAGTTATATATATATAATTTAAATTTAATTTTTGTATTACGAGCGAATTTTGGTAAATGTTTACGTTTGCTTTGGAATCGTTTGTTTATACAACATTTACAAAAGGAGCCATTGCATGGCAACCGTAGCACAAGTGCTCCATGGATACTCAGCGAGTGCTTAGCAACACGCGAATATAAATAAATATATAAATTTAATTTCAGTTTGATACAAGCTTAAACAAAGTATAAAGAACCAACAAAGACTGTAAACTCTTAATTGGAAAATTTAATATAAAATTTGCAGACCATTGTAATTGCCTGCATATATATTCCTATCACAATCCAAACAAGTCATACATTAAAAGAGGTGAATATGAGGTCTAGGACAGCTGTCAATTCAGCAGATAATATGTGTCTTGGCAGGGAAAGGTATTACATTCACATATAGATCTGCAAATGATCCCAATAAACCGACTTCTTACCTCCATGCTTATCAATCCTGATTAATCGACTCTTCTGTATTCAGAATTCGATTAGATAAGATAAAAGAAATTATCTGCATTTCAACATCAGACATACTACGATAATAGTTAGTGTACATTAATAATTTAACTTGATTCAATTCAGTAGTTTCTTGGGTAGTTTCAAGAGAATTGCGAGTGTCTGGGAGGTCTATCTAATAGTCTACATGCGAAGCATGAAGCAGAAGTACTTGTATTAATACTTCATTAGATTGCCGAAGCGATTTTGCTATATTAACTGAGACTACGATTATCCGCGAAAGGTTTTCAGCATGGGCTTCGCAGCGTTAAAGTGGATTGTACAATGTGTCCATATTACTTTTCATTTAATCTCAGACAATTTGTAAGATAAAGAAATGCACGCATGCTAAGCTCAGAGGATCAATTATGGACTATAAAACGTAATGGCATCTAATAATAGAGCCGCAATCTGAATGCTAAGCCAAAGACCCAAGCAAACTTGCAGTCATGCACTTTCATGGCAGTGGAAACTGCAACTGGAACTGGCTCGGGCTCGGGCTCTGGCTCTGGCTCTGGTTGTGCATGTCGGTCGACATTACCTCGTCCAGTGTGTTGGCACTTTGAGAGCTGGCGGCGGATATGTGTCTCGTGTGCACATAGCATTTAGGAGTGCAACGGCAATGGCGATGGCTGTGGCTATGCAGATGGAGACGGAGTTGGAGATGGAGTTGAGGTTGAGTATGGCTCTTACTCTGGCTGTGGCTGGCAGGCCGGACATGGACATGCTTAAGCGCCAGCGACGCTCGTTGCAAAGTTTGGCTGTGGCCGTTTGTTCGTTCCGTTCACGCAAGTGGCAACATGCAGGAATAAATAATTGCAGCTCAAAGCGAGCCGGTGAACTGGTTGTGGCACCATTGCGGCACATCCCTCCGAGCAACCCCTTTTGTCCGCTGGTTAGCGGTTAGCAGACCGACCAAATGGCTCACATGACGCATCGCATTTTTATACGAATTGCGTTTAGGCAAAGTGCTCAAAAGTTGTTTTCTGTTTTTCTGTTTTTCTGTTTTTTCCTGCCTTCAGCTGCTGTTGTGTGTGTCCATGCGTCGAGCGTTCCGGCGTCATCAGCATAGATTGCCATTCGGCGTAATTGTTACAAATGGATTTCATGTAATTTAATTGTGGGTTTTACGTCATGAAAAATATACCGGCCATTGGCTCATAAATATGCCAACCGAGACGACACATACTTATGTACATATATGTATAAATATAAATATATACATATGTATATAGCTATAGATATCCTTGTTGGGAGGTCAACCACTGTGCGCATCACGGTGTGGTAGCTGCTGAATGTGACTTACCAAGGATGATTGATTGGGTTAAACGCCTTTTCGCGGCTTTAGCTACAGATTCGCACTGCTGACACTTCAATATTATTGTATAACTATTATTATATCTGTCCTTTAATTAAATTTGGGATGTGGTGCGATGAAGTGCAGGATAGACTGAAGTAAGGCTGTCTATTAGGCTAAATTCCTCGAAGAAGTGACAAGAGACAACAGCAATCATGCAACAAAAGTATCATCTGAATAACTGGAAAACTGCAAAATGGTAAGGATAACGCACCCTAATACGTGAGGTATCGTTAAGTCTTAAATCGTATTATTTCCGCTATTCAAACTAAAGTACAACACTTTTGTTTTTAGTAAATAAGTAGAAGGATGCAGTATATAAATTAAAACTAAACTAAAAACTTGTTTATACAAAACTTCAGCTGTTGTCTCTTAACTACGGTGGTTCAAGGTTCAATTCACACAGCCGATCAAACCGATTCGTTTGAACCTCCGCTTGTTACCTTGCTTATGAGTACACATAAATGATGGAAGCTGCAGTCGGAACCTCAACATGTCAATCATAAATATTCAAATACAATATCGTTTAAATTTACATTATATTTAAATATTTCATCTATATAAGCGGCGCAATCAGTTGATATTTGGTATTGAAACGCGCGCGTATTTTGAGGAAATAATCAAATATTCAAATTCTGTCGCACGTTGCTTCAGCCCCAGAGCAGCAACAGATGCTGGCAACAGCCTCACGACTTTGGCTCATGATTCAAGGCACAGCAAACAATATTACCGTTGTACTGTGCACAGGATGTGCCGATGCGGTGTATGGCGGCGACAATCCTGTGCAGAAGGACCAAAGGTGCGCAATTGGCATTCAAATGTTAAAGTGATTTTTTGTTCACGCGCTAAGCCTGCTGCGGAATACCAAGCAACAGCAGTTGAGCCTGAACCCAACTGATTCCGCTCCACAGTGGGACATGTGGAAAAGCCTTGCCGACTATTTTCCATGGCGAGAGAAAGACTGAAGCTGACTGAAGCCAACCGTGCAACTAGGGTCTACACATTCGCATCCCCACCCATTTCCATTCGCTGCCATTGCCATGTGCAAATTTTGTGAGCTGAAAAAACTTTCATATTTCCTCTTTTTGGTTAACTGGGATCGGGGCACACATTTGGCCTGTTTATACGACAGGTGTTGCCATATTGGCAGCGTTGAGGGACTAACACGTCTGTGAAATGTCATAACGTTTAAACGTGCCAAAAATACTGAAAGCAACCGAAAAGCGTAACAAATGCTGAACACAGCGAGCGAGCACAGTGCACCAGGAGCAAGTTAAATGCCAGTTCGAATTTGAAGTACATGTTGAAATTAGCTGAATGAATTATTATTCAATGAATATCAGGTATTAAAGTATAAGTATAATACTATGTAAAAGACTTAAACTAGTGTTAAGAGTTAGGGAGTCTGGAATATTGCCATAAGTATGCCACATGAGATCCATGCTAAGCTGTGTTATCTTATGGAATACCCTTATAGACATGACTAATATAGATTTTTATATATTTTATATACATATAATCAAATAATTAAAATAAAATTCAGTTGGAAGAAAATCCCTACACAAATATTTCCACTCTTTCGTTTGCTATTTTAATTCATTTATGAGGCAGAGGCGAAGCGTGGTTAGCCAAGAGCTCGTTTAATTAGCACAGGAAAGACATTTCCTAGGTCTTTGGCTGTTTGGCGAAGTGTTTAAGGAATAATTGGCAAGAGCCGTGAAAGCCGCAAATTCAAAATTCAGAGCTGAAAACGCGCGCTGCGATTAGCCATAAAAATTATAGATTCAATCTAATTAGAAATTGTCGCGGCTGCTCTGGTGCGGGCCGTGCATTGCCTACAGCGCCAACTGCAGAAGGCGAGTGAATATTTAATTTAATTAACAAGAAACCATTTGGTATGTCTCTGAATGGAGAGTCGAAGGGGTGGGGGGCGTGGCGTGGCAGGGCTGTTCGAGTCAGCGATTGTGGTTTGGAATTTATTGTTATGACCAGGCCAAGGCGGAGGCAGGACCTCATCTGCCTCATCTTGCGGCAGCTCATCAGCGGCCGCAGTCCAATAAAATGGCAATATTTTGCGTGCAGTTAAAGCGGAGCAAGTGCCTCCTCAGCTGGGAATGATTGAGTTGCGGGACGGGACGGACTGGGATGCCATAAGGAAACTACAATTGAAACAATCTGTTGGACATGTTTATTACAATGGCATTTCGCGTAATTGCAGCTGGCGTTTCATGCGGCTTTGATTAGCTGCGTTCAACTGGCCAGACGATTAGCCACGCCCAACGACGCCCTCAAGCCGAAATCACATCTATATTCATTATGGCAAAGAAGAACTATGTGTGTGTATGTATGAATGCGTGTGTGCGGGAGCAAAGCGAAGGACATGTGATGTCAAGGACTTGCCATTGCCTTTGGCTACCGCAAACGCGTCTGACACATGCTCGCAAATGTCAACAATGCGCATGAAAATTCCGAGGTCCCACCCCTTTTTGTTGGCACGGCTCCTTGGCACTATTTCCGCACTGACGTATTTCTTCCTCCCAGGGGAAGCGATTTGCCACGGCCCGAGCCCAACCCCAGGACAAACCCCAAAAGTCACTTCAAGCCGGAGTAACTAAGCGTGTTTTGTGGCATGTGTGCATTTGTGCCTCTTCTCGAGCACATTCCTTAGACCAGTATCCGCAGCACCAGCAGCAGCAGCAGCAGCAGCAGTCGAGTCGCATTTCCACAAAGATGTCGCCCAAAAACAAGTGTCCCAACAACTCGACACGAGTACTAGTAATGCGTGCGGTTAAATATCCATAAATCAAATCGTAGCAGTTCGTACTTCCCCGCACGCCCAGCCGTGCTCTCTGCGGCGAAATGTTCAAGATGACCACTGGACCTGAGTCTCGGCCTGCGTTTAAGGCAAATGCGGTTGACACTTTGCTCTTGCATTAATAGATGGTCACACGAGCCAGCATTTGACTTTGCCTCTCGAATTCCTCGACTTGACCCTCAAGCCGCAAGAGGACATTAAATGCAAAAGTGAAAAGCCTGCCCAGTGCGGCGAGAGTGGCAAGTGGCAAGTGGCAAGTGGCCAGTGGCTCGGCCGTTTCCACTGTTTAAGTATGCCACAAAAATGAACTCTTTGCTCATTTAAGCGCTTTGACATTAGGAATGATGGATATGCTGCCGTTCCATTTAAAAAACAAAACTCTCATGGGACACGCAAGGATGTTTAAGGGATTATATATGTAGAATATGGGTTTAGCCTCAAATAAGAAATTTTGCTTCTATCTTAATGTGTTTAAATTAATTTTTATATTTAAAGCAAAAGACTGTATATTGACTTTAAATACTCTTGCGCATCGCCTAGTAAGGTGTTAAGAGTTTTTGGATCTTCCAGATTCGTGAATTCCCGCTTTCGATACAATATGTGAACTAATTTATAACTTTAGTTTTTTATTTAATAATTCATTGGTCAAAAAAATTACAGTTATGTTGTTATAAAATCTTAAGAAAAATTTCAGAAAAAATAAACTTTTACTTGTAATCATTTTGCATATTTATAAAACTTAGACATTTTCTGAAATCGTAGATAAATACAAAATGTTTATGACACAGCTGAAGTTTTAGATAACTCTCTAGAAGTCGCACACTGAAAACAAAAGACTTACTTTGTTTTATTAATTAATAGCTACAATAAGAATATCGGATAGTGCAAAGAATATAGTTAAGAGATATATAATTAACTAAAATATGTATTTTTGGTGCAATGCTTTATTTATTATTTCTATTTCTATTATTATTCTAATTTGAATATTTTCTTTGGGTTACTTAGTAGCAGGAGCTTCTTAATTTTGGACTGTTCTTAATTGGTTCACTGAGTTGGGCCTTTTGCGTCGGCGGGGGCGTTATCTGACCAGGGACGAATACTTAACATACAAAAATAAAATCAAATAATATAAAATATCGTTTCTCAAATATGGCATCAATTGTGATTAGTCAAATGCGCAGGGATTCATGTGGGAGACGCTCAGTTTTCGCGACTTGGCCACGGGCTCGCCCCATGGCAGATTCATAGAGATCGAGGAGGCGGCATTGGAGTCGTTGGTGTGCTGTCGGCTCTGTGCTGGATTGGATATGGACCATGCCTGCGCCGCTGCCTCCAGATCCTGTTTGATGCTCTGCAGCACCAGGTCCACATTGTATGAGTAGTGTCCGCTGGAAGCAGAGCTCGTAGCTGGCACATTCGAAGCGGGCGTCGCTGTCGACTGAGCAAGGTGTTCCAGAATTTCGCTGAGGTCAGATGAACCATTGGTCATCGGTTGAGGCTTCGGCTTGGGCTTGGCCGGTGCGTAGTAGTTCTGTACGGGATTTGGCAGCGTGGCTGGGATGGCGGGCGGAGTCAAGACAGCTGGCCGTTTCTCAGCAGTTGGATCCTGGGAGTAGGACATGAGACGCTGCACAATGCCACGATGGGCGCTCTGCTCCGTTTGAGGCTGCGACAGCTTGGCGTTGGACTTGGAATCTCGCTGGCGGTGGCCCTGTATGTCCTTCTTGAACTTCATACGGCGGTTCTGGAACCAGATCTTCACCTGCCGCTCACACAGCGACAGCCGCTGCGCGATCTCTATGCGGCGAGTCCTATACAAATACATGTTGCTCTTGAACTCGTTCTCCAGCTCCACCAGCTGGACACTGGTGAAGGCGGTGCGCGAACGCTTCAGCTTGACGCGCTGCTCCTGTGCTGGCTGCAGCGGCATATTCTCATCGGAGGAGAGTTGCTGACCCGGCTGCTCGGACAGAGACTGAGGCAGCGTAGTGGGCGGCTGGTAGGTGGGCATCGCCACGGGAGGAAGTGGCTGCAGTGGCTGCGTGCTGTGATGATGGCCATACAGAAGCTAATGTAAAGAAAAAGAAGAGAGATTAGTTAGGATGTTGTTTTGTTTATTAAGTTGCTCACTGCTTACGTTGCTGTACTTGACCACGGGCGCTGAATAGGCGTTCATCTTGGGCTGGTGCACTGGATAGTAATGCATGACGGATGACATCTTGCGTGTGTTGCTCTTTGGCTCTCCAAATTGCGAGTGATGCCTCGGCCGACTGCACTCGTGCAATATATAGGCTGCCTAGGTAGTCGGTGGGCTTGCCAAAATTTGCCTAAACTCGCGCACGGGCCATAAATCCTTTTGTATATGGTTGACGCTGCCGTTCGACCCGACTGTCGACTGCCCGCCTATAGCTGCCGCTGTCGCTGTCTCTGTCTTGGTTACCGCGGAATGTGCGTCTGGCACCGGCCAGACTAGCCAAGTCCAAGTCCAGGGCCAATCTAGAGGCTTGCTTTGATCGAAATCCGGCTAGCCTGGGATTTGACGTTACGTGAGTGCGTTCTCGGTCAGATCTAGCCGAATCTGGCTGCCCAGGTAGGCCTGGCTGGTCAACAGCTAGACTGTCGGCTGGCCATAGTTGATGATGATCTGATCTGTTGTTCAACTTGTAGCACCTGTTAGGACGAGACGTTCACGAAAGTGAATCTCAAGGACATGCGGCGACATACGACATTCGGCATTCGGCATTCGGCATTCTGTGCGTCGCGGCTTTTGGTCGCTCGCTTCATCCACAATTATCCTGCATAATGCAATGAAAGCAGCGCTGCGCGAAAGGATATTTCGAGGGTTTTATGCTTGATTTAACGGTTTATGACTTTATTTGTGTGTCACACTCAAAATACAGCTCGTCCTCTGCTATCTCTGTCACCGACTGCCTTTCTCTCTCTGTAGTTCTGTCTCTGCCTTTGTCTCGTCCCAGTCCGTGCCCCTGTCGCCGTCTTTGCGGCCATCACATGCGAATTCAACGCGTTCGCAAAACTTTATGGCTGGCGCTATAGGATTTGCTGTTTCTGAGAACTTACTAAAAATATTCCAGAACAAAGGTAAAGTCATAACACATAATTCGTGTACAGTTCTGCATAGACGAGACACGTGATGATATGTGCATAGCTAATTGCACTCCCAAGAATATCCTCCTCTCTGAAATGTAGCTTCTGTCTGTTATTGTAAAATTAAATATAATTGTCTGTCAAAATAAACCTCTTAAATGTAATATAATGTGAGCTAAAATATCCCTAAAAATTTATATAAATGTTCCAGTATAAAATATCTATGATTGATAATCAGTTTTATAATATATTATCCTATATTTGCATAATATTTGCATTTAAAAACTTAAGAGTTGCATATGAAATATATGAAAATACATATGAGGATTGCTTAAAACTTTTAAGTTAAAAGTGTCTTATATTAAACATTAAACAAATCTTAGAAACGATATGAGCTATTGTGTATAAAATCTATATCTGTATATATAAAAGATAGCTCATTTTTCATTTTTCTTAGACGATCCTTTCGATATACATTTATTAGTAGTTTAATACCTATTATACGTACATATATATCAAGACAATATTAATTTACTTAAATTTGCTTTCCCCTTTCAGGGGCAAAACCTATGTGCAATAATGCCATTATGCGCGCCCCTTTTTAGTTCCTCCAATTATCAACAAATAATTAGGGAACGAGACAATAAAACAGCATATGGGAGAAACCCACGTCTCATTCTTTCATGCAAATCTTGGATTTTCCACATTTTATATCAAAGAAATGTGCTGCAACAAGTTGCCTGCCTGCCAAGAGTCGAATCCGAGTTCGCGTCCTCATCCGCGGCGCCTCGGAGCCAGCGCGTCCAGCACACCCGGCCGGCAGCCAGCCTACCTAAGTAGTTCAGGGCAGGTAGGGACAAGCAGAGGCACCTGGTCGTTGTGGATTTAAATTAAGCGCGAATTTTATTGCGTGCAATTCGTAGAATATTCGCGGATCGGATTTTATTGCACACATGTGCCTGCGCCTCATAAAAGATTCTCTTTTTAAATTCATAAGATTTTCGGGAAAACCAGCTACAGTTTTCTTTCATCGCTGCGTTTTCGTACGTGTCAAATTTGCCTAAATGCATGCCGGTAACTCGAAGTTCTCTTAATTTCTAGTTTAATTATATAAGTATATATATCTATATATATAAAGCTAATTACATTTGTTAATAATTTATAAGTATATTTAATATAATTTAATTTAATAATACATTTCTTAAAATTCAGAAATAAATGGGAAGAATTTTCTTAGAAATTGTTTAATTCTTTGATTAAAATATTTTCTAATAGCGTAGACTATGTCAACTGAACAACTGAAATTCAAGATCGATATATAGCCATAATGTTTTGCTTAATAGTTTTCAATTATTTTCTTAATCACTTCCATTTATATCAATATGAATTTTATATTTTATATAAAAGAGCTAAATAAAAATACTTTTTCACAAATTAAACTAATTATTTTTAGTTGATAACTAACTCATTTGACGTTTGTGTTTCTCTATGATTTGCTTTCGATTGGTATTTCTGTTCATTCGCAATTTTCTATCAAATATGTGATCTATCTGAAAAGCCGCATAACATAACTCACATACGTAATATATCCATTTATTATTAAATAAATATTTATAGAATTATAATAAAGTTTTATTCGGTTATCTTAAAATCTTCAAAATATAAATTGGTTTGGATTATAAGGTTTATTAAAATATTAATAGTGAGAGCCATTGAGTTGAATATTAAATATATATTCCAAAATGTACTATGCTTTAACAGTTAAACATAAGATTTAGGCTTAAAATATCTTTTGAATGGTGCACCATTGAAAACTTAGTTAGCTAAATTTTCCAATACATTATCAAGTAATACGAATATATATATAATTCCAAAGTTCTATTCTCCAATTCATTACAATAACTGTGATCAATGCTTTTCATGTAGTTTTAAACAATTTGTTATTCTCACGTGTAGAATGTTTGATTGTCACATGAAAACTGCGGCATAGTGTGATTTAAAAATATTCTGATGATTATTATTGTTTAAACGTTCAATCTTTGGATGATAATGACAGGATCAATTATCGATTGGCCCTGCGATTATCAGCAAGAGAAACGTTTTTCATTTAGCTCAGTACAGTTTTTGTTAGCAATGCCACTTGATCAAGTTATATTAATGAATTCTTAGTCTGCTTGGCAATTTTGTGTGGAAGCTTCATCTGCAAAACCTTCAACTAAGCCCATATTATCTCAAGTATGTCTGGTTGGGCATTGCTGGGCTTTAGGAAAGGCCCCGCCAGACAGAGTTGAGATGAAGGAAAGTTTTGCAAAGGAAGTTTCCAATCAAATATTCGAATACGAATTGAAAATGTATTAGCAATAGCAGTTATAACTAAACTAAGCCTTACAAAATCGCATTTAAAACAATGTTAGTTAGCATAAAAATAGTTCGATATCTACAAATCAATAAATCTTTGTACAATCAGGAATTAACATATGTCTTCTAAGGGTAAAGAAACACCACAAACATTCAAATTTGTGTTTTTACAATTTGTATAATATAAAGAATGTATTCTAGATGCTATTCTAGATTAGGCTCCTAATTAAAGCAGTAGGCGAACTGTGTGTTGCCTCCAGCATTACGATGCGGATTATACGCTTGCATTATCGTATCCATCGTGCATTGATATTGATTTGTCTCGTGCATGGCCTCCAGTGCAGCAATCGGAGGCGGTGGCGTCTGAGCTGCCAGTGGAGCCGTGAGTTTTCCGAACTTGCCAAAGGTGGTGGTGCTGTTGCTGCTGCTGGCGTTGTTGCCACATCCGATAAGACTGTTGCGTGCCACAGATAGTAGTCCGACTGCCAGGACATCGCTGTCATTGTCACAGGATTTGTCTTCGACCAAGTTGGTGTTGATCTTTAGGGGCTCCAAGTTCTGTTTGAATCAGAATTGTTAGGCTGAATGAGATCAATTTATATATATTTACTTGTAGCGTCGTCGTCTCCTTATTTGGTCCATTGTCCATGTCGTCATTGACATCGGCGGCGCCGACAGGTATGGCAGATGGGCCGCCAACGCTGACGCCGCCGCCAGCAGGACCAACGCCACACAGACTGTGACTTTCTTCATTCTTTGGTGTTAATGGCTCGTAGACCTCGGAGCCGGGCGACATAGCAGACGTCACGCCCGCCTCGCCGCTGCTGCTACTGCCGGACAGAGCCAGCGCCGCCGTCGTTGTCGTTCTCATATAATACGAGCCGTTGTAGTTGTACTCTTCCTCGTTCTCGCACTTGATCAAGGGCACTCGACAGCCTGTTCCAGACTTCTGTTGAAAGTCGAAATGGTGATATTCCTGCTGTTGCTGTTGCTGCTGCTGTTGTTGTTGTTGTGCCATCACGTGCTGATGGTGCAGTTGCTGGGGATGCTGATGGAGCTGCTGCTGCTGCTGGGCATGGGGATTACCATGCGGAAAGAATTGAGCAGTTGTAGTTGACGCTGAGGAGACTCCATACTGGCCGCCGTGCAGCTGCGCCACGTGTCGCTGCTGCTGCTGATTATAGTTGTAATACGCGCCAAAGGACTCGCTGTAATGCTCCACAAGCTGCGCTGTGGGCGTCGATGGCGTGGGCGATGGCGTCAGAGCATTGGGCGTGGCAGAGCCACCGCCCAAACTCAATGCCTGCAGACTCGGTGGATCCGCATCGGCTGCTTTGAGTGATCCATTGTGCATGGACGGGGACAGCGGCATGCCATCGTAGGACTGGTCCTTGTGCTGGTCCGATTGGATTTTGTGACGGCGCCGGCGATTCTTGAACCAGATCTTCACCTGCGCCGTGCCCAGCGCCAGCTTGGCCGACAAGTCTGCCAGGCGAGGGGCGGTTAAGTAGCGTCCTTGCAGAAAGTGCTGCTCCAGTTCGGCTATCTGCGAGCTGGTGAATGTGGTGCGAGTGCGTCGAGGTCGTCGCATAACCAGCGAGTCGGACAACTCATCTGTGTGTTGGAGTATAGACGGAGAGTGGGCAGTTGAAAATAAGGAGTATATACATAAGCGAGCCTTATATAGAGGGAGCTGTCATATATGCATTCTCTCTTTCACTTTGCTAGTTCATAACTGCATTGTTTACATTGACACACATACATACATACGTACATATGAGCAGTCTCTATGTATGCTTGTATGCACGTGCGTGAGTACTTGCCTGGCTTGGTCATTTGATTCGGCAGATAGGGTCGTATGTAGTTGTAGTTGATGGCGCCCGTGCGTTCATCGAACAGCTTGGATGAGAAGATAAGAAATGTGGTTGCAGGTGTTTGCTCTTGCTCTTGCTGTGGCGCTGTGAACTTACTAAGTCGAATGGATTGCGAAACTGTGGCGGCAACTGCAGCTGTGGATGCTGCGAGTGTGAGTGTGAGTGGGGATGTGGATGCGTATGCGGGTGCGGGTGCGGGTGCGGATGCGCCAAACTGTGATGGTAAAAATTTTGATCCGGCGGCGGTTGCGCCATTTTCCACCCGGCACTCGTAATATTTCGTTTATTGTTTTGGCGCGTTTCACTTGGAATGAATAAAATTAACTTTTCATCTGCATGCGAAGTGTAACCGGTTACATTTGAGAATCGCTAATTTATTGTTTCCACATTTTTCTTTCATTTGCATCGCATTCGCCAACCGCCGTTATTTCGAGCTAAAGAACAACAATTCAAAACAGAATAAGCGAAATATTGCCACATGGCTTCAAATAGCACAAGTGGCAGCGCTGTACGTGCAATAAGAATGGTGATAGCCGCTAGGTGTCGCTTTGAGTCATTTAATGCTGCCAGATAGGAGTTGTACGTAGTACACCCAATTGCGTATAGATGGCGCTTGTGTGCAAGCGTTCAATTGGCGCAAAATTTAAAAGTAATTTGTACACGCTAAATAAATACTCTTTTATTGTTAGTTTATCGTGGAAAAAAAAACATAATAAATATATTTATTAAATTGATTCCATCAGGGAAACCCTATTAGCATAGCAAATATGCAAATATATAAATTGTTCAATATTATTCATATAATATTGATGTAACGCAATATTTTCATTTCTGTTTCAAGTTAACAATTTTTGAAGATGTTTAGCTGCAAGTGATAAAATTGTCACATTGGCAATAGTTTATGGGGCAGCTGTGAAATGTACTAAGCACCGTTAACCTAATACACATACATTGTATGTACATACATATGTATCAGATCACTGTTCCTGTTGACTTTGCATGAGAAAAGCTGTCTGTTGTTGTTGTTGCTGTTGCTGTTGTTGTGTCAACTGGCAGCCAAAGTCAATTCACAGTTCAGCCAGGCAGCCAGCCAAAAGCAAACAAAACAGGCACAACACACACACACATACACTCGCACTCACACACACACACACACACACAGTCGCACATTGGGCCACAAATTCACACGCAATATGTGGACAAAGGACTATGGCAAAGCCTCGACCCCTACCGAATCGAGACACCCAAAAGATTCACTGACAGAAACAGGATTCGGGTAATAAATTACAAAATTTGACATTTTCTGTTTCAGATCCGTGAACGTGCACACAGCGAGCAGTTCCAGTGCACACACACACACACACACATACATGCACATAAATTCAATATACGTATATAGACTCATATAGAAAAACCATGTCCAGTCGCTGCATAGCAGAAGGAGCATCGATGATGATGATGAGCGAGCTGCAGGACTGCCGACTGCAAGTGCAGGGAAACAGCGGGAAAACGGTGCAAACTGGCGGGAAACCCATACGCAGCAGCAGTGGAAATGAATAGAAGCGCCCTATGCGGTCCACAGATAGTTAACTTCAAATTTATTATTTTACACAATTTACAATTATCTGATTCAAATGTGCACCGAGAGAGCAGAGGATGCACTTTCATCTGCTCCCTGCCACAGGCTCTGCCACAGACTCTGACTCCGACTCCGGCTGTGGGTGCGACTCGCAGTCTGACTGTGAATCGGATTCTCAGTCGTATTCCGCCTTCGTCGCCGCCTTTGCCACATCCGCCGCATTTCGACAGAAGTCACAGTCACGTTTTAAGGTCTGATTTAATTTGCCGTGGCCAGAGTAGAGAGCCGATTCTTGGGCATTCTCCTACTCAGAATTGCTGCAACGATTTCATTTGAACTGCTTAATCCGTGCAATATTGGATAAAATATAGTTGAGTTCTTAATTTTATTTAATATATTTTTTAATATTTTAAATAAATGAAATATAATTAATTTTTACTTTAAAATATCAAATAGTTCTTCATTTAAGAACACGAATCCCATAGCAGACATTAGTTAATCGGAGAATGAATCTGTCACGAAAGATAATAATCCAAGTGGTCCTGATTATAGGTATATATAATATAAATATATTTATGGATATAATTATCAAATTATAAATAATTTATATTAAAGTAGTATGCATATCTCAATTTATATATTATATATTTAATATAAATATTAGAATTTAGTGGATAATTTTCGGCAGTCAGTGCTGAAGTTTCCACCCCCTTTTGAGGGTTGCTCTTACGCACGCGCCTCTGCTCTTGAGCATGGCAAGCGGCGTCAGCGCAAAAGGGATGGCATGCATATGGTGGCCATGCAGGATCGCGACCTAGCATTGGCATTTCCACGGGCGAAAGGTCTTTCCAGCAGACGACGCTGTTGTTGCTGTCGCTGTCGCTGCCGCTGCCAGCATGTCGCGTCCTTTGTTCCCTGCGCCATGTCATAAATCATCATATAAGCGTATGCGTGTGTGTGTGTGTATCTGTGTGTGTGTGTGTGTGTTTGTGAGTGTGTGCGTGCTGCACCTTTCCACGAACTTCTAAACGTTTTTCAGGGGCAAATGGCGTCACAAATTCAAAAGTTGGCGTCAGTTTTATCCAGTTGCTCGAGAGTCGCGACTCTTCAAGCCGATTTCGGCACGTTTTCGTATTTTTAACGGACATTCGCCTATCGCCGTTGCCGTCGCTTGAGCTGCGGGCAGCAGTCGGGCAAAACAAATCAATTCATGCTGAAGAGTGCACAGGCAAAGCTAAAGTCATTGATAAGTGAGCTGTCTAGCAACAACTCAGCTAATAAATACAACAAATATACACACACAAATGCAAACATATAAACATAGCGTAAAAGCAAATAAAAGCAAGGCAGAGAGGGAGAGAGAGAGCGATATGATCGTGAGCTCTCAGAGCGATTTGGTGGGTTCTTCTTTGAGCAGAGATAACAACAACAAGTGATCGGTCAACGTCAACGTCAGCGCTGACGCAGATGCCGATGTCGACGTTGACGCTAGCAGCGCCTGCAGTTTTGAGCGGCGCTCAGAGTTCGAAGCCGAAGCCCGGGCCGAAGACGAGTCAGTCGCTCGGCGAGCGTGAAGCAAACAACTGTTACACAACGGCAACGCAGTCAGTCAGCAATCGACAGTCGGCAGCGCATTGAACTCTCGAGCTAATCGAATCTTTCGGCAAGTTATCAGCAGCCCCGGCATGATGAGCGGCTTTTATCTATTCGTGTGGCTGGGGTGCGTCTCGCTGGCCAGGGCAAGCGCGCAGCCAGTTATCAGCCACATTAGTCCGGATGTGGTGGCCCGGGTGGGCGACACCGTCGAGTTCAATTGCACCGTGGAGCACGTGGGTCAGATGACGGTCAGCTGGGCCAAGTCGGAGCCCAACTCGGCTGTGGTGCTCAGCATGCGCAACATGCTCAGCCTGCCAGATCAGCGGTACAACGTCAGCGTGCACGAGAACCCCGACCAGGACAGCGCCGTCTACAGCTTCCGTATACGGCAGATCGAGGCGAACGACAAAGGACCGTACGAGTGCCAAGTGATTGTGTCCTCCACAGCAAAGGTAACCAAGAAGCTGAACTTGCTCATCAAGACGCCGCCCGTCATCGCTGAGTCGACGACGAAGAGCACCACGGTGACGGAGGGACAGAACCTGGAGGTCTCCTGCCATGCCGATGGCTTCCCCAAGCCCACCATTTCCTGGACACGCGAGAAGCATGCCTTATTGCCGGCCGGTGGCCATGTGCTGAACGAGCCCACGCTAAGGATCAAGGAGGTGAACCGCATTGATCGCGGCGGCTACTATTGCATTGCCCAAAACGGAGAGGGTCAGCCGGACAAGCGCCTGATCCGCGTCGAGGTCGAGTTCCGGCCACAGATAGCCGTGCACCGGCCCAAGGTGGCTCAGATGCTCTACCACACGGCGAACTTGGAGTGCAGCGTTCAGGGCTATCCGGCCCCGACTGTGGTTTGGTTCAGGAACGGCGTACAGCTGCAGTCCAGCCGGAACTACGAGATCTCCAACACGGCCTCCTCGTCGGAGACGACCACCTCGGTGCTGCGCATAGACAGCGTCTCGGATGAGGACTACGGAGACTTCTACTGCAATGCCACCAACAAGCTGGGCCACGACGACGCCCGCCTGCAGCTCTTCCAGGTCGTCGTGCCTATGCCCGCGTGGTAGGCGTGGCGACTCACACAAAAGACTTGAATTCCTACTTTAATATTTCGGCAATTGCTCGGCATTATGTTCTTATATACGATATATATGTATATATATACATATATGATATATCGTTCATGCACGTAATTGTCTGGCAAGAGCTTCCAGTCGTATTATTAATGATTCTTTCAATTAACTCTGATTCCGTTTGAATGTTTGTGCCTTGGGAACTCGCTGCCTATCTGCCTCTCATGCCTGGGTCGCGCTTTCCACATACGAATAAAGATATATACATATATATATATATATATTATATGGGCATATATGTACTTCTTTCCTGCTCGGATCGAGATTATTTGTTTGCTTGTTGTTTTTGTGTTTCTATATCGTCGTGCAGCCTGCTTCGGAGGGATGTTTGCTCTGTCGCCGCACAGATAAGCGAACTCGCACTTCGATATCGAAGCGGACTGAGATAAAGTACAGACTGAAACTGTTATCAAGTATTTGTGTAAGTAGTTTGATTACGGTTCTTCGAAAAACGACACCTACCAAAAAGGTGTTTGTGTGCAGCACTTGATATGCGCGATTAGGATTAGCTTTCGAATGCAGTTGATGGATTGAGCAGGCGAGCTGAGTTCAGAAGGGAAGAACTCAGATAATAATTGATCTATTGAAGTACTCGTAATGAACAGATCTGAATAGAAAGAAGTTGATATAATGAGAAGCAATATTTTCGTTTTCGGTTTATGGATTAGTTTAAAGAAAATTAAAGCTCTAAGCTGAGAGCATGATTTAGTAGCATTGTGCCTGCTAGGGCATATTTTAAATGCTACTCTATAGTTTAATCAAATTGTAATGTTAAATGCCTTCAATTCTCAGCTAAGAGAGAGAGAGAGAGAGAGAGAGAGAGAGAGAGAGAGAGAGAGAGAGTTAAGAAGACAGACCTGACATTTATGTTAAGCTGACTGAAGCTGTTCAAACTGCCACAACATTGAACTCTTCAATCATGGTTAAAAATGGACTTTAGTTCACCTCTTGAAACCCACTCACCCACACACACACTCATACACACACACGCACCCACGGAGTGAGTTGTTCATTGTAATTGAGAAAAATGCGAGGCATTTGTAAAGCCAGACCCAAAGAGTCGCCGTCGTCTCTGCTGCCGCCTTTTTGGCCCAAAAACTTGCCAAAAGCCACAGACGAGTAGGACTATAATATATACTATATAGCATACACATACATACACATACATTCATGTACTATATGTTGCGCACTAAGCACGTGGCTCATGAGGGTGCCATGTGGCGGACAGTTAACCACATGAGCGATGTCTCTGTGGATGCCAACTCCATTATGAGCGGGCGCATTAGTTTACCAGCCACTTCCCGCTTCCCGCTTTCCGCTTGCCAGCCTCCCCCTGCCGCTGGCTGCCTCTCGTGGCCAGTCATGAAAATCAACACTTGCTAATGACTTAATTGTTTCCATTAGAAACTCGTTGCTAAATACATTTAGACAACATTTTTCATAGTCATTTTTTGCACATGTGTATTATCCTGTGGGCCACAGCAGCAGCAACGGCAGCAACGGCAACGGCAACGGCAACTGCGACGGGAGCAATTCCTAAATGCAATCCTACACTAAATGTCTGTCTATATTGTAATTGGTGTTGTTGCCGTTAAGCACACACACACACACACGCATCCCAGTTGGAGTTGGAGCTGGGAATTGGAGCTGGTCGGGTGCCTGGACACAGGAACAGAGACAACACGTGCGCTGCTACAAGCGTTGACGCCGTCGGCTTCATCATTTGATTGTCTGCCTAGTCGCTGGCAGTGGGAGGATTGGGTGGGTGGCTGGCCAACATGGATGTCTGCGTTATTGATTTTTTGGCCAACCACCCGCAAAAAGTCGATTGGAACGCAAGTGAAACCAGAGTTGAGCATCACTTGGACTCCCTCTCTCGCTCTCTCTCTGTCTCATGATTGCTCTCGCTTTAAGGGTGGTTTTTGCTTTCAACCCCGCCGTAGAAAATGGCAAAAGTGAAACCCGTATGCGCTGCAGCCGCAGGCGATGCCCGCTTTCAGCACAGGATTCAACTGTAGCTCAACGGCGGGCAGTGTAGCCTGGCGAGCAGCAGGCAGCGTGCAAGCGCCTGCGCATCTCGTCTCGTTGTTTACCTTTTTGTGATGCTGAGCGCGCTCTCTGGCTTCCATTTGGGGGAACGTGGAACGTAATCCAAGCGGTCTTCCAGCTTATAGTGAAACGCGTTGCTTTGGTTACGGCTCGAACGCCTCCACATGCACGCTCATTCGACTTGGACCTGGCGCGGCAGATGCAGCTGCCGTGTGTGCCGCGCCAGACTTTTCGCTGCTGTTGTGCTGCCCTCGACTCCGGGCTTTGTTTTTATTGTGCTCTCGCCTTTTACGATGTGCCTTCGACAATACCCAGCAGCGCAGCGACTGCCCAGCTTCTATGGGCGCCCATTTCTAGTTGTAAACAAAAGGCGTGTTTTTGACTTTTACGATGCCCGCTGTCCGCTGTCCGCTGCCCGATGCTCGATGCTCGATGCCCGATGCCCGATGTCCGACTTCCGTTGTCAGCTGCAAGAGCCACTAAGATGTCATCATAATAAAATCCGACAGCGTCCTGCAACCAAATGCATAAATTTCATTGGGTGAGTAGCTCGTTTGAAGACTTTCAAGAAACAGAGAAGACAAAAAGAACAATTCCCAAAAGTTGAGTGCCAATAAAAATCCTTGAGTGCGCATTGCTTGAGTGAGTGATCAAGTTAAACAGCTTGAATAACACACGCATTTTCAAATGCGCTTTTTAAACTTGATTGCAATCTTAAGCGATTAATCCCAATTTCAAGAAAAGTGTCATAAGTTGCCAAATGTGAATTCTAAAACTATTTAATGTGCTTTTAAGTTCATATTGAAAATATCCAAATAGAAACTAAATTCTGATTAACACAAATTTCAGTTACATTAATATTCGATAACTTAAAGAAAATAAACTCGCATTAGCTCTTAAATCTTTTGAGCAATGTACTGAGAGTAGACCAAGTACTATGATAGATACTTTCGTTAAGCCTTTAGAGGCGGGCGGAGCTCTTAAACTTTTTAGAGTCATATAGAGGTAAGATTTATAATCTAACAAACTAGCCCACGTTCATAAGCTGTATTTATGATTAGTTATTATTTGATTTATTTTTATAAGAGTTTTCCAACTGAATATTATTAAGTAAAAGCAATTAAATATTTAGAAATATATTATTTAATATTTAATAATTATCAAATATTTTAATTATTATTATTTAAATTAAATCAATTTTTTAAACTCAATTTCAATTTATTATAATTAAAAATTAATTTAATTTATAATACTCATAATTGAAGTAAATAATTTAAATTATTATTACTATTAGTTCTAATAATAAAGTTATTAATTTTAATGTTATTCATGTATAAATATCTATTTTAATTAATTTTAATTCAATTAAACATAATTTTGCTGGCATTTGTACTTATTTTAATTACTATTATTTCCTTTAATTTCTTGATATTCTAAATTTTTGCTGCAGACTATCGCCTAATTAATATTACTATTATTATTACCACTTTAACAATAATTTTTATGCATTACTATAATTATTTGGGACTTATACTATGATTATCATTGCCTAATTGCTTGAAAAATTGAGTGATTAATCAATTAAATACCGCATCGACGGCGCTTTGCATGTGTTATACACAGATGTATGCTGAATACTGAGTGAATAATATATTCATCGACTTATATCAATTTATATTGCACCTAATAACTATATTACTCAAGGTCCAGCTATTCTTCCCTTTCCTTTTGACTTCTGTTATCAAAGTATCCTGCTCGCATCCTTTGCGTCCTTTTGTTTTGCATTTGATAAGTTGCATATGGAAATATTAATGGACACGCCTGCCACCCACACACATACCAGATAGAAGCTAATTATGATCATATATATAAATATATATATACATATATATATATATATATATATACGTATACATACGTAACAGTACGTAGGTATAAGTAATTGCATTGCAATTAATGTAGATATCTGTTTGTGTTTGAGAAGATAAATTAGTAATGAATTATCGATGGGGCTAGTGGAGCATTAATTGAAGTCTCGCCTTTGATTTATGATGCGCAATTTATAGATGAATGCAATCGCCAGTGTCCGACACACACACACACACACACACAGACACTTTCGCAGAGAGCGCCAGATGAAAAGTTCCGGTAGAAATTGCTGTAAAAGTGTAAAAAATGAGATTACCAAACAAATTGCGCTGCATGAAAAAGTGCATCAATAAATAATAATTTAAATATTTTATTTTATGCGAAAAGCATAAAGTGGAATTAGCCTGGGCCGCTGCGACACGCTTGTGCTTAAAGCCAAATATTTACGAAGCTGCGCAGGGGTGGGGCAAATGGGGAGTTAGGGGCTGAGGGTTGGCTGGATGACAATTTTCATGCATGTCCTAGCAAGTTAAGGCCGTCTCGGGGGTCGCTCGGCTCGCTGCTTGTCATTAATCCCAGCGCTTGGAGACAAATGGAAGCTGCTTTGCCGCTGACACATGGCTTCTGGTTGGGATTTCTGGTTAGCTTTGAATTTTGGACTTGGTCGCCTCCGCTGCTGCTGCTGCTGCTGCTGCTCTGCTGCGGTTGCGGTGCCTGCTCAAATAATAAATTTAACTAATTGCCTTGGCGATTGGCTAACAAAGGCAACAAGCAGCAGCAGCAGCTTTGGGAAGCCATCAGCAGCGAATTGTGATTTGCATTCAGAACTTGTCTCTTCCATTCAAATGAAAACTTTGCCCAGGCCTTCGGCCAAGGATCTGCAGCTGCCTCTGCAGCTGAGTCGAAATCTTAAAGGGGCGTTGCGCTGCCATTCGCAGCAGCTGGGAATGAAATGCGGCTCCGAATGCACTCGAACAGGAATGTGAATGAGCACGCGAACGGAACATTTTTGGCAGCCCACCAAGAATTCGCAAAGCATTTTTCTACTCAGCCTCATGGCCATTATAAAGTTGAGGATAGGAATGCAAATTACAAAAATTAATAGGTATGCAAAGGGTATATGAATAGCGTGATACAGCATAAGAAATGGCAAATATATAAGGCAGGCCAAGGCAGCTTGAGCTAACTCTTATAGTTATTTAGTTTTTAAAATTATTACGATTAAGTTCTTAGTTTGCTGAAAGAGAGACTAATTAGTTAGGATGTTAAGTTTCACTTGGATAAATCTGAAGCATTTTATATTTGGATCATATATAACCGATACTTAGAAGTATGGCAACATTCGTACAACATGAGGTATAGATAGCTTTTAAAAAGCTTTTCAGTTCCTTTCATACAATCTTAAAAAAGAAAGAAGATGAAGCTGAAATTTGGAAAGTAGTTAGAAAAAGTAGTAAACTCAAGGATATAACTGCTAAGTCCTCCAGTACGGCAACTATAACATTGAACTCTTCCCAGCAGCAGCAGCTCTTACGATTCACATGCAGTTACAAAACAGTTACAGTTACCGAACAAGCCTTATCCCTAAAAATGAAATAGAATCAAACTTTATGCAAAGCTGAAAGCAAAAAATAAATAAATACAACGAAAACTATTTCGTTTCTATGCAAATGCGTTAGCCAAATAGATTTATGAGACTCTAGCGCTTGCTAGAGCGTATCTATTAGTCAGCCACAAGCACACAACGCACAGTCGGATCTTTTTTATAAATGTTTGCAATGTTTTTGGTTTTTGTGCCCGTTCGTTTTTGCTGGGCCACATGTGGCGCCAACATTTTGGCCAATACCCGGCAGCAATTTGGTCAGGGATAAAAAACGGGCGTCGTGTATTGTTTAAATATTTTAACCAATTTAGATAACTGTTTCCATTTGCAATTAAAATGCAGATGCATGCTCTGCTAGAGGGGGAGGAGAGGGTGGTTGGTTACGATTTTCCAACTGTAACCAACTCAAATTAAAACTTTTCCTTGACGGCCAGTGGGCGTGGCAATCGTCAGCGCAGCTGGGACGCACTTATCTGCATTGCACGCCTCGATATCACGTTCGTTCGCTCCGCAGCCGCATCCTCTTCCGCCTCCCTTACAGCTCGCTTCTCTTTTTTCGCCAAATTAAAAAAGATATAACATTTTTGGGGTACGGCAGAGCAAACGCCGCGATGCCAACGCATTTGCATGTTAAGAGTTTCGCACTGTGCGCATTTTATTTTAACAGCAGCAACCCAACAGCCCCCACTGCCGCCCACGCCTGCTGCTGCCACGCCTCTTTCTGACGTGCAGCGGAAGTCGGTTTCGGTTGCTTCATGCTGTGGTGTTGCCCATTTCTTTGCTTCTTTTTGTTGCCGTTGTCGTTGTCGTTGTCGTTGTCGTTGTTGCTGTTGCTGTTGTGTCGTGGCGGAAGTTTTGTGCAACCGCCATTTTTGTGTACTGCGCATTGCGTTTGGCCAGGACGAAGGAGGACTTCGGAAGTGACAAGGCGAAGAAGCATTTCGTGCGAAACATTTAACTAATAAACACAAATATGAATGAGCTACTCACAACATTTGCGTTAAGTACAATTTACCACTCACTTGACATTTGAAAGATTTTCACAGCCAGCAGCAAGAAAAGGGGAAAATTCCCTTGAAATGGGCTCTTAATGAGCATCGAATTTGTTTGAAAGTCCCTTGAACAAAGTTGATAAACGTTTGCAGTTGCCCAGTTACGTTTAAAGTTTCTATTCTCTATGAGTTAAAAGTTAAAAAATATATGCATTGTATGCTAGAATATAAATTTAAAAAAGTCGAGATAAACTAGAAATAATTATTTACTCCTTTGCCTAGCATAAGATTAGATGAAATTTACCTTTCTTGATACTTTGCCTGGCCATGCTGCAGATGAAGATGAACGGCTTATTCTTAAACCCTCTTGCATATATTTGTAATGAATGAGCCCACTGAAAATGGAAATGGCATACTGTTTCTATATCATTAGTTGAAAGGGGTTAATAATTCCAATGGCTATAAGACAAATATTCTCAAAATATGACTGCTCCACGCGATTCTCAGGCATTTAAGTAGGCCTTTCAAATTGAGTTGATATAGAATCTATAAGATTCTATCTAAATGTTGATTGCTCTTATTCTTCTTCACTGATGTGCTTATAAAAGGCTGTCTCCCACATATGAATAGATACATGAGTGAGTCTCCAATATATGTATACTAATATCCAAGAGTACTTTTATAAATCTAAGAATGAATATTTGTTCACTATTTAATGTTTATCTTTGTTGTAAAAAAAGTGCTATCAATATTTGGACTCTCAGTTTATCACACACATCTTTAAAGTAAAAGCTACAGCTACAAATTCGCTTCGCACTTAGCTAAATTAAATGCGGAGTTTGTTTTCTTTTTGCGTCCAACAGTTTTCGGGGGAACATAAATCAAATAAATGTCCATTATGATCAAAATTCGCTAGATAGCCGTGCCAAGCATAGAGTCTGATGTGGCCTGGCAAGGAGCTTTTAGCTTTCTGCTTTCAGCTTTTAGTTTTCTGCTGTTACAGCTGAGGCCAAAAGCAAAAATCCGATGCCAAATGATATGCAATTTATCTACCGAAAATCTAGCAAAATCTGCTGTGTAATGAATGTCCCTGTGATATCCTTATGCGCGTGCATAAACCCGCGCAGCACCCAAAGTGGGTTGGAGTGGCGAGGACATCATTCGCTTTAAGAGTTTCATTATAACATGCATCGCACGCGTTTCTTTATCGCTGCGCAAGGTTGCTGATGGAGCTGGGGGTGGAGCTGGAACTGAAGCTGGACCTGCTGCTGCTACTGTATCTATCAACATCAAAGTGCGCCATGTCTTTGCGTCCTGCACGCTGCGTACAGCGACCTGGCACTTGGCTCTTGCTTGGTTAGCCCGCATCATGCCATGTGCTTGGGCCACATTAAAACGTTGCCAATCCCAATCCCAATCCCAATCCCAATCCCAATCCCAATCCCATTCCCAATCCCAGTTTCAGAGCCATCTCAATCCCCTTCTAAACTTCGCTCTCATACACACAGTGTTCCTGTGCACCCGTATATATAAATATAGTGGCGCAATCGCCGGCCTCGTCGTCGCATCTGCAATTGCGTATTGCTGCGCTAGTCCTTAAAGCACGAAATGGGAGTTGGGATTGGCTACGTTTGCGTGGGCAGAGGCTGAGCTGTCTGCGTCTGTTTTTATGTTTGTATATTTATGTTTGTGTCTGATGCTAATGCCGATGTGGCTGGCTGGCTGGCTGGCTGGCTGGCTGGCTGGTTGAATGGACATGGGGCTAGAGGTGTGTCTGGACCTTCCACTTTTGCTTCTTGTCGTCCTAGTCGTTTCGCTAAACCCCACAGGCCGGAGCATACAATTTGCATATAATTTGCGTTCATTTTATTTTATTTCGCCCGACGAGCAGCCGCATCATCCTCTGTCTCTCTTTCTCTCACTCTCTCTATCTCTCGCTCGCTTTCAGCTGGGCGTGGCAGCGCCTACACTCAGCTCAGCTCTGTAAAGCACTTTATTGATAGCTCAATATAGAGCTGGAATCGTGCAGGTTATTTAAGCTCGAACAAGTCGATGCAGGATTGACGCCCCCAATTAGCTGATATACATACGTAGATAACTGTATAACGACTGTGTCTATATTACTTTTAAGTGCAGATGAGCTTTAGAAGGTGATCCTGCGAGAGATGGGATATCAGAGAAAGCTCAGTTGTTGAAGCAGATCAGATTGAGCAATAGAATAGCTTTGTAGTTGAAAAAAAGAGCTACAACCGATGTAAGATTTGAAAAAGCTCCTGTTATATTGTAGAGATTGCAATATGTTTTCCAACGGGACTTCGAGCTTTGGCATGAAGGAATATCATATTCCAATACTAGAAAATCTATAGTTAGAATAAATGTTACGTCAGTTTTTAACTTGGGAAATGGAGTTATAGAATACGAATTTAATATTTCGCTCCAGTTCCACAGTTTCCGCTTGCAGTTGAATCGTAGCTGGATTCTGTTAAAATATATTATAGATCTCAAATCTGGCAACAGCTCAATCAGACTGCATCTGCTTTTCCGATCTGCGACAGCTCATGTGCAGTTGCCATCGTGTATTTTTATGCACTCGCATATAGTGAGCGAACTAATTAATTCTTTAATGCACTTCGAATGCGCCGTTTGCATTAATGCCGCTCGCTTGTGCTATGTTCGCAGCTCGCAGTGGATATTCGCTTGGGTCATTTACATAAATTCAGTGAGAAATGCTGCAGAAGTGCCCCCCAGATACACTTATAGATACGGCTAATGGGTGTATCAAACGGGCGGGCTCAAACGGGTCCTCTGTATTGGGTCGGCATTATCTGGTCGCTTGGTGGGCAGTTAGATGGGGTTCTGGGACTTTAATTACACTTTGAATGAATGCTAATTCATAATTGAGTATGTGAGTGCAACGAGCGCGGCTGCAGCTGCTGCATCTGTATCTGTCTCTGTATCTGTATCTGTATCTGTATCTGTGTTTGTGTTTGTGGCTGCATCTGTATGTGTTGGCCGAAACTGCATACAGACTGCCGTGCAATTATGCTTGTTTAATTTAAACCAAATTTATGTGCAACACGCTGCGACAGCAGCAGCAGCAGCGGCAGCAGCGGATAAAATAAAGTTGGCCATGGCCACTCTGAATTTATGTGGACACACACACACACACACACACACACACACACACACACACACACACACACACACAGTTAGTTTAACAGGCAACATAAAAATGCTTCAAAACTCTCAGCCAGGACATGGCACAGCGAGCGGCTGTGGCAGCTGAAAATTACTTGTGCATCCGGTGCATCTAGCTCCGTGTGAATCGCTCCGCGTGGTCCTCTTAGCCGAGGACTCAAGGCGTGAGTTTCATGGCGTCTTTACAGTCGTCTTCCGCTCCCGATGAAGCCATTTCGCCAGCGTTGGCTAAGTGAAAATATGAGCGTGCGGAAGCCAACTAGATTTCCCCAGTCCCCCATCCCCATCTCTCACTTCTACTTCGCCCTAACCTTCTGTTGTGGGCGTGGCTGAAAATTTCAAATGGAATTCTCAGCGCAAATTGAAAACAAATGACGCGCAGGCCTTTTTGGCTTAAAACAGCGTTAGAACAACGAAGAGAGGTGGAGCGCAAAAAAAGGCTAAAATAATTTTTACAATTTTACTCGGCTGGGCTTTCATTTAGGTTTTTGGCAGTGAACGTAGCCCTCCCGTTGGCCCTCGCGCCTGCCGTTTTATGCAGCCCATTAGAGTACGTGGCCAAGTCCTGTGGCAGCCGGCCATGCCTCTGGCCCCCATAACTCACAGCGAATGACCTTCTGGCCAGCGCAGTCCAAATGAAAGCGGAGGAAACGAGCTGGCAAAAAACGTAAAAAAAAAAACTGTGGCTGGCAGACCTTTTAATTCCTCGACAAGGCTGCAACACGGCGCAGTACATGGCCCAGGACACGGCTACTGGCTGACTTTTAAGCATTTGCCTCGTTTTGCGTCTGAGCTTTTTAAGCGATTGCCAAGCCATGATAAATCGCCGGACTAATTTAATTAAACTTTACGGCAGCGCACAGAATGCGAATACCTGCTCAACTTCTGCACTGTTCCATTTTCTTATCCTTGTCCACATGACTTGCCCAATTTATGTGCTCGCCCTGCACTCGGCCAAAAAGAGTCTCCGGACTCGTGAGCCGGAAGCGAACTGCAACAGCAGCAGCAGCAGCAGCTTCAGAATGACAGTCACATACCTGCACAGATAAAGGATCCAATTAAGTTTATACAAATTATTATGAATGCAGAGTTTGCCAGGTGCATAAAGGCAGCAGGAGCAGCAAGGCTGGCGTTAAAATTAAACTTGTATGTGGAAAACTTAATGGTTTTCATTTAAAGCTAGCCATGGTTTGGGTACGAAAGACAAAATTGGATTCACGTGTGGAAATAATCTCTTAAATCGATGGTCAACCTAAGTCAGTCCTGTAGACAGTCTGCTTAATAGTTTGAGGCTTTATGAGAGCTGAAAGAGGTGCGGAAGGACGTGTGGGTAAGGAAGCAGAGCCAAAGAGTACTGTAGATATGCTAGGACAGATATTGAGTAAAAAGCCTCAAGGCTGTGCTATGTATATAAACATATAATATAAATATTAAACAGCTAACTAATCAAATAATTTATAGTTGCGAATAGTGAATACATTAGAACTCTATAAAGCGTGGTTGTATTCATAGAACTCACATTTATGCTTATGGGTTTTGATTTTAATAGCCCTCAAGCCAGTTATAGAAACTTATGTATCAAATTGATACGGTTTTAGCGTTCGAGATTATAACAAATAATATAATATTATTTCCAAATGCATTTCACTTAGAATTTACTATAGAGAAAAAAGTATAGCATACTTTTAGGCAGCTGTAAAAATTAATTTTATTTAGAAGTGGAATTATTATTTGATTATATTCAGATATATTCAGAAACATCTGTAAAACCGTATTATCTCCGTGAACCAGTTCACACAAGCTTGATTTAAATTAAAATAACAGAATGAGAAGAATTTAAATTAAATCTCTATGTGGCATTAGTCGAGGGCCATTGATGCCAGAGCTATTTTCTGGTTAGTTTTTATTAACAATGACTATAAATTGCGAATGTAAACCATGAAGCTAACAAAATTATTAATTTGCGAATTGATAATGAGGCTGTTTGCTCGTTGGTTTGTGTATTTATCTAGCTGAGTGTTGTGTAAAGAAAATCTCATTACGCACATTTGCGAGTGTCATAAATAAACAGAACTCTGCTGTAAATTACAGATTATAATGAAAACTAAAATGCAGCTGGGCGCAGCATGTGGCAAGGACACGGATGCGGACAGATGTGGACTCGAACACGGACACGGATGCGGTTATGGATGAGGATGTGAATGCGGATGCGGATGCGTATGGCTGGCAAACTAGCAGAACGTTTCGAGCGAATGCCGATAGTGGGCAGTTGCTGCTGAGCTGGGGACATATATAAATTACAAGTTCATTCTGATTTAATTGCACATTTGTGAATGCAATTTGTTGGGCCGAGTGCAAATAAGTATTATATTAAGTATTATGTTGTGGCATTATGTATTTGCAGCTTAGAAGCATTATGAGCATTTCAGAAACGGAGCAGCAGCAGTCGAGCAGCAATTTCCTGTAGCTGCGTTAAGGATGCATACAATTTTAATATTAAATGCGGTGCGAACGGACAGAGCAGGCGAAGGCAAAGGTAAAGGCGAAGGTAAGAGATACTTTTGGCTGGGGAAGGGTTCCATCCTGCCCAGCAGGACATCTGCTCGCCTGTCGCAATTTCGTTCGGCAATGGGCAAAGTTTGGCGTCAAGTATTCGATGCGTTTTTGTTCGCCTTGTTTCTCAAATTGTTATTTTACTTGTGGAAAATTTTCAGCGCTCTAGGCAGATACGGACTGCAAAAACTTTGCCTGTATTTATGGCACTTGGTATTGTTACATCTACAGTTGCTGCTGCTGTTTTTCTGTGCCCAGCCAAGCCGCAAGGTGCGTGGCATTTATAAACTTGCCACAAACACGGAAAAACAAGAACCAAAAACCAAATTTTGGCTTCAGTGAATTGCTGCGATATTGCATTCCTCGACGTTGGCCAGATTATCTTGTTTTATGTCCTTAAGGTAAGGTAATAAAAAGTGCAAATACTTTGTGGTCAGTGCTAAACAGAAACGCTCCCGTGACCTACCCTGTAGTTCCGGGCTTTTGTTTATAGTGCATGCGAATGCCATTGTCAATTATCAGAAGCTCGTCTCTACAGGTATCTCACAGGGTAGAAAGAAACAACTCAATAAATACTCGAATCTCAAATCAAATGTGCAATCTGAATAATCATGTGTCAGTATTTTAAATGAAAGTGCTTAAACGTAAAGTAACTGGCTTACATCTCATATTTATATTATTTACATTCAAAACTTTGATTAATCGTAGGACAGACATAATTCATTGTCTTGAGACCTTCTGCAAAGTTTTAATGCTCCGCTTGAGCCATTTCAATTGACTCCTTTATGCCCATCGAAGTTCATTTCTTAGCTTGATCTCTGTCATAAGAAACGAGTATAAATATTTTAAATTTATGCATAAATGATTCCTAAACTTTGAGTCAGTAAGAAGGAGCCAGCTGATAAAGCATTCTTGACCAGTCTAAAGAGGACACATAAGTAAAGGAACGAAAACGAATATACTAATTAGAACGCTTCAAAATTGAGAAACAAATCTTAATAATAACTAAATATTATTATTATTTATAGGAAGTCACCTACTAAGCAACTGAGTTAGGAATTATGATAGTTAAATGAAAAACAAAGTAAGTTCAACTTACAGCCGAAACTTTATTTTATCCTATCTTCATCTTAGCATACAAAGTAAGTTTGAGGGAAAACTCTGATAAATAAGAGCTGCTAAATTATGATTTAATTATACTAAAGTTTTCTATAAGCTACCGCTCTCTCATATTTATGGCTTTTAGCTGTATTTTACGCGTCTACTTCAGCTGGAATGAAACAGAGTCGCGGAGGAGGGCAGCAAAATATGTTTGCATCCAACTTGTCGCAGGTGACTTACCAACTACTTAGCACATAAAACATCAACTCAACTATGATGCAGGAAAAGGTGGAAAGGGAGCAGAGGCAGAAAGAGAGCGGAGACCAGGCAGTGGCTTGTCCAGGCGTCAACAATTGGCGGTGCCTTTTAACGTGTATTAATAATTCAGGCTCACGTAGAAGTTGGCGTCACTTAGCGAACAGCTCCAAGCAAAGAAGGAGGAAGGAAGGGCCAGAGAGTGTGGGATACTTGGCGCCAGGCAAAGTAAAGTGCAAGAAAGCAACAACAAGGTGCAGGAAAACAAACAACAATGGCTTTGAGGAAATCTGGGGAAAATCACAACAGTCAACAACAACAACAACAACAACAGCAACAAGAACGACGGCAAGAACAACACATAAACAGAGCTCAATGTGAATCCTGGGCAGCAAAGCAATGGCTGTCGTTGTCTGCAGACGCGAATCAGCTGCCAGAGGTGGTGGCAATGGAGAGAAGCTGGGGCACATCCTTGCTGAGCTTGCGAGCCTGTTCGAGCTGTAAGGTATGCGAAACGAAACAAAAAGCCGCTTGGCACGTTCCCATACATAAATAACGATTTGGAAGGCCGTCGGCTGCTGCTGCCAGAGGCCTGTTATGATGACGTTTACATCTCTCTCTCTCTCTCTTTCTCACTCTCTCTATCCCTCTTTCTTTCATTGCCTCTGTGTGTTTGTGCTTCTTTATGCCTGACATTAAGTATACGCCGCATGCAGCGGCCTCAACTTGTCTGCGCTCTGATAAAAAATATGTTACTCAAATGGCAAATTTGATGTCTGCTGCCCCGTTCGCAAAAAGAAAAGAATAAAATAAAAGCAAATAAAAGAAAAGAAAGTATAAGCAAACGAAATACAAACCACACCAGCAAAATTGGTATCTTCTGCTGGCCTTTACGAGCCGGATCATTAGTATTCCACATTTGTTTCTGGCCAAACACTTTATTATGAATTCACTTTTGGGAATTTATGATGTTGATCTGATTCATGAATTATATGTAAATTTATCATTAAATGCAAAAAGAAATCAGGGTCCTTCTGGCGTGCTTCAGTTCAATGTACTTTATAGAGAACTGCTTCCATTTTTTTTTTACTTTTTAAAAAGAATAACAATAAGGATATTACTAGAAATTCATCTAGATATATGTTGTTTCAATATCACAAATAAATATATTAAAGCTTGAGTCAAACATTTGCATTTGAATTGATTACGGAAGCTAAAGCTTCAACAGATTTCGGGTGACAAATAAAATGTTCGAATGGACTTCTGTCTTAAGCTTTACTTGTGCGCCCAAATAACTTTCTCTTTCAAAAGTAGGTATATGATATTTCATATATGTATTTCAAGTTAGCTTTTAAGTGCACTTAGGTCTGTCAAATATGATCAAATAAATGACAGCGCTCATATAAATGTCACTTGCTTTGTAGCTGGATTTTCTTTAAAATAATATATATCTATCTCTCTTCTAACTACAGTATAAAATATATATGTATATTATATTTAAATATAATTGTAAATTATTTTATTTTTATAGTAATTACTTTCTCAATAACCGAATAAAATTGATTCTAATGATAATGTAATGCAACTGACTCTTTTTCTGTAAAACCTATGTGAATTGCTCTTAAATTTATCTTCTTTTTGCCAGTCAAGGTTCTTCCAGTTGTTCTTAAAGTGAGTAAACATATCGAGCCTGATTCGATTTTTAATAATATCTTCAAATATTTCTTGATCAATTTAATAGACGAGCAAAGTGCAAATTGAGTTCGATTTTGGCTCGGTTCGCTTCGACTGACGTGAAGTTCTGCTCAGTCTGAATGCAGGGATAAAAAATTGGCGCACGTTTTATCAAACGATGCCGAACTAAACTTTTTATGGCAGCTGTCGTCATTGGGGACTTGGGACCGAGAAGGCGGGCCATCGGATTATAGGCAAGAGGCGGGAGAAGCTGATATTGGGGCCTTCGGTATTTCTCATGCCACGCAGCTGAAGCGAAGGAATGCGATTTATTTTCGCATTGACAATCGTTTGATTTTGGTCGTGCGCGTTTTTCTCCACTGCTGATTTTATGGTGGGGCACCAGAGTGGTGATGTGGTGCTGAGTTTTAGTATGCGACCTATTGGGATGTGTGCGAGCGGAGGGGCAGTGGGTGGGCCTCTTGTCCCTTTCATTGAGTTGGCAATTTCTTTGCCATTTGAATTGCTGTTGCTTGTCGTCGCTTGTTTGTTGACTGCTGCTGCTGCTGCTTCTGCTTCTGCTGCTGTTGCAGTGGCCCTGGCCTTTGTTTTACCTCCCCTCACAGCTATTTTTTATTTGCTAGAAGGAAGGGAGCAGCTCACAGGCGGTAAAGGATGCCAGCAGCAGTCGCCGCAGCACAGCGCAGCGCAGCGCAGCGCAGTTCCTGTTGTCTGTTTTCTGCTTTTCTTTTTCCGCTCGCTCGTAAAATGATTCGCACATATAATTGCTTTTGTTGTACGCCCCTCCTCACATATATACACATACTCCCTGGCCCGCCCCCATTCATACTACATTCCTCAGCCTCTGCGTGCCTTCCTGCCTGCTGCCTGCTGCCTGCTGCCTCCTGCCTGCTACTCGTGGCACTGTTTTGGCCGCGCGTTGAAATCATTCGTCAGGATTTATGCGAATGAGCGACAGTTTTTGCCATTTGTTTGCAACGACGCCGCCAACAAGGACGCGCAGCACGGAGGTGGGGCAAGTGGGAGCAATAGAAACTGTAGGACAGGACGACGAACGGATGTGGCGAAGCATAAGCGATGAATGATGGTGTATCCGTATCTTGCCACTAAAGTATCTTTGTATCTGTGGCAACAGCAGCAGAGGCAACAGCGGCAACAATTGCTGAATATATTTTACGCGTTTAGTTGCGCCTTCCCGTTGCTCCGCATCCTTTCCTGTTGTCTCCTGCCGGAGTCCTTGTCCCCGGGCACATTTTATTAATTCGTTTTATTTTACTTCGCGTGACAAGTTGACATAAATGGACAAATTGAGCTTTTAAATTTGTTGCACGCTGTCCTGGCAACCGAAGCCCGGCAAACAGCAGCAGGACCAAGGCCAGCAGCTGGACGAGTCGCGACGACTGCGATAACCGGCAAACAACAAATACAAATTGTTTTCCAAACAAAATTGATTGCCCACTGCGCATCAGACGAATAATATTTATTGGATTAACATAAACTGAATGCCCTCCTGCTTCCTGCTTCCTCCCCCTCTGAATGCCCACTTCCCACTCTCCACTCTCTGCTGCCCTCCTTCCTCCCTCTTCTCTTGTTAATTGTTAAGGTCAGCTTCAAGTGAAATAAATCGGCACGAAACAGAATCAATCATTTCCAATAAATTTAATTGTTTATTCTCGTCCTATTCCACAATTGCGCCACAAAGATTCAGTGAATTTTTAAATTTATCTTTTCGATTATACTGAAATAATTATTAAGATTTAAAACAATTAAAAAAGATTTAAAAAGATTTGATTTACCCGAATTGATATGTAACGAGTGTAGATAATAGCTACTATCTATATCTACTATCTGTATTGTTATCTGTAATCTGTCTTGAATTGCTTTCCCCTTCCAAGGAGCGTATATCAATAGCTTAAAGACAGTAAGAAAAGTGAGTTTCCTTAGCATCAACTGGAAAATGCCTTACAATATAATATCTTATGGTAAGCCAATAGATTGTCATGATTTGATTGCTCGGAGTTTGACAATCCTTTCGCTTATCGATAACATTATTATAACATTAGCAGTGACATTTACCATAGGTGCGCTTCTCTACTAAGCACACTATTGGCATCTTGCTCAAACAGAAGCGAGAGAGCAGATATACAATATATTAGCAAAGACATATACCACATTCGAGCATGCTGCCCGCCGGTAGATGGCACACATAATTGTGGAATCTGTTTATAAGAAATGCGAGCTTGAAGATGGTTAAATGAGAATAATTATATTTATTATGATAATTTTATAATTATTTCCAAAAGCGTGTCAAAAGAAAAAGCGGAATAGAAAAAAGTTGATCGATTTAAATAATTTCTACAAATAAACATTGTTGTAGTATTAAAGAAACCCTCTTTGATTTTGCCTATTCAAAGTTGTGAAACAAAAATTTATTTTAGTTTATGATTTCAAGTGACATTAATTGAATCGCGGGTATTATGTTGCACTGTAGTAGATAGATATCTTAGATATGATACATGCTAATTTGAATTTCTAACTTATATTTAATAATATCCTCTCATCCCTTAGGAAACGAAAATAAGATTAGTAAGAGGCAAGTACTAGGCGAGTTCGTTGGCTTCTTTATATACATATGTTTGCCAAACTTATTATTAAGAGATTAATATTTCTATATAAATTTCATCACAATATACGAAAGCCATAATCTGTAATAAACATATTTATGTTTACTCACAATTTAGATATTCTAATAAATATAGGTGTACTTTGGATTATGGCTTATAGTATACGTATTTAAAGTCAAATACTATATATACAAAAATCTGTATAATCATTTATTTTTTATTCCGCGTGCATGAGTCTTTCCCCAGACCCCAAGCCATTTTTGAGGCAGTGCTGAACGATGTTTAACTGCGTATAGTATTTATTCTTGGCGAACTTTACTTGGGCTCGCACCACAAATCACCCAAAAGAAAAGAAGAAGAAAAATGCGTTTGTTTTTCTCTTATTTTTATTTTTTTATTTTTCTGTTATTTCTTTTTTTTTTTTTTGTTCTTGTGCGGCACGTCAACGAAATAATCAACAAAAGGACATGGCATAAAAAACGGAGCGCTGTAGGACTAAGCGGGCGGCAGAAATGACATTGACGGCTATGTGAACAGAATAAAATTTCATCAAAATGCGACTGTCAGAGACAGCCACGGGCGGCGGGAGGGAATGGGGGAAGTGTATTGCAAATGGAAGAAACTGCTGCATGGAGAACTTTCACTGCTCGTGTGCCACAAGCTGGGGTGGTTCACAGAGAGGGAGAGAGAGAGAGAGAGAAATAGAGAGGGTGAGAGGGTGAGTAGCTGAAACATAGCACACATTCATATCATATATGAGGATTTGCGGGCTCTTCAGCCCGGACAACTGACGCACCATATCAAGAGCTGTCAGCCAAAGAACAAAGCACTCAGTAGCGCCAGGCGAACAGGCGGACTGTCGGGCGGACGGCCATGATGCGTAGCTGAAGGGAAGCAGGGCTGCGGCTAGTGGTGGCAGCTAGAAGCCCCTTGAGCTCACCTTCCCGGCAAGCGGTCCGCCGCCGCGTAGGTGTTGAAGGCCGTTCCACTTGCTCGCAATTGCAACGAATTCTGTTAAATGCCCAGCCCTTGTCCGCATCAGGAATATGGCTGTATACGCCGACCCGGATCAGAGTCGGAGTCGTACTCTGCTTGCTCTGGCGCAGCGGGCAACTCGGCGGCTGTGCTAAAATCGCAATCGAAAAAAGGCACCGAACACGAATACAAAACTAAATACAATTCGAAACGAAATGTCTGCATTGTGCACTTTGATTAATGATCGAATGTCAATTACTGCATATACTTCTCATTACACACACATGCACACACAGCCCGCACACACACACACACAGAGAGAGAGAGAGAGAGAGAGAGAGAGAGAGAGAGAGAGAGAGAGAGAGAGAGAGAGAGAGAGAGAGAGAGAGAGGGAGAGGAGCAATTCCCGTGGCGAGCTCAAACCAATTGCTGGAGAAGCTGCAGGCGGAGCTCTTGGACGGCGGACGGCGGATGGCAGCTTGCCATCGAGTTGGAGTTTGCGACAATAATCAAAGAAAATGCCATTGGCTATATAGAAACAGTAGTTCAACTAAGAATACAAATTTTCTTCACTTGCTATCCGGAATGTATAAGTGATAAGTATTTAAATAAAATATAAATAAAATTGCGTTTGCTATGAATATTTTGCAGCACATTATGAATATTCGGGGAAGAACAGTTTTCATATAAGAAAATATAGCTTAAACAACTTGCAGTTATTCAAACATAAAGAGTAAGCTGAGTAAGCATCATCTTTAACTCCTTAATATATAAAATGAATGCATATAAGGATAAAATTCTCTGTCTTCTATTCACTTTCTTCCCCTTCTGACTCTAATCGCATTTACAGTCCTAGCAGCAATATCAAATAAATAAATAATTAAAGAATACTTTTGAGAAGAGCTTCGAGATCATTAATTATAACGAGCGATGCACCTGCAAATAGACTTAAATGATTTCTAACTTTTCACACTTGGCTTGCTGTTCGAGCACAAAGGAAGCGCACAGCCCAAGTGGAACGGCCATTTGTTTAAATGGTTTTTAATAGACAGAAATCAGTGCTGTCCTCCATGCATCCATCCATCCATCCATGCAGCCATCCTTGCAAGCATCCATGCCTCACTCTTGTTCATAACATGGGTAACAGCATGCATTCGCCTGACCAAACATAATACCTCGGTTAATGGTTACAAATTAGGCTGATCGGCCGCACGCACGCACTCACACATACACACACACACACACACATGCAGGGAGCTGTGACCGGGGCAAGAGGGAGCCAAGTATATAAATGGCTAACCGCAAGCAAGAGACCTTCTCTCTCTCTCTCTCTCTCTCTCTCTCTCTCTCTCTCTCTCTCTCTCTCAGCACTGGCCAAAAGTGACGTCAAGACTAAACTGCCAATTTAATAAATGGCCACACATTAATTAAAACTACACACACACACACGCACACGCACACAAGCTCGGACTTGAAGGGCTTGTCGATGCTTTTCGAGTGGCTGTGAGTGATGAGCCTTGATTGATTCCTGCGGCCACACTTGAGAGTCCGCACTGTTGGCACAATTGAAAGTGGGCACAGAGATCACAGCTCTCGGCGCTGGCCTTGGCTGCACTTTGATTTATGCCGTGGGCCGAGTAAATTTGTTTCCAATTCGTGCCTAATGAGAATTGATTGCCGGCGAGTATTTTGACAAACAGAAGACTTGTGTGCGCTGCCATTAATATCGCCAGCTAATTAGCAGGTAAGCGCTGCTCAATGCACTTCCCTGGAAAAACTGGGCCGTGCAAAACGGTAGCCGAGCGAGCACCAACAAAGGGAAGTGCAGCAGCAGAGTCAAAGGACTCAAAGATGGCCGAGCGAAAGGAGTAAGGAAAGAGGCGGCGTGCGGCGCTCAGCATGAGGCAATCCTTCCAGCTCGACTTTGAGTTCAGTTCAGCTTAAGCCCTTTAGCTGCAGCCTTTGCTGGTGCCGCCATCGCCGCAGAGTGAGGCGCGTGGGCGTGTAGGGGGCGTTTCGCTGTGTCTGTGCCGCATATGCAAAGTACCGAAAAGTCAACCTGAGGCACCTCTGAAATTAGCAACAGTAGACGGGTTAATTGTCTTCTTTGTTTCTTTCCGGACAGGACAAAGGGTTGACTGCCGCTCCGCGGGCCGAGCCATGTCCGGTGACTTCTGTTGGGATTAGCCAGGATGAAAGAGGATGAGATGGGATTAAAGCACTGCCTTCAGGCCTGCCGAAAACGCCGACTTCGAATAGGGCGGTTACGGTCTGCGTCTCAGTCGGCTAAATCACAGAGTCAAAAGTCAACTTCAAAATCATGAATAGAACATATTCAAGCAGAATGTTTTCCAAAGAATCCTTTTTGTAGGGAACTCAGCCAGACTTTTTATTTGTAATATAATTAATCTATAGACTTCATTTAGTGTCCAGAGAAAGATGCAGAACTGAAGAGCTGAAGATAAGAGTCGAATAAATTTAAAGAAATCTTTAGTCTAACCAATTCGAAATAAATACTTTTATATATATTGTAGAAGTTAGTTAGGAACAATTAGTTAAACTTCTTTACTTTACTAATTCGATCCATGTTGAACATAATCTTGAAAATAATGTTACAGCACACGATCTACATGATTTGAAGATATCAAGTCGATACGATCAACTGGTTCGGGGTGGGTCCTCCACAATGCAGTCGAAAGGTAGTGACAAGCGGGGCTACCGTTCCCGCTAATTAGGTTGAGGGCAGCTTCGTGACAGTCGCCTCGTCTCTAGTGCCAAGTGGCTTCCTTAACACGTGCTGCTGCGCTCGTAATCATTTCGAGCTGCTAATTTCGACCCTCCTTAGCTCCACGTTCCGGTCTGCAGTCTGCAGTGGCCGTAAGTAGGTCTTAATCCTTTTTTTTTATCGCATTCGGCGAGTGCGCACAGTCTTCAATGGGGAGAGGAATGCGGCGCAGGACTGGACTCGAACTCGAGTTCGGGCTGGAACTGTTGGCTAAGAGCTGAATGCGCGTAGATCATTTTGCAATGATAAATTAAGCGCTAAGAGTGTTTCCATGTTCCTGCAAGACAATCCACTGTCAGGCGAGGGAGATTGATTGTGGCGAGCTTCTGGCCAGGCTAAGGCTCGGGTCCAGGCCCAGCTTGTCACATGTGTGCTGTTTACCTTTTGGCTTTATGGACACACTGTCAACGCGATGTCTGCCTCACTGAGCACCGACAATTCGCAATAGGAGCCAAGCTCCGTTTCAGGGAAGTTGCATATGACGCAGACGAGGAGCTGGCTAAGACCAGTTTTTGACACTCTCGATCACGCTCTCGCGCTCGCGCTCGCTCTCGCTCTCGCTCTAGCTCTCTTAGGGATCGAGCGTGGAGGTAGGCAGGCAGGCGGGCAGGCAGCCACTTTGAAAGATGATGCCTTGTTTAACATATTTCCAGAAGCCAACAGGTGCCAATGGGCTGTGATCAATCATTGCGAATCGATGTTTAATTAAGAACTCTTGTTAGCATTTGCCAACTATCGCGGCCTGCGCATCTCGCGCCTCATTGAGCCTGAGCCCCAATTCCCCAGCCCCAAGTCTCTCTCCACACCACAGCTCCAACCCCTCTGTCATTCCACATGAGCGACGCTGATTGCCAACAAAGGCTTGTTGAATTCTTCTGGGCAGCGCAACAAAGGCTGCCATCAGGATGTCTGTCCGTCTGGCAGCGCCCATGCCCAGCAGCGCGATTCCATGATGTTTAAATTTGTCCTAATTAGATGACAATGAACGATGAATCAGCGTTAACCCTCAATGTTCAGCGGGCATCCTGAGCTGTAAGCCTTTAAAGCTCGCATGAGACTGCCACATAGCTTCCTCTTTCACGTGTATGCACAGTTTGAACAAGTCTAAATTCAATTAATAAATAGTTAGTGCGCCTAGCAAAACTACGGAATTAGCTTTGATTTAAGGTTCAGCTTGACAATATTATTAAATAAATGTCTGAAGATATAAAACTGTTGATGATATTCAAACTATATAGTATTTTATGTATATAGTAGTATTAATGTCAGTCAGACTTCTCTTATTAAATTATTATTATCTAAAATAAATATTATATTACCTATCATCCCATCTCTATATTTATATATTTTACAAATAATATTCCGACAACTGTATTTTTAAGCAAATATAAAAATATTATAAAGAATATAGAAATTCTTGTTTGCAGCATATTTATAGAGATTCTAGATATTCTCAAAAAATTCTTTAAATTTCTCAAGTTTCTAAATAAGTCTTACACCGAGAAAAAAACACATAAACTTGCAAATTCCAAGTAAAATTTGTTCGGTTTATTTGGTTTTCATATTGTCTAGGTATATTTATATACTTATGCATGTTTGTCTGTTTGTTTGTTGTATCCATGAAGTATACGTTCGAACTTATAGTAATATCTACGCACAACAGATGCAACTAGTTGGATACAATAATAATGTTAATAATAATAATAATAATAATAATAATGATAATAATAATAATGATAATTATACATTTACTCATACATTTCTTTCCACTTACAACTATGACAAATTGGGCTCTCGCTTACAATTAATTTGCTATGCTTTATACAAAATGTACCTCTAATTAAGTACCGCTAATTTTACTTTTTCTTTCACTGTATACTCCGAATTGTCCCGGTCAATGATTCGACGGGTGTACAAAAGTGGGGATTGCGTTACGATTAAGACTTAAGAGTTATAGAACTTGGTGCCAGAAAGTATTGCGGGGATGTAACTGAAGGATTTAAACTTAAGGACTCAATGTACAAGCCGAGCCGCGGTGTGGCAAGGATCCCCTAAAGCGCCGTCAGATCATAATCCTGTTTGATGTGCTGTTGCAGATTGCTCATGAGATCGGCTTGCTGTTGATGGTGGCTGTGCAGACCCGTATGCATCTGATTGTTGTTGTTGTTGTTGAGGTTGCTGCTGTTGTTGTTGTTGTTATTGTTATTGTTGTTGTTGTTGTTGTTGCTGTTGAGATGCACTTGATGCTGCTGAGATCCAACATAGCCATTGCCATTGCTGCCATTGCCGCAGGACGACAGATTCGCCGAGTCCGTGGCTGCGGGTATGTACGGCGGATTGCCCAGCGAGGAACTGACATCTCCAATGCTCTCAAGACTATCCGAGCGTAAGCACTAGGAAAAAAGAAAAGAACAGAGTATTAGAAATAGGCATAGTAGCAATGCTGTGCAACGGCACGGATATACAGGTAACTAAAGATCGCTGAGATATCTGGCTAAATATGCATGCTATACATTTAATCAAATTTATAATTTCTCAAGCTGAAGATTATTGGTAGACTAAAAGCTAAAGATACATTTAAGAGAATAGAATATTTTAGAGAATAGAATACTTGAAACTAGCTGCAGTTCATTCATTCATTTACAGCTGTTGATTCCACCAAAGATTGCGGTTTGAGTAAATTCAACTACAAAATATAATATGAAAGTATCTCTCACTCTCTGTCATTCTTCTTTCTCTATCTACCTTTGCATTGATAACTCTAAGCCTATTCGGTTAAATTCTTAAAAGCTTCAGCTCTACAGCTATGTTTGTGGATTAATCTCTTATTGCGAGTGCAACTTTCAGCTGGTGTCACTCGAGTGCCTTAAGTGCCTGCGCTGTTGATTGTTGTGCAGCGCAATTCAACTCACCTCATTCATCACTGGCGTTTGCTGTTGTTGTTGCTGTGATAGCTGCTGTTGTTGTTGCTGCTGCTGCTGCTGGGCCTGCTTCTTGGCACTGGCGCGCTTTGTGGGCTTCTTGGCTACCGGTGTTGGGTTGCCATTGGCATCGACCGTTTTCTTGCGCACATTCTTGGTGTTGGGCAGCTTGTTGTCCTTTTTCCACTTCATGCGCCGGTTCTGGAACCAGATCTTGATCTGGCGCTCCGACAGCACCAGCGTGTGCGCGATTTCGATGCGCCGCCGTCGGGTCAGGTAGCGATTGTAATGGAACTCCTTCTCCAGCTCGAGTATCTGGTGGCGTGTGTAGGCGGTGCGTTGGCGTTTCGGCTCCATGCCTGGCTGATACGAGCCATTCGCTGCAAAAAAGAGTGCGCGAGAGCATGAAGAGATGCATAATTAATGATTGAGAACTGGAGGAGGGGCTGGGGCTGGGGCTGGGGCTGGGGCTGGGGCTGGGGCTGGGGCTGGGGCTGGGACTGGTGCTGGAGCAGCCACTGTCGTAGGGCAGTGGCTTGCCGATTAAGTCGCAACGCGCCACAATTAATACACTTCAAATTTAGTTTCATAATAAGCAGAAAGCGGGCGGCTCAATAAATCTCGCCAGATAAGTTGACAACCCCAAAAAGCGCGCCAAAAACTTTTGACAACACCTTGAGACACGCGAAGGGTAGTTGTAGAGAAAGAAGCAGCAGCAGCAGCAGCAGCAGTGACAGCGGGTAGATGAAAGAGCTGCACTCGCACAGCGCCAGTCCAGGATAATTAATCAAAATCAAGTAAAACAACTGCCTGTCCGTCTGACTGCCTATCGAACGGCGCGGTTGCTGCTTGGAAAAAGGACAACATTGCGCGCTCGCATTTAGTTTTTCCTCGAGCGCTAAAACAACATTGCCCGCCGCAGCTGCCCTCGCTTTATCCTTTTCCTGTTCCGTTTTTTATGCGCTACACCTGCTACCCCGGCGCACTCGATTCGCTTCGGGCCTACGATTCCATCAAATACAGCTAACGGACAGCCCATCAAATTTATATTCGCTCCATCAATTTCAATTTGGCCAGTTCGCAATGCCATCGAGGAGGAGCTTGGGGCTCGGAGTTGATGTTTCTATCGCTGTGGCGGCTGCTGGGTCCTGCCTTGACCAATCATATCCGGCGCGCATCAAGTTGTAATTTATAAAAATTTCATTGCACTGTGACAGACAGCTTTCGATTTGATATAAATATTTCAATCCCAACTGCTGCGCTGCCGTTTCTCAGACACTAGATTAATGATGTCGTGCACTGTTGGCTGCTGACAGCTGCAGGGGGAAATGAGCTGGGACGGACCGGCAAGGGTTTCGCTTGCTCCCTTGCCCCACACTCTCCTGAGACGGTGCTAAAAAGCTTGGCCTTAAAGAGCCGTTGACAAGCTCTCTAAATAGTTTCGAAAGAACATAAACTCCTCTATTATTGAATGAGCCTTTCAATTTGAATTTGAGTATTCTATATTTCTTTATGAGATCTGTACTTAATAATTGTACTAAGTATCGAATAGCAATGGATCTCTTAAAAAGTCTTAATATATAGGCAAAATCATCATAGCTCAAACAGGCATTAAATGTTGTTTTCTAGAACTCTAATATATATAAAAACGAAACAGATTCAAAAACATTTTGAGTCCCATCTGATGTATTAAGTTCTTATCAAATCAAAATTAACTTCTTCAATGTCTCTTCCTCCCTCTCACATTCTCCCATTATAAATTCTCCTAAAATTCCTTTACGGTTCGTCAAGACTTCTTTACAAACTTCTCACAAATTCTGAAATGAGTTATTGGTTTGATAAAGTTATAAAAAAAGGCAATAACAACATTGGACAATACCTCAACAAAAACATAAAAATTAAACAATATCAATTACAAAGCCCAAAGGAACAGGCAGTGAGCACGGACAAGGAGACAAGGAGGAAGAACAATGAAAACGAAACCAGCCAAGGCAATGGCCGCAAAACAACGCCAAAGCAACGTCAGCTGCTGCGTCGGCGTAGGCGTCGACGGCGCGTCGTCGTTGGCAGCATGCTGTGTTAATTCGTTTTTAATAAGTGCGTATCATTTCATTTCAACATTTCAACGAAATGGGCAGGGAGGAGGGCGGAGGGCGGAGGGCACAGTACACTGTTGTCGATGTCCAGGAAGCGGCCTTCGAGTTGCGGCCGGGTGAGTTCGAGTTCCAAGCTCGAGTCAAAGTCTCGCCGGCCGCAAAAGCGTCGAGTCATTGCGGCCAAAAGAGTGCCAATTGCAATTGCCTGGCAGCCAATTTATGAAAATGCCAAATCATACAAGGCCAAGGAAATCAAGATTGCACAAGCAGCCAGGGAGGAGGAGCGCGGCAGACAGCACTGCACTGGAATGGAGCGTGAAACTGCTAAAGAGCGCGCTGCATGCTTGTGTATATTTTTTATGTTTTCCTTTTTGGGAAAATTGGCGCTCTCTGGGGAATTGGCGGCATTGCCTAAGCATGTTAGTGCGTAGGTAGGTTAACTCTCTCTCTCTCTCTTTCTCTATTTCTCTTTCTCTCTCTCTGTCGCTCATGTGAAGGTTATAATTGGCCCTGGTTCATGCACGGCTGTCGGCATGTTTGTCCCATCGCATGATTTATCATGCATTTGTGACTCTACAGTTTCATTCATATGAAGACACGGGACGCTAGTTCCACAGAACATATAGCGGCAGAAACTATGTCAGACGTTACTTAATAATCATAATCCGCTGTGTCGGTGGCGGCTACAATTGTGCCTCAACTCAACCTTCAATGCCAGCTCTGGCTCGACCCCGCCCAGCGATCTGCTCCATATCGGTTTAATCCACAAAGCTGATCGCTGCCTTTGAGGTGCGGTCATCCGGCGACTTCCGGGCTTTAGCTCCACTTTCATTCATGCGCGGTCCTCGCGTAGCCGCGACCAACTGCTCCCTATTTGATTAATTGCCCCAGCACGGCGAGAGTGTGTAAATATTTTGGAAATGTGGCCGGGGCGCGACCTGCGATCGAGAAATTTGACTCGTGCCAAGCACAAAATAATTTTTACGTCTGTCAACTTTGATTCGGCTGCTCATTCATCAAACCACGAGCTAAACCCGTTTCTGATGCCCAAAATCTCTTCGCAGCCGGCGCCTAATTCGTTAGAAACAACGTGAAGGGAAAACTCTTATTGAACATTAACTCTAACAAATGGCAAATAATTATATTTTTATGCAAACAATTGCCAAGAGCCGCCCCAGTGAATGCCGCCGAGCTGCAGGCGAGTGCAAGGCGCACATTGCGCATACGCCACGCTGGCCAGCATTCAGTTAAATTCTAAGCTAAGTTCTGTTTCAGGTTTGGATATTTTGTTAAAGTTGAATATTGATGTTGTCGGCAGCTTGTGTGTGGGTAAGGTTTTTATTTTGTGTGTTGCTGTGTGTGCTTCATGAGCTCATGGAAAAAGGCAAGTCAACATCAGCATTTCAACAACAGCGGGAGCTGCATCAGCAGCTTGTCAAGTGACTTGCACTTTGTGGCAGGCAAATAAAAATAAACATGAGCTCATGCTACTTACACACATACACACACACACTAATGCGTAACACAAATCTCATGTACTTACAAAACAATTGCACACACACACGAATGAATATTCCATAGAGATACAAAGTGAAGCACCCAAAGCAATTGAACTTGCGGCTGGGAGACTGCATCACAGCTCGAATCGCTCATTTAATACATTATATTTTTTGCTGCACTCCAAAAATAGACTAAAGACAATATGTTAATTGCGAGAGACTTCGAAATGAACCCTATCGCTAGAAGCCACTCAGTCAAACGCGACGGGCAAAGCACAAAAACAGGGAAGACACCAAAAGTGATTGATGTCAACCAAAACAAAAGTTGTTCATTAACGAGCCAGCAATGCGATACTAAGACTTTAAACGTTTAAGCAAATTATGACTGGAATTATACGCCAATATGTTAGTGCTTAGATTTCTCTAACAAAAAGCTATAAGTATATTCAATGATTATATAATAGAGAGAATATTTATCGAGCTCTTAGCTAAACCAGCACTACTTTGCCTCTACTAAAATCATAACTGTAATATTAATATAAATATGATGGAAATAATATTTTTTTAAATTATTCTACAAATTTTTTATAAGGTTTTTAATAAATTCTCTAGATAGGAAAGAAAATGCAAATGCAAAATAAAATCAAGAAAAGCTCTTCAGTAAGAGAACAAATGGAAATCAACTTCGACACAAGAAACTCTTAGTTTCCATGCAGCGTGACCTCATTTGGTTAGCCAAGTTGGTATATAGTAAATAAATGGTCTTTAGCATAGAATCTGCAGTCTGCTATGGTAACTGTTATTTTTGGTTTCGTATAGCATATCCATTCAATCTGCCGCGCCGAGCAACAATAATCGCAAAGCATTCACAATTGATTTTCACTTTCCATGGAGGCGCAACCAGAAGCGAAGCTAATGAGCAAAAAACTGGCTTTTTAAAGAAACTGAATCTAGCACTTGTCTTAAAACCATTTTAAAAGATATTTTTTAAGTTGCAAATAAACGAAAAAAAAAGAGAAAAAATAACTCTGACCAAAGCTGAAAGACAAACAGTAACAAGTTAAGAAGCTCATGACTTTAAAGACTTTAACAATAGACGCGACCTTGAAGAAACTTTTTGAGAAAAAAGCGAAATATAAAACTCAGAAAAAACCCCACGAAACGTTTCTGATTGCGCGTTGCCGTTGTGGCCGCAGCAGTCGCCGCAGTTGCCGCCGTTGACTGCTGCAGAACGGAATTATTCTGGTCTGGCGAGTCGGACCAATAAAAGCATCGCTAATTAATGCCAATTTCAATATAAGTCTACACAAGTTGCGAGCTCTAGAGTTTTATTGGCGCAAATTGAGCGCGAGCCGCAGGGAGTTCAGTTGGGAGCCAACTGCAAATACTCTGTCAATGCTCGGCTCCATTCACATATTTGTGATTTTCGCTTTTGCCTTTGCACTGGGACGCTAATTATGCTTTGTTCTCGAGCAGATACAAACATAAATTGGACAAGCAGATACAGATACAGATAGAGATACGGCTACAGATACAGATACAGCTACAGATACGTATACAGACCCAGACCCAGCTGGTGTGGCAGCTTCAGCTGTTCGTGCCTCATCTGTCATAAAAGGCGAACTTCTTAATTTTTACTGCGTCATTTTCATCATTGTCATGCCCTGGGCTTGGGCCTCCGCTCTGGGGGACTGGTCTCTGGGTCGCATTTCGCAAAGGCTGCTCAGTTTCAGTGCTGGGTTTACAGCATCTCGGCCTGAGTCTGAGTCTGCGACTCGGTCTGGGTCTGGGTCTGGGCTTGCACTTTTTTTTGCCGCCTCAACGGAGGTGAGAGATGCTGATGAGGTTTTTCGCAAGTCATCGGGTAACTCTGACTGCCAGCCGTGAGCTGTGAGCTGTGAGCCTGGCCTGGCCTGGCCTCTGCGGCATATTGGAAACTTAATCGTGGACTTGCCATTGAAATTCAGTTACAAGGCTGGCCACGTTTTACTATGAGCATAAATACGAATACTAGTACGAGTGAGACTGTATTAGTGTATTTGAATACTAGCATGCTGCTGTTATTGAATGTTATGTAGAACGGAGCGTGAACTCGGCGATCGTCGTATTAGCTGAGCTCTCGTGCATAAAATCAATATTCGGCGTATATTCATGCTACTCTTATGCCCATAGATGTATGAGTGCCTCCATGAGTGCACAAGTGCATTCATTTGATTAGCATACGCAGCTTGGGAAATTTATTATGCAGTTAGGTAAGATATATTGGGTCAAAGATTAAATTTATGACTTTAAAATAATATAAATAAAATAATGAAAGTGAAAACGATAGTAATAATAATATTAGTAATATTTAATTAAATTACCGACAGTAATAATTCGCAGAAAAATGTTTATCACAACTCAACTACTACGAGTAATTATAATTTTGTAAAGAATTTGATAATTACAAAATCATTTATTATAGCTTCTCGCTATAAGTTGCCAGGAATGTTGTCTGCGCCTTCAGAAAAATTGTCAACACTTTGCAACTATTAGGCAAAGTGTAGGAATGTCAAACGCTTTCCTAAATGCTTAAACTTTTGCAAATTATAGCTGTGCCCCTAGCTGCTATTATTGTTGTTCCTATGGCCGAAAGGCGTATTAAGCAAATTGGATGGGCCCAGTTCACGGACCACACGCCACCTGATACGCACGGCAAGTCGTGTAGTTATATATATTTTGGGTCTGGGCGAGCGCTAGCCGAGTGTAAGTCATTTGTAAAAGAGCTGAGAACAACAACAGCAACAACAACAACGAAGCACCAGCTCAACAGGCAACCAGATTGGTACTGCTGGCTGAGAACCTGGTGCTGGTGCTGTGGCTCTGACTGGGGCTGGGGACAGCCACATTCCGCATAACGAGAGATGATGCACTGGCGATAATCAAGTTTCGTCTTGTTTTCGTAGTCGTGCGCTCATGATAAATGTCACAACATTAACATCAAATGACACGGACCATCCGTCACTCAGTCGGAGTTTACGTTTGCCCCTGAGCGATCTCTCAAGCGTCTGTCGCTCGGCCGTCCGCCCGTCTGCCTGCCTGCTGCCTGCCGAACTACTTCGATTTGATGCTCATCAGCATAGCTAATCCCCTCGAGTCGAGTTGAGTCGCTGTCGAGATTGTCTCTGGAGTGGGCTATGAAGCGCGTGGCGAAACCTAACGTTATAATTGCCCATTAGGGTCAAGGTTGTGTTTAATTGGAGTGCATCGCCTAGCTGCATAGTAGCTTCTACTAAGCAAGTATAGCACTAATTAAAAACTCATCCATCAGCTGAGCGGACCGAAGACCCAGCCCGAACTCAACCTGCATGCCCACGATGATGATTATGATGATCATAATGATTGTGCTTATGCAGTCGCCACCTGAGCCTGTCAGGCAATTGTCAGCTGTTCGACTGACATTGCCCCGGGGCCTAATACAGTTCGATGCGCGGTAGCCAATTTTGAATAGAATTAAAACAATAAGCGCTGACAAACGCTGCGGCGCGGTTTGATAATAGAACTCAACACATGGCTCAATGAATTTGGTTTTAGGCGCGTTAATGTACCGGCGCGACAATTAATGGTAATTATCTATCGGAGCTGACATTCGAATTCGACCGCACACATACATAGCTATGTATATATGTATGTATATATCTATGACTATATATCTTTCTGTGTGTGTGCCACCACTTGGAAGTTGGCAGCCAAGTTCATTCGTTCATCGATCAGTGAATGGAAACCTGTTTCTGCAGCCCACATTCGAGTCGTTGTTTGGTGTGTGAAAATTTTCAAAAAGATATCGAACACACTTTGAAATATGTAATTAGAATAAAAGTCGTTATGCATATTATGTGAGTGGAACAAAAATTGTAGGTATGTGGATAATATTTTCATACATGGCAAGGCGAAGCTCATGTACTAGGTTCTCCTATACTTATTCACCCAATTGAAATTATATTCATTATTTAAAAAGTGTGTGTAAGCTCGAGTATTTTAAAAATAGAATATGTAATCAGTGCCAAATTGTCAACAAATTTACGACTAACGACTAGAGCTAACTGCCCGTGCTGACGTTGATTTCGAGAATCTGGCTTTTGACAAACACTAATTCGTGCTTACGGTATAAACCTTAGTTTTGAGTTTGGCAGATATTTTGAAAAGTGCAAAATTTTAATTTTAATTTATTATTGCATAGAAAAAAGAATATTCTTGGTATGTTATACTACATAGATCAAAGGACACAACAAATCTAATCCAACGTAATCAAAAGAATTTATAAAAACTGAATTCATAACAGCCGTAAGAGAATTCGAAACTTTAGCTTTGTAGCATACAATTATAAAGGATACATATTAAATATATATACATTTTCTCAATGATCCTTATACAAATTTCGACAACAAAGTGGAGTTGATGCTATTGCAGACCATTCACAACTTTCAATTTTGATATTTTCAACAAATAAATTCAAATAATCATTTCCTTTATAGTAGTGTTCAATAAATTGGAAGAATCACTCCGTTAACAATATAAACTAATACACTTAATCTGAAAATTTTAATTTAAAAAGTTTTTGCTCTGTCCTCATTAGGTCTTAAATCAATTTTCATCCAGGCAAAATTCAGTTTAAGCAGCGCAATTGTTGCCCAAGCAAGAAAACTTTGACAAGTCTACTTAAAGGCACTTCAAGTGTTGAAAGAGCACAGAAGAGGCCTTATTTAGTCGACTGTCAGTTGCATACAGAAACATATGTATGTCGTACACAGCCACAGCTATATAGTATGAATATGTCACTCGCCATATACATTTTGGCCCTCAGCAGAAGGCGCGCCATTCTTGATTTTGATTAATGAGCGAGCAGAGTTTTTTTTTTGGGCTCTTTTAGTTTTTATTTTCATTTTGCCAAAGTCGAGCATTCGAGCATTCGAGCATTGCAAAGTCTGTCAGTGGATCACGTGGGTGTTGGCAGCTAAGTAATTTAATTAGCATACGAAAATGGGGGGCGCGCTGTGTTTGATGGGTGCATCTTTGGGTATTGCGATTGTGGGAGCTTACTTACCAACGCCCGCTACGTGAATCTTCTTCATCCAGGGGTAAATGATGCGCTCTCCGTCGGTCGTCTCTGCCATCAGATCGTCTTCGCTGTCTGAATCACCCAGATCATCATCGTTGTCGTTGGACGCCAACTCGTCTGGGGATCGATCGAGCATCAATCGATCCTCTTCCGACATATCCTGCACGAGTCAAAGCAATTTTACATTAGTTTATCCAATGGCTGAACTATTTCTATTTTCAATTACATTTTCTGATCCCATATCATCACAGTGTAGCACTTCCTGCAGTTGCTGACCAGTGGGCGCAGCTTCTTCGAGTCGCTTCTCTAGCTTTAAACCTGCAGCAGAGTTTCAAAATGGTTTATTGGGCAAGAAACATATCCTTAAACAAAATATAGTTTAGAAAAGATTTCGTAAAACTAAATATTCTACTGCTTATATAAACTATTTGTTCTACAATGACTAGATCCTGATCTCAATATTATCTAGCATATAATTCAGAGTATCTTTAACAATTTTATTATTATATATTATTATGAATATATATATATATATATATATATATATATATATATATATATATATATATATATATATATATATATGAATATCGTATATACAATATATTGCACATATATGTAATATGATGGATACATAATGTGTATACATATATAAGGCCGCAAAGGAGATCATATCAGATTTTTATTTTGATTTAACATTACATAGGCATTAGAACCAAAATAGATATCTATAATTATAAATATTAATTCAGTCTATGACTAAATAGAACAATCCCTATTGTTCTTATAATGTTCATAAAACTAATTGTGTAAAAAATTTAATCCACATCGAAATAAGCGTAAATAAGTTTGAAAAGGAAAAAGTGTAATTCCATTCTAGTTGCTTATCAAATTGGCTAAAATGCCTTCATATTATATTATATGCTAGTTCCAAATAAACTATCAAATCGACTCTTAAATGAGGAAGAAATATATAATAGATAACACACGTTTCATAACACATCTCTGAAAAACTCAGTCATTTGTATTATATAGGAGTTTCATTATTTATTTACAAATTTAAACATATTATATGGTTTGAAAGCCTTAAAATACGACTGACTAAAATAAAGTATCAAGCCATTTTTGATGAAGCATAAATTAGTTTAGAATTATTATAATCTAAAAGCCTAGTATTATTTATTTGTATTAACAATTAACTTACAACTTATTGATTTACTTTATAAAAAATTAAGAGTGTTTAATTTGGAAAATCTTAAATGAGATCGAAATGGACTCACCTAATTCCTGCAGTCCCAGCGAGGTGTTTGTTGGCGGCTCCGTTGAGGAGCATTGCAGTGGCAGGTCCATCATCTGTGAGGAGAGGGGCGAGTGGCCTTGGGAGTGGGTGCTGCCGACGCTACCATTGGTGGTGCCGTAGTAGCCACCGTAGTATCCATTGGAGCCGTTGGCGCTGCTGCTGTTTGGCACATTTACCGACGGCGGCGGCCCGTAACCGGCATCAGAGTGGACCACTCCGGCCGATATGTATTCGGGCGCGTGGTGCACGGCTGCAGCGGCCGCCGCCGCTGCATGGTGGCCATAATAGCCCAGACTCTGGTGCGGATGCGAATGCGGATGATGCGTGGGCGGCGTTGTGGCATAGTTTGTGGTGTAGCCCGCGTTCTGGTGATGGTGGCCAGAGAGCGCGCTGTTGCTGTGGTGGTGCGAATGCGGGAGCGAGTTATGGTTGTGGTGATGCGCTGCGGCGGCCATATAATCATTGACCATTTCCGCCGGATGCGTAGCGTGCGGGTGGCCAGACATGCCAGGGCCGCCGCCACCAAGTCCAACGCCCCCACCACTGACACCACCGCCACCGCCGACACCAACGCCGACGCCGCCCATGTGACCCGTTGACGCGGTCATGGAATAGTGACCATTGTAGTGATGATAGTCATCGGCAACCGGCGGGAACTTCGGATCCAGTCCATTGCCCATGGACATGGGGCTCTGGACGTGATGTGGTGCATGCGGATAGCCCATGAGGAATGAGCTCATTGTAGTTTCTATATTTGAATCTCCGATAAAACTTAAACTCGTGCTAGGCTCAGCTAGTCGTTGAGCACATATTTCACTTCAATATTCACTTATTGGCACTCAATTTCTGTTGCACTTTTGCCTTTTCTGATGATTTTCTTTGTGTGATCACGATATCTGGAGTGTGGCCAGCATTGTTGCAATGCGGGGGCTCTGTTTATTGAACACAGCGCGAAAGTCGCGCAACCGGCGCGTAAGAAACGTGGAAACCAAGCGGCGTCGTAAATAATAAAAATTCCAAGCAACTTTACTGCGGCGTTCAGAAAACATTCAAAAATACCGAAAAAAACGAATCGTCCGATTCACGAGTGCGAAAGCGAACCGTTCAATTCGAGCCGTTCTTTTGTTATGAATACGAACGAGCGCTCTGAGCGCGAGCGAACCTGTTTTCTGTTTTCCTTGTCCGCATTTGCTTCTACTGCTTTTCGCCTCTCTCTCTCTCATCGCTTAAGCGCGCGCTCTCTCGCTCCCTCTCTCTTTCTCTCATCGAAACGCAGCGTGCAAATCGCCATTGCCATTGACAGCCAGCGATGACGTCGACGAGTTTCGAAACTCGATTTACTGGTTTTGTTTTTGTTTCAGCGCGAGCAACAACAAGAGTGGCCAAAGGACAGCCCACACGCAGTGAGCACTTCGTAGCCGTAGCCATGGCTGCACGCCATTTTCAACCACCGAGCAGCCCACTAGTTGGTAGAGTGCAGAATAACACTGTGCGAGCGAGATGACACGATATTTGGTCACACCCATTCGCCGAAGTTGATGCTTGCTGTGCGAGCTCTACAGTTCTGGCCATAATATTAGGCACGCGTGTTTTAGTATGAAATTGTTCATAGTTTAAGAAGCAAATGGAGGAATATAGAATATTTATTTCAATTTGCCATAGAAGATAAATAAATTTTATTATTTGCAATACATTTTTAAATTCATACATTAAGTAGAAACATGAATATAATTTTACATATTAATATTAAACTTGTTGAGAAAAAAAATGATTGTATTAATGAATATTAATTGACATTTTGATTTTATATTATCTTTAATATTATATATAAAAAATATATAATATTTTATATTTATATTTTATATTATATTTATATTTAATATTTGTATTTCTGTAATCATTTAAATATATTGGAGTCTACTGTTGAGCAACGGCGTATACACTTTATCAGAGTCGCCTGTATACTGTATAACGAGAAAACAGAGTCTGCTGCTGCCCGAGCGCGAGTGAGTGTGAATATGAGTGCGAGCGTGAGCGTGAGTATGAATGCTGCTTTTGTGGTCTTCGGTCATGGCGCACGCTCAAAATCAAAATCAAAAAACTGCCCTCGCCATCTCACAGCGTGCGTGGCCAGCAAGCACCGCCCACTTTTCACTATGCCTTTCATCGATCCCGCATGCGAGTATGGCAGACCAGACCATTTATTTTCCGTAGACCAAAAACGGATGCAACCAGAGACCGTGCTGTCTGCAGACTACAGTCGTATCGATCGAGGCGATGCGATGGACGTGACTGTTTCTGAGGTGTTGATATGAATTGCTCGTCTCTGGCTACCGATTCCGATTTCGATTCGAGAGGCTCTACTTAGCTACACATACACAAGCACGCATACAGCTAAAGTTCGATAGGCCCTGGCTGACTTGCAATATTTGGCCATTGCCATTGAATGTTGAATGAATATCACCGCACTTGGCGCAATGTTTCATTTTTATTGTGGTTAGTATCTGAGTGGGGCGAGGTAGGAGGATGCTGTTGTTGTTTATTAGTGCTGCTGTTGTTGTTGCTATCATTACTACCGTGATTTGTATTGTTGCAGAAAATGTTGATGAAATGATGAGCATGACTGGCAACTATTCAAATGAGGCGGGCACACACATGAAAAATCGATAGAATGATTGTTGTATAATGCACATAAAGAAGGTCGAACATTAAACGCTTTAATATTTTTACACCTAAATATTTAGACTCTTTCGAACAAACGCATCCTCAACACATTTAATCTGACGAGATCCATTGTTGCTCCATAATCCTAATGTGTGAGTCACACTTCTGCCATGTGCCCACTATATATATATATATATATACACATACATATATGACTATACAGATGTGGGTGAGTGTTTGGATCGTCTAATTGCCGAATAATTGAGCCCATTCCAGGGAGCAGCACACGTGCTCTGCCCAGACCTGTCTGTTGGATGTGGGTGGGTGACTACTAATTAATCGACTTCCAACTGATTCGATTTTGATGGCGGCTATCAAAAGTTAATTAGCAACATTAAGTGCACTAAACTCCAAATTTATTAGCTCACTGAATGTCCCATTGCCATTGCTGATGCTCAAAATTAACTTTTAGGGATAACTAATGCTTGTCAACTGACAAATATTTCAAATTAAAATTCAATTGAGAGAACTTTATTCAATGTGTGTTCAATGTAGCAAAAATAACTAAATATATTCAGCAGTATTGTTCAATTGCTTCGAAGAGAAACTCACCATTGATCGCATTCAGTAAATTTCAAATTTATTTTTAGTTTTATTTATTTTATAGTCTTTCTATTTCTGTAAATATTCCAGTTGGCTTTTTAACTTCGTGTCAAGAGATTTTATTTTTCAGCCTTCAGTGTTTCATAATTCAAATTCAATTTTTTTTTTGTATACTTTAATATAATATTTATGGGCCTGGTGTGGCCCAGTGAGAGAGCAGGCGGCCTGGAAACTGTGAGAGCCCCGGTTGGAATCCCGTTGGATGCTTGAGTTTCATACAGGCGTACCTGCCCAAAATAAGTTTCAAATAAATTAAGTGATAAATGCGCTATAGAGTCTCTGACAACAAAGCAGCAAATAAATTGAAACCAAAAAAAATAATAAAAAAAAAAAAAAAAAAAAAAATGTAATATTTTAATACATCTAGAAATGCTCTATCTAGCTGTTAATCATGAATCTATAAGTATCCAGAGATTAGTTTGGCTTAAAGATTTCTGTCTTACGCTTTCGAAATCTAGCTGGAAATATTGTTTTAGTTTTAATTTAATGAATTCATTTTATAATAAATAATTTAAAATTTATTTGAAAATTATTTATATAAGAGGATTTGAAACGATTGTCTAAGTCTGCAGCTAAATATTACCAACAGAAGATAAGAAAGTGCTTTTCACTTTAAAATCCATCTATTATAATAAGCCCGAATATCCTCTGGAATTATCACTTCATATTTGAAATTAAAGTTTATTTCATTCACATCAAGCTCAGGGCTCTTGGGACTTGTCAACATTTATGCAAATTTGTGCAAAAGTTAAAAGATATTCGAGAACTCTGCGGGTTGACACAGCCCTAAGTGCGTCTATTCTTATGTTGTGTGTGATGTGGAGCTGCTTTTGATGTTTTCAAGGAGTAGCCGCATTAGCGGCTGCTCCACTGAGTTTCCTTTATGGGGCTGACCGACTACCCAAATGGAGAGAACGCTGAAAGGCAGGCGGGGGTGGCTCACGGCTCACAGAAAGAGCTTTGTGTCTGGCATGAGTCGAGGGTCGGGGCATGGCGACGGCCGTGGGTGTCGTGGCTGCTGTGGCTGTTTGCACAGCATTTGAGTTCCAAATCCCAATTCAGAGCCAGCAATCAGTTGCGACTGTCAGGCGGCAAAGGAAGTTCACTTGCTGCACAAGGCAAATGTGATTAATGGTTCTATGCGAGCCACATTATGTGTGCCCTGTCGTGAGGCGCAGTTCGACTTGGGTTCGCATTCGTATGCTCGCTCGTATTGCTCTTCTCTATTGTCTCTTTCATCTCCTTCCCTCTCTCTCTCTCTCTCGCTCAGTCTGTCCCGTTCGCCTTTAAGCTACCCATCAAATATATTTTTATATCAAATTAAGCAACCTGAGAACTTTTTCTTACTGCATTATATACTTCCAGCTATGTAGACATAAATCGAAAAACTTTTTCATTAAGAATACAAAAATAGTTTTCAAAACTTATATATAAACTCATCTCTTTTTACTGTCTATATAATAAACTGAATAAATATTACAAAAATTCATCTAAAAATTATTTTATTTTAATAATAAAATCTTTAAAAAGTATAAGAAAGTTAAGAAAACTTTCCAATATCTTCTTCTCTGCTGTATTTCATATGTTTTTTCGGCAGCTTAAGTTGACTTAATGATGCTTGCAAATATTTTCAGTGGGATAATAATATATTTACTTCTTAAATCAAATAAAATTCCTAAGAAAGGATTTCCATAAATCATATAAATGCACGTAGTTATGCCGAAAAGGAACTCACAACCAGTTTCAAGAATTTATAAAAGTATTTATTGATTGTTCAGGCCCGAGTGGCTTCAGTTTAAAGTCCGTACGCCCCGCGATCTGCTTAGCATGTAAATTGGTTTAACGACATGTTGACAAGTGAGATTGAAGGCGGCGACAAGTGTGGGAACCGAGTGCTGATTAGCTGGATAGGCCTTATCGCAGTCTAGGCGATGTGCTTGGCAGTAGCAGGAGCGAGAGCGGGAGCAGGAGCTATCTGCGGAGGCATTGCTTGATTGATTGAGTGATTAATGATTGACTGGGCAGCTTGCGTCAATCACTGGCGACGCAATTAAAGCTCGGAATGTGACTTTTATGGGCTTTAAATTGAAATTTCGAACATGATTTGAAAGTTGGCAAATTGGACAAGTGCTCGACTAACGGATCGTCCATTTTGTGGCCTACGTGCGTGCATTATGGCCCAGACTGAGGGCCAATTAAGTGTCCGTGTGTGTGTGTCTCATTTGGATGCCATTGGGAGAAACGCTTGTCCATTTATCAACTGTCTCAACTGTTTGCTGTCATATTATGCTCAAATCGGCGACCCAGACTCCGATACAGACACAGCTGCAAAGCACATGTATATACATTCGAGTGAGACCCAAATTGGGAGCGAGAAGAGTGTTTAACCAAAATTTACACTGCGGCTGTTTAAAATAATTACACGAGCAGCTTAAATGGCCAGAGGTGGAGTGGGGAGAGCGGGAGACGAGACTGGATGGGGACATGGCACAGGTACCCATTATCCATGACAGATTATCTCTGATTGATTTCATTTTAGCCCCTGCACAGGCCATAATGAAGGCTGCGGCTGCACATATGGACCAACAACTTGGCTCGGGGCCAAAATGCTTCGTTTTTGGACCTCTTCGACTCCGGCTTCGACTTCGACTTCGACTTCGACTACGACTTGGATTGCCTTTGCCGCCAATTGGTTAAATGTTAAATGCGCGCACGTTTTGAAAGATGGGTTCGTAATTGCCTCACATTAGCCGAAATTTAAGAAAACTGTTAAAATTATGTTTAATGATGGCCGCAGTTTACCTTTTGCCTGCGAACGCAACGAACTATCACAAATTTCACAGGCTTTGGAAATAGATTTTTCTGGCAAAAGTATTTTTACGTACCTCTAAAACACATAGATTTCTGACTCAGTAACGATATATCAGATTTATTGAATATTTTATTTTATGCTTCATTTGCTGATGAAAAGAAGAAGAATTTCTAGATGAATGCTTCAAGTATCCTCAACTACCGTGGAATATCTGAAATATATATTTGCTATACTATGTAAACCTATACATATTTATATGTATTCCTCATATATCTCTTTCTCAAAGATCAACATTCTTTTATATAAAATACAAATATATATTAATATAACCAAGAAGTTTCCTATTTATATTATGAAATTAAAACCTGCCTGAAATCTCTTCTTACACATGGTTTAAAAACCTATTTGATTTGACGAAACTTTCTTTCGGATTTTCACACCAAATGAAACTCCAGAAGATCGGCGCTTGGGGAGAACTTGAGTGCCCCACGCCTCTTGCGCTTATCCATCAAAGAAAGTTAGGTAAGGTATTTAAGCTAACCCTTTAATTTAGTGAAACTTTTGAAGACCGCCGATGCCGACTGCCCGTCTGTCTCAATGTCTCGTCTCTCTCTCTCTCTTTCTCTCTCTCGCTCGCTCTGTCTGCCTGCGGTTGACTGCGCCAATCGGCCCAAAGCTCTGCTCAAATTTCCAATTACGTCTATGTCAATCATAATTAGTAACAACGTCGATTTTTCATTGAAGGGCCTCTAAAACTGAACCTAAACGTAACATAAACGGCAACAACAACAAGAAGAGCAGCATTGGAATGCCCACAGAATCGACTTTCTCACACATGTGCGTGGCCCGGGAGCTCCACTTGGCATCCAACAAAATAAAAACAACAAGTTTTCTTACCAGTTTACAGCAAAACTATAAGAAACGTAAATAATATTATCAAGTCGACAGACAGATACACTCACACAGAAATTCTGCATAAATAAATATATAATTAAGATATAAAGATAAAAGATATAAAGAAGAAGTGGAAGATATATATACATATAAATTTGTTTTTTTTTGTGCTTAAATAAATAAATGTGTCTTGGATAAATTTAAAAAAATATATTTCTAAAGTACTATGTGGGCTATCACATTTATCTGGAAGACAACTGTAAAACAGTAAAGCTGCTCAGAGAATAGAAAATAGATATACATAAAGATATATATAAAATAGATCTAAGCTGTTGTCTAGTATATATAAAATATGGACAACAATCATAGCTTGTTCTATGATTAGATTCTCCTGATTCTCAATAATATTTTTCGATATTTATGTAATAATATTTATATAATAGTACATTAGTATTAGAGTTAGATTTAATTGCCATAAATAAATATAAGTGCACTCGCTCAATTTATTGTGTGACTCAAGTCTTGCCCGTATCACGGTACCCCAACTCAATGGAAGGGTATATCGCGCAGTCTTGTAACGAGCCACAGCCAACCCGGGCGCTGCAAGAGAGAGATGAAACATGTAGGGCCATGTGGAAAAGAGCCGATGGAGTTGGAGATGGCCAAGAGCGACGCACAGTTTGTTGTAACATGTAATTTGGGATGGCATCGGATACGGCGCGGCCCAAATCCCGCAACAACATCCAGCACCCAGCATCGAGCAGCGAGCATCGAACAGAGAACATGTAGCTTGCTGGCGGTCTGTTATGAATGTGACTAATTAAATTTAAAGATATCCGAGAGATTATCAATCTTTGAAGCGCATCGCCATCGCCATCGCCAACGCCGGCTGAGTCTGCTTGAGACCGGGTCCAGGCCGGGCCAGGGGCGGGGCAAGAGTAACGATACGCTTCGACACAACATTTCACAAGACGCAAAACAAAGCCAACAAGAACGCTGCCAACAACAACAACAACAACAACAACAGCAACAACAACCATCAGCACCGAGAGCACATTTGTTTCGTGATCATGATTGAAATAATGATTAATGAAGCCAGCGCCAAAATTCAATTCGAATATACTATGTATAGCCCGGGAGGAACTCGAAACTGGGAACTGAAAAACTGTGACTGCGACTGCGACTGCGACTCCGATTGCGAGTGGGCCTCTGGAATTGGCCAGACTGCCAGACCGGCCGCCGACTGAGTTCCATGCGTGAAATCGAACAACAACGGAGACCAAATCGAGTTGCATATGGGCTCCATGCTGTCCACACACATAAGTGTATGTGTGGGTCCTGAACCTACCATCAATTATAGCTTTTCGTTGGCAACAACAAGCTGAGGCTCGGGCAGCACATCTGGGGCCTAGACACCTTTCGAGAGCAGCAGTACAAGTACAAGAACGTTTCCATTTTGGCCAAATGGCTTTGTTAACAGCTTTGTGCAGTGGCTCTGGCTAATAAATGCCTTTTTAATTGACTGCAAGTGTGCAAGGTGACACCTCTCTCACTCACTCACTCTCTTTCTATCTCTCTTCCTCTGTTTGACGGCAGGTTCCAAGTTCAGCTTTCTGCTAGAAGGCACTCGACTCTCTGTTGCATAAGCCGTTTACTGTGCTTCGAGCTGCCCTGCAATTATCATTAGGCTTAGCAATTGATCAATTCATTTGGTGTTCGCTGTTGTCATAATGAAGCGATTTGAGCTGTAGATTTTGCAGTTCACAATTCGCCTAATGAATCGAAATCGCTAATCGCTTTCTGGCCGTGCTGCGTGCTGCACTTGCGCGCTTCGCCAAGTCACGAACTTGAGCACTTGCCATGATTCGTAAGTTTTCATTTGTATTTTGCACTTGATGATTCATTGTCTAAGTCAACTAAATCGATTCAAGACTAGACAGACACACAAATTAAATCGGGGGTTTTGTTTTCCCTCTTTCATTCTTTCTATTTTTACGCCTCTCAACTATCACCAGTCGACTCTTGAGCAAATGCCTTATATAACCCCAGCAAAACTATCAACCAATGACAAGTCTCAAAGTGTCCAGCTCTTCCATCGATCATTGAGTACAGATATCATATATTCCAAATAGTGGAAATTTACACTTTTAATTTAGCTTTGGAATATGATATCTTATGTTCTTCTCTACGACTACATCTACATCTTGGACTTTATTTCATTTTATATGATGTTTAGACAGATTTTACCACATTTTGGAAATTATAAGCTTACAAGATATGTGACGCTTTCCCCCAAATAAGTTGATAAACTTCGTATTAATATATAAATCAAATTAAGTATATACTATTAGACCTATTCATTGTGTTGCTTTCAGTTAGCTACATTTAGCACCGGAATAGGTGGAACTTAATCTTGATTATTTTCGTTTATGTGAATGGTATCATAAAGCAGATCCTCAAATGTAATATATTAGGTTAAATTGACCTTTGAAATAAGTTGATATTCACTGTCGAAAGTGATATTTAATAGGCAACAGAAAATACTTTTAAATTGAAAAATAAATTTATCTATCAATAATTGAATTATAGTCAATTTAGAATCCTCTTAAGCTGCATATGAAAGTCAATTGAATAGAATAGAGTAATTAATTAATCACTATATTAATAATAATATATTAGTATTGTTATTATACTATAAATAAAATCTATAGCAGTTAGTTTTTAACTACATTTCAGTTCTCTAAAATATCTGGTTCGCTCAGACAACTCAAACGCGAAGCAAGAAGCAGAATGCGAATAATCCAAGACAATCAAATCGCATCAGAGTGAACTGAGCTGTGGAGGGAACTCTTCAATGCTACAGCTCAATTATCGAAAATCGTTACAATTACAAAGCAGAGAGGCCTAATACCAAATCGAATTGCGACTCTCTCTGTCAATCGAGCTCGCTTTGGGAGGTGTTGGCTTGTCTGCGCGTACATTATATATACATTTCCTTACATATGTGAGCGAAGACAACAAATGATCTGTTCGAGGGAATCAAAGCAAAAGCAAGAGAGAGAGAGAGAGAGAGAGAGAGAGAGAGAGAGAGAGATATAGAGAGAGAGAGGGAGAGAGGGAGAGAGAGAGAGGCATTTCTTTCACTTTTCAAGAAATCCACAGGAAGAGCAAAAACTTTTCAATACGAAACTGTCAGATAAATCGGGCTCAAAAATGCATGCGTGTTTTTTGTTTTTCTTATTTTGTCGGCTGGCTGGCTGGTTGGCTGGTTGGCCTGGCCTGGCCTGGTTGACTGGACCGGCCCGTTGTCTTCTCGTATGGCGCATAATTAATGATCTGCTCCATATTCACGCATTGGTGTAGGTCTGCCTGCGTCTGCGTCTGCGTCTGCGTCTGCTGTTCGGCCTGACCGCCGCGCCGGCTGCAGTGCCCGTTCGTTCGCCTGCATCTCAGCATATCCGTGGGCTGGCAGAGCCAGAGTTTAGATTTGGGATTTACAATTTCTTGTGTTCCGGCAACTGTCACTTTTCTATCTCTGGGCCACGTGATGTGCGTGCGAGACGCAAAAGAAAGACTTTCCTGGACAGACGCTGAGCACTGCGATAAGCGATATGTGAGCTGCAGCGGAGTAGGCGAAGGAGAAGGAGAAGGAGAAGAAGGAGCAGTTGCATCTGCTTAGCCAGCATAAACACCATAACTCATGCTCGGCTGAACCACCTTAAGCCACCAAGTTGACAGACAGCAAGTTGACAGGCCACGTTTTACCCCTCGATTACCCGCTCTCTCTCTATCTCTCTATCTCTCCCTCTGCTTCTGTGCACCCACACTATGCTCTACTCTCTCTCTTTAGCATAATTCCATTTCTTATCGACCGCCCGCGCTGTCGCCTGCGTGTGGCCGAGATGCTGGTTGGGGCTTCGAGTGGTTTCAGTGGGAGTGGGTCAGGCTGAGGGGCTCTGGGAGCTGCACGCGCACTCAGCTAATCAACGCGGCCTCAAAATGTAAACAGGCGCATCCAACAGCAAATATTGTCGCCATTTTCTGTCAGCCACGCGGCGCAACCCCCATGCCAGTTCATCCACTTTTATCCCTCATCCTCCCACCCTGCCTCCTCCCGCCTCCCTCCCGCTTGCCTATCTGTCGCTCTGTCTGTCAAACTCTTGGCGAAAAGATACTTTTCTTTTTATTCTCTTTCTGTTTCTGCATTTTTGTTTTATTTTTATGCTGCTTTTCGCTTTCTTCGGAAAGTGTGAGTGCGAGCATGTTTTCGTTTTCCCCACATTTTCGCTCGGGGTTTTTCTTTCTTTTTCTTTCTCTTTTTTTTTGACACATAAAAGGACACGCACCGCGTCACATCATGAAAGGATTGATTAATGATTCGTTGATTTTCGCCCTTATTCTCTTTAGTTACACTTGGGCACATAATCCGCCTCGTCTCCAGCGCCTCGATTCCATTTCTGCGCCAGCAGGCACCGCACACACACACACACACACAGCCGACCTAGTCGAATTTTACGTAAAGTAAGTTTTCAAGAGAAAACAATGCCTCGCCGCGCTGCCCTGCCAATCCATTGTCAGCAGCCAGTTTGGCCAAATTAGCTGCCATTTTACATACATCCGCACATTCGCCTGCCCTTAGCCAATTTCATAAAGCCAAGCCTTGATCATGAACTGATATAGTATAATTGCTCAAAGATATCTGAACATTTTTAAGAAATGTCATTCAATATGAAACTCTGATTATTCTTATCATAGTCGGAGTCCTCAGTCTGTGATTCGCTTCACACATCGATTCATAAAAACACAACCAACTCAATAGAGTTTGATATTTGTATATGGTATTCATTCATTCATTCATTCATTGATTCATACTATGTGAACTAGCAGCAAGATATTTATGAGTCGCTTTCAGATTTCTATATTAACTTGCTAATTTTGTATATATTACAATAAATTGTTTGATATAAGGTAAGAAAATAAGATATAGAAATTTTAACTGTTTATATATACTTATACATATATTTATATATATTTATTTCAGTTTTCCACTTTGAACAAGCTTAGCTAAATCATTTATTTTAAGATTTTGTTGATTGATGTTTGGGTACTGAATGTCTCACATGAACTTGCAACTTATACCTTATAGATATTCCAATTCAGAGACAATCACTCCAAATATATATGGATTTTTTAATGAAACAATATATTTGAGTAATCATCATTTGTATATTTTTATAGACTCTATTCTTGAATAGGATCTATGATGCTGGTGATATTTTGAATTATGGATCTGTTTCTTTTAGGCTATTAACAAATTTGTTTATTCTTTTTTATGTAAGTCGACTCTAGTTTGGTCAATTATATTAAATAATAAATATTCTGGTTCTTTGATTTTCCAGAGTCATGTCTGTTTTCAATTAGACACATCCTTTCCGCAGCGAGTTAAAATACGAGTACTAATTAGTTTTCCTTGAGTGGAGCATTTTAAGTAATTATAGGAGAGTGGATCTCACCCTCTCGGCCTCAACGAATGCACTTTGACTTATCAAATGGAATCCATTAAACGGAAACAAATGCTGGCGGGCGAGTACAAGTCATGAATAAAAGAACAGTGGGAAAGTAATTATCATTGGCCATTTCACACGAGGCCTTCACACTCCCGTCCGTCCGCCCCAGCGCCCAGCTGCTCCAATGACAATGACAGTGACAATTAAGAGCAGGACGAGAAGTTGTGGGTGCGACTCGCATTGGGAGTCTCTGCCACGCACCTTGACAAAGTGTTGATGTATCAAAGTAATTAAACGGGGCTTCGGCAGTAGACTAATTTCAGCTCGAGTTGAGTTTTGACCAATGTCCATTCGTTATTAGCGCTTAAGCAGTTGCTGAGAGCACGCAAACCCAGCCCGGGAGGGCTGACCACTTCGAATAGAGTGCGAGTTGGAGTTGGAGGCGGAGGGATCAGGGGATTGGACGTGACATGTGTTGACACGGAATGGGACTGGACTAGCGCAAATCACATTCACATTCACATGCCAGCAGCCAGCAGCCAGCAGCCTCAGTTGACCACTTGGGGTAAGAACAACAACATCAGCTTGCAGCGGCCAGCTCCTCGCGACACTCCAAGCCTCAGATGGACAGGGGTGGAACCTGGTGTTTAAAGTGTCGAGTTTTGCGTCTTAAAACTAGAAAAATGATTCCGCTCCAGCCTGCTCTACCTACCCGGTTTTAAAATGCGTTTAAGCCCGTGAAACGTAGGTTGGCCCAAAGCGAACAACAACAACAACAACAACACGAAATGAGTCGAAAACATTTAAAAGGCGAACTGCGTAAGAAACCTTCATCAAATTTGACTGACAGGTTTTCAAGATGTTCGCACTGCCAACCAACTGTTTCTCTCCCAACTCCATTTCTTTTGGGCTGCTGCCAGTCAAAATGGCCAACGTCACTGCCAAGACTCTTTCTTGGCTCCGATACAGTTTTATTTTAAAGCTACCTCGTAGAAAGTTAAGCAAATATTTAACAAACCAAAAATCAACTAATTATATTTTAGATCTGACTAGTTGCCAATATTCTAAAACTGAATTTGGCAGTTAAATACAATATCTATAAATTGAAGCAATTATCTACAATATAGATAATATTGAATATAGGTAAATCAGTTTTGATTTATGTATCTATATATTTATATTATTAAACATTTTTGTATTTTAATGTTTAATGTTAAATTTTCTATTAAAAACAATTCTAGTCAAATAGAGGATGCTGCTGTTAGCGCCATCTATTGGTTAGTAGCAAGCTGATTTTTACAGTCCACAACGCTTAGCATGGACACAAACCAAGCATGCCTGCTAGCTGTGCTGCTCTCTACACTATATTTGTCTCCTTCTACACTGTTAATAACAGAGATAGCTCGCTCATCGATAACTGCAAACTTTGCCTGCTTTTAACAGAGCTCTGTTAAGGCAAATTTCGTGATTTAAAACTTTTTAAAATAATATTTCCATATTGTACTTTCAGTTAGTGGAAGCGATCGAATGCAGTCGACAATGTATTATTTTGTTTATTATTTATTTTAATTAATATTTATTTAATAATAATATAAAACGACAGCAAAGTTCTTGAACTCTGTAGCTAAAATATGCAATATAATGAACGGATTCAAAGGGAAACTCAGTTTGAGAAGTGGAAGCGCATGGAGGAAATAGGAAATTAGCGATGCCATAATAATTCAATTAGCCCAATTTGTACTTTATAGCAGCGGCAAAGTGATGCACAAACATTGCGAAATTATTGAATCAACATTCAAAAATAACAAAACTAATTAAAAACAAATTGTATAACATAGCAAATTAATGACAAATGACTGTGAACAAGAAGTCTAAAAATAGAGCTAGATCAATAATATATTTAGTGCAAAAGGAAGGCAAAGACAAGCTCACGTCTGCCAATATCTCTTCGTATCGGTGGGTAACTGTTGCTAGGTGAACGCCTCTTTAGCATTCTAAGTAATTGCTTAATTTACTTTTGTCATTTCGCACTTTATCAAGAGTTTATAGCAAATGTCGCAAGTAGATTACTTTATCAATAAATTATTATCAACTAATTGTGAACCGTTTGTGTGTCATGGAAGCAGAGGCCCATCGCTTACGGCTGCTATCTGCGATTTCTTTGGGTATCTAAATACCTTAAGCAACCCTGAATTTGGTTCCGTTCCGTTCAGGCGATGTGTACAGTCAGAGAAGAGCAATGAATGCTTGCCGTAGGCAGTGCACACGGTACCTGTCTCTCAGCCAAGCGAAGTGCATAAGGAATGCGACAAGTAGGATGACAGCCGCTGTAGGCAGTGCAGATGGTACCAGTCGGTCGCCGGATGTGCTTTCGGGCGGCATATGCAAATGGCACTCAGAGCACGGCCATTTGCACAAGCTCAGCTAAATTGCAAACGGGCCACGAAATCGGCAGACGATTGACCCAAATGCCGAGCCGAAACCCCCCCACAAAGCGAATCGTGTTCGCAATTTGTATGCAAACTTTCATATGTAAATGCCAGCGCATAAATTGAAGACGGCAAAAAGAACATTTTCAAACGCCTTCTCAATGCAACGCTAAAGAAGCTTTTTTAAATCTACATGAAATATACGTGCAAAAATACAGAATACTTTTTACTGAGCTTCAACATAGTAGGACGATCAATAATAGGCGGAGGAGTTACTAACTGTCTTCAGTTAGTAACTATCAATAATAACAATGCATAAACAGCCACAGGCCTAGCAAGTTGCCTACCAGACTTATCTGCAGCAGACTTTGCTATGGAATCACGATGGTTCCTCATCGTCTATAACTCTTCGGGAGCTGTTGAAGTGAGTCAACGCCAATGAAGTCAGCTTTCATTGTTATTGTTGATCGAAGTATAAAGATACTAAAAATAGAAAAGTCATTGCATATATTTATATTATATTATATTTTTACTACAGTGCATTTTGTGTTTAAGATCAAGATATAGGTATTTTTAGTTTTTTTTTTTTAATTTGCTTTATACACAGTTTATATAATTATTATCTCATTAGTACATAAATAAATCTGTAACTACTTAATGCTATACAATATAAAAATGTTATACAAAATAATTTCTATTGCTCAATAATATAATTAAAAGTTGTATAAAGTCTTTAAACCAGATAGTTCACTTAGGTATAGAGCTTCATAGCCATAATATAAATTAATTGATGTTTTTTGATATACTTTATTATAATTTTTCATACTCTAACTTATATGATTGAGAAAGGGGAACTAAAATCAATTAATAATTACTTGAGCGTCGCACATTTATATTTTTGATAAGACTCGTACAATATTTAAGAAAAAAAACCTGAGCGATTCATATGATTAAATGCATAAGATTATGAACACAAATATTTATAAATAAAGAAATAACATTTTATAGTTCTATTTTATTGTTAAATATAGTAATTAAACTGGTTTTGGGTGAATTTCATTGCTCACATTTAGCTGAGATGAACGTCTTATCTGTAGATTTGTGTGTCGAGTCGACGAACGTCAGCAAATCACGGCGCTTATCTATAGATCGTACAGAGAGTTATTTATAGTATACAGTGTGGGACTCTGTGATATGTCTTTAGCTTAGAAAATAAACACTTTTGTTCACACTTTATCGAACACCGAAGCACTGTTCACGTTTGATTCGCTGGACAATGAGCCACATAAACCTCTCTAGAACCGAATTTGTCCTTAAAGCTATGGTACAACAAATTCGGATCTACAGGGTAGACGTGGAACAGAGTGAGACCGAGATATATATATTTAAATATATAGCAAAGTTGCTGAAAAGCTGTGAAGCCTGTAAAGAGTGAATTGTAATTTGCTGGGACAATTTGAATAAAGCTGCGGCTATAATTTCTGTGTCGTGCCACACGTGATGCGAAATTATGAAATGACCCATAAAAATGATTACAATGCGTGCACACAGGTACACACATGGTGTGCGAGTGTGCGGGTAATTATTTTGAAGCACATGGAAAGCTCCACGTCACGAACAGCAGCGAGTCCTTGAAGCAGCCAAGCTGAGTCCTGCGATGTCTTCAACTGCGCAGCGAAGCAGCAACTGAAGACGACTCGCCGAACGTGGCGGCCAGGTGAGGGCGCTCGATTAGGTGGCCCGGCCCCAAAATCTATTTGTTATAATGCTTGCTTGATAAGATAGCCGCTGTCTCCCAATGTCTTGCGCATGTTCTTAGCGCTTTGTGTATCTAATTGATGGCATACGGATTAGGGCACTTTCTTCATATCGATATCGAGTCGGGGACATCGGAGACTTTGCTTTTGTTGTTGCCGTTGCCGTTGCTGTTCTTGTCGCCTGTGATAAGAGGGAAGCACATTAAATGAATGATAGATAGATTTTAAATGTATGTTTGTATGCGTGCGTGTGTGTGTGTGTGTGTAATTGTTGTTTGCTTTGAGGCTAGGAATCAATCAGGTAGTTTACGAGCTCCGCCAATTCGAATTCCAATTCCAACTCCAATGGCTGCACTCAGCCAAATTTGTTTGCATTGCTAAGACGCCAGCGTCGATTAGGCAGGCGGCGACAACGTTGGCGCCATGCGGCAAAGCCTCTTGCTAAGCCCCCCAGCGACAGTTGCCACTGTGCTGCTGTCCCCCTCTCCACCTATTCCCGTTCTCAGTGATGATTCAGCATAAGCATTCGCAATTCTGCTGAATAATGGAAGAGTCAACAGCAGCAGCAGCAGCAGGCAGGACGAGACTGAAATATGGAACAAATCATTGCCATTGTGCAAGGTCGTTGGGCATTGTAATTCAGGAGATCCTATCTATAGACATGTGTGCTTCTGCGTGCGTGTGTGCGTGTGTGTGTCCCAGTGTCCTGCAAGCAAAGCATTTTCGAGTCAATGAATTAATGACTTTTCAGCGTTATTCATTAGCACTAATCGGCCAGGACTAAACTTAGCTAAGCCGCCCCTAAGCTGCTAGAAAAAGGGGGCGCGTCCCTGGGCGCAAAGTCAAGCTGGCTAGAGTCAAAAACCTTCAGGCCGTAGGCAGCGGCGACGGAGATCCCGGATTAAGTCCAGTAATGGCAACAAATCTTGCGTAAACAAAGGCAGGCACACAGGCAGGCGAGCTGACTTCTATCCTTCACACACACACACACAAACACAGTAGTGCGCACTCGCTCTCTCGCTCACTCACACATTCATTGACGGTGCTGCTGCTTTGTCTGTTTTTTTGTTGTTTTTCTTTCTTTTTTTTTTTGGTGGTTGCGTTTGTCCTTTTTGCAGCCTCAATGGCTGCGTGCGCTCTCAGTCTCTCTCCGTCTCCCTCTGCCCCGCTCGCTAGCTCTGCCTCTTAATGGCACACTCTCCGGCTCTCCAAACGGTATACACACAATCCACAAATGCGAGAGAGAGCAAAACAGGGTGAGCAGAGGCAGCGGCAGCAGCAGCAGCAGCAGCGACGACAGCAGCTGGGTGTTTGTCCATGGGCTGCCATTGCCGTTCGCCCGGGTGGTTGCTTTCGAGGATAAACGAGCGCGATTCGTATCGCTGGCCACTGGCTACTGGCGACTGCTCTAAATACTAATAATTAACTAACCTTGGGAAATTAACGCATCTCCGCCAAATTGAACTTTGCGAAAATGCATTACATCATCATCAGCCAACAGCCAACAGCCAACAGCCCGACCGCACAAACCGAATAAATCCACAGGCCGCACTGCCATTTAATATGCTAATTGATTTCACGTGGAACGCGTTGTTAGCACCATTCCGATCTGGCTAATACCGACAACTGAACAATTTGTGCAAATTGTCAGCGCTCCAACGAAACAAATGACAGAAGCGAAAATTCTATCTAGCATTCGATTGAATATTTTTTTTGCCAAATTATCTAAGAAATTGCAATTAAATAAATATTAAAATATTTATAATATTCTTATATATTTCCTGGATAAAATTTGCTTTAAAATAATTGTATATAATTGCAAAATTTAGTTTATTATTAATCCGTTTTCCACTTCTCTACAAACTTTTCGCAAATTTCTCCGATCTACTTAGAGTTTTTGGTAACAAGAAATGATCTTACATCAAACTAACTAGTCTCATATCAACTGTTATGGAAGGGAAAATCACGTTTATTAATTTGTTTTTAAATTGTTTTTTCGCTCCTCTCAGTCCGGCTTCTAGAAAAGTATTTATTCCAACTGCGATTTGGGCAATGTTTACCCTGAACAAGTACGCATAGAGGCAAGAAGCGTAATAACAACGCAGATACCATAAAAATTCGTAGTTTATATAGAACGGCACACTCTTATCTTAAGATAAACATGATGAATAGTAGCGAAATAAATTTGGAGACCCATTAAATTGAAGCCTTCGAAGACGGAGGTGTGTTTGTCAGTCAAATGCGTGGCTAATAATGACTTCGCTTATCAGCGAGTCGACAAATGCGCAAGCTTTATGGCAAATATATTAATTTACACGCTATGAAGCAGGTAAACATTACAGTTGTATAACATGCGGGACTGCGAGTGTGTGTGCTGCTTGCATTTACAGCTAAGCCGAGCGGAAGTGCACGAAAGGTAAGTCGAATAAAAATGTCCCCCCTCCCCCTCGGCGAGCGGAAGGGAAACGGGGCAATGACTGGCGAATTAAGAGAAGACTGCTTCGCACATAAATCAAAACTGACAACGGACGGCAGGGCCACAGTGTCGGCCATAGAATGATTCCCAAGGTGTTAACGAATGCACATTTTCAATGGGTTTGCCACACTGTGCGCAGCAGCGAGTTTGCATCTCGGCGATTGGAGATGAAAGCCAGCGAGAGGAGAGAGCATGAGGCCAAGGTTGTTGCTATTGTTGCTTCAGTTGTTTCTTGCTGATGTTCTTTTTATTATATTATACGAATTTCGGTTTCGGTTTCGGTTTCGGTTTCAGAGCGCGAAATATTTCACTGCTCGCTTCTGTTGTTGTTGCCGATGTTCGCGAGAAGTTAACGAAAATGGGTGCAGGTAGAAGATAAAGAGAAATAAAAGAATTTCAAAACGGTTCGCCTCACCTTTAGCTGTATTTGCTCTTGTATATGTTGTTAAATTTGTATCTGTGTTTGTTTTTGTTGTTGTTGTTGTAGTCAACCTGCAAGTTGCGGCATTTTGTATCTGTATCTGTATATGTATCTGTATCTGTATCTGTGCAGCGTATCTGTATGTGAATTTATACTCATACCGGTTGCTGCCGCTGCTGCTGCTGCTGTTGATGATGAGGATGATGATGTTGTTGGCGGTGCCTTTGCCAAAGTTCCTGTTTGTTGTTTACTAAAATACGCGCCTTCCTTTCTACATACATATGTATATATTTATATATATACATCTATATATTATCTTCAGGTTCTTAATGAAAATGAGTTCTCACAATGGCTAAGCCCTCGCGACAAGGGCAGAAACCCCCCCACTGACAAGCTTTCTCTCTCTCTCTCTCTGTCTCTCTCTCCGTCTCCCTCGTTCTCTATCGAGCAGCTGCAGCTCGGGCAGAAAAACACACGAAATTTGCATGAAATTCGAATAAATATGCCAGTGCAGTCTGCCAGGAATTTGAGCCGAAAGTGCATTCAGTTCAGTTCCCACTGCTCTGAAAGGGGCTACAAAATTTACCCCCTTAACTAGGGCTACGCGATTCTCAGTAAAAACCTCTCAACACCCTGTAACTGTAGACTGCGGTATCTGCAAGCCAATTATATACGTTTCTTGTTTGGTCAGATATTCGTTTAGCTGCATAAGTCGAGCATTTTTATATTAGCTCAGCTGTTGCTGTTCTATCTAAGATAAGATACAAATTTGAGATATTTATATATTATTATATCTATACACTTAGAGCATCTGCTAGTCGCGCAAACTAAACGAAAACAGAACTGTTTAACAGGTTGCTTTTCCCCTAATCTAAAGACATAAAAGTTGGCTCAGAATAGAACATTCTGTCGAAAAGGTATATTACTTCCATAAGCAATCCCCAAACAGAGAAAAATTAAAGTCGTATATAAATATGTATGTATACGACTTTAATTTTTCTATATATATTTATATAGATATATATTTATAGATATACGTCTATGTTATGTGTATACGCTATAAAAGCACCTGACAAAACGCTAATAACTCGTTTTACTTTTTTGATTTCTCTGATCATTATAATGTGCTAATTACCATAAATTATACGAATAATTTTTGTATCTCAAGTCAAGCAAATCGACTGATATTTGGGTAATAAGATTAAGCTGCCGGCCAGTCGTTTTCCAGGACCGACTTCCAGTCGTGTCCCATGTGAGTTCTTGCATGGTCTAGGCCCATAAGCGAGGCACATGTTTCGGTGCTAAGAATTTGGGTCACATCCATAGGAATTGCATGCATTTTGTGTTGAATGTAAATATTTGAAAAGCCAACAGCGATAAAGAAATATAACATGCTCATAACTTGGTATGTGAATATATACACATATACATGCATATGTATATAGCTTATATACGCGACGTATTCAGGTCAACAAACAGAGTTTATGGCAGCGCAGCAGTAGGGGGAGTCAAGTCCAAATTTGTCATAAAAGAAGCGCAAGTCTCGACAAGATTTCAATAATTAGATGAGCGAATGCATAAAATAAACATAAAAGCGATTGGCCCATTGGCCGACTTAATTGTTCAGTCCATGGGGTTTTTATAGATACCTGTATATATACATATATATGTATATATCTTTTTTTTTCTTTTTTGTTGTTATTCAATTTGCATAGAGCGAAGCAGCTGGAGAAATCATTGTAAAAAGTCCTCGATGCGACGTTGCCAGAAATTTGATCATTTTCCGCCCAGTTTAGCCAAGTGCCTCGTAATTGGTGTAGATGCATGCCACACACACACACACACACACACGCACACTCTACCAAATGTGGGCAGACAGAGTCAGAGTAAGAGTCGTAGTCGCAGTCTCAGTCGAAGTCGTGGCAGCTGCAGCAAATGCGTTGCCCCGAGTCCTGTGACCTTAGCCAAATTTAGGTTTCAGGCGACGCGCCATATTGTGCGACACATACACACACACACGCACCTTACACACACACACACACACACACACATAAGTGCAGCAGGGTTGCAATTTTCGGGTTGGGTCAACGTCAGCTCTGCAGCGCTCTGACTGCGTCCAAGCTTCTGGCTGGGTGGCCTGCGTGTGGGTGGTGCAGGGTGGTGCTGAGCGTTTTTGGCAATTGCCACTAATATTTCGGTATACTACTTAACCCATGCATTAAATGGCGGGACAAGTGTTTTATAGCGCGCATAGAACGCACAACTTTGACTTTGGCTGGGGGTTGATTGCTGCTCAAGTTCTTGTTGTTGTTTGTGGTGTTGTCGTTGTTGTCGTTGTTGTTGCTGTTTTTGTTGTTGCCGCTGCTGCTGCGACTATGGCTGATAGCGCGACAACGGAGCTTGGTAGGGGAGCTGGGGTATTGCTCTTGCTGCGCAAATGAAAAGTGGTTGAAAGGCGCTGGCGTTGGCTGCTTTGCACATTTCCGGGCGCGCACAACACACACACACATACATATATATATACAGAGAGGCGACGAGTCAAAATGAGGACAGACGCAGGCACTGTGAGGTCTCTAAGCCCCGAGAAGGGGTGTGCTGAGCCCCAAATTCTGGCACATGCGTACAAACAAATGGCCAGCATCGCATTGGCGGCTGTCCTTCGTTTTCCCTTCTTTTTTCTATCGCTTTTTTCAGTTGCAGTCCAGCAATTTGGTAAAGTGCGCACTGGGAACTCACCTGCGGCCATTGAGCAGTTTACCTGGCTCGATCAAATGCAGTGCAAACGGCGGCCAAGCTGAGAAGCTCGTCAGCGGCTGGCTTTTGGACAGCTAACGCTCGTCGATTTCAATGTTAACACTTTGCACAGGGGCCTATGCCCGCTTGCCAGCATCCTGGGCAGCCGCTGGGCTGCAGGATGTGCGGGCAGCGACGTCGACGGCGACGGCAACGGCAACGGTGACGGCAACAATGACGGTGACGGTGACGGTGACAGCGACTAAGTCGTTGGCAATGGCCGCGCTCTCGTTTTCAACGAACTGCTGCGCTCGGCGTCAAATTTCAAACTAAAGTCAGTTGTCCCGGCATGGCCGCAGCTAAAACCCAGTGAGAATGCGACCCTCCAAGCCCGAGTTACCCAGCAGGAAATTCTCGTGCAATGCGGTGCGAAGAGTCACTCAGTGAGTGAAAAGCAGCTGCGAACAGCGTGAAAGAAGATGCTAAAACTACATACATGAAACTTCACTTTGTAACGTAACGTAACAATAGCAGTTATCAGCAAATGATAATCAAAAATATTTATTATCTAATATTATTATAGAAGAACAACACATAATTATCTGAAAAGTACATTGAAGGGGAATTTATTTAAGTGCTAAATAATTTATTAAATTTATGCTGTCTATTGAGTATCCTTTATAAATGTTTAAGAGGTAGTTTAATTAATCTGTTTATATATTATATGCATATAAATGCAAATATAAATTAAATTTTTATTAGAATACATATTAATTATATATTTAAAATAAATAGTAAATTAATAATTATATATATATTAATTTATTATTTATTTTATTTACGTTATTTATATACAACAGAAAATGTATGACTTTTTCCGTACGTTATTTCACGTTTGCGTTTCCTCCTGGGTTCCACGATATTCAGCAGCAACAACAACAGCCGCAGCAGGCAAACGGTGCTTTTTGTTAAAGTTGATAACAGCCATGTTGCTGTCGTTGTGTGCGTGCATGCGAGCTGATTCGCGTGCATGTGTGTGTGTGAGTAACACAACCACCTAGCACCTAGTGCAAAAGAGCGAGTGCGAGTAAGAGAGCGCGACTATGACTACACTCAGAGCAAAAATGTGAGTTGAAATTGAGGTAGTGCGGCGAATGTGTTGAAATTCTCAACCGAATAATCCAGATTATATAAGAACTTTATTTTGTTCATGCAAATAAATAAATACAAGAAATATATATACACATTTCGATCCAAATTAATATATATTCTTAAATAAATCACATAAAAAATTGGGTTTCAAAATCAAATTTCAGCCTCTTTATAAAGTTTCGCCTTGTTTTTCGTTGTGCATTAGATTCATTCATTTTCTAGGACATGCCTCCTTATACACACACATATATACACATATACATATGTGTATGTGCGTGCTAGTGTGCGTATGTGTGCCTGGGAGAGCTGACGGAGCAGCGCTGGCTGCGTGTAGACTTTGTGGATTGTGTTTCCAAAGCTGAATACATTTTCATGTGCGTGCTCTGGAAGGACCCTTGCTCAATGAGAGGAGTAGAGAGGAGCGGGGCATTTTTCGAGGCTGAGTATCCTTGTGGCCTGCTCACCAAACTGGAGTCAATGAAACTTCTTTGTTGCACGCTCCGCGCCTTTCAAAATGAAATCAAAGTGGGATATTTAAAGCCTCATTAATCAGACCCAAGCTATCCCGAAGTAAACCCCAGCTTCGCAGCGATGAGTCGAGGTGTCGAGTGCCCAACAGCTCGAGGCTCTCAACTTGAGTGCGTTAATGCGCTCATTAAGTTCGAATTTGTTTCATTGATAATTACACGATGCTCGAATCAGGCGCCTTTTATTTAATAAATGTAGATAAATTAGCGTACAAAGAATATATGTATATTCATAGTGAAATCAGCATTTCTGTATATAACTACTTTATCTATATATATATATATATATATATATATATATATATATATATATATATATATATATATATATATATATATATATATATATATATATATATATATATATATATATATATATATATATATATATATATATATATATATATATATATATATATATATATATATATATATATATATATATATATATATATATATATATATTATATATTCATATAGCAGGCATATTTTATTTCGGTTTAACATTGCTATTCCCTGAGCCTGAGGTTTACTTAAGTCCTTCAATTATCTCATATTTTGAAAACTACTTAACATATTTTCAAAAATGAGTTTTACTCGAAATCATATAGTTCAGAATTATCAAATATGATTATATAAGGGCCATATTTATTTGTGTTCAGCTGGATAATACTGGATTTATTTATAGAATTTTTAGATTTAACTAATTTGACATATAATAAAAATTAAAACTCCCAAGTCAAATTAATTTAGCTAGCAGCTGCCCCATCGTTTTTCAATTATTTAATATTTTTAATACTTTTGTAATAAATTAATAAATTACAATATGAATAACAACCACAGATCGCTCTTCCTTGTATCCCATAGGTACTATTTTTACATACGTATCTACATATCTACTTATATATTATTTGTACTTTTAAATATTTAATTCAATTTTTGTGTCACACATTCTCCCTCAATAATACCTTCATTAATTCCATAGAAAGATAAAACAGTGTTTATATGATGTATGGCAACGTCTGATGAATTCTCAACATAAAGTATATCATACATACATACTAAGTATATTTATATATATAGACACAAGAAATCAGTTGCAATTCTGGGTAAAATAAAAGAAATAGAAGGAAAACCAGCACCAAGCTGTTCCGGGCAAAAAAGTACAATTTTTGTTCCATTGTTTGGTAAATTTTATAATTTATGGCCCATATTTCCTGCAGTTTATATCTATTTGGCTATTCTACCTGAATTTCAAAATTTTTCGCAATAGCCAAAGGCCCGCCGAGGAGGCAGCCTTGATAGATGCGATATAGCAGTTGTACAGTCCGAGAAATGCAACTGGTCGATTTCTCTTTTTAGCCGACGTCATGGAACAGTTTTGAAATGATATTTGACTCTGGTTTCTAATTATATAAATATTTGCGTTTATTTTGTTTATTAACACGAATGTTTCTCGCACAATAACTAGTTCGGGTTGTATTTATTGTTGTGCAGCGCTTCAGCTGGGGCAATTTGATGATTTGTCGTAATGAATGCTAATTAAACGCATTCGTTTTCTAGTTCACTTCGTAGCCAAACACCATCTAAGTCTCCCCCTCTCCCCCTCCTCCTCCTTCTAACCCTAGTATTCTCTATGTATTCGTTCAACTTGAATGTTCTCGGATGGCCAGGGCAACAAAGTGTGTCAAAAGTCTTAGGCGTATCCATAAAAGAAAACCTTGCTCACATGCCCAGCCGAGCTGTGTGGCTGGTTATGTGCTGTTGCTTAGCAAACAGACAGAGAGATACTCACAGACACAACCGCATACAGGGGTACATAGCTGGGTATATAGAAAACATAGATACAGATAGCAGATATGCAGGGCCTGCCACAGATACAGATACATATACAGATATAGATACCGATGTTCGAGCATGTTTCACACAATTTGGGTATATCCACGACTCGAACGTAAATGGAAAAGCAAATAAAAGGTGCTAATTTCATGAGGGTTCAATTAGACGTTCGGCTGCTGTACGATTTCTTTTCGAATTTTATTTTCCTATAGGTTGAGGCACTAGTTTAAACTGAAACACTTCAGAGATTCAACAAAGTCTTCCCATTTCTGCAAATATTTATTACCGCAAATATTTAAAATCTTAAATCCAAATAAAATTTTTAAAATAAATTTAAACAAAATTTAATTAAAATAAGTAGTTCGCCCGAGCAGGGACTTGAACCCTGGACCCTTGGATTAAAAGTCCAATGCTCTACCGACTGAGCTACCCGGGCAATTGCATGAGGGTTGCCAAAAAGACTTTACACTCTTGATGTCATAAAAGCTCTCTTAGAATTTATTCTTGAAAGCTTTAAGAATCGAAAAAAGCTCAAATTCACATGCATGTGACAAAATCATGAATATTTGCAAATATGTATTTATTATAAAAGCAAAATATTAGGTAAAAATAAAATTATTTATATAGTATTTAAAAACAATAAATAAAATTATATTGAGTAGCAAAAAGATTGTGGTCCAACAATTGGCAAGGCTGGTAATGGCAGTCCACTCCGGTACGCTATCCCACTACTGCCTACCACGGGAACTCTTGGCTGCTGGTTTTCACCCCTGGCCCGGTTCATCCCTCCTTAGCCAACCTGAATACCATGGACTCCTCCGCGGTACCCATATTGATGGCAAGCTTAGTGCGGACGTTCCGTCAACATGGCTGGTCCACTACACAGTGATCCCCAGCCTCAGGCCATCCCACAATCAGACCTCACAGAAGCGTGATTACAGAAGATGCCAACCTTCCAGTCGAAATGCTCGTTTCTACAAGCGTATTTTATGTCACCTTGCTCAACTGAACAGCTGAATCATTGCACTGCTTTACCAATGAACTGCTTTTTGTGTGCTTACCTACTCAATTGTGCGTCGCGACGCTTCATTCATACTGTTTAAATGTGGACTGCTTTCTTCACAAAATGCACATATTCATAATTGAACTGCTTTTAATCTTAACATTTTCGTTTGTTTATAAAAATAATATTCATCATAGGATTATTATAATTGTTTTAAATAATACATTTTTATTTTAACAAAAAAATAAATAAAATTAAAAAATGAGATCGCCCGAGCAGGGACTTGAACCCTGGACCCTTGGATTAAAAGTCCAATGCTCTACCGACTGAGCTACCCGGGCATATTCGGATATCCTGCCGAGATCCGAATATAATTATTTCTCATAGAATACTCACACCACGCTATATATATATATCATATATATATATATATATATATATATATATATATATATATATATATATATATATATATATATATATATATATATATATATATATATGTACATATATGTATATATATATACATATATGTTATATATATGTATACACATACATGCTGTATAATTTTATCTTTAAATATCAAATATTAAAATACGTTTTTATTTTTCAACCTCTATGTTATTCATTTATTCGTTTATTATTCACAAATAATTATTAGTTAAACAGATAGATTTAGGATTCCCCATCAGTTGTAGATACGCGTGAATGTCTATAAGGGTTGTTTCTTCTGAATTCCATTCTATATAGTATACGTAAAATGAAATGGATTGGAATAAAGCAAATATTTAAAGTCAGATTAAATACCGTTCATATATGGCCTTGATCATGGTCTTCGTGGGGACTGTTATGAAAAATATGACCACTCCTTGAGAACATGGTATTAGATTTAAATACATTGCCACGTTTCCAAGATCAGTTATAAATTGAATATAAACGATTTCCATGAACCAAAATCCGAATGTTATAGCGAACAATCGGATGAACTGTGCGAAACTGAAATGAAAGTGGGAATTAATATAGAATATGCGAATGCCTATGAAAATAGTAATTCAGCTTTTCTCTGAATTTACTTAGCATGATTTTTCACGCTTCTTTTGCTCTCGGAAGTGCTCCAATTGCTTTCGAAGCACTTGATTTGCACAAAGATTATCCTAGTCGTTGCCACGAAGAGTCCAATGTTTATTAGAATGGCAACCAATATTAAAGAATGAAAGTAGATCATTCCTGCCATATCGAAAGCTAAAAGAGGAACATTTAAGACATCTGAAATATTATAAGGATAAATATTTTTACTTTTGACCAAACAATTATATGTCGCAGCTTCAGGTTTCAGATAGTTTGGAACATCCTCAGGTAAGTATCTATCAGCCAACACGTAGATCATAAGTAATATAGCAGCTATGCTCCAAACAATGATACTATACTTCACGAATCGTGGCTTCTCCTTAATCCCAATGAACTTAAAGCTCTGCCATAACGTAAGGTTGATCATGATGAGCCACAAGAAGGTGGCCATAACGAAGAAATAGTGCACGTAGGCTAACATTTCGATACATCAATGTATTAATATTCAAAGCTAAGGAAATTTATGACATACTATATGCTAGGCACGCTTCATAAGTGAAATCCTCGGCAGGATCCAAGATTTGCTCGAGAAACGCCATGAAGAAGCTTACAGTGAAGCAAGTGAAGTAGCACATGCAGCAGCGTTTATACATCGTCTCATACTTTTTGACATATATAAAGATCACAATAGTCAGGACCATGCAGAACACTGAAAGGAATCTTACTGCTTGGTCTGGCGAAACTGCAATCAGATATAACTTGATATATTATCATATATACTATCAATTCCGCTCAATCCCTTACACGTTTTAATAACTTCTTGGGGTCGAGGAATAAATTTGACAGCGAGTTTGTAATCGTTATTATTATTGGTATCCTTAAACGGAAAGAGGCAGTATTGCTGCTTACTGATGCTCGTATTAGTTCCTTGTAGATACACTATATTGTTCTATAAAGGCACATAAAATCGTTGCATATTCATATATACCTAGAAAAATTAAATTGAATTCGCTTTTAGCAAACCTCAAATAGAGTCCATCGATTTTCAGCATCACTCTCGTGAAAGGCTTCACACCGGTTTTTATAGGCAATTTGCAAAAAGTCCTTGAGCACATCCTTCTGTACCACTTGACCGTTGAGTAGAGTAATATTCAGAGGTTGATACACAATGGAGTTTTGGGGCTCACAGCAAAAGATCAGGCAGGGTTTTATATCACAGACACAGCCTCGATAATAGTCATCAACTTTTTTACTTCCATCAAGGAATATTTTATAGTTGAATACACCGGTTTTTTCCTTAGGAATTATAATGTTTCCATAGTGATAGGATCCATTTTCGAGCGGAGCGCTATTCGATAGATCGACGGTATCGAAGTAATCACAGCCCGGAATTTCTCCCGCGATCTCAGTTATAATAAGACTGAGCGTTAATATAGCACAATAGAAACTCCTCATTGCGGCGTCGTAAAATATTAAAATAACATAAAACTGCTGGATTGCGTTCGTTAAAAAGCGGGAACCGTTCTTTTCAAGAGCAAAATATATACTGAGAGCTCAGTTGTACTTTTCGAACAAAATGTTCTTTAGTCAAGATAAAAATGTTATGGAAATAAAAATTAATATTATGCAAAAACCACAAAGGTTTTGAGTGAGTAATACTCGGTTAGGGTTAAGAATAGTTTTATTTATAACAAGTAAGAAAACTCTAGTCGAGAGCGCTCGACTAGGGGATACCCGATTCCAACCCTGCGAAGAACCTATTCCGTGTATTCTCCGTTTCTTTTATATGCATATGCATACGTATGTAATATAAGCAACACTTATACACACACGCACAGGCGCACTCACGCACAAGCGCAAGTCGTTGCGTCAGCTGTTCTCGGACTGCTATTTGTGTGTCAATGTTATGGGAAATTAAATGTTTAAAACCTTTTTTGTAGACGAACTTGCAGGGCATGATCATGTCATCCATATGTATGTGTGTGCCAAGGCACAAGTCTCTAGCACTTGAAATACGTGTTTTGCAAATTTGAGGCGAAGGGGGCGTGGCATCCAAAATTTAACAAAGCCCGAAATTGCGTAAGGCCCAAATATCACTAAATGCAAAATTTGAAAACTCTAGCTAGAAAGATGAATTATAAAGATTTTTTTAGCTGAATTTAGATTTTCGTTTTTAATCGGTAACAATAAAACGATAACAGTTATCGAATTTTGGAAACAAACTCGATCTTTTCGTGCTATACGGGAACCTACAAAAAATTTCAAGTCTCTAGCTCTTATAGTTTCTGAGATCGACGCGCTCATACGGACAGACAGGCATGGCTATATCAACTCGGCTTGTCATCCTGATCAAGAATATATATACCTTATGGGGTCTGCCACGCCTCCTTCTGCCTGTTACATACATTCACCTTTCAACAAAAACATTATACCCTGATTTCACCCTGTTCAATGGGTTAGGGTGTAAAAACGGACGTGCCAGACACGGATCGTCGTCTCGAGGAAGAATATTTATTTGTATATACGTATGTATGTATTCATAAGTATTCATGCAATAATAGCGCATATGAAATTCGGACTTATATACTTAGAAATTAAAAATTTGCTATAGTTATATATTATTCTGTATTCCACATAACACTAAAAACAGAGAGAGATCTGTCTTATCTGTAGAATTATCAGGCCCATCTATCTATATGTAAGCATTAGTTATTTGTCAAGTAGAGCTGAATAGGTTATTTCAGTTGCCTTCGCTCAGTCAATGTGTCAAGAACAACTCGCGCAAAGTCGACTCTCAAGATGATTGGACCCATAGCAATTGGACTTCTCATAGTCTTTCTGTGGACATTTACAATACCTGTAATGGACAAGTGCTTCATCTATGCGTTGCCCTTGGAATTGGCCAGCATTATCTGCGGCCGATCCAAATGTGCCAAAAGTGTTAGTGAAAGTGTACAACTGAAATGGGTCCTAACATAAACTTTGATAAAGAAAATGAAATGGTTTAAATATAAATAATAAAATCTAGTGTGAAACAAATTTAGAAATATATAAGTAAATTATGAAAAGATTAAAATAAATTATATTGCGTATAGCAAAAGATTGTGGTCCAACAATTGGCAAGGCTGGTAATGGCAGTCCACTCCGGTACGCTATCCCACTACTGCCTACCACGGGAACTCTTGGCTGCTGGTTTTCACCCCTGGCCCGGTTCATCCCTCCTTAGCCAACCTGAATACCGTGGACTCCTCCCGCGGTACCCATATTGATGGCAAGCTTAGTGCGGACGTTCCGTCAACATGGCTGGTCCACTACACAGTGATCCCCAGCCTCAGGCCATCCCACAATCAGACCTCACAGAAGCGTGATTACAGAAGATGCCAACCTTCCAGTCGAAATGCTCGTTTCTACAAGCGTGTTTTATGTCACCTTGCTCAACTGAACAGCTGAATCATTGCACTGCTTTATCAATGAACTGCTTTTTGTGTGCTTACCTACTCAATTGTGCGTCGCGACGCTTCATTCATACTGCTTAAATGTGGACTGCTTTCTTCACAAAATGCACATATTCATAATTAAACTGCTTTTAATCTTAACATTTTCGTTTGTTTATAAAAATAATATTCATCATAGGTTTATTATAATTGTTTTAAATAATACATTTTTATTTTAACAAAAAAATAAATAAAATTAAAAAATGAGATCGCCCGAGCAGGGACTTGAACCCTGGACCCTTGGATTAAAAGTCCAATGCTCTACCGACTGAGCTACCCGGGCATTCAAGGTAGCCGCGCCAAGATGTACTCATAAGTATTTGTTCCTTAGAATGGATTCAAAAACATGAATAATACATTATGAATAATATATGTATAAATACATGAAAGAAACAAGCCCATTATTTTATAACCCATTTTCTTAGAAACAATAAAATAAAGACGAACGTATACTTAAGACACCAGTTGATTTAATTACAAATCGGAAATTTTTAAAGTACTTTCAATTTTAAAACATATATGTAATAAAAATATGTTATTTATTTAACTTTATACTGTACATATATTATTAGACATTGTCTTAGTATTATTTAATTTCGTTATGCATACATAAATAATTTTAGGATTCCGCATTAGTTGTTGAGACTTGTGAAAGTTGATGAGATTTGTGTCCTTTGAGTTCCATTCTAGATCGAATATGAAGAAAAAGAATGGATTAGTCTAAATAATATGCAATATTTAAATTAAATTAAAATACCGTTCATGTATGGTTTTAATCATGCTCTTCGTAGGGACTGCTACAAAAAATATAAGCACGCCGTGAGAGCTTGGTAAGAGATTTAAATACATTGATGCATTTCCACCATTAGGGATAAATACTGAAGATACAATTTCCATGAACCACACACCGCTTGTTATAACGAAAAATCGGAAAAGCAGAGCCAAACTGGAAGGAGAAATAATATGTAATACACGAATGATTGGGTAAATGGGAATTTTCTTTCTTACTTACCAAGCATGATTTTTGACGTCTTTCTTAGACTGGGCAGTGGTCCACTTGTTTGGGTCATGCTTGAGTTGCAAATGTATTATCCGAGCAGTTGCCATGAAGAATCCAATGTTTATTAGCATGGCAACCATTATGAGAGAATTAAAATAGATCATTCCTGCCATATTAGTCGCTGAAAGAAGCCACAGTTAAGGCCTCAAATATGTTATAAGAATAAATGTTTTTACTTTTGACCAAACAAATATATTTCGCCACTTCAGTTTTTAAAAGTTCAGGAACATCCTCAAGTAAGTATCGATCAGCCAGCACGAAGAGCGTAAGTAATACAACAGCTGTGCTCCAGACAATGATACCATATTTCATAAATCCGGGTCTCTCCTCAACCTCAAGATCTTTAAAGCTCTGCCATAAGGAAAAGTTCATCATTGTGAGCCACAGGAAGGTGGCCATAATGAAAAAGTAGTGGACGTAGGCTAACATTTAGGCACATCAATTAATGTGTAAAGGTAAAGAAATATATGACATTACCGAATATTTGGCACGATTCATAGGTGAAACCGTGGGAGGTGTTGATAGCCGATTCGATAAGCGCCATGAAGAAGCTTATCGCTAGGCAAGTGAAGTAGCAAATGGAACATAGATGGTACATCGTCCGATATCTTTTGACATATAGAAAGATCGCAATAGTCAGGAACATGCAGAAGACAGAAAGGGACCTCAGTGCTTCGATTGACGTAACTACAATCAAATCAAACTTTAGTTTTTATGCTATTTACTAGCGGTTCCACTCGATATCTTACGCGTTGCTTTATGTGCTTCTTGGATAATAATGCGGATCTCGAGTTTATAATCGGTGTTATTGTCATCCTCAAACGGAAATAGGCAATATTGGTGCTTACTCAAGCTCGTGTTTTTATAATGAACGTACAGCATATTATTCTATAACAAGTAAGAAAAGTTAAAGTCGTGTGCTACCGCTTATAGAAAACTCATTCACGGTCTAACTGCTGCCAGTTTTCAATTTCTGGCTTTAAAACCGGAAAATCAGCGTTTTCCCTAATCTATAGAGGAGACCAACATTAAGTCAAATATCAAATTTTAATGGCAGTACAAATAGCCGCAATTTCTTTTTGATCTTCGGTTGTTCGCCCTAGAAAATATTCAAAATTTAACACTTTTATTAACAGAGTTTCCGAGACACTAGATGTAATATTTTCCGACTTTCCATGCCACTCACTACTTGGAGTATCAGAAAGTTCTCACTGAGCATACATACATATATTCCACATTTCAAGTCTCTAGAAATGCAGACAAAACCAAGATACTCGTTCGCGTCGTGAATGAGTAAAGCTTCTATATGTACAGAAAATGTGAGCAAACCTCAAATTGAGTAAACCGATAACCCGTTTTACGCTGGTTATCTGCATCGCACGACTCGTCATAGGCAACTTGCACGACATAGTCCTTGAGTACATCCTTCTGCACCACTTGACCGTTGAGTAGAGTAATATTCAAAGGTTGATACACAATGGAGTCTTGGGGCTCACAACAAAAGATTAAACAGGGCTTTATATCACAGACACAGCCTCGAATATAGTCATCGGTTTTTATTCTTTCACCAAAGTTCATTTCATAGTTGAATACTCCAGTTTTTTCTTGCGGAATTATAATGCCTCCATAGTGATAGGATCCATTTTCGAGTGGAGCGCTATTCGATAGATCGACGGTATCGAAGTAATCACAGCCCGGAATTTCTCCCGCGATCTCAGTTATAATAAGACTGAGCGTTAATATAGCACAATAGAAACTCCTCATTGCGGCGTTATAAAAAAACAAAATAACATAAAACTTTTGGATTGCGTTCGAATTTTTGAAAAGCGGGAACTGTTCTCTTCAAGAGCAAAATATAAACTAAGCGTTCAATTGTACAACTTCATACAAAGTGTACTTCAAGCGTGATAAAAATACATAGAAATGAAACTTAATATTAAATAAAAACCACAAAGCTTTTGAATGAGCAATACTCGGTCAGAGTTATGAATAGTTTGAAATATATAAAAAAAATAACATAAAATATCTTCACAAACCCAATTCAAACGATGATCGTGATTGTAAAGTAAACCGAGTGATTATATAATAATATTTTGTAAAAGTTCAGATATTTTATTTCTGATATTTGTCAGAAATACCCATATTTACTCAGAGCTAAACTGTTATATTATAAAGTCTTGCTGTAATCATATATTATTCTGTATTCCACACAAGTTTAAACACAGAGAGAGGTCTGCCTTATAGAATTATCTAGCCATAGTGATGTGTTAAGTATAGCTGAAACTAACTGAAAATTGAATATTCCATTTTACAAATGTAATTTAAATTTATCAGGTAATCAGATAACTGTTGTGTTTTAGGATTTCGATAAACTAACAATAATATATGGTTGGCGTAAAGTCGTTGCTCCACATCTGTACACTGCTTGTTTTCAACCTGCTTTCTGCCATTGTGAAAAGACTGCTTAGTTTGTATGAGTAGAATGAGCATATCACACTGTTTTGATTATTAGTGCTCCACATAATTGCACTGCTTGTTAAAAACTGCTTTCTGCACTAACTGCATATATACTGCTTGGCATATTTCGAAATACCTCATTAAGCATTGCAAAGCAAAGCGTTCAGAGAAGGCCACGCTAAATTTCCACCGCCAAAAAACTCAATTTGAAATTAAAACTTTGAAATAATCAAATAAAAATATCATTAAAAAAAAATCAATTGAAGCCTTAACTCTTGGATTAGAAAGCGTGAAGAGAAGTGAGGCATATAAAGGCATAAAAAATAATTCAAGTATAAAGAAAACAAATATTGTACATTTTAAAATAGTTTTATTTTTATGTCATATTCGTACATGTTTACATATGTTGTCGCTTTTTTTGATTTATTTATATTTGTATGCTTTCGTGGTTTTACAGCTTATAAACATTGCATTCGCAATAGAACCCATATCATTATATAAGTACGGATCTCATTAAAAATTATTTATGTTATTTATTTTTACATGGAATGCAGTTAAACTCTTTGCGCCCCCTAATCCGAACTACAAACTTTGTATTGCATTTTGATTGGAAAATCATATCGTTTGGACAGATACATTTATATATATATATATATAATATATATATATATATACATAAATTGTTTAAACGAAATGAAAAGAAAAACAATTATTAATTTGTGCTAAGTATTTATGTTTCTTCTTTCTTAGTTTTGCTTGCTTTCGTTTCGATAATGCGCGGGCTTTTATTTTGTTATATTTTTACTTTTTACTAAAATTTGTCTTGCTAATTCGATATAATTTAGGCTTATGGGCTAGGTTCACATAGACTACCGATAGGTTCTAGAATGCACTAACCTTAGCTTAGCAAAAAGTACAGCATAAATAATTACATTACATTTACGTATAGGTCTGCTTCCTCCTCTGTGTTCTCATCGATTATTTTAAAATTTATGTTGTATTATGATTTTTAGGTTTTAACAATTTGCGCATTGCTTAATATAAGTTTAAAGTTGTGATGCACACTTAAGCTAGGAGACAATATGCTAAGGACTTGCTATAGTTCTCTTCATTTACAGACATAAAAGTGATACGAATCGAATAAAAGATAACATTGAGAGAGCGTCTGGTTGGGGCTTTGCTATAGAAATTGTGCTAAGTATTTGAAATTGAGCCACTCTTTGACCGCTAGCCAAATTCCCTGTTTCATCTCCGAATTTGTTCTCCAAATTGTGAAATGATTTTTGAATCAAGAAAAAACAAAACGAGCAAATCAGAACTAAACAGAGCTCTCGAGCCAAACAATTAATATATTTAAAAATGAAACACAAACATAATAAGGCGCCGATTGGGAGTGGGACGCTCTGCTATATACATACAAACGGAACGAAGCCTTATAAAGGACACCTATGTGCCAAGTGCTGGTAGCTTTTAAGTACACGAGTTAGAGTTAGGCATTAAACGAAAACTAATTTAAATAGAAATCACTTTGAAATTATTGCAAATATTACGTTTGTTTTTGTTTTAAATTGGTTTTTGTTTAACCTATTTTCCACTTTGTTTTTGTTTTTGTTTTGTTTATGTTCTTCTGTGCGGACTTAGAGCTATAATTTAAGCTAGACTTAAGACTAATTGCTTTTCGAATACTGCTTAGAGAAAGAGGTTTATCATACTGGACGTCCAATGGCAGCAGCTATCGAAAGTTATCTCCAGATCCTTGCCCCAGCTCCAGGCCCAAGGCCCGCGCTGTGTGTGAGTGTGTATGTTTGTGTGTTTGTCTGTGTGTGCGTGTGTTTGTGTGTGGGTGTGTGGGTGTGTGCAGGCAGGTCTAGAGAGAACTAGACGAGTGCGCACAGTTCCACCTCCAGTATCATAAACCCAAATGAGCCGCGCTCCAGCCACGGCCCATTTCTCAGCTTAACACGAATCAGTTGCAAACAAGAAGCATCGTCTTTGATGTTGGTTGATCGACAGCGGCGGCGGATTGCGGATTGCAGATGCGGATGCGGATGCGAATGCGAATGCGAGGCAGTGGCAAATGGCAAATGGCGCAGGCACCGGCTCAGCAGCAGAACAAATTACAGCCAACAATGTCCGCTTTGTACTCCAGCTCCAGCCCCAAATGTGAGTCGGGCTCACAGTCTGAGTCCAGCAGCGGATCGAGCTGCTGTGGGTGCTGCTGCTGCTGCTGCTGCTGCTGCTGCTGCTGCCTGATGATAACCTGAGATCAGAACTCTTGAGGATATTTGGTGCAGTCGGCATTGGTATTGCTGGCATTGGCCACCGCCGCGGCGGAGCTGAACAGCGAATTGGGGCCGTTGCCGGTGCCAATGTTGCTGCCCGCTCCGCCGTTGGCGTTGGCGCCGACGCCGACGCTGCCCAGCACCGATGCCGAAGCGGTCGGATCCTGAGTGCCCTGTGACTGATAGCCGCCGGCCACGCTGGCCGCTGCCGCCGCCTGATATGGTTCCTGATACAACTGATTGAGTCTCTAACCAGTACCCGAAAAGTGCCACGCGTCCTATGCGCTCAGATGCGCAAACTGTGACGGATGGATATCGAACTGGTGATAGGGGTGGCCGTAGGGGCCCATGTGGTATGGCACAATGTTCATCGATGCCATTTTGTGCTCCTTCTTCCACTTCATGCGCCGGTTCTGGAACCAGATCTTGATCTGTCGCTCCGTCAAGCAGAGAGCGTGCGCGATCTCGATGCGTCGCCGGCGCGTCAGGTAGCGATTGAAGTGGAATTCCTTCTCAAGCTCCAGTGTCTGATAGCGGGTGTATGAGGTCCGTTGTCGTTTCGTCTCGCCATTGGCATTCACAGTACCTGCAAGATCGAAGAGAACAAAGCTTCCTTAGTAAGAGACGCAGAGAGCTTAAGCCAATCGAAATAATCATTAAATAATATTATATCTAAATTAAAATAAAGTTAATAGAAATTTAGAAATAATCAGTATTATCATTATCATTATCATTTTCATTAATAGCGATGACAACTGCTGACGGACGGGCGGACCGTGGGATTATTATTAACAATCTCACTTTAACTATCAGCATAAAATCATATTGTTAGCAATATAATATAATAAACTCAGGGATATTATCAAGCATCTAGAAGAACTCTATCCTTAAACGAAAATAATACGCAAATAGCTTTTTTATTACTTCCGAATATGGAAACAATCTATCTATTTAAGGCAAGTCATTCACAGCTCGTGGTCTTATTTCACAGCTTTACACTTCTTCCCTAGGGGGTGTTTCTTTGGTGAAGTGGACAAGGCACCGTTGAGGCAGTTAATTTACTTGCTTTGTTTTGTTTTGTTTTGTGATTTTCTGCAACGTTGCGCATTTCATAAATATGACGTGTCAAGCTGCAATTTGGTTTTCACTGCCAAAAAGATTTCTCATTTTATTGTTGTTAGTCGAAAAATCAACAATGGCAGAGCGGCAGAGCGGCAGAGCGGCAGTTGCGGGGGGGGCGAAGCACGTGAAGTATCACTCTAGACTATATAGGCTATACAGACTGTGGCCTGTAGACCTTCGGCAGCTGTCGCTGTTTGGGGACGCTGCTCGATTTCACTGTCTTCCACCCACTGCTGATGGGCACAGATAATGACAATTTCCGAGTTTCATTCCGATCCTCCCACCTCGGCAACAACTATTGTCATCCGTTGGGCCCGCCCGAGGGGGCGTTCGTAACGCGTCGTTCATAATGAGGGGGCGGACTGTGGCAAAGTAGACTTTTAAAAGCCATTTACCGTGGCGTGTTATTATGGCCAACTCAATTGGCCCGCCCGGTATTCACCAGCAAACGGCAAACAGCAAACAACTAACAAAACTAACAAAAAACAAAACACAAAGAATGACACACACACACACACACACACACACAAACACAGACAGGCACACACAGAGAAATGTGTGGCAGTCAGTCAATGTGATAGACAGGCCAAGTGAGGAGCGTTGCTGTCAGCAGCACTTTGGGAAAGCCGACAAATGTTCATTTTCGGACCCCTCGTACGCCCCACTGAACCTATATGGGTCATGGCCCATTGCTAAACGGCAATTGGATCTACAAAGTTGCTGTCGCATTTCTATCATTCGCCTGGCTCGACTGCAACTGCTGTTCAGAAGAGGACGCATTGCTGTGCGAGATGCAAGACTGTTGAGTTGGATCAAGGTCTATGCAAGTATGAATAAAACCTAAATCAACTGGAAGAGGTTCTTCTATGATCTACTTCAACTACTAGTTCCACTTATAGAAAATGATTTCTATTTATTATATTATATAAATATTATTATATATTAAATATATTCCTGTATTACATTATCTCTATTTTCATAAAGTTCTTCTTTTTCTAAAATATTTAAGTTGTTTTGCCCAACAACAGTTTCGCTCGTGGTTCTGTTCAATTTAAATTTGAAGTAAACAAAAAGTTTCGCTCGCAATTTCCACTCAATATTCCCTTCTCTCTTTCGCTCTCTCCCTCTCTCTCTCTGCCTTGATATTGCTGTCCCTGTCTGTTGAGGATGCGCGCAACAAAAGTTTTTTTTAGTTTTTTAGTTCGACGTGACGTTGTCGTAGATGTCGGCTCACATCAATCAGTAGGAAATCTAAATGGAATTTCTGATTAAAGTTGAAATTAATTAGCGCTCATTTAATTAAAGTGAATTTGAGTGTGGCAAATGCCGTAACGGCGGTTGCCAAAAAACACACACACACACGAACACATATGCTCAGACACCCACACTTATGGCGGACCTGAAGGAGAGCGCTTTTAGTTCTTCGTCCCTTCGGCCGCTTGGCCGAGCCGTAACGGGCTAAAACTAATGACCACGTAAACAGCTGAGCAGACAGTAACCAGACAACGACATCAACTTCATCACTCATTCGGATCAACAACAAAGAGAGCCACAGCCAGAGGGAGAGAGATAGAGAGTGCGACACTTTGGTGGCAAATGGAATTGCGGAAACTTTTAGTGCGAGTCCTGACCCAGTTCGCTTCCGTTAGCAGCGCTGTCAGTCAGCTTATCAACTATCAAATTTGATTCACAAACTAATATCTCTCGCAAGCCATTAGACCCGAGTCCGAGTCCGAGCTGTCGGTTTCAACTTTGCAGACGGCTTCATGCAACATTCAGTGGCGTTTGATGTATGAAGTGCAGACGCAGCCTCAGACTGCACTTATCTTTCATATGCTGCTGACCTTGCCCAGTTCCCCGAGCATTGTGTGAGCAAAATCAATACGAACTGTGGCCGCGCGCACTTGGCGGACCTTTCTCTGTGTTTCTACAGAGTCTGCCCGAGGCAGGGCCATTTACAATTGTCAAACGCTGCTGTCATATGATGTTGCAATTTGTTTACACATGCAACAAACACTCGCAGCTGCAGCCTCAGCCGCGTGAAAAGTCTCTGAGAGATGCGTGCCAAACTATCAGGGGGATTGCAGAGTGCATTCTGCAGAATCGAGTGGGACCTAAGGGACTTTCAGCAGATATTTCACACTGGAAATAATTAAGATTAAAGTTTTATTTAAATGATATTATTACTCAATAAAAAGTAACTTCTTCCAGAGCCTTTGATTGATGAAGAATATATATTTATTTACTCTACTTATCTTTAGAGATAACTGATATAGTTCGTATTATTTCAAGAATCTTTAATATTAATCTTGCATATTTTAAGATTCTGTGTGATGTGCCTCTGGTTTCAAGCATAGTTCTTTGTGGCCCATGACAGCTTGTTGCGCTCAAGATCTCTCTTATTTCCAGCTAAGAGATCAGCGCCAATTGGAACCGAACTGATTCAAATTCTTGGCAACCCGTTTAGTGAACCACTAAATGTCAACAAGACTCGGCAGGGATGGGAGACGGGTGTGGGAATGTGAATGGGAACGGGAACGGGAACGGGTGAGTCTGTGGGACTAACTACATGGCTACATAAGTAGCGCATCGTTGTCGCTTGTCGTCATGGCCAGGCGCAAAGCCCCATCAGTTGACAGCAGTTTGGCTGAGGCACTGCCGCAGTCGCCAGTCACTTCCACTGGCGGCATCTGTGGCACCTGGCATGTCATATCACTTATCGTCGGAGCAGGGGACAGGGCCTGTGCATGGGCTTGGGCAGGCATGGGCATGGGCATGTCGACTCTTGACAGCGCCAATGAGCGAACATTCGAAGCGTTTTACAACTTTGTGCCCATTTCGCTGCCCGTCTAGGCGGATCGTGAAATACTATATAGATATATTGGATTTTGCATATACACACACTCTCACACACACACATACATATATGTATACATTTATATTTATATTTGACTTTTTGTTTGGTCTTTTGTTTTGATCTTTTGCATTTAATTTTCATGTAAGATGACGTCAAAGTCAAACGCTGACAGCCGCTTAACATATCAGTTGAAATTTTTTGAAATTTGGCGCATGCAAAAATGTGCAACAGAATTTATTAAGTGCCACAGCGAAGAAAGAAGCAGCAGCAGAGGAAGGAGCTGAAGGAGCTGAAGGATGGAGACTCCAATTCTGCAATTCAAATTGCCATTGTCTGCGGCACGTTTTGCATACCTGAGAGAGAGAGAGAGCGGGAGACAGGAAGAGAGAGAGAGACAGACAGTTGATCATGTTGTGATTGACGTTGAATTAGCATACGCATGCAGGTTCAAAGTTAAGCTCAAAACCCTTGGCCTAGGTCAGCAGATACCAGGCGAGTTTCCAGTCGAGGCTGTAGTTGAGCCAACTCAGTTCAAAGTTTAATCGTTTTTTTTTTCTCGCTTCAGCCTCGTCGGCTGCTGCCGCTGGCTCGCAGCAATAAATACAACGCTTGCGGCTTGTCACAAACACTTGTAATGCTCATTTGTCAACGGCCGGCGTCAGGCCCGCTCCAAAGGCAGTTGGAGTTGCGGGAAAAACAGGCGAACATCGTCAGCGTAATCAGCCGCGCAACGTGTGCGGCACGTAGCTCAGCTCGCCAGAGTCCAGTCACCGTCGCGCGGTTTGCAGCTTGCATCTGGATGCGATCTTATCGCACAACAGCAACAGTAACTGCAGCAGCAGCAACAACAACAACAACAACATCAACATGGAAAGCGTGTTTGTTGCTTCGAAACAAGCAACAACAACAACAACAACAGCAACGCATCAGAATTCTGCGCTCGAGATCGCAGCTAAAACTTCATAAATCAACGCACTTCCGATTACGCAAGCGCTTGCTTAATGCCGCAAGTCGCTGCAACTTGTTGCGCCTTGCCGCAGCGGCTACTTAGCGAGCAGTTAATGAGTCGTTTACCAAAAACCATTATCAGTGTCAAAAAGCAGCCAAATGATCATCACTCATAAGCGAGTGCGAGGAAGGCTAGCGGCCGAGCTCGCTGCGGGCCACAAAAATCTTGTTCCAAGTGTTAGAAATTCTGTCATAACAAATATCGTATAGGCTCTTCGCATTATCTAATGCATTTAGAAAGATATTTTTCATCTCAATTGAGAGATTTGGCTAAAAGACCAGAAACTTACATTATAATGCAGATATTAAGGCAACTTAATACTGAACTGTTTGTGGAAATATGAGCAAGAGCAAGGATAACTTATGAAAGAGAATTTTTTTTAGCATTTCGTATTTTTGCATATCATTGCAAACATATTGAAATAGTTTATTATGCGAAGAAGAATTTAATTTAATTTTTAAATGAATTATTTTTTAAGCAACTTCAAGCGGAATTAATTTTTTTGAATTGTTTGATTTGAATAAATCTATAAATAAATCAGACAACAATGTTCAAGACGGCACACAATAAGTGTGTGAGAGAGAGAGAGAGAGAGAGAGGGAGAGGAATAAAGGAACTTACACTGGAACTGGATTCGGAAGAGAGAGAGAGAGAGAGAGAGAGAAACGTGAGTGGCGGGCGGGGTCATATTGGCCATGCTCGAGCTATGCTGGAAGAGATAAATCTTGAGGCGGCGGCGGCGGCGGCGGCTCTGCGGCTGCGGCTGTGATCGAGGGGCGCGTCAAAGGGGCCGCTGGGGTCGACATGTGCAGCGGGTTAATTTCTTTCGGAAAAGGAAAATTAATCAAATATATAGCCGCTATAATAGAGCGTGCGTGTGTGCGAGTGTGTGTGCCTCACATTCCTTTAGTGATAAATGATGAGCGGGCAGTTTTGTGCAATGCGACAAATGATGTGACATTTGTGATAATGAAAGTGTTGCAGCAGCACGAGCTACAAATAGATACGACTGAATGATGAATGGATGGAGGCAGGGAGAGGAAGAGGCAGAGGACATATCAGAGATGAGCGAAGGAGAGAGACAGAATATGTGTGTGTGTGTGTGTGTGTGTGTGCTAACAGGTGTCTTGGTTGAAGGACTCGTTGTTCGCACACCATTAAAGCGCTATTAAATCGTAGTTACAACTGCAATTGTCAGCCAACAGCCGACAGCCGACAGCAGCCACTGTATCTGTATCATCATTAATCACGGCCCAAATAAAGAGAGCTGCAGCCGTCAGACGGTGGTCAGCATCATAAAAAATGCTCAATATATTAAAACGGTTAGGAACGGTAGCAATTGCCTCAACACTTGCGACGCGCCTCCGCCTCCCCCGTTGCTGGGCTGCTATTTGCCCTCATCTGCATTTGCCCCATCGGAGCCCACAGAAATGGTTTGAGCCTTGTGTTTGTTGTGTTATTCACTAGCCACGTTTTTATGTGCCAATTGTGCGTGCCTTCCTCTTCTTCTTCTTCTTCTTCTTTGTCGTGGTTGTTGTTCATCGGCGTCTTTTGGCATTTTCTCTCTCAGCTCGCGTGGCTGCCTTTGGTTTCGTGAAAAATGGAAATTATGTCAAGAAGTAAATTGATTATTTCGCTTTAAAGCATTTCTCAATTTATATTCCGTGTTCGTTGTCAACACGAACACATTCAGTTTCGTCAGCAGCACCACCAACAACAACAACAACAACAACAATAGTTTGCCTGCCTTTTGCATGGCAGTTGTTTTCATTTTTTGTACATTTCTTCATCATTTTTTTTTGTTTCCCAAAAGCCATTCAACTGAAATGACATCATGTGCTCCGAACTTCTCGCCCAGCTCAAACAGCTGATGCCGAGTCAAATTAAGCGCGCTCTGAGCCCTCACAGCTCCCCAAACAATTGGAAGCATATGGTTTCCGGTGCCCAGTGCTTGGACCCATTGCCACAAGGAGCAGCAGAAGAGAGAGATTTAGCCAGCAGGTTTCACATTTCAAATGTGTGAAAAAGGAGCTGAATGAATTGTGGCTAAAATCATGAGCCTGTGGTCGGTATACATATAAGCTCAAAGGTGTTCCTAAAAAGTCTTGATATATTAACTTTGATGGCACCAAAGTCACTTTGAATAGTCCATAAGCAACAAGGCATAAATAGAATTTAATAAGAGGTATTCATTTGTTTAGCTGATTCATTTATGCTATTGGCATATAATTAAATATTCAATATACATAATATATACGTAATATATACATAATAATATATATATATTGGACAGTTAAAACTCAATATGAACTACAAATATTCATATAATATTTTGAGTATATTCTTAAAAATACGTACATACTTTTAATAAATTTATAAACCCATGAAGAACGTTATTCATTATCGTAATTATTCAGTTTTTATTCAACCTACTTCTTCTAGCCTACTAATCACTTCATCCCAATATTAATTTCGTATATATTATGACTTTTCAATTCTATTGAAAATGCCTTTTGCGTTTGTCAGTCGAACCTCCAGTCGTAAGTCAAACTTTTCACAATTAAATCCCACTCAACAGGTTGTTTGGCACTTGGAATTTAAGTGCTTTTCGTGTAGGATTAAGTCCCCGAAGCTACAGCTCTGGTGCCCCAGAGACACGTGTCTGTGCTTGACTCACACCCCCTGGCTGTGGGAAAGCCACCCTTAGAGAGCTTGCAAGTTGAAAGCAATAATTGTTTTCGATTCGAAACAGTCGGCTCACCTTTTTGGGTTGGTCCTGGCCCAATCGTAAGGCCGCGCAGCATAATGAGCCGGGTAACAAATTGTGGCACTGCCTGCGCATTGTGTTGAAAATATAATAAATGAATTATCTGCTTAATTAATGAGCTTTTAATTTTTAATGGCGCGTCGCAGGCAGCGCCAACTGTCGACTGGCAACTGGCGACTGCAAACAGACGAATGCCACAGAAAGTTTGTTTAACTCTTGTACTCGTTATTCTTTGGGATCCCAGCGAAACAACAAACTCTGTTCAACATGGCCCGGGTTGGACAGCGAGCTGCTCTGCTGTGCTGTGTTATCAAGCGATGCGTATCTTTTAGATACAATTTTAATGTGGCTTCTTGCAAATTATTTATGCGCGCATTTTCGCGCAGATAATTATCGTTTATCTTTGATTTAAGGAGAGGACCTCTCAGAAGCAAGTTCGCTGATTGTTTCGGCAGATGCTGTCTCACTCTCTCTCTCTCTCTCTCTGAAACAGTGTGTGTGCCTGTGTGTGTGTGTGCATGTTCGCATTCAAAATGACTACCTCAGTTAATTATGGGGCTCCCGAGTAGGGAGCGAGCGTCGCGCATGCGCACATAAATTAGCTGACGCGCCAGCAAAACCAGTTCCTCAGATACTTGTCCTCTCCCGCTGCCTCTCTCTCGCTCTTTATCTCTCTCTCTAGCCTGTGGGCCATGTAAAGAGCGTCTAAAGAGCCGTCTGGCCCACCGTCGAGTACCTGTGCACCCATTTTTAATGAGTGTCCTGTCGTCTGCAGTTGAATGAACGCCGCCGCCTTCGTCTTCGTCGTTGTCTGGGCTTCTGGACTTATTTTCGCCATGTCCATGATTAAGTGCGAGGTCTTTGACTGGCGCTGAAGAGCACAAAAAGCGAAGAAGAAGAAGAAGAAGCAGGAAAAAAGAGGCAGAAGAAGTCGACGGGCTGAGCAGCCAGAAGCCACCAGCCAGCAGCCAGCAGCAGCAGGCAGCGTGTAATCAATCAAAAGCACGAAACAGAATTTTAAAAAGAATTCATTGACTTTCCATTAATAATTTCCTTTGTAAATTGCATCCTGTGGCAATTGTTGTAATTGTGATGAATTCTTTATTAATGCACACACACATACACACACACACACACACACACACACACATACAGTCGCCAGTTAAGTGCTGGTCTTTGCCAGCTACTGTCCACTCAACGTCAACGGCAATGGCGTTAGCTTCAATTATGTGTCTTGCAGATAGCTTCGATTGGCTCCCTCCGCCCCTTCCCGCACTGAAGTCGGCTGCCGAGCTCGGATGCTGCTCAATTGGCGCTTGAGCGATGCTCTTTAATTTACCATCTTTTATGATTTTGATGATGCATTTAAATGAAATTATCTCTAATGCCAATGAGAATATATTGCTTAATCAGTATATTAGAGAGCCCCTCAACCCAACTAAACCTGCCCATAGTCACGCAATAAGTGCAATCAATCTCCGTTATATGTTGTCTTTTCTTAGCACATTACGCTGGCAAGAAATTATGCTAATGACATGTGCAAGTGCTGTATGAACACCTATTGAAGTGTGAGGGAATTGTTGGAATTGGTGATGCAACGGAACAAATTTTAATTAAAAAATTTATATGTATATACAAATCACATATGTGTATATGTATACATTATTAAAATTATTATTATTATTATACAAAAATGCTGTGATAAATGGCGTTCATTTATAAAAATGTAACTTTCAAAATTTAGAAAAAATTCTTGCTTTAAAAAAAATTATTGCATAAAAATTAAATATTCGAGTAAAGTTATTAATGAAACTAAATTTGTTGAAATATTTAAAAATAAAAAAGAAGAGAAACGCCAACTGTTCCCTCTAGCAGAGCAAGGTTTCGATCCTCGGACCTCTGGGTTATGGGCCCAGCACGCTTCCACTGCGCCACTCTGCTTGCGTTCGCCCATGCGGCAAAAGCTAAATAAGACACAGGGAGCAGTGCAAACAGGTAATCCGTGTAGGGGAGATTGAAATGTTACCTTATTTTATTTTGCATATTTAAAATTTGATGTTTATTTTAAATATTTTAATTTTGCTTAGCTATTCGAATTTAGCTCTAGCTGTATCGAATTTTGACCGGTTTCTGGAGGCTTGAGGTGCTGTGCGCTCAGCCATTCACACTGAAATGTAGAAATTTAAATAGATACAAATACAAACGCAAAATCTGAGATACAAATATAGATATAACTGGGTACAAGTGGCGAATTGTTTTGGGTGCCTTCAGCAACAACAACAAAATTAACTTGAAATTTAAGTTAAAAACGTTTGCAGCGACGTTTTTAAAAAACAAAAGTATTCAACATGGCTGCCAGCAAAGCAACAATAACAACAACAACAACGAGTATAAAAGAAAACAACAACAGCCAGAAATCGCGGGGCTGGGGAGCTGCGGCGCTGATGAAGATGAAGATGGTGAAGTCAGGCGCGGAACAAGTTTTAAACTTGCTACAAAGGTGTCTTAAAAAATCTTTTAATTTCGACGCAGCGTTTGGGTTGCCGAGCTGCAAATTTGCTGTACTCAGCCAGAGGCACGGGGTAACACGAGGTGGTTAAGGTGGTAAAGGGTATTTCGCTCGACGCTGGCTGCCGCGACTGCATCCGCCCGCCTTTTAATGAAGCGCGAAGTGCAGCGAATGCGAAAGAGGGCAAAATTGAAAGTAAAGTAAGCCAAATGCATCCCACTGTACGGGCAACAAGGAGCACGAGTTCCAGTTTCTCAGTTTTTCAGTTCCAGTTTCAGTTAGCTCCAATGCTGCCCTGCTCTGGCCCAAGGGCAGGCTGCGAACAAATTGCAATTGTTGCCATTGCATTGGCGCTGTCATTTGTGGCCAGACCCAACCACACACACATACATACCTGGGCACACCTCGCTTGTTGTTTCTGTTGCGGCTTAGTTTTTATTTGCGGTTCGGCCTCGTGGCTGCATGTCTTCATTGCAGCTTTTAGCTTTTGACCCCCTGAACTCTAACTCGTTTAACACACCATAAAGACTAACAGCAACAACAACAGCAATCCCTTCATTCCATATGCAAGCACAATCAAGCAGAGACTGCGGAAAATTATGGCCAGGAAAAGCAAAGTGGAAATGCCAGACATTTAAATCGAATTGGCTTGAGGTGGCAGCGGCTCTCCTCATGTCTGTGTGTGTGTGTGTGTGTGTGTGTGTAGTTTTAATCTGCAAAATGTAAGCCACTGCTGCACGTACAACCAGCCAGATACAAATGCCGGCAAAAGTATCTGCCAGATACATGTTTGCCACACTGAAGCGGGGGCAGCACACACGCCGACACACATACACATACACACTCACCTAGACTACTGGAGGCCACGCGTGTAACTCAATTTTCAATGGTGGACAAGCAGCTCGACAAAGTGCGAGGGCTAGGAATGGAATGGGGGACAGGCAGCTCACGTACTGCGGGGGAAATGGGAACGAGTCGTGGGCTTGTCTACTCAGTCAAATAGTTTGCCGCCTGCATTAATAATTCACAATTTCATCTGGAATTGTATGCGATTTGTGATGCTTTTCGCTTAGCTTTTGCCTCTCTTGGCATTGGCCAAGCCAAGACGACGACGCCCCAAGACCGCTCCACAGCCTCGCTGTCTCGTTGCCGCCTGTTGCTGTTTTTGTTCCTTTCTTTTTCGGTTTTTCTTTTAATCTTTACTTTTTTGCACCTTATTTTTTATGGCAAAGCGAACTATGGTACAGTGGAGAGTGTCTGTGACACGTGTGGATAAAAATATTATTTGTATGTTACCAAAAATAATTCTTAGGAAGATTATTTCTATTTAGATACTGTAAACAATTTTATATTGTTTTCATATATAAATATTTATGTTTGAAATGTAAATATATTTCTACCAATATTGCTATTCAGATATTGTATAATATGCTACATATATACTATATTTATTTATTTATATTTGCACAATCTGATTCATCTGATTCACAATTTGTTTACAACTTTACTTCACTGCGGATTGCAACGATTTCAATGAGTTTTCGGCCCACTGTGCGCTTGGCGTTTATCTCCATTGCGTCATTTCGTTTTAGTTAATGCGCCCGTAGATTAATATTCTATGCGTATCTCGGCGTTATCAAGCAGGTAGCAGGGGCACTCACGGGGAAATCGGGAGCTGGGTAGCCGGGCAGCCGGCATCCTGGCAACCGGGCAACCGGGTAGTGGCAATTTGCAGATGTGCGCCAATTTGCGCCTGAATTTGATAAATTCGCATGCGGTGCCGGCGTGACATTCAGTTGGATTTATGGCTCGCACTTTTTCACCATTCAAATCGCAATTACTTTGCGTTATTCGCAATTTAATTTGCTCGGCTGCAGTCGCAGTATCCGTAAGATACAAATTGTGGCATAGTTGCACCGCTTGAGCTGTTTGCTCTCTAAACAATGGCGCGGTAAACAAAAAACTCTCCGAATTCCCAAAGGGGGGCGCACTCATTAGAAAATATCATAGACTAATGAACTAATGAACTAATCGTGTATACAATTTTTGCGTATTTGTATAACATCTCTAGCTGCTGCTGAGATCTGGCTATCTGAGTATCTGTATCCGTATCTGTGTCTGTATCTGTGCAGCGGAGCAAGTGCGCTGCATTTGCATCTTTCAGCGCTGCCGCATCATCAGTCATTAGTGGCGCCATTGTTGTTCTTGTTGCTGTTGCTGTTGCTCTTGTTGTTGCCTTTGTTTCTTTATGCTTCACTTTATTCCTTTTCATCGTTGGCCTCGCGCTTTTATGCGCTTTTATTAACTTTGGCCAAAATGCGGCTGCAGCCACTTGAAGACCTCATCATCAACGCTTTTTTTCGGAGCTGCTTCGTATAAACAATTTCGGCTCGAGTAATCATTCATCTTTTCTGTATAAAAGCTCCGGAAAGTTTATAGAATGAGTTGAGAATGGAACTGTTAGAGTGTGCTATTGATTTGGACAACATGATGAGTGATGCGTATTCAAAGTGCAAGCAAATCGATACGGGTATTACCGCTGACAAACAATAATGTAGAATAAACAAAAAAAAAAATGCATTTAAAAATACATTTAAGACTAAGAATCTTGGGCACATATCATAAAAATATGTTTTGTGTTTAACAAAAAAATATATTTTTTATACATTTCATTTCATGCATACCCTTAATGCGCTGCATTCGCAGCAAATGAATTTTAATTCAAGCAAAGTGCTGAGTTTCACATCCGACACAATTTACTTCATGCTCTGCGAGCCGCAGGAATGAATGAGACCAGAATTCATTAAGAACAATCAGATGTGACTCAAAACCCCAAATATATATATGTATGTATATATGTGGTAGATAGGAAAACATATCTTATATATATCTTTGCATTGTCTGCTGCCAAAATGTTCACGCTTTGTTAGAAATACTTGAGTTGACATTTTAACGAAGAGACGATGTCTTGCTCTATGCTAGGCATAAGAAATCTTTTCTTATAGTCATAAAAGTCTGCATATAAGAAAGTTTCTTGAATATATATTTAGCTTTGCTTATACTTATGCTTATGTACTGCAGTAACTACAACTGGTGGCCATGCAACACCTTGTGCCGGAAAATTAATTTATATTCCACAGCGTTTTCAGCACCTTGCGCTGCGTTTATGCATTACCCTGCTGTGCTGCGGCTTAGAAAGCAGTTGGATCGGCCAGCAATATAATAACAATCATTATGATTAAACGTAGCTATTTGAAAAGTCGTGTCCAAAGTTAATGAAAATGTAATTGACCAGCGAATGCAACTGGGTCTGCTTCCTCGGCCTGCCACTTGGCACTCTTGGCTGTCTCTAGGGGTTCGCTCTCTGGGGTCTGCTCTGTTCACTCTGGGCTCTGGGCTCTGGGCCTGGGCCCGAGTCTGTGGGCTCTGAGCTCTGGTCTGTGGTGTTGCTGCATGGAACGATCGTGCGCAGGAGCCGCCACATAGACGAGTAGCATTCGGGCTAAGCGGACGAGGGAGAGGCAGGAGTACAAACAGCAGCAGACACCCAGATCCACAGCCAGACCCAGAACAGACACTGAAGTTGCTTTCGTTGTTGTTACTGTGGCTGTGGCCATGTCTGTTGCCTTGCAGCCATCGTTGCCATATCTTGTACATATCTGACATTCAACTCGTTTGCGAACTATTAATTTTGTATAACATCCTGCATCTCAATGTGGCCTTCGGGTTGAACGGCACCAGCGAGTTAAACGAAAAGCCTCAAATGGCTTTTCGACTTGGCCATTGCAATTTTGTTTAGCATTTCGAGTAGAGTAACTCAAATACCGTAAGGTGTTTGCAGTAGAATAATAGATCCAACAGAAAGGGATATTTATGCCCCTATCAGCGTAAACTAGTTGAGCACTTTGGGATTGCTACAAATACTTTTATGGGATTTTATTATTTTAAATGGAGAAGAAAATAGACTCTCTCTCTCTCTCTCTCTCTCTTCCACAGTGCTTTGGCAGACTGCGCGAATGAAGTTAAGATTTCTTCAAATTACTTTTTATTCAATAGATTTTCACTATATGGAAGACAAACAAAAATATTGTAATTTTTGTAGCCAAATATATGTAAGTATGTGAGAAGTAGATGTAGCTATCTTCAGCTAGATATATGTCTATATATATCTTCATATCGATATCTGTTTATTTATGTATCTATTCAGATATATAAATACACTCCACGCACTTGCAGCTCATTTTGAATCTTATGGATCTTGGTATACTTTTTTTATTAAATCACATATTTCTATTCATTTTATGTTAATCTAACAAAGCTTTGAATAAGAACTTACAAGCAATTCTATTATCAGTAGCATAATATAAAGTTCCTCATCAATCTATAATAATCTCAATCTTGATATAATGATCTACAGTAAGAAAATGGCTGTTGAGATCGGTGATCATCAAGGCAGATCGACTTAGCACGTCGTCCCTTAAAACCTGTTCAATGCTAAAACAATTAAAAGGGAATATTTTTACATATATTCTATTTGTTAACAATGCTTCAATAATTGCCTATGAATATGCAAATACAAATTAGATAACAGTTAAAAATCTTTGCTTAGTTTCTTGATTGACTGCATAGTCTGTTGAAATTGTTATTTTAAATTGTAAAAATGTTTTTAATGTCTAACAAAGTGGAAATAGCTTTGATTTTCATTTCATTTATTTGCTGTGTTGGCAGACCCTCGGGCTGGGTCAGCCCAGATGTTCGCTTTAATTTCTTTGGCTATTGAAATTCGTATGAATAAAGCCCCACTAATTAGGGTGCAGTCGGGCAGCCGCGATTGTCCCGTGGACCGCCAGCATTTGTGACGCGCTTCACATATTTATTAAATTGACAATTTGTGCTAGCAATCGAGAGGGGGGATGGGGCGACTGGGGTGCAGCCCGCTGCAACTAATAAGCATTTGACATTTCTGTGCGCTGGCAGGTACGCTCATTTGTATCTCATAGATGCGTTTGGCTCTCGGCTTGTGGGCGAACGATGAGGCGCAAAGACCTTTGATGATCTGCTACGAAATTGCTTGGAACGTCGCCAGCTTTGGTCTTGTCAATTAGACAACAACTTCACAAGATTCCAAGCGATATGCGAAAAATATATCTGCATCTCTGTGAGCTTTGTATCTATGGCTACATCTATGACTATATCTATTGCTGCGGCTGAGGATCTTCAGCTATGACGCGGCGCCATTATAAGCTCATTTAAGCCAAGCCATTTTTAACCAGATGCAAAATGCGAAGTGGAACTTTTCATACTCAGTCTCACACTCTTACTCCCTCTCTCTCTCTCTCTCTCTCTCTCTCTCTCTCTCTCTCTCTCTCTTTGTAAGCAAAAGGTGTTTCGTAGAATTCCCTCGTTCTCGCCTGTCGATCTCTCCGCGTGCAGCGACTAATTGAGGCGCGTCTCGAAGATGGCGTTTAACTTTATTTTAATATGAATATAAAAAAAGCTTGACGTGATTAAATGCCATCAACGTAGTTGTAGTTGTGGCTCTTGTTGCAGTTGTTGTTGCACCTCCAACATGCACACAAATTTGCATAATTGTTAACATGCTGTTGTTGTAATTGTCGTTGCTGTTGTTGTTCGCTGGCAGAGTGCTGCTGCTGGTGCTGCTGGATTTTAATCAGCGCCTCCAACATGCAGTAGCTGAGTAGACAGCCCCCCATACCCCAGCCTGCTCCCTGGTGTATTTGTTCTGCTTGGCACCTGGGTCCATTTTAATAGCATTTCTCTAATACCAGCTCTCAGCTTACTCTTCTTCAAGTGGGCTGAATTGGGTGGTTTAATGTAACCACTCAAATTGCAATATGTGTGGAGCAGCGCATTGGCATTTAATGAAGACATTTACCATCGAAAATTAAGTTGTACACGAGAGAGAAACAACAGAGCGCTGCGCGATAAGAAACATTAGAAACAACTGATTTTTAATTGGCAGCCAGGTTTAGCGAGGGGCTCGTGTGAGCAAAGGTCATTGACTTGGCTCGTTACAAAATAATAATATACGTAAATATATGGAACATTCACTGAGCGCAGCTGGCGAGTGAGCGAGCTGCATTCTCTAATCTAGAATTCTGTATTAAATATATATCTTAATTGTTGCTCAGTTAGGAGTTAAGATGGAATAACTTTAGTTATAGCACTTCAGTCTAATATATATATGAATGAATCACGTCTTGCCGTGTCATATATTTGATATAATTTATTATAATTTGATTTGTTGTTTCAAGCCTCTTCTTGTTATTTAAATTAAAATTGAAAATTGAATTAAATAAATGAAAGTCTTTATGTTTTTTAAGTGAGTCTCTGGTCTCTTTCTCTCTCTCTCTCTCTCTCTCTCTCTCTCTCTGCATTCAACAAAAGAAACATAAAACAATTAAATAAAAATTCTTAGTGCAATTAATAACAATTAAATATATATTCTTATTCAGCACTTGCAATTACTTTTCTTTTAGGATGGGGTACAAAAATAAACAATTTGCTTAGCTTAATTTATAACTTCACTTGTGTTTTTCCGCACTCGAACATAAATAAACATAACTGGCTCTACACTCTCACATAAACGCAATCAATTCGAAGAGTAAACATGGCTTCAGGTCCACGGCAGAGGGTTGGACTAATTACCAGTGGCAACGCGTCTATTCATGGATACTCGCACGAACACTCATACATACTCATACCCACTCATACCCACTCATACTTATTCATACTTATTCATGACTGCTCGCGAACATAGACGAGTGAGCTTCACAGCAGATGGATAGAATGCAATTAAACCTCATCGATGCATAAAAACAGATACATAACTTAGCTGCACGAATATATATATACATATATAATATATATAGTTTATATACATATGTATATGCGCAGATCGTATGCAAATTTATTTGAGTAGATGCTAAAATTGGCAGCCTGTGTGCCTGCATTTCGCTGGCTTCATTCATGTTCTTCAATTACCAGATACGAGTAATACGCATCTTGGCCAATTTGCTTTGCTGTGCTGCGCTATAATTATTTTTTGCACTTGTTCTCCAGTTATCATTGTTGTTGCTGGCGTTGTTGTTGTTGTTGGTGTGTTGGCTGCCATGAGTTACAGATACATAAATAATAATAACAATATGCCCCATTGATTGGACTTGGAATCGGCATGAAACGAGTTTTTATACAAATGGAAAATCGCAAAACGTTTTTCCTGCTTAATCAATACGTAAACTCAATTGGCGTTGTTGTTGTTGCTGTTGTTTGTTTGTTGTATTTATGAATGCAAATGCAAAGCAGGGGCCACGGCGCTTTTCAACGACTCTTTAATTGGCTGACATGTTGTGATTTTGGCCCGTCAAGTTTTCAGCTGCCGAGTGGCAATTATTGTTGCCAATTTGTATATGGAGTCATTACAGATACATAAGACTGAATATCTGGGCCAATGAGAGGACTATACATAATGACTGTATCCTTCTTCAGTTAGTAAACGGCAAGCTTTTTGGGGCCTACCAACTTGAGTGGAGCACATGCATCATTAAATAATCTAATACATAGTAAAGCTAGAGAAACTGCAATTAGCCAGGCCTGCCAACTGGCTGTAATCAACTATGAACCGCATTTGATCGATGACAGCTCGTTCATGGATATTAACAAGAGTTTATAGCAATTAGAGAAACTTGCCAATTGATTTTGAGGGAGAAGGCTCTCCTGGGCATGCCTGATTTATGACAAGTTTAAAGGTTGAAGATATCTGCTAATTGATTAATAAGCAGAGCCACAGAGCTTGACTGCACCTGATAGCGGGCCTGGCTCCTTAGCTGCAGTCAATAAATTTTGATGGTGCTTGGCAGCCACGGCAATGAAACGGGCAGCGATTGTCTTGCGGCTGGGCTTGGGGTGCTAAAGAAAAATCTGTGTGCGCTGTGCGCGCTATTGACACGATGAAAAATCGCTCAACAATTTTTCGTCTCACAATTTTCGTATTCGTATTCGTATTGTGGTGTATCTGTAGAATAGAGCATGGTCTCTAGCAGCGGGCCGTACTAGACGTAACAATTTTTCATGAAATTTGGAGAATTTAAATATAAACGGAGCGAGAGGTGCGAGATTCGTGGCAGCGGTGGCTCCATCTGTATCTATCCGTATTTCCATCTGTATCTGTATCTGTATCTGTATTAGAATTAGGTATTCGGTATTATGAGTTATTGTGGGAGTCTGCCGGCATTAGCCGCGGGTGCCGGCTGCCTCTGACCGGGGCCGGGGGAACAGGGGACGGCACACGTTTGTTTACAATTTCACGCGCTGCGATTTTCGCGGTCGACTTTTCACGCAGCGCCGCAAGAAAAATGGGAAAGTGTTAGTGTGCGAGGGAAATCTTTTGTTATTGTTTATGTATTTTGACAAGCTGCCCCGCGCGCTCAGTTTGCCAGACAATGTGGTGCTGGAGATACTCTGAGTTCCTTTAGTACTCTTACTAGTTTCTCTCTCTTTCTCTGTCTCGCTGGGGAACTCTCGCACAGGTACTCGTAATTGCTCATTTGAATCAACAATTGAGTTAGGTAACTATGTAATGGGCTGAGTTTGCTCTTCGATCTGTCAACATTCAGAGCGCAAATGTTTAATTATAATATTCAGCTAGAGTCAAGGCAAGTGCTCGAATTTATATACGATATAGGTAGAGCCAATTTAACAGCAGAAATTATATATATAATCAGGTTGAAATACTTTTAAAATATTTATGCATTAGTTACGAGTCAAGGGTTCAACTGGATAATAGATTTTAATAAATTAAATTGATATATAGTTATAATTACTGAAAGTAAAGGATGATAAATTGATATAGATATATATGTAAAGTTATCTAGAAAGATTGATCAATGTTCCTTTAAGAAAGTTTTTGATTCAAATATGATTTTGATAAGTAGTCTAGACATATATAATATTATCAAATCAAAGAGTCTTTTGCACTTACTCTGTCCGAGATGTACTCGCTTCATCCATGGATAGATCTGCGGCGGATTCTTCTTGCCGTTGCCGCTGTTCTGACTGCTGCCCGCCTCGTTGCCGCTGTCGCTCTCCGAGTCGGAGTCGCCGCCCGGACTGTGCATGGGCACGTTGACGTTGACGTTGACGGGTCCGGGGCCACCGCCACCGCCGCCGCCACCACTGCCGCCGCTGTGGTTGTTGTTGAGACTGACGGCAGCGGCGGCGGCGGCCAGACTGCCGCCGAGCACGCCTTTGTTGAGGGATCGCGCGACGCTCTCCACCACGGAGCTGGGCGACAGCTTGGGCGAGATGTCGCGCGTGGAGAGATCCTGCGGGCTGGCCAGCGACTGGTTGTTGTTGTTGCTGTTCGCGCTGCTGTTGTTGTTGTTGTTGTTGCCAACAGGCGTCGACGGATCGTTGGCGTACTTACAGCTGATGCTCGCCTGCTGCTGCTGCTGTTGTTGCGGGAGTTGTTGCTGCTGCGGCAACTGTTGCTGTTGCTGTTGCTGCTGCTGTTGCTGTGCCACGGCGGCCGCCGTCGCATGAGCGTGCTGCTGCTGCTGTTGCTGTTGCTGCTGCTGCAGCAGCAAGCGCTGTGGCTGCAGCTGTGTGTAGTCCACCATGTCGGGATTGGACTGTCCGCCGCCCGGCGCACCGCCGCCGCCGCCCAGGCCATAGGCCGCCTGGTTCGCATAGTGGGCCTGCGGAGTGTTTGGATACAAGTTGGGTGTGTACGCGGCCGCCGCTGGAAAGTAATCGTTGCTGCCCGGCGTCGCGGCGCCGGAGTTGCCCTGTCCGTTCGCTCCGCCCGCGCCGCTGTTGCCGGCACTGCCATTGGCGCCCGGATGGCTCTGCTGCGGATTCATCTGCTGCGGATAGCAGGAGGCCAGCGAGTTGACAAACTGGTACGAGGACATGGCAAAGCAGTCGGGATCCATTTTGTGGCCGGGACAACGCTACGATTCGTATCTGAAATGAAATGCAGGCGGTTAAAGCAACAGTTCCACGACGCAGCAACAGGCGGCCAGATGCGCGCCACAGATTGCAGAATATAGCTTAAGGTGTAGTCTACCAAATACCCGCCCACTGCAGATGCCAGTGCGCGATCAGCCTTGCAGCTCGCAGAGCTTCTGTGCTCACCCCGCCTAGCCCAGCATTAGCATTATTTGCCGACGAAAGTCCGCTCAAAATTATGCACAATCTCAAGCAATAATCTTGAATTAAGCAGCAAGCTGTGTGCACATAAGAAGTCTAGCATTTGCCAGCACAGTGGTTCGAGGACAGGCGGGGTAAGCGTCTGTCTGAGGCGTAAGCTTTGTCTCCCCAGACCCCGCTGTTTACCCTTGCAGCAGTGACTTCTCAGCTTTAGCCAGCTGAGAAGTGTAAGTGGAAAGCAATAAGAGCAGAGGCAGAGAAAGTAGAAAGAAATATCCTACATGTTCAGCCTTAAGCAAGGAGGAAGAAGACTCTTCAATCTCTCTTTCCATTGCTACAACTATAAGCTTTAAGTTTCAATTTAATATTTTTGTTTTACGTTAAAAAGATTGCATAAAAATAGATTATACATATATAAAATTAATATAATATATAATATTTTATAGATAAATATTCAATAATTTATGCTTACTCAACGACGTATCTTTTTTTGGGTGGTAATTTCCATGTAGCTGCATTTTCCTGCTGAGCATCATTATTATTATTATTTTTAAAGCGGTTAAGAACCCAATTTCGCCTGGCCAAATGCAAGGACCACTCAAGAGAGAGAGAGAGAGAGAGAGAGAGGGAGGGAGATTTCACTGGAGCCGATGGGCAGGCGCGGATATGCCTAAGCATTGGCATTACGTGCATGCAATTTTGGTGTGGCACAGCTCGGTGCGGCACTGGCTGGAATGCCAGCACCGCCCACTCTCGCTGAATGGACACTTGCTGCACTTGCGGTCGGGCCTGGACGCCAACAGAGACCCGCTCGGCGGAGCCGGACACCATCGCAGATACAGCGGACGCGGCAGCGCGTTTTGTTTGAATGGTGGAAAACTTGTATTGCGGAGATAGCAGCAAAAGCTGGCACGATTGCAGCGTTTGTTTAGGCCCAAATGCGGCCCAAAAACATAGCCCCAAAGCCGAAAAGTGTAAAACGCAATGCCAGAGACTTGGCCAAGCAACCAGGAAGCCAGCGAACATGGCCGTAAAAGCAGAGACGACCATTGCCCAAAAACAATGCAACGACCTCTGCAGCGAGCACACAGCAAGTATTTCTCCTTTCTCTCTCTCTCTCTCTCTCTCTCTCTCTCTCTCTCTCTCTCTATCGATGCAGTTTCTTCTTCTTGTCGATACTCTCTGCGCTTGCTTCTTCGTCGTATGAAACCAATAATTTTGATTCAGTGGGCAATTTAACCCTTTAGCATGTTGTCCAAATGAAAGGAGTTGAAGCTTTAAATTAAATCGGCGTACGGGCCTCAACTTGAGCTCTGGCTCTGGCACTGGCCCTATGCCTCCTCCTCCTAGCCCTGCCTCTCTGCCCGACCCGTGGCCAGTCGGGTTTCTCAGCCAACAAAAAAACTCGTCCACAGCCGGGCAGCCAGTGCTGCTCGACAGAGATTTATTTGATGAGCAGCGTTTCAGTAAAGAGGCAAAGAAGAAACTTTGTAAGCTCGCATTCGGCCCTGGGTATTTGGCGATTATGGAGTTTAAAGCAATTGTAACGGCATTTCGCTTAAGTTTTCGATTTTGAATTAGCCCAGAGGCAGCGAAACACAAACAGTTTGATTATCCAAATTATACGCTTAGATAAGCAACCGCAATGACCCGCCGACTTGTAGACATTGGCAAATTATTTAACCCCAAATCGAAATTGGTTGATGTGGCCAAGAACTAGGATTAGCGAAATTGAATGTTGTTAACGGATATTAAAATTCACTTACAAAATCTTTAGATAAATACTAAATGGAAGCGGCTAAGAATAAGTTGAAGATGTTTGCTGAGCAAAGTAATGAACAAATATCGAAAAAATATAGCTGCTCATACAGGTATTATAATTTGTAGTAATTTATTATTATTTATAATCATTTTTTATTATTTTGTATTATTTATTATAATTTATTATCAGTTTTTGTTATTTGCTATAGTTTATTACAGCTTAACCTACTCTCTTCTACTTCTGCCAGAGTTTCGCTTTACACTTAATATATGTAGAACTTCCATTTAGGCAACACTGAAACACATTTATTAAAGATAAATTCAATTATTATCTCAATTTTCTCAAGTGAGTCAAGCCAAGTCAAGTCAAGTCTCTCTCTCTCTCTCTCTCTATCTCTCTCTCCACAGTTAGTAGAGAGAGAACTTCCATCTTTTGGCCACTATTAATTGAATGGGTGTCGATCGCACTACCGGCGCCTGTTGTTTGTTTTCTTCGATCACTTAACGGCAAATTAAAAATTCGGAAATAATAAAAGCGATAAATTATACGAGTTTGGAAATTATTTACCAACGAGTCGCGCCGAGTCGACAAGCGGTTCAATTGGTGTTAATTAAATCCATGAAAAATGAAAACGCAAACCGAATTTGCGGGCTGGCTATCTCTGCATAGATACGTACATATATTTGTATCTATATATGGCTATGTATATGTATACATATTTATATAGAGAGTGGATACAATTATTGTCTTAGATTGGCGCTGGTCGCTTGGCTGATTGTCGCCTCGTATGAAGGCCATAAATTATGCCAGCGACATTTTAGAGACGAGGGAGCGAACACAACTGAGCGAGTTTCCTTTGTTTCGGTCTCGACGTTTGCGCGGCCTTTGGGCATTTTCTTTGCCTCGCATTGCCTGCCTTTGTGTAAACAGTCTCGATATGCCCACGAAACGGGAGTGAAATTCTCGTTTGGAACTCTTAGACCGCAGAACGAATTTCCTTTTACCGAAAACGCCGAACCGACTTCAGCACAGGTAAATGCTACGTGTGTTATGTGGAGGACAAAGATGAAGCCGCTTGCTGAAGGTACGAGTAAATAAACAGCAATTGAGTTGCACATGCGCAGCTCTCGGAGGGGCATTCCCCTCTCACTCTCTCTCTCTCTGGAGACGAAGTCGATGTCACCATAAATCAATTTGTGGTCGATGCGACAGCTGAAAAGGGTTTCTTGACTTGGCTTCGAAAAGAATGGCAGAAGTCTCAGGGAAATGATCCTATAACTAGGGTTGCTCACTATAATTAAGATGATTAACTTTTGCATAATCGATATCTAATAGGGAAAGCCAGAAAGTTGAGAGACATGCAAAGATGCTGCCCTCCGTTTACTTTGACACTTTGAATATATAATTTATTTTAGAGTTAAAATGAAAAGGATAGAATGATACTTACGAGTGCAAGAAAAATATCAACAGTGTAAAGTTATTCTATCGTCTAAGCCAAGAATCAATCTTCGAAATTTATCCTTTTATTATCCTATTGGGAAACGATTCAAATCTTGTGCTGAGGCTAAAGCCCACACTCTGAGCTGATTGAGCAGCAATAAGGCTTTTAGTGAGTAAAACAATCTTCATATTAAGTACAGCTCAGTTTTCGCCTGGCTTATTTATTGTAGATGATCGCAAATCTTATCTAAAAGCCTCAAGCTTACGCTGTCAAACCTGTTTTCTTTCTCATTAAATCTTTCTGGCGCGCAACTCTTAACGAAATATTGGTCTGTCATCCATTTCTAAGCACTGGGCAGTTCATCATCTTCAACTGGCGCAGCCATATGCCAGCCATCTCTTAATTATGAAATGAAAACAAAACCCTGAGCAGTTACACATATTTCTTTTACAAATGTCGTCGTGGACTTCTCCGTCGTCGTCGTCGTCGTCGTCGTCACCATTACAGATTTTGAGCGCGCCTTGTTTGTTTGTTTGTTTGTAGTCGAGGTACTGGGGTCTCTGGTCATAAATCATAATTTTTAATATTTGTTGTCAACATGGGCGTAGCTCGTGTGTATGTAAACATGAAAGGGACCCACGAGACGAGACGAGACGAGACGAGACCAGACGAGGTCGCACTCGCACAATTCTAAAAGGTATTTGCGCACGCGCAGTCACACTCACTGGCTCTGTCTCCCTCTCCAGCTGTCTCGCTCTCGCTCTCGCTCTCATTTTTTTCGTTTTCATTCTCTAGAGCAACAATGGGCCAAAAAGGAACGACAAACGCACACGCATGCAAGTGAGCCCATTAAAAACTCATAAAAATTTGTAAGCACCTCATAAAAGTAGTCATAAATATTATTATTTGCTTTACTCTCTCTCTCACACATACTCGTCTCAATATCAGACTCTCTCATTCTCTCTCTCTCTCGCAGTTGCCACAGTTTGCAGTGTGAACCCTCGTCTGTTGCGGTTGTGGCTCTCATAATTTTTATGAGTTTTTGATTTGTCTCTCCAGTCTTCGATCCTCACTGCAAGCGGCCATTGTTGACCTTTTGACACGTACTCAAAAACAGTTGTCGCCTCTCCCTCTCCCTCTCCCTCTCCCTCTCTCTCGCTCTCCCAGATTTTGCGGTTTGCGCCTGTTGTGTCCCTACAATTTGTGTTTTACGCATCATTTACGATCGGTTATGTCATAATCTATTACAACAACAACAACAAACAATGTCCTATATGAGAGCCAAGGACAAAGCAATTGTAACTTGGTTGGCTACTGCTTAGCACTTCGAGGTAATTGGGAGAAAAGTAAAAATAACTATGGCAAAAGGAATCTCATGAAGAAAGCTTTAAACTCACAATTGATTTGAAAGCTTGCTTAATTTAATTTAAAAGCGCATGAGGATTGATCTATAGTGATATATATAGATATATCTCACCTAATATAAGAGATAATTAATGCTTATCTTATATTTATAAAGGGATAAATAACTCCTTTAATATAAGAAGCAATTATAAATATTATTAAAAGGCTCATTAAAAGCTGAGCTGGTAATTAATTCTAATTTTAATCAGATTTAAATAATTATTATTTATGTGCAGCTGTAATTAATATATGTAAATATAATATTTTATTTATTGTTTTATTGAGCTGCTTAAAAAAACATATGAAAACTCGTTCTCAATGCTGAACTCAAAAATAAATATAAACAAATCAGAAATCGTATGTAAAGTTTAGGTTGCCTTATATTGGAACAATTGCGTACATAAGCCAGACTACTCGCTTTGCGAAAAATAGAAATATAAATCACAAATTTGTTATCAACGTGCACGGCACAGAAATCGCACAGGATGAAAAGTTGGCGTCTCCTTTGGAGTCGTCGAAAATAAATGTGTCCCGGCACTTATTGTACCTACACGTCCAAATACGAAGTTGAGCAAATGGCTGCCCGTCGCTCCAATAGATCAACGACTCCCCAACAACAACGACAACAACAACAACTATTCAGTGTGCTATGGCTGTTGTCGCTGCAAAGTTTGCGTGTTTCATACATTTATTTCTTTTTCGTTTTTTTTTTTTGGTATTTTGATTTATAAATATAAATAAGTAAGGCTGAAATATCATCATGACATTTGGGCCCGCTGCTGGGTCAGCCAGCGCGCATACCGTGATGAATGTGAGCTCCAGGCGCAGTCGAACTGCGAACTGGCATAAATTCAAGCGCCGACAGCCCAAACAAGAGCTGCAAGCAAATCTAGACTGCGACTCCGACACGAACTCAACTAGGCAGCCAATTAGCTCAACGGGCAGCAACTGCTGGTGCTGCTGTTGTGTCCACATTATGCAATGGCCCATTGAGCGCACTTTGATCTGGCTGGACCACACGCTGGGAGAGACGGCCTGACTTAACGCAAATGCAAATGAAAGTGACCTACATCAAGTGGCGGCAATGCGATTTAACCATGTGCTCGAGAGTGCTCGGGATCTAAGGAAGAAGTGCGCATGCAGCGAAATTGGTGTAGGCGCACCATGGGCGCCCAGTGGACCCTCCTCAATGGGTCTACACTTTCGTTCCATGCCAATGCGTAGGCAGAGAAGGAGCGAGAAGAGGAACACGAAGAGCCAGTCGCTGGGCGCAGCTCGGACTCACATTTTAATCTAATTCGAGTCTCGGTCTGGTCAGCATGAGTTCCCGGCCATGTGATGGCAGGGCACGCAATTCCTATGTACAGCAACTGTGCTTTCCCGAAACCTATTTACATTTCGAATATATACCATATATACACCATATACTATATAATGTTATGTACAAATATGTCAGATGTATGTATATGCATATATTTCGGTAGGTAGATTGTGGCTGCTTGTTAGGCATTTTTCATTCGCTGTGACATTTCGCCTTTGTGGCTCTTAATTATTTCAAAAACGGCTGCATTCGTTTTAATGAAGTGAAAATTCTTTGCGTTGATATCGCGCACGCAACCCAAAACAACAACAACAACAACAACAAATATGAAACTCAACAAACCCAATTTGATATAACCCCAGCACTATGGAGTCCTCTTAATTGAAGGTTGCGCCACTCTATCCCATTTCAGTTCGATTTGAGAACACAATTATTTGGTGTGAATTCATATAAGAATAAGATGTTTAAAACTCTATTCTGTAAAATATGTTATTAACTCGAAGTGGTCGTTAGCTACGGCTACGGACTTCATTATTTAAGTATCGAAAGCAAAATATATTTAGCTATACCAAATATTCCCAACTAAAAATGAATTGTTTTGGTTTTATATTAACAACTGTCTATATATTTAAATTATAATTTGAGCTGAGCTCCAACTAAAATTATTTTTATTTATATTAAATATTTCTCTTAGAAATAAAAATCCAATTTCTGTTTTATTAAAATTGTATCTAAGATCAAATGTTTTTTCTTTAGAACTTTACAATATTGACAGCAAATAAATATTTATTTTCTTTAATAAAAATTTTGGTGTGCAGGAACAAACAACCATATGTTGCCATATGTCAATTCAAACTTATTGCTTTGAAATCAGAACTTAGTTAAATCCGCAATTTATTAGATTTTATTTGAATTATTCAAAGAAGTTTCAGCTAAAGATTTAACATTATTTTTTAACTACTTTTTTTAATATTTTATAAATATTTTCATAAATGAATTCTTACAAAAATGTTGAGTGAAAAATGTAAAAGTGGTAATTTGAACAATTTATATATTTAGCTTCTTTAGTTCACTCAAAAATACTGCTCTAGAGAGTAACTGATTTTCGTAAATAATACTTTCTTGCATCTTCATTTTTGTTTTAAACATTTTCTCAAAAATAAACAAAATCAGATTAGAATTTGCAATAGAAAATCATCATCATCAAATTGCAATTTTTCAACTACTTTCTTAATTTATATACTAAGAAATATAAAGAATCATTATTATAACAACTCTATACGAGAGCAGAAGCTGTGTGTTTTTAATTGACTTGATATAACTCAGTTAATCCTACCTAATATATCAAAATAGAAACTTGAAATCTTATCAAGAATAAGAATTTTAATAAGGCAGTAGACTGAAACTCGCACCTCGTAACACTTTACTATGGTATATTTATGTTTAAGGGAATATATCAAGATTCAATTCATATTCATTGTTTACTTTTGATTTCAGTATTATTCTACATAGCCAACATCATTATTTCTCTCGAGCGATAAATTTGTATATAAATATTTATCTTTTCCGATACAACGCTGAATTGGCTAGACCCATAATTAGGTGTTATCTCACAGCATCTGATTCGTTTTCCAAATTCACACATATTTAGTAGTTAATCATGTCTTATCTCTTACTGCACTCATTATTTCGCTTGTCAAGCCCTCAGAAAGCACATGGTTATTTGCTAAAATCGATGTTTATCTTGTGTGTAGTTTACCTGTTCCTTAAAATATAATCTCAAATTGACTTTTCACTAAACGCATTCACTTGAGCAGAGTTTAGCCGTCGGCTTTTAGTATTAAGCGTCGAACAAGTGGAGAGAATTTAAGTTGATTTCTGCTGCACTTCGCGTATTGAGTAAAGTTCAGTTCAGTTTATTGTTGCTGAGCGGAGTTAAGTGCGGAAACAGTTCCGTGTTCAATCACTTTCGGGCTTTAGCTAATTATCGTTAGTCGAGTTGGCCCGCATCTTTAGGGTTTAATCCGTTTGCATCCCGGCAATTGACACGGCGTAGTTTTACCTGCACTTTGGCGAGTTCGTGTTGCACTTGACGTTTGGCGGATTCTCAAACCGTAATTAGCCGCAGCGGGCAGGCACTTGATTTGTCACAGTTCTAGTTGGGCTGCGATTCGCAGTCTATGGAAGGCGCGTTTCACACCGAATTCATGGTATCCATCAGCGCCGCGAATGTATTTTAGGCGTCATCGATGAAAACACTGGCACTGCGAACACTTAGGTGCCCATCCATCTTTCGTTATTATCGCTCAAAGTCAATCTATCTGTATCTCGAGATGCGGCAGTCGCTGTATTCAACGGATGCCCGCCTTTGTTATTGTATTTATTTGAGAGCCGTCGAGAGCCGCACGATTCGCGGACGTATTGACGGATTGTTTAGCCGCGGTCAAAAGTTTTTCGGTATCGGCTTTTGTGTCTGTTTCAGTTTCAGTTGCTGTTGCTGTTGCTGTTTCGATGAATGTATCCGCGAATACGTGCTCGAAGCGCCAATGTCTCACTTTGACTGCTCGGGCATAATTCAAATATCTGAGCATCAATAAAAAACTCATGCAACGCGCAGCGCCAGCGCCGCCAATTGTAGCTGCGAGTACGAGCAAGTAGAAGCACACACACACACACACACACACACGCATACACGTACACACTCACACATAGTTACAGCTTTGCCATGGCAGTGGCGAACACACAGTCATTCGAGTGCATTCATTAAACACTCGCGCAATAAATGGGAGAAAAAAAAACCAAGTTCGAACGGTTCGTGCGTGCTAGAGCAGCCAGACAGCATTAAATGTGGTTGCTGCTGTCGCGCTCGCACGCATTGCCGTTGCTGTGCTGTTGTTACCTTTGCGGACGCAGCAATGTGTAGCCGCAAGCAAGAGTGAGAGTGCGTGTATGTGTGCAGCTGTGTATAGCTGTGAGTTCGAAAGAGAGCCACTTCGAAACCACACTCGCTCTCCGAATGCGAAGACATTTCGAACTGCCGCTCACTGTTCTTATTGATCACACGGACAGTGTACGTGTGACTACTCATGGACACAAAGAGATGGGATCGCTTCAATTTATAAATATTCGAATTTCGAATTCGGCGAGTGAGTGAGTGAGGGAGAGAGTGTGTGTGTGTCGAAAAAGTTTGATAACAAGCGTGAAAGTTAAAGTTTGTTTTATGAAACGATTCCAAAGGTGTTGAAGGATAATTTTCCATTTAATTATTATAGATATTAAATATAAATTGACTCAGTTTTAAACTATAATTATTATAAAGCCAACTTATGTTTATGTTTATTTATTGGTTTTTTGCTTACCTAAGAGCTGAAAGTTTTGAAATCCAATCGGAAAAGCTGTAGCTTTTCAGAGTTATATTTATATATTTGCACTTCTGATTGTATATTGTATCATATATTGTATTTGCTACTTTCGTATAACACTCAACAATTTTAATGTATTGAATACATTTGAGCACTCGATTCGGTTAGTTTGCGCAATTCTCCAATTTTATTGGCATTTTTAAAGCTTTGCAGCCCATTGAAAACTTTGTGAGATATCAGAAAAAAATCACAATTGGGATATATGTTATTGCAGTTATCCTGAGGCCTGGTTCGTCAAGTTATCCGTTAGATAAACTGTGATTCAAATGAAATATTCCTCGAGTTGGGTTCACCTGTGCCGTCGCTGGAGCTGGCTGTCAATCAGCAACCCAGTTGGACCTGCAGTACTGCGCGACACACGACTATTTTGATTAGTAGGTGGAAAGTTTGATTAGGTTTGAGTTCAACCGGGTACCGAGCGCGCAGCTGGCGTACTTGAGTGCGCCACGTTCGATTCACGTTTGACCGAGCCTTTCGGCGAATGCCAGAGTGGAGTCCGAGGCCAGTGAGTGCGCGAGTGTATGGGTATTCGAAAACTGTAAATCATTCGGCGAGCAGGCTGTGGGTGCGAGCGAGCCGCACACAGTGTGCGCATGTTCGAAAAGCAGTCCCACTCGCTCGCACTCAGCTAGGCCACGCCTCTTGCTTTGATTTATGCTTCAGGGGGTGCCGCATGGCCTGGACCAACGGCCTATGGCGGAGCAGCGACGACGGCGACGGCGGCAGCGGCGGTTGCTCCACAGCAGCCACAGCTGGCATACGGCAAACGGCACAGAAACAGGTAGTTGGACGCTGGACGAGGCAGATGATTGCCTGCCACTCAACGTCAACTTCAACGTCAACGTCAACGGCAGCGTCAACGGCAGCGTCAGCGTCAGCGCACCCCGTGCTCTCTCTCGCACTGCTGTAACTCTCTTCGAGCCCAGCACCAGCAGCAGCAGGAGCAGCTTTGTTGTTTTTTGCTCCAGATTAGGCTGAAATCATCCTAGATTAGTGCGTCCCGCTATGGCATCCCTATACCACCCACAACACAACACTCCAGGCCCGTGCAGGCACTTTATTTGTATTCAATCGTGGCGCTGTTCCGCTAAATCACCGTCACATTATTATTTCGTATTATTATTTTATAAACGTTTCGTTCTGTGCGCCATCATTTCCATTTTTATTGGCTGCGTTCGAAATTTTACAGCGCAACAAAAAAGTCGCAGAAAAACAAGCGACAAATGAGTTTTTTTCTCTCTCTTTATATCTTTTAAGTTTGTTCCCAGTTTTGGTTTGTTTGCATCTCTTTAAAATGAGCTCGTTTGCACTCGAGTTTTGAATGTGATTTCGAATTGGAATTTAAATTTATTGACCACATTCTCTGGCGACGTCTCGGGGCTTATATGATTCATACCCGATCTCGGGTTACGGCTTATGGCTTCACGAGTTTTTGGGCTTGGTCTGGCTGGGGCAGCGCGTTTGCTTAAATGCCTTAATTAAAAATCAATTTTGGACCTGCTACCAAATTCCAAGTAAGCAAAACAAGAAATACACAAACGCATATATAAATATATTTCTGAGCGAGATTTGCATTTGAATCCGCTAAGATAAATTGTTGATGTCAAGTGAAAAACTTAATGCCCCCCTACGAAAGTTGCTCCAAGAATCTATCTGACATAACTCTAATTATGACCATATTCTATTCGTTATTAATTAACATATTTCTGAAACGGGCATATTCAATGATTTCTTAAATGGATTCCGGTTTATATGCACCCATGGCTAATACCTATCTATTTATATTTTAATAATCATAAAATATTAAATATTATGCAACTAGTTTATTTATATATTACTTAAACAGTTGCTTAAAATAGTACGACTAGACTAAGTCATTGATATTTGAATTGAAAGATCTTCTTCAAAGTTTGCTTTCTGATTGTATGGCTTGAGTATTGATTTTGCTACATATTTTGTATTAGTATTAACTATATGAAAGCGATTAGTAAATAGTTGAACGAGCTGTGAACAATTCAAGGATAATCAACATAAATTATCCATATTTCAATTAAATATTTCGACAAAAGTAAAATATCGCATGCAAATCAATCAGAAAATGTATAAAATTTAATAAGTATTAGTTAGTCCAATACCAATTTGAAGGTATACTTATTAAGACTTAATGCATTTTTAAAACTATATAATCAGACTATATAACATATTATATATTAAAATATACAAACATATAATATTAATGTATGTTTAAGTCCATCTATACGTTAATATACATTAATATTTTTGACTAATCTTCGAGATATGCAAATATATTTAGATTAAATATGATAAGAAGTTTGATATGTTCCCATATCTTCTTCATAAACAATACACAAAATAGTTATTTATTCTAAGGGTTTCTTATCAATGGGAAATTTAAGCATTTAAAATAATAGATATAAATATATGTAAGATATAATACATTTTTTTTCAATATTTTTTTTCGATTAAAAACATTTCTCAGTGATAAATAAATAGTTGAATTGTGTTTTGGTATTTATCATGTTCGCAGACTGTGGTACTTAATTGATTGGGCTGCGTTGTCGCCGGGTTCACTTGGTTTCCAGATGGCCACCAAGTCCATAACAACATGCAACCGTTTCGTTTGGTCGTCTAGTTCGCTTTTCCAGCCCGCACGACATGAGGGAACCCATATTATAAAAATAAAACTAAAAACTGAAAAAATCATCTAAACGGGAAGAGAAAAAACTAGGAATCATAAGAGAGACGCCTTCGTGTACTTCTGTAATTGGAGTTGATGTCGGAGCTGCCAGCGGGCAGCAAAAATGCTCAGCCAGCGGTGGAGCTGGAGCCCTCTCTGCCTGAGAGGCAACTCAGCCCAGCAGCATCCAACATGTTGCAGGCGATTTTTCATCATCGTTCGCATGTTGTTAATATTGATGTTGCTGCTGCTGCTGCTGTTGTTGTTGTTGTTGCTGCTGCTGCTGCTGCTGCTACATACATGCTTTTAATATGAAACAATCAGCAGCGTTTGTAGTTTTGTTTTCGTCTGCTGCATGGCAACAAAAAACTGGAGGAATTTTCAAATTAAATGTGGGCATAGAAGTAGTGCCACATGCAACTTGTGCAACTTGTGCAACTGGGCAACTGTGCAACTGGGCAACATGCTGCCCGTTGCGGAACTGCAGCAGTTTTCAATTAAACGCCATGCCATCGACCCAAGAAAAATGGTCAATAGCAATGCCACGGGAGCGGGGCCGCAGCTCACGACAATTCGTTAATACCCTGCCATTTGAGTTCTTCACGCACTGCACAGCTAAAAACCAGCTCAGTGAATGGTCAGCCCGAGCGGAGGGACGGCAGCTGGAGAGCTGCTACTGGCAGTTGATAAATCTGCGCCATTTAGGACAAACACACACAGCGCAAAAGTTGCAGCTACTTAGAGAGCCAACGATAACTGCAGCAAGACAAATCTGGAGCACATACTCTAAGGAGAAGCTGCTGCTGGTGTTGCTGCTGCTGCTGCTGGTGGTGCTGGTGCATTGAGGAATGCATTTACATCAAAAGGCAATTTAAATTAATTTCCGACCTTTTTGTTGGCCCTCGAAATCGGAGCTGGAGTCGCAGTCGAACTTGGAGTCCATCCACATTTGATTATGATAAACGCGCCTCAGCTGTCAGGCGATGAGCTACTTAGCCGCCAAGATGGCGTCCAAAAAACAGGAAGCTGGGAGCTGGGAGCTGGGAAAGTGGGAGCCCATTAGGTTATGTCCTTGTTGTTGTTGCTGTTGCTGTGGCAGGGACAACAGCTGCGGCAAAGCGACACGCGAGCTACTGAATTCATCATTAGAGCGGCATTCAAAAATGTTCCGGCTGTGACGCCATTTTGATTTGGTTTGCTCACATATCCCAATGCCATTATGTACACACTATCGTATATAGAAGCGTACATATATAGACAGCGTGTGGCCAGCCAGATAACAAAGCTTTTGAAAGCTCTGCAGTATGTGTGTGTGTGTTGTGGGTGTATGCATATATATATACATACATATATATGCCTCTCGCTTTGGCTGCTGGCCAAAGGACACACGACTGTTGCGCATGTCCTGGCCCACAAGCTGCGAACTTAATGCGAATGATTAATTTGCCAATGGAGGCGGAAAATGGAAAGTGGATCCACCTACAAAAAAGAAACAGCAGATTAAAGTCTTTAAAACGTTCAGTGAAAGCAGCAAAATTACTGAAATTAGAATAGACAAATTTAAAATGGCGTCGCGAGGAGCAGCCTGAAGAAGCCATTTGGCAGCTGTTGCCAGGAGCCGTAACCCTCGACCGTGCAGAGGGGTTCCTTGCTCACTTTCCCAGCCATGCGGCATGACAGCAATCAATCAGATTGCAACAAAAGATACTGATACTGAGCCGAATTCTATAAATGGTTGACTGGCTGTCTGGTCTGTCGAACCGACTCGGTTCGCTCTTGAACCAATGCGCCAAGGTCGTGTCCTTCCTGCAGCCAAACCCAGAGCCGCACACAGAGGACCAACAGGTCCGCCGGCATTTGGCCATTGTTCTCGATGTGCGCTTGGTTTTTGGCAAATGTTTGCCATTTCGTGAGCGCTTGCAAAAACTCCTTTCGCTCGGCTCATTTGTGTTCATTATCGTCCTGCGGCGCGCCGCCAAATCCTTTAGCCCACATTATGCGTGTGAACAATGAGGTATTCACTTGTATATGGGCTAACCCTACATGTGCCTCTGTGGGCAGTTCCTGGCTAGCTGGTGCTGGCTCTGTTTCCCGCTCCTGCTAATCAGCGCCGCTTTAATTAGTTCACCTCATCAAGGCCACATTAAAGCCCATGCAAATGCGCATGCGAAACTAGGACTTAAATCAGTATCCGAATCAGGACACTTTCGGCTCGAAATGCTTTAGTCACGGTCGCGTTAAACAGGTAAATTGCCAACGATGTCAACGTGAATTTCTGCCTTTAAGGGTATCATTAGTAGTCTAAATAAGACTGAAGAAATTATAACAGAGTGCGATATTTAAGTTATCTTTCTTCATAAATAATTATGTATAAAATTGAGAACATATTTTTGTTAAATTTTTCAATTTAATTTGAAGAGTCTGCACCACAATGTACGTTGCAAGTTGCTTCTTATATATACAAAAATTACAATAATCAAATGATTCTATTTAAGCTTAATAACAATAATTGCTTTTAATTTACTTATTTTATTTTTAGATACATAAATATTGAATACTGTACAAATTAATGAATAAGTCAAACTAGAACATATATTTATTGTCACTTTTTTTTAATTTTCTTTATTTGCTTTTGGTTCAATTTCATTCAATTACAATTTTTCTTAAAGTATTCAGATCATCAGATATATTTATTGTAGACTTAATCAAGTAATTTGCTTTCGATATTAGCATCTGCATTTAATGTTGATTCGAGTTTATTTATTTTTTGTTTGTTATGCAAATTTGTTTGCTTTGATATATTTATTATATATTTTATAAATTTATTTCTTCAATGCGGCTGAAATACACATTTTACAAGCAGTGCGTGGCTCATACCATTCCAGCAAGCAGTGCAGGGTGCACTGCATTACCAACCACTGAAATGCCTGCATTCTGGTTTGTGTCCAGAGAAATTCGCAATTTCCAGTTGCATTGGCCGCAAATCGGAAAAGTGGCAAAGTGCAGTTGGGAAAACTCGAACTGGAAAACTGTTTGGTAATCTGATTCCTTTTTTATGATGCAAACATTTCCAATAGAGGTCGCTGCAGTAGCCCTTTAAACTGAAGTCCTGGCTCGACATTTTAGCTTAATTTAAGGCAAAACCTAAAAACAACTTAAGTTAAGGCAAGTTTAAGGTTCTCGTCAACAAAGAGCTGTCAAACTTAGCAGCGACCTTGGCCATTAATCGTCATCGTCTCATTCACGCCAAATTTGTACCATTCAAATGTCAATTGAGAGAGGGAGAGAGAAAGTTTTCGCCGGGCCCAAAAATCAATAATTCGAAACGCGTGAATTTCCATTAACAATTTGTTGGGCGAACTTGAAACGTCGCCCCGAGAACGTGAGGAGCCTTGAACCATTTGCTAAAAAATAAATTAGAAAATTCCGCCACACTCCTCGGCACATGTGCAGACCCCAGAAGTGTAGCAGCAGCTGCTTCCGGGTGAGCCCATGGGCAGGGGCAATGGGGTTGGAGACGGCTGTGCCTGGGCTTGGGGTTGGCGCCTTGCCTAATTTGAATATAGTATGCACCCATAAAGGCGTATGTGTGTGTGCGTCCGTATGTGTTTGTAGGCCGGGCTGATTGTAAATGGAAATTTCGACGTGGACTGGCGACGGACTGGCTGCTGGGTGGGCAACTGTGCCCGCCGAACTGACTGACTGACAGACTGACAGACTCTCTGACTGACACATATTTGGGCATGATCGAAATTAATGACCCGGCGCTCACACACACCTAGAGCGCAGCCCAAAGGCGTAAAAATGTGTGCATAATTGACGTAGAAATATTCCACAAAATAGGTCAAACACATATTAAAATATATGTATCTTTGTATTGGGAAATGTATATAGAAGGAGTGCTAATAAAATTGTAATACTGAAATTTATGGAATTATGTGAACACAAAATATTCTATCAGCACTCTCAAAAATAAATCAGGAAAACTCTATATGAAACTCTTCATTCGTATTTAAAATTAAACCAAAAGAAGATATCTTTAATGAATTTAATTTATATATAAATAATTTTTAATTGTGATCAATCTTTTAAGTAATTTATATCATTTTTCCTACCTTGAAGTAGTAGTATTTGCATTTCTTTGGCGAGCTTCTATAAATATATTTTGAAAGAAATCTCCACCAAGCCAAACTCAAACCGACAAAGCTTCCATTTTATGTACAAATTTTTCTCGCTAATCACCGAGCGACAAAATGGAAAACATTTGTGCAGCAACTTTTACGATTGTTATTAAAAAAATTGTGTTTTTGTTTTGTGGGCTTCCCCCACAGGCCCCACCGACCCCATGCCGTTGCGTGGTAAAAGTTTTTCAACTTTCTGATGGCAAGATAAGTGCTCGTTTTTGGCATATTGCGGCCCGCCGTCAAATGTGGCTGCAATTAAAAACTGTTACGCCTCATGCTAATCAGCCCAAGCAGCTACCAGCTACGAGGTCGATTCCATTACCGATCCCTTCACCCAATGGCAGCCAAGCGGCGTACTTTCCAGCTCCCGCTGAAGCGCTGGCCTGGCTCAGGCCCTAAGACAGCCGACAGCAGACAGCAGACAGCAACATGGCAAACTGCAAAGAAAGAATTCATTATTTCAGTTTTAATTGCTTTTTTCATACTTTCGAAATTTCAGCGCCAGCCGGATCCCCCATACTGCGGAGCCGGGGTCGGCGTTTTTGCATGTTCAGGCCACATCGTTCACAAACAAACAACTCTTTGCAAGAAATTCAATTATGCCTTTTAATAACCGACAGCGCGGCTCAAAATTGTTTGTTCGCCAGCTAAAACGCATATCGCATGCAGTTGTTGAAATTCTAAAAGCAAAACCTCAGCTAAAGTGCAATATGCTCAACGAAGTCGTTTCCACGACATCCGATTGTACGAAAAGTGTTTTGACAGGATCTGCAAGCACATGATGATAATATGTTGACAGGTTTTGGCGTGGTATGAGGGGGTCACAAAAAGGGAAATGAGTAGGCAAAACTAGTTGAGTCATAGTTGAGGTATCAAAGTGATCGGTTGGAGCTATGCTGGATTAGTGTTGTATCACAGGATTACTAACGAATCAATGTCAACTCTAAGCAAGTCTAACAAAAGAAATAACAAATTTTGCATTTTTTCTGCATCTTTTCCCATTAATAGTCTTAATAGTCTATTTTTCTTCAGTTCTGCGATATTCACTTTTGTTTTTGAATGCAGTTTTGATTACTCTATGATATTACATTACATGTCTCTCTATACATATGATCATCTATTTATGTATTTTCAATTGCTTGAGCTGTCTTTGTGTATATAAAGTTATAAATCAGCTTTGGTCATATTACAAAAGTAAAAGAAATCAAAATGTTATTTTTAGATCACACATTTATTAAAAATATCTTAGCCACAGTTGCTTATTCATATTGACTTTTTAAGCGAGTCTGTTATATTTTTAGCAGAAACTTTGTTTGCTTTGTGGGTTATCATTAATGTAATCGCCATCAATCTGAAACTGAATTATTTATTAGTTATGAAAAGTTGTTGGAGCTGAGCTGAGAAAGAGTTTTTTGTTTTTTTTTTGTGTGTTTGGCAATATTCAAAAGGACCGCCAAATATAATTGCATGCTCTATGAAAGAATAGAATATTTAAGAAACAAGTCCAGAAACCTTTTCGAACACAATCAGCTTAATCATAAATTAACAATGAAGTTCGTGGCTAACAGCGTCGCCCTCGCCACAGTGTGGAGTCCACAGTGAATGCGCCTCAGATAAATTAGTCAAAGCGACACACCATAAAGCATTTGTGGGACCCATAAATCCCCACAGACGGTGGCGGTGGCGGTGGCTGTTGTCGTTGTCGTTGTCAGCCACTGGACCCGCCACCGACCCGCCAGGCCGCGGAGCCACCGATTTGGCCTGATCCCCACATTAACATATTAATGTTTTGGCTAGTTGGTGGATCGACGCAGTAGTTGGCGGCTTTGGCGCACTGATCTAGCCGCCAACGCGGTCAGCTCTAGTGTATATCTATGTGTATACTGGAATATATACATGTAGATATAGTTAAATCGTTGACTCGTAGATCGCCGACTTTTGGCGCTGATTTCATCTGGCGCTGCGGATTGAGCCGGAGATTCTGTGGAAGAGCACGTCGCGTCGGTGCTTGTAAAAACCAAAATTTATGCATGCCAATGGAGCATTTAAAGCGACATTTGTCCGCTGCGGCCATAACTCATGTGCGACTCGAGCAGTCAGCGCCATCGCCTGCGCCTGACCAGCTCACACGCTCTGCTGCTCTCGGAGTCTCGATCGGGCGCATTTGCCGGGCCATTAGAGCGGGCCGTGATCTGCTGGTGTTGCCAACCATTCGAAAACCGTTGATTTGGGTCACAATTAATTGGCTCTCGAGCGCCATAAATATAGCCCCGAACGTGGTAATCACAACAAAGGGCACAGCCGCAGCTGATCAACTGGGCAACTGGGCGGCTGTTGCTCTGGCCCAACCACGCGCACACGCTAATTATTATAGCGCCCTGGCAATTGTTTAATGCCAACCTGTTGCTATCAAATAAAGTTTAAATAAAGTTTTAAATAAATATCAAACGAGCTATTTGCTTAGGGATGGTCTATGTAACGACAACTGGAGTTTTGATAAGATATCTATTAGTCAAACAGCTTAGTTGAGTCACATATTTCATAATGCTCAATATATCATTTACTTAACAATAAAATGAAGGCTTAAATATTGTTTTGTAAAGTGTTCTGTACACATTAGATGAATGAGCACTTTCAACTTAAAGGTAAACACAAAATACGTTTATATATAAATAAATTTAAATTAAGATTTTCCGGATATTGGTGTACAATTAAATGTGTAAATATTCATATTAGTAATTATTTAATACTTTTCAATAATATATCGTTAATAACATGTATTTATTACGATCTCATTGTACTATAAAATATTGTTATAGATTATTATAGATGATTGCGAGTGAAAGTCGCTTAATGGGTCAGTCCCTTCCATCTTATTTGTATAAACAACTTTCCTTATAAATAATATTTATGCCTTTTGGCTGATGGTTCTAAGGTTCTTGGGCTATCCAAAATCGTAATGAGTCTTAATCCAATTCAAGCTGAATTCACTTAAATAAAGTATGAATTGAGCCGATGCGATTAGGGAGTTAACCATTAAAGTTGACTTTATAATAGATCAAGTTTTTCGTCATGGTGAAAGTTAATTTAAAGCCATGCCACATCCAAGATGAGCGGGCTCTGCTGTTTGTGTTTATCTTAGACATAAGGATAATGTAATTTAATCCCTTCCAGCTAACAGCCGTGCAGCACATACTCCGTAGCAGAGTCGAGTCATTTGCGAATCGAAGTGGTGGTAGGCGGAAGGGCTGTAAACGTGCTGTGGACGCGGATTAAGGATACGGCAGCGTCAGAGAAAGGATAATTCGCCAACCGACAGTGCTCAGACAAAGGTGTTTTGTTTTTATGACTTTGTAACTCCTTCGCCCGGTAGACGGCGGCGATCCTTCTGAGGCGGCTGCGTTAGCGTCTGCTCGTGTTTGGGAAAGGATAATTTTACGATCGTAATTCGCGCAGGCAGAGCCAGAGCCAGAGGCAGGTACCATGTCCAGCTAAGTGGACACAATAGAACGCCTATTCGCACTGCGAATCCGACGGCCAAAAGGAGTGACCAGCCAGTTCTGTACAATTGTTTTGCCAAAGGCGGGCTTTATTTTGACTATTTAAAGGATTACGCTAAAGGATTGACTTTGCAACCTTGACTGCCGCCTCGTCTGCATCGCCGGACAACGCTCACGCCCACAAGGAAGTTTTCCGCGAATCTTGAGACTCTTCGCCTTGCCAATCCGTCCGAGTGCGGGTTTTATGGTTCGCGAATGAGTTAAAAGCGACCTTTGGGTTTTCAATAAAGCGAAAGGCATAGAACAACTCTTCACTTCCACGAAGGACGTCGAAGAGTTAACGTAACTCTTTCGCAACTTGCACGTAAACCTTTTACCACTCACCCAGAAGTTGTAAAAAACGAACAATCCAAACCAAACTGACTCCTACAGATTTCCTGAAATATCCACACTATAATTGCTTTAGACTCAATGTTAGCCAAGACTCTAGGTAGATATGTAAAAGTTTTCGTGGAAAATTCGTATTTTTTTGCAAAACTATTGGGAGAAGTTTTAAAAATGAATATTAGTTATATATATATATATATTCTGGAATTGAGTTTCAGAGATTTAAGACTTTAATATTTTTAAAATACCAAATTTGATGTACTATTGTCCATATATACATATTTAATAATTTTACATATATATTTATATATGTACATCAAAATAAAAAAGTTTAACAAATAATAAATAATTATTCTTCAAATTAAATGATTCTTCAAATATATATAATATATTGTATTTATTGTCTCATTCCTTGGAATTCTCGAATTTGTTCTTAAAGAATGAGAATGAAAATTTAGATAGATTAGATTAGATCTGCTCAATAAAATGAAAGATAATACAATCTTTTTTTTGTGGTTGAAACAAAGTTTCAATCAATATATATTAGTTTATTTTTTAACGACTTCAGTAATTAGTTTTCAATCAGGTTTTGTATAGATTAATTCCACACTCCAACGAGTATAGACGAGTATAGCCGTGTCCTTTGTTGTGAAATCAAAATACGCGGCTATGCCAGCAACTACCCATACGCGTAGAGCTCTGGCAACTACCCACTGTCCACTTTGATCTAATGAGTCGTATAAATGCCGCCCGGCAAAAGGCATCGGCACATGGGTCTTGGGTTGCGTTGCCGATAGCTGTCAAGGAGAGCAATGAAAAATGACCAGTCAATGTCTCACTTCAATGGATGAGCAAACAGCGTAAGGCGGAAAGGCTGCGCGCTGCTCTCTGGTGGTGGAAAGCGGCCAAAGCGACCAAAATGTGACACTTTTCCATTGCGAAAATAGTGCATTTTATAGAAAAGTCGAAGCCAGGCGAGTGGCGAGGGGAGCAGCAAATTGCAGCTGCTCAAATTTAGAGCCAATATCAAAAACATTTCTCTTAGCAGGGCTTAAGCCGTGTCAATTTTGGGTGGTTGCAAAGGATTCCTAATGATCCAAAAGTTCTGCAAACAAAAACTAACCGAAATGTTGATAAGGAAAATCGAATTATTTATGAAGTGTATCAAAATGTTCAGAATAGTAGAATGTCAAGATGTTAAGGAAGTAATATCTCAGTTAAAACGATATTGCTAACCGCATAGGTCTGATAATAATGCAAGATCAACGATGTCTGCAGCTATAGAAATAGCATTCCTGTGACATGAATGAGGTCAAACATTTTGAAGGGTATAAATAGCGCTTGTCATCGCCATGCTACATTCAATTAAAGTCTTATTTATGAATAATATTATTAGTATTTATTATAAACATAACTGCATATGTGAAACTTCTATAGTCAAACAATTTTAGAAGGGTATTTCAATACCCAAATTATGAATTGCAATTAAAATACTTTAGCCAACTGCAATTAATTTTCAATATATATTATTTATTTATACTAGATACTTTAGTTTATTCTTTTCTTAATTTAATAAATATTTATTCATTTATTCATTAAGTATCTCAATAAACCATTTTCATATTTGAGAGAAAGACGCCATTTTGTTGTTGTTAAATTCGATAGATATATTTTAATAAATATTTAATATTCGACTTATATACTAGCTGTACAATAGAAACAAATCATTCTTCAGTCTCCAAGTTGAGTTCGTGTTGTATTATCGATGCCTGGCCACAGGCCACGGGCGCAATGATAATCGAGCGCTCCAGGCAACTGGCCGAAGGCGGCCGACAACAGACGGCAGGCAGGCAACGGGTAACCCATGGCCAGCCACTGGGTTTTGAGGTGTCGAGGAGCCGCACATGCGCACTCGTCCTTTTGCCCAAGTCCTGGGCACCGTAGGGAGTGCGACTGCGACGGCAACGGCAACGGCAACGGCGACTGCGCAGCATCTCGTTAGGCATTTGCGTGTCACCGGCAAATGGTCGAGAGTTCGTGGCGCGTTCGTTACGGTTGAGTGTGTGTGTGTGTGTGTGTGCGGGTTCTTTTAGGGCAGATGATACAGCGCTTGGTTGGAGGTGCTCAGCTCTTGCTGTTGCTGCTGCTGATGTTGTTGTTGCTGGTAGCTGCACTGCTGCTGCGTCTGTTGATGATATTGCGGTGTGTACGGCGCGTCGTACGGCTGGGCAAAGTGCGGCGGTGGCGGCGACTGCTGCGGGTAATCATAGCTCTGCTGCGTGGCGGGCAAGTAGGCAGGATATGTGGCGTAGGGCATGACGGCAGCAGGCTGTAGATGCGACTGCTGCTGTGGCTGTGGCAGGCTCTGTGGCGGCAGAGCGGTGGCCTCCAACGGCGGCAGGAGCGAGGCATAGCCGGCCGAGGTGCAGTGCTCGGGCGAAGCTTCGAGCGTGCGATCCTTCTTGGACTTCATGCGTCGGTTCTGGAACCAGATCTTGATCTGGCGTTCGCTCAGGCTGAGCGCATGCGCGATGTCCATGCGTCGCCGTCGAGTGATGTAGCGGTTGAAGTGGAACTCCTTCTCTAGCTCCAGCGTCTGGTAGCGGGAGTAGGTTTGCCTCGTGCGCTTGGAGTCTTTGCAATCTGCAAGAAGAAGGAAGGCAACGGAAAGTAAGTAACAGTTACATTGCGAGAGCGAGGGTGTGTGTGTGTGTGTGAGAGAGAGAGAGAGAGAGAGAGAGAGAGTGCCTACCTGATGCGATGGTCTCCTCAATGTGCGACCAATTGAATTCGTTGCTGGCATTGGCAGCTGTCACAATGCGATGATTGATTTCATTCGACTTCTCGGCCGGCGACTGGGGTGGCGTGCTGATGGCGATGCCGATGCTGCTGCCGTCGACGGGCGTGGTGGCTGCCGGTGGTGGGGTGATGAAGTCGCCATGTTTGGCCGGCTTGCGGGGCGAGTAGACGTCCAGATAGTCAGCGTCCTCGCCGGCGCTGCGCTGCGGCGACATGTGCGTCTGTTGGGTGGAGGGCGTGGGCACAGCGTAGTCCTGCTCGTAGCAGGGCGACAGCTCGCCAGCGGAGCTGCTCTTGCTGGGCTTCTTCACGTGCTCGATCGTCGTGTAGAAGTAGTCGGGCGTGTACTTCAGCTTCTTCACGGGATTGGTGAGCAGAGCGCGCAGTGTGCTGGGTCGCTCCTCCACGGCGGCGATGATCTCCGCGGCGGTCTCCTCAGCCTTGCGCTTGCGGCTCTTAGCTGGAGCAGGCGAGCCGGCCTCGATGATCGGCTCGGCAATCGTGGCCACTGTGTACTGAGGCAGTGCATCAAGAGCGGGTTGGCACAAGGTCTGCTCCTGTTGTTGCTGTGGCTGCTGTTGCTGCTGCTGCTGCTGTTGATGGTGGTGGTAGTTGGCGTAGTAGCAGCTCTCGCTGTAGCTCTCCTGGCCGTAGTGGGCGTAGCTGCCGGCCTGGTAGCTCGCTGGCTGCCAGCTCTGGTTGCTCTGGTAGTAGCCACTGCTGCTGCCACTGCTCGTGTTGTCGTAGTATGTGGGCGGCAGGGCGTGGTGGTACATGTTGTACATGCTGTCGGCGTAGTAGTGTGTGGTGTTGGTGGCTGCCATTGCGTCTGACTGATGTCCTGTGAACGAAATGAACGATGTGTGCGCGACGCTGCTGCGTTTGCGAATGAGCTGCTCTGCCCTGTGATCCTGCCTTAATATAGCCAGAGCCGGGCTGCGAGGCAGCGCTTGCTGTTTGGCACACGCGCTCGTCATAGCGCATAAATATCCCTGCGCATGACACTTTGACACATGCTGCGCGCCCTACCCCTCCGGCCAGGACCTTGCCAGATTTACTCGCAGGCTCGCAGGGGTAGCGCTGAGTTTATCCGGTCCGGCAAACGAAGCGCTTATCCGGCCGGCCTACCTGCTGCGCCTGCTTATTACCTACCCATCGCGCCCATTATCATCGCGAGTTGCTGCGAGTTATCCGAGCATTTCCCCTGCGCCGAGCCGAGTCCTTGAGCCGCCTTGAGACGCGCGCTGGACGTCCCACAGGCGCGTAATTAAGTCGAGCCTCGGGTAGGTGGGCGAGCGGGACGGCCGCTCGTTCGCTGGCCTTCTCTAATTGCAATAATCATAAAGACATAAACAGAACTGTAAACTGTAAACGTTGCTAAAAACGGTTGGCACAAAAGGCTTTTCCTTTTGCCCGTTTACCAGCAGCAGCAGCAGCAACAGCAGCAGCAGCAAATTCGGCAAAATTTCTCCGGCCGGCAATGAAGGGAAGCGAAGCTGCTGCCAGTTGTTCCAGGAATCGTCAAGGTATTCGCTGCAGCTCAGGCTGAATGCGCTTGATTAGCCCTGGACTCGCAACTGGTTGCGTATATCAAGCGAGAGGCGTAAAGGCTGCGAAAGGATAACATTGCGCGTGCTTCTTACCCATTCCATTGCCAGACCCATTTAAAGCAGTTCCTTTGTTGCGTCGCGTGTTGCGCTTTTTGTTTGCCCGCGAGGGTTTTCCTGCGGCCGGCGCAAGTGCCCCGAAAGAGACTCTTGCGCATATTTGCATAGCTGACCCGTAAGCCGCTCAACTAAATTGACTGGCCGAAAAGGCGAGTTTACACTACTTTTCTATCCGCTTAGCCAGCAGGAACACGGATGAAGTTGAGCCAGCAACAGCAACAGCCACCCCCGACTCTGCTCAGAGGACCACCCTCCGCACCCTTATCAAGCGATATCAATAGATTGGCTGGCATATGTGTGCAGTTTGTGCATGTGCGAATTGTGCGGCTACCCTCTGCCTCTGCCTCTGCCTCTGCTTCTGCTTCTGCCTCTGCAGCTCGTGCTCGTGCTCCTGCCTGTGGCCCTTCCGCTGCCCCAAACTGCGCTCGGCATTTGCTTTACCTCTCCCATTGTTATTGTTGCTGCGGCGCGCACGTTCGGTGACAGCCGGGCCAAAATTTATGGCGTTTTTCAGCTTGACAGGCCGCTGCACCGCCGAGCGCGACCCACGACCCACGACAACCCACTTTATATATACACTCTCAGAGCTATATACATATACATATATAGGATATCGATGTTGGTAACAGATACTCGAATAAAGTGTTCTCTATGCTTGTGTGCTGTAAACGGGAATTAGGGCTGTAAAGGAGATATATGCCATAAACTTCTATTCCTATATTCTTTATAAGTATGCTCAGGCACATATGCCTCTGCAAACTATAAGCATTTAACAGAATAACCAAACTTGTAAGCTAAGACAATACTTTTAAGTGATCATTGATGAATATGTAAAGTATACAGAGAAACTGTTAATATAAGATTGAACTATATAGTATACATTTAGATATATTATTATTTTCCTTTCATTGTTGACCAATTATTTTAGTTAGTACACAGAAGATAGAGTTCCTATCTTCTATTTTAATGAATCTTAATATACTTAGTTCTCTAAATACTCCAGATATAATCATTGGGATCAGCTAGTATACAGAGGATAGAATTCCTATCTTCTACTTTAATGAATCTTAATATATTTGGTTCTCTGAATACTCCAGATCTAATCATAGGGATCAGCAGGCATAAAATATTTACTTTTAAATATCCAAATATCTTCGTCTTTATACCATTCATCATAATCATCATAGATTTTCAACGTTGACTTGAGCCGATCATTATTTTGCTATATTTTACATGTTTATTGGATCAGGTGCAGTTTTTAGATTGGCGGCAACCGCAGGCATTCGACGCTCCGTTTCTGGTCGATTGACTTTTGTCACTCAACTGATTTTATAATCCCAATGAAATACTTGGAAAAATGAAACGATATGCTGGCAAAGCCGGACTGCGAGCCGAAGTCAAGTTTTGGCAACAATAATTGAGTTGTAAGGCCCACATGCGAATGCGGGGCGACCACAACACACCCCGTTGCCCGACGCCAGGGGACGAGCGCAGCGTGCGTTTTTATTGCCGAATTAATAAATTACCTTGACAGTGGAATCGGGTCCATCCCATTGTGTGAGCGTGCCGCATCGTCTACCCCATCCTCTCGCTGCCTGCTGCATTCCGAGCGAAGGATCATCCCCTTGCACTTTCATGAGGGTAACATCCGAGATCTCGCAAATACTGGACACTGAAGCCTGTGAGTTTCTATCAATGCTCTGGAAGGTGAAACAGGCACGCGCCTGAAGTAGGCGAATGTGTTAATACCCAGCGATGAGCTGTTAATATCATCAGCTGCGCCCAGGGAATCTTCAATTATAATCATATAATCCCGATGATAATGAAGAAACGCCCATAAGTACGCGCAGTTCTAAGGTATATGATTACGATTACGATTTCAATGTGGATTTCTTCAAACTTCAAAGGATTTCACATAACATTACAAATTGGCATTGGAAATTGTAGTTTTCTCCCTCTCTGCTGGAGCATTACATAACATAAGTATCGCTTAAGATACTCCAAATCGTGCGATTGTTTGTTTGTTTATTTCTGTTCGCTGGCTTCGTTTACTCGGCCGAGGGTCACACGCTGTGTCTTTGAAGTCGGATGGCTGAATCTCCTCTGGGAGTCGCAGATAGCTCATTGCTCATTACGCCGTCCCCAAATGCTAATTGTGCGGCAACAACAACACAACTGCAGCAATCGACAACATCGCCACTCATTATCAGACCGAAACATGGGACGTCAAGCTGCGTATAAAATCAAAATAGCTGAGAAAAATGATCACCAGCAACAACAAGAAAGCAAACAAGACTGAGAAAGATCTGTCTGTCGGAATGACGACAGGGAAATACCCTTTTCATTGCTCACATCCTCTTTCTAATCAAAAGTAAAATTCTTATGCTCATAACTAAATACTTTGATTAAACCAAAATAATACTTATTAAAAAATGATTTAAAGTATTTTTTTAAATTTAAATTCTGTTTAAATTAGCTTTAGACGGCTCCATAACAGCTTAATGAACATTTAGCCTAATGCTATAATCGTTTCAATGTTTTGACAAAATGACTCATCCTTGGCACATTCAGTTTCTTCTAGACATACATCAGTTCCAGCATTACAAACTTCTTTACTTAGTGAAACTACCCTAGCCCTTGTGATTATATAAAAAACCCACTTGAAGTGCTTTTCTTAGTTAGTTTTATATATAGTATAAGCGTCAGAGCGTCTAATCTGAACGCAGCGTGAGTCTTTCGCCGTATGCCGTACCGAGTCGGATGCCAATCCAAAATCTTAAACCAATCCTCGGCCGTTGAAATGCCATCAATTTGATTGTCTCAATCGCCGCCTAATTTGTGAAAAGCGAGTGGGAGAGAGGGAAAATTATTCAAAATGTTGTTTGATTTACCAATTAAGATGCACACGTCTCGGTTTGGGTTGTGAATATATTCATTTATATTCGGGCCCAGGCGCTGCAGGTGCTGCCCAGCCTAGTCTCTTAGTCGAGATGAAGCAATTTTCAGCTTTGGCTACTCGCTTGCCGTATTCGGCATGCCTCATTCGGCAGCAGGACAATTTCACTGGCCTTGATGCTGCCAAAGTCCAGTCGAGGCCATCCGAATCGCTGCTGAATGAGCGAATTGGGAATGCCAGCGTGGGTGAGCTGACCTTGGATAATCATGAACGATCAGAACGGAATCGAAACGATCGGAGCTCAGCACCAATCAAAGTCAAGGCAACTCCTAAGAACCTCTCCTGTGTGCTGTGCTCCTTTTTACGCTGTGTGTACAAACATTCGCTCAATGCGTCACGCGTCGCCTTCGTCCTTGGCCAGTCGTCTTCGCCTTCGTCGTTCTCAACGTCGTCGTCGGCGACGTCGGCGACGTCGTTGTCGGCTTCTGTTCCTTTATTCGGCTGTCGTTAGGATATTTAAACTCAATGTCATCCTGTCTGCAATGCCATCCTCCAGAGCGTGTTTGTTTTCGTGTTGACATTTCCCTGGCGCATTAATTGCTTCTGTCACACTTATTCGCATTGTTTCGCACGCTCCATAATGAGGTGCTCGTAAAGTCCTTGCATTGGAATGAATTATGCATTTACAGTGAGCTCTCGCTTTGTTCTTTTTTATGGCCACACATGAATCGTGCGACAATCTTCCGACAATGTTAACACCTTCTGTGTGGCGATAACTTCACTGCAACTATATCTTGATAGAGTTGCAAGAGAACAAGCTCACGTCCATTTCTCGACTTATATTTACATCCTTCATTTCGAACTCAGCTAATTTATGCATTACTTCTAAACTGCAATTACAGCATAATACTCGTGAATGAAGTGAAAGAAATACTTCATGTCAAGCTTACTTATCCTCCATCATCTTATTACTTCTCCTCCTATATAATATCGGCATTAAACTAAACTTACCAATATTAAAACTAAACTTCTTTAGCTTTGTATAATTATAACCAAGAAAATTTTTGAACAAAACTCGAGTGTTATTATACCCTGAACCCATTGAAAATGGGAATTCAGGGTATAATGTTTTTGTTGGAAGGCGTATGTATGTAACAGGCAGAAGGAGGCGTGGCTGACCCCATAAAGTATATATATTCTTGATCAGGATGACAAGCGGAGTTGATATAGCCATGTCCGTCTGTCCGTCTGTCCGTCTGTATGAACGCGTCGTTCTCACAACCTATAAGAGCTAGAGACTTTAAATTTTTTACGCAGGTTCCTGTATAGCACAAAAAGATCGAGTTTTAAAAAAAAAAAATCGATAACTCTCTTAGTTTTAATGTTATCGATTATAATTCATCTTTATAACTAGGGGCCTAAACTTTTGCAATACAATTGTTCAATTTCGGTTTGGTTAAATTTTGGATGCCACGCCCCCTTTGCCTCAAATTTGTAAATCACGTATTTCAAGTACTAGAGGCTTTGGAACACACAATAAAATGACATAGCCACGCTCTGCAAGTTTGGTTAAAATCGTTCGTCTACAAAAAGAATTATTAAACATTTAATATCGCATATTATCGGCGCCTTGCAGCCGTTGCTAAGTCAAAATGCACAGTTAGCAGACTGTGTGCTTGTGCGTGCGTCTGTGTGTGTGTTTATGTGTTGCTTGCAACATATAAAATTAACGGAGAATGTTAGCGATTCTTAGGAATAGCGGTTCTTCGCAGGGTTCAGGGTATCCCCTAGTCGAGCATTCTCGACTACAGTTGTTTTAATATCGAAAGTATACATCGACTTCCGTTTTTAGGTTACTAAATCTATTTTAAGCTTTGATAAACTTAAGTAGATTCTCTAAACGAATTTTAAAGACTATGACTCAGTTCTTTTCGGAATATTTTTAAGAGTCAGTGTTATAGTTTGATATTAATATTTACAGTTCTAAATCTTAGCGATTGTTGATTTCATAATTCATTTATGATCATGCTTTATAAAATTAAAAGTGAATGGGATCGCAATAGATATTGATATTTTATTAAGTTCTAAAAGTGTAGTACTCAGATTATTTTCCGATAAACAGTGTAGTCTAAGTCGGTCGAGCATTGCTCTGAAATAATATAAATATGATTTTATTTTAGAATATTGTTTAATTTAATTTAATTTAATTTTATTTGATTTAATCTAATTTTTAAACTCTCTCAAATCTTTAAGTTATTAATATTTTTGAAATAAAATATTGTATGACGAGAAAGAGGAAATGTTTACTTGAGTCTGCATATGCTAAAAATTGGAATTACCTAATGTGTGTTTTGTATCGACAGCTAATAAGGATTGCTTTCATTAACAACGTACTATGGAGTACTATGGGCCACCCGCGAGTTCTTTGTAATTTTTCAATGCGATTTCGTTGACGAGTCGTACGCCCGGGAATCGAAGTCGCGCGCGTTCGACTAAATTCAGCGAATCTGTTGATGGCGATCTCAGTTGAAGGCGCAGAAGCGCTGTGTCCTAGAGAACTCTACTGGCCATCAGAGTTTGGACTGCATATCGCCCCCTGCGGACAGTTTTATAGTTTTACGACGTGGCAATAATATTTCCGCCTTGGAAACCAATTGCGCTTTGCTGGCGAAGGATACGTGCGCAATTAAGATGTTTAAGGACCCATGACACGGTACATTTACATTCCATAAACAGTCGAGTCGAGTCGCGCGAGCCGCGTCCTTCGAACTCCGTTAACAAGACATCATTTCACAACGAGACACACGCGTCGCCTTGTTCAGGTAGTCCTTGATTGACCAATCGACCAGTCGGCCAGTCGAAGGGATTCTGTTTACTCTAAACAAAGTTTACGCCTGCTCCCGCCCCTGTCGAATGACCAGCAAATACGCATGCTTCACTTACTTAAAGATTGTTTAAACAAGACTCAAAACACAGTTTATATTACTCTAATGGATCAAGGAATATGCACTGTTTCTGTTCAATGTGATTTGTACTTTATAAACTCTATAATCTATTTTTAAGTGATATTTCCTAAAATATTGATATTATCATTAATAGTTAAAGCAATAAATCTGGCTTTAAATTTTCTACAATCTGACTGGCACTATTATCAGCTTTATCTTTAAATATATAAATCTTTAATATTATTTTTTATAATAATTCTGTCCTGTAACTACTGTCAAATAGATACTCAGTATTAGACGGTTCTCTTCATATGTTAAGCTTCCAAATGACCAAAATACTCCTTTTTCGACTTATATAAGCTCACATAACGAGAGCAATAACAGAAGCTGGACTCATAAGAGTGTATATTTAGTAAGATGAATCGATAAATAAATACACAATATTACATCTAGAGGGATTATAATCTGATTTGATTGAAAATTGGAATTTAATGTATAGTAGGTGCGGCTGACATTGAACATTAACATTCCAGAGCAGCCCTTTATATATAATATTATTATATATATATATATAATATTATTATATATATAGAATATATAATAAAGCACATGATATATTGTTCGCAATCTATCATTTTCATCAAAATGTGTGGCTAAGTTTTGTTAATTGAACTTTTGAGAACTTAAGCAACTTAACTTAATTCGTCCTTTGCATTTGAAGTTGAGGGTACCTTCTATTGGCGAAGTTTGTTTAGTTTTTTCTTTGAAGCTTAGTAAAAAATGTATACTTTTAATCAAAGCCTTTATAATTAACACAACTAAAAAGTAAAAGTTTCGTATGTCTATCAACTAAAATGATTAACATTAACATTAGAACAAAATTCCTTCTAAAATCCCTACTCCTTTCTTCTTTATTTCCAAATATTTTAGCAAAGAATATTTTATTTGATTAAATCCATTTTCAAATTATTAAAATTAGGATAAAGTTTCCCTTTAGTAATTATTGTCGTCTAAACTGCTAAAAATCCCTTTAATACATTTTCTCTAGAATCAACTGTCCTTTGTGTAAAATAAGCCACGCTTTTTGATGATTTCCAGAACTCTGCGCCGTCGTATGTCTTCCTCTAAGGTAGGTTAAGCAAAAATTGTAACAAAACTAAGCGTTTACAGCAAAGTTAGAGATAATAAAAATTCGCAGAAAGATTCTGCAAAGTCATAAAGATTTAGCATCTAAACTCGAGCACGGAACTGGCCAAACAAAAGACTGCCGCAAAAACTGGGTAAGTTTTTAGGAAATGTTTAAGCAGCCATCAGAAAGAATAGGAGTCTGTACAGTAAAGAAAAGAGAGAGAGAGAGAGAGAGAGACAGAGAGCGGGAGTGTGACCTGGTAATTTAAATTAGAGCAATAGGCGACAGGCATAATTGTTGGCGGAAGACAGTCAACTAATCCCCGGACTTAGGCGCATATTGTGGAATATTGTGTAAGAGGTGAGCAAGGACCTGCCTGGAATCTATTGACTCGACTCGTGGGCGTTGCTAAGGGTAAACAATCGAGTGTCAACAATTGAACAATGCAAAGTAGAGCAATTTGGGTTCGGCGGGCGGCTTAAAGTCAATATCTGCTTCTATTATGCAAGCCCATCCGTTGCATAGACTTGCATAACCGGGCACGTCCTTGAGCTATGTTATGGGCTAGGCGAATATTCGCAACAAGGATCGGGATGAAGTTCGCTCTGTGCAGTATATGGGCCATGGCCCTGATACAGTTTTCGCAGTTTTCGCGGCTACCAAATAAGGTCTACGGTCAGAAACTCGAGCACGGCCGCGACCGTCAGGCAACTCAATAAAGATTTATTGGGTCTGAGACGCGGTTGTAAAGCGATAAACTCATAAATCCGTAAAAACTTTTGTCTCTCCTGCACTTTAAATGGAAAATGCGAGGGCAAAAAATGAGGTCGACGGCGAAAAAAATGCTCAATTTTTTACACAATGGCAAAAATGCGCGACAGAAAGCGAATTCGGTCTAAAACATTTTTATTGCATATCTTTTTTATTGTACCAAGCGCATATTACTGTTCCATTTTTTTTTCTTCCGGTCACAGAGGTTTTCTCAAAATTAAACTAGAACTGAAACATTTTTTGTGTGCTTTATTTTTTGTTTGTTCCGCATTTTTACAGCGACTTTGGTAGAAAATGACTTTATGGTAGTCAAGGTCTAGACCTAGAATTCGAAAACTGTCACAATATTTTTTTGTTTCTTTATTTTTTTCAGGCTATTCCGCTGTTTCCCCGAAGAGAAGGAGGCTACGAAGTCCAGCGGCGAAGATAACTTGACAACATTTGGGAAATTAACGAACACAAAGCCGAACGAAAATCCAGGACAGAAAACGAAAATGAAGAAGCTACGAGAAAAATGAGAAATAAAATATGAATATATATTTTTTATCCTCCTTATAGTATATCTTTCAAATACTCAGCTCCTAAGTAGACCGTATATTTGCATATATGTATGTATATGTTGGGACATCACATACACCTACGCATGGCTAATTGAAAGGTTATAATTATAAGGCATACATAATATAATTCTCGGCTGTTTATAAATAAGTCTTCTAGTAGCACACATATCGAGTTATTCGTACAATAGACAGGCCTCATAACAACAACGTGGTTGCATCCTCTCTAGCTCTGTTTTTAATGCTGTCGCCGCAGAATATTTCGTTATTTCGAAAATGGGAACGACATGCGAAAAATCTCTGGTCGGTTTAGTTTAAATGGGCCGTAAATGATAATTTTAATTTTTAATCAAACATATGTATACAAAATCAGCGCAGCATAAAATGATTTAAGGGCAGAGCCAGAACCAAGAGCGGACCAACTTCCACAGGCCACAAAAACTCGTCAAAGAGACCGCCAGAAACATATGCCGGGCGAGTAAGCGAGCGGCACGCCCGGCATGACTTTATTTCACTTTTGGCATAGCTTTTCGAATCTGAATGTGAATTTTGTATACGGCAGAAAAAGAAGACAGCGCCAGCTGGCGTACAATTTTGTAAGCACCATAATCGAGATGTTGCAAATTGTGTTTGCAAATTGGCAGGCTATTCCCATTGGAACTCACATTTTTCGGCTCTCACCCAATTCCATTTGGCATTGTTCGCTCAGCGGAGACACCAACCATGCTGGGCAAGGAACTTTTTTCGACAGAAAGCAGTTCGAGTTGAACTGCTTGAAACCGATAGCACTGCTTGAAATGGACTGGGTAGAAATACAGAAATATAGAAAAAGGAATCATAGGAAATCTATAGAAAATAATTCAATCAGTAATAAATGTAAATATGTAAAAATTATCTTAAATTATTATACAACTACTCAAAATAAACAATAATTCATGTATTTACATATGTGGAAAAATAGGTTGCAAATTTCTGACTATTGAGAGAGCATCAATTTATTAAATGGATTACACATATTTGAGATACAAAAATTTGAATTGCATAAATTTATAATTTATAGTTGTCTATGAATGTTATTATTACAACTGCTTTTGTGAATATATCATGATAAAAATATATTTCAAAAATTCATTTACAATAGAAGTTGCTCTGAAAGCCTCGAAGGCCCATAAGAATATAGTTTAATTTTCAAGTTTGTAAGATTTCATTTGATTTCGTAGTCGTTCATTAATTCAACGCTTAGACCAGACTCTTTAAAATCAAGTACGAGTCAGCTTCATACGCTTCATTCATTACATTTGTTACAATGCCCTCAGCAATCACTCCTTTTCGGCTTGCTCTCAATTACAAAACATGAATGGGTTTTCGCAGCCTCACGCAATAGGTTGAAATATATGAATATCTATGTGTATCTTTGAATACATGTGTGTTTGTACAGAGGTACTTTAGATCTGGCATTGTGCGGAGCTTCAAAGACATCCGACATTTTGTTGCGGGTCGCGTGAGCCGCAAAGTTTGCGGCACTCGTGTGCGAGCGTATCTACAGTTGTGGCTCAATTAAAGTTTGAGCCAACGAAAGCCACACACTGTATGTGGCGCAAGTATACAAAAAGTATCTGGAAGATACAATTATACGCACGCAATTCGTCAATCAGAACGACATTTTTCTTTTATTTGTTCTCTGGCCATTAAAAACAGAAAAACACAACAGAACAAAACAAAACGAAGCAAACAAAAAATTGTAATAAAAGTGCCGCAAAGCAACGTTTCCTACCTTTTTTTATGTCATTAATTACATTTGCTTAGCCGTGTTTGTGTTTGTGTTTGCATTTAATGTTTACGCCCTTCCTAAGACAATTATAATTCAGTTACACGACTTGCACGTGCCGTCTCGCTCCCACTCTCCAGCTGTCGTCTCACTCTGTTGCAATGGCGACTGAGCGACTAAGAGACATTCGGATCCGAAGAGGTAAACTAATTAATTGATTAATCGCCACGATCACCCGCTATATCACGCGAATTAATATTATTCAGTTTAAAACTGACTTAAAGTCGTTTTCACCACAACTAAAAGTTGTCGCGCTGTAATGGCCTCCATTTGTTGTCGACCAAACAAAAAAGTCAGCAAGATCCTTTTGAGATCTTTATCGTCTTCGAAAACCGATAGCCGCCTCCTTGGCCCTGGCCGGGCCCAGCTCCACCTTCGGCTTGCTTCCCAACTCCAGCCCCGATCGCAGAATGAATCAGTTGCCGCTTGTCACAGATAATGTCAATGGATCGCATAACTCAAATCAGAGCCGGGCCCCGGTCTCTGGGCCCAGCTCACATGTGCGCCGTCGGCCCCAAATTAATTGAGCTGTTAAATGTAAGTCTCCACGAAATGAAAGGGAAAAATTAAAGTTGACAACCTAATTAATATTTGGCTCGTTTGCATGTAAGTAAGCAAGAGAGTCCCTAGCAGGCCAACAGGTTTAGCAGGTACCCCAGTTCAAGGTAGAACTAAATATATTTTGTCATTCGGGAATGGGCTGAAGAGTTTCAATTTCAGTAGATCTTTGATTTTATTCAGATATTCGCGTGATATAATTAATTACTACACCTCTAGTATATATACATACGAAAGTCTCTTTGCCGCCGTTGCAACAGAGCGTGCATGAGAGACGGCAAGTATCAATCTAACAGATTAAAATTATTAGAATATAAATATTAATTATCTATTTTAAGAATTTATTTACACATTTTGGCATACTTTCCTATAATCTTTAGGTGCTCACAGATGGCTAGACTGAGCCTAGCTTAAATATTATCTAGAGATCTATTGGAAAACGTGCTTAATAGTTATCCAGCAATTTTTGGCAAGCTTCAGCCTGCAACAGTTGACAAATGTCATGCAATTAGTCAAGATGATTTCCACTCAATAATTTCCCATAATGCCAAAATGGGTGCGAGATCAATTTGTGTGCCGAAATATGGGAATTTGCATAAGTGAAAACTGCAGAGTGTGCAAAAAGTGGAACAAGAAATTTGCATTCATATTAAAATGCTTTGAGTACGATTCGCGCAGCTTCAAGGGACGCATTTTTATTGGAAGCGTGAAGCGCAGAGGTGGACAGACTGTGCGCAATATTCATATGAATCTAACTGTTGTTATTATATTGCCGTTCCTGACATCCGTGGATACGCGTCCTGGACTCAGAGCCAGCGAGAGAGCCAGTTCCCTGGCTCTACCTCTACGCAACATTGCGTCGTCGTCGCCGTTGACGTTGCCGTTGCCGTCCCAGCGCTGTTTGTAACAGTCTGATTTTGACATTGACGAATTCCTCGCCATTTATCATGTACGCCCATAAGGGAGGCTCTGGAACAGGCGAAAAGGATACTCGGAGTGCGCACGCTGCAGGCAGCCAGGCCAACAGGCCGACAGTCCAACTGTCCGTCACTCCGTCAGTCCGTCAGTCAAGCAGCGCCAATGCCATCTTCTATTTAGCTGACGGTCTGACTCTCTGACTGTCCCACTGTCTGGCAGCATTCCGTCATTGCTGCCAGTGCGACGTTAGCCATCATCGGCGTTGAAATTTTCATTATATTTTATTCACGTAGCGATGCGTGGAACAAATCTAAAATACCCCCGCAATTTGCCTAGCCTATCAACCGAAGCGTGTAATTAAAATGTTTTAATATACGAGAATATATGAAATAGCAGAGCGTTTTCAACACCCGAAGGCTATATTCGAAATTTCATGATCTTCATTCTCATCAAGACCACAAATGGGACAAATTCTTCAGAATTTAATTACATATTGCTTAAAGTATTAGAAAAAGTTGGGATTGGAATAAAAGCCGATCGAATAGTTTATATGTTTTAATAAATCTTTTGCTATATAATAAAAAGGAAATATTCTTTTAATAACTTTTAGACATAGGTAAACAATTGTTCAAAATATTTATAAATATATATATTTTTTTAGAATATTAATAATGTATACTAGCTGCTATTATCGTCTGCCATTTCAAAGTGAGAGATTGAAATAATAATATTATTATTGTAGAAAGAAATGAATGATGTGTGATCTCAACCTAAAAGAATTGTCTCATCAGGGGTATTCCCCTGGTTGGTGTTATTATATTTAAAAGAAACAAATAATTATTAAAACAAAGCGATTCAAACTTTCAAGAAATAAAATTATATATTATAAGCTCACATTTGCCAATATCTCATATTTGAAGATGAAGTTGAATAAAATTTTCATAAAATATCTTTACGTATTTTAAAAGATGAATATAGAATAAATTTCGATTAGAAAGCCAAGTTCTCTATGTATGTTTAGTTTTCTTCTTTTTCATTTATTTTTCATTTAAACACTTTTATGAAATTTATAGATTAAGAATTAGATTGTTGTTTCGGATCGAATATGTGGCAAATATTCATTTATATATAAGCAGTATCTTCAGAAAGCTAAAAACAACATTTTGTACTGGCGGCAAAAACAAAATACTCGTATCCATGTCCATGCGGATGTCCACTTCCATCCGGTGCGAGTATTTTGACAAATCGCCCGATTGGACATTGAAACATTTTATCTGCCATGTCGTCGATGCCACGGGCGAGTCGAGGATGAGGAGGTTCTGTACGGGCTCTGCGTGGGTCAATGCGTGGCATTTTGGTCATTTATATGAACACTCGTCCTTTTTCATTGCCAGTTGGTGTCTCTCTTGCTCAGTGGGTTAGCTAGGGGGTGTGTGTGTATGTGTGTGTGCACATGTGTATGACGGGCCTGTGCACAACCCCCAAACGAAAGGCCGCCTTCGGGAGCACATCATGGCGAATGACAGATTAGCAAAGTCCCAATGGACATTTGTAACCGAACTGCAAAATGCCCAATGCCCGGCCAGGGCTCCAGGAGCAGTCGGTTAGCAATGGCGACGAGGCTGGGACACAGCCGCGCCACTGTAATTTAAATTGCGAGCATCCACGCAATTTTGAACATGTCCCTGGCAACCACATCCATATCCACATCCACCTACAGCTACATCCGCACAGCCACAGCCACAGTCCCAGCCTCCCACATGTCGTCTCCAGAGACGCTGGACGCTTCTTATCGGCACTGATTACTTTCTAATCCGTGCAGCATCAAGCGCACAAGCGTTGACATAAACAAATGACCGCCGGTCAATGGCAGACCTGGATAGGAGTCGATGCAGGATTTCGGATTGGGAGTTGGACATAGGCTGGACAGGGAACATCAAACGCTACGCCAGAGTCGACAGAGTGAAAGGTATTAATTGCTAACGCCGGCAGCCAGGTAGGCCGATCGGATCACCATGGAGGAATGGAACGCCGACCAGAGACAGGTTACTGCTGCTGCTGCCAGTGGTGGGTGAGATGTGCTGTGTGAGTGTTTTTAATGTGAAAGCAATTTGAGCAAATCTCTCGTCAAACTGCCCTCCACTGGCAGGTATAAATTCTTTAGTTATTGTGCTCGAAGTGGGCATAATTATTTTGATGTTGCTTCGCAATTAGTGTTCGATGAGCCAACACCCCCTGGCTCCCTTTCTATTTCCCATTCTCCTCTCTCTCTCTCTCTCTCTCTCTGAAGTCGCCGCTGTGAAAAAGGGAAAGTGAAAAATTGCATTTTATGCGTGGCTGGCTCGGTGAGGAAATTACGCACTTATTTGTTAATCGAAAAGTGAAATGGTGAGCTCCGCTCGCCCAAATAATTGCACTCATTGCCTATAGGTAACAGAAGTGTATGTTAATGCGGGACAGGCTAATATATGCCTCATCATTTATATTTGCTGGATAAAAGTATATAATATTATTAGCTATATTCCTATGCTTCAATATGTACAGAAATATATATATTATTTATATAATAGAACCCTAATACTTATACCCTATTCAGTTTTCATTGGACATGAACACAAATTTGAAAGTGGAACTATATTTATATATGTTTCACCTACGACAACGTTGTTGGGCCTTTTGAGTGATGGCCGCGGCTCTCGTTGACGAGCACAACAAATTTCATTGCAACGTCTCCTGCTATCAATGTCGGCAATATGTCAAATATAACAGCGGCAGCAGCAGCCAGTAGGCAACGCGGCTGCGACTGTGGCAGCAGCAGGCGCACGTGATGCCAAAATAGAAATAAAAATGAAACGTCGCAACGGGAGCAAATGAGTCGGTGGCAGTTGCACGAGTCAGCGCCATGAAACCGCGCCATATGCCGAAGCCCAAGCCCAGGCGCTGGCCAAAAAAAAAAAAGGCGTATCAGAATTCCCCATTCGAAATGCAATGCAAGCGAGCACAAATTAATAACGTCGACGACGCGTCGCAGCCATACTGTTGCAGATACAAGCTCACACATGCCTGCATAGACAGATACTCAGAGGCAGAGCCACAATTGCGATTCCAATTGCAGAGATCAAAGACAGGCACTGGCTGCTCTCTTCCATTGAATGACACTTGGGACGAGACCATTTTGGTTTTGATTGAAGATGTGAAAAAGTACATCAAATGATCAAATCAAAGATAGAGTGGAAAAACTAATAATATATCATAATAAGAGATAGTGTGAAGATGAACCGAGTCTGAAGTGTCAAGAGATGTCGACCTGCTTAAACTTAAATATGAATTAGTATAAACCATGTTTAGTTCTTAACTCAATTAACCGAAGCATATTTACTCCACAAAATATTTTATTTCTATTTCTAGAGGCCAATGGATAGTCCAATTGCAATTAACTTGTTTGTAGATAGTTTTAAGGTTGGCTTTGACTGATGGCATTTCTTATGCTTTCGTCTCGGTTACTCCGAATGAAAGGAATAGGAATAGGCTAACAAATGACGAACACAATTCTATATTATGTGAGAATTGTGTGAGAAACAACACGGCGAAGCAGCGACGACAACAAAAAGTGAACAGAAAGAAATGATTTGAATGAAACAACTGACAACAACGCGCGCAACTCATTGACATTGAATAAAGACAGAAACAACAACAACAACAGCAGCAACAACAACAACAAACGACAACAACAAAACTGAAAATTAGATTAATTTGGGTAATTTGAAGTTTTGTCGTAATGAGTTTTGGTCAGTCATTTGGCTTTGACATTTCATTGTTGTCTTCATTCCGAGGGTCGTTCCGAATAATTTTGTTAAACACTTTTGCGCCCCCCGCCCCTTTCCCTCTCAATAAAACCACTTCCCGCACTTCTCTCCTCGTATACAGAATTGTGTTAATTATCGTATTCGAACTCGATTTCGAAATACAAATGAAAATAAAACGCTGAGTGGGAGGGAGATCGGGCCAGTGAATGCTTTGCGCATATATTTTTATTCATTTTTGAACTTTAGTCGAATTTCTAAACTTATGAAACTCTGTCTGTCGCCTGATGTTTCGTATTTATTTGGCTGCCAAAATGCTGAAGTCGCTCATTTTTCCAGCGCCAGTTCCGCATTCGAGTTGGCATCTGTGTTCTCCAGCCCCCATTCTCCACTCTCCACTCTCCGTCTCCTCCTTTCGAGCATGTATACCCCGGAGCAGTTGCCTGGGAGATGTTTCTTATTATTTTTCGCTGATTAATCGATTGTCGGCTGAGTGTCGCTGGCTTCCCCTGCCTCGATATGTCATCCCGTTGCAGTGTGATTCAGACACTTGTCACTGGAAAAATGTAAACATGAAATGCATTTATGTTGAAATGTAAAAATATATGCGCGTCCGCCTCCCGCCTCTTGGCAAAAAAAAAAAAAAAAAAAAAAAAAAAAATAGTTGAACGGGCGTGATTCAGTTGTAGAAACCATTTGCATGGCTTGTAAAAATGTCACGACTGCATAGATTAAATTTATGGTCAGATTAATCAGATAAGCATATTGAAAGCAGTCACACTCAGTGCTTAAATAAAAACATAACTGAAATAGTTACAGTGTCGTTTGAGATTAATAGTTCTAATGCAATATTATGATAGAGAGTGATTCATATCAATATATAGTTTATAGTCTGAAATACATCTAATATTATTATATAGTAATTAAATCAGATCAGCTTAAGCACAATTTTGTTAGACTTTCGGATGATAGAACCAGCATCACCTTGACTGATATATCGAGAGTGCTACTCCGATTTTCAATTGGTTTTTGTAATTCAAGGAAAGGCTGAAACTTTTTCTTGTTTATGTATTCAGCAGAGGGCAAAGCTTTAAATTGCGAAATGAAAGCGAAACCTTCTCAAATTCCCAAATGTTACATTTCGCTCGGCACTCGAGCAGCGCCAGCTGAAGTCCCCGTCTCGCATTGCTTTCCCAGCAGCCCCCGAGCAGTCCGCCTGTGCCCTGACTCTCTGACTCCGGCTCCCTGCGGGCCACTGCTGTTTGCGCCCGGATCTGAGCCCGAGCTGTGAGCTCTCAGCTCTCGCCCTCAGCCCTCAGCCCTCAGTCCGTTCGTCCGGCTGCTGCTGCCTGGGCTGCTTTTGATGATGATGGCATTTCCTTTGGTAGTTGCGTACGTCATAGATTAATGACAGCAATTCATCAAATCACTCGATGGACATGACGACCAACCGAAAATTCAGCAGAAGCAGCAGCGGCAGCAGCAGCAGCCAGCTAACGTTTTTGGTGAATCTCCTTTCATTGTTTCCCTCCTCGTTTTGGATGTTTTTTTCTGCGTTCCGGTTTCTGGCTTATTTGTTCCTGAGCTGGGCCACGAGCGATTACTTTTGCCCCAGCGACAGCTACAGCTTCAGTTAAGGCGAGTGAACCGACTTTGGAATTGGATTTGAGCTTTCTCTCACCTCAGCTGCAATGCTGCAACCAGATCGTCCAAGTTCCTGCCACTTAGGCGTCAGAAGTGCGTCGCTCGCGGCGATTAATCAATTGCCGGAAGAGCTGGCAACGATGCCAAGGTCCAATGGCAGCGCTGCTATGAATAGTTCGACGAGCGACGAAACTCTCAGCCTCTCAGAATCTCACAAGCATGCCACTTATCATGGATCCGGCATTAGCGGGATCGCTGGGACCTGGGCATGGGTCTCGGTCTCGGTCCGGGCCTGAGACACAGGCGTGCAGTCGCCACGTTTAATTAACTACAAAAGTGTGACTACGACACATACCCGGCCAAGCACTCAGCCACTCGGATGGTGCTCGTACTCACGCTCGCACTTATACCCAAATACATATGTACATGTATGTACAAATGCCTCGTATGGCTCTCTGAGATCATCGACAGCGGTGGAAGACGGCTGCCAGTTGCTGCTGCGGGGGCGCGGCAAGGTGTCTGCGGGTGTTTTTATTCAAAACTCTTGTCTCGCTCAGCTGCATTATCGGAAACTGATTAATAACCGATGCCAGTGGGACGCTGAGTTCCCTCTTGAGTCGGCCCCTCCCCTCCCGCTTGCCGTTCAGCTAACCCCCGTCTCCGATGACAAGCTAAAGCGAAGATCTTGTTCCGAATTATGTATTTTGTCTTGTTCTCCAAGAGGCTTCAGTTTCGGTTTCGGTCTCCTCTTCGCTCCGATCATTGTTGTTGCTCATCGCTAAATGTGCCCATGCGCATTCCTTGTTTGGAGACAACGCAATTTGTAAACTTTTTCACTTTTAATCCTCTCTAGACAAAGATTTTGAGCACACAATTTGAGGCTTTGTTCTTATGGTAAACTTAAGTTGTTTGCCGTTGGAATGGGCTTTAAGTGAGTCCTCTTAGGTGATAAACTGAAAGGGCTCATAGCTCAGGCAAACACGTAAGCTGCCTTGACTACATATAGTAAGACCCATTATATAGATATATTCATCAGTTCTCTATTATTGATATCTGAGTAAATATTCAATGAATGAGAAACATATGCCAATCAGATTACTTTGCTGTTCATTTAAATATATTCGTAACTGGTTAAGAAAACAGTTTAATTGATTTTTAAGTGCCGTACAAATGACGTAATCACGAGCGCGTAGCTCTAGCCAACTCGAGCCTCCATTTGCAGGATGTGCCCCGCCTGCTGTCTTCAGGCTGAGCTCCATCTTATGAAGGGTTTTCGCCAGCAGGAGCAGGAGCAGGAGCAGGAGCAGGAGCGGCTTGGCAGGCATGATTATTCGTCTTTTTGTTTGATAAATGTTTTTATCACCGCATCGAGTTCATTCATTGCCAGCAGCTTAATCTGAATGCCATCGTCAACTGATGGCAGCGCATTAGTTTGCCAGCTGCCGGACGGGCACGCAGAGCGGTCTATGGCGCGGGCGGAGGGCACGGAGGACGACAGAGCGGAAGTTTCATTACAGTTGGCAGAAGGAAATGAGGAGTTGCCCACGGTGCGAAGCTAACAGTGCTCTCCCCCTGCCACCTGCCACGCGGCGATGGATATCGATGCGTATCTCGAATGATGATTTGCGGTGTGAGCTTGACGAAACTTTAACTTTTGAAAACCATAAAATAATTAACACTTGATTATTATTCGGGGAGCGCTCAGCGTGGACGGAAAACTTTGGCTCAAACTTTGTTCGCTCGCTTAAGCTGCAACGGGGGAGACATTGGTTTAATTTTCCAACTATTTCGTTGCAATCTAAAAACAGATTTGGTCCTTGTCCTTGTCAGCAGCAGCAACAGCAGCAGCACGAAGAGAAGAGGCATGGCCAACGGCCTGGATGCAAATTGTTGAAATAGTTGCAGCGCAAGATTAATGCAAACATATATTTATCAAATTTTAACTCTCTTAGCGGGGTGCCTACCCCCTTCCGCTGGGCTCTCTCGCCATTGTTTCTTCTAATAAACTTAAGTGCAGCTTGCCGGGCCTCGTCAGTGGGCGGGGACAGGGCTGTGGCAGCGCCAGAATCTGAGACAAAAGCAACAAGAATAAAAAATTAACGTCAAACAAAGAAAATCCACCATTATTATGTGCCACGCACATAAAACTTTCTGCTACAAAAGAAAACACATACACAAGCACACACTCACACTCACACACACTCACCTACACACACTTATACATATTGCTGTTGTGTCAAAGGGGAAGTTCGAAAAGTTTGTATAACACAATTGATGAACAGCTCAAAGGCTTTGAACACGCAGAATACTTTTGTCAAATCAGATTGAAACAAGATGAATTAAATACATATATTTTGATAAGTATTATGATTATGACTACAAAATTTGTATTGAATGAGAGACCATCTTTTAGTCTTACAAAAATCATATGAATTCTATGATATATAAGCAAAATTGTAATTTCTACAGATGCAACACTAAGCAAACTACTTGCTTTAAGAGATTAATTTGTTAATACAATGAATATATTTTATTATTTACATTACATAATATATATTGCGAGAGAAGCTATTTAATTCTATTTTAATGAATTTTGTTATATTTTTATTGTTTTGCATATAAACTAATATTTATGATAATCTTCTAAACTAGATTTTTGCAACTGTTGAATAAATATATAAATTGATCAGTTTCTAAATCCTGTTGTATTAAATTTAAAATTATATTTTTCAGCGGCTCCAACTGATCTTTATTTTATAAAATAATTGAACTAAATATTTGATGTCTTCTGATATATTTCTTTTTAAGTCATAAGAATTTTATAAATCCTTTTGAAACAGTTCGAACTGCCGCCCGAAGACAAGCGTGAAAAAATGCAGCTTTTCATCCCCGAAATGGAATCCATTGTTGGTTTTTGTGTTCCTTTTTTTGCGAGGCAAGCGAAACAAGGGTGGCTGGCTTGACGGACAGACGTCGACGTTGACGCTGACGCTGACGACGTTTTTCATCAACGCTCGTCATCTTGTGCCATCGCCAGCTACGCACAATTGTGAGTCGTATGGGAATGGTGCGGCGGGGACAGCGAACGGGGGAAGAGCCAGCGGCAGGGATACGGGAAACAAAAACAGGCCTTGCCGCCATTGTGTCTTTAGGTTGAGCCGCAGCAGTGCTGATGGTGGTGGTGGTGGCAGTGCTGATGGTGGTGGTGGAAGTTGTGCGTATTTTTGTGTCACATTCCAATCTATATCAATCTTGTGTTCGCAATGACGGATGACATTTGTCAATGTCAGACATTTTCGTTTTCCATTTCAGCCTCAAATGGAAGCAAGAGCAGGGCCAGTGCGCCAGTGCGCGAGCAACGCTACGGAAAGTCCTGGCCCTGGCTTTGGCCCTGACTCTGGCCCTGGCCTTAAAGTCAGTTGCCCAAAAAGTCAGTCCTCGCCCACAACTTCAGCGTCGGCCAACCCACTGCCGCCCGTTCCTGCCGCCTCTTAGCTGCCAGCTCCATCCCATGCCGCAAGACACGGAAGGCGGCCAACGCATGAGTTTGACGAATTTGATGTCAAATATTTTCGTTGTTTCCCTCATTTTTTTATGAAAAGCATTTTCTCGGAATTAGAATTGGCTTCTGGGTGCGTCCGCCCCCCCTCAGGCACTTGCTGCCTGTTGGGGTGGCTACGCAACTACAAAAATTACCCCCAGCCCCACTTCCGCCACTTCCCTCATTCCCTCATTCTGTGCATTGTATGCGAATCGGGTTGGGAAGGAATCACTAAATGTGTTTGCGTTAAGTGTTTTCGATTCACAAATATTTGCATTCATGTCAAGCCCCTCCACGGCCCGAGTGTTGCTTCAGGGGAGGCGTGCTTATTGGCTTTTCTTTTGTTTATTAGCTGACTGAGTGATGTGGAAGCACAGATCGGGAAAGAACAAAGGCTTCTGGACTCGTACGTGTGTGAGAGTAACGTTGCTTCTATATGGCTCGAGAATTGTTTTGCCAATTCTTCTTTCATCAATTGTTAGTTATAAGCGACAACGATTACTTTCCTTCCCTTTCGGGATTATAATATAAACTAAAACACCTCCCAGGTAACAATCTGTTACGCCTAATGACTCTTTTAAGATAATTGCAGCAGATTCAACTCACACGAAGAGGGAACGATTACTGTCCCCGATCCTTGCCACAATCTGTGCTGCGACAGAGGACAGGTCAATAGCATAAGCATCGCACATTGAGCAGTCATTAATCAAGCGCTTAAATGTTTAATAACAAGCACCTAAGAACATTCGATGTCAAAACAAACGCTCGACATCATTCAACATTCGGTAATGATAAGCGCTGGGCCCACTGGAATGGGAACTGTTGTAAAATATGAAGAGCGGAACGTGTACGGGGTCCTCCGCAAACGGCTAATAGTCCTGTCGTAAAACGATCATGGGCAACACAAATACAAACACGAATACAAAATAAACAGGAACCACCCGCAAATCAACAGTGGGCCGAGTGTCATCGATGGTCACAGCCGAGACCCAAGTTGAGCCAAGCCAAGCAACAAGCCGCCGTTTTGTTGAACATCATTAATAACAAAATACGAGAAGACGGCATTGCGGGAATTGAATTAATGAATGCCTCCTTTCGGCCGAGAGCGGGAGAGCGAGAGGGAGAGAGAGACGGCATAGAGCCTCCAAAGATGTGCTAAACGCGCGTCCAGCCCAGAAACAGGCTCTGGGATTGGACAAAGGGCAGGCAGCGGCAGGGCATTGGACTTTTGGGCTGCTGTCCTGCATGTTATTGGGAAAATTAATGAAGTTTTGTTGAAACGCATGCCCAAATTAAAAACAAACCCAAAAAACCGTGAAGCGAGAGCTGAGAGCCGAGAACCGCAATACCAAAACAAAGGCCAAAACAATAAACAATTGAAAAGTGTGCCGATGACAGAGCAGCGAATCGGCCCAGTAGCAGGGGAAGGGGCGGAAGGTGGGCCTCCCAGTTCCAAGGGCAACACTTGGAGCTGGAACCGCACAGTCTGCTTCGGCTGAGACAGAGCGTGTCCTGCTCCGGGACTAGTAGACGCGCTGTCGAGCCCATTCGAGTGGCTGTGGATACACGTTGCGATTGTTTGATCGATTCTGTTCGAGCTGCACGCTTGATTAATCGATCCCAAACGTGGTTTCACACCCAAAGATATCGCATACAAATCGAATTAAAGACAGACTCGGCCGAGTGGTAATTAATTTCTAGTAAATGTTGATAAATCGTTTTCAATGCGAGCAGCCACTGCGAACAGTCCAATGCAAATTCAGTTTGAAGCATTCGACATTGAGCTGGGCGCGTGTCGATAGGCACGAGCAGGCACGACCTAACACGAAATGTATTTATATTTATATTTCGTCTATTTAATTTCTAAGTTTTCGACTATTGAATCCCCCAAAGAATTCTTCTATATATGATTAGAGCTTCTATAATGAATTTATGGTTGGCATCTGCCGCGTGCTCGTGAGTTTCTCCAACCATCTCTAATGCGAACACGACTGTGTGGTGCACTGGGAGCTCAAGACTTCTATTCCACTAAAAGAACACAACAACACCTATAAATAGCAGTCGGAGCCGCGCCACTGTGGCTGCTGGGCATCGCTTGACAAATGATGTGCCAAGGAACAGCTTCAAGTGACGGTGGCAATTATGCGAGGAGCCAACTGAAACGCAAATGACAGGTCGATTGAGTTAACGTTAACGCTAAACGCTAAACGCTAAACGCCTCGCCTCTGCCTCGCCTCTGCCTCGCCTCGGCTACCAGACACAATTTTCTGTGGCTATTTTTGTAGGCGCATTCGCGCGATCGCCTCACGATCGATCGCCAGCCATTAATAATCCATCGAAACGAGAGGGGCCAGTCGCTGCGATTTGTGGGGCAAGAGCAAACAGGTGTGGTGCCGGTGGTTGCACCGGGCTCTCGGCTCAAGCTTGATCCACTGGCAACGCGATCATCCTGTCAGTGGCTGCTGCTCCTGACCGGCAAATCGATCATCGTCACGCGCGACCCAAACTCAATTAAACCGAGCGAAACTTCCATTAACAGAATTCGTTTATGGATATGAAAAAATAATTAAATATAATGCAGCTCACTGCTCTATGCAGTTGATTAAAGTTGTTTGAAGTGGAATCGGCTTCTGCTGCGGCCACACGCAAAGACAAATTCAATTAATAATATATAATTAATTGAACGACTGCCGAAGTGAGCCTTTCCTAATGGCCATAACACCAAAGAGAGCCTTTCAGCTGCTCTACAAATTATAAACATTTTTGAACAGAGAGCAGTCACAATTGCAGCAATCTTCATATATAACAAGCTCTTTTAGCTCCAATATATCTTTAAATATAGTCGTGAATAATGTTTGGCGATAGTTTTATCTCAGCCAAAGGCTGCCAGCTATATAGACTGCATTTAAAGTATCGCCTGAGTTCGATACAAAGAAATTACTTGTATGTTAATTAAGTTTGGAGTATACAAACTTATTCAGATAACGAGCACTTAAGTTAATTTAAATAAATATTTAAGTATATACATATCAATCTGCAATTACCTGACGTTCCCAGCTCTCTACTCGCACTCTTCGATCTGTTGCTACGGCAATCGCGTTTCAGTTTGAGGCCAAAGTAAATTTGTTGCATTCTGTCAGTGAATGTTTGCTTGATGAACCGATTGCGTCAAGATGGAAATCGAAACTGAGCTGCTGTAGAGTGAATCCAATATGCATGGCTCTTGGACTTAGCTGGCCGCCAAAGTCGGATGTCATAAATCACGAGCCGCTAACTGAGCAGCCAGACAAAAGGATAAATGGTCAAAAGTCAGAAGTCAAGAGGGAAGAGTGAAGAGTGAAGAGTGAAAAGTGAAAAGCGAAAAGTCAAAACACAAAACAAACAGACACCCACGCAGCAAGAGGCGAAGTTTTATGACGGTCATCGATGACGATTGACTGGATGGGATGCGGGACTACCCGCGGCAAGGATTACAAAGGATTGCCGAACAATTGTAGTGCCAATATTTGCATATGCGGGACCGATGCGCATCCGGAAAATGTCAAGGACGCACAGTAAATAGACGACAGTAAATAGACCTTAAAGTATTGAGCACATGCTGACTCTATGAGAATTGAGAGACTGTCGAGAGACACAGAGAGGAGTAGCTAACTACCTGAAGAGGGAGTTAAGTATATGCTACAGACTAATGCATGCAAATCGACTCAAGGTCTGAGCTGCTAAATTTGCTCAACTTGATTTGCCTGCCCTTTCGTTTTGTTAACTTTTGCAGCTCTGCTCGGTGGAAGCAGCGATGGGCATTCACTCAGTCAATGAAGTGCACTCAGCTCGTGTTGCTGCGAGACGGACCCCAAAACCAAAGGCCAATTACTACTGCGATGGAGCAGGAGAGGAGGGGAGAGGAGCCGAGTGTGGGTCTGTGAGTTGAATCGCAACGCGTTGCGTGAAAATGCTGCACATTTGCATAATTATTGTAATTATCAATATATATTCATTAGTGTGAGTCTGGTGCTTAAATTTAATTCGCTTTTAATTATGACCATAATAATTACTCTCAATTAGTTCGGGAACATTTTAATAACAGTATCTACAGCATTCGCAAAGAGTTTATTGTATATTTTACGACTTTTCGTTAGCAAAATATTCAAAGTTCAATTTCAACCCAACGATATTCAGGTGCAAACCGAAAATAAATATTTGAATTGAATTAACTATGTGCAAAACATTAAACTTCCAAGTTAAAGTAAAGTAAAGTAAGTGGGATAATACGAACTGACTACAGATTTATCATTTAAATATCTTACAAAAATAACTAGGGTAAAGCTGTAAAATGATATCAAATTTAATTTTTATTTAATTAAGCAAAAATATGAAAAATATAGAATAGCTAGAGTCGAGAAAATTAGAGAAAATTATTTTCAAGTACGCATAATTTTTTCTCTTTAGTCCATAAACTACATTACAAGTCCTCTGCGACATCTCTGTGAGAAGTTTATTAATTTTTTTTTATTCGAAAATTGTGAGTTCAGTCAGTTTGGATATTTACAAACAGAAGGAAGGCTATGGGAATTGGGCATACCTTTTATTCAAATCATGCAGATTCGAGCTAAGCGCTGTAATTAAACTCGACCAAAAACAAAAACCCAAATCAGCCATTGACCTCACAGTGGGCGAGCAGCTGAGAACCAGTTTTGAGCTCTGATCCCCTGCACCGCACTGGTTCCATGCCGGAGAATGCAGTCGATAAATTTTCTACCTGTCAATAGATGAGGCTACCTTAATGGCAACCAAGATAAACAGGCATTTTTCTTTGATTCTGCGCCCGTTCCCATTCCCGTTCCCGCTCTCTATCCCAACTGTGGATGCATTTCAAAATGGCCACGCGCACTGGACACATGGCTGGAAATAGGTTAATGCACTTGCCGCAGCGAAACGCGACTGCGGCACGAATATTGTGAACCACTTAAAAGAAAATTCTTATAATTATATTGTAAAACATGGGACGCTCCATGCGAATTAAGCCCAACACGCACTAAACGGTCATCGGGCAATGGGAGCTGGTGGATGGGAGATGGCAACAGTGTCAACAGCAAAGGGCAGCCGCATAGGTTGCAAGCTTCTTCTGCTGTCCAGCGAAAACCCCATAATGAAGCCATTAAAATTTCACCCTTATTATGGCTTTTAAAGTGATTGCAAAATGAGCCCTACTCTCCACCTATGGTCAGCAGGGAATAAGAGAGGGAGAGAGAGGAGAGGAGAGGAGCGGAGCAGGGGCTGCTGACGGCAATGTCTTCATTTTGCATGCATCAAATTTGTGATTAAGTAAAAAGTGCAGCCACATTTTTTATGCCATAATAAAACACACACTCTCGCACACACACACACACACACACACACACACATGGGCGGAAGGAAGGTGCAAGGAAGCAATTTCCTGTAATTGCCACCATTCTTGTTAATCACACACACACGCACACTCCCAGTTGCAATTTAGCACGCATCTAAGTACGCGTTGAAATATTAATGAGATTTTAAAATTCATCGTCCCGGGCCAACGGACAGACGCCAAGGCACGAAGCAGGAGTCCACGCTTGGCTCTCCATCACTGGGCCTCGCGCAGGTGCGCCTCGGTCATGGGATACGCAAAGCGATCGGTTGGGAACAGTTAAAGCGAGCATTTACTTGCAGCTCAATCAAAAATTTCACTCCTTAAACTTAATGCGTAGAGTGAATAAATTTGATAGCCGAACATCAAATCAAATCGCTCAATTGCTCAAAATTGTATTCCATTTATGGCCATCGTTGTATTCAATTATGAATTTTATGACTTTCTGTCAAATTTTTTCGAGCTTTCTTCTCTTGCTTTCGTTTTACATATATATTTGTAATTTGTATATTCAAAGTAATCGGAAAATAATATAAGTTTAATATGATGAAAACTCTTCAATAACAATTTAGCAGACAGAGTTATAATAGTAGATATCATATTTTAATAATTAACTTTTATATACTTACTTGATTAGATATATTCGAGAGTATATCCAATATATACTTTTGTGGTATATCATACACATATTAAATATTATATTTATTCGCTGTTACATATTACTCTGACAAGTCTGCATTTGCCACTCCGAATCCGAATTTAATTATTAAGCCCAAGTTGATTAGATGATGTTTGTGTGCAGTCCACATATGGCTTTCAAAAGCGTTGCCATTAATTAGCCCAATTAAAAGATGCCTTTTTCGTTGCTTCGGTGTCTGTTGTGCAATTTCTCTCATAATTTGCCACAATTAACGTCTGATCAGCAATTAAAGTTGCATTATCTGGGAGGAAGGAGGGGCAGACGGTGTCCGCAGCATGGAGTTGCAGTTGGTGCCTTAATCGGCACCTGCATATCATCGAATGATGCCGCAAAAGTGCGTGGATAATAAATGCCAATTACCATTTCAGGCATTCACTTCTCTAGAGTCGCAGCCATGCCCCTTGCGGCCCCTCTCCACACACATGTGTCTATCAGCGCGGTTCGCTGATGGCCTCTGCCGCTGCTGTCCGAGTCGCCTTGGCGTTCGCTGGCGCTGTTAGCGACGTACATCAAAAACGACTTAAGGCCACCACCGGTTAAGTATTTGGAGGATTTTTCGCAGTTTCTAATGATGATGATGGCCGCTGGCAGCGGCACCAAATTGCTGGCCCCATTGCCGACTCCATCAAGGCTCCCCCTCGCCGCCTCGGTGGCTTGATCTCCGCCGCCATCCAAAGATATTATTATTAAAAACCATCTTAAAAATATTATAAACAAACTCTATGAAAATATTTAAACTTAAATTGAAATGACACTGCATATAGTATAATTTACTGAGAGAGAGAGAGAGAGAGAGAGAGCGAGGTATTTTCTTATATAAACAGATAGTTCCTTGAAATTAGTATTAAGTGAAGGTAGATGTAGAGAAATCACTAAATAATTGAAAATATAAATATCTAGCGAAGATTTTGAAAATCATTTCATCAGATTATAGCAGTATATGATATATAAAGATTTTATAAATGTATTATAATTGTGGATGCTTTTGGAGTTGTTATTACTTTGCCTTCCACATCTAGCTGTGAGTAGTTTTATCTACTTTCAGGAAAACTTGAAGCTGATTTCCCTTTACTCACTTGTGTTTCCGATCCGAGGAGAGGTTCCACCACCTGTTGCGTGGCAGGCTCACTTATGATATTAAAAAGCACACGCAGCCCGTGCTTAGCCAGCTGAGATACAATTCAGACAGAGTGTAAAGCTCGCGGCCGGCTCTGTTGTGCCCGGAGGACATGAGCTTATGAGCGTCGAGAGATTTATGGGTTTTAATTTCCTGAGCTGTTGCAAGGCGTCGAGCCGTGTTAGAGCCATTCGGCAGGAGTTGTGCTTCCGACAACAGAAGCTGCGCCAGAATATTCATGTGTGGGCGGCTCTGCTTAGCATGTGTGCAGTGTGTCAACAAGCAGCTCCAGTAATAGGAGACAGAGAGAGAGAGAGTCGCAGTCGCAGCATAGCAAATGCAGTTGTGGTAAAAGGATGCGAGAGAAATTTGAAGTGGCACACGTAATATTCCGGTTGCGTCGTTGTTACTGCGGCCGAGGCAGCCTGTCAGCACATCTGCAGCAAAATGAGGAATGGCCCTGCGACCCTCGGCCGACCTAATAACATTAGCCTAATGCCAGCCAGAAGCTACCTAACCTATGCAGGCTGGCCGATGGGAAAAGTGAAAGTGCGCCTAGCTGTTAGCTCGACCCGAGCGAATTTCATGCAACATTGCGTGCCACAACAGCAGGAGGGGCACAGAAGGACAGAAGAATGGGAAGTGTGCCGTTCGACTGCAGGAGATCGCTCCATTTGCATTTTGCATGCGTGTTCCTCGCATTACCCAAAAAGTTGACACAAACACAGATACACACACACCCACACACACGCAGCTACATGTGTGGGAGAAAGCGAGTGGAGTTCGGCTTTGAGACACTTGCCTAATGGATGGCTGCACTCACTCAGACTGACTAAATTTCGAGACCTTTCACTCGCAGGGTACAGCGCCAACCGAAATGTTTACCCTTGATCGATTGCCGCTGAACCGTAGCGGAGCAACGCACGCGTAACAAATGCAATCCTCCTTAAAAGCAGAAATGTGTCACACGTTGGCGACAAGACCCAGCCCCCCTCCCCACCAGCCGCACCCTCAACGAATCACTACTCCACCCAGCGCTCCTGCTCCTGTTCCACTATTCACTCTGATGCTTTCAAATGTAATGGCTGAATCCTTTCAGGGCAGCTCCAGTCCCGCCTGTTGTTTTTTCTTTACTTTTGCTCTACTTCTTGCGTTTGGGCTCCTTTCGGCTCCTCCATTGTCGCCGTGTCTGATGTCTCCTACGCGTTGGCGCTGCCTCTGCTTTTGTCGTGTGGATTGTTGTTTGGCCCGCCTCAGTGTTGCTTTTTATTATAAACTTTTTCCTTTCGGGAGAGTGCGTTTTTGCTCCTTCTTCTTCGTGGCTGTGCGTCGTGCTATTCTCTGTTCAGTGTAGAAAACAAAGATAAATTGGTTAATTTCCCCCAGCCATTGTTGTGCAGCCATCAATCGATGCCTGGCTCTGGTAATGGACTTGGCTGAGCTTATGCATTACTCCTGTTTCCTTCTCCCCTCCCGACTCCCACGCCCCTGCACGTCCTTGGCTTCGGCTTTTCTTTCCTATTTTAAAAAAATTGTTTCGCTCTTCAGCTGGCAGTCCCCATTAAATTAAACAAACACAAATTAGAGCAACAATCGCCGCTTCTATTAGCAGCACTCCCTGGGCTAACTATGTAGAGCTTATTATTAATTTTTGTATATTTTGAGTTTGTCATGAACCGATTAGGCAAAACAAAGAGAGAATCAAAAAAAAAAAATTCAGTAATCCTTAATAATAGTCCAAAGGTATAGTTAAACAATTAATTATGTAAAGCCTGTCTTGAATTAATCTGAACTGTATAGACAAGCAATAAGTTAGTTAAGAATGCAACTATACATAATAAAATATAAATATTTATCGAAATGTATACTCAGATACTTAGCCCAATTGTTCGTAGAGGTTGATGTATTGCCTGGCAGGCGATAATTAAAAGTCAATATAGAGCAACACTTGCGCGCCAGATGAACATCAGTTGGGGATGGGAGTTTCGAGATGTATTACAATCCATAATCGCTGAGCGCTTCGCTGTCAATCAGTCACTCGGCGCAGCTCCAGCAACGAGCTCTTCATCATGCACAGTCCACGGCACGGGCCGGGCCAGAGGCACACTTCTGAGAGAGCCAGGGCCTGGGGCGCCTGAGGAGCTGGAATATGGATAACTTTTCGAATAGAAATTCCAACCTGACAAGTGTGCATCACACTTCAATTTTAGTGCTCAGGGCAGAGGCTCAAGCTCAGGGTTCGACTCCAGCCCAGTTGAGCTGGAGATTTGCTACCGTTGACGTTGACTGCTCCCACTCCCGCTCCCACTCCCGCTCCGGCTCCCTCTGCCGCTCTCCGCTGCCTGGGCTAGAACAAAAACTCTTCGGCGTGCACAAAAAACCGAAACGAAAACTGAAATACGGCTGCATCATTAAATTTAATATGATACTCATTTAATGAAATTGTTGCCGATTTGTTTTGGAAATACACGCGCTCGCTCTCCTTTGAGTTTGACGCCTTCGCCAATGCGGAACACTGCGTTGCGCTGCCCTCGAGCTGGAAGCGAGGCTCTCGTGCCACATGCCGCATGCGGGCGGCGGCGGTGCCAGTGCCTGTGCCAGTGCCAGGTTGCCAACTTGTGGGCGGGGCAGAGAGTGCAATATTGCGAACATGGCCGGATAATGACGACGACGAGGACGACGACGACTCGGAAGGAAATGTGCACTGGCACAAAGGCCGCAGGGGCAGTCAGCAGAAGCTGAAGCGAGGAGGACGAGGAGTGGCTCGAGCGACAGTCGAGCATCGTAGTTAGTGGCAAAAATCATTCTAATGACAGCAAAACGTAAAAAGCTCTGAAAGTGTTAAGTGGTTTCTCATTAAACTTTATGTACTGCTCCGTCTGTCGGTCTCTCGGTCTGCCGGACGGTCGCTGTGTGGGCGAGGAGAGGCAGTCCTGGCCGAGCATTAGGGGCAGGCTTAAACGATTGCCAGACCAACGTCATTAGCACTTTTAACCGCATATTAAATTTAGTAAAGCGTTGATTGATTGCCACGCAGCCCAGCCTCAGCCCCAGTCCCAGCCTCAGCCTCGGTCTCACATGTCCGCATGTCCCTAGCTAACTAACCTGCCCTAAAGTTATGGCCAGCACTCGTCGCACTCATATCGGAGCGGCTGCAGTTGCTGCTCCCGCTGCCGGAATCTTATCTTTCAATGAACCGCCGAGACAAATGACACGTGATTTTATTTGATTTACTTACATCTGCAGCTCAATTTTCAGTTTGACTTTTGCCTTGAGTCTCGGTCTCTCGGCTTCTTTGGGTCTGCTTATGGTCACACTTACTGTTACAGTTACAGCTATAGCTACTGTCGCTGCTTGGGCACATTATCCGAAATGATTCGATCATTAGCGGCGCCGAGCAGTTCTCGTCGTGTGTTCTCTAGGCATTACGGGTAATTACTGGAATGTTGTGACAATATTTTCCCGCTTGTCTTCGAATTACTTAATCTCAATGGCTGGCAATAACGCTCCCAAAGATTAAGATGTTCACCCACTAAGTGATTTTTGACAACTCTTTGGCTTTTGAGTGTCAACTGAATTAATTTCGTTTATGGCTAACAGGTAAAAGTAAATGATCTGGAAAACTAACAGCTCTATTTATTTATATATGAGACAATTTCTTAAAGAATTCTATAAACCCACTTTCAAATTAACAATAGGAGTGGAAGAGTATAAAAATATAAATAAATAATACGTTTATTGGGACATTCAAGCAACTTTAGAGAATCTTAATATTCCTTAGCTGTATATACATATGTATATATGTCTTTCTAAAAGAGTATCAGATTATATTTAGTTATAATTATTTTATATTCAGCAAATTTATTGGCTTAGCTAAGACTTTTTAAGATTATGCCCTGCATAGTTTATAGTTTTAGATCAAAGATATTTGTCATGTCATATCGAACTTGTTTAAAATGAATATTTTTTTTAAGTACTTGATTATTAATATCAAAATATTAAAAAATATATATATTCAAATATTTTATATTCACATTTAATAACTTATTTTTTTTCGTCAAATTCCTAAATTGTACACAAATATCTATTGGAACCACCGCCGGCATGAATTGATACTACACACATCACATGTGTAGGGTCCCGGTGCCGGTGGCTCCGCATGGCGCATATGGCAGTCAAGCGAGCAGCAGCAACAACAACAGCAACGCAGCCAGCTACGGCGGCCATATTGAAAATCATTCAAGTATTTCGAAAATAGTGGGCGGAGTCAGCGACGCCATCAAGTGCGCATGCGGGTGCGAGCGAGTAGACAGTAAGTGCTGGTGCGCTGCATGTTTCATCTCCCTTGTGTGCGGACGCATTGCGCATGCGCCGTGCTACGGAATTTGTGGCCATGGTGTGCAGCGGCCTGTGTTCGAAAACTAACTGAATTTCGAAATTTACGATAGTTGCTGCTCGAGCGGCATTCGAAGTTCGAACTGCTGGCTCTCTCGCATGTTGAGAATGTATTGGTGGCCATTGCATTGGTATTGGTGCCGGCGAGATCTTCGAATTTCGATATCGATTCGCATAGATGTATGTGTGGGTTTTTCGAACTGCTACTCAAACCAGATTTCGAGCATTCTCTCATAACTGTTGTATGGCTATTCGAAGAGGTCCAGAACAAGTTCTCCGGCTCGACGCAAACTGAGGCTTACCTGCCTCAGCTGAGGCTGGGGCAGAGGCTGAACCAGCAGAGCAGCAGCCACTGCCATCGATGCTCTTCGGGAGTTAATATTCTATTAGAGGCTCATTTGTGTGATTGCCATCAAGGATGCGGAGACTCGAGCGACTAGTGCAGTTTGCAAGCGAGTGCCATTTCGCTCTTAACCGGGTCAATTGCACTGCATTTGACATTGCCAATTGCCCTCCACATCGCAACGTTCTCTCTCTCTTTCACTCTGTCTCCCTCTACAATAGAATGGACAACTCAATTTGAGTTGTTTTTCGGCGCTTTTCCCTCGCCGGGCTTCGTCTGCATCTGCTAATTATCGTATTCAATGATTTATGTCTTGGCCATTTTAAATTTATCATTTGCCTTCGCTGCGCAGTCTCGATATCACCTTGATGGATCGTCGATCGTTTGATGGATTGTGTGAACCGGCAGAGGCAGAGGGAGAGGGAGAGGGAGAGGGCAAGGGCAAGGGCGAGGAGAGGCGAGGCGAGGCGAAGGAATGGGCCTGCACTTGTCTAGGCCTCATCATTACGAGTACCTCGAGTGGATTTCTGACATCTTGCTTTGTTTCTCGTTATGGCGTTCATGTTTCTGCCCATTTCAATTTGTACGTAATTAATGATTTATTCAAGTTTCGCCGAGTGTTGTCTCAATTCCAAAGAATCGATTATTAATGATTCTCTCCGAGTGTCTGTCTCCAACTGGCGTATGCCTCACGAGACTTTAGACTCTCTCAAACTCATCTTTGATCCATCAGAAATGGCGATGGCTTTGGGTATTTACATTATACTAAATACATACATGCGTATATTAGGTTTTATAGATAGAGTTTAAGTAATTCTAAGTATGATTTCAAACTGGTCAAATAACTCGCGCAGCTCATCTTTAGTTGGGATTTCTTTCTTATAGAGAACAATGTAATTTGCTAAATTAGTTGCTTAATTTATAATATTTTATATATTTCTTAGATGTTATGTGATGATATTAATAATGATAGGCAAATGAAAAGAATACTACTTTTAATTATAATCAATAAAATAAATAATTTATTTTATTTATAAGTAATTTTTTTAAAAATAATTTATTATAGAATCTATATTCTATATGAAGTTCTCTAACAACTCCATACTTGATAGTCTTAGTATCTCAGTTTATTGAAATATAAATAAGCAAAATGAAGTCAATTTTCGAATGAAAATGAAAATCATTCTAGAATTAAAATATATTTTAATTATTCCTTCTATTTAATTAAAACTAGACACTGAATATAAATTAATTTCAATTTGATGTCAATTTGTAGGCAAAACTATTTAACATTCGAGCTGAAGTCAACAGATCTTAAACAATACAGAGGGAAATTTAGTTTAACATGAAAATTAATAGACATATAAAATAAAAAAAAAGTATTTTCAGAGCAATGAATAAATAAAATAAATAAATAATGAATAAAAGATTCTGCTTACAGGTGCTAAGGATCTTCGATAACTATATGAATAACTATGCTTAACTATATAATCTTATCAATAACATTATTCCAAATTCTTCACCATAATTTCTTTCGCTCAGTGTAATATTATGGCTTGCAAAAGTTTCGTTTAAGATTCAATCGCGTCACATTCATATTTTGGGCAATTTGCAGTCAATTAGTAAATGCAGATAAATAAGGCTTATGCATATTCATAAATATATATTTATATGCATATATATATTTTGGGATATCTGAGTAATATAGCATTAAAACGGAACATCACACCCAACAGATAAAAATTGTGATTTCGCCTAGGTAACGAATTCAATTAAAATTCTATTTGAGGTGCTTCGTTTGGGCAAACAAGAACGTTTTTAATTAATTTCAACAGACCGAAAAGCAAACAAGCAAACAAGAACTCAAGCCTGATGCACTGTTGCAGAAAATGTTGCACCCCGAGCGGGTGGGGCAGCTGGCGAAGGGACGCATCCACGCATCCGCGTTGCCTGTCGAACTTTGGTTGGCAGCTGCTCAAGAACTATTTCGAGTGGATCTCTAGCTATTTCGGAGAATGTGCAGCGCCATCATTGGGACGCATGCAAGCAGCCATTCAGGCGCGGCCAACAGCCAACAGCCAACAGGGGCTAGTGGTGCAAGTGGTGTAGTCAAAAGTTGACATTTTCGAGCATTTGCGGAAAAACGATTTGTATATTCGAGGCCTGCTGCAAGTGCCAGACGCTCAGATTGCTGAGAATATTTTTGCTTGCTGCGTCTCAATTCAGAGAAAAATACGGCACAAATTATTAATTTGATTTTGTGACATAAACGTGAGCACATTCTGTGCCCCGCTTACAAATGGCCAGTGATTATGTGAACAATGCGAATTCAATTTGTTTAAGCTGCTGCCACAGATCGAGTACGCCTCCAACTCCCCTCGCCTTCCGCTCCCCTTTCACCTGGCATTGGTGTCATGTGCAGTCGCAGTCGCAGTCGCAGTCGCAGTCGCATTCGCATGAATCGGAATCGGAATCGTTGTGGCTGGCGAATGCTGATCCGTGAGTCGTGTCTGGGCCTGGCCTCAGTCTCAGTCTCCATCTCAGTCTCAGGTGGCCATTGGTCAGTGTTTTGTTAATGCCGTTTGATTAATGGCTTATTATGATGTCAGATTAATAAGATCGTTTTCCAAATGGCGCGTCTTGTGGTCTCTGCAAGGCGGCCAAAGAGCCAAACATGTTATTCACATGAAGCCGACAAGCAACAGCATTTGCTTACCTCTGGGCACTCACCTCGAGCTGGAGACGAATAGCTGCAAAATAGAGACAAGTTAGAGAAATGTTTATCTAGAAATTCACTAAATACGCACCTGGTTAAGGTATATCCAAGCCTGAGTTGCTAGAGTTGGCGATCCAAATCTGCAAAGCCAACCCAGTAAAAGGCGTTTCTTAAATTTTTAAATACTATATTTTATTATAAATATTACAAATAAAAACAAAATCTCATTTGTAATTTAATTATAATTTTTATGCATTTTCTGCTGTTTGTTTTTAGATTCTTGCATTTTGCAATTCTCCTCTTCGTCCTCCTCTTGTTTACACTAGGTTTAAGGTTTATTTACAACAAATTATTTAGCTTTTCTGCCACATTCAAATTTCGCTGTGAAATGTAAGTGTGTGTAGGCGTGTCTGTGTGTCTGTGTGTGTATGGGTGTTTTTCTTTGTTCTAAGTACACACATACACATATACATATAAATATATATTTATATCCTTTTTTTTTTTGCATGTCTACGTAGATCGCATGTGCATTTTGCTTTCTCGTGAAGTTCTACAATAAATTTAGCTTTCTCTTAATTTTGTTGTTGTTTTAATTTTGGTGAAACTTAATTAGTTTAGTTTCTTACAGAATGAGGCCGAAAGTTACGTATCTGGATTGAGTTGAAGTTGTTCGCCAATCTGTGGATGCACACTTGGCCGTTGGTCTGGCTGACATTTCTCTGCTCGACGCTCTATTGGAATCACAAATGTTGTCTCTATTGGGTAGTATTTGGGATCTTACGTATCTTTTAGCTATTGCCTGGCTACAGCTGGGATGGGAGAGGGGGATTTACAGAACGAAACATCCTCTACAAGTAGCACGCATAATATTGCGCTTAAATACATACATACATCCATGTATATATAAATATCTACATATAAACATAGTATGATGCTCTTTTTCGGTTTCTTTATCCTTTTCATTTTCGTTTTCTTTACTTTTACATTTTCTTTATAACTTTGGTATATGGATCTCTACGCCTCTCGCTTTTTGCTAGAAACGTAGAAATTGAGTTGAGTTACGTACATACATTCAATATATATATATATATATATATATATATATATATATATATATATATATATATATATATATATATATATATATATATATATATATATATATATAGGTATAATAGAAGGGCGGCCCCAATGCCGCCTGCATTCAGAAATGCATTCTCAATATATGCATATATCTATATATTCATTAATTTTTATTATTTTGTTAATTTTTCGTGTGTTTTTATATTTTTCTACTTTACATGGATTATTTCATTCGTTTCGTTTACACTTAAGTATTTTTGAAAACAGCGTGTACATTTCTTTAACAATATATAATATTTTTTTTTAATTTTCTTTTTTTTATAATGTTGCCAATTGGGGTTTGTCGGTATACTTTATATCCTTTACGAACTAATTCAAGTGCTTGCAATTTTCGTAATTTAAGAAACTTGTTCACAAAAATTTCTAAATCGAAATTGAAATTGAAAAAAAAACTTGATTATAAAAGAAAATTGCACAGGAAACTATAAATGTATATAAAGAAAACAGCGAGACGCTATTTCAACAAACTTTCCGCACCACTCAAAGGGTGTTTCTGGGAAAGGTGGAAACACCTCTCGAGTTTTCAGATTTCGATTTTTCTTTTAGTTTGCCAATTTTGTTCGATTTGCGTTTGGTTTATTTAATATTTGTATTATTTGCTTGGATTTAGCCACATGCTCCATGGTTTTGGTATCTCTTTTGTCTAATCCTAAGCTAAGGATTTGGATTAGATTCTTAGTATTTTCTGCTCTCTCTCTCTCTCTCTCTCTTCTGCTCCTTCAGCTTATCCATCAAACACACTATTGCGGTTCAGTAACTGTTGTTGCTATTGTGAGTTTATTTTGCGCTAAAAGTTTCTACAAACATTGAATTGAGTTAATGTTATAGTACGTACGTATGCATATAGGTTTATGTGTGGTATACAGTATTACACTATATAAATTAATCATACATATATATATATTATGCATTAAAGTATGCTTTACACTTAGGACGCGTAGATCTAATGTTATTGTGTGTATATAGTATTCGCTCGTATATATGTTTCATATATATGGTTTAGTTGTTATCATTATCATTATTATTATTATTATATCGTATCATATTAGTATGCATCATATATTCATGTATATACATATGCATAAACACATATACCACATATATATATATTTATGTATATATATATAGGTTTATATATATATATATATAGCTTATTTAATTCTGAGGTCACATGAGTTGGTTTTGTTGAGTTTTACGCTTTAATTGTATTTTATTTAACTTATTACGCTTTCTCCATTTGCATTTTGTAAAAATTAAATAATAATAAGAAAATAATAACAATTAACTAAGTTGTAGTGTTTTGTAGTTTAGTGTTGTTGTGTGGTGTTCAGTGTTGTCTCGTGCGCTCTTGCCGAAGCACCCTCGCAACGCCGTAGATAGTTGGTTAGTCCTCTCTTGGATAGTTCAAAACAAATTCATAAATTGTAAATTGTATTTAGCTTGAAATTTCATTTAGTTTTGCGCTGGCTTCGCTGCTCCTCCCTCGCCTTGGAGTTGGACTTGGACTTTTGCTTGGACGTGGACTTGGACTACTCCACCGTGAACGTATACCCCATGCCTCCCGCGCTGGCCTGTGCATCTACTGGGGACTGTTGGGTGGCGTTATCTCGTCGCCCTCGCCGCCGGAGCCGGGCTCGCCCTTCGTCTTGTTCTCCTTCTTCCACTTCATGCGTCGGTTCTGGAACCAGATCTTGATCTGGCGCTCGGTCAGGCAGAGAGCGTGCGCGATTTCGATGCGTCGCCGGCGCGTCAAGTAGCGGTTGAAATGGAACTCCTTCTCCAGCTCCAGCGTCTGGTAGCGTGTGTAGGTCTGGCGGCCGCGTTTGCGCTCTGTTGGTTGCGAGAAAGACAAAAAGTTCACAATTAAAATCAACGCACAATGCACAGTGATACAAATGCCGTCAGCGGCACCAGCAACAACAACAACAACAATAACTAAATAAATGCATACTACAACAACAATAACACCAACAACAACAACTTCAACTTCAAAGAGTGATCTGAAACGCAGGCACAATCACCATGCGTGTATCAGCGAAGGTATCCGAGAAGGTATCTGCGGCCGAGCTGCGCCTGTAGCTGCGGGCTTTGTTCTAGACCCAAGCCCAATCTCGGGCCGGGAAACCACATGATGCGCGTCGCACGCAGCGTAGACCGAGCCTGATTAAAAGACGACCTTACCGAATTCAGATATTTGTACTTGTCAAAAAGAAACCCAACGAGCACCGATAGGGGACGGCGAAGGGGTTCGGCAGCTCTGTCGGATTAAGGTCGAGAAAGAAGAGATTTCATGGACAAGCGGACAGGGGGCAGTTGCACTTGGGCAGTGGGGGAGCCGTCTAACTAATTACAAAAAGGTCTGCGGGTTTCACGGGCTTTCGGCGGAGCCACTGCAAAACGGTCGACGGTAGTCGAGTAACTGTAAAACAATTTGGAATAATTACTGCGCCCCAAAAACCAGCTCGGCGCCTAATGACACTTACTATAATTATAATTTTCGTAATGACAAAAAAACGCAGCTCGAACAGAAAAACGAAAGCAAAGCACAGCGAATGCCACACAAAATATGTCAAAAATAATACGAACTAATATAATTGTCAATTGCCCCAGCCCCAGCCCCAGGCCCAGGCCCAGGCCCAGGCCCCCGCTCTCTTGCGCTCTCCCTCTACTGGCAACCTTGGCAAATGGTCAGCTAGCGTGAGAGCTTTGGGTGGCGCTTGGTTACACCCTCGATCTGGTCAGCGGAAAGGGAAATGGCTGGGATGTGGAAAATCACCTGGAGAGCACTCGAGAGCTCTAACGGGGGCGTCTCGACGCGACGCGACTCGACTTGACTCAGCTCGGCTCGGCTCGACTCGTTTCAACTTGCTTAACTATTTTTTAATAACATCTTCAGCATTTGTCTTGCTCAATGCGTTTTTCTGCTCCTCTCTCTCTCTCTCTCTCTCCCTCTCTCGCTGGCTAGGGGGTCATTACATCATAAGCTCTTTTTGTGCGGCGGCCATTAATGCGCGCGAATCCGATTCATAGCACAAGAGGGGGGCAGATCCATGGCGGCCGCAGGCAGTCCGAGCTACTGAGAGGGAAAGGAGAAGGGGTGGTGGGGCAGCTACCTTCTTTTAAATGACACAACTGATGCCATGTCTATAACCCAAGGCGTTCGCATTTAATCATCATCAGTTAGACGAGCGGCAAAAAAAAAGCGAGGAAAAAAAACTTGAGAGATTTGTGGTAAAAAGCGTGCGTGTTTTTTTGTTTCTTGTTACCCTTCTCTTGGCCAGACGCCGCCTGAACTGACGACTGGGCTTGAATTCAGCCATGTATTAGACGAGGATTAAGAGCCTTAGAAAGAGCTTAGACAATCAGAGAAGCTGCTGAGATCTTCGATAAGGAATATTCATTTCTCCTTCATGAGATATTTGAATAATGCCCTGAGCGATCCATAATATTCCTCATTTGATATTCTCATTCGCAATACAAGTTGCCTACAAAGGAAGCAAGGCAAAAACTTGAGCTAATTAGCAGCGCACGGCCCAGACCCCTCCCGTGGCAGACCCGCTGCCAAGGAGCGATGGCATCGCCGGCTCATGCAACGCAAATAAATGATTATTTGAATTGATAAAAACACCTTCATGGCTCACAAGTCGATGACGACTGGGAACGCTTAGACAGAGAGAGAGGAAGAGAGAGAGAGAGAGAGAGAGGTGGAGGGGATCGGGAATCGGGCTATATATCGTTTGGTCACTGGCAATTTAAGAGCGGGCGCGCTCACCTCTTGCCTGCTTGAAATTAGTTTTTAATGATGCCTTTGCACATTTCGTGCGGCCATCACTCAAAAGCCAAGAAAACATAATATATATAAACATATATACTGATATATATATACATATATATACTTAAGTTTTCTGCTGTTTGTCAGTTTGCGGCGCCCAGTTTACAATGCGCTCAAAATTGAGTACTGAAAAATTATTATAAACGCATTAATGGCGCTTTGAGCCAGCACTAGATGGAGCTGGAGCTGGAGCTGGAGTTCGGGCTCGAGCTCGAGGTGTAGCTGGGGCTGGGGCACTTTGTGCGCCGTCGGGGCGGGCTCTGCGTATCAACTACGAAAAATATAATTAAGGTGAAACAATTAATATGAACAGGAGTAGCGATACGCACTCAACTGAATGTGGCGCAACTCACGTGCCACGCCCACCCCGCACGCCTCACTAGAGGCCAGGCGGCTGACTACCGAGCAGCCACTCACCCGACTGCTGCCTGTGTTTGGCTGTTTGGCTGGCATTAATGCTTTTTGATATGAAAGCGTATTGTAATTAAATTGCGATTAGGCCACCATTTTAACCATTTTACTTCTTGCTCCATAATGGATTTTATTCCATTTTTTCACCCTCCTCTCTCTCTCTCTCTCTCACACTCTCTCTTCCTCTGTCTACCTCCCGCCAACTCCACCATGCATACACAATTACATTACTATTATTGTGTGTGCGAGTGTGAGTGTGTGAGCGATTGCAGCGCGCAACGTTTAAAGGAAATCATTAAAATAATTACTGCAACATTTTATGAAATTCGTTGAAGTCGCAAACTAATTATTATTATCTAGAAACAACAAAAAAAAAAAAAAACAAAAAACAAAAATAAAAAATCCTCGAAGAGATAAAAATTAGAATTCGCTTAGCATAGAAAGGGGTGCAAATTGACACCATTTTAAATTATATAAATTGCAAAGCTGATTAAAATAATAAATTAGCATATGTAAAGCTCAGGTTTTTTTTTGGCACGAAGCTCATTCATTCATGTGTTTTAAACAAATGTCTCTATTTAAAGTTTTATGCTTATAGCTATAAGCTAAAAGCTGAGAGCAGAGATTCCATTGCATAACAAATATGGATACTATATGAACTGTGCAACTCTCTTCATTAAAATTCGTAATCTCCTCTGTTAAGCATAGAACTAATATAAATGAACCTATTGACTGTTTTATAATAGCTTTCTAGTTGAATGAATGATTAAAGGAAAACAAGCTAGACAGCCAAGACTGCTCTGGCTAATCAAGAGCATATATACGCAATGAACTATGAGAACTCTCCTTCAGAATGTCGATCAAGGTATATATTTTGTTAATAATCTTAGTCCCATGATTTCTATGGATTTAGTAAATATTTTAAAAATATATATCAATTATATTTGATCATTATCTAAATCATTCTAGGCTAAAATCTTCTTCTATACAATCTGTACACACATCTATTTTCTCTTTTCATCTTCTCTTCTCTCATTGATCATAACATCCAATTGGTGCATTAAAGAGCTAATTTATTGCATATGCCATATCCACAAAGACAAGAGCCAAGAAAACTATTACAATAATAATAATACTCATTATTTGCATAAGCTTTAACCTTTAGCTGAACGGCTGAGCCTTCAAGGCACTGTCGTCGTCGGTGGTCGTTTGCTTGGGCGCTTGTCAAACTTGCATGTCATGCGGCGGCAGCTGGTAAAAAATGCGAATGCACTTGGCAAAAAGGTGAAAAGCAAAAACAAAAAACAAAAACAAAAAACAACACGTAAACTGAGAAATAATATACAGCAAAAAAAAGTCAAAAGCTCACATCAAATGCGAGTAAATGTTTTTTTAATTGCGGAAATTACGGACAAACGCGCGAGCCGCTACAACAAATGCTGGCAAATTATTATTGTTTATGCCCGCGAGTTGATAAATTCTGCGCCCAGAGTCAAGAATGTTCGTGTGTGGCATGCGAGAAGTCGTTGCTGTCTGTGATGTCACCAGCTCCGCCGAAATCGCCGAGTCAGGCGATGAGCTTGCACTATATAAACAGCGCCCCCTGGCGGCGGGGAGCAGCACTCGCTGACACAGTTGCCAATTAGCGCAACCTCAGCAGCGCGGAGGCACATATCTGCATAGGAAAACTTTTTCATTACGTTTCTCTGCATTCTGACATTTTCCAGCTGCTGCGGAAAAACTTTCAGCGAAGCGTTCGCCCTTGGCCACAGAGAAACCTTCAATGTCTTCTTCTTCTTCTTTTTTTTTGTTTGACGAAGTTCGAGGCCCGATTTGATGACTGGACAGGCAGAGAGACAGATTTATTTAGCATGCTTCAGTTTCTTTATTTTTAATTAAAGTCAAAGACCGCGGAGGTAGCAGAGGTAAGCGTCCACAATTAAAAATTACCATTGACCAGCAGAGCATTTATTATATAAACATTTTTAATTTCATTTTCCCTTTTGCTGGCCATAATCTCGGGAGACGCTGCGACTTTTTAATTTGGGACTTGTTAAGCACTTAAGAGGGTTAAAAATCGACAAAAGTTGACAGAAACGGAAAAAAGGAACGCATACAGCCGGAGCATAAAGGACCGCAAGAGAACCGAATAGGTTGGACAAGGAGTCTGCCTTATGAATGCATTCATTAGAGACGTCTCTGCATGCACACAGCGGCGAATGGAGGCGAAGGAAGGCGAGCGAGCTGGAGATGGAGGCCTCAAACTTTATTTAGTTATCGCTTAAACAAAGCCGAAACAGATAAACTATGTGGCTTAACTCATTTTTTATAAAAACTAAGCTTCCCCTCACACATGGGGTATATTGAGATAGTAGAAGACTTGTAGCAGGCTCTCTGTCATTTGGGATAGCAACAGGTCCAACTATTGACTTAACTCTATAAATATGCTTAGCCACTAAATGTTCATTTGCTTTAGAGTAGATATTATTATGGTGTGGATTCAATAACTGTTTTAATTGTATTTCATGTATTTATGAGGATTACAGGGTATTTTTAAATTATACCCAGTGGAGAAACCATGTTAAACTGATTTCAGCTACCTTTATTAGAAGGGTAATAGAGGGTATTCCCTAGCTCTTATTATGTTATTAATATTACTCCCATTTTACTCAGATATTTACAGGGTATTTTTTAGCTGATCACTCCAGGGTTAGCTATGATATTGTTTGGAGCACAGTTATTTTTTCCTATGTTCCCCATTTTGAATTCGAGTATTCGAATTCGGATTCGGATTCGGGCTGCATGGCTGGCCACGGCTACCCATGTCAAAATATTTGACAGCTGACTAAAACATGCTATGCGAGACGGCAGCGAGCACCGGCTCAGGGGAAACGGGGGAGGCAGTCAGGCAGTCAGGCAGGCGGGCAGACAGGCGAGCGACGAGCACTCATATATCCCTAGGCAGACTGAGAGCCGATTCGCTCGCTCACTCGCTCTACGCTGTTGCCTGCTTGCTCGCCTCCCCTCTCGCTCTCTCCCGCGCTGGCTGTCGGTCAAGCAGCTGAGCGCCTGTTCCATCATGGCAGGCGCGAGTGTCGGCCATTGAAGCCAGCGGAACCATGAAACATGTGGCTTGACATTGATGACGACGACGAAGCGGATCGACTAACAAGTCTCAGAATGAAGAAGGACTTGAAGATGCTCAAAAGTATCTAAACTATCAGCTGAGTGGGTACATGAGAGTACAAAACTGTAATTGAATGTACATATATATTGATATATATGTACATAATGAAAATATTTCTAAAATAAATTAAATGCATCACCTTTGAATTTTCTAACAAATTTAATTGCCCTAATAAATATTTATGTAACATTAGATACCAAAAACTTAGATTTTTATTAGATAGTTTTTTTACCTCAATTAATTTTCTTTTTTCTGTTTTATTCGCAATTAACAAGAATTCGATATAAAATTAATTACTTTTTCTAAATTTCCCATTACTGCTTGCTAAACTCTTCTATAACAATTAATAATTATTGAATTTCTAATATTTTTTTGTTAAAATATAAATTTTAAATAACATTCTCGATTCCATCTGAGTATTACTAATTACCATTATATTTGATTCCTTTTATCAATATTTTCGTATTTAGATTTGCAACTATTTCGGATTGGAATGATTCACAGTTCTTGATTAAGGGTTCTGTTCGTTCTGGTCGGTTTGAATACCTTATGACGAGAGGAATACGGAATAGGGAATACGGCTGGGGCTCTGATGCTGGTTGTGTGTGCTGGGCAAGTTGTTGGACAGACCACGAGAGAGCTACCTCACTTCATTGCTGCATGAATAATATTCGTAATTTGTCAAAAAGGTTGGCCAAATCCCAAAATAAAAGAATAAAAAAAGACGAGAAGCGGAATCCAAAACAGCGCTGCGATTGAGCGAAATGAATGAATGCGAACAAAAGCAACAACACCCACAATCGAGGCAACTACTGCTCTTGTGGTTGTTGTTGTTGCTGTAGTTGTTGTGGACGCCTCGGGGCAATACCCCGAGGACCTTTGGCGAGCTGTTGCCATTATTTTTGTACTACTCCTCTATGCTGACCAAGAAGCGTTCAAGGGTGAGCGCGGGCGCTGGCAGTGGACAGTGGGCGGTGGGGAGCTGGGAATAAAAGCGAAATTTCCTTTTCGCATTTGCTGCGCTTTATTAAACTTTTTTGCCGCACATGGAAATCCCAAAAGTTCCTGTGTCATTTTTTGTTATTCTGCTTTTTGTTTTTGTTTTTTCTTTCTGCTCAGTTGTCGTTGTCGCTTACATTTTGACAGGCCGTGTCAGCTGCCAGTGGTTGAGCTCGTGGTGCGGGTGGTGCGGGCAGCCGTGTGGCCGTGGCTGTGACTGTTCCGGTGGCTGTGGTTACGGTTTATATTTTTAAAAAAATCTTCACGCATTTGGCAAATTATCTTTTGATCCGCACGCCGCAATTGCGCGCCGGAAGGTGGCAGCATCGCGTGGATTGGCAGCAAATGCGTCAACACAATGCCACTCGCTCCACGCCGCACAGCCAGTGGACAGCGCCATAAGCCGGGGCAATCGCCTGCCTAAGTAGTTGTTGTCTCAAATGTCTCGCGCTGCCATCGAAAAGTAGTTTGCGCGCAAATCCTCAACTTAGCAAAACTCCAGCTCCAGCTCCAGCTCCGGCCAGGACTCGACTCGACTCGACTCGACTCGGGCACATTAAGTGCAGCGAGAACAGACAACAAAGTCGCTGCGAAGGAGCGCGGCCAAAGTTTGCAAAGCCAGCGCCAAGTGCTGGCTGTCGCGCAGGCGGGCGGAGCGGGGCTGTGCCCTGCCAGCGGATGATGGCCGGGGATCAACGTTTTACGTAGCAGTCATGGAGCCGTAAAAAACTTTTGCAACAGACTACACCGACACACGGAGGACAGCGCGGGGCCAAGGCGGGGTGACATCCAATGTGCAACTTTTTGGCGAGAAGTTCTTTTCATTGTGCTGCGCCCTCTGACACTGACATGGAGCCAGAAGCTGGGGCTGGGGCTGGGGCTGGGGCTGGGGCTGGGGCTGGGGCTGGGGCTGGGGCTGGGGCTTGGGCTGGGCTATAATGGCAGATTGGGAGCTGTCGCACATAATGCGCACAATGAAGTGCACTTTTCATACTCGAAAGAATTGAAAAGTTGTTTGCCACCCGAACGCCTCCAACGAGCCGGAATATAGATGAGCCATGGCAACTCTTCGTTTACCAATTGGATTAAAAGTATAAACAATAAATAGATGGCCAGAGCAGAGAGCGTAATCTATATTTGATGGCATGCCTGGTCTTCCTATATAGCAAAGGGGTCCTTTGCCTGGATGGGGCTTAGCTGATAACCAACTTAATATTGTGCTGGCAATATTCACAATTGATATTTGTATATGAATATGAATTCTAAGAATTCCAATTAGCTTCAGCCCAAGTATATGTATTTTCTTACATAAATAGGTTACATTCCGCTCAAATTCGCAGAGTTTTAATCCTTCTGCCAATTAAAAAGTCATTTATTTCATTCCTTGGATTCTAGCTCTTTCCTCTGCTGCGCTCTCTGGCCATAAAAGCCTGAATCACTGGAAATTCACACACTTTTGTGTAGATAAACATCGCAGCAAGGTCAGTAAATAAAATTCTTTCGCTCCGCAAACATATATATATACATATCTGTGTATACATGTATATAATATGTGTGTGTGTGCTAAAGGATGCGCCGGCAGGCTTTGCCGTTTGGCTAGACCTGGACCGAGAGCCACTTGTTGCAAATATTTGTTGACTGTCGCTTAAATTTATGACCCAACGCGGAGCCACGAAGGCAGCAAAGGCAGCCAGGGTAAGAGCAGCAGATGGGACCAATGGCAGCCAAAGGCCGCAAGTTTTTGCTGCTTATGAGCAAATTATCAAAAACCAACTTAAAACTTTTGCCAACTCTCCAATACAGCATCAAAACAACATTAACACAGCCACCACGAGGCCAACAGCTAAATGCAACGCCTGCAGAGGGGGAGAGATGGCGAGGTGCACTTGGACTTGAACTTGGAATCGCTCTGGGGCAGGGATTGGGGCTGCTGCTGTTGCTGCTGACTGCGCCCTTTCTGGCTGCCTGCTCCTTTTTGTGTTCATGAGTTACAACTTAATTGAAATCGCGCTTTGTTGCAGCGACAATGAGAACCGCCGCTCGCGGCTGTGAATGGCGAGCGCTTCTAGGACGCCAGTCACGATCGGCACTCTTTAGTTATTTGCCTAATGCCCGCGTGAAATATGACGAGGCGTTAAGTAGTTGCAGAGCAGCTACAGTGGGTAAGGGCTGGGCTTATCAGCTCAGACTTAGACTGAGCTAAAAATAGTATTATAATGATAATTATAACTGTAAGCTAACTAGTTACTATCGAAAGACCCAATCTGAATTAGAATCTCAGCACTTCACTTGCTGCTAAATCTGAGTTTCTTATCCTCAGATATTTTCTATAAATAATATTCACAAAAGCTGTCACTGGACTAAGTAATTTTTTAATTTCCTACCCACTGTCACGACTATTTTCGTCGGTTGCCCAATAAGAAGAAGAAGAAGAAGGTGAATGCAAAAGCTAAGCAAAAAGAGAGACTCGTATGCATTTAATCATCGTAACTTAAGCTCGAGATCATGTTGTGCCACAGTCAGAGTGCTTCGACTCCAACTCCGACTCCGACTCGGACTTCGACTTCGGCTTTAAGTTCGACTTGGAGTCCAGGTCTAAGTCGGACCATGGGCCGCACCCTCCGCGGGAGACACTTTTTGTTGGGTCTCAGGTTCGAGTCGCCGCTTGGCGTTGTCTCCGTTTCATTTTTTAATAGAAAGAAAGAAAAAAATACAGAAAGAAGCAGAAAACTTCATGTCACCGCAGCGGGCTGGTTGCCTTTTTTTGTAGGCGCACAATTTTTTCTTATTTCTTGTATTTTTTGCACGCCACTGGGGGAGCAAGCAAGCTACCTAGCTGGGAGTGGAAGGAGAAGGAGAAGGAGCAGCGGCTGGATTAAGACGACGAAGTGTTTGGCTATGGCCAGGTCCAGGTCGGACCCATTCATGGGGCAGCATGGAGCGTGGAGCGTGGAGCCGCAGCGTGTTCTGGAGATTAATAAATTGATGGCATCCATTGCACATAACGTGTAACTAATGGCGCTCATCAATTCTGCTTTACATCTCAATCTGGCCAAGGCAGCGGAATAAAAGAAGAGCGAGAAAAAACGCTGAGCCTGAGCCCGGGCCACAGCCTGAGCCTCGATGTGGACAAACAATTCGGCGGCGATTTAGTAATGACCAGCGACAAGGCTGTATTAGAGGAAAAGGAAGTGCTTTCAGCAGACCAACACTCTCTCTCTCTCTCTATCTCTTGCTTTTTCTCTTCACTTTCACTCGCCCGAAGAGGAAGAGGGAATTTCTGCGTCTGATTTGGTCAAATACAGCTGCCTAGAGCTGTTTTTATGCAACTCGCACGCATCCTCCGCTCAACCGCTCAACCGCCTGCTGCCTGCTCTGTTCCAATGTCCGAGTCTAGAGCCTTTTACGGAAATTGTGTACGGATTAGTTACGCTCCGATTTGGCAACCTTTTCGCTTTCGCTTTCAAAACTATTGTCAATTTGCATTATTTCAGAGACCGCCTTCTGTGACGCCCGAGTCGAAGCCGGAGTCTGACCCATGTCTGTACCTCTTTCGACCTCTTTCACACTGCGTGACATTTGTCGCAGCCTTTATATTTTTTTTCGCCAGTGCATTCATCGATTTCGTTGTCGGAAATTTGCAAATTTGGCCAAATGTCAGGTAAGGGAACGGTGTATTTGCGTTCATTGCAGATGGATTACGACTAATGCGAGCGATTGGCCAAGGCAATAAAGTGAAATTACTCGGACGTGTCAAGGTCGAGAATCGCTTTGGGCATCGTTTCAGCATTGCAAGTAAACAAATCTAGCTTTAAAATAAATTCTGCAAATCGAAACATCGGAAGAGCAACAAAATTGCAAATTTTGTTTTTAAACTTGATAAACAATAAGCAACATTTACTTTAATAAATCTTGAACTGCCAGCAAAATGAAGTAAAAGGTTAACTAAAATTTCAAATGATATTAAATACAAATCATATCTTGTTCTGCTTAAATTGTTTCCTTTGAAATATATTTATATTAATAACCATAATATAATATATTAAATATTTCTTAAGTTTTTCTTATCTAAATATTGGAATATTTTTGCTCATTTTTGACTTTACTTAACAAATTCGAACACCTTTCGATATTCTCGTTTGAATGTGTCTCTTTAAGCAGTTCAGCACAATACAGTATAAAGCAGTGGCACTGCTTGCTAAAGCAGTGCTAGGGCGAGTAGAACAAGCAGTTCACGCGAGTAAACTTAACGAAACGATCGTTGCGGCAACTGTAATTCTAAGCAAGACCTTCATTTTCACCCAGTGTCATTTGAGTTTAAAAATAAATTAAAATTCATAATGAGAAGTGCCTGTAATTGTTTTCAATTAGAGTTAAAGAAGTAATTTTGTTTTTGTTATTGGCCGAAAGGTTGTTGTAAGTGTTGTTGGTTCGTTGTTTGGTATGCAACTACTACTATGACTAGTTAAACTACATTCAAATAACTAACTACAGCAACCCACTACTATAAGAAGAAGAAAAATTCCACTTAATACGTTTCGTGGAATTGTCGATCACTTTCCTTGACACTTACCAAACTGACTTCGCATCCAGGGATACAGTGGAGACGGCATCCCTGAGGATTGCGAACTCGGATTTTGGGATGGAGGCGTATGCTGTCCGGGATGTCCTTGGTGCATCTGTGGCGGGCCCTGCCCAGCGCCCGGGTGCATCATCGCCTGAGGCGGAGCCACCACCGGCGGCACACCTGTCTGCTGCTGACCATACATAGCCATGTTGTGGTGGTTCTGATGCACCTGCGAATGCATCTGGATTAGTGTTTTGATCGAGGATGGGGCATGGCAACCAGCACCAAGAAGAAATTTAGAGTGAGTAAAAGCATAAAGTCAGTTGCTTGCCGCTTACCTCTGTCACGTCCGGAACGCCAACATCTGTGTAGCCCAGCTGCATAGTGCGGAGGCGGAGGCGGAGACGAAGGCGGAAGAGATGGAAGGAAGCGTTTAGATTGTTATAGGCGAGGTGCTGAGCTTAAGGCTAAGATTATGCAAGGGAATGAGGTCCAAGCAGCAACCAATACGAGCTAACCACTAGACCGCTAAGGAGTGACTGAACTTACCTGTGCCTGCGGATGCCCCATGTGGTGGGGCAGGGTCATCTGCGCGTTCATGTGGTGCCCGCCCATCTGGTCGACCAGTGGCGGTGAGCCTCCCTCTTGGACCATGCCCAGGCCGCCGACGGCTGCCTGCAGCTTGCAGCTGGCGTAGACGACGGGCTGTTGCTGCTGCGGATGTGTCACCTGTTGCGTCACCTGAGGATGCTGCTGCTGCAGCGGCGCCTGCTGCGTCTGCTGCTGCTGCTGCTGTTGGGATTGCGCCTGCTGCTGCTGCTGTGACTGTTGCTGCTGCTGGACCAGCTGGCCGTTCGTTTGGGCCTGCGGCATGACGCCGCCCACCTGACTCGAGGGGCTGTCGGGGCGCGAGTAGCCCTGGTGCTGCTGCTGCTGCTGCTGGTCCATGCCCTGGCCGTTGTAGTAGGGCATGCGGTCGTAGGGCGGGAAGCGCGGGTAGGGCATGTTGCCCTGCTGATTTGGATTCTGGCTGTAGTGATGCATCTGCTGTGCATCGAGATCGGTGACCCCGTTGCCCGGATAGTGGCCATGGTGCATGTCCGCCCCCATATAGGAGTTTGTGAAATACGACGTCATGCTCTCGCAGTTATTTGTACTCATCGTCATGTTTGTCGGCCTCGCTCCTGACTGTTGCCTCGAACTGTTGCTGTAGATAGCGCTTACTTAGTTGCTAGTGACTGTGACTCGACTGCGTGTGCTTTTAGCTACTTTCCTATATACAAAGTAAACTGCGAGGACGTTAGTACTACGAGCCAAGGGAATGTCTTTCCTCTACAGACTTACCTAAATATCCTTTGAACACTTAAGTACAATGTACAGTTGCGCCTTAAACTTAGTGTGTGAGAGAGTAAGAGTATGTGTGTGTGTGTGTGTGTGGTCGAGTAAGGGAGTGAGGTATTAATTGATTTGCGTCCTCTGTTTGCTGTGTTGGCTCCTCGCTTCCTCCTAATTTGGTAGAAAATCCGTTGGTGTTGTAATTGCTGTTGCCTAAATCCTTAAGTAGCCTTAACCTCTAGTTGTAATTTTCAATTTTGATTTTGAAACTCTGCAATTAGACAAGGAGAAGGCATTTTGTTTAGTTCACTTGGAATATTTGATTCGTTGTTGTTGATCGCTCAAAGTTTGTAGTCAAAGTGCCGCTCGAAACTGCGTCGGAGATGTGCCTTGAGCTTGAGGCAACATGTGCTGCGCGCTCTGTGGGCAAAAGTTCTGATGAATGGGTTATGCTACGCTTTGAACAGTTCTTGAAAATCAGAGCAAAGTGATCGGAGCAAGAAGAGACAAATGCTGATAGAGGCGTGAGTAGATGGAGAAGGGAGAGGGAGATAGATGAATGGTATATGAAGGGAGAGGCATGGGAGAAGAGAGAGGATCAACCTATTCAAAAGATATTTACTATATAGAGACTCTATTTTAACATATTCCACTTGACTCGGAAACAATCTAATCTGAATGTTTCGCCTATCACAAGTTTCTGTTATAATTAAAGTAATCATAATAAACAGTTAATGAAACTATGGGGCGGAGTCGAAGCGTCTGTTGGCTCCCAGTCTATGCTTTTGGCATTTCTTTTTGGCATTCCTAACTGAAATATCATTCATTGGCTTTGGCCGGCTGACAGGCTGACAACATTCGTTGAATTTATGAATATGAAATCAATTGTGTTATCCCCCTTTGACCTGACATCCTTCCGGTCAAAGTGATTTAATTTCCTGGCTCATTATCACGAGTCTCTGACCTCATAAATCAAAACTCGAACAATGCAGACAGACAGAGACAGATACAGAGACAGACAAACACACTCACACACACAGACACACATTCGCATAGAGGCTGGCAATGTCAGACAGATAGACAGAGACACACGTTACATGCCATGCATATATGCATGCAGCTACCCCACTCGCTCCCCCTCCCAGCCTTGCCTGATGGTGGCGACAGCCCTGCCGAAAACCTAACTAACGGTAACTTGTTGTCGGAAATGAAACTTTTGCAACTTTGCGAAATGGCCGAAGCGCAAAAAGAGAGAAAATGTAAAACTTTAAAATATTTCAGCGACAAGCGTTGCTTGCATATTTTTACTCTCGCCTTCTCTCCCCTCTCCCCTCTCCTAGTTTTCGTCTTTCCTTTTGGCATTCCTCGTCGCTTGTATTTGTATTGTATTCTGGCGCTAGTGCTGCTGCTGCTGCTGCTCCTTCTGTCATTCTCTCATGCTCTGTTATTTCGCTTTTGTTAACGAAATAATTTCTTGCGCCGTCGCCGCCTCCGTCGCCAAAGCCAAAGCCAACGCCAACGCAACCGCCAAAGCTTCCCTTTCAATTACACATTGGCCGCTGATGGAGAGCGGGAGGACATGCTCGGCGCGAAAGGACAATGCCAGCCAGGAAGGAAGCTGCGCCCGGCCCAAAGGCCAGCGCACCCACCCAATAGCTAACGGATGCGGGAAAACTGGTGGCTCGCACTGCCTATAGAGATGCCCATGAGCGAGTATGCGATATGTAGGTGGTTATCAGATATGTGGTGCTTGAGGTGGGGCGGGGGAGAAGCAGCGAGGGAGGGCGAAGAGACAACAGCCTTGGCCGTGACTGGTTCGAGGGGCGAAGAAATTCAGTCAAGCACAAGCGAGATGATAATAATGTCTGATGTGTGTTTTGTGTGGACTTTGTTGTTGTTGTACCATGCCACTTACTGTTGTGTGTGTGTGTGTGTGTGTGTGTGTGTTCACTTTATGATTTATGTTTGTCTGATGTGATTTATTCAAGCGAACAAATGCTAAAATTTGATTTCCAATAAAAGATTTGCACCACAAAATAAAGGAGCGAACGCAAGGCTTTAATTGCTTTTCGATCTGCTCGCTGTATGAAACCAACTTCGATTCACTCTCATTCTGAGCCATTTGTGTTAAATGATCAATCAAATTGGATATAAATTGAAGCCAAGTGGACTCCAAATATTTCCTCAACCACCAATTCCCTTCCAATAGGCAGCAAAAATAAGCAAACGACTTCCATTGCATACTTTCAGGCGGGCTGTGTCGTGCCCTCTTGCGGCCACAAGTTGAAGCTCTGAGTGTCTATTGACAGATGTCGCTTTGAGTTGACTGACATGTGGCGCCACCTCTTAGGCAATAAGCGAAGTTTGACGGCTGACAGTCTGCTGAGTACAATGTTTGAGGAAATTCAAAAGGGAACAAGGGAACAAGTCTTTAATAAACTCCAATTTATTATTCAATGAATGAGCTAGGTAATTTCTGATATAAAACAATTTAAAATATAAAAGCTAAAGCTGTATTTTAAAGCAATTCAATGCTAAGTAATTCATATTACTTGAGAGTTAATGACAATAAGCAGTTAATGAATAATTTCAAAATGTAAAAAATGTATCGAATTTTCTGTTATTTTTTTAATGCAATTTTTGTAAATCTAAGAAAAACTATAATCCGTTTAAATTTTAATTCCATAAATTGCTAGCATTTTTAATATTTTCAATTTAAAATTCGTGTGCCAGCTCATGGCTTTAAATCTGTCAGCATTTATCGTGCGCTTTCGACCACTGTGCAGACGCTCATGCAATTAGCGAAGACAACAACCATAGTTTGAAGCCCAGCCCACTTTGGCTCACGCGAACACACTCGCACACACAGAAACGGGATTGCGCATGGCATATGGGCAGTACCGTTACCTGTTTAAGTCGTCAACGACAACGGAGGCCCCTCCACAGCTGATATGGGAGCTGAACGAGCAGCAGCAGCAGCGGCGCAGCGCAACGCATACGGCAGCCAATCCATCAAAGGCGACGAACAACAGCAACAGCAAGAGCTCGGCAATGCAGTTAATCAGCACTCAAACACAAACACACTCACACACACACACACGCATACGCATAGGCACACAGTGGCACGCATACAGGCACGTGCAGACACAGCCATCAACACGATGCCGAAAGCGACTCACTCACACGCATGCGCTGTCTCATGATGGAATGGAATGAAAATGAATGATTTCATTCTTCAGCCATCAGCTGCAGCCATTTTGATTTACGATTGCGTCGGTGTCGGTGTCGGCGTCGGTGTCGGTGTTGGCATCGGCGTCGGCGTCGCTGTTGCCTGCTTCTTCTTCATAGTTTTGCATAGCGGCCATGCGAAGGCGTCGCCTTTGTTATTTACAGTTGTTGTTGCCGGCATCTTCAGATGGATAGAGGGAGACGGGGAGGAGTAGGCAGGGAGCGAGGAGCCATGAATCAAGGTAACGGTCAACACACAAAAGGTAGTTAGTGCGAGTTACACAAGGAAGACGGAGGCCAGACGTACACGAAAGCCTCTCAATTAAGCCAAATCGAAAGCGTTCAGCTCGGCTGCGCCAGCTGCTTAAATTACTGTTTAGCATTTTATTTAAATAATAACTAATTGGCTGGGCCAGCTAAAACAGGGCTACTATTAAGATCCACCTTGATTGCGGATTAGTACGATGGACAAGAGGCTCAACTGTGAACAGAACTAAAGAATGTTTACGCTAGTTCCAATTAAATGTGAATAAAAAAAAACAAACAAATCCGTCAAGAAAAAGAATGGGCCATCAAAATGTTATAGCCGACCGATCCGCGTTCCATGGAAAAGTCAATTCAAAGAGAAAAGGATTCATAATATTTCCCATTTACTTCTTTAGCTCTCGCACAAAGTCATGCGAGAAGTTCGCTTGCTAATTTCCGAGTAAGTTAACATGTCTTTGGGCTCACGCATTTATTTATCTTAACTATCAATAAACGCTAAGCAAACGGCCTTGAAATATTGCTGAAAAACAAAGAAAAAACTGCGAGTAGTTAAGAGGGCATAAAAAACAGAAACTGGCAAGCCGAAGCACGTGCTCAGGCCGAATGCCAGAAGAGTTTATTGTGCCATCAACTAAAGGAGCAAATAAAATTTTATTACCACTATAAATTTCAGCACTTGAAGCGGACCAAAACGCAGACGCGTCGGCAGGTCCTCTGCCTGGTCTGGTCTGGTCTGCTCTGGCCTGGTCTCGTTTCGTTTCGTCGGCCTGGCCTGGTCTGCTGGAGGATAAGCCCACGCGATTTAGCGACGGTGTTGCATAAAGACGAATGAGCGTAAGAGGCAAACGGCGATCGAGACGGAAGCGACAGGGCGGGGAGGGGGAGTGGGGAGCGGGGAGCGGGACGCGCTGAGAACTGCGAGCCAGCGAGGCCTGCATTTTTCTCACATTTATCTTTTTTCGAGTGCTGCGTTTTATTGCGATTGGAAATTGAGCTTGTCAACGCGGCCGTCCGCGACGCTTGGCTAGTCCGGCTATCAGTTGACGGGGAGGGCCGCGTCTGCCGGGCCCTTGCTGGAAGCAAGCCCTTCAGGAAGGGCTAAAGTGGCCAACAGCTGGCTTCGTTTGGGTTTTGGGAGCGCGCGCGCTGCCCGCTGATAATAAAAATGTCAGCCGCTTGACGATTGCCGGTTCATAAATAAACTTTTTAAATTTGAATTGGAAATTGGGAATCGCCAAAGAAGAAGAACTGGAAAACGAACTGGAGAACGAACACGAAAAAGGGCGAGGCAGAGGCGAAGCCACCTTGGCTTAGCACTCTGAGCACTTGGCTAAATGACGTATTTCTTACATTTAATTGGCCCTATTTAGCATTCACTAATGGACATGAGCCCAGTGTGCATCGTGCATCGTGCAGCGTGCAGCGTGCAGGCACCTGCACCGAGTCCAACTGCAGCCCAGTTGGGAATATGGGAATATGTTGAAACCCGAAGAACAAGAACTGATAATAAATCTAATTGACACATTTGCGCCGGTAGACTTCAGCTGCGTCGCAGCCAGTCCCAGGACAATTGACATGACTCCAAAGCCCGGCCAGGCCAAGCTGGCCAATAGTATGTGAGTGCGTGCAATTAAAAGTGAACTGCATTACTAATGATCGCCGGCGAGGGGGGGAGGGACAAGGGGCAGTCCATCGATCAGTCAAACAAGACGATTGTTGCCATTGCTCGTAATTATGCCTAAAATGCTGACAATGTACACAATACATAAATTTGCGATCATATCGAATCATCCATCGCAAACATGGCACGGCCCGTCGCATCGAGCGATCGATCAATCTTTCGCTGCTGCTGCTGCTGCTTCGGCTGCTCCGACTGCTGCCCGTTGTGATAACGCGCCAGGGAACCAGGCAACGATCAAGTCAAGTGGATGCTGGTGTGCCTGTGCGCTGTCTGTACTGTCCACACTGGACTTCATCTGTTGCCGTTGATTGGCAGCACCAGGAGGAGGAGGAGGGAGCAATGCTCGCCTATTGGCAATTGATTGGCAACAACATGACCAGCGCTCTGTTGTCTTCTTGTCCTCCATCAGTGTTGTAATGAGGAATGCCTTCATTACAAGCCGAGCAATGCGTAAACGCAACGCACGCATGCGCATGGCCGCAGTCGGAGCAGTTCCAGGGCCAGACACAACACGCACTCACTCACGCACGCACGCACGCTCGCTGCTGCTCACGCACAGCAGCCACTGAGCAGCGAGAGGGAGAGAAGAGCCGGGGGGAGGCACTCTGTTAAGATCTGTTGCAGCTTTATCGAGTGTTTGTTAAGTGCAAATGCGAACGCTTGTCGTCCGTTCCTCCATCTTTTTTTGTTGCTGCTGTTGTCGTCGTCGTTGTTGTTGTCTCTTATAATGAGAGAGCACGTTTAAGTACCCGCCAGCTGCCCGCTCTCGTAATGCGTTGCCACAATTGAATTGTTAAGTGCGTTTGGGGCCAGGCAAAAAGACGAAAAGACAAAAACACAAAAAGAAAAGGAAATACACAAAGCAAACAGCAGTCGCTACAAGAGACACCATTCCACGCAGCCCCAACTCCGACTCCAACTCCAGTTCCCACTGCCCAGTTGCGATTGCGTGTGAAAATTATAATTTCGTGTGCAGTTCCAAGTGCGCACCACCGCGAGCCACCGCATGACCATTGACCAGAGACTCTACTTAAAATGTTGTCAACAATTTGCAAGTAACTTTTCATTCTCTCTCTCCCTCTCTCTCACTTACTCTCCCTCTCTCCTTTGTCTGGTCAAGTTTCAAGTGTTAATTAAATTTCATTTTATTGCCCAAATGAAAGTGAACATAATTTTTAATACTTTTCTGTTAATTTCTTTCTGGCTTGTAGCTAATGTGGTACATTAAACTGCAGCCACTGGCCATAAATAACGCATTTTATGGCTGAAATACGGCAGACGAAGCAAATTAATGAGCAGCTCGGAAATTGCGCTGGAATTACCGAGCCAGCCAGTCCGCGCATTCACAGTTAGCCATTTGAGTTATGCAAAAGGTCAGAAGGTGACAATTTGGATGTTTTTCTTTTCTTTGTGGTTTCGCGAAATACTTGATATAAAATATCACTTGGAGCGGGCCATTAGAATTGGGGACTTTCGCTTTTCACTTTTCTTCTTCGTCTGAGTATGCGAAAGTCTGAAGAAATTTCTCTTATGTAACAAATATTTTGAGATGTAATAAAATATAATATAATCATATAGCCTATTTATCACAGTCAATTTAGATATTGCTCTACTTTTAAAAACTGCAAATAAATGTAGATAAAAGAGATACAAGGTAAGGCAGTTGGGAACCTGCCTTAGGCAACAATTTGACTTCCCACGGAGCGCAGCGGGAGACGAGGTGAAAGTTGCAATTGCATAAGAACCAATGCTATGCTATGCAATTGTTTGATGTTTTTCCAAGAGAAAATTGCGTAAGAAGCGGCCAAGGCCCCGAGCAGTGTGGGCCACAGGTGCGCGCATAGATTACCTGAGGCGTGCAGGCCATGAAATTGGTCAGACGCAGGCCCGAGGCCCGAGGCCCGAAATAGAGCAATTAACCTTGGCTACGTGACGGCGAGTGTCTTTAGGGCACAGACGAATGGCCACGTTCGTTTGACTCATTCCAGTTACATTTCAAAAACGAGTCTTTGCCTAATTGTCAGTTAGTGGCTGCGATTATCGGAGCGCAGAGTGCGACTGCCGCCAGGAGTTGTCATAAAAACCACACGTAATTGTCACATTATCTAATTTAATTGAGAGCAACCTGCAATTAATTCACTATCGAACAATCTCTTTGCTAGTGCAGCTCGTTGCGATGACGTCTTATTGACTAATTAGGCAATCAGCATGTGTGTGTGTGTGTGTGTGTGTGTGTGGGAATCACAGTTTATCAAAGACTGTAGCCAGCAGCTCAAAGTTTATGTTACTTTAGTTGGAATGCTTCGAGACTGATTTGCCTAGTCTATTCTATGTCTTTCCATATCAATCGGTCTGTCCATTTTCATATTTATTTATAATTAATCCATATAATTATATTTATATCTATTAATTCACCTCTCTAACTACTTTTGTTTTCTGTCTAATCTGCCAATCTTTCAATCTATATACCTCTCTATATCTTTATCTAGCTGTCATTATTCATCTATGTAAATGCCTATCTACAGATAGAACTATCTTATATTTCAAGGTATTTATCAATCTAATATCTAAATTTATTTATAGTCTTCAAGCTGTCTACTTTTATTTACATTTATTGCATGAAGACAGCCAATTTGCCTTTTGTACAGGGTATTTGATTACTCAGCGGTATTTGCGCTCATCTTTAGTCCTATTAACAATGTCACCGTCAACTGCAGCCATGTGCTCGCCTCTGTCTGATGCATATAGATGCTTATTTACTTATTCAAATCGTTGAGATTTCCTCCTCCATCTCCCCAAAACCGACTATTTCATTTCCATTTCCCATCGCATGTCGACTGGCTGAATGCCTGCCTGCTTGCCTGCCCGCCTGCCTGCCTGCCCTGATGCTGTCGCCCTGTCTCTATCCCTGTCCTATTCAACTTGCCGCCTGACACTTCTCTGACAGCGACAGGCCATGAGCAAAACTTTTGTTCCATATACAATTTTTTCTTTTTGTCTTCTGCACTGTGTCGCTTTATTCAGAGAAAACAGAGAATCAGCTATAGAGAGAGAGAGAGAGAGAGAGAGAGAGAGAGAGAGAGAGAGAGAGGGAGAGAAATGCTAAAACAAAACGCAAAAGAGTCGCCCAGAGCCAGTGAACGTCATGACAGGCTCAGTGACTTCGGGGCCCGGGGCCAAACTGAATTGCTGACTAACAGCCCTGTCGCGAAATATGAGTCCATTTCAGCATAAGATACAGATACACAGCAGCTCAGATACTTAGATACGTTTGGTGAAAGGGATGTGGCCGGCGGGCTGCGCCGCCCCAGGGCCACATCAACGCAGACAACACACACACACACACACACATGCGCCTGTGTTGGCCCCACTGTGCGCACGTGCTTAAATACTTTGGCAGCAGCAAAATGAGAGAACACTTTTCAGGATGTGACACAAAATGCCGCCATCGTCGTCGCTGTCATCATTGTCTGCTTTAAAGATTACACAAAATATTTGTAAAAATACAAAACACAACAAGCGGCTGCCGAGAAGGGGCTGGCGAGGGCCTGTCGAGGGGCTGCTGGTGGGGGCTGCCACACAAAAAAATAAACTCGCAGCTTTACAAAAATAACAACTGCGGAGGCAGCCGCACAAAACGAAACAAAATCAAAGAAAACAAGCGAGGAAAAGCGAAAAAACACGCACACACACTCAGACACACGCACACGAAAATATTTACAAAATATTTTCCACTTCAACGAAATGGAAAACGCGACCGCCCCAGAAGCGGGCACCCCGGCCTCCGCCCACCCGGCCATCGCTCGCTGCCTTGGCTGTTGCCGTGACACGACTTGAGTTGACTTGGCTTTTGTCAGCCCCCCGCACCCCTGCTCCTCGTTACCAGCCCCTCGCCCGAAGCGTTCATCTTTCCGCCTGTCAGCTCGTCTTTCCGTCTGGCAATGGCTCGTTGGCTCCGTCTCGGGCGCGCCCGCGTCGGCGTCGGCGTCGGCGCCGCCGCCTGACAACGACAAAAAGAAAATGCAGCGCAGCGTGAAATGCCTCGAGAGCAGCACCAGCAACACCAACAGCAGCAACAATGCAAATCAAATGCGCGCCAAAAACAAATTGCAAACTGAACTTGACTGAGAAATCAGCTGCAATAAGAAATTCTCACACAAGTGCATCTGTATCTGTAAGTGACTCTGTATCTGTATCTGCATCTGTGTCTGTATCTGCGTCTGTATTTGCAAGTGCAAACGCAACTGAGTCTTTAGCTGCTCGAAGTGTTTGCCTAAGTGAATTGTGTGAAAAGTGCAGCCTAATTCGGAATCGAGCTGAGCAATTCATAGTTGTATCTCTGTATCCATATCCATTTGTATCTTTGTATCTCGTGGCTGGCGCTGCGGCGAGATAGCTGTTAATTGATTTCATTTGCGCTGACCCAAAAATAAAAGATAGACTTTAAATTGGTTAGGCGCCAATTGAGTTTTAAACCAAAGGAAATCTTCATTGAAGCCAACAAGCGGTGCCCTGATAGATATAGAAATTGGCCTGGAATATTTTATAAGCAATTATATATAGAAGATATAGTTTATACTAAGAGCTCTCTTATGCGAACTCTATTAAGCTCTACTTGGCGAAATTGTTTTCAAGTTACATTTGATTGCCATAGAGTCAGCGGAAGTAAAGCGAGGAAGTTCGCCCGCCTGCCTGCCCAGCGCGTCCTCCCCCACTCGCTTCTATCTATGCTAATGTGTTTGGTCCCTGAATCCCTTTCAGAGGACGCGCTCATTGCACTCCCGAGACTTGTTTCCCCCCACCCCCACCCAAGCTCTGCCCTATGATATGATAATTATGTGCTGCCCGCAAAAAGCACACACACTCATACACTCACACACACACACACACACTCACTCACACTCACTCTTACATCAAATGTTATATTCATATAGGGCAGCAAAAACTTCAACACTGTAGGCTGGCACGGGGCTGGATACAAAAAATATAACATGGAGCGACAACTACAAGTCAAAATATAAAATGGAAAATGTGTGAATATTTCATTTGGCTTGCCAGCAAAATAACAAAAAATATATATAAATGCAGAAACGTAGCAACGAGCTGTTCCAAATGGCACATGTGGCAACAACAACTGGAACAAGAACAACAGCAACGCACACGTCAATGTTAATTTAGTCAAAGCCAGAGCAGAGCGCAGGCACCACAAACAACAACAAACGAAACAATTCCATTGGGCATTGTTGCGGGACACCCCCTACTCTCCACACTCCCACCTTTCGGCTGCCATCTCGCAGCTCCGACTCCTCTGCCTGATTTCACATGTGCTTCTATGTCAACTTTCATGAAATTAGCTGGCAACATGACGAGCTGCCAGCGACACCGCCCTGCGCCACAAGCACGCCCATTAGCAGGCCTCGTCGGGCGTCGGGCGATAGCCAGATGCGGTCGGGAGTGGGGGCGGCCTGCGCCTAATGCGCAGCTGACACCTTGCCAAAGTAGTTTTCGCTGTTGCTGCGCGCGGTTAATTCACAGAGCCACAAAACAGCAACCGAAAACGAAAATGAAACGTGGAGGTCCCATTGGGGACTTAACCAACAGGCCTGTGGGCTGAGCCTTGCTTTTGGCCTGGCATTCGCTTTTGGCTGGGGCCTGGCCACGCCTCAGCTCAGCTTTTGTGTGCACGTGTTGCAGCACCGCAGTCAACGGCTCGCTTGATGCCATAGGCGACGGCTGGCAATGGTTGGCATTGGCGTTGCCTGCTAATTAAAAAAATAACTGAAACATTCACTGTCCCCTTCTCCTTCCCTCCTCCTTCTTCTTCTCCCAGGCCATTTAGTTTAATTATTACAAATGGCCGAGGGCAAAAGTATTTACACTAAATGCACTCACAATTTAGTTTAATTTAATTAAATTTGCAACTTAATGCAGGTGGCCTTAGCTGTGAGGAACATTTCCAAAATATTATATATTTATGCAACGAAAGATCATCTCTTTGGTCATGGAAATATTTATTATCTAAAAGGGTTTCGTTTTGATTATGACTCCTGCTCTAATTATAAATCCTCAGATATATTATAAATCCTCAGATATCTATATTATTTGCTTCTACTCATCTATGGAGCTATCAATTATACTAAATCAAACTCTTAGAAGTAACTCGATACTCCAATCGAACCATCTCTGAATACGTTTATTTCAGTAGACCAGAGGACTCACAGGAGTTAGGAGTCCTCTTCGAGCTCGATAGGCAATGCAAATTCGTACTTTGTCCAACTATGAATCAATGGTTAATTGCCTACTTCATTTCTATATTTGTGCTTGTGTTGTCTTTCCGGTAAACTTATTCGTTGCTCTGCCTGTGGCTCAGCAATCAACACTCGAAGCGTTCATTCGCTCAATTCAACAAAAATCAAGCCCAATCAAACTCTAAGCGCTGTTAAATCGATAAAAATATTTCAGCTGCAATTTGGCTATCGAATTTGGTGGCGCAGTGGCAGCAACTACTTGTAGATACAATATGCTCGATGGCCATGGGCATCGGCTTGTCCCCGTCCCCACATTAGATACAGATACACAGATTAAGTTGTTTGCCCACGGGAGTAGTCAATGTCGTGTGTGTGTGCCTGTGCGCTGCGATAAATCCGTAACGAGGAATCTGCAATGCACCATAACCAACGCAACAAGCGACTTTGCCAAGAAGCTAATGACAACACCCTGGCCTAGCCTGGCCTTGCCTCGCCTGGCTTGACCGGCCCCGATAAGCCGGAACGCTCGTCCAGCTGGCCAGGCAGCCAGCCGGCCCTGCTCGGCCCGGCCATATGGATGAAAAACTAAAAATGGCATTAAAACATCGTAATCGCAGAGCAACGCACAGCTCGGGTGGATTTTCATTTTCATTTTCACAAGCGCATGGCGCAAAACGGAAAAACAACCCCGTCCACGGGGTAAGTTAGCCCCTATGTGAGTGCACACGTGTGTATGTGTGTGTGTGTGTGTGGGTGTGCTAACGTGTGTGTGTGGGGTGGTTTTCAGTTGCTCGGCCTGCAAGTTGTTCCATTGAAGTTTTTCCATTTGCACAGCGAAAGTCACATTGATGCGGGAGGGCGCCAAATGCACACTCACTTAATTACACAAATCTATGGCAACATATTCGCATTGTATTTAAAAAGATTTGTTTTCTCCTTCTTACGTTTCTTTGACTTGAGCGTGGAATCAACTCATTTTCAGACGGCTTAACAAAATGGGATTGAAGATTTACCTGCAATGAGAGAAAATAATGGAAGATATTGTTAATGAATTGTATTATTTATAGCTCATATTATTATATATTATAAAAACCATATACTATTAATTTTCTGATAAATTAATATGAATATGAATTTATTTATTTATACATTTTTAATGTATTTTGTTATTCCTGAACTAATAATAAACTTATTATTTAAAACTAGAAAATAAATTAATTCTTTATATTAATTATATTATAAATGACAGGAAATATGCATCGATTTTCGATTTGAAAAGAGCTGAACTATTTTAAAATACAATAATGTGATACATCCTCATATAGATATGTATATTTTAAATTTACTTTTATTATTATTATTATTATATATTTATATTCTACTCAATCTTTGCCAGATATGATTACCTACAGAAGTCTCTTGATATCATGCCAACTATTACAACTTTCAACAGATCGGTTATAAAATCTTTGGTACTTTGTAACTGTTTAGATCAAAGAATATTGATTGGTAATTGTAAATTGTTCAGTCTTTCGCCTAAATAGCGATAACAGAGGTAAGTTATAACTATATTCACTCGGCGTATACCGTGGCAAGTTGTTTGCTTATGTGGCCATTTGCAACAGTTGCTGGCATGCGGGAGACTCTGGATACAATTTCAAGCTCGATTGCACCCAATTCGAGTGCTCAATTGCCACGGCTGCGGCACTTAATCAGCTGTAAGAGGCAATTAAGAAAAAGTCAACTGCAGACCCGCTAACCAATTCCAACTTCGCAGCAGCTGGACAGGGTGTTGATTAAGCAGCCATAAACAGAAAGAGAGAGAGAGAGAGATAGAGAGAGAGAAAGAGGGAGATGGAGGCAAAAAATCAACAACAGTTGCCAAGACAAATACAGAGCAAAATGAAAAAATTACTTAATTAGCTGCTGGAGGATTCTTGGCCAGCTCCTTTTGGCCACGCGGAGCAGGGCAGCAAAAACTCTTCGAGCCAAGTGTAAATTGAATGAAATATTCATGCAGAGATTTCGCGACGATGCGCGAGCCCAAAATTGGCAACGTGCGAATGGCCAGTGCGAATGGACGGACGCGGATGCTGCTGCCGTTGATGTTTTATTGAATTGAAAATCTCATTATCACCTCGACGCATTCTTTGAATGCATTTGGAGGCGAATACAAAACAGGTCCCAGCCTCACTCTGTGCCAGCCTGCCGGCCAGCCTGCCTGCCTGTCTGTTGAGCAGAGCTTGGAGCATCGGAATCGTCAGATACTCGCAGCTAATTATCGTAATTATTGCAAATTTACAAATTGATATGAAATTGATTAGTGCCCCAGTGGAACGAAGACGAAGACGAAGACATCGCTGACGTCGTCTGGCAAAGGCAGATTCAAACTCGTTTCTTGCCAGGATTCCTCACCTCCTCTGTTTCTCTCTCTCTCTCTCTCTCTCTATCTGTGATTTCCACTTTTGAAGTGGATGCCTTCCATAATTCATTGGGCAGCGAAAAAATGCTAATTTAAGAGAAATGCTTGAAAAAAGAAGAAGCAAGGTGTCAGAGCCACAATTGCTGGTGCTGCGAGCATCGCCTCTTGCATTTATTTTAATAGAGTTGCCATCGGTTCGTGGGGCTGGCAACTCTACTGATGCTCGCTCAATTTGTCCACGGCAAAGACGATGACACAAAGCAAACTCTTGTGGTGAGAACAAATTTTTCAATTAAGCCATTAATTCAGTTCGCGCCACACACAAGCAAATTTACCCACAGCCGCACACACACACACAGCTCACTCGATCGTCATCATTACCATCGCCATCATCAGCACAATCATCATCATGGTCGTTCCGTCTGTCGCATTATTTTATTAAGCATCCACATTCACATTCACATTCACATCTGCACTTACAAACATCCCAAAGTCCAAGCGTTGTCTCCAATTCAAATGTATCTCTCGCTCCGTCTCTCAATATCTCGCTCTCTCTCTCTCTCTCTCTCTCTCTCTCTCTCACTCTCTCAGTCTGTCTGTCTCTCTCGCCTATATACTCGTTCTTCACTCTTGCCGTCCGCCCCGCTGTTGCTCTCGTTGTTCTTGTTTATTTGCTCGTTGTGTCCACTTTTAAGCAAATTTTATTCATGTTTGCCTCCGTCTGCCTCTGTCCATAGTTGTTGTTGTTGTTTGCAGTTGTTGCTGTTTCGTTTTGCTCACATTGTAAAGTTGTCGTCACACAAAGTTGCCCGCTTTCCCAGCGCTTAACAAAAATATTCTCCACGGCACGCAAATGAAATGAAATTATTTCAGCGCGAAGTTCCTTTAGCTGATCAGCGACAGTAGATGATGATTAAATGAATGGTTTCTGGCATATTTCAGATTGGCTTTCTGAAGTCGTAGCAATGTATTATAGAACAGTGCTATATTATCCGTAGGAAATCATGGAAATCAATATGAAAGTGTGCGAAATCGATCGATCTAACCAAGGAATTCCTAAGAATTTGTATGCAATCATTAAATATGGATGCTGTATTGCTATAATGGCTTATATCTAACGAATAATTATAACTGGAATCATAAAATAAAACATAATAATAGTACTAAGAGCAATGATAATACTATTGTTGATAATCATACAAATTTTAATATAATTATAATAATATTCTAATAGTATTCCCTTTCTCAACTATCCTGTTCTCATTGGTTCCATGCTCTAGTTCAATTTCTATTTTGTGGCATATTAGTTTCCAGAGCCTTCCTTTTTCGCCGCTTTTTGAATATTTGTGCTTGAGCTTTACGAGCAATCAACTTTCGCAGCAGCAGCTGCTGCTGCTGCTGTTGCTTAGATGGTAACTGGCACCGCTTGGCCGCCACACTCGGAGGATTGAGGCTCGCAGACAGTTACTAATTTTCAACACCTTCGCCTCTGGTGCGCCGCTGCGGGTTGCCAGCGACGTCGCCAGTCGGTTGCTTGGCTGGTTGCTGGGCATGGATTGGTGGGGGGAGGTGGAGCGTGGTTGCCTGGCTGGTGTTCATGCAAATGGAATACTTTTCACCTGCTTCCTATTTGGAAAAGCCGTGTGGCATGCATGCGTGTTGCTGCTGGTGGAAATTGCATGTTATTAGCATTAGCCGCATACACGATCCCTTCCACTGATAGTGAAACCATATTTTATTTTTATACAAAATTTGCGCGCTTAGACGTTTTATTTACCAATAACCAACGAGCGGTCGCCGCACCACCTTGCACCACCCCAAAGACCAGAGCAGGTTAGCCCGTTGGCTCGCGTATGGAAAACCGCAACAGTGTCGCAGCATAATAAGAAGACATTACACCAACAGCAGTGGCAACAACATCGGCAGCTACAACAACAACAGCAGCAGCAACAATAATAACAACCTTTGCGTGCCAACATGCAATTTCAATGTAACCAACGGCGAGAGGTAAAACAAAAAAAACACTAGTCTATAAAGAATTGTGAATAAATTTCCAAATAGCAACCAAGCGATGACAAGGCACAGTGGGACAAAAAAACGAAAGACATGAGACATTTATAAAAAAATGTAAGCTAAGCATACTTAAACATTCATTTGGAACTAGTAACTAATTGATTCTTAAAGAAAGGGGGGAAAAGAAAGGCTCAATATCGGATAATAAATTTTTGTCATGGTTAAAAAATATATTTAAAAAATCCTCAATTGATTCATTCAGAAGTAATGATTCTTCACAGTTAGCCTTCATCAAAATATAATATTTTTTGAAATACTTAAGTTCTCTATTCGTTGCTGTTATCAATGTGTCTTTTACTTCACAACAACTTATCTTTTCATATTACATAATACTATCACACATTGCAGTTTGTTCCACTGTCCGGGCAACGAGTAAATATTACGTATACGCCACGTGTACACAATCGAAGCGTCGCACGGCATTCAAACAGTTTTGTGCTTTGCGCTTTACACTTTGTGTTCAGCTGCAGATTTCGGTAGATTTCAACGATGTGTGGCAGGTTTTGCCAACGCCCTCCATCAATGCCGAATCCTTCTCCAGCTCGTCCTTCTCCTTCGCCCACGCACTGTGCCACTTAACTGGAATCCTAACCAGACATGGGCGCCACAAACTTTCTGTTTGTTTATCATTAAGACATTTTACACTTTACACTTCACATGGGGTTGCCCTTTCATAATCTGCCGCTGGCATATGCTCTCATCTGCATGCGTGTATCTATATAAATATATATGTATGTATATAGATATATACGAGGATGTGTGTGCGTGTGAGAGGGAGCAGGATATTGGCGCCGTTGGCTGTTTGTGCTGAGGATTAAGCGGCAGCCACGAACAACTGCGTCCAACTCGCCAGCCCACAGTCAGAACTTCTATGTGTCTCTCTCCCTCTGCCCCTCCCCTCCCCGCTCTATCTTCACTTGGCCATCCACTGTTCATGTGTGTGGCTTACATGGCTCGTTGGCTTGTACTTTACCGGGCTAATTACAATAATTTTTCTAATGTCGCTTGGCATAAATTTGTAACGTGACGTGACGATAGGCATCTGCCTCTGCCCCGCGCTGAACAGCAAACAACATGACAATTTGCAGAGTACGACACGAACATGAATCCAACATGGAGGCCAATGGAAATCAAGGAGTCCATCAGGCAGAGAGCCACGGGCGGGGGGTTAGCTAGGCAGCCAGCCAGCCAGGCCAGCAGGCAAGAAACGTGTGCAGCGATAAGCATCATCGGTTCGCTGTTGTCAATCACAAGCTTCACTTGGCCGCAACAACAATGAATACGATTAGTATGAATACTCGTACTGCTATTTACGAGTGCACTCGGACTGCGGGCAGGGAGTTCGCTTGGGTCGCTGCTTCATTTGTAATGCGCAATAGACGCCGCCTCATCCAAGTCGACATCCACGTCTCCATCCGAAGAAGCCGTTGCCTCTCTTTCTCTCTCTCTCTCTCTCTCTCTCTCTCTCTCTCTCTCTCTCTCTCTCTCTCTCTCTGTCTTACAAGCGGACCGCCCGAAAGTGTTGGCAATGTGCGCCGCCGGTGGCATTTAACCGCTGTAAATGAGTTTATCTGGCGCAATCAGCAATTTTCGGTATCCGCTTTGAGTCACAGTCACTAGCACAGGCACTGACACTGGCGCTGGCACAGTCACAGTCACAGTCTGAGGCCTCGTCGCCAGCGTCGCCAACGTCGCTGCGCATGTGCAGCTGAATGTTAATTAATTGAAATGTACTCGAGCCTCACGGCAGACCGACGGCAATGGCGAAGAAGACAGCGCCAGCAAAAACAATAACAATAACAATAACAAAAACAACAGCAGGAACAACAATAAGTACACAATATACGAACCAAAGTCGGCTCCAAGTCGAGCTCCCCATTGGCAATCGCGATCGCCGGCGATAAGCAAATTGCAGGCGCTGCAGTTCAAAGGAAAACGACAATTATGCGACACTAAAAAACCCGATTCCAAATTAAACCAAAATCCCTGAGACAATGACGATGGTCGAGGGGGCTTTATAGTTCTTCAAAGAAAATGGCGATTGAAAGTGGGCTGAGATATATCAGAGTGGGCGGAAGAACAGACTCAAGTTGATTGAAATAGATATTAGAGATGAATAAATATTAGAGATAAATAATAATAAAATAATAAAAATAGTATTTAATAAATAATAAATAAGATCTAATTTATACTTCTCACAGAAAATTGAATAAATATTTAACATCTCTATGAACAAAATATAAATTATATATTTCATTATAGATCTTATGCCACACCCAGCCAAAAGAAAAGGGTTATAATTCTATAGAAAATGATGTTCAATAAGTTGTATAAAATGAGTTGTATATAATGAAAAATATAATATTCATATAGCTCATAAGTATGCACTGTTAATTGGTGCGCCTTCTAATCCTCGGCTATCCATTGTCGCTGGCTAATGACCCATTAATAACACACAGCTGGAGCAAGAACAACAACAACAACAGCTGGAGCAACTGCAACAATAGCACCCATGGCTAATTAAGTTATTTGCTGCTAGTTGGCAACTTGTTGCCGTCGGCAAACGGTTGACATTCGAGTGCAATTGAGTTAATCCCCGGCAAGTCGAGGCGAGGTGCACGAGCAACTCGCATTGTGCACTCGCCTTATTTGTACCGACAACAGCAACAACATTTAGTGGAGCCACTTGCCTTTGCGTTGGCGGCTTGCTGCCAGCTTGCCAGCTTGCCAGCTTGCCAGTTGCAAGTTGCCAGTTGCAAGCTGCGAGCTGCGAGATGTTCGCCTTGTGCTTGTATGTTAATTTGTTGGCATGGGGATCTTTGGGCCGCTTGCTGGTCTAGCAGCAGCAGTCGGCGCGCGTGTCATCATTAACGTGGCTTCTTTCCTGGCTATTGTTGGCCCTTTGCATTGTTCCAGCTGCCCCAAACCTAATCCCTTTTCCTTTTTACCCTGACCATCTTTTGAGATCCGCAGCCAACAATAGCGACCACATTAATGGTAATGGCAACACCAGCGGCTACAACAAATGCAACAGCAGCAGCAACAAGAAAAGCGCCAACAGCGACAACAGCGACAGTTGCTACTGACCCAAAAACCAAACGGCAACCAGCAACAGGCATAAGCCAAAAGGCTCCGCTCTACCAGCTGGAAGTCCAGCTAACAAAGTGTCCTAAAGACTTGCCAACTAATAATTCAAGTGGTTTTCCATTTCGACAGCTTAGCTTGAAAGTGGGAGTGGAATAGAGAGATAGGGAAGTTCAGTTGTGGACATAGGTTCTATCTATTAAACAGGTGAGAGAGAGAGAGAGAGAGAGAGAACGAGAGAGAAAGAGAGAGAGAGAGAGACTTAAATGTCAATTTTATACAAATATTTCTTAGCTTACGCTCATTCATTGGAGTTGATATTGCAACTTGCTTATCTGTTTGCATATCTATAATCTTGAGAACGAATATATAATAGCCTGGGCCACTTGAACTATCAGAGCAAGCGTGTCTAATCTAGTTAAACATCTAATACTTTATACAATATTTTGTTGAAAATATTGTTGGACTCCCGACAAGTATTGGGCATTCGATTACGTCAGAGTGCAACTATTTGACTATTTATTCGTTTCAATAATAAAGTAGATAAATGAATACAAGGTTTTATTGAAGCTGATTTATGCAGCTGTGCTCCTAATACTGATCATTTTTGATCAAGCAGAGGAAATTAATAGAAATGCATTAAGAAGAAACAGCAACAATAACTTTCTTTTATTCGTCGACATTTTATGATCTCACCTCAGCTCACAAGCAGGCGCTCGAGATTAATTTCGTACAAGACAAATTGAGTATGAAATAGGACGAAATGGCTATAAAAATATATCTTAACAGCATGATATTATTGAGTCTTATGTCCGACTCGCCCGATAATTAGTCTAGTGTTCAGCTGACACAAATTTATAAGACTGAGACGTCTGCTTCAGTTGTAGATCTTGCGAAAGCCAATGCTGATTGCAGACAGAAATAAAAGCAAAACTCGCATGGGGCTTGACAAAGCATTGGGTTAATCAGCTGCAAATTAATGAGCTGCCCGCTGAAGTTGTTCACAATTTTAGTTTTTTTTTAAGATTTTGTTTTTCTGTGCAAATTCGAAACGGCGAGTGACACAGTTCGAGTCTTGGCCAATCAGTTGGGCACACTGGGAACTAGTTGGCCAAGGCGCTCAGAAATCTGTGTGGCAAAATCTTCCCAAGCTGCTTTGATTAAGCGCTGTGACATTTCTATTGCCTGCTCTAAAGAAATTGAAATTAATGGATCGGATTGAACCGAAATCGGAATCGGCATCGGCATCGCTCGCATATTAATAGATACTTGGATGTTGGCGTTATCTGTCAGCGCGATCGTTGCCTTATGCAAATGTGGGAGACAGACAGAGAGAGAGAGAGAGAGAGAGAGAGAGAGAGAGAGAAAAATGGAATATATGCAATCAGTATAATTTGTAATTTTGTAGCGAGCTTCAGTTTGAGAACTGAACTTTGCCAACTGCAACAATGAGAGAAACTTTGTCAGCCTCAGAGGCAGATGCACTGAGTCGTTATGCATGCGGCATATTTTGTTAGAGATTATCGCCGACAGGTGACAATGACAGCTTCATTATAAGGCAATTAGTGTGATGTACGAGCGTATGTGCGTGAGTGAGTGTGTGAGTGTGTGAGTGCGCATGCAGCTGGGCACACTGTCTATGGACTACAGACTATGGCAAATTAATTTTTAATAAGACTCAGACACAGTGCGACAAAGTGCCAGTGACAGGAGTCACATGAGGTGTCAGGACACCCACAAGCACCCACAGACACAAAACCAAACACACACACACACACACACGCGCTCGCTCACACAGACATTGTGAGTTAGGAGTGCACTTGACTGCCAGACAGACTGCACTTGTGCCTGGCTCCAATTCGGGAGCGCAGCTTGGGCCGAGTTGCGTCTGTTATTCAATATAACAGCATGTTGAACAACGCAAGCAACAAGCAACGGCAGCAACAACAACATTGACAACACCAACATCAACAACAAGAACAGCCGCTTGGGCAACAACAATCTGCGACTCGCCGGCGTTTGCTGGAAAATCTAACGAATATATGTAAACGATATGCTAGAAAAATGTCAGTCAAACTGTCGCTTCCAACACACGCGCAACAGCAACAGCAAATGCAACAACAACAGCAACTGCAACAACAGTAACAGCAACTGCAACAACAGTAACAGCAACTGCAACAACAGCAGCAATTTTAGTCACTTGATGCTTATATTGAAAATTGTTTTCTGCATTGCATTTTGCACGGGCCGCGTCGCTGCATCCGTCGGGTATCTGACTATCGGGTCTGACTATCAGGTATATGAGTCTATGGGTATCAAGTATGAGTACTCACGAGTGTATGCGTGAGTGCTACCTCTGTGCTGCCAGCTGCGACTGCTGCCAAACAGTGGCGGCAAAAAATAAACACATTTATGGAAATTTATTCATAGAACTTATGAAACCGATAGACAACAACCGGCAACGACAACAACAACAACAATAAGAACAGCAACAAAAGAGGCTGCCTGACTGGGTCGCCTGTCCACTAGTCCATGCGCCCAGGGGCTGCAGAGGGCCCCCCTCTTACCCTAGCTCCCCTTTCGACCACACGTCTGGAGGTTGTGAGCCTGGTTTAGTTTTGCCAAACAGTTGGCAGTTTTGTTTCTCTTCTCTTGTTGTTGTTGTTGTTGTTGTCCAGCCTTGGTCGAGCTTCTGTATTCTGAAATTTTATATTTACTATATAAACGCAAAATTTATATATGCATACATATACATATGTACATATATCGCACAGCCCATGACAGTGGGCAGCCTGTTTGCTGAATGAAAGTGCAAATATTGCTTTTCAAATAAAAAATGGAGCTGTATGACCGAAGACGAAATGATTTCATTAAAAATAAATTTACAAAATGTGGAGTGTATAAAACATATTATCCAAAGCTATCTAATTAGTTAAACTCGAAATGATTGAGAGAATTGAAGAAGAATTCTATGTTTTAGAATTACGTAAGTCAAGCAGTACAAAGTTGCCCTATAAGAACTGGAGATCTAAAGAGACTAAGTAGAACTACAAAATTTGAGAAGGCCCACAACTAATTCGAGAGTAGTTTATATCTTATTGGATATAAGATATTACCATTATATTGTTTCCTATATTATTATCTCTATCTATCTCTATCTCTATTATTACAAACACAAATGTCAGTTTATTAAGATAATCGCCGACAGGCTGTCTGAAAATGTTCGCTGGATATGAGAAATATCTTTAGATAAGCATTTAAAATGAATTTGCAATGTTAAACAAATAAATTCGTATAATTTCCAAGTTTATTCGCTATGCAGTTGGCGTTTAATGTAATTGTTATTGTTGCATAAATACTTGACGCCATGTCGTGGCACATCATTATTACAATTCACACACACAGGCACACACACAATGGCACTCAATAGATTCAACAGCAGAAAGAAACTTAAAAATATGCACAAAATACGAACGAGAAATGATTTATGGCATTCACAACAGCCACAGAGCACACATTTTGTGTGTGTTAGTGTATGTGTGTGTGTGTGTGTGTGTGTGTGTACTGCAGTTGTAAGTGCGATTGGCTGCGAGTGGGGTAGATGGAACAGTTGCGGACTGCTCTCTTATCTGTTCAGCATTTGGAAGCGTTTCATCTACATGCGCTAATTATTTCATATGCTTGTGACGCTCTGTCTCTTTCTCTCACTCTCCCTTTCTCTCACTCTCTCTCTTGCTCTCGCTGTCTCTGTTCATTCCTGTGGCATGTGCACACTACATATATTGCCTATTCATTCATTTTACTCACTTTATTCATTTGTGTCATTCGCTGGCATTTACCTAGAACAACTTGTTTGATTATTGAACCGGGCAAGTGTTTAACCCGCAATTTACGATTCGCGATTCGCGATTTGCGATTTCTGATTTGTGATTACAACTAATTTGTTTTGTAAAACGTGTCCGTCTGTCCGCCCGTCTGCCGGCCTGTGGTCTCTCTGTCTGGCAACTGCTGGCAACTTGGAAAAGATTTATGAACTGTTTTAATGATCTAATTAAATTGCAACTAGCCATGAATATCATCAGCCGGTTCACTTCACTTCGTCTCGCTGTCATTTCTCGTTTCCACATCAATTATGCGTCAAAACTTTTCGATCGAAAGGAGCAGAGATGGAGGGGACTGTGGGCAGCCAGTAGATGATTATTTTGAATTATCGACACGTGCTTATGTTAATTAAATTCCTATAAACTTGCTTAGCATGGGAAGAAGAAGAGCCATGGGAAAATTGTGATTTACGAATGTTGAGGGAAATTAAGAAATTAACTACTGCAATTTGATGGCAAATACAAACGTTAATAATATATGGGGCAAATGAAAATATTTAAGTATTAACATTCGACTAACATCTAGTTTAATTAAATAATTAACTAAATATTTTAAGCACAATTTATTTTTTGTCATTTAATTGCCAACAGACAAGGGAATTATATAATAATTTAACATCAATTTAAATTTATTTTCATAGCATGTTCTTAGGGCGATATATATAAGTAGAATTTCGTAGACAAAAAAATTGAGATAATAAATAAATTTTTATTTAATTTAAGTTTTTAAAAGTTCTCAGTTTAATTGAATTTATTGGCTTTATTTTTAATCTGAATCAAAATTTATTTACCTTAGTTTTTGTGATTGTTTTCGTGTCTTTTACGATATAATTTTTTTTTGTCTTCTTGTTGTTGGTTGTTGTCTTGATTGTGTAAAAATCGGTGCCCAAAATATATAAGTGTATTTATATATATATTAATATATATATATGTACATATATTATGTTCTGTACTCTGATCAGCTTAGTTTTAGTGCGTAAATATTGATGATTTCTGTTGTTGCCTATTCGATTTCCCATATGTACAAATCGACGTGTGCTTCTGCTGCTGTTTGCCTAAAAACTCGCGTAGCTCTACTTTACTATATGCATATATATTTAATATCACAATTTCTTTTTAAAAACGTCGACGTTTTGTTAGATTTACACTTAATTTTAATGATTCCGCTGTGTTAAATTTATATTTAATGTTATATTTACAAAATCAGAATCACAATTTTTGTTGTTTATGAATTGGTTTGAATATATATATTTTTATATATAACTAAGCACGATTTTTATTTAAATTTTTAATTAAATATATACATATACACGCACACATACATATATATACACAATGGAGAATCACCAAATGAAATGTTGCGAATGTTTTATTATTGAGTTTTCGAGCTTTTTATTTGTAGTAGTAGTTGTTGTTGTTGTTTTTGTTGTTGTTGTATTTCTGCTGTCGAATCCGGAGATGAACTTTTTGAATTTCTTGAAATTTTGCAAACGATACAAAAGCAAAATGAACAAAACTCGCGCCACAACGATGGCAATCAGAACGATAAACGAAAGGACGAGAAGACGCAAACGCAAATAATTTCGATGTTGACGGGTCGACTTGCGTTTTCTACCCATAAACAACAAATATTTGGTATATTATGCACGGTCAAAATCAATTCGAAGTGTCGCCGAATACTGCGTCTGGAACTGGCTCTGCGTGCTTATCAGCATACGTTCCTTATCAGCTGCGTACAGGGCTCAGGTTCGGGCTTGGGTTCGGCGTTCTTTGCTGAGCCAGCGCCAAAAATTGGCTGAGATTTGGAGTCGATGCTGCTGCTGCTGCGGCTGCTGATGAAGTTGATGTCGATGTCCCACTGCCGATGACATCTCAGCCCCCGCAGACACGAGAGTTAAGTTGCTGTTCCGCTGATAAGGCAGTCGGGTGCAATTGTTATTGCAAAATTGTAAAAAAAAAACAATTTTATTGAATTTGATTTTTAATTTGGATTTTTTGGCGGCTGATTTGTCAGTCCACGTACGATTTTCTACGTATTTTCCATGTCATTTTCACGTAAACTTATATTTCATGCGCCTCCACACGTGGCCTTCTGTCATTTTGCGCCAAAAAAGCAGGCACTGATTTTTCTCTTCGCCAAAAAACGTCAGAGGAGTCAGGAATTGAAAGACGAAAGGCAATTCGGAGAACTTCCTTTAAATGCACAAAGTCAAATACGTAATTATTGATGCTTGTGTTGAGCTCGATGCGAGCGAATTTTTACGTCAGTTTGGAATGAAGTTCGCGAGAACGAGTACCCGAGCGGCGGCGGCAACACGTCTATTTGGCACGTTCATTCATTCACAACTAACCGTAAATGCTCGTAAACATGTATCTTTCGGATTCACAAACAAACTTACGGATACGCAGCAACACGCTCAGCAACATGTTGCGCGCCAAGCATGTTGCCCCGTTCCCACGAACGGCCAACGCCGAGCTGGCGAATGAGCGAGCCGGCAACACAATATGATAAATGGCGGCATTGTTTTTGGGCAACAGCAACTCAAACATACAGTGCTGGGCGTGTGTGTAGAAACGAATTTGCAGAGAGCAGGACAGAAGGAAAGTGTGCTGATTGAAAGAAATACATGCGAGTATTTAGGGTAGAGTTCTGAGAGTCCATGCAACTCTTGATGTGAGTGTAGCATAAGATGGAGTACGTTTATAATTTGATGGCATTTTTGCAACAGTAGTAAACAGCTCTGAATGGGTAAAAGCAATATAAGCAATATATCTGCAATGATTATAAATGATAAATAAATTACCTCAATATATCAAATAGAAATTCGTGGCTCTAAAATATGTGAAACGCTTAAATATATTATTGCGATTTATTTCTGTTATCGCACTGATCTATTTATTTTATTTTTATTTTTTTTAATGTTTAATATTATTGTTAGATTTTCAGATTGCGTTGCTAAATATGTTATATAAAATATTTAAACTATTTATTTTCTAGATAGAATTAAATATATTTCTTATGAAAGTTACTTTCAACGAACAGTAAATTGGACGATACTGCATCTGTTACAAGTTGTCAACTTCTCTAAGCCTAGCTTAAATATGGTTTTATGCGCCATGGCTAGCATAGTAGCTGCGCAACATTTGGTCGTAGGCATGCTGCCAATGTGTTGCCAACATGTTGCCAGCGTGTTGCGTGCTCGCGCTGCAAACTTGTTGGCTGCATGTTGCTGAGGCGCAAATGAAGAAATAACGAAATAATTGCAGCTAAAGTATTTGACAGTGAATGAGAATTGATATAAAAATAAATATAGAAAACTGAATAAATTAACTGCACATTGGGACAAATTAAAAACTAATAAATACAAATGATGGCCAGCTTATTGGGAATGCAATCGATAAGCGTTTACAAAATTGAAATTGAATTCGTATTGGAAATGGAAATGGATGTGAGATTGGAAATCGTATATAAATAATAGTAAAATTCAAAATTCAAAATTGTGGCAAGGCACGATGCGTGGCGCCGTTTGATATGGTGCCGATAATTGCTGTCATGAATATATAATAATATTCTACAATATATTCAATTTCTGTGCCACTCGCAGGGGGTTGGGCTGCGCTGCCGAGGCGACACGACTCTGCGTTGTTTGTTTAGCCGAAAACCCTTTCAACTTTTTTATTTTTTTGGTGGGAAACTGGCTGAACTTGAAATTCAGTTGTGAGCAACAACAGCAACAACAACATAATCACAGAAATTACCGCCATGCATATGAAATACAAATATGCCGTCGCCGTCGCCGTCGCCGTCGCTGTCTCCATCGTCTGCGTCGACTGCGCCGCTGACGTCGCCAAAAGCGCACGCAACAAACACGAAATTTTTGTTGTATTTTTTTTATTTTGTACAAAAAGATTTATTGCTTTTGGCGGCGCAATTGTTAAGAGCGCGCGAGAGAGATGGAGAGCGCGAGAGAACGAGATAGCGCCTCATGAAATAGTAAAAAGTTGAGCTACAATTGAAAGTGAAAAGCGTGGAAACGTGGAAGTCATCGAGAGTGTCGTTTGCGTTGGTGTTGTTGTTGTTGTTGTGGCTGCTGCTGTTGCTCGGTCGGTCAACGACGCCAGCGGCGACGGCGACTGCAAGCAGGCCACGTGAATGGCTTCATTATGCTAAGGTCCTGCCTCTGCCTCAGGTCCTGGGGCGACTTTACCCAGTTGCTCTTTGCTGCTGCTGCTGTTGTTGTTGCTCTCAAAATTTCTGATTTCAATATCCCTTTGCATACATTTAAGCGCTAATTGCGTGAAGCCATAAATCTAAAATTCTTGCTTTTTATTTGACTACACAAAATAATGAAACCTAAAAAAAGAAGGGAACAGCGCAGCCCAGACGTTGATAACTTTATTTAATGCATTTGCAACGCCGCAGTAGCAACAGTTGTTGTTGTAGCAGTTGCTGTTGCCGGCGTTTCGACATCTTAAATTGATTAAAGGCCTGTTCCAAATACTAGCCTACGGCTAACAGCAGCTGCACAGAGCTACCAAGAGATAAAAAATGAATTAAAAGATATGAGAACTTAAGAATTAGAAAATTAGAAATCAGCTCGATTTAAATATAATTAAATTGGGGCCAAATGTTGATTTCTTGTTAATGGATCATATAATAAAGCTATAATATTTATTTATAATATATCTTTATAATTTTAATATATATAATAAATAAGTATAATATTTATTTATTTATAATATTTATTTTATTTGTTTATCCATGAATCTGGTTCATGAGCTCTTGACTGGTGTCAGCATATTTTAGTTTTTCTGGTTTTGATAATAAGTGAAACAAAGAACTGAATGGGGAGAAATGTATGTGGAATATCGTTAATTTCAATACAATTAGTATGTGATATATATGTAGAGTTCTATATCACAGACATATACATATAGTCATATATATTGAACCTTTCCCTGGATGGAAGCAGACTTTGAGATCACTGAGGCCATGGCGAATAAAAGAAGTTGTTAGCGACTTTGTATTTTCCCATTTAATGTGCTTCGGCCACTGTTAATTTAATTTATTTGGGCATCTGTTTCGAGCACATTTAACATCCATTAGGCGAGGCAATTCTCTTGATTGCATTCACGTCCAATGCACAGCCGCCCAGCCACCCCACCAGCTGGCAGCGCCTGCTCCTGCTGCCAGTAAGTGACATTGACGCGGGGCGTCATCAGCAGCGGTCTGCCCGCCCCAGAGTTGAAAATCACGAGCAAAACAATGGCCAGCCAGCCAGCATAGAGGAACGCATCAAAAACAATTCCCGGCAAATCCGTTTGAATTGAAATTTCAACTTACGCACCCGAAAAAGCCGAAACGAGGCCAATGCAACCGCCCTCGAGTGTCCACGGTCCGCTGTCCGCTGTCCGCTGTCCTCCATCCGCCGTCCTCCATCCGCTGTCCGAGCACAAAGCTGACAAAGACGAAAATCAGAAATCGTAACGTGGCGCATGTCCTGGCAGCAGCCACTAGACTCGAAATTAGAACCTCCCATGCACAGCTAATGGGCGCACTCGCACTTGGCTGAAAGGGCGAAAGATATTCCAAAACTCCTATATCCGCAACACATTCCACATTCCGCATATGAGTATTGAACGACGAAATGAAACGCACATAAATCAAAATGGCCGGACAGCGGGCCAGCGGACGCCGCACTCAGCTCTGCACCCTCCCACCCTTCCATCCCTCTCTCACTCAACCCCTCGCTCGCACTGTTGGTTAGACTGACAGGCTGGCTGCGGCAGGCACACGGGAAATGAAACTGAAAAGGGAAAGGAAACGGCGTTTTGCTCTGCCTCTGCTGTTGCCGCTGCTTCTCAGCCTCTCAGCCTCTGCCTCTGCCTCTGGCTGCGAAGCTCGAGTAACGGGTGGTGGCTAGCAGGGCGAACATGGCTGAGTGCGCGCTGCTGAACAAATGAAATGACGACGGGTTGACTGCCTGTCAAAAGAACAAACATGGGCGCACAGCGTTGCCGTCGCTGCCTCTGCCACCGTCGCCGTTGCTGTCGCTCGCCGTCGCAGTCGCTGCCGCCGCCATAGGAAATCAAATGAAATGAAATGCACACATGACGAAACAAAAGCCCAAGTGAAACCTAAAAAACAAAACAGAAACAAAAACAAAAACAAAAAACGAAACAACAAAAAATTATCAACCAAAAAGCGAAAAGGCCTCGCCTGGCGGCAGTCAGGCAAAGCCGCATCCACATCCACATCCAGATCCAAAGTCAACCGAGCAGCAGCAGCAGCAGCAAAACAAAAGCTCCCAACAACAGCCGAAAATAAGCAAAGGCAAAAGGAAACCAACGGCCATCATTGTAATCATCACCAGCAACGACAACAGGCAACGGCCAAAGCAGCAGGCAGCAGGCAGCAGGCAGCGGGCATCGAGCAGGCTGAGCCCGCAGCAGGCACAGAGCGCGCCACAGACATGGCATCAGGCTTACCCCCGATGGCAGCTGGGAGGGCGGCTGCTGCTCCCCAGTTGCTGTGGGTGTGTGCCTCTGCCTGTGCCTGTGTGTATTGCCAGTGGCCATGGACATGTCATGTGTTCGAGTCCTGCAACGTGGTTGCCGTTTTGTGGTTCACTCATCCAATTGTTGTTGCGGTGGCCGCGTCGCCAGCGAGTGACTGAATATTAATTAACGCTAATAGAATTGTTGTTGAGCAAAAACATCGAACTGCATTCGAGTGGGAGATGAATGATGGCTTTCAACACGAATCCCGCCGAATCGTTGCACGCCCATTGGGATGATGAGTTGTTAACCCTAGCATCAGCCTTGTCTAGGGATCCGCTATTATTTATAGTGGCTCGATATATACGGGCAGGATAGGCAATAGTTATAGTCAGATCAGGCATACTAGCCTTATATTGAAGGCTGACTCGGAGATTAAACTATATCAAGTCGAAAGACAGCATATATCATATTATTGTCCCCAATAAAAGAGAGATCGATGATTCAAAACTTATAAATAAATAAATAATATAAATTGTTTTCATATTTATTTTATAAAATAGATCAAGTTCCTCACTATTGTGTGAGCCAGTTATATATAAATAGTACATATATAATAAAATAATAAATAATATAACATATAAATAATAAATAATATATATTAAATTAAAAATTATATTTTATTATTATAAATAATAATATTATTATTATTATTATTATTATTATTATTATTATTATTATTATTATTATTATTATTATTAATATTATTATTTTATTATTTTATTATGTTATTATTACAAATATTTCCATTTAGCATCTCGCAATTTGTATATTTTTTCGAAATTCTGTTTTCATTTTCCCTTTTCCCTGCTGTTGCTATAATGCAGTAATTATCGAGCATTATAAATCGCACCTGTCGTCATGTGAAGCACTCATTTTTCACCGAGCTCTTTCAATAGAAATGTCCAACGAAACGAGCCCGTCTAGGAACGAGCAACACGCCTCCGCTAGCCGAGGAACCGAGGAGCCAAGGAGTGGAACAAGTCGAACATCAAGTGAGAATTGAAATGTTTTCCTTGCAACGAGTATCAATTTCGACATACGAAAAGGGACACGCAGCTAGGCTCCGGGCTAGGGGTTCGTGGGTAACGGGGCTGTCGATGCAAGGACATGCGACAGGCGTTGTCCTGGGCCTGGTGTTGGCAACGCACATGTTCCAATCTAAGCGAACACAGCGAACGGAAACAAAAACTGTACATGTCATGATTACACTTACACGTTGCCCGTTGCAGGCTGTTGTTGTTGTTGTTGTAGCTGCTGCTAGTTGTTGGCTTGGAAAAAAGAATTTCAATTTTAGAAACGTGTTCCGGTTTTTTTGACCGACGAGGGTGAAGGAACAACAGTCAAAAAACTGTAGAGCGAACTACACACGCTGGACAGCTAGAGCTACAGCTACAAAATGCAGATGCTGACACAGATACAGATACATTTGCAGGCGCAGAGCTGCTTTGAGTTGTCTTTGGTAGATTTTTGGACACTTTCGGTGCGTGTGTCGAAAAAAAAAGTAGAAAACTACCCCGGACATGACAGATGACGAACTGCTGCCGCTGCTGCTGTAGCTGTCATTATGGCGGCTTGACGAGGGCGACAGAGTGTCTAAAATCAAGCCTGGAGCTAGGCAAACCAACTGACGAACTGTCACTCCCAGCGAGGGAAAGAAGGAGAGAGAGAGAGAGTGAGAGAGAGTATGATTTTTTGAATGGCGTGTGTGCAGGCGGGGTATAGTCAGGGTTCTGGGATTGATTACTTTCAAAATGGGCTGCTCAGCGAACTACAAAATGGCGGACGAAGCGGCAGCGCAGATGCTGTGCGTAGGAGGCTCTCAGATGGGGGTGGCTGTTATTGGGGTTCCCAGCTATGCAAATGCAAATGGGGCAAACTTTAGCTTCATTTCCGCGACATGCACTTTGATTAATATTCATAAATATCCTGCGTGCGCTGTCTGGCAGCAGACAAAGGTGCCAACAAGGAGAGAATGCGATAGAGACAGAGAGAGAGAGAGAGAGGGGGAGAGTAACAACAGCAACAACAACAAAAACCACGCTGACTAAAGGGAGCTCTGCAACAAAAAACCTGGCAACCGGAAAATGGAAAATGTTAATTGTTGCCTCGCGACGCACTCAAGTCGAAAGCGCACGCAGTGGAAATCGAAATGGAAATGGAAATGAAAATGTGACGGTGTATTAAAGTTTTTCCATTTTGTAGGTAATTCTATTGTGTTTTTTCTTCTCTCTCGTAGCGAAATGTGTTGAGACGCGGTTTGTTGCCGAGAGAGGGAAGGGAAGAGCGCGAATACCTAAAATTTCGAAAATTATTCATGAATAATTTGTAGGCCTTTTTGGGTTGGGTTTTGAACATTTTTTTCCGTTTGCCTTACGAAAGTTTAATTGGTTACGCCTGAGAGAAATTGGGATGAGTTAAGTATATATGTTTGTATAGACGAACTAATGGGGTATTCTTTCGACTCTAGATGCTAGAAGATAGCTACGTAATCTGCTGGTGAAGTTGGCTAAGATGGGCTAAGAGACTCCAATTAAAAGACGGAAGATCTGTCGAGTGGAGAACTGTTTAACAAAAATAAACTGTAAGAGCAGCTGATAGTTCCTTATCATATACAAATATAAAATATAGTAAGATTAATATATAATAGTAGCTGTCACTTACTGATTGATTGCATTTATGTAGTTTTTTCTCATTTACAACAAGTTTTTATAGTACCTGGAACGAAAGAGAAAGAAGGTGTGTGTTAGAGCAGCTTGAACGAATCTGAGCTCCCTTGAGAGAAGAAGTTCATGTAAACAAGTGAAATGCACTTAAAAATTCGTCACACGAACACGTGACCCCGTCAAAATAGAATTACATTTCCTTATCTTGCCCCTATTAGGGCTGTACGCAGTGATTGCGCGCTGTACTTAAGCAGAAGCATACTTTGAAATGAAATGCCCGAAATCAGCCCGAAGAAGTGTCCCGAGTGGAGCGGGCCGAGCTGGAGTCCAGTCAAGACATTTAGCTAGATGACAGCAATGTCACTGGCATACAAATGCGTCTGCCCCTGCTGCCCCCCTGAATAGAGTCCAAAAACCCGAAAGTCTGCAAAGCAACTTTTGCGGGGGGTGCGGAGGGTGCTTAGGATTTGTCTAGAGCGCGTCCTTTTTGGCCGCTCGACCCTCGCCCATACATGAGTTACAATATTTTTCAATTAGAAATTATTCTGTTGAAAGTAATTCGATTATTTTCACTCGGAGGGCGATGCGACGCCAGCAGCGTGGGATGTTTCCGTTGCCAGCAGCCCAGCAGCCCAGCAGCCCGGCAGCCCAGCGAACGCAGGACCAAAACTTGGTTCGGCATGTGGAACGAGCACAGCGTCGCCGTCTCGCCAAAGCAGAAAAAAAAAATGAAATAAAATAAAATGCGAGCAAACAATAGCAAAGTGCAGAGAAATGTTTGGAAACAGTTTCGATTTCTGGCGAAAAGTTAATGGCAACATTTTTGCTAACTTTTCAGTTTATTTGCAATGTTTTTCCACCGTTTCTTCGTCGCCTTTTTCATCGCTAATAAATTGTTCGCAGCAATTGAAAATCTGTTGCTGACAAAGTTGCCAACCGTATGATGCATGTTGTACATATACAGTGGATATAGCAGAAGCTAAATGAAATCAAATGGATGAACTGGTTAAGCTATCTATACAAAACTAACTATACAAAAACTAAATTTATGTAGTTAATTATATATTTAATATTAGACTATTCAGTCTTATTATTCGTTTCATTATTAATATATATAAATACATACATCCCCTACATATATACTATTATATGTATATTTCATGTACAGATACTCAATGAGAAGTTGCGCTTATTCATTACGCGATCAGCGAGCACTCAGTTATGTCGTTCATCGGCATCATAAAGCTGATCTGAACACAATGAATACAAATACGAATACAAAACGAAAACGTGCTTCTGTAATCGGGGCAGATCGCATTCGTTACAAATGTCGCTCGCACTTCATAAAACAAATTTATGAACTCGCCGCGATCATTGATCTCGACATCTTCATCAGGTGGAATTGCTATTCGGAATTGTTATTGGTATTGGAATTGGAATTGGAATTGGACTGTGATCCGATCTGAGGGCGCTTACAACAATGTGCCATGTCCCGTGTCTCCCGATCGGACAGCCTCGTCTGTGTGTGCTGCGCCTGTGCCTTGTTATAACTCAATCGCTGATCCAAATTCCATACCGCCACCGCCGCGCAATTGCTCCCCAGTTACCCATTGTTGTTGCCCCTAACTGAACCCTGCCCGCCGGCCGCCCCTGGCCCTGGCCGAGCAGCCTCTACTTGATGCCTGCTCGTGCGCCAGACATCATTGTCGTGCAAGCGTGTGTCGCTCATTCGTTACAAAGAGTGTGAGTGTGAGTGTGAGTGTGAGTGTGAGTGCGAGTCGAGTACTCGCCGTGGACAGTGGAACACCTCTCTGACTCCGACTTGGACCCGGGCTCAGAGTCGAACAGTGCCCGGGCCCGACTAATGAATTTAATGCAGCTTTTGGCTTTCGGCTGTGGCCCGCGCATTGTTGCGTGGCATTTTTTGCCTTATTCGTCTGACGTTTTTGCGCACGAGTTATGCGTATTTATGATATATATACCGCTGGCTCTACCCGCTGCAGCCTCTGCACCTACCCGCAGCTCCCTAAGTTCAATTGCGAATCGGTCTCTGGCTCTGGCTCTGGCTCTGCCTATTTCTTTGGCCTGGGTCTTGGTCTTGGGATGATTGTTTGGTAACCTGTTGCGTTTCTTGTCGGCTTTTTGCGCGTCTTTTGCTTTGTTTTTGTTTTAATAGTATTTTTTTTTTGTCATTGTTAGCTGGTCGACCGGTTCAGTACGCCGTTTATGACATTTTCTTGTAAGCCACGCACCTTCGAGTCAAATTTATCTGCCGCTCTCATTGCGAATGAAGTTGTTACAGTTTTTCGCGCACTTCGATTCGATTGAGCGCGCTGCGATTTGATTTGATTTGATGGTGACACGACTCTGACAAGAAATGACGCAATTCGCCGACTCAATTGTCCAAGGTTTGCAATTCTTGCTTTCATATTTGGCCTGTCCATTGGGGTCGGGTTGTCTGGGCTTGGCAGGGACAGCTGATCGATGGAATAGTAGTTTGAACATATATTGATTTCTATGCTCCCTCCATTTCAAATGGCTCTAACCCTATGCTCTCCGTCATTTACTTTATGCGTCAACGAATTTGATTCAGCCTTTTATGAATTGCATATTCCCAGAGCCAATTCCTTATGGCGGAGCCAACATGGTAATCCAATTTGGCCGCTTCCCGGAACTTATGAGCGGACAGTTCAAATCGATTCATTAAAATCAAATCCAAAAGGCCAACCGAAACGAGGGCGAAAAGCTGCCAATGCCAATGGCGTGGCACAGGCCCAAAACGATTGCTAAAAATGTTGAAAATAAACCAAGAAATAAGAAAATAATATGAAAAGGAAGAAAGCTGACCATCTGCAAGCTGACCGAAACACACTCACACACACACAGTCATGCACACTTATGGGCCATCGGAAACCCATAATCAAGGCACAAAGATGAAGGAAAAAAGTTCGCAGCTTGTGGTAATTTGGTGGGCGTTTTTACTTATATTAGGTCAGGAACGTGCTTTGAATAGTTTCTCGAACTGTAGGAGAGCCATTCTAAGGCTGCTCTAAGCCAAATCAGAATCCCGTCCAGTCCGTGCTGGCCGGAGTGCGTGCGAATCAGTTGAGCCGGCCCCGGCCACCTCGGCCACCTTTCACATGCGCTGAGAGTCGCCAACAACAACTGTTCCTCGTCTCTCCGTCTCTGGAGCTCGCGCCATCGCCATCTTGTGGCCCAATATATGCATGAGGCGCACATAAATCAATGTCAACCATAATCATTTAAAATCAATCAAAATACGAACGCTTTGACTGCAGAATTGCCTGGAATTGGCCGAACGTGGCTAGCCAGCCAGCCAGCCAGCCAGCCAGGCAACCAGGCAGTCCGAGCCGCCGGATGGACATGTCCCTGCTCCAGCCTCTCCTGCTCCTGCTCCCGCTCCTGCTCACAGCTTGCCCTGCTATCTGCCGTCTATGATCTGTGCAGTTGGTCAGTCAAACCTCTCTGGCTCGTCTGGCTGCCCGGTTGCCTGGCTGCCCTGGGCTGCAGTTGAAGCGATTAGTGGCCTACAGCTGCGTCTCTCACTCCGAGCTCCCGCTCCAGCGCCAGCGCCAGCTCCCACTCTCTGGCGCCCCCGCTCTGCCATCCACTCGAGCCGACTGCCCCGTCAATTTGTGTAGTTTTTACGCGTGTGTCTCAACCTGTCCGAAGTGCTCCAAGTTAGATACTCACACTTGCGCACGCAGGAACACATTACCATATCCACACACACACACACACACGCACACACACACGCACACACTGTCGAGCTCTCTAACTCATTCGCCGTGCATGTCAGTCAAATGCCCTGCGTGCTTCTATTCACATGTGTGTTGGTGTCTGGTCCGGGCTTTAGCCAGTCTCCGTCATGCGTCATGCATCCATCTAATGGCGAGCACGCACAGTGGAGCAAACGCCATAAAAGGTTGCAGTAAAATCTTGTGCTTCGATGAATTTGTTTATATAATTTTCTATTTGTAATTATTTATATTCTCATATTCAGTAATATTTCATTGGAGCCAATAACTTCTGCAAATAGTTTTTATGGCGTAACTTAAACTTTTCATCTGAATTCAATTATCAGATACTATCACATCAGTTATCTGATTTTTTAATAAATATGAAAATATATCAAAGATAATTGCTAATAATCTATCTATTAAGCATTATAAGCTTGAAATCCTAATAACTATAGCTCAATTATCTCTAACTGAGTTCCCAGTCGGAAGTCGTGTATTTCTTTGAATACTTTTACATTCAGATACAATTTATTATTAATATATTTTATAGTATATATATTTATTATTAAATGAATTTTTTAAGCAACGGTTCGCAATAAGCGTCCATTGTGAACGCGTTGGCTTTCGAGTTGTTTTCTCGTTTGGCAGCACCACCGGCGTTGCAGTTCGGAGTTGCCGTTGCCTGTCGCTGTCGGGGTTGTCGGGGCTGTGGTGCAGCGGCTGCTGCAGCTGTGTGCCGCGCGACTGGCAAAAGAGAGAGGGGCACTGCGTGGACTGGGACTGGTCAGCTTCGATAGCTAAATTGGCTTATCGCGGCGACTGCGTTATGTGGGGGGCTTTGTGTGGCTCGGCGATAACAGCGAGGCGCAAATTGCGGCTAAATTATCGATAGATTTGCGATAGGCACACAGCAATTACAGTTACTTGGCGTAAACGCTTATTGATTAAGGCGACTGCGAGCAGCTGTAAGTGGGCAAAAGCCGGGCCAAGTGCTCCAAGTCTCTCGTGCTGCCATTCACTGTTCAATGGCTTGGCACCTGTCAGTGCGCGAGTGTGTTCGGCTGTGTGTATGTGTGTGTGTGTGTGTGTGGGTGGATGAATATATCGTGTGAACTGCTGCATATGTTAATGCTTGACGCGCCATCTTCCACTTCCAGTTCCACTTCCATTTGGTCTGCAGCCGCTTTAATTTCCTTTGTTTTTGCTGACTGAAGACCCTACGCCAGGGTCTGCGGCCAAAGCAACGACGACGACTACGCCGCAAGCGTTTCGCCAGAGCGGGACAGGGCATAAGCCAGCTGGAGCGAGATGGCATTAGGTTAGAAAATTACAGAGGGCTACCTTATGATGGCGACGACGACGGAGACGGAGACGGAGACGGCGACGGAGACGGCGACGGAGACGGCGACCCACGTTCCTATTTCGTTTTTGAATAATTTAGCGCTGTGAAATTCTTTTGGCTCGGCTTGCTTTCGTTTCCACCTCTTGCGGCTTTCATAATAATAACGGCGATAAATCATAAAAATTGCACCTTTCATTCAAGTCGAGCGCTGGGCTTTTCGGGAACTTTGATTTGGGGGCACAGATTGGCGCCCCCGTCCATCGAATAATAACTGGCAATCACTTGCACTCGGCTATCAGCGTTGCCCAAGACTCCAGACACTCAAGCTATATATAAATATATATACATTTATAAAGGGGCCCAGCAATTTTCAAATAGATCTCGATTTAATTCGTGTTCCTCATTTTTGGGGGTTCTATTATTATTTGTATTTATTTATTTTTTTTTGGTTTTGCTGTTGTTTTTTCATCATTTTTGGGCAGCCCGTTTCAGTTATTTCTTCTTTTGGCTCGGCTCGTGTTGATTTCTTTGTTGGATTTGCGTGTTCCGCATAAATTTTATGCGTTTGTAGTTGACATGACATGTGCGTGCAAACATTTCTCATTTCCATTCCGTCGTATGCCATGTTAGCATTTAAAAATGTATTCGTAATTAAAATAAACAACAACCCCCACCCCTACCGAGGGGAGGAGTCTCCAGCACACACTATTCAGCTTCAAATCGAGTTTTATTGTTGGCCGAGATAAGGATCATGTACTGCGCTTTGCACTAATTACAACAGCCATTCATAACTCCGAAATGAGGAATTACTTGAGCATTATTCTAAATGTGTGTGTGCTGTAATTCCTGGTGTACATATATAGTGCTCTATATATAAATATATTCATATGACTATATAGCTATGCGTGCAGGAATTTTGGTAAATTGTTAAAATGCATACCACTCGAGCTATTTAGAAGGAGAATAATGAGGAGGGGAACTGGAAGTCACTTTGGCTTAGTATTCTTATATAAACTCTTAGCTCAGGTGCTAATGCTTTACAATTTCAATATATATTGTTGTCTAACTGCATAAACTAGGGATAAGCACTCTCCACATAAGGCTTAAAAAGACTATTGACCTTCAGCTTCCAAAATAATGGAATATATATTCAAATTCTTTGAGTAATTGAGGATGGCCTCCTCTAATGATTAGTTTGAAATTTATTTAAATAAAGAAAAACTATAATATTCCAAAAATAACTGCAATTAGGCAGCAATTTAACATTTTTTCTGATATAAATTACAAAATATATTTTATATATTTATTTTATTTTCTATTTTCAATAATTGTCAACTGTTCTCAGGCATTTCTAGTATTTGTTAACACATTTAGCTGTCAATTCGGTTGAGTTGAAACAAATCCAAACACTTAGAAAGATAAACACAAAGTTTAACATTTTTTTGGTATTTAAAAAGGCTACATAAATTAGGCAAAGATATTATTTGTCAGGTTCATTGTTTGGCCAGAGGAGCTGTGGCTTTAAAATTTATTCACTTTCCGTTGTCAGCCAAATCAGCCGTCAACGCCTTCTGCCAAATCTATTTCACTCCCCCCGAACGGAAAACTTAAGAGAGCGGACAATTATTTATGGGCAAAAAATTTGTTGAAGAAATTTGCGTTTTAATTATGACAAGACAGGGAACTTGACAGTTTTAGCACTCGCAAAGTGTCACAAGAGCGGAAAAACTCGAAAGAAAAATGGGAAAAGTGATGGCTACTTTATATATGCATGACATATATATACGATATATGTATATTTATTTTAAAAGAATATTTGAGAGCGCTCTCAAAGTGTTTTGCAACAATTTTATGAGTTGTCGTGATTATACATTGGAAACTAAAACAAAATACCAAAAATACACACACACACACTCATGGACACTCTGAGACTTTTGGGATACGTTTGGAGCGCTGCGATTGATTTATGGGCCCAAATTGAGGCGCTGGACCCGAATTCGAATCGAACCCGGATACCGCGGACAGACAAACATTTTTTTGGCTGTCCATGGAAAGGTGCACAGGCAGCGGCAGCGGCAGCAGCATCTGCTTGGCCTGGATTTTCATTCATGAAACTTGCCCCGCCCCTCCCTATGCACACAGAGAGAGACTCGGCCCCCTTTTCGGCCTGCTGGCGCCGCAACATATGTATCTAATTTTTAATAATTATCAAAATTGATTTCAGCTGAAAATATTATTAATTCTTGCTTCGTTTCGACTTTATTTCCTTGTGGGCCGCTGCTCCTAAAAAATGTGTGTCTGGCCCTTTGCTGTGCACAGAACCTTGAAATGCTTTTGGTTTTCGAGTTTGGCTTTGTGTTTATTATTTTATGAACTCATTAAATTAAATTTTACTGCGCATTTTTATTTCGTGCACGTTCCCAAAGACAACCTCGACCCCCTCGTCGAGACTCGCGGCGCTCAGCTCAGCTGAACCATCGAGTTTGGTGCGTTTCCTCCCCCGCTTCCTTCCACTTTTTGTTTCTCTTGCTTTGTTGTTGTTTTTTGTGTGCTAATTAGTTGAAATTTTCATTGTATTCAATTAATTATGTGACACGCTTATCTGCGGAGCATTTTTTGATCTGCGGAAATGAAAAGCTGGCCCGGCTCCACGCTCCACGCTTCCGCCCACCCAGAAGGTGATGACCCCCAGGCCCTCTGGCCACGCCCTCTGCCCAGGCGACAACTCAAGATGGGGCAATTAAAAGCCAATAAGCAGCCAATTCATGTAATTCACTTAACCAACCTCGTCGAGCTCATAAAATCCGTTTAACTGCCGCATTAGAACCTTTCAACTGCCAGCTCCAGCTCCAGCTCTCGTCTCTCGGCTCTCTCGCTGGGCTGGGCCACATTTTATGGGTATGGCTGCCAGCTGCGGTCTGGCCTGTCTCCCGATTCGGATTTGGGTTTGAGTCTGGGGCCAAATGGCAAAATGATTGCTTTTTATGACCTCATAAAATTAGATACAAATCGCTTTGTCGACGTTTATCTCATTCGCTCGCTCACTCTCTCGTTCTTTCTCTCTTTCCTTCTGTTTGTATGGCGCTTCCTCTGCAACTGTCTCTGATTTGGCTCCTTTCACTCTCCTGCTCTGGCGGAGTGTTCGTTTTATGGCACATATTTATGAGATGTACGCGACCCAAGTATGTGGCCAATCTCCTCAATGTGCTAAACGGACAATAAAAAGTGTGCCAAATGCTCGAATGCCACCAACTGGCTAAGTAAATAATTATTTAACGCCTTTTATGTTTTATGGGTGGATTATGAAGTGCTTGCGGGTCGGATTTTACGAGCTTGGGTTAGGTCAGCGCTGCGCCGAAAAGCATATGGAGCGAGGCCGAATCAACAGAAAATGAAGTTTTAATTCTGTCACGCTTAATGGAAAAGCAATAAGAATGCTCTTGGGGAAGCCACTGAGAACAGCTGAAGCTCATTAAAAAGTTCTTAAAATTATATATTTCATTTGATGGAGATAAAAATAAATGCATAGATAGATATGGAGACAGGGATATATAGATGTATTGAATGATAGATGAAGGAAAATATATAGATACATAGATAGATAATATAATATATGTACACATATAGTCGACATCCCAAGTTTATATAACTTTTCACTCTCTTTTGCCCTAATACAATCATGACACTGGCAGAGGGGCTGGAGGAGGCATTTAACATGACCAAAATCAAGCGTGCTGAGAGCAAGCAAGACGAAAAAAAAATGAAGAAGCAGCAGGAAAACAATAATGATAATAATAAAGCAACGCTCGAATTGGATGCAGACACGGGCGGATATTTTTTGACGTGGCCAAAGCGGAATACACGCTGGGCCGAGCCAGAGCATTGTGGAAGGTGCAGAGAGGCGTAAATGGATTCGAGGCCAAATCAACTGGACAGGGCGGCAAAAAAGGCGGCATGGCGGTAGGCAGCAGGCCGGGGGGGAGACCTGACTACCAAATCAACAGAATCAGTTGGTGTTGGTGGCAATGGCAGACGGACGACCGCCGACGGCTGCCGGCAGCCGGCAAACTGGCAACTGGCAACTGGCTACAGAGAAGTTTGGAACTGGAAACTGGCGGCTGGTTAAAAAGGAAATTCAGACACAGCTGGAGGGCAGCAGCAACCAGGACAAACAGAGGACCAGCCGTATCCTTTGTGCGCTCGAGCGAAAGGTAGCAGCACCAGCAGCAGCAACAACCAACAACAATAGCAAAACAACAACAATTCGGTGGTTGCAATTTCGCTGAGTGGCGAACGAAACAAAAATGGGGAACTTTAACACTTTGCATGCAGAAAAATTGAGGGAATTACCAAAAATATGTGAGGACTCACACTCGAGAGACAACAGTTTGGTTAAACGTGTCACAACTTTAATTTCCGCCCTTTGGAGCCAACCGCCGCAGGACTTCCTTCATGCGAGGCAGCGAACAGCAAAAAGAAGCACCAGCCAAATGCACACACGTAGAGAGAGAGAGAGAGAGAGAGAGAGAGAGAGAGAGAGAGAGAGAGACCGGCACACTCAGCTTCAGGCTTGGGCATGTTCACTTTGTATGTAAATCATTCGAGCTGCTTCCCCGGCAGGACCAAAACAACAACGAGAGCAGCCGCAGGAGCAGCCACAGGATGCGGATGCGCCGTAGGTGGTCAACGGTACGCGACCGCAGAGGGCGCCGTAAAAGCTTTTTGTGTCAACGCCATCAACGTTGAAATCAATTCAACCACCGACGCCTGCAGCCCCTGCATACCTCAACTCCACCAAGTGCACCCCTACTCGCACCACTTCGCACCACCAACACAACAGGATCTGCGCCTGGCATTGCTGATGAGTTACGTAAGGTGAGGTGGGAGGGGCATGCCCGTTGCCATTGGGCCCCAACTTTCACCTACTCGTTGGCAAGCTCAGCGGGTGGGAGGCAAGCAGCCAGCGAAGGAGGCCATCAGAAAGTGTCAATAGCAAAACAGCGCAGGAATTATGAAATATTTTATTAAAACTGAAGCAAAATGACACGAGACGCTGCACAATGGCGTTGTCTGTCAGCAACAGAAGGCGGGAGGCATGCACAAAGCCAGAGAGATGCAGAGAAGGGAGCAGTGGGAGAGGAGGAGAGACAGAATCTTAAGTGTTGATAGGAAAATTAATACGCTATTGTTTTTTGAAAGCTTTGAATGACAGACAGCTCATAAGCAGGGATGATTATAGTTCGAAATATAATAAGAACAATTGGGAATAGAAATATATTCAGTGAATGATTAAGCAACAAGAAAACTCGAAATTAAGCTCAAGTTTCTCATATATTGTATCAATGACAAAAGAGGAGGCTATTGTTGAGAGAAGAGACTTTAAAATCAGATTTTCAGTATTATAGATTCGATATATAAAATGATCTTGATATAGATAAACATAAAACTACATTTCTATCTTATCTATAAGTATAATAAAATGTTAAATAAATATTTCCCTTTAATCTAATGCAATTTTTGCACAAGTATAAAATTGCTTTAAGCATTAAATTCGTATCTGATATCCATTACAAATTACTTGCAAATGCATTCCAAATTAATTCAAATATATTTTCGCGCATTCAAAGCTTTCAATATGACAAAAGCTCAAAATGTCAACGCATTCAGAGGCACAGACAAAGCCTCAAACACAGATGCAAATGCTTTACAAATGCCGTTTGGCATGCGTTGTTGTTGTAATTAGTGTGTGTGCGAGTGGGTGTGGGTGTGTGCGAGTGTGTGTGGGTAGATAATAATTCATGTTGCGTCGCTGGCATGCCAATTTCAATTATTTAATCAATAATATTAATTTTCGTATAATATTTTGTCACTGGCAATAAATGTGAAATTTGTAAAGCACTCCACACACACACACACACACACACACACACACACACACACACACAGACAGACAGACAGACATTGTACAACGGGTAGGACATTTCACTCATGTAAAACGCGCACACACGCAGTCATACACACACACACGCGCACACAGGATGTTCACACATTCGCATTGTCCTGCATCCCTGGGCGATTGCACATTTCATTTGCATTTTGTGCATCGCCCGCAATTTCATTTGTTCGCCCGCTTGCTGGACGCCGTCTAGTGCCACACCCACAGCCCGCCCCCCATTGGACTGGCATAGTGCACATTCCTGGCCATTGCGTTGACAATTGGCCCCAGCGAAATTAGCCACTTAAATGCGCCAGCAGCAGGTTTCAGCAGGACCCTCTCCCATGCGCCTCGCCCCTTTTCCCTTTTCCCCGATTTCATTAGCAACAATTACTCAGAGCGGATGCCTGGCAATTTGCATTGTGGAATTAAATTGCGTATATACACTTTCACTTTAATGCGAAACGCATCCTTTGCTGCTGTCCGCTGTCCGCTGTCCGCTGTTTGCTGTCCTTGTTGCATGCAATTCATTGGCCGCCTCGCTTTTTAATCAAATTGTCAATCGCTGTCGCCCATTGAGTGCCCTCCGCTCCACTCCGCTTCGCTTGGGCCATCTCTTATTTATGGGCCAATAAGCTTCAAACGCTGCATTGGAATTTTTTCATTTGCTGCCAGGCGAAGCACTGCCACGCCAGGACTCTCGCCGTTGTCTTTTGCAACGAGGACAGTTTGAATTTAATTTTGTGTAAATTACAAAGCGAATTTCACATCCATTAAAAAAAGGGACACTCGACTCGGCCCCATCCACAACTTTAAACAGTTGAGCTGAGGCCAGCGGCAGCTATCGACAAATTCTTTTATATATTTTTTTTAGCTATGCAGGAATTTATTTGCATATGTATTGAGAAACTTCAAAATATTTTTGGAATTTTCAATGTGAAATACAAGAAGAAAAGAAGGAAAGGAAATATTTTGGACTTGGATTTAAGTCAGATTTCAAAACTCTTGTGTGTTATTGAAATATTTTCAATTCAAGGGCTTCCCTAGTTCCTAAGTCAATCTTCTATTGCGATTTTATCAACATATATGTATGTTTTTATTTTTAAATATATTTAGATTTATATATTAAGAAGACAGAAAATTTTCAAAAATTCATCTAAATCAAAGCCAGCGTCTATCAGAGCCTTCCTTTACGTATTATTTTTATCAAATAGAAGAAAAATTATTTTTAAAAGACATTTTGAGTATATTATTAATGATTTCATGCAAATTTGGTAATTAATCCAGCTACTCAACATCAGACATTAAGGTCTGCAGTGCAGACGCTAATTGCAGCATATGAAATGCATATTTCAATATGAAATAAACCCAACAAATTACCTAGAACTACAGACACATGCGTGCCAAATGAGAACAGAAACCGAAATTGCATCACGAATTTGATTACATTCGAAATTGTCACGCTGAGCCATAAAACTAATTACTGGGATAATATCCGGCAGATAAGTGGCCAGAGCAATGAAATGGAACTACATTTCTTAGAGGCTGACCTTGCTACACTTTTGGCAACCGCACACAGGGCAGGGGCGTGGCTTGGCAATCGCATAGGTTATCTAAATGGGCGCTGTCTGTAGGTCATTAGGAGAGTCGCTTGCACTTTCCGCTGGCCTTGAGCGAGCCATTGCATAATATTGTACGCGCTCGCCTTGAAGGCCGCTGATCCCGCCAGGCATCAGTGCTGCGGGTGTCCTTCGGCTAAATGGCGATTCTTCGGCATTTCGGTTACATAAGTTCAGCTGACCTTTTGAAAGGAATGCAGCGGGTCGAATGCGATTGTTTTGGCTATTCAAATGTGCGTGCGTAATAAAAACAAGTACGCCTCCAGAATGCAGAAGAACTTTCTCTTTCAGGACAATTGCTGCCGGTGTTTGTATGTAGTCCTGTACGCCCATTGTCCTGCCGCATGTCCTGCTGGTGCACACTTTCGCTTTAGGCTGCAAAAGGATTCGACTGTTTTGTACTTGGCATGTAAACAGGTTCCTATTCTCTGCTCTCGTTTCCCATTCCCGCTGTGCACTGACAAATTTCTTAAGTCTCCGCTTGGCAGCTCTGCGACGTCAGTTTGAGCCGAGGCAACGAAGATAGATTGTGTGTGAAAATCCTTTCAAATGATTTGTTTACCAACAGCGCATCGCGGCCTTTCTCTCCTGCTACTCTCTGCCAGTTGGTGCCTGCTGTTATCCACCATCCAGCACTGGCAGCTGTTGCATTTTCCACGCATTTATCAGCCGGTGTCGGTGTCTGCCAATGCGCCATGTCCATGTCCTCCTCATCAGCTGTGGACACATATTTCAATGTTCGTGACTCGATTTTCCCGCTTACATTTTCGATCTCTTCTTCACAACATCCTCTCTCGGCCGCAGCCGCAGCCTCCGCATCAGCCTCAGCCTCAGCCTCCGCATCAGCCCCAGCCTCAGCGCCAGCCTCGACCTCAGCTTCATCTTCATTTTTCCTGGTTTACTGTCGGTTTCGTGCCTCCGACTCGCCACTTCAACGTTTTTATTTTGTGCGATTTAATTTTTATTATATGCGCCTTTGGTCAATCGCACACGTTCGCCTTCCCTCAACCTCAACCTCGGCCTCAACCTCAAACTCAACTCCAGCCAGAGCCACAGCCATCCCTCACATTTGCTATGGTTTATCGACAAACACTTTACTCGCAAGCAGCAATCACTATATGGGAAATCATGGCTCTGCCTTGCTTTATTGCCATGGACGTAGTCTCAAAGGAATAAGAAGTTGAACTATTTTCGATTTAGACATTGAATTTAGCCATGAACAAGTTTAACTACCATTTACTCTTCAATATGTATATCAATATCCAATATCTATTTCTTCTGAGAGTATTCAACACAAATTCCATTTTTAAATAAATTATTAAAAATTAAAAATTATCATGAATAATCTTTTAAAATGTACATAAATCGAAAAGCTGTTGAATAACATTTTCCAAGTTTTTTGTTAGTTGTTCCAAAGGATTTTATGTTACTTAATTTTCAAAGACTTCGCTCTCCCCCTTTTCTCTGCCGCGATGCTCTCAGCTACGCCACTGGGCGCAGCTGGCCTTTTGCTGATTGTGTTTTTGGTTTTCGTGTGGCTGACTTGGACTTGAAACATGTTTGTGAACAGCCACAGCAACACACGCACACACACACAGACACACACACAGAGAAACAACAACAACTTGGCCGTTAGCTTTCTCAGAGTATATCGTCGGTACGTGGTTAAAGTGGACTTGATTGCGTCTGTGTCTTCCATCTGCATCCTTTGCAGCGATCTGGCCATCATTTGGTGCTAAACTTGTCCACACTTTATTACGACTGACACACTCTTTCACACACACACACACACACACATACACACTCTCACCCAGGCTCATGCGCAGCCATTGGCCAAAAGGTTCAATCAGCATTTGTGTTAAAGTCAACACAGGCTGCGCTTCAACTGAGGCTGGGGCCGAGGCCAGAGTCCGAGCTGATGTGCTCACCTGCACGTCATGGCTTATTAAACGTTGTCCACGGCTGCCAGGCCGATAGCCTGGCCTAATCTCGCTTGTCACTTGTCCCAGGCAGTTTTGTAGGCACCTAAGTGGCGGCCGGCCACGGCACAGCCATAGCTCATAATGCTGCTGCTCCGCGATGCCCCTGACACTGACACTGACTCCGACTACAAGTTCGACTGGGACTTCAGCTTCGATGGCGGCGCAATCTTCAATTCATTTACATTTTTATTCACGCAGATTAACAGTATCGGCATGTCATCTGCTTTGTGCGCTGCGGCTTATGGCTAAGAGCTTGGGCATTGAGTGCCTCGCTGCACGCCAGCTGGCAGCGCTCCACAATGGGGAGAGGAGTCCTCTGCCGGCAGGCGGAGGCACCTCCACCTCGCACGTTCGCCAAACTGTTGCAATGTCGCAAATTTTTATCGCACGTCTACAAGAAATTCAACGCGTGCACATTCCACATTCTGTGTGCTCACAGCATCGCCGTCTTGTACAATGGCACAAAACAGTTTCACTTCTGGGCAAAACCATAAGTGATGAGAGACAATTTAGAAGTATATTATATATCTAGAAATAATTATATGTAACTTGATGTCGATTAGCTTAGTTTACCTCATAGGAAATGAAATTCACTTCGAGTATAGACAAACTCCTCAACTCCTCCTCATCATCTTCATTATAAAACTGTCCATAAGAGATGAATCAATTTTGTTGACCTACCGAACTATTGCTATATGTATTCATATATTATGATATATTTCCAATAGGCTGAGAATCTTTTTGTTTAGCCCACCGTTCGTGGATGCGACGCGTCGGTCGACATAGCGACGCGTTGGCTGTTTGGCAGCTTGCAACTCGCGTACATCTGTCTGTCTATTTGCTGGGCTGTTGGCTGGGTAGGATTCGGTTTTTGGGTCGGGACTGGGCTGGGTTTGGCAGCGTGCCGCAGCAGCATCGAGCCATACAGAGCATCCAGCACCAACCTTCCAGCAGCCAGCCAGCATTCAGCATAGTTGTGCAATTGACTTACGCTTGTTTGATTGCATTCGAGCTCGCACCTTGGGCTTCAACTGCTGCTGCCACTGCTGGCTCAGCTGCAGTCGCATCGTCGACTCTTGCGGTTGTCGGCTGTGAGGTTGAGGTTGAGGTTGCTGTCTGTGCCATTTCGCAGAAATAAAGATGTTAAACGTTTTGCTGATTCGTGTTTTATGAACTCAATTTCAATTTATAATCTCTGTTGCCACTCACTGGCCCTGGCAGTGGCTGTGGCTCTGGCTGTGGCTCTGGCTGTGGCTCTGGCTTCGACACTCGCTCTTGCAACTTGCATTGCCATCGCGCCCCGCCCTCTGCAGTTGGCCAGTCAGCCAGTTTGAGGCGTTTTAGCCTTTTGTGTTATCGCTAGGAATACACTTTGAGATACATGCACTAACAAAGCAACAACAACAACAACATCTTTCACTCTTAGTCTTAGTGTTTGTTTCTCCTCGCCTTCCCCTGCGTCTTGTCAGTCAGTCGCCGTGAGTATCTGTGGGTTACTTAGTTAGCTGCTGCCGTTGCTGTTGTTGCTGGTTTAGCTGCTTTGTTCCTGTGCATTGTCAAGTCTGCAATTTTAATGTTGACAGAAATCAGATACAGGCGACTGCAGGAATGCTGCATGCGCATTTAAGGTATTTGAAATGTATCTAGAGCCAGCGGACCAACCTGGCCAGCATAGCTGAAAAGCCGCATGAATGTCTAAACAGGTGTGCAAGGCCATTTGCGTGCTTACCTGCAATGAAAGGAGCGAAAGAATCGGGAATTAGTTAATTAGCTAAGCGGAGTTGCTTGACAAATTAATAGCTACACTAAGAGATGTCTTAGAGGGAAGAGTGGAAAGTACAATATTAGAAATATTATAAGTATTTTTAAGATATACAATATTTATTTAAATTTATAAAAATACTAATCATAACTTACATTTAGTTATATCATATATTTATAATAATAATTAATTTCAATTTCTTATCTTTCGTCATGGAATCTGTTATTATAATAATTAAAAGGTTTTGCGTTCCGTCGATCCCTTCATTAAATCATATTTTAAATTTATTGTATCTGCCCGAAATCTCAAGAATTTCTATATGTCGTATGGGCCATTCCTTTTACTTCTCGCTCTCTCCCTCTCACCCTCTCTCTTTGAGTATCCAAAAACTTTAAACTAAAATCATATTTCACAGACGGAATCATTCCAATTAAATGCAACATGTATTTGCTGGCGCCTCCGGGGACGTGGTCTCTGACTTATTCCACTTACAGAGACAGCCCAGAGGGTGTGTGTGTGTGTGTGTGTGTGTGTTTGGGATTGAGTCTGGCTCGAATTCTGAGATGTTGTCGTGTGTTTAAGACGCAGTTAGAAGATCTAATTTCCCCCACAAGCAGCTTGTAATATCCTGTCTGTCTGCTACGCGTTCCGAACGAGGAAGCCACACACTCACGCACACACATATGCATCTAACATACGCATACAAATGTGTGTGTGTGTGTGCATGTGTGGGTTGACAATTTGAAACAATTTACTTATTGCATGTTTGCTGACGTCATCGCTAGAAAAAGTGTTGCCTATGCAAAATGAAACCCAAACTAAACAGCATGTCCTTCTCCCACTCACTCTGGCTACCGCTGTCTCTCGCTCTCTCTCTCTCTCTCTCTCTCGCTCTCTCTCTCTCTCTGTCGCTCTTTCACTCACGCGCTGGCATGGCCGATGGGCGCATGAGTTAATAGGCGTGGCTAGGCCAGAGCTCTGATTACTGCTGCATACTTCGGGGGTTGTTCGGCGTTGCTGCCGCTGTTGCCGCTGCTGCTAATATTGACGCTCTGCTGATGCCGATGACGTTGACAGTTACATTGATTTATGGCGCTTGGTTTGCCTGCCTGCCTGCTGCCTGCTGCCGCTGCTGCTGGCTTGCCTGCCTGCCTGCACTCGCTCCTTGGTCCTGCGTCCTTTTGCGACCCATTTCAGCCGCATGAAATCTTATCCATCAAGCGACATGATGATGTCGGCCCAACCCCCATTCCGGCCAGCGCCTTTTTCTCTCTCTCTTTCTCTTTCTCTCTCTATATATGTGAGTGTGTGTGCGTGTGTGTGTGTGTGTTAACTGGTACGCAATTAATGTATATTATTCACAATTCCGCCGGGCCCTGCCACCAAACTTGATTGCAGTCCTTTGTGTGCAATTAGTTAATTGAGCTCTGGCCGAGCGAGTGGCTTATCCGCTGGCCAGCCCTCCAGGTGCGCGGCCCCGACACACACACACACACACACACACACACATACACATAGGTGCGTATGCGTGCTGGTCTTATCACAAACAGTTAGCCGTGGAACCGTTAAAAGCTGCCAGTCTCATGTTAACGCTGATGAACACATCTCGCACCGCCCGCCCGTGCCACTCCCGCTGTCTCTGCCCCACCATCACGCAAGCTACAAGAAACAATCAACTGACCATTCCAGTTCCCCTTCCCGTCTGTAGAAGAGGGCTGCGGCTAGGCGACTGCGGGGCAGGGTCATGTCCAATGCGGTAAATGCAGCACATCCGATGCTGCTGCTGCTGCTGATGGTTTAAGGCGTAAAATAACAGCAGCAGCAGCAACAGCAGCAGCAGCAGTCGCAGCGCGGGGCTTGGATGCCGCAGGGGGAGGGGCCGCAAAAAAGTGTGTAATGAATTATTACCCTCCGATAAAAGTGCATGTCGACTTTTTCCTCTCTTTGTTTTTTTTTTTTTATTTCACTGCTGCTGTTGTTGCTGTCTGTCGATATTGGTAGCATTATAGACGGACTCTCGCAGCTTTAGCTTTAACAATTTAAGCAATGGACTTGCGCATATCGAGATACTCTAATGAGCTCGTCTTCTCTCTGAATGAAATCAGCTGACTAACATATGGAGAGTCATATCTATATATATGCAGATCGGCCAATATAGATCAAGTAATAAATTAAAATTAATATTTTAGACAATTTTAAGAATTATTCGCCCGCAATCAGAGGATCGGTTACTTCAGCGCCAATGAGCAAACCCAAGTGGAAGGCCATTGGAGCTAGCGCTCGCTAGCAATCTATGTCCTCTGGCTAACACACTTTGGCTCAAATCAGCACTGGCCGATCCCGAAAATCGCCTCGGGCTAAACACGCGCCGGTAATTGCGGCAATTGGCGCTCATTTCTCTGTCATAAATATCTAAGCTGAGCTGAAAAATGGCCAAATCATGCATGCACACCTACCCATTGTAAATCACCTTCACACTCGGCAGAGACTGCGACTGCGACAGCGACGCCGACTGCGACGGCGGCTGTGATTGCCAACAATTTCTAACACGGCGGCATTATCGATGCCCATTTGCCCCAAGGTCGGATCGTTTGCGCTAGAAAGCGCTGCTAATAAATTACGTGTAAAACAACGTGTGAACTAACATAAATAATTTCCTTAATCCACTGCAGCCCCTCGCTGCTCCCTCCTGCCTCCTGCCTGGGCACATGTGAATGGCCTAGGAGCATACGTGCCCAGCAATCGATTAAGCGTAGATAAAAATCAATTTGCGGCAATAATAAATTGCTCAACTACCAGGCGAGTGCGGCAGCCCAGCCGAGTGGAGCATCCAAATGATGCCCCCAAACATCCGCTGCTCCCACTTCCGCTCCCCCTCGGCCTCTCAATCTCCCTCTGCCTCTCCCTCTCCCTGTCCCTCTCTCTGCTTGGCTGGGGCCAATTTAGTTGCAGTTTGCGCGCTGTCGAGTCGCGGAGTCCGAACAGTTTCTCGAACAAATTGGCCGCAAGGTGAAAACAAGATGGCAGGCGGCAGCAGGAGACGCGCTGCTTGCCAGTGCGAGACACACCGAAAATTTACAAACATTGTAATCATGGGTTAAATATCGCCTGCTCCCCGTCTCAGGCCAGCCGGCCGGCCACAGGGCCTCTGACTGCGTCTGCATCTGCATCTGCGCTTGCGTCCTCAGCTTGGGCCAGGTGGAAGGCGCGTCTGCTGCATCTGTTGCGAGCACAGCGAGTATCTGCCTCGGCGAATCTGCCTTGAGTCCAGAGTTCATGGATTAATCACCGCGGGCAGGGCAGCATCGACTCACAGACCGAAAGACTTTGGCTCATTCACTCGCAATCGAACTCGCAGTCGCACTCGCAGTCGCACTCTCAGTCAACTTCACGATTCACAACTTAATTCGCAGCCGGTTCGCAGTTCGAGGGCGCAGCATCGTTTGTCGATTTCTATATTTTGCTTAGCAGTCGCAGTCGCAGTCGCAGCACGCCTCCTCACTTCGAACCGCCCCCATCATAATAAAATGGCAATTGCAAGTCGCAGCTGATTCATCGCAAAAAGAAATAAATGAATTCATTTGCCAAATGCCTTTCAAAAGACGCAGGCCCAGCGGGCCTACCCCAGCTCCAACTCCAGCTCCGCATCGAGGCCTAAGTAGAGGCTTCTTCTAATTGAACTGTTTTGCTAGCTCTGTGGCAGCTGTAAACGGCTGTCTTTAGCAATAAATTGATGAAGAAAAGGTAAAGGGCTGCTCAAATATAGAATAGACAAATGCCTCGTAATCATAATTATAATTACAAAGAAACTTAAGAGCCACATAATATACTCCAGTGTATGGCACCATTTCCTCTTCTGCCGTCTTCAATTAAGGCAAATATCAACTTTCCCCTATCGCTCTCAAGACACTCTCTGGGCGAGATCAGCTCCGTGTGGTTAGGCGAAATGGCATACGACCCGCAGTTATGCAATGCTCGGATTCCGGAATGGCATCTGGAATCTGTAACATTTGTCGCATTTCATTTTTACCTGCGCGCCGCGTACTCTGTCCGCTCCTGCTTACATGTAATATGGCAAATGCTCTGCTGGCGCCCCGCATGTCACAAATTTTAATGCATTTCAGTGCCGCAAGGAAACAGCAACAGCAACAACAATGACTACTACAACAATAAAATGTGTAACGCATGAGATGAAAAGCAGCGCAGGACAACAGCAACAAAAACAAGCATTGAAAATCAGAACAAAAAAACGAAGTTGAAATAAAAATAGCAAAAAGGAAGCAACAGCAAAAATTTTAAACATGGCGCGAACATAATGTCCTGTGTCCTTGCCAGTCCCTGCCGCACCCTTCCGACCGACGCTCGTTTCTTTTGCAGCTTTTTTCCTTTTTTGCTGCGTTGCTTTGCGAATTTCCCTGCTGCTGCTGTTGTTGTGAAAATCGAACATTGATTTATGGCGTGTGTGGAAAAAAGTGCGGAGGAGCAGGGCAGAAGCGGGCCGGCTCGATGGGCTCTAGGAGGCGAGCAAAGGTTCGACATGGCCGCGGGCCCAGCCTGATGACGATGATGCTGATGAGCTGGAATTGTTTTTGATATGTTGCGCGCGCATATGCAGGTCGCCGATATCCTTCCTCCCATCCCCCCGTCCGCCCAATGCCCCTCATAGCCCAGCGCACACTTTCATCTGCGATTATTATTTGTGACACACACACACACACACATTCACACAAAGGGCTGCCTCGTCCCTCATTTTGCATTCAATGGCAATGCATTTACAACAACAACAACAACAACAACAACCACAGATGATGCAGGGCAACATGAGCAAAAAATTGTAAATGCAATTCGTAGGGCATAAATTTAAAAAACGCGTGTCACATGTCGATTCTCGATTGTTCGCAAATTAATATATAAAATACGCGCTGCCAACTGCGGACTGCGAACTGCGAACTGCGAAAAACTGCGGCTGCTGTTTTGCGGTTTTCGCATTGTTCAATTTGGCTTTTGGGGTTTTCTTTTTAGTTTAAATGCGAAACGTTAAGCGCCGATTTGTACCTGGCTTATGCGTAAATGAGTCTGCATCGAGCCATTTATATAGCAATTATAATGCTTTAGATTGTGATTTATGCGCGAAAATTGAAAATGAAATCGCGAAAGGAGAAGCGACCTATTTATTGCTGTATGAATAGTTAATCTATTAAAAAATAAATAAATAAATAGAAGTCAAATATGATTTCAATTTAGTTTTAAATACTATTCAACTGTTTCATAGTATTAATAATGATATTAATATTACTATCGTATATAGCTCAAATAATCAATGAAAGATATTAAAAATGATTTTTGTGAGTTTTAGCTTTTGCGATATATACAAAATTCTTTTCTTTCATAAATCTTATAATTCATTGAGTAGAGCACAACATAGATTTTAATTATAAAATATTTAGGTAATGCTCCATGGTACATTAGAAACAGTGACATAGAAAATTATAGAAAAGTATATGATAAAATACTAAAATACGAATCTATTAAACAACTAGAGGCATGTATATTTCTCTATGAAGCCCAAGTCAGCTTCAAGTATTTCTTTTGCCACGGACATCACAAAAGTTTTGACAATGCACTCGACCAGGCACAGATCTACAGAGCTGCAGGAGTCGCAGTCGAAAAGCCAATCGGGTTTATGAATTGTTGAGGCGGCAACAAAACATTTCGACAGTTTGTCATTGGCTCTCACAGTTGGCCAAGTGCGAAAAATAAAAGTTGTAAAATGTTTATTGTGGACAGCTGCTGCAGCAGAGCAAACAACTCCGAAAGTTCAAAGTTGGCCAAACTTTAATGAAGTCCAAAACAAAATTATGATGAGCTGCTGGCTTTGAGTGCAAGACTGTTGGGGCTTGTTAAACTATATACTATAGTATAGTCATTCACCTGTATCTTGGGCAACTTTTGCTTTCTTTCGACTGTCAGAGCTGAAACCGTGAGGATGTTCGCTTGAGGCCCTGCCGCTCGTTAGGTGTGAAACTTTTTGCGCTTGGTTCGCAGGCGCAGTTTTCGCTTTTCCAGAATAATTGTGCACAGCAATTTCGTTTGCATGGTGGGGCACATGATCGCGGTCGCAGTGGCAGGTTGGCTGTTGCAGTCGCAGCGTCAGCTTCAGCATTGGCGCCAGCCTCGCATTGCGATCACCCACGCAACAACAGCAGAGACTCGGATAAACACTCGAATGGACACGGCGCACTGGGAGGCTGAATTTGCTACTTTTACTTTTCAGCGCGTTTTTGCCGTCGGCAATTTACGGCCAGAGGCGATTTCCATGACACTAAGCACTGGAAAATTTGGCGTATTCTTTGCCTGTTGTTTATTGCGCTTGAAGCTCTCGGACTGCCCCGCACGCAGCGCCGCCAATTTGCCAACTAGCCGCCTCCGTGGCGGAGCCAGCCGAAAAAAACGCTCCACGAGCGACGCTGAGCGGAAAAACGCTCAGACGAAATACTTAACAAAAGGCAAACGTGCGTCCAGAATGACAACAGAAAAGCAGGCCACAGCGTAAACCAGGCCAAGAACCGAAAGAGCAACATATCAGGCATAAATTATTGCCGTGATGCGGCTTAAGAGCGTCGTTTTTGGGGGCCAGCCAGCCAGCCAGCCAGCTGAGAGCTGCAACATTATGAGGCAAGTTTAAGTGGCAATCAGTGCTGGCCTGGGCACTGGTAAACGACTTAATTTTAGACGCTAAACTGCTACTTGATGGCTCTTCGAAGGGCGCCCGCAAAGCACATATTCTCTTAACTCCATCGCAGACAGCGTGCGCAGCATGCGCAGTTGCCACAGCGACTCTCAGCTGGCTGCCCCAACAGCCACAGCCACAGCCACAGGCTGTTGCAAGAACAATTCAATAACAACAATAAACAAAGCGAGCGCACAATGAAAGCCAATGGGATTGAATGCTGAAGACTAAGGGTATAAATATGCATATAGCACGGAGTGAAATTTAAGGTTTTAATCAAATTAATGCACAAGAAAAACAAATATTTAAATATATAAAAATATATCAAATTTGTCAGTATACAATGAAATAGTTAAACTATTCTCAAGGGAATATAAAACCAAATCATAGAAATTTATAAGCAATTATAGTTTAGCTATTTCTCTTCAACTCAATCAAAAGAATTTTGGGTCTCATTCGGACAGGATTCGCTTTGGCTTTTAGGCTATTCATGATTATTTTTATTGTTTTCAATAATCCGATAAGCACATACAATATTTATACTGCTCTTAAGATATTTCTATATAAAGTTTTCCCCATTTGTTTTTTGTTTATTCATTCAAGAAAAAATTAACTTTGAATCATTATAACTATTATTATGATTATTTATAGTTTATAGTTTTTTTTAAATATTTATTTTTATTTTATTTATTATTTTTATTTCCTTGGACTTTTTTAATTTAGCTACATTTTATTTTATTTGTTTTTTTTTTAAGTTTTAATCTTGAAGTTTAATCGCATTCGCTCCACTGTGCCAACCAAGTTGCCCAGCCTTGTCAACGCCATTGCCATCAACGCCAGCGTATTGGTTGTGCTTGTGTGTGTGTGTGTGTGTATGCTGGCAAGGCAGCTAATAAAATTAAAATGCCATATTTCAGGCGTTGATAACAACAATAAGTGCAGCAAAGTCGCCGCGCGTCTGCAAGTCGGAAATTATTTTTTGGCACGAACTCGGGGCGGCCTTGTGCCAAAGTGAGAGAAACGTAGCGACGGAGAGTCGGAGAGTGAGTGAGTGAGAGAGGGCATTAGAGCAGCGAAGGTGGCAGAGAGGGCAACAAGGATCTGCCAGCAGCAAGTCTATTGATATGACAAAGCACCGCAAAATTACCTGTAAAAACTTTTCGAGCTCCGCCAAGAATTCGGCTTATTGATTTTTGTGTCGTCGCGACGCCGCTAGCCAAAAATTCTTTCAACTCAAATTATGAATAAATTGAAATTGAATTTGCCCTCGCCCAGAGGCAGGTAATGAGCGGGGCGGGGGCAGACAGTGGGCCGGGGCGTGACTGCTTTAGGTAACAACAGCGCGATAAGCATCGGCAGACAGCCCGTAAATGGGCGCCTGATTTATGCCAGGCTGATTCTTTATTGATTTCTTATCAGCTGGCTAATCTATGAATGCGCATTCCTATTTTATGCCAGCTTGTCAGGCGCCTCAATCTCGCTGCGAGCTGGCAGACTAATTAAATTAAAATTCCTGTTACATGACATGCCTGGCAAAAGTGTCGACACACACACACACACACACGCACACGGATGGAGAGCAAAGGAGTCAACAACGGGAGCTGCCTCGAAGGCTCAATGTGTTTGTGTGCGAGCTTATGGCAGCATCCGAGTCCGTGCTGCGTAACCATGTCCTGGACTGCCACTGACAGTGTCTACATATATTTATATATATATATATATATATATATATATATATATATAGTGTGTGTGTGTGGAGCTCGTTTTGTGCAAACTAAGACACGTTGTCAGCATTCATGTCACCGGCGCTGCCTCCAAGCAGGGGGTCCAAGCAAAAGTGGGGGCGAGACAGAGTCTGACAGCCTTTTGAAGTGGCTTTTGCATGCAGCTAGATTTTTCATTAAAATTTACCAATTTTAATAGTTGTTGTTTCACATGTAAAGAGTGGGCGAGAGAGAGAGAGAGAGAAAGAGATGCGAAACGGAAAATAGAAAATTCAGCAAACGCAAGTGAAAAACTTCAGCTTTTGGGATATGTGTCAAATGCAGAGCAAGGAATGTTGCTCAGGATGCAGAGAGCCTTAAATGCGACACGTAATTAAAGAATGTTCAAATTAAATTGACATTAAATTCAATTTAAAATACACTCAGCAAGTCTGATAAGCTTCGTAGATAAAGGCTTAATGTTTCATGATTCTGTTCGCCCTGAATCTTTTCCCATTTTTCAAAATTATCGATAAACTGCCTAAGTAATTCGTGGAATTGAATTGATTGCGGTTATTGTGGGTTCCTCGCTCGATTCGCAAACTCCGCTTCAAATATGCGGGCGCTGATTCATACCAAAGTATTTAGCTGGCTGCCGTGCGGCTCTAACGCCCTTATGTGTTGTGTGTTGCGAGAGTTAATAAAATATAATTAAATATATAGCTTAACTTTATTTTGCCCTTGAATTAATCATTTGAATAGCCCCACTTTCATGAGCTCAGCAAATCTCAATCTTTTGCTATACTCTCATGCTTAGATTTGTAGTGAAATGCTCGTGTAGCTGGAGCCAAGTTCAAGCCTCAACTTGAAGACGTCTTTATATTTGTATTTATATATTTATTTTTAGCTTACAAAAATAAAACAGCTAGTCCACATAGTCTCCCAGAAGTATTACAATATATAACTATGTATGATAGTTATATTATAGTCTTCTCTCTCTCGCTGCTAACCACATTCTAGCTTCTACTCAAAGCCAACTAATATCAATTTTCTGATATCATATGTAAATCTAAAGTTATATTTCATAGATTAGCTTGGGCACCAAATTCAATCGAATCCAAGTGCCGCATAGAAACACGTTTCATGCCGCCCTGCCCAGTTCTTTCCATTTGAATTCGTTTTCATTTCATTTTGATTTCTTTGCTTTCGTTTGTTTGTGCAATCCTCGCCAGGTAGTAAATAAACAAAGCATCGAATTCAGCGCAACGTTTAAAGATACATTTATTATTTTGAAAATGCGCAAACACTTCATGATGATTACCAACTGAGCGGGCAGCAGGAGCAGGGGCGAGTGGGCAGACACCCCCAATGGCGAGGGAGTGAAAGCAGCAGCCCGGACTGCTAGCTGCTGGCTGGCTGGCTGGCTGACTGGCTGCTATGGCCGGGATGCCAGACCTCCTTACACCTCTCTTACGGAGCAGCGTACAGAAATCTTTTTACGTCAGTTCTGCCTGTCTTGCTGCCTGGCATTTTCTTGCGTTGTTACCTTCAGGGTCGGGAGAGTAGCGTGCAATGCTTGGTTGCGCTGCGTAGCCGCCCCTTATTGCCACCCTTCCCTTCCCTATTCCCCCATTAACATTCAGGCTGCTGTTGCTGCTGCCGCTGCTGCTGGCAATTTCCTTTAGACGAGCTGCGAAAACACACGAAACCGAAACTTTTGCGAAATACGTTAAACGCAATGCTGTCCGTCCCATGCTCAGTTTCAGTTTCAGTTTCAGTTCGAGTGCCCTTCCCCTTTGTGTCTGTCTGTTCGTCTGTCTGCCAGTTTGGTTCATCCTTCCGTTCGCCTGTCTCACTCTCAGTCAGAGTCGGAGTCGGAGTCAGACTCGACTCAGAGTCGGAGACTCGGGCAGCAGTTTAGTATATAACAAGTCAGCGTCAGCTGCTGCTGCTGCTGCTCGCATTCGTGCTCCTGCCAGGTCTTCTGGTCTGGTTTGGTCTGTCCGCCTGTACGCCACTTTGTCGGCTGCCTCAAATACTTCCATGTTCATTTCACAAGTAAAACGGAAATGACAGTTCCGCAGCGAGCGCCGAACATCTTTGCACTGCTCCGCCCCTCCCTCTCCCTCTCCCTCTCCGAGTGGAAAGTGAATGAAACCTTTTCCCGCATAATAGTCTGTCAAAGTGGCTGCCAGCACCATCGCCGACGCCGTTGTCAGTCAGCTCCAGCTGCAGCCTCCAGCCTCCTGCCTTCTGCCGTCTTCCATGTCAGCCGCCTGCTCGAGCTACTTAGCACTTAGCTACGATCCCAGCTAACAGAGCTCCCAGGCATCCCTTAACCCACTTCAAGGCGAGCCCCAAATTCAACAACAATTTCGCAATTTTAAGCCGCTTCGGTTTCCAACTAATTTTCTAATTATGAGCACAAAGGCGCACAGAAATCATGTCACGCTCCCTGACTGATTTATGGCCGTTGGAGAAATGTCAAATATTTACCCGGCAATTGTTGTAGCCACCCTCCATCTCCCCCCTCCTGTCTACAGCCCTTAAGCAACACAAGTCTCCAAACATCAGCGAGCCCACGCTTTCAGCTTTTTAACTTATCCAAATCACTTGGCAAGTTTTTCTACTCGATATTTGTTTTGTTTCCTTCTTTTCTTTCGTTTATGTTGATTTGATTTATTTATTTATTGTTGACTCTGCTCGCTGGGGCCTGCGACTCGAGGCAGGCGCCTCAATAATCGCCAGCCGAGCAACTGATTAGCTTAATTTTCCGGATGGTGGAGCTGCCTCGATACCAATATCAAAGTTCGCTTCGATTTTTGTTCCTTGCTTACGCATATTTTTGCACCCCAGCAAAACAACGAAACAAAATGCATAAAATTAAAAAAAAAGTAAATAACAAATATGCTAAAGTCCAATACAGATAAAATGTGAGCTCAGAGCAATAAACATTAATTGCCATCTACGCACTATTAATTTACATACATATGTACATGTACATATGTATTATTTTTTATCATTAGATAATAGCTGGACTGCATTTAGTATTCAGATGTGTATATTTATATACAATTAATTTGCATTATTTGTGTATTTTATAATATTTGTACTTTCTTAAATAATATTTAATTGAATTAATATGTAGTATAAAAGTAGAGTGAATACTTATATATATTTATGTATATTTGTACACAATATGTATACAAAAAACCTCATTTTAGATTCAACAAAAAGCTCTTTTCTAAGTAAATATTTAAGTACTATGAGAATACATAAACAACATATGGCCCAGCTTTAAATATCCTGTTTTTGTCTGTAAATAAAACTCACTTTTTAATGTTCAACTCAAACTCAGTTTAAGCAATATAAATAATTTGATAAATAAATGTGTTTCATTGGCATTATACACATAGTCATACAAACATATCTATATGATATAAAAAAGGTTTTTAAATTTTATTTTTGTTTCCCCTTTTAGGATGGGAATCTCTCCCAAAAAATATAAACTCTCTGCTTCCCGTAGAAATGAGGGAAATAAATATTTTACAGTTCGTAGTTTGACTTAACTAAAAATAGTTTCGACTCGAGTCGGAACATAGATTTGTTTTCTCACGCACTCATCTCAACTAACGAGAAAACACCCACATACATATGCTGATCCACTTAGCGAGCTATGTATTGGTATGTCTGTGTGTGTGTGCGTGAGTTGGATGAATCCCAGGGGCTAGAGCGGAGCAATGGCTTTGGCCATGGGGCACACTTCCAAGTAATTTGCAAAACTCAGACATCCGACACTTTGCTGTAGTTTGGCGACTTTGATTTATGGCCAAGAGCCTCGCTGGGGACACAATCAAACACAAATGCAGGCATAAGGAGCCAACGTCAACGACTTCAATGTCCTGCAACTGAAGTAGGCGCACACACACATACAGGCAAACACACACACACATGCAGAGGTCAGCTCGTTGTTAGCGCGATTATGGCAGCTGTTAAGGAAGGCTAGGTCAGCAGAGGGAGAGGGGAAAGGGCGGGGGCAAATGGCCCAGAAAAAAAAAAAACAAAAACCGAAAACGAAAAAAAACAATGGCCAGTTTTTGGGGTCTTCAGTCGGTGACATGCAAACCCGGCGGTTGACAGCTCTGCAGCTAGCAAACAGCAACCGCAGGGGCCACAATAAAAGATGAAACAAAAGTCCATGTTATTCTGCGAAAGAGTCAAAAAGTCAACCTCAACTTTGGCATCAACTTCGGGGCTTTAGCTATAGCTTTAGCTTCTCACATGCCCGAAAAGTCGCACAAAAATAATCCCGAAAACTTCTGCGCTCAAAAACATGAAAGCGTTCTGCACAATGACAGAGCAGAGCTGAAAGACGAGGAGGAGGACGCGAAGAGGGCGCGGGAACAGAAAAGGGGCAGCGGCTGCGGATGCGGAGACGTTGATCACAAAAAGGAAAATGTCAAAGTTCTCTTGCGGTCTCCGAGGTTCTTTAAATGTTCTCGCTAACAAATACATATATAAATATGTATAAACATATATAATATAATACGTATGTATATATACGCATTACTCGTATACATTATTTTTTTCGTTTTTCTTGGAACCTTCGCTAGGGAATTCAGCACCAGTGTTGCCGAATCAGCTACTTTGTAGCTAGATTTGGCCACTTTTTAAGGCCGATTGCTACAAAAATTTTAAAACAGCTATTAGCTACAAATCTAGCTATTTTCAAAAATTACAATTAGCTGAATGAAAAGTAAACAAATAGCGGAGTTGGTTGCATAATTGTCGGTCTCGCTACTTTTTTTGAGAGAAATTTTCCAACACTATTTGGCAAAGTGTAGTGCATCGATATCTTTGTCGATAGCGATCACTCAAAAAGTTAATATCTTTGTGCAAGCGTCAGGAAAACGCCGAAAGAAGTTTATAATCAAAAATGCCGAGACGCATGGCTTACAAAGCCAGAATTCAAAGACTGGGTGAGAAAAGTGATCACAGATCCCACTGAAGTGTTCTGTTTTTATTGCAAGTGCACGATAAAGGACAAACTGTGTCATTTGCAAAAACATGCAACAACGGCAAAACATGTTTCGAATGGGAAAAGTTTTGGACAGGGAAACAAAATTTCCTTCGAGATGAAATCAGTACCCAAAACCATTTTTGTTGCTGATCACACTGCTACTTCACAAGTTGACCATTTGTCACAGTTGTGCGTTCGCAAGTTTTGTGCTGAACCGGAGACGGCGGATCTTAAATTACGACGGACAAAGTGTGGAAACATTAAATAAATTAAATTAGTAATTTTTATAATGTTAGTTTTATTTTTACTTGATATTTTTAATGTGGTTATGTAGATGTTTTCATTTTAGCTACTTTTTTCAGCTATTTTTTAAGAAAGTTAGCTACTTTTAGCTACTTTTAGACCTCGATTTAGCTACTTTTCCTGAAAAAGTTTCGGCAACACTGTTCAGCACATGAGCATTTATTTTTTCTGTGTTTCGTATATGTTTTGTTCTTATTTTTGGATGTCGTCTTTAGTCTTGAGCTCTCTGCTTTATGCTTATAGAAGTGTAGATTAAGAGAGCAGCCTTGGCCTTAGCTTGCGAGAGCCTGCGAAAGGGCAGCTCGAGTTAAGTTTGGCTTAAAGGAAAGCCACTGACAGCTGATCTTCAAAATATGTGCTATTCAATTTAATTATGTAATACTCAGATATTTTATAACAATAAATAAAATGCTTTTATTTGGACAAATCAGTTTACTATAAGTATTAAGCTGCAATCTACGATGAGAGCTATAACTGGCTTCCCTTAAGTTAAATTTAGTAAGCTTTATTAAATTGCTCTCGACAATTCCGAATAAAGCCAAGAAAAGTGAAAGAGTAACTACTGTATTCATAATAGTATCGATGTTCATAGATCTCAGGATGAGAAGATTGCAATCGAGATGAAGAACTATCAATAAACAAATCTTGTGTTCTTTTATATTTAACACATACGAACTTCTTTTCTCTTAGAATCCCAATACATTTCAATTTAGATATTCATCAATTCAAGAAATATGTACCGCAATTTGAGCAATAACTGCGGAATTTAATAATTCACCTTGGCCTTTAGAGAACAATTTGTAAAAATGTATTAATATTTTGTCTCAGCGGCTGGGCATCGCATATGCTCGGCCTAATGCAGTTATGTTAGCAGCTTTAGTTTTTCTATACGTGTTTTAGTCTTATTTTTTGCCGGCTCTTGTTTTGTGTCTCGCTTCCGTGGACATGAAAAGGAAGTGCACGTCAAAGCTTAGACACAAACCACGAAGCGTAAAGGTGCAAGTGAGGCTGAAGAAACAACATTCATTGCAATTGCCACCAGCCAAATGGCCAACACAACAATAACTAAATGTGTGCCTGTCTGTGTGTGCGTGTGTGTGAGTGTGTGGCCAAGTATCTGCATGCAGCAATGCGTGCCAGCGAGAATTTGTTGAACAATTTCGCTAAACTCGAGGCGAAAACTCGAATAAATTGGCTAGAAAATGAAAAGGGAAAACTTGAGGCGAGAGACGAGAAAGCAGCAGAAGTCGGAGAAGTCGGAGAAGAAAACAAAATAATAGCAGTAGCTGCCGCAGCGGCAAACGCACAAATTACAACAATTAAATGGCGAACAAAATAAGCCAAGCCGCAATTATCACATCACTAGCTAACCGAGTTGGGAGCTGAAGCTGCGACGGAGACTGAGAGGGAGACGGATACGGCAGCGGCGGCGGCGGCTTTGACTTTAATTTATGAACTGCGGCAAGTGGAACTGAGTGGAGGGGCTGAGCCGCAGCGCCTGGAGCCGGGTGGCCACTGAGGCGCACACTCGACTGCATAGCATTCGAATCTCTCCGCCGGTTTTCACTTTGCTCAAGCTGAGCACCGGCGATTTGTAGCGGCAAATGTTGCCGCTGATTTTCACATCAGGTAAGAAAAAATACACAAAAGATGTAAAAAGGGCGTACAAGAAATGCACAACAGGTGTTAGCAATTTAGATCTAATAAACATTAAAGCGAGCGAGGCCTAGAGAAGTGGACAGCGAGTTGTCGCTCGTTAAACTGACGGCGATCCAATTTCATAATGAATTTTTTCATTCTGCTGCTGTCAGCCTTCAATTGGTTTGGAAAACAAAACAGCGACAAAACTCAAGGCAAAACAACAACGAAAAACAAAAAACAGAAAGAGGAAAAAAACAAGAAAATAACAGAAATAACGCACAGAGATCCAAGAATTCCCCCATGAAGAAATCCAGCTGACAGCCCTTCGCAGAGAGAACCCCAAGCAAAACTTGAAGCAGAATGTGGCATGATGTTTGTGTCTCTGGTATGTGTGTGTGTGTGCGTACACACACATATATATATATACATATATATATATATATATAGTTATATCGAGTAAACGAAAAACAAAAACTTTTTTCCACTTGAGTAACTTAAGTGCCAATTCCTTCAAAAACAAAACAACAACAAAAGCCAACTAAAAGCACATGAAAAACCAACGCAAACAAAAAGCGAAATAAGATGAAGAACAAGAGGAGATGAAGAAGAGGAGGAGGAGGAAGAGGAAGCGCACATGAGCATTTCATTTAACAGGGGGCGAAGCTGGGGGAAAATTCGAATACAAAAATCGATTCAGCCTCAAGTTGAAAGAGACCAAAAAACAATTTGAAGACAACTGCAAAGTGCTGAGCAAAGCCTTTACATAAGATAATAAAACGTATTATAAAGTATATCATTCTTAAAGACATGCTGAAAGTCGAGCCGATATAAAGCAGACGTCGCATACAAATCGAATTGTTGCCATAGCAATATCGTAAATTCAGAATTAAAACTGATTGAACTCAATAAACTTCAACGGAAATATGGGAAATTCAATTGGAAGTCAATAAAAAATGTTCGATATATAAATAAGATTTCAGATTTCAAAAAAAAAAAGAAGGAATGCATGAATATATAGATATAGAATTCCAATAGATATATGCATCGATTAAATATTTTTATTTAACATAAGACTGGCAGATTGTTAATAGCCTCATTTATGTTTAACAACAAGTTCAAAATATCGAGATTTAGAAACCCAACTTGAAGTAAGTCGAGCACAAATCGGAAACTAATCTTTATTTTCTGCAATTTCTAATCAAATATAATTTTATGGAATATGTATTTTAAGAACTTAAAGATGCGTCGACTGCTGCACAAAATTTAATTCGACAATTAAAATATATTTGATGAACACTTTTGCTTCAACTTCGTAGTAGTAATTGGAGCAACTTAGCTTCGAGTTGTGGCTTGAAATGAGAGAAATGAGTAATGGCCGCTTCCATATAGCACGTCAATCTGCATTGATCAACCCATAAAAACCGTCACACTCACACACACAGGCATTCACTCACACATCATAGTTAGAACAAGAACAATAGAAACGCGAAAAAAGAGAGCGGCCCAAGGAACAGCGGCCATGATTTGCCGCCGGCAATTTGTGTTCCACTTTCAGCCATTGAAGAGCGTCGGCCTGGCAACGGGCTGCCATGCGAAGACTTTGAGTGGCGAATGCTAAATGCTCGTCATCATCCACCATCAAGAGGCAGCTCGAAGATACTTTCAGCAGCCATGGCTGAAGCGAAGCACATGGCATCTGTGAGATGCACCCCGAAGAGCACAAGCGAGAGAGAGAGAGAGAGAGAGAGGGAGAGAGCGCGTTCACACAACAGCTGCGCGGGCCGAAGAGTATTTCGGCTGTGGCAAAGAGAGCGCTCAGCCGTGCTCTTATCCTGTTTTACCGTTCCATGCGCTCTTCGCACGCCTGCTGTCTCGCTCCCACGCAACAGCTGCATGGCTTCCCGCCAATTTTGTGCTTGTGCCATGCTGCTCTCTCACTGGAAAGACGAGCGCGCTCGCTCTCGCTCTCGCTCTCGCTCTCGCTCTCTCTTGTTTGCGCTGGAAAACGCGAAACAAGTTGCCGGCACAAGGAATTCCAAAAGGAATTCCAATATCAATTTAGATTCAAATACTTTGAATTTGCATTTGTTTTTCTCAAATATTCGATGTCAATGCCAAACTTGCGGATATTTTCGCAAAACATTAGTGATCATGCCTGCATCGCATACATAATTGGAGCCGAGGCTATTTATAGTTCAATTACATTAACATACATATATTCGCTGCTGCTTCCGAAAACGGCGCCCCATACAACGCTTCGATCATCAAAGGCAGTCGGCGAAGCTCACACATGAGCAGCTCACTCACACATATGCACGCATGCGCGACGCTGATCCGCACGTGTGTGAGTGCGTCAGCTATGCCAGGCATCAAATGTCTTTGATTGGCCATTGGCACGTTTGACCCTTTTGCAGCTAATTACTTTTCGCCATTTACTGAGCCAATCGGGCACAACTTTTTCGCAACACTGAGAGAAATATTTGAGTGGAAAATAACATGCATCGAAAAGTTGTATTAGTATTAGTAACTATAAAATGCATACAATCATGATGAAAGATATTGTATCAAAATGATTTAGAGTGAAGATATATAAATACATATACATACATATATAAAATACATAAATACATATTATTTTAACTTTATTTAAAAACAAATAAAATAGATTAAAATTGGTTTATTCCAAATTGGGATCGTAACAAATTATTATATGTAAAAATTTTGAAAAATTTAAAATAATAAAATAATTTGAATTATATATAGTTATATTTTAATCAATTATATATTATTTTAAATACATATTCGTATTCAAAGAACATTCTTATAGCTCTCACTTAAATGGACAAAAGCTTTTTCAAGTTCTCAACAGATCATTAAATTTCCTTTATATAATAGTTTATTTAATATATGTATATTTTCTTTCGATGTCTGAATTTGTTTATCTCACACGTGTCTAAAATATTCTACTTAAATCGATTCAGATATCTATGTCAATTACTATAATAGAAACATTAGTTAAGAACTTTCTTTGGCTTTATCAGCAGTCTAAGTCTCAATTTCATTCATTCATTCTTCAATCGACGGTATTAATCAATCAGCTGAAAGCTCTCTGTGGATATAGCTATATCATATCATACCATCAGGCCTTTGCCTCTGTCTTAGCTTTAGCCAAAGTCTCTTTGGCTCTGGGTAGACAGTCGAACAACCTTCGCATTCCTTCACGTCCGAGCCTCGGGCTCCGGGTCTGGCGAGTTGTTCCTGTCAGTCGGTTGGGGCACGTATCGATTCCAATTGGAAGTCGACAGTCGCACTTTGAGAACATTGGCGAACAGAAAATAATTAAGTTCTCAAAAGATAAAAATCATGTTAGCCGCTGATCAATTAGTAGATTTATGCAGCCCAACGCATATTTCATCTTTGCAACCGCAGGCAAAGTCTCTTGCCACGCCCCCGCCCTCCGCGGCAATGTCCACCCCCGCCAGACGTGGGGTAGAATGCATAAATTTACATATGAGAATGTCTGGAAATGATATTGAAGGCTGTTGAAATGCTGCAATGCAACCTGCAGAGCCGCTACAGATCGAGAGAGACAGGGAGAGAGGAGGTACCAGACCAGGCACCTGCCTGCCTGCCTGCTGCCCTGAAGCGTTATTGTTGCTGGGCATCGGATCGCGTCTGGACATGCACATGCACAGACGTCAGTAACTCATTTATCGCTTAACTGGACTTGGCGAACGGAATGGAGAAGCTGTTGCCTCGCGGCTGGCAGCGATTTGGTTTCGGGTTCCGTTTTTTTTTTTGTTCTTTTCTTCTTCTTATTTTGACAACGAATTTGCATGCAGTGGAAACTGTGTTTTGAGCCTTGTTAATTTTTGACTAAAGTCCGCTGGCCAACGTGCACTGGATAAGCGCCAAGCCCCAAGTTGCGTGACTGGCCAAATGCGAGTGCTACGCATGCGCGCGCTTACAAACGCAAAGCTCAAGCGAGCGGAGCAACAACAACAACAACAGCGACAGCAAAAAAAGGAAATGTGAAACAAGAACCAAAACAAAGTGTTCAATGTTTCCGTTTCAAATTCTATGGAACAAGACATTTGCGCACCGCCAGCAGCCGAGGCCCATGTGACCAAAGCAGAACAGATTCTGGCCCAGTCCCAGTCCCAGTCTCAGTCCCAGTCCCAGCTCCAGTCTCGGCCTCGCTCTCAGCTCCAAGTCCAAGCTCCAGACGTTCATTGTGAATGGACAACGCGCCGACTCAGCGAACGCGTTAACAATTGTTCTGACCATTCGTTTTTTATTCTTTTTCCTTTTTCTGTTTCTTTTTGGGCTAAAACAAGTTCGGCATTTTGCTTGAACAGACCGCCAGAAGTAGCCCCAGACAAATGTTTGAAAGTGCACCGTGGCTGAGTTTTATATGAACTTAATAGAAATCATTAAAAATATATAATAATAATATATGTATAATATAATAATAAATATATAATATATATAATCAATAAATAAATATCAAAATTTTAAAAATCAATAAACTAAAGACTAACTGGGCTGAGCAGTTCGAAATTGTGATTCCTTTTATATTATATTTAATATATTTTATAAAGCAATTTGGTTATGAATTCTAATAATATTATTAGCTGTCAATTGTTAATAATAAGTGGAGTTAATAATTGTTAAAAATATCCGGACTTAATGTGTCTGTGAAACAAATCATGCTGATTACAATACATGCTAATAGCTAAAGTTAGAGAAAGGCTCAAGATATATAAAGAGGAAAATACTAAATTTCAATTGATTCTCTCCAAAACAAATATTATATTAAACTCTAAGTTTTTATCCTTTTTTTGTTTTTTCTTTAAACATTTCTCATATCTTTTTGTAGATTGTATTATATCTCTGACATTTTCATTACTTCTTAAATTAGCCCACAGTAGATATATAACCGATTACTGTTTCCCCAGTCAAAGACTTCATTAACTTTTCACACCATTTTCAGCAATTTGTAACCACTGTGCAGAGTGCCGCTGCCGCTGCCGCTGCCGCAGCCTTTCGCGGTGCCTCGCAGCTGAGCGCGCGATTGTGCCACAGATAAAGGCACTTGCGCATTACAACTGCTCGAGCTGAGCAGCCGCATCCAGCAGCTAACCAGCCGGACCAGACAACTTCAGCAACAGCAACAGCAATAACAACAACAACGAGAACAACATGCGGAAAAAGTGCAACAGAATTAACAATTCATTTTATTGTTAAATATGCCCATGCTGCTGCTGCCGCTGCTGCAGACGATTCTAAGCAGCGCTTTGGCCAGGCTAACAAGGCTTGTCTGTGGCAGCATCTGGGCTGCATGCCCCATGTTGCCCAAGGGGGCAGGCGAGCTGCAGTCGCGCTGGGCTCTCATAGTTAATAATGCGATAATTTCATTTTCATTCAAAGCAAATCGAATGGAGTCAAACGCAGCTTCGGCTACCGGATTACGAGGCTGTTGCTTGTTGGCGTGTTGCAGCAACATGTTGCAAAGTGGCCAGAGCGAGCGCAAGACTGATGCATGCGCAAAATTTAAATTATGTTGTTTTGTCGCATGTTTTTCGTTTCTCATTGCCTTGTGGCCGCGCTTTGTCGTCGTCGTAGTCGTCGTCGTCGTCGTCGTCTGCGCTTGTTGTTTAAGGGCTTTAAACATTATCAATGAATAAATGAAAATGTCTTTTGTCGACGGAAAATTGTCGTGTTGTTGTTGCTGTGTTGCTGACATGCAACGGCAACGGCTCTTAACGTCTTCTTTTGGCCAGGGCAGCGCTTTAAGCCGCTGTTTTATGTCACAGCCAACTGTCATTTGTACATTGAATGCGCGGAGCAGGTCTTGAGCCAGCGAGCAGAGAAGATGGAGGAGGAGGAGGAGGAGGAGGAGCAGCGACTCGGTGCCCGGCGATATGTTCAATTTGCATAAAATCACAGGAAGCACTTAGGATTAATAGGCCGCGCTCTGTATGCCAAGTTGTGGTTGGCTGTGCATGGGTTAAGCACTTTGCCATCGCAGCTTAACCCGAATTACCGCTGGCAACTCGAATTATTTGCTTACCTTTTGTGTGGCTTATCCATAAATTCCGCGCGAGCAGCTAATCCACAATTTGCTAATTTGATAATCCAATAAATGCGGCTGCAAAGAGTCCAAAAGCAAAAGTGTTTCGTTTACTATTTGATCCAAAATTCAAATTTCCCCTAACTAAGAAACAAACCACAAATCTTGCGCATGCACCAAAATATATAACATATGTCGAACAGCCCTCTACCGGCAGGCGGCAGCAGCTGCGCAGCTGCGTCACTTGTGCGAGGCATTTGCTGGTTCTGAGAATGTTGCTCAGGCGGAACTTGATTCAAAATGTTTCGTATTTTATATTAAATTAAATATTAATGATTTTTGTTTTACATTAGATAAAATTACACTATTTTGCTTCAATTTAATTTAAATATAATATATATTTAAATTTAATTTAGGAAAATTAATTCTTGAATTGAGAAAAATTCAGATTTTTATCTTAGTTATACTTTTATAAACATTAAAATAATTCTATACAATAATATTATCTTTTAGTTTTATATATTAGATTTATTTATTATATTTTGTGATATGTAATGTTCATTAATAGTTTACATATTTTATTTATTTATTCATTTCTATATATTGAATAAATTATATCAAAGCTCAAATATAGAGTCTCTGACAAAAAAGCAGCAAATAAAATATGAAAAAAAAAAAAAAAAAAAAAAAATCAAATATTTGATCTTTCAATTATTGCAAGAGTATTAAATTATTATCAAATTCCATTATCAGCTAAGACTTAGTTCATGCAATTCTTCTGCTTTACTATAAAAACAGTTCAGGGCAAAGATCATTTGCAATTAACAGAGTCCTAAAAAGCGATCGTAATGATTGGGATGGTAGTTGCCCCTTGCCACTTGCCCATTGCCCATTGACCATTTCCCATTGCGCATTGGGCATTGGGCATTGGCCATTGTTAGGCAACGAGTTCGAGTTCTGTGTCTAAACCAAGTGCATACATGTGTCACTCGAGCGGAATACGGTGCAGCGGCTGCCGCTTTCATATTCTCCCAGGCCAGCACTTCGCACTTTCGGACAAGGCTAAAGAAGTGAAGAAAACCTTTGAATTTGGCCAGCGAATGCATTGAAACCGCATTATTAACGCCTGCAGAACTCAAATTGGCAGCGAGTCGGCGACGACAACGCCAAGACGGGTGTGAAAATAATCTGTTTAACGAGGGAGTCTTACAAAAGACCCCAGTCTGCTGGCAGCAAAGTGGCCGCCGCAGCAGCACCAGCAACAACAACAACAACAGCAACCGCAGCAGCAGCAGCAACTGTTGCAACAGCAGCAACAACAAACGAGCAACAATAATGACATTTGGCGCAAATGAATGAGAAGCGCGCTCAAATTTTGCAGCGGAGAGCCTGCTCGGCTGCCTCTGCCACAAAAGGATATGACAGCAGCCAGCCTGACAGGTCGCAAGTCGCAAGCTGGCTATTGGCATTGGCGTTGGCAACGGGCGGCATTGGCTGGGCTGGTCTTTCGGTTCGTTTTGGCTTAGACCAGAAGCCACCGGGTCGTCTGGGCCGGCTCCATATGCGCACCGAGCGCTGACATTAAAAGGTGGGAAAATGTCAACAGCCCGCGCAGGAAGCATTAATGCTCTCCGCACTCTTAAAATGGATATCGAAATAATTGCAGCGATAACAACGGATCTCCGAATTGCTGTCGTTTGCCTGCTTGTGAGCTTTGTTTGCGGTGCGGAATTGTGATCTATGGGAGTATTTATAATCAGAATTGCTTAAATACTGATGTATATATTACAGAGTATTAGCTTACAGAGTATTAGCTTAAGGATTAATTATCATTTTACACATTATTATTACTGATTATTTCAATTTAAGTTTTTATTTTTGATAGTATTATAAACATGATCAATATTATTATTAATCTTATTTTTATGATGACGACCTGACTGAGGATACATAGTCCATTTCTACCTACCTCAATCAATCGTCATCATTATTAATTTAACTAGTACTATTTTCATTACCATTATCATTACAATTATTATTATTATTATCATTTCTCTGCCCATCACAATTATCATTAAACAAACTTAAATATTTTGCTAGTTTCTTGCAGTTCCTTCTACAGCAACTGCCAGAGATCTTTGAACCATCGTCCAAATACGATTCTCAGCTACTTAGCATAGCCGAAAAAGAAAGTGATTCCATGGCGATCATCATGAATATATATCGATATCTATTAGAAATCTGCACGCGCTCGCCGTCAGACATGCTCCAGGGCACGTAGGTGACAAGCTGGAGCACCCTTGGGCCCCGGAGGGGTGCAGGGGTCGTGGGGAGGGGATGGGCATGGGCTTGTTGTTGGCCACCTAGGCGAGACTGTGACCAAATTCATATGCATATTCGCCTGTTTGTTGATTTGCGCGAAAATATTTGCCCTGCTGCGTAATTGAGCGACGGGGCCTGGGAGTCTAATGCATAGATCGATGGCTTTGGGCTGATGAATTGGCGCTGGCAGATTTCGAGGCAGCTCACGCCCAACATCAAAACATCCATAAATATTTTTGTCGTTTTCGCTCCGGGGCCCCCAAATCGAATTTATGGCACCCGCGTCGTAAAAAACCGTAAAAAGCTGCGACGCAGCGCATCGTAAAATTAAAGGCGAAAATAGTTTTTTGGGCGCTTAACTCGCGCTCTGTGCCCAAAATACCTAATTAATTGGCACTCCAACTTCTGGGTGGCCCCTCGCCGACTCGCTTTTTGATTTATGCACAACGCGACCAACGCGCTAATCAGCCGCAATTTGCATGCGCAGTCGCAGCCCTCGGATACATTTTACTCGTTTATTTTTTCCATTTCGCGGCGTATAAAAATAGCGAATCCATCCAAGTGAATTTTTCGTTGATTCGGCATCGACGCATTGCGATATGTGCGCACAGTTTGAGAGTCGTTGTCATAGTGCAGCAACTCGCCGACAGATGGCGCTTGGCGTATCGTCACCTAGCGGGCGCTAGCGTGGTAGCAAAGCCATTGAGGGATTATCCTGCGAGCGCTTTAGTTAGCATGTAAAAAGGATATTGCTCATGGGTGCGTGTCTCGGCTAAAAGTTTGTCAAGGATATTTTTGTGTGGGATATTTTCGTTGCGCTCTTAAAAGACATTCGTCTGTAGTTCGACAAACTGCCGCTCGTGGCGTTATGTGAACAAAAAAATGTCCTTAGAAAAACTCTTTGTGGAAGCGAGGAATGCATTGAAACACCCTGTTAAACACTGTTCAGAACTAAAGTTGGGAAAGCTTAGTTAGAGTCCTTCTAAAGAATATTATTTTATATATTACATTTGTTATTTCAATTAAATCTTAAATCAAATTGAAGAAGCTAACATTTAAAAATAATTAAATATAAATATGTGTATTTCAGCTTAAACAAATCAAACGAACGCCGATTCGTTCTGCGACTCGTCGAGTCTCATATCACGTAAACATATCTACATGCAACCGAGTACTTCTCTAGATGTTGTGGGGACCACACAGACACATCAGAGATAAACCAAAACAAGGCAACAAAAAAAAAGTACAAATACAATTTAAATAAATTATTTAAAAATAAACACAAGTAATGCCAAATGTGAGGAGCGAGAGACAATGGAAACAGAAACCAGCGCAAAATGTAAGGCTATAAAAATGAGCTTCCCTTTAATTTTATGTGCGCGCCGACACTTAATAAACAATAATAATCATCATCTTCATCATCTTCATCATCACCATCGCCAGCATTGACAGTGGATGGGGGCAAGGAGCGGGCAAGGCAATCAAGTGCTACGCGAAGTCCAAAGAGTTGACCAACGAGATTTGCATTTTGATGGATTGCAGCCGAGAAGCCGAAAGATGTTTGCCCCGGACACGGACACGGACGCGGACGCGGAGCTACCTGTAAGTCATTTTAGTGACACTATCTCAAATGTCTGTGGGAGTGGGGCGTGGCAACGCGTGTACTTTTTCGCTGTGACTTGTGTGACTGGAAATTTAAATTAAATTTGCAGCTTCGTAATTATTTTTGTCATTTTTGCAAAGTGGAAAAAAAGAAAAATAAATAAATATATATAGTGTGTGTATATATCTTATTTTTGTTTGCTACGCCTTTGGCTGCCAAACTGAGTTATTGTACAAATTAAAATGAACGATGTGTCGGACAGCCTTTGTTGCTTCTGTTGTTGTAGCGCCAATGAACCGACCTCAACCTCCCCGCGAGCCAAGCCAAACCCAAACAGAAATCCAAAATTCAAAACTCAAAAACCAAGAGCCGCTCGCACATCAGACATCACACGTCAAACTTGACTTCAATTTTTTCTAGCTTGTCGGACATGATGTGACTATGAGCTGCCAGCTGAGCTGAGCTGAGCTGAGCTAAGTGAAGCCACGCCATTGCTGGCCAGGGCATGCCATGAATCTCATCGTGTCCAGCCACGGCGTGTGATCGCGATAAGAATTAGCGCTCCATACGCAGCGGGCGAGATGAAAAGCTTTTTGTCTTTTGCCTCTTGCCTCTTGTATGTTTGCCTCGTGCTTTTGCGCTCTTTGTGTTGTATATGGGCTAAACGCTGTAGTTGATACCGAGTCGGACTCTAACTGTAAGTGATTGCTTTACATGGCCAACAACAGTGTCCGCCATGGACACTCGCAAGCGCCGCGAACTTGACACTACCAATGGATCCATGGAACGGAGTTGAACTGTGGCGGATTATCTTTGCGCGCATCTAATCTGAATTCATAAGTCGACCTGAAAGACAATGGCGGCCATTCAGCGAACGAGTGCGTGAGTGATTGCCGTTATGCGGCTGGGCCAAACCTCAGCGGGCTCGGTGGGCTGGCAACAGCTGACGGATGAGCAATCAAAGTTTAACCATCGTGATTTATGAACTTAAAGCGGTCTTAGCTGTTTGAGGTCTTTCCAGAACGGTGGCATAAAGACACACTTCATTTGCAGTTTATAGTAGAAAAATATTTAATATTTGAAAGTATTTAAGTCTGCTTCAATATTAGTGAAAATGAGATTAAAATAGAACAAGCTATTCAAATATATGCTAATATATTTAACTATAAGAACTCGATAACCAGGGCTCAATTCATTGGAGCATTTCCTATATTATATTTACTTACGCAAATGAATTTCAGCATTGAAGACTTTTCTATATTTTGTTTATATGATTTTATATAAACTTAAATTATAATATATTAGAAAATAAATATATAAATATAAAAAGTATCTTTATATTTATTTGATTCATTTGCAACGTTTTGCTGCCTTAATTAGTGAAATTAAAAAAAATAAAAAATATATTTTAAGTTATATTTAAGAAATAAACTGATATATTTTAATATAATTGATATAAATATGAATATATATAATTTTAGTTAATATCATAGTCAATATCATATCTATGGCTAAGCTAAGCAAATACATTTTTAAAGCCCTCAAATAGTTTCTAAACATCGGAAAATCATAACTTGCCTGGTCTTTAAGCTAACAGCTCCTATAGCAATCGAAATAATCTTAAATTTATTTATAGGCTGCACTCGGCTCGACCATTTTCAATTTCTGCTCAGCTCCAATTGAGACTTGGAATTGCCATAAATTGCATGTGCGACATCTGTGCAAATGTCGCCGTGTCGGTGTGTGTGTGTGTGTGTGTGTGTGTGTGTCATGGTGTGAGTGAGTTTGAGTGTGTGGGTGTGTGTCTGTGTGGCTGGGCTGGGCTGGTGTAGGTGTTGGAATTGGACTTCAGTTCAAGTTGCTGAATGAAGTTAGTTCATTTAACTTCAACTTATGACGCGCCAGAAATTTGCAGACAATGTCTGACAGACTTTCGAAATATGCCACAGTTCAACTCGGGGGCACCACTAACAACAACAACAACAACAACAACAACAATAGCAGCAGCAATGTGTGTGGGTGGGTGTGGATGGGTGTGTGTAAGTGTGCATGTAAATGTGAGCGCACTTGGTTTGAATTTTGAATGACCTTGGCATAGAGGAAATGGCAAAAAGCATTATTTAAACTTAACAAGCCGACAACTGGGAACCCGTAACACACCCACACACACACATGAATGTGTGTCTGTTAAGGGGTTGCTGGAGTTGCATGAATGAGTTAGGCATGTTTCAAGCTGCTCTGCTCCCAATTTGCCGTGCTCAATCAGAACACGGCAGCCCATTAGAGACTCAACGCTCCAGGGGTGGTGTGTGCGAGTATGTGTGTCGCCTCTGCGTGTATTTTGCTAATTTACTAGACAGAAATACGCCTTTAACCCACCAAGCTCATTTATTATATAAAACAGCAACAACAACAGAGGCAGCAGCAGCAGCCCAGCCAACGGAGCTGGAGACAAGCTGGAGCTGGAGCAGGAGCTGCAAACTGCTGCACAGGAGTTACGAACCGTTGCAAGGACTACACACCCAACCCCCCCTCCCAGTCGGTGTAGTCCTGAACCCTTTTCAAGCAACACGGCGACACGTGTGTGGACTTCTGTGCAGAGGACTCTCGGACTCCTGTCCAGGCGCCGCAGGGTAGCAGAGCGGAAAAATCGTGTTAATTTAAAGGCAGCAAAAACAGAGATTTCTGATGTAACCATTTATATGAGTTTATAATTACTAAAATTAGTTTTTCCGCTTTTGCGTTTCCTGCATTTCTTGTGCATGTGTATATATATGTATGGCGAATATATGGGGGTATATGGCAAGGGTTGACTGCAATATGAATCATATTTGGCTTTGCGCTGCAGCAAAAATACAGTCGAATAGCAATGGAAGCAGGCGAAGCTAATGAAAGGGGAATTGAAATACTTAATATATTGCAGTATGAAAGGGGTTTAGAGAGATGTGGTTTATAGAAGAGAATAGGTTATAAAATAATATAAATACATCTGAATAGCCGAGATTGCAATTTACTATGAATAATACTAGACTGAATGCATTAGTCTTAGCTGACAAAAAATACTTTTACACTCAAAAAATATATTTTGAATCAACTGAAAACCGATTCGCACCTCAAATAAAACATTCTGAATGGCCAATTAACACGCCGTAACGCCATTGTTTGAGTCCATTTTCATTTTCGGTTTTACGCAGATTTTATAAAATATTTAAATGCAATTAACAGCGCCGAAGCATGAAAATCAGAAATGACAGCGCCGAGGACGAGCGGGCAGAAAAAACTTTTGTCAAATCAAGTTCCTTCCGTTCTGGTGGCACAAAATGAAAAATTTCATATAAAATTAACCCGGCTGGGTGGCTGACTGGCTGGCTTGCTCGACCCACCCTCTGGGTCGGCAGCATGTGTAAAAAATAACCCCAAAGTGTGGCTCAGCTAAGGGTCGCAGGATGGGAGGGGTGCGAGGGGCTGGCTGCAGACAGAGGCTCCGGACAGCGCCCGAGGCAGACAATGTGGCAACAAATTTGTATGTAAATGTATGCAAAAGTAATTAATCATAGTCGCACATGCACGCACACACACACACACGCCGACACACACGGTGCACGAGCAAGCAATGCGGACATTACACAGACGCAGGACTCACAGGACTTACTCCATCTCTCTGGCGCTCGGCCCAAGGTGCGAGTCAGCTTGTTACAAGGTAAACTTCATTTCTCTGATATTTGAAGTCGGGAAACGGATCTCAGCTGAGGCTGCAGCAGCTGATGTTGATATCGACTCGAGTGTAATTTGATACTGCAGCAAATGAAACAGGCGTTGGCCTAAAGGGTAGCGGTAGCGGGAAAAAAGCAAGTCCTAATTTGAGTCCTTGGCAATGGGACAACAACACGTGGCCGGGCGGCCATTTGCCCCGGCGATAAGGTTGGCGGCCATGATACCAACGCTTAGTGCCGCTTCGCGATAGCGTCCAACAGATGCGGTTAGGTGAGAAAGAGAGGGGTGGATAAAGTGAAGGCACAGAGAAGAGCACACAATGGCAGCGGCTGCACCAGCGGCGATGGCGGTGGTGGAAAATGAGAAGTAAACAGCGAAGCCCTCAACAAGGCAAAGCAGAGAACACACACACACACACACACACTAGCTAGCACACATGAGTGCAGAGTGTGAGTGGGAAAGAGAGAGCAGGAGCGAGAGGCACAACGGGCAATGTCGGAGTGTTTCAGCTTTTTGGCTCGCTCATAAATCATCGCTGAGACGACACCATGTTAAATTGGAACTTTTCCCATACATAAATAGAATGGGCGCAAAAAAATTATATTATATGAAAATATACGTATATGTTTTAGATATATATATTTTGCTATATGGCTATGCATTGTTTTATAACTAGAGCTAATGGCATTAGCAGAGCTTTTCATATAAGTCAAAGTCAAAGTTTTTTAATTAGCTTAATTTTTGGTATAAATAAAACAATGGAATCGTTCTGAACAATAAATGGAAACTTTAACAGAAAAGAAAATTTATATTTAATCTATTTTTGTGTAATAAAAGTTATAAATACATATATAACATTAAAAGAACTATATATATGTACCTATATTATATTTGAAAATAATTTAAAGGATCCGTTTATGCTCTTTAGTCATTATATGTTTAAATGTTATTTAAATATTAATAAACTTTTAGTCCTCTAGTTGGTACAGGCTGAAGTAGTTCATGCTTACTAAACTTTTCATTTTCAAGTATTTAAAGTCGCGCTAGAAAGGCAGGCTATCTATAGCAAGTATTATTCAACATATTTCATTATTTATATGTATATTAATTATATATTTTAGTAAATTGAATTCCTGAATATATATGTAAGCAGAACTTAATTTATTAAAATTAATTATAAAATAAAAAATATATATTCATACAAATAATAATATAACATTTTTATGTTGAATAAAAATAATAAAAAGCAAAAAACAATTGAAAATTAAATAATATTTTCAAATTTCACATTTTCAAAATACTTTAGTAACTCTAACTAGGCCATTTTCAATTCATTTTTTGTGTATTTCTTTCCTGTGATTGCACAGCCAATTTAGTATTTGCATTGCATAAATTAGTGATATTGTTGCATTATTTTTGAAAATACTTTTCAAAATATAATTAAAATGTGTGCGACATTTGTGGCTAAAAGTAGCAACAGCTACAAAGTTCACTCAGACACAAATGCATATGCAAATGCAATTATATGTGGACAGACATGCACTACATGCGTATGCAGATGCATGTATGCATATATAAATATATATATATATAGCTAGCTACTCTCTCTCTCTCTCTCTCTCTCTCTCTCTCTCTCTCTCTCTTTGCCTTTCACTCGTTTGTTCGTGGCCAAAAAGCCATAATTTTCCAATTAAGCGAAAATGAGCGATTTATTTGCCATGAAATCAGTGAGAATCGCCGATAAAAATCTCTTCATTCTGCTGGCCACGGTTGCAGGACCCGACGCTCTGCGGCTGTTGTTGTTGGTGTTTTTTCGCTTTGGTTGCAGAAAGTGCAACGCGAAATGTTTGCCGCCGTTGCAATTATTTATTATGCGCATGGCAATGGCCAGCGCAGGGTCTGCGGAGGTGTGTCAAGAGGCATGCGGCGTGGAGGCGGGAGGAATAGCAGCAGCTGCTGCAACTGTAGTGGGTGGATATCTCTGTGTGTGAGAGTGTGTGGCAAGTGTGGGTGACTCTGGCTGTGTGTGTGTGTGTGTGTGCCATGCCACTTAACCCTCAGGCCAACCGTCCACATTCGCAGTGTCAACGCGAGAGCTGCGACGGGTCGCCTCTGCTGCTGCGGGATTTCGAATTCCATGCCTGGGCCGGTGGCTGCATTGTTGTTGTTTTTATATTTCGCATTTCTGCTTTTCCGCTGAGCTTTTGTTTTGCTTCATTTTTTGTTTGTGTGCAACAGCAGCCACCGAGGCGGCGGCGACGGCTGCAACTTCAAGTGGAAAATTGCTGAATATACGCGCGGATGTAGCTGCTCTCGTTCTTGTCGTTGTCGTTGTCGTTGTTATTATACCCAGCACTTGAGATGCTAGATAGGGCATGCATGTGCATGTGTGTAGCGAGCCAGAAACAATAAAACGTACATTCACAGATGCTATCTGGCGCTCAATTAAAATCAACCAAATGCTCACAATTTGTTGTATACTAATCAAATAAATGAAATAAATAAATAAAATTAGATCTCGGCGATAAGAGTGAATAAATCTTAAGGACTTTTCTCTGTATTACTCTTCAATTACAGGGTATCTGCATGTCAATTGATGTCAATTTGTAGTTCCGTTCATTATTATGCCCGGCGCAGACCGTTTGGAACTCTCAGGCCAGTTGACAACCCTTCCCAGCATAGGGTTGTCAGCGCCCTTGAAAAGGGCAACTTCAATTACAAGTTGAGTTGCGTGCTGCTAGCGGTGGGCTCGACTATTTAACACCTGTTAGAGCACAAGTGTTGCCGTGCGCTAATTAAAAATGCAATCGGCAACTCAAAGGGGCAGTTGCATGTGGCACGTCTTGCGCGGCCCGAGTGAAATCAGCGGCAAACACCCCGTTTTGCAGTGTTTTGCTGATCCCAGCGAGCTTTGCATATTTTTGGTTGCCTAATTCAATTGTGAGCCCCAGCCAAAGTCCAAGCTCAGCGTGGCCAACAGCAACGACACCCAAACACCATCGCCGTCTGTCTTGCCTCATTTATCAACACCTTTTCGTTTGTGTGTGTGTGTGTGTGTGTTTACTTCCGCTGCAACTAAGTGCAGAGCGAGCGAGCGAGCGAGCGAGCGAGGGAGAGAGAGGGGAGCGGGCGGCTTTACACAGGTGCCAAATACAATTTGTGGGCATTTTTAATTTGTGGCGCCCGAGCAGGTCCCTGACTGCGACTCGTGTCTGCGCCTGTGCATGGAAAACATTTTTCGTGAAGTTCAAGTTGGCCGTTAAGTGTTGAAATGTTTACCGCTACACTGTGTATGTGTGTGTGTGGATGTATTTCTCAGGTTTTTATTAAAACGATGCTGCAGAAACAACTAAATTTAAGAAGGTGTTGAATGCATGATCATTGGGATGTTTAACGAAGCAATAAAGTGAAGCCTCACAATAAATTGAAATGCATTGAAATAATTAAGGAGAGAATAAGCCTAATAGCTCTCACTAATAATTGATACCAAATAAATTCATATTATTAATTAGCAAAGAAGAGAGACAAAGTCGAAAATTAGAAAAGTCTCAGGTAATTCGATACACTTGACCCAGCGATGCTCGAATTTCTTTAAATCATCTCAATAAAATTAGGTTAGAGATCTGAGACGTCCTCACTCGACGCGAATTTCAGTCTTTGGACACAAAGAGAAGACGCTCGGACCAGACCTGGTGAATAAGATGGATGTAGCGTGGCAGGAGTTCGTAGCCCAATTTGACTAATTTGGTCTTGGCGACGTTTCTAGCAATTAAAATTTATGAAATCAATAAAGTATTTGGAGCTTCTTTGATTTTAGAAAAGTTTTAATAGTTGATTAGTTAATATAATAAAGCTGTAAGTATTCTATTTTTTATTTATTCGACATTTTTGTTATTATTCTTATTTTTACTACTATTTTTACTATTATTATTATTATTATGATATTGTATATATGATGTGACTTAACTGTGTGACTTCAGTTTGCAATGATATATTATAGTTTTTCTTTTTTTTTTTTTTGTTAATCATTATTTGAAATTATATGCAGAGAGTCTGCTTAATCGAATCGGAGCAAAACTGCTCAAGTAGCAGTCATCCCTTGTGCTGCTTCTCTGTCTTGCAGCCTCCCTCTTTACCTGCCTATCTCTCTCTCTCTTTCTCTATCACTCACTCTCCGTCTCTTTCTGCATTTAATATGTGCGTGTTTCATCTGGAGAGTGAAGTGCATTTGCATTGGCGCCAGTTGCTGCTGCATGAACTCGGACAGTCGATGTTTCGGGCACGCACATTCAAAGGAGAAAAAAAAAACAAAAAACAGAAAAGTAAGGGAAAAACAGAAGCAGTTGCAGCTGCAGATGCCGAATCAGAGCCAGAGCCCCAGCCAGGCGAACGCGGGGCCAGGGCCATAAATTAAACGCATTTTCCGTGTGCCCAGCTACGGCTACGGCCAGAGTGGAGCTGAGTGGGGGCGGCGTGGAGGTCGGCCTGACCCGGACTGCATTTTCATTTATTTAATTTTATTTCTGTTAATTTGGCCAGGGCTGAGCGCTGCGGCTGTCGAGCGTGGGCCGGCGGGCGAGGTCAGGTTAAAAATACGCAGCATATGAGGAAATGCACACGAAATTATGAAAAATTAATTTTGAAATCGTTAATTGAGTGTTTATTGCGACGGGACGCACTGAGCGCAAAGCTGAATGCGAATATGAATATGCGAATAATGCGAATAAATGTGAATAAATGCGAAAGCACATTAAATGTGCGCAAGATTTATGTGCAGCGGCCAAATTGCATATGCAAGCGTTGCATGCCACAAATAATAATGCCATATAAATAAACCCCGAAATACACTATATATAGTATACATATATGTACGTATGCGAAATAAAAGAACAAACACAAATCTGGGTAAAAGCACTTCAATTGCAATTCAAATGCGAACGCGGCAAATGTCAGTCAAAGTCGGCAACAATTTGCATACGAACTTAAATCATTTTGTCGAGCCTCGAGTCTAGCTGTGTGTGTGTGTATGTGTGTGTGAGTGTGTGTGCATAGATATGTATGTGCACAACAAGAGCAAACAATATTTCTCACATAAATTCACACTTTAACCAATTTGCATGCAATCTGCGGGGGTGGAACTACGGCAGGCCAGGCAACGGCCAGGCCACCCTCCAGCCATAGCCAACCCCCTTATCCAATTGCGATGACTGCGCCGCGCAGACAGCGCCGCAGTGCAACGCCCCCAGCTAGGCAGCCATGCAGCCAGCCAGCCAGTTGGGTGGGGGACTGGCTGGAGGTGCTGCCGGGTGGTTTTTTGTTTCGGCTGCATTCACTGCGAACTTTTGCATATTTAAGCGATGCCTGCAAAGTGCACGAGTGAGTGAATGAGTTTGAATGAACTCGCCATGACCATATCCGAGCGCTGCATCACCCGGATCACCCGCCACGCCCCTGCTGGCCACTCGGCAACGACAAGCGAACACATTTCAACGCAACGGCAAAAGAAAGGGCCCCCGAAATGAGAAACAAATGAACAATTCGAATGCAATATACGAATGCTATGAGTCCCCGGGACCATATACGATGCCTACCAAAGCGTAAAGTGGGCAAAAAATAGTTGATAGATGGGAAGATCTATCTGTAGTGGAAACGAGAATATTTATATGTTAGCTTAAGTTCAATCCAATGAACAGTCAAACTGAATATTTAAATTGTGTTAAATAAATTATTTATATATGAGTAGAGAGTAGATTAGAGAGTAACATGTGTATAGTATTAAATTATAATATTAATCTAATAATAAATATTTATAAATTTACTGGATCCGTCTTGTTCCACAATTTCATTTAATTTTTCTATTAAAAGTATTTTTTTAAAATATATATTAGACTAATTCTGTTTTAGTTCTGCTCCACTGTGCATCGCCTGCATTTGGCTTGCGTTTGCGCCTTTTTCGGCTTCAATGCCATTTCCATTTCACTGGGCCCAACTATCATTTGACCAACTGTGCGAGCCAACAAATACGCTCTGTGTTTCGTAGCGCTCTGCATTGCGAAGCCATTGCTCAACCCCTAAGGAGTCGGAGCAGCGAAGCGTCTAGTAACGGACTTAAATCAAAAGGTGACTAAATGAGAATTTCCTTTTTAAATTAATAAACTCGCCCCTGCGCCGTAGGGGCTCGGACTTCGGACTTTGGACTTGTTCTTGCTCCCGCGGCGCTCAAACTTAACCGTTAACTGCACTCATAAATTTCGCACCAAACTTTCTGACGTGCTGCACTTTTTTATGGCCTGTAAAGTTCTCTTCAGCAAAAAGAAAAGATTTTCGCTGTGCACTGAATCAAAGTTCGAATGAATTCAACGGCATTGTTTTGGCCAATTTTATAGCCCAACTTACCAATATTTGTATTAAAAACTGCGGTTATTGCCAGCACTTACCTGCAATCATAGAGAAAATTTGTTAATTTATTCGATTATGAAAAATACTACAGAGCGTGGAAAATATTGTCGAGTAAACTTGATCATTGCTGCAGCAGATTTGCAGTTTGAATATAAACTTGAATGAAATACTTTGAATAGTTGTAGAAAACACAATCGACTCAATGCTTGAGTTTTGTGTAGGCAACGAAGAGAGCGAATGATTCGCTTGCTGTCTTCACTTTTGCAGCCCTTACGCTCGGTTAGACAGTTCAACTACCCTGAAGTCAGTTGGTTAGATTGTTGGCCAGGATATGGATACGGGTTAGCATTGCGACAACGACGCGGGCTCTGAGCCGCACATTGCAGCTGATAAACATCGCCCCTCTGCTGGCCCGGGGCGACGGCAATGGCGGAGACGGAGACGGGAGTGGATGGTTGGGCGCACTGCTGGCATGTTCGGTGGAATGCTGGCAGGCAGCACATGTCCTGCCAAGTGTTTTAATTATAAAAATGAGATATCGCAGACACACTGCTCCTCGAGAGGGTCGCTCGAGCGACTAGTTTCAATGCAAAACTATGCGAAACGCGTGGCAGTTGCGCTTCGGCTGTTTGCCTCTCGGCACTGCCAGGAAGCAAGGCTCTCTCACTCTTTCTCTCTCTCTCTCTATCTCTCTCACTCTCTCTCTCTCTCTCCCTCTCTTTACATTTGCTGGCAAAGCCGTGGCCTTATCGGCAAATGCGGCGGGTCTTATCAACGACGAGGCGAAGACTGCGGCAGGCAATTTAAATGTGCCAGACGAGCGCTCGTCAACAGCAACAACGCCAGCAAGGAGCAAAGGATCAAGGGGGTGCACGAGCAGCCTTGAGTCCTGTCGATAACCAACGCCAGCTAGTTCCATTTGGCATTTATTCATTCATGCGTTGCACATTCGCATTCGCTCCGATTAAACGGGACAGATAAGTCAGCCCCGAGGATGTGGCCCAGTCTCAAATATCTGATTCAGAGGCGCCCCTAAACACTTTGCTGGCCAAAACGCAGCCAAACCAGCCAAAACAACCATCCCAGTCAGCCAACCAACCAGTCAGCCAACCGTTCTGCTTATTTATTAGACTCATGTCTCTTGTCTTGTCTTTTCTGTGCTGATGCTAGCCCAGGGCGGGGTAGAGTGAGGAGTTTCATCTGCGCTGCTGCGTTAGGCAAAGAATAAGACTAATTGGATATTCAGCATATGTGTACATATATGTACATATAAATAGAGTTTGTGCCATTAATTTCATCTATCTGCAGCTAATACTCATATACTAGTGGGAGCAAAACTTAATTTTATTTTATTAATTAAATGTGGACAAAAAATGAGCGAAAACTTTCTTAATTGAGGGAAATTGCTGCGAAATGTGCAACTCAAAGGATCAAAATGAAAAGGGAAGTCTCCCTCCTTTACTCCTAATCAAATATTATATATTCATCCAGCGCTTATCACCTGGCTGTAATCTCAAACGCAAATGTTCTTGATGAAATTAATAGAGTTCTTAACTTTTGCCGCATTTGAATAAATGCCGAAAATCACACAAAAGGCCAAAAAGCTGGGCTAGTACACTTGAGTGACTGGCAGGAGCAGGAGCAGGAGCTGGCGAACTGAGTCAAGAAACAACTCGGCAAAGCCATCCAGCAACGTGGCCAAACGGAAGCCATAAATGAAATTAAAACAAAAGAGTGTGGGCCCGAATGCCAGCGACATTTCTCTGAGGACCAAAATTAGGGTCACTGGGTGTGTTTGTTTTTTGGGCCACACAAGGGTTCCGGCGCGGTGGGGCTTGAGCCATTGCGTAACACAAAAACCCGCTAACACACAGCCGAAAAGAAAGCGGGCGATTCCTCGGGCCGGGCTGCGACAATAGACAGCGCAGCAAATAACTAGCCGAAAATGTTTCCAAGTAGAAAATTCTATGCTTTTCTCTCTCGCTTTTTCATTTCCACCATTTTCATTTTGAATGCGGCGCCCATTTTTTTTTTTTTTCAGCTGTGCTGACCAGAAAAGTTGGAAAAATCAACTTTGGTTTTCTATTTTCCCATTTGCTGTTGTCTGCACAGCAAGCGATTTGCTTGTTTGTTTTTGTTTTTGTTGCTGTTTTGTTGTTTTCTTTGTTTTTAATGTTTTTTTTTTCTGTTTTATTTTTTGTTTTTCTGTAGCTGCCGCCCGCTGTTTTCCCCCATTTTTTATATTACCACGCCATTTATCATTTCCTTTGCCAAACACTCGCACATGTCCGCCGTCTCGCTCGCACATCGTCTGTTTCTATTATATATGCTTTATATACATATATAAAGATATATACTCTCGGCCAGGTATATACTATGCATACAGAAGGCAATTTTCACGCAGCTTTAATTTAATTTATTAAAACTTTCGGCGTCAGCTGCGATTTTTGGGCGAGGTGCGTGCCAGCCACACCCCCCGCCCAAATGTCAATTCTAGCTGCCTAACCTAACCCAGTGCGCGATCCGCAACCCCTTGATTCGTAGTCCTGCGGAATTTGGCTTCAGTTGCCGCTTAACATGAAAATGTTGCCTCCTTTTTGGCTGCGTTTTGTTTTCGTGTTCAGTTTACCTCGTTCTTGACATTTCCTGGGCAGGCTCTGGCTCTGGCTCTGGCGCTGGCACTGGCACTGGCACTGGCGCTTCCCTGGAGTTGGAGCTGTAGCTGTAGCTGCGGCTGGGGGTCTGCGTGTTTGCATTTGACACATTTAATTCCAACCCGCACTCCCGCCCGACGCTGACATGATTTATTAATTACGAACTTAAACATGAAACGAACTTGAGTTCTTAATTTCGACCTTAAAGCTCAACTGGATTTTTAGCAGCTGCCTTGACTGCGGTATGAGCACATTAGAGGCCTTTCCGAGTTATCGGAATGTTTGAGAATAAGCAAAGACGTCAAAAGAGTTGCTATTCAGTACTGTACAACAATAAAGACTGGTATTTAAGCAGAAAATTTAAATAATATCAAGTCTCTTAGTGTCTCAGAAAATATTTACGCTGATATTTTATAAATTAGTGAAAAATATATCAAATATAATCACATAAATGAATAATATTTTTTAGGCTATACAAATCTTTTAAGATTTATGCTGTATTTGTTTACTCTTCCGATCTGACAAATTTTAAAATAAATACTAACTAAAATACTAAATATTAAGTCAATTGTGTTTCATAGATCTTTAGTGTTTGCTTAGCTCCCATTGGGCGTCAGTAAATAAGTTTGTATCTCCATCAAACAAGCCCCCTTTGGCTCTTGAATGCAAGCCTTATGCCATTAGCTACCAAATTAAGCACACACGTGCCCGATGTTTTGTGGTTTTGTTTTCGAGAGAGACCACAAACGACAACAACAACAACAGCAACAACTGTAATATAGTTAAAAGCCCAAACCAAAGCCAGACGAAGAAGTATGTTTTATTTTTGAAAATGAAATTTGTAGCAAAACAAGACAAGATGCTGCCAGCTAGGGCAGGGGCGGGGGAGAGGCGTGGGGAGATGCGAGGAGAGTGCAACATAGAAAACAACTTTGGCGCTGAACGGAACGCGCCAAGCGAGATAGATGGATGGCTCGGGTGCCAAGATTTATGGTTGATCAAGAATTTCCCGTACGCTGCACGCGTTTTTCTTTTCACTCTGCCTGCTCGACTCGCCTTGAATTTTGTTTGTGTTTTGTTTCGTTGTTGTTTTGCTTATTTTTAGATTTTCTTTTCGATTTCAAGCGCCCAGTGCAATGCACCCGCCAGCCCCCCTTCACACACACACACACACACACAGACTCAGAGAGTCGGAGTCGCATCGAATCTGGCCGATGGCGCGTCTCGCAGCAAGTGAGAAGAAGAAAAATGTCTCTTGGGTGTATTCATAACATGCCACAGCCATAAATATGCTTTCTACGAGACATCCGACATCTGTGGCCGCGTCTGCATCTGCGTCTGCGACTGCGAGTGCGAGTGCGTATACGGCTACGCAGCCAATCGCACGTTCAACGCCTCAAACTGGGCGTGCTGCAACTGTTCCTTGACGAATTGGACGGATGCAGTGCGTCCGTCGATGATGACTGCAACAGCACACACACACACACACACACATATGCACACACACATGGATCTTCTGTGCCCAACTGCTTAATTGAGAAACTAGTTTCACATCGCTGAAGACGTCTAGAGGCTCGGCATATTCAAACTCGCAATCGCTGCACAGTGGAGCAAGAGACAAACACTGGAGACATTTGTAAACTTGTTTTCGGATATACATATATTGATGGCGATATTTCGGAATATGATATCTTCTTCTATATTTGCTATTCTTATGAATGCCATCGACAAAGACGATTTGTCTTACTCATCTCGAAGCAAGAGCACAAAATTCAATTTTACTTTACTCCAGGATTGTAAATCATGTGGACACAAACAGAGAGCCAGGGACTCTTAGGGGCACTGATAAAGGTTCCAGTTTCTACGTTTCAACTGGGGTTTATCTCAAATGGCGCAGAGTCAGGAATTTTAAGTGTAGACTTTTGCCCCGTCCGACCATTGTCATGCAATTGATTCGCCAGGTCCGCTGCCTGCTTGTCGCAGGAAGTGTTAAGCGGAATGTTTTAATAGCCAGCCCAGCGCAAGGCACGCTCTCTTCCTTGCCTTTTTTATGCAAATTACAAGAGGCTGCGCTAATAACATGTTCCCCAGCATATCCGAGAGATAAAACATTTTAATTTTCAAGTGCGAAGCAGGCCGCAAACGGGTTTCGTCGCCGAGCTGGGGTTGGGGTTGACGATGGAGGACGGAGGATGTAGGATAGAGGATGGGTTTGGTGCTCGGGCCGCGTTCTTGGCAATGTCTCAATTGCAATTGCATTGCCCATGCAACTGCGCGGGCCACCTACTCGCGCGGCTGGGCAGACCCCGCCTGCACTCATTGAGAGTGAGATCATAAAAATGCAAATAAATAAAATTGAAATTAAAAGTTGTTCGGCGACGCGTACACCGAAAATACACGAAAGGTGATAAATCAGGTGACAGAAATTAATTGAGTTATTCAGCATTGGATGCGTATGCTGTACGAGTGTGACTCTGTGTGTGTGTGTGTGTGTGTGTAGGTACATGTGTGTGCTTGTCGTCGCTGTTGTTATTGGGTGTTGCTGGCCAGTCGATATCGATATCGAGCCTCAAGCGTTGTCATCCGGCCTCACACTTGAGCTTCATCTGGCCCAGGGCGCGCCTCAAAGCGAAGACGGCGACAAAGTCTTTGGCCCCATACCTCTCTCACTCTCTCTTTCTCTCTCTCTCTCTCTCTCTCTCTCTTTCTCTGTGGCACATGCTGTCGTCGTCGTTTGGTTCATTTCTCGCTTGTCTCTTGCTGATTTTGGATTAATTTGTTCTGCAGTCAAGTAAATCCCCAATCGCAATCCCAGCCCCTATGTATGCCCTGATGTGCTGCAGTTTTTGGGTCCGCAGCATTTCTCGACTGTTGCGTCACAAAAGGCAGAGCGGAAAATAACAGAATAAGAGAAAAAGTAAGAAACACGGCACAAGTCACCTACCTGGCAGAGGGCTGGCATCAGGTTTTGCCTGGCCAATGCAGCGGCAGCAGCAGCAGCAAGCGGAATGATATATGAAGTATCTCATGGTATGACATTAACAGCACACACGAACATGTAGTTTTGTTATTTATTGAGTTTTCAGATATTTTGAAGGCATTAACATTGAAACAAATTATTATGATTACAAGATTTATTGCCGCTCGCTAGCGAAACATACAAATAATCGCAGCGAAAGAGAGTTAACAGAGCGAGAGAGAGAGAGAGAAGGGAGAGAACAGGTGAAGCAAGTGCGACAAGCCAAAATATCGCATATCTCATTTGAATGCCACAAACTGAAACACATCACACTGTCCACTGTCCACTGTCCGTAGTCCGCAGTCCGCTGGCCCCTTGCCTTCTCTTCCCTTTCTTTTCACACATGTGTATTGTCATCTCACTCACGCACAATTTACCGTTTTACAATTTGATTGATTACGAAATCTGTGCAGCTCATTTCAATAGCGCATGTTCAGTTGATCACGTCGAGTGTTGACATGTTTCATTTTTGTGTTGGGAAACTTGCGTCCCTGAATACATAAAACTTTACCGACAAAAATAAGACACAATAAAAAAATTAAATGTAATTTTAAGTTTCATTTTAATAATATTCAAATAATATACAAGTAATAATAATATTATTAAATATTGAAATAGTTTATTATCAATCAAGCGTATTTTATAGAATTATAATTGAAGCAACCAGAGCTTATGTGGAGGGCCAATTGTAGACTCTTTCTCCCTCTAAAAATGTATCTCACACAGCCTCATTTTGTTCAAGTGATCAAGAGACATTAAAGGAATATGTTCTTTGTGAATGCATTGCAATATGAAGATTCCAATCTTAACATATTCGAATTGTATTCCCTACGAAAATAAAATTCTCTTTCTTTTATTACCCATGAATTTTTAGAATCTTCTCTGAAGAATATAAATTCTACATAAAGTAAATACATAGTCATAGTTTCATCAATTATTCCACCCTTTGCAACGAAAGTATTAAATATATTTATTCTGATATCCAAAAGTATATTAACCTCTTTTAATACAAAATAAATTGATAAGTTTAGAGTTTTCTTTGAAATAAAATTATTATAATTATCTTTTTATCATATTCGTCGCTCACGCACTGCCGACCGACCGACCACAAGCTAAATAAGAGCAAACAAGTATTTAGTTATCTCGGCATTGCACAGATGATTTAGATGATTGAAGATACGAGCTGCTGAGTAGGCAGCCAAGAGTGGAGCTGCGAGCCCAGAGACCCAAAGAACGCCGTCTGCATAAGCCCATTTTATTGCCTTATTACCATTGATAATCTCTGGACGGTGGCCAGCGATTTGTAGTGCCGCCCAGTGTCCGGCTCCCTGACCCCCACGCATCGCAGACGTGACGCAGCGGCGACACTCTTGACCAATTGGCAATTGGCAATTGCCGATCGCCGATTGCATAATTGTGGCCGACTAGGTGACCAGCTGAAAGCTGGCTAGTTGGAATGCGCAGCAGTGAACGGAGTTTTCTTTTTTATTGCGGATGCATTGGGCAGACGATTCGCAACGGTCGATAAGTCTGTGGGCCATTCTATCGGGAGCCCTTGTCGGTGTCTAATCATAGTTTATTGATTCAAACGACAGCCGGGCCGCAGATCCCGGTACCAGCACCAGCACTAGCTCCAGCCAACACCTGTCGCAAATAGTCTGGCCTCCGTGTCTGGGCTCTGAGCTTTGAGTACTTCGAGTGAACTGACGTTTGGGTGCCAATGTCTTTTGTGTGTCTGGGTCTGGGCCTGGGCCTGAGTCTGGGTCTGGTCTGAGCGCCGGCGGCGTTGCAACTGCCTCACGTTGTGGACACGGACTTTATAATTGCCGCCAGTTGACGCACGTCGCACGTGAAGCTACGTGCCACTGGCTGCATAGCTCAACCACCGTTTGCCACCTTCATCATTCACTTGTTGTTGCTGTTGTTGTCGTTGTTGTTTTTTGTACTTGGAAGCAAAATTTTATCGCACTTTTATTGCTGCGATGGCTCCTCATAATTTTACAGCTTTTTTATTGGTTTGCAGCCAAAATGTCTTTGGTTTAACTAGTTGTAGTTGTTTCTCTTATTATTGTTGCTGTTGTTGTTGTTCTAGCTAGGGCCACTTTGACTAATTGCAGTGCAGTTGCGACTTGCGAGTGTCTGGAAGTTGTTGTTGTTGCCGCTGTCGCAGTTGCTGTTGCGCCTGTCAGTCAGCCTGTCCGACAATTTGTCATCTTCTCTGTCAAGCCACAAAATGGAAGAGTCTACACGTTATACATAAATATATATATATATATATATATATATATATATATATATATGTGTGTTTATGTGTGTCTAGCCATAAGAACGTAATTTTTAATAGATTTTCATAGAAATGACTGGGGCCAGTTTATAGAGTTCGCGTTCGTACAGTTCGCTGACCATCGTTTATCACTTCCTTAGACAATTTACATGCAAATCGAGAAAATCTTTACTGAGTCGACTGAGTGCGAGCTTAGCTAGCTTTGGACGGATTGTGAGGTGAAGAGTTGGGAGTAATAATTGTATTGCTATGAACAAAAGATAAGCTATGTAATATATGCATTTTGTATAACTTGGTCAGGTTCTTTGCTTAATTGTTAAAAGAGCTTTAAGAGCAGCTGAAAGCTTTAATGACTTTCACGCTTAACCCAAACAAGCTCGCAGTCAATTAACATAAATCTGACAAAATTGAAATGAAGGAAATTAAAATCTTATCTATTCTTTAATTCAAACTCTTTTTTCCATTACTTGAAACTATTAAATGAGGAGCTTAAAGTTATAAAAAATAAAAAATAAATTAATAATTTATGTAAAATATTATTTTATTTAAATAAAAATAAATTTGATCACATATTTATATTAGATTCTTCACAAAAATAATAAATGTTAGTTTAATATAATATACATATATATGTATATGTAAACTCCAAATACTCAACCAATCTATTTACTTCAGCTATATAAATAATATTGTTATTATACGTGTATATCTCAATTCTTCTTTTCGTGCATCCACACATTCTAAGCCGAACAGATTCGCTCAGTTAATATAAATATTTCGCAAGTTTTATTTCGTATGCTGCACACCTCTTTAGCACATCATGATGTAGCGGCGCATGCAGACGGCTTAGCCAACCCTTAAGCTCAAGTCGGACCCCGTCTTACCCTCATGCGCTCTGCGCCTGCCGCCTGCTGCCTGCCGCCTGCCGCCTTTGCTAACCACCCATCACGAGCAGCCATCGGTTTTCGTTTGTCTGGCGCATAAAGCTTTCGACTCGAAGGAAACCAATTTGTTCAGCCGTTTGATTTAAACGGTTTTATGGCCGCCCTGTTGTTTTCACTCTCTCGTTGCTGCTGACGCGCCCTTAAGTATGCCACTCGACGGCGGCAGTGCCCCCACCCCAATATCCTGACTGAGTGGCAAATTTGCAGCATATGCACAAAAAGGGAGCAGGACGAAAACGAAAGGACGACAGGACGACAGTTTCGCAAGACATTTGGTCAAATTCAAATTCATTTGCGGGGGCCGCAATGTCAGTGGCCCCGGCATGTGTGCCAGAGCCTTAGCCCTCTGCACCACCAGCCTAGACACAGCCCGCAGAAGGGGGCGTGAGTGTGTGTGTGGACGCAATGTGGTGCAAATGGCAGCCGTAACGGTTTAATCTGTTTTAAATTATTTTTGGGAATTTGCAGAGCCCAAACAATGAGCAAGAGACGTCGTCGTCGCCGTCGTCGCTAATCTGGACGCGCGATGCTTTAAGCAGAAGGGCAGGGGGAGAGCAAGTGGTAGTGGAAGTGCAAGGGATGGGGGAGGTGGCTGCCGGAGTCAACTCGAATATTTTGGTTGCGAATTCAAAGTTGATTCCCAGTTGGGCTGCCTTCATGCATCCGCATCTTTTTGGCTTTCATATTTCTCTCTTCGGCTTTTTTTTTTGTTTTTTGGTGTGCCGCTGCCCTTATAATCCGCACAACAACAAGCACTATTGCCATCTCTCTCTCTCTCTCTCTCTCTCGTTCTGAGTGCTGGCCCGGGCCCGGGATGCCGCGTTGCCAGGCAACGCTTGGCATCAAGATTAATTTTAGACGAAAAAAGGAAAGAAATAAGTCAAAATGATTAATGGGCCTTAATTTTTGTTCATCGTCGAAGTAGACATTGCCCTGCGCTGCTGCTGTGTGTGTGTGTGTGTGTGTGAGAGAGAGTGTGTGTATGTAGATTGCCCTGCCCCTCACATGAATGTGCATTAGTATTGGGTATCTGTGTCTCACCCGCAAGTTTCGATTTACCGAAATTCTTCCACTTCGGCTCACTTTTTTGTGCCCAACCATCTTTACTCTGCTTAATCATCTCTTCTACTCGACCTCTCGCCCTCTCTCGCTCTAGCTCCCACATCCTCCATTGACTACAATCAATGGCCGCTCATCATGCCACTTGCCATTGGATTGGCACTTGTGTTGCACAGTATGAAACAGGCAAAGCCGTTCATATTTAACTTCTCATTAGATGAGACACTTTTTCCATAGCGAAGGAAGGTTCGCAGTCATACTATTAGTCTAACTTGAATTTGTATGGATAGATATACTTTATTTAAAGTGAATATAATTAGAATATTTTTAATGCACACAGCTAAAAAATTTAGTAACAATAACTTAAAATGTTTATTAGCTTTAGCTTGTGATCAATAACAAATATAACAGATATCGCTGTATAAAATATATGAATGTAAATCGAAGCTGTCTAAATTTTTTGGTAAATTGTGATGTCTTTAACAAAGAATAAACAATAATTGAAATTATATAATAAACAGTTCAATATATTAAGAATATTTACATAGTTGCTTGTCATTTAACAAAGATGTTCCTTTAGCAATTGTAATCTATTTTATTATTAATTTAGAATATTGAGTGTAATAGAAATTCCTTTTATGTAGTATGTATATAAATTCTAAAGTTCCCATTAACTATAACATCTCTTCGGCATGTCCACTCGACGTGCTTGCCCGTAAAGCATCTGAGTGTTAGCTTCTTCCTTTTTCCCACTCAGATCATCAATTCCACACAGAAACGGAAAAAATGTTCTAATTTCATATCGCATTCCTAGCCGAACGGAAATCAAAAATCAGAATCAAGTGACAGATTTGAAGCAATTTTTATGGCCAACTCTTTTTCTTTTATTCTCTTTTCTTTTTTGCCCTATTGCTGTGCGCGGTTTGTGGTTTTCGGAAGGGGTTTGGCAAAGGAAAATCAGATCACAGACTGAACTCGTTGCGGTGGTTGGGTTTGACGTTGACACGATTTCTCATATTCCGGTTAACTCTTTCCTAAGATTTTTGTGCCTTTTTAATTGTGAAATTTCCACGAAACGCGCATCGCGAGCTTTGAGTTTTGGACCCGGTTCGTGTTTTTGGGGCTGACACGATTCCGCCAGGCAGACGAAGCGCTGATGACGACGACGACGACGACGACGACTGTGGCGACGACGTGGCCAGGGCTGAATGTTTTGGGCTAAGGTCCAAGTACGGGTTCGATTCGGGTCCCGGGGCCGGGGCCAGGGTCTGCGCGGGCTAGTGAGCAATTCGAGAGCCGCATTTGTGTCATTCTGCGACAACTTTGACATGTGTGACATTGTTTTTTTTATACCCTGAACCCATTGAAAATGGGTAATCAGGGTATAATGTTTTTGTTGGAAGGCGTATGTATGTAACAGGCAGAAGGAGGCGTGGCAGACCCCATAAAGTATATATATTCTTGATCAGGGAGACAAGCCGAGTCGATTTAGCCCTGTCCGTCTGTCTGTCTGTCTGTCCGTCTGTCCGTCTGTCCGTCTGTCCGTCTGTCCGTCTGTCCGTCTGTCCGTCTGTCCGTCTGTCCGTCTGTCCGTATGTATGAACGCGTCGATTTCAGAACTTACAATAGCTAGAGACTTCAAATTTTTTTTGTAGGTCCCTGTATAGGGCGCGCATATCGAGTTTGTTTCAGAAATTCGATAACTGTTATCGTTTTATTGTTATCGATTAAAAACGAAAATCTAAATTAAGCTAAAAAATTCTATCTATTTCATCTTTCTAGCTAGAGTCTTCAAATTTTGCATTTAGTGTTATTTGGGTCTTACGCAATTTCGGTTTTTGTTAAATTTTGGGTGCCACGCCCCCTTCGCCTCCAATTTGTAACTCCCGTATATCAAATACTAGAGACTTGCGCTTTGGCACATACATATATATGGATGACGTGATCACGCCCAACAAGTTTGATCAAAATCGTTACTCTAGAAAAAAAGTTATTAAACATTTAATTTCCCATAGCATTGCCATGCAAACAGCAGCCAAAGAACTGCTGACGCAACGATTTGCGCTTGTGAGTGCTTGCGCCTGTGTATGTGTGTGTGTATGTGTTGTTTGTAATGAACATATATATAAACTTATGTATATTAAAGAAACGGAGATTGTTTGGAATTGCGGTTCTTCGCAGGGTTCAGGGTATACCCTAGTCGAGCGGTCTCGACTAGAGTTTTCTTACTTGTTTTTGTTTGTTATTTGTTTTTGTCTTTTTTTTTTTTTGGTTACTTTTTTCGCTGTTTCTGCTTGAGTTTTGCCAGCGGACATTTTCGTGTAGTTCGTCCGACTCGGGCTTAGAGCAACGGCAAACAAAACGAATTATTTCCATGTTTTCGTATGCGAAACTCACACAAAAAAGCGCCAACTGCCAACTGCCAACTGCTGGCTGGTAAGTTAGATACAGATACATACGCGAGATACAGATACAGATACGGCCGCAGATATGTCGACATCTACATATGTATATGCTTATGTACTTATATGAGACCTCGCCGCTTGGCCTTTGCCTCTTGCTGTTGTCGTTGTTGGTTTTTCCTTTATATTTTGCAAATTTTACCGCCCAGTTCCTGCGCTTGCCTTCTTTTTTTTTTTTTTTTTTTTTTTGTGCGGACTTTTCTTGACTCAGTTTTGCTAAGTTTGCTCTTTTTGCAGCTCACGCTGTTCGGACAATGCGTTTTTTGTTGCCCGCGAGCGGCAAATGCGTTTGAAATTCGTCGAACGCTGCGAGCCGATGTTTCGGCAACTGGCCCAAATGTTCTCAAATGTAGAGCGTAAGTAATTGAGTAACAAAGGAAAAATCCAGAGTATTTCCATATTGATATTCATATTTGTCACTGTTTGGACATCTTCGGCTACCGTCGGCCCTTCGCCCGCGCCTTCCACGAACTCCCGCAGTTCCCGCTGCCCCGGCTGTATGCAAATGTTATGCAACATATGTCGTCTTCGGGGCGATGCGATGCGAGTCCCTCAACTTCCTACCGCTCGCAATTGAGACAATTGCAATGCGGCTCAGAACAGCTGAGCGGAGCCGTTGTGAGAGCTGCCTGCGAAGTTCTGTGTGCCTCTCGCAGCGCAAACGGAGATTTATGTGGATTTTTTTATGAGTTATTGACTTCTTCGCACAGATAAATCACAAATTTTCTCCATTGTGATGTGTTTGTGAAAATATTAGAAGTGAATGTGATTTATGGCGCGCCGACTCAGTCCTACACACATCCACATACTCTCACCCGCGCTCGCACACACGTATACTCAGGCCAATTCTCATGGTTTCGTAATTGAAGTTCCGAAAGAAAACGTTGAAAAAGAGCAAGGAACAAAAGACAAACCCATTTGTAGGTGACAAAACAGAAATGGAATAAAGACAGTGGAGAAATGTGGAGAAACGACTCAACTTTTGGTTTAGTTGGAGGAGGAGCAAAATATCGAAATAAAAATATAATAATAATCTACTTTAATCTATTTAGAATAGAACCTTAAATAGTTTTGTTTTTATTTAGTTATTGTCGAGTTGGAAGAATATTTGAATAATCAGATGATTCGATGTGTAGATTTAAATAGATACCGAGTTTTTAATTGAAATTAATTGAAATAAAAATATGAACAGCATTGGGATTAAAAATGAAAAAACTTTGAAATTTGATTTTTTTTTCTTTATAAAATTTCGTTCCTTTCAGATTTTTTCTGCTGTTTAAGAGCTAAATTAAATTCTAGATAGTCAGCTTCAGTTAATCATCTGACGCTTTCGTACCAGTTTGTTCAACATCCTTTTCTTCGTCCAGTCTTAATCCTTTGCACAATGCAAAGAGCACAGGATTCTAAACAGCATCAATTGATTTATGTGCATATGACACATTGAGCTGCATACAAATGATTTGATTTATTACGAATTTTCGTTTTCAACTGAAAGTAAAAACACAAATGCAGCGCGCAGCGCTCTCGGAGCTGATCTCGCTGCTGGGCAGGGCGAGCTGCAGAAGATGCCAGAAGATAAACAGCAGATAACTATGTGTGTGCGATCGGTGCCCAGGTCGGTGCAGGCGATTCAGATCACTTTCGAAACGGCGACAACAATGCGAACTCATAAATAATAATTTCAGACCGAGAATGAAAAACTAAATACTAAAAAAACACACAGATGAGGATGGAGGAGAGGAAGATACAGTAGAAGGAGCGCTGCATGGCCAACTGTAAAAACAGGTAACCTTCAAACACACACAATGGACGCAGACTGAGACTGAAGTCGAAGTCAAGCCAAAAGTCATGTCCGCTCTGCCCGGCAAGGGGCATGGCCAGGGGCACGGCCAGCGGCTCCGGAGCGGTTCAAAGTCAAATGCTGCGGCCCGCAGATGCATTTGCCGAGATACGCGCACCAAATTGCCACTGCGAAGGACGCATATTAATTTTTATGGCCGTTGCAAATGACTATTGCATAACCTGAGAGTCAACTGACGAGAGCCGAGCGTGACCTTCAGCCAGGTGACTTCCTAATGGCTAATCATATTTCGGAAAATTCTTTATGGCCTTTTGCGACATGTGCAGCGGAGGAAAATGCAAGTGACAAAAAGACAGAAATATTAAAAATCACCCAGCCAGCAGGTTTCCACTCTCGCTCTCGCTCGAGCTGCCCGCTTGTTGTTGCTGCAGTTTCAAGGACATTTTGCGCATTAAAAAAACTAAGAGTCGCTGAGTCTGAAAAGGTGCTCGATCAGGTAGTCGCAGTTTCCACCAAATTTTGCCAAAAAATATTCTGTGCATTTTCACAGCACACTTTCTCGCACTCTTTCACTCGGGCTCACAGCGTTTCTTTTTGCATTCTCTTCTCTCTCTCTTTACTTTTTTTGGTTGCTGACTTTTTGCGTTCGTTGTCGCGTATCTCTTTGCCATAAATCATTGTCACCCGCTCGGCGCAATGTCACTGCGAGAGCGCCCCGCTGGGCGGCCCCAGCTCTGGCTCTGGCTCTGGCTCTGGCTCCGACTCGGACTCCGATTCTGATTCCTATTGTGACTCGAACGGCAACTCTCAGTCCGTGCTGGGGCCAGCGAGCACAGTTCGAGTGCACTCGCAAAAGGCGCTGACTGCAAGCTCCCAAAACCCCCAAACACACACAGAGACAGAGTTGGCAAAACAAAATGCAGCCACAGCAAATTGCCACCCAATGCTGAGCAACTGGGGGCTGTTTAGTCCTTGTTTCACTGCAGCTACATCAAAATCCGCACAGAAATTAAATGGCACAGCAAAAAAGACCACAACAAGTGGCAAAACAAAGGAAAACAAATAAAAAAAAATGAAAATAAAAAACAAATACAAACAAAAAGCGAACACTCGTACAATACTGAAAATCCGCTGGCTTAAACAGTTTTCGCCTGAGTGGGTGAACGGCTTGAGAGACTTTGGCAGGGCTAAAGAAAAAGCGTGAAGCAAAGCAAAACTGCGAGACGTGTTTAAAAGAGTTGAAAAGCTCAAATAGAAACATTTAAGATTGGCTAATTGATGATTACTTTCTGTCAAGTTAGAGAAGTAAAAGTGTGAAGGGAACAAATTAAAAAAGTTCATTACTTGAATTAAGTATAATTAATATTTAATATAGTATATATATATTATTTTAAACTTAGAGCTCTGTTGTCCTGAGAATTTATGGACATTGCTATAATAGTATATAATATGTAAGCTCGCAATACTGTACTAAATAAATTAATAAGTAATAAATGCTTTCAAAAATCAAAAGTTGAAATTAGTTAATTAAATTTATCCGATTTTTATTATGAAATTGAACTACTATAAAAGCTTCATTAAAATACTTTTTTTTTTTTTGGTTTTTCAATGCCAAGAGCTATTAGCTTATTTTCTAGAATTCTCTCAGGAAAGTTTTCATTCAAAAAGCCAAATTAATATGAAGTTCTTATCAGTAACTTTGTACGCCATTTTGTGAACTTTTACGAAATACAAATTTAGCAATTTATCAGGAAAAATACCGTTTCAAGACTAACTTATTGAATTTGTATATAATCAGCGTGAAATGTTTTTGTTTTTTTTTTTGTTTTTTTTGGGTTTAGGCATTCGATTTTGTTGTTGTTGTTTCTTTGTGGTTTGCTTTTCGTTTCATTATTCGTTTGGAGTTTTGCATTTGATTAATTAGCCGATTCGTGTCGCCATTTATCAATGATTTTGAATATAATTTTAATTTCAAATGCACGGCATCTGTTTCAAGTAAACAAGTTTTGCTTTATTGTTTGCCCCTCCGAGCTCTCTGTTTCGGGTTCTATATAGTATATTTATATATTTATTCGTTGGCTTGCTTCGCTTGTTATTGTTGTGTGTTTAGCTCGGCTTTAGTTTCCTTCTGCCGCCCGAGCAGCGGTGATTAATGCATTTACAAAACAGTTGTCGCCATTTTTATGCGGGATTATTAAATGTATAAATCATGCCTCGATGTGTGAATTTGATTAAAATGTGAACACTTTCGACCAGTGTGGAATGGGCAGAGAAAACTATTACTCATTTGCCCATTCAAGAATTGGGCATTGTGAAATGGAGATGTCGAAACTCAATTCAATGAGAACGCAGTAATAATAATGCGTAACTGAAACACATTTTAAGGTGAATGGAGCAAGGCCAATATGATTGGATGTATAAAGAAATCATAGAATTTTTAATAATATTTAATCAATTTAATTTGCAATCAAAGAAATTTACATACTATATTAAGAAGAGGTATATAGAAATGAATTAGTTAATAATTAGAATAATTAATTACAATAATAGACAACTCTATAAACATCTTATTATTTGTCTAGCTATTCATATATAAAATTTAGATTTTCTATCTGCAATTCTGGCTAAGTAAGCAAATTTAACAGAATATTCTGCAAGCGAGCCGACTGCAACTGGTGTGACAATTGGAAGTGCATCAATGTGACTATGTGACACCCACTGTCCGTCCGTCCGAGCTGTCCGGGCCATAAATCATGAACTTTTTGCCAGACAAACAAAAGCAAACAGGAGGAGATCGAGCAGTCGTAGTGGAGTTTATGATTTTGTCAGCTGTGAAACATTTCCGGCTGATTAAATCGATAAATTACGAGCAAATAATATTATTGCTGATGGCAAAAATTGTTAAAAATAAAATGGACTCCGTTTGTTTACATAGAACAAATGCGCGAACAATAAATAGGGAAGAGTTCACTCGCTCGCTCGCCGCTCGCTCGGTTCATTAAGGTTTTTTATTGAGCAAAAAGTCAATAGCGAATCAAACAAATATTTTTATTATTTATATGAAATAACAACAATTATTGAACTTTCAAAACGAAATAAATCTCAGCGCAAGTGCAATGAGCGCGAGAGGGAGACAGAGACTCAAGCGAGAGCGACAAGGAGAGGGCGATGGGAAGAGAGAGAGAGAGAGAGAGAAGGCTGTAGTGCAGACAAAGAGTGCGACAAATATGCAGGAGGCAGACAACTAGGACAATTGCAACAGCAACAAAAACAACAGCAATGCGCCGCAACAATGGCCGCATAAATTTTCTATGCACAGGCAGTTTGTCTATGTGTGTGTGTGTGTGTGTGTGTGTGAGTGTACTCACACTCCGCAATGGCTGCCGCATGCGGAAGTGAAACTATGTTGCCCAGGATATGTGCAATAATTCAAAACGATTCCAAGTTCAAAGCGACCATTACTCCTGGCCAGCTCCTGGTTCAGACTCCAGAATCTAGCGCTGGACACTCTGGACAGTGGACACTCGAGAGTGGACGCAGTTACTAGCTGCTCAAATTTATGCAAATGTCTAATAAGCCTGTCAACAGTCTGCAGTTTGCAGCTTGAATGATGTGCAACGAGGCTGTGGACCGCAACTTTTGAGTTATGAAGTGTTGACTGAGTGTTGCCGCAAAGGGCGGCAACTTCGAATCGCATTGCAACTCACCGTCTAAATCCAAATGTGACTGCGCAAATCCTTGATCCTCATGGGTGGCTTACGAATTCAACTAGCAGCTGTGCACGTGCTCGGAAACTTTTCGCACCGTTAACTTTCTTTTTGATTATATTTGTTAGTTTGCTTTGCCTTTATGTTTTTTTATCTGCACTTGTTTTCCTCCGTTTGCTTTTCTTTTTGGCTGTCTGCTGGGCTTGTGTAGATATTGCTTTCTTTGGGACTAGAAATGTTAGACGAACTTCACACGCTTTGACTTCAGCCAAGTCGAGATAGTGAAACACTGGATGTATTTATTATTTATTTATTTTTGGTTGGGGAGTGTAACAAGTGTAATAGCTCACACTGATTCACTTATTGCACAATTTGATTGCCGAGTTAGACACCTGCCAGACGTTGGAACGGTAGGTGTTTATGGGCTCTTAAGTATCTACGCGGGTCAACATCATAAAAAACAGCAGAAGAAGTGCCAGAGTGAAACAGACAGACAGACAGAGAGAGAGGGAGAGAAAGTATGAGAAAACGCGCGCGTTTCTTCTGTCTGCGATTATTGTCTGCGTCTCTGGCTGTGGCTGAGTCTGTGGCTCTGTCTGTGGCTGTGGCCAATGTGCGACTGGTGTTGTGGCTCTAATTTTTTACGATTATTGTTATGATAATTTTTATGATTTGAACGATTCTTTTACGAGCTGTCAATTGGCCGCAGCGTAGCGGGCGGGCGTATTGGCGGCGTTGCGACGAGCTGACCACGACGACCGTAAGCGACCGAATAGTTTGGGCAAACAGACCCAAAAGATGCCGCTGCTTCAGCTGCTGCTGCTGCTGCTGCTGGTGCTGCTGCTGCTCAGATGATGCCCCCCCAACAATAACAACCAGCGTAACAACTATGACAACGACGACGGCGGCGACAACAACAACGACGGCGGACAACGTGTGGCATACACGGCTGGCACTACACACGGGTGCGTTTCTGTATTGTGTGATGTTGATTTCTTTACGACTTCTATCAAACTAAACCCATAAAGCATTCAATTCAAAGCATATACATGTGAAAATCCAAGCGAGAACTCCTTATTAATCCAGAAGCGACGCGCCAGCCGCTGCCGCGGCCGCAGCGCTGCCAACGTCGGCAGCGACGCACTGCCCCCAAACAGTATATAAATAATCTTATAAGAAACTCACGCGCCGAGCTGTGAGCAGCGAAAGAGAGAGCCGCAGCCGAGCCGCTGCCAACGTTATTTATGCCATGCGCTGCTGACGCCGACGCCGACGACAGCGTCAACGGTAGCGCTGACGTCGCTGCCAGCGTCGGCCATAAAGTATCCGCAGTCACTACGAAACGAAAAACAACAAACACACCGAAAAAAAAATATGTATCTTCTGCTCGCATTCGGCGCTCCTGAGCTCCGGAGCTGAGCGAATGAGTGAATGAGTGCGAAATTCACGTTTGCGAGAGCTTCCACAGCTTGTGGCACAGCCAGTCGCCCGCTGCCAGTTGAGTTTGTATCTCACATTCGCACAGCGGCTGGCCACTTGCGGCTTTTGCCAGTCCGAGTTGCGGCGGCTTCGTGCAGCAAGTTGGCTCTTAGCTCTCAGCTGGGCTAAAACTGAAAGCCCGATGGAAATGAAACAGTTTTGAGTTTTAATTTTGGTATGTTACGTTCTTTATTTTCATTCAATATTTTTATTTTAAGTTACAATATAATATTTTTATGTTTTCTAGAAATAAATTTATTATTTGAAAAATAAAATGACAACAGTTTTCAAATAAACTATAGAAGAATATTAGAATATCTATGTATTCATATATTTTCAGAATGTAATATTCATTATTAGTCTTAATCACTCTTCGATGATAAAAATATGATAAAGTCTCTACAACTTTTAGTTGGTAAAACATCTGGTATTTCCCCACAAACTTATTGGAATTACTTTCGTATATTAGACCTTACTCATTGATAAATAATTATTTAAGTTTAACTAACTTGTTTTTGGATAATTCAAACACTTTAAAATTTACGATTGATTTTACTTTTATTTTCTGATTTTTAACATGCATGTTTTAAGAATAACAAAATATATATTATGTAATTTTGATATTTTGCAGATAAAAACATAATTTAAAAGTATACAATAATGTTTATCAACAACGACCATTTTATTATTAATAATTCAATCATTTATTCTTTATATTATTCTATGTTTTATTCATATTTACATCTTATTTCAAAAATATATAAAATATTATTTGGTTCACAGCGCTCTTCATATTTTGAGCGATTCGCTGGGAAGAATTATGGCTGCCGGATATCTGAAATCTTTGTTTGCCGACGGCACAACAATCATGGCGTACAATCGCCGCAAAACAGAAACAACACGCACTCACACACACACACACACACACACATACACTCACACGCACGCAACACAGAACCACCCCGAATGAGCGAAATGGCTGAACAGCATCTCTCTCTCTCTCTCTCTCTCTCTCACTCTCTTGCTTGGCTCTCTGCTCGCATTTTCGCCACGGCTGCTGCTCTCTTGCCTCAGCTGTTGGCCGCAGTGAGCGCGAGCATGAGATCGGCAGAGGCACAGAGAGAAGAAGCAGAAGAGAGAGAGAGAGCAGCAGCAGCTGCTGTGTGTCTGCAACACCATGCAACACCACGTGCAACATGCTGCTGAAACAGCATAGTCCGACTCCAAGAGTGATACTTGGCCAACTTTGCGTCGGCTCTGCCTCTGCCTGTCTTTGCCGCTGCCTCGACCTCTGTCGCGGCCAGCGTCGCCGCCACCAATTGGCAACGCGTCGCAAACAGGGAGGAGCCGCTGCAGCGCGCGCTCATAAAGCATTCTCGCCCGTCGCTTGCCGGAGAGGAGAGCAGCACCAGCGCTCGCCTCCAAGATGGATGACGCCGCCGACTCTGTCTGTGTGCGAGCGAGCGCGCACGAGAGCCGCATCGCACGAGCGACAGGGACGGCAGCATGCGGCCGCGTTAAGTGTGACGAATGTGCCATTATTTTGCTTTATTGTGTCGTGAGCGGCCGCGTTGCTCTTTTCAATGGGATTTCTCACATAAATTTACGCAGTCGGGCCAACAAGCCGAACGCTCTCGACGTCGACGTCGCCAACGACAGCGCTGCCAACGTTGGCAACCGGCTGTGAGCATGGCCCGACGGCTTCTCTTTGAGTGAAGAATCATTTGGCCATTTGCCGTCTGCTACGAATGAGGAGAAAACCACAGACAAAAATTCTACAATTGTGGCTCAATTTTCAAATTTGTTTTAAATTCTCAAACAATTTTTAAAATTAGAGTTAACAAATATTTCGAAATGAAATAAAATTATAATTTAAATAATGTTTTTATTACAATTTTATTTATGAATTTTTAAAATTTTATATTTATCAACTTTGATTTTAAATTAACGGAAGATATTTATGTTTTCAAACGAAGAAAAATTAAAAATTAGAATATAATAAAATTTAAATAGCTCAAGAAATATAAAAAATATATATGTATATTTAAAACTGGAATGGTAGAAATTTTCGTAATATCGATAAAGCATTAAAAATAAATTTTATTATAATTTATTATGTTAATTCTAAAATTATATTTTAATTTATTTATTTTTATTGTAAAATTGAATAAGATTTTTGCACTGGCGTGCAGCTGCTTTCAAGTATTTTTTTCGTACAATTTTACACTCAATTATGTGCTGCAATAAATATCAAATGAGCGGATGAATCGGTTTTAAAAGCGTACTTGGCGCCCCACCAATGCTGCAACTATGCGATTGGGGATGCGGATGTGGATGTGGATGTGCGACACACAAATGGCAGGACCAAAGCCTCGGCCACAGGTCCACGCCTGTGGACCCGTACGCATCGCTGCTCTTTGACAACTGTGCGCCCCTAAATCATTCAATTGGGGCTCACGGAAGGGGCATGGGGCTGGGCGAACGGCACAGCAGAAGGTGCTGTGGCGGGGGCTCAGCTGGAATCGTGTTGCCCTGGATGAGGCTCGCTCTGTGCTGGGCTTGTCCTTTTTTGTGGCATTCACCTTGGGAAATATTTTCACATGCCGCCAATGGGCGCACTCAGTCTCCATTTCCGCTCCAGCAAACTGCTGCAACAACAACAACGAGGCCGAAATAACAACACAAACAACGACATTCAGAAAAACAAGACGCGCGTGCCGTTCAGCCGTTGGAGCCGGGACCTGGAGCCTGGAACCTGGCACCCAGGCACTCTCGTCCTCAGCTCGGGCTTGGCAATCGGGCAAATAAGTCAACCTGCAGCCACAGCAACAGCAACGGCAACGGCAACTCCAAAAGCAACTACAACAACAAGTCCAAAAGTGATCGATGAAGTCGCCCTCCAAATTTACGACGTGAAACTTTGAATTGTTTCGCATGTCGCTTCGATTTTGCTTTCGAGTGAAGCCGCCCTTATTCCAGTCTCCCTCCTGCCCTGCCCTGTTCAGCAGCTGTGATCTGCTCTTGGCGTATCGAAAATTTCAGTTTAGCCCGAAGGGCATTCAGTAAAAGCAAAGTGAATTGTCTATTCTCACTTTCCTTTTCAGATTATTACTTAGATACAAAGCTCAGCAGAACTTGATTGGATATAAATAAAAACGGCAAGTTACGTAAATTATTTAATTGATCTAAATCTGAAGATTTGAAATGTTTATTCTTAGGTTTTCTTAATTTTTACAAATGTAAAATATGTTGTCATATTTGCACAATGCTCTTCAAGAAAGTCTTTACCAAGATATATATATTTTTTTTTATTTATTTAAGTGAATCAAACGTCTCCTTGGGCTCAGCGAACTATTTTAGCCACATTCGAAGAGGACATTTTCATAAAGGATTTTTAGCAGAGATGTAAGGCAGAAAGACAAAAGACAAGAGAGGAAAGTGCGCAAAGTGGAAGAGCAAATCATATAATTATGATCTGCTTTAAAACTGTTCTTAAAGGGTATTGGGTTTTCCTATCCAACTCATACGAATGTCCTTACTGATCAATTCAATGATTTTAAGCAGATATATTTAAAAAATTAAAAAAATTAAATCAAGTCCAATTGATCAGATAATATCTAAGTTTTTCTATACAAAAACTTAATGCTTTCACAATCTTGACATTCAGTTTTTTGCCTTTGCTAAATATTTTTCATCATAATGCTCTCATTTAATATGAACAATCCATAAAAAAATTGTATTATATCGAACGTATTTCTCACTTTTTCAAATAATATAAAGCTTATCCATTTGTAGCTTATATATTCTCTCCAGTGATCAAGAAAACCTGTATAAAATAGAAAGGCAATATTATTAAATATAAAATATTAGAGAGATTATCACTCTTTAGCTACCTGGGCCTGAGTGCGTATTCATATTAGACTAGCTACTTTATTATCTATTTTGGTCTATAAACATATCATATAGGCAAAACCTTCGCTCACATATTTCTTCCCTTCCAAGTTGTAAGAGTATTCGGGCTTGTCATGTTTGTTGAGAAGTGAGTTTCTGACATTCGCTTTCGCAATTGTTCTGAATGAAGTTGAAGTTGTTCTTGTTATTGTTTGCGCTGCTTCTGTGACAGAGCGTGCATGCAAACGAATAATCAGTCAAGTTGATCAGGTGAGTCAATAAATAAAAAGCTAACTGACGGCGCACGGTAGCTCCAGCCAGCCAGCAGCAGCAACCAACAACAACGACAATAAAGCAACAGCAGATAGACATATGTGTACATATGACAACATTTTAATGGTCGTTTATCATAATTTGTCTTTGAGCCAAGCTAACATCAATTGCTTACTTTGCTGCACACAGCACAACAGAGCAGAGCAGAGCACTGCACAGCTGTGGGCGTGGCAGCTGGGCGTTGCTGTTACCCGGTACCAAACAGCAACAATTTTGATTAAGTTCGCTCGGGCAACATTATGTGACAAACAATGCCAAACGACTGCAGCGGGGCACAAATTGGCGTCGACAACAGTCGAGTAATGCCAGCTGAAGTGCCGCCATAACACGAATCACACATATCCATTCATAACAATTTCAAATGGATCACATCACATCGGGCACTTGACACTTGCCATAGGCAACTCGTAATGCGGTTTAAATTGATAGGTAAGCCGATGGGCCATACTCCTGAGTACTGTGCTGTACTCTTGCGTATCAAGTCTGTTGATTTTTACGTAAATGTAGAAGATTTTTCAATTCGAATATCTCAGACAAGCTAAAATGGAGATCCTACACAATTAATTAATTATTAATTCAAATAATATGTATTTAGCTTACAAAGGCGATCAATTTTATATATTATTTTCCTAATTATTATATTTAATTATTATTTTTATGTTTCATATAATTTTTTAATAAATTAAATCTTAGTTTTTCAATTAATATTTTATTGTAATTCACTTTTAAACTTTAGCATCAAATTTGGTTGCACTTCACATTCTGTTTCACACATTCTCAAGCCAAATGAAATATCAATTATTTATAGATATATCTGTTCATATGCTTGCCTCAAGACTTGCTTGTTTATTACCTTATCGATAAGCTAAATTTCCCAAGTGATTTAAAAACTAAGCCCATTGGCTGCAACTAATGATATGATTATGAAAAATATTAAAGCCACTAAGTGAGTGAAAATAAAATACGACTATGCCCAGCCACACACACGCACACACACAACTCACACACATTCAGAGCTAAGAGATTGTGTATCATATACATATATTGTATGTTGTGTGTTCATATCTATTGTATCGAAAGCAAATGCGTGTGCGCCATTAAAATGAAAGAAGCGTAACGCCTACTAGTCGGATGGCTGAGGCGAATGGGGCGGAGGGGACTCTTTGCTGTTGGGGGTGGTGAAATACGATGTGGCAACACCCTACAGCGCCACTAACGTGCACACCCACACGCTGGCAGAGACTCTCCCTCTGCCAATGCCTCTCCCTGGACACGCACGCAGGCAACGCACGCACGCACGCACGCACTCGACACATGGCGCTATCGGCGCTTCCGGTGCGTGCCCCTCCCGCCTCACGCTGGGCTTACCCCACTGCCCCTTCTCCAAGCAACTGAAGCAAGGTTTCGCCAGCTCGAAGCAGCCGCGGCTGCCCAAGGCGGTAGGCGGAAGCTGAGCAGAGGCAAAAAAATCTAAAACGCAATAACTTTGGGGTGAAAATAGCCGAAAATATCGATGGAGGACAACAGCAGCAACAGCAACAGCAACAGCAACAACAACAACAATAAGAGCAACGAGCATCAAGAAGAAAAAATTACAAGGAAAATGAGAGACCGAAAAATGCCAAAATAGAAATAAATTCCTTTGTGTGCTCTTATCTATATGATTTGTGATTCTGGGTGTCGTCAATTGTTGTTGTTGCCGCCACTGACAATGAGTGGGCGCTTTAGCTAAGTGGGTGGATGGGTGGCTCACTAGCAGTAGCAGCAGCAGCAGTCGCAGCAGAGCCACCCACAGCTGGCCTAGAGAAAAACTTGGCTCGTTTAATGGAATTTTTCTTAGCAAGGAGTCCGCCTTGCCATGTGGCGACTGCCATAAGGAGCTGCTGCCTTGTATCAACGATATTCTGCACATAAATATGCAGGCGGTGGCAATCTATCTTGTGCCACCCGCACGTGAAATTCCCTTTGTCCGACCCCGCCCCCGCCCCCGCCCACTGTACGCCCAACTCGCAGAACTCGCAATGAGAATTTCTTTCCCAGCTTCAGTTTGGCCTGGCCTAGCGACCCATAATGAAATATACATAAGTAAGTATTTAGAAAGCACAAAAAAAAGAAGGGAAAAAAACAAAAAAGGAATATATATATATAAATAATATCTCATAATGTCGTGAAATATCTGAGGTGGAGGGGCAGGTGGGGCATGTTGCCCTGTTGCCTTGATACCTCCCCACACCCACCCACAGCTGGCAGAGTGTCTCAGGCGTTCGCATCCGTATATTATAATAATGCGGATAAAGAGATACAATTTCATTGATATCGTCTAAAAGTCCAATATACACGAAGATTTATGACCAGCGGACGGTCGGTCAAAAAAAACTTGAAGATGATCCCCCCAGAGCTCCAGCCGCATACAAAGGCCACAAGCTCGAGACTTCGTTTCGCTTCTCATATTATTTTTGCCTCTCTGCTTTTTTGTCGCTTTTGTTTTGGCTGGCTGGCTGGCCAAAAGATTCATGTTCATGGCCAAGATACAGCACAAAATTATCAAATACTCGCACATACAGACATTCATATATTTTTTATGTATGCCGCTGCAGATACAGCGATACGAAGATACAAAGATACAAGATACATGCCTTCGCTTGCGAACAAACGATTTTTGATAAATGCCTCTCATTACATTTTTCATTAAGAGCCTTATATATCATTGCATTGTGGCCAAAAGGCCAAAGCAAATCTAAGTCGCTTTTATTACTGCCCATAATATTAGCTAATTATAAGAGGCTAATAAAACATTACCTAAGTTTGAAAATCTCAATGAGTTTTTTTTAGAATATATATATATTATATATGATTTCGATAATTGTGATCTAGCCATGAAACGAGTTGGATCTAGGCACGACTGAGAGTTTGATGAAAAATCTAAAAGTAAGTTTGGGTAATAATCTTTCCAGTGACTGAGATGGCCAACAGAGAAGGCTAATAAACGTATGATAATTGTAGCTCACGAAGAAGCCAGGAGGTCACTCGGCAGCAAGTGGTAAGACGACAGACTGAACATTAGGAATTTCAGCAGGCATGCCGTGTGGTTGAGCAGGTGGTGGTGGGACACTAATTGCCCGGGGCGCGTGCATGTAATAATGCACAAGAGCCAAATGGCAGTTTGGTGGCTATAAAATTCAATAATTGTTGCAATTGCACCGGGAGGGAGACAGCAGCCAGCACGCGACCTTGGACTGCCGGCTTAAATTGTGGTGCAAGGTCAGGAACGAACCGCAGTCGCCATCAAGGTTAATTGTCCATTAAGCGTGCGGAGAAAGTGCAAGTGTCTGGAAATGCCACCACCAAAGTGGCATCAAGCGCTCGCCGATGCCGGCGGCTGGGCTGCATCTTAACCAAACTGCCCGGACTGTGTGAGTGCTCACGCGCGTGTGTGTGTGTGTGTGTGTGCGAGTGTGCGAGTGTTATTTATGAGGTCAATGCGCTCATTTGGCTCAGACTTTGACTTTTAGCCTGGCCAACTGACCGACTGATGCATGGCTCAGCTGGCTTTTTAGTGAGAGCTTTGACAAATAAAGTTAGTGAGAACTAAAATAATCTAGCGATAGCTGAAGATACCTTCTGATCGAGGCAGTTCTGGAGAGCAAAGAAAACTCTGCACACATATCTTCATGAACTGCAGCAACTGTAATTGGTAAAGGACAAATATAAGGTAATAAGTCTTTAAACTAAAATATATTAGACGATTACACTGCGGTTAGTTTATGATTTGCCGAGATCTGAGAGAGTTGATTTCGATTACGAGAATCTGTGTCTGTGACTGCTACAAAATCGGTATAAAATATTGTGAATTTAATTGTGAACAGCAGCTTATTAATTATATAATACGATAAAAACATATATCTCATACTGAGCTCTATTTCGAATCGCATCCATTCATATACTTATGTCATACCCACACTCTCTATGGAGATGTCCTTGGAGATAAAGAACGTATTCTACAAGAACATTGTCCGGACGGAAGAGCGATGAGTGTCCACCCACTATAATGAATTCAAAATCACTTCCGATTTGTCGATTGAATAAAATTACTATAATAAATTTGCACATACAGAGGGAATGTGAGAGTGAGAGAGAGAGGGAGAGTGCTGGGTAATCCCCTCGAACTTGGGCATAACAAGTGAAAAAAGATTGGCACCACTTAAAAGAAATTGCCAATGGTAATGATAAAATAAACAACAACAACAACAGCTACATCAGCAAACGAATGCCACGCAGCAGGAACCGCACTGAAGGAGGCCGACCGAAACTTTTATCCTTGTTCCAGCTGCCTTGTTTCCCGCTTTCTACTGCCCCAGTAGCGGCAGCCACTGAAATAAACAAAATGCCTACGAAAACTTTTCGTAAATTTCCATAAAAAAAAAACAGACAGAGAGACACACACACACAGACAGAAACAAGCTTTGGGCTTTCTATGAGTTGGTTGGGTGGTAGGACTGAGCGAAGCAAAACAGTGAAATACCGTAACCGAAACCACATTTTCTTCATTTGGACGATTGTGGGCTGGTCTTGGTTTGAGGTTCTTAAGCTTTGACTAGCAACGAAACTTTGGCACACACACACACACATATATATATATACACACAGAGAGATTTTGGCATATGAATCCTGTGGGAAATCGGTTTCACTCAATTTCGAAAATGTTTCGCTGTCTCAAAAATATCAACACATTCCCGCAACGAGCTAGGGAAACACCCTCGCAGCTAGTTGAGTAGTGACTGCTGCTTGGCTCGCTTTGGCCCCTGGAGACCAACAAACTTAATCGCTTATGGTCGCCGAGTGAAGACCCAACTGGGACACTCGCTCGCCTCATTGATTGGGCCAAGTCGCAAGGCTACCCCAACGTGAACTTCGGTAGATGCAAATCGGACAGATGTCAATCTGCAGTTTCTCTGATTGCCACTTTGATTTGTGACAGGCTGAGAGCCATTCGAAACATTTCCCCAATACAAAAGCCAGCTGTAGGCCAATAGATGTTCAATTGCCATGCAAGCATTTGCATTTTCCACCCACCCCGCCCTGCTTGGCATGCTGTACATGAACCCTCAATTAGTCCGGTTTTTGCCATTTCAAGTGAATTTTCCAATTGCAGCTGATGCAATCGTTCAACGTCCTTCCTTCTTGCTAGTCATGCACTGCAGTTTGGCCATTGATTGCCAATTGGCCGGCAATAACACGTCTACAAAACAAGGCACAAGTCCCCAAGCAAGCCATTGGGCAATTATTTGAAGTCAAGTCAAGTACTGCTGCGAGAGATGAAAGATATGGATAGATAGATATAGAGATTAAATCTATTAGATATTATATTTGATCTTAAAATATTAATTATATATTATAGATTCATAAATACTTTTTATATACAATAATAATTTCCTGTAAAGATTGTTTTCAAAATTTGTATTGATCTAGAATGTTTTTGTTCGACTTAGTTTAGTGTTAAATAAATCTGTTCTGTATTTTATTTTGAAGAACTTTTGCTATGAACTTCTATTTCCACTGAGAAGAGCTCATGTTTGATCGTGCTCAGCTTAAATGAATTATAATTTTGGAATTGTTTTGATATTATATCATTTCTAAACTTAAATACTTTTGCTATTCAAAACGCAAACACAAATAGTGTGCTCAATCTATATAGTTCTTAAGTAAGCACTGACAAAAGGAAATAAGCTAAAAATGATTGAAAAAAACGAAACATTTGCATTTGAAAAACTCATAAAGACTGTCATAATCGAGTGCACATTTGCATTTGAATTTCAAGACGTGTCAGGTATTCGAAATTGCAAAGCGAAATACAAATGTCTTCCTATATGCACCAATTATATAAATAAATATATATATATGTAAATATATATTATATATTTAGTAATTGGCAGCGGAACGCCCATCAGGCTGTCTGGCTGTTGTTGCTGATGATGAAATCTTTATTTATAATTCAGGCAGAAGATCAAAGCTCACAGAACTCGCTGTGCGGTAGGTCGGGTTAGTGTTTGTCATATATATATGTATATATAATCGGTTGTGTTTGGCTTGTTTGATGTGACGCAAAAAGCAGACTATAAACATTCCGAAGCATTTTCGCAATTCGACAGCAACGACAACAACAACAGCCAAAGTTGTGTTAACATTTTCCAAAAACTGAACGTTACGTGTCAACGGACATGCAGCACAAATCCAGTGAAAATCCATAAAGAGAAAAACATTGCCAAAGTCTGCAGCACAAACTGCTAAACTGCAAAACTGCAAAACTGCAAATGCAACTCGGAGACGCGTCGACTGCAAATCGCATTCATTTCACTGCACTTGCTGTCCCGGAGGCGGCAGGTGGGGGCTGTGGCAGGGGTATGTCAGGTGCCAGGAGCGCTGGATTGTAATATGGCCATCAACTGTGATGAGCAGATTTACATGCAAGTGCAGCAACGACAGCCATGCCCCGGCCCATGGCTCAGCCAAGGCAGCAACAGCAATAACAACAATAACAACGATCACGACGCATCGCAAGTTGCTGGCGACTCCGGCGACGACTTAATTAAAACGTGAGCTAAATGCAGCATGAAAATAATGAAAAACTGACCGACTTGCTGCAGGTGGAAATGCACGCCCAAGGCAGGCAGCCAGGCAAGCAGGCAGGCAAGCAGGCAGACAGCCAGCCAACCAGCCAGATGCATTGGGGCAGGCACCCAGCCACATGCAATTCCAGTTATAATTAGTGTCAACAACCACATTACCATTGGGTAGGCAGCCGCTCGTATGTTGATTTTTTGCTTGCTTGACAGCAATCAAAACCAAAACTGTCGAAACTGTCATTAAGCAAAGGCCATAGAAAGCGTTTGGCTCGCTGGTCAATGGGCCTGGATGCATTGGACGCATTTTGCGTGCCAAGAACTGACTCCGTTGACTGACTGCTTTGACGATTCACATCACGATTTGCGTCGCTTTCGCTATGTATTTCAAATGCAGCCCGCTTCGGCCACTCACACATCGTACATATGGGGCTCAGTTACAGAGGCATAGCCTGATATCCCTATAGCTAAAGCTGAATCTATTTGATAAATAGATTATAATATAAACAAGAAATATATCTGTGTTAGTTGAGCTATTGAGAATCGCATGGTGAGGCACCAACTTTAATTGCCTATCATAAGATCGGGTTTGGAGTACCTTTTGCATATGCTCATTCAGTTGATGAAGGGATAATCTGGGCAGTGCTTGAGGGCATTACCTGGCGTAATCTGGCCGGAGGTTGTGGACTGCGTTCATTACTGGCATCAGCCAATTACTTCCAGTCGTTTCCTACATTACTTTATCTGCTTTCGTATTCAAGTGTGAAGTGCCCAGCAAATGTACACGCAATTTAAATGAGCAGAGACCACCCAACTTCCCACTCGCCCACTCAGCCACTCACCCACTCACCCGGACGGTTGCCACTCAACTTCAAGCGGAAAATGAGTTTTCCCATTTCTTTTGCCAAGCTCATCTATATGGAAGTTTGTGGGTCTTGTGTGTGTGTGTGTGTGTGTGTGTGTGTGTGTGTGTGTGTGTGTGTGTGTGTGTGTGTGATCCTTCGCATTTTGCCCTTTCGCCCACCCCCAACCGCACACCTTTAATCAGCATCTGCTGCTCACATCTTCAAGTTGCCACAAAATGCTTTATTGCATTTTGTTGTGTTATATTACCCTCGTGTACCCACCCGAAGGAGCAACGACAGGAGTAGCGGCAGCAGCTGCCGTTGCTGGCCTGTCAGTCTGTGTCGGCTCCAGGTCCTGGCTGTGGTCCTGCCAGCCAACCCCCCGTATACAAACCCAGACCCGTATACAGCCGCAGCCCCCTCTGGCAGCACAAATGTCCTTTTCTTGTAGCACCCGTCCAACTCCAGCTCCCCCTCCGCCTCTCTCCACCTCCTCCTGCTCCTGCTTCTGCTCCTGCTCCTCGCTCTGGCTCGGCTCAGCCGAGTCGACTTCAGCTCGTCGCTGTACGTTTTTCCGTTTGCAGCTTTTTCTTTTATTTTCATTTTGCTGCGTTTTCTTTTGGCATTTTTCGAAATTAGTTTTTGCTCTGTGCGAGTTGAGTTGACTCGAGTCGAGTCGAGTCGAGTCGGTTTTAATATATAGCATCCCATACATATTTATAGAGCTGCGGCACATTCATCTTCAGCCCTGGGTCCCACCCTCCCCCTCGCTTACAGTGTGCGAGCGTGCGCAGGCGGAGGCGCCTCACCCACTTAAGTTGGCATAAAGTAGGAAAAATGGTTGTTTTCCACAGCCATTGGCAGCATCATCAGCATCGTTTTCTCATCTGAGCCCACCCAAAACTCCAGGAAAAAAATATTCTTCACTAATTTCTAAATGTTAAGACTATCCATGGGTGCAAGTGTGTGTGCTGGCTACTTAAAAATTCGGCTTGGTCACATCTGGTGCTGTCTTTGGCTTCAATTTGCTTCATACCAAACTCCAAGTCCGACGGACTACAACAACAGCCTACAGCCTACTCCCCAGCCGGACGAAAAGAACAATTTAAGTACAATGGGATAAACACCATTTGTCTGGCTCGAAGCCAACATTAAGAGTTCAAGGATTAATCTAAGATGAATGCAATTGAATATATTGACAAAAATTTAACATTATTCAATTCGATTGTATTAAAAAATAAAGCTAATTTAAAAACTCAAATTAAAGTTTTATTTGTAACCAAAATTTGAAAAAATATTTGATATTGGGTACAAATGATTTTTAGATGGACTGTGTAGGAATTACTGTGTAGGAAGATGGACTGTCTAGCAAGCCTCTAATTTAATTTAAGGTTCATCATCAAATGCTTTGAGCTGCACTGAAAAAGGGTATATATCCTTCAAGGCATGTCACAAAAGCTTCAGGAAGTTGCATAGTCGAAATCGATAACTATTTTCGATTTAATTGTAACGATTAAGAACGGTATCGAAACACAATTATTAAATTAACGGCAAGAAAATATGTAGAAGAGAAAGCAGCGGAGCCAAAGTGGAATTCAGATGGGGGTAAGAAATAATTCATTTGCTCGTTGCAGAGAGTGGATGGCGATAACTTCCCTTACTATATACATACATATATTTATATATATTTATGTGTATACACACCTAATATCCTTTTTTCGCACTTTCACATAGCTCGACTGATGCGCACGCAATTTGCTCGGCGTGGACGAGCGAAACAAAAAGGCAGCAGCCGGGAAAAAGTCGCAACAAGAAGAACAAATAAAACATTTTATATAATCTTACGAAATATATCACACTTAGCGCGCTCGCGAGACACCCTGCCCCCGGCCCCTCTGCACCAAGCCCCACGCCCCATGCCCCACTTAGTTGAGACCCATGCCAGAGCATCTGGGCAGGCATCTCTCCATCTTCATCTACATGCACAGTGCGGAGCGTGGAGGCTGAGCATCTGAATCCAAATGCGTTTTCCTTTCCTTCTTTTCCTTATTTTTTTTCTGCCTTTTCCTTGCGCTAGCGTCTTGCCTTCGTTCTTGGCCATTGTCTGCTCGTCCAGCTGTCGACTCGTCCTTCTCGTCCTGTTCCAGCAGGCACCATCTTGCGCTTGAGCTGCTGATGGTGGCGGTGGTGGCTGGTGTTGGTGGTGCTGCTGCTTCTGCTGCTGCTGGTGGTGGTGGAGGGTGTTGTTCATCTTCGCTACGTGCGAGAAAAATACCCTCGAACATATTAAATTGCGAATGCTGAAAATGCTTTATGGCTTTTCAGTTAGATTTATTTCCATTTTGTATGTTTTATTTATTTATATTCGACTTGATACTCCCACTACAACAAACGCACACACACACACAGAGAGAGAGAGACACACTTGCTACCCTTACCCACATTTGCAGCCTGAGGGTTGAGTTTTGTGTGTTTGGGTTCGTTTTCAGTTTCGGTTTCAGATACATATTGTTGTTTTTGCTGCTGAAGAATGATAGCGAAACTAATCGAAAAATAATTGGATGCTGCTGCCACTGCCAGCGTTGCCAGCCAGCCAGCCACGTTGTGCCGTTCTTTTCTATTTCTATTTCCCTGTTTGGTTTTTGTTTTCTTTTTCCTGAGTGAAAAAGTTTTTCCAGCCACTTGCATTGAATTCCCCATTGCATCGTTATGTTTAAACAATTTAAAGCCGACAGCATTTGGCTTTTATTTTGACAGCATCAGCTGCCAAATGCGCCCAACGCCTTATCCGATTCTCCTTTCTAATCACATCTCAATCGAATGAGATATTACCAACTGCTTTAGCACAGCTCACAGCTCTGTGCTGAACGAATTATTTGGAGTATATATCATATAGACTAATGAAAATTGGCTCTGCATATTAAAATATTGTAAAAAATATGTGTATTAAACCTTAAAAGTTTTCAAATACTCCAACGTCAAGTCCATCCATCAAGATGTTTATATTTCTCTAAATATAGCATATATGTATACATATGATGCATATAAGGGAAGCTTGAAGCTTCAGTTGACATACAACACGTGAAATAATAAAATAATTAACAGCGCTCTGCTGCCATTTACAAATTATTGTACATCGATTAAGCGCAGGGATATGCAAATCGCAGATATTGCACTGGGCGGCAGAAAGGAGGGTCAAATTTATCATGACCGATGTCCAGCAGAGAATTTATGCATTAAGTGCAGCTAAGCCCAGTGCCATTCGCATTCTTCTGCTGCTGGATGCCTGTTTAATTGAAACGAAGCAGCGCAGTGCGGACACGAATACTGAACCAGAATGGGACAGAGCTCCGACTGGTCTGCAGCCTGGCTGGTTGCAATGTCCAACATAATCATGTCCTGGCTACTGCGGCTGCTTCTGCTGCAGCTCGACTGTCTCTGTCAGCGAGCTCGCTGGACACCAAATTAATTTGGAAGACAGAATGGTCGAATGCAAGTGGCCAATGCGAGCGCCATTAGCGGTTGCTGCAGGACCCGACGCATGGAGCAGAGCAGCAGGGCCAAATGGCTGCCAACTGCAGGGACATGGCCTAAACACGCGCCCAGCCGCAAGCTGTGACTGCGCATCCAGCCCGGAACGTGACACAAAAACTGCCACGCAATGTCCCGATTCGACGGCGAACTGTGGATCTTTAAGCTGCCTGAAATATAAGTGGCATTCGAATGCATTCGCAGGCACAAATGTTATAATGCTGCGAATTAAAACAATACGCCGCATAAATGCTCAGGCAGCCGCACTTCCAGCGGCCATTGTTGGCGCAGTTTCCTGCCGGCCGCGAGCCACAGCAGCGCTGCACCACTCATTCACTCACTGCCCGCCTATTCAAATGTAAATTTTTCATGCTCTCTCGTCTGGAGTTTGATTTTTTTCGTTCGCTGGCAAATGCGCACAAAACGAATTGCCTGCCATATCCTTCCGCGTATTAATTTTTAACCACACGACCACGCAAATACAAAAAAGGCGCTGCCTGCAATCAGAAGTCAGCCAGACGCAGCTGACAGGATGCGTCGCTCGCCGGGGCGAGAACACCGCAGCATTGCCGGCCCGGCTGCCCCGTGCAGCTCGAGCCCCCGACCCATTCGTAGCTGCCGCTGGATTCGTTTTAATAATTATTTAAATTATTCTTGTTGAAATGATTATGGCGGTTGTAAGTGTCGAGCCCCTGCTCCACTCGCACGCCCCATGAGTCGTCTCTCTCTCCCTCTCTCTGTGTCTGTCAGCGATCCCTTTCTGAATTATGCCTCGCGTAAATCTTACTGTGGTTTTCACAGTCGATGTGACCAGTTGGCTATCGTTTTTATTGGTCTGTGGAGCTTCCCTATCTTAGAGTGTATAAAAATGTTGTCTATGTATATCTTATAACCCTTAACTAACGGCTGATTGATTAGTCTATAGTAAATTTCGAGTCCAAAAACCTCTGGAATGGAAGACAACAAAAATTGTTGAGTAAATATACGCTCAAGTATTATATTTGAGCAGCCATTCGAGCTCTTTAGAGACGCCCGAAGAGAAGGAACACTTCCAGCTGCACACACACACAGAGCCAGTTGCATACGCAGTCGTAATGAAATCCTTCGCTTTATTACCATGCAATATTCATAAATTTCTGCACAACATCGCCGAGGACTGCAGCAGCAGCAGTAGCAACAACTGCAACAGCAGCACTGAGTACTAACAACAATGCGAACAGAGCGCAACAATGCCAAAGTGCAGCAGCTAGTCGAACCCATACAGCGCCCTGCAGCCACGCCTCCCCCGCAGGCCCCGCAAGTTTGGCTCGTTACTTGTTGAGAGGTGTTGAAACTGTTGGAATATAATAAATAATAGCGCTAAGTACTACTTTAAGAATTTACATGCGGCAATTGCAGCAGCCGCGGCGGCAGCAGCAGCAGCAAATCCTAAGCCCAAAGCACGACCAGAAGCAGGAGCTGCAGGAGGAGCAACAGCAGCCAGAGAACCCAGCCAGAGCATAGAGTTGGAGCCAGCAGCAAGCGTGACTCTGACGCCAACATGGCTGCGAGGACTTTCTCACACACACACACAAACACACACACACATACACGAGTGTGACTTGCATTTTGAATAATCGTCGGACAACATGAGCAAAGGCGAGGGACAGGAGCAACGGCAGCAGGGACAAACCATGTCGAGAAGCTTTTGCATTGTGCGGCGGCTGTGAATCTTTTTGGCTGTGCCTTTGTCTCCCTGTGTGTGTGCGTGTGTGGAACTTAATCCTTTTGAGTTTTGCCGCATAAGGAGTGCCGGCTACACGCGCACAGTGTGTCGCATTAGCAGAGGCGGAGCATAGAGGCGGAGCATAGAGGCGCGATAAATAAACCGCCATCAATAATGTCTAAAATAAATGTTGGCTTATTAAATCCCATTTCCCTGCATCAAGTTACAGTTAAACAAAATGAGAAATGTGCCCAGCCATTTGGCCAGTGCGGTTTTCCCGCCCCTCGACTAGCCAAGTGTCCTGTGCTTGATGTCCCACAGACGAAGGGAATGTCATCAGCGCCAGTGGCAGAGGCAGAGGCAGAGGCAGAGGCGGCGGAGGCAACCGCAGCAGCAGATAAAAAATCCATTAAAATAAAAATACGATAAGGCTCGCCTTGTAGTGAAAGCGTGAAAAAAAGCGTCTAAATTTATGCGGCTTTGCCATAAATTTGGCAGGCTATAAGGATATCATTAAAGCTCACCAACACACATACACACACACACACACCAGCGTCTTGGCAAGGCTTTCACTTTCACACACAATCTATGTCCGCGTGTGTCGACTCCAGTTTGTCCTTCAAAATGAGCCGCACTGTGGAGGAAATTCAATTAGTTGCGCACAATTAAGAGCAAACGAAATTGAATATTGTAGATTGGCAGGATTTGCATCTTTTCTCTGAGAGTCACTCCTGAATAGGAATGCTTCGAAACTGAACTTGATTTTTATGTAATTCATAATGAATCACAAAGCTGACAAATGAAATGAATATCTGTCTGAAAGCCAGATGAGGTTATATTGAATCAAGGGAATATAGTCAGAACTCAGATTTGGAACTTGGTTTGCATAGAGAAATTTCACTTCGAGTAGTTTAATTAGTCAACTGAAGCACATCAAACTTACCGCAGTCCCATTTTTCATCCACAGTTCGCCTTTTCATCCCATCGTATTGCAAATTTACAAAGGCTCCGTCAACAATGTGTCGACTTACTGACTTACGTCTGAGAAACGGCACGGCACATTAATAATAATTTTCGATATTTACGACGGGAAACATCTACCGCATACAATGTGAGCTGGAACTGTGATTACAAATGCCGCTCCAATATCGGGGGCCCCGCCCCCAAATTAATGGCCATTGATAACGTGCAGAGGAAGGTTTGGATAAGCAGCAATCGGGTTAGAGCATTGAAAGTTCGGTATTTGCATTGCCTCTGATGGCTGTTTGTGTGTGTATATAAATGTGTATGTGTGTGTGTATATACATGTGTATGCGTGTGCTTTTCTTGCCAAATTGTTTGGGGAGCTCTCCCGCCCCAGCATACAGAAAGTTTTTATTTGTTCACTAGCCGGCGAAAATAAGCAGCAGAAAAGGCGAAAAAAGAAGAATTTCATTTATATCGAAATAAACAACCACTGGAAACCCTCTGTTTGGGCGCACTCCAACGTTATTTATGATGTCATCCATCATTTTTATCGTGAAAAAACATTTTCCTGTCTCAGCCTGCGCCTGAGCTCGAGCCCAGCTCCTGGCTACTGGCTTCTGCTGCCGCTGCCGCTGCTGTGGCTGTGGCTGTCATTGGCCAAGGACTTTTTGTGTCGTTGTCGCTGATGGGAAAGCCGTCGTCGTCGTCCTTCGCTGGGCTGAGCATATATGCGGCTGGCAGGATCCTTGAAGAAATTAGAGAAGGTCTTCGCCAAAAGGACGTAAATTTCAAGGCACGACTATGCTCAACGACTCTAATGATGCATCCCACCCACAACCAGCCCCCCAGCCTGGTTAGCAGCCATTGAAGCGCACAGAAGGAAAACTCTTCCTCCACGCCAGCCAGTCAGCCAGCTTCAGGGGGATGTTAATGAAGTGTATGCGAATGAAATACGGAAAATTACAAATTGCTTCAGCCAGAGGGGAACAGAACAACGGGCAGGACTGCAAATGTTGTTTACGATGTTCACGGTTTCCTTTCGATTTCTCTGCCAATTTATGGTGAAGGGCAATTTTCGGGCAGGGTTGCCTTGAGCTCCGTTTCGGATTGATCTGCAGCTCAAGTGGCCCCATATTGGTCAAAGATTTATATTCTTAACGATTCCTCAGTCGGCGCTTGCGACGACTAATTGAAATAGGAAATGAGACTAATCCGAATCACAGATTTATTTAAATTTTTAAAATCTAGCTTCCTATCTTAGTGTTGTTTCATATTTGAAAGTCGTTTTCATTGATCTAAAGCCATTATCATTCTTCGACCTATAACAAAAAACTTAAAGCAATTTTAAGAAAATCCTAAGAGTGCATCTAAAACTAATACCAATAAATAGTTTATTCCATCGTAAAAAAATCAAATAATAAATTGGCTAATTATAGGGTATCTTGCAGCCAGCCAAGTTTGTTTTCTCTGCCTTTTCACTTGTGCTCTACTGAAGAATATTCTTAATTCTTATTGTAATGCAACATATCCTGGTTGCGTCTGCCAAGTGCTTGTAAAATACATGAGTTTATAATGTACGCAGAAGGCCCATAAATTAAAACGTATTTCACTTGGAAGAAAAAAATCTACGGCATATAAAACAAATAGCATTCAAAAATTATAAGACGCACATGAAAAACGAAAAAAAGAGACGTCGCGCACACTGTACGTAATTCAAATTGGAGACGAAAATAAAGAAATGTTGTGTCTCGACGCCAGCCGCAGTATTTCAGTGGAGAGGCCAGAGACCAGACTAAAATAGTAAGTATTTGCTTCATAGGTATACATTTGTGTCTGTAAGGGATTGGACTACGTTTTATTTGCTACAAATATTCGAAGGAAAAAGAGTTTTATACTCTAATATATATTAAATTTGATAGCATTACTAAAACGTTGACAATATTAGCTCTTGTTGAATGATTTAAATGACATCGTAGCCTGAGAGCTGCGCTCATATGTTATATATCTGTATCTGTATCTTAAGCTTTAATCAAAGGGCTGTGTTTGTTTAGCTTTTTGTTTTGTGCATTTATTTGTTCTGTTCACATCTGCAGTTTATTCGCCATTTGCCATCGATGTTTTTGCTGCTTCATTCGCTTTGTCACTTTGTCTCTCTCTCTCTCTCTCTCTTTCTCTCTCCTTTCTCTCTCACTCCCTCTCTCTGTGTGTGTGTGCTTGCCATAACTCAAGTTGTGGCACAATGTGATCATTGGATCGCATGATTTGGATTTATTCCCGACGCTCCATTGGACATATTGCCGGCATGTGTGCCACTCATGTCGCCCAAGCAATGGAAATTAAATTAACATAATCGAAAAGCGATTCCATTTCGCTCCCTGCATTTGCTTTCCGCTCTTTCCGCATTTATTTATACCCTGTCAATTTCTGTTGCAGCCAATGCCGCGCTGACAGAATTAATTATTTCGCCACATAAATTCCAGCCGATATGGTGACAACTCTGGCCTGAAACCGCGCGCAATTTAACTACTCGCGTTTTTATTTAAATATGGAGACTATTTTATTTAAAGCAAATATTTTAAGTGCTTAAAATAAATAAAGAGAATACATTTTTAAGAAATTGTAGTAATTTTAGAAAAAAAAATTTAATTTTTAAATAACTTAAACAACTTCGATTTACATCCTAGTTATCCTAGTTATATACACTAATGCTCCATTAACTCTCAGGTTTTATTTAAATTGAACTTCTATATTGGTAAATATGTGAAGATACAAAATGTTTAGCAACACTTCAAACTACTTCAGACTTTACAGCACTGGCCAATGTGAGCACTTCCTGTGCGAGAAACCTTCAATTGGTGTAGTGCATTGAGCCGTAAGTAAATTATGAATTGTACAACCTAGATGACCCACAGGACTTTCCAGAGCGTGCCCACAGCAGCAGCAGCAACAACTACAATAACTCAAAAATGCAGAACCAAATTAGAGCCAACCTTATTGAAACTTTAATGCCCTGCGCAAACAAAGCAAAGCTGCTGCAACGAGTGCTAAGGAGTTCTGCTGACGGAGAGAAGGAGAGAAGAAGCCAGAGGATGCGGGGTTAGTCATGCGGAACCACTTACAAATCCATAAATGTGAATATTATTACTAAAATTGTTGTTGTTGTTGTTGCAGTTGCCGTTGCTGTTGCTGTTGTTGTTTCTGTTGTTGCTGTCGTTGGCATTGTGCAAAGTCTGCCACATGCCCATGGGAACTCGTGTTGACTCGGGGGGCAATTTGTGCGGGGCATTGGGCGGCCGGGTGAAACACCGCAATGACTTTAGCAAATAGTCAAGCAGCAACGAGAGACAACACAAACAACAGCAGCAACAACAACAACAACAACTATGTTTGCACTTTGGTTTTGCGATTTGCAGTTGCTGTTGCTGCTGCTGCTGTGTTTGTTGTTCGAACGAAAATAAATTCCAGTAGCTTTGATAGCCAGCAGCCGGAAACAAACGATTTTATTGGTAGTACGACAACAGCGATTGTTGTTGTAATTGTTCTTGCTATTGCCGTTGTACTTGCCGTTGTTGTTGTTGTTGTTGTTGTTGCTGTCGTACAACATGTCGTATTATTTGCGATTTTGGTTATTTGCTTTTGTTTTGGAGCCATGCGTTTATGGCCAACTCCCCATTTCTTTTGGCCCTACGGCAATTGATTTTATTTTATTTATTGTTTTGCGTTAAACTATTAAATATATATATGGATAAACATATATATTTATATAAATATACACATATGTATATAATTTTTTCAGCTCGCTTGATCTCTTGCTCTTGTTTTTTTATATGTATAAATTATATTTTGTGGCGTCGTTCTGTTGTTGACTCAAGTTTGGCAAATAATTTGATTTGCAAAGCAATAAATATTCCAAATATATAAATTATACTTAGTGCAGCTTAATACGACATTTTCAAAGGATTTACCAGAAGGACAAGCTACGGATTTGACTATAGTTTTTTTTTTTTTATTCAACAAGCAAACGTGAATTTATTTTACAAATTTTTTTAGTGTGAGCTTTCAATGCGAATGAATCTTGATATTTAATAATATGAATGAGAGTAGTTTTGAATTATTAAATAAGTTGAATAAATTCAAAAACTATATTCAAAATTTGTAAAAATGCTGAATTTTTTAATTACCTAATTAATTAAGCATAGTTTAAATTTAATTAACTTAAAATACAATTAACTTAAAGATTGATTTTATGCTAAGACACATTATGTTTATAAATTATACTTAGATTTACCTCATACTATAAGAGAATATTCCTTTATTAGTTCATCAAATTAATGATTTCTAAAATTGTTTTCAGCATTTTGAATTATGATATTGTTTACCACGAAAATGTTATTATTGCTTGATTTAAAATTGAATAATTTATGTGTTAGTTATTTATTATGCTGATATTATCTTATATATTTTAATATTCGCATTGCTTTGAGGTCGCATAGAAAAAGGAGCATAAATTTGGTCTTCTTCTTTGTGGTTTTTTCTCTGTGCCTCACATAAAGGAAAGTAAATAAATTAAGCCTCAAACTAGGGGAAAATAAGCAGGAAAGGCGGAACTTTCGCATAAATTAGCCGTTTGCATTTGAAAATTCGAAACTTCCTCGACTGAAATCAATTCGATACTTTTCAACAAAAACAAATTCAGTTCGCTGCTTAGTTCGGTTGGCGTTTTCTGCTGCTGAAAGCTGCAAAGTTTGTTTTGCCATTTTTCATTGCTTACAACAGAAAGTTTTAAGTAAAAAATAAATTTCAGCTAACCGAGACCAACAAAAAACGTAAAAAGGAACTAGCACAAACTCGCAGAGTTTGCAAAAAGTATAAAAATGCGAATAAAATAAAAATTCTCTATTTTCCATATAATTTTTTCGCATATATTTTGCGCCTTGATTTTTCGCCCATTTCCGCGCACAGCTACTTGTGGACCGTGGGCTGGGCGCACAGTCAGACAGACTCCCAGACGAGTACTTAGATATATAGACACACACACACACAAAGTCATGCCCAGATTATTTTGTACTTCAGTCGAAGCTGATGGCAGCAACTGAAACTTTTCGAGAATCCATTGGATCCCATCCAAATTATAAGTTTTGCCCTCGATTGAATGCAGCCGCATAGACAACGTGGCTAGAGTTAGGAACAGCATAGCATTTTGAAGTGTATCGCCCCTCAACTCTCGTCATGGTATTTCCACTCTATTGGGCTGCTTTCCAGCAGCAGAGGCCAGCCAATAATGGTAACAATATTTCAGGTCACACAGCAAAAAAGGTTGGCTTTGAACCGCCCTCTTTTGCGGCCTGCCAGTTGATGAAATTTTGTTTATGAATATTGTTTTTTAAGAAACTCAATGTCTGCTAAGAGACCAATTAAGTGAGTCAAGGAGCCATTGTGTAAAGAAGTTTATTATCGGCGGACTCTTTTATGGAATATAAAGAGTCCTTTCAGAGTCTCTGGGTGTTCTCACTATTTCTCTGAAATACAACTTGAAAGTCAATTAGAGCTCAATCAAAACTATTTGAAGTAAGTAAGAAATGCCAATCACACGACATCTAAACTTCGTTATGAATTCAAAGGAGAATATGAGATTGTGCGAGCTCTGATTATCTCTTAGCAACAGTTTAAGCAGTCTTAGAATTTTTCGTTCACATACTCCAAGTATAAGTAATATTGATGTCGCATTCCTGCAGCTCTCAGCTCAGCGAATATCCTTGCCAAATCCTGGCCAGCGTGTTGTGCCGCAATGTTGCAATCAATCACAGCGCAAATCGCTTTGGTGTCGCAAAGCACCGCTGGGCAAAGAGTTTTCGCCTTAGGAATAATATCCATCATTGCAGTCGCAGTAATCGTCTTCATTTCCAGCGGGCACGCCGCGTCGGAGTCGCCTTTGATGCCTCAGACCCAGTCCCTGACCCAGCGCAAGACCCAGACCTAAGCCATGACTCAGAGCTGGTTGGCAGGGCGCAGATAGCAGAAGGGAGGACGCTGTCTGCTTATGTGTGTGACGACCATGCAAGTCTCGTCTCCATCCAAACAGACCAAACCTAACCAACTTGCCTGCAATCTCTCGCTGCGTAATCACATTCGAGTGCCTGCCCGCTTGCCCGCCTGCCCCACCGAGGGGCTCCACATGTGAGTCGAGGCGACGCCGAAGCTGTGCCGCATATAAATGTTTGATTTATGCATCCAAATGCTTGAATCGCAGCCAAAAAGTCTTTGCCATTGCCAATGCAGCTGTTGTAGTCGTAGCTGCGCTTCGAGTGGACTCGGGCTGACTCTGCGGCTTAGTCGATTTCCCATTGCCTCATAATGGCGGCACTTTGAGCTCACTGAAGCCACCGACACGGGCAACTTATCCTATCGATGCATTCAGTGCATCTTCGATGACGCTGACACTGAAGACGAGCACATTATCATTATCAGCGGCACCAGCAGCACCACCAAACGCCCCTAAGGCCCTGCTGCGGCCCCTGTTCGCACTCAGTTATAAATCCATTCATCTGCTGCATTATGAAGAGGTGTGTTTTATGCCATCGACGTGTGCGTATCTCCCGCTTGCATTTGCCATCTGCCAGCCCAAAAGCCTTTCAAGTTCCTTGTAATCTTGCCAGTTGCATGCGACGACGGCTGCGACTTTTGCGCCATTTATAGCTCGTTAAATGCTAAACAACTTATTCAACACTTTGATAGTCCATGTACCTAAGCTTGGCCTTCGTGATCGTAGCCGTGGTCCAGAAGCCAGCGAGTGGCTTGCTGGGTTCTTATACAGCGATGGAGAACACTTTATATGCTTGAGGTGCTCCATAAGGCTTGAGAGATTAGTAAAAATATTTCTTTAAGTATAAAGGATCTTAATTCTTCAGCTTTACAATTTATTAATTTAATATCTTTTGTATAAGTATTTTATTTATTTTTATAAAACTTTAAGTAAATAAATGCTTTTTATTTCCCTGAATTTATTTTTAATTACGTCTAACATTGTTTTTCAATAGAGCGAAGCATTGTCAGCAAAACGTTTCTGGTAATATCTGAGATCTGATCAAACAATAGATAAAAGTTGTTGGTTTTTTTCTAGATTTAATTTATTCGCACATAATCTTAATTATCAAAGAATAAATATCAAATTTAACAAGTTTACAGGCCATAGAGCACACTATACATACAGAGCGTTGACAATTTTGGCTGAGCTCGGCTGAATGGACTCATGAATAATGCATAAAATAGTGGCCAACCAAGCCGAGTCGAGGCGAGTCGAGTCGAGTCGAGTTGACTTCATTGAATGAATACAATTGCAAAACTTGCGTGTGCGCTGTTCGTCGAAAGTTTTCTAAGTTTTTGCTTAATAAATTTACGAGCAGAACTTTACGCCAGGACTTTGAATCTGCTGCCCAGCAAAAAGTAATCACTTAACTTTGCATTGTATAAACTCGGCTGCTCGGCTGCTCGGAAGCTCGCTGTAGTTGTTAGTTCGAAAGTCGGCTAGTCGCTGACTTAATCATCGCCCGCTGATATCTAGACAAGGACAGAAGGCATTCATTATGCTGCCCAGAGCTCTATACACGAAAAAAGGGCAACTGAATCACCGAACGAGGGAGCTCAGCAAACTGCTCAAACTAATTTGCCAACGTATCGGCGGATCTGCCAAGAGGCAACATCACGAACAACACCAAACTCCAGTCGCCAGTTGGCAGTTGGCAGTTGCCAGTTAGCCACCCGCGTGGAAAGCAATAAAGCAGCAGCATAAAGAGGAATAACAAACTTAAATAAACAAAATGTACTCATTATTTATATTCGCGACTAAGAGAAATAAAAATCATGGCAACAATCTGTGAGATAGAAACTTCATAATATACAGGGTTATTATGTAGGGATGCGCCTTGATAAGCTAATATTAAAGTCTATCAGGAGAAGTTGTAGGTGTCTCAAGATTAGATTAATCTAGTAATAGGAAAAGCTTAAAATTTAATAGTAAATGAGAACTCTTATATAATTTATGCACCAGTTATCGTATATTAATACTTACACTATATCTTCCACTAAGATCGATTGGGGTCTCGTTGCGATTGTATTTACTAATATTATGTGTTGTTAATTCGAGTCACCCTGTAATCGAGCCCTGAAATATGGTGAAAGTTTTCCTGCCACCAGACAATAGAGGCAAGCAAGAGAAGCGCATTAATTTTTTGCTGCTTTGTTCGTCTTCGCTTCGTCTTGCTTTGGCTTTGCTGCTGCCTTGCGCTGCGTCTTCTGCACGCACTTAAAAATTAATTTAATATTCTTTCGTATCCTTTCACGCCAGCAACTCGCATGTTCCAGCAACGGTTGCTGCCGGGCTGTTGCCATCGGGTGTGTCCCCTCACATACAAAGCGTCGCAGTACATCATAAAATCCCTCCTATACACCCCGCCTAGGATGAGCATCCGGCCTGCTCCAACTCACTGCTTGGTGCCGGCTGCTGTTGTTGTCCTTGCTCCGTGCTCCTTGCTGCTGCTAAGCTCGCATGGCGGCTGTAAATATAATTACGTCGGGAAAATCCGATCCTTGCAGGATTAATTAGCGCGCATTATGAGACGCACCGTCGGCAGCAACAGCGAATGGGGACCCGCGCTCAATTCGGCAAGGCGCAAGGAGCACGCAGCTCAGCTTCGGGCTCTCGACTAATTTGCTCCCGGCCCGTGGAGTGGTTGGGCCCGCCATCCAGGGGGTGTTAACTAGCGCAGGGCCCGTAGTTCGGCTATACCTCTGTGTATACATGTGCACGTGAATCGCGCTGGCAACGTGTACAAAAAATGCAAATGGGATACATTTGCTACTAATTAAGAATCCATGTTTTAAATATGCTGCTCGTTCACTTTTCGAGTATGTGCCGAGGTGAACGTCTGAGTCTATGGAGCCCATTCTAGTCACTTGATTGTGTGTGTGTGTGTGTGTATGTGTGTGTGTGTGTGAGTGGTTGTGGTTTTGAGTTGCAAGGAGCGGCCATAAAAATATAAGTAGAACATGGCGCATAAATGTTCCAGCCAGCGGGTGGGCGGAAGATTGAATGACAGCAGCACCTCAGCTTCACCTCTTTCACAATTATCTAATATGAAGGCCTTAAATTACCGGAAACTCAATCCTTTTTCAGAGGCGAGCATCAGGTACAAGGGAGGAAGTGGACGGATGCCGAAGATGAGAGGGTTTTTTATTCATATCAAATATATTTTGGCCTTAAAGTTAAATTTGTTATTTTTTGTTCTCATTTTAACATTAATTTATTTTATATTTATATCTTTTATATTATTATATATATTTATACTCGCAATCAAAAGTCACTTAATTGCTATAGTTTGGGTTCTGTTACAGGGCGATTCTCACTAGCAAACTTCAACAATCGAGTGTCGTCTGCTTTTGGTTTTTCACACCTAAAGTTCACAAGTTGCTGTTTGAGTTTAACCTTTCATATCTAGCGCTGAAATGTCACCAATGCAAGGACGCGTTTGATTCATGGGCTCATCGTGACAAGTGAGCGCGCCAACAGCCCAAAACAATGGGCCCCAAATTAGAAGCGAGCTGGAAAACGAGGCGATTCTCGTAAAAGTCATAAATGCCGCAATAACAATAAAATTCCGGTTGCAAATAAAGCTCACAACTTTCGACTCGAATTGCTGAGATTTCCAAGCACAAGCCCAAGCACAACTACCAGTCCCAGTGCCAGTGCCAGTGCCAGTTCCAGCTTCAGTTCCTGTCCCAACAAGTTCATAAAATTGAGGCTTCATTGCCAGCGCCTGTTGCTCGGCGGAGCAGACGACCAACTGTTGAGCGGATTTTACGAGGCGAGTAATGACGTCATAAAAATTAACAACTTCATGGCGAGAGCATTTTTATACCCTGAACCCATTGAAAATGGGAAAATCAGGGTATAATGTTTTTGTTGGAGGGCGTATGTATGTAACAGGCAGAAGGAGGCGTGGCAGACCCCATAAAGTATATATATTCTTGATCAGGATGACAAGCCGAGTTGATATAGCCATGTCCGTCTGTCCGTCTGTCCGTCTGTCCGTCTGTCCGTCTGTCCGTCTGTCTGTCCGTATGTATGAACGCGTCGTTCTCAGAACCTATAAGAGCTAGAGACTTGAAATTTTTTATGTAGGTCCGTGAATAGCACGAAAAGATCGAGTTTGTTAAAAAAAGTCGATAACTATTTTAATTTTATTGTTATCGATTAAAAACAATATCGAATGTTAGTTATAAAATTATATCTCCCACGTCTTTATAGCTAGAGTCCCCAAATTTTTTTTTAAGTTTTATATTTATTTTCTCTAATTTTGATTTTTGTTAAATTTTGGATACCGGCTCCAAATTTCCCCAAATATTTAAATTGAGGTTAGTTGCACTCAAAGCCAGTAAATGAATGGGTTTGCATTTTTAAAAATTGGAAAAAATGTAATAAAATATGTTGAACATAAGCTGAAAATTTCATTCAAATCCATTAATTCGCGCAGAAGTTATTAAACAAAACATTTTGCCAATCGGCCAAACACGTGACCAGCAAAACAAAGCAAACTGTTTTCCTATACATGTGCACACATACACACATACACATTGAGCTGCGTGCATCTAGCAAGTTCTAAAACCCGCAAGTTTTAGTGTACATATTTCCAATAGATGGCGCTGTGATTTGCGAATTATCAGCTGCTCAGTTGGTTCGAAACTTGGATGGCGCTATTCAATCGAACCATAGATGGCGCTATTGGCTAAACAATTGACAATGAATTGAATTTAATTTTCTGTGCGTTTATACGAAATGCTAATTATGCAGTATTTTAACGCAGATAGCGCGGGGTTTAGGGTATCTCCTAGTCGGGACCGCCGACTAGAGTTTTCTTACTTGTTTTATGTACATTCTTTTATTACGATTTCTAGCTGTTTGCAATTTGCATTTGAAATCATTTGAATGTGTGCCAGGCACACTTTCTACTCGAGTCTGCTGAAGGAGTGGAGGGCGGAGGAGTGGCAGATGGGAGACGGGAGATGCGAGGCGACAATCATTAGCTGGCAATCACGAAGCTCGAACCAGGCGAGGCGAACGGACAGCCATTCAATGCTAAAGCAAAGGCGGGAAATTAAAATGCAATCAGACGAGCTCAAAACTTTGGCCAAAAATTTATTTGCGTGCCAAAAACAAAGTGCAGCGCGAGCTGAGAGCTGGAGTCAGCGACGCAGCCGGAACACGAGCCGGAATGTGGGAAAATTGCATCGGAAAATTTACCGTGCAAACGAACGAGCCAGCGTGTGCCACAGGCCACAGGAGACAAACACTCTACGTGTGTGTGTGTGTGCAGTAGAGAAAGGGCGAGAAAGACAGACAGAGAGAGAGAGAGAGAGAGAGAGAGAGAGAGAGAGAGAGAGAGAGAGAGCGAGCGAGGCAGAGTGCGTTCAATAGCCAGTGAATATAATTTATTCGATCTGTGATAGCAGCGGCCTCTGTCCGACATGTCTCATAAAAATTGCAGTTTAATTACTCCATCGACAGTATCAATTTAGCGAAATCTTTTATTAGCGCCGCAGATGGATTGCCATCGTGTTAAAGCGCCATCTGTAGTCGGTTAAAGGTAAAGGATTGCATTTGGCCACATTCCACATCGGCGTGAGGTAGAAGAGACTCTGAAGCAGAGCGACTAAGTGGGAGCAATGTTTTGGCAAGCGAATTTATCAGCATTGAGCATTGAGTATGGGTTTCATTGGTTACTTGGCTTATGGGTCATATAAGAAGTGTAGAATAGCGCTGAAGATGTATCTGATAGACATGAATACACAATGGAAACAAACTGAAGAAGGCTGTGGAAAAATATACAGATCAGAGGATGCATTTGAAGTCTACGAGATATGAAGCTATATCATATAACTCACTCTGAAGGGCAGAAACAAACACAGTTGTAGTTATATATAAATATATATATAGGTCTTCATGAAGCTTGCTTTTGAGAACTGAGAGAAAGTCTTTAAAGCTTACCAGCCTCTTCTTAAAACAGGAAGTGTTAGGCATTGCTTTCTGTGCATGAGAGCAGTTTGGCATTTCTATTATTCTCTTCAGGGTATCGATTCTATGGCCTCTTGAATGCCGATATACAATAGCTCGGAGTTTCAATTTAGTCAGCAGCCAGTTCCATTCTTTTGCTTGTTCGCTCGTTTCAATGGCCGAATATTTCCAATATTTGCACCCACGCCGAGTGCAGCGCAGCTGCTGCTGACCAGCCAAGCTCTAGCCCAGTAGTTGCCCACTTGGCTGGCTGTCCGGCAGCAGTGCCACACGCTCATCCGCAAGATTTATGTATCTCAAATATGCGAGTGCGAGTGTGAATGCGAATGCGAATGCGAATGCGAATGCCTATGCAGTAGCTGTGGCTGTGGCTGGCTGCAGAGAGCTGACTCCTTCAATTACTCCAGCTCCGATTCCGACTGTGTGACGGCGGAGACTCCGCCAAATCCAGCCACAGCTGCAAATGTATCTGTATCTGTGTCTGCCTCTGTGCGTGCGTGTGTGTGTGTCTCCATATGTATCTGTGTATTCTGTAAATAAGCGAGCGATGTTTTGTTATTGTGCCGCGCTTTTTAAATTTACGTGCGGCAAATGCAACATACTTCACTTACGGAATTTGCGTTAATGTGAATTTGCAGACCACTTCAGCTGGCCAGCCCATAGAGCCGAAGCCCTCCCCCTGCCCGCTGCATTTGCATGGCGTACGCCAACGCAACGGGCCGGGGCGGGGGTGCAGCTCGTGATGCGGATGCGAATACGCCGGGGCACAAGTGCAGCGGCATTGACTTTATACAAATGCACTATGAATGCATGTTGTTATTGTTGTTGTTGTTGTTGTTATTGTTACTGTCGGCCTTTAGCTTGTTGCTGTTGCTGTTGCTTTAGTGTGCGCTTTTTTGCAGTGCATCTGCATCTGCAGCCCAATGTCAGATACAAGGTACATTCTGTCGGTGTCTGTGCCATTGCAGATGCAGATGGAGTACCCGAGTTGCCACTGCCTCAAACCTTCTGCCATACGAGTGCAGCTGCGTGTGTGTGTGTGTGTGTGTGTGTGTGTGTGTGTGTGTGTGTGTGTGTGTTTGAAATGTACGTCCGTACGCAAATGCAGCCATGATTTATGATCTGAAACAATATTGAGCGCCCGAAAATTTATGGAGTGCTCCGCTCTGCAAATAAAACGAAATAAAATTTTGTCAGTTGTATTTTTCGTTTCAATATTTTTGCTTTTCGTAACTTACCAGATGTTGTTGTTGCTGTTGCTGTTCTTTTTGTTGCCGTTGTTGTTGTTGTTTTTATATTTTTTCTGTCTTGCCTTCAAACTGACCATTCATCCTTTTGAGGCCATTCATTTCGCCCTCGATTTATTTCGTTTCCGTGTGTGGTGCGACTACTATATGACGGTAAAATGCATTTCGTCGCAGTCAGCATTGCAGTCCACGGCCACCATCAGACGTAGCATGGGGAAACATCCTAGCTCACTATTTATTATATTACACATGAAGCACTATAATATAATATATAGCAAAATGAAGCACTCAAATGAACAACAAACCAAAATATATTCGTGAACCTTTGGAATGAGTTTAAAATACAAAATTTGATCGGTTTTTATCCACCAGTAAGGTTTAGGCTGTTTGCTTTCCATTGAGTCAGCAAGCCATAGAGACGTTCTTTAATAAATATGTCAAGTATCATTCTGTGTAGCTAGGATGTATAAGTTTCAGAATTGACTGGGACTTGTCTAATATAAAACCGAAGAATCGACTGGATACCGACTCAGCTCTGATTGTTTGACGACTTAGAAGCCTTTGTCAAGTGCTCGTTTCATTTATTTGTCGGTGAATGTCAGTTAGCTTTTGACAAGTGTTGAATTTTGTTGAATGTTTGTCTTGAACTAGGTAAATTAATTGGGTATGAATCGTAGTCTTTTTTATTTCATTGCATTTTAGTGCAATCAGATGCGCTAGAGCTCTTTGCGGCACAATCGCATCAGCCTTTCGGCTACGCCATCTGTCGAGCAGAAAGTTATTTGTGTTAAACTCTTTGACAGAACGTTCTGAAGTGCCATATTCCGTTGAGCAGCATGCCGATGGAACTGATTGTGATATCGCTGATGCGCACCAGCAAGTGGATCAATGTGCTCATGCTGAATACCCCGGACGAGGACAAGACCCGACGGCAGAGCAGGCGCATCGATGTGAGCTCTAATGGCATTCGCTGGATCGAGCGAGACTTTGAGCAGTTCACGCCCCTCGGCAAATTCTTCGAGATCAACACGAACCCCGAAGCGGGCATTACAGTGGACAAGGAGACGAACAACGCGACTGCCCTCAAGCTCAGCCTAGTTCGCATCAACGACGCGGCCCTCGAGCAGCAGACCGTCAATGTTGCCATCGAGGAGCTGCGACTGCTTCTCAACGAGTCCATGGCCTGCGGCCTGCACTGCACCAACTGCTACAACGAGCTGGTGGCCGAGCGACGCTTCAGTTCGATTCGTCCCATGCCCATCCACACCATGGAGCCGCTGAAGTACTTTTGCCCCAGCAACCAGCTGGCCAAGGCCCTGGACGAGGGCGAGCTGTACTATGCCCTCAACTACATTGTGATAAGTCCCAAGGTGCTGGGCAGACGTGTCATTCAGTGTGGAGAGCACATTCACTGCGCCCGCTGCCTACAGCTGGTGGGCGAGTCGCTGGGCGAGAAGGTGGCCGTGCAGCTGTACGTGGACACACTCTGGGTGGCGCCGGGGGGTCGGGATGAGCTGCCAGAGGGGCGGTTGGAGAAGCTCTTTGGCCAGCTGACGGTCTCGCAGCTCATGCTGCACCTCCTGCACGACGCCGTCCCCATCAGCGAGGAGAAGACCAGGCTCTTCCTGAAGACAGTGCGGTCGGATGGCCAACTGCACTACATGCTGCTCCTCGTGGACACCAGCCAGCTGCACCTGCTGCGCTCCAAGCTGTCGCTGGTCGAGGATCTCAATGTGAGCAGCAGCCAGAAGGACAGCGAGTACGACGACGAGGAGGAGATCATCGAGCACTGCGACAGCAGCGGCGAGAGCGTCGTCGAAAACAGCAGCGACTGCGAGTTCGCAGCCATCGAAAGCAGCGACGACGACGACGACGACAGCGAGCCAATGCTGAAGCGCCAGCGCCGCTGCGAATCGAGGCCGGTGCACGAGGTGAAGGTGCGCGGCTACCGGGGCTGCCGCATCAACTATCACATGTTCAGCTCCGACGAGGAGCTGGCCGCCAACACGGAGCTGATCGAGCAGTGGCGCACGGAGGGCACGCCCATGCTGCGCATCTCCTACGTCATGATGATGGACCTGCTGCGGGAGCTGAACGTGAACGAGCTGCTGGTGGCCACGCTGGAGCGCATCGCACCGGATGAGCAGGAGGGGCGCGTTAGCTACATCATCTACGAGCCCGTGGAGGACAGCTACTCGAAGTCTCGGCAGACCGGAGAGCACTCGCATTAGCCTCATTCCACTCAACAGATGATAAATTTCATTATAGATGCTATAGATGCTCTCATATATTTTCGTCCAGGTTCCATTGTGGGGTAAATTTATATGTATTTATTATATAATTAGCTAATAAACTAATAAAAATGAAATTAAAAATGAAAAATAATTTACATTATTAACATGAAGAAATTATAATTTTAATAAGTTAAATGTAATTAATTAGAATGCCTCTTGAATGTGACTCATTTGAACTGCAGATAATAGAAAGCGATAAAGAGGCACTCGACTTCATGCTAAGTAAAACATCTTATCAATAGCCGAAAGTTCGGCTTGACATGGGGTTTTATCTTGAAACCCTCAGTGGAAACGTTCGTTCCATCTGAGTGGGATTCGGGTCTGGCACTAACTAGACATCGGGCACTGCTGTTGCTGCTGTTATTTTCATTCATTTGCAACTGACAACTGCTATAGAGGAGGATAACACGCACATTTATCATGTTGCACACGCGGCGGTGGGGCAATCGATTTGTGCTCGATTCCGACTTATCAGCAACTGCAGCAGCGCTGGCTGGCTGGCTGGCTGGAAGGGAGGGCAGGCAGGCGAGGCATGCACAATTGAATACTGCTACGCATCTCGATAAGTTAGCCGCAGCATCTGAGGCTTAGGCAAACACTTCCCAGTGCCAAAGGACATGGGAAATTGGGCTGCCTGCATATCTATCAGCAGCAGCACTCGGATTCGTAGAGCTGCACCCACATGTGCCTGCCACGCAACTGACTGCCGCCATTTTGTTTCTTCTGCTAGCATATGGCCGCAGGGATCGCCTGACGAAAGGGAGCCAGGAAGTGCCACCAAGCGCAGCCAGAGTAGCATCCATATTCTATTTTAATATATCAAATGCATAAGACTCTGCGCACCGCACGTGACTTTTGTCAAATTCATTCTAATGAAAAGAGCTCGCATTTTCGGAACAGACTTTGAGTTATTCAAGAGGCGACATCTTGTGGCATAGAAGCAAACGAAATTCCATCAGATTCCTCTTAGGATAGACTACTGCTGTTAATTGTGCATAGCTTCGAAACTATATAGACAAGACTTACGATTACTCTGCCATAGAACACAATACAATACAATACTCTAGAATATTTCAAATTGCAACAGAATATCATATAGCAATCATGCCAGCCAAGCATACGCATTATTTGCTTATAGCAATATCTTGATTTCACGAGACTTTCTACAAATAAAATCTTGTCTTCATCGGCCATACATCATATATTAATAATATAGAAAGGTGTCTTGTAAGAGGAGTATCAGAAGAGAAGTCAAACTATCATAAGGTGTACATCTCTCTATTTTTTATCAAATTTGTTTCAGAGTATTTGTCTACTCTTTAATAACCTTATGTCGTTCGCTTTATGAAGATCTCCTCGCTAATCTAAATGCCAACTAAGATCGCTTTGGCAACATCTTCGGCTAACACGATGAATACGAGGCGGGGCAATGGTAACATATGTCCTGATTTATTGATTCGAATATTCATTTCTTAGCCGCATTGGGAGTGTGTGGCTCATATGCTGAGTTTATGCTGCGTTGCCCGCCACACTTGCCGCTGTCTAAGCATCCTGTAGCGTTCGCCATAAATCATAAATGCAGACAAAATATTCGCCAGGAGTAGAGCAAACACACGCACAAAAAACACAGAGTCGAAATTATGCTCTGCTCCAGATTTGTCGCCGAGGCAGGCAGCAGGCAGCAGGCTGCAGGCTGCAGTCAGCTGGCAGGACTCGAGCCATTCACGTAGAGTGCGTAGTTTGCATATGTGGGCGGACGCAGAACTAACGCATCATAAAACAACAAGGACAACACACAAAAAATATTTAGAAGAGAATTACGCTTAAATGCAATTGCTGTCATATTTTTTTTCTGTTTGTTGCGTTACGAAAGTCGTGTGCATGCGGCGCTTGTGATTTACGATGATGCGAAAGGAACTCGAAAGCAGCAGGACGAAGTGCGGCTCCGTTCTCCGGCTCGGATTCTGCGCCGCGGTGGGCAATTAAGGCTCGATGCGACAAAGCCACCAAAGTGCAATTCATACATCGTTAAATGGAAACATTCATTGAGATTCGCTCAGCTCCAGCTAATTTATTATTAATTGAATCGAACAGAGACGACAGCAGACGAAGAGCCTGCCACTCGAACGCCCCGTCGGCGAAGCTCTGTGCGACCCGCCATGTGATGTGAGTTTTATGTTCTATTTATGTTGTGCAAACGATGCCCCATAATCGTAAAAATATCAAAACAAATCGTTAAAATCGATCGTCGTCATTTGGCGCTGCTTCCCTCGACTCAGATACAGAAACAGATTCAATGCGCTGCCCTTGCTGCGAGCTGTCGGGCGCAGGAATGCGAACGGCTTCATTTGCGGAGTTTGGAGCAGTTGCTGCTGCCGTTGGGGGAGCCCTATCTACATGAAGCGAATGTGGCGTTCCGTAAGTGGCGCGGGTCGACGCGTGTCAATTGAGTTGCTCTCACTCCTGCGCATATTTGCATTTGATATTGAAAGTCAAATTTGTGTCTCTGTCTGTCTGTGTGTGTGTGTGTGCGTGCGTGTGTGTGTGTGTGTGTGTGTGTGTGTGTGTGTGTGGTGCGTGCGCCCATAATCATTGGCGGCGTTGCCAGCCAGAAGGAGCTCATAAATTTTGTGACTTAATTAAGTTGGCAACACTTGAAAATTGTTTGAATTTCGTTATGTTTTCCCCCCTTTGAGAGCGCTATCAATTCGATTGTTGTTGCTGCTTGAAGTGAGTTTCAGCTTGCATTTGCAGATAATAATTGTGAGAGCCCATTATTGAATTCATATTGATTTATAATTAATGAATAGGCACCGCCCGGAACCATTACAAAAGAATTCCTAATTGGTGGTAGGAGCAGAGGCCTTGAGACCAGTGCCAAGGGACTGCCTCTACGACGTCCTCTTCAGCCCTGAAACCTTACTTAAGTAAATGAATTGATTTGAATATAAATTTATTATTTAATATATCTTTTTATAAGAGTTTTATATATTTCATATGAGGTTCTTCTGAAAGGAAAATAGTTTATATCTAAACAACAACATTTTCGGTAGACTTAATTTTTGAAATGGTTTATTCAAATAAAATCAACATTTGTTGGTTGTTTTGGCTCTTGCCTTAATGTATTTAAAAAATGTAGCAGCTATTTTCAAAACAAATAACCAAACACGATTTCAGTGCGTTTTGAGTGTGAGCAAGCATCAAACTTTGTTTATTTGTTCAGCGCTAGGAAATCTTCAAAAACAAAAACAAAAACAAAAACAAATGTGGAAATATTCGCAGCAGCAGCATGCCAGAGCACACGAAGATCCATGGTAAAGAACCGGAGACCCACTGGCTCCCATTGCTCCATGGAGCAGTTGTAGCCGAGGTCTGCGAGGTGCCACACGATATGTGCCGAGGGGCGCTCGAAGGCGGCGTTTGTTTATCCAATGGGGGTCGACACTTGGCAGCCACATGCCCCGTTATTTGTTTTTATAGACTCATTTTATGTGCTCCATGTTTGTTTGGCTCGATTGCTCAACACTTGTTGAGGACGGGCCATGTTTATGAGCGCCTCGCCCACGCAGCCGAATCAGAGTGAGCAGCAGCAACGGCCGCACACACATAATAACCATAATAATAAGAATTAACTTGCTCATTACCACACAAAAGGATTGGACATGGCAGGAAGGCCTGCCTGGGCAGACAAAGCCGTCATAAAGACATCATAACTCAGAGCCTGCTGAAAGGATAGAGCGGACACGCCGCCCACAGAGAGTCGGGCCAGCGAGCCGGCGGGCAATAATTAAGTACTTTTCTATGCAAAATTGGAACAAACTCAAAGGCAAGCCGAAGTCTCTCTCGCTTAGCCAGAGGAAACTCTTAGCTCAGGTAAGTCCGGGCTAAATTAAAATCTCCCTCTGTGCACGGCAAGTGCTCAAGACATTGTCACACATTATCGGACGGCCGAAGGACGAGCGTGGGTGGTGGCAGCTCGAACTCTGCTCAAACTTTGTGAAACAAAGGAATATAACTGAAAGGGCTGTGTCCAGGGGTTGGCCCAGCCGCTTGTTGAATTACTCGAAGACAAACTTTTGCGCGGTGGCAGCTTCTTGGCGAACGGGCGTCGCAGCTGCCGCCCTCTCGGCTCAATTGCAATTACGGCAAATTACTTTATTACATCCGTAATTGTGTGACCATCAAGCGTGCCATTTTTCGGGCAGTGAAATTAGTGTGGCTGGCGCCACAAGTGTTTCTGCCCCCTCGGCTGAGTGTCTCAGTCCATCAATTGGCAAATATTCAGTGCCCCATAATGCTGCACGCACAAAGGCCGCCGGCTGCAGCAGCGTCGGCAAAACAGAGTTTAAGCAACATCTGAGGAAGACTTCATAAAAATATATATATGTAGGTGATGTATTTGTTATGGGATATAACAGGTAATCCACAATTTGTTAGGATATACAAATATTCACCTTTCCCAAGTTTAGTAGTCACATGCGTCGACTTTGATTAAAGTTGAGCAAAGGATCTACTATATCTACTATATATAATGATATCATTAAAAATCAAGAGATAATCAATAGAATAGGGGAGGGCTTTTGCGAGAGTTATCTCAAATACTTTTAAACTTACAATTATAAAACATATTCTAATTTTATTTTTGTAGTGTGCAAAGTATATATCCTTCAATTTATAACTGAAAAATAAAAGACATACTTCAGATATATGTTCAAAAATTAATCATGAATAGCTAATATTTCTAAGAAATACTGCTTAGTTGGGAATACTGAAAATATCACTCGTATAATGCTGTTCTTACACTGAACACTTCACGATCTCCCAACGTAAATTAAGATCCAACACAATTTGAGTTTATTACAAATGAATAACTGAATAATCACATTAGCATCGAATTGGGATTATTCATGTGCAACTGTCTTGATTTCGTTTTCAATGCAAATCAACAATTAATCTTTGCCTTTTCAGTGGAATATAATGGCACTTGGAAATAGTTTTCCATCTTTATTGGCTTTATGGCCAGAGTTGTTGTCAATATCATTTGGAAGTGTCGTTTCTTAGGCTCGTTTACGATCTCGTGTGGGTGTCCTCTGACGTCAGAGCTGTGAATTTGGTATCGGCGTGTCCGCCGAACGGAGAACGCGCGCCAAAACTGTGCGTTGCTCTGCCGCGCAGACGCGGCTCTCGCAGCTCAGCCATATTTATTTATGATGTAAACAAACCATTAAACGGGAGAATTACGAGCGCAGTCGCAGTCCGCGCTCTGCCCGGCCATGATGGCTGCGACGCTGCAGCGCAGCAACAGAGCGACTGCGCTGCAGCAGTGCGATATAAATCACGCACACGCGCACAAATTTACGATGTCGCTGCCTCTCTCAGTTCGTGTGCTGCTGCTCGCTTGCACTCGGTTGGTCGGCATAGCGCCCTCTCGCTCGCAATGCTTTATAGCTGCCGGGAATGGTTTATTGCTGGCATCTTCATCTTCTGCTCGCTGAGCACGCACACATGCACACACACATACACTGTCGCTGGCACTGCGCACTCTCTCTGAGAGGGCGAAAGAGAGCGAGCGAGAAAGAGAGCAGCTGTTTCGGTGTCAAACATATGCTTGTGTTGTTGCTGATGGCAGACAGAAAGGGAAGCAATTAAGTTGGGCAACGGCACTGGAGTGAGCGAGCCGGCCAATCAGTCTCCGCCCATTTTTGGTGTTGGTAAGCGTCAAGAAACCGCTGGCTATTCAAAAACAGCCAAAATAGAAGCAAATATTTCGCATTTCCCTGCCAGTTTGGCATTATTTTGTGCAGATGTCGCCACATTTCGCAGCGAATGCCCTGCTGCCGTTTTCCAGCACTGGCCTAATGAGAAACCTGTTAGAGAACTGGTTCAGAGCGCGGCCAAATTTATGGCTACACGTGGCTTTCATTGAGAAACTGATTCTGCGGCACTGGGCAAATTGCTTTGTTTATGGGCGTTTACTTTTCCAGCACACACCAAATTTACGAGCTCTCGAGTCTCACTCGAGTGGATTTTTGAGCGCATCGGCGCAGCGGTTTGAGTGCTTTTCTGCTGCTATTTTCGCTCCGGGCACTTTTAATGCGCTTTATGTTGGATTTGAACTTGAAAATTGCTTTATTAATCATTAAGGAATAAGCGCGTCTATTAGGCGTCATTTATCATTTGGCCACCAGGACGGGCCGATGCCAGAGACTCGATTAGTTGGCGACATTTCGAAACTATCAACATTTATATATATGTATGCAGAATACATATACATTTGAAATTATAAGTATAATCATTATATATTTTATAAGTGTATACAATATAATCATTATAATATAATGTAATTTAATACAATAAAATTGTATTTGACAATTCCATAACATTAGTTCATTTGAATATATCTACTCTATATTAAACAAAAAAATTGAATTAAATTACATATAAATGTTTTCTACATAATGTATAAGGTTAAAATTACAAATCTTCATAATTTGCCATTTCTCACTTGAGTTTATGGATGGAAGAATGAAAACTTTTTATGACAGATTATTGTAAAAGCAAATTGAAATTTACTTCTCACTAAAATGTCCTTAACTGCTCTGTACCAATAATCGAATAATCGAATATCAGTTTAATTATCTTCAGATTGATCTTCTATAATTTACGATCTGCATTATCTCTCTCAGCAGCTAGGCAATTTGCCTTTTCAATTATCTATATTATTAGATTTTCTTTCTGTAGCCTCTATTATTGTATTAAGTATAAGGCATATGATGTTATATGTTATATGTTTTATTCCGAATAATGAAAATAACTTAACTAGTTCACTGTCTGTTTCATTTCTTAGTTGACTTGATTTATTCCACCGCATTTTAAGTATTCTTGAATCTATTTTTATTTATATTTTAATTTTGTTTTAGATCGCGTCATAATCTCGCTTCTTGTTCCTTCATCAAGTTTGTTCTCTAAAACTTTATTTCTTAGCATAATCAAGCAGAAAGCAAGACTTTTCGCCCAGCTAAATGCTTTGTGGAGCTGCTACACGTGAAATGAATCTTGTTACGAAGAAGTTGAGTGTGAAATCATCCTGGCAGGCGGTTGGACCACCGAAACAGACAGACACGGAGACGACCGCATGAGCAAGCAGCTCAAATTTATAAACTTGCCCATAAAACTTGAACATGGGCGACTAGGAAAAGGCAACTGGTACCGCAAGAAAGAGAAGAACTGCAACAGCAGCCACAACAGCAATAGCAGCAGCTGGAGTACTGCATGAGGAGAGACCAGTATACAAAAAAACTAAGAAAACACACACTAGATGAAGTTTCTTTGAAGCCACAGCAGAAGCCAAAGCAACCGCAAGGAGCAAAGTTTTAATTTTTGGCCCAGGCAAATGTTGCGGGCGGACGGGCGAGTAATGTGGCAGTGGGGTGGCTCCTCTGGCCCCCATCCTCTGCTTCCTCCCTTCTAGGAGCAGGCTGGAGCTGGTGTGTTTGCTCGCCCAGTGTGTGACAAACTATCTTAATGGCTTTTCGCAGCTTGGCGGCTCTTAAATGCGAATTTAATTAATTGGACACTTAAGTTAACGACATTTCTTTGCCCGCTCTCGTTTGACTGACTCCGACTGCACACGGCGACGATTTTGATTAATTGGCCAACAGCGCACGCCGACTCCACAGGCGGCCTGGCTGGCTGGCTGGCTCCGTAAACTGAGCCATTGCCAAGGTGTTGGATGCTGCACGCACTTAATTGATGGCCCTCGCAGAGCCGAGACTACCATCTTGCCAGATTGTCGTTGCCATTCAAAATGGCGTTGCAATCGAATGAAAGTATTTTTCCATAAGCTTCTCAGTAATGAAATATAATATATTTTTTATCGTAACTTTATTATGCTTCATCTATAAATATTCGTTGAGCAATAAAAAGATTTTATGGTAAAATATTTTTTAATAAAATACACCTTTCAATCAAAGTACATGTATTCACATAATTACATATTAAAAAGCTCAAATTTTGTATAATAAAGCGGATATTCTTGCTGAAGTTTAATATTTATTTTAGCTCTGAAAATGTAGGAAATTCCAAGAGCTTTTCTTATATTTATTCATTTTATTGATCAATAACAATTTTTTATTTTTATCTCACGTTTATTTATATTTTGTTTGTAATATAAAATTATAATTTAATAAGGACTTCTGTTCAGTTCGTCTAAGATTTAATAATTGATTTTAATTTATTTTTTGTTCATCAATGCTAACATTTCTTTAATCAATAAAGTCTGTTTAATTGGGCCTTAAGTAATGTTGCGTCTTTTAAAGCTTTAAAAAACAGCATTTAAGATATTCAACAAATAGTTTTGCCGGCACTTGGGGGAGGCGGTCTCACCAAAGTCTAAGCACAGGACTAGAAGACAAACGCAAGGCACTGGAGGTCCTATTGTGGGAGAAGAGTTTGCCGCTGCTGGCGACGCACATTCATTAATTTAGTGCAGAGAAACATTTTTTGAATTGTTTTGTAGTTTAATGCGAACTCGGTTAAATTTATGTACTCAGGCAGCTGAATTTTCTTAGTCTCAAGTTTGGCCTTGTGGGAGACCCGAAAGTGCAGTCCAGCCCGAGTTCCAGCCCAGCTTCCAAAGCTCAGCATTTGCCAGCTTTCTTTGAATTTATTTTGCGGCAAGACAATTTATTTGCTGGCGTTCAAATGTGAGCGCTTATCAAATAATTGCCGGCCTGCAAATGTTGCACAATTAAGCGGCAAAAGGTTAGGGCCAGCGTCCGCCGGGGCTTGACCGCACAGCCAGAGCCACTGGCCACTGGCCACTTCCCACTGGCCACTGGCCACTGCCGCTTCCTGCCCCAATGCACACACACGCAGACAGACACCCACACACACACACGCATACACACACTCAGCTGAACATGATTTTTTTGCAGTACAATTGTTTTTCTCTATTTTTCTCCTTTTTTTTGCAGGTGTTTCCTTACGAGCGCTTGTTGCGCTCCCACCTCGCAAATGTTTTTTAATATGATCCATTTTGGGCTTATCTTTATTGTCTCGTTTAGTGGGCAACATACGAATGATGCTCCATTTGCAAACGTTTTTTCCTTCTCTTTTGGCTCTTAGCAAATCATATTTTTCCTTCCTTAGTCCTTCTCTTAAAGACTAGAGAAATCGTTGAAAAAAGAGTTTATAAATAGAGATACTCTACTCGTACTAAGGCTACTCATACTAAGCTTTTGTTCTCAGTTTGGTTTTATTGAACTATTTTTTAAAGGCTTGAATCTGTCTTACACCAAATGAAATATATTGCAGTTGCCTTAAATACGAATTATGAATAAAAAATCGAGAAATATTTCCATAAACTCTATTTTAGTATTAATAATATAATTTATTCATTTATAATATCAACTTCTCTTTCCTTATATTAACATTATAATTATCTCCTTTGACTCTTTATACCCTGAACCCATTGAAAATGGGAAAAAAGGGTATAATGGTTTTGTGAAAATGTATGTAACAGGCAGAAGGAGGCGTGGCAGACCCCACAAAGTAGAAGCCGAGTCGATTTAGCCCTGTCCGTCTGTCTGTCTGTCCGTCTGTCCGTCTGTCCGTATGTTTGAACGCGTCGATCTCAGAAGATATAAGAGCTAGAGACTTCAAATTTTTTTTGGAATTTCGTGTATAGTACGATTCGATCGAGTTTGTTTCAAATATTCGATAACTATAATCGTTTTAATGGTATCGATTATCGATTATCGATATCTTCATTTAGTTATAAAATTCTATTTAATTCATCTTTATAGCTATAGTCTTCAAATTTTGCATTTAGTGTTATTTGAGCCTTCTGCAATTTCGGTTTTTGTTAAATTTTGGATGCCACGCCCACAAATTGCCCCTTCGCCTCAAATTGCTAAATCACGTATTTACTAGAGACTTGTGCTTCGGCACATACACACATATGAATGTCATGATCACGCCCCGCAAATTTGATCAAAATCGTTCGACTAGAAAAAAAGTTATTAAACATTTAATATCTCATATTATCGGCGTCTTGCAGCAGCAGCGAAGCTGATGAGTCATAATGCACAGTTAGCAGATTGTGTGTTGGTGCGTGCGTCTGTGTGTGTGTATGAATTGCTTGCTACATATATACATACATATAAAAGTAACGGAGAATGTTAGCGGCTCTTAGCAGGGTTCAGGGGATCTCTTTGTCGAGCAGTCTCGACTAGAGCACTCTTACTTGTTTATTATTCTACCAATATTTGTATACATACTCCTGACCCGATCTTCTAATTTTCAGCTGTTTGCTGAGGCTGTTGTAAAATGCGTACAAATTAGTGCAGAAGTTGCCTAGTTGATAAGGGCATGATATATGGTGTGTCCGCATGGGGTTTGAACCCTCGCCACGGGGCCAAAAGCCAACCACGCGGTCCACGCACCAGCTGCAATCGATCATTTCGAGCGCGTGTGCAGTCTGTGGAACCTGATGCCACACGGCAAGGTTCGCGATGGAGGAGACGCTGCGGATACCAGTTTGTCACAGAAAGCTGGAGCCTCGTGTAGAGGCGATCAAAATGCCGGGAAGACCGGCCAAGTGGAAGGCCGGCCATACAGCCATCCAGCCAGGCAGCCAGGCAGCCAGCCAGTCAGCCAGTGCGGCCATCTTGTGGTCCAGTGTTTGGGGCCTCGAGGTGTGTCACATCTCTTTTGTGTCGCACATTTGTCAGAAATTAATCATGAGCTCGTTTTTACACGCGTGTGTGTGTGCGAGTGTGCGAGTGTGTGCGAAGAGCAACAACATTCTTAGCTTTTTGATAAATTAGCCGTCGACCCGTAGGAAGGTGCGAGCTGCTGTCTGGCCAACTCTTAGTCCGGCTGAAGTCGTTGACTGTAAAATGCAATTAAATGCGACCAAAACACACGACTTTGGTGGCGCAATTAATTTTCATTAAAAACAGCCAAGAGCTGGCAACACATTCGCATGGCCAGCAAAAAAGAGAAAAGCATAAAACCAAGCGATCGTCGATATGGACGATCGGAACATGAGTTACTCATGTGCATTTAGCCGAGTGCTAAGTGAGGGCTTAGCCGTGGGCCATGGGCCATGGGCCATGGCCAAGCGCCAAGAGTTGCATCGATTGACGCTAATTGATATGCTTATCGGCAATCGATAAGATTACGATTGCGATTACTCAGCCGCGCGGTGCAGTTCAATCCACTTTCAATTTGACAGCCCCGACAGACAGGTGACAACCCATAACTCACGATCGTTCAGCACCGCATAAGCATTACTATATATATACATATGTATATATATATTTTCGTTTGTCTCCAGCAGTCCTTAGTATGTCCGCTTCTTTAGTTATGCATGAGCGTATGCGATATGCCAGACACGAATCGCTGCAAGAGCACCGTGAATTATGCCAAGTCGGTGTATGTAGGCTTAGCTTAGGGTCTTGGGCTTCGGAATTCTTGAAAATCTGCATACGCAGGAATCCGCGTCATCCAGTAGGAGTCTTGGCGAATTCCCTTTTTCATGCTAATAACATAATTGATGATATTGTCTTTTAATTCGTTGCATTCAACGTGCCTCGCATGCCAACCCAATTCGGTGGCACATTCACGTGTGCAGAAAAGAAGACATTCTTTACGAGCTGACACTGAATTGCGAAGAGTGTGTAAGCCTGGGGAGAAAAAATAATATTCAAAGCATTTCCAAAACATCGCATCGGCTTTGGATCGAAACAAATCCCATTTCTCTATAATCTTTCATTCGCCACGCTGTGGAAGTCAACAACAAAAGCGACAAGTAAAAAGTCAGTTAAGGGGATTTCGAGAAAGGATTCCACCTTTGGAGCAAAACAAATTAGAGATTTCAAATGTAATTTACGACCAAAATGGTTGATCTATGATGGGTATTAAGGGTTTCCATGGCGTCGCTTCTTCTTCTCCTTCATCTTCTGCCACGCCATCTCCTCTTCCGCTTGTTCTTGCCGCCTCTCGCTTGTGGTCCAGATGGGGGTGGAAACACACACACACACACTAAGCATAATAAGCAAACACCTTTCGAATGCGGCTGCTCATGGCAGACTATTCGAATACCCTGTAAGTAAAGGCTAGTTTTATTTGGCTTGTTTTGTAAACTAAGGAACGTTGCATGATTTTAATATGCAGTGAAACTCTCTTAATATGAGATAGCTGAAATACCCTGTAAGCAGAGGATTAGGATTTAATATCAACCTACTTAGCAAGATCTTAGTATGGATGTAAGGCTATGTGAACACCCTGTTCATAATACAAGAAAAATGTAATAAAATATATATGAAGGAGATGATGCTCTGCTATTTGAAGGAAGGATAACGAAATACCCTGTAGGCAATCTTAAAAAAGGTAAGTATTTCTGTTGTCAAGTAAAAGAATACCCTGCCCTCTCTTCAAATAATAAATATTCACTTCTAATGTTTGTTTGAGAGTCTTGAAGGCTTGAAGGGGATTCGGTTTAGTGTTCAATATTTTAGCCTGACTTAACAAGGGCATGGATCCACTATTGTATTAGAGTTAGGTATGTGGAATGCTGAATAATATATAAATTATTCTAGTCATAGAGATGATAGTGATGTGATATTTACTTAAAAGTTCGTCATTATCAAATTTAATTTAGCTTGAAAAACAGAACCTTCGCACGACTATTAGAAATTGAAGCAATTAAGTTGGTTTTAATATTTTCGTTGCTTGTTTTCTTGCTTTTTTTTTTTAGTTTTCGTCTTTTTACAAATAAGCGAAGCCAACGACGGCCAATAGCCGCTCGGTCGCCATCTGAGCCATTCATCTTGTTAGCCGCCTGCTGTCTGCTTATACGAATACTGCATCAAGAAATCTGCTGCAAAACGGGAAGATAAATCAGTGCGTTGGGGCAAGTGTGGTGTGTGGCACACACACACACTCACACAAACACACACACACACATAGAGGTACTCGGCACTCGATACTCATATGTCAAGTGTATTTTTGGACGTCTGCGCTGACCCCTTCGCTGTGCACCTACCCGTCGAGCGGGCCAGCGACAACTCTTTCACTTGGCGTCTTCTGCTTTCTTCTGATTTGTTTTGCTTTGCTTTGCTTTGCTTTGCTTTAGCAGGCATCCTTAGCGCCGAGATTTATGACATTTTAGTTGGCAACGTCCACTTGTCTTATCGCATTGTTGGCATCGCACTCTCTCGGCGCGGAGAGCATCGCAGCCAAATGCCGACTCAGCTCCGCTGCTCTTGTAATGCATTTCTCTGGCATGACCTCACCGTACTGTCAGCCCCGCCAGTTGACGAAAGTCTGCTTTATAGCCTCGCAGCGAATCGGAGGTCGCATCGGAGGCCTTTCCGCTGTGGTAGGTGTACATTGTTTTATGGCTGAATTAATGTCGCTACCTGTGCGAGCGGACTGCAAGCCGGAAAGCAAAAGTGCTTCGGCTCTGACCTAATAATGCGTAATGCCTATAATTTCTTCTAGACAATGGCCATCGTTATGTGCCACTGAGGTCAAGGTCACAGACCACTCACCGCCTGTTCCACCTGCACACTTTAACGGCATTAATATTTGTAGCACAGCAAATTGAAGGCCACAACATATGCTTCACTCTCATTTTCCAGCTACTCGACTGTATAGAACACCGCAAATGTTTCAATTGTTGTTTATGGATTGAAATAGGTGAGATTCTTGTACGGCACGCATAAGCTAAGAAAGGAGGAAATAGTCTACATGTACTCTGAGAATTTCTTGTTATTAAACTTTCAAAGGTGATCAAACAGCATGTAAATTATAAAAATTGATACGATGACTCACTCCAGAACTCGCTTTAAGAATTGTGATAAACTATATTCGAATACAAATTGTGTAAAGGCCCAGAAGGGGCCAAGACTGGGCAGTGTAACATCCTGGTCTGGCTGTTCGAGCTGGGCTCGTCAATTAGCGCATTGACTTTATAAATTACAACAATTGGCTCAAGGTGGGACACTCACAAAATTCGAAATGATATAAGCCTGCTGCGGGGGCCGCCGCTGGGGCCGCTGCCGTCGCGTCGGTTGCCTCTGATGACGGCTGAAGTTGCCTAATTAATTTCCATTACAACGTGCCAGAAGTTGCAAAAAAGCGAGCAGGCGAAATCCAGAAATACATAAAACAGAGCTGCTCCGCCCATATGTGGGTGGGTGTGGAGGCGTGGTGGAGGTTGGGGGCTGACTGGAGGCGATTAAATTAAGTGGCGCATTAACAATTGCACTGCCAGGGACAAACTAAATCATTTTGACGCCACTTGCTGCGCGTCACAATTCACACAGCAATTCGTGTAGCTAGGAGCGGATGAATAGCAGAGTGGAAGATGAGTGGAAAGTTGGCAGCGTGAATCGCGGGCTTTTGGGCAATTTGTCAAGCCGGCAATTGGCCGCACTTTGATGGGGTTGATGGGGCTGATGGGGGTGATGGGGGTGATGGGGGTGCAGTGGCAGCTTCTTTAGACCAAAACGTGGCACTCAGTGAAATTGGCTCATTTGCATTCGAAATTTAAATTAATGCAAAACCGCTGAAAATGGCAAAGTTGGGCAAAACTTTTGCTACCGGCCGACGGTTGGCCATTGCAGGAGCAGAGGACGGACAGGCAATGGCACAGGCTGGGCGGGGCGGGGGCGGGGGCGGGGGCTAAGGGCGATCATAAATATTCGCTGGCGCTCGTTAGAGGCTGCCAACGAATGGACGCGAACGCGGACGCGACTTCCTTACTAACTACGCACAGAAAATCAAGTGGGGAAAAATGCTGCGGCAGCAGCTGCTGCAGCAGCAGCAACAGCAGCGCGAAATATGTGGCCAGGGCCTGGGCAACTTTCTTGCCGCAGTTCCTTATTTCTTATTCCCAGGAGCCAACAACAACAATAACAGCAATGGCAAACAGAGCAACATTAGAAGCGGGGTGGAGCAGATGGAGGGCAGCGTGTATGTGTGTGTGTGTGTGCGTCGAGAGCGCGCGTAGAACATCTTACTCGCTTTTTAAAATGTCCAATAAAAATTGCCGACACATTTCGCCCATATTTCTTCGGAATCCCATATAAATCACGCGCTGTAATCCCTCATGCTATCGCCGCGTCGTCTTGGCTGCCGCTGTCGACTTTGCCACCGCCACCGCCGCCGCCGCCGCAGCGGACAGCAAGGAAAGAGGGTACAAGAGGGGTACAGGGGGAAGCGGGGAAGAGTGGATGCGACTGCGGGTCTGTGTCTGGGTCTGAGTATTGGGGCTTGGGTTCGTTTTCGGGTTCGGTTTCGGTTTCAGTTTCGGCTCCGAGTTTGGCAATTTTGGCAATAAGAAAGTTTTTCTTTTCTTTGGTATTCCGGGCTCTGCATTGGCTTTGTTTAGGTCCCCGCGCCCCTCCATGGGGACTGAAACGGATACGGGAGCTGGGACTCTGTCCTGGCGTAGGGTGGCTTTCTGGCTCACCCACTGCGTGTGCTCGAAGGCCTCATTATGGTGCCAGCGATTATTTGAAATTGCAAAAGTTTATTCATTGTGGGCGGACAGGAATGTGTGGCATACGTAAGATCGGAAGATGTATGTGCCCCATACAGATAAATCAATAGCAATACATGTGCTGAATTCAGATTTCAATTCAACTCTGAAATTTATATAAATTAACAAAAGCACTAAAAAAGCTCTTTTCCTTTCCGGAAAATATTATAAACAATAACACATTTTTTTTTATTTATTTTTATTATTTTTATTTAATTTTATTATTTATAACGGAATACAGAATTTGTTAATTTTTTACTCCTTTTTATAGTAAAAATATCAATTTATAATTAAATAATATTTGTAATCTGTTCAGGTTAAATATGCATGATGATATCATATACTTCATTGAAGACTAAATATTTGAATACCATAGAAATTATCGTCTGAAATCAAATATTTTTTCTCTACTTTGAAGTTATTTTAAAATGAAATGAAGTCTAAAGCCTAATAGAAATTTATTTGTTTCTTAAGCAAGATTATTTTTACTCAAAAAGAAGAATATTTCGTAAACTAATTGAAAATTAAGTTTGCATGAGTTCCCCTAAGTCATGTCTTCCTCTCAGCATCTTAATTATGGAGAGCGGCAACAGCCATGCATCATCTTTAAGTGGAAAGAGGCAGCAGCTCGCATGCTGGTTGCCTTGCTAATGTGCCGCTCCTCCGCCCACTCCAGAGCTGCAGAATGAACTGAAGAACGCGATGCGCCTCGCTTTATGAACCCTACACACAGGCATGCATTCGCGTGTGTGTGTATGTGTGTGGATGCGTGTTGCTATCAACACCAAATAAATGTACGGAACACGCGAGAATAATGCGCGCATATTGTCCAAATTTGTTCTCTATAAATTTTATTAACAAAACACAACAAAATAAAAACAGAAAAACAACAAAACAAAAGCAGCAACAAAATGAGTTTCGCGCTGCTTGTTTACCGGAAGAGTAGCGCAGGACAGGCAGGATTCCGGATATGCACGGACTTGAGAGTGGCTCGCTTTACGGAACAGGGCTCGATGGTTCGGTTCGGCTGGTTGGATGGTCGGTCGGTTGCCGGATTGTTGGTTTGTTGGATGAATGTTGGCGGCTGGTGGAGTATTTCTGATGCTGCCGAGAGGCAAAAGAACTATGTTTGGCGAGAGATAAAGCAATAAATTCTGTCAGAAATTTAATTTGATAATAAATCTTTGGTTCTAGCGCTACGGAATTTATTTGGCTCGCACTCACGCACACACACACGCAAGTGTATATAGCATATGTATATATATATAGAAATTCGTGCACATAATAAAACAAAAAGGGCGCAAAAAACGTGCGTGCACGCCAAGGATGAATGAGGATACCAAACATGACACTTATGGATGTTCCAGCACAAAATCACACACACACACACTTTTGGGCAATGGCAGACAAGGACTGCGTCGGTGTTGGCGACATTTGTCGGGCTTGTTGCCTCTTTGTCCCTTTTCAAAATATCACCTACACCTATGCAGTGCAGTAATGTGTTTAGGTATGTGTGTGTGTGTGTGTGAGTCCGCCCCGTCAGCTGGCACATAAAATGGTTTCTAATCCGGTTAAGGGCCAAAACCACTCACGCTTTCAACTGCCATTTGGCCTTATCACATGGAAATTGCCTCAAGCGCTGATAAGTTTTTAAGCAGCTTGCTCGATGCTCATACTCAAACAGCCGCACACAATGAACATATGATCAAGATCAAATGGGTTAAATGTTGACTTAAACAGTCTTTTCATGATTTCGAGTTTAAAGAAGCAGCACAAATCCTTTTTCTTATATAGAAAATGTTAATGAAGACCCGCTCATATAAAACTATATGAGAAATAAATATTGTAGCATACTTTTTGGCGCCACATAATAAAATTCAACTATTTCCAACTCAGTGACAATTTTTCAGGCTCCGAAACGTATGCAACAAAAACAAAGCCTCAACAAATTCGATGTTTTCTGAAAACACTTATCCCGTTGGATGCTTAAGTTTCATACAGGCGTACCTGCCCAAAATAAGTTAAAGTAAGTTAAGTGATAGAGTCTCTAACAACAAACCAGTAAATAAATTGAATAAATTGAATTGAACAAAAACAAAAAAAAAAAAAAAAAACAAAACTTATCAGCTCGTTCTGTTCCATACATTGCACTCGACGGAATAGGTCATCCAGAACATCGATAAGAAACATTGTAGAGACTGTCAGTTCCAAGCAACCTATGCAAAAACATACAGACAATATATATTCTGTTCGAAGACTCATTTTTATTTAGAAAAACTTTAAGTACAGCAAATCACATAACACTTAAATGGATAAAAACTGTTTCAAATATTCCAGGGAAACACCACGAGCGTTGTTCGCGTTGAGGTAGATTATGTCCTGCAGTAAAATGGGCTTCATCCAATCTATAGCGAGCAGTTTGTAGCTGGGAAAAAAGAAACCGAATGTACATAAGCCTGTTCGTAAATATAGTATCTATGATTACCCTTTGGGTATACGGTTCACAAGCTTAGATCTGGTTATCCATGTTCCATAGTAGGGACATATTGAGTATTTATCATAGTCAAAGCTCGCATAAAAATTAAAATATTGCTGGAGTACATCATGTATAGTCTGTGGGTTAACTTCCACCATCTGCAGTCCCAATTCCAGATGCGAGAGTTTGTTAAATTTACTTATCGTGGCTAGAACACAATTCAGAAACCATGGGAGTTAATGTATATCAATCGGAGTAAATACAAACTTACGCCCCATGTCCGGAACGAGTTTAGCTTGAAGTTTCTCAACTGGCGGCAAAAGCTGAGACATTTGGAGGAAATAAATTACCATCAAGGTATGCAGATGACTTCGCAGGTGAAAACTAAGCTTGAGACTTCTCGCTCTATCGCGCAGATAGTGAACCATATACCGACCTTGAAAAGATCACCATGTTTTTGAAGATACTATCACAAAGGACTCTTACCAATCGGCTGCAGATCAAGCATATAACCAACAAGCAGAGCGTGCGAAGCAGATGCCCCACTGGAGAAATTTATGTCCACATTGATGTTGGTTTGAATGTGAGTCAGGCATATGATGGGAACTCTGGTAGCGACATATGAAGTGACTATTCTCCAAGTCTGGTTGGCTTTCTTGTGCAGCACGTCAGCAGTCTGATACAGTTGCTCAACTGGAGTCTGTGACGGAGGTGCTAAAAGAGACAAGTCAATTTGAGGCTCTTACTTACATATACATAAAGACGTACCAATATCTGCGAATATATCCAGATCGCACTTCTCATTGGCAACTCCCACTATACGTGAGCCGAAGAAGCCAACACGTGTTGTCTGATTAGGGAATGCCTGCTTGAGTGCCTGAAGCATGTCATATTTGATCTCTTGTATGATCGGAGAGAACCGCAGCTGATTTGCTACGTCAACCTGCTGAACCAACTTCGGCCAGTAATTCCCAGACTGGCCTAAACAGAAGAGCGAATATTACTTTTATATTCCCTGTGGGCCTTACATACCAATTTCCTCTTGCAGCTCTAACAGTGGGTAGCTCTATGGGTAAAATCAATTGAAAATGCATGCATAAATTTTAAATAAATATATTTACAATGATCTCTGCTGAAATTGGCAACAATACTGCGAGCAACGTTATCAGCACAATCATGTTCTTCCTATAATTGAAACACTTTTTCATTGAGTTTAGGCAAAGAAGTCGCTTATGACATTCACGGGCGCTCGAGTTCAACTGATACGATCGTCCACGTGTTTCATTCAATGAGAGATGAGACTAGCAATGTTGTATAAAGAAAACTGGTTATGTGTTGATTGTTGTCACTCAACAAAATCTGCACCACAACGATTCTTTGATTTCCTTCTTGGAAGCAAACAAAGCATATTAAACAGTAAGAAAATTGCATTAAAAAACAAGTAAGAAAACTCTAGTCGAGACCGCTCGACTAGGGTATACCCTGAACCCTGCGAAGAACCGCAATTCCAAACAATCTCCGTTTCTTTAATATACATAAGTTTATATATATGTTCATTACAAACAACACATACACACACACATACACAGGCGCAAGCACTCACAAGCGCAAATCGTTGCGTCAGCAGTTCTTTGGCTGCTGTTTGCATGGCAATGCTATGGGAAATTAAATGTTTAATAACTTTTTTCTAGAGTAACGATTTTGATCAAACTTGTTGGGCGTGATCACGTCATCCATATATATGTATGTGCCAAAGCGCAAGTCTCTAGTATTTGATATACGGGAGTTACAAATTGGAGGCGAAGGGGGCGTGGCACCCAAAATTTAACAAAAACCGAAATTGCGTAAGACCCAAATAACACTAAATGCAAAATTTGAAGACTCTAGCTAGAAAGATGAAATAGATAGAATTTTTTAGCTTAATTTAGATTTTCGTTTTTAATCGATAACAATAAAACGATAACAGTTATCGAATTTCTGAAACAAACTCGATATGCGCGCCCTATACAGGGACCTACAAAAAAAATTTGAAGTCTCTAGCTATTGTAAGTTCTGAAATCGACGCGTTCATACATACGGACAGACGGACAGACGGACAGACGGACAGACGGACAGACGGACAGACGGACAGACGGACAGACGGACAGACGGACAGACAGACAGACAGACGGACAGGGCTAAATCGACTCGGCTTGTCTCCCTGATCAAGAATATATATACTTTATGGGGTCTGCCACGCCTCCTTCTGCCTGTTACATACATACGCCTTCCAACAAAAACATTATACCCTGATTACCCATTTTCAATGGGTTCAGGGTATAAAAAAAAGTTTATGGTATAGTAGCTATAAAATAAAAAGCTATTATAAATACATATATGCCGATGATATAGAATGTATATACTTAACATTTCATGGAGATGTTAAGGCACATTCCGTAGCAAAGTTTAAATGCCGAGTTTAAGGCAGAGTAGCGACAGCCTTATCTCAAGAGACTCACGTTTCGCTCTCTGCGAATTTTACTCAGCATTATTCATTTACTTAATTTAGTAGTGCATTTTAGCTAGCATAGCTTCAGAGTAGGCGATCCAAATTATTTCTATGGCCAGACAAATTATGATCTCTTTTTTACCGTACGTAACAGACGAAACAGTCCAGTTATTCAAATTTACGAAACAACACGTTTAGTTCATTGGCAAGGCTGTTCTTATCAGTATTCAAAATCTATTGTAGAGTGAATCTCAGCATGAGAGCATTGAGAACCGTTGACTGTAGAGACGAATTGTCAGATTATTACCTTAGACGATCATATTAAAGCTAATACACTTTTAGTCAGTGTTTGAAATGGTCTGCTTAGGCGTAAATAGGATAACACCTTCCTTCGGCAAAAGTTTGCAAAACAAACAGTTCTCTTTTCGCCTTATTTTTTTGCGGAGTCAACAAACAGCTGAAAAACTATTGGCGTCATCGTGTTGTCGGTGGCACAACATTCATCTTCCTCGCGCCGGAAACGCCATTGGAAAACTCAGCAGCACCAGTGGCTCTGAGTCGGCGGCACTCTGGGCCCCAGTCTGTGCTGTTTTTCGCCAGAATTTAAATAAAGAGTGAATTTCTCATTTCGGTGCTGTTGCAGCAGGAGCCGGAGCTGGAGCCAGCGGCAGTGAGTGATGGCTGCTGCTTGCTCACAGATTGAATAGAGTGCTTCCGACTTCCGGATTCGGGTTCAAATGCGAGCGCTGCACTTTCGTCTGGAAAACTGCAGTGTGCCGCAAAAACTTGACAAACGTTGCGCCCATCCAATTCCTCCCACCAGCGCAAGCGCCAGCGCCATCGCCATCTCCGATTCCCTTCCCTTGCCTTGCCAGCAGCCACCCGGCTTGGATTGAATTTGACTTGGCCAAGTTTCTCATCTTGGGGCTGACAACTTTTTGCTTTAGTTTCGTTTTTCTTGCTGCGACTGAGCGCAGCAGTGACTACCGCGCAGGCTGACCGAACCGCAGACACTTTGTCTGCCACCCGGCCATAAATCTTAGGCTGCGTCCTGGCCGACGCACTCGTCCTGCAATATATGTATATAGAAAATGAAATGATTGCGAAACATCAAAGTGCTGGAGTTCACGGTGCGCCAGCTGAGAGTAATGTCTTCTCTGTTTTCCATATTTCTGCTACAGCAGCCAGCCAACCCATCAACAGCTGGCGGCCAGTTAAATTGCTTCAGCTCGCTCGGTTATTAAAGTCGCTCGAGCGAGCACCGGAAACTAAATGGGAAGTGTATTAGCTGGCAGAGCGGAAACGTATTAACTGATCACATATCTCGGGGCCCTGCTCAGCATCAGCATCAGCACCACTACCGAAAGCTACACCGACACCGACACCGACAGCAGCACGGTTATTGCTGGCTGCAGCAGGCGCCACTGCAGCAGGAAACGCAGTTTTGGCTGCCCGCCCGTCTGGTCAGCCATTGACGCAAGTCCGCAGCTGTTTGCCTGCCCCAGCCAGCCTGGCAAGGATGCTCTTAATTTATGGCATTGAACTTTTATTGGGCGAATTTCTGTTCATTTCCATGCGTGTATTAAGAATAATGGATGCATGTGCCGGAAGTGCTTCATTTGAAAAAGGGTGAATCTGTTGACTGTGTGCCCGAGGCTCTATAGACGCGTCTCGATATGCAACTACAGATAGATATATGTATACACATCAAATACACATTATTTCAAATTCTCGCTGAATAATTGACTGAGTGACTCACTGAATGATAGTCGATGACAGTTCATTATCTTTAAACTAATTTATTTAATAATTACATTGAGCTCTACCTCAATATGCTACAGATGGCTTCTCGATAATGATGAATTGAAATTGATTTGAAAAGAAGCATAATCCTCAGTGGAGAGGTAGACAGATATAGCTCAGAAGTAAATCTCACTCTACGTCTAACTTTGTCTATCCCTCTGTAAACACACCCTCCTCGATTTCCTTTAAATATTTAGGCTGCATGATAAAAAAATCGAAGTTTCAGTTGTCGGCAAATATACGAAATTAAATTAATTACAAAATATTTTTGCTGATATATATTAACAATTGTGCGACTTCATTAAATTTACGCATTCATTTATCACGAGTCCATTTCTGCGAATTCCACACAAATGTGCAAACAATGCAATGCTGTGGTTAGCAGTGGCCTGTAAAAGCGCAACTCGGATTGTGAGTCGTTTATAGATAGTATCTTCTATCAGTGGAGATACTGAAAGATCTCTTTGGAAGAGTGTGATCTGACTGATGCATTCTGTACATCAACTTTTATCTGTTGTTTTATGAACTAAAATAATACTAAATATATATTTCAAGGTATTTCTATATTAGTATTTCTATATTTGCGTTCATAAATGAAGATTTAATGAGCTTTGTTAGTCTATCAAAAGAGGTTCATTTCCAGGGCATATCCAGCAAAATTCAATGATAAACTCACTCGGCTGTGCTGGTGAATTCAATAAAAAAATCACAGTGCACAGTTGAGGGCGAAGAGTTGCATTTGCCGCCGTGCAACCGCTAGGCGTAGCAAGTGCGTTTATGGTTTGATGATTTACAGTCACAGCCATAAATATTCGCACGGCCAGTGCGCACATTATTCGCGATTTATGCTGCGCCGCCATAATTCATGCAGCAGCACATGTAAAATTTATGCAATTATTAATTTAACACTCCCACGCACCAGCCCCTCCCTTTCGCTGACCCTCTGTAGCACCTCCGCTCGCAGTCTGACGCGCATTATCAGCTGAAAACTGGACACAAAGGCAGATCTAATCTGACCCGGCTAAGCGTTTTGGCCGTACAAACCAATTTGGGGCGACAATGCAACAAATGAACTGCTGGCTGCTGTTGGGCTAGTTGCAGGGACCGGGTGGGCGAGCCGCTGCACCACCGACCGGCTGTGGAACCATAATTTACCCGACGAGCAAAAACACTCACGAAAATAATAAATGTCCAATATGTTAGCCTGGCTGGCAACATGGCAAAGTCGGCAAAAGAAACCAACGCCCACACAGCTCCGAATCGACAGAAGCAACAACAACAACAATTACAACGGCAACTGCTGTAACAACAACAACAACAACAACAACAACAACAACAACAGAAACGGCAATAACAACAATAAGAAAAAAGCTCATTCATTTGGCATGTGTGAAACAAACAGCAGCTCCAAAGCGTGGCTGCCTAGAAACAGAGGCTGGGCAGCGGGCTACGGTCCGGTGAAGGTTCGTCCTGGGGCTTGAAGTAACTGCCGCAGCCCTTAATGCAGGCCACCTGCTAGGCTCGGGTGGACGGAGCGGACGGACAGAGTTCGGCTAGAACATGGACAGCATGTCGCTCCATTAATTTGCCATAAAACAGAAGTGGACTAAAATTTGTTTGTAGTTGTCGTTGTCGTTGTTGATGTTGGTGTTGTTGTTGCTGCTGCTGCTGCTCGAGCAAAAAATTACAAATGACAGCAAGCACACAGAAGATAGTTGGAGGAGCACAGAGCCGAGCAGTCAGCTAGCTAATTTATGAACCAAACATTTTTGATGTTCTGTAAAATGTCCACAATGACATATTGAGAACAGCGCAAAGAGCGGATCGAAAAAAAATGTTCAAGAAATTAAAAGAGCATATCTACGATTGAAAACATTGTCCTGGAATGCATAAATTCAAAGGGATTCGAGTTTGACTCCATGTCAACTTGACTCGTTACTAACCTTAATAAATAAATTGAGCTTATTTCCAAATTGAAAATTTTAAATCAAAAGGCCTTTAAAATAAAATTCATCGGAATATGAATGAACAAAAATCTGTTATCCAAAATTAACTAAAGCGTTATGTGAGTAGAAGAAGATATATCTGCGAGTTGTAAAGCAAATGGTATCCATTTACTATGTTTATGTTCATTACTCTCATAAGAGTTGTTCTGATAACTGTTGTTAACTGCCGCTAAGATCATTTCTTCAAGCTGGTGAACTCTTGTCACTGTTCTTAAGCCATCGGAATTCGGAGCACTGCTGACGACGCCGTACAGGTAGTGTTGCCTTGAGTTCCGCCTCGTCGTGAAACCGCCCCCGCTCTCAGCAATGCAGGCTAAAGAGCTGTCCTCTATGTGGACTTGTCGGGAGTTAAGTTCACGTTTATGATTTTATACCCGAACCCATTGCAAATGGGAAATCAGGGTATAATGTTTTTGTTGAAATGTATGTAACAGGCAGAAGGAGGCGTGGAAGACCCAATAAAGTACATATATTCTTGATCAGGGAGACAAGCCGAGTTGATATAGCCATCTCCGTCTGTTCGTCCGTCTGTCCGTATGTATGAACGCGTCGATCTCAGAACCTATAGAGACTTGAAATATGTTTTATGTAGGCTCCTGTATATAACGAAAAGATCGAGTTTGGTAAAAGAAATCGATAACCGTCTTAATTTTAATGTTATCGATTAAAAATGGAATCGATGCTCAGTTATATAACTCTATAAATTTCATCTTTATAACTAGAGTCTTCCAATTTTGCTTTTACTGTTACGTGTCTTATGCAATTTCGGTTTTCGTTAAATTTTGGATGTCACACCCCTCGCCTCTAATTTATAAGTAACGTATTTCAAATACTAGAGACTTGTGCATTGGCACATACATACATATAGATGACATGATCACGTCAACAAGTTTGATCAAAAAGGTTTTAAGCATTTAATTTGGCACACAAATAGCAGCCAAAGCACAGCTGACGCAGCTACTTGCGCTTGTGTGTGCGTGCGCCTGTGTGTATGTGTGTGTGCGTGTGTGTGTATGTATTGCTCGTAATGTACATACATATACATATGAATATAAAAGAAACGGAGAATACACGGAATAGCGGTTCTTCGCAGCGTTCAGGGTATCCCCTAGTCGAGCAGTATCGACTAGAGTTTTCTTACTTGTTAAATATTATTATTGCATTAAGTAAGAAGAGCTATCAATTCAAATGATTAACCAGAAATAAAAACTGGTATATATATATTATATAATAACACTGCATATATTATTATATAATAACACTGCTGGGGTATATGCATGTTTATGAATATACATATATATTTGGTTTTAAGTAAGGTAAAGTGAGTGCAGTAAGAGAGAATCTGAGCTATAATTCTTTACTTGACTTTTGTTTGGAAAATGTTTTTTTTTATGGCTGACTTTATGGCTTAAATTATTGTGCGCCTTTCCAGGATTCGGAAATGGTTTCCTAATTATTTTGCAGTTCTCTCACGCACTCTTACATAGATCAGATCTGAATTGAAAGAGTTTAGAACTAGGAGTTGGTATCAAAACTCTTCTGCATGGCTTTTCTTATAATTTCGTCGAAGTGTTGAATATTTGTCAGTGTTGTCAAGCTCTCGGCACACTGGCCGGCATTCGGGGCGCTGCTGATGACGCCGTACAGGTAGTGGCGAAATCGATCGCGGGAGAAGGCGAGCGTTTCCCGCTTCGCCGTGAATCCGCCTCCGCTGTCACCGTGGCAGGCGAGCGATCTACCCTGTGTGTACATGCAGAACTTATCGGAACTAATGTCCCGCAGATTAGCGAGGCACACGGAGTTCATCTGAGATTTCGCTGGAACAAACTGCAGCTCACGTTTGTCCTTAAAGTTCCAGCCAGCAAACTGGCCTTGCACATCGTTGTTGATGGTCTCCTTTTCAGAAAAGCCGAAGAACTCCACGCACACGGGTCGAATGACGTTGCTCAGCTTGTACGGCTCTCTCAGAAAGATCAGCGCCATATCATTGAAGAAATTATTTTCGCGGCCCTTATATTCACTGAAAGAAATAATGTAATAAGCTGATGCTTTGGGCATCCCAGGATATTGTGTGCTTACGGAGCAACTATAATATTTTCTACTTCACGCCTCTTATCCTCATAGGTGACATCGTTGTAGCCCCTATACAGCTTGGCGGCAACTACACGAAACGTTTCGGCGCTGTAAGTCTGCCCGGACACCTCGCTGAACACACAGTGAGCGGCCGTGATGACCAGGTCGGGGGTGAGCAGGGAGCCACCACAGACGAAGCTGAAGTCCTTCTCGCTGTGATAAACGTAGATGCCGACGTGCCAGGGCACCACCGTGTTGTTGATGGAATAGCCGTTGGCCGAGAACTGCGTGATGGGCGTGGCAATCTGGCCACACTCCTGAGCGCAGGGCACGCGCTCGCGACTCCAGTAGCCGCCGGGCTGGCACTTCATAGGCGACAGCGTCGTACTGACCGACCTAAACCCGGTTGCGCAGATGAAGTTCACCTCGGTGCCAGGTGGGTGGTAGCGTGCGGTGCAGTTGACCGCTTGGCCCTCATACGTGCATGTGGGGTTAGTCGAATACCCATGGAGCAGGTTCTTGGAGCGGCCCTCGGAGTCACGCCAAGCGTCACAGTATTCTATAAGCGAAGAATATTTTGCATTAGGGTCAAAGATGCTGCTGAGGTAGTCCGCTACTCACTCACGCACTTGGGCACAACATCTATGCTCCACTGTCGATTGGCACAGCGGCTGGTCTTTGAGCCCTCCAGCACGTAGCCGGGGTGGCAGGAGAAGAAGACCGTTTTCTTGATGATAGGCGGCGTTAGGTAGGTGCCGTGCTGATCCTTCAATATGGGCAGCTCATCGCCGCGAGGCAGTGGGCAGCCGACCTGATCCGGGGGCAGCAGGATCGTGGGCTGTGTGGATACGGAGGTGGTGTTGCATAGCGTTGGCGACTCGTCGGAGCCATCGAAGCAATCTAGCTTGCCATTACAAATCAGATCGCCGGGGATGCAGCCGCCACTGGCGCATTTGAAGGCGTAGCCTGGGCACTCGATGTGGCCGCACAATTTGACGGATTCGTCAAAGCCCGTGCCATCACCGCAGTCGTCCTGGCCGTCGCACATATACTTGTTCTTCTCAATGCATATGCCGGAGGGGCACTTCATCTCCTCGTCCCTAGAAGCAATACAATCACTGCTTAGAAATGGATTGCTCTCACACACTACACGCTGAGTACTCACTTGCAGTTTCCCTGCAGCTGGTGCTCAAAGGCGCGTATGTCATCGGCCGAGCCGCAGCGCAAAACCGTCTCGTCCGAGCCATCGGCGCACTCCGCCTTGCCGTTGCAGGGCGCCGTGCCGATCACGCATGCGCCGTAACTGCACTCGAAGTAGGGCTTGGTGCATTGCTGGCGCTGCGACACGCAGATCGTACCCGTTTCGTCGGACCCATCCGGGCAGTTCTTGGTTCCGTCGCACACCTCGTATATCGAAATGCAACTCCCATTTTCACACTCGAATTGGATGGCACCGCAGGCTCCATACACTGACTCTGTTACGTATAAGAACGAATATTTATGCATATGTGAGCAGAAAACAATCGACTATGCAACGTTCTGGATTGCTGAAACTTGTTTAAGCTGGGCTTCTGCCTAACTATTTTTATGATGCACCGGTTTCGACGACGAAACTGAAAACAAAAATAATAACAGATAGGTTCGGTTGAATTCTCTCACAGTCTTTGCGCATTCTCATTCTCTCTCACACCCAATATCTCTCTCGTTCACATCTCTCGTTCTTTGGTTAAAGTAAAGTCTTACAATCATGCCTCGATTGACTCAAGTCAGACCTTTGTATATACATACATATGTATGTGTGTTAGGCATTTATATTAAGCCCAAGTTTGATTGTTTTTCTATAGGTTACTTACTTGCACAGAAGCTTAGCCAAGTCACGCAGATACACAATAAATGTGACTTGAAATACTTCAATTTCATATTAAATATGCTAAATATTAGCTATATATAAATATATATTATGTATTGACGCAGTTCTTAGTTGTTGAACTTCGAGTTTTAACTGAGAAGCTCGTGCTATCAGGAAGCACTTGGCCGATCGACAGCGCAAACTGAACTGACTTGAAAAATATTCAAACAGCAATTGATATGAGAGAACGCGACTCTGGCACGCCGAAGTCTAAATACTTTAAAACTTTTTAGTCTTTTGAGGACTCTTAGCTAAAAAAAATAAATAAAAATATAATTTTTTTATTCACATTATTTGAAATATATATATATATATATATATATATATATATATATATATATATATATATATATATATATATATATATATATATATATATATATATATATATATATATATATATATATTAGTGCCTTGGTAAGAGTATGAATTGAGATTGTTAAGCGCTAAAACAAGTTTTCAGATGCTCAAACGCATCTCGAATTTGAGCTCTTTGAGAACTAAGAGAAGCTTCTCTTATGAAAGTGCCTAACAATCGATTGTTGATCAAATTATGCATAAACTTTAATTTATGTATTCGCAGAACTAACAACAATTCAAATAGAGAAAAATTAAATGCATTTATTTGTTTGTTTCGTAGTCTTTAGCTTACTATATATATATATATATATATATATATATATATATATATATATATATATATATATATATATATATATATATATATATATATATATATATATATATATATATATATATATATATATATATATATATATATATATATATATATATTATAAATGTAGTGTATTTTATATACAATGCTTTCTATCGATATATCCTGTCATGCGCTGAGCGATGAGTGCCTTTCACACAGGGTGGCTAAAGTTCGCAGCGCCACCTGTCGGCTAGTAGCTCAACTACATGCATGCTCCACACAGCAGCCAGCTTTTGTTTGCCTGCGCCAAGCTGAGCAGAATGAACGCAAGGTGGCGCATCTAACAGCCGCCACCTATGCATGTGTCAGATTTTAAAAGTCGCAATTGTTGAGTTTTAAATCAAATTTTTATTTACTTTATTTACTTTGTTTTCCACATTCTCACTGGTTGTTTTTCCTTTTATTTAAAGTACGTATATTTTATACTGATAATTTACAACTTACGGATCTAACATAGAATGGCGTTAAATTAAAGTTACATAAATATGCAGCGAGTACAAGCGATTGGATTACCCTACACAAAGTGACAACGGGAGTTTTCCCTCTCAATTGCTGTTTCGAGTACGTTCACTCCGCCGGGTATTGCTTGCTCGGTTTATACATGAGTTAGGTTAGGATTAGAAAAACATTATCAATGTCAATTAGGTTGTGAGGCTGTGGTGAGGGGCAAAGTAAAAAGCCACAAGAATGTACAATAATCGTAATGTAGTGTTTTATTAATACATATACATACACACACATATATGTACGTGTGTTACATAAGTAAGTAGTAGGTAAGTTTGTAGAGTGAAATAAATTCTAACGCCGACGCGCTCCGTTCCATCTTTTACGTATATCCGTTGCTACGACAATTCACATTTAATTCATTAAGTATTGTATATTTAGCATCTGGTTTTCTTGTAGTTCTTTTTGTTTTAGTTTTTGGGGGAGGGGTGGTTGGTGCTGGGCCTCTGTCAGCCACGTATGCCGCGTTATTCTTCATCTTCTCTGTATATATATTTACGTATATGTTCCATTTAAAATCTATAACATTTAACTTATCGCTTACGTACTTTTCTTTAATTTTCTTGCAAATATTCTCTTCTTATTGTTGTTCATTTATACTCGATTTTCATGTAAAATACATAAATATAAATATATATTTATTTATATATATGTATATGTATGCATGTATATATAGAGATTTATGTATATATATTTATCTGTTGAACCTTATGCGCTAGTTACGTATACATCTTGTGAAGGTTGCTTGGTTAGCCCTTAAGTGAATCGAACTGAAAATAGTCTAGCGCACAATATCTCGAGCACAGCTCGGATGCGCGATCGATAATCGATAGTCGACAATCGAGTATGTTATCGGCTTGGCTAGCATCTCTATTCAACTTACGAACAATTAACGAAAACGAGATCAAAAGCAATTTCGCATGCACAATTAACGAGGGCCGTAGGGACGACCCGACGATGTCAAAGAACTCTAAGCTCAGTAATTCTAAGTGGAGACAAAACGAAACAACAAAAATTGCAACTAAAATAATAACACAATTCATTCATTCGTTTTTCTTTGATTTTTTTTTTGTTTTTTGTTTTTTTTTTTAGATTTTTTCAAAACCAATAATTTATTCGTTTTGCCGGGGCAAAGTTTTTGTTTTTGTTTTTCTGCTTTGTTGTTGTCAGATAATCTCATAAACGCTTTTCATTAAACTAAACATAATAAAAATAGGATTTAATTTAGTTTAAAAAACTTTAAAAATTACTTAAAGAAAACAGCTTCACGTTTGTTGTTGTTTGTTTGTTGTGTGTTGTTGTTGCACGCTTAAAAAGCCTAAGACGAAAACTAAACAAATTAATTTAAAATTAAACAAAGTTAACTAAAATTGCATTACTTTTAAGCACGAACTATACACATTGTTTTTATTATAATAATTCTCTCGTTTTTATGTTATTTATTATTATTCTATTACTCATTTTTCGCTTTCATTTATATATTCTTTTAATATACTTTTACTTTGCTAACAAATTCTATTTATATTTAAGTTAAATTTTCAATAGTTTTGTTTTTGTTTTTTTTTTTAAGTTAATTTTGTTTTTGTTTTAGTTTTGAATTTCAATTGGTTTAAAAACGCGCCTTACATGAATTCATATCAACAGAATTTTTAATCTTTACCTTTTAACATTTTGAGTATTTATTTTGATTTTCGAAACGTTTCCTTTTATTCGAAATAAAATAATATAATTTAAACATAGCAGTAAGCAACAAAAGGGATTTCATTTATTTTTTATTTTGTAATTTTGTTTTTTTTTTTTAATATTTTTTTTTGGGTTCGTAAACAACATGTGAACAGAAAACAGAATTTTTGAAAAGTAAATTTGTTGCTCGTTTTAAACATAAATCTTACGCGGGCAAACAATTTTGAAATTTAAGTTTTAGTTTACTTCTAACACTCTTTGTGGAATTGAAATTAAATTTGTAGTTTGTAATCGTATGCATAAAGTTACGTATGTATGTATCTAGGTAAGTAGATTCTTGAGTTCTTTCAACTACTTTCATATTCAATATTTGTTTTTAGTTTTAGTTTTAGTTTTCGATTTTTGTTTTTGTTTTTCATTTACTTAGAGTCTACGAAATTTATTTGTAATTTTTGTTGCTGTTTGCTGCTTTACGTATTTTCGGTTGCTTTTCAAACAATTTGAAATAGTTGCTTCACGGTACCATACAATATCAATATGATTATTGAGTTATTGAATTAATTTAAGTTAAGTAAATGGTTTGTTTGTTTGTTACAATATTGTTGCACTGGATGGGATGCAGCAAGTTGAATTCGTTCTAGTTCTGGTCTAAGTGCCCGCCCTGCACGGCCGCCGCCGCGGCCGCTGCTGCCGCTGCCTTTTGCGCCTGCGCTTGCTTCTCCTGCTCGTTGAGCTCCTTGATCGCCTGGATCTCCTTTTTCAACTTCATTCGTCGATTCTGGAACCAGATCTTGATTTGTCGCTCTGTCAAACACAGCGCGTGCGCCATCTCGATTCTCCGTCTTCGGGTCAGATAGTGATTCGTGTGGAACTCCTTCTCCAGCTCGAGCGTCTGGTAGCGGGTGTATGTCTGTCGGCCGCGTCTCCTCAGACCGTTTGTGCCTGTCAAACCACAATTCAAATATAAAATTAGTATACTTTCAATACGAATCAAATGCTAAGTTCCACACATTCTAATACATTGGCAAAGCAAGACAGTTAGTTAACTAAACTATATGTATGGTGTGCCCATAGTCTAGTTTCAGGGTATTCCAATGCACCGACAAGCCCAGCCAGCGAGTGTGGGTTCAATTGCCTCATTTGGGTCGTTTATAAACATTTCAACAGGCATATTAAATTGAAAAATCATTTCGCAAAATTTGCAGCAAAGATCATTTGTTTTTTGATGCCTTTTGTTGTTGCTGTTGTTGTTGTGCTGTTTTTGTCGTTGTCAAAAACATAAATATAAATTTTTCAGCAACGATCAGCAACATTTTGACGTAGGCTGGCAACAAGAAACCCAAACAAAACACAGCAACAAAAAATACATTTCATTTTTATGGCCAATGACTGTTGGCTCTTAGCTCTTGGCTCTTAGCTGTTGCCTCTTGGCAAGCTCGTAGCCTGCAGTTGCTGTTGCTGTTGTTGTATCTGTTGCTTGGGCGCAGAGATCGTTACTTTAAATTGAACGTTTGCTGCTGTGCTGCCGCCAAGCGACGTTCAAGCGGCTGTCAGTTGAGTTGCATGCTGCACGCTGCACGCTGCACGCTGCAGTCGGCAGTCGGCAGTCGGCATTCGGCATATGCTGACTGGCAGGCTTTCAGTTGTCTGCCACTTAAATTGCAGTTATGCCATTGTAATGCAACTTTAATTGGCCAACCACAAAAGTCGCCAACAGCACATGGAATGTGTTTGCGCTTTAACAGTTCTCTCTGTCTCGCTCTCTCACTGTTCTCGCTCTCTATGGTAGGCTTTGCTATTCTGCCGTGTTAATCTCTGATTTTAAATATTTATGAAGTTTAATTTGCCTCAAGTGCAATAACTCAATTTTATGTGCACACACACGTACACACACACGCACGCACTTACGACTGCATTATGCACAATCAGAAGAGCAGCAGAGCTGGAGAGATTTTATCAGCTACTCCACTCTCCTTTCGACCTGCTGCCAATGGACAATGTTAAGTAACTTTCGCATTTTATTGGGGCGGTTTGAGTCTGGGCCTCGCCTGAGCTGGCATGGCTGGCTGGCTGGCCTGGTCTGGTTGGCCTGGCCTGGCAAAATGTTAAGTTAAATATTATGAGCATTTATTATGTTATAAATTTGGCCTAAAGGTATTAACAAATTTATGCCGACACGAAAGTCATAAAGTGAAAACGCATTTATCTTTCACATTGGCCCATGCACGAGTATTCCAGCATGCGAGCCTCTGTATGTATCTGAGCTGTCTTCATACGTATGCATGTGTGTGTGTGTGTGTGTGTGTGTGTGTGCCCAGACACACGTTAAATAAATGGCGAGAAAATTTTATAGACAATAAAAACGATATGAAAATAAAATTTCCACCATGCAACAAAGAAATTATCTACTTATATGCGCAGACAAAATAAACATATTTATTTTCATTTTATTTATTTTTTATTTTTATTTGATTTTTTTTGTTTGTGTAAAAACATTTATTTAATTTCAAACAGCGCAAATCGACTACAAAATATAAACATTCATATAAATTGCACGGATATTTGTGCTCTTTGTGCCTTATCAGATATGGCAGGAGCAGATAAGTCGTCAGATTGATGGCATAATAATACCTTCGTATGTGGAACAATATGAAATATCTTTTTTTTATTATTGTCCTGCAGCTTGAGCTTCAAAGTAATTCAAGCATCTATGATGTCTATATCTATGTCTATAGATGCATACATACTTCAGTAAGATCTTATTGCTTTTCATTTCATTTAAAGTTTATTTATTACTTGAACAGCTCTAAAATGCTTTCCTATTTATATTATATGCCAGTCCTTTGCGTTGTCTTCAAATGCAGAAAATACAAATGAAATCGCAACCCGCAAGCGCATAAATAAATTTATTTAGCATTAAACCTGTTTGCTGATTAACTTAAGTCTCGGCGCTTCACTTGGCCAGCCCCTTCGGCCTTTCGCTAGCGCCCTATCTCTCTCTCTCTCTCTTTCGCTCTATCATGCGCTCGCTCACTCGCACGCACTGGCTGGCTGGAGTCCTGGCGCATGTCCTGAGCCAGTGGAATACATCACGCTGATGTTAGCAAAAGTTTCATTTTATTTAGGAGGCAACTGGCAAGAAGGCGGCTCCCGAGTCGCTTCCTGCCAGTACGTGCGTTGAGCTCAACAATTTTAAATGGAATTTGTCACGCGCCTGCCACAGCGCCTCCTTCACTTCTTCCTCTCCCCAATCTTGCCCCCTACTCTACAGATATATATTTATATATATATACACATTCATATATATGCAAAAATAAACTTTTTACCAAAGTTTGCCTCTATATATTTTTTTCCAGCTTTGGCTTATTTTTTCGGGCTCACTTTTTTCTTCAGCGCTGGCCAAGTTTTAAATTTATTATGCGAAAAAGTGCGAAATTCATTTTGCTGGCGCGCTCCTCTTCTTCCTTTGCTGGTGCTGCTGCTGCTGCCACATCTCCTGCTGCGCCGCGCCATTTTCTTTTGTAGACTTTCGGAGCATTTTTGTGTATTTCTAAGTACATAATTTAAATGCTGGCATGTGGAATAGAGGGACGCGGCGGGGCAGGACTTCAACTAGACAATAAAACTTTCTATGGCAAGGCGCGAAATTTTTTTAGATTATTTAGACGAGTGCAAGCACGAGAGCCGACGGGAAACGGGAAGTTGGGGTGCGCCGCTGTCTACTGGAATCTTGGGGCCACACTCGTATATCCATCCGCCTCTGAGATACAATTTCAAGGTTCTGTCTGCGCGGCTGACGGCTGATTTCGGTTCTCATTTGAGCGCGGGGCGCGGAGCAGAGCTACTTGCTGGGTAGCAGCTGCGCCCGGGCGCCCAGTACGTGTTGTATTTTTTAACTTAAATTCCTGCGGGATTTAAAGTTTTGACAGCTTACGTGTTTGCCTTTGCAGCGAACTTTGAACCAAGCCCGAGCGCCCAAAGAGCTAGAAAGAAGTACACAAAAAAAACGTAGAGTCCACGTCTTTGGCCAACTGCCTCACACAGTAGCTCTCTGTGTGTGTCTCTCTCTCTTTCTCTCTCTCTCTCTCTCTCTCTCTCTCTCGCTCACTCTCTCTCGCTCTGTTCGTGTCTCACCCCTGGCCGGGACGTTGCCAATAAATCTCCAGGTGACGGTGACTCCATGTTGCATGCGGCACATCGTGTGATCTATGCTTCTATTATAACTATTTATATACACAGATACACGAGCACAGATACAGATACAGATACAGATACAGATACAGATACAGGAACAGACACAGATACACGCACCAGCAGTGCGCATGTGTGTGCCATACACAGTTATATACAGGCTGGCGGGCAACTACTTATATCTAATTCGATTTCCCAGCTCCCAATGCCAATGGCTCCCCTAAACGCTACCTACAAGCCCCCTCTCCACTCTGCTCCGCTCCGCCCCGTGCTCTAATTTATGTTTTGTTTTGTCGTCGCTGTTGCCTGTGCCGGCACATAAAATTGTCACGCACGCGCCCGCCACTGGCCCAAAAAGTGAGAAGAATCCATCGCGGAACACGTCTCGACCAGGGTCTGCGAGTACTTTGATAATCAGGCAACAATTTCTGTGTGTAATTCGCTGGAATTACAAACGCTTAGCTGGAAAAGGGGTGAGCCGAGCAGCAGTAGTTGAGCTACAGATCAGATCCGAGATTATTCGAAAAGCAATAGAATCTCTCCGTCAAAATACTCTCTCCATGAAGTCAGAATAGTGATTCTTCATAAATTATAGAATATTAATATTTATTCTATAATTTATGAAGAATCACAATTCTTAGTTCATGGAGTAAATTAGATTTTGAATTTAGCTGGACTAAATTTGATTTTCATAGAACGTATTTTTGTAATCTAAATTGTGATTTGAGTGGAACACTTAAATTAGTCGAAAATATAAGTAGCAGCAAATTTCTCAGCTCTTTGTTTCACTTGAGCGGGTCCAGGCTGATTCCTGTCCTGTTGCCTCTCAGGCTGGACCCAAGGCCAGGCCAAGCAGAAGCTGTTCGAAAGTTGCTCAACCGGAAATTGTTTGACAGAAACCCTTTGTTGCCATAAGACTCACACACACACACACACACACACATATACACACACTCATACAAATACGAATACAAAATCAATACGAAATCGATTAATTGAGTGTGTGATGGTCTCCGTCCCTCCCTCTGCTTGTTCCGATTGCTTCAACGCACGCACTTTGTTCGCAATTTAATTAAATCTATTTTCGTGCGTGTCGCTTGTGGGCGTGTCTCTACCTTACAAGGTGTACATATATGTATGTATACAGTCGAGTGTCGATAAAACAATTAAAGTGCGACGCACAAAAGCCGCAGAAAATCAAGCCGAAAGCTGATTGCGAGACGGAAAACTAATTTTCCGCACTGCCAATCGAGTCGCACTAAATCTGTCAATTAAATTGGCCGCAGGGAGTGCGACTCCCAGTGCGTATAGAGTGACTGAGTGTCTGAGTGGCTCAGTGGTTCAGTGGGCGGGGTGGCAGCCGCTGTTTCCTCAGACGTGATTATGGTCTATGCCTATGCCGATGTCTCCCTACAGAATATTGATGTTTGCGGTGCCAAATGCGCAATTGAGTTGCAATTGCGAACACGAACGCAATCTTCGAGATACACGATGTCGCCTGTATACGTATGTGTGTGTGTGTGTGTGGTTTTCAAATTTTGAGCTACACGCTTGGGGTGTGCACAGCTGCACAGACACACTCACTCACACACACACACACCTTTCAACTGCATCTTGCGGATGTGCAACCAAACAATCGGAAGTTCAATTTTTCTCCAACTCACATCCTTGCAACAGTAGCAGGCAATCCGCTTTTAATTGCTCACACACACACACACACATACACAGCTATCTGCATATCTAGGGGGAGCTCTGCTCTGGTGACACTTTGGTAATTGACTTTGTTTGAGTTTGGCGATTTATACCAGAGCTGCGAACTGCACTTGAAAGCCACCAAACCTCAAGCCCCAAGCCCAGGCCCAAGTCCCAGCACAATTCGTTATTCTTTCTGGCCTGTGCCCGTTCTCATGGGCCCGAAATGATGTGCCAAAGATGATTAAGCGTACGCATATGAGCGCATTAAAGTGCCTTCCAAATTATCTGAAACTGGGCATAATTGTGGCCCCGCAAATTCACTTTGTCGACGGGGCCTGCTGGCTGGGCTGTGGAGCTGCTCGTGCTTCATTTCGCTGGAGAAATTGCCGCGTCGATAAAAATCAGCTTAACGAACGGGCTTAGGGCTCAGCTTCTTTTTGGGGCAACTGCAGCTCACGCATTCCTTCCTCTTTTATAGCTTTTTATTTCTTTTTGGCGATTTTAAAGTGCAAGCGCAACGCTCAATGGCCGCCTGATGGGGAAGGGGTTGATTGCAGCCGAAACTGGTTTTCATGCCATGGCGGCAACTGGTGCTCACGCATGCGCAGGACACGCGGACAAGCATCTCGGCAGACGGACATTTTGCTCGTCATTAAAATAATTCATTGCCCGAGCTGCCGTTGCAACAGGTAGCCTCCTGTGCACGACCAGACCAACGGGTGATCAGTGAGCAGCGATCAACAATGATCAGTGGATCAGGGGCAGAGGCAGGAGCAGAGGCCGGGGTAGAGGGTTAAAGGCAAAGAAGTGCAGCCCTGCATTTAGTTTTGAGTTATGCATTGAAGCTTTTACGGTACTGCAATTTAATGAAGTTCATTACACACGTAGACTGAAGCAGCCAAAAGAAATGAAAGAAGGAGAGAGAGAGAGAGAGAGAGAGAGAGAGAGCAGTTACCAAGTATAAAGCGAGTATTAAGAAAATCAATCGAATGAAGCTAAGCAGGCGACTTTTATCATACATAAATCATAATAGGCACGATCGTAAATCAATCCATAGATTATTCAGCGCATCTTGAATCAATCTTTCCATAACTAAGCGCATATTGTCTCGAGTTCATCTTCAATGCGGGCCTAATCAAGTTCATGCATGGCTGGATACGTGAGGTCGTATGTTATAAAATTTTCCATTAAGTTGTTGGTTTCACTTTCGGGCTGGAGGCGAATCCGGAATGAATTGGCCGCCATGTTACGGCAATTAAAAAAACATTTGAATAGACAATGAATACATCACGAATTTATTGTCGCTGCTTGAATATGTCTGCCTTGTGTGTTGCTGTATCGGATTGTGTTCGGTTGTATAATAATTCCATCATTGGTTGACTGACGCTCCAGATGACGACTGACCCAGTGGCCGAGGCTGCTGAAACGCCTCGAAGCGTCGAAGCTGAACAAAAAGCGCTGCGGGCTTATCTTAATAGCTCAATTAATGAGAGCCGTGAAACGCCCCAACAAAATACGAGAAATATATATATACAAAATACAAAATAGAGAAGAAACAGAAACCGAAACAGAAACAGATAGAAACAACCGAAAACCAAAAGCAAAACAGAATTTGTACACGCAACACGCCATTTCCATATTTCTATAGATGTAGTAGATACAGAGATACTGAAGCAAGAGATACATATATAGCAATAGAGATGGAGATAGATGGGCATGTGTGAGTGCGTGGAACGCCTTCGGCTGTCGTGCCTTCATTTAAATAATCAACGACTCTATTTTGGCTCGATTCCACGGACAGACGACAGCTGGCGGGACGCGTCGAGATATATCTACAAATACTACAAGCGACTCTTAGCAGTTCCCAAATGCGAGAGAGAAGAGACGCGACTATAAAATGAAGTTATTCGGCAGCAGCCAGAAGGCAGCAGCCCGAAAGCAGAGGGCAGATCAAGCACCAAATCCAAAGACCAAACTCGATGTCGGACATTATAAATAAATAAATAAGTGGCACGATGTCAAGCTGTTTCATATCGTTAGGCAGCATCGGCAGCAGCTGCAAGGGTGTGGAGCCAGGCTGGAGGAAGCTGCCAAAGACGATGATGATGTTGATGTGGCCAGTGTCCAGTTTTGGCAGCGATATATTTTCAATTTCAGACTTCATTAGACAAAAACTAAAAACGCACAGATACAGATACAAACTGAGCAACAGCAACAGCAACAACATTCGGCTCTGACGTAATCGACAGCTCTTGATGACTATCTGGGAGAGTTATGGCAGCTGCTAGAAGCGGAAATGTGCAACATTTCCGCAGGCTCTTCAAATGCTGTCGCCCAATAAAAATCAGCGCAAGTGTCAAGCATAAATTACACTGTGCAACAAAATGGCGGCTCGGGCTGATAAGCGGCAGATGCGATTATTTATGGAGCGGGAGCAAGGGGTGCACGCGAGGCAATCTTTGAGATACATTCCGTATCTGTATCTTTTAATTGCATTTGAGTGCGCCCCACTGATTTGACACGCCCACTCGCTTAACAGGCTGCCGTTTGGCTGTCGCAGTTTCGATTTCTTCTTTTTTTTCAGTTTGCGGCTGCCGTTTGCCTTGTTTATCGGTTCAGAGAATCGCATCGAATGCGTTTTTAATTGCTTTTTCAATGGCGTTGCCAGCTGCGGCGGCCATTGGCAGAGACAACGCCTCGCCGGCTTATCAGATGCCTCGCGTGGCCCACAGAGAGATTCTTAACTAGCTCCAAGTTTCATATGAGCTATATAATTAGCTTAAAGTTCGCAGTGAATTACCTTGCACGCCTTAGCTCATATTACACTGATGGCTGTGTGTGTATGTGTGGCAACTGCAACTTCATTAAGAGCGCATAAAAGTAAACAAGCTGAAAGTGTCGGAATTTCACACATAATTGGCACTTGAAGTTTTATTTTTATTTGCCACCCAAAAACTAAACGACAAACTTATGGTCCAAATGTGTGGGAGAGCCACAGCGAATGAGAGAGACAGAGAGAGAGAGAGAGAGAGGTGGGGAGGGCCCCTTTGGTGTCGAGCTCAGAGCAGCTGCTCCCTGGCTAAAGCCGAACATTTCTTCTGCTTTTATTTTCATTGTTTCTGCTGTTGCTGCTGCTGCTCTTGGCTGTTGGCTGTTGCCTGTGCAAAAGTGAAAGTTTAGTGCAACATTTCTTTTAGATTTTTTCTCGTTTTTGCGCGACTTTTTCAACTCGAGGCTAGCTGCCTTTTGCCCTTCCTTTTGCCAGCTGCTAGAACGTGTGAAACTAGCAGTTAATTTCGCTGGCTCCGGCGTTCATATTCCTATTGCTGCAACCGATTCCTATTCGCAGTCCTCTGCTCGCAGCCATTCCTGTCTCGTCCATTTTCGCAACTTGCCTTCCACATTGACTCCTCTGCGATTGTTCATGTGTGTGGGTGTGTGAGTGCAGGCGAGTTTGTCGTTTGCAAGATTTATGCTCAAATTGCTTTTGCGCAAAATCAACAAAAACAGCTACAGAGGGCCAACAGCACAATGGAACAGATACGTACGAAATCTGTTCAAAATTTGTTGCTTTCGAAATTAATACTTGATTGAGCCCAAGAGCAATTTGAAATGATTTTTGTTTGCTTGAATATATTGATTATACAGATGTATATTATTGACAGTTCAATAAGCAGGTGTCCTGTTGCCTCTTTCCAAATATCCTTCTAGTCCACTCACAAAAACTTCAAACAGGCCCACTGTAGTCCACTGTGCACTTGCCGATGCTCTTCATTTTTGGCCTCAGTGACGCAGTTGTTGCTGGCTGCGCACTTTTGTCATCGTGTTCCGTGTGTTTCGTAATCAATAACATTTTCGCAAGTGAATTACTTGCTATTGTTTTTGCTCTGGTGCCACGTCCCCACCGCCCGCCCAGCCCTCTGTAGCGGGGGCAATTCAGCCGGCCGACAATGGGCCAGCAGCAAGTGCTAGAGTTCAAAATTGTATTCGAGCTCCATTGTGGGGCCCCCGCCGCAGTTTCTTTTATAGATTTATGACGCTTTATAATGAACTTGTAAAGTAATTATGCGCTGCGACGCGTTCGTTCGTGTGCACCACCTTCGGGCACCACCCGGCCCATAACTCAGTCGCAACCCTTTTCAAAAAATGGCTGTCGTCTTTTTCGCGCGGGCGCTCGAGTATGTGAGATTTTTCACGGGGCAAGGCAGAGCAGCCACCCACCCAGCCAGCAGCCATCTCGCACCACCCACCGCTGCGTCTTGGGCCGCCGTTTACGCTTGTAATTACACGCTTCATTGTTGGCCTTTGCGCACACGGGCCAGGCAGCGTCCTGGTCGCATCCTTCAGCCCACTTGGCGGGCAGGGCGCGAAGGTTGGCTCCGCTTTCATGTTGTTTCATCGCCTCACTTTGGTGTCGTATATCTCGTTTCTAATTGGGTTTCGTTGTGCGCTGAGCGCGCTAATGTCAACCTTGTTGTCTTGCCCACTCCCAGAGCCAGCGCCAGAGCCAGAGCCAGAGCCAGAACTGGAGCTAGCGGCAGTCCCTATTCCAGTCTCGAGATTCACTTAGCTCATGCACATGCAAAACAAAACGTACTCCGAAAAGGCAATACCCATGCCATCTCCACCTCCAACTCCTTTTTCGTAGTGCCATTAAAAGTGGGCGGCCAGGCAGGAGGGCGGCGTTGTGTGCTCGAGTGGGTGTTCGTATGCTGCTTGAGCATGCAGGAAACGGAAACGTTAAGCTTCGTCGCTTCTTGGGCTGGCTCTGTCGCCAGTCTGTGTCTTTGTCTTCGTCTCTGCTCCACAGACACTCACATGTGTGCGTGTGAGTGTGTGTGTGCCAAGAAGCTGGCTGTGTTGCCTGCTGAATTATGTTGCATGCTTTTAGGTGATTTAGCTCACGTTCGTATGCAGAAACGTCTGCAACGCTTTGGTTTATGTTTTGTTTAACTAATATTTTATAAAATCTTGCTCGAAATTATGAACTGCCCCACACCCCACTCTCTCCTGCTCTACCTCTGTCTCTGTCTCTCTGACAGCTGGCCACAAGGCAAAGTTTCTTTATTTTGCTGCTTGCCAATTTCACACTCTGCCAAACGCTGCCGGGGCGGCCATAAGTTACAGCCGATAGCTGCCCCGGAAAGGGGTCAGCCGGGAGCAGCCAAGAGTCTGGCAACTGCAAAAAACAAAAGCTGCCAAACTTTGCTGCTCGCTATGTGCTAAACATAATGCATATTGATCAGCCAGATCTAATAGGCAAATTTTGTTAGCTACTAAACTCTCAACACAAGCTGATCTGTTTAAATTTAAGTGACTCTTTCTAATTTACTTCTGAATTTTATATTATTAGAATTAATTTTTGACTGGCAAATAATTATAGTTATACTTTTATGTGAATATTCAATTTTTATATTAAGTTTAATTTTTTTAAATTTATTTAATAGACATAAATGCAAGATAAAGACGTGGAAATATTCAAATATATTTCTGAAATTATATATAATATTTATTATACTTATATTATATTGTGATTATACCAATAAGTATGTTTTCTTATTTGTGTTGCTTTTCTTTCCATTTATGCATTTCTCTTGAATTTTTATTTATTTTTCAATATATATTGTCTTATAGGTCTTTGGAATTGCTATTCGCTTCTCTGTTCCCGACGTCCCATCTATTCCAGCTCCCAAAATTATTGTTCAATGTATGCCACGCTTATTAGGCAGAGCGAATGGCGGCTGTCACTCATAAATCAGAGGCAGAGATGGAGTCCGGGCGGCTCGAGAGTTGCGACAGTTTATGGTGCACGGAGCTCAAGAGTTTTAAGACTCTTTTCACATATTAAAAAATCCCTACAACATTTTGCATAAAAAATAAAGCACACACACACACACTCATGTCTCTCTGGCTGTGTGTGTGTCATCATATCGTATATTGTCGCATGAATTTACGTGACCATATGTTGTCGCTGGAACGCATAAATTCCAAGGGGCCACAGACTGGGCGACGGCTTCAGTGTTAACTCTCAAGTGGAGCTCGCCCTAGCCCCCCGCCCCCATCAATCGACCAACCTCCTGCGCACATTTGAACCCTTGCAAGTGTTGATATTTTACTGAGCTTCTGCATATGCAAAAAATTTATTGAATTTAATTTGAAATCGCATAACAGCCGGCGACAGCTGGCACTGCGAGAGTCGGTTACTTATGTGCCCGCTGGTATATCATTCTCGGGCGGAGCCGTAGATCCGGCCATTGATTCTATACGTAATCCCGCGCTGGGCATATGAATATTTAAATTCGCATTTGGTCGCGTCGCCTAATGAAGCTGCGCGAAATTCGTTTTTAATTGCGACTGAAAATCCCGAAGATGGCGACCAGAAAAATTTGCTTTTAATTGTTGGCAAAGGCGGGCAGATACCCAGGACGGGCCGGGCCAGGGCGGCAGCCTGCTTGGGCACTTGTGTTTTTTAGTCTTTTGTCCGCCCCCAAAACTCGATTTCGCAGCTAATGGAAACGGTTGTTGTTGTTGTTGTTGGCCTGGGCTTGGTCTGTGGCTCTGGCTGTGGCTGTGGGGCTTGAAAGTGGGTGTCGGAGTTGAAGTTGGAGTCGGAGTTGGAGTCGGCATCGGCATTGGCATCGGCACAGCAGCCAATTAAAGGCATGACATAAATCCAGATGTGACTTGTATTGGGTGTTTCCGCCTGCGGCCCACATTCTCTCTCTCTGACTGCAGCACAGAAAGACAGCGCCAAAAAATGTTCAAGATTGTTGCGAACAAAACAAAAAGTCGAGGAAAACTTTGCAACAGTGGAAGAGGTGGCCCAACCAACCCAACCAAACAGCCAAACATCCAAACAACCAACCAACGAAGCGGCACTCGCTCGCTCGCTTTTCATGCTCACGCCCGTCGTTTCATTTTACTGTGTTTTTTTTTCAGGCTGGTTTTTATTTTCTTTGTACCCTGAATCTATTGAAATTGGGAAATCGGGGTATATTGGGCTTGTTCAAATTTATGTAGCAGACAAACACACTGAATGGGGTATAGATCAGGATTGTCATCCTGATCAACGTGTCAGCTGAGTTCATTGAGGCCTGTCCATATTTCAATTATGAAGTTCAGTTCTTATGTTAAAGAATACTTAGTCCTCTATTCATGTGTCCTTGAGCACATAAATTCGAGCAGGTATGCTTTTAAGGGTATATGCTAGTTGAGCATACCCGAGAGCGGCTTTGCTTGTTTTGTTTCGTATTATTGCATTGTACGAGTATTTTTCTACTTGAGTTGGCAGCTCCGCCTGCCCTGCCCAAGGTTTCGAGTGTTGCTTTTGCCGTCGCTGTTGCTTTTTCAACATGCACTTCACTTGCTGGCAAAAAAAAACCGCAGCTTATGTTAGTTGTATCTGGCTCCGCTGCCTCCTCGCCGCCGAGTCTCCGCGAGTGTACCGTTGGGCACCCAAAGCTGTACGACTTCGCCTTGGATGCTCGCGCCCTTCCCTTGAGGGATTGAGGGACTTCTGAGCGGGCAGCCCCTTGTGCGCCGCCACATTAAAATTCTTCCCAGCCGAGCGCGAGTGAGGGAAGTAAACGGGACTGAGAACGAGAATCGGAATGAGACAGAGGCAGCGACTGAGTCCGATTTCGAGTCCAAGTTAACTAATTTATGTCGGACGACTTGGAATTAATGAATAAATGGCGGGGGCGCTTAGACGAATGGCCAGGCCATGCTTGGAAATATGTAAATTACTTGGCAAAAAAAAAAAAAAAAAAAAACAGAAAAACAAACACAAAAACTTCAGGAAAAATAACAACAGCAACAACATTAAAAAGAACAAGAAATTGTTTACACAAACATGCAAGAAATGCCACACGCAATCTTCAGAGGGCAATGAAAACTTTCCTATTCTTCGCATACCATTTATAAAGTGCAAATTACTAAGGGTTCGCGTCTGAGCAGCTGAGAATGCCTGCCAGTGTATGAGCGCTCGTTAAGGAATATAAAACTTCAGCGGCCCTAAGATACAGCGAGTGTATCAAGAGATTATTTGGATCAGCATAATAATGACAGTTTTTAATAAGTAGCAAAGGCCTCGAGAGGAATACGCTCGTAATTGAGCTTTTAAGAAAATCCTAATAGATGTCTTTCTGTTAGCTCTCCCATACAAAATATATACATTTGTATAGAACTACCCTCCGCTGGGGAAGATATTGAAGGAAAGATTGTCATATCATCTAGAGAACGATTCTTCGACTATGTGTGACTGTATACATGCATGCATGTGTGCACATATGCATGTCTGCATGTCAGCATGTATATAGAATAAATCTATAATTGTTGTGCATATCCTTGCTATAAACATGATCTATCTAACTGACTCTATCTATCTATCGAGTGTTACACTTATCATTCGAATTTAGTGCTAATTAATGATAAGAGTTCAAGGGAACCATTTAAGCCGTATGTTGCTGCCATTATTAAAGTGGTGCCATCTTCTGCTGTCGGCAGCTACAGCCACAGAAGCAGCAGATGAAACCAATAAAATTAATAATCATAATTAATATGATTTCTTCTTATCGAGGCGCGCAATTAAATTTGCCAGACATAAATCGAGCCGGGTCCGGCCTCCCCTCGGCCTGCCGGGCTGTGCGCCATATTAAAAATGCCCGCATTTGTCGCCCGAAGAAAGTTCGGCAATTAAATTGGCCCAACACATGACGACAATGGGGTAAACTGCAAGTGGACAGGGCACCGGGGGCGAAGTGGAGTGCGGGGGATCTGGGGCGAGAGTTCTGTGCGAGATAAGTGGCCCAGAAGACGCTGCCTGGGCATTATCTCTGGGCAAACAGACATGACAGCGCGCCACAAATAATAAATCGCATAAAATATAATTATGAAATTTGTAGCTTGTTTGCTTGCGGGCTATGGGCGGTGGGCGCTGGGAGAGTGTGGGAATGAGGGGGGCACGGAACGAGTCCTCTCGATGCAGTGCACTGAGTTAATACGCGACTGTAATTAACTTGTGATTTATTGGTTTAAGTTTTTAGCGGTGCGGCAACGCTTCATTGAGCTGCCTTTTCTTTTCTTTTATTTTCTATCCTCCTTCACTCCCCTCGTCCTTCTCATTCTTTTTCCTTTCGTTTTGTTTTCTTTGTCGCGCTGCTCGTGGTTCATTTTGTGAACTTTCTCCGGGCGCTGCTTTATTCGCAACAAAATGTCTTAAAAGTAAAGCTAATTTATAAGTGGTCGTCCCACCCGCCCATCGCCCATCGCCCAACACACACCCATCTACCACCCACCGCCCAGCGCCCCTTTCGTGGCCGCCCACCTTTAATATTAAATGTTACACCAGGGACACATTTCGATGAAATATTTCGTAAAAAGTGTCTACGAGCGAAAAATGCGAGCCTGGGCCGCTCCTATTCTCCGGCAGCTTCACCTTTGGCCAACGTCTTGGTTTTTTGGACCTTGAGTTGCGTTTCGGCCAAGCAAAAACTTTCTCCTTGCGGCATTCATGAGCTCCGGCTCCAGCTACCGTTCCGGCTCCAGCTCCACCGCTAGCGCCAGCGCCTGCTCCGGCTACACGCCTTTGCCGGCAGCTCACGCACGTGGCAGCTGGCTGCGAAGCAGAGAGGCAGAAGATGCTGCTGGCAGTCTGTGCTGCCATCATTGTTGTTGCTTTTGTTTTAGCGCCCGCCCGCCTGCTCATTGTGCTGTCAAGGCATGCAAGAGGGAGAGAGAGAGAGAGAGAGAGAGGGTAGGAGTGGGGGTTGGTGGGTGGGTTTTTTTGGCCTGGCAGAGCACAAGAATTATTACCGACCAAATAAGCGATATTTCTCGAGGGATGAATGTGCTTTGGTGCGTGTTTTATTTTATTTCTTTGAGCTACTACCCGCCAGCTAACGGTACATGCCCGCCCTTTGCCTAGGGGTGGGTCGGGGCCTTCACTGTATGTATCTGTATCTGTGTGTGTGTGTGTGCTAGTTGTATCTTGGTACGCATGGCTGCCACGGCAAAGGAGGCGCCCGTGCAGGGGAAATGTCGAATGCGAAATTAAGAAAACATGGCAGTAAAATTGGGTAATAAATCATTGGGGGGCCTCAAAGTGTTGCCTGCTACATAAGACTATACATACACATCTATATATATATATACACAGTTGGAATTTGTTGCGCTACAAATTATATAGATTTTGCGACATTTTGCTGGAGTTCGCAGTGGAGCGACGAGAGTCCCATCTGCTTTGCTGCAAGAGCATGGAACATTTTCACTGATTCAATTAGAAGCTAATAAGCCGAGGATTCCATTATAATGTATATCATTCCTAGCTACTGGAGAAATAATATGGAGTGCACGGGTAATAGATGTTTATTTTTAAACGCTAATTATAGTTTATTCCATTATATAAGCATTTGATCTGTGAGAGTTTCAGTGTCTATTCTATGGGCACCATCGACTGCAATAACTGTTGCACCGACATAGGTATACACCCGCTCTCCCTCCTCCGTCCGCTCGCTGCTTTTACAGTCGATTGCAATTCCCATAATCCCCACATCGCTGGACACATGCTCAGTTACATGTGTGTGATTAAAATGGCGATATGAATGCATAATAATATCAGAGTTATGAGTGTTAGGCCCGAGATGAAAAAAGCTCGGAAAAAGGAATAGCCACTGGCCCCCACTGACGCATGATGCTGCAGTGAACTAAGCGGCGGGCGCAAAGTGCAGTGCCCCTCCTCCAGAGCTCCCTGGGCATGGCCATCAACGCCGGGTGAGTAAGTGAGCTGAACTTTGATGCCGCCACATTCTATTCGCATTTGCGCTCCAACTACGAGTACCTATGGCCATATATCTGCAGCGGCCGGCCTAGGACTGGCTCGCTCCAGCGCCAGGCCAGGCAGACCGCCTGCTATTCCCTGTTTTTTTTTTTTTGCTTTTGCTTTTGGTATTTCTGCGAGGCCGAAGCCGAAAAGCCGTAAAGCCAGCGGCGGGACGAGGAGCAGGACGCACAGCCAAAGACTGCCGCCGTTGCCTCTGGAAGATTTATGCAGTTCATATTCACATTTTCCAAACGCCGCATACCAGGCGCAGCATTCGAACGCAGTCGAGGAGCGACTCACATGGCCATGGACATGGTAAACGTGCCTAAACGTGTGTGCGAGACGGAGAGCGTAAGAGAAAGAGAGAGAGAGAGAGAGAGAGAGGGAGGGAGGGAGGGAGGGAGAGGTGAAAGCGAACGGCCAGTCGCAGTTGTTGAAGCTTTTTTGGAACGCTGAACATTGCAGTTTGATATTGCTGTTGTTGTTGCTGCTAGTCCCAAAAGCGCACAACCACATCACAGTGGGACAAGCGTGGTGTTTTTGTAAACAAAAATGCTCGAAATGAAAATTGGATATATATTTTATATACATGTTTACTAACTTTAACTTAATTGCATTACTGATTGATTTCACATGTAAAAAAAAAAACTACATATAAATTAGAATAATTATAACAGGCGTACCTGCCAAAAAACAAATGTTAAGGGAAAAAAGATAAATGCGCTATAGAGTCTCTGACAACAAGCAGCAAATAAATTCACAAATACGTCACAAAAAAAAAAAAAAAAAAAAAAAAAAAAAAAAAAAAACATGTATATCGGCCCATAAATATTTATATTTTATGATATAATAGATGATCAATGCCAGTAAAACATTTAGTAATAGCAAAAGTCATATAAGAAATTGGAATCCATTGATATATAGAACCTTTCAAGCTCTGTGCACATCAAAGAATTAAAGTTTACTTTATTTTCATTAGTATTATTTATATATAAGCCCGACATTTGCCGCTAGCTGCCCCACTGTGCGCTGCCTGCCTGCTGTTGGCCTGGCCTAGCGCAATTCTGGCCAAATGCTGTTGGGGCCGCACTGGCAGCGCGGCGGGGCTGGTGGGGCTGGGCTTCGGCTGCTGGATGACTGCAGGCTCGTGCAAGCGTTTGGAACACACTGCATATTAAGTTATTGTATATTAGGTGTTAAATCAGATAAATTTTCGCATAATACCGCATACAGCACTCGGATTTTCAAAGATTAACGTGGCGCACACAGTTGTTGGTCAGTTGTTGTTGCTGTTGCTGTTGTTGCTGTGGTGTGTGTATGAGTTGAGCTCGGTCTGTGGCTGCAGCATTTCGGAGCTGTTTTAATCATTTGAATGCTGCACATTGTTTTCATGCCCGCCCCCCTCAACAGCTCGACTGGCAATGCCAGCTCTAAACACTGTTGCACTTTATTTGCAGCACGCAGGCTGTGTGAGTGTGTCGGAACTGATAAACATTATTTGGCTGAGTATTCCGTAGTTTTCGCAATCGATTCGATCGGTCGAGCGAGCGGGCAAGCACAATTGCATTGTTAACAGATTATTAAAATTAAAAATAATTTATGCAAATTTATAATTGCAAAATGATTGCAAAATGAACAACGAAAACAGTAGCCAAGCCATACAAGGCATAAAAAAGATCGAAGTGCATGAAATTTGTCTGCGGGCGCTTCATTAAGGCGAAAAAATAATTGTTGCTGCAAAATAAATTTCACTGTTATTAAACAAAAGCTATTGTGTTTTATGAAAAGCGCATAAATAAAACGGCAAAAAGGCGACGCAGCGGTCGCTCCGAAATTTATTATGACAAGTTGCTCTGGCACTTTTATCTCTCGGCACACAAATTTTGCAGTCAGCCAGCAGCAACAACAACCGCACATACACACACATACTTATATTTATATATATATATATATATATATATATATATTTGATATTTATGCTAGTGTTTGTGTATTATACAATATAAATATATATATATATATTCCAGCGTGTGTGTGTGTGCAATAAAATAGCCACAAAACAAACTCTGGCCAAAAACTGCTCTGCTTGGGCAGCAAAAACTAACTAACCAGCCCATTCAAAAACAGATAGATAAACACACACACATAGAGAGACATATACACACAGATATACAGCTCTTACCAATTCAGTCTACTGTAAACTTCAGTCTACTAGTAAACTGAAATGACAAATAAGTTGGCTATATAATTTGCTGTTTTGCTAGAGCTCGTTGCATTATTAGACAATTAGTTAAGTCTTAAGAGAGTGCGCTTGACTAATGTGCAAAAGTATATGAATGAGATGTTTAATAACAATGCTTAGATACTTAAATTTAATACTAAACTAAGATATCTAACTATTAAATTCAATTAAAAAGTATTTTTTTAATATTGATATCAAGTGATAACGAAATCTGAGTATGCAGTAGCTAGTATTCAACTAGTTTTGTATTAATTATAATATTATATATTTTTTATAATTTTTTAAGAAAATAAAAATATTAAATAAATATAAAAGACAATAAAGTAATACATAAAACTTTTTGATTGTGCTTCAATTTGCAGCCTATACAAATAATCTGCTTTCGGTTCGTAAACCAATTGTCGGCTAATTATTTTATTATTTTATTTGCTTGCTTTGTGACTTGGTTTAAGCTTGAAGCAAATAAATAAGTTTCAGAGCAGCTTAAAGGCTTGTTGTCACTGAAATCCAACTCCAAATTTTCACATTAGTTACTTCAATTTATATACGTGATTTATTAGTTTAGAATATATATCAAGATATCTGAAGTGTAAGATTAAATGGGCTTTGCCTATGACTTGTTCAGTTGAAAGGGAGCTCTGGCAGCGTTCGCATCCTGCACAGCAGGCTGGCCAAGATGGGATGCAGATACAAACGACGCTGCAGGGTGGCAGCTGCAGAGGCAGGGGCCTACAACTCATAGCGGCTGAGTATGTGCTAAGCTGAGCACACGCAAGACGAGCGTGCAAATAAATTCGTAGATTAAACGCATAAACAAGACGAACATTGGCCAAAGGGACATTAAGAGTTGCCGAATGCAATTGCAGATATTTAATTCAATTTATAAACCTTGACTGAAGCCAGAGTCGACTTGATTAAGCGCAGGCAACAGCTTTTATTTATTAAATAATTCCGTTTTTTGCGAATTTGATCTGCGATTTGTGTGCCGAGACGAAAGGCAGCCACAGCTTGATTGCAACTGCATGAGGGACTAGGGGTCTGAGGGTCTGAGGGGGCATGGTTGCATGCCCCATGGCCAGGGACACGTTCCAGAGTCGAGAGTTGGGAACCAACTCTGACTGGTCAGCAGGTTGATTTGTTTTGGCCAGTTGCTGTTGCTGGTTGGTGTTGCTGTTGCAGTTGTTGCTGTTGTTGCTGTTGTTGTTGCGCGCTTTTCAAATTGCCCGTTGAACGTTCGCCGGGTGAGTAAAACGATTACCCGCCGGCTAGGCCTGCTTTGGTTAGTGCTCGCGTATGTGTTGGAACAACTATTATTAAGCGCGTTCACTAGTTGTTGTTATTACAAGCTTCGTTGTTGTTGCTGATGGTGGCGATGGTGGTGGTGGTGGTGCGGCCATTGTTCTGCTTTGGCTGGAAATTATTATTCGCATGCCAAAATGAATTGAGCTGGCCGAGACGTAGTGGCAAGAGGCTCGACTCTTGGCATGCAACATGTTTAGTTTATTCATAAGCTCACACGCACACAGCATGTGAGGGTAAGTGTGTCCGTGTGTGTGTGTGTGTGTGTGTGCGTCGGCACACTCAAAAGTAGCCGCTTCAAATGAGCGGGCTTCAGCGCTCACTCAAATTGCCCAGTTATTAAGTAAATTGATTTTAAGTACGTTTCGAAATTATTTGCCTCTAAATGTTTTGTTGCTTTTGCCCCTCGCTCCAAATGCTAACAACATTTTCGCACAGCTCGTTGTTGTTATTGTGACAAAGTTTTTTTCTTTTTTAGTTGCGATAAGAACCGCACTTATATGAAGTTGAGCATAAAAATTGATTGTTAACATCGCCAGCAATTTGCTGCTGATTTCCATTAAGATTAGGCCACGCTAAAAGTGCTGCATAATATGTTTCGAAGCCGGAACGACGATTACAAGCAACGAAGACCGATTGCATTATAAAGTATTTACACTGTGGCAAATTTAATAAAGTTTTACTCTGTTAATATATAGTATATAAATAATTATCTAACATTTGTATTCTTATCTTTGCCATCTTTGTATTTTCTGTTTGCATATCTCTCTACAATCTGAGATAAACTTGCAGAGAGTTGTTGACCGAGTTTATGATTCAAGACTTGAGCTTATCAATTTCGAGCATTCTTTATATCTCAGTTAGTTAAGTATAGTTATTGCTCTCTAACGCAAATCGGTGCAGATTGCATGCAGGCGAGCGGCGTACGTGAAGTTTTCTATTAGCTGACGTTAAATTTAATTTAATTTAAAACTAACAACACACATCACGGCCAAATGAGCGACTCGCATGCAAAATGCATGCAGCAAGCAACAAGCAACGGCAACAAAATTGTTAAATGATAATCAGCCAGCGGAGGCACGCAGAACCAGCTGCAGACACTTGTTGGCCAGCAGTCAATGAAAACGCTTCATAAACAGCGCAATTAAACTAATGACTGAGCCCGCCACTGCGATCACCGCGATGGGCCGGACCCCGGTCTGCGGCGAGAGCCAACGGCGATCGCATAGAAACTGCTGGCCACACACGACGCAGCTGGCCAAGGTAGACACAGGTTCTACAACATCAACAGCAAACGGCGAATGCGAATGCGACTGCGAATGCGATGGGGCTCGTTCATCAGTCGGGCTTTTGGCACTTGCGCATATGATTAACCTGGACTCTGCGGTGGTGCTGGCGGAGGTGGACGCGCGCATACGTGAGCCACGTGCAGTGCAAAGTGGTTGGCTTGATGAAATGTGCGCGATTGTCTAATGGGTCGCCAAATGGGCAGCGGCTCCCTCTGCAACTGTGGCAACTGGATGAGCCAGGCTGATGTATTGCCCGCTGCCCATTGCCTACTGCCATTGCATCTTTAAGCTGTTGTTGTTATTGTTGCTCTTTGCCATGTTCATGGTTGCCATGGCAGCAGCGAGTCGCAGCAAACCAGTTCTCGCTTATCTTAAAAACTCGACTCAAGTCAGGTAGAGCAACAGCTCAGCAACAGCAGCCGGTTCCGAGTGCCTACTGTGCTACAGTCATCGTCGTCGTCGTCGTCGTCGTCGCATGTTGGTGGTGGCTTTAATGGCTTCCGCCAGCGGATCATAGGAGTGAAATAAATGGCCAGACGGAACCAATAAACGTCGCGCGTTGTGCGTTCATCGCTCGTTCAGCCAAAATGAGTTAAGAACTGTGGACAGTTTGCTGCAGTCGTTGACTCATTGCGATTTATGGCCAAGTATAAGTATAAGAGCGAGTATAAGACCAGTACCAGCAGAGAGAGAGAGAGAGGTAGGAGGGGGATGTACAGGTATTTGCTGCGCAAAGCCACAACGCCCACGGAAAAAGTTGCTGAAAAATTCCTGGCTGCCATTTACTTGTAATAATACATTTTGCATTATAATAATATCAGACTATACTTTATGTATATATATATATATATATAGTCGTATATAAAATTGCCTAGACAGTCATCAATCAGTCGGAGCTCAAAGGAATTGACCTGCGCCTGCACTCGACACAGCTGCCGATGTTCCTGCTCCTGCTGCCGCTGCCGCTGCCGCCGCCGCTGCTGCCTTTGGGGTGAATGGTGAAGGTGAAGCTTTGGCCCAGACGCTGTCCGTTACGGTCCGCTGTTTGTCCGGTTGAATAATAAAAGTAATTGCGTCTTTACCCTTTAGGGTTAGCGAGTGGAGCAAATTGCGGCTCGACTGCAATGCGCTTTTCTATAAGCATAAAAATTGCTATAATTTGCTGAAGATTGCGCTTTATCCATAACCATAACAATGGCCACCCCCTCGCCCACCCTCCTCCTCCTCTTCCTCTTCCATCTCTCCTATGGCAAACCAACAATTTATTTTCCCCGAAGTGCATTTAATCAATATAGACAATGCGGCCAGCTCGGCCAACTATTTATTATAAATGATGGATTGCTCTGGAACGTTTAAAGTATTTTCCTATTTTTGGCGAATAGTGAAGGGCTACTCTGAGAGCTGGAATACTAAACTTGATTAACTGAGAAAGCATTTTAAATATTCTCTTAATTTGATCAAAATATATATAAGTTAGTTGAAATGCTTTGGTCTTTCGATGAATGCCGACAAATGAAAACTATTTCAACAATCTGAACTTTATAACTGAACCTGACCAATGGGGCAAACATCGTTCTGTGGCGCCACATGGCTGCCTCCTGCTTGTTGCTGTTGTTGTTGTTGTTGCTTCTTTTGCTGCTCTTGCCGCCCTGCTGCTTGTTTGCTATTGGATTTTGGTCTGCTGGTTGGCAACGGCTGCTGGCAGCGCCACAAAGTAGATAACAAATATTTGCAGGAAACCATGAGCCCCTTAATTAGTGTAAAGAAGCTCTCGAACCGCCCTCCGGCTCTAGGTTGGGGTCCACAGAACTCATAAAATGCCAGCAAGGAAGCAATTTATCAAAGTTTTGTTGCTTAATTGTCGTCCATGCGGTGTCGGCAGTGAAAGTTTGCCCATTTGCTCGCTCCAGTAGGCAAATAAGGGGGCGGGGCGTGCGTAGGCGGCTGTTCATTTGCCAGATCAGAGAGAGTGGGCCGAGAGTGTGAGCTAGAACAGAAGTCTCTTATGAGAAGGGACACTTCTCAGCTGCCCCCTGCCAGAGCAAATATCATCGATTTTGCCTGACTGCAGTTTTCAAGATATTTTCCACATCATAAATACATAAGTACGCAAAGGCTGGGAGTCTAGAGGCTGGAGGCTGGTCTGGGTGGGGACAGGCGAGTGGAGCTGAGCGTAAACACAGGGCTTCTGTGGGCCGCCGTCACATTTATAACAATTTAAAATTGCACGAAAAAATGGCAATAAAATCCCACAGACAAACGAAATTACGTGACCAATGTGTTTTATTACGATTTTATTGCGAAAATGCGAAGAAGTCAGGCGGCGGTCACAGGGGAAATGGGCGTGGGGCGAGAGCGAACCGCAAATATGACTGCGTCTGGGAAGCGCTTTATTATTTATCTTTCGGCTGAAATCGGCACAGAAGCCAAACAGAAAGCAGCGCAGAGCAGGAGCAGGCGAGACTGGAACAGGAGCAGGAGCAGGAGCAGTAGCAGTTGCTGCCTCGTGTGGCACGTGAGCGTCTCGAACGCGAGGGTTGCAACAGGAGTAGCTGCTGCTCTTATTTATGCCTTAAACTTCTCACGTGTCAGGTTAATGCGATATTTATGTGCTGTCACCCAACGAAAATGCCAAATTGCAGCCCCCTCAACCCCCCTGAGGACAGGTTCATCATTTCGCTTCGTATTTCCTGCTCGAAAAACTGTGTCAGCCAAGTGATTTAACCACCAACGCCACGGGGACTGCGGCACTCACCAAAGGGGTGGACTACCCCGGACTGGGCTGGGCTCGCCCACCCTCAAAGCACCATAAATGGCCAACCAAAAAAACGCCCCTTGGCGCGAGCTGACCAAACTGGCCAGGGATGGCCCAGGCGAATGTTTATATTGGTCTATTGAAATTGTATTTAGTTTTGTTGTTGTCAACGTTTTATTAAGTAATTTGCATACATTTTCACAGCAGCATATGCTGCCTGCGCGACACAAAAAACGAGACGAAACTAAGCGGATAGGTGTGGAAATTAAAGAGCTGATTATAATGCTAATAAAGGATTTGCATCAGCAATTTAATATCATCAGCTTTAAAATTTTTGAAATTTAATAGATGATTCAAGTACATGAATATATAATGGATACTTTGTAAAGATGATAAATATATATGTATTTATAAATATAATTTAAATATTTCAGATGAATTTTAAATAATATATTTAATACAAATTACGAAAGAGAGAAGAAGATATTATGAATGAAGAGAGTTTCCCGCTTTGAATGAAATATTTACTTTGACTAATAATCAAGTTTCTTAACAACTTTGCTGAGCACTCGATTGCCCTCATGTTTATGACATATTCCACTCTAGTTGGAAAGCCAGTCTGTTGATCTGTGCCAAAAAAAACTATATAGACAGAGCTCTCTCCGCTTGGCAAAAAAGTTGTTCAAGAAATATCTTGGACCAATAAAAATGATAAAGATTTGCGCTGTTTTTTTTTCTCATGCGGAAATATAAAATTGAATTATTGCATGCAATTTAAAAACCAACAAAAGCTGACAGCAGTCGAGCTTTTAGCCAAGCAACAGCAAAAGCAACAACAGCAACAGCAACAAAGAGCATTGCCAAAAAATTTGTCAAAATAATGGCGTCATTCTGCAGTGGCCGCCAGAGGGCTAGCCGAAGGGTCTGGTTGGGAGGGGGGCGGTTGGTCGATTGGATGTGGGTGTGGCGGGCGTGGCGAGCCGACAAAGATGCCATAAGGCAGCAAGGAACCGCCGCTGTTGGCGACGCTATGGTTTATCCTTTTATCCTTTATCCTTATGCTTTTTTGCACATTATTTGCTTTTGCAATTCAAAGCGATTAAGTACGACGACGCGGCGGAGGCGAGGACGGCGACTCGACTCGACTCGACTCGGGGGTCATTAAGGACGACATAAAACATGTTTTTGTTGCAATGCCCATAAGTATCTGTATTTCTATCTGTGTCTGTATCTGTATTTGTGCTGTGTATCTGCAAGCGCTCGCGTGTTAGTATATAAAAATATTGCATGCCTAATGGCAAAGCCGAAAGTCGTATAACTTAATGCAGCCGCCGCCTAACCCCTAAGGCTAGACCTAGACAGCTAACTGGCCATTAGCACAAGCGGTTGCAGCCCCATGTCGCATCCACAATAAAAAACAAAAGGCATTTCCAAAGTAAGCCCGTTTAATAGAGCAATTATGACCAGTTGAAAGTCGAGAACGCAGCTGAGAAAAAAATAAAAATCAAAAAAAAAAAAAACAAAAAACAAAAACTGAATTGAAGCAAAGTCGAGCGTCGCGGCCATATTTCAAAGTGTTTGCCCGTAACTAATTAAGCAATTAATTCTCGAGCAGAGGCCGCAGAGAAAGGCAAGCGAGATACACTCTCACACTCACACACATGCAGGCCTTTGCTCGTATACCCGATATGAAATGAGAACAAGTTCAACAAACTTTTCTCGAATATAATTTACAGGCTGCTGTGAAATTATTTATGCCTGCCCGCCATATACTATGTGCTACTCGTTGCACAGCCCATATCCAATTGCTTGAGCCCAATCCTTTGCCCTTGCCTTTGCCCGTGCCTGTGCCTTTGCCCGTGGCTCTGCCTCATGCGTGCGCCGCGGCGTATGCAACACTTTTCATTGGAGGCATGCGCTGTCATAAAATATGTTAAACGCCCGAATTGCCGGAGGGTGTGAAAACTTGAATCAAAGAGCAAAGCAAAACCACGCTGAATATTTATGATACGATTAGCAGACTTTTGCTGTTGCTTCGCAGGTTGCAAGGAGACCAAATTTACGCTGGCCACATAACTAAAATGGTAACCGAGGCAGGCAGGCAGCCAGGCAGGCATTCAGGCTGTGGCAAGGCTGCCAATTAAGCTGGGAGTGTGCCGCATGAATATGTAAATAAAAGCAGCTAATAAGTGGGTGTTTAATAACCGGATGGCCAACAACCGAATGGCCCAACGACCATTTCAGCCCAACCAGAGGGCCCGAAACGTAAGAGCAATGCGAGAGCTGAGCGCAGTTTGTCAACCGGCAAAGGTGAAAAAGGGGCAGCCCAAAGGGACGGGGTAGCAAAATAAAAAAAAGGTAGCATGTTTAATTTGCGTGGCATTTGCAGCTGCCTGCGGCAAAAAGATAACGAAATAAAACGTTTGTCGGCATGGAGCACAACGGGGCCAGCCGAGGGGGAGCCGCGTGAAAACAAAAGCTGAAAAAAGGCAAAGCCAAAAATTGGTTGTAGCGCAGTGTAAACTAATTAAACGGCGCGCAAAAGTGTTGCATGTGTTGCACAACACACACACACACCCACACACATTTATATATATGTAGAATAAATATGTACAAGAGTACACACATACATACATACATTTGTATATGCATAAGGATGGCCGCAAAATGGCAATAAACGCGTGGAGCCATTAAAATTATGATTAAAATTTCATTTAGCGAAAATAATCAGACGCGCCTTTGATTAACTCCAAACGAGCGCGCAATTAAATCAAAATATTCGCGGGAAAAAATGCGGGAAATGCACGGCCCATGAATTCCATTAAAATTCAATTAAAAATTGAAAATCAACAATGAAAAGCGCAATGAAAACTAATAATAATCGTAAGCTAATGGCCGTTCATGTGCGCCGCCTAGCGGTCAGTAGCTGCAACTGCTCACCAAATATGCTTACAGTAGTGCTTTATGTGTGTATGTGTGTGTGTTGTAGTATGTAGTTCGGGCAGGAAAACGCATTTATTCATTCATTATACGCAGACAATTAAGTACCAGGAATTTCGTAGCGCCATAAATTGCTGCCGCTCCAGCCCGCCCGGGCCTGGGCCTGGGCCCACCCCATTCTGGGCAAATTGTCAGGTCAGCTGAAAATCTACATATGCACTGACCAAACAACTATTAAACTATGTGGGGCCGGCGCAGAGCTGAGCTGATGCTCGGCCATCAACAATGGCTGTGAAAATTTTGGAAAATTTTCAATTTACTCGCTGAACGGCCATTTTGCAGTCGGTCGCGAGCATCATGGCCGCCCCCCAGAAACAATCCCTATAAGGGTGGCACACAGACTAGGCCTTTAATTGAAAATTCTTCAAATCGAACTGAGAACGGAAGCAACTACTCTTATACTAAGCGTATGACTCGAATACTATGATTAAAATGAAGGTTTTCTTTCCCTTTCAGCCAGCTTATAGACATTTTATCATTTTGAGCTTCATCTTCTTAGATGTAATTCAATATATATTATATATAATGTTATTTGGGTATATACTTATAATAAGCCCTCTTACCCCATTCAACATATTAATTGGAAAACCATTTCAGAGCCTTTCTTTATCTCCGCCCGCTTGCTCGCGAGTCGCTTATCAGAGGCTTGGGAAATGTAACTTGTGACGTGTCGTTATGGCGGCTTACTTTTGTGAGTAACTGTATGAGTGTGTGTGTGTGTGAGTGTGTGTGCTCGAATGTATGTGGCTCACAAGACATCAAATTACTTTCGTATGCAAATCAGCGGCTTTTCTGCAGACTTTTTTTTGCCAGCTAAGCCCCCGCCCGCTGCCGCAACTCGTAGTTTTTTTCCACGCCCAGGCCGCAACATTGGCAGACAGTCGGAGAGCTACAGATAGCAGACACGGCATTTGATCGCCACCAAATTTATCTCAATGATATGCAGATAAAACTAACAAGTACCAAGTTTCGTTATTTCCCTTTCGGTTTCCCTTCCGCCCTGCCTTCCGCTCGTTCCCTCTGCTCTGCTGCAGTGCCTCGACATGTGGCACGGAGAGAGAGGGAGAGAGAGAGAGAGAGAGAGAGAGAGAGAGAGAGAGAAACCGAAAAAAACTACATTAGCAAATAAATTTATTTAGCATTACAAAAAATGAGGTAGCTGAGTGGCTTGGCAAAGGGGGCGAGGACGAGAGCGGGCGGTGTTCTGTGAGGGTGTGTGGCGGTGGGTGAGTGGGTGTGCGCGGCCGCCATGAATTTATTTAAGATGCTTATTGATTGGATTTGATTTTATGCTATGGGAAAGTAAATTTGCGCAAATAAATTTAAATGAGGGCGTTGAGTTTGCAGTTGCCTTCGGGCCCCGCCCCCACTTGTGGGCAGGCAACAAAAAACGTCTATTTTTTAGGGAAGACTAAGCTCGCATGTGTGCCCATATTGGCAGCAGGCACTGTAGCACACGCATGAGTAATTTTCCAATTTTTGTTTCGCATTTGCAGCTAATCTGGAAAATGGATTTTTCTTCTCTTTCGGAATGGGATGGGATATTTTCCTTTCTTTTTTGGGAGAGCGCTGTCCTTTAGAAGTTTTTTCTTATTTATTTACTTACTATAATCAGCTCTTGTCTTGCTTTGTCAATGTTTGGTGTGGAGGAGCTTAGCTACTTCTCGATCAAATTCAACACTTACCTGAAAGAAGAAAATAAACATAATTAGTTAAAATGAAATTGAGTAAGATTTTTCATTATATTAATGTTATTTTAAGGAAGTAATTTACAAATATTCACATAGTTTAAATATTATTTAAAGTTTAATTAACTTAATCAACTAAAACATGCGCTTCAACAACAATTATAGATTCTTCTAGCAGATTTTTATTGCAGGAATTTTAATTACGCGCTCAGCTTGGCTGTGCCCCATATTTTGGTGCAATAATTGAGTAAAATGAAATAATTAAAATGCGTCGCATAAAGTAACTTAAAATGCTTTAACGACCTTTTGTTAATAACGCAAAGTGCAAATGTTCTCTCACGCTGATTGTTGCACGGTTGCAGGTTGCAGGCTGCACGGTCGCCCAGTTGCACATTGTCCACTGGCCATTTACATGCGTTATGCCAACTGCAACAACAACAATTGCAACTGTGCGCCGCACGCAATTTCCATTTGCTGTTATTAAGTGATAATTGAATTTTTATGCCAGCGCCAACAGGCGACACGAAATGAACTTCGGAGCTTCGCCTTTTGCAATTACCAGAGAGGTCAGCGCGACTGTTGAGATGACCCGGTTCATAAAATGAAGCTGCAGCTTAAGGATGACTCAGTGAGTTGCAAGGTAAAACTGTTTGATTTCACTTCACTTATATTATATTGAGTGTAGCAAGAGAATATAGCTGCATAAGTTTGTATTTCTTTTATAAATATTTAATTTAAAATAATTTATTTTTCTACACCAAAAGTTGTATATTAAAGTTATTATTGTGTTATTATTGAACTTTAATATTAATAATAATTTTATTTTATTTTATTTTATTTGATCTTATTTTATTTACATTTATATTTTTATGCCAAGCAACTTTGTATTTATTTTGAAATCGTTTATTATTTATTATATTTATATATTTGTTAAATTTCACATTGAACTGAATCTAATTTTATTTTGTATGTATTTTTATTACAGTTAAGTTCATTTTAGTTATTTTTTTCATTTCAATTTCTTCTTGCACTTCGCTAAGAGTCTCGTCCCGCTGCCGCCGCTGCTGCTCTGGGCCATATTGCCGCAACTGATGTCAGCTCTTTTTCCACTAAATTGTGCCGCCAACTTTCTAAATGGACAAAATTGCCGCTGGGCCATAAATCACACGCTCTGCGCTGGGCCTCAATTTCGGGGCATGTAACGCACTTTCTAAACAGCACGAGAGACCCAGAGATAAAAACAAAAAACTGGGCCAACAAAAAACTCGAACTCTATGACAATTGTTATGAAAATGTATCAACAAAAAAAAAAAAAGGAAAAGGAAAAGGAAAACTCAACAGAAAAAATACAGAACATAAAGGAAAAATTCGCACTGCAGCTGCTTTATGACAGGTCGACCTGCGACTGGGCCGGGCAGAAACCGCAAACGGTGCAAAAATTATGAAAATTCATATTGCCGCACGCACTTGGCGGGAAATGCGGAAATTTGGCACGGCACAGGTATTTGCCCATTGTCCGTTTTCTACTTCAGGGCATCGCTGCGGGCGGTGGGCGTGAAATTTGCATGCGTCAATGGAATATGAAAATTTAGAAACTGTTGCAATTTGCAGTTGTCGCAGTGCCAGTGCCAGTGGCAGTTGCAGTTGCAGTTGCAGTGGCAATAGCAGTTGCTGGGCATTTTGCGTTGATTTACGGCCAGTGGCTGGGACGATCATAAATCTCCTCCACGTGTGTGCGTGTGTGTGTGTGGCAAATATTTTGGTTGCAGCGATTTCATGCCCCGCAGACGGCAATTGCATTGCACTTGGGCCCATTTAATTTGTGCAAAATAAAACAAAACTAAAGAAGCGAAGCCCGACGAGCAGCGGCAGCGGCAGCAGCCACTGAGCAAAAAAAGGAACAAGTCGCACACATTTCACGCGGCTTCCACAAAAGGTAAGAGTCGGCCCAAGCCCCGTCTCCGTTGCGGGACGACAACGAAAAGCAATTTACAAAAAGCACGCAGCGTTTAGATCAAAAGCAAAGACGACGTCGCCATTGGCAGGACACGCTGCAAAGGACGCAGTAGGCAGAGAGAGAGACAGAGAGAGAGACAGAGAGAGAGGGAGAGGGATGCACCAGCGATGCTATACAACGCAAAACACATCATTAAGTATAAAATTCTTAAAATGGAATTTTAAATCATTAAAAAAAACGCTGCAAAAAAGTCAACAACGGCGGCCAACGAGGAATTTGCAATGCGTTTGCTTTATTTGGCAGTGGCTCGCTGAAAGCTGCAGCAACAGCCACATGCAACCAATGTCCAAAATGGTTGTGGCAGCAGCAGCAGCAGCAACAGCAACAGCAACGGCATCAGCAACGGCAACGGCAGCTACAGCGTGCAGCATTTTTTTTTTATGTACACGCCAAGCCAAACAGCTTGAATGGAAGTAATGATGCTGCCCCAAACGTTGTCCAAGTCTTGAGAAAGGCGCGCAGTTGTTGCATTCGCAATGAGTTGCTGTTGTCGCTGTTACTGGTTGCTGGTTGCTGTTGCTGCTTGCTGGCTGCAATGGCAATCAGCAACATGGCCGCCTGGGCAGCCAAACGAAGCTGAACTGCCATCGTTGCTTTTATCGGCATTTTAGCTCTTTTCCTATATGCAGCACAGTCTGTGCTGCTGTTGCTGCTGCGCTTTTTGGTTAACATGTTGCCGCTGCACGAATTCTATGTTGCACTCGGAATTTGAAGTAAATAATTCTTTGCTGTTCGTTTTTTGCAAGTGCTTCGTGCTCGTTAAGCATTTTGCCCAGCGATTTCTTTTCCTTTGTTGTTGTCGTTGCTCCTGCTGCTGCTGTTCCTCATAATGCGCCACCAAAAAAAGATATATATATATAGTATATATATATCTAAATGTCTAAAAAGAAAAATAAAAAGGGCGCGCCAGCTGCGAAAAGTGGTTCCGTTTCGTTTATCTCATGTTTGGGTGCGTTCTGTTGCAGTAAACCCTCTTTGTATATATAAAGCATAAAACGCTGAGTAAAGTCGTTTTGAGCAAGCGACTCACTTGGCGGCATAATGACGTCAGGGCTGCAGATATGGCTAACGAAGGATTAATGATATATGCAGCTAATGCTAAGTGCATTAAAAAGCAAAGCACACAAAGCTTAAAGTGGCTAAGCGAAATGCCAAAGCCATGAGTAGAATTCAAGTCAGAGAAGATCAAAGTAATTATTTTACTTGAGGTATATAAAGAGCAAGAATATCTTTAAATAAAATTTATGTCATATTTATTTCTCTGATATTTTCATTTTTTGGTAAAGAAAATGTTTCACTCCAGCTGAGCGATCTTCTTCTCCCTCATTCCGATCTGCAGATCGGAGAAAATACTCAGCATCGCTGGCAATCAGAGAAAAGCGCGCTGTAAGCCATTAAAAAGTCAACTGGTTCTGCATTTGTGTGTGCATGTCCCCATCTTTTGGCCCGGCTATGCGAGCAAATAAATTCAATTTGCGGCTAGTCGACGAACTGCGACAGGTTTTTGCCGCATTTATCATCGCATCAGCAGCGAAGACAGCGACAACCACGAAGACGACGACGACGACCAGGACGAGGACGAGGACGAGAGACAGGCACACATGAGATGCCAGCTCCAAATGAAACGCCATTTACCAATTTATTTATTTATATAAGGCGAATATATTTTATAACCCGCAGCAAATGCAGCCGAGCGCAGAGCAGAAAAACGAACAGAAAAAAATCTTGGCTGGCAGAAGGCTACAGAAAAAGAGCAAAAAAGCAGAAAATGTTGTATGAAGTGACCAAACTAGTTCGTTAAAATAAATTCGAGAGCCACTAACAATGTTGCGCGGACAGCCAGACGGACCCGTGGACGGATGGGATGGACATGCAACGGCTGCCGCAGCAACAGCAAAGCGCAAAGAGCCTGAGCCAGAGCCAGAGCCAGAGCCAGAGCTCGAGTCTCAGGTTCCAGTTTCGCTCCACGTCGATGGATGCGGCAGGGCGAAGATGTATTCCTTTTGGGATGTTTTTAATTTTTCTTTAAAGTCGTTAAGCGTCGTCGTTTTTTGCGCCTGCCTCAGCCTCAGCCTCGGCCTCAGCCTCCGCCTCTGCCTCGTCCGCGGCCTTTTGTATGTGCCTCCGTTCGTTAGCTTGCAATGGAGTCGAAGCTGGGAGCTCGTAGCTGGAAGCTCGCTGCTCGAAGCTGGGAGCTGGAGCGCGCCATTGCCATTTGCTTCCTGCGTGCCGCCGCGTTGCCTTTCTAATGGAGTTTCGCAGATAACAGGCAACGACAACGGCAAAGGCAAAGGCAATGGCAAAGGCAACGGCAATGGCAACGGCAACAGCAGCTTCATCTGCAGCTTCTACTTGCCACGTCTGGCCCCCTCTCAGCAGCTGCTAAGCATAAACACACACTTACACGTACTTGGGGCAATGGAATGAAATGAAATTAAACCCTTTTCGGTGACTGCCGAGAATGGTTGGGAGCAGGACTAGGGACAGAGGCAAGGGGGAGGGGTCTTGGGGCATGGGGCATGGCAAATAGTTGCAAAAAATTAACATTATTGCAATTTCGCAGCCTCGGAACGGGTGTACGCGACTAACAAGCAATGCCCCCGGGCGCAGAGGCCAAGCAGCAAGACGCCTGCCTGCCTTACCTGGTCCCTCGACCAAACTCTCGTATAATTGAAGATCTTGACTGCGTCGAGCCAAAACAGCGGCACATAAATTGAAAATCGTTTAGAAAATTAAAGAAATGAGTCTGAGCACTGGAGAGGCAGAGGCAGCGATGCTCTAGCAGAGACTGGGACTGCCTAGGCGGCCTGAACTGGCTTTGGACTGCCTTTGCTGCTGGGCATGGCCATGGCCATGGCTCAACTCTCGGCTCGTATTTCTATTTACTTTTTAGTTGCAAATGGCAATGCCGACAGTCGCAAGCCAAACAGGCAAACAACAATGCTATACAAGTGGAGCAAAACAAAGAAAAACTGCAAAAGAACTTTCTGCCATTGCTCTAGCCCCTCCAGGCCCAGGCCCAGACGCAGACCCCGCCTCCAATCCCCCCGACGACAGGCAGCATATGCAAATTTCTAAAGTTGCACTGCAGCCAGAGAGAAAGGCTGCGAGAGCAATGCGGAGAGCAACGGCGACAATTGTCGGGCACTCCTTGAAGAAAATGATTTCCTTGCTCCTGCCTTGCTGCCTTGCTGCCTCGCACTGCAAATAATTCACAAGTTAAGGTGGAAGTTTCTTTTATGCATTTCTTAAAAATGTCTGAAATGATTCGCTTAGTTTCAAGCAGTTTCTTACTTTCGAATTTATTGCAAAATAAATTAAACTCAAATTGTTTTAAATGAGCACTCAAATTGAATTAAATTAGATCGCATAAATATGCTCCTCCACTTACTAATAAAGAGAACAGTTCGAGAGACTCTCACGGACCTTAAAGTCGAATGAAAGCTTTAATAGAATATATAACTGAAGTTCAGTTATTCCCGTTCTAGCCAGCAAAGGCTTATGCAGATGGAGCTCCTGTCGCTCCATTGAATGAGATTCCAATAGATCTGCAGCGCTGGTAGTTCTACCTACGCCAGCAGCAGCTGCCGCAGCCAACATTCAATTGTAGTTTTGATTGCGCATCAACTGCCTTTGGCGATGGCCAATAAGCCGCTGCGCGGCCTCCCGCTGGGGCTGCAATGATAACAGCCATTCGCCATGTCCGATTCGCTGTGTCGGGGCTCTCCGTTCTAGAAATCGCGCATTTACTGCCCGATTTCTAATCTGTCTTCGCGTGCTGTTCGCTTGCATGCGAGCATTGCGGAACACGAGCAACATGCGATGCAGTGCCCCGCCCCAGACCCCAACCGCCCTGACCCAGCCTTCAAACGGAGGCAGCAGCAGCTACAGCCACATGCTGTGCTGTCCTGTTGTCCCTGTTGCACGCACACACACAGCATGCTATACTCTTCACTCTCACACACACACACGCACACACACACATTTATGCAAATGTCGGACCATCATAAAATTGGATTTGGCAGCTGATTCGGCGGCTATTTTAAGCCGCTTTTTCGCGCACAACATTTCTGAATTAAAATGTTGGCCTGCAATATAGAAATTAAAATTAATTTTAGCCAGCGTTTCGGCCAAAGCGTTTATTTATTTTTAGTTTTTCACGTTTTTACTTTTGTTGTTGCTTTTGTTTTTGTTTTTGTTTGTGTTTTTCTGCGTCGCAGATTTTTCAAATATTTTTTGCTTTGCCTTATTTTTAGTCGCATTTTTGTCGCATTGCGAATCTGTGCCTCGCTCTCTCTCTCTCTCTCTCTCTCTCCCTCAGTTTTTGTCTCTGGGCCGACTAAATAAATTTCGTTTTAAGCGTTTTCGCCACACTCCATATACAAAAGGAGCTGCAGGAGCCGCAGGAGCAGCCAGCGCCCAAATAGCCAACGATAATAAAATAAACAAAAGGTTTGCCGCCAGCTCTGGCCAGCTAAGGAAAACGCAGCCGAACGGCTAAGACGAACCTCGCGAGGGGTGCCAAGGGGCAGGGTCATGGGGGCAGTGGCAGGGGGCAGGGGGCAGGGGGCAGTGGAGCAATGGAGCATCGCCTGCAAAGGTGAATCGCAGTTGCTGCAGGTTTGCCAGCTCTTATTTGTGTGTTTTATTGTGGGCATATCTCAAAAGCGAATCTTTCGGCGGGTCGAACTGCGACGTGGAACAGATAAAAGAAGTAGACGAAGCAACACATGAAGACAATACACACACACACACGCACACACACACAATGGGAACATGAATACATAGCTAAATAATGGAGAGCGGATAAGCAAAAGAAGACTACAATAAAATCAATAGAAATACTGCACTCAGCGCGGCTCAGAGATACCCATTAAAAGGTTAGCTGATAAGATGGAGACATATTTAAACAACTTAAGTACGCGGGATAACTACGGAGATATTATTTGAAGTGTATATTGGAAAGATAATGAGACTCTCGTTTATTTAGAGTTAAATATATTTAATAAATTACAATATGAGATTTATTAAAGTTATTTAACTTAAAATATATTTAATAAGTTATATTATAATATATCATTTCTGAAATTTATCTCAATTTAATAAATATATTTGCCAGAACATATATAATATATAAATATATGTACAATATTTATAATATATGACAGATATATACGTCTGTATTTTGTTCTGTTTGTTTATCTTTTGAATATCAAATTCCGAACCATATGAAAACATCACATTTTTCGATGTCAATTTACGTCTTATTATTTGTTTAAAGATCTTCGAGTTTCCCTTATAATGAAAATCTTTTTTATGGATTATTATTAAGAGCTGCTGTTAAAGTCGCGCACAAGTCGCTAGCAAACCGCACACAAAACGCCTGAAATGCTCTTGGCTGTGGCCACAATGTTCGAACCCATGTTGCAACATTCGCCTATCGGCCAGCAGCCAATGCCTTTTCCTGCAGCCGGAGAACTGCGTTTTATGCTGGCGGCACCAAGGCGCTGGCCCGCCTCCGCTCTAGCGCCTCCCTCGCACATATGAAAATAATGCAACATGCGGCGCAACATGGGACTTGAAGCGGCGCTGCACGTTCCGCGTTCTGTGGCAGCCCAAGACTTGGCTCCCAGTGCAGACAGATGGAGAGACAGGCAGACAGCAGGACAGCTGGCCTGGCAGCCAGACAGTTTGGGGTGCATCCGCATCCTCTCAACTGCCTTCGTGTATCGAAGATGAATAAGGAGCTATTTTTACTTTTAAATCTTAAACAAGCATTGCTCTGCCGCTCTGCCCCCTCCCATGGACGGTTGTCGCTGCGGATGCGGGTCTTTTGTGGCACTTTAGCGCTGGCGGTGGCAAGTTTCTCAGGCCCCAAACTGGAGACGCAGACGCAGCTTGATGATGTTGTTCGTTCTACGTTCTGCTGTACTTGTCTCATGCGTTGTTTTGTGGCGATGTCATCGAACTATTGGCAAGTTCTCTTCTGTTTTCTTCTTTTTTTTTTTTTTGTATGCGGCGAGTAGACAAAACAAATTTGGCCCCGTATGTACGTAATCCATAATAGTTCTCTCATGTTCTAATCCGAATGCCTGGGCTCACTCGAGTTTATGCTGTCCGAAGCTTCAGGTGTTGCTGTTGCGGTTGCTCGGACACTGCCAGTGGAGACTTCGGCATCCACGAGATACTTTAGTGCCGTGTGTCTGAGGCATCTTTGTGTTGTGGCCAACGAGTGGGCTTACGGTCTTAGCCAGTGTGCGATTATTCAGACACTCGCTCGCTCGCCTAATCGTACTCACACACACACACATGAAAACGCTTGCCAAAGTCAAGAGTCCCCCAGACTTAAGCATGGCAAATGCACATATTAAATTTTTGAGAATTGCTGGGGCTGGGTCTGGGGTTGGGGCTGGGGGCCAGACGGGTGAAATCCCCATGTGATTTATGCAATTAGCACTCAACTAAGTCTGCTTAATGAACGACATGCCGCTGGCAACACTCTGGCAACGCTGCCAGGCGACGAGCCGTGGCGCCAATGAACGCTCCGGCAACTCCCAGAGAAATCAAATTATAGCCGTACACACGGATACAGCTGCGAGCTCGAGAGCGCTCCAGTTGGAGCAGTCCCTGAACATAATCGAATTTCCACGAAAAAAACCCACATAATGTGCCGAGTAATTCGACATGGCAGCGTTTGCCCGATCGGGTTCTACTTTATGGCCTGCCAATTGGTAGGCAATTTTAATGCATATTTCATTGTAGAACGAAACTTGGTCGATGTCCCATTGAATGCTTGTCTAGCTCTTGTTAAACTGTCGCCCTCTCTCTCTCTCTCCCTCTCTCTCTCTCTCTTCCTCTGCTGTTTTAGGGGGAGTTGTACTCCATATTGAATTATGATTTATGACTGGAACATGTTGTAGCTGGCGCAAGGGTACTTAGAATATCTACGTGTACAAGTGTGTGTGTGTGTGTGTGTGTATGTGTGAAATGTGCGCATATGCGCTAGTTAGCGAGACATTTGCTGCAGTACAGCCCGAAGCTAGGAGCTCTAAGTTGGAATCTGAAGTGGTTGTCGTCCCAAAATAGCGACATTTGTGATGCACTTGAGGAGAATGAGAGAGGGAGAGGGAGAGAAAAAATGGAAACAGTCGCCATGTTTTGTTCCCAGTTCACAATTCGTGTGTGACAAGTCAATGCAATGTAATTGGAGCTGCAATGCCTGCAATGGCCTGACAATTATCCCATTATCCCACTCGGGCGCATTAGCAGGATGTGCATAATCTCTAGAGTTTAGCTGAGCATAATAGAAGTTCAAATGAAAATAAATTTCAACTGTGAGTCGACTTTGGAGTTGTCAATTTAAGTGGACTCTAGAATAAGTCTACGTCTAATATATCTATAGATAAAGGCAATATATAGAAATATAACTATAGATTAGGTATATGGAAATCACTTCTTTATGTCTTACTTGAAAAATTCTTGATATTTTTACAGAATTAGATTTTTGTTTATAACTAAGATTTAAAAGATAGGATCTAGCTGGCCACACAGCTCTCTTTTATAGCCCTATTAAGAGTTCCTATTGAGTTAAGTTCAGCTGAGAGATGTTCAGAGAAGTTCTGCCCATCGATTGCTGCTGCTCAGCTATTCAGAAAGCGTTTCAGTTTCTCGAAGAGCTAAGCACCCTTGACTTGACTGGCCCAATGGCCCGCTAGGCTGACTGACTGATGTCGACTGTCTAATCACCACAGCTGTCAGCTACATTCAAGCGATGCGGCAACGAGTGGCGAGTGGCGAGTGGGGCTATTCAAGTGTCGTTGTATTTTAACACGTGAGTGACTTTTATACGTGGCCATTGTCTGGAGATGAGTCGTTTTAAAATGCCAGCCCAGGCGCAGGGAAATTCACACATATAGCGTGAAAGGGAAAAGGAAAACCAAAAGGAGCGGGACGTGCGGTGAATGTGGTGTGCAGTTGTGCGGTTTGTTGTGGCGCGCTAGTGGGCCTGAGATGGGGATTGGGGATGGAGCGGCAGTTGTTCTCTTAGGACCGCATAAAAATGCCATATAAATGTGACACTTTAAATGCCAACGACCAAAATAGTTTTGAATGCAGAAGGGCGCTCAGAGCGGCGGGCGGAGTCACTTCACGTGACGAATTCGTGACGTGACAAACAAACACACAGAAAGCACACCAAAAAAAAGCCAAATAAAAATGAAAATGGCCAACTTACATTTATTTGCATTTTCAAGTTGCTGGACAGTGCGCGAGGAAGCTTTGCTTCTTTTTTTTTTATCGCTAGAGACATTTGAATTTGGCCACGTTTGTCGCTTTTTGTGTGTGAGAGCACACGACGAGTTGCTCGACACATTCCTCATTTCAGTTCAGCTCGCTTCGTTCCGTTTTGGTTCGGTTTGGTTTGGTCGGGCTGCTTCCTTCCGCTTTGCGGGCTCTTCACACGACACATTTTCCACAAGAATGAGTCCAGCGACATTTGCATATGTGTCCCAGTGTGTGTGTGTGTGTGTGAACTGTCAACGCGCCATAGAACTGTCAACTTGATGGCAATTCTGAACAAAGCCATGAAAACTGGCAACAGGATGAGGCGCTGTGGCCGTGGAAGGGCTTGGGGACTCCGCTTTCACTTGTCGCGTCGCCGTCTGGCTTCATTTTTTGTTCTCTCTTTATTTTCTGCGCTGGCCAAGACAAAGGCGCTGATGGATTCATAGAAATTAAATGGCGTGCTTTGCCGTATTTCGACACAGACAATTTCTCATTTGAAATGCATGCAAACATGGCGTATTTATGAGGCCGAGGCGAGCCACCCACACGCCGCGTCGCTGCCGCAGGGGTGACTGGCAATTAGTGCGACACTTCCGCTGCATCTTGAGTGCCACATCCGACGGCACCGATGGCACCGCCTGATATACGCACGGCAGCAGCATGGAAGCGGCTCCAACTGTAAATCAAATGCTGACAAATGGGCAGCTCTATGGAGAGATTAGCCGTATACTCTAGGAAACTTCAGTCTATGCATCAGCTATCAGTGCTTATCAGCTGATGTAACAGTTCATTATGGGCATCGGCTCCAGCTGAACTCTGACTGCAGCGCCAATCAACGCCCTTAATTGCAGCCATTATTTTTGCATTTTTTCTTTCATAATAAAAAGAAACTTATTTATTTTATATGCATGCGTGTCATAAATCTTAACGATTTATGCTCATTGCAAATTTATTGGCACTTCCACATAAAAAAAACGAAAACCAAAAAAAAAAAAAAAGAGCGAGCGGAAAATTGTTCAGCGCCAACAAAGTTCAAACAATCAACGCCATTGTCCGGGCTGCAGGCCTACGGGCGGAGAGCAGAGGGCAGTGGGCAGTGGGCAGCAGGCCAGTTTGCCGTTTTCAGTTTTCATATATCGATATATGCACAATTTAGTATCGGCAACAACTGCAGCAGAGCCCCGAAACAAAAAGCGAAAAAGCGAGCGAAAAGGCCAGTTTATTATGAAGTCCCAAAGCTGCACTTCAATTAAAATGCATTTTCGCACTTTATGAGCTTAATCTCATAAACAATTTCTGCTTTGTTGCAAAATCCTTTTTGTTTGTCGCGATTTCTGACTGTCAGCAGACGGTTTAAACTCTTTTTCGTTAAATAAAGAGCAGCAAATTAACGTTAGCTGAACATATCGAGGGGCAACCAGCAGCGTGTGGAGCAGAAGCTTTAAACAAACAACAAAATACTAATTCTATTTTATGAGATGTAGAATAGAATAGCAAATCCAAAATACTAAAGGAGGTTTTAGAATTTCAAATTTATGCAGCAGCAAAGAGGAATGAAGTGAGAATATAATGAAAACAATTTCTATATATATTTATATATTTTTTATATTTTATTGATTCTCCTATAAGCCGTCTGAGTATTTATTTGTTACTGATAGCAAATTCTTATACTAAGTGATGCACTGAATATAGCTCAAATTCGATCTACTAAAGCATAATTTAAACCATTGGAAAATTCTTTAATAAAAAAATACAAATTTTTATTTTATTTTTTGTACTTAGCTTTTGTTTGAATTAAATAAATTAAAATATTTCGAAAATAATATAAATATTGTTTTACTTTTTAATGTTAATAAACATTGATATTATTTAAGAAATACTTTCAATTATTGAATCTGTACAGAAGCAATATAGAATCAGTCCTCACTTTGCCTATTTTAGTTTATTATATTAAATTAGAATAATTATAACAGGCGTACCTGCCAAAAAACAAATGTTAAGGGTAAAGAGATAAATGCGCTATAGAGTCTCTGACAACAAGCAGCAAATAAATTCACATATATGAAAAAAAAAGTTTATTATATTGCTGAAATTATTGAATATTGAAATTTATACATAGATCAATTATCACTCAGCTACTCTTAAAGTCCTCTATCAGGCTCGCTAGATCAACTTTCATTAGCACCACTGAAATAGTCTTTAAGTCGGCTCCGCTCGCCTACTCCACCATTAGCTAACTTCTTCAACCTGTTTCGCTTGCTCTGCAGTCGCTTTATACTCTTTGCTGTTGTGTTTGTGTTGTCTTTTAATAACTTTATAATGGCGTGTTGTATCACGCGCTCGAACTTCGTGTGGACACGCCCCCAAAAAGCAGCGATGCCTGCCAACCCACACACACTCACACACACACACACCCTGACCCCTGTGCCTGACAAACCAAACAACAATTGCAAACTGCTGCGAGTTGCTGTTGTTGCAGTTGTTGTATCTGTTTGTTGTTCGTTGTTTGTTGCTGCAGTTCGTGCGATTCTTTTTTCGGTTATCGACAATTTTCAATCTATGCGCATAACTCAAGTGTCGGCGCAGCAGCAACAGCCACAACAAAACCCGACACCCCAAAGCTCGACCCGCATAACAGCGCGCGACCCCTGCTGCCCCGCTGCCCCGCTGTCCTGCTGCCCTGCGACTCCCACTCCCCCGCGCTGTATTCGAGGCATATGTGCAACTTCCGTGCACGTCTCTTAACTGATGCTGCGTTGCCTCGGCCTGGGCAGCGGCTCGTTCTGCGGGCCCCGTTTGCATCAAAGTTGGCAATAGGCAGCAGCAAAAAACAAAAACAAAACACACAAAAAAAAAAACAAGCAGAAAGGAAAAGAGAAGCAATAGAACAACAGCGAAATAATATTGGCAACATTTTATTGCACTGTGACCTAGAGCATCTGTGGCAGCCACGCTCGCTACTGAACCTACTCGATTTCGACTAGGGTCGGACTGGACTGGACTGGACTGGACTGGACTGGAGTGGACTGGTCTATCGTGGCAGCGTCATCTCGAATGGGTTCAGCACAGCCGCCACCTCCTTATCGGCAGCGTCAATAACAAGCCACCCGCCCGACGACATTCATTTTGGTCCACCCTAACGCCTCACTCTCGCTCACTCTCAGCCTCGCAGTCGCTCTCCCCCTCCCCTCCGTCCAGCTCACATCCTTGTGCGTCTCGTTTTGCTGCAAAATTTACATCCTGTTCGGCTGATGGTCGTTTTACTGTTTCCGTGCCGGACTCCCGACCCGGACCCGGAGCCGGAGCCGGACTTGGAGCTGTGGCCATTGCCACTGCCGTAGCAGGTTCTGCAACGCATATGAATATTTTGCAGCGGAGGCAACAATAAAATCCATGACATCATAAATATCGATGCGTTGCCATTGCGAGCATTTTCGGTGCGGGCTTAGCGCACACACAACACCAGAGAACAGAGAGCAGAGAACAGAGAGCGGAGAACGGAGAACGGAGCACAGCAGCCAGCAGGCTCGACAGGGTCATTCATTTCGCTGGGCTGGTCGTTGGGGGCCATGGGGGCATTGGGGGCATTGGGGGCACACACCCGCAGCAAGGCGCCGCGCGATAACTCGATAATTATGTCCGCTTTTGTTTATTTCGCACATCGATTACAATTTTCGACTGCTGTGGGAGCCATTTTGCTGGCCGCTTGGCCGCTTGGCCGATTGGGTTCTGGCCTGGTCAGCCTGGCCCCATTAGATGGGCCAGTCAAGGGGCTGGCTGCATCGTCATAGTCTCAACACTTGCAGAATTTACAAACTTAACCTGTCCAAAGGGGCAGAGCGAGACAGAGACAGAGAGAGGGAGGGAGAGTAGGAAGAGGTGAAGTGCATCAGTTGCCCCCAAAAGGCAGACGTAACAGCCCCACAGGTGAAGCAGACTGCCAGAGGTCACCTATCTCTCTCTCTCTCTCTCTCTCTCTCTCTCTCTCTCTCTCTCTCTCTCTCTCTGTCTCTCCTGTCTCCGCGTGTGTGTGTGCTCGTCTGGCGTCGCCTGCTGCTCATAAGTAAAACGTTGTGAGCAAAGTTTTATAAATTATCCTTGTGAGAATCCTTATTTATGGCGCGTGTGCAATTTTCATTTTATCGCAGTAAAAGCAAAGTTAAGTTAAGCTGCCGCCAGCACCCAAGCCCCCCTCGCCCACCGCCCCCCTTCAGCCGCTGACTGCAACTTCGCCAGCAAATAGAGGCGTTGCAGCAGCAGCAGCAGGAGCAACAACAACAACAACAGCAAATCTCCCATATCCCTCTCTCTTTCTCTTACTCACTATTGCTGTTTCTATCTGTGGCGCTCATTTTTTATATTTGCCCCGGCGAACTTCAATTGTTCAGCAACAAACACACCCACGCACATAACTCCGACTCTCTCAGCTCAACTCGAAACCGAACCAACTCGTATATTGCACAAATATCTGTCCAAGATTCAAGTGTTGCACAACGCACAATGGAAAAGTTTTGGATGCGCAATGCTCAACTACTGATAGAAAAGGAGTCATATAACGATTTTAGTTTATCAGAATCTATAATAAAATTTTTGTTGTAAATACAGAAATAAATATATAAACTCAAGTATTCAATAGATATATAATTCTCTATCGAATATATATGTATTTTTATTCAATGAGAAGTATTTCTGATACTATTATTCCATAATAACGGCCATAAATTGAGAGATTAACACTCTCTGGCGTTTTTCTCGCCCATTGTACGGATGGGTGGGTGGGTGGCTAGAGAATGGAGATCTCTCGTTGAGCTGCCAAAGTTTTTTATGGCCTGCATATGAATATTATGCGCTCGAGTATAAAATGTTGTTGGCCACACTTCCTACGTTTCACTTCCTGCACTCGACTCGACTCGCCTCGTCTCGAGAGCACATCTTAAGCACACATGCATATCTTACACTGTTAGAGGGGGCTGGGGCGGGGATCATGTAAGTCTAACTGTTTCTATAGCCGCCACTAACAATGCACAATAACAATAACAACAGCGCAGAGAAAACGCTTTAAGAGACGGCTTTAACTTTGAGACTCAGACCCAAAAACTAAAAAAGCAGAAATCTCCGCACTTGGCCAAAGTTTTCTTTGTTTTCCCTGTAGCCATCTCTCTCTCTCCCTCTCTCTCTCTCTCTCACTCTCTGTCTCTCTATCTCTTTCTGTGTGTGTGTGCGCAAAAAATATTTAGCTAGCAAAGTTTTATTGGCAAAATCTGTTTATGGCTTTTGAATTTTAATTAGTTTACATTATGTCGAAATGTTGCTGCCTCGCAGTGCGCTGTGCGCTGTGCGTTGTGCGCCTTGCCCCTGCCACTTGTGGCAGCCACACAATGGAGCCAGAAGAACTAGTGTCCTGGCTGGCGAGAAGAGTTTTCATTACTATTTGTCTGCTGCCTTTCCGCACAGCAGCCGCAGCCGCATTTTATGCGCAGGATACAAATGTACATGAATAACTAAGCGGCAATAGGACTCCAGTTGCTTGCCTTGACACGGCGCCCGGAGCAGGGGCAGAAGCGGACGCAAACGCATTCGCAGTCGCAGTCGCAGTCATAGAGATGCTGTGCTGCATGCGGCCTCTGCTTGTGGCAGGATCAGCGCCAAACTTTGCCAGCTAACTGCGAACGTGCCACGTTGCAAATTTTAATTCGACAAAAACATGCAACTGAAATTGTTATTGGTTATTTGGTAGCTGCTGCTGCTGCTGCCACTTGCCACACGCAACTTGGCCCAAATGTGAAGTTGCACAAAGAGATTTCGCTGAGCCTTATTCTTTAGTTATTTTATACATGTTATTATGGAATCTGATTGTTGTTCACAGATTTCTTTTAAATGGAGAATCATACAACTCTTTTGATGATTATTTTTATGAATTTGGCTATAAAATCAAGTTCAAATATGGAATTAATGCTCAGTTTTGGCATAGGCATATAAGTCTGAAATATATATATCTTGAAATTACTAGATTTTACTCATTAAATTCCACATGCAGACACCGCAGATATTTTTAGATATTTTTTGGAGAATTTAGAATTCTTATATATTTAAATTCACATAATATAAAATATTATAATATGATATATAATTTTCACATATTATTATAAAGAATATCTAGCGAATTCCCGCTGTTTTCATCCCTAAATCTTACTTTTACTCTACATATTCTCGCTTATATTAATTTATCATCTTCTTCAATCGAATCGAATATTTAAAATTGTATTTTTAGCAACAATTAAGTGCTTTAAGCAAACTTTGAGTAGATTTTGTTGCCAATTGGCGCAGCTTCAAGCGCTTGGCCATAAATAGCCAAGGAAAACTTGGCAATTGACTTTAATGATTGACTGCAGTTGCTCATATATGGCAGCGGCTAATTAACGATGTTGCATGTCGCGTGTAGCTGCAACACAGCAACAAAATGGCGACAACTTGGCAAAAACAGAAAAGCATGCACAAATAAATATATATGTATATATATACATATATATATATATATATATATATATATATATATATATATATATATATATATATATATATAAAGATATATATATATAAACTTTCTGCAATTCAGCCAAATTTGATGCAGTGCAGCCAAGCGGCGACAGCAGCAGCAGCAGCAACAAGAGAATCGAGTTCGCTTTTTGCGTTTGTTTTTGCTACTGTTTTCAGTTCATTTCAAATCGTTTCGTTTGTTTTCTGTGCATTTTTATTTAATTCATTTTTCACGTTTTTGCTGCTGTTGCTGCTGCTGCTGCTGCTGTTGTCGTTGTCGTTTGGGGGCTGCAAATGTGCAATTAAAGAAACAGGTTACACGCCCATAAATCTTGAAATGCTGGCGACTTCGACGTCGTTGTCTCAGCCAGCAGCAGCAGCAGCAGCAGCAGCCGTAGCAACTGGCAAAAAAAGCAACTACAGCAGCAACTGTTGCTGCGAGACAGCGACTGTTGCCGCTGCAAATGTATTCGTATTCACATGTCTTAATGCTGACAGCATTTTTGTGATTGTCTGATTTATTGCCAGCCAATTGATGACAAATAAATTACGTGCATTTTTTGCCGTTTGCTTTTCTTGCATTTTAGTTAACGTTTTTCCTTTTAGCCCGGCTTTGGCCGTTTTTGGTATCGCGTCGGCCCGTTTTTTTTTTTTTTTTTTTTTTTTTGGCTTTTTTGTTGTCGCTGCCGCTGCTGCTGTTGCTGCGTTAATGGCTGTGGTAATTACTTTTAATTGCCATTGTAAAGTTTTCGCATCGCACCAAAAATGGCAGCGCCTCAGCATCTTGGCCGGGCCCCTCTTGGCCCTGACCACTTCCCATGACTTGGCTCAAGCTCCGCCTTGGCTAACTGGCGCCATTTGTATGGCCCGAATAACCATCTCAAGTAGGAGTTTATATTGCTCAATGCATGTAAGCATGCAAGCGAGCTCTAACTATAAATTCTTAAATCAGATTTTCACCATCGAGCTATGCCAATAATTATATTTCAAGTAAATACATAAAAAATGAACAAGAAAAATTGATTGAAAGGGAGAGTTGAGAAGAAATATTTAAGTGAATACATATGAAATATATATATCTACAACTTTTGATATATATCACTTAATATATAAATATATAAGAGATATGCCTTCAACAGATGTTGACAATGTCCTTTATAGAATTATATTCACAAGTATACAAATCAGAAGCAAAGTTCATCAGTCACTTGCATCAGGTTGAATCTAATATAGAATTTAATAACAGGCTGGTTCGGATCACTGATTTATAATAGCTGTACTTACGAGGAGTATCCCATTAGGTAATGTAGCCAACAGTTATTATAGCCTCAGCCAAGTTATAGTATTAAATTGCTCAGTGACAAATGAGTGTGGAAACAGGTTGGCAATAATTATCATAATTATCTTGGAGCATTTGCTAAATTTGAATCGTAAATAAAAAACACTTTCTAAGACACTTATTATCGCAAGCGCAAATACACGCTGCTCAAATTGATAATAAAAATTTGTTTATCGCGATTGTTATTGACTTGTTATAAGCTTAATTTATAAACACTTGCGAGATACATTTTGCCCTTCGCGAATAACTCGAATACAGCTCAATCGCCGCTTGTTGTTTTGATGTGCCGCCCCCCTCGCCTTCAGCATATATGTAAATCTGTATATAAATGTGTATATATATATTTATAAATATTTTAATTATGCACCTCACGATTTTGTACACAATTTGAATTGGGTTGACAGCGTCGAAATGTTTGTCGTTTCTCTCTTCTTTTTTTTTATTTTTTGAGCTGTCTCATTGAGTTGCTGAACGCTCAGGTAAAACGTGAAACTTCCCAAATATATACCTCAAATATATATAGATATATGTATATATATATATACAACGTAAGCTGACTTGCAGTCGACATCTTTATAAATTGCGCCAAAATAATATAAAAGAAAAAGCTGCTCAACATAAATCAAATGAGATTTCGTTTCGTTGATATTTTGTGTGGAAATTCTGCGGGCGTGCTGCGATCGGCTGAGGCCCTCTTGGCCATCTTTGGCTTAGGTATCCCGTTGTGCAGTTGGCCAAAAGAGGCATTTGAATTCAAATTCAAATTCGAATTCGAAGTCGAAGTTGAATTGAGCATTGCGCAGTGCGCTGTGCGCTGTGTGCTCTCGTAGCTCACGAAATGTTTTATATCTCGCGCATATTTAAACAATTTCGGCTCGTTAGTTAAGAAAACGAGTTTGGGCCAATGGCGGACGGAGGGCAGCGGCTGGGGCCAGACAATCATAGCAAAAATCACGAAGTGTCCTTAGCCAGAGCAGCAGGGCCAGAGCCAACTGCGGCAAAGGAAATGATTGCATTTAAAATTCAAACTCGACTCGACTCGGATCGTTGGAAAAACAGCTGAAGTCGGCGCAAAAGCCATGTCGCCACGTTCTCAGGCAGCAAGGGAGCGACGGAGGACGGCGGCACGGCGACACAGCGACACAGGGACACAGGGGCCAGGCGCTCGGTAAGAGGCTCAGCGGCCATTTAGGCCGCGCCACTCGACGAAAAACTTACAATACAAAAGGCAGCAGTGGAAAAAAAAAACAGTCAACAACTGAATAAAAAACATTTTCGAATACAAATGTTGGCATTGCATAACAAACGTTTTCTAAATGAGGCTAACTAAGCAGGCAGCGAGGGGGCAGGCAGCACGGAGTGGTCTGCATATGTTTGAATTGATGATGACTTTTTCTCCTCCTTGTGTGTATGTGCAGAGCGCACAGCCCCTTCACCACCCTCCCCACACCCCCTGCACCCTATGGGCCCCTCCGCGTGGCCTTTTTAGCCGTTTCGTGTTTGGTTTTTGTGTCGTGGCTCTTTGCTTGGCTGACTGGCTGGCTGACTCGCTGGCTAGGCCTGCGCTTGGTGGTGGTCCGACTCTCCGACTGCGACTTTTTGCATAATAAGACCACAAAACTAACGGTTAAATGCTGGCATGCCCCCCACTCTTCACACACACACACAGTCTCTCCCAAGTTTTGACCGTCCTGGCCAGGCAAATATTTGATTTGGTCTAAAGGTTTTTTCTTGCTTTCCTTTTTCTATTTTTTTTTTTTTGCTTTTTTTTTGCTGGCTCTGTCGACATTTCTATGACTGATTTAATCAGCAGACTTTGACAAGAGCCAGGAAGTCGCCCAACCACCACCTGCCTAACCCCGCTAACCCCACTGACGCCACTCTCGGCTCCGCTCACTTTTCTGTCGACTCAGGCAGTTAACGGGAAAGGCACACGGCGCAAAATTAAATTAATTAGAAATCTGATAAGCTCTCTTACTCGAATTGCGCCTCAGTTAATTTGCAAAAACTGTCAAGTTCTATGTAGACAAGAGAGAATGAGAGAGAGAGAGAGAGAGAGAGAGAGAGGAGCATGTTAAAGGTTGACATTAAGGCAGATAGTAAACAGTAAACTGAATTCTAATTGCTTTCAGCTTGGCGCTAGTCGAACCATTAATATTTTATATTTATTGGCTGAGACAATAAAGTCCTCATAATATTTACTGTCTGTCACCTTAGACACGGCTCTGGCATTGCCATTAAAAATTAATTCTCATTTGACAGTCCGTATTTAGAAAGCAGAAAAAACTCAGATGCGCTATCTTCTGGCAGGTCGTAGGTTATCCAATGTCATATACCACACAATCAGAAATTTATTTTAGATTCTCACAATAACTAAAACATTTGCCTATTTATATATGTGGAATCAAATATATATATATATATATATATGTTTATATATATGTTAATATTTTTGTTAATATTTTGATATTGATTTTCTAAAATATTTTATATTAAATTTAAAAGAAATTTCAATTATTATTTCAGCAGTTGTGGCTTGAGATATTTGATGTTTTCTTCACTAGGTTAACTGAATAATTTTGCTTTCATTTGAGATACAATTAAGATTCAATAGTCTTAATAAGAATACAAAACTAAATTCAAAATCGAGATACATAATTAATTTTAGAGTTTCTCTAGAATAAATAGTTTTAATAATTTTTAGTTTAGTATTTCTCGAAAAGTTTCACGCATTAAAATCAACTTTTCGCTGGCTTCAAACTATTTTTCCCTTCTTTTCCTTTGGCTATTTCGTGGTATTTACCTGCAAATTGTCCACTTTCTTCGCCTTCTTCTTCTTTTTGTGCTCCTGACAGAACAGTTGGCAGTCGCTGGACGCTTAATAAAAAACTGACAAATGCCAGGCGCATTCGTGGCCTGTCTACCTAGAAGGCAATGCCAAGACACGCCACTATCTCTGTGTGTGTGTGTGTGTCCTGTCAGCCAGCATCCTGCGAGCGAATTTTCAACGGAAGCGCAAATTAGCAGCGCTGCCGTCGCACGAGGCTCGCGCGTTTTGTTTATGGCACTTGGAACTAAATTTTTTATGGCCCAAAAGAGATTCTTAAAAAACAAAGACGCAGGCCCAAGGCTCAAGGCCGAGTCAGGACCTTGACTATGCGGCCGTTAAAAAGTTAATTATCAATCATAAAACTGTGCTGTGGCTCATGTGTTGCGACTCTTGGCTAAAAAATGCGTGCTGAGTGCATAAAAAACCTGGGAAAGGACTGGGACTGGGACTGGGACTGGGACTGGGACTGGGACTCGCTCAAGGATAAGTCTAACATCGAATGTCTCAGCGTCTGGCAGCAGCAGTTCGTGCCGCCTTCAATTTACGAGCATTCGCAGAGAAATAACGCGGCATGAACAACATTTCTCATTCGCTTCGAGTTTTCGGCACGAAATTCTTGTCATGATTCGATCGAATCCAGAGGACACAGACACGATGTGACCAACAGCAACAACAAACAGGAACAACAACGAGCAGAGAAAGAACAACTGCAGATACAACAAGCAACGTTCACATGTTGCACTTCGGGGGTCACAAAAGTTCAGCTTCAGTTACAGAGTCCAAAAGTCGTGGTTCAGATAACAAAACCCACAAAAAAGTGCTGAAAGAAACGCTGAGCGCCTTCTCGATGGGAGAATTGTCAACTGTTGAGAGAGACAGACACAACTCTAACTGGAACTGATCGAAGCGGCAATCCAATTAAAACTGCGCTAAAATCTAAGACAAAGTCTGGGCAGTTCTCAATAGACGAGTTCTCCAAGTGAACGCTGAAGAGGAGCACAGAGGACGACAGAAAATATAAAATATATATAATAATACTTCTATAGATATCTCACATAATTATAAAACAATCTGTATAAAGGCATTCGCTCCACAACTTTATATTAATTATCAATAGCTTCACCTAAAAACTATAATATTCATCCATAAAACATATATTTAAATTGAAATATGCATATATAATATTTATATAAAAATAATTCTCTCCATAATTCTCTCCATAATTTTATAATAATTATTAAAAATTGTATTCTTGTTACTGAATATTCTATTGATCAGTAAACTAATATATATATAGTCTTAAAATATATAAAAACAATATTAAAAAAAAAATATTTTATATATTTCAATTGAATTTTTATATAAATATATTTTAAATACATTTTACTTTACAATTATATTAAAAATAGAAAATCCAAAATGCAGAATATTTTCAGGAGAATTCATTTAATTACCCTTAAGATACTTATTAGATATAAACTCCTAACTATATCTGCTGCAATGAAAGATGCCCGAAATAGTTGGAAAATTTCATATCTATTATTAAATCGGAGTCAATTATTTGATCTAAGACTCAGTTCTTATCTAAAGATCAAATTGCTGTCGAGTGGCTAAATCCCTTCTATGACACCCCAACTAAATCCTATATATGCACAGCCTATTCGATATACTTCATTGGAGCACGTCGAATGAATATATATATATATATGTGCATATATATGTATTTATAAGAACAATAAATCAGGCAAAACTGACAGAAAATTTGATAAAAAGCAAGCGCAGAGCTGATAAAACGAATAAAAAAAGCAGACGAACTGGACTCTGCGAGAGGAGGGGGGGGGGGGAGGGGGAAACATACAACAAACTCGTATAACATTTTAATAAAGAATCATAAATTCTAAAAGAGACGACAACAGAAAGAGTAAAAAAAGACACAAGAAGCTGATGAAGACGCAGAAGGCGAGGGGCCAGCGGAGACAACGGCGACGACTACGACAAAAGAGACTTGGAAGATGAGCGCTAAAAATAAATAAAACTATTAATCAGTGGAATGTTGCAGGCGAGGATGGGGCAGAAGTTTTCCCTTTGCGCGCCGCCTGGAAAATGAACAGCGCCAGCGTTTGCGGCCATAAACAATTTTTAAAACAACTCTTTTTGCCAAGTCTTGCGCTAAGATGCCGATGATGATGATGATGATGATGATAATAATGATGATGATGAAGAAAAAGAAAAGCCGAAGAAAAAGCCAGCAAGACGCTTTGCCAATTGTGGCGCGGTTTTTCAACTCGTGCCAAGAAAAACCAAGAGGAAAAGTGCAGCAACAGCAACAATATTAAGAGACAGCAGCAACAGGAAAACAGTCGAACAAAAACAAAGCACACTGCCAGAGAGCAAAAGAATGCGACACTGTCCCTATGTATAGCAATGCCTGTGTGTGTGTGCTAGTTGAGTGAAAAAGGGGGCGGGCTTGGCCGACGGCATAAGAAATGCCACTTGCGAATATTGTGTGCCAACGATAAACACTTCACTTCGGCCATTAAAATCAGCCAAAGAGAGAGAGAGAGAGAGAGAGAGAGAGAGCGAGCGTGCGAGAGCGAGGGCACAGCCATACACACGCACACACACACAACTAACGCACAGAGATACTCACACACACAGCTGTAGCCGAGAGAGCGAATGAGTGGCCGAGAATGAACATGAGTGAGTGAGTGAAAGAGCGAGCGAGCGCAAGACAACAGCCCAAATGAATAATAGCGTTGCCGCAAGACAAATAACCCAGCCTTTTCTTCACATGCGCTCGCTCGCTCGCTCTCGCACACGCTGGTCGCATAGGCGACGAGCATGTGCGCGCGCCTGCTTTGACTTATGGCAAATAAATCAGGCAGACATTGTGTGCACTGCTCGCGTGTGTGTGTGTATGAGTGAGTGTGAGTGTGAAGGGGAAATAAGATTCCAGCACTTGCTCACGCTCACGCTCACGCTCGGTCAGACTCGAAACTGAGTGACACGAAATGTTGGGCACTCTTCACACGTCGTTGTTAATGTTAGTTGTACGTTCGCTTGTTTATTAAATAACAATATGAAGTTGATTCGATATTTATAACATTTCTTACCGCGCGCGATTTACGAGCGACAATCGCTCAACTTTTGTGCACATAAACAATTTGGGCTTTCGGCCGACTGCGACGAGGCGACAAATGAGCATAAAGCGAATTGAGCACGTCTCTCGGCTGGCAATTTATGTGAGAACTGGCCAAAACCAGCAGCAACACAAAGCACTGTTGCTCGCATTTAAAATACAATTTTAAATGCAATAAATATATTTAATTTGCAACACACGCGACGCTGTTTATATCTGTTGTTGCTCCTGCTTCTTCTTCTTCTTCTTCTGCTTCTTCGGTTCGCTTTTTGCGCATGTTCCGTAAATGTTGCCACAAAATAAACAGCAACGAAAAATTACTCAACTGCAAGTCGCATGTTTTATGGCCGCAGGGCTGCAGAATTTATCGCACTTGCCGCGCTTTCTTATGCGCCGCCATAAATTCCACACACACACAGAGTGAGAGAGAGAGCGTGAGAGAGACACACAGACTGCGGGAGAGCGAAGCTTGAAGCGGGATTGGCAAAGGCAGTAGCAGTAGTTGTTCGACACTCGATTGTGTTTATTTATAGATTTGGCTCTCTTTCGGCAATCACTTGCAAAACTCACTGCACTTGACGCCTAATGAGCGCATAAACAATTCGCTGCCAACAACAACAACAACACTCAAAATCAATAAAATATTGCGCGACGCGACGCAGCGCGACGCGGCTCGAGCGCTCATCGATTTATTTATGTGTGCGCGCCGAAAACAGAAAGAGCTCAGACTCCGCCAGACGTTGAAGAGAGCGCGCGTGTTCTCGCCTTGAGCTTGAGCGCTTTTTTTTGCCTTTGCATAAGCTGCCGGTCAATAAAGCACTCATTTATTGCCTCGCTTTATCATCAGAGCGGCAGAGCAGCGGCGGCAGCGACGTCGCTGGAACGGCAGCGCATTCGATTGCTATATGGGTCAATTCCACTGGGAATTGTATGAGCCGCTGCTGGCCTGCTTAGCGCTCAGCAGTCGCCGTCGGCGCACACTTATATAACAGCGCCATTGCGATGCATTCCGAATTCAGTTAATTCAGCTAATGAGTTTTATTTTGAGTCTCTGCTGACGCTGTCATTTAAATTACAGTCAACACCTCATCAAAACGAATGTTTTTCCACCCGCTCTGAACGCCTGCGATGCATTTTAATGAAACTCCCATTGAGTAGGTATATGTGTGTGTGTGTGAGAGAGAGGATGTTGTGTCTATGTATGGGTGGACTTATGCGATTTATGTTCGATTCGATTTGAGCTGCATCCGCAATCTGATCCCGCGCAAAGCTTGCCAAAGCTTTGCTCGCTGAGCCCTTCTTAGTTGCCGCCAATGCCCAACAGATGGCTCTTTATCGTGCTCGTCTCTCTCTCTCTCTCTCTCTCTCTCTTTCTCTAACTCTGCTCAATGAGCGACGGCCAAGCCTTAAAAGTTATTTTTGGCAAGCCAACACGCATGAATGTGCGTGTATGCAAAATGGGTTTAGTCAGTTGGTTAGGGAGAGGGAGGGGGATGGGGGACTTCCCGTGTGGCAAGTTTATGAGTTCAGCGAGCGAGTGCGAAGCGTGCAGCATATACAATGACTCAAACTCGAGCGGAACTGCAGAGCGATCAGCTGCGGATCACACCCATTGGCTCCCATTGAGAGTGTTTTGAGGTGAATCTCACATGATTCAATTTGATAATTTTATATTTTTATTTTAATTTATTTTTTAAGGCATATTCTTGACCCCCTCCAATGCCAACGCCTGTCACATTTCAATTAAAATGCTGATAAACGCTGTTGATTTATGCCAGAAACTTGCTCATTTTCCCCAGGCGACGTGGAGCCGTGGCCCATAGGGAATTCGGCTGGCCGTTAGGCCTAATCTACACATGAAATAAAATACAAAATCTTGGAATATATGTACATATATTTGATTTTACCTCTGTCGCCAAAATAAACTAATCAAAACACATAAATTTTGTAGTGAAACAAGAATTTGTGAAATGTCTTTGGGAAGGTCAAGCGAAAAGCTCGAAATCGTTTTCATTACAACATTTAACAGACCAATTTCTGCGAGTGTACAACTTAGTGGGTGTAACTGTTGTCTGTTTGCGTGTGTGCGTGTGTGAGTGTCTCTCTGTGTGTGTGTGTGTGTGTGCGGCTGAAGGCACAATGATAAATGTGGGCAACAAAAAAAAGAAGAGAAAAGAAATTGGGTGAATAAATAGCCCAGATTCCGTTGAGCAAGCAGAAAAAAGGAGAAATAAAAAAGCTGAATGAGAAAGAGAGCGCGTGAATGAGAGAGAGAGAGAGAGAGAGAGAGAGGGGAGCAGCAAGGCAAGCGGAACAGAAACAAACAAAACTTTGCTTCGCCAAAGGACAAACCGCTAAAACGCTGTGCGAAAAGCGCAAAGCAAACAGCGCGACGAAGAAGGAGCAGCAAGAGAAGGCGAAAGACGGACGGAGAACACAAACAACAACAAACTGAGCTCCAAATGCCATTTATCAATGGCAAAGGAATTCGGAATTCAGTGCGGAAAGCTACAAAATGTTGTCGAGGGGGAAAAAGTGAAAAAAGAAAGAAATAGAAAGAGAACTGAGAGAGAGTGAGAGAGAGAGAACATTAAGGACAAATATGAGAAACTAAGTGGAAATTGGAAATGGAAGCTGAGCAGAGGCTCGCCCAAATGGACTTGGCATTGACAATCTATATAATTTTCTATATAAACTAAAATTATTTCGGCTGCTTAGAATTAGTAAATAGTTGCGTAGAGAGGGGCTGAGCTATCCCTATTTGTATTTATATATATAAAAAGCAACCCTTAAACACGTGTAGGTAAACACCAAAGGGTTGTTATCCTATTGATCCTTTAGGACTATCGGTGAAGTAATGTTTATTCCTCGGACTAAAAATACTTACATATATCTAAAATCAGGTTTATTGAAGATATATTTGGCTTAGCTTAAAAATAATTTAGCTTTTTAAAATAAGTAAAAAATAAATATATATTTGAATACATTCGTGATATGAATGAATGATAACTTATCTATATCAATACTATGAACAAAAATATTGACATAGATATAAGATGATATATGATAATTGAAGATATCGAATATATTATTAAGTTAATAAGTAATGTGACGAGATCTCTGATTAATAAGAAAGTTTTGCATTCATTATTAATATTAAATTTTCCTTTTCAATATATTTGATTGAGACATCATTCAATTAAGTTAAATGAAAACATAGTCTATATCTTTCAGGTATATATAGTTATAAAGTATATACATATATCTATATGTCTTATGTATCCTCCTAACTTGTTTGGCTCACATATCTCTGAGATATCTGGACAAGGTATTTGTGTAAACACATTTATATCTCTTAAATTGCTTTATATTTCTCCGCATAGCAAAATATTGTTCCACGTTGACCGATTTTTAAGCCAAATATATATACACACACACACAAACATAGCTAAAGACAACCAAAGAGCAAACTCTGCACGCGGTCCACACGTAATCAAAATATAAAAACGAGATATCCAAGTAAAGCTAGCGACATAAATAAATAATTTTTATATGCACGCTCTATGCGTGTGTGTGTGTGTTTGTGTGTGTGCGTGGGTGTGTGTGCATGGGTGTGTGTGTTGTCAGAGTTGGAATAAGCGAAACAAGGATAACATGACTGATTATGTAAGCAAATGTGGCTAAGGCGAGGACGCGCACAAACAAAGCTCAGCGCATTTTGGTGTCCTGACAAAGCCGCCACGCCCCCCCCCCCCACCCCCCTCCCACTCAGCCAGCCACCCTCCCACGCACAGCCCGAGGCGCTATTTTTCTGCTTGGCCTGCCCTTTTTTTCGGCTGTTTGCCGCAGCAGGTTGATTTCCACACACAGATACACGCAGCCTGTGCGTGTGTGCCTGTGTGTGTATTGTTGTGCGTGTTTTTGAGAAAGTGGCACAATTTTTATTTTACGAACGCCTAATGTAATAAAGCCCGCCCTGAGACAGCCAAAGGCTGGCTGGAATGTATTGCCTGCGTTTAGCATTTCTGGCGATAAAACCGGGAGCAGCAGGACACACCGAGAGCCTGCAGCTCCCGTAACAAATCTGAGGTTGCCAACCTTAACGGAGCTAGGGGAGGGGGCTGAGGCTGGCCATGTGTGCGGGCGAATGTGTTTTTTGGGGGGCCTGAGGGCCCGGGGGGGGCGGGGGTCAGCGGGCATAAATCAAACCGAAAATTACGCACGCATTCATCTGCTGAGCTGGCAAAAGAAGAAAGAAATATCTGCCACATTGCCCTACAAATGGGGGAAGCGGGGGCGGGACCAGGGGCGGGGGCGTGGCAGGCGCTGCGAACGGGGGTTGGCAAATGGCGGAAAATATGGGTAACTGTGCGAAATTTAATGGCGTACGAAAATCAATAAAAGGACGTCGTTAACAGCGGCTCCGGCAGAGCTTCGCCCAGGTAGAGATACCTTTTCACGCACTGCCAATATTATATTTGTATTAGGCCAACTTTCGCCTGCTGCCACTGCTTCTTCTTCTCTTCTCTCTTTTCTGTGCTGCTGCATAATTCGATTGCAGGTCGTTTGTCAATGCTAAATGGCGACTTGTTTATACGCGCATATCTAAATTTATATTTTTTGGTCGTTTGTCAAACTGCGCGAGCTTCGATAACAAGTTCGAGCCATTCGCGAATTATAAATGCAAAATGTTGAGGCTATCGCAGCGAATGTCGAATGCGCTAAATATTTGATATGAATGACAAAAAACACACAATAAAATCATAATGAAAACGAGCAAATTAACAACTATAATATAAATGTTTAACTAGCTAAAATGTTGGCCTTCAAAATAGCCGTCGAAACTTGACTCTCTTGTCTTCGAATCATGGTTTCTCTGCTTCTCATATACTATAAGCCAAATAATCTAAAAGAAAATTTAGTATATACATATTATTTATATATATGGACAAGTTCTGAATGTGAATGACTCCACTGACTCCACTCAGTCGAGCCATTCTTATTAAGGAATATTGTGTATAATACTTATATTCTAGAATAAGAATGGCTCATTTCTATATATATTATATATATACATACATATAATCTTTTTTTAATAATTTTAGAAATCTGCCAAATAAAGTATAAGATGTATTTTAGCCAGGGATTAGTCTTTCAAGTTATTGCAAAATATTTATTAAATATGCAAATGCAAAGTACAAAAAAATCTTTAGGAATTGTTAAATGTTTTATAAATTCCAATTAGACTCGCCGAATACTCTGTTTAGAAATAGACTCTTGTATGAGGTTAGACCAATTCTGATGATATGTCAGTTCTTGAGATTAATTAGTAATTTTTAATTCTAGTTTAAGCTTCGGCTTAAATGAAAAGTGTTTGGCTTAAGTGAAATATAATCCATTCAAATTGATACTCAAGATAATCCCTATTTTTCATATACACTCACTCTATCTACTCATATAGTGCAATATGTGTAGTGCTCATGTGAGCTCGTTTAGATTGTCTTCCGTGGCGAGTGCTCGGCACTTGCTGCAGCCGCCATAAACTGGCCGCCAATTAACTAATTTGCAAAAGCTTCTCCGAGGGGCAATTAAATGCGCACGGACCATGGCGCCAGCGACATGTGTGTGAGATACAGATACAACTACTCACACACACTCACACGCACACAATTGTTGATAATTAACTAGGAACTGCAGCCAGTTGCTGCTTTACCTGCAAATGTCAAATGTCAAATGTCAGACGAACTGATAATTTTGTTAATAGTTAGCCAACAGATAAAACTGTAGAATTTACAGGAAATTACGTTTTCTGTTCTAATGGAACTTTGGAATGAATGAACTCAAAATCGAACAGAGCAAATACAAAGAACGTGGCAGTCGGGCGACTCTGACTGCTTAATACTCGTTGCGAATATTATAGACTAAGCATTACTATAGACTGGACTAAGATTGTAAAATAACTTTCAGAATATAAATTTCCTTTCTTTTGGATAAGTATTTCATTATAGAATTTAAATTTGATATGACTCTGGTAGGCGTAGCCCCAACACCTTGGTATTTACAGACTCCAGACTCCTCTAATAGCAACGTTACTAACTCTATTTCTATATACAAACTCCCATTTCTCTCGCTTTTATAGCTTTACGCCCAAACAGACATGCCACAAATTGCTAATATACTCTCTTCACTTTATGGGCGAGTGTAAAAACTAAAAATTACCTCAAAAATGAAGAAAGAGAGACAGAAATATTTGGCACACGCTCAGCTAGTTGCCCACACTTCAAAGCTATGCCCGGGACGGATCTTGCAGAAGGAACTGATGGGGTGGAGCGAGAGGGGGGATGCGTGAGTCCAATTGCTTCGTTTCATGTTTTCCGCAAAGTGGCGCCAAAGTTTATCAACAATTCAACAAATTTAGATAGTTTATTGCACATTATTATGCTCTTATTGTGAATTGCGTGCCAGTTGGAGCCCCTCGGGCAGCCGTCGGCCCGTCGACCCGTCGATACAAGACATTTGCTCCATCTCTATAAATAGATGCTTTGTTATAATTGTGAGCGCGAGGAGCGAGTGGCCGACATATGGCCACGAGACCTAAAACTCGAGCACGTGATAATATTCCAAATAATGTTGAGTCTGGGTAAGTTTCCGGAGCACCATAAATAGATCGCTCAGCTGATTATATGCTTCGATTTCGAATGGAACAGAACAAGCGCCCCACACAAGCTAGTGAAACAATTATATATAATATCGGGCTTAAGTAAGTCCCAAGAAATGACTCTGAGAATGTTAAATATATCTTGAGAATATGTTTCATATATGTAGGTATCTTACAGTGAGTATTACATATAGATATTTGAGTATATTTAATCTAGTTATTGTTTAGATATAGAAAATGTGTATAACAAAGAAACAACAATTATTTTTGCATTATTCAAATATTTACAGGATATTATACCTATATACATAGATGGAGCTGCATGCATAAGGAATTTGTTATATATACAAGTTATTTACAATCGTATTGGAGCTCCTTTCTCATATTTCGTCTAAGAGCAACCAACTGTAAATCGAAACATTGGCCAGACACAAAATCATTTTAATCAATTTAAGCTCAACCCCTAAAACGCTTTTTTGCCATAGGGTGAGCCAGACCGCATTTATATACACATACATACATACATATATTTATATCAATATATATATAGCTGTAAGTAAGTATGCTTCTATGGGCTCTTTATTAATTTTCTAATGGATTTTACGTTTCTGCATTTGAAGATTTCAACAATTCAGATAAATATTTATGCTCTATGAGGGGGGCGCAGATAGATCTGAAGATGCGGATACGGATGCTGACTTGCCGACTTGTCTGCGACAGTCTTTTGGGTCCCTTTTTTATAGACACACACACACACACAAACACATGAGCATTGATTACGATTGGCAAGTGGCATTTAGTGAGCAAAGTTTATGTTTTTTTTCTCTTTTCTGTGTGTGTGTGTGTTGGTAATTTATGCGCCTGTATAAATTGCCAATAAACAAACAACATTTGTACGAGCGGAAAACTGCAAAGGTGGCAGATTCGGCCCTGTCGCTGACAGCCAAAAACACTCGAGGCCTGGTTAACACAACTAAAAACACACACGAAATTAACAACAATTAACAATTGGCATGGTTTGTGTCAAGAGTTGTTAACTCGATTGCATTTAATTAGCAACGGCCTGGCTTAATCGATATGTGTGTGTGTGTGTGTGTGAGCTAGCATGCGAGGGCTGTTTGGTGGGTTGGCGGCTCATTGCAGCCTGGCTGCGTGCCTCAAAGCGGTTTACGACAAAGTGCAGCATGCTGAAAAATTGCTAACAAAATGATACGCTTTGTAAACTGTGCTCTCTCCCTCTCTCTCTCTCTCTCTCTCTTAGTCGTCTGCAATTTTCTCACTCGCTTTTCTTTGCGTGCCAAGTGATACTTTTTCCACACACACACGAAAAATGAAAGGAAAATCAAATCAAGAAATGAGAAAATGCGCCCAGCCTGTGGGTCGGCTTTAATTGTGCAGCAAAGAAACCTAAAGAGCAAGCATCAGTGTGTGTGAGTGTGTGCGAGTGTGTGTGTGTGTGCTGGTTGACAAACTGAATAATTGCCAATTATTTGGCAAGTTTTATGAGCTGATAATTTCACATATTATATATTGTTAAATGCATATCGCACACAATCTGTTCTCTCTCTCTCTCGCTCGCACTCTCTTTGTCTAGTTGGGGCATGCACATGCTAAAGTTTATATACAGTATATACAGTATATATTGAAATATATGTGTTTGTTGATAATTTTGGCAAATGCACACAACATTTACAATTTATTGGTATTTTGAGTATATTTTAGGGTTTACCTCTCTCGCTCTGTGGGGACCTCCTTTGACTGACACACTGGACACACCAACTGAAGAGGATGCAATATGCGCAACAACAACAACAACAACATGAACAATAACAAAATTCAAGAAATGAAAAACCAAAAAGTCGAAGAAGCATTTTCATGGGTTTCAGAACAACAGAATTGCGGATCATGTGAACGGATTGGGCAAAGGGTAAGCAGATCTTTCAGATTTTGGCGGGAATTGCTGTCAAAAGATTTTTGATTTTTTCATTGGGTTGGGAATTTGTTTTTTTTTTTTTGTTTTGTTTTTGGGTCACACTCGAAAACAAAATTCAAATATTTCTGAGTGCTGCAACTTATAAAAAAGTTTGAAAATAAAAACAGAAATTGCTTAAAATTGTAAAATGAAAAAAATCGAAAATATATTCGAAAGACAAAAACAAAAATGTTCAAAAAATAGATTCGTAAACTATAAGCTTAAGAAATGAATATAAATAAAATTGCACTTACCTAGCCAGTCTGGTAGAAGAGAGCCCGCAAGAGATTCTGAGTATCTCTTACCTGCAAAGCAATAGAAAAATATTTGGTTTAGTCGGGAGAGCTCTAAGTGGGGAAGTGCCTAAAAGATTGGTTTATGTGTTAGTAATCAAAATAAATACAAAATAAATAATGAATGCAATAAATCACCAAAAATTAGTTAATAAAAATGTTAGGTTTCAATGAAAATTTATAATTTATAACTTTCTAAGAATGAAATATTTAAGGAAATAGTTTTATAGTTAAGGATAAAAGACTTGTTAATTTGGTAAAATTAATAAAAGTAAATTTGGAATTGAAAATATAATTATAAAATAAAATAAGCTATGAAAAGTAATATTAAAGAATGAATTATTAAATAATTTCTGAAACAAATAGTTCATATTAGTTTTTAAAGAAATAAATAAAAAATAATCGAATATTAATGTTTTCCTGAAATAAGTTGAATAAATATATATTGTCGGGGTTTATTAGCGTTATGTAAGTATTATGCATAGTTTATTGTTTGATTGAAAATTTCCACAATTGTTTAAGGAAATAAAAACGTAATTCACTGGCTCTTAGCTGCCTTGCAAGAGTCAAACAACTAAACTAAGTTGCATATATTTCCACCTGTTTGGCTCTTAATTTCCGCACATTTTCAGCTAAGCAGAGCTGAAGGATGGGCGGTGGGGCACTATAAAAAGCACATGACTGCCAGGAGTGCGGCAGGTTTTTCATAAATTTCGTCCAGCTACGCGGCATTCTATATTTGGTCTATATGCATGTAAATAACCCGGGGTAAATCATAATTTTAAGCTTAGCGAGCAGCCAGCAAGACACAAGGCGCAAGGTGCCTCGTCCCTAATGCTAATCTAATAACTTTAGCCGTCTACAATTTATTTGTCCTAACAGCAGCGCACAAAATTATGCACACAGCACGCAGCCAGCGAAGACTCAGAGCCATCCAACCACCTCCTGCTCCAGGTAATCCAGGTGCTAGTCGCCGTTATGTGCCGAGGAGCTGGCAGTAAGACATTGAAGCGCGTCAGGTGCGCGCATTAAAAGGACTCCCCTTCCCTCCCCTTGGCGCTTCTACTAAATTTCTCCCAAAGTTTTAAATAATCGAAAACGACTCGACGCACTTGGCGAAAAGTTGAAACATGCAAAATTTGCATAAATAACAACTAAATGCAACTTGACGCTCAAAATGGCGCCAAATGATGAATTGCGACGGGCTGGAGAAGCTGAAGCTGAAGCTGAAACTGAAGCTGAAACTGAAGACTTAATAGAGCTGTTTTTCCGAGCTTGCAAGAGCTCGAGTTCGGCAAAGTGCCTCAAGTACCAATAGAAGCCGATGCTGAATATGAATTATGATTTTAGATTTGCTTTTTTTATATTTCTTATATTTTACTTTTATTTATTTAGGCATATTTAAAAATATTTATTTAATTTTGTTGAACAATTTTCAGCTCTTTTATTTATTATTTTTTTAGTTCAAATTGCAGTTGCTTTTTAACATTATTTATTATTTATTATTATTTTCATTATTTATATTATTTATTAATGAAAGTCTTACAACTATTTTATTATATATGCTTTCAGTAATTTCCATTTAATTTTTACAAATTTTTATTTTTAATTTCAGTCCAGTTGTCAGCATTATTTTCTTGGCTAATGCCGTTTGGCTTCCGTTTTTAGTCTAATATAAATATTTCGTATTTCACGCAACACGTTTCGTTTCACCCAGTTCATGTTCTGAGTGGCCGTACTCAAACACATTTTGATTTTGTGATTTGTAATGCATTTTTTATGAACTCTCAAAGGTCGCATCCTGTGCTCCCGCCTGCTGCCATGCGGCAGCCCAGTCAACTAGCCCAGTTTCCGCGCTGGCGTCAAAAAGGGGCGTTACGCAGTTGTTGTTGTTGTTGTTGTTGTGGTTGCTTGTTTGTTTATACGCTTTTTTATTATTCTTGTTGAATTTGTGTATTTTTTATGCACGTCTGCGCTTTTGTATGCAAATAAATCAGCGACGGCGCGTCACATGTCGCATTTCTAGCTGCCTGGGTGGGGTCAGGGAGGTGGGGGCCCCCCCAGGGCCAGTGGGCGTGACTGGGGTAGCTGGGAGGGGTCTCCGGCATTTGGCGGCTGTGTTGGCCGCAATGCGCAAAAACATATCTCACACTATTTGTCAGAGCAGAGATACTTTTATTCCGAAATAAATTGCAAACTCTTTTGCCAGTTTGTTTGGCTCAACTGCATTTCCATATTCCGCATACCAGGCGATATTTTATAATGAAAATCCTCGCTTGACAAACGTGTATGTGTGTGTGTTTGTGTAAACTGCACTGCACACACAATTTTCACATTTGACTAAATTTATCGCACAGTATTCGGGATTTGCGCCAATGAAAGAGCAGCCAATAAATAAATTAAATTAATGGCAGCTGCTGTTGTTGCTTTTTTTTTGTTGTTGTCTTCTCTGCTGCATCCCTCTTGGCCAGAGCCCCTGCCCGGTCAAGGGTTAAATGTCTATTCGACTGTTTATATCATTAGCTAAATCTACACAGCTCTTTCCAGCGGACATTGGCTATTAGCTAACAGTCCCCTGTGCTGCCAAGCGTGAGAGAGCAAAGTCCCTTTGCCGGATTTATTATTTTTACAAGATAAATGCAGCATTTTACATTGGAATTTACGGGCGTGTGGCAAAAAACGACAACAACTGCAACAACAGCGACTACAATGACAACGTCAAATGTCGCTGCACAGTGGCTCGGCATAAGGCGACAAAGCCATGAAAAACTGCCCATTGCGTGGAGCTTGAACGTGAGTGAAGCTTACAGAAACCTAGGATAATGTGAAAACAATTTATATAGATCTTTAGAAAATATAAGAATATTTCCTAGAAGTATATTCCTTCAAATTCATGTTTATAAATTATAAAAAATAGTTCAATTAACTATATAGAGGCTTCATAATATATATTTATATATAAGAAGACATATCAAGCTTTTAGATTAAAAATGTTCTACGTAATTTAACATAATCAATAATTAATATTTTATGTTTAGGCTTGAATAAATTAATGCTAGCCATAATCAACATAGAGCAACCTTAATTTCCTTCCCTAATTAACTCAATTTTCGGCACAAATCAGACGTTTTGTGCCACTGTGCACAGCTAGTATAAATTTCACGTGGCGGCAGCAGCAATACCCAGCGACCATTCGGCCATTTGGCCATTTTCGATAAAGCACATTTAAACAAATGAAAATCCTTTAAACAAGGATAACGGCAAGCGGCCAGCCGGTGCGTCCAGACAGCAACAGGATCACGAAGTATGTGTGTGTGTGTGTGGAGCATGAGAGAGACCTGCCCAGTTGAACCCCACAAATTCGCCTCGTTGCGGCCCACCCTGGGACTCACTTGAGTGTGTAATTGTGTATTTATTTGCGTTATTTGACAAAATATCAACAAGCACAATCAATCCTCAGCAGTAGTTGCCAGGAGGCAGTCGGCAGTCGGCAGTCGGCAGTCAGCAGTCGCCAGTCGCAAGCTGCCAGTTGGCAGTCGGAAATCGGGTGTCGGGAGTCGTGAGTTCTTCGACCCCCCACTCGCAGCTCCATTGGCAATTGCGAATGCTGCCATATGTCTACCATGGTAGCCGGCAGAGAAATCCATTTAAATTAAAGCTGAGCTGCATTCGAAAAGGCATAAATATCGAGTGGAAGAGCGAAGAAGGGGCACGGGCAGGCAGGCGGGGGCTAAAGAGTTGCTATTGTGTGTTGGGCTGTGTGTTGTTGTTGCTGCCTTTGCTAACTTTCAATTTGAGCTGAATTCAAATTTAGCCCCGGCAACAGCCCAGGCCAGAGGCAATAAACTCTCTGCCTTTTTTTTATTTTTCTATTTTCCATTTTTTTTTATTTCTCACACAGCTGAACTTTGGCTCAATTCTCGCACAAATTTAGAGACTGCAGAGTGCAGGCTCCGGACTCGCAATTGTATCTTATGCAAATTTACGTAAATTAAACAAAATCTTTCGAAAACAGAAAAATAAGTATTTGCTATTTATGTGAATGCAAAACTTGTGTATCGAAACTTAAGTTACTAAGCAACGGCTGTTCCCAAAGATTCTCGACTTTAGTTCAGGTACTTCTGACTGTGGCCCCAGGAATGGACAATGGAATCAATATAGAATCTTACGAAATTATTTGAATGAGCTAGATTTGTGATACTCATTCAAATTTTGAGACTTTACTTCTGTAAATATACAATATTTATATAGAATTAGAAAAGGCGGAAGGCAGAGTTTAAGCTTTTTTGATAGTTTATCCTCATTAGTTTTGTCACTTTATTCTAGCTATATATTTTATTTACCACCTTATCAACTAATTATAGTTTAAGCTTTACAATTTAATTTCGAAATTATGTATTATATAAACATGTTCATTTAACAACTACTTTTTCATGTGCAAAATTCCTACTGGGATGTCAGGACAACACAAAGATAGACTGCGCACATAGATACATATGTGCTCGCCTATGTGTGTGGTGTGGGTGTGTGTGCAATGCGGCAAAGACTTATGGTTTCAGTGCCGGAATTAGAAGCTTTCTGCTTGCATTTGCACCGAGCTGCACTTGTTTTTGCTGTTGTTGTTGTTGCTGCTGTTGTCGTTGGAACATTTGTCGTCCTTGCTGCTGCTGCTGCCGTTGCCCCCCGCACTCCCAGCCGTTCACGTTTGCCAAATATATTGCAAATAATTCTCAATATATCGTAAAATGTCTGTTGCTAGTACAGTAAATATGCAAAGCTCGTTTAGCGGTGCAAATAAAGGGTTAGTTAGGTCGCCAGGGGGTAGCGGAGGCCTGTTTGGGGCTGAGGTAAGTGCTATTTCCGAGAGGCTTGCTGTGACTCTTGGTCACTGCGGCTGCGAGGACTCTTTCGGCGACTTAAATAATGTCGAATGTCGAATATTGTTTAAGGACAATCCACAGCTCAGGTCAGCTAATTAGGAGCACATGTGCTGCTGCCAACACACACATTGCTATATATATATATAGATGGAGTGAAACATATGGCGCTGGACTAAATTGACGATGGGTCGCACACTTTGACAGTTAATTTTGCAATTGTATTTCAATAACAATAAATTCTGCACGTACGACATGAGATACGATGTTGTGTGCGCGACTGCATGTGTGTCTGTGTGTGTGTGTGTTAGGGTGTGTTTGTGTGTGTGTGTGTGTGTGTGTGAGTGCTTCACACGCAATGCGGATAGAGGATGACCACACCCTCCATTTGGCTGGCTGACTGCAGCGCCCACAATGACCAAAACGCATTTGGCGCATACAAATACAAATAACGCATCTAATTAAATTTTAGCTGCAGTGGGCACACACGTACAGTAAGGCCCCCCAAAAGGGCAACAACAACAACAACTGCTGCTGCTGCTGCTGCACTCCCTGTGCATACACATTGATCAATTAACAGACAATATTTTCATTTGTCAATGGGTTAATTTATAAGCAAATCAATGGCGTTGCATTAAACCCAACCCTCTACGCCTGTCCTGCTGTGTGTGTGTGCTTGTGTGTGTGTGTGTGCTTGTGTGTGCGGGGGTGTGGCTGCAAGTGTACATGACATTTGTGCCTCATTTCCTCAATAAGGCAAAGCGTGTGCCGCGGCGCCGCGCCGCAAGCCAAGCGAACCATATTGTTAATGGTGCAAAATCCGGACGGCAAACACACACACACACACAGACAAGCAGGCATGCACACACACACACACACATAGACGCTGTCGCATGGCCGACAGGTGCTGCAATGGCCGGCTGTCTGCGCTCTGCTTGTGTGTGTGAGTTGCTGCTGTGGGTCAGCACTCACCCTCAGCTGCTGCTGCTGCAGAGGGTTGCAGACGCTCGCTCTTTCTCCCCCTCTCCCTCTCTCTCTCTCTCTCTCTCACTCTCTGCCTGACTGTTTGCAACTGTTTCGTTCTAGTTGGAATCCCTTCAGCAGTTGTTGTTGTTTGCTGTGTGCGCTGGCATTCCATGGCAGACAGCCGAGGAATGCCAAAAGTGCATTGCTGCTGTGTGTGTGTGTGTGTGTGTGTGCGTGTATGTGTGCGTGTGTGTGGCTTGCAATTGTTTTCAAAGAAGTCCCCGAACCGTGTGCTAAATGTCAAGTTCAAATGCCAAAGTTCTTCAAACGAAATGATGCTTCGCCTGCTCGTTCCCCTTTTCGTTGTGCTTCTGGCTGCCGGCTGCCTCGTTGCAGCTGCAACTTTATGATCTGTGAATTTGTTGCCAATTTGCAGTTGTTGCTTTAACCGTTTAGTTAATTTGGCGAACGCGAACAACTTTTACATGCGACCCAAACAATTTCTGCAACTTAGTTATAGAGAGAAGTGTCTAAACGAAATGTGTAAAAGAAATACATTTAATCAGGTTGCTTAGTTATTTCTCTCTCAGTTTATCTTTGACTAATTTTAAGCTCAGTAATATCCGTGTCTAATCGATTTAAATATATATAGATATATGTAGATATATATATATATTTCTTCTCCTGCGCCTTTGGATTCTTTCTCAGTCTCAGAGCGACTCTTAAAAGCTCTGCAAGCAGCACATAAATGTTTTCTATGTCAAGCGCACAAACGTGTACATACGTATAAGTGTGTGTGAGTATCTTATTCTCGCACACACACATACATATATAGTAGCTAATACATGTGTGTGTGCGCATATTTATAGTATGCTTGTATTCGTGTCTCTTCTAGTTGGGCGCGTGTGTTAAGCTTCACTTGAATGTGATTTATGTGATCCGTTTCAAATTTATTGCCCCAAGTTTTGTTTGTACACACACTAAACGTGTATGTGTGTGTGTATGTGTATGTGTGTCTGCGAAACGCTTTCATTGTAGAATTACCGCGTGGTTCACTGCGCTCCCCATAATGCTACTACAATTGTTCTTGTTGTTGTTGTTGTAGTTGTTGCAATTGTTGTTGTTGTCACTGCGCCCAGCACTGCCAAGTGACACAAACAAACGAAAGTACAAATACACAACAAAAAAAATATGTAAAGAACATGCCAAGGAACGGCACAAACCCCATGACAACAATGGTCTAATGAGGGGAGAGACAGGCAGAAGGGTAGCCCTGACTAACCAATACACTACCAAGTGCAGTTGCAATGAGGCCTAAGGCCTGAGGCCTGCAGTTGATGGCCTTATGTGGGCCATGGCATTAAATGATTGAATTGCCAACTCTATATCAGTCGGCTTCCTCTTGCCCACTGTTGCGGCGCTCGGCTAGCGCCTACTTAGACCCCGATTCAGGTCTAAGTCCCGACGCCTGCCCGCCCTGCCAGCTGCGGAGTAGCTCCAGCTGCTTGGCCTGGCGTTTAGATACCAGAACGTGACGAGCATTGTAAGTGGACTTTGTGCACTGTGAATATTCTGTGTGCCTCAGTTGTCAGGTGGAGCTCGGAGCTCGTTGCCACCCCCGCCTTCGGCCACGCCTCGCACATGCTTAATAAAGTTATGAAATTGCAATGCGTGCGTCGAGTTTTGCAGTTTTAAGTGACATTTGTGTGACAGACATGCGCGCGTGCATCCGTGAGTCCGCTTTCGTGTCACGCACAGCTGTCACAAGTTGCTCCAACGAGGCGAGGAGGTAAGAGTGCTAGCTGCAGCAGATGCATAGTGCAGACAATGGGAGAAAGTGGACAAATCTTGCATCTGCAAATGCTATTTATAAGTTTTTAGCCAGTCGAGTCTTGACATAGGAAAAGGTTTACGTTTTTCAAGTTAATGTTCAAATTGTGATAGTATTTAATATAATATAATAGCGATAATATTTAATATTTTAAATAATTATTATTATTTTTCCATTATTTATTATGGAATTAAAAAAAATGTTTTCTTTTAATTTTATTATTTATTTTTTTTATTAATATTTTTATTTGTTAACAATAAATTTATGCTCAATCAATTTAATTTATTTTAACAATATTTTGTATATATTCTTATTTCTTTTTTTCCATTTTTCCATTCATCTCTTCTGCTGTAGCCCCATTCCACTGTCCCTTTTCTGGCCGAGTTTTTCTTTGCGCTTTACGCAAATGTTTTCAATGCGAAGGTCAAGTGATTTGTTTATGTGCCCGGGACGCACAACTGTTAGCAATTTGTTGTGACATGTGTAAGCGGCACGCCAGCAACAGCAACAACAACAGCAACAGCGACAACAACAACTCATTAACCCATGCTGAACTCTGAAGCCCCAACCAACCAGCCAACATCTGTAAGCAGCCAAGATCGTGATGCTGGGCAGGTGGGGAGCGGGAGGGGGAACAGGAACCAACTGACAGCTACAAAATTGAGTTAGTTAACAGTTTTATACGCAGGCGCGCAGATTTTGCGTGTTGCGCGAGGAATGCAGCCAACTGGGAGATGGCCAAGCGAAACTGAAGACGGTCGACGGGACAGATAACACCCAAGTCTCCAAAGTCCCCAAGACTCGACTCCGACACTGACTCTGACTCTGACTCCAACTACGACTCCGAGTGGTGGAGCTCGAGTCAACAAAGCAGCCAAGTGACACTCACAAAATCTGACAGAGGCAGCGGCTTTAGATGTTTCTCATTGTTGTTGCTTTTGCCTTTGCTGTTGCCGTTGTTGCTGAGTGAGCAGCGCGCATGCGCATGCGCAGCCGTTTTGCTTTATTACAAGGAGAAGGAGACGAAGCAGGACCCTGGCTGCTGGCCGCTGGACTCTGCGCAGGCGCGCCAAGTGACATGAAAACGAAATGAAAATGACAGTGGCAAGTGACAGCATCGCCATCAGAGGCAGACGTTGCCATAGACCCAATGACACTTGCTTAAATTCTGCTCAACATAATATGCTCAACATAATAAATATTCAAATAAGTAAAGTAAAACTCGAAACAAACAGAACATGCTGCCTTATAAACAGGTAAACATATTAATTAGCTACAGAATTTTTAAGGCTGATCATAACAAATACATATATATGCACATATATGTAATCTGTGAGGCTCATGCTGTATAGAGCAAGTATTTTAAGGGAATAAGCAACGTGTCTACAACTACTTTATATAATTAGTTCCTTTTTTAAAATTATAAATTTCTGTATTATTTTTGCGTTAAATTTAAAATAAAATCAAATTTTATTTTCGGTTTATTTTATATCTAATTGAGTTCAATCTCTCCTATTTAATCTCTCTCTTCAGCTAGCTACCTATCGCTTTCGCTTTCCCACTCTCTCTCTCTTTTTCACACACTCCTTAAAGATCTCAAAAAATTCTTTACTTTTGATATTTTGCTTCTTTATACCAAAGTCCCCAACTATTTCTCGCTTATTGTGGCTCTTTCAGCTCATGTCATTGCGAGCTTAAGCTGACTGCAACTGGGACTTGACCATTGTAATTTCGTTTGTAATTAGCTGAATGCGGCATGAGTCGCTTCTCAAATGGCACAGTGGTCCGCAGTGGGCCAAAAAGTGTAGCCAAGTGCCAAAAAAAAGTGTTGCTGCTGTTGTTGCTCGGCTGTTGGTGTTGTTGTTGCTGAGTTTTTGGTGCGACATTTTGGTGCGCCGTATGCCATATTTTATTTCCATTGCCAAAAGTGTCATGTTACAGAGATTTATGTGCGCTGTCACCACGGACGACGATGCTGCTGCCTTTTGAGCCATGTTCGTTGTTGTTGTTGTTGTTTCTGTTGCTGGGCAGTTAAAGTGTAAATGCGTATGCATGTGTGTGTGCGTTCACGCCCAAAATGTTGTCATGTTTTGTGACGTAGAGAGAATTTTTATATATATGTATAAATAAAAATGCGTTGTCTACCAATTCAAATGCACGATAAGCAACAGCAGCAGCAGCAGCAGCTCGGAATGCTTGACTCTCTGTCAGTTATCAGCACACATACACACTTACACACATATACGCACACACACACACACACTTTTGGTCAGGCATCCAATCAGTGATTTATGAACGACCGTTTTCATTGGAAAGTGTTGCGGGAGTCGTAGCTCTAGGCCTTCTAGCCATTAGATTCTAGTCGCACTCTTTTACCTGTTTCACGGAGGCCCAGAGAGGCCTCGTAGACTGCTGGCACTTTCTTTTTCCTTCACTTCATTTGCAACAGCAGCAACAGCGGCAACAACGACATCGGCAACAGAAATTGGCGCCAGAGGCAAATGGTTCGATACGCTTCGGCTCTGTTTGGGCTGGGTCTGGGCTCAGGTGTCAATACACTCGCATTTGGTAGCCGCAGAGGCGGCCATTGGCCATGCCCCTGTTCATACCCTGATCTCAGTCACAATCCCATTCCCAATCCAAATCCGAATCCCAATGCCCAGGCCAGAGCCAAGCATTGACAATGACATATTTGGCTGGCACTTTCATCGCACGTCCATGTTAATATGCTCAAGATTTATTGCCGCTCGGTGACAAAGGAAATGGCATTGCCTGTCAACTGTTGTTATAGTTGTTGTATTAGTTGCTGTTGGTGTGGCTGCTGCAGTTGCTGGTCTATGTGGGCACCATTTTGTAGCTGCTGTGGAGAGTTGCATAATTTTTATGGGCGCTCGTTAATAGATCATCAATTGAGATTGGAAACCATTTCGATTAGCTGCGGTGGGTCACACTCGAAATTCGTTTGAATTCTGTAAAACGTTCAGGAATGTCGTTTCGATAGTGGTTGCTAACAGAACATAAGAAAGCAGCTAACTGAGAAGCTGAGAGCGCCTGAGCGTGAGCATTCCTTAAATTGAATATCAAATAGGGGTAAATGGGAAGAATGCCATTGAAATTATGCAAATTATATAGTTTCAAATGGGTTAGCTGCAAATAGTCCTCGAACAATTGAATATAACATCGGAGAATAAAGAAAATGAAATAGTAATAAAATGGATAAGTTTCATTCAGACTAAGCTCATAATTATCTAAGAATATCGTATAATAATACAGGTCTAGAATATTATTAAAGCTCTTTATAGCCACTCTATACCATACAGAAGGTCTACCAAATATCTAAAGTATTTTCTCTAAATTAATTTGGTAGTGAAAACCTCATTCCATTTACATATATTTTAAAGTCGTTCACAAAGCTAAATGCCATAAAATCGACTCGAGGTCCAATTGGAAGATCCGGGTGTAATAGGTGCGCCGTATAACACTTTTACCTGGCTGCTGTTGAACGCTTCGGTCCGACTTCTAACATCAAACGCAACTCCGAGTGGAGGCAGTCGCAACGAACTTGCCTGGCGAATATCGTATACGATCATCGAGAATCCAACTAGCCTGCAAAATGTTCCAATTCGAATAATAAAAGGTGAGATTCATTCAGGCGCAGCGCTGAGCGCACATAAATTAAACGAAAACCGGCTGTGGCTGAGCAGAAAGATGATCAATCACCTTGCGAGCGCGCGAGAGAGAGAGGGAGAAGAGAGAGAAAAGAGTGAGCGAACAACTGAGAGCATGGCATACCTGCGCTCTGAGCAAGCAGTTCAGCACCTCGCTCAGGTGACGTCGATGTGGTTTTTTCTTTTCTTTTTCGATATTCTATTTGCTGTACCTGTAATTCAAAATGGGTTCACACACACAGATGCAGTTGCAGATACAGATATTCAGGTTGCAGTTACTATTTGACTGATGGCCTCTGTACTTGGCTGGCGGAGATGGCGGTGACATGACGTGAGTGTTGCCTGCGCTACGATCAGCTGATCGCCATGATGGCCGCGGCCCAAAGCAGGTTTCCGTCTGGTTCGTTATTAATCATTAGCACGCAACAGAGAGTCAAAGAGACAGAAAGAGAGAGAGGGAGACAGAGCGAGCGAGTGATACAACTGAGAGCGAACAAACATTTGAAATTTGAAAACAATTTTGATTTTGAGCTGTAAATTTATGGGGAGAGCGCAAGCCGACGGTCCACACCGCGCGACATGCACAAAAGTCATTTATTAATTTCATTTGACCTAGAATTTTGGCCAGCAGTAGCTGCGATTCGTATCTGCAAGATACACAAACTCATAGTACACACACGAAAACAAAAAGTGTATGAAATAACAGACACACGCACTTCCGCTGCCAAGGGGCTGAGTCTGAAGCGTAAGCCCATAAATTATCTGCACCACGTTCTTCTGCCCTACATCTACTCCTCGCCGGCCCGAGCCCCGGCTGAGCTTCGACTCAGAGTTGCCTTCGCAAATCATAAGTAAATTTGTTCAAAGCGAAATCCGCAGCTAACGAAACTTTGCCGAACTCCTTCATTTGCCAGCTGACCGCCGAGGGAGAATGTGAATCGATCCGGCTACCAACTCGCAGAGCGCTGAACGGTATCTCTATAACCGGGATCCTATCGCAATCGCTATCTGACAGAGGCCGCAGTCTCTGATTCAGTTTCGGTATCGGGTGCCGTCTCGGTTTACCGCCGGCATTTCGCAAACATCGCGCGCTTCTACCTCTCTTTCTCTCTCTCTCTGTGTGTGTTTGTAAATATTTTGATATGGAGCAAATTGCTTTTTGGCGGTTAATAAATTTTCAAATTAATTGACTAATTGCATACCTACAGCGTCGCCCGAGCAGACTGCCAGAGAGATACAGCGAGAACCAAAAGTATCTCAAGCTGTGCAGCAAGTGAATTTCAGCGCTGATTTCTTATCGCGAATGTGGTGACTTCGTTTCGCAGTGACTCCCAGTGGATTAACGTTCGTAATTACGGCTCTAATGCCACAATTGCCAGTTGCAGTGATAGATATAGATATGGCTACATCTAAAACAAATGGCCGCGAGTTCCATAACATTTACAACAAATGTAAAGTGGGCGTGTCCCCGCCCCAAGATACCCGGATAATACGAGTGCTGCAAAGTGCAACCGTTCATTAGGCGCCGTAAACAAATGAAGCGAATGCAGCGAAAGAAGCAAAGCAAATAAACGTGCCTCGTGGTCTCGCTGGTCAAATGCCAGCTCTCTGGCTCCGCAATTACAAAATTATCATTGCGCTAAAGGTATTCTCAATTTTAATACTTTTAATGGATGCGTTCAATTCCCCGACTGCCCTGACGTCGAACCTATGTGCAATGCCGAATTCCTATTTACCTTAGATAATCAAAGTTTATGGAACAACTAAATTAATCTGAATATGGCATTTGGGAACTCGAACTGGCTTTTATAGTAAATTTATACACATATTTATATTATATTAGTGTTCCTATCAGACCACTTAATATAAGCAACTTTTCAAGCGTTCTTTCTCCACGATTCTCATGAGTTCAAGTAAGACCCGCAGCCGTCAAGATTGATATTGTCATTGAATGTGCTTCTGCTTATGGACTATTTACTCATAAGCTTCCGCTGTTTATGTTCTTATATAATTTGTATATTTCATATTAGGTAGAAAGAGATGATTTATTCCTTTGTAAATATATTTATGTGTGATTTGCCAGCTACTATCAACTTAGGTGCACTTTAGTGCCAACTCAACTTACAACTCTCTGCCTACAGCTTCTACTCTCAAGCCATAATCCACCTGCTTTATAGCAATATTAACAGAAGTTTAACACAATAACAACTCACGCTCAAAGCTTTGGTCCGAGTGTTCATTACAGCAATGAAGCCGAAATTACTAATTCATTAATTGAAACCCGGTGTCGTTGTCCTCTCTCCCTCTCACTCTATTTGGAATTCTTGCTCTCCCTCTCTCTTTCTCTCTCTCTGTTACACGCTCTGCTTATGTTTCTATGGTTTTGACCATGTCGGTCCACGTGCTGCAGATGCCAACGGTAAAACGGAAAGTGCCGTGTGCCATTTTATGAAGTGTTTGCTGTTCGGGGTCCAGGACAACACTTACGCTTGCCGAACTACAAAATGCTCCCCAGCTAATAATTTCGAAGTGTGTGTGAGAATGTGTCCGAAATCAAATGTGGACACACGTTGAGTGTGCGTGCGTATCTGTAAGATACTTTAGCTGAGTCTCGCTCTGCTTTGATGACTCGAACGATGTCCTTGTTGATTTGTTTCCACTTTTACTCCACGTAACGAGGCATAAATTAAACGTAATCCAATGAATTGAAAAGCCTTTCACATCCCCCCTCTCTCTCTCTCTCTCTCTCTGTCCTTAGTCTGCTCAAACGTTTTATGTAAGCTCCATTTCATGCCAGCATTTTTTTGCAAGTTGCCCCCAAAAGCATATGTGAAATTTTTGCACTTTGGCCGCATTTACACTTTGCAGATACTTTTTTTGGCGACTGTCAGGACGGACATTTGTCCGTATTGCAGGTGCAGCCAGCGACGCGGCAGCCTCGTTTGCTTGCTGCTGTTGTCTGGTCGCTTGTTATGTCTATGAATATGAATTATGGAAATTGCACAACAACGGCTAGCAAAGCGTACGACAAGGACAACAGCCAGCAGAGAGCAGACAACAGTCGCACAGGATGCAGGACACAATTACAGCTACGAGAGCTCACCGCTCTCTCCTCCCACACTCGTTCCTCTGCAAGGGTTTTCTCCTTTTTTTTATGGAGGTCGTTGGTACAGTGACCAAATTTCAGTGGGCGCCAAGCGATTGACACAGTATCAAGCGAGAGAGAAACCAACCCAAGAGCGACTATCATGTTCGATTCAAGAGCAATCCGTAATCCGTTTGAGAATGTGCCGTAAATTGCGTTAACCAAACAGTGGCAAATCAGAGTAAACAAAAAGAATGACGAAATTATACGATAAAGTGGAATTCGCAGTGGTCGCGGTCACGCCCCCGCCACATTTGCCCAGCCAGCCGACATTTACATTTAATGCTTGCAAATTTAACAAATAATATTCAATTAACAATTTGAATATGAATTTATTACAGGGGCCAGTCCGACCGGGGGCCGGCCCGCTTTTTAAAGTGGTAACAAGTCCGAGACATCGAACCAGAGGGTTAACGCGGCGCGAGAGCGAGGGGTGCCTCGCGTCCGAGTTGCCGGCCAAGTGGCCGACTTGTTTGCCCAGCCAGCCGAAGACGCACTAAGCCAGCCAAACGAAAGCGAACAGTACGAGAAAAAAAAAAAAACAAAACAAAACAACAAAAACAACTGAAAAGTTATGTGAAAAAGGTGGGAAAATGCAAGCATTGTTAGTCTTTAGCCCAGCAGCAGCAGCGGCCACAGCAACAGCAGCAACTACAGTGCTTAAAGGTAACGATGCATGCAACATTGACGCTGCCTCCGCTGCCGCTAACGGAAGCCGCGCAGGAAGCACAAGGAGCACGAGCACAATTCCTGGCGGCCGCACATTTCAATAATTATTAACTGCAACATGCAACATGGAGCAGCCGCAACACACACGCACACCACAGCGCACCACACAGCGCAGCCTGGGCCAGCCAGCGTGCTACGTGCAACATGCAGCACACAGTAGCCGCTGCCACAATCCGTATGCGATTCTGGACCTCGGACGCGGCCGCGCCTGCAATTATCAAAACTTGTCCAAATTGACATTTTTTGTATATTTGTTGCTGTTGTTGTTGTTGCCAGGCCAACCGCGTCGTCGTGCAACGGGTGGCACGGCACGACACGGCCATTGGCATTTGGCACGTTTTGGATTTTGAAATGCAAACACGGCATTTAATTCTATTAAGCCCGCAATTTAATTATCTCTTTGGGGGAAAATGTCATGTTCAATGTCAGCAGCATTGCGAATGCAAGCCACGCCCACCAAACGAAAGCGCCCCCTCCGTTACACAGCGCCTAGTTCGGTGCCGCTGCTGGGGCTCGCACTATGTTGAAATGAGTGAAAAATGACAGCGAAATTATGAGATTTTAAAGGGAAAAAATCAGACATATATTATTATAGTGTAGATTAAGCAGATAGAAGGCGGACTGAATTGACAGGTTATGGGTAGACAGAGAGAGAGAGAGAGAGAGAGAGAGAGAGAGAGAGATATGTCAAATGGAATATACTCCTATATTATATGCTAGCATGTGTATATAATATGCATGTGTATTTTATGCTCGAATAATATGACGAATTTTGGTTAGATTATTCTATGATTATTGTATTATGGAATGGAAACAAAGTTAATTGACTCTATAGAAATATCTGTTTGGTTGAAATGATTCATGATTGAAATTCCCTTGAATATTGTATAGAAGTGATAAACGATATATATAAAAGATATATATTTGTGGAACAGACTCATATACAACCAAATACTTCCTATATATAAAATATATTTAAAATATGCAATCTAAATATATATAAAAACATTATGAAACCTATCTCTCTTTACAGCTGTCCTTACTTCTATCTATGCACTCTGTGTTATAAATTATATATTTAAAATATATTTAAATATATTATATTATATATTTAAAATATAAGCAAACTTCTAGATTCTCCGCTCAGCTCAAGTCTCTAGCCCAGCAATCAATCTGTATAATATTATTAAATATATATACTTTATTGCAATGATCCAGATCGGAATTAACAGATCGTTTCACTCAGCCAACCCTCTTATAATACCCACTCTCTTTATCAAAGTGGGAGCTCTTCACGGTGGCTGCCAGCATGCCAGCTTCAATCTACATCTTGCATCTTATCGAGCACTAGACAATTGCCAAGTGCCAAGTGCCAAAGGAGCTGCCCACCTCAGCGAGGATGATCCAGAGATGCTAACGCTCACGCTCGCTCAGAGATGCTGGCTGCCCACTTGCTGTGTCTGCGCCAATATTTAGCTACCGATTTGCACGAGATAATCAATTGAATATAGTCAATAATAAGCAGAGGTGTAGACAAAAAGGGGGCACAGACATGGTTAAGTCTGGGTGGCGCGTCTTCATAATTTTGCGCCTCAATGCATGCCTTGTGCCGGCGATTCATGTAATTTGAGTGGAGCGGCAAGCAAGCGCTGATCAGTCGGGCAGCTTCTCTCAGTCTCTCAGTTGCTCATTCTGTCAGTCTGGCAGTCTGTCAGTGGGGCAGTCTGTGCGTGTAATTGGATTTTAAGAAGTAGCTGGTTACAGTCGTCGACGCGCTGATTGATAAGCTGGCAACGCAAAAGGTTCCACCGCGCAGCAGGCCGCAGATGGAACACCTCCCATGGCTGTTGGCTACAGAAGTTGCCGATGCACCAGTCGAGGCAGGCTGAGCAGGCTCGGCTGCAACGTGTGGCTGCTACTTGACTCTGTTTAATGTTAACATTAATTGCACTGCCGTTGCGTGCCGCCAGCCAGCATTTGGCCTAATCAGCGCGTCAGAGCCGCATGGAGTCCACTAATCAATCATTTCCACACGCGCTGGGGCTGGCGCATTTGAGTTAGCATTTGACGCCCAAGAGAAATTCTGCGAGCTGTTGGGCGATGGTTTCCTGGAGAGTGTTTGGCCGACACCTTATGCTAATTTCTAGCTAATTTGTGGTATTAGTATGCAAGTTCTACGGTTTTAGACTAGAGCTTAACCAGTTCCTTTGCGAAATAAATATAAAATATAAACGAAATAAAAATGTGGAAATTTTCTTACCCATGTCTGTTGATATGCCGCCGTATTGTGTTAAATCAGATCTTATCTTACCTGAAAATGCAGAAGACCAGAGAAGAGAAACGTTTAAAAAATGTTAAAAAACTGTTCAACGCTCCACCATCCACCAGCAGCTCCATGCCACAGCAGGCGGCACGGTGCGGTCAGGGGCAGAGCGTTGCATGAGGCATTAACGCTTAAGCAGCCGCACGTGTGGTGCAGGCCACTCGAGTAAATTGAAACTAAGCTTTGTTGTTGTTGCGGTTAGTGTGGTTGCCATCGCATCGAGCACTCTAGCGGGAGGTGGCTTGCTGGTGCTGCATCTAAGTATAGCCTAAACAGTAGCCGATTAAAGTGTTCTGCTGATCTTTAACCTAAGCTACTGATCACACGAGAGATGCAAGACAATACCTGTTCGATTTCCATCTCAAAAAGTAATAATGATGGGCGAAATCTTTATCAATAAATGGGGAGAAGATTGAATCGAAGGAGCATTAAGATGATGAATTTTGAATAAATTCGATTTATCTGCTGAAAATGTAAACAAGATAAGTAATATAAGTATTTGAATACTAGAGAAGTCGCAATTCAACTCCCAGCCTATCATAGATATCTTCTGTGAACTTTCTTTGGTTTTCCATATCTTCAGAGCTTCAACTACATTTCAGGCCACTTGACATTTCGTCTGGCACTACAAGAGCCATTGCTGTAAGCTCTGACCAAGCCCATTTGCAGTGGCCCCAACTCCCTTCCACTGGCCATGCGCCAACGGGACGTTGGCTCCATCTCCATCTCCGCCTCCAGCTCTGTCTCGTGTATCTATGTTTTTTATACTTTTTTCACAAATTTTAACGCCGTTTGTTTGTTTACGCCGTGAAAGTGCAAAATGTAAACAATCAAAATGCCAACGTGTTGGACGGGAGTGGTAGGCGGAGGGGCGTGGAGGGGAGCTGGGAGTCATTGAAGGTGGCACAGCAAAAAGGTAAAGTATAAAAATATGATTTAATGGCAGCGATAAAACACGTGTGTATTTAAATATGCGCGCCTGGCGCCTGAGTAAACGTAATTTCCAGCTGAAGAGCATACACCCAAAGAGAGAGAAAAAAGTAGCACTAGAATAGAGAGCAAGAGCGATGCAGACACAGACGGACAGCCAGATGCAGACAGCAGACACTGCGCCCAAAAAGAAACAACAAAGAAAAATATTAAATTAAAAAGAAAAGGAAACACAACTATGAGGGGGAGCCAGGGCAGGGGGCTGCGAGCTGGGGCACCAGCTAAGAGTAAACGGAAAATTTGACAAACGTTATTTTTTGCAGCAGCAATGAAAATTATGAAAATGCTATCAGAGAAATGCGAGAGAGCGAGTGAGAAAAAGGGGGAGAAAAAAGGGGCAGCCACTTTAGACAAATTCAAACAAATGGTTGGCGGCTCGCCGTGGCGTCGGCAGACAGGAGTCTGCGGGAGGGAGAAAGAGAAAGAGAGAGAGTGGGGAGGGGGAAGAGTGTTTATAAATATTAAACATTTAGTTTGCGGCTTGAGCTGGCGAGCAGTTCGTCAAGTGCAGCAGCCTGAGCTCTGCGCCCGCTGGATGCTGGGTGCTGGATGCTGGATGCTGGGTGTCTTGTGTATTCACACCTCGCGCATTTGGCTGATTTTTATGGCTCTTTAAAGCGGCGCACGCTCTTGACAAATACCCAGCCGCATAAATGAGCTAGCTAGTGAGAGAAAGCGACGCAGAGAGGGCTGGCGAGAGCGAGAGAGAGAGGCTGCGTTTGCTGGCAAGATCTTAGCGCTTTTATTGCCCCATCAAAGGCGCTGATATAAATCTTAATTGCCGACCCAAATAAATAGCTGGCACATTGAGTCGGACACATGTCAGCCAGAGCATATATACTATATCATATCGTATCACGGCAGACCAGAGCAGAGCAGTAGCTCTCAAAACTTAAAGTCGTTGCCAACTATTCGGTCGGACGCGCTTCGCTGTCGTGGAGAAAACTCGTTAGCTATTTAGCATAAACACTTTCCAGCCATGCGACAAGTTTGACCAGCAACTGATAAGAGCTGAAACAACAACAGCAACAACAACAGCAACGGCAACTGGAGGCAAACAAGTTGCAACGAAAGAAGTCATTAAGGAAACATTAAATTGACATTAATGTTGTAAGGCGGAGGCGGAGGCGGAGACGAAGTCCCCGCTGGTCAGACTCCGAAGGTGGAGACTGGTTGGACACTGAGGCGCCAGGGGCAGGTTCCTAGGGTTTCGAGTTCAACGTACGGCTGTAAATCAAAATAGTTGGTCTATAATTCACGTTGGCCAGAAGTCGCATATAGCACATCGATTCGCTTTTACCAAATATTTAAACTGGTATAACAGTTACCCAGTTTTGCATGCCGCACTCGTAAATCACAGATTGGAGACCCGGCAAACAGACAAGGCTACTGTTCAAGTCGAGCGAAAGAGTGCGAATGGGCTGGCAGAAGCTAGGCAAGCGGTGGCTAGTAAAATGCTCTTACCAAGAAATTAAATGGGGACTTAAGTTTAAAAATAGAGAAAGAACTTGTGAGAAAGTTAAAATTAATTAAGTTCCTAAAGAGAATTAAAGCCAAGTGAACATTGGTTTTAATATTGGAATTTTATTTTTTACTTAAACAAAATAAAAAATTATTTATTTTTGAGTTGAAGTAAGTTCTGTAGACCTAATTTCGAAAACTAAGATTGATATCTGATTGCCTATTTCATAATACATATATACATAGTTTATATATTTTTAAACTGTCATAGACTTAATTGAAAACATTTTTCTCCTGATTTAAAGCCCTAGAAATAGCATGACTACCTCAAAACATATAAAATTTAATCGTCATTTATTCTAAATAAATTTTTATTTGTTTTCTAGAATTTTCTCATTCTCATAGTTGCACCTCTGAACCTCAACCTTAACCTATTTCCATATAAGCCAGCTGTTTATATTTTTTAAGAAATAAAATTATATAATTTATGGCATAGGCAAATATGGATGATTCACATGGCTGGTTATATGTAGAACATAGTCTAATATGATCCGCAACCCTTTACATATGTATATTCCAAGTATATCAAGAGATATACATGTATGTATGTGTGTGATTCACTAACTAGTTAGCTTGTACTAGTCTCACATAGTTTTGGTCTCTTGGTCTAGAGCCTCAAGGCAGTCACTGCATAATTGTGAACCCATAAATCTTTGTCTCTTTTGTTTTCGAGATTTCTATCTTAATTGAAGCTCATTAAAATATGCGTTTCCTACGTTTCCAACATAGTTAAACGCAACTTGTGTTACCTTAGCTAGCTGCTGGCCGATCGAACCCAGCTGAGCATCTACTGTATGCCCATTGATGGAGCTCGAATCGAGCCGATGTGTCCGATCGTATTCAAATGGCAACTTGGCTGGAGATCGAGTTCGGACTTTGCTTTTGCACTTGAGCGGCAACTGCTGCTGCTGCTGCTTGGTGGCTGGAGATCAGATCGCAATCAGCGTCCAAGCCAGCACAAATCCAATCCGATCTCGGCGAGGGCCCACCACCAATGAATTATTAATAATAAATAAATCATTATTAAAATCAAAATAATACGCAAATATGCATATTATACGACAGCACGAACACACGCAGCAAAAGACGCAGACACAGACAGAGATACAGATACAGATACTCATACTCATACTCAGATACTCATATTCGGATACACCACATAGATGGCCATGTCCAAAACTTCATGGCGTTGGCAACTCGTGTTTCTTTTCATGTTTACGCCACTTTCTCATATGCACACGCACACACATACACACCTATGGGTATGTATGCATCTGTGCCTGTACACAAGTGGTTATAATGAATGATTTGTTGTTTTATAATAAACACGCTGAACGGCGTCGCAGTCGGCGTCGAAGCGACGCGTCGCTGCTATGACGTATGTATGGGACCTGGCCCCGAAGACAATTTCTTCTGTTGGCCACTGCGGCGCTGCCCTTAAAGCCAAGGCAACCCTGCCTGCCTGCCTGCCGCCCTCTCCGTCTCTCTCTCTCTCTCTCTCTCTCTCTCTCTTTTCCCCATCTACAGTTGACCCTTTGGCATGGCGCGTTTTCGATGCAGTTCTACATGTGAGTTTGAGTGTGTGCGTGTGTGTGTGCTTCTTACCCGGGCCGTGTTGTTGTTTTTATTAGGTATCAAAAACACCTTAAAACATGATTTTGCAACTGCCGAGAAGCGGCCAAGGAACAATGGCACAAGACCAAAGAAACTGAGCAGGCTATGCATATTTAAATTATAATATATTTATATATATTTAAATAAAATAATTATATAATATTACGAAAATATTGAAGAGAGTCATGCAAAAGTTTTCGAATACCAAATATTTTGTAATTGATAAAATTTAAAAAAATACTAGACTAGACTAGACTGTGCCAAAATTTAAGGAAATATTTGGAATTGAGAATATCGAAAAATGAAAATAAAGCTTATTCAAAGAAAAATTTAAAATATATTTGAAGTAAATTAAAATAATACTAAAGATCTCTTTGAATTATTATATTTCGAATATTTATTATCCTTTAGTAGTTGTCTGAGTAAATATAGATTGTAAAATATTTTTGAACTGTCTTGAAAATTGTAAGTTAATCAATAATATATATCTATGTAAACTAACTAAAATAAAAGAATAAGTGAATTAGTTGGACTTAAAAAATATATATCCAGTTCTATAGTCAAGTGAAATTAGTTTAAGAATTGATTTTCTATTTCAGCAATATTTTTCTTTTGCTTAGCTCTTTTTTTTTTACTTCACAATGGACTTGCGGCCCACTGTCTGTTTTGGGTTATAACCAAAAATTGCTTCTCGCCCTGCAGTCTTTATGTTTTTTTTTTTCTTTATTATTATTTTCAATTTTTTTTTTTTGTTCTTTTGGGCCATGTGTCTGGGCCACTTTGCGTTGTCGTCGTCGTCGTTGAAGTCGTTGTCTGCGCTCGAGTCGTTGTCCGAGGGCCGCCAAGGTGCTTATTAAATTCCTTATTTAAAAATACATTAAAAAATGCAAGAAGCTGCCCCAGAACACAGACCAATCCCCGAATGCGGCGAGTCATCTGAGTCAGCTGCTCGGGCGACTCGGCCGCGGACTCTGCCACAGCGTCTGCTGCAGCCGCATCCGCTGCAAGTTGTTAACCAATTTTTCAATCGATTTGATTTGCTTTTGATTTTGATTTTGCCAATGTTGATTAAAAGCGCGCGTTGAAAATGTTTTCCTGTTTCTCTTGCCCTGCTTTACATAATCATCAATAAAACATTTCTGGACGGGGGCGTGCGCCACTTGTGGCCTATTAATTGCATGTTGCCGTTGCAGTCGCAGTTGCCGTTGCAGTTGCAGTTGCAAGTTGCACGAAATGCAGAATGCTTGCAGTGCATTGGCATTTGAACTGCCCGCAAAGCGATGTGAGTTATGAGCTATGGGCAATATTGTTATGCAATGTTGGCCAAAAATGTTGCCAAGCACATTAACCTTGGCAGCCCGGGAATATGGGAATTCGACGTGCCTGTGGCCATTGTACGTGTGAACCACAATTGCGCGCTGCACTGCAGCTAATTGACATTGAGATTTCCGAGACATGAGCAGACGGATACAAAAGGTCGATAGGCTGCTGCGTTCGCCTACCTAAGCCCCGAGAGACAATGGCCACTGATAATTGCGTTCATTTGGAAGTTGCCCTTAAAATATGAATTATGATTGCAGCAGAACGTGTCAATTGCAGGACCTGTTGGCAGAGTCTCAAGGTCATTGCGGGCCAAAAAAAATTGAACGAACAGGCAGACATTTGTGGCCTGTCTTTGCCAATGATATCGATCTTTTATATTTTTTTTTGTATTCGGCTTTGGCGTGGGCGCTGATACAAGCAACAAAATTAGCCAAACAAATTTAGGCCCCGAGACAGAAACACATTCACATACGTTTGTGGCTGGCTCATGTGTGTGTTTGTGTGCATGTGTATGTGTGTGTGCGTGTGGGGCCCAGGCAAATAAAGCAAATTTACGAATTTACGAATTTATGTTGAAATTTATCGATAATGACTTAAAAGCCTTCAGGACAATGATTTAATGGCTCCGCGCTCAACGTGTTCACACATAACACAAACAGCAACAACAACAGCAGCAACTGCTCAAGTCAAGTCAGCCAACACAAACACCCAACTGGCCAGCACAGCAAAGGCAAGCAAATCTGAAGTAGGTTCTCAAATCTTAAACCATGTTTAGATACGATAAAACGGAATTTTTCATTATTTTCTTGCATTTTTTGTATATAAGTATTTATTTATTTATTTTTTTTTTTTTGCTTTGTATGCTTTTCGATTCAGCTCTGGCGGCGGTCGCTGGAAATGATCGATGATCGCTGGAAGTGTGCGCCGATTTATTTATGGCTTGATTTGGTTTATCCCCTCTGCGAATATTTCTGCGATGGAATCAGTGGCTCTCCCGCCAAGCGAAATTATTGTTCACATTACAAACTGTTGCGAGTGTTAAATAAATCACGGGTGTAAACAATTTAGATTCAATATTGATTTAAATAGAGATTTTAGGCATTGATACGAGCAGCAAATCAATATGTTAAGATTGCAAGTAAACAGATTAAACTGAAAACTGTTTTATGGACACTACACATTTTTTTAAGTGTGTAAAAGAAAATCGAAAAGTCATATGTGATTTTTTTAAAATATATTTTATGTAAGTCGATATTGATATACAAATAATAAAAATTAAAAAAAGGTGTAGTATTTTGTAGATTTTCAATTTTCATTTAAAATTTATTATTGTGAATTATTTTTTAAGTAGTTAAAATTTGAAAGATATCAAGAAATAAACACAGGCATTTCTTAGGGAGCTTCAATAACTGTCTTTCATAATTAGAAGCTTTAAACTCTGAGCGTATTATATGTATTTAAATATTTATAAATAGTCTCAATTATCAAATATTTCTTTAATGCTCTATATAATATTTTTAAAATGTTTCGTATAACTTTACATACATACATAAAATTAAATCCTTTGCTTTCAAAGAGATAACTTCAGAACATATCAAGTGGTGAATATTTTCACACAGCGAAAACAATTCACCATCAGCTCACTCAGCGCTAACTGCGAGGTGAGTTGAATAAATTCCTATATCGTTTTCTTATTGGCATCACCTATGGCATAATTACTGTGAGATTCAGGTAAATTTGCTAGTCTCAGACCGCTTTTAGAATTATCTTATGTGAATCTTGACGGTGATTAGATTCTCTATCGCTCGGGTAATATAGCAAACAGAATTTGAGAGCTGATCAACTGAAATATGCATGGAACACCCTGTATAGAGATTTCATCAAAATTAAAATTGACTGTGTAATGCAGCGTCAGGATTTCACTTTGGGCATAAATTACATTACGATCATCTCTGTGTTATGGCAGGATCGATTGATTGTGATAGAGTTTGGACTGGAGCGAACCCGTTCCATCGAAAACCTGTCGCTGGAGCGTACCTTCAACTCGTATTTAGTTCAACTTTAATTGTTTTTTAACCAGCTCTGCTGGCCCCTTCGGCTGCTTCGGGTGCCAAGTTTTGTAATTATCGATAGCCCCAGTGAAATTTGATTGATTTTTTGCGAACTTCTGGTCTGCCCCGCGGCCCAAGTGCCGCATGAATGTTGCGAACTTAACGCGTTCAGAATGCGAATGCAAATGCAAAATTTGTGGCTGACCGGTCGTCGACCACCTACATGAAGGCGCTCATAAATTACGCTTGGTCAGCTTTTTTCGGGAAGCTCTTGAATTGGATTTTGATTGTAGCTGTATACGATTTGAAAATGGAATCTCGCTGAAGGTGTTATGAGTGCCTTGTGGCTTATCAGCGACTCTTTGAACCCGCAATTCTGGGGCTCTGAGAGGTGCAGCTGATAAGGCGGAGGAGTCGACTGGCTGGCGTGGCAACCTGTGGACTTGGCTCGGCTGGTGGCCTTACAGCTCGAGTCGAGAACGTGCTGTACATAATTACATAATGGCGCTGTTAGCTGTAATAAGCGCGACTTCTGCTCAGCCGCCCAATGTGCGCGCTCAGTGTGTGTCCTGGCAAAAGGATTTTTGCTATTTTCGCAGCTCTTTCAGCTGCTTGGTCGTAATTTACTGCGCTGCCAGTTGGCTGCGCTGCCGTTCCTGCTGCACAAATTGCAGCACACTTTTGTTGCCACTTTGCCGCCGACGTTGTTGCAGCAATTACGGACAACGATGTCGGCGTCGTCGACCAAGTCGCCGCCGCTGAGCATCATTAAAACCAAAGGTGACAAAAATTAGTAAACAAAGTGTTGAAAATTATGAGGCAGCTACTGCGCGAGTGCTTCAAGGCGTGCGGCAACAGCGCATAGACGACAACGACAAAGGAGACGAAGAAGCACATGAAGAAGAAGAAGAGTTAACTACCAGGTGTAACTGCCACTGGTTGGCTAGGTGGTTGCTTATGGCTGCTTCGAGTGGTTGAGCTTTATTTATGAGTCTGTTGAGCTGACTTCAAGCCCAATTTGTGCAACGATTCGACTCAATAAATTGACGAACTGCATCAAATCAACGTCAGCTTGTTTCATTTAAATACTGCGCAAGCAATTAAATTGATTGTTTCAAAATTTCAATAATTTCTTAGTATTTTAAATATTTATTATACGGAAAATTAATTGTTTTTTTATAATATTTTTATAGAACTTTATTTTAAAATTACAGTAAATATACATTTTATAGAGAATACATAAAAAACACTCTGCTCCAGACATTCCTCTCACATTTTTCAATTAAATCTACATTTTTATTTATTTTCAGTGAAATTCTACAAAAAACGCTTTAAAATTGTATAAAGTTTTTTATTTAATTTATTTCCTCAAACTTTGTTTTTATGAATTTTTAACAAAATTTTCGAAGAATTTCATACCTATTATCAATATAAAGAAGAATTTCTTTTTGTTTTAAATATGAATTGTATCGCATATATTTTATATATATTTTCATTTAAAAAAATATATATTTGAAACAAAGAAGCTTTAATGTGTTTTTTCAGACTTTCGCGTAATATATTCAAGCTGTTAGTCTGTTTACACTATGTAAACCCATTTCAGAAACTGTTTTACAAGTGTTTACAACTGCTCAGAGAGTGACAATAATTGGCTAATTATAGCCACATTATTATTATTATTATTACTGTGTTGTCATTCGCTTGCCAAGTGGCCGTCTAATGGCTCATCACTTGACCAGCGAAAAAAACAACTATGAAAACACAAGTGCGATAGTAGGAACAACAACCACAGTAACAGCAACAACAATAAATAATAATATTAATAATAATAAATAGAACTCAAACTGAATTTTAACTTAGGATATAGATCAAGTTGATCAAGAGTCGAGACTGCGCTGGACACTCACTTTTGATTGGATCTGCTGTGGACTCACCTGCGATTGCCATCCAGGGGTAGAAGGTGTGATTGCTGGCCTGGTGTAAACTGCTGGCAGCCGCTGTTTGGGCCGCCGCAGCGCCCGAGATGGTGCAATTGGCATTCCAGGCTGTGGCCGCGCCCACACCGCCGCCCACGCCGCTGGCTGTGTTCTGTGGTACGCCGCCGGCGCTGCCGTTGCCGCCGCCGGCACTGCCGCCGCCGCGATGGCTGACTGGGCTGCCGCCCGATGTGTCCAAGTAGCCGCCGACGCGTGAGTCGGGCGTGCAGGCGGATGGACGGACGGGCATGCCACCGCCGCCCGCATTATTCTGTCCGTTGGCAGCGTTGGGCGCATTGGAGCCGTTGGTGGTGTTGCCAGCGCTGGCACCGCCGCCTCCTCCGCCACCGCCCCCGCCGTTGGTGCCGCCCGTGTTCCAAATGTCCTTGTAGCCATTGACGGCGTCCGCTTTGATGTTGAGGCAGTCCTGTTTGTAGGCGCTGCCAGCATCGCCGTAGATCTTGTTGCAGGCGGCAGTGATGCTCGCGTCGTACGGCGAGTCCTGTGTGGTGCGCTGCAGATGGTGGTTGGCATACGGCGACATGCCCAGCGATAGCGGGAAGCCTCTGTAGGCGGCCGCCGCGGCGCTGGCCGTCGTCTGATCGTGGTGGCCGCCCGTGCCCATGGCCATGCCCGTTGCCTGATGCGGATGGCCATAGAAGCCGGAGGCCTGCTCAAAGTAGGAGTTCATGTTGTGGCTGCTGCTGGCGGTGAGAATTTTGGCGGCTAACTGTCAGCAGCTATAGCCGCTACTAAAAGTAACTGCACGCGGTGCACGGCACTCGTAAACGATAATTCAACACTCAGTTGTGTTCCACAATGGGCATTGCCTGAGCAATCCTTCTTCGAATAAGTTAAGTTAATATTAATCTCTATATATTATTTCTATATAATATTTTGGTTTGCTGTTTTTTTTTCTTCGAGAATGTTTTAACAATATAATTTTATTTTTAAAATATTTTAAATTTTGTTTATAATTATTTATTGCACTTTTGCCGGCCGTAGAATTGTATTAAAAATATTTGTTTTTGTTTAAACTAAAGTTTCGTATACTTGATTTTGGTTTCGTTTATAATTCTATATATTTTGTTTTGTTTTTGTTTTCCAATTGCACGCGTGTTTTATTCACTTGACACTGACACCATAATTCATATAAAATTTGTGTTGTTTTTGAATGGATAAATATTGATTTGAAGTATTCGATGTGGCGCCTATTGAATCATTTTGAATCCAATGCCTCGTTTAGCATTCATCGCGTTGTCATTATTGTTATAACAAACTATTATTATTACGGTTATTATTATTATTATGTTTATTATTATTATTAGTATTATTGCTGTTATTGTTATTATAATTATTATTGTTATTAGCGACGACGACCGACGAGAGCGACGAGCGCGCGCTTCACGTTCAACTGGCACTTCAGCTGAAGATTCAAATTGAAATTCAAATTCAGATTCAGATACAGATACAGATTCAGATGCAGATGCAGATGCAGATAGATAGATATACACTGGCCACTGGACTACAGATACGTATGCGAGTGCGAATTCAGAGCGCGAGGGCCATTCAACATTAAAATTGAGCGTACAATGCCAATAACAATAATGCCGCTGATAATGTGGGATAATAAAACAAAGCGCGCGCCTGTTATCCAAACCGTTGCCATCGAACGAATGTGCCACCAAATCGCAGTTGGTTGTGTTTTGACTGAGACTCGACTAAACTCAACTGAATGGCAACGGGCCGCAAGCAGCGAACGTCGACGGCAACGGCAGCGGCGGCAGCAGCAGCAGCGTTTTGCCTGTAGAGCTCCCCCGATACGCAGCAGCGACAGCAGCGACGGAAGAAGAAGCAGCCAAAACAGAGAGGCCAAACAACTAAATGAATGAGCGAAACTGAAACAGAATGAGCCACAGTCGCTTCACTCGCGGCGCTCACCAAGCACCAAGTGATAAGGGCTACTCAAACCAGCGACTCGCTCCCTCTCTCACCAGAGAATTCGACTCGCAGCGGCCGCTCGCTTGCGTTCATTCGGCAGGTTTGAGCGAATTCATTCAAACATGTTCGAGCGCTCGGCTCGCTCTGAGTGGAGAATTCATCATTTGCGCGTGTGGAAAATGCGCTCTGGCCGTGGAAATTCATCATGGAGGAGGGCTGATTTTTCTTATAGGCCAGACAGCGCACGTTTGCACTCAAACGATTTTCGCCACTTTCGCACTCAATTTGGCAGTCGACTGACGCTCACCAGTTGGCAGTTGGCAGTCGCCCGTTGCACGCAACGCGCTGCAGATACAAACTCACATTCAGATTCAGATGCAATGCTGGACTGGCCCTGCTCGCCACAATTTCATGCAATGTTTGTCCGCTGCATTTTTACGAGTTTCTTTAGCACTGAGAAAATAATTGAAAAAAACTATTGAATACGAATAAGTAAATATTTCTAAATTACTTTAATACATGTATATTTTTAGTTAAAAATAAAAAAAAAAATCAAAATAATTTATTTTTTTTTATATTCGTAAGAGTATATTCTTAAGCTTTTACTGAGAAATTTTTTGATTTTATTCAACTTTGATGGACACATTATCTATGAAGGCAAATATATCATAATACCTTATACTTTCAAACTGAATTTATTCTATAGTCTGCAAAATATAAAGTATGTTGATTATGGAAAACAATTGATTGAAATTAATTTTGTTTAGCTTCAAATTAATTTTTAAATAAAATTACTTTCAACTCAGGTATGCAGCATTTTCTTCTTTTAAAATATAGCAATATAACAAATAATATAAAATAAATAATGCACATATCTTATATATTTATTTGGACTTTTGTTGTCTTTAATATTTCGACACAATTCAAATATAATATATCTATAAATATATAATTGTTTTTCATTAATTATTTGTGATATATAAAATGAGATAAAACACCGAACAGTAATGTGAATCGTTGGTTCGATTCAAGGTCTCAGCAAATTTTGTATTTATTTTGTTAAATAAATAATTCATTTAGGTAAAATAGCTTGGTATTTAAATATCTCAAATTTTATTTAAGGCTTTAAATAACTTAACATTTTAGCCCAGTCAAAATTAATTATATTTTCTAGTCTAATTTTCTCTTAACTATTATTAATAAACTATAGAATAATCTATTGCTTTAGGTAATACCTAATCTAATGCCATATTCCTCAACCATATATACCCTTAGATTGGCATGACTCATACACCTATTCTAATATTCCACTGGCATTTGTCTCATTTCGATTTCAATTGTTTTATTTTGGCTTTTGTGCAATATTGTAAAAGCTTTTTGAATGTCAATTTTATAGTTCTGGTTAATCTCTAGAGATGTATTTAAAGAGTATTTGCGACTATGTTTTCGGAATATTAATGCGCACTGGAACTTAATTTTGATTGCTTTCTTATTATTTGGCTTTTTATAGCTTATTCACAGCTAATTACAGTTGCTTATATAGCCCGAATCTCAAAATAAAATATCAATGCAGTTTGCTAAATGCCGATTGACGTCAATATAAATTGTGGCCCCTACGCATATATTTACTTATACAAATACGTATATACATACATATAAGTGTCTATTCATATTTGAGATGTATTATTAATGCGTCTCCAAATTGATGCTAATAAATTCATATGCATAATGCAAAGAGATCGGCGTTCGGTTCGCAGTTCGCGCAGTTGTGCAAAACTTTGGCAAATATTTGTCAAAGTTTGCACATTCGCACAAACGGCTCGTAGATTAGAGGCGAACAAACAAAGTTGCTTGCCACAAGTGTTTGCAAAATAAACTTATTATAAGAAGAAATTTACTTTTGTGCAACCTCCCCAGGAACTCAGCAGCCCTAGCAGCCCAGCAGCCCAGCAGCCCAGTCAGTCGCAGTCGTCGCTCGCATTCGTTGCCAAGTCTCTAAAATCAACAACATGCGAGAAAGATACAAAAACTTGCACACACAGCGCACGGATGTCCCCACAAACACAAACACAAACACACACACACACACGTACGCAGACAGACGGCGACATTTTGCCAACAGCAGCAGCGGCAGCAACAACAACAAACTGCAAAGTAACATGAGCGGAAAGCCAAGCAAAAAAGCCAAAGCCAAAGCCAAAGCAGAGCAAACCAAACGAAACGAAACGACAGCCAAAAGTAACAATCGCAGTCGCAACTGCAAACTAAATATCGTGAGTCCTTGTGGCAGCACCAGCGGCAGTCGGCAGCAGGACTGCGATGCCGGGGACAGACAGCGAATAGCCTCATAACCATTTGAAGCCATTCGAAGGCGCATAAAAGGATCACAACAATCGCCGAAATGAGCCATAATGAGCTCGTAAAAATTTTGCTACCTAATATACTCAGGAATCTTACGAGTATATTCAAACTTGGTTCGTTATGTGGCTCAATTGTTGTTGTTGTTGCTGTTGCTGTTGGTGGTGCTGTTCTTGTAACTGTTGTCGGGATGTGGCTGCTGCTGCTGCTGCTGCTCTGAATCGATGAGTGTTGTTGTTGTGGCGGGCTCCCTGCTTGGGCGCCAGTTGGTTGCACAATTGGTTATGTAAGTATTATCGAGCCATGATTGTCTTATAAGTTCATCAAAATAAACACTTCAATTGATGTTCCTCGAAATAGGTTAATCGTGCTTTTTATGAAACAATTTAAGTTTACCAAATTCCATCAAATATTATAATCAAAATTTAAAAATTAAATAAAAGTTTTTTTTAATAATAAATTATTTATAATATTTAAGAAAATATTCAATAATTTCGAGACAAAAGTAAAATACAAACAATATGATGTAGGAATGATTCTTTTATGGTTACTATTTCTTTGCAGCTCATCTTAGCCAGAGCTAATCAGTGTGCAGCCAGCGTGAGTCCACTTGAGGCAAGTTTAGGGCCCATTGCGTTGGCAATGCATCAAATGCGCCTCGTTTCTGGCCCATAAAAATGTCGACGGCGGCCGCTTCAAAGCCAATGGCTAAGGCAAAACTATTGAGTCTTGGATAACTGAAGGATTGTTGGCATAAATCTGTAGGGCGGCGATAACAGCGCCCTTCAAAACAGCCAACAGGTGCCGACGCGAGCGCCAGCATCCGAAATTCCAAATCGCTTAATAGACAGACGCACACATAAACAAGGGCAGAGCGATCCGGCGATCGAGTGTTTTGTACTTGCTACAAATTTTCGTAGCTGTGTGTTTTTGTTGTAAATAAACCTCCGCACATTTGGCGTTTGATGTTAGGGTGGTGCAGAGTGGGGCAGCGGTGGGGCTGCTCGCCTTTTGATGTTTTGTTTGCGTTGGCAGCGGCGTCAGCTGCCAAATTGCTGCTTTATTAGCTGCGTAAGTGGCAGCCACAGCACAGCAGAGCACAGCACAGACGAGCCCCACCCAATCGCCAGACATAGATGCAGATACATTTGGCCATAGATACAGCTACAGCTACAGATACAGATACAAATACAGTTGGAGGCGTCTCACTGCATCGACTGGGCGGCAATCAGCGCCGGCGCTCGCTTTGAGCGATTATGGGCCAATTAAACAGTGGGTGGGTGTGGTAATTAAATTAGCTGTCTAATTGCTGTGTACTTAATCTGCGAGACCCAAATGAGCTCAGGCATTAAAATGCCATCCATCAACAGGTGCATCTGCAAAGTAGCTGACCACCTCGGAAGACCTCGGAAGGCGGCAGCAGCTCTCACGCGGTACCCGCTCTATTCTTGTCTTCTTTTCCCTTCGCCCATCTCTATATATCTCTATATGGCTATATCGTTACCTTTGTATCTGAACGGTGGCACTCGTAAATTTCCTACTCTCGGCTACTACTGAGTGCAGCCTGCAGGTGGGGCGCATATGTTAATGTGTTTGCTTTGTATGCAAATCGTACTGGCAAAAAAGACATCGAAAAGAATCTTTAAGGTGTAAAATGAATGCATTGCCTTGAAAAGATGTTTTAGAGTATAAGTTTTCTTTTAAAAGCAGTTTTTTTTTTCTATATTATAAAGTAAACATTTACAGCAAAATGGTTTTTTTTTTGCACGCAAAGTTCATTAAATATTTAGAAACTATGTGAAGTTCTATATAAAATCTGAGCTGATAAAGGAATTTCCTTAGAACTGTGTGAACTACAACTTAACTAAATACATAAAGAATATTTAAAATATTGTTAATAAAACGCTATTCAGATTTTTTAACATAACTCGAAGACTATTATAACCATAGACATCAGAGCACTTTGGCTTGTAAATCTTAGTTGCTTGAAATAAAAACTTTATTTATAATAATAATAACTATATTTCCCATATAATATTTCGAATACGCATTAAAGTGTAAAACAGTCGCAAGGAAAGGGGAATTTTGCGAAATGAAATCAAATGGAGCCGAAAACATAAAAAGCGAAAAACAATGGAGCTTGGGTGCACTTGCTCTGCCCAGTGGCGACTGGGCTGCGGCAATGGGAGCATAATGTACGCATGGATTAACCAATTACAATGCAATTTTAATTTGCAGGCAGGCGAAATTTTATTGCAAAATTGCTGGGCGCACAAATGAAATCAGCGTCGAATATGGAATGCATTGATAAGGAAATCCTGAGCGTGGCTCTCATGGCAGCAAGCAGCAAAAAAAAAAAAAAAACCGATAGGGAGGAAGAGAGTGAATGGGCGTGAATGCAGAATATGGAGAATACGAAATGGATACGAAATGCAAGCCAACGGATTTAAGTTCTTTATTAACACTTAATAAATCATAGGGCAGCGGGCAGTCGCTGCTGAATGGAGCTGGTGGGGCATGCAGAGGCGGGTCTCGTCTCCAGCTGCCGTCGATTGATGCAGACGAAGGGAAGTGGAGGCCATAAAACTAGCGCCAATGCCGCAGTCAGTGCTGTAAATGTTTGTCCATTCATCCATTTGTCCAGCTGTCCGGCTGTCTGGCTGTCTGGCTGTCGCTCTGGCACTATCTGCCACACTGCGACAGTGTCAAGCATAAATCCTCATCATAATTCAAAGCATTGATCATCGCTCCAACTCCCTTCTCTCCGCAACTTCCCCGCGCTGCATGCCGCAAAAAATGACAAATTGTTTGGCGCTCGATTGGCGCAGGAATTGGACGCCACATAGACGTCGCCGGACTGGAGCTACTGCAACTGAATGTGGCGCCTGCGTTTTGCACGTGCATTGCCTTCTGCCAGTTGCAACGTGCGCGCTGCGTTGCATGCACCACAATAAAATACTCGTAAAATGCAGCGGCCCACAAAAAAGGTAGGCGAAAAGTTTCCTCTTTTATTTTTAATGAAAGTTTATTATTGTTGTTGCTGTTGTTGTTGTGGTTGTTGCTTTTGTGTGACAAGATAAGGTAAAAGCCGTAAAATTTTATTATGTATTTATGCATTAAACATTCTACATTATGAATTTAATACGGAATTATAAATATTTGCGGATTTAAACTTAACGCCGATTTGTGTGCGAATGCCCCCGCAGCCCGCCTATAAAATATGCGAAATTTGTGGAGCTAGCCAAAGCTGAATGTGTTAATACATTCTACTAAAAACTATTTGTTAGCCTTTAACTTGCATTTCTATATATTCAGCTTATGGAATGAAATTAATACAGAGTCGCCGTAAAACTCAAATATATACTGAAAGCTTTATTAAATAATTTATAGAATTTATTTAATGATAAATTCATTCATTTAAAAATGCTTATCATATTCAGTAGTTGCTTCCAGCTTAGTTTGATTCGTCTCATAATGAAGGCAAGCTCAAGTAATATCCTGTATATAGTTCCTAAAGTACTAAAAACTCTTATGAAACTCCTTTAGATTTTTTATGTTATAGTCTTTAAAATTAAAGAATTTCTAAGTCAATATAAATATTAGGTATTCCAAATAAAACTATTTCATATTGCTGCTTAAATCAATTTATGATTTATTTAAATTGTAACTCTAACTTCTTTCTCTGTATTTGAAGAAAAAAAAAACATTGTTAACCTACTTCAGCATGGACGTATTTACATATGTTGCATACACATGTGCACACATGTAATTCGCATGACACATGATCTGAGAATACTTTGTGCAAGCTGGCAAAAAATATATTTATATATATATATGTGCATGCTTGTGGATGGATAGAAATTTAGCATTCAGTAGGTGCTGTTTGTTAGGAGAGCTGTTTCAGAGCTGGGCACAGGCATTTTTCTTCATTAACCAGTGGAAAATCAATAAAGCGAGGGGCCAGGCACGCACGATGGACCCAAGGAAAAGAGCGAGGCGAGGACGCGGACGCGGACGCGGACTAGCTGGCACAGGGAGGCGACTCGGGACGGAGACGAGGACGGGCAAGACATACAAATTTTCCAATTAAGCAAAACACGTTTTCTAACGATTATTTTATGCAATCGAAACGAAGAAACGAAGCCAATTAAGACTATCAACGATTCAACGGCGAATGCGACTCTGCATCGCAAATAAATCGTGCGGGCTGTGGGCTTAGCAGGAGAAAGGGGGCCAAGGCGGGTGGCCATTTTGATGAATTAATGAATAAGTTGACGTGCCACCGACTGCCGAGCGATCGACTGTCAATGGATGTGCAACAATTGGGCGTGCATTCGTTAGGGGCCAGGAGTGGGCTTGAGCTAGAAGCACGTTTGCCACCAATGTCGACAAAGCGTAATTGCCAACCGGCATGAATCAGCGTGGGCGTGCGTCGAAACGGGGCGTGACCAGTCCCGGCAGGAGCAACAGCCACAGTTGCAGTTGCAGTTGCAGTTGCAGGCATAGCCAAAGCTGCCACGCGCTGCTGCCTTTCTGATTTCTTGACGAGCTGCGTCGTTTAAAATATTTGCCAGAGATCGCATGCGAGTGATACGGAGACCTCAACAATTGTTCAGAGCTATTTTCATTTTTATGCCCAGCATTTCCACAATTCAAATTTGCACACAAAGTGCCAATTTGGCCCAAAACCGTTGCGAGCGCCTTTTATGGCCAGCAGTTGCTGTTGCAGTTGCTGTTGCAGTTGCCGTTGCAGCAGAAGTTGTAACTGAAGTCGGGCTGCAGCTGTTGCTTGCCAGGTGGGGCGGAAGGGGCGAATGCATAATTGAATTGAAGCGCTCTTCGCGTTTCTTCAAATGAACGTCAATTAAAAATGCATCATAAACGCCCCCAGCGCCATTTCATAAATGCAGCCTTAATTTATGCTCTCAACTGCCGCTGCTGCCCCGGCGAGCTGGTGAGCTGCTCGCTCCATCAACGCCAACATGGCCATAAAGCAAACCAGAATCACGGCCACAAGCAGACCGATTCCTCGTACCAGTCGTCAATCCGAACCGGCTAATTGCGCCATGCTGTTGCTCTTGTGGCAACTCAGCTGCTGCACTTACCACTTGATTGCCAGTTGGATTGATAGATGGCTATCAAAGCCACTGTTTGATTAACTATGACAAATTAATTAAAGTACAATAAGTCAAGCCAGAAGTGCTTCAAGCTAAAAAGAACATGCATTTTCAACTTGTATTTAAAAAGAAATTCTATAGAAACTTTTATAATTTTTATTATAGCCAACTCAAAGATAAATATTAAGCCAAGTCTAAACTATAAATACTAAGAAGTACTAGCAGAATTTATAACATCTAAGAGTAAGCTCTATTGACAAGCCAATTCTTTAAGCTCAGCCATCATTGAAATGTCTTAATTAGAAAGTTTTCAAGTGCTTGCGGCAGCAATGGGAGGGAGGTTCAGTGCTGAGACAGAGGATTACCCTTTGGGCCAAGGTGGCCAGCCCCCGGGGGTAAGGGCGGTCCGGGCTGGCTGCAGTCATCATCATCGGCGCCTTGGCGTGTTTGTGTGCAAAGCAGTCATAAAAATTACAATAAACAATCATCATCGCGATCCGTTTACACCCACTTTGCACGTTTTCGCAAGCGCCGGCCATGGAAAGTGAAAAAGGATTTCAGTTTGTGCCACTTCCCACTCGAGTCGGCCAGGCAGGTAACACGGCCAAAAAGGGTGGGCGGGCATGGCTAACCAGCTGGCTAACGAGTAGGCAAAGCCGTGAGCTATCGCAGTCAACGAAAAATGCTCAATTAGCCCGGCTAAAGGACTCTCTGCCATTTGGCTGGATTTGATGAGCAGGCAGCAGTCAGCAGTCAGCAGTCAACAGTCAGTAGGCAGCACTCAGGGGCGCATGCAAATGCTGCCAATTGCTTGATGAACGTGTCCAAGGGTTCATTCACAGGCCAGTCCTAACTCCTAGGTAACTCTAACTGTAACGAATGTCTTCATTGCTGCGGCAGTTACGCTACCTCTCCTCTCTTACTTCCTCTTGCTCTGTTCAGCCAACGGCGGTTCTTTTGTCCGGCCATTAGCATTTTGCATAAGGAGGCGGTTGGCTTTGTTTCACCTCTCTCGATTTGGTGTTTGGACTTGAGCTGCAATTGATTCTTGACCTCGTAATGAGACGTTTGCGTCTGTGTTTGCTTCGACATCGGCACTGTTGAGCCACTTTGTGGCTTTGTGGGATTAAGTCATCATCTCCGCGGGTTTCTCAGCGAGCAGAGCCCACAACATTGTTGGCTTTTATTGCGGCTACGTCAAAGGTGATGCGATCGAATTGTATTTGCTTTTAAGGCAGGCCAGAGTGAGGCAATCAAGCTGTTCAAAGAACAAAATAAATATGAATAAAAATGCCAATCGTAATCATTGATCATTCTTTATTTTTTATGGAGCTATAATTTTGTTTTTAGTGAAGTCAGCAAAATTGATAACGAATATACATTAAATTTATTACTCAATTATTATTTCATTTGTTTTTTATATATGTAATTAAATTTAATTAAATAAAATTATTTTAATTTATATATCTAAATATTTATGCTAATTTGTTGTGCTCACAATAACTGGATTTTATTGTTTAATTTAGAAATCTTTTCAAAATATACATCTAAACAAATGATTAAAATATTTCAAACGAAATAATCTTTCTCTTTCCTTTTACTCCTTTCCTTCTCGTTTGATAGCTCATTTGATGGGCTCGTAAACTATGCTGTGCGTTAACGGATTATCTTAATAATATCATTATTTTATAAGCTGAGAATTATTGAAAAACAAATGGGCGAGCAGCAACCTGTTGTCAGCCTTGTGGCAGCCCGCACTTTCGGCGTATTCGAAGAGAGACCATTTAAATTGTCGTAAAAATAAATTTTATTAGGTTTGCCCACTTTGTGTGGTCGTAAAAAGAAATACAAGCAGCAGCCGACAATTAAATGCCGAGCAGAATAGCACAACAAGCCGAAATGGCATTTTAACAACTATATAAACAAATTGCGGTTAATACAAGCGCCTGGCCCGAGTTTTATGTTCTTTTTACGACTTGACGCCACTTGAGCCAATGCGCAGCCAAATCCGCTCGACTCACTCGCTAACTCACTCACTCGTCGAGGATCCCTTAGCAGGGGTGGAAGTGTCCTGCGACTCTGACTGAGTCGTTGCTGCCGTAGCATCCTGATCCTGTTTGAGTGCAGTTGCGGCTCGTTGCCGCGTTCATTTGCTTTTGCACTCGAGAGTTGGGTTGGCTTGGGTTTTACGACTTTTTTACGATCTGTTAGTGTGACATGATGACAATCAATATAAAAGACATAAAAGCCAAGTTCCGTGACGTATGCCATAATTATTTTGATACCCCTCAGACTACTCGGCGGAGGCTGCGATTGCGATGCTTGTATCCATCAGATACTTTTTTCCATAGACATCGTTACTTTTATGAGGTGGCTCGGATGTTGCTGCCGTTAGTTTGATGTTGATGATGTTTGAGGAAACGGTGGTAAAATTTTATTTGAATGCATTTGCCTCGCCAACTCCTCGACTGCTGCCCATGTCGGCTGCATATGGACTTTTTATGGCATTTTAACGATTTGTTTTGACTGCGGATTTGGCCAGCATCTTGATGAGCTATGCGCGCAACGCCACAGCTCGTTGGGGCTCTGATTTACAGCCTGGGAACAGCATCTTTTGGCCTGTAATAAAAAAGAATGAAATGCTTCAGTAATCTCTGAGACAAACTATAATGCTCCAACTCCACCAGTTCGATTAGTCTATAGAACATGTCTCACATTTATATGTTTCTAACGGCTTAAACTCTGCCTCCTCCGAGCACTCTTTCTTGTTTTACGCTTGTCGCGTTTCAGTTTTCAAGATGGCAGCTCAAATGCTTGAATTGAAACATATGTGGAACGCCCGCTCTAGAGCTCGGGTTCGGAAAGGCTGCTGCTTCTTAAGTGCCTGCGCAATATGCGGTCACATTAAATCATCTGCTCGTAGTATATCATCTTGGCTACGGAATGGAGAAAGAGCAGTGTGCACTCGCTCACGCACAAGTACAGGCCTGACAAATAACCATTTATATGAATATATAGCATATATGCACATATGTATTTGGAAATGAAGTCATTCTCATCCAATGAGAGTCTTAAATGCGCTGCGCATTTGTCTCCGACGAACGCAAGAGCATCGTATACTGTGTACTCAAACTTAATTTTGTGGCTGCAGAATTTTAATTAATTCAAAGCTCAATTTAGAATGCTTGAATAAATATTTCAAATATTTATTGCAAGTGCTAGAATGAGTAATTGACCTTTTATAGATGAGATGGATTTTATAGGCATAAAGAAATGAACAACTTTTCATGATATATATGGAGATTCTGTCAGATTGCATAAAACTTTATAATTTAATTTATAGATTTTTAAATATTTATTATAAATATTGTTAATAATAAGAATAAAACCTCACAACTATTTTTTTTTAATCATTTTTTATTTCATAATTTTTTTTTTTTTCAAATTTAATTTAGTTTATTCTGCAGCTTATTGCCTTTAACTCTATAACGCATTTATCTGTTGATGTTAACTAATTTGTGGTCATAATCTAAAAGAAAGTCTTAAACTATTTTTTTTTTTAGATTTTTGTCCAGTAATTGTTTGAGCAAACAAATGCAGGCGCCTCTTGGCGACAGGCTCGCAAACAAACTACTATATTTGGTTTGTATTTTGCGAGAATAAATCAAAATTTTGAGCAATGCAAAAACAAGTCGAGGCAATGAGCTGAGCATCAATGCGGCCCGAATCATGTGAGGCAAAAGAGAAAGTTGTTGGCCTTTTGTTTCGAATTTGGCAGTGGTTTTGTTATCAGATGCTCGAGGGCGCGATCACCGCAGCACCAACAGCAGCAGCAGCAGCAGCAGGAGCATCCCCGTGACAAACCCAAATCCAAGCCCAATTCCAATCACAGTTGCGGATTACCTACAGCGAGACACCAGACCAGCCAAAAGGCTCGGCAGTTGGGCAATTTTACAGGCATTTACAATTGCAGCGTGTAACGAGCGAGCGACCAGAACGATCCAACGATCGCTCGGCATTTGGGCTAGTGAAACATATTTTTATGATTTATTACCACGCCGGCAATAATCGAAAGGCCGCCGAGCACAATGCCTAGCGCATCTAGCTCTATCTATGTGTGTGTGTGTGTGTGTCCTTTACGGACTGGGACTAGAGATATGCGAGATAACAAGCCTCAGCCGTGAGTCAAAACAAATATCTCTGGCTCTAAGGTCAGCTAAAAAGTCTCCTCTCTTTCGCCTTGAGCAGTTTTTTTATGCTCGAGGACATGTTGAAAGGCAGCTTCATAGCCTAGCTAGTGTTCCGTTTAGTTCTTCAGCATGTTTTCATTTTGTTTTTCTTTTTTATGACACATTTTTATGATTTATGAATTGCTTTGGTTTTTAGTCGTTTTATTTTTTGGGAACGCGGCCTTCAAAAAATAAAAAAAAACGCTGGGAGGGCGAGCTCGCAGAACGTTTAGCAGCCGAAGTTGGCATTATGATCAGCCTTAACAGGCTTTGTTTATAATTGTTTACGTGAAATTGGGCGTTCCGATGTGACCTTTGAGGAAATCGTAATTAGGCTATTGTCGAGATACGAAAAAGGCAAATGAGTCAACGACTTGTTGAAAACTGAATACTGATATCACACAAAATGGAATAATTATGGTAGCATGAATGCAAAAGATTGGAATATTTTAGTGTTGAGAACTCTTTTAATATAAGAGATGGACTCTAATAACACAGGATATACTGTGACTCAGGATATGATGCCATTCAGATAATATTTTAAAATAAAGATAGTTAATATGCCAGAAGAATAGTCTCATAGAAACGATTAAATGGATGGTTGTGTGGGATATTTAAATAAATATATATTTCAGTTAATAATACAGAGTATAGTATTATATTATCAGCTGACATCTATAGATAATATTTAAAACACAAATAAGCTTCTAGTTCTACCGAGATGCACAGTTCTGAGGTGAATCATATGCAGACGCATATCCGAGTATATGTATTTCATATACTAAACTTTGGCTATTGTTTTAATTTAATTTTCCAATTCGGAATACTTGTTTTAGTGGCTCTTCACAATTATGTAGTAGACAAGTCGACATGCTCGCGTCGGCAATGGCAGCTCTATGCTGGAAATCTCTAGTGTTTACATTGCGAAAACAATTGAAATCATAACAATAAAATCAAATTCGAAATTTGCGAGTACGCGAACGGGCCACCGCAACGGGCAACAAGGCAGTAAGGCAACTCGGCAGTGGGCAATCGGCAACCAGTTGCGTCAGCCAACAGAAAGCGGGAGACAGAGAAAGAGAGAGAGATAGAGAGTTGGCAATGTGAGAAAATGTCTTGCACAAGCCAAATGTATAAAGGTAAATGGGTGAAATGCTTAAGAAAATCAACTCAGCGAGCAGCCAGCATGGCAGAGCTGAGCTGAACGGCAATTCGAGTGCGGCAACTGCTGCAAAGACAGTGCAAACGAAATGGCCATAAACTTAAGCCAAACGGCTAAAAACGGGGGAACAGTGCGGGCGTGTGCCAGGGCCTGGCTCTCAGCAGGCAAAGAGAGAGGGAGAGAGAGAGAGAGTTGAAGGCAGACCCAACCAACCAGTTTCGACAACGCGAACTCCGAACTTAATCGAAACATCAAAGGAGTCCAGAAGAGGGCCAACAACAGCAACGGCAACCAGAAACTTATTAAAAACAACAAGTGCAGCGCAGCTTGGCAGCAAAACAAGCTTGAGGGAGATGGGCGCGAGGCAGTGGCCACTCATTGGGTGCAGTGGGGCTCTGCGAGCTGTTTGTGCAGTGGCAGCACGTCCCACAGCCAGAGACCGTCTCCATCTACGTCGGACATCGCTGCACTGAGCGAACCGAGAATATCAGTTAATGCCAGCTGAGAATCAACAGCAGCACTCAAAATGGGCACTTTCGGTCGCAATAACCACGACATTTACGATTATTTTACGGCCACTAAAAATCAAAAGTGTAATTTACGGAACCAAAGCAAAGCGGACTGAGGCACCGAAACAGAGACAAAACACAATACCAAACTCAGAGCGAGACTGACAGAGAGAGAGAGAGAGAGAGAGAGAGAGAGAGAGGGGGGAGAGAGGGAGAGAAATGGCACTCATCTTCTACTGCATAGAGCAAGTTGATAAACTAAGCTACTTCAACTCGGGCCTGGGTCAATGGCAAAGGTATCAAATGGGGAGAAAACAATGGCAGAAAACTTTGGGTCAAATTAACTGAAAAGGAGGTAGATGGAAATAAGGATGACATTGATACCAATATATAGAATATATCAATCACCACAAAATAGTGCTCTAATAGATTTATTACTATACATACATACTTTACTCAAAGTAACTATTAAGTATTTCCCAAAGAAGATCGAACCCTGCTCAATATTTACCAATGTGGTGATCCAAGCTCTAAAACTTTACAAAATACAGTTTAAGATCATAGAGCAGCTGAACACTTCTGTAGAATATATGATGCTATGATATAAGATGGTATGGTAATGCTATGCACATCAATATATAGCTTTAGCATTATGCTTTCACCTAGAGGTATGGGGACAGGAAGGCGAATATGGCTTCTCTTGAGATTATTCAAAATATACAAAAATTATAAAAAATATTTAGAAGAGTTAATAAATATTCAGTTTAACCTTATCAAGTTGATACCTTATTAAACGGAGCATTATATGACAGAATATATATTTTAATATAGTTTCATTACTTTCTTCATATTTCATATGCAGCAGGCAAAATTCTTTAACATTTATTATATATATACAAAATACATTGAGCCACTATCAGAATGGAAGGGCGAGAGGGCGGCACCTTGTGCATAAAAACCAGTTAGGTTGGCGTTCAAGACGGACGGAAGGCATCGCAATGTCGAGGTGCTCGCGTGCAGCGCATTTGGTGGACAACGCCGGCAGCAAAATGAAAAGCTGGAATTGCAAGTACGAAAAGCTGGATGTGGCAAGTGAAGCGCAAATGGCTGGACTGGACTCGGACTGCGACTCAGTTGAGGTTTTGAGTTTGCCTCTTTGCACTTGTGCGCATGCAGCACCTCGAGACCCTCCAGCTCCCGCTCCCACTCCGCCAGCCTGCGATTGGGCCCCATCGAGCTGCTGGCGCAGCGCGTTGAAAGATGATTTTCATGTTTTGCCTTACCAAATGCCCTCGACCCGCCAGCCATGCCCAGCCACCTCAACGCTGCCACGTTTCGCCTCAATGGACTGAAGGATCCTAACGATGCATCGATGCAATCTTGTTGTCTCAAACTCGCGTTTGCTGACATCTTGATGCCTCGATTGCTCCGATTTTGAATGAAATGAAAATGCTCTGCTCTTCAACTTAATGCGTTGTCCCAAACGCTCTGACAAGCGAACGAAATTGAATTGAAATCTTTGATTGGCAGAAGAGCCTGTCCCTTGCCAAGTGGCTTAACGGAGCTGCACTTTATTACCCCATTCGCAATCAAATCAATTTTAATTCAACTACTCTTACATACTATTATCATTTCTGTTTGTATTCAGCTACTTGTTTTCGGTAATTATGGGGAAATCATTCTCGCGAACCTTGAATTTTGTATCTTCCTCTTCATCAGCTACTGCACAATGACAGCGCCAAGCTGAACCTTGAAAACATTGAGAAATATGAAATGTGAAGCTTAACAGTTAAAAAAAAAAAAAAACTGTACATATAATTAGAATACTTACTACAGGCGTACCTGCCAAAAATATGTTAAGGGTTAAGAGATAAATGCGCTATAGAGTCTCTGACAATAAGCAGCAAATAAATTCACATATATATAAAAAAAAAAAAAAAATTCAAAATAAAAGTAATATGAAAGTTGAATGTGTTCCAAATTCCATTTACTTAAAGCCAAAATAACGACATGTAAGAGTTTTCTCTTCTCTGATATCTATGCCATTCTACTGCTCAATTTATAATTTGAAATGTTTAACATAACATAAAATGATAACATATCTGAAAGCATAAATCTCTGTTAGTCTGCAGTAAAAACTCCACAGGAGTGACAATGGCAGTCAAACCGCTCGAGCAGTGACTCTCAAAGCCACCATTGACGTCAGCGCAATGACCCATAGATGGCGCATGCAATACGCTGCCGCCATCTATTGCATAAGAGCTGCAACTGCTGCTTACTGTAGATACTGTGGGCAGCAGCAGAAGCAGCGGCAGCAAATGACATTCATTTCAATATTTACAGAATTTATTATTTGTAAACTTTTATTTAAATTTTATTGTATTAACTTTTATATTTTTTTGCTGCTTTTGTTATTTTATTGGCTTCTGAAAAATTTCACTTTAATTCGTGTCGTTCGGCATGTCAATTAAATGTTTTTCACTTCTAAATGGTTTTTAATATTTATGATTATTTTTTAAAATATATTATAAATTTATTTTAATTAAATAAACATTTAAATACATATTTAATTATATATTTATTTTTATATAGTTGAAATGTATTTATTTAATTATTGTTTTAATACTGTTTTTTCTGCTCTTCTCCGTTTGTATACCAATCCGTCTGTCTTTCTGTCCGTCCGGCAAAATGTCTGTACGGCCTCCACCGCAGTACGTGAATGACGTCTGCGCCGCTGCGAGTCTCAACTGAAAATGTTTGGTGGTTGAACAAGTCAGAAAAAAATTGAGCATTTCATCAAAACGGGTTCGGGTAGGGTGCACTGCGAAAAACCGGTTGAGCTGCCTCGCTCTGCTCACATACGAGTTGTATGAGGAAATATATGCCTAAGTTAATAAGTAGTAATAAGTTAATAAGTTAATAAGTAGAGTGCATTGATTAGGTTATTCTTAAGCTACCTTAAATATATCTATAATTGAATGTTCAATATGAACTACCTAGTAATTTTTCTTAGTGTAGCGGCAGGGGCTGAGCCAGCGCCAGGCAAAATGGGTTTGGCCTGCGCATTTGAGTGAGAGGATTTTTCTGCTGCTCACTTAGCTCCGTCTCAGTCTCCAGCTCCATCTCCATCCCTGTCACGCACTCTGCGCGTATATGCTAGTGTGTGTGCTCGTGTATCAATGTGTGTATCAATGTGTGCATGTGTGCGTTTTCTATATTTAGCAGTTGCTTCTTATGGCACTCACTTAAATCCCATTTCTATGGCTTTTCGACATTTGAATTAACTTAATTGATTTGGAGCAGGCTCGTGAATGCAACAGCTCCGATTCTGTTTGGAGTTGACTCCGAAATTTTTACTAATTGTAAGCAAATGAAGCTAAACAAATATTGTGAATCAAGAAAGTTCTGGGAACTGAGCTCAGACGAAATATATCTACATATTTTGTATGATATAATAAAAGAAATGTTAATTTTTGAGATATTTTTACTTAATTAATTGAAAATTCTTTTAAACTTTAGAATATATAAATAAAAAGGGACTTATCTTCGGATATTATAAATTCTATTCTTATTTTAATGTTAAGGGAACAATCGCAATGCAGAGTTAGTTTCTTCCAATGACGTCTGAGTTCCAACCCGTTTGACGGTCTTCCCTTGAGGGAATATATCCATATATGATTCGTGTTTGTTTGTTGTTGTAGTTCATGTTTGGCTTGTCGCACAGCTTAATTAAATTCATAGAGCAGACAGCGTTTCGCTGAAAGCTGAATACATGTGCCATGGACACGCCCAAAGGGACACGAGTCTAGGCAGAGGGGGCCATACTACAGGATATGTGCGGATTCCATTAAAATGTTAGCTTGAAATTCAAGTTGGGCAGTGAAAAACGTTTTATTTGAATATAATGCCGAGTGTTACGAATCGGCAGATGAAGTACGAATGCTTGGGGGGTAGTCAGAGATGAGTTCTTGAAATGAAGTCGTCAGCAAAATGGTCCATGGATTAATTGAATTTCACGCTGAATGGAATGAAGTGCGCAAAATGAACCCGACCTTGCCACCAAGGTGGAGTTCACAATGGACCAAGAGCGAGACGAAAAGCCAGTTATGTTCGAGGAACTCTCTCCAGTTACAATTGCTGAACAAATTTTTATTTATTTCTATATCATTCGTATGTACCACAAAACGACTCAAGACAATGGACAACTGCTTCGAGATAGCGATGGAAGAATGGCTACGGGAATGGGATCGAGCTGGAATGAGTAACTACAAAGCGCACCCCAGGAGTGTCTTCGTGGTGATTATGGCGTTGCCGTTGCCCGGGGTAAAAAAGGCCAGATAAGTTATTGTAACGAGCGAGCAACCCCTGCAAAGGCCTAGGCCTGTAAAAATAGGACAAGTTCACGCACACACACACACACACACACACACGCACGCACAGGCACTCTGATAGTGTGGAGGGTGCGCCGTTAAAATGAGTTACGAGCTCTGCCATTTTAAATTAAAATAGCAGCCAGCATCCATTGCTAGATGAAAATAGCAAAAAAGAGAAAAACGAAAACGAAAAAGGTCAAAGGCCATTTCCACCCCAAGTTTGTCTACAAAATGGTCATGTTGACAGAAGTAAATCTTTTGAATTATCGCATTAGAATGCCGCATTCTCATGGATATATTTCCAGCCTCGCTGCCCAATGAAGCCATGCCATAAATAATGCCGATGTCACTTGGGTATTATAAAGGATTTTCGGTCTGCTCATGCAATCCATACCTATTCGTATTGTTGATTCAAGCATTCGCCCTAGCCAGACGAAGGGGTGCAGGCTCAAGTGAAGATTGAAGGTATAAGCAACTCAATATATGAAGATAAAGAGAAATACTATACATATTTATTCTTTAAATTTTAAATTGAGTATACGAAGCCAAATAAATATAAAATTTCTTTTCCGATATCTTGCCTTAAGCTTAAGTGCAGACCATAAGCAACTCAATGTATGACAAATGCAATCAAGTTTAAGCTTTAAGCTTTCAGTTAATATAAAATTCATTCGATATATTTACTTTTTTTTAGAATTTTAAATATGCTTTAAGTACACACGAATGCCTGCAGAACACGGACAAACCAAAATGTTTTGGTTTATTGTATTACGGTTATAGTAAACAGCTCCTCGGGTGCAACGAGATATTCAAATTTGCGAGTCAGCACACGCAGATAACAGAGCGAGTTCTCTGGATCCAGATCACGGATGGCGCTCTGCACGAGCCCGGTCAAAAGGATATTGATGTGCTTCACTATGCCCTGGGCAGTGGTGTTATCGAAAGAGGTGGCCGCCACATTGCCAGTGGTGTTGTCGGACACCACGTAGCCCACAGTATTCTCAGCCGTTATACGCTCCGTGTTGGCGGCGTTTTGGTGGATGACTTCCTCCAGGACACGATTCATCGTGGCTTCGATTGATTTACCAGATTGTTAGATCTGAACTTCTTATAAACCTTGAAAAATGTTTTGCTTATGTTTTCAGTGTGAGATCTATAGAGAGACTGGAAAACTACAACTTCAAAGTTTAACAGCTCGTCAGAGTTTTGGAAAGGTTACTGAGTTAACTTCGTGTCTTAAACATTCAATAAGATATATAAGATATCTCAAATACCTTTGATAAAATATATGCAGAGATATTTATTCACAATTGTGAGAAACATATGCATTTCAATCCATGGGCAACGCTGCCTATCTCGCAATTTAGCTCTGAATATTTCCATCTATCTGGAGTTTTATTATGCACAAATGCCATTGAACTTGCCTGGGCTACAGTGAGGTCAGCTGGAATTACTTCATTGAATTGAACGGCTCAAGTGGGCGCGTGGCTGTTGCTTTAAAGGCCGCGCCCCACAATCTCTGCGTGGCCGACAGCCCGCCTCATCAAGCGGTTCTCATTTCATTTTCATGCGCATTTAATGGCGTCTGTTATTGACTTTTAACGAGATTTCCACTCGACTCCATTGCGCTTTTTAATGTACGCTTATTTTTAGACGACTGCCGCCGAGCTGCCTCTGCTTCCCTCCCCTCCCGCTCATCAGCACCAGCATCCGCAGCTAATTGAGTTTTTGACTTTGAACCGCATTGGCCCAGGTCGTTGACTTGGCTCTAATTGCGAGTAGCTCAAAAGAAATTCCCCAGCGGAGTAAATTGATATAAATCAAATGCTTCAAGTCGCAAATAGTTGGAGAGCCAAGTCTAAGCTCATCTGTATTCAGGGTTCTACACATTTTTGCTGGCCAAGTGCTTGTCGAACAAGACCGGACAAGGCGAGTGCATATGCAGCTCCCGCTCACTGGCCACACACCCAAAATGGCCACTTGAGCACCCACAACGGCCATAAAACACTTTCGGACATGTTGTTGTGCCAACAACTACAACAACAACAACAGCAACGCGTACAACAACTCACATGTGCTCTTTCCCAGTGTTGTGGTCAATAAAATGTGCATAAATTTTTGGTGCCATTCAACGGAAAAACTGAAACTGAACCGGGAGTTGGCCCGAGCGCTGGCTTTGTGGGAGCCACTCATTTAACGGCTAGCGGCAGGCAGGACAAAAACCCGTTCCAGGCATCACCAGCCCAAACCATGGACAAAATTTAAATCATAATGCAGATAAAAATAAATTGCAAATTAATAGAGATATTTTCTTTTGGATAATGTTAAAGATAGAAGTCGTAGAACAATATTAGAAATAAATTAGAAATTATGTATAAAAAAATAAAGAAATAAACAATACAATTTTAATTTGAGATAGATTAAAGATTCTTTTACTATATAATTTGTTTCTTAATTTGTATATTAATTTATATGCTTAGCATTAGAAATTAGCATTCTTCAATGATACGCAAATATCTTTGATTAGTTATTTGTAACACATAAATTTCACATTCCCTAAATACATGAATATTTATAATACACAAACATTTTTGTAACGGATAAAATGTCTATAATGCAAATTAAATTCAGCACAATAAGTAATATAAAGCTAGACTCAAATTATTTGAGCAATTTATCTGGTTTACTATGTCTTCAGGCTAACTTCATTTCTAAGGATTTAATTTGCAATTCTCGGCTTAAATTTATATTTTCATGTCTAATCTAATCTCCCACTAAAGATTTCATTTGTTTATTGCATTTTTGTTAATCCTGGCCCATTGTAGCTGAATATCTGCTCTGTGGCATATTGTGGGGCGACCGTTGCTGACCCGCCGGGCAATGATATATGGCCACCAAATGCAAAACGGCAGATTTGTATGCGGCTGTGCGACGCTTTGGATTTGCCTAGTTGGGCCGGACAAAATGAATTGTGTTTTGGGCATGAATTTGTGTTGCGGCACGAGTATAACAGCCATTTGAAACTATGCAAAATGCGAGCTCGTAAATTGCGGCAACTGCAGCAGCAGCAGCATTGCGCCCCTCGCCGCATGCGCCACTCGCTTATCTGTGGGCCTTGTGGCATGCGGCTTGGTGCTGCAGTTGCAGTTGCAGTTGCGCCTGGCGGGGATTAGGCGGCACCGCACCCGCTTATCCAGAACCCAAAATAGTTTAACATTATGCAGAGAGCATAAATCATCTAATTAGATCGGTATCAGGGCAACTGCATAACTCATTGAGTCGCCCAGCGATGGCCCAAAAGACGCTTCAATGGCGGCCGAGATCGCATAAATAACCAACTTCGGAAAGGCAACGCACAAAATTCGTTTGTTAATTACAAAAAACCAACAGACAAGAGCAAGAAAAAAGTCACGAGAATTGAATTGAAAGTCGCTTTTCCTGTGGGCCGCAGCACTTTCCCTGTTACATTTACCGTTTGCCGAATATGCAAATGAGTCTTTGAGTATTTCACGCCGCCCGCTTTGGCTCGAGATTCGTTCGGGGCTCAGCGCCCAGCGGTCAGCTGGCCAGACGGCCAGCCAGCCGCACTTCACCTACATTCTGTATCTGTATCTCGTTCGGGTTATTTCTTGTTCTTGTTTTGTGCTTCATTTTGGGCCCTGCGAAAGGGCAACATGGCACACATGGCACAAATTGGACGACACGTTCGCTCGACCCGTTCCCTTTGGGCCAGTCTACCAAGTATCCTTTGCCTTGGGCCACCCCACGGACACACTGACACACATCCAAGCTGTGCCAGTTGTATTCTCAACACCACATTTCATCAACACACTCGACACAGTTCAGTTTCATTATATAACACACACAGACAGCAGTATGAACACATATACAAACACTCATAAATAAGGAGCTACCACACATTTATTCATATGCATGTGAAGAGGCACTCACCTAAACGCATTTCGAATTTTTAATGCTCATATGTTGTAAATTTTTTGTTGTCCAGAGTAGAGAAATCCAATTGCGTCCTGTGGCCAATGTGTACATGTGTGCGCTGTCCTTTAATTGGAAAATGAAAGGATTATGTGTTAAATATGCACATAAGTGAAAAGAAATGGCGAATATTTACGACTATGTGCAGATTCATAAATTAATTTATTTAGAAAAAATATATATAAAAGTATAATTCTCAATGTTTTTAATATTTCTCAATATTAAGACTTAAGGAATTAATGAATTGTGAGGAATTGATACAATAAAACAAAATATTTTATATATATTTTATTATCTATATTATATTATCCAATCAATCAATCAACACTAAGAAGTTTTACTGCATGTTTAATATGGAAAAAATAAAACATGTAAATAATATACTTAGAGAATATTTGATTTTTGATTTATTTATCTTAATGAGGATAGAAAATGTCACTATTATCAATATATTTATTAACTTGTCTTTTTTAATTCGTCGAATGAGATTTGATCTTAGTTCGGAATAAGCTCAAATTATTTGACATTTATAATTTTAACATTTTATTATTTTAGTTAAACGAGTCTGTTACCAACTGAGATATAAGAGATCACAGGATTTTGTTCCACATTCTTCACATTTAACATTCATTTTTTTTTTCTAATTTTACTTAAATATTATATTTAAGTTTGTTCAATTCAAGGAAGACTAGAGTTAACAAATTTTGCATAAAATTACTCTGCCTTTCCTTTGAAGTAAGGATACAACATCTGTTCGGCAAAATGGGCTTTCAATAACGTTCACTCTTGTACCGCTTTGCCGACTAAATGTAAATGTGCCTATCAGAACCCACATGAATTAGTTAATGAGTAATAAGTGACCCTTATAAAAGTAGCCAGAAGCTAAATTATGATAAACTTCTCTTCAATTAGACAAAATTAGGGCCCCGTTACATCGCATCGTAGCCATTTTTTATAGGTTAACGAAAATCCTCAATTGGTATAAATCTTGTTTTCATCCATTCTTCAGCAACTCCCATGTTAGATTCAAGTTTCGCCCAACTCACACGAAGTTAATACTTTATTTGCTTACAATATTTGATTTCTGTAAGTTTCAGTCTTATTTTCTCACGCATTATTTCACACAATAAAAACAAATTATTTATTCAGTTGGCTGATCGTCAGCAAATCTCGGGCAATTAAAAATCATTTGCATGCGAACAGAGCTCAATGCTCTGAGAAATAGATATCGATTTGTGAGCGCGCTTAATGCGTGTTCCCAAATTGTTATGGGCACCTGGGGACAGAGCTAAGCGATTCGCCATTAGCACATAATTTCGGCATTTTATTGATAAACATTTAAAATCAATTGAGGACAATAAAAACTGTGAAGCTATTGCAGGCGAGCCAGGCGAACATCCGATTGACAAATGGCATTATTTGTGGGCCAAATTTATTTGACTGCCTTCTAAATATCAGCTAATTTAAGGCAATTATTTAGTAGACGCGTAATTTCGTATGCAAATGCCAAATGCTCCCCGACTCAAATGGCTCCACGCCCACTATGGTTTCAGAGCTTCAGCCATAAATTGTGGCCGAGGGGACGTCTGGAGCTACGAAAGGTGCAAAACTGCGCGCTTAAATAAATCTCTGAAATTAAATTAAGCAACTCGCAGCGACTCGTTTAGCGCATGCCAAACGACTGCAGAATAAACATGGCATAAATTTCAATTTATTTAGGCGAGAATTCCTGATAAAATCTTAGACATTTTTTGCTTATTTATTTTCGTTTTTTGCTCAAAAACCTGAGGTGGAAAAAAATACAAATGCATAATCAAACGAATTTCAATTTGATTTGCCAGAAGGTGAGAGATTTGATTTCTGTAAGCAACAAAGGCGACTTACAAAACAAAGGCAGACACAAAGGGAACGAAAACGAAGCAGGAGGAGAAGAAAAGACGTATTCAAAAGATAAATTTCTTAATTTAAATTCAGACCCCAACGCTGAGTTGGCAACGAGTCGAGTTTTTTGGGGTTTTGCCGACGCAGCCCCTCCTCAAAGTTGCTGAGGGGAAGACAGGGGGAGCGAGAGGGAGAGAGACAGAGAGAAAAAAATGGTTTTCATTTCCGTTACAAATGTTTTCAATTTGGTTAGAGATGAACACACACACACAGCCCCACACACACACACACATACAGAGAGAGAAAAAGAAACCCGAAATTCAATTTTCAAACGTTTTATTTCGACAACATTTTGATTTAGTCGCACAATTTTTCGTTTGCGCGTCTCGCTTTGAATATTTTAAGCATTTGGCTTTCGATTTTCTCGCTTTTCGTTGTTCGCTGTTCGTTGTTGTAACTATGAAATATTTATTATTTAAATTTGACTCTCGCATGGCCTCTAAATCATGCGACAGGCTCATTCAAGCGATACACAGCACTCCTACAAGATACAGCAGACAGATACAGCTACAGATACAGATACAGATACAAAGATACATATAGATATTCGTATTCGTGCAACATGCATTAGTTGTTGCTTCTTCTTCGTTTTTTTGTCGCATGATTTAGTTGCAGTCATAAATTTGTTTTTAAGCTTTTTAGGTATTTCATTTCGTTCCATTTGAGTTCTCGAACTGGCTCTGGGGCTCGGGCTAAGATAAACACTTGACAACGTGCTAAGGCCAACAACTGGCAACGCGATAAGCGCATAAATAAAGCCCCAGTAATAAATTCAGCGTCAGTTCTGACACTACCAACGCCGTCGCCGTCTCCGTCGCCGTCGCCGTCGCCATTGCCACAGCCAGCGCCATTGCCTTTGCTGGGGCTGCTGCTTCTGCCTTTGGCTTTGTCAGTGCATCTGTGTGGCCAGCGTTGCGGACTCCACTCTACCAAGGCACGATTTGTCAACTTGAACAGCGGCCAAGGGCCATAAATGCATAAATTCAACTGTACTTGACTTTTTAAAATGGGGTCTAGAGTGCCAAATGATTCAGTGGTTGGCTTCAACATGGAAAATGTTAGTTGTTTGTCTCATATTAAGGCCAAGTGAGATGGTTCAGCTGTATATATTCTGAATATATATGATTCCCTACTTATACATATATCTGTTTCCATAAATCTCTTTCGCTCTCATTTGGAACTCTTCATTTATGTGCATTTAATGACCGCAAAGAATCTGTCAGCTGGTCAACTGGTCAGCTGCCGGGTGCTGCAACGTGTCGTAATTGCACGGCAGGACACTGAGGAATTATGACGTGCCTGTGACGAGGGCAACAGAAGAGAATAAAGAGAAAAAGAGAGGGAGTTAGGAAAAATGAAGAGGAAAAACGGGAGAGGATGAAAATCATGCGGCAGCAATTCACGGCAATCAAACGGCGCGGAACACGAGTGCAGCGTAAAAGGTTTGTAAAAGGATGCGACGCGCTGTGTGAGTGTGTAAAGTCCATTAAAAGGACATTCCACGTAACCGATCCGTGCGGCACTTGGTGTGGCAAATGGACTCGCGCCACATGCGGCCAGGACGAGCTGGACGAGCTGGACGAGCAGGCCAGGACGGCAGCGAGGATGTGGACGTGCTTTGTTTGTTTTGCAGCGTTGTTTTCAACTTTTTGCTGCTGCTGCTTTCATAATTTTCAAAAATTGAAACTCGAGTGACCGACTCGACTCGTTCTCGACCCGTTCAGGTCGCCGACTCCTTGCTGGCTGCAATGCCAACGACAACGACAACGACAACGTCTACGGCAATGGCAATGGCAACGGCATTGCGTGCAATTACAAGAGCCTGTGCCGCTCATAAATTCCATCCTTTGCAGCCTTTCACACGCGGCATGCCAAAGGAGTAGGCAACGCCCGACCGGGGGGTCCTCCTGGCCGGGCTGGCCACGTTGCATGCGGCATGTGGATTGCTGCATGTGCTGCACACGCAAATTCCTGTTGCAGTCCCGTCTAAGTAGCTGGCAATGGCAACATTTCATGTCGTGTTTACACTCACTTCCCGTCCAGCCCATCGTCCGACCGTCCACTGGGCCCCAGAAGGAGGCCAAGCATATTAAAAACTCCAATTAATGCGATCCGGACCAGCTGGCAATTATGCTGAGTACCTCGGGTCGGTACGCGGTGCGACAAGTTCCACTTGCTGATTATTTATATTATAAAGTTTCTTTTCTTCTTCCTCTTCTTCTTTTTTTAATACTTTTTCGTAATTTATCAATTTACCTTTTCCTGCCGTTAACCACAGCCAATTACATATATGCACTCATAAAATGTGAAGCTTGTAGAGCTACGATCCTCTCCACAATATAATCAAGAGAATTATTATTTATAAATATAAATTTATTTAGACATATTGATATTCATTTCATTGTCTGAATTTTTACTTTCTGGCAAATCTTTGCCAGATCCGCCTTGAGCTATGAAGCTTCTGCTCAGTTTTTTGACCCAATTAAAATGCATATGGGACTTCATGGCAGTTCCCAATTTGAATTTGCCAATTAAATGTTTATCTGCCTAATTACCGTTGCGGGCGTTGACGCCAACACCCCAGACAACAACCAACAACAATAACAAAACCGAAAGCCGACGCCGGCGGCCGCTTGAGCATTATTCAATTAAAACTTGTGTTTTTTTCTTCGCTTTTGGCACGCACTAAGCCCCATAAAAGTCATAAAGACCCGCATAAAATCCATAAAATGAAAATGAAAAGAATCTTAAAAAGCAGCCCCAAAACAGAAACAGAAAAAAGCACAGAGTAGCGAGAATTAATGAATAGTTAAATGGCCAAGGGAAGCAGAGCGGGCAGACCAGAAATACTAGCAGCGTATTGCCTGTAAAGAAACATCTCTTTGCTGGAGATATAAACAAGTTTGAGGTGTTATTAAGGTGCCGCGGCTCCATCTGGAGGCCTAGAGCATTGATTAATCTCGGCGACTGGGACAGCGAGTGGAGGAGCGAACGCTCGCAACATGTTTGTCCCAGCGCCGAAATGAACTCAACTCGCGAGCGCAGTTCCACTCAAAGGAAAGCCGAGTGGAAACTCACGAAATGAACGCAGCTGGTGGTTGGGGCGGAAAATCGTGCGATTTTCTTGCGCTTCGGCTCGGGCTGGGACTTGGGCGCTCGCTCTGTCGGCTCTGTTGGCTCTGCTTATTTCAATCAGTGCACAACAACAATGATTTTTATTTTTATGCGCCAACGTAACGATCTCGTTTCCACTTACTTAAATCTACATTTTAACTGCCTGGCACATTTTATGTCCCATTCTAGCAGCCGTGCGAAGTCGGCAGATGCGCGCGCGAGAGCTTTTTCTTGTTGTTGCTGCTGCGAAAAGCGCCCCCGAAAAAGGCACGAAGAGAGCGAGAGAGAATGCCCGCAATGAGTGTGAGTGAGAGGGTGTTTGGAGTGGAGTGAAACCTGTGGTCAGCGCTGGACACACACACACACGTGCACTAATTAAATCAATACTAATTAATGCGCGCAAACATCATTAGGCTGCATTGGCAAACAAACAAACAAACATGCAAATGCCCAGAGGCCAGCGGATGAGCGGGTAGCTAGAGCGGGAAGGGAGAGTCGGAGAGAGCGCGTCGGCCACTGCGAGCAATTGAGCAACATTCAGCAAACGATTATGAGGCCATCTCAGTCGCACTTAAAACGGCCATAAACGACGACAGTTATGGCTACAACAACAGCCACTTCGCTGGCGACGTCGGCGCGCTGCCGAAGTCGAAGAGCGTGAGAAAAGCAATTCTCACGAATGAAATCAGAACGGGCTACGTATCGATTATGCTCAACTGGCGATTTACTTGCCTTAATGCGAGAGACACGTGGCTCCGGCACAGGTTCAGCATTGAGCGCATCGTTTGCGAGAGAGGGAGAGAGAGAGAGAGAGAGAGCAGCAGCAGCAGCAGCAGCAGAGACAGCAAACCAGTCAGCGCTGTATGCGCAGCCATTAGGGTGCGCAGTTTCGCTCTCTTCGCAGCGCGCTCTTTCTCGCTCTCGCACTTGCTCTCTCGGGACTCTATCTGTCCCACTTGCGCACGCCATTTGCTTTGAGTTATCGTTATGGCCGTTATGGCTTCCGTATGCGCGTCGCAGTCGTCGGCAGCGCTGTCGCAGCGGAGGCGTGGCCTATCATGGCAGTAGCGCTTCGCACTGGGGTTTTATGTCCGTTTTATGGCTCATTTTCGGCGTCCGTCGGAGCAACAGCAGCAGCGGCAGTAACTGTAACTGAGCTCCGAGCATTTCCATTGCCTTTGCCGTCGCTTTGGCATCGGTGAAATTGTTTGTTTGGATAATTATTTCGATTGTTATTAGATTGTTGCAACAACTATAAAAATGCTATAAAAAATATTTTTATTTCTCTCTAAATGATTTTTAGTGGCCATTTGCCTGCCGTTCCTCGTTGTGTGGTGACAAATTGCCCCAAGATGATGCGTCTAATCACCGACTTGCCCCATCAAGGATCACAGTCGTCTTTTTCTCGCCCTTTGTGTGTGTGTGTGTGTGAGTGTGAGTGTGAGTGTGCTCTGTGTTAGCCTCATTGAATCAAATGACAATTTGTCTGCGTGTTTTGATGACTTGACAGCAAAGTTATGCTGTTGTCTTGTAAAAATATTGCTGGGCTTTTGGGGAGGTAAAATATAATATATACGTAGAGCAGCTCGATACGATAGTCAATTATATTAGAATATCCCAATAAGAATTTGTAAGCCAAGAACCATCAGCCAGATTAATATGTAGTATTAATAATAATAAAATTACTTGGCATGCAAAGCAAAAAAGATCTTTCAACGATACCAGATAGCTAGTTATCTTAATGGGATCAATCGATTTCCCTAACAACTTACATCAACTTAGAATCCACAACAAGCTTCTGTCAAGGTATATTTTCAATATTCAAAATAGTTGATTATGCATTCTGATTGGCAGTAAATATAATTACCAAAATTCAATGGTACAAAAGCTGAAAAAACTGTAATACAGCCAGCAAAAAAACACTTTAAAGAAAAACTAAGTAACTGAATTTCTTATCTACTTGTTTAAGGGTAACATTATTTGAGGTAATTTTCAAGGGCTTTAAATATGTCTGAAACTTAAGTGGATCTAAGCCTAAGTGGTACGTGGGAAATCTTTAAATATTATTTCAATTAAAGCAAACTCTCATAGCTACGTACGTATATACATATATATTTTTAAAATTTTTAACAAGGTAATTGAAAGCTATATTTCTGTTAATCAATTTAGACTTCGATTATATTTTCGGTATATTTTTGTTTGTTATCCCATGCACATATGATTTTATTTATATGTCTTTCATACACCAAGCATAATTCTTTACTCGGAGCCAAGACAAAAAAAAAAAATTGAAATGAAACGAGAAGAAAATTAAACAAAAAGCATTTTAACGAAACTGTCACGACTGCGAACGTGAATTCCGTGATTGGATTGCCCAATAAATGTTTATCGAACGGGCCACAAATGCGCATCTATCTATGAATGTTTGGCATGTCTGCCGCGCTCGATTGGGAGTTTTTATAAAGAAAACATTCCGCTGCCAACTCCCCAGCTCCCCATTCGCCGCTGGCAGCAACTGGCCCGGGCCGCAGCTGTGCGGGAAACAAAAGACACGTTTTCTATAAGGGACATTAATGAAGAAAAACAAACAACAGCCGCAAGAGCATAGGAGAAACAAAAAAATGGCTGCAAAGTTATTTTTATGAAATTAATATTGACTGGCCCAACTGCCAGCTGAGTTTGTCAGTTCGCTCGGAATTGGTAATTAAAATAATAAAAGCAATTTTTTGTTCATATATTTTTGCTTCTTTCGTTCGCTCGCAGTTGTCGCCGCTGGAATTTTAATGAAAAAGTCGCATTTTCGGGCTGACTTATAAATTCTGCAACGCGACATTCTTAATGAGCACTGGGAATGTTTTTTGTAAACAATTAACAAAAATATTTGTATTCTTTAATGCGTTTTTAAGTATTCACCTCGCTCGCGCTGCACTCTCTCTCTCTCTGTCTCTCTCTCTCTTTCTCTGTCCGATCAATTTCAGCTTTTTCTTTTAATTGAGTCGCCTTAGACTAATTTGGGAATACAAAGACATATAGCTATATGTATATATGTATATATATATATATATACAAATATCCATCAGCACGAATCGTTCTCCTTCCTCTTTCGCTGGCAGCTGTTCTTTTTGTTGGCTTCCTCTCCATTTTCCCATTTCCAAAATGCTCGACGTCTGTTTGGTTCTGTCTCTTGTGGAATTTATGTTCATGTTCCAATGTTTTCTTTTTCTCTTTTCGTAATTTCCTTTGAAAATGTGCGACTTGTCATTCAACAAATTCCCGCCGCCACCCCCGCCTTGCTTCCCCTCGAGTCGTGTTCCATGTCATTCCACTCGGTGGTCAACGCTGGCCATCGCCATCGCCATCGGCAGTGCCATTTGGCACTTTCCTTAATTATCTGTTTTCTCAATGCCATTTTTTATGTTGCACCTTTTTGATTTGTGTCACCTTGTCACGATGAGTTTTTTCGTCGTTTGTTTTCCTTTCTCTTATTTGGTTCTTGTTTTCATGGTACCTGTTTCATTACTCATATTCTTGTTTCTATTCTGCTAAAGAGTCATTCACGTTCAACAGTTGCGAGTAGTCAAGGTTACACTAGATCTGCTGCTGATTGCTCGAGCAGATGCAGTTGGGTATTGCAGCTGATAAATACTTGTACAAGTGCTTCAGTGATGCAGCAGATGGAAATCCAAATATTATCGGTGAGTTCATTAATTTATATTGAATACATTCAGTTATTTGTTTAAGCATAGCTTAATCAATATCTAGTGCAATCATTTCAAAAGAGAGCTGACAGGAATAGGAGAGTGCTTCTTGTATTTGGTTGTCTACAGTTTTCATATTTTTTGTTAAATATAATCATGATATATAATCTAGACACACCTAACAGTGTGTCTAAAACTTCACTTCTGTTGTAGTTCTTCTACGCTTTCAATAAGACCGTTTGAAAACACTTCAGGCAATAGATTCCCAACCAGTATTAGAATAGGACAAGAATATTCGTGGCACAACATCAGACAGAGTCTGTTGGGCTGTTGCACATATTGATTAATGTTTTTATGGATTGCATATATCCGAGATGAAAGCTTTGCTCTGCTTTGGCCAATCAACTGCATTTTAAATGAATTGCAGAAGCAACAAATTACAGGTATTTCTCGACAGTCGAAAGGAGACGAACTGCATCTAGATCGGCAGCGGCAACTTTCCTCCCAATTAGAGCCAAAGACTCGAGATGAAGTCCGGTGGCGCAGGACGGGTCGGCTGATTCACTTGCCCGTCGGCGAAATTATCCGTACGCCATTAAAGTCATTAAGGCCATTATTCGAGGAGTAAAACGTTTAAGTAAAAATGCATCTTCTCTACGGATTGTTCGCTCTGTGGACATACGCACACACGAGGCAGGAAAAGGGAGAGGCAGCAGTTGGGGGGACAGTTGGGGCATTCTTTGTACTTTGTTCTGTGCTCTTTGCGTGTGTTATTACGCGCATTTCAGCAAAAAGAGTTGCAATCGAGTTGATTTTGAGGAAACTTTTACATTTTTTAATTTATAGGCAGTCACTCAAGGAGCAAGTAGAAGAGAAGAAGGCAGCAGGAGAAAGAGAGAGAAAGAGCGGGCTGGGGTTAACATGGACCGCACACATGCTATAATTTGGACAATTCTGGTGCTCAACGCGAACATTTGCTTAAATGGAATTATCGTTCAATAACCCATTGTTTTTGTTGCTGTTGTTGTTGTTGTTGCTGCTGCTGCCTTGCCTCTGTGGCATGCACCATCGATAATGGCCGTTCATGTACACGAGCTCTGACTGCACATGCTCCCCTCCCCTCCCCAACGACCGTCATTCTTGGTAATATAATCCACTTGACTAAGGAGATACTAGGCATCTGGCCCGGAGCCTGCAGGAAGCCCGGCCCCTGAGTCAATGTTCACTGTTAGCGTCAGGTGTTCGTGTTAAAATGCCAACTAATTTCAGTGTTTTGGCCAAAAGCTGATGGCCTGGCCATTTAATCAATGGCCAGTAAACTGTTGACCAGGCTGCATCAACGTTTTGTCTTTTTTCGGCTACATAATGAAAACAGAAACCATTAAATACTTAATGCGAGCTTTTAGCACAAAAACTTGTCGCAGGAAGTCGCATGACTGCCTCACAGTCACTCTTCGGGCTGGACAGTGAGCAGTGGGCAGTAGGTAGTGGGGCGTGGTCAGACGTTTTGTCCATCAACAGGGCAAGCGTATGCATCTAAGCATGGCCAAGATTGCACACGTTCCAGCCAGGGGGCAACTCTCTCTCTCCCTTTCTCTCTCCCTCTCTGTCTCTCCCTACGCCCCTCTATGCGAATCTCATTTACCGCTTAGTCAGCGCAGCGAATGTCAACGAATTTTATTCATTGCAGTTGGCATTGTTGTTGCTGCTGCTAGCGTGAGCAGCCAGAGCGTGGGTGTAGTCGACGATTCGTATGTCCAGCTGTCTGTCTGGCTGTCCGTTTGTCAGTTTGTATGCGATTCGCTTAAATTATGATACTCGGGAATGATAAAGTGGCAACAAACGTCACCGGACCAACTCGCAATGGCTGGGTATGTTGCCAATGTTGTTGTCTGTTGTTGTTGCTGTTGTTGTTGTTGTTGACGTGCATTAAACGCCTCCGTGGCCAACGTGCTGCCCTGACCCAAGGGCAGTCACAGCCAAAACATTAACCATGCCAAGAGTGCAATGCAGTACAGCTAGAACGTGAGTCGCCAACTAAGCTAGGAATCTATGGAAGTGCTTGATCAACAGACAAAGAAAATATGAAAAGCAAGCTGCGTTAAAACAACCTCAATAAAGAAAATATGCTTCAATAAATGAAAATCAAATCAATTCCCAAAAATTCTTAGTTGCAAAATGATAATCCGACTTTGCTTGGTATCAACTGTATTTAAATGTAGACTAGCCTAAAGGGAATCTTCTAGCTCTGATTGATATTGCTTATATATAGCCAACATATGTATATACCTTCAACTTACATATAATTGAAACTTTTCATTCATACTTTTTCAAAATGTTTGGCTTAAAAACTCGATTTAGCTTTGTATTAAAGTTTATTTATAAACTCAACTTCATATTCGTTTTCATTTATTCCATTCATTTCAGCTTTAATGCTCAACAAACAATTGATTGCCTAATTTTCTACCTCATTCCTCTTTTAGCTCTATTATTAGTAGTTCTGCTTTTTTTTTTTTTTTGTCCAGAAATACATGAGTAAATAAAAGTATCTGATATTAAAATAAAGCTCACTAATCCCCAATTCATTAGACATATATAATTGGCATATAAAATTGGATCTTTAATTTCTGTTTTATCAATATACCATTCACAGCTTAACTTATATCTATACAGCTTCATTCGTGGTTAACATATCTGCTATACTTATCTATTGTTATTCCAAGTCAGCGCAAGCCACCCACGATATTCTTACACTAGGTCTCTAACACAAATAGAAATTTATGAAATATTGCGTATACGCCCACGATAACGATGGCAATAAATAATAAAACTAAACTTCACAAAGACTTGGATTTCATGTTTTCTTTTATCTGCCACAAAGAACTTACAAAAAGTTTATAATGCTTTGTTTGGGGCGCCAAAAATAATAATAACAAAAAAACAAACAAAATTCTCCATAAACCTAACCAACAGTCCAGTCCAGCCCAACCCGCACCCGTCTAATAAATAATTTGGCAGTAAATCAATGCAGAGCGAACGAACAAACAAAGTAGAGAGAGGAAAAGTTCACAGGCCGCGTCTTATCTTTGAGAATTGCTGCGCATTATTTAAAATCGCATAAATAAACAATAATAAAATTGAGTAAGTCTACAGCAGCAGAAACAATAACAAGAAGAGAGGCATAATAAAAGGCAAATAAAAAGCAACATTAACGGCCAATTGGAGTGGCCCATTAATGGGCTCTCTTTGCGCCGCCGTCTGGCCGGGATCGGGAATCGGACCGGGAGTTGTCTCGGTCATTGAGGCGTTCGCAATGAGGTGCGATCGCCCCCAGTGCGATCCACTGAAACCGAAAGCAGACACAGAAACAGAGATGAACAAAAAATAAAACAACAGCCACAGAAACAGAAAGAGAAAACAAAAATTGAATTCGCGGTTGGGGCTTAATTTTCATGCGCTTTGCATATCACTTGGACGACCGAAAATTTATAATTTCATTGAGTGGCCGGGTCTGAGGCGGTCAGCCGGTCCGTTTCATTATTGGAATTAAGCAATTTGGCGTAATTTAACAACACTTTCGATGCATAAGTCTCGACCGTGCCGCATGATAACAATGAGCCACCGGCCAGACGCTGCCCGCAACTGGAACTTGGACACTCGGCCGGATGGTCGAATGCGAATGAGCCACAGACCGATGCCGACTGTCCATAGTCACGTCATTAGTTCAATTGTTCTCTGTAACGTGGCTCGTGTGGGGTATATGAATATGAGACTGGGACTCGGACTGGGACTGCAACTGGCATTGCTTATCAACACGTCTTCAACTGGCTAAATAATGAAGCTCTGGCACGATGTGGCTGTGGATATGAATATGCTTTGTTGCTTCATTGTTTTTCTTTTGCACACTCGAGTTTGTATTAGTCTTGTGAAGCGCAAAAGCCGCGTTTGTAAATTTTGATAGTTTACTAATATAGTCTACATCATTATATAAATAGAAAGTTTGTTTATTCTATCGAATCAATTTATTTAGATTTTTTACTATAAGTAACATTATTTTATTGAATATCATTTGGTTGCATTTTTCTGTGTACTCCCTGCCTGAAGTGAATCTGTTTTTAATTCAGTTTGATTATATTTTAATCAAGTCATTTCATACTGAAATAAATTTTTTAAATAAAAGATAACACTCTATACTCCCACTTCATTTGCGACTATTCAAAAGGGTGGTAGAACAACGGGTGTGGGGGTGGTAAGCAATGGGGATGGAATTGATGCAAGTAATTGGAGTGAACTTTTTCGAAAATATATGTACTGCAAATAGAACATTAATTTTATAAATAAATCATATTTATTTCTTATGCATTTGTTGAATAAATTTAGTCAGCTCTCACTTACACATTTTGATAGACTTCATTCGACAAAACTGTTATCTGAACATACAAATTATTCAGGCATCACGAATTTCATGACTCAATCGAGCAGACATCTCTCAGGGCATACGTTTGGTTGCTTAACTGATTCGTCTTTTATGACGAGACATGTGATTATCCTTATTAAATCAAATTGTTTACAAGCCGAACACAAATATTTTCCTAATGGCGCTCGTCTCTCTCGTTTGGCTCTTTGAGCAAACACTTTTGTTTATAGCCGTTTTACGGCTCTTTCAGGCATTAGCTGGAGTTTTACGATGCCGCCTGCACTTGAGCCCAATCAGGAAGGCAGTTCAAAGAGACAGCAGGGCAAGCTGCACTGCTTGATGATGACAAGTGTCAGTCGTCCTGGCACTGCTCGCCATTCAACACATCGTAAAATCAACGGCCTTGCTGTTGTTTAGTGTTGCTTTTACGATCTATAAAACGCACATAAATTGGTGGTGGCGCATGCGGGTGTTGGGCCGAGGGACGAGGGCTGACACGGTCAGAACAACTGCTAACTGCACTTGGCGTTTAATTGCCGTTAGCCCAGAGCTGAGCAGTGCAGTGCAAAGGAGCAGGAGTGGAGGCGGACGGGAGTTGGCGCACGTCAAGGTGGCTCATGAAACCACGCCGAGACGCCGGCTCGTGGCTCATCAAACAACAATCGACGGCGGCATTTTGTTTACGGCCTTTGTCGAGCTGTAAAAATGTCGTAAACGAAATTGTTATGAATTGCGGTAAATTAAATAAACATCAAATGCCAAATGCCTTTTGTGTCTGTCAGCCATAGGATGAGAGAGTCGATCTGTGTGTGTGTGTTATGTCATTGAATCCGTATGCCTCAATGAAAGAAAGACAAGTGTTTAAAAAGTCGTTAAATAGGAGAGCTGGCCGGGCGGGTGTATCTGCCAATTATGATCTGGCTTTAACGGGTTGGCTAGCTTAATGGGCTGCGACTTGGCAGCCATAACTCAGGTGTGCGTGCCGCTTATCAGCCATTACACTGAAGACGTTGCCACACGATATCCGCAAGGGGAAAATATCATATCTGCTTCGCTCTTACCTGCGGAGCACGAAAATGTGACCCCAAAAAATAAAAAAGGCACGAAGAAGGCAACAAAAACACAAGAAAAATCTGGCTGCAATCACAGATGGAGATAAAAGGTACGAAAAGAAGCCATAAAGGAGACAAACAACAAGTCAGCAAGGCAACGGCAGCAGCAGCGGCAACGAGGCCCAGACACAGTCCGAGGCTCAGAAGACAATGTTGGAGCTGTTTCTACCTAAGCAACGTGGGCTATGGGTCTGGTTCTGGTTCTGTGTCTTGGCCTGGGCATGGCAGGGCCAAGCCTTTAAACTGGCCTGTCCCGTTGTTGTTATTGTTGTTGTTGCCGTTCCTGCATTCCAGCATAGCAATGACCGCTGCAGACATTGGGTATTGTTGGCATTGTGATTGTGTGGCAGCAGCAACAACAACAGAAACAGAAACGTTCCATAATGGCTGCGACATTCATTCGCATTCGTATCTGTATCTGCTGCGGTGCCCTGTAAGTTGCAAGATTTAAGATTGTCAACCATGTTGTTTATTGCTCTCTTAAGATTTTTCTTTAGTTTCTGTTCCTTAGTTTTTTGTGTTCATTTCAGATTTCTTAGCGCGGCTGGTCCGCTGTGTATTCCGCGGAATTACTCAAACCCCAGCGAACGCCTCTGAAAATCAGCCTGAGAATGAGAATGAGATGCGAGTCGATGGGAGTAGCGCTGCGAGATGAATCTGCTGCTCCTGTGATTTATTTCAGGATTACATTTCTTTAACCGCATTTGGGGTTTCTTTCAAGACTTGATTTTTTGCGTGTTTCCTTGAGTCTTAAAGGCAATACTTTGGAATTGCTGACGTACCAGACTTGAACGTAGTTTCAAGAGAATTGCTAAGAAATATGAAAAGTATATAACGTTATGGTATACGATGGGCGTTTATATATTATATTTTGAAATGTTTAATACTAAATACCAGTAACTTGATATTTGGAGTTGAATGTTACATAGTTATTGGAAGTAGTTGTGATTTTTCTTATAATTATAAAGGAAGCAATAGTAAATCAAGGAAATTCATAATATTCATCATCAAAATAATTGAAATAAATAATGATAATAATATTGAATTTAATAATAATATATATAGAATATGGAAATATATGGAAATAAATTGTTATATTCAAGCTTAAGCTGCCTCAGATTGTGATTTCCCGCAAAATGATTTTCTTATTTCATTTATTTTTAATATCATTTTCAACCTTCACACAGTAATAACACACTATACACTATCTCCACACATATATATATATATATATAAATACATATACATATATGGCTGCATTGCATATGCACATCAGATACACTTTCCGGCGCTCGACGTTTTTTATGCACTTCATGCCATATGTTGTTTAATATTTTTCATATTTTCTGCACAACTTCACCAATCTTAACTCATTTTCGTATTTCTGCAGTGCCGTCGCGAGTTTTCTGTAGTTGATGCGCCACGTCCAAGCGACCGGGTACTGGGATTCATACTGAGTGTTTACAAAACAGCAGTCGCCGATCCCTAAGCCGATCCTGTGTCCGATGCCTGATCTCTGCCTGTTGGCTAAAGGGTCACGGACATCACCATAAATCATAAATTTCCAGAGGTTGCAGCTAAAAAACCAAATCCAAAACAGTTTGCTACGCGCCGTGAAACGCGGCGGGAATATACTTTTCTGTTTTTTTTTTGTTTTCATTTTTTTGCAAACGCCATAAAAAGATCGTAAAAAACGTCTGCTCAAAACAATATTTCCGCTTAAAATTCACACCAAGGTCAGCTCACCTACAAAGGCGGCCATTAAAAAAGGTAAAAGACTCACCTTTGCCAGAGCGGGACAGAGTCATGCGCTCAGCTGTCGATCATCTTTCTCTCTCTTCTTCTTCTCGCTGCACTTGTGCGTTTTTAATGAGCTGCAAATGCATTTGAGAAGAGCCTGCCCTGCCCTACTCTGCCTTCCGTCTTTTGGTTAACCTTGACTAGGTTTTTTGTTTAATTATGATTGATTTTCCGCGCTCGTCTTTTTACAAGTGTGGAAAATGATGCAACCTGCATTTTGGGATGCCGGAAAATGTGAAAGCCGAGCTCAAAAATTATGATTATTGCCAAGGTTCCAGCACTTCGATGACCTCCATCGAGCCATAAACCTCACACAGTTGCTTCCCGGTCCAACAAGCCATTCAATTTATGAAGTACAAATGCGACGCTCGCTCCCAAAAGCCGCAGTCTGTGGCATGCGTCTGCTGCAGTTGTTGCCAGCATCGGCAACAGCTTGACCTGTGCAGTTTATCGATGCAGACAGCCTCTGTTCCTCATGTACTACTCCAATATCTCGTGTCGGATTTCATGTACGCTCAAAATTAACGAGTGCAGGCGTTGCATGAACATGAATACATTTGCGTAATTAAATGAATTTTATGTGCTCGCAACATTGCGGTCGAACGGCAACAGCAACAACTTTGGTAAGGCGCAATTCATGCGGAAATGTCATGGGGTAAGAAACAAAATTTACTTAAATTATTTTAATATATTTCATAGAAATCTGTTGACAATAGAATCGATGTAACAAGCTTTGAATATATTAAATATAAAATATACAGAATATTTTCAATGAATATTTAAATTTGTAAAAAATACCCAACCAGATGGCATCAGGTATCGATGTACATACGTATGTGTGAGCTTTGCTATCTGTTAAGGCGTTTAAAGCACTGCGTTGTAGGTAAGAGAAGGAAAAGAGAGCGGTGAACAGATGTAGTTGTCGGAGTAGCCATGTCAGCGCAATTTCCTGATGCTTTCCATCTATAATGCAATAAAATCACTTGGACTTGGAAACTGGAGTTGATCGCTCGTTCTGTGAGCATCATCTACATATGTAGAGTATAATTATGTGGAATAAAACAGACAATATAAAGTTCTAGTGGAAATATACTCACCTTACGGAATGTCTTCCCTCATACTCTCCCGTAAATATTTATATAATTGTATTACTCTGGGATAAGTTACTATATTTTGCATCAAATAACAAGGAAAATAACTAAGCAAATATTCATATCTCGCTTTCAAGCGAGAGTTTTTATCTAAACTCCATTTTGCAGTGAGTAATTTAGAGTCGGGCAACTCGCAAACAACATATTTATTTTTAATATTACCTAACTTATTTAATTCAACTTATTTAATTTAGCTCACGCATTTGGAAATGTTTTTCGTTTGTATGTGTAGGCGAGATCCACTAATCAACGCGCATTTAAAGCGGCACATAATTTGAAACGTGGTTGGTTTTTTGTATTTTGCACTTTGAAGCGCGTTATTAGCCTATCCATAACATAATTAATCCTAAACACGCAATTTGTGCCAAATAATTACATTTAATATGGCGCGCCGAGGTGCTCTGCACGGGACTGGAGCTGGACCCGCAGGCGAGCAGGCGAGCAGCAGGGCCCCCGTCCCTGAACACTCCCTGCGTCCGTCCCTTCATTACGCCGGGCAATTTGCATTGAAATGCTTTAAGTGAAATATATGACGGTTAATTAAAATGCATTTTACATTTACGAGTTGCCGCTGTGTGGCCATAATGGCGAGTGCATTAACAATTAGCTGACCGCATTCATTATGCTCTCGTTTGGGGCGCTTGCAACGCCAACATGCAACATCCGAGTGCAAATGAATGGCCGTCGCTCATTGCTCGTGGCTCATTGTTGTTGCTGTTACATTGGCTTTGAATGCTGCAGCAAGTACTCTCAGAAGATCCTACATCCTAGAGCAGCCTCCTCTACATATATATCCAGGCACAAGCGGCGTCCGCCCACCATGCCTTCTGGGCTGGGGGCCAATTTATGTCGGCCGACTGCTCAAATGCTAAATCTTTGCCGCTGGCTGGCAACGACGCAATAAACACGCGTACGCCCAAGACACCACACCCACCAAACAGGCAACCGCCACTGGCAGCGCCCACGCTCTTGCCCTCGCCTGCCGGCTTGACCAGATTTCAGATCTGAGTCCAAAAAACTTTGCCTTAGACGACAGCGCGGCGTAGAAACCAACGCCAGCTCATAAATACACAAATATATATATATATATATATATATATATATATATATATATATATATATATATATATATATATATATATATATATATATATATATACATATATATGTTCAGCTTACATGCTGCTGTTGTTGTTGTAACAAGATTTAATTTCGTAAAAAAGTTGCTCTTGCGAAATTTACGAGGAGTACATGGCGAGTGGTGGCGTGTTGTTTGTGTATTCGCATAAAGTGTTGCCGACCAGATTTATGCGTCATGAATAACCCAAGGGGGCAACAGGGACCACAACAGGACAGCACAACACGACAACCAACATCAACATCAACAACAGCAACAACAGCAACAACGGCACAACTGTGGCTCAAAGTTTCCTCGGAAGTGAGACCACCAAATGGCTTACACACACATTTGTATATGCGATAGATGGAGTACATTTTTCTCATTACAGGAGATGCCAATAAATGCATTTCGTTTACATAAGGAATTATTTGTTTCTCTCGGTAAAATAGCAGAAGCTGAAGAGAGTAGCTCGCATTTCAATTATTTATTTGGAGGCGTGGCCAGTATGGATCCAAATGATTCCTGTTCAATGATTCATATTTAAGCTAATCAAAAAGCTACCGGAAATGTGAAGCAAAGCCTGAAAGGATTCAGCTTGTTAGAGGAGCTTATGTCTAGCATAATCTTCTTTAAGTTATTATAAATGCTCAGTTAAATGAAATTCGAGCTTCTTCTCTTGATCTTCGCAGCCTTTCTTAAACAATCCGAAGCATGTCTTAGGAGCTCTTGTTGAACTTAAAATTTCATAAGCTGAACCTTCTTCAGCTTTAATCTCATCCCTCAGTCCTCATAGTCAAATATTTGAGGAGAACATGGAACCGGCATCTAAAGCCATTTTATATATCATTGAAACTCAATGCACAAGAAGCGCAACAGTAACCGGAGGAAAACAATTGCACGTGAGCCACAAATTTATCGAATTGATTAAATCAAAAGGGATCGCTGGCTGGGTGAGCTCAGCACTGAGACTCGGAGTGCAACTGAGGCTGGGCTAGCTGGCCATAATCCAGTAGAACGCTATAAAAGCTGTTTATGGTTTCGCGCTCCTTGTGCGCCATAAATCGACCAGGAAACAGAGGCCCGAGTCACCACAGCCAACACAGGCCGGAGCCTAAGCCGCGCTCGTGGGCTGCAAGACGGGCGTATATAATTTAGTTATAAAAATAACTGCAACATGCAACGCTGTAAGATGAGATCGCCAGCGAATGGGCGGGCAAGAGACGCTAACCAATGCCAGTCGAGCCGAGGCTAGACCAGAGTCTGGATGGGGCCCGCGGCTAGGCTAGGCATAAAACATGACTGGGGCTGGACTGGGAGCTGGCGGCGACGGCGTCATTATAAATTAAAATTAAATGAAGTGCGTGATTTTATTTTTTATTTTTGCAGCACTTTTAGCTCTCGCTCTGTAATGGAAAAATTTCGATTAAATTATTTATCAGGCCTCTGCATCGGCGAATGAGAAATTTATATTCAAGAATTTATGCGCAGTGGCAAAAATGCGATTCGATTTTTCCATAAAAAACTTAAAATACAAAAAAAGTGAATGCAAAAAGGCAATTAAATATTTTTATCAGTAGATTGCGGCGCGGATGAGTAATTGCATTATTTACGGCGCTGCCGGGCAAAATGAAAAGCGCACTGGCATTAAAGCCGAGAGCTGCGTTTCAATTGGCCACGCCAACATGGCCGCATCAATATGGCTCAAATGTTCCTCTCATAAATACGCCCGGAAGCCGCTGACACAATTGCCCACACAGGAGGGGGCGCCGATCGGGGTGGGGGTTGCTGAGGTGCATGCAACGAGTGTGAAATAAATTTTGCCAGATTAAAAATTAAATAAAACGCAGCCGATTGCAGGCAGTCCCCGCCCGCCCTGATGGCCGCCATGCAAATGCCCTGCCGAATGGTTCCTCAATTGCCATTGCAGTTGGGATTGCCACAGCGCTTCATTAGAGTTCGCCAACTGGCGGTCCTTGGCTGCGCTATTATTAGAAGCATTCGCAGATATTTATGGGACGCGTGACGCGTTTTCCTCTATGCGATTGCCACGGCCCCAGGCCTCAGACCAGGCCTCAGGTCTCAGCCTGCCATTTGCATAATTCGCTTTCGATTCCTCGCACGGCGCTTGCCTTAAATGAGTTATTAGTGAGTGTCGCCGAGTCGATTCCAACTCGAATTATAAATCAATAAGGATATGCCCTGCATTTTAATGCGATTTATGGTTAGCCAAAAGCCCCGCATGCGCATGTCTCCCGCGCTCTATGCCGCGCTTCACGCATAATTTTATGCCCAACTTTATTTCACTTGAATACGCAATTTCTTTTCGAATTTATGCTGAGGGTGAATCGATATTGCGATCTCTACTTTTATGTGAATCTCTTTACTATTCATAGTGCCATAGCCCTGCGAGTTAAAGGAATGTGGTTGGATTTAGATTCGGCTTACAGCTAAATATAAACTAAATATCCACGATTGAGACGGATCGAGTGTGGCACTATCGACTCATTCGCTGAGGCTGAGCAAGGATGTATCTGATTTACCTCGTGAGGAATATATTCACTTAAGAATTCAGGCTGAGAGCAACTCCCACACACATGCTAAGACAAAAGAAGAAATACTTAAATCTCCTTTCTTCTCAAATTTAATTAAAACATTTACGAACTTGCAGTAAAACCTACAGCTCTGGTGCGTCAGATCGTTGTGGACTTAAGTCTGGCTTTACGAATCTGGCGACATTGGAGCTGGTAAAAAACGAGCTGTGTTATAATTTCGCTGATTGCGCACAATTGTAAAGATTCTGATGCAATTTACATGCGGGGCGATCCAAGGCAGCAGCGTAACAAGAAGAAGAAAAGCAACAACAACAATGACAATGGCAATCAGGCAAATTTATAGTACACTCGCAGCGGTAAAGGCAAAGTTCATAAAGTTTCATCAAGGGCTCGACTGAGAGATGGGATTTGTGTTGGGAATTGGCTGCCCACAAAGGAGCCTCGCGCTCGGCCCATTCCAATATTGGAAAGCGAAGCTCGCTAAGATGGCGCAAATATATATCGCATCGAGCTCCTTAAAATATGCAAATGAAGAAATAAATTTGCATCCCTTTTTTCGTGTGTTGCCAGCCAAGTCGGGCTCGTCTGGCAGATCTGCAAGAGTGCAGCTTGGCAAGACCGTCTCCAGTCTCCGACTCGGCGTGCTCGGTGCTCTCTCGAGTGCTGGCTCACGTCTGGGGCATAAATAGCACTAGCATATTCAAAGCATCTGAGGCGTACGGTCGGCGCTGGAGCCCGAGTCAAAAGATTAAGACACAAAATTCTTTATATGCTAAAACGCAAATAACATTAAATTAAGCAACTTTTTGTGCCGGCGTCGTCGTCTTCGACAGCGTCTCCATCTGTTGTCGGTGCGCCGGAGGAGCCATCGCTCCAAGCTCTGGCAGCCAGCCAGCCAGCCAGTCGACCAGCCAGGGCAAAGTTTCTTGCGGTTTACGGCAATTTATGCTTTTGGGGCTTTAATTCTAAAATTGTGAGTCACAACACAGGCGCACTCATGCCTGCAGATACGGCCACCGATACCACTCGTACACCTAATGGACCTAACGGGCTCACGTTGAACGTGTTGCAATTACGACATTTGTATCTAAAACTTTTACTTTGCCCGGCACGTGGAGCGTGGCCTCCACAACGGGCAATTAAGTGCACAAAACTTGTCTCTGCTCGATGCGAGGCTTAGGAGGGAGACTTTATATGGGGTATGCAAAGTGTAGGCAACAGTTAGGTCTAAGGACTAAGGACTAGAAACTCTGAAAATATATTCCTCTTTAAGGCTGAGTCGAATGACATCTCAATTAGTTAATAAATACTTTAAGCATATTTTTAAAGTAATATAAACTAAACTTACACGAGTTGGATTGATTACTCACAGAGGTCTAAGTTTTATATATGTATACAGCTTTACCAGTAGTTTAACTACGCCTGAGGCCCCGTTAATTCATGTGGAAATTCGAATATCACACATCAGTGATGCAGTCTGGGGCAATAGCTTAAAGAATTAGCTTAATAGCATAGCCCAACACAATGGCCTTTAGTGCGCACAAGGTTAAGGATGGCGGCTGCTTGAGGTGAGGTACGGCAATAAGCGAAGCTGAGGCAGTTTCGCTCAGGCAGCGTATTGCTTTAAACGGCAGTTAAGCAGCCGTCGGGGCTGAGTTATGTGCCGCTGAAACTGATTCCAATTTGCCACCAAGGATGTGACCATTAATGGAAATTTGCGCAATGCCCCAGCTGAGGCAACGACTTGGCCCCGCACCTGCGCCAAATTCCAGCAACGTCGCTGACTCTGACTCTGGCTCTGGCTCTGGTTCCCAAATGGCGTGTTGATGCGCTGCCAAATTGGCGGCCAGTCCTACAGCGTTGCCGACTGCGTGCAAGCGTCCAAATTACATTAAATCATGCATTAACCATGAGCAGTGGCCCCCAGACCAGTCGTCGAGCTCAGCTGGCTGGGCCAAGACCAATTTGGCAGCAATCCTTTGTTCCAAGTGCCGAGTCGTGCCCAGCGTCCCAGCGTGCCAGCGCGCCAGGCAGACAATGTTTTATACATACGCTTGAGATATTTGCGCTCTGCTCGGCGCTCTGCTGGCGAATGAATTTTTATTTGGCAGCGACAAAAGCGAGTGCAGTCAGAGTTCAAGGCATTCGCACTGGCTATTCATGGATGGTTCAACGCTTTGTCGCCTTCGCTGCCAGCTCTACCGCTCTACTGCTCTACGGCTCTTCTAATATCTGGCAGTCCGATAATAACTTAATATGTGTTTTTAATCCGAGTGTGCCAAGGGGCAGGGCTGGGCAGGACATCCACTTTGATGATTAAAAATGATAAAATTGTTTAGTGCCGGCGGCAATGAGTCTCCCGGGTGCACTAAGCTGCTATATACACATTATAAAATGGTCGCCGGGATCAACAGAAAGGCAGAGGACGTGTGTCTGATTACGGACCGACCGCCCATATCTGACGCTCCGCCCTGAGCGACCCACGACCCACGACCCAAAACAAACAGCAAAATGTCAAAATTTAAGCTCACCGAGAGCTCCTGGTCCATGAATGCTTAATTGTGTCGCATGTCGTTCAATTCCTCCTCGACTCCTCGACGGGCTGTCCATTGTGGGTGGGCGTCTCAGCGAGAGCCTCAGCCTCAGCCTCGCAAGGGTTGCCCGGTAAAGTGTAATTAAGGCGAGCTTATGGCGGCCATATAAGTATGTGAGTTCGTTTTTCAACTCGATGAGCCCGGCGAAAGGGTTGCGTGCCTTTGGCGCTTTATCGATGTGATTTGTGAGATTGGATTTTCGGGCTCAGGCCCAGGCCCAGGCGGGCACTCGCCATCGCTTACCAGGGCTCATGTGGGTTTATTGCGGTCTTAGCGGTCGTACAGCTACGCACACACCGCCCCATTTCCATTCCATATATCAGCAAAAGTTGAACAAATTAATTCGTATAAAGTTCGCAACTTTGCACAATTTGGCGACGGCCCAACGGCCCAGGCACAACTCAGACCTGTTTCTGTCCCTAACAGCACAATTCAGCACTTTGCCAAAAATCATTTCTTAGCCGAGTTCTTGGCATCAACTCAGCTGGCACTAGACTTAAAATAATGTCTGCAAAAATCATGCAAATTCACAATTACCTATTTAAATCAAAAGTTCACTTTCATACTAAGTATATCCATGTCACAATATTGTTTAAATAAATAATATTGAAATATTTTGATATTTTCTTACATCTAGAAATATTAATATATTTATTTAGGCGAAATGTAAGCCTTATATGAAATACACGAAGTCCACAAAGATAATTAATAATTATGGCCGTTTTTTAATGTGAATAGAAATTCGTTCGTCCACTCATTTTGCTTGTCGTTCATTAAAGGCTGCCCTGCTCATCAGAGCCCTGTCCTTATTTATCGATCTTACACGTTTCTGTAGTCAAGTTACATTTTTGTTCATTTACTTTTCGCATATTTCAAATCTTTTCTTATGACTAACCGAATCGGTCACAAAAGTGCCGAAAACAAAAACATTTCGTGCTCCTTGGGCGTTAATCAAGCAACGAGCAAAAAAGAGGGACACGGAGCGAACAGGCGAATGTGAAAGCAACGCGAGAGTTGACATCATGGAGTTATGTGAATGCGTTCTTGGCTTTGTTTTTGTTTCAGCTGTTGTCATGCCGCAAAGTTTATTTTCAACTTTTCCCATGCAATACCAACGGCAAGGCGACGACAAAGGCAAAGGCGAAGGCATGCGAGCAATGCGAGCAACTTTTGCAGCTCTGTAATGGCTGCGCTCCTGGGCCACGGCTGGGTCCGGGCCATAGTCGAAAAGGACAAACGTGTTTTTAATTACTCGTACTGCCATTCCACGAGGCGCCCCTTTCGGTATTCCTGACTGTTACTGTACAGTTTTGCCTCCACTGTAGCCGACAAACTTTTGGCCTTGTTGGGAGTTGGTCGGTCGGCTGGTTGTTTGGCTGCCACATTGGAGCCGTTGCATTTGCCAATGCCAATGTACAAAATCGCAGCCATTTCGAAGCGTTCAATGACGCATTAAAATCCGATTGCCCGGCGGCTCGGCGGCTCGGCGGCGCGGCTCAGCGAGGCGCATAAATTCAATTTCCGCGCCATGAATTCCAATTCCATTAATTCCACTAAATTGACCTGCGCGCCATCTAGCGGCATGCGAGTGCACCACGCGGCGGTCATATACCAATGGCCCCACGCTCTCTTCGCCAACTTTAAAACGTGTGCTACAGCCAGCCACTCTGTGTGTGTGGATGTTGATGGAATGGCTGTGGAACGCAAGTGGAGCTATGGAGAGCTTCTTTAGCGTGCCTTCTCCTGGGCTGCCCCATCTGTGCATAGAGACTACAAACTGGTTTTTGCCATTGCCAACGGGAGCGCAGTTCAGGTTATTGGCGCCCAAATATATGTAGGCAAAGAGTAACTTTTTATTTATAAATAAAAATGTATTGTGGGCATCTTTCAGAAATTTAATCATGTTTTTCGAACTTTGATTTGAATAATACTTAACTAGTATATAAAAAAAAAGTTCTAATGAAATAATGAAAGAATCGTAGAATTTTAAATAACTTATATTGTATTTGGGTGTACTTTTTATCGTTATTAGTATTTCAATATATTCAAAGTAATCTAAGCCGAGCTCTATGTGAACAAGTAGCTATAAATATTTATAGCCATAGATATTGGAATGGACTCACGTCCAATAAGCAACACATTTGCCATAACAATTACGGCCATAACATAAATTGTCTCAACACCCAAATACAATTAAAATAACTGTCATTGTATTGACATTAAATGGCAATTTAAACGAGTGCGTATCATTCACGGCCCATCCGTGCGTCCCCAGCTCCGTGCGCACAGCTCAACAGGATTGAAGTCCCTGTCGACTGAGCTCCCTGCTCATCATCAGCCTCGTCATCGCTCTTGGGTCTTGAGCCGAACTTCCGCTTCACTCCACGCCGGCAGCTGAGCTGCTGCACTGAATAAATATTTTCACAGTGCGCAACCAAAATGACGGAAACTCCAGCATGGACGCACATTCAATAGATTTTCATCACTTGTGCTGCGGAAAATTAAACAAACAACCCCAGATCCAGTCCCAACCCCAACCCCAACTGCTGCCTCGCCATATTGGTGGCTATATCGATTTTCCATGTGGCCGTCGCTTATTGTGAATGATTTTTTTTTTTTTTTGTGAACTGAGGAGTGGGGACGAGGAATAGGCTTTCCCGAAACCGGAGCCGGAGTCATCCATGGCAAACAGGATTTCCTCTGTTGCGCGCACCGATAGCAAAAGCATTGCAACGCCATCGCCATCCACGCTTCGTCTGCCTATCGAGCTTCAAACTTGATCAGAGAGCTTCAATGGGAGATAAAAAGAACTTTTTCTTTATACAACATTAATTTTATCTACATGACTTTTCATGACCTGTTGAAGTCGATCAGATAGTTTCTGTGGGGAGCTCATAAGATATGACTTATCTTCAGATATATTCAAAATATATATATATTACTATATAACAACTTGAATAATGTATGAGAAATTCCAACAATTATATCCAATATTTAAGCTGCTATATTATCATACTCTCCACTGTACCGCAGCCACATACTGTGGAACGATAGTCGATGCATCCATTCATATTCACAACTGAGCTTAACAATGGCAGCGCCAGGGCTTCCTGCGCTCCACCCCAGAGACTGGTCTTGAAAGGGCGGCGGAAACGGCAACTGGAACGAGCAGCAGCAAAGGCGCAACAAAGTCCACAATGTGGGATCATGAATCAAGCGTCTGGCCATAATTCTGTCGGCAGATAAAGCTATTACCGCCATGCCGGATAAGTGCGCAGCGCTCGCTCCGTTGTCTGCGCCGTTGGGCCAGTTAGATTAGAATTTAAATCCGGCAGCGGCAGACAGTGAACCACAATGCCACCGTGCCTTCGTGCCACCCACCCGCTGTTGGTGGCGCGTGTGAGCAAACACAACAAAGCAAGCGCTGGTTCGACGACCATTATGGATATCACCCCAAATGGCTTGGAACTGCGCTTTGCGCTGCCATCGACGCGCTCATGGGCGCCCGGCAGCGAGTCCACACTTTGGTGGTGGGTTTATGGTGGTGGTGGTGGTGCATGTTGTTGTTGTCCTTGGGCTGCTCTTTGATGGCGCTGGTGTCTCGCGTGGACAGCGGCTTAATACAAACATTGCATAAATCTCATTCTGGCGTTTATTTTAATTTCTTCGTAAACATAAACTACGAGCGCCCAGGGGAAAGGCCCAGCGGGTAGCTAGTGGACGAGGCAGCGACCGTTTTACATCGCAAATTGTGAGGAATTTTCTAATTTTCTACTTACTTTCAAATTGGAATTTGTTGCCAACGAAGAGTTAAGAGCGAAACCCAAACATTCATTTGAATTAGTTTGAGAAAAGAGAATACGCGAGCATAAAATACGTAATTGCTTGTGGCTTAGAATGATATTTGTCTTATTTACTTATTTGTTAATGTTCCACACTGTGTCCTCCCTAGTAGATACTACTTTGATACAATATTATTATTACAATGTATTTAAAATAAAACCATGAAAAATATTCAAAGCAGTATTCTACATATCTATCATCAGCTATTGAGTTATGCATAAAATATAATTAATTTGGAAAATTTATATTTTAATATTAATTCAATACACATATTTATTGTCTATAACAATTTGTATTAATTATCTGCTTAAGCATATTTCCACTCCGTGTCCTAGCACATTATAAATAATTTAAGTGACGCCTTCGACTACGGCTCGAGTTGAGCCAAATGGTAATTACGAAAATAATTTGTTTTGTTATGCAGGATCTGGCAATCAGAGCAGGGACTTGGCCATTGAGCCACTTGTACTGATTGTCCCCAGCTAGACATCTTTTCAGATTGCATTCCCAGCCCCGGGCAAGTGCTACCCTAATGAACTGCTGCCACTCGAGGGTCTCCAGAAGCGACCCATGCTCGAGGCACGAAATACACCAAATGAAAAAGAAAAAAAATCAGCAATTTAATGTTGCATTTTATCGCTCGGCGAAGACGCTGTCTTATCGCTGGCAGCCCGGCTCAGGGCAGAGGTGAAGTTGATGAGGTGGCTGCCATTTCCATTGCCATTCGCATCGCCTTTCGTATCTATTTGGCTAGCTGGAGGGCGGAACGTGGCGTGGTGGTTGTCTCGGTTCGTGTCCGGGTAATTTGGCAGCAGCTTTGTATAAATTTTTTATAGGTAATACACTCAAGAAAACGGCACTTAGAGTCATCATTACAAGCGTTTTTGCTGCAATAACAGCCCATCTTGCACATAGTTTTCGCAATTTACTTGATCCCTGGCGAAAGGCCGTGAGTCTCTCGAGTCCCTGGAGTCTCCGCCGTCTCTGCAGTCCCGGCTGTGTACACGCTGGCAACTGCTGCCATCAAGTGCCCAAAACAGTCGATTAGACATATTTAAGCCAGCTCCGAATGGCGTTTTCATCATTTCCTATGGCCCATTAAAGCCACCGGCTGCCACCTGACGGCTGCCAAAGAGGCAAAATTATGAAAAATACAACAGGCTAAGCACGCGCATCTTTAACATTTGGCTACCCAATCCTAATTGCCGCAGACACGGCGGAATATACGGGCTCGACGTCTAGACGCTAGACAATCCGAGCGTTCATTCAATTGAGTTACTCGACTTTATTTGCACGCCCCTCTGATTTCGAATAGCTTCTAATAATGCAATTGCTTTTTGATTTGCACTTTGGGCGTCGCTCGATACTCGCTTCCATTTCGATATTAGTCGACTCGGACCGCGGGGGCAACGTGCACATTTCATAAATCCTTGCTTCATTTTCGCTACATTAAACGTCAAAATATGAACCCATTTGGGCAACATTTTGCACAGTGCTCTGAAGCGTGGGGCTAGCAGGGTTCCCAGTTGGCTGCTGCCACTAGCCCATTATAACTACAATGGCCAAAAGGACGACGCCGGCAGCAGCAACAAAAGAAACTGCGCTGAGGTCCGCACACGGCCAAACAATATAATGGCAATAACGAAAGGACGAAAAGAAAACTCACACAAAAAGAGCGAGATGAAAATTAAGCGGATATGCTCGAATAGCGGATGCACTAAAATGTGCCTTTCTTCCCCACACAGAAAGTATGTGAAAATAGAAAATAGCAAAGGGAAACTGTCTACTGAATATATAATATATATCTTTAAGCCTTATACTCTCACAGAACATTAATATATTCAGAAATATTAAAATATAATTTCTGTACACTAAAGAAAAAAGAAAAGGGTTTGCTTCTATATGCAAGAAGATAACATCTTAACTAAGTGAAAAGCGTTTACTTCTATATGCAAGAAGATAACATCTTAACTATATAAAATATTTGTACGAGAAAAATATAGTAATTCATTCAATGCTTTTAATTATATATTTTTATTTTATTTAATATATAATATATATATATATATATGTATATATATATATATATATATATATATATATATATATATATATATTTTAGAAAAGTGTTAAAATAATTCAACAAAATATTTATATATATGTATATATATATATATATATATATATAAATATAAATATATATATATATATATATATATATATATATATATATATATATATATATATATATATATATACATATATATACATATATATAAATATTTTGTTGAATTATTTTAACACTTTTCTAAAATATTTTAGCTCAAACAGTTTTTTGTATGTATATTTAAGTCAGTTATTTTATATTACAACTTTTATTTGATGTTTGGTTGATTCTGAGCAATTGGTTTCCAAACCGCATTAGTGGTAGAGCCCAACTTCACAAAGCCTTTAGAGCATAAAATTTCGATTTTTTAGTGGCCTTTTGTTTTACTTCTTTTCTACAATTACCTTAATGGCTGCTTATATTTTAGAAAAAATAAAATAAAATAAAAATAACAGAAAAAATCATCCATAATTATAATTTCTGCACTCATTCGTAGTTATTTGTAATTGTTTCCTTTTGCGCCTTTAAACATTTAAAGACAGAAATGCCTTAAAGTTGTTCGAAGTGGTTCGTCAGACTCAACCCCTAGGACTGGCCAATGATATGCATAGAGTCTTTGGCTGGCAGCTCGCGAAGCAATTTCATCTTTACATGCATGAATTTTCACAGAAACGATTCCACGGAGTATCGTTCTTGCTGTCCATTGTCGATGCCACTGCGCACGTTCCACAATAGCAGCAACAACACCAATAACAACTCATATGGGGCATGAGCCATGGGAGTTTCCCGTTGCAATTACGAGTATTTTTTAACTGCTTATTGCGTTTTGGTCGTCGTCGAACCCAAACACAAACATGAACGCGTATCGCATCCAGCTCCATGCCCACACAGTAGTTACATTACCAGAGCCCCTCTCTCACTCTAGCCACGCGCAGCCCCCTGGAGACCGTATCAGCCGCAGCAATACAGCAAAAGCAACAGCAACAGCAACAAGCAGCACAGCGAACTGAATTTCATTCGATTTCGATGCGAGGAGGATCTCAAAAGCTGTCCAATAAAAATTAACGACACACGCACACAAAGTGCGCAAAATATTGGACGGAGTGCGAGGGCTGCGAGGAGGTCCTGCAGGACCGTTCAGCATTCCGATTTTAAATTGAAATTTTAATTTTGTTGAAAAAGCAATTGCATCGTATGTATATATGCAGTGCCTTAACTTAATTGAACACGGCTTAAAGTTTCACTTCAGATATCAATATTATATATTATATATGCTCAACTTTGCCATAAAATAAATGCGGATTAAAATTAATTATGCTAAATGTGGGTTTGCCGTGGAATGAGTCGAAATATTCATCTGAGTATGCGCATTAATCGGAAAGCTTATTTATAACTACAAAAAGGTATTTGAATACCAAGTTTTGGGTTCATTTTATTCTCTCAATTATATGATGTTAAAGTCTTCGATTTTCTCTAAGCTTCAAGGTATTTTATCTTCATTTCTAAGCTCGTTTCGGAATCACATAGCTTTTATTTAACAAGAAATATTATCCAAAATATATGTATGCCTGAGTACAACATCATTAAAAATCCTTGCTTCACTTTTCTCAATTAAGAGAACGAATATCGTAATTTTGAGACTGAAATCAAATTTATTTCGATGGGCGGAATCTGGCGAGGCTGCCGTTAACTTGACTGGGACTTGGGCTGTATAGAGAATGAGAGAAAAATATAGAGAGATAGAGAGAGAGAGAGGGAGGGAGAACAGCTGCACAAGAGGTCGTAACAATATTTTCACGTTTTGCCTAAGTCCGGAATGAGTTTGTGCAATTTATATGGCTGACAGCCCCAACCGCCGTATCTGTTCCTGTTCCAGTTCCTTTTTCTGCCACAGCTCCTGCTCCAATCCGAAACATGGCCGAGCCAAGAGGGCGACCAACAGGCAGCCGACAGCCAGCAGCAGGCAGCAGCGAACGGAGCTACTGCCATTATTTTGATACTCAAGGCTATTAACGTTAATTTTCGTTAGTTACGTAATACGTATTCGAAAGCACCTTACACACACACACACACACACACACACACACACACACACACACACACGCTCGCACACATTCGCAGCCACAACCCCGCCTGCAGCATCCACATATTCAGTTTCATTACGCAGCCAACTCAACCTCGAGCCGGAGCCTTACTTTTGCCCGGGAGTAAACAAGCGCAGCTACCATGTGATTGCGTGTGGGCGGCTCATCGACGGACCCAGGACCCAGGAACCAGGAACCAGGACCGGGCTCCCACAATTCCCGTGGCCCCATTGGTGTTTCGGCTCAGGCCTGAGGCCGTTGGCATTAAAGAGATTTACGAGTACATGATTTTGCATGTTCGGTGCCCCTGATGCCATTTAGATTCGCTTAGGTACATTTTCATCCTTGCCACCCACACGAGCTCGTTTAGACAAACACACACACACACACACTCATACACCCACGTGCAGTGCGTGTGTGTATTTGCGTACGCATTTAATGGCCCATTAGTGCTATCAAATACGCATAAATATTTGCACTTGCCAGAAGTTCACGCAGACAGACAGACGGATACACAGATACGAATACGAATACATATGTGCTCACACAGATACAAGTACATACGAGTCCTAATGTTAGCTGAGGGACTGAAGGAACACTGAAATATGATATTTGCAGTGCCCAGTCAATCGCATAGTTTAAGAGCCCGCCTGAACCTACTCTTAGTCCGTAAGTTCGATTCGTTAGCAAAAGAAATATTAAACAATATGAAATATGCTGATGAGTCAGTGTATTCAATTAAGTCGAGGGACCAGATTCATCGCTTAGAATGATGAGTCGGTAGAGCGCGGGTCGTCCACTGATCTTTGTGCCAGTAGAATCTGGATTTCGAGCGATGTTTGACCCTTGGTCTCTGGCACAAAGATGACGAAGAATAGCAGACTCACAAAACAGACAATGAGCATAAGATAAAAGATTGTATACAGGTACAAGCTATTTGCGTAAATGAAGACCATCACTGACGCGGCTAGCCAGCCAAGAGTTGCCGCAAAAGCGCAGCCCAGAGGACGCACGGGCTCTATGATGAGCTCGGCATATAGTATCCAGGACACGGGGCCAATGCCAAATGAGAATGATGCGATGAACAGGAATAAAGCCGCCAGAGGCTGAGTGTACCATTGGGTGTGCCTCAGCCACTTAAACCAGGTGCACAGGAACAGCGAGGCTATGAACATGAAGATTACGGAGGCAACTAGCATCAGACGTCGGCCTAAGCGATCGACCAATGAAAAGCAGATAGCATGGCCAAGTATCAGAGCTACCCAAACAATCCACTTATACTCCTGGAAAGCAGACGGCAACGGCAGCAGGATGTCCCTCAGGAATCCACAGATGACAACGCCGCCAGACAGTTGATAAAGCAATAGAATTATACTTGCTCGAGGCACGCTTCGTCGCAACGGAGTATATTTCAGACGATCGTCTGCGATGTGCTCTGGAATAAGCATTTGTGCCTTCATCTCTTCAATATTAAGCCCTGCACTGCCATGCAGCCATTCTATGGCATGCTGTGCTTTCTCCAGCTGGTCATGCAGGATGTAGAAGGCCGGCGACTGTGGAATAATCGTAACCGAGATGCTGAGGAGCCCCATCGATAAGACGATACAGTTTACGATTTGTTCCCCAACGAAATAATCCAATGTGTTGGCGAAGATAATGCCGTAGATGATGGCGCCATAAAACAAACTACCCATGACTCCGCGCACCTGCAGCAGACTGATTTCCGCATTGTACACGGGCACGGCCACACACACAGCGGCTCCACAAATACCCAACACATAACGACCCACATACACCATGTAAATGTTCTTGGCGAAGATCACCAGAAGCCAGCCGCAGATGTGGGGCAGGAGCTGAAAGATCATTAGCGCCTTGCTGCCATGTTTCTTCATCAGGAAGCCCATCGGCATGCAGAAACATGCAGCTCCAAAGGGCAGCAAACTGTTCATCCACTTCGGCGAGCTCTTGGCGAAAATAACGTTTCTGTCGCTCTTACTTAAATACTGATCGTTGAAGATTGCCCAGCCCATGGTGGCGCCAAAGCAAAATACACCGTAATTACTGATTATCCCGGCCAAATACTGTTGTCCTTTACAGGCGAAGAGAAATCTATACCATCTCCTTGGCTTCAAATTTGTCTCCATAAATTAATCTGTCGAGTATCTATCTGTACTATCTACAATTTTGTAAAACGGGGGGAAAAACACGCAAGAAAATTTGGACTGCACAGCTTGCCTAGATATTACATAATGTAAATGTTAATCTGGTGCACTTTCAGCTACAATTCTAAGCGAGCAGCCTTGTATAAATATAGTATATTTAATAATCAATTAGGGTGTATTAATATTATTTTATATATGTGTTTCATATATTTCGTTTATTTAATTTTATTATATTTGTGTTCGTTTAATTAATAATTTTATTTACCCAATTACTGAGGCAAGATATGACATTCAATAGTCGTTAAAAAGACTGAATAAGCTTTTAATTTAATTGTAATTGAAGGATGAATATTATAACTCAGTTTAAGCGGCCGTTCAAATTAAGGCTGCCTTTTGTCTTTTGTTTTTGTCGTCAATTGAGCTGGGCTGAATTTTTAATTGGATTTCAATTAGCGAGCGCCTTGAATTACAAATTAATTTCGTGAATGCTTATACACTCATATAGACGTCATTCATTTTCCAGTTTGAATTCATTTGCTTTCGAGCGATTGCATCGCCCGCTGGCCGGTCGGGACGCATGCTTAATTAACGATCAAGGAACTCGACCCGAACATTTTAATCAGCTCCAGCCCTGGTCGCCTGGCCGCGCATATGGCGGTGCCTTCCACTTATTTATGGCTCCTGCCAACATGGCGGTGCCGCGCGCAGCGTTCGAGGGAACCCAGCGGGGCAGGTAAGTCGGATGGGAAATTTATCAAATTTATTGTCGGGCATGAATTGAGATATAATTCAAAGAAATTACAAAGAAGGCGCAGGCACAAAAAAATGTTGGCTTAAAAAACCAATAAATAACCGGACAAAAACAAAAGGCAGTCTCCTCCTTCGCCTGGCCAACTGCTCGCAGGCTCAATGTTAATTTCCGACGCGCTCTGCCATTGGCTGTTGCCCGCGGTCCGTGGTCTCTCTGTCCGTGGCATGGCTGCTGCTCAGAAGCAGTCGCTTTGGCTGGGACTGCGACTGCGACTGCGACAACGACTCACTCGGCGGCCTCATGCTGAGCCCGTAATTAAAAGTCGTAAACTATTTTAATGGCCACTCGTATATTTGTCGCTCAGCTGCGGCCACAAACTGTCAACTGCTTGGCCCTGGTGCGATTTGCATGCGCAGGCAGCTCGTGGGAAGCGGAGGCTGCGCGTCTAAGATCGAGCTCACTCGCAGCTGAGCCAACAACAGGTGAGCAGACGCATTTACTTAACTAATTAATTCCGAGGAGCAAATGCAACTCTCAGCTGAAACTACAGCCAACTGCGCTTATCTCAACAGAAGAGAAGTCATCACTTATGGCACTTAATGCGCAACTAAATCATTTCGCAAAATGCAAATTAATATTTATGCGATTGTGCAGTTGTCGCGGCTCTCTGCTCGGCGGCAGTGGGGGCGTGAGCGGGAGTCGAGCCACATAAATTCATTTCATGCAACAGTGAGAAACATAACTTTTAATTACGCACTGAGCGTGCACATAACGAGGCGTCGCAAATTCCACGATTTCATATTAAATATTTATTTATTTAAACTTGTTTTATTATGATAAATGCATTTTGATTAAAGACCAAATACGTTTCTACATTTGAGGGACCTATACATTATTTTAGTATTTATACTAGAAATCATGCTCAGAAAACAATTGTCGATAGCAAGGTTTACTCTCCCATCCCGAAGTTCATAATCAACGGCAAGATAGTTAAGTAGAAATCAAATATTCCCAATTCATTTAAGGTCTCGTTACGTGCTTAAATATATTTTGAAATTTGCTTGGCCTGCTGCCTTTCATATCTGAAATTCAAATACATTTCATAACACGCAAGTTATGTAGAGTAAGTGCTGCTTCCCAGTCTCTGCCTACTTTAACATTGAGAGAGAAAAAGCTCGATCTGTATGTTAACTACTCAAAAGCTCTCTCCAGCAGTAGAAAGCTCTCGAGCTCACTTTTGAGGTGCATGTCGAGAAGAAAAGAACATGAAGTGAAATAAATACTTTTATTTAAATTAAAAACACAAAGAACATTATTTATAAATAATTAAATGTTAACATAATCATGTTAACAAAACTTAAAGTGAAATAAATACTTTTATTTAAATTAAAAACACAAAGAACATTATTAATAAATAATTAAATGTTAACATAACTGTGTTAACAAAACTGGCGCAGCCGACGGAGTAACCAAAAACATTAAAATACTCACTTAAGTGCAGTTTTAAACGAATTTGTGCTTGTACGCAATTCTATACATACATATCTACCTTGTGCTAAAGACACATAACCTGAAAAGTCACGAAAAAACGTGCCAGCATTTGCAACCGTATTCATCTCTGTATGTATGTGTGAATGTGTGTTTAAATCAGCAATTGCACACACATACACCAGCATCTCGGAGTGAACTTATTCTGTTCACAATTGGTTCGATGACAAGTTCAGAAGAACATTCGGCATCGATTGGCGACGAAAACTAACAGAACTAATTCTGTTAGCATATTAAAAGATCTAAAGAACTCAACAGCTATTAATTCTTTGATAGCGATGGCAAACGACTTTACTTTAACGTTTGGGGATATTCTTAAGGATGCCCACCACATTCACGAGTACAGAGGAGACAACTCAAGGGCTCTATCATCATTTATTCGTGAAGTGGATATGATATTTTCATTATTACCTCCTACATCTCCCGCAGGAGTCTACGTCTTTCGCCGTGTCATCCTCAATAAAATTCAAGGCGAAGCTCTACATGTTGTAAGAACCATCGAGAATTCCGAGCCGTCATGGAATGACATCAAGACGATTCTTATTCGGAATTTTGGCATAAAGGAGTCTTATAATCAACTTTACCAAGAGGCGTTTATGCTAAGTAACAAAAACAATATCACAGAATATTTTAAGTCTTTAAGAAGTATAATGTGTAAAATTAATGAAAAATATGAATATGATAATGTAAAGCATCCTGAGTTTAGTCCCAAAAATGTCGAAGATACTATGTTAAGAACATTCTTGAAAAATATCGATGTAAATTTAGCCTCAGTCGTAATTAATAGAAATGTTAAAAATTTAAGAGAAGCTTTCGATTTATTAGAAACCGAAGGCCTCATTAGAACTCAAAATCTTAAACCAAAATTTTCACAAAATAATAATACATATAATCAAAAAGACCGATTCTACGTACCAAATTATAATAATCAAGATAACAGTGCAAAACACAACAGCAATTTCCAAAATGTAAAAGCAAATTCAGGAAACTTTCGATCAGGAACACAAAATTTAAATTCAAATCAGAACTATACAAATCAACAAAGTCATGTGTCAAAAATGGAAATTGATCATGTCGAAGCAGATAGAGCTCATTGTAGCCAATTTAAAAATGATAATCAAAATCAAAACATCACTCATGAATCTGAGTCTGAGCAAAAGAACTGTTCTTGCCATGCAAATTTTCATACAATTGCCTCGAAAAATCACTTCCCTTGATTAAGTTAACTTTAAACAATGAAATGATAACTGCCTTGATTGATACTGGTTCAACAACTTCCATATTAGATAGGAATAAATTGTTACAATATCCTCGAAGAACTTTGTGTCACCCAATATCATTTTCATCTCTTAATTCAAAATCGTTAATAACGCAAGAAATTATAACTGATTTGCCTCTTGAATTTAAAGAAGATGCAACAATGAGTTGGAAATTGACAACATTTGATAACAAATCATTCGATGCTATTATAGGTCAAAACATTCTTAAACCATTAAATGCTCTTATTGACTTCTACCACAATACAATTACGATTAATAATAATACTATTCAATTTGAAAATACTTCACCATACTCTGATGAGGCAAATCAAATTGAATCAATCAAAATAGATAATAGAACACAGAAAATTCTTTTTAATGACTTAAATCAAGAAGAAAGCAATGCTCTAACAAAAATTTTAAGTAGATTTAAAACATTAATATTTCTTGAAGGTCAGTGTCTTAGCAATACGAACATTATTGAACATCAGATAAAAACAATAGTGGATAAACCCTTATATTGTAAGATTTATAGATATCCTCAAATACATGAGCAAGAAATATATAAGCAAATTGAAGAAATGCTACAACAGGGAATAATACGTAAAAGCAATTCCCCATATAATGCCCCTTTATGGCTCGTACCCAAAAAAGCTGATAACAGTGGAGAAAAAAAATGGCGTATAGTTATTGATTACCGCAAATTGAATGAAAACACAGTAGACGATAAGTTTCCTATCCCCAATATAGAAAGTATACTAGACAAGTTAGGAAGAGCGCAATATTTTTCTACTATAGATCTGGCGAAAGGCTTTCACCAAATTCTCGTTCAGGAACAAGATAGGGAAAAGACAGCGTTTTCTACCCCCCACGGGCATTACGAGTTTAATCGAATGCCATTTGGGCTCAAAAATGCTCCTGCCACTTTCCAACGTCTTATAAACACAGTTTTAAAAGAAGAAATAAATAGAATTTGTGTCGTCTATCTTGATGACGTTCTTATTTTTTCCACTAGTTTTTCAGAACATGTTGGCCATATTCACACAATCTTTAAAAAACTTTCTGAAGCAAACCTTAAGATTCAAATCAACAAATGCAATTTCTTCTCAAAAGAAACTCAGTTTTTGGGTCATGTTTTAACCCCCGAAGGAGTTAGGCCTAACCCAACAAAAGTTAACAGCATTCTTCAGATTAAAATTCCGAGAAATGTTAAACAAATTAGAGCTTTTCTAGGAATCACCGGGTATTATAGAAAGTTCATAAAAGATTTTTCTCAAGTAGCTTATCCATTGATTAAATGCCTTAAAAAGGATGCTAAGATCGATGTTAATGAACCCAACTTCATGATTGCATTTGACAAATTAAAAAGAATCATAACCGAAGCACCGGTACTTAAGTATCCGGATTTCAAAAAGAAATTTCAGCTTATTACTGACGCTAGCAACATAGCTTTAGGTGCTGTTCTGCAACAGGATGGTCATCCTATTTGTTATGCAAGTCGTACATTAAATGATCATGAGAAAAACTATTCTTCTATACAAAAGGAATTACTAGCTATAGTGTGGGCAACAGCTTATTTCCGCCCATATCTCTATGGAGTCAAATTCGACATTTTGTCCGACCACCAACCACTTAAGTGGCTGCTAATTAAATATAATGGAAAAGAACTTAATGAAACACTTTATAGATGGCTTGTGAAGCTTAGCGAATTTAATATAAACGTATCATACATTAAAGGAAAGAATAACCAGGTAGCTGATTTTTTAAGCCGAATAAGCAACGACGAAATTTGTGCCGTAAACATAACTAAATCTTGTAACTCTTTAGAAAACAATGTTGATGATATTAGTACCCAACATACACAAGCCGAAGACTTTGTGGACACACCTATTTTAGGCTGCTTAGAAACAGTTGTAAATAGATTTAAAATACAAATCATTCTAACAGATAAAAAAACTAAGGAGTTTGAATATAAGAATAGAAATAAGAAAATTTATTTAAATTTAAATGATCTTGAAAATGGAATGGAAGAAATTTTGAAGAATCATATCATAAAAGGCAAAGTAGGAATATTCAGTGAATATAACGACCACCAATACAATAAATTTCAAAACAAAATCATCCAAATTTTCGAAGGCAATAAAAATGTTAAATTTGTAAAATGCTCATTTCACGCAAAAGACATTGAAAACGAAGAAGATGTGTATAAAGAAATTGAACGATTCCATAAATATTACACTGGTCATTCAGGTATAAATGAAAATTACCAAAGTTTAAAGAAGATTATTTACTTTCCAAAACTTCAACATTACATCCAAAAGTATATCAACAATTGTGAAATTTGTAATCGGTGTAAATATGATAGAAACCCGGTAAAAGAAAAATTTAAATATACGGAAACACCAACTGATATAAGAAAAATTGTTCATATGGACATCTACACAAATTCAAAATGCAATTTCCTAACTTTTATTGACCGATTTTCAAAATTTGCTACTGCCTTCTACCTTGAGGATCGCAATAATCAAACTATAATCGAAAAAATGCGCTTGTACAAATCCCAAAGAGGAAGCTTTGAAAAATTAATAACTGATAATGAATTTAATAGTGTAAATATAAAAGAATATTTAAGAAATGAGAATATAGGAGTTCATTTTGTAAAACCGAACAGCCACACTGGCAATGCAGACGTCGAAAGATTCCATAACACTCTAACAGAAAAAATAAGAATTATATACCTTGAAAACAAAGATCTATCAATCAAAGATAAAGTTAGTAAAGCTATAGAATATTATAATAACAGCTATCACTCAACAATACAAGATACGCCAATGAATATTGAACATGGAAATTGTGACAAAAAAATTATACATAATAACATTATAAATTATAAGAAACATTACATTACATCCTTAAATCAAACAAGAGAAAATTTTGAAGAAACTAGAAACGAAGGATATATAAAAAACTATAAGTCTCTAAGACACAAAAATGAACCGAAATATAGAAAATTTAATTTAAGTAATGTCCATAGTTCTAACATAAAAAGAAAGAAGAAATATCAGACTTCAAATGTAACATAATCTACCATAATTGTATTCCTAACCCTTACATATATATAAATGAATTGTAAAACTCAGGAGAGTTTTAATTTAAGCGATGGGGAAGTTATGTAGAGTAAGTGCTGCTTCCCAGTCTCTGCCTACTTTAACATTGAGAGAGAAAAAGCTCGATCTGTATGTTAACTACTCAAAAGCTCTCTCCAGCAGTAGAAAGCTCTCGAGCTCACTTTTGAGGTGCATGTCGAGAAGAAAAGAACATGAAGTGAAATAAATACTTTTATTTAAATTAAAAACACAAAGAACATTATTTATAAATAATTAAATGTTAACATAATCATGTTAACAAAACTTAAAGTGAAATAAATACTTTTATTTAAATTAAAAACACAAAGAACATTATTAATAAATAATTAAATGTTAACATAACTGTGTTAACAAAACTCGCATACAGCCTAATCGTAGCCTATATATGCTCAATGGCCAAATTATATATGTAAATTACTTGCTCTTCGTCTCATCAAAGACTTGCGATAAAGATTCGCATAAGTGTGTTTATCCATTGGCTATAAGGCCCAAATATACTCGATTTCTAGCAGTCGACTTCATTTCGGCGTGAAAGAAAATCAGTTCTAAGAAAATGCTGACTGGGAAAGACTCACGCGAAACGGGCCTGGGAAGCGCATGTGCATAACCGCCTCAGGTTTGGCTGGGCTGCTCCTTAAGCGAAAGGGATGGCAACATGGAGAGTTGCTCAACGAAGGTGAAACTGAAAGGCAGCAGCAGTCGGTGCGGCAGCCAAGGACCTCGTCCTCGTCGCTATTGTCGTCGCAGTCGTCGTATTGATTTTAGTGGGGCATTTACGCGCGATTATCGTTTAGTCGGCGATGCCCGAAGTATTACGAGAATGGTTATGGCCGCCGGAATAGCGCCAACGACACGATGCCACGATGTTGCAAGCAGTTGCCAGTTGCCCTCGCGCCTCGGCTCGCCTCTACTTGCCTTTGCTCGCCTGCTGTTGGCCAACAGCTGCCTCGCCTTGTGCGGGCTGCACCACTCAAGTTGTTGGTCCCGAAAATTGGCATCAATGCGCCGTCGGTGTTTATCGAACAGCGTTTAAGGTCAACTCAACTATTTTAAATAAGCCTTTTATGTAACCAATGTATTAGACTAAATCGAACTTTGATCCGAATGCCAAATGAAGATATATTTACCTGTATTAGCTTGCCTTAAGGTGGCCTGGTCTAAACAAAATCTGTAATAGAGCCAAAATAATTTCGCTTATTCATTCATAGTTTACCTTAACTATTCTGCCTACTTAACATAATATAACAAAATAAATTAAATTAAAATATATGTAATAGAATTTAAAATATATAATTTGTATATCCATTTTAATAAAGTATTATCTTTTAGAACTGTTGATGATCCACTTCTGTCGATTCATGTAATATATCTAAAATTCTTATATTAAGTTACATAAGATCTTGATTTATTATTATAGGTACAAGCACCAATGATATCAATGGAGAAAATTTGATACACATGAGAAATATATTTAATAGCATGTGAGAAATTTCCAAAGATGTCGGGGCCTGTCTATGACCTACGAGTTCTTATCTAGCTTAGAAGTAAGTTCTCTCATAGTTGAATTGGAACAAGTTTCGAGGGTAGTAAATGAATACATAAAAAGCATTTGAATTATCCATCGATTGCTTTAAGCAGAACTTTGGAGCTCTCGCTTCTCGCTTACTTAATTCCATTAACAATCCCAAAAAGAAAAGAAATGCTCAAGTAAACGGAAGAGGGAGCAGCATGTAGATAAGCGAGCCAAGGGACGAGCTGGCCAAAAAAGGAGTAAGAGCAGCTTGCAAGCCCAAAGGATGCACGAAAATTGCTTTCATATTTCAGGTGATAATGGTTTCCTTATGTGAATTTACAAAACATTAAAGCTTCTGTGTGCGGGGTACACATAATTTCCCCAAAAAGCAATTCACGTTAATGGCGCAAAAATCCCAAAGGGATAAGGCGGCGACTGAAGCGAAAAAAAAACGCTTGACTTTTTCTCCGCCAATGATGGCAAAAGGACATCCGAAGATACGAGCGCGAAGCGCGATGGAGCCACCGCCGTCGCCGACTCGTTGTTTATTGTAATGGCCTTTGTACCGGCGCCGCCGCAGGACCCTTTGCCCCCAAGTCCCCAATATATGAGATTAGGAACGTGGCTGAGACTGCGCAAAAACCGAAACGATATGCGCAGGCCAAGCAAGTGGAGCCCGGCCAAGACATTCGCCAGTTGCTGGAGTCTTGCCGCCGCGCCTTCGATTCGATTTGCCCGCATTGCTCTTGTGGGAAATTTCGGAAATGGGCTCCAGCATGTTTTAATGCTTTCTTTTAGTTTTCACTTTTTTTACCTCTTGCGAACGGCACGAAGAAGATGTACTTGGTTGCCCACTGAGACCTCGACGAAGGACATGCGCTTACCTGTTTGGTTTTTCCCACTCTCTCTCTCTCTCTCTCTCTCTCTCTCTCTCTCTCTCTCTCTCAGTATGCTGCGATTCGATGTGCAGCTGAAGGTAATAACCGTGAATTATGATTTTTTCTTAGCTGCATTGTGTTTTTTACTGCGCTCGGCAATTAACCTTGGTCGCATTTTTACTGGTCGCAATTAGCTTAAAAACGCTTGAGACTCACCTGCAAAAAACAAACACAAGAGTTTGTCCTTGATGCAAAACATGTTTCTGACCGTATCTGCAGTCGACTTTCTTGAGATTATTATAGCATCGGATAAGGTCTGATACGTTCATATTCTACTGCCTCAGACCTTGGTGATTCGTCTGGCACAACTATAGATCAGTAGCAGATCACGGCATAATATAAGATATTTGTTGATTTCGGAAAGTAGACTTATGCTAAGCACTACACTGTCTTTTCATTCACTGAAAATCTTAGTGAATAAAAGAGTTAAAGACGTACAAAATATTATAAATAATAATGAGAATAATAAAGCAACTTATTTCTGATGATTCTTCTACTATTTTTCTATATATTTGCTATATATGTATTTAGCAAATATTAATTTTGAATTTCGTATAAGTTTAGGTGTACGATTACCGTAAGGCACACGAGTAGAGCTCAACTCGTTCAAGGAGCTGCCCCTGGATGTGGCAGCGCCACCTAGCGGCACCCTGTTGCATAGCAAGTGTGCTTGGCGTGCTTAATCGGGCCATTCAAATGTTTATCTTTCGATGCGAGGCGCCATTAAGCTTAAACGAAACGTTTCCAGAATTTTTAACGACTTAAAGGCGTCGAAATTAGACAAAGGCAGCCGGCAGAAGGCAACAGCTGCAAAAAATTAAATGCAAATTAGAAAAACTCTCAAAAAATACAATCGCATTAGTCTCAGATGTGAGAAATGTGATATAGGAAAGCTCGTATCTGCCCACACTCAGCCACCCAACGCGCCCAACCCACGCACACATACCCAGATACAATCTTTGTTTTTGTGCTGTGGCGTAAGCGAAGTAATTTTTCTTGAGCCCAGCTCCCCGGCCCGCACTCTAACGGGGCATACGAAAGCAATTTAGTAAGCTGTAGCCTGCCAAGTCTGAGAGCAAGTGGCGGCACGGGAAATGGAAAAGCAAACCCAATTTCCTTCCTTGGGACGCAGCCTGGCCAAATGGAATCTGCTGCGGCATGCTACTTGCTGCCAGCCAGCTACGTGCATCCCCAGCCCAAGACCAAGAAACGCGCGCGTCTTCCCAATAAATCTTCTTTACGAGCGCACACTCTGGCAACAATGGCCGTGCCCACCCTCATCTGCCACTGGCCTCCAGCTTCAGCTTCAGCTTCAGCTCCAACCCCACCTCCTGGCCAAGGTCTTGCGCTGCCGGATGAGGGGTAAAATGAACCTAAGCAAACTATTCGAATGGCATTTCGGGCCAGAGGAAGACCCTAAGACGGTACGGCTGCTGCGAATGCTGTTGCTGCTGCTGCTGCTGCTCCTGATGAAGAAGAAACAGTTGGCAGCCCAAGAAATGCGGCAAAGCAAACAAATGGCAACGGCCACTGAGGGGTGGGTCGTGCGGCAGTCAGCCATGTTGCGGCACTCGCTCTTGCCTCTTGGCTCTTGGCTGTTATTCCACTCAGGAATTCCGCACAGCCACCCCCGGAGAAACACAAGCTTCCGGCACCGGCAACGGCAGCTGTCTGAATGCGGACGCATGAAATGGAAAGAAATGGCATTTAAGAAAAGCGAAACGAGAAAAATAAGGAGCTAAACGACTTTGGAAATTCCATTTGAGCAAACAACAGGCACCATCCAGCAGCCAGCCAACTTGCCAACTTTGAGCTCGAGTTTAAACTTTGCCTATGGTCCGGACCAGTTGAATCTTCTGGATTCCTATTGTTCAACATCTGGTATATATGTATATATATATATATATATATATATATATATATATATATAGGACGGTATTCGAACCGCTTTTAGCTGTTGCATCTATAACTTCTGTGGAACGCATTGCACAAGTTGTCACTGAGTGCTCGCCCACAGATCCTGCCCCCAGCTCGCATGCCTCCATCCATGTGCATGTCTGCTTATGCTGGTGTGTGTGTGTGTGTGTGTGTTTCTCGTTGGGGCTCATAATGCAAATGGCATAAGAGACAAGCCAACGGCATCCGATCCAATATTTGCGCCAATAAATAAATTTAATGTACAAACTCCGGGCATGCGAGAGAATATTAAAAACGAAAATTATATTCTACCCACTAGCAGCCATTCAGACTCACACACACATGCACACGCACACACTCGCACACATATACATACATATTTATATATGTATATAGATTTATATGCATGTATATTCATATTCATGGCAACTCAACTTTTTGCCATCGACTCGCATTCGCGTGCGCATTTGCATAAATATAATTATGAAACGGAAAATTTAAAATTGCATTCATTTGAGCAAGAAGAAGAAAAAAGTACAGCTGCATTCATGCGGAAACTCAAAATTATCTTGCCAAGTTGCCATTACACTCCAGAGCCAACCCGAAGCAGCAGCAGCAGATCCAAATTCAACTGCAAACAGAGTAGCTGCTCCCCTGAAATAGGATTATTACTTTTGATGCGGAGTATGCGGACTACATTTGGAATCAGCTGAGATATGTGTGATCTGCCTTTGAAATTTCTCTTTACCCTCTCCTCTCTCTCGCTATGTTAAGTATCTATTTGTCTAAGAGCCCAGCTTACGTTTACTGTCCCATACTTCTTAATCAAATCTGAGTTGACAAATTCATATTTTAATAAAAAGAGCTTAAGTTGAGCAGTAATCGATTATATTTGTTGTCTGTTGAAAAAATAAAATAAATAATATTATATTAATATTAATTCTAAGAAATAAATATATGACAATTTGAAGCTAAATAAATATAATATTATTTATTTTATTTTTTCAACAGACAACAAATATAATCGATTACTGCTCAACTTAAGTTCTTTTGAAAACATGAATTTGTTTCTTGCAATGTTCAATTATTGATGCCTCGATAACTATCACAGAGTATGTAAACACACACATTTATTCTCAACCTCCCTACCTCCCTCCCTCCCTCGCCCCCTCTGTTCGCCTCTCTACACACACTTCCATATCATTATAGGTTGCACATATGCTGAGATACAACCCCATAGCTTGGAAAAGTTAATGCACGATAAATGCTTGTCTTATGTGCGTGTTCGTATTTATGCTTATAACGCACTTTGCAATCGGAACACGTATCGTTCACGTTTGGTGATTATAAAGTTTTAATGAATACGCAACACATCCTGGCATGCCACGCACAGCTCCAGCTCGATCTCCAGCTCCAATGGCAATTGAGAGCTGGATGCACGTTGTTCTGGATACAGCAACTGCAGCAGCAACAGCAACGACGAAGGCAGCGGCATTTTATTTTTACAACGACATCGCACAAAGCTCTGTGCCTGGCAGGATATTAACACGTACATGTGTGCCCACGCAGGATGTGCGAACATCCAACGTCCTGACAATGCATAAATATGAACGACTCCAAGAAGACAGAGGACGAGCAGCGAACAGAGCGCTGTCGCACACCCTTTTTCCTGTGCTCTGCCATTCAATTGGCTTGCGTGTCGTGTCCCTGGGCTCCCTACGTTCGACCTTTACGGCCGGCCGTATTCATATCCTGGGCAAATGTGCTAGGGATTGCCATTCGGGATCGTTAAAGCGCACGCTTTGTCTTCGCAAATGCCATTTGCGTATTTAATATTCGCAGAACATGCAAAATATTTCAAGACTTGCCGCAAAAGTATTCCCGCTCAGCTAGTCCTCTGTATTAAGCAGAGTTCAGATATGTTTCTAACGAGCAGATGTCGCTGCCTGCCCGATGTGTGTATGTGTAAAAGAAGACCTCGCACTGCCTTTAATTAGTTTCCAAAGTTATTTATTATTAACAAAATATAAGCCAAGCAACCTAACTAGGACTCGGACCGAAGAGGGCTGAGAATTACTCTGGCTACCATTCTCTGTTCTAAGGAAGAGCGCACAATAATAAAATGGATAATCCTCATATATACATATAAATTAAAAGAGTCCAATTACTTATGCTTACTAAATATGTCATTCACAATATTTATTTATATTTATTTGTGGGAGTCCAAATTGGATTCATTAATATTAATTGCAAATTTCAATTGCGATTCACAGGTATTGCAGGGATATGCCATATGCCTTTATATACCTTCTGATCCGCCTAATAATCCATTCGAATTGCAACAAAGTTGCAAGCCTGTTTAGCCAGCTATTTAATACAATATAAAGTGTGTGTAGATAAAAATAGTTTTAAATATAATTAAATAAATAGTGGAATTGAGTAATTAATAATTTTGTGCTGCCAGAGAAGTTTTATCAGCCAAGCTGATGATCAATTCAAATGTCAGCTTCATGACCAGCGCCGAGCCGCCGAGCCGCCTGTTACCTGTGTTACCTGTTCACTGCATACACTAATGAGCAGCAGCAGCAACAACGGCGACAAGTTGCAGTGCTGAAAATTAATTACACTGCGGATTGGCTGGCATGTTAGCTGTTAATTACGACCTTTTCGCCTCTGAGTGTGCCGACAGCAAATGAAAGTTATGGCCGCATTCGCCGTTGGTATTGGTCCAGCATTAAGCCGGCTGCAGCGCTGGAGGAGTGGCCCAAAACGAGTTTCTTTGTCTTGGCTATCTCCCTCGCCTCGCCTCGCCTCGCCTCGCCTCGCCTCGCCTCCCCCTCGCGCTGGAGTCTTCTTCATGTTGTTTTTTGTGTGTTCATAAATCCAATCAACGTCCCTTTTAATGGCGTTTTGTTCATGAATCCATTTTATTTCCCTCTGTTTCACTGTATTCGTTCAATTTGCGGTTGTGTTTTCTTCTTCTGTCTTTCTTTCTTTTTTTTTCTCTCTCTCTTAGTTTTATCTTAATTGAGCGACGGACCACACACGAGTCAAGCTCTGTCTGCTGATGACTGTTCGCTGGCCATTTACGAACTAATAAAGAACATGTTGATAATCTATGAATCGATTAAAGGTAGATAGATCTATAAGCTAGATAAATGAAAACTACATATGGTAGCCTGCAAGGCTCTCTGGCTTACGGGCCTACAAATTATTGCCCATCAACAATAGCAAACGCATTGCAAGTGATCAGGTTATATGCAAAGAAGATATTTCAAGCCCCTCACTCTACTATATATAAGTTAACGCAACTGACCAGCAGAACGTACATATTCAAGCTGATCATGCATCGTCAGCATGAATGTATACGACACTAGCCGTTCCGAGCGGATATTGCCCAACAGCGACAGAAGCCTCCACGCGCAACAGTGATGATCCTCGCTGATGATGATCCCTCGCATAATATGCAATGCTAGCGTTTTCAGGGCTTGGGACTAGCTTCGATTATAAGAATTTTTGTCACTTAGAGTTAGTTGATTTTTGGAAATTGAGAACGTCGGTCATCTCCACGGAATTATTCAAGTCTTCTCATTACGCGCAGCACCGCGTGTCAACCCTCAACGGATACCAAGGGATAACAACGTTACTTCTAAGTACTCCTAAGTGTTTAATTGTAAACTAAATAACTTATATTCTCTACATATTATAGTCATACTTCGCTAAACAGCCAGAAGGTGACCCAGCTCGTTCATGCTTGACAATTGTGGAGTAGATATGTTTCCTCATGCTTGCTAGCTTAGCTATAGTTGCATTATCTAGGTAACTGGAATGAAATATCTACAAAATATAAATATTAATATTTATATATATATTTTTTTTTTTAAATTATATTCAAATACATCAAGCTTGAAAATATATATGCGCATTTTTATTTTGATTTTTGAATAATTTTCAAGTAATAAAATAATTTTATTTTATTCAGATCCCTTCCATCTCTGCCCTAGCTAAAATATTTAAATATTTACTATTCTATAATTTATTTATATTTATTCTCAATAACTTTTTTTAAGCCTGCACAACCGTGATAGGTCACTGACAGATCAATTTAATTGTAAATAAAATATGTTTAGATTCAGATTCTGTACTCCCTCTCCCATGCTCTTGGTAAATACTAAACAAACTACTCCGGTTCACACGAGCTGTTGATGCTGGCCTATGCTGGGTTTTAATTCGCTTTTGAATTGGGCTTTTGGCAGGACATTAAAACGCCAGCAAAACAGAATCAACACGACATTTTGGGCCATTTGAAGTGGGCTCAGCGGTGTGGAAGGGGTGTGGGTCAGCTAGTGTCCTCGAGTGTCCAACCAGCTGAATCTTGATTAGAATTCTTAAATATTTATATAGAAGCAGAAGCAGCAGCCGCTGGGCCATGCAAACAGGTAGAAACTGCGGCCGCTCCTGCTCCCAGCATACGAAATGGGGGCCACGCCCCGCATGAGTGGCGCATGTGGGCGCTGGGCATTTGCATAGAACGCAAATAAATGAAACAACAGTTAGTCGTGCACGAATCGGGTTATGAAATTAACATTTGGAGCTTCTGGAGCCGAGGCTGAGGCTGAGGCTAAGGCCCCATCGCTGTGCGCCTGCTGAGCCAGCATTTGCCAGTTGGCCGCAACTTAAAATGCGAAAAGTCGACAAAAAGTCTAAAAAGTTTTCGGCCCACCCACTTCCCTGACAGTGGTGCGGTGTGGTGCGGTGTGGTGCCGAGCTCTAGCGAAACGAAATGAAATTTTCAGTTGAGTTGCCAGCAGCCCCTTCGACGCCTCCTGGGCTGAGCTCCTGGAGGGGCATGGGTTGTTCTGCTGAGCTGCATCCAAACAGAAACTGGGACGCTGGCAGCGACGGCAGCAGCACAGTCGACACCGAGCACACAGTCGACACATTTAACGATTATTGCCGGCCATTAAAAATAACAAGCAAAAGTTTTGCGCATAAAGCCGCTTCGGGGATTCATTCAGCGAATCCAAAGGCGAGCAAAACTCTTTGGCCGAATCCTTTCTCAATTGCAATTGTTGATCCTTTCGCAGCTGCGAGGTCCTCGGATTGTATCCTTGTCGCAGCTCTTTGCAATCAAATCGCAAAACTTTAAATTCAATTCAAGCCAAGTGAGCATTTGCATCGATTTGCATTGCCTGAATCGTTTTTATCCCCCCTTCAAAGTTTTCGTCAGTTTATTTCCTTAGTCAATAGTTCTTGCTTCTCCATTATTACCTCTATACTAAAGGCAAAGATATATATATATTTGGTATATTATTGTCTATTTTATGGCAATTCAAGCCTGTACTAGTCATTAATATCATATTATATTTATTTAACACTCAGTTTCTCTGTCACTCATCAAGTTAAATAATACGTTACTTTCATTTGTTCATAACAACGAGCTTCACATCATAAGCATTACAGCGTTTACATGTGAATGGTGCACTCGCTGCTGTCCGTTAACAGAAAACGAAAATCAGTTTCTCTGCTTAACATAGATACTGTATGGAAATATTAATCTAGCTCTCGGAGATGGTCACACTTAGCTTATCTCTAAAACTTTATTTGTGTAAATACTGTAAAGCAGTTAACAAAATGTTACAAAATAGTCAACTTCAATTAATTCAATCAACCACGCTTCATCTCAAACCACTGTTAAACTATATGCCTAACATTAGTCAAGACACATTTGAAGCAATGCTTACAAAAAGATGCTCGTATAACAGTCACTCGAGTGTTTAGCAAGTGACCTACCTCTTTTACGGAGCAGAGACTTCAACCAACTTACTACTGTTGCCTGTACTGAACGAAACACTCAACATGTTTACTTAACTTTTAACATAACAGCTGGCTCCTCCAATTAACAGAATTTTGGTATTTCTGGCTACTCTAAATAGAGCCACACTCCGGCCATTCTCAAAGTACACAAATTGTTAAATATAAATATTTGGAAATAACTCCTCATAATGGACACAGTAAAGGAGCTTATACAATTTATGCAACCCAATCAGCGTCTGGATCTCAAGGCAGTGGCCCTAACACATGTGTTAAGTAGGTGAATGCTAAGACCAAGCGCTGATCCAGCAATGCAACGGCAAACGCAACACGTGCTCCATATCCAAGGCGGGATTATTGTAAATATTGTACTTGGATCATTTGTTAGGTTTGACTGGCAGCACTGAGGGTAAGGATGCAATACTCTCGCTAGACGACATGCTGATGGCCATTTTCGGACTGACGCTGGACGCCAATGCAACCATTGCAAAGGACGCTGTGCTCAGCCTGATAAACCTGACGGCGGAGGAGGCAGGCGCCATCAAAGTCTTTGAGCTGGCGCAGCGAGTGCAACCCGTAAGTTATGATACACAATAAAGACTCGGCTGCTCACTAATCACGGAATACTTACAGAGGTTCAACATAGCAGATGTGGCCGCCAAGCAAATAAGCGACGAGCAGGCGGAGCTTGCAGATGCCTGGAGCATGGTGCTCAGTAACCTAACCCGTGTCGAGTCGCTGGTGCCGGCCATACTGGACACATTGGAGCAGACGCTGCCGCAGCTAGCGAAAGCGTTTGCCAAATTGGATTACAATAAGAAGAAATCCAAGCTCCACTACTTGGCGCCCATATTCTGTAATCTAACTCAAGTGTCGCGCGGTCGAGAGCTCTGCTGCCAGCCGAAGTACCAGCTGCTGGAGAAGCTGCTGCCCTTTGCCTCGTTCGAGGAGAGCGTGGTGCGTCGCGGCGGCGCCATAGGCATCATCAAGAACATATGCTTCGATGTAGTCTACCACGATGTCATATTGAACGAGCAGGACGACATCTTGGTGGCCATATTGCAGCCGCTGTGTGGACCAGAGGAGTTCAGCGATGAAGACAATGAAAAGCTGCCCATCGAGCTGCAGGTGAGTATATCAGTGATTGAGTAGGTCAGCATCATTTCCAACCATTTCCCACACTCCTTTCAGTATCTGCCAGAGAGCAAGACTCGCGAAACAGACCCGGATCTGCGCAAGATGCTGCTGGAGTGCCTGCTGCAACTGTGCGCCACAAGGCGCTGTCGCGAGGTGCTGCGCGCCAAGGGTGTCTATGAGATACTGCGAGAGTACCACAAATGGGAAGCGAAAGTGGGCAGAGACAGCGAGTGCCTGCTGGCGTGTGAGAATGTGGTCGATATTCTGCTCAAGTGAGTGCGATCTCAGTAGTATTCCCTTTACAAACTATATTATGAAACTTTCTATTTGAACAGGAAAGAGGAAGAGATCGGGTTGGACAACTACCATACCGTGGAGGTGTCAGCAGATCAGAGCGATAAGTTCATCCAGGATGATGCTGCCTATGTCAAGACCCTCTTAGATTAATGTAGCGCCCTCTCTCTGTAACCGACTGTAAATACGCCTAGGCTAAGTGAAACACGCGTGAGATATTGAAATTTCAATATATGTATGCAGTTTTTATTAGAAGTCGTTATAGTTCTCGTGTGTTGTGTGTGTGTTCTATCTTAGTTAGCGCTAGAAAAAGTTGTACGCCCGCACGTAAATGCAAAAGGAGAAACAATTTAATTCAATTCGATTAGTTTTAGTAGCTTCGATATCTAGAGTTCGCTCGCGCTTAAATGTAAATATAAACTTCTTAGGTGCTAAGTACATCTGCGTTCAAAAATGTTTAGCAACTGTCTGCCATGAAACTTTCAATGTTTGATTTATACACTTTGTTTGGTCGTTCGTTAAATGTAGCTATGCATATTTGTATTTGTATTTGTGTTTCGTATTTCGTACTTGGTATGTAATATGTGTCGAAGAATTTCGATTATTTCTGTGATTAGCCAATCAGGTGCTTAGTTAGCTATATAAACTTGTTCCTTTTGATTAAATACTTTTGTTGCATTGCAAGCAAGCGATTTCAGCAAAATTTTGTTATCTTATCAAAAGCGTGTGCAAATTCTTTTTTTTTAGTTTCTTTTTTGTTGTCAATGTCTTACAAAGATGTTCTATACTCGAATGCGAATGCGGAAACCATTGCAAGCTCGCTTTGTATAAAAAGAAGTCGTTCATTCGACTCGAAACAGAAAGGAGTTCGAAGTGCGATGTTCGTTATAAAATGCTATTGCTGTTCTCTTAAGCCTCGCACGTAGATTAGCTTGGTCCTATTGGTTTATCATTTTCATCTTCGTTCTTCGCTTGGGTACGTAAAATGTAGTTAGACTTTTAATTAAACGTTTAGGCTTAAAGTCGACAACTTAATGTTATCTAGTGTATATCCATTAATTTAATTCTCTTTGCTTGTTAACTAAGAACTGCTGTCGTATTAGAACTCCAGCCCGGCCAGAGTTAGCTAAAATAAACACAACTGCGAAACTGCGGAAGCCGACTATAAAGTCTTGAGTAGGCTACTTATGACGCCATGTGGCGATAACTATAAATAGATTAGAGAGAGGAGCTAGACGTAGAGATAAGGCGGTCGAATGGGTTCTACGAAAGGTTCCGTTTATTGTACACAAATTTACCTACATTCGTTAATGGACGCCTAGCGCAAGAGGCGGGAGAGCACCTCGTACTCGAATATCTTGACCTCCTCCGAGCCGAAGGGTATGTAGAGGCAGCCGTGGGAGGGGTGGACCTTGCCCACGGTCAGGCTGGCGGCATGGTAGCCGCGTCCAGCGTACAAAGGCTCGCCATCGCAGTTGTGGCCCACTTGAACGGCTCCGGCTGGCACCTCGCCATTCGCGCCCGGCAGCCACACGTAGTGCTGTCCACTGAGCACCTCGTAGTTCTCTAGCTCAACCTCGTTGCCGCCGTAGGCCACATAGGCCTTGCCCTTGTTGGGAATGATCTTCGCCGGCAGCAAATCGTTGTTGTAAAAAGCGCGGCCAACGAAAATGGTGTCGCCATCGGAGTCGTGGCCCGCGGCAACGGCATCTTGCGGCAAGGCGCCGTGGCTGTAGTGTAACCAATTGTGGACTGCGAAGGATCAGCAGATCAGAGGAAGTGTTAGCTTATGCAACCAGAACCGTGCACCCATGCCCGACTGCTTACCAGACATTCTGCTCGGCTCTCGAATCGATACTAAGGGTCTGCCAGCCAGCCGATATTGCTTATGGAAGTTTTTTCACTTGGAATCTTATCTGGGTCGGCATTGGGCAGGGAGCTGGCTGGCTCGAGCGATAACAATCGACTGATGAATCAAGCACTCCATGCCAGCCAGCCAGCCATAAAGCCAGTTCAGATGTGGCTTGCCTTAACGATATGATTCACTCGACTCTTGGCAACATGAAAGCCTTTGAAGATAATCAATCGTGCTGCAACTAGCTATCAAATGATAAACGCCTAATTCAAAAGTGAATTCAGCTCATATGTAAGCAATTAAATGGAGTAACCTGATTATTAAAAGATAATAATATACTTCTACTGTACTTTTACAGTACTCAAACAATAGCCCGTCGTTTCGCAGTTCCCTTTACATTCTTCGACTCTATCTAGATGGCCGTTAACTTAGGTTCCTCACACACTCGTAATTGTAATAAATGTTTGCCTAAAATTCAGCGATTCCTAACGAATGAGTTAATCTATTTACAGAATTCGAACAGTAAATACACAGGTGAGTTGTAATTAAAGGTGTAAATATGTATGTACCTATAGCTAAAAATAATTGCAATTGAATTAGAATTCTCGATTTATGTTATAGTATTTTGGTAGCTTTGATTTCGACTCGATATTTACCTAGGAGCGCTTTGCGTTTTGTATGTATTTTAAAGGTAAATAGTTAAAATTAAATTGTTAAATATTCTTCGCCTCGATTTCGTTTTGTTTTTGTTCATCAATTATTGTTAAATAGTTGTTAAATATTCATTTATAAATCACATAATGCTTGATGAATTCCATATAAGTACGCTTCGCAGTGTTGCCTTGTTCTGCCATGTTATCCTGTGTTATCCTTGTGTGCAATTACTGTTATGTGCAATTGTAGACACCGAGAGAGTGGGAGAGTGAGAGAGAGATAGATCTAGACACACAATAGCTGCTGAGCGAGAGACAAAGAGAGAGAGAGAGAGAGAGAAAGAGATGCAGATAGAGCAGCGGATGTAATGTGTGCAAATATTTTCGCGCAGCTGAATTATATTAAATGCTTTTTTCACGTTCGCTTTAGCTTCAGCTTAATCCCTTCATCTTTCATGGGCTGCTGGCTCCAGCTGTGCTCGCTCTTCCTTTCCATTATTATTATTGCTGTAGTTGTTGTTGTTGCTGTTGTTGTTGTTGTTGTTACTGCTACCTTGCAGTTGCCAAAAGCAGCAGCGTGATGCTAAGCAGCAAGGATCCCTGGCCCTTGGGGGGGCTGCCGTTGCAGGCATCCGCATCACTGCAGCTCTGAAGGCAGCCGTGAACGTATCTGAAAGAAGCGGCAGACGGGTAGCCCCAGATAATGTTAAGTTATGGCTGCGACAATGGGAATATATTAATGTCAGCATGCTCAGCGCACAGGTAACGTATGAATTTCGCTACAGCTCGACTGCACGCTTTTTAATATACGTCACGAAGCATGCGAGAAATATGGCAATGCCACGGCAGGAAGACTGAATCATGAGACCCGCATTGCTTAAGCACATAAGCGAGATAAAGGGGACGAGCGAGTTGGCTCAGCTCAAATTTGTAAGCTTTGTTAAATAGCATTTACTTTGTAAGCAGAGCAGCTCTATATACGGATATCATATGTGAATAATACTACTGAAGCCTTCGAAAATTTGAAGAACGTATAAATGTTGCCCTATGTTATATTTAACAGACGTTGCCTTGGCCTGCTGCACTGTTAAAATACACTATGTTACATTTCGACAATTTGAATAACGTATAAATGTTGCCGTCTGCCACTGTTAAAAGAAACCTAGTGTTACTCAATCGTGCTCTCTGCTAAAGTTAACAGACGTTGCCATGGCCTTCTGCACTGTTAAAATACACTATGTTACATTTCGAGAATTTTAATAACATATATATGTATGTTGCCGTCTGCCACTGTTAAAAGAAACCTAAAGTTACTCAATCGTGCTCTCTGCTATAGTTAACAGACGTTGCCTTGGCCTGCTTCACTGTTAATAGACACAATGTTAACATGTTGCTGCTGTTGTAAATGCAGAGCATTAACATATTATGTTAGCTGCTACTTTAACATAATGTACATCGTAACGCATATCGTTTATTGCAAATCAAGAGCCGAACTGCCGAACTGACGACTAGCTATCACGTAATTGTATCAGTGCATAAAAAGTTATAGCAAATTCAGATGAGCCCAGTTTATGGCCTTATTAAGAGACCTGTGCCAATCACCTCATAAAATTTCACGCATGCCATAACAGCAGATTTGAGGATGATGTACATTTTTGATGTATTCGATGAGGTCACGCACCTGTTGTCATAGTAGAACTTTCCACAATGCGACATTCTTATGATCTCAGTGTCCGTTGTGAGTGTGCCGCTGTCCAGGGCGCAGCCGCGCACCGTTATCGTCTCGCCGTTGTCATCTGTGCCAATTGCAATTCAATAATGTTATCAATTCACGTTCAGCTATGAATGTACATATGTATGTATATTGTCATCCACTCACCGTAGTAGCCGGCGATCTTGATGCAGGCTGTGGCGGGGAAGAGGCCGTCGCGGCCCTTGCGACCGCCCATGCAGGGCGACTCGAGTATGGCGGTGGAGTAATTATTGTGAAATGGATCGTCGCAGGCCTTGTTGGCGCCATTGTTGGAGACGCACTTGAAGCAGTCTATGCAGTAGCCTGTCGAAGGGAATTAGACGCAAGTTCAACTTGGAAACACGTCCGTCTGCTTACCGTTGTGGATGAACAGCGCCAGCATCACCAGGCAGCAGCTGATTTCCATTGACGTGGGCGCCGCCATGATGGAAACACACTCGACTCCCCTCTACGACTCGCGGAGGATGCTGAATGGAAGGGACTGCGTTATGTGGCCCTGTGCCAATGCGGGCGCTGCAGCATTTTCGGCCTGTAATCAAGAGAGAGAGAGAGAGAGAGAAATACATTGTAGCTGATTGATTATACGGCTTTGCCTGATGGCCGACAAATTGAAAATGTCAACGTCAAGACGTGGGCATATGCGGCCGTCGACTTTTCCCATTTTCATAATTGGCTTTTGTGCACATCCCTGGCCTATTCATGAGTGAGGCTCAATTGAGATTTGGATTTGTCGACTCGACGCAGCAAAGCGTCATGCTCGTAAAAATCAAAAGTTGAGCCCCTCCCTCGCCCCTCTCTCACTCTCTCTCTCACTCTATCAGTCTTCTGGCCCCAGAGGCTATAAAAATTTGGCCGAGACACCCGCGCTGCAATTGCAGAGGAGAAGTCGCGCGGCCAGCCAAAAGGAGAGGTAATAAATTTTACAGCACCAATTTTTGACACAATTTTCGTTCGCTTTTTTGCGCGGACTCGACTGTGACAGGAGTAGAGGGCGTGGCCGCCTCTGGCATATTTTTTATTGCCAGAGTGTAAATAATTGCTTTTCAGTCGACTTTCGTGCTGAATGCTCCGCCAAATTTCCTTCTTTTTTGTTTATAGTTCTTGTTAATGGCCATTGTTGTTATTGGTGGAGGTTTAACGAGCGAAGGCGGGCGGTGGCTCAGCGATTTCTCTTGTTCTCCGATATTACAAATTATGACAAATGATTGGGACTTGCGAGCAGCAAGCTGCCAAGAACTGTAGTGAAGTCAAGGGCTCATAATTTATGAGGCCATCAAACAGGAGTCAATAGCTCGCCTATCCTGCTCCCAATCTCTGCTGCTCGCACTTATTTACTTTCATGGCCCCGCCGAGAGCAGATGAAATGCAGCCCATTCAACGATATTTGCGGCTCAATCCAATTGCAACTTTGATGTATCACGGGCAAACACGATTCAATCGATGCAGCGCCCCGACTAAATATCTATAAAGTAAACACGCCGCAGGACCCATTCGAATGGGCCACTGAGCACTCCATGTGAGTGCCACAGCTCGGCTGCTGCTCCACATGCGAATCACTCTAATGATTTATTGCAGATTGCCAACTCGACAGCTGCAGCGCAACAAATTATGAAAGTCTGCATGGCCCAGGGGTCGCATGCCTCACATTTTAGACACAATTGGCTGCATTAATTACATGGCCCGGGACCCCAGGCAAATAATTATTTTCAAACTAAGGCAGCGTTGCGTAATTAACACAATAATTATTTGCAATATATCTTGTCTGCTTGCAGGCCTAGAGACTGATTTATAACTCGGGCCAAGTCTCACCTCTGCAGATTCGGTATATATGATTCTTTTTTCGACTTAATATTTCACTGTGGCAAGCTGAATTGTTCTGCTAATGCGTTCACCTGCGCCATCGGGCAACGTAACAAGGTGTAATTAAATTGCGAAAGTCGTTCGCCTCTGCTCTTGGCACGCCTCTTGCTGCGCCTCACTTCTATTTGCAAGCTACCCGCTAAGCAGACGAACGGGCTGACTCCCTAAAGTGACTCGCTACCTGGCACTGCCAACTGACAGGAAACAGCATTCAGCAGCAGTGTTGACGGAAACGGAAGCCAGTCAATGCCAAACCAAGCCCCATACAACTGCTCTTGTCTCTGCCTTTGATTCCATTCTATTCAATTCTTTGCCTGAAATGAAGTTTACCTTCTGTGCATTGTGCTGTTGCTACAGCTCGACTTTCTCTGGCTCATAAATACAATATAAAGCGTTGCCCGTGTCTCTCGTGCCTCCACAGCTGTAGCTGGGTAGTTGTCCTCGTTGCCTTTGTCCTCATTTAACGGTGGCCAATCTGCTTGTTAGATGTAGCCCGAATGGAATTATCTCATTGTCTGTCTGTGGCAGGACTTATTTAATTTCGTGGCTACCTTTATGGCCGAGCAGTGGCTAAGCTGCCCAGTCAATGTGTATGACAAAGCAGAAAGTTTGCCCACTTGCTGGAGTGTGGAAAAGTGTTTGCACATCTCGAAGGCATCTCAATTAGATGCCATCTTCATAATTTCTACTCAACATCTGAAAAACTGAATGGTTCTTTGGAGTCGCTACAGATTTCGCCTATCTTGCTTGTATGCATTATCTGGTTTGCATGAGAGGCACCGTCGATTGGCTCGTGGCGCCCATTAAAAATGAAAAATGACAAAGCCCTCGGAAAACCACAAGTCAGCCCGACAAAGCCCCACACCGCACTCATCTCTCCACAATGGTGGGCCATTAATTTCTTAATCTGCTTGTAAATGGTGGTTGCGAGGGACTGGACCTTGCGGTACGAGCCTATTCTAATTGAGGCTGACCATTAGGCACTGGTGAGCCTTGCCAAGAAATACCTGTGAGAGAAATGCGGCTAATTATAATATGGTTTATGAGTATATGAGAGGGAACATGATTAAAAAGGAATTGCAAGTTAGCAAATACTTAAGAGAACACTCTTCGGAAGGGAATTGGCTTTGTTTGCTGTTGCTCTGTCTCTGCCTCTGCTTCTAGTTATTCTGAAACCCAATGATTTATTATGATTTTGGCTTTGACAATGATAATCTGGGCTCAAGGAGCGCTCTGCTCGGATTCGTTCTGCTGTCTTGTAGTCGACGGCTGCCCTCGGTTCGAGTCCTGTGATTAAGCACAATGCAAACTCGATATTATCGGCACAGTCATCACTCTCTCTGCCCCTCGCAGATGACAAGGGTTCACAGTGTCAGAGGCGACAAAAAAGTCAATACAGGGGCAGACGAGCAAAATCTGGCCCAAAGTTTAGACAAAGGTCGGCCCTTCCCTAGACCTTCTCGAACAGCCGCGTGTGTCATTGTGTCTTAATGGCCTGGAAGTAAATGCCACAGCGCGTCCATTCAGCTGCTCAGCCTCAAGTTTCAATCAAAGTTGTAAAGTTCTTGCGCCTGCTCTTTTTTTGCCCATTCGCCCATTTGCCATTTGGCCTGCCTGAATTTCAATTTCAGTCAAATTAACTTTAAATAAATTCAACGTAAACAAGCAAAAAGAGCAAACGGCCAATTATTAAATTTACTTTTCCTGCCAAACTTTTAGCCATGCCGAAGTTAGACTAATTGTCGTTAGCTGAAATATTGTTGCCAATGACTTTGTCCACTCAATTGCAATTAAAATTTGTTGACAGTTTCCATTTACTGAAAGTTTAGATATTGTTTGACGCATACGTTCAATTTGCTCACGCTTTGTCATCGAGGGCAAATTTAATTTCACGCATGATCCACACACACGCACACACACACACACTCACATACACATACACACTGGAATACCCAATTACACGTGGACACACATGAGGGGGAAATGCATTTGCATAACTGCAACTTAAAGTGGAAATTTCGTTGTTGCTGCAAAATGGGGAAAGCTGCGAATTGCATTTGCAGTTTACAGCAACAATTTGCAGTTAGCTGCCATAGTATGTATGTGTGTGTCTGTGTGTGTGTGTCTGTGTGTGTGTGTGTACTGTGACTCCCTCACACACAGCTGAGTATGCAAACAACGAGGCGACGATATAAAATGCGATTGTCATGTGCGGAGAGCTGCTCAGCCAGAAAGTTATTTAGTTTTTCAGTTCTATTATTAAATTAATATGCGCATAAACTGTGTTTAATGACTTTTAATTTGGGCTAGTAAACAAAGAGCTGAAATGCAAATGGAAATAATTGACAGGGTCAACACATTTTATATTCAATATTTAAATTGTCAATTTAATGCTTAGAAATCATTTAGAAGCGATTTATAGCTGCTGCCACTAGTATATGCCCAAAGGGAGTTTCAATGTATTTTATAATGCTGTTATGGGCACAGCTAACTGTGAACTGGCCTTTGTGATTTCACTGTAAACTGCACACAAAATAGTTTCAAATTTAATTAAATGCTTCGTTCGTAAAGTTTTCCCTGTCGTGTTTCCCTTCGAAAGCCAATTAACTGTGTTCTGCTTACTCGCCACTGTCCATTGCCTTATCCCTTTTCTATCTTTGTTTATTGGCCATGCTCCGAGCGCCCTTAACGGAAAACGTTTAATGGACGCACACTCTGAAAATTTTGCAAGCTCACGCAAGCAACCTCAGCCCAGGGAAGGAGTACCCCAATTAGCAGGAGATGTATGTCAGGGTCATGAAAGCGCCTAAACTTAGTTTCTTTGTATCTCTCTCTCTCTCTCTTCCTTTCTCACTGTGTGCTTGTGTGGGAGCACGCTTGTGAGCCGGCTTATTGCCATGCTTACCATTAGTTAAGCACTTAAGCCAATTTTTTCAATCATTGCGGCTTCCCCGAGCTGGGAGGCTCTCCGAGTGCCAGATGCCAATTTGAATATGGTTCGAGTGGCATTTGGGCCATTCAATGCGCATTATACCCCGATGTGCACTTGTCTGTCGAGCGTGAACTATTGTGCGGGTGTCGAAATGAATGAAGCCAGCAGGTAACCGCCAACCCACTAAGCCACCAGCCGTGCAACTGCAACCCAGTCAGATATGCTGCATTTGTGGTTGCCTCGGAGCACGCACTCTCCACGCTCTGCTGTCCGCTGTCTACTGTCTGCTCTCCTGCTGTAGCTGTGACTGCGGCTGCGACTGTGGCTGTGGCTGTTGCCATAAATCAACAATGCGACATGTGGGCAGCTGGCAAATCCGCGATTTCAACCTCAAAACATTCCAATTACGACTCGACCACGACCACGACCACGCCCATGCCCACTGCCCACTGCCCACTTATAGTGCGATAATCAAATTTGCTGCAGGCCGCACTAATTGCCAGGGAAAACATTGTCGGCCGAATGATGAGAGCTTATTCATGGGATTCAATATTAGAGAGGAGAAATGCAATTGGATTCTCACTGAGTGTGAGCTTAAAATGAATTGAAGCTAGCACAGCATAACCTGAAGATTTTCGATGAATATTCCAAACCAGTCTAAGCCTTTATGAAATATTGAACTATCTTTATTTGACTTCAACTCCTTTAAGCTGCGGCACTTAGAGTTTCGTTCTGCTTCGATAGGAATTGCAAACGCATTTAGCCTTGGCCATTTGCAGGCTTAGCCCGGCCAATACCCATTTGCACTTGAGAGGCGCTTAAGAATCATCCGCTCATCCCGGTATAGTGCCACTCAAATGGAAGGAGACATGATAAGAAAGACTAAGACTGCACTCAGTAGTTGCTCAGGGCTGGGCAAGCGAAGTGTGAAGCGATGTTAAGCAGCTTAAGACATTTGCCTGCTGCTTGCACTTCATGCAAAGCAGCTCTGCCTCAGCCCTCTGTCTATTCCCCTCCTGCAGCGAGGAGCTGTTGCCTGAGCTAATTAGAAACTTAATGATGTGACAAAATGGCTAGAGGGCTGCACGATGGGGCAGCTAATCTTTAGCCATTGACACCAATAGCTGTGTATTTGCCTGTATCTTTGTGTGTGTGTGGCTCTGTGGGTTGTCTGTTTTGCTATGTTCGATGACACTCGACCGCAATTCACTAGCAGACAAAGCAACAGCAGCGAGAGCCCCCTTCTAAGCTGAGAGAGTGTGCTTGCCACTCAATGAGCCACGCTGACTGCCACTTCTGGAATACCCTTGCCTTGCTTCTGCGACTCTCCGTGTGTGGCCTGAGGCTCTGGTGTTCACACGGTTCACTGGCCAAACGAGGTTGCTCGCTTTTTGCTGGGCGAACTACAAAGCGAACTTAGTCTCCTGATGTAGTGATGTCAATTCCGAGGCTGCTGAGACAGGCTGGCAGACAAAGGTAACCCCATAGTCGGATGACTCCTGGTCGGTTGCCTGGTCAGTGCACAATTCCTCTAATTGCGTGGTTATCCTGTTGCTCCAGTCCGCTGACCGGCTTAATTAATGAATTGGGCTCACTTTACAGTTTTATCGTGCTGTTAACAACGTAAGTGGACGGAGAAGTCGTGACAGAGGAATAGACAGAGAGAGAGAGAGAGAGAGAGAGAGAGAGCCCCCAGGCAACGTGCCTGGCACGCGAAGATCTTCCAAATTAATTGGCAAGCTCCAAGTCTCAGTTACGTGGTCTCAACTGCTGCTCTCAACTAATTGACAAAATACACAAAATAGAATCAGTCGAGTTAGGAATCAGAATGGCAGTGGGGGAATTAGGGTCTCCTAATTAATTAAATTATGCTTGCAAATACTTTGCTTCCGCTTGGCTCTTCGTATTTCCACGTGGAATTTAAAAAGGCTTTCTTCATTAACTCCAAGTGTTTGCGCCGCAGAAGCTCTGTAAAACGGGGACAATGTCCTCACACAGAGTGCTGAGTCAGGAATCGATTTCAAATTTAAACTTAATACGACTGAAAGCAGACTGCAGCAGGCATACTCAAAGGACACTTGCTCTGCTTAAAGTGCATTACATGAGATTAAAACGAAAAAAAAGAGCAGCGAAAGGACAAATTGAATTTAAGTAAAAATGCTAAAGATATTTAGTGCTCGATTCAAATTTAAATTTCTGTCTCACTGAGCGATTTCTGGCCATCGATAAAATGTTGATGCTGACATCGCCTCAATTTATTTACACTGGAGAACAACAGAAACTGTAATTGAAGGTTTTCGTAGCCATCTAAATTTTTAAGCAATTCCATGAATAACAAAACAGCAATCAGCACATACAAAGTGCCACGCCCTCAGCGCCCTCCGCATTCCCGCTCAAAGCAAACTTGTCTATTAAATCCAGCTGTCTTTTCTCTCTGTATGAAAAGTTTCCCCAAGAAACTCAATTTAAAGTGTAGTCTCTGAGGCTGTGAGCATGACCGAATGACAGACTGAAGAACTGAGGCAGGAGTTGCAACTCAAGTGGTTTATGCGTGTGTGTGTGTGAGAGTGTGAGGCCACAAGGGTCACACACAGGTGAGAAACCAGACAAGTTGCCCGAGGGCTGCGCTCGCCTCACATTTCCTCAATAATGCAAAAAGTTGGATCCAAAATGAAAATGAAAAGTTTTCGAGACCAAAGCAGATAAAGTATATACCAAGATGAGATAATACTTGTGTAGCCATGCACACACACATGAGCACACACACATATATACATATACAGAAGCAAGAGTAGACTAAGCAACAAGGCAATTAATTTGATGGAGTCGCCTCATCGGAAACCTCACTGGGAATGAAAAATGGCAGCAGGAAAACTCGAGCTAATTAAAGTGCTTATCAGAAACACTTTGTGTGTGTGTGAATACATATTCATATATGGGTGTTCATATATATTTGTGTATTTGTGTATTCGGGAGGAAATTATAATTGTACAATGTGGAAATTATGTCGGAGCTCTTAAGTGCGTGTTAAAGGCTCAGCGAAAAGGCTGTGCGAGAGAGACGTAATGTGAGGCTGTGGCTTTGCATGTGGATGTGGATGCGGTTGCTTCTTTGTGTGTGTGTGGGTGTCCTCGTTTGTGTTTATCCTTGTGTCCCCAGTTACTCGATGCCACCTAGTGGGCCTCGTCTCTCCTTTCACCATGCAAATATTTACACTTTATGGGAATCTTTTACACAGCCTTCCCCTTCGCACCTGTCCTTCTGTTTGTCAAGCTGTGAGCAGGCTTTGTCTTTGGCGTGTCGAGTGTGGGATTTGCACATCTAATTATGCTAATCGCCTCACGTGTGCTTCACAGAGTAAATGTTGAGCTCTAAAATTATGGCGAGGTATTTGAAGTGGAAGTGTGATAATAGACATTAAACGTTTTCAGGCGAAGGGAGAAGCGAGGAGCACATGGGGTAATCATTAGCTTGGCCGCCAATTTAGTTGAAGTGGCCCACATCATAAAAGTCAACTGCAGACAAAGAGCAATTCACGAGCTGTTTTATTTGGGTAGAATATTATTAGCTGTTGCACCTTATCATTGATGTAAAAGTGAAAAAAATATATGTTGGGGCACCTGCCTCGATTGCACGTCGGCTATGTGGAGCTTAGCATCTGCAGCTGATAGAGGAAAATAGTTTCACATTGTTGAGCCGAGGAATTCAGGCGAAGCCTTGCTCTACTTTAGTCTGCCTGGTGCATCTGAATCCAGCCTGCTGATGGTAGTCAGGCAGGATGGGAAAACATTTCCAATTTATGCTTTGGCTGTAAATTTAAGGCGCATTTTATGGCATGCAGCAGCCACAATGTTGCACAAAGGCGATGAAGTGGAAGCAAGCTGCCTAGATCGACTATAGCTGCTTGTGTTGCTTTGGGCTATGAATTAGGTGGAAAAGGCGTAAACTGCCTACTCTCAAAATCCATTTGCATTTCAATGAAATTAACAACAAACGCAAGTGCAATATGTATATATGTGTATATAAAATATGCAATTTATTTTATATAGAATGCAGCTGAAATAAATAATCCATATGCGGATTCCCAATTTGATTAAATTCTTTAGTAAATTCAATCAGCATACCCAGCCATGCGTTGCGTATACGTAATAGGATCTGTCCGCAACAATCAGCAAGCGAGAACTTTTTCTCTGGTCGACGACGAGTCAAGGCGCAATGCGCCAATGATTTCTCATTACTTTTTCAGGAAGCTGATTTACAGCTGAGCAAGAGAAAATGAAAGCTGTCAGTCGGCATTACCCGCGCCAGTGCCATTGCCAGTGCCTGTGCCTGTGCCTGTGCCTGTGTCTCTCCTTTAAAGTTCAGCCTCTGCTTGGCATGGTTTACATCTACCTTGGAGCCCTTTATTGGCATATGCCAGCCCTGCCAGATGCCGGCCAAGGGGCGGTTGAGGTTTTCAGTCGCAGTTGCTCATCAAACAAAGTGCATTTTGTCGTTCAGCACGACACAACTGAAGGCAGCCAGAACATCAACCACTGCAGCAGAAATGAAGAGCAAACTACAGCAGTTCATTTTGTTCACTTGTTGTTCTGCGTTTCTCCCGCTTGCCCGCTGCAAATTTCTTTTAATTTTAACCAGCGAAGCGGCACCCGACATTTTACTTTTTTCTGAAATACTTTAACTTATTTACAAAGTGCGCAAAACGCCGCAAAGTATGCAACGGGAGCCACAACTGCTAAGAGTTGTAAGCTCAGCTCTGAACCTAAACCTGCTCATGGAGTTGGAAGTTGGAGAGGAGAGAGGAGAGCTCAATACTTTTCGTTCTTCGGGGAAACTTTTGCCTTTTCTTTTAGTTTTAGTTTTCTATTTGGTGCTCACGAACTTCGTGTATTTGGCAAACTACAAGGAGAGGAAGAGAGAGAGAGAGAGAGAAAGAGAGAGAGAGAGAGAGGGAACACGAAATAACGAAATGGATGTGGCTAAAGTTTTTGTGCCTTTGTGCAAATATTTTGCACGGAAATTGCATTTGCGGTGCCGTTTGCAACAGTTTTAGTAGCTGCAACAATTACAACAACCAACAACCTGAATGAGGTTGCTGATGAGGATAGAGGCGAGGTGGAGGTATGCGGATGTAGATGATGACGATGGCGTGATAATTAAAATTGCGAGAAAGTTGTGTAACAGAGTCGCGAATGCAATGCGGCGTGCCAAACGAGGCAAGCGCCACGAGGAACAGCGCCAAATTACAATGAATGAATAATGGGTTGATGGAATGGCAAAAGGATGATTGAAGAAATGGCACAAATACTGAGCATTCAGATGAAGTCTGATGGTTTGACTAATGAAGAGGCAAAGCAAAGAGATAGATCAAACTTAAAGCAATTGATTTACTCAGCTCTGACTGGAGATGGCTTCCTGCCCACTCCGCAAGACTTCACTGAGAGTGCTATGCGTTGGTGGAGAAAGTACTTTATTTGGGATATGCAATGAGAATGCAATTCGAGTTGCAAAGTGCTTGAGGGGCTCTTGGATATGCTGCCATTTGCATAATCACACTGCTCAACAGTATGAAAAACAAATTGGAAGCAGTTGAGCTTCCAGTTAAGTCATTCCGAAACACAATTCAATTTGTCTTAGTGCCAAATGCAGGAATAATTAAGGACCGCTTGGTGGAAATAATGAACTCTATAAAGTTTTACCAGCACAGTAAAATATGGAAAACATGCCAGCCAACAAATGCCATGAAATTATAAAATGCTTGAGGAAGGACGAAAAGTTGTTGCCACTTAACCGAAAGTTTTCTTGAAGCGGACGAAGCGATCCCCGCAACGACTTGCCGAAGTTTTTCAATAAGCAGCAATGCCAAAAACAAGGCTCAACATGTGTTCCAGACCGGGCCATGGACGAGTATTTGGAGGAAGAGCAGGAGCTACACAACTGTGAAAATGTGATGAAGCCAGTGAAAGCTTTCACTAAGTGAAAAGGGAAGGGAGCAGCAGGCAGTGCAGTCGCTGAGAAAATATGGATGCCAAGGCCAGGGAGCATTATAATTTATGATAAGCCAATAAAAATAATTGAAATACATTAAAGGCAGGCAGCGCCAACAGCCAACAGCCAACAGCCACAGCTACAGCCACAGCCAACAGCCAACAAAAAGTACCAGCAACATCCATGGATCTGGCCATCCATATGTGAGGGCGCAACGAACCCTGCTGGAGTCCTTTCATCGATTGCTGTGAGGTAAATCGAACTGGAGGAGGCACGAGAATATTAAAGCAATGGCACGCAATAAAGGCGAGGCATAAAAAACGACACGGGAATGTCAAAGTTGAGCCGCACGCCTCAAGACACTCTGATTGCGGCCACTGCTGAGGCAGTGTGAAAGCTATGAAAAATACAAAGCAATATAAATAAAACATGGCGGCAGGTAATGTCAGCATTTGAAGGTGAAATTCGGCGGGTTAAGACGAGACGAGATATGACTAAGTGATTGCTGTTTGATGATTGTTGTTCGACTCCAGATAAGATGACAAAAGACTTTGATTTGCGTGCTTGAGTCAGCGGCGAGGAAAGATTTCTCATATGGCTTTCCGCTCAGTGGCTTACTCAGCGTATGCCTAACAAGGACGGAAGCAGCAATAAAGTGACAAATTGCACACGTATTTCACATTTCCGTTGGCTGTCTGTGGCATGTCCCATTCACACATCTAATGGACTGTTCTCATGTCAGCTCTGATTTTATGTACTCATTAGCAGGGCGAGGGTAGTAGTCACGTGGAGATACCCCTCTCTGCAATATAATTATTTCAGCTGTTTTGCTGTTAAGTATTTCAATTGAAGTTCGCAGTTAGCTATAAGTCATGAAAGTTGTAAAGAAACTAAACTTAGCTCAACACCTCTCAGCATCTTCTTAAAGTTTTCTTCATCCACTGGCCACACACACATTTATCTCTTGGTTGAACTATGAACCATTTCAAACTCCTAAGCCACAGCCGCACTTGCTTTGCCACTAAAAGTTAAACGCGTTAAATTTCACAGCTTTTGCGTTGGCTTTGGCTTAGGTTCGTTATGGTCTGGTTGAATTTCCCTTGGTATTTTCCGCTTGACAACTTGAATTAATTTAAGACGCTTTTTAACTTAATTCTATTTTGAAATATGTACTGACTTCGGCATTGAGCTCGTTGAATTATTTATTCCGTGTCGGCGCTTTTGTGTGCTTTGTTACAGTTTTTATTGAATCAATATAAAACGCAAAATCAACCGCTGAGCGCTCAATTTGGAGCTGACAACAAAATTCTTTTGCCACATCATCACAAATGCAGCAAATTAATAAATTTCATTAAATTTCAATTTGCAGCTCTTTTGTGGCTTGCAACGGGCGGTGGCAACTGCGACCTGGTAAGAGGACAATTTATTATGTGTCCGCTTTGCATAGCAGCAGTAAAAATAACAAAGGACAGCAACAACAACAAAAACAACATCAGCAACAGAAACAACAACAATAACGAGAGCCAAACGTTAGTGACAACAGCGCAATATTTTTATTTCATTATGCATGGCATGGCAGGAAGAGGGAGAGAAGGAACAACAAAGGAGGCAAGGGAAAATGGAACAACAATAACGATAATCATAATAGCAACAACAATGACACGAGGCGTCGTTAGCGGATGAGAGGAGGGGATTGGGAGGACAGTGCGGGGCGGTGCATGATTGACACTTTTACATGCTGATGGCTTGCTGGTCAGTGTCCTCTCTGAACGGGGTCAAACGGGCACGTATGTCCAGTGTATGTATGCAAATGAGTAGGAAGTCTCTGTGGCTGGCATTGCAATTTAAGCTACAGATGGCGACACGTAGCTGATGTTGCGATTCTCTATTCCCAACAAACCCGGGCCGCAGCAACAATGAAAGTCTGCCATTTTTGACTGACTCTGCAAAGCCAAGGCTGGAACAACAAGAACGACAACAGAATTTGGTTTAATTTGCAAGCCAAACATCCAGTCACACTGGGAATACAAAGAAGCCAAACAGAGAAACAAGAAGAGCGTTGAGCAAAATTCGTCAAGCATAGCAATATAGATTGCAGATTTTCATTAAAAAGGAAATTAAATGAAACAGTTGATGCAGATATTACTTTCCTTTTTAATAAGAAGAAAGATTTTATATGGGCAGGCGGAAATCTAAATTAATGAAATGAATCAATATTAGAATTTAATTAGTTTCTTGTTTATGCAAATAGTTTAATTTAAATATAGGAATTAAAAATTAGCATATTTAAAAATCCTTTTAAAGCAACATTACTTAAATTTAAACAACAAAGGCTTATATATTATGCGCTGATTAAAAAAAATGCAGAGAGCTGTTCAAGCTCTTGTTCTTATTCCACATAAAAAATGCATAGCGTAAACAAAAATAATTTAAAAAGGCAAAAAAAGCTTCAAAGCCAACAAATTGTGGTTAATTTATTAAATTTGCTTTTATAATTTTATTGCAAAATAAGCCTTTTATTTTGAGGCTTTTTTTTTATTTTGTTTTACTTAATGTGCTGCGATGGCAAAAAACACAAAATTGCCTTCGTAAATATCACGTATACGCACAGCATGCAGATATCCTCATCTGCGGCTGGCACATAAATCAAAACTCATAAATTTTATTATCCTCCTTTTTTATTGTTCGCTGTGGTGGACTGAGAGCCCTAAAGTCTGGGGAGCTCCAAAACAAGTCCCCTGACAGTATCACCATTGGGGATAAGCACATTCGCATATTTCAAATGCTTTTAACGGCGCATTTTATTAACTCCGTTAAGCCTTGTGATTAGCCTGTGTCGTTCGACTCAGTCAGGAGTATTTTGAAATATTAATGCGAGTGGGGAACATGTCTGATATAAATAGCGAATTGGGTAGAAATAAAGAAGCATTAGGAATCGTTTCAGTTGCAGATCCCAAAATTCATTGAGCTGGGCGAAATCTCTCACCTCTCTCTCAATAAGCAGCATCTCTCAATTAGCAGCATCTTTCAATTAGCAGCAACAGCAGACAAAAGACCAATCCAATAAATTGGTAGCCATGCCCCGAGCTGAGAGCCATCAAACATGCATTGTCCAGTACGAACCTTCCGGATATGCAACACTTCTTGTGGAATGCAGAGGGGAAACGGAAAAGGGGCGGCTGTGGCTGCTTGCGGCCAGCTGTTGCGCTGGTGACCCTGTCGCCCGCTGGCAGTTTCCTGCTGCTGCGGTAAATTTAATGCAATTTAAATGGAACTTTCCTGCTTTCATTTATTGAATGCGAGCATTGGGAGCAGCATGGCAGGCTCCAGCTGTGGATTTTCATATTTGTCACATAATTGGGACAAGGACTTTCTCTGGCTGCAACAGCAGGACATGCCTTCAATTTGTCCAAACTGAAATGGAACAATGTGTGGCAGATAGCTGGGCGTGGACTCCCACAAAGTGTCCTCAGGAGATACTGGACTTTGCCGGATCTGCTGTTGACGCCATGAATTCTGCAAGGGAAACAGACATAAGTCTCTGTCATTTGCCACACTTGACTTGTCGGCGGACAGATGCTCTTTCCTCTCCTTGCTAGTCTCTCTGTCTTCCACCCATAGGCAAATAGTATTGTGTTATGTATAATTCACTCGCCCTGCTCTGTTTGATGTGTAATGCTTACTCTGCTTAAATAGCCTTCCCTCTCTCTCTCTCTCTCTCTCTCTCTCTCTCTCTCTCTCTCTCTCTCTCAGTGATAATATTCGAAATTATGTTTACCAAGTATTTCGCCTTGCCCGCCTAATGCATTTTGCCAGTCTCCCAGCGGTGCCTGCAAAGAGAAACGAGAGAAAAGTCAAATGCTGTATTTTAGGCTGAGTTTCCCTCCGTCTCAAAAAGTCTACAGATATTTAAATGGAGAAACTGATTGTCGTGTGGTTTCTTGTTTGAATAATAAAAACATTTTAGGGTGGCTCATAAAACTCACCGCGGGTGGGTCGTTGGGCTGAAAAATATTCGATATCGCAGCCCGAAAGAATTTCGAATCATTACGGAAAATCAAGCAAAAATTCTTAAAATATTTAACATTATATTTACTATGTGGAATATATATTATATATATATACTTGGATTCCGATGGCTATTAAAGTTTCAAATAGCCATAAAGAGAATTTCTGTTTTCTCTTTTGTCGCTGCTTAAATTAACTTTGCTCTTTCCGCACATCGCCTTTTTCGACTTTCTTTCTGCAACGTAAATATTTACCTGGCGAATTTTTAATGTGAGGCTTTTCTGTGCTAGTCTGTGTGAGCTGTGAAACAACATCACACGGAGTCCGAAGGAAGTCGGACTCGGAGTTCAGAGGTTGCTCAAAACATTTCAGGCCTCGTTCTGTGTTTACTTTCGCTTTTCATTAATTTTCTCATGCAGGCGCAGGAGTTTCTGTCCCCTGTGAGTCCTTTTACCGTCGAAGGATCTGTTGACATTTCTGTATTAAAGAGAACCCTTTTGCCACTACCTGTTCCCACCTTCCATGCAAATAAATCCAATTCACAGGTTGGCACAGTGTAGAGAGGTGTTTTTCGTGCTCCCACTTGTGTGCGTGCACTTCGCCTCTGGAATCAGATTATGTGTTTACGGTAACATTCGTGTAGTGCCTCGATTTGCATTCAAATATCCACATCCCACTCGAGGGAGAGTGGGCCACTCGTCTGTGCGGTTCGTCAAGGTGAATTCATTGCCGAGTAAATAAAGTGAAAAGAAATTTCAGTGCCACGCAAATTTGATTTCCTCCGCCCGAGGCACTCAATTGAACTCTAAATTCGGCCAGTTTCCATCGCTTTTCGCTTTGGCCCCACTTGGCGTAAACAATCCGAAATGGCAACAATTTAATTGAGAATTAACGGCACATTTTCGCCAACTGCTTTTCGTATTAACTAAAGAACTTTGCCACCTCCCATAAATAAGGTAAATAATTAGCTGGCCATTGACTTAGCAGCTGAGCTCGTGAATTTCAAACATATTTCTGCAAAATACAGTCAGAATGAAGGAATTTGTGCGTATACGATGCGAGTCATATCGCATGCTTATATACAAAGGCTGATGCAAATATTTACTGACAGATGGTCATTAACTATTCCATTCATTTCAAGTTTGCTTGCAGAATGCCAAATTCAAAAGAAATAAGTTGAGAGCAGAAGTGAAATTCATGGAGAGAGAGAGAGAGAGAGAGAGAGAGAGAGAGAGAGAGAGAGAGAGAGAGAGAGAAAGAAAGTGGAAACAAGCGAACAGTCAGAAATAACAATGAAAATGAATGGAATTTAAACAAAGGCCAGCCAATAAAAAGCACACAAATTTAAATAATTATTCGAGAGAAAATTCATTAACTTTAAAGACAGGGCTGCGTTTTATGTCTCCATCTAAGGCGCTTGTCTTGAATTAGGTGCGAATGGCAGAGTTGATTGTTGTTGGCTTCGTCTGTTGTTTTCCTGCCATGGAGCTAGAGGCAGAGTAGCACGAGTCAACCAAGCCGAACAATATCTTCTAGACTCCATTGAAATGACAAGAGAAATGCTGGCCGAGGAGCTGGACAGCCACAACACAGATATTCATCTTGCTGCTGTTTTGTGTATTTGTCTTGTCTTGGCATATCCCAGGATTTAGCACATCCTCTCAAGTAAGCTCGCCATATTCGGAGCAACAACGGAAGCAATTCACACAATGCAAATTTGTGAGTCAAGTTGAGCACTTCCCTCAGCTCGTATCCTTGCCTTGCTTTGGCAGCAGAACCTCCTTTCATTTACAGAGAAAATATGAGGTGGCAGTTGGTAATTTCACTTCAGCCCTTTTCTTCTTTCCCAAGCAAGCAAAGTCTATTAAAGATGATTTATTTGAAACATATTTCTTAGCTTACCTTGGCTGTTGAGGATAAACTTTTTACAGGCACAAAATAAATTTCGAGAAACGGAATACAAATCATCTCCAACTTTGCTAAAGTGTAGCGAAGTCTCTTAAATGAAATCTCATGTCTGCTCTGGGTAAAATGTTTTTCAGTCTGGAACTGTTCTCTCGCTGTTAGACTATTTTACATGTCGCTCAATTCTTCATGGGCATCAGATACTCCTATATCTACTGTTCATCTCCACTTTGAGGTCTTCATTTGCCAGCTAATTTATCATTTTTAATGAGCTCGTTTCTTGTTGGCTATTCTTCTTGCATGCTCACCTGAATCTCTGAGTGGCTCTCTCACCTCTCTCTGCGCTTCTCAGGAGCACGTAGCCTATGCCGAGCAGTTTATCAAAATGGCGCACGGCTTTAAATTGTGCAACTCTGTTAGTCGCCTTATTAATGACAGCAATTTAAGTGCGCATTATTCTTAGTGCCCGCCAAGCACTTTGCAGTGCTTCGCCTTCCCAGCAGCGCCCTGCGGAAATGATGTTGTCACCAAGTCAAATCGCTTTATATCCGCTTCGGGGGAAATGACTTGGACGCGGACTAACCTTTCAACTACATTTCTTCTTCACCTGCACAGTGTTGGCTTTGGTTTTGCTTTGTTTTATTCCCTTTCAGCGTGTCTCTCACTCTCTACTCTGGACCACGAAGCTCTTGGCAAGTTTCAATTATAAACACTCTGAAATTGGCTTAGTGCGCTGCGCTTTATGGCCAGGACGTGCGTGGGATTGGCAACAAACGGAAGTTGGCTGCAATCAGTTGAGCAGACCCAAGAGTGTGCACCGAAAGAGGGGGAGAGCTTTCCTCAATCGACTCTCTGGTTAGTGGAAGTTGAAGTGTGGAGCAATCAACTTGGATTTCTTGTATGATGCATGAGTGGGCAGAAACTTAATGAGAAATATCAGGGATTAGAGCAATTCTGTTGCAATGAAGCTCTGAAAAATGTGAAGTAAATTAATTCCGCCACGAATAAATTGTGAAAGCTTGTGGAACGGACATAAGAAATGGTCACCATATAGAACTGTATTTTGTAGCTAATTTAAGTGGTCTAATTGCGGTGCCAGAAAAACCAGCCGAAGACATTGTCTTATTGACAAAAACGTCTGGGTCAGTTTATGTGGCCATTAAAAGAGTTGAGCTGTGGTCGATGAAAACGGGCAGCCGAAGGTAGGTCAAGCGGCAAATGGCAAACGCAATGGCAAGACAGAAGTAAAACATATTCGAAAACAGAGGCAGGAGCAAAGGAGCCTTCACACAGCCAGGACAGCACTCATATCCCTAGTTGACCGTAAAAAGTTTAAATGCGCTGAAGTGGCAGCTGCAAAAAAAAAAAAAAAAAAAAAAATACAAAAAACACAACACAAAAATCTACAGCGAGGGACGTAAACAAACAATGCAAAAAGTGAAGCACAACAAATTGTAAAAAAGCTGCAAAACTTTTGTAATTGGGTAGTGAGAACTGAAAGTCTATGTGGAGAAAAGAGGCAGGCGAAAGGGAAAAGTCAAAATGAAAAATTGTTGCAGCTTGCTTGTGTTTTGGTCCTTACCCTGGCTTGTACCCACATGCAACAGCAGGAGGAAACTAGCTGAACTATCAGCAGCCAGACCGGACAACAATTCAGCACACACATACATATATATATATTACCAAACACACAAACACATATTTACTCGCCCTGAGGCTACAAGTAAAAGGTTCTGCCAAAAAAGTCGTCAAGTGCTCAGCTCTATGTGTAGTTTTAAGTGTAGATTTTTGGCTTCATCACACACAAATTTATGCTTTGTTTCGCATTTCGCATTTCCCATTTTCCATTGCTGGCTGCGCCCTCCCCTTAAGACTAACCACACGGACCATATCATTATTCATTTCTGGTTGAGCAAAATTAATGAGCTCGGCAGAGCAGGAGACAGATGCAGAGGCAGAGGATAAGGCAGCTGCTTTGTGGTTTGTTTGAAGTGGTCTGGCCAAATGAACTTGTTGGAGATTGTCCGGTTAGTTGACTCCGTAAGCATAAAGTAGAGCTAATGGACATTACCATACATATCCACATGCTAAATGCATGTGGACTTAGTATAATTTATGTGGCATATGCTGATGCTTGTCTGTAATATGCACAAATTGCAGTCCAGGAGAGTGAGAGGCAGCAAAAAGGGGATATCATTGAAGCTATCAATGACAGCTAAATATATAGAGTGAGAATTATCCATCCTTCAAAGAAAGGGAGGACAAACAAGGAATGAAAAAAGGTCAATTGTTATCAATTGGCTTAGATTGGTGCCAACTGACAAGCGGCAATACAAATGGGTCACAAATGAACAGCAGCAACTTCTTGGAATTCTTTAAATTGCTCTATTTTTGTCAGCTTCCACTATCCTAGACTTTGTTGGTTCGGCCAATGATTGCACGGGCAATTCCATTAGAGAGGCTCTATGAAAGGCCATTTTAAGCCAACACGATTCAAATGAAACAAAATGTTTGCCAATTTGTATGCACTCTCGATGGAACGGCTTAAAACAGAACTAAAATCGCCTGCAACGAAATGAATCAAAGGTGGGTGAACAGCCAAAGGGCTCAGTTGTGGGTCTGTGTGCACTGTGGGCTGTGGACTGTGGACTGTTCGCTGCGAGAGGCAGTCACCCACTGAGTCTTTGTTGTCGCTTGCACGCACAATTAGGCGACTGAAAAACGCATCAAACAAAACGAAGAGCGACGGGAAATGGCGTAAAATTGCAATAGACGAGTTCACACGCACAGGAAGCAAACACGAATCAGGGCTGCGTATACGTAATTTCCGGTGCCCTTTTCAGCCCTTCTATCCCTAACGATACTCTGAAACTGAATGAAAGGCATAAGCCGAATGGCGCCTCCCAAATCAGTAAAGCGTTCGAGAGACAATGTGTTGTCGGGAGATACGCTTAAGAGACTCTCGCTGAACATGAACAGGCAGTGCTGTTGCATCGTGCATCACGAAAACAATGATGTTGCCTGCTAAATCTTGAACTGCTGTGCAGAATTGAATTCCATCCACATTCGCGTGAGAAGTCGCATTCACGAAGTGCATCAAATGCGAGTCCTCGTGCTGACATGCATGGCATGAGTATTTCACACTCATCCGAGGACCGCTTCCCCTTGGCGGAGCACCCCAAAATAAGACTCATTTAAAACAACGAAACACGCTATTTGGCACGCCATCAATTTTTCATGGTTTGGTAGGGAGCGAGCGGAAAGAGGATATGGGATATGGGATGAGAGAACTGACTCGAGGCTTCATCTAATGCGCGAGCAGCAGCTGCTTATCGGGACACATCAGACACACGTTATTTCCTTCCTTTTCCTCGGCAACATTCAACTTCCCTTTCACTTTAAGCTCCGCTTTTCTCCCTCTGTTTGTTTTTCAGCGTTGTTTGTTGATATTGCAGCAGATACAACAATAAAGCAGAACGCAGAGTCCGCGTTGCTTGTGTTTATTTTTTCCAGCGCAAAACAAACATTTCTTGGCTTTCCCTTGCTGGCTGGGAAAACTGCAACAGCTCTGACACCATTGTAAGTTACAAGAAAAATATGCGTGAGTGCTGGCAAAGTCAAGAGAAAGGTGCAGGCTGAGGCACTGATGCTCTGTTTAAGCTTACAGTCTACTGGGCTTTTACTTCTTTTATATATTTATATTAAAAATTGCATTCGAATTGTGTTAAATACGAATGTGTCATTTCTCAATAAGAGTACTTCTCTTCAGGAACTTAGCTATCTAGGTGACTGATCGACTATATACAGAATATTTACGAAACCATTGTGGATCTGCCTACCAGGGACTAAAAGAGAATTAAAAGAGAAGTGATTCAAAAGCAGGAGACGGAGAAGAAGACGAGCAGCCGGCGATTAACTTATACAACACGTACTAAATTTTGATTGAATTGGACACGGGGGAACACAACCAGACAAAGGGAAAACTAAAGCAGAAGCAACAACTAAGCTAAGAACTATTAACAAAGCAAACAACACAAACAAAGTCAAACAAAAGGTCCACACAAACTGTAGCATGCCACAAGGCACAATCACAGAGAGAGAGAGAGAGAGAGAGAGAGAGAGATAGATAGATAGAGAGAGAGTGAGAGAGAAAGAGAGAGAGAGAGACATAACTGCGTGTAGAGACAAAGGAAGACAGTCAGCAACAGTTGATAATACACGACTTAGCGATACTCAGCAAAGTTAGCTAAATGCCAGAGTGCAAGTTCCTATCCTAAGACTCTTGTGTAAGTTAATCTGATGAGATCTTAAGTTCTATATTCGTATCGTGGGAAGTTGAATAGAGTAAGAGTCGCAAAACTTTACGTACATACAAGATTTTGTTGAATGTTGTTAGATTGTTGCCCCATCCGTTTGTGGCAGGCTCAATGTAAACCCATATTTCTTATTCAGCTTCATCTCCTGCGCCGTCTCTGGTCGAAGCATGTCAATTGCATCATTAATAATGGCTTTTGCCATTGTTCTACTCCAGACACGGTCCAGCTGCCTGGCCATACATTAGGATACGTGCCCAAGTTTGTGTGTCGACTGTTGAGTAACGGCTCGCACATACGCCAAGAGCCTTGCAGACAATGAACTCCAAGTGAGCCAAGTGGAGAGGGAGAAGAAGCTAAATCGACTCAGCTGTCCGACTGGCACAGCTTTGGTTGAGCCCATTCTACATTCAGTGTTCAAAAGGGAACGTGATCTGCATTGCAAATCAACTTAACCAATTCTGACTCAGCCCTACTCTCGGCTCAGCCCTGCTCAACTGTCAAGCTGTTCAGCTGTGCACCTCTGCATTGGCCCCCTTACGACACAGTGCGTATAAGCAATTTTTCAATTTGGTGCAATTTAATTGATTTGCGGATAGCGCGACGCATCATAAACATCACAAAGCACTTCTAATGCTCAATTTAACAAATTAGCAGTTCCACGGAGACTGCCAACAGTGCCCTCCAAAAGTCTGCTGACGACGCGCTTGAATTTCAGGTAGCCACAGCAGGGGAAAAAGTGAAAAGATTTATGGGCTGCCTCTCAAGCGTACTATATTCTTTCGTTAATATCAGAAAATTTACGCATTATGTTGGCGGCAACACATGTTCCACCCCCTGCATACCTCCCTTGCCTACTGACTCCTCTCACAGGACCTGTTCCGAACAGGCAAAAGCCATAAATATGTTGATGTTGGTTTCGGTTAAGAGTCTCGCCTGGCTGAAACCTGTGTGTGTGCGTGTGTGTGTGTTCGACTGTGTGTGATGTGTTATGTGCTACACATCCTAATTACATTTTAATGCCAAGGCATTTGCCACTTTTTATGGCAGAATCTCTCTCTCTCTCTCTCTCTATGGCTTCTGGGTGTGAACTCTAACAGTGTGCAGTCGGCAGGACACTAAGCCACTTAGACAGCTTCATTACATTTGTTAAAGATAAAAACTGAAATGAGTTTTACAAGAACATAAAGCACATATCGGGTAATGAATATTCGTTAAGAATGTTTCAAATTCATATGCAAATATATATTAAGTATATATATATTCGCATTGCTTATTATATGAACAATCTTTCGCATATTTGTGACAGAAGTATAAAAACAAAATCATCAGTCAGTGGAAACGTGTGTAACTAATAGAAACTATCCCATAGAAATCCCCATTTTTGACATTGCCCATGCAAATCGCAGCGACAACAACAACAAAGCCACATGCTCTAAAATTAGATAGCTTTGCTTCGGCATACAAAAGAAGCGTCTAAATTGTTCACGCCCTCCCTTGGCAACAGTTGTCCTTTTAGCAGCCAATAAGCCGCACCCAAATCATTGTGCGAATGGAAGAATTGAGCAACTGAAGCTTCGGTCGGTGAAATGGGAGTCGGGCTCAGACTTTTATTGGGGCCCGAGATTGGCGCAACAGCCGGTGAGGAGCACACAATGGGGACATAATTGTAATTGCGAGGAAAATAGTTGGACGGGCATCAAGCAATACGATGGCAGTTGGCGACTTTCCAAATGGCAGCCTCAGCTGGCGCATCGAGCATAGCGCCTGCTAATAGTTGTGGTTCACTTTTTAGTTGCAGGCCTAGTCTCCGTCTCCGTCTCCATTTCCATTAACGTCGAACCATTTTAATATTTAAAATATCATTCGCAAAGACAAAATAGCGCAACCCAGAACTTTACGACCTGGATGAATAATTCATCAGGAGACAATAATAATAGTTAGGATATGCCTTGCCAAGCTTTAGACTCTCTGCTCCCCGGATCCAGTATCCAGGCAGTAGGCAGCCCCGTTGGCTTAAGTGCTTTGCATGTGAAAATCCCTTGAAGACACACACGCTGACTCGAGTAGAGTTTGAGGGGAGTGGGGAGGGGCACAAGATATTGACGACACTCGCATGGACTTGCCTGAGCCTTGGCAGGATCTGAATGAGGTGGCGGTTGAGAGTCGAGACTGGCGTGGGGAACCGCTGCAAGGCGGCATTTAATATGCAAATTAAAGTGCAGCCAGGTGAGCAGTTGAAACCAGACCAGACCAAGACTCAAGTGAGAGCCGCGCGAATGTTAATTTTCTGGCTCAAGTTGAAGGCGCCCAGAAGTATGCAAAGGCTTTTATCAAGCCCAAACTTTAAGTCGCCTGAGCGCATACGCATTTTGCGAATGTTGCGTATACGCCACGTGCGCCCAAGCACAGCATAAGCGAAAATGTATGCTTATATATGTTTGTCGGCGTGTGTGTGTGTGTGTGTTGGAGTGAAAGCCATAAATTTTGCTGGCTGAAGCACGTCGAAATTCAAATTTACTTCGTTGGCGTAGAAATCATTCGTACGACTATCGCCAGCTGGCCAAAGCCAACGGATAAACTCACAGGAGAGACCACAAATATTCCCGTCAGGCTGTTGCCGGTTGCCGGTTGCCGGTTGCCAGTTGCCAGTTGCCTGTTGTTGTATTTGATTTGATGAAATGCAAATTTATAAGCAGAAAGTTGAATTGAGTTACAGGCAAACATGAAACAGAGGAAAACAAAAACATCATAATAAATACGACAAAGCAGGCAGCCACAAGAACAAGGATATGCATGAGTCTCTCGAGCGATAGCCAAGTTCGAAAACGAAAAGTTTGACTTTAAATATGAATATAAAATAAGGATGACAAGGGATGGTCATTGGACCATCTCCAGTTGGATTGAATTGAATTTTATGTCACGAGAGCTAAGAGTCTTTACTTTTTATTAATTAGTCAATTATTTATTTACTTTAATTAAGAGCTTACCTTAAGCCTCTTTTCAACTAATGCTTCTCACATTGTTGAACTACTTAAAAGTGCGACAAGGCAGAAAGTTAACTTGTAGAGCGACGGCCAGACCGAGTCGGGTCTCTGACCTCGAGGGGCAAGGAACCGAACCAGCCTGTCGGGGAAGCTGCTTATAATATCCCAAGAGTGTAAAAGTGACGACAATGGGTCTCGGCTACATTGTAAACCTTGACTCAGCCCCACCCACTCGTGGCTCTCATTTCTTGCACAGGCAAAATGTCATTGGCTCCAGCTTCGACTAGAGGATGCCCTCCCTTGGCGTTCAACTTGAGGATTAATGAGTATTTTAATGAATCAGAGCCAGACCTATTAATTATACATATAGATTTATTACCAGCTTCTGAAGGCGAATGCTGTGTTCATCTGCTTGTCTGAATATGTATGAAAGTCACCTCGTCAACCTGTTGGGTCTTCTTATCTCGAATCTGCTTATCATGTGGCAAATCCGCATATTGTGTGCCCTGCTGAGTCCTATTGACGGCAGAAATGCTCCTGTCAAGGGGCCATGCCAATGCCATTCACGGTTCTCAGCAGAAAGAGGCAACCGAAGGGAAGCCTCTCGCACAATGGGCATAAATGCCATACAATCTGTTATGCGAATGTGAAAAGTATAAGCGAAAGCTTTTCATATTCAACCTGACACTGAGAAATGATTTCAATTTCTCACCTCGCCCTGCCAGGAGTCCTCTCGCTCAACATGGAAATCCAATTGATGCTGAGGCGTTTGTTGAGAGAAGCTCACATTTTTTTTCTCTTCTTTACCTGATTTTGGCTTCAGCTTGAAAATTCCTTTCACAGTCTCTTTCTTGCTCCCACCTCCCGCCTCTCTCAGAGGCTGTCTGCCAGTTGCGTACCTGCCAATTGCTCACTAGTAAAGGAGGTGGGCAAGCTCCCGTGATTCCCATTCCAATTCGTTTCAGGGATTGGGGCTTTCCGTCAGCTACTGGAAATGAATTGTATTTTTCGTTTCAAATTCACATCAATTTAGAAATCTGGTTTTTCGTTTCCCGCTCGTTAGGGCGTGCAGGTGGGTTAGTGGTGTCGAGCACCACTGTGAGTTGTTCTTTTATAAGCAAGCGCAGGGCAACTGTGTGGCAAATTGTTTTGCAGTTTAAATCGCTTGCTATCAATCCCCAAATTGCCGGCTGTTAAAATGATAAACGCTCCATTGGGCTGATAGACTTATTTTCAGTCGAATCCACCTGGGTTGCCACTCAGTGCAAGAGAATAGTAGCCAGTGCAACGTGTTTGCGGTTTCAAAGGAATTTCGGGTTGCCTTTTAATGGCTTTATTCAGCTCATAGCAGATGGAGCAGATACTCGAGCAGATGGCTTCTCAATTAATTTTGAATTGAACAAAGAGTGAGCTGAGGAACAGTAATCAAATGCCTGAACTTGACACACAATTGTGTTGAATTGTAAATATCTTTGCATATTCGCAGACCATTAATTAGTAAATATAGCTGAACTACGGAATGAATGTAAACAATTATGAAGAACTCACAGAATATAAGGCAACATCTTGTGGCTCACTGAGTTATTAATAGAATATAGAATGTAGAATATCTAGCCAATTTCTGGTGTCTGTATACGCAACAGCTAAAGACAGCAACTAATGCGCATACAAGATTAATATTGTTTATATCAGCATATTGGAAAATGGAATGCAAAATGAAACGAAATGTTTTTTCTGCCACGCAATTCGTATTCAGATACGCTTAATGTACTCTGCCACACTTCAATAAATGTATATCAGGCTACACATATGAGAATTGTTACTGCAAATTGAATAGAATGGCTCCTGCAGGACTTTCCTCACTATTCTCGGGCGCATCCCTTCCTTGTATATAATTTTCGGTTTGTTTGCTTTTCAATTTGCGTTGCCAGCAGATAAATTGTTGAATTGTCAGTCGTGCAAATGTTTATCATGAACTGCTGCGGGCTGTTTATTCTTATGTTTACTTCATTGTTGACTTTCCATTTGAATGTGGCCCGCAAACCAACAAAACGAAAACAGCAACCAATGCCCAATCGGCTAATTGATGTGTGCACTGAGAGTAGAGGACAAAGGACAAAGACAAAGATAAATATTTCCAGCTTCATCTTTAAATCACAGACTGCAAGGCGGGGCCCACATAGAATTCCGCTGACTGACTGACAGAGTGACAAACTGACACTGTGACAGTCGCACAAGCCACGAACATCCCATTGTGTCGCCTTCTGCAGAAGCAGCTCCATCCCGAGGCTGGCACTGAGCAATGTGAGCGCAAGTGTCGGGCCAACATGACTCGCCTGTCCTTTGGGTATGCAATGCAAGTCTCCTTCCTCCCTGCTATCTACTGGAGCAACCGACAACATCATCATTACGCATCGCGCCAACAAATTTGGAGCGCCAAGAGCAGATGTGCTGAAAAATCTTGAAAAACTTGGGGAGATAGAATAACCAGAAGATTCTCCATTTGTTTCGTTCCTTTTTTTGCGGAAGCGATTGAACCACAAAATGGCAGCGAGAACAGGCAACTATCAGGCAAATCTGAATCGTTGCATGGAACACGTTCTGCCAGGTTGTGTGCTAATGATGATGACAGCAGAGTGTGACTTTCCTCTTTGTATTGCTTCTATTTGTTGTTGCTGTTCTTATTGTTGTTGTAGACAACAACTACTTGGGCAACTTGACATTTTCAGCGCTCGACTATGGCCATATCAACGTAGACATATGTAGACATATGTCACTCCGAGCTGCTTCGCTCTTTGTCGACGACTCGGGTTGAAGCCTGTCCACATGTGAAGAGACCCAACCGCAGGAGGCGACACGTGTTTGTCAGCGTGTCAAGCGGTCGAGTGCACAGCAGGAGTGTAAAATATACAAAGATATAATAACGTATTATATGCAGATAGAATGTGGAATGTGGATGTTCCAGATGTTGCTTGAAATATGTTAACAAATTGTCGCAGATAGTTCATACTCACGCTCGAATGGTTTGATATGGGTTCGTCGGCGTGCTTGATGGCTACTTTGTTATACATAAGGGCTTCGTATGGTTTTTTCAACATAAGTTAGCTTTTGCTGTATAACATAATAGGTTAACAATCTAGTGACATTTTTTGGACTTGGAGCTGCTTTTAGAATTTCTTCTTACTAGGCTTACAGATACAAATAATGGATGAAGCCAATGCACAAAGTTAATTCAATGAAATCAAATTATTTTCACTGACCTGTCCGCAAATGTTAAACAGTCATTTTGCAGACTTTTTATGTTACGCACATATAATATAATATAATCTAATAAATATTTGAGTATATATATATATGTGCGTTACATGCTCCAAATGTGTGCGTGATTATGCTGAACATAGGCCGTAAGAGTAGGCGGCAGCTTAATTTTCACGCAACAGCATGCTGAGTGACCGCAAATGGACAACGCGCTATTTAAGTGCCCCAGCAATTATATTGATGGCAGATAAGCATCACGCACACAGGCACACACACTCGGCCATAGGACAGGTCACGAACACAGTTCGAAGCTGCAAGCGTGATGGCTGCTAATTTTGGGTGCGTATACGTAATGCTCGGCTCGGTTTTAATATAATACTACGTGGCTTTGGCTAAGCTCAGCAATTGCTTTTTCAACTTGCCATACACCGCTTTGTGGGCGTGGCCACAGACCCATGCCTATTCAGGTGCCTTCTCATATGGTAATATTCCTGCAGCTATTTACTGCTGTTGCTACTGCTGGATATTTAGGGCTTCTTTATAATGGCAGCTGTATGCGCTTTGCCCTCTGTCTGTTTTATTGTTTCGTCGTAGCCAAGACAAACAAACAAACACACTTTTGAGTCCCACGCGCTGATGAATTGGCAGATAATTAAATATGCCAAAATGCCAACTGTCGGACTGAACGTAACGCAACGCAACGCTGGGCATGTGGGTGGTTGGCTTAAAGGTTGAGTGACAGGCGGACAGATTGGCAGCTTGGCAGTCCAATTGCCAACACACCAGACAGGGCAAGGTAAAGGGAGAGAGAGAGAGAGAAGGGACCAGAGATAGAGGTGAATGCGATAGGAAACAGGAGCTTGGGACTTCTGCACACATCGAGATTTGCATATTGATTCATATGGCAATTGCTAGTAAATGAACTGCTTTCAATACAAATTTGCGACAGCTGCAAATGCTGATTGATTTCCTTGATATAAGCGACAAATTCTATGAGCTGATCAATCGTAATCACTTACACTTAGTTCGCGTTCATTCAGTGAATTACGACATGCTTTATCCTTATCTGATATTTACATATATACAAAGGACAACTATTTTGTTAACTTAAGATGAACTCATGTAAGTCAGATCCACAAGCTACATTTATGTTGCTCATAGTTCAGTTTAGGTTCTGCATCAATATCCTGCTTTAGTAAATAATACATTTTGACTTCCATTTTAATCAACCAGTTTAGCTCTAAGGCACCCTGATTTAAACACAACAATAATTATTCGAGGTTAATAAGAGCCACATTATCCATTTCATTAAATAGTAATGCTTTTCCCCTTCTCACCCATATTGCGTGACTCATTATACTATAAATAGCGCAAAATAATACTCACTTGTCTGTCGTTAAAATCCGATCAATTATATAATTGATGTTAATTAAAGCTATGGCCAGCTCTTTTATGTATATTTGTTTGTTATTTTTTATGTTTTTTTGTTTGTCTTGTTTGCTTTGCTTTCTCTATGCCCGAATTTTGTGTTCACTTTGAACGGTCTGCACCGTTGTTGTTTGAGGTTGTTTATGAAATTAACATGCTGCGAAAACGAATATAAAATTTAAATATAGCTTGCACACATTTACACACACATACACGCACGCACACACGAGCACTTATGGAACGTAATTAGGAGTCCGAGCAGCGAATACCACTGTTGCAGCCTTTAACAGCTGAGTTGTTTTGGCATTTAATTAAAAATATTTCATACGCCATGTAAACCGCGCACACACACAGAGACAGATTCGAAAAGGAGGTTAAATTCATATGCGCATAATTGTGGGTGAAAAACCTTATAACCGTTGCGACAGTTGAATTGCATTTGCAGGATGTCAGCTGCGAGAAAGCCACGCGAAATCATTAAATATTCACGACTCCAGCAACGAACCACGCAATCATCATATTTGCATATATGTATATATATATATATATATATATATATATATAGCATGTGTGCTAGTGTAAGTTATAATGTATCTACAATATAAGTGGGTTTTAGTAATGTTGTAGAAAAACAAAAGAAGCACCAAACAAAAAGTGTGTTGTAATATTTTCAAATATTTTAACAGACATTAGAGCCAACTAGAGCGACTCAGTTAGCAGAGGGGAGCACACATTCCCCATCAACTCTGTGACCCAGAGAGCAATAGCTAACATATAATACTCAATGGAATAAATTCAAAAATATTCGATTCTTATTTGGACTTTGCTTGCATCTCAGGTGCAATTTGCTGTTTATCGTTTATGATTGTTTGCTTAAATCCTTTGTTTGCATTTGCAACAGATCAATTGAATTGTTAGGGTATGTAATCTTCTGCTAATTGATAAGCACATGGCTAAAACATCAAGTTCTCTAGTTATTCTATGCATAAGGTAAACACACATACCCACACTAATGCACACACACACACACGCATGCACACATACAGACTCACTCCCACAAGCACACGCGGCGGTCGTTGCCTTTTTATTTATTGCCTCACTTCGATTTTTTTCTCTCTATTTTTACGCTCCTTTGACACAGGGCGAACATTCGTTATAATGCCAGATAGTTATTTGTTATTGTTGTGTCTGTTTCTATTGTTGCTGCTGCTGCTGTTGTTGTTGTTGTTGTTGCTATGCTTACGTTAAACGCATTGCTCGTTATGTCGAACCATTCAACAGCATGTTGGTCCGTTCTGTTGCGTTGCGCACAAAAGCCGCTAAATGACTGAAAACTTGGCTAACGGGAAAATGTTCGAGTGGCAGAGGCAGAGGCAGCGACGGCGACAGCGACAGCGACTGAAGCAGCGCTGCTAACGATTGACGTTTGACGTTAACGGAGTTTGCGCAGTTCAATCAAAACAAATTTAACACTTATGTGGTGCTGCGGGCTCCAAATGAACACGAAACTGTAAATAGAAATAAGATGTTACAGAGAATATTATTGAAAGTCAATAAAACATTTAATATATAAAAGGTAAAAGTAAAAGATAAGTTGATAAAATACGTATTTATATTATTTAAGTACTTTGCTTATATATTTTACATAATTATATAAATTTTTTAATTTATTAAATATTTTAACATTTTCCAAATATTTATTTTCAATATTTTATCTATATAATATCATGTTATGACAAGTCGTCAATAAAACTGTGAAAAACTTTCAAACTAAATTTCGTATTTTTTTTATTTGATTTTTCTCGCCAACCAGCTGAAAAATATGTATTTGCTTATCTGCCTCGCCAGACTGAAACTTGCATTTCATTTGATTTGCATTCTGTATAGAATTTTTCTAAACAAAATTCCCCATTTGCATCCAGCGACGTTACATTCCCAAAATAAAACATCAAATATAAAGCTTCACAGCTTGCAGTAGCCAGCAAAAAAAATGTTTTTTAAACTATTGTTTGTTTTCTGTTTGTCATATGCTGTTCATCAAAGCAGCAACACCATGCAGCAAATTTAATAAATGTCAGACCAAGCGACAGGTAACTCAATGCAAATATTCAGAACAATAAAAAGCAATTGGAGCAACAAGAAAGGCTTTTGCAGCTCATTCAAAATTTATTGCATTATTTGACATAATAAAATCCGGAACCGCATCAAAGCAGTCAATCACGAACACAAACTTACATATCCGTGACAATTCCAGCAACAAGAGGGACATCCACATATTGTGAAAACATATAATATATTATTATATCTTTGTATATTTTACACTCCTGCTGTGCTTTCGACCCTTGACACGCTGACAAACACGTGTCGCCTCCTGCGGCTGTCTCTCTTCACATGTGGCATAGACTTCCACGCGAGCCCTAGACAAAAAGAGACACAGCTCGGAGTGACATATGTCTACGTTGATGTGGCCATAGTCGAGCGCTGAAAATGTCAAGTTGGCCAAGTAGTTGTTGTCTACAACAACAATAAGAACAACAACAACAAATAGGAGCAATACAAAGAGGAAAGTCACACTCTGCTGTCATCATCATTAGCACACAACCTGGCAGAACGTGTTCCATGCAACGATTCAGATTTGCCTGATAGTTGCCTGTTCTCGCTGCCATTTTGTGGTTCAATCGCTTCCGCAAAAAAAGGAACGAAACAAATGGGGAATCTTCTGGTTATTCTATCTCCCCAAGTTTTTCAAGATTTTTCAGCACATCTGCTCTTGCGGGGCTTCGTTGGCGTGCCAAATTTGTTGGCGCGATGCGTAATGATGATGTTGTCGGTTGCTCAAGTAGATAGCAGGGAGGAAGGAGACTTGCATTGCATACCCAAAGGACAGGCGAGTCATGTTGGCCCGACACTTGCGCTCACATTGCTCAGTGCCAGCCTCGGGATGGAGCTGCTTCTGCAGAAGGCGACACAATGGGATGTTCGTGCCTTGTGCGACTGTCACAGTGTCAGTTTGTCACTCTGTCAGTCAGTCAGCGGAATTCTATGTGGGCCTTGTCTTGCAGTCTGTGATTTAAAGATGAAGCTGGAAATGTTTATCTTTATCTTTGTCCTTTGTCCTCTACTCTCAGTGCACACATCAATTAGCCAATTGGGCATTGGTTGCTGTTTTCGTTTTGTTGTTTTGCGGGCCACATTCAAATGGAAAGTCAACAATGAAGTAAACATAAGAATAAACAGCCCGCAGCAGTTCATGATAAACATTTGCACGACTGACAATTCAACAATTTATCTGCTGGCAACGCAAATTGAGAAGCAAACAAACCGAGAATTATATACAAGGAAGGGAATGCGCCAGAGAATAGTGAGGAAAGTCCTGCAGGAGCCATTCTATTCAATTTGCAGTAACAATTCTCATATGTGTAGGCTGATGTATATTTATTGAAGTGTGGCAGAGTATATTAAGCAGATGATCCACATACGAATTGCGTTGAAGAAACAAGATTTCGTTCCAATTTGCATTCCATTTTCCAATATGCTGATATAAACAATATTAATCTCATGTGCGCATTAGTTGCTGTCTTTAGCTTTTGCGTATACAGACACCAGAATTGACTAGATATTCTACATTCTATATTCTATTAATAACTCAGTGAGCCACAAGATGTTGCCTTATATTCTGTGAGTTCTTCATAATTGTTTACATTCATTCTGTAGTTCAGCTATATTTACTAAGTAATGATCTGCGAATATGCAAAGATATTTTTAATTCAACACAATTGTGTGTCAAGTTCAGGCATTAGGCATCAGTAATCATACTGTTCCTCAGCTCATTCTTTGTTCAATTCAAAATTAATTGAGAAGCCACCTGCTCGAGTATCAGCTCCATCTGCTATGAGCTGAATAAAGCCATTAAAAGGCAACCCGAAATTCCTTTGAAACCGCAAACACGTTGCACTGGCTACTATTCGCTTGCACTGAGTGGCAACCCATGTGGATTCGACTGAAAATAAGTCTATCAGCCCAATGGAGCGTTTATCATTTTAACAGCCGGCAATTTGGGGATTGATAGCAAGCGATTTAAACTGCAAAACAATTTGCCACACAGTTGCCCTGCGCTTGCTTATAAAAGAACAACTCACAGTGGTGCTCGACTCCACTAACCCACCTCCACGCCCTAACGAGCGGGAAACGAAAAACCAGATTTCTAAATTGATGTGAATTTGAAACGAAAAATACAATTCATTTCCAGTAGCTGACGGAAAGCCCCAATCCCTGAAACGAATTGGAATGGGAATCACGGGAGCTTGCCCGCCTCCCTTCCTAGCGAGCAATTGGCAGGTACGCAACTGGCAGACAGCCTCTGAGAGAGGCGGGAGGTGGGAGCAAGAAAGAGACTGTGAAAGGAATTTTCAAGCTGAAGCCAAAATCAGGTAAAGAAGAGAAAAAAGTGTGAGCTTCTCTCAACAAACGCCTCAGCATCAATTGGATTTCCATGTTGAGCGAGAGGACTCCTGGCAGGGCGAGGTGAGAAATTGAAATAATTTCTCAGTGTCAGGTTGAATATGAAAAGCTTTCGCTTATACTTTTCACATTCGCATAACAGATTGTATTGCATTTATGCCCATTGTGCGAGAGGCTTCCCTTCGGTTGCCTCTTTCTGCTGAGAACCGTGAATGGCATTGGCATGGCCCCTTGACAGGAGCATTTCCGCCGTCAATAGGACTCAGCAGGGCACACAATATGCGGATTTGACACATGATAAGCAGATTCGAGATAAGAAGACCCAACAGGTAGACGAGGTGACTTTCATACATATTCAGATGAGCAGATGAACACAGCATTCGCCTTCAGAAGCTGGTAATAAATCTATATGTATAATTAATAGGTCTGGCTCTGATTCATTAAAATACTCATTAATCCTCAAGTTGAACGCCAAGGGAGGGCATCCTCTAGTCGAAGCTGAAGCCAATGACATTTTGCCTGTGCAAGAAATGAGAGCCACGGGTGGGTGGGGTTGAGTCATGGTTTACAATGTAGCCGAGACCCATTGTCGTCACTTTTACACTCTTGGGATATTATAAGCAGCTTCCCCGACAGGCTGGTTCGGTTCCTTGCCCCTCGAGGTCAGAGACCCGACTCGGTCTGGCCGTCGCTCTACAAATTAACTTTCTGCCTTGTCGCACTTTTAAGTAGTTCAACAATGTGAGAAGCATTAGTTGAAAAGAGGCTTAAGGTAAGCTCTTAATTAAAGTAAATAAATAATTGACTAATTAATAAAAAGTAAAGACTCTTAGCTCTCGTGACATAAAATTCAATTCAATCCAACTGGAGATGGTCCAATGACCATCCCTTGTCATCCTTATTTTATATTCATATTTAAAGTCAAACTTTTCGTTTTCGAACTTGGCTATCGCTCGAGAGACTCATGCATATCCTTGTTCTTGTGGCTGCCTGCTTTGTCGTATTTATTATGATGTTTTTGTTTTCCTCTGTTTCATGTTTGCCTGTAACTCAATTCAACTTTCTGCTTATAAATTTGCATTTCATCAAATCAAATACAACAACAGGCAACTGGCAACCGGCAACTGGCAACAGCCTGACGGGAATATTTGTGGTCTCTCCTGTGAGTTTATCCGTTGGCTTTGGCCAGATGGCGATAGTCGTACGAATGATTTCTACGCCAACGAAGTAAATTTGAATTTCGACGTGCTTCAGCCAGCAAAATTTATGGCTTTCACTCCAACACACACACGCACACACCGACAAACATATATAAGCATACATTTTCGCTTATGCTGTGCTTGGGCGCACGTGGCGTATACGCAACATTCGCAAAATACGTAGGCGCTCAGGCGACTTAAAGTTTGGGCTTGATAAAAGCCTTTGCATACTTCTGGGCGCCTTCAACTTGAGCCAGAAAATTAACATTCGCGCGGCTCTCACTTGAGTCTTGGTCTGGTCTGGTCTGGTCTGGTCTGGTTTCAACTGCTCACCTGGCTGCACTTTAATTTGCATATTAAATGCCGCCTTGCAGCGGTTCCCCACGCCAGTCTCGACTCTCAACCGCCACCTCATTCAGATCCTGCCAAGGCTCAGGCAAGTCCATGCGAGTGTCGTCAATATCTTGTGCCCCTCCCCACTCCCCTCAAACTCTACTCGAGTCAGCGTGTGTGTCTTCAAGGGATTTTCACATGCAAAGCACTTAAGCCAACGGGGCTGCCTACTGCCTGGATACTGGATCCGGGGAGCAGAGAGTCTAAAGCTTGGCAAGGCATATCCTAACTATTATTATTGTCTCCTGATGAATTATTCATCCAGGTCGTAAAGTTCTGGGTTGCGCTATTTTCTCTTTGCGAATGATATTTTAAATATTAAAATGGTTCGACGTTAATGGAAATGGAGACGGAGACGGAGACTAGGCCTGCAACTAAAAAGTGAACCACAACTATTAGCAGGCGCTATGCTCGATGCGCCAGCTGAGGCTGCCATTTGGAAAGTCGCCAACTGCCATCGTATTGCTTGATGCCCGTCCAACTATTTTCCTCGCAATTACAATTATGTCCCCATTGTGTGCTCCTCACCGGTTGTTGCGCCAATCTCGGGCCCCAATAAAAGTCTGGGCCCTACTCCCATTTCACCGACCGAAGCTTCAGTTGCTCAATTCTTCCATTCGCACAATGATTTGGGTGCGGCTTATTGGCTGTTAAAAGGACAATTGTTGCCAAGGGAGGGCGTGGACAATTTAGACGCTTCTTTTGTATGCCGAAGCAAAGCTATCTAATTTTAGAGCATGTGGCTTTGTTGTTGTTGTCGCTGCGATTTGCATGGGCAATGTCAAAAATGGGGATTTCTATGGGATAGTTTCTATTAGTTACACACGTTTCCACTGACTGATGATTTTGTTTTTATACTTCTGTCACAAATATGCGAAAGATTGTTCATATAATAAGCAATGCGAATATATATATACTTAATATATATTTGCATATGAATTTGAAACATTCTTAACGAATATTCATTATCCGATATGTGCTTTATGTTCTTGTAATACTCATTTCAGTTTTTATCTTTAACAAATGTAATGAAGCTGTCTAAGTGGCTTAGTGTCCTGGCGACTGCACACTGTTAGAGTTCACACCCAGAAGCCATAGAGAGAGAGAGAGAGAGAGAGAGAGATTCTGCCATAAAAAGTGGCAAATGCCTTGGCATTAAAATGTAATTAGGATGTGTAGCACATAACACATCACACACAGTCGAACACACACACACTCACACACACAGGTTTCAGCCAGGCGAGACTCTTAACCGAAACCAACATCAACATATTTATGGCTTTTGCCTGTTCGGAACAGGTCCTGTGAGAGGAGTCAGTGGGAAAGGGAGGTATGCAGGGGGTGGAACATGTGTTGCCGCCAACATAATGCGTAAATTTTCTGATATTAACGAAAGAATCTAGTACGCTTGAGAGGCAGCCCATAAATCTTTTCACTTTTTCCCCTGCTGTGGCTACCTGAAATTCAAGCGCGTCGTCAGCAGACTTTTGGAGGGCACTGTTGGCAGTCTCCGTGCAACTGCTAATTTGTTAAATTGAGCATTAGAAGTGCTTTGCGGTGTTTATGATGCGTCGCGCTGTCCGCAAATCAATTAAATTGCAGCAAATTGAAAAATTGCGTATACGCACTGTGTCGTAAGAGGGCCAATGCACAGCTGAACAGCTCGGCAGTTGAGCAGGGCAGAGCCGGGAGTAGGGCTGAGTCAGAATTGGTTAAGTTGATTTGCAATGCAGATCACGTTCCCTTTTGAACACTGACTGGAAAATGGGCTCAACCAAAGCTGTGCCAGTCGGACAGCTGAGTCGATTTAGCTTCTTCTCCCTCTCCACTTGGCTCGCTTGGAGTTCATTGTCTGCAAGGCTCTTGGCGTATGTGCGAGCCGTTACTCAACAGTCGACACACAAACTTGGGCACGTATCCTAATGTATGGCCAGGCAGCTGGACCGTGTCTGGAGTAGAACAATGGCAAAAGCCATTATTAATGATGCAATTGACATGCTTCGACCAGAGACGGCGCAGGAGATGAAGCTGAATAAGAAATATGGGTTTACATTGAGCCTGCCACAAACGGATGGGGCAACAATCTAACAACATTTAACAAAATCTTATATATCTCCACGCTTGCGTACGTAAAGTTTTGCGACTCTTACTCTATTAAAGTTTCCACGATACGAATGTAGAACTTAAGATCTCATTAGGTTAACTTACACAAGAGTCTTAGGATAGGAACTTGCACTCTGGCATTAACTTTGCTAGAGTATCGCTAAGTCGTGTATTATCAACTGTTGCTGACAGTCTTCCTTTGTCTCTACACGCAGTTAAGTCTATCTCTCTCTCTCTCTCTCTCTCTCTCTGTCTCTCTCTCTATCCTTCTATCTCTCTCTGTGATTGTGCCTTGTGGCATGCTACAGTTTGTGTGGACCTTTTGTTTGTGTTGTTTGCTTTGTTAATAGTTTTTAGCTTAGTTGTTGCTTCTGCTTTAGTTTTCCCTTTGTCTGGTTGTGTTCCCCCGTGTCCAATTCAATAAAAATCTAGTACGTGCTGGATAGGTTAATCGGCGACGGCTCACCTTCGTCTCCGTCTTTCGGGTCAAAGTTGTCTTTCTTACTATTTGTGTGGGATCGACCCAAAAAGTTTTCCCAAACATTTTGTCCGTCTATTTCCTTATATATTCCTTGTTGTTATGTTTGTTTGCTAACGTGTATAATATACTTTGCCAATAGACAGCCTCGTAACGCCGCTAATTAAATAGAAATGTCCCAGAAAACAAAAATAAATAAATAATACATTATTCATTTTAAGAAAATATATCTTCTTCAATGTAGATTTTTAACATATATTATTATAATTATATACGAAACGCAGCCACGAAGTGAGACATGCAGATCCCATTTCCAGCACTCTCACATATTTTTTTCTTGTAACTTACAATGGTGTCAAAGCTGTTGCAGTTTTCCCAGCCAGCAAGGGAATGGCAAGAAAATAAATGTTTGTTTTATGTTGAAAAAATAAATAGCAGTAACGTTGCAGCAACTCTAAGAGATGTTTCTCAGTTCTGCTTTATTGTTGTATCTGCTGCAATATCAACAAACAACGCTGAAAAACAAACAGAGGGACAGAAGAGGAGCTTAAAGTGAAAGGGAAGTTGAAGGTTGCCGAGGAAAGGAAGGGAAACAACGTGTGTCTGATGTGTCCCGATAAGCAGCTGCTGCTCGCGCATTAGATGAAGCCTCGAGTCAGCTCTCTCATCCCATATCCCATATCCTCTTTCCGCTCGCTCCCTACCAAACCATGAAAAATTGATGGCGTGCCAAATAGCGTGTTTCGTTGTTTTAAATGATTCTTTTTTCGGGGTTCTCCGCCAAGGGGAAGCGGTCCTCGGATGAGTGTGAAATACTCATGCCATGCTTGTCAGCACGAGGACTCGCATTTGATGCACTTCGTGAAAGCGATTCCTCATGCGAATGTGGATGAAATTCAATTCTGCGCAGCACTTCAAGATTTAGCAGACAACATCATTGTTTTCGTGATGCACGATGCAACAGCATTGCCTGTTCATGTTCAGCGAGAGTCTCTTAAGCGTATCTCCCGACAACACATTGTTCCTCGAACGCTTTACTGATTTGGGAGGCGCCATTCGGCTTATGCCTTTCATTCAGTTTCAATCAAGTGACTTACAGAGTATCGTTAGGGATAGAAGGGCTGAAAAGGGCACCGGAAATTACGTATACGCAGCCCTGATTCGTGTTTGCTTCCTGTGCGTGTGAACTCGTCTATTGCAATTTTACGCCATTTCCCGTCGCTCTTCGTTTTGTTTGATGCGTTTTTCAGTCGCCTAATTGTGCGTGCAAGCGACAACAAAGACTCTGGGCGTGACTGCCTCTCGCAGCGAACAGTCCACAGTCAACAGCCCACAGTGCACACAGACCCACAACTGAGCCCTTTGGCTGTTCACCCACCTTTGATTCATTTCGTTGCAGGCGATTTTAGTTCTGTTTTAAGCCGTTCCATAGAGAGTGCATAGAAATTGGCAAACATTTTGTTTCATTTGAATCGTGTTGGCTTAAAATGGCCTTTCATAGAGCCTCTCTGATGGAATTGCCCGTGCAATCATTGGTCGAACCAACAAAGTCTAGGACAGTGGAAGCTGACAAAAAATAGAGCAATTTAAAGAATTCCAAGAAGTTGCTCATGTTCATTTGTGACCCACTTGTATTACCGCTTGTCTGTTGGCACCAATCTAAGCCAATTGATAACAATTGACCTTTTTTCATTCCTTGTTTGTCTTCCCTTTCTTTGAAGGATGGATAATTCTCACTCCATATATTTAGCTGTCATTGATAGCTTCAATGATATCCCCTTTTTGCTGCCTCTCTGCTGGACTGCAATTTGTGCATATTACAGACAAGCATCAGCATATGCCACATAAATTATACTAAGTCCACATGCATTTAGCATGTGGATATGTATGGTAATGTCCATTAGCTCTACTTTATGCTTACGGAGTCAACTAACCGGACAATCTCCAACAAGTTCATTTGGCCAGACCACTTCAAACAAACCACAAAGCAGCTGCCTTATCCTCTGCCTCTGCATCTGTCTCCTGCTCCATCCCTGCCGAGCTCATTAATTTTGCTCAACCAGAAATGAATAATGATATGGTCCGTGTGGTTAGTCTTAAGGGGAGGGCGAAGTCAGCAATGGAAAATGGGAAATGCGAAATGCGAAACAAAGCATAAATTTGTGTGTGATGAAGCCAAAAATCTACACTTAAAACTACACATAGAGCTGAGCACTTGACGACTTTTTTGGCAGAACCTTTTACTTGTAGCCTCAGGGCGAGTATATATGTGTCTGTGTGTTTGGTAATATGTGTGTGTGCTGAATTGTTGTCCGGTCTGGCTGTTGATAGTTCAGCTAGTTTCCTCCTGCTGTTGCATGTGGGTACAAGCCAGGGTAAGGACCAAAACACAAGCAAGCTGCAACAATTTTTCATTTTGACTTTTCCCTTTCGCCTGCCTCCTTTCTCCACATAGACTTTCAGTTCCCACTACCCAATTACAAAAGTTTTGCAGCTTTTTTACAATTTGTTGTGCTTCACTTTTTGCATTGTTTGTTTACGTCCCTCGCTGTAGATTTTTGTGTTGTGTTTTTTGTATTTTTGTTTTTTTTTTTTTTTGCAGCTGCCACTTCAGCGCATTTAAACTTTTTACGGTCAACTAGGGATATGAGTGTTGTCCTGGCTGTGTGAAGGCTCCTTTGCTCCTGCCTCGGTTTTCGAATATGTTTTACTTCTGTCTTGCCATTGCGTTTGCCATTTGCCGCTTGACCTACCTTCGGCTGCCCGTTTTCATCGACCACAGCTCAACTCTTTTAATGGCCACATAAACTGACCCAGACGTTTTTGTCAATAAGACAATGTCTTCGGCTGGTTTTTCTGGCACCGCAATTAGACCACTTAAATTAGCTACAAAATACAGTTCTATATGGTGACCATTTCTTATGTCCGTTCCACAAGCTTTCACAATTTATTCGTGGCGGAATTCATTTACTTCACATTTTTCAGAGCTTCATTGCAACAGAATTGCTCTAATCCCTGATATTTATCATTAAGTTTCTGCCCACTCATGCATCATACAAGAAATCCAAGTTGATTGCTCCACACTTCAACTTCCACTAACCAGAGAGTCGATTGAGGAAAGCTCTCCCCCTCTTTCGGTGCACACTCTTGGCTCTGTTCAACTGATTGCAGCCAACTTCCGTTTGTTGCCAATCCCACGCACGTCCTGGCCATAAAGCGCAGCGCACTAAGCCAATTTCAGAGTGTTTATAATTGAAACTTGCCAAGAGCTTCGTGGTGCAGAGTAGAGAGTGAAAGACACGCTGAAAGGGAATAAAACAAAGCAAAACCAAAGCCGACACAGTGCAGGTGAAGAAGAAATGTAGTTGAAAGGTTAGTCCGCGTCCAAGTCATTTCCCCCGAAGCGGATATAAAGCGATTTGACTTGGTGACAACATCATTTCCGCAGGGCGCTGCTGGGAAGGCGAAGCACTGCAAAGTGCTTGGCGGGCACTAAGAATAATGCGCACTTAAATTGCTGTCATTAATAAGGCGACTAACAGAGTTGCACAATTTAAAGCCGTGCGCCATTTTGATAAACTGCTCGGCATTGGCTACGTGCTCCTGAGAATCGCAGAGAGAGGTGGACTGGTGGTCGACGTAGAGCCACTCAGAGATTCAGATGAGCATGCAAGAAGAATAGCCAACAAGAAACGAGCTCATTAAAAATGATAAATTAGCTGGCAAATGAAGACCTCAAAGTAGAGATGAACAGTAGATAAAGAAGTATCTGATGCCCATGAAGAATTGAGCGACATGTAAAATAGTCTAACAGCGACAGAACAGTTGCAGACTGAAAAACATTTTACCCAGAGCAGACATGAGATTTCATTTAAGAGACTTCGCTACACTTTAGCAAAGTTGGAGATGATTTGTATTCCGTTTCTCGAAATTTATTCTGTGCCTGTAAAAAGTTTATCCTCAACAGCCAAGGTAAGCTAAGAAATATGTTTCAAATAAATCATCTTTAATAGACTTTGCTTGCTTGGGAAAGAAGAAAAGGGGTGAAGTGAAATTACCAACTGCCACCTAATATTTTCTCTGTAAATGAAAGGAGGTTCTGCTGCCAAAGCAAGGCAAGGATACGAGCTGAGGGAAGTGCTCAACTTGACTCACAAATTTGCATTGCGTGAATTGCTTCCGTTGTTGCTTCGAATATGGCGAGCTTACTTGAGAGGATGTGCTAAATCCTGGGATATGCCAAGACAAGACAAATACACGAAACAGCAGCAAGATGAATATCTGTGTTGTGGCTGTCCACCTCCTCGGCCAGCATTTCTCTTGTCATTTCAATGGAGTCTAGAAGATATTGCTCGGCTTGGTGACTCGTGCTACTCTGCCCCCAGCTCCACGGAAGGAAAACAACAGACGAAGCCAACAACAATCAACTCTGCCATTCGCACCTAATTCAAGACAAGCGCCTTAGATGGAGACATAAAACGCAGCCCTGTCTTTAAAGTTAATGAATTTTCTCTCGAATAATTATTTAAATTTGTATGCTTTTTATTGGCTGGCCTTTGTTTAAATTCCATTCGTTTTCATTGTTATTTCTGACTGTTCGCTTGTTTCCTCTTTCTCTCTCTCTCTCTCTCTCTCTCTCTCTCTCTCTCTCTCTCCATGAATTTGACTTCTGCTCTCAACTTATTTCTTTTGAATTTGGCATTCTGCAAGCAAACTTGAAATGAATGGAATAGTTAATGACCATCTGTCAGTAAATATTTGCATCAGCCTTTGTATATAAGCATGCTTCGTATACGCACAAATTCCTTCATTCTGACTGTATTTTGTAGAAATATGTTTGAATTTTTACCCAGAAATTCACGAGCTCAGCTGCTCTCAGGTCAAACTGCGAAGTCAATGGCCAGCTAATTATTTACCTTATTTACGGGAGGTGGCAAAGTTCTTTAGTTAATACGAAAAGCAGATGGCGAAAATGTGCCGTTAATTCTCAATTAAATTGTTGCCATTTCGGATTGTTTACGCCAAGTGGGGCCAAAGCGAAAAGCGATGGAAACTGGCCGAATTTAGAGTTCAATTGAGTGCCTCGGGCGGAGGAAATCAAATTTGCGTGGCACTGAAATTTCTTTTCACTTTATTTACTCGGCAATGAATTCACCTTGACGAACCGCACAGACGAGTGGCCCACTCTCCCTCGAGTGGGATGTGGCTATTTGAATGCAAATCGAGGCACTACACGAATGTTACCGTAAACACATAATCTGATTCCAGAGGCGAAGTGCACGCACACAAGTGGGAGCACGAAAAACACCTCTCTACACTGTGCCAACCTGTGAATTGGATTTATTTGCATGGAAGGTGGGAACAGGTAGTGGCAAAAGGGTTCTCTTTAATACAGAAATGTCAACATATCCTTCGCCGATAAAAGGACTCACAGGGGACAGAAACTCCTGCGCCTGCATGAGAAAATTAATAAAAACCGAAAGTAAACACAGAACGAGGCCTGAAATGTTTTGAGCAACCTCTGAACTCCGAATCCGACTTCCTTCGGACTCCGTGTGATGTTGTTTCACAGCTCACACAGACTAACACAGAAAAGCCTCAAATTAAAAATTCGCCAGGTAAATATTTACGTAGCAGAAAGAAAGTCGAAAAAGGCGATGTGCGGAAAGAGCAAATTTAATTTAAGCAGCGACAAAAGAGAAAACAGAAATTCTCTTCATGGCTCTTTGAAACTTTAATAGCCATCGGAATCCAAGTATATATATATAATATATATTCCACATAGTAAATATAATGTTAAATATTTTAAGAAATTTTGCCTGATTTTCCGTAATGATTCGAAATACTTTTGGGAGCCATTATTAAATTCTCAATTTCCAGGCTGCGATATCGAATATTTTTCTGCCCAACGACCCACCCGCGGTGAGTTTTATGAGCCACCCTAAAATGTTTTTATTATTCAAACAAGAAACCACACAATCAGTTTTTCCATTTAAATATCTGTAGACTTTTTGAGACGGAGGGAAACTCAGCCTAAAATACAGCATTTGACTTTTCTCTCGTTTCTCTTTGCAGGCACCGCTGGGAGACTGGCAAAATGCATTAGGCGGGCAAGGCGAAATACTTGGTAAACATAATTTCGAATATTATCACTGAGAGAGAGAGAGAGAGAGAGAGAGAGAGAGAGAGAGAGAAGGCTATTTAAGCAGAGTAAGCATTACACATCAAACAGAGCAGGGCGAGTGAATTATACACAACATAATACTATTTGCCTATGGGTGGAAGACAGAGAGACTAGCAAGGAGAGGGAAGAGCATCTGTCCGCCGACAAGTCAAGTGTGGCAAATGACAGAGACTTATGTCTGTTTCCCTTGCAGAATTCATGGCGTCAACAGCAGATCCGGCAAAGTCCAGTATCTCCTGAGGACACTTTGTGGGAGTCCACGCCCAGCTATCTGCCACACATTGTTCCATTTCAGTTTGGACAAATTGAAGGCATGTCCTGCTGTTGCAGCCAGAGAAAGTCCTTGTCCCAATTATGTGACAAATATGAAAATCCACAGCTGGAGCCTGCCGTGCTGCTCCCAATGCTCGCATTCAATAAATGAAAGCAGGAAAGTTCCATTTAAATTGCATTAAATTTACCGCAGCAGCAGGAAACTGCCAGCGGGCGACAGGGTTACCAGCGCAACAGCTGGCCGCAAGCAGCCACAGCCGCCCCTTTTCCTTTTCCCCTCTGCATTCCACAAGAAGTGTTGCATATCCGGAAGGTTCGTACTGTGCAATGCATGTTTGATGTCTCTCAGCTCGGGGCATGGCTACCAATTTATTGGATTGGTCTTTTGTCTGCCGTTGCTGCTAATTGACTGGGTGGGAGATTTCGCTCAACTCAATGAATTTTGGGAACTGCCAATGAAACGATTTCCAATACTAAAAGGAATGAAATAAATTATCAGCAGTTTGTTGCTATTTGAATTTCTGTGTTCCAGCTTGATTTAATGTAAATTTTATGATCATGTTTTTTGGTTGAGTATAGAGTAGTCGCTAGTCGTCTTGTTCTTTAATGAAAAGTCTCATGTTGATAATCAGCAAATTGGTTTGAGTTTTGCTTCTGTTGGTTTGTGGCTCAGCACTTTAGCAACTTGTTTATTTTTCAAATGATGCAAATCTGAGAAGCCAACCGCTTTTGTGTAATAGTTACGCTTGTTCTGGGAATAAAAAGTTTCCGTTTCCTAAATATATATTTTAAGTAACCACAATTCACTTCAGTGAAGTTTAATCTCTCTCATCTCTTCGGCTCAATTAAATGCTTTTTCTTGATTGCGAACTCAAATTGTTTGGTGCAAGCACTTAAAGAGACGCTGTTGGATTGTCGTAATTGTCAGTCAGCTGAGCCAGCTAAAGCTGAACACACTGCCACAGCCTTTTAATCAAACGCTCGCAGGTTGCACGTACCGCACTTTGCTCGGATTGTGGCTAAAAACTTTTAACCTCACAACACACGCTCGAAATTTTCTACTCATGTTCCGTCCGACCACTTTTTGGCTTCTCTCTATTCCCAGTGCAATTTGGAACTTCTGTTTGGTTTGCAAATAAAACCGCATCCTGTTGGCATTGCTGCTTTGCTATCTTTCCCAGGAGACACACAACAAAGTGCAGAGTCAACCAAAAATGGCAGACTTTCATTGCATCTCTTGTCCAGCAGGTTGGTTGGCGCTGAACTGATGCAGCATCAGCTGCGTGCCGACAGACACAGTTGGCTTCCTACTGATTTGCATACATACACTGGACATACGTGCCCGTTTGACCCCGTTCAGAGAGGACACTGACCAGCAAGCCATCAGCATGTAAAAGTGTCAATCATGCACCGCCCCGCACTGTCCTCCCGATCCCCTCCTCTCATCCGCTAACGACGCCTCGTGTCATTGTTGTTGCTATTATGATTATCGTTATTGTTGTTCCATTTTCCCTTGCCTCCTTTGTTGTTCCTTCTCTTCCTCTTCCTGCCATGCCATGCATAATGAAATAAAAATATTGTGCTGTTGTCACTAACGTTTGGCTCTCGTTATTGTTGTTGTTTCTGTTGTCGTTGCTGTCCTTTGTTATTTTTACTGCTGCTATGCAAAGCGGACACATAATAAATTGTCCTCTTACCAGGTCGCAGTTGCCACCGCCCGTTGCAAGCCACAAAAGAGCTGCAAATTGAAATTTAATGAAATTTATTAATTTGCTGCATTTGTGATGATGTGGCAAAAGAATTTTGTTGTCAGCTCCAAATTGAGCGCTCAGCGGTTGATTTTGCGTTTTATATTGATTCAATAAAAACTGTAACAAAGCACACAAAAGCGCCGACACGGAATAAATAATTCAACGAGCTAAATGCCGAAGTCAGTACATATTTCAAAATAGAATTAAGTTAAAAAGCGTGTTAAATTAAGTCAAGTTGTCAAGCGGTAAATACCAAGGGAAATTCAACCAGACCATAACGAACCTAAGCCAAAGCCAACGCAAAAGCTGTGAAATTTAACGCGTTTAACTTTTAGTGGCCTAGCAAGTGCGGCTGAGGCTTAGGAGTTTGAAATGGTTCATAGTTCAACCAAGAGATAAATGTGTGTGTGGTCAGTGGATGAAGAAAACTTTAAGAAGATGCTGAGAGGTGTTGAGCTAAGTTTAGTTTCTTTACAACTTTCATGACTTATAGCTAACTGCGAACTTCAATTGAAATACTAAACAGCAAAACAGCTGAAATAATTATATTGCAGAGAGGGGTATCTCCACGTGACTACTAATGAGTACATAAAATCAGAGCTGACATGAGAACAGTCCATTAGATGTGTGAATGGGACATGCCACAGACAGCCAACGGAAATGTGAAATACGTGTGCAATTTGTCACTTTATTGCTGCTTCCGTCCTTGTTAGGCATACGCTGAGTAAGCCACTGAGCGGAAAGCCATATGAGAAATCTTTCCTCGCCGCTGACTCAAGCACGCAAATCAAAGTCTTTTGTCATCTTATCTGGAGTCGAACAACAATCATCAAACAGCAATCACTTAGTCATATCTCGTCTCGTCTTAACCCGCCGAATTTCACCTTCAAATGCTGACATTACCTGCCGCCATGTTTTATTTATATTGCTTTGTATTTTTCATAGCTTTCACACTGCCTCAGCAGTGGCCGCAATCAGAGTGTCTTGAGGCGTGCGGCTCAACTTTGACATTCCCGTGTCGTTTTTTATGCCTCGCCTTTATTGCGTGCCATTGCTTTAATATTCTCGTGCCTCCTCCAGTTCGATTTACCTCACAGCAATCGATGAAAGGACTCCAGCAGGGTTCGTTGCGCCCTCACATATGGATGGCCAGATCCATGGATGTTGCTGGTACTTTTTGTTGGCTGTTGGCTGTGGCTGTAGCTGTGGCTGTTGGCTGTTGGCTGTTGGCGCTGCCTGCCTTTAATGTATTTCAATTATTTTTATTGGCTTATCATAAATTATAATGCTCCCTGGCCTTGGCATCCATATTTTCTCAGCGACTGCACTGCCTGCTGCTCCCTTCCCTTTTCACTTAGTGAAAGCTTTCACTGGCTTCATCACATTTTCACAGTTGTGTAGCTCCTGCTCTTCCTCCAAATACTCGTCCATGGCCCGGTCTGGAACACATGTTGAGCCTTGTTTTTGGCATTGCTGCTTATTGAAAAACTTCGGCAAGTCGTTGCGGGGATCGCTTCGTCCTGTTCAAGAAAACTTTCGGTTAAGTGGCAACAACTTTTCGTCCTTCCTCAAGCATTTTATAATTTCATGGCATTTGTTGGCTGGCATGTTTTCCATATTTTACTGTGCTGGTAAAACTTTATAGAGTTCATTATTTCCACCAAGCGGTCCTTAATTATTCCTGCATTTGGCACTAAGACAAATTGAATTGTGTTGCGGAATGACTTAACTGGAAGCTCAACTGCTTCCAATTTGTTTTTCATATTGTTGAGCAGTGTGATTATGCAAATGGCAGCATATCCAAGAGCCCCTCAAGCACTTTGCAACTCGAATTGCATTCTCATTGCATATCCCAAATAAAGTACTTTCTCCACCAACGCATAGCACTCTCTGTGAAGTCTTGCGGAGTGGGCAGGAAGCCATCTCCAGTCAGAGCTGAGTAACTCAATTGCTTTAAGTTTGATCTATCTCTTTGCTTTGCCTCTTCATTAGTCAAACCATGAGACTTCATCTGAATCAGTATTTGTGCCATATCTTCAATCATCCTTTTGCCATTCCATCAACCCATTATTCATTCATTGTAATTTGGCGCTGTTCCTCGTGGCGCTTGCCTCGATTGGCACGCCGCATTGCATTCGCGACTCTGTTACACAACTTTCTCGCAATTTTAATTATCACGCCATCGTCATCATCTACATCCGCATACCTCCACCTCGCCTCTATCCTCATCAGCAACCTCATTCAGGTTGTTGGTTGTTGTAATTGTTGCAGCTACTAAAACTGTTGCAAACGGCACCGCAAATGCAATTTCCGTGCAAAATATTTGCACAAAGGCACAAAAACTTTAGCCACATCCATTTCGCTATTTCGTGTTCCCTCTCTCTCTCTCTCTCTTCCTCTCCTTGTAGTTTGCCAAATACACGAAGTTCGTGAGCACCAAATAGAAAACTAAAACTAAAAGAAAAGGCAAAAGTTTCCCCGAAGAACGAAAAGTATTGAGCTCTCCTCTCTCCTCTCCAACTTCCAACTCCATGAGCAGGTTTAGGTTCAGAGCAGAGCTTACAACTCTTAGCAGTTGTGGCTCCCGTTGCATACTTTGCGGCGTTTTGCGCACTTTGTAAATAAGTTAAAGTATTTCAGAAAAAAGTAAAATGTCGGGTGCCGCTTCGCTGGTTAAAATTAAAAGAAATTTGCAGCGGGCAAGCGGGAGAAACGCAGAACAACAAGTGAACAAAATGAACTGCTGTAGTTTGCTCTTCATTTCTGCTGCAGTGGTTGATGTTCTGGCTGCCTTCAGTTGTGTCGTGCTGAACGACAAAATGCACTTTGTTTGATGAGCAACTGCGACTGAAAACCTCAACCGCCCCTTGGCCGGCATCTGGCAGGGCTGGCATATGCCAATAAAGGGCGCGAAGGTAGATGTAAAACATGCCAAGCAGAGGCTGAACTTTAAAGGAGAGACACAGGCAGAGGCACTGGCACTGGCGCGGGTAATGCCGACTGACAGCTTTCATTTTCTCTTGCTCAGCTGTAAATCAGCTTCCTGAAAAAGTAATGAGAAATCATTGGCGCATTGCGCCTCGACTCGTCGTCGACCAGAGAAAGAGTTCTCGCTTGCTGATTGTTGCGGACAGATCCTATTACGTATACGCAACGCATGGCTGGGTGTGCTGATTGAATTTACTAAAGAATTTAATCAAATTGGGAATCCGCATATGGCTTGTTTATTTCAGCTGCATTCTATTTAAAATAAATTGCATATTTTATATACACATATATACATATTGCACTTGCGTTTGTTGTTAATTTCATTGAAATGCAAATGGATTTTGAGAGTGGGCAGTTTAAGCCTTTTCTACCTAATTTATAGCCCAAAGCAACACAAGCAGCTAGAGTCGATCTAGGCAGCTTGCTTCCACTTCATCGCCTTTGTGCAACATTGTGGCTGCTGCATGCCATAAAATGCGCCTTAAATTTACAGCCAAAGCATAAATTGGAAATGTTTTCCCATCCTGCCTGACTACCATCAGCAGGCTGGATTCAGATGCACCAGGCAGACTAAAGTAGAGCAAGGCTTCGCCTGAATTCCTCGGCTCAACAATGTGAAACTATTTTCCTCTATCAGCTGCAGATGCTAAGCTCCACATAGCCGACGTGCAATCGAGGCAGGTGCCCCAACATATATTTTTTTTACTTTTACACCAATGATAAGGTGCAACAGCTAATAATATTCTACCCAAATAAAACAGCTCGTGAATTGCTCTTTGTCTGCAGTTGACTTTTATGATGTGGGCCACTTCAACTAAATTGGCGGCCAAGCTAATGATTACCCCATGTGCTCCTCGCTTCTCCCTTCGCCTGAAAACGTTTAATGTCTATTATCACACTTCCACTTCAAATACCTCGCCATAATTTTAGAGCTCAACATTTACTCTGTGAAGCACACGTGAGGCGATTAGCATAATTAGATGTGCAAATCCCACACTCGACACGCCAAAGACAAAGCCTGCTCACAACTTGACAAACAGAAGGACAGGTGCGAAAGGGAAGGCTGTGTAAAAGATTCCCATAAAGTGTAAATATTTGCATGGTGAAAGGAGAGACGAGGCCCACTAGGTGGCATCGAGTGACTGGGGACACAAGGATAAACACAAACGAGGGCACACACACACACACACACACACACAAAGAAGCAACCGCATCCACATCCACATGCAAAGCCACAGCCTCACATTACGTCTCTCTCGCACAGCCTTTTCGCTGAGCCTTTAACACGCACTTAAGAGCTCCGACATAATTTCCACATTGTACAATTATAATTTCCTCCCGAATACACACATACACAAATATATATGAACACCCATATATGTATATGTATTCACACACACACAAAGTGCTTCTGATAAGCACTTTAATTAGCTCGAGTTTTCCTGCTGCCATTTTTCATTCCCAGTGAGGTTTCCGATGAGGCGACTCCATCAAATTAATTGCCTTGTTGCTTAGTCTACTCTTGCTTCAGTATATGTATATATATATGTGTGTGCTCATGTGTGTGTGCATGGCTACACAAGTATTATCTCATCTTGGTATATACTTTATCTGCTTTGGTCTCGAAAACTTTTCATTTTCATTTTGGATCCAACTTTTTGCATTATTGAGGAAATGTGAGGCGAGCGCAGCCCTCGGGCAACTTGTCTGGTTTCTCACCTGTGTGTGACCCTTGTGGCCTCACACTCTCACACACACACATAAACCACTTGAGTTGCAACTCCTGCCTCAGTTCTTCAGTCTGTCATTCGGTCATGCTCACAGCCTCAGAGACTACACTTTAAATTGAGTTTCTTGGGGAAACTTTTCATACAGAGAGAAAAGACAGCTGGATTTAATAGACAAGTTTGCTTTGAGCGGGAATGCGGAGGGCGCTGAGGGCGTGGCACTTTGTATGTGCTGATTGCTGTTTTGTTATTCATGGAATTGCTTAAAAATTTAGATGGCTACGAAAACCTTCAATTACAGTTTCTGTTGTTCTCCAGTGTAAATAAATTAAGGCGATGTCAGCATCAACATTTTATCGATGGCCAGAAAACGCACAGCGAGACAGAAATCACAGCAATTTAAATTTGAACTAAATATCTTTAGCATTTTTACTTAAATTCAATTTGTCCTTTCGCTGCTCATTTTTTTCGTTTTAATCTCATGTAATGCACTTTAAGCAGAGCAAGTGTCCTTTGAGTATGCTTGTTGCAGTCTGCTTTCAGTCGCATTAAGTTTTAATTTGAAATCGATTCCTGACTCAGCACTCTGCGTGAGGACATTGTCCCCGTTTTACAGAGCTTCTGCGGCGCAAACACTTTGAGTTAATGAAGAAAGCCTTTTTAAATTCCACGTGGAAATACGAAGAGCCAAGCGGAAGCAAAGTATTTGCAAGCATAATTTAATTAATTAGGAGACCCTAATTCCCCCACTGCCATTCTGATTCCTAACTCGACTGATTCTATTTTGTGTATTTTGTCAATTAGTTGAGAGCAGCAGTTGAGACCACGTAACTGAGACTTGGAGCTTGCCAATTAATTTGGAAGATCTTCGCGTGCCAGGCACGTTGCCTGGGGGCTCTCTCTCTCTCTCTCTCTCTCTCTCTCTCTCTCTGTCTCTCTCTGTCTTCCTCTATTCCTCTGCCACGACTTCTCCGTCCACTTACGTTGTTAACAGCACGATAAAACTGTAAAGTGAGCCCAATTCATTAATTAAGCCGGTCAGCGGACTGGAGCAACAGGATAACCACGCAATTAGACGAATTGTGCACTGACCAGGCAACCGACCAGGAGTCATCCGACTATGGGGTTACCTCTGTCTGCCAGCCTGTCTCAGCTGTCCCGGAATTGACATCAGGAGACTAAGTTCGCTTTGTAGTTCGCCCAGCAAAAAGCGAGCAACCTCGTTTGGCCAGTGAACCGTGTGAACACCAGAGCCTCAGGCCACACACGGAGAGTCGCAGAAGCAAGGCAAGGGTATTCCAGAAGTGGCAGTCAGCGTGGCTCATTGAGTGGCAAGCACACTCTCTCAGCTTAGAAGGGGGCTCTGGCTGCTGTTGCTTTGTCTGCTAGTGAATTGCGGTCGAGTGTCATCGAACATAGCAAAACAGACAACCCACAGAGACACACACACACACATAGATGCAGGCAAATACACAGCTATTGGTGTCAATGGCTAAAGATTAGCTGCCCCATCGTGCAGCCCTCTAGCCATTTTGTCACATCATTAAGTTTCTAATTAGCTCAGGCAACAGCTCCTCGCTGCAGGAGGGGAATAGACAGAGGGCTGAGGCAGAGCTGCTTTGCATGAAGTGCAAGCAGCAGGCAAATGTCTTAAGCTGCTTAACATCGCTTCACACTTCGCTTGCCCAGCCCTGAGCAACTACTGAGTGCAGTCTTAGTCTTTCTTATCATGTCTCCTTCCATTTGAGTGGCACTATACCGGGATGAGCGGATGATTCTTAAGCGCCTCTCAAGTGCAAATGGGTATTGGCCGGGCTAAGCCTGCAAATGGCCAAGGCTAAATGCATTTGCAATTCCTATCGAAGCAGAACGAAACTCTAAGTGCCGCAGCTTAAAGGAGTTGACGTCAAAGAAAGATATTTCAATATTTCATAAAGGCTTAGACTGGTTTGGAATATTCATCGAAAATCTTCAGGTTATGCTGTGCTAGCTTCAATTCATTTTAAGCTCTCATTCAGTGAGAATCCAATTGCATTTCTCCTCTCTAATATTGAATCCCATGAATAAGCTCTCATCATTCGGCCGACAATGTTTTCCCTGGCAATTAGTGCGGCCTGCAGCAAATTTGATTATCGCACTATAAGTGGGCAGTGGGCATGGGCGTGGTCGTGGTCGTGGTCGAGTCGTAATTGGAATGTTTTGAGGTTGAAATCGCGGATTTGCCAGCTGCCCACATGTCGCATTGTTGATTTATGGCAACAGCCACAGCCACAGTCGCAGCCGCAGTCACAGCTACAGCAGGAGAGCAGACAGTAGACAGCGGACAGCAGAGCGTGGAGAGTGCGTGCTCCGAGGCAACCACAAATGCAGCAAATCTGACTGGGTTGCAGTTGCACGGCTGGTGGCTTAGTGGGTTGGCGGTTACCTGCTGGCTTCATTCATTTCGACACCCGCACAATAGTTCACGCTCGACAGACAAGTGCACATCGGGGTATAATGCGCATTGAATGGCCCAAATGCCACTCGAACCATATTCAAATTGGCATCTGGCACTCGGAGAGCCTCCCAGCTCGGGGAAGCCGCAATGATTGAAAAAATTGGCTTAAGTTCTTAACTAATGGTAAGCATGGCAATAAGCCGGCTCACAAGCGTGCTCCCACACAAGCACACAGTGAGAAAGGGAGAGAGACAGAGAGAGACAGAGAGAGAGAGAGAGAGAGAGAGAGATGCAAAGAAACTAAGTTTAGGCGCTTTCATGACCCTGACATAAATCTCCTGCTAGTTGGGGTAGCTCCTTCCCTGGGCTGAGGTTGCTTGCGTGAGCTTGCAACATTTTCAGAGTGTGCGTCCATTAAACGTTTTCCGTTAAGGGCGCTCGGAGCATGGCCAATAAACAAAGATAGAAAAGGGATAAGGCAATGGACAGTGGCGAGTAAGCAGGAGACAGTTAATTGGCTTTCGAAGGGAAACACGACAGGAAAACTCTACGAACGGAGCATTTAATTAAATTTGAAACTATTTTGTGTGCACACAATGAAATCACAAAGGCCTGTTCATAGTTAGCTGTGCCCATAACAGCATTATAAAACACATTGAAACTCCCTTTGGGCATATTCTCGTGGCAGCAGCTATAAATCGCTTCTAAATGATTTCTAAGCATTAAATTGACAATTTAAATATTGAATATAAAATGTGTTGACCCTGTCAATTATTTGCATTGCATTTCAGCTCTGTGTTTACTAGCCCAAATTAAAAGTCATTAAACACAGTTTATGCGCATATTAATTTAATAATAGAACTGAAAAACTAAATAACTTTCTGGCTGAGCAGCTCTCCGCACATGACAATCGCATTTTATATCGTCGCCTCGTTGTTTGCATACTCAGCTGTGTGTGAGGGAGTCACAGTACACACACACACACACACACACACACACACACACACACACACACACACACACACACACACACACACACACACACACACACACACATACTATGGCAGCTAACTGCAAATTGTTGCTGTAAACTGCAAATGCAATTCGCAGCTTTCCCCATTTTGCAGCAACAACGAAATTTCCACTTTAAGTTGCAGTTATGCAAATGCATTTGCCCCTCATGTGTGTCCACGTGTAATTGGGTATGTGAGTGTGTATGTGAGTGTGTGTATGTGGATCATGCGTGAAATTAAATTTGCCCTCGATGACAAAGCGTGAGCAAATTGAACGTATGCGTCAAACAATATCTAAACTTTCAGTAAATGGAAACTGTCAACAAATTTTAATTGCAAGTGAGTGGACAAAGTCATTGGCAACAATATTTCAGCTAACGACAATTAGTCTAACTTCGGCATGGCTAAAAGTTTGGCAGGAAAAGTAAATTTAATAATTGGCCTTTTCCACAGGAAGTTTTCCGTTTGCTCTTTTTGCTTGTTTACGTTGAATTTATTTAAAGTTAATTTGACTGAAATTGAAATTCAGGCAGGCCAAATGCCAAATGGCAAATGGGCGATTGGGCAAAAACAGAGCAGGCGCAAGAACTTTACAACTTTGATTGAAACTTGAGGCTGGGCAGCTGAATGGACGCGCTGTGGCATTTACTTCCAGGCCATTAAGACACAATGACACACGCGGCTGTTCGAGAAGGTCTAGGGAAGGGCCGACCTTTGTCTAAACTTTGGGCCAGATTTTGCTCGTCTGCCCCTGTATTGACTTTTTTGTCGCCTCTGACACTGTGAACCCTTGTCATCTGCGAGGGGCACAGGCAGAGGCAGAGGGAGTGATGACTGTGCCGATAATATCGAGTTTGCATTGTGCTTAATCACAGGACTCGAACCGATGGCAGCCGTCGACTACAGGACAGCAGAACGAATCCGAGCAGAGCGCTCCTTGATCCCAGATTATCATTGTCAAAGCCAAAATCATAATAAATCATTGGGTTTCAGAAGAACTAGAAGCAGAGGCAGAGACAGAGGCAAGGCAAACAAAGCCAATTCCCTTCCGAAGAGTGTTCTCTTAAGTATTTGCTAACTTGCAATTCCTTTTTAATCATGTTCCCTCTCATATACTCATAAACCATATTATAATAAGCCGCATTTCTCTCACAGGTATTTCTTGGCAAGGCTCACCAGTGCCTAATGGTCAGCCTCAATTAGAATAGGCTCGTACCGCAAGGTCCAGTCCCTCGCAACCACCATTTACAAGCAGATTAAGAAATTAATGGCCCACCATTGTGGAGAGATGAGTGCGGTGTGGGGCTTTGTCGGGCTGACTTGTGGTTTTCCGAGGGCTTTGTCATTTTTCATTTTTAATGGGCGCCACGAGCTAATCGACGTTGCCTCTCATGTAAACCAGATAATGCATACAAGCAAGATAGGCGAATCTGATAGGCGATCTGTAACGACTCCAAAGAACCATTCAGTTTTTCAGATGTTGAGCAGAAATTATGAAGATGGCATCTAATTGAGTTGCCTTCGAGATGTGCCAGGAAGTGAAGCAAACACTTTTCCACACTCCAGAAAGTGGGCAAACTTTCTGCTTTGTCATACACATTGACTGGGCAGCTTAGCCACTGCTCGGCCATAAAGGTAGCCACGAAATTAAATAAGTCCTGCCACAGACAGACAATGAGATAATTCCATTCGGGCTACATCTAACAAGCAGATTGGCCATCGTTAAAGGAGGACGAAGGCAATAACGATAATACAGCTGGCAACGGTTTATATTGTATTTATGAGCCAGAGAAAGTCAAGCTGTAGCAACAGCACAATGCACAGAAGGTAAACTTCATTTTAGTTAAAGCATATAATGTAGTAGAATGGAATCAAAAGGCAGAGACAAGGACAGTTGTATGGGACGTTGACTGGCTTCCGCTTCCGTCAACACGGGTGCTGAATGCTGTTTCCTGTGAGTTGGCTGCGCCAGGACAGCCTGGCAGTCAGTTAGTCAGCCCATTAGTCTGCTTAGTGGGTAATTTGCAAATAGAATTGTGGTATTCGAGAGCGAGGAATCTAATTACACCTTGTTAGCTGGTGAAGACGTCCAGCTCGACAATGAGCAATTATAGCGCAGTTGGCCAAACGCCGAACTAGTTGAAAATGTTTATAGGGATAATTATGCTTCATTATCTCAATATGGTCTGCAGATACCCAAATAATTAATGCAAAAGTTTGCGGCTAAAATATCAATCATACGACCCATGCGCCAGGCAGATTATTACGTTTTCAAATCCCAGCCTGCTATTGGCAATGAATAATACATTTTTTATTGGCTATCAAATATGGCCTCATTTATAGATAGGAGTATATACACACATCGAAATTGTCCATTCATTTAGTAGTATCGGCTGTAAAATTTAAATCTGCAGGAAATCTATGGCAACCACAGCCACCAAAAAAAAAAATAAAATAATAATGAAATATTTTGTAGGCATGTGTGATTGGCTTGAACATACCCTGGATGTCTTTTCTGCCTAATGAATTTTTATTTAATAAAACAAGCTTCAGATTGTTATAGAGATATTGACTTTCCACTTAAGACCTACACTTTCTATTTTCCATTCTGTGCATGTGCACAACTATGCCCATTGCCAACAAACTTGTGGCTCGAGGGTATAATGAAAACATTTTTAAAAATTGATTGAGTGACCGCCGCGCTCACCCGAATGGCGTGGCCATCGTTGCGCCAGCGGCGTGTTTACTATATACATATTTGATTTGGCCTCTTGCAAATATTATTGCCACTGCGACGTTTGTTTTCATAGCGGCAGGAGCGATGTAGTCGCCCCAGCACCCCACCACTGGACGACCCCGTATGGACATGGATCATGTTTGCTTGTTAAATAGCATGGCAGGGCGATTCAATTTGATTGGCGGGATTGCGTGGGTTTAGCCAGTCAGCAGTTTAATGGAATTGTTTATGGCCCCAACATGACACTGAAGGATAATCCATCATATGCGACTGCTCTTTAAAGGCAATGTCCATAGACTACACGCTAGTTGAGTGGAGTCACTAAACGCATTCATTGGAGTTGTTCGTGTGGAAGCGCAAAACACTTTGAGATTGTGATCCGAGCTCTTCATTTGAAATATTTAGTAGATTACAAGAGCAATTTAAGAAAGAGTAGTTTAAAAAATAAAATAAAAATGTTTAAGCTACAGCTAAGACCAGCTTAAGGCGTATCAGCACTATTACCAAAAAAATAGTTTAACGTTCTTGCTTCACAGCTTTTAGTATATTTTATTGGAGGCGTATCTCTGCGAGGATGTTCAAGCTTCGGCACGCCTCAAGACTGAGAGCTTAACACACAGGCTTAACACACATTTAGTGTTCACTGCTGGGGTTATTTAATAGGATCGTTTGGGCCTTTAACTACGCTTTAAACCAGTCGCCGTATCCGAGTCGTTGCTCTGCTAGAGTCCCCCGGGCAAGTCTACTTTTCAGCTGCAATTCTCCTACGGATTCACTTTTATTCTGTTACTGGCTACTGTTTGAGCGCCAGGGGGCTCGTTGCCTGTTTAAATAGCCAAGCAGACAGTGCGAGAAAGCGAGAGAGCGAGATGGCCCACTGACTGTCAAAGGATGTTGGCTTTGCCATAAAACGCTACCGTTGCGTGCATTAAAAAGGAGGCGCAAACAACGCCACAGCAGATATTTACCAAAGGGAATTCAACTCTCCTCCGGCTGCCCCAGTTTAGCTGCACGCACAAGCACCCGCTTTAAGGCATGCGAAAGAATTTCATTTTAAAGCCGACCCGAGCCGAACCGAGCAGTGTGTAAAATTGAAATAACCAATAAGTGTATATTAAAGCATAAATCATTATTGATTACTGCTGACCCGACCCTCAACAGCCGCCGCCTAAAAGCCCCTAACGATGTACTCAATGCTGTGGAAACAACGGCTTGCAGCTTAGGCCTAGAAGCAGCAATCGTTTGTCATAATTTGCACGGCTCGAGTGCCCCTAAACGGCAACCCAATTGATTTACAATAAGCACTTGTCTGCGCGTTAAATACGCGAATAAAATACATATTTCAATCTGCCCTCCACACATACAGAGTATACGGAAATATTCTCAATTCTATCAACCGGAATGTGCCCTGGCTGACCTGGGAGGCAGCCTTAAAGTCGGCCAGAAATTTGGGTTTCTTCAATATTCAAATATGCCGATATTAAAAACGAAAACGAAAATGAAAATAAAGTGTACGGCAACATCGTAAAACTATAATTTCCCAGAACTTGGGCCCTCGCTGCCTCGAATATGCTTTCAGTGCTTCAACTATTCATAAAAACGTTGCACGCAGAGGAGACGGAAAGTGGAGTGGAGCATGCCATGCTCGATAGTAAAATTTTAAGGCACCGTACCATATTAAATTCATTTGTTACTCGTACAAAGGTTGAACTTTCATTACGCCGCATATTTTTTAATACCCCCTTATAAAGGAGCGGCCACAATAAATGTGGCGTACTCGAATAAATCTGCATATGCTGCACTGTGGAGTAAATAGCTAAAGAGCTATATGAGGCTGAAGGACATATTTCTGATTTATATTAGTGATATTTCTGGCAACAGGAAAGAATGGCAGAAAAATCAGGGTGTTGACTCTAAGAAACTAAAAGAGTACATCTAAGCCTTCATTTGGTCGCCCTTTAGTCTGACATTTAATGTCCTGTTCTATAACTCTAATCTAAAACCGATTTGGATTTATGCCTCATAGCTATGGCAGCAACATCAATATTATCCAAAAGAATCCAGTCAAGATATGCGATTCTTTTGGATAATATCAATGTTGCTGCCATAGCTGTGAGGCATAAATCCAAATCGTGAGGCATAAATCCAAGTCATGGCAAACTCTCTCAAGGTCAAGGTCCTACAAATTAGTCCAAAAATTAACGATAAATTAATTAAATCTTAGATAAGACTTTGAGGCGTTTAAGTTTAAGGAAAAGAAATTACATATATTTCTTTTTATATTTTGTAAGCAGAATGTTATCAAGTCAGCTGGTTATTCGATGCCATTTTCATAAAACTTCTATAAGGAGTCTGCCTATAGGGTATCTCCGAGTCGAGTGCACTCATTGATCGCTTTTATTTTTGTTTATTTTTTGTTTTTTCTACTTCTGCATTATACATCTGCACAAATGTTCTTTTTATGACCACCAAATGCGTGTGTAATTATGCCTCGCACTGAGCGCCTTGGGCAACATTCCAACTGGCCACAGTTAATGTGGCTGGCTGACCAAATGGTCGCGTGTTTACTGCCTCACACACACACACCCGAACACACACACACACACATGCACAAATACAGATGCATATGTACATAGAGATATTTTTGTTTGTCCCAACTGGCGGGTACATGAATTCGTGTAGCGTGAGTTTAGTGCCAGGGAATTGCCCCAACAATTATTATGATGGCTGATAAGCGACCCACCCACACACACACACACACACACACCCAAACACACACACACACACACATACACATGGTAAGTCACGCACATACACTAAAACGACGAGGCAGCATTTGCTTTGCTACGTGACTGTTGGTAATATTCTTGTGGCAACTTAACGTGTACGCAACGTGAGGCATGGGGTTAGCATAATGTGGGGCGTATACGTAATGTGGCGTGCTTCAAAACTCAGCCAGCGACGAGTTTAGTTGCAATGCGAGCACATGACATTTGTGGCAACATTTGTGACCGCCTCGGCTGCCTTGGCCTTTTTGGGTAAGGGCCGCACCGACCGCAGGCTGTGCGGGTGGGAGGCGGCTGGCAGACGGGTGTGAGGCGTGTGTAATACACCTTGCCTCACATGTGTGTATTGTGTGGCAGCAACTGTGTCCTCTTTCATTGTCATTCCATTTATGTGTCTCCGGCGAGTGCGACTGCCTCACTTGGTAATATTTCGTGCCTTTCACCCTCTTGCTTTGCTCCTCTCCCTCTATATTTTATTGTTTATTACAGTTTTATTATTATCGCAGCAGAGAAAGTTTTTCTTTCATGCGGGTGCCATTATGCCAGCCGAGGGAGCTGCAAATTAAAGACAAAACACACACAAAACACGCTGATGAATTGCCAGATAATTAAATATGCCAAAACGCACAATGGACGTGTCCCTGTGACTGTGCAAAGAACAGGCGCAGCTGCCGGCGGGCAGGTGGGCAGGTGGGCAGGTGGGCACTCAGGTAGGACGCCTGAGTGACAGCCCAACACCGGACCAACTTGAATACATGGCCGAAATTAGCATTTTGATTGAAATGGTAATTGCTGGCGAATGAATTAGCCCCGAACAAAAGAGCACGCTCGCAACGAATTCTCACACAACATGAAACAATTATAACTAAATTCCGCTTTCACTGACTAACTTAATAATAATATTCCATACAAATTGCTGCGCTTGAGACAAAGAAAAACTTACAATTCCTCTGATCCAAACACCTCAGACATGTTTTCATAATATAAATTTCAAGGAAAATAAAGCTGCCCATATTTTTGTAAGACGATAGACTAGATAAATGAAAGAAGGCTCTAAGCTTATAATGTTTTGTTGCTGATTCAGCTGTAAAAATGTTTGGCTTTTTCCCAAGCCTTTTAGAATAATGTGTAAAATGGGAAATCGGATTATAATGGGTTTATTAAATACTACATAACAGGTAGAAGGCGACTATATATTCATGATCTGGACGACGAACTGAGTCGATCTAGCCACGTCCTTCTGTCTGGCCGAATAAATGCAGCAGTCTCATAACCACAAAATCTTGAGACTAAAAATTATAAATTAATACTCGTACGCATTATAATCTTATTATTTTTTTCGATAACTAAGTCCGCTCACTTACTATCGATAAAAATCGAGCATTTCTTTTCGTTTCATTCCTAAGCATAACTTGAATACTACAGTTGCGAGGGCATACAAATTTAATGTGTAGGTGTGAGTAATGAATCCAGAGATTTCGTACATTTTGGATTTTGATTAGTTCCCCAAAATTCCCCAAAAATCGTCTATAAATGACTATACCAAGTCCCGAAACTGTTGGTTAGGAAAGGCAAAGCTAGAAAAAGGAAAGAAGCTTTTCAGCAAATAAGCTCCCGTAGTAAAGTTCATACTGTAGCCTGAGGGCAGTTTAATAAATAATAATATAAAATAAAAATAATTAAAAATGTCCATTAAAAGTTTACAGGCACTCTTCAATAGGACTCATACCACGATAGGTGCTTGAAAAGGTTTCGTTCAAGCCACTCTCGAACTGTTGCCCGCGATTAAGTGACCCCCATTATTCATATGGCTAACAGAGAGCCAGTTATTCGTGGCAATAGCTTGAATGTCTTATTGATTTATGGAGCGATAGGGAACTGTTAGCTAAGCAAGGGGATTCGAATACTCACTTGTCTGTCGTTTGTCGCTTGTTGTTTGTTGTTTGTTGTTTGTGGCGATTAAATCGTGTAATTAATGTGTTCCGCTTTAATCTTGGCCACTTCAAGTCGCCTTCTGGTGCGTACGAGGCACTCGGGAAGGAGGGCCTCCGTTGCGGTTCGTAAGAGTGCTCGAGTGTTTCGCATTTGAGCAGCAAATACTTGAGTTATTTCAGTCGGGCATAATTTCAAGTTGTTGCCATCCTAGTTATTTCAGCATTTAATTAAAATATTGCGCATACGCCACGTGCCTCCGCCAAAGCCAGAGCCGGAGCCGGCAATGTAGGTTAGACATTATGAGGGGTTAAAAACCCCCTAAAATCGTGACCGCCAACCAGACGAGGTCACAGTCCGAGGGGCTGCAGCGAGCCAAATCCTCAGCGTGGCACGCAAAGCCGTGGCTGCATATGTATTGCGGGGTTTATATCGTGTGCGAGTTAATAAAAATAGTTAATTTCACTAAAACAAAAACAATAACAGCGCTGACTAAGGCCAAATTGCTTTTACTTTTACTTCTACTCGATTAAAGCGCCCTGCGGGACCTCAAGTAATAAACTTGTTTCTCTGTTGCTCCATTTCATGCCACACACACACACAAACACACACACAAACACGCACTCACTCACACATAGAACTGGCCACGTGTATGCCGAACTTGTATTATTATTTTATTTATTATTCATTATTATTCACCTTCGCTTTGCCCCAGACTCACTTTGATTTTGTCTAATTTTAGGTATAATTCCCACAATTTAATTGTATTCCGACTATATTTCTGTTTGTTTTTTTTTTTTGTTTTTTGTTTTTTTTTTTTTTTAACGTAATATTCACGGCACGTAGTGCATGCCGTGTGGCGTCCCTTACGTGTTTACGTCACGTTCCACCTCACACGAAAGCCGCCAAAAAACTGAACTCAAATAACGGTTAAATGGTAGCAGCGACGGCGACATCGACGTCGACGTTGGCAGCGAAGCCGGCTTCGCGACGCGTTTGACATTTGCGGAGTCTGCGCACAGCGCATGCCGCTAAATCAAAACAAAGATAACACTTGGCTCGCTTCTATATGGAAATACAAAATTTTGAAATATTTCCAAGCGATTTTCAAGTTATTCCAGACACTTTACTAAATACATTTAGTATTTATATAAAAATACTTAGAAAGCAAAATGTATATGCTACATATATATTAAAATGTTTTTAGCATAAGTTTAAAAAATATCTTCAGCTTCTAGAAATATTTCAATTTGCATATATCAGTCGAACGTATTTAATTTAAATGACGCCACCTGTTGCAAGACTGTGCAACTAAACACTGCACACGCTGCAAAGCTGAGTGCTATGAGCCAAAGGAACCAGTTTACAATTCAAATTTATTGAATCTGGTTTTTGCAGCCTAAGTGAACTAGGAGCGAGACAAATATGTACCAAGACTTTCAGGGCTGCATGCGCAAATTGGCGGGCGAACTATTTGAATTGTGATTTAAATTAGTATTTAAGTTTAATTTTTAAGCAAACAAAAACAAATATACAATATTATTCGATATTTTATTCAATAATATTTATTCATTTACGCACTAAAGCTTACATATAATACACATTTATTCTTAAAAAAAAAATAATTCTCTAATTTATATATTCCATTATTTATAATCTGAGATAGATCTTTTTTTAATATTAAAAATAATTTGATGAATATACAAATTGTAATTTAGAATACTTTTTGGGGCAAGTTTCGAAAGTTGAATTAAATTAAATCGTAATTCGTAATTTGAGTTTGGGACTTTGTTAAATTTGGCCAAATCGATTGGCTGACTAAAGAGTTCATAAGCATAAAGTGTTGTTGGGCTTAGACAAGAACAACCTATCACATAAAATACCTTTTCACCTGCCCGTCTAATGACTACGCAATAAATATAAATAACTGAAGCGGATTTCGCTCATCATTGGGGCGGAACGATTTTCATGCGCCACGCGTCCTTGATCATGTCGGCCGCCTTTTCGGCAATCATGATAACAATGGCATTCGTGTGGCCGGCCGGCACGTGCGGCATGATGGATGCATCAGCCACGCGCAGGTGGCGAATGCCGTGAACTCTCAGCTCCGGGTCAACGACGGCCGTGCCATCCGTGGACGGGCCCATCTTGCAGGTGCCCGACTGATGCTGCAGGCTGGAGCCGTAGAGGCGCAGGCAGCAGCGCCAATAGTCGTCGCTGGCGAAGACCAGATGCTCACAGCCCGGAAAGGGACGGGCATGGAAGCGGGTGCCCATCTTCTGCATCGACTTGGTGCGCGCTATCTGCAGGATCTGCAGGATTAACAGAGATTAGAGAGAGAGCTGAAGTACATATTAATAGAAGGGAATACCATTTCGATGCCCTCGATCATGGCGCGCACGTCGTCCGGATGCTGCATAAAGTTGGGCTCCATGCGGGGCCAGTGGAAGGGGTTGCGACTGCGCAAGGATATGCGTCCCGTACTCTTGGGTCGCAGCAGGACGGGCACCAGGCCGAAGGTTTCCTTGTGCTGCATGTCACTAAACATTTTCTCATAGAACTCGTCCGTAATGCCCAGCAAATCCCGGAGGGTGCCAAAGCGATCGCCGCTGAGCGAGCCAGCGCCCAGGACAAGCTCCATGTCCGCATAGTCCTTGGCTGTGGAAGATGATGTAATCATTGAAACAAAGACAGGATCAATTAGATGAGATGTCTTACCAAAGCTCGAGCTGGGCGTGCGCACAAAGGCGAAGGCTTCGGCGCCGCCAGGAATCGTGTAGGGACCCTGGCCGGAGAAGATGTAGCGGAAGATGTCCGTGGGATTGAGCAGACGTGCATCGTTGACTGTGGAATCGTTGACCATGAACACCAGGCCATTGAGGGTTATGTGATCCTGCAGGTTGTAGCCCACGCGCAGATCCTGCACCACGGGAATGCTGTGCTCCTCCAGATGCGCGCGTGGCCCCACGCCGGAGAGCAACAGCAGCTGGGGGCTGGCAATCGCACCAGCGGACAGGATGACCTCCTTGCTGGCCCGCACCACATATCGCTGCCGCTGCTTGGTGAACTCCACGCCCACCGCCATCTTTGTGTCGGGATCGATGAGCAGCTTGGTGACCCAGCTCTTCATCGATATGTGGAGGTTGCGCCGCTGCACCACGGGCTGTATGAAGGCCTTGCTGGTGCTGCAGCGCCTGCCGTTGCGAATCGTGGCCTGGGCCCTGGCGAAGCCCAGCGGCTGCTCGCCGTTTATGTCGGTTATGTCGTAGCCCAGCTCGCGGCCCGACTTGAGGAAGGCCTTCAGCTGGCGGGACTTGTAGTCCGTGAACTGCACATCCAGCGGCCCGTTGCGTCCGTGGTAGGGCGACTTGTAGAGGTCGGGGATGCCGATGCGCTCGGACTTCTTAAAGTAAGGAAGCACCTCCTCGTACGACCAGCCCGTGTTGTTCGCAGCGGCCCAGCCATCGTAGTCGCGGCGGTGGCCGCGCGTATACAGCATAAAGTTAATTAGGCTGGTGCCTCCGACGCCGCGTCCCTTGGGCCAGTTGCAGACGCCGTTGCGCAGTCCCTGGCAGGCGTTGGGCGTGGCGTCCGCTTTGTAGCCCCAGTTGTAGCGCGTGGTCTGGGTGAGTGCCGCCGTTAAGGGCACGTCGCTGATGAAGGTTTCCTGATCGCCCGCCTCCAGGAGCAGCACACGCGCCGTCCTAATCTCGCTCAGTCGGTTGGCCAGCACACAGCCCGCCGACCCGGCGCCCACAATGATGAAGTCATACTCCGGCAGGAAGGCCGTGGTGTCCGGTATGCGATTGTTCAGCAGCGAGGTCTCGAAGTCGCGCACCAGATCCACCAGCAGCTGGCAGCGGGCGCAGTCCCAGCACAGGCCGAGTATCAGCACGTAGACCAGGCGCATCTTCGGCATCTGTAAGACACGCTAATTAGTTCTAGACTCGTTCTATCTGTATTCCCCACATTAGCAGCCGCTTGTAAATGGCAAACGGCCTTCGATTTCACTTTTCAACGGCTAATTCTGGCCAAAAATCAGAAATTGCCATTCACGCACCAGCGGCTATCAAAATTCTTCGATATATGCTGATTATTCCTTTTTTTTTAGCTCAAGTTCAACAAGTTTCCGATTACATCGATGCACAACAAAAACAACATCGAAAACAGTGTTTGTGTGTGCAAAAAATAAATAAATAAATAAGAGAAACAAGAAAGCCAAACAATAACAAACATATGGCCAGCTGAACCGGTCGCCGACCAAAACAGAAAAGCTCAAAAACTGAAGAAGTGCCCAAAGCGAAATTCACAAAATAATTCGAGCGCAATCCGGGCAACAAAAATATTTGCCCGTTGACGTTGACCCATAAACGCGCTCGCGGATGTTCATTAAAGACAAACGAAACATAAACAAAATGTAAAAAATCAATAGATAACTGCAGAAGCTGCAAAAGCAACGACTTTACAATACACTCTAATTGAATTGAGAAAGAGACGGAAAGGACAATAGAGGACTGAAAATTGTCATATGAAAATCTACTGGAAAAGGCTGAAATAATTAATAATTAAATAATTAATCAATGAAAAGTTGACTTTGATTCGTGCTTAAAGCCAATTTTAGCTTGCTTTAAAGAGCTCGGTTCACAATAAATGCAAATATAATTACAAAATTAAAATAATTATTCGCAATTTATTAGCCTAATCTAATAAATTGTGGCTTTAAGCAAGCACATGCACATGATTTAACATACATATATTCTAACTCGATTTCTCTTTATATAGAAAAAGAAATAAATAAAATATCTTGGAAACTAGTTCTTTATATTTATAGATATATTTTTCCCATACATTTTTATTTTTACTAAAAAAAAACTCATTTGTTTTTTCTTTCTATTTTCTATCAAATATCTATAATATCTCAAGTCTAAACTAGTATTTTAATCTAAATCTTTATATCCCTCCCTAATGCAACCAGTTTAATGCCATAATTGCAGTACTCTGGGGTAGAGCATCATAATCTAAACTAAGCCACTCAATGTAGTGGGCGCGCTGTGATTCCACGAAATTACTTTATATGCAAATGAAATGGCCAATATTTTTGGGTTTTTTGTCTATCAAAGCTCAAAATTGCACAAATACGCAAAAAAAACTCAAAGTAGGTATTTCAATTAACCCCAATAAGCTGATAGACATAGCTTTACAGGTAAACCATTTATCTGCCTTTGTTTCAGCACAATTGGTTCTACGTGCGCGGCCTTCGATGACATTGTCACTGAGGTTCATTTATAACCGGTCATCGGACGAGATCTCCCATACAGAACTGCCCTACCACAAAATTTTCAGTTTCAGGGCTTCGATCACTCGAAGGGCGCTGCGCTCGTTAAAGTTCTTCGCAGCTCTTGTAGCAAGTGGCCATTGTGTCAAGCCAAAACAAAACTGGTTCTGCTTCATTTACTGTTTATGGCTGTCATAAAAATATATTTTTAATTTAATGATTTATAGCACATGTTTCAATTCACAGCAAACCGAGAGAGACCATTGTCATTTTGACTCTTTGGGAAGACTCTGGGTCTGTGAACTGTGTCCAATTAGCCAAGTTTAACGAATTGCTGGCGTGACGAATGACTCAAAGGGTTGCATGATATAGATTTAGATAAATGCTGTACAATTATTATCAGATATTACAAGAATTATTTAATTAGTTGGCAATGGCGATTTGGGAAATAGCTCCTATGAAAGAAACCCTGATGAACGTGGCTTAAAAACTGATAAAGAGTTGATTGAGTGCAGTTTAAATTACGAATGTTTCATTGAGGCAACTCCAACATCAGATATAACACTTGCAATAAAACCTATTATAATAATTAAAAAATTATGAAAAAACATTTTTTGATTGATAAACTGAATTTGAGATTGCGACTCACTTTAATTATGTGTTTTATAAATTTCAAAAAACTTTAATGATTTATGAAAACTGAATATGGATCACACGAATTACTCAGAAAAATATATAATTTTAGTTTCTGTTTTTTCTTTTTTTTTAAGTTTTTTTTTTAAATTCACAAATCACTTCCAAAACACGAACTACTTTTTTTAGATATTTATTTTTATTTTATTATTTTAAATTCTGATATGAATTTTCGTACATTATTTTGGAGATTCCAAATGTGTTCTAATATTTGAATGCAATTCACAATTTTATTATTATTTTAATATGCACACTTCGTCTGCTTTTGGCTGGTTAGGTAGCATTCTTAGCCAATTTCTACAGATATATCGCACATATTTCTAGCAAATGCATTAAGTTCAGCTAAAGTCAGCCATTCACTCGCACAGATCCGGCTCAGCAGACCCCAAATAAATATATATATATATATATATATATATATATATATATATATATATATATATATATATATATGGAACCATTTATTCACTTGATTAGTTGTGAAATTCTAAACACGTTTGCCTATGCTTGCTGCATTCAGAGTGCACTTACGCAATGGGCGTGTTGCTCTCCTTAACCGATACACTGGAGCTCTGTGTACTCTATGTACTCGAGATAGCTTGTTTTTGTTTCTCCTATTTAGATTTTTGATTGGATGATTGGTGATCTCGTCAGCTACTGCGCATGCGCGCGCGCTGCTGTCCACTGGTTAAATGAATCGCCGCTGCCGGCGCTTGCAACCACGAAGCCTATGCGGCGCGAATCAAGACGGGTAGCTGCCGGGTAAGTCGGTCAGTTTGGCGCGCTACGTTCGCTTCAACACGCAGACGCCGCCGCCGCCGCCTGTGCTGAGCAGTGGACTGTGGACGGACTGTAGAAAAGGTAGTCCGGACTAGTTTCAGCGCAGAGAAACAGTTTTTCTCTCCTCCGTTTTCAAGTTCATCGCGTGAACTTGCAAAAATTTCATTTGAGTTTATTTTTATATTTATTTTCAGCTTTAAGCCTGCCTCTGCTCCGTTTCATCAGAGATTGTGCGTTAGTCACAGGCAAATGTTTTGTTTTTTTGCATATTTCGGCTGGCAGTTGATTAGCAGCAGCTTATGCTCGAACTCCACAGGCGGCAAAGCATGCGCTAATCAACGATTTGGTACTAGCCTATTAGCAATTGCTTGCGAATAAATATAACTATGATCTGTAGTGCTTCCGCTATTTAAAGACGTTAGAGCAGAGCAGACGCTGTTGTTGACAGCTCGAGTTCAATGTCAAGCGGAGCTCGCGCTCTGCCGGGTAGCCGAGAAATCGTGTAGCTATGTATCTGTCTATCTTGTATCTATGCGCTTTGATGCCGATGACTTCACGTTACAGCGATTACAAACTTAAAGCCCAGCCACATACATTTGCATATGGATATCGTTAATGTGCTATTCATTAATGGCCAGGCAACATCTGATGTGCGTCTTCGGCTTGAGTTCGGCTGATTTGCAATTTCGTTGCTTGTTGTTGCCACTTTCATAATCAATTTTTGGCGCCAGCGACCTTCAGTTGCTCACACATACATGCATATGTACACATGTATATATGTGTTTATAAATATCTATTTTCAATAGGTTTTATACCTTAAATCCAAACAAATTGCCGCCAATGCATTTAGCCCGGCTCTCGCGCGCTTTTTGTTTAAGCGTTCATAGTTTATATTTGCACAGTTTTTATGCATATTCATTATGCATGACTTGGCAACTGTTGAGTCTACTGATGTTTGATATTAATCAAGTGCAAAAACACACATACACACACTCACGCACACACACATACACACAGAGAGATAAGTGCTGTGCTCACAGCACTCGAGAGCTTTAATTGTTAATAGATCAAAAGCTGAAACAAAGCTGCGCTAATTAAAACAGAAATGCTAAACAATAAATAACGAATGTGTTTAAGTGTCAAAAAGTGATAGTATATTTAAGTTGATTCGCCTGAGGTGCAGCATGATTAAGCACTTTGGATATTTGATTTGCAAACAATTAAAAACAAATTTATAAAATGGCCCAAAATAAATGTCGAATATGTAACAGGGCTTCCCCAAAAATGATGGAAAGGGAAATATTGATCAGTCGATCATACTTCTGCAACAGGAATGAAACGAGAGGGCAAATAAAGGCTATAATAAATATTCAAAGGGATTCTAAGGTGATTTATAGATGATTACAGATATTATTACAGTTCAATATAGAGGAGATCAAGAGTGCTCGGTGTAGATATATATGTATACTTCCAGAGTCTAGTGACTAATTTGTGTAACTATATATTAAAAGACTTATCGTCTGAGTCGTAAATCACAACATTTTATAAGCTGACTGTAAACATCTAAAATTTTCAGCTCTAACTTTTTGCGTACACCTTCAATTATTTTAAATGAAAACTTAGTTTTGGTGATATTCAAATTACAATTCCTTAGATATATCACGAATGAATGAACAGGTTTGTTGATTTTTCCACTGAATTAGAAATACAAATACCTGTATTTCAGTCAACTAATTGATTAGCCACGATGAATGCCTAAAAGCTGTCAGGGTTCTTTTAATTAGAATTTACAAACAAAATAGAATATAAAGTTGTATGCATTTCGCACATGCTAATTGTTTGAGCTAACTAGGCAAAGGCAACGCATGCTGAATTGCTGCTGGAACATGACATATTTCATCAGCTTGGGACACACACATGCAGAAGAACAATTGGCGACCATCGCAGGTGCATTGATCAGGGAAATATTAGTTCGAGCTGAGTGTGCGACTATTCAAACTGAATAATAGAGTCCAAAAATATAACTCATTGTTAATTGCTGTACTCTAATTGGACGGCCAAATAAATACTTGCCAACGACCTTGTCAAGGTCGCCTGCAAAGACTGCCGAGAGTGTTAATATTAACAATTTGGCGACTGTCCACTTGACAACAACCGGACAACAACAGCGTTCACACGCCAACCACACACAATATAAATTATCAAACTTAAACTGCATAGACACGGACGCAAATCGAGTTCAACTTCAAATTGTAGACGTGGCTGCAGTTCTCACAGTTGTTTTTCATTTTTTAACATTTCATTGTCAAGTGCTCCAGATGGGCCCGGCGTCTGTAATTTGCGCCTGGCTCGTAAATCACGTGTCTAACGCCAACTGCCATTAAAAAAACGAAGACGTGCGCTGAGCACATAAAAAGCCGCGGTATGCACAACACCCAATGGCAATAAAACTCAGCAAAAAACAGCCTCAATAACTAATAATAATAAAACCTGCAGCAGCTCCCACAAAAGCTAAAAACGGTAACGAAACAAAACCAAATGTCTAAAAGTTTTGTAAAATAATTACCAAGCATAAATACATCTATATCTTTATGATTACAAATCTGACAAATGCCGTCTGAGCCAAAAATAAATAAGAGCCCATGAACGATGTGGCGAGGGGAGTCAAACAATGATAATCGAAGAGCCAAAGAGCGCGATGAATGCCACTCGAAACACTCTGACCCAGACGGATAGTCGTCGCTTGCGGCCCAATTGAATGAACTTGAAACAAGTGAAGTGTAATTTGGAATTGCATGACAACGAGATGCGAGATATGTGTGAGTGAGTGAGTGTGTGGGTGTCGCACGCAATGTGTTGGGGACATTCCAGAAAATGCATTGAATTTTAATTCTTTGAACTGCGAGGCAGAAGAAAGGCTCACAAGATTCTCTGCAGCTTTAAATATGGTTATTATCTGTAATATATCGCAAGATTAAGTAAGTCACTTTAAACTATATTTAAACTCCCATTAGGTGTTTAGGCAAAATAAGTTTTCATATAACCCCTAAGTTATCTTTTTTTTGCCTACGGATTTATCTCTATTATGTTTCTGGGAACAGCCCAATAATCATAATTTTCATGATTGAGTTGACAGCAGCAACGTCAAAGATGTGGAGACGGTCTTTGAGCGCGATGATTGGTGTTATTGACACGACCGCCGAGTGTCGGTCTTTCGATGATTGAAAGCTTTTGTGGCTGGAGCTGAAGTTGTTGAATTGAAACAAGCAATAAATAAGTCAATGCGTTTATAAAATGTCTGCGTTTCAATAAAATGAATGAGTTTTATTAGAAATTTGTCTCATGCTTCAAGTTTTGTTTCGTCTAGTTGCTAGTCTATTATAATTATAACATTTAGGTAAGTAAAAAATGTAGCTGATAAACATTTAAATGTTAATTTTAAAAATATGAAGTATGATTATAGCTCTCACGATCCGAATAAGTTACGCTCAAGTTGGTTTTTGGTTTATATTGAATCAATGATATTTATTCATAGATAGTTTTGTGGTAGCTTTAGGTTGCCGACGATCGATCATTTAGTTACGTATAGTGGTTTGCTAAGCTAAGTTTAATAATCAAATTGCTTTGCATTGAAATTGTATATGTTAATGCAAGTATTTGCCGTATAAAGCCAAAAGCATTCAAGCTTCAAAATGATTATGCCAGTTGGGTGTGTTCTTTAGAGACCTACATAATTCTAATAGATTTTCTTCAAATATGATTTTTATAAATAATTTTTAGGATATACAAAATGTTGAACATAAACATACTTAAAGGCTACATAAAATTAGTTTCATTCTTGACTTTTGATTTGTTTTATAAATATTTCTCATGTATATGTATAGTTTTTTCTTTTTTTTTTCTTCTTTCTTTTTTGTTATTTGTTATTTGTTTGTGTTTAATCAAATATAATAACTTACATTTTGTTAATTTATAAATGTAATCAGTACGAATTGCTCGAAACTCAGTTCCTCGTGTCGCAGCAATCAATTGCAATTAGGTTAAATAATTAATAAAAAATTAATGAGGAAATCAATTTATGTATTGTAAATTATTAATCCAGTATATTTTTAGCATATTCGTTTCACAGATCCAGCAATATGTGCTGGAGTCTCTCTTTGATTGCTGCGTCACGTCGGACTTCGGCATTTTGCTGCCGCCCCAAAGTATGCAGCAGTTTTTCCTTTGTATTATTTGTCGCTTAGTGACGCAACAGAACGTTGCTCACTTTATTGGCCGCGTCTGTTTTAGCCGTGATTTTCTCGCGAAAATGACGATTCTCTGGATTCGCCAGCACCGAGGCAATGAACTCGGACGTCTCCAGCTGCAGCTGGGCCAAGCGCTTCTGCAGCAACTTGTTGCGCTGCACCAGCTTTATCGTCTTTATGGCTATGGACAGCAGGCCCTGGTTGTGGGTGTGATACTGTTGCTGTGGATGGTGCGGCTTGATTGGGTGTAAAGCAAACTCGTAGCCGCTGTCCCCATCGCCCTGATCCTCCTCCTTATCATCGTCGTCGTCGTCGTCCTCGTCCTCCTTATCCTCGCCCATGCCTGACACATGATCACAAAGTTTGGCTGTTGTTATCTTGCTGTTTCCCCCGCAATTGCTGTTGCTGTTGCAGTTGGCCATTGTTGGTTGTAATACTGTTTTGGTATTGTTGTTGTAGATGCTGCTGGAATGTATGTGCGTAAAGTGCGCGCTCGGCTTATTATAAATGCCGTCCACCTCCATGCGCACCACATGCTCGGCATGCCTTGATTTTGTCTCACTCTCCAGATCAACTCCAGCAGGAGTCGAGGACGAGGCAACACTCTTCGCGCTACTCGACACTCCGACTGCTCGCCGGCGTTGTGGACGACCTGCTGAGTTCGACGAACCTTTCATAGCTGCAAAAGAAAACAGAAAAAACGCGAAGGTTAAGTCAAAGTTCAAGCAACTCAAAATCACGTGTCACGTACAATAGACAAAACGCGTTTTCCCAAGACAAGCACCCGCCAACCCGGTAAATATGCAATTCAAAATTCAGCAACTCTTCGCTAGAGATAAATATTGAATGTTGTAGCTTATATACATATGTATTATGAAAATATATTTTCGGTTCTGTGTGCCTTATCGCGCAGTAAATAAAGAAATATATAAAAATAACATTATTATCGTTATGCTTTTCCCTAATTGAAGTTTATTCTTGGAATTGGAACATTAACAAAATCACGCCATGTCGCTCTGTTCTCAAAATAACTCTTATCAACGTAATGAGTTTGCGGAAAATGAAAGAAATCCGAAATAGGCTTCAGACGTAGTTTTATTTCGTCATAATGTATCGAAACTCTAATGTATGAAACTCTATAAATATACTCCACAAAAGTCGAAAGTGATTAAAAATACTTTGAGCAAGAAAATGATTAAGCTAATCTTAATTAATCTTAATTAATGGGTTGATATTACATCTTAAACAATTTTTAATTTTATTTAATTATATTTGTTTATAATATTGATCAGCTTTACTGAGTTTTTGTTGCCAGTTTTTATCTACAGTTTTAAAAGTTTGCCATGCAGCCAATGCACACATTGTTGTCAACTATCTATGTCCATGGCTGCGTGTGTGTATGTTTACGATTAGTGTGTTCGTTGTGTGTGTCAGCAAACGTGACTACGGCCGGGGCCAACAATCAACAGCGACAGCAGCGATAGTGACGCGCCTCGCATCAATCTGGCATGCTCGTCGCCGACTGCTCAAATCATGGGCGACATATGTACACTCGACTCTGACTGCAGTTGCGAGCAACCGGTGAGACACACATGACAACGAGACAACGTACACCCGCACACAGTGCAAATCATATTCCAATTTGTGTTTCCGCGACTGTGTCTATGGTCAGGGTCAGGCGATGGCTGCCGACTACCGACTGCCGATTGCTGACTGCTGACTGCTTCAAGCACATGGCAGTGCACATTTTGTATCCGCACCAGAGCCGCTGCCGGTGCCGTTGTGGATGGTGCGTTGGAATCGAGTCTATCTGACCGCATTCAGCGTTTTGTTTGCTTTTTATACCCTGAACCCATTGAAAATGGGAAAAAAGGGTATAATGGTTTTGTGAAAATGTATGTAACAGGCAGAAGGAGGCGTGGCAGACCCCATAAAGTATATATATTCTTGATCAGGGAGAGAAGCCGAGTCGATTTAGCCCTGTCCGTCTGTCTGTCTGTCCGTCTGTCCGTCTGTCCGTCTGTCCGTATGTTTGAACGCGTCGATCTCAGAAGATATAAGAGCTAGAGACTTCAAATTTTTTTGGAAGTCCGTGTATTGTACGATTCGATCGAGTTTGTTTCAAATATTCGATAACTATAATCGTTTTAATGTTATCGATTAAAAACCGATATCTTCATTTAGTTATAAAATTCTATTTAATTCATCTTTCTAGCTAGAGTCTTCAAATTTTGCATTTAGTGTTATTTGAGCCTTCTGCAATTTCGGTTTTTGTTAAATTTTGGATGCCACGCCCTCAAATTGCCCCTTCGCCTCAAATTTCAAGTACTAGAGACTTGTGCTTGGGCACATACACACATATGAATGTCATGATCACGCCCCACAAATTTGATCAAAATCGTTCGACTAGAAAAAAAGTTATTAAACATTTAATATCTCATATTATCGGCGTCTTGCAGCAGCAGCGAAGCTGATGAGTCATAATGCAGAGTTAGCAGATTGTGTGTTGGTGCGTGCGTCTGTGTGTGTGTTCTTGTGCGTGCGTCTGTGTGTGTGTATGTATTGCTTGCTACATATGTACATACATATAAAAGTAACGGAGAATGTTAGCGGCTCTTAGGAATCGCAGTTCTTCGCAGGGTTCAGGGGATCTCTTTGTCGAGCAGTCTCGACTAGAGCACTCTTACTTGTTGCAAATGAAGCATTTTCCGATACGCTGCCCCAGTGCTCTGAAACGTGAGAGCGGGCATTGGCCCAAGGGCGCGACACTCTGCCGAGGGGCGAATATGGGCTAAGAATGTCTCTATGTCTGTGTGTTGGCAGATGACGCACTGCAAGTGTTATAAATATACATAAATGCCAAGACTACAATCGAAATCAAATTGGCTGTGATATCCAGGTAACAGGCAAATAGGATTATTATTATATATGTGATGTAATCTAATTATTTTGATTATTAATAACGCAGGGTTTATGACTGAATCAGCGTCAAAAGGTCTAGTTGAAGTCAGTGACTTGGAATATTTTTAGAAATTACTAAATTACCATCAAAACTATTTGAAATGCGAGAAGTTGCCATAGCTTTAAAGCTATTAAACTATAAAAGAATACTAATATTAATAATAATATGAATAATAATAATAAAGCAAATACAAACAGTATTCAGTGCCATACTATATTAATATCATCTCTTGTTCTACTTTTATTCATACTACATATTGCAGCTTCATTTAAACTGATTATAAATATATTCATTATGCAAATCTATAATTTTATTTACTTGCGTAATCCAATTGTTATGCACCTGATGCTAAATTTGTAAGGGGCAACATCAATGGACAACACAATAAATATTGCAGCTGCATAATCCAATAACAGAAGTGTAGCTATTCCGTTTAGATTAAGCCACACTCTGCTCAGCGCCCCGTGACCAGCCACCCTGTTGCATCAAACGTTGCCCTCCACACACACACACACACACATATGTAAACCGTACTCAATGCGTGTTTGAAGCATGTGCAAAGCATTACGATACGATTCGATGCAACGTAAGAGTTGCAGTTTAATACGGAAATATTCCGTTTGCTTTCGTTGTCGTTACTTTTAATGTTGTTCTTGTCGATACTCGTCGTTGTTGTTGTTGTTGCTATTCACCTCCACATTGCTGCCGTATAGATCTAGTTGAGCTTACTTCCTGCAATGCCATATTCCGGTTGCGTTCGTCATCGACACATGCAAGTCTCGAGGCGAGGCAAGCTGAAGAGCATCGAGGCCCCCACGAACACCTGCCTGCAGTCGCTCGACTGCGCCAAGCCAGTGAACATTTATCTCCCCATTGTTGTTGTCGCTTCCCGCACACTGCCTTGCCTTGCAGCAGGTCTAGGCTTTCGTCTGGCGGTCTGAGGCATTGGGGTCTGTGGGTTAGTTGGCCTCGCCGAACGCCAACACGGCGCGCACACACGTGCCAACCCCTCACATTGAACTAGTTACCATTTATGCTTAATTAAAGCAAACGATGTTCAAGCCACCGCATTAGACGCTGCCAGCAAAGTCCGCTCCAATTGCTTTCTAAATGCACGACATTTATTGTCGGAACAAATGTCTACAGATATAAAAGCTAACAGGCCAAAAGTTGAACCCATGAACAGTGAGACAAGACGACTCGAAAATGAGTTCACAAATTGCAGAAAGTAAATAGAGTATAAATGAACATTTATATATTCTTTAGATTTTATACTTATATTTATACTGTCTCATTCATTCGGCTTATAAAAGTGTGATTTATGTTTTGCTTCCATTCTTCAACCAAAATAATTCTCTTGTTTATCTGCAAACAAGCTATATTTGCAAGTGATTTATTTTTATGTACTTCAAAACATCAAGGCTACGATATGGCTTATCAAGCTCTCGTACAAATATGTTTACCTCTCTGGAGTCTGGAGTCTGTAGTCTTTCGAGACCAAGTATGATCAGAGAACAACGAGCACTCATATTTAAACAAATTCACAACAAATCAAAACAATAAAAATTTAGATATTTGCAAATAATTTTATGCATAGCCGAACCACTGTTGTTAGACGAGCTGTTACGTTGACAGAGTTTAGGGGCGAATAGGGGTTTAGGGCGTCATAGACGCCTGCACGTGGCTTCGTCACACCCATTTAGTATTCAACAATTTAACGTGTTGCTGGAAATTAGCAGGAAACACAAAACAAAAAAACAAATAAACAAAACAAAATGATTTCCAGGCAACTGCGACTACGAGATGCTCATTAAAAGCTAGATATAAACGTAGAGCAAATTAGAGCCTAATAAGCGCCTCACGAAATAAAGCTCATCAGCAACCACAAGGTCTCCTCGCAACTACGATATGGTTATTAAAGCGTGGAAATATTAGAAGTATTTAGAGCAAGGTACATTAATGAGATATCCTCTATGAGATAAAACTATGAGCTGTATGTGAATTGCTCTCAATTTGCCTACATATATATACATACATATATATTTGTAGGTATGCCCCGTGGCCATTTATGTGGCAACAGGGTATAAGAAAAAAATCATTTAGAGTAATTGCGCTGAATATGGCACCAATAAACGCTGCAACAACAAACATGGCTATAAAAAGCCAAGTCGGCAAAAGCTAAAAGCAACCAAACAAATGTGGGAAAATTGTAAATAAGCTAGCAAAAGTAGCACAGCTGTGGCAACAACAACAGCAACAGCAACAGCAGTAAATGAAAGGGCAACAGAAAACGTGCCACGCCAAATGGCAAAAAAATAAAGGTTACGACACTCACTCACACACACATACACACAGAAGACCCGTGTGTACGAAATATTTCTTGTGAAAATAAATGCTTATACAATATTTATGCTAGCTTCTGTTATTGAGCTCATTCAAGAGGTTTGTCTGTGCAGCTATTGAAAATGTTTGTGTTGCTGTTTACCGCTCTTCGAGAACGTACGAGCAATGCAAGAGGCTTTTGCTCAATTAGTGTGATAATACGATGAATGATTGAGAGCTGCTGAAAGTACAATATGACAACGCTCAAATATAGCAAGGATGCGCTGATCGATGTGTTTGACTACTGCTGAACTATTTGTGCAGTGTTGTCTATATCTGTTTATATCTGTTGTCTATATCTGTTTCTGTTCATTCACCAAGTGATAATTCTATGACATTTTCATAAACTTTTTAGTTTGGGTATATAATGATATCGAACAAGTAATGATCGTTTTTTAAACCTCATAATTATATTCCAATCATCAACGCATCTGCCCTTACTATGCGATTTTCATGACGTAGAGACATCTTTTAATTTTCCCCCCCTCTCTCTCTCTCTCTCTCTCTCTCTCTCTCTCTCTCTCTCTCTCTCTCTCTCTCTGCCTTTAAGTATCCATTTATTTCTCTTCATATTTCTTAATATTATTCTTCCTATTTCTCAGTCATTTCCTTTCTCTCTATCACTCACTTTCGCTCTTTGTGCCTTGCAAAAAAATAAAATCATTCTCTATTTATCTGGGCTCCTCTCCCTTTTCGCCCTCCCCATTTCCTCTTTTAACTTTTTCCCCTTTCCTCTTCTCTATCTCTCTTTCCCTATGGATTTTCTGTCTTCTTCTTTCTCGAACACAATGCTTCCGGTACATTAAAAGGATTTCCATTGTTCCATTTAACCCAGTTTATGTTATGCGCTTCGCGGCTTCCATTGCCTACAGCTCAGTATTTTTAGCATCATCGTAACGCGGCTGACTTACGTCTTAGCCTTGTACATTTCAAGGAACTTCAATGCATTTGCTGCAACCAATGACAAGCATTCTTTCATTCGCTATCTAGTCATGTGGCCAAGGAGCACTTATATAAATGCGGCATGCAGAAGGACTTGAGTGATTTTGTAAGCCGAGCAGGATGCTGGATGCTGGATGCTGCTTTGCTGACGCAAATTGTTGCCATAACTAAGGCGTGAGTCAAAGCAAACCAAACACCAACACCGGCGGCAACATGAAGCTGGAAACACGTGAAGCGTACACAACATCGACACACGTGCTCCGCACGGCGTTTGCTATTCCGATGAACTGCAAGCGAAGATGGCCAGCAGTGCTACTCGACCGAGTTTACATAAATTAATTAAGCAAGTCCGCGTAACGTGAGCAACAGCAACAACAACAGCACGAGCTGAATATGAGTTAAAAGAAAACAATGGCAATGACAAAGTAAAGCGTAAATCGTAAAACGTAAAACGAAGCTCTGTTCGTGTTACGTATACGCCATGTGCGACTGCCAAGAGTTCTACTCACCGTAGCTCAGCAGAGCTCTGTTCTGTGTCATCCCCGAGCCAGCACCAGCTGTGGACGTGGAAGCATTTGACTGTGCCACGCCCACATTGTTCCGCCGCCGCCCCTCCTTGATGGCCGCCAAGCGGACTTTCTTCTCCGAGCAGACGGTAGGCGCCATTCGAGAGCTGCAAGCGACCAAAAAAAGTGAATAATGCAAAATTAATTGGTTATCAAATTGAATAATTGATTGATTGACTTGTGGCCCAAGTGTCAAGCCCACGTACAGCGAGGCAGCCCAAAATACATTTATATCGCCACGAGTTCAATCAACTTTTTTTATATTTAAACAATAAACTTTTTGAGGCAGAAATTTAATGAGATTTGACATGAGCCAACAATGAATCAGCTGATGATATATCGCATATTTAAGTCAATAAGAGCTCTAATAGCTTCTTGAGCTCCATATTAGCCTGGCTATCTCTTTGTGCTATGAATATATAAATTACTCTCAGTGACATTTGCGTAGCTCAGCTTATTATTATTATGCTATTCAGCCTTTAATCTCTAGAAATTTGCAGTACATTAGTCATTCTGGCAGATAAACAAGCTCTGTCCAGAATTCGCACAGCCGACACCGGCATCACCTGAAGCTGTCAGTTGGAGACCTGGCAACAGCGTCAACAACAACGATTACATTAAAGTATCCGCTGGCCAAAACTCATTAGCCTTGCCCCGCAAATCCGTGCACAGGCCGTGGCCAAGACAGTATTCGCGATCCAATTTCACAATAGGTAAACAAACTTAGGCAAGAGGAAAAGAAACGCCAAAATAGACCCTATATATAGTACATTGATAGACAACGCTGGAGAGCGCATGCAAATTTCGTGTTGTTGTTGTTGTGGTAGCTGCGGGATGCTCGTGCTGTGGGCCCGAGGGGCCCCAGGCAGCCAAATTCAAATTGAAAAGCCTACAACAAACAAGAGCAAGAGGAAGAGGAAGAGGAAGCGACAGCAACAAAGATCTTATTGCCGGCACGTGTATCTCTTGAGTGTAATTACATTTGGAAAGTGTGCGCCAACGCGACCATCAAGAGCCATTTTCATTTCGAATACTTATGCGGAGGCGTGGCACGGCATCGACTAAGCGGATTTCGCAGAGCCAACACAATTCTTGTCGATGTGCCAATCTGCATAGCTCAAAATACAAATTTAGTATTTATGTCTCTTGGCCCTTCAAACATCCGGTGAAATACGCAATTTGAGGAAGCCGTCGGGCGCTCGGGTGAGCCAGCATCTTAGCCACAGTCCCGCATTAACTGTAACAAAAACCATGAAGCGTAACGTATACCAGGCTCAACGAATAGCCCCAGTGGCATATTTGACGTGCACGCGCCGCCGTTTCCAAGGGGTTGGGGCAGGTGGTCCAGCCAACCAGCCAGCCAGCCAGTTAGCCAGCCAGTAAGCGAGCCAGTCTGGCAGGCAGGCTGAAAGAGATTTTTGCCTAAACTGAGTCATATTTTTGCAAGCCATAAGCAAATGAATCGGACATGTGAAATAGAGAGAGAGAGAGAGAGAATAGATTACCACAGGCAGCAGGTCGATTATCAAATACACTTACAAATCTATTATATGTGTATATAAATGTATTAATTTTATATTTGTAATATAAATAGCTCAATCATCTATAATCATCATATCATCATCATATCATTATATAAAATAAATATATTCTGCATTAGAAACTGCCGTCAACTAGAATTACAGTATTTAGCTTTCATAAATATGGCTAATATGAATATTGTAAAACGCTTCTGCTCTTAACTCACGCCGTAGTCAGCCGGCCCCACGGTACATCCATCACTTACGTAAAATATAAATAATAGAAAAAGGTTCGCATGATATAAAGCCCCCTTGCGTATTCCACTCACAAAGTGGTCTGATGATTCTAGCCTGCGTCTGCCTCGAACTGGACACAAAACGAGCAACACGTGCCGCTGCCGGCAACAAAGCAAAAACAAATGAAAATAAAAAGAAAAACAAAATAAAATAAAACTTTGACTCATACGCTATCTTCTGTGGATATACATATGTTGCTATACGTAAGTGTTGTCTCTGTGCGTGTGTGTCCGTGTGTTACGTGTACATGAGTCAGGTGTTTCGAAAACAATTTGAAACACGCGTAGACCGTCACCTGTAGCTGTAGCTATGGCTCCAACAGCCGCCGGGGCTGGAGGTCATGTCAATCAATGGCCATAATGAGAGCTGCCACTGCGTGTGCATAAATTAGCCAAATAATTGTTAGACACGACACGCCGGCTACCGTAGATTGGACCCACCTAAAAAACAAAGACCTACAGCTCATTGACTTTTGAGACAAAACGGGAAATTGGCCGCTCAAATTGCTGGGGCGTTTCTGGCCAATTACTTCTGTAGGCCCCAACAGCAGACCCAAACAAAGGCCTGCCTCGCCCCGAATCCATATTAAATTGTTATTGTCAACGCTGTAAAGAAAGAAAAAAAGAAAAAACACACACACACACACACACACACACACACACACACACACACACACACACACACACACACACACACACACACACACACACACACACACACACACACACACACACACACACACACACACACACACACACACACACACACACACACACACACACACACACACACACACACACACACACACACACACACACACACACACACACACACACACACACACACACACACACACACACACACACACACACACACACACACACACACACACACACACACACACACACACACACACACACACACACACACATACACACACAAAGAGCAAGTTCAAAAAACTCTCGCAGCCGAAGTTGCTTTGAAGGCGTTGTCATATTGAAGTTTATTTGGCGCACATATCACGCTGACTCGCTCCAGGGTAGGCAGCTCATGGAGGCCAGAGCTCATTGCTTTGAAATAATAAACAGTCATACGTGCAGCCGCGTCGTCTGGCTTTCTGCCCAGCTTTTGCGGGCACGCAGGCCATGAAGAGCGTTTTATATTGCACATGGGCTTCATTTGTTTAAATGTCGCCGACAATTCCCGCAATAACTTAGCTTTTAAATATTTAAGCATGTGATAACTTGGCATTCATTAGCTTAAGCGACTCTTTTTTTTTGTGCTACTCATCTCAGTTCTCGAGCATTAGCTTCTTCATGCGCGTTGCGCATACGCCCCATTAGCCCAAGTCCCTCAAGGAAGGCACGTTGCCAGCAGCATTTCGCAGCAGACGTTGAGTAATTAAGTAAATGTCAATAGTATTTAACAATATTTAGAGACGCCAACTATTTCACGGTCCTTGCTTCGTTAGCGCTTCGCCACACACTGCGTATACGTCATTCGCCCAAGCTGCCTTCGCGGTTCATTCTAACACCTTTACACGTGCCGTTCATAGCAGAGATAACAAACAAATCTTTATTTGCAAGCGCCGCCGCTAACAAAAAATCTTGAATAATTCCGCCAATACAATTTCAAAAGAAAACAAGCAAAACAGAAAAAACTTTCCATGGCATATTTACCCACAAAAGTTTGCTTACGTTCATTCCGTTTGTCTGCGCTCTATGTCCAGACATGAATGGAATCATTTTATGGCCGGACTGTGGGCATTAAAAGTTTATGTTTGATGTTTTGCATTTGGATGCGACGTGATGTACAAATGGCCAAACAAAGGCCATACAAAACATTAATGTAACGCCTAGTCGGCAAACATTCAGACAACTTTTCAGATAATTTTTCTGTAATCTCTTTGAAACTAATTCTATAATAGTTTATGGAATGCTACAAAATGCAAATGATTGGGGGCTTTTCAGCTTTGAAAATATTGATTCAGAAGAACTGCATTTATTGAAGGCTTTGTTCTTTTTTGGATGATTTTCCAAAGGCTCTAATCTATGCAGACTTGTTTGGACATTGTTTTCCCTATTAACTAATTCTTCCTTGACGTCAGCCCATACCGCTTGTTGCTAACTAAATGTCAACGTCTGCAATTAAGAACTGGAACAACAACAACCAAGTAGAATGAGGTAATTTTCTTGTTATCTGTTTTCGGTGAGAGGTAGGACAAGTCGAGCAGCCAGAGCAATTTCATAAAAATATAATGTTTACACTGTGGCTGGGACAATAAAAATGTCTTGTAATTGTATTTAGAGACGTCTGCAGCCGAGAAACGTGTCATATTTTGGGGAAGAAGCTTACCGAGAGTGACCTAAGCGGCATATCGCAATCAAAAGATAAACAGAGTCATGTCGCGAGCAACGAGACGTCTATACATATATATGTATATATATATAGGACTTATCAATAAAAGAGATGGGAGGGACGATAGACGTTATGGGCTTTGGTAAGTGTGCAGTATTGCCAATTGAATTGCCAGCTAGGCGATAAAAATTTATGATGGCGACAAGCAAAGCAAATAAAAAGCGAAACACTGAACGAGCCACACGTGTGCCTAACGATGACCCAATTGCTTTGCCAATGGCAAACAGAGACCAGCCACGCGCAAACTGTGCACAACACAAACACAAACACAAAAACAAAACAAAAACAAAACAAAAACAAAAGCAAACAAAACCAAAACGAATATAATACACTAATACATAAGGTTCCTCAAACAGCAGCTCGTTAAAGAGCCGCAGAAGTCAGTCCCCCCGAAAAAAAGCAAAGCGCACGGCCGCATTGCTATTAATTAGGCCCGAGTGTTACTTATTTGCCCAGACGAGCACGTCAAAAGTTGGTTCAGTCAGGCATCGAATGAATATACAAAGCACACAGCAAATTTTCCATGCGAACTATTTGATTATGCCACGTACAAAGGGTTTATCAGGCAGTTATCGCCACTACGATTGCTATAATTAATTAACCAGAGCCACAAACTAAGTCCCCAATAAACCATGTCGGCCCACCATCTCGATCAAATGAATGAAATTCACTATGTTAGTCTCATAATTGCCTAAGTCAAATCAAATGTTCCTATCAGCAAATATCGTATATTAATATTATGGATTCTTTTGTAAACAGTTTGTGTATTCTCCATGGACACTTTATTGTAGTTTTCCTTAACCAATTATTGATTGCTTTATTAATTCACTTTAATTCTCAATTCCGATGGCTGTGTTCCCATGGGTGCATAGTGACTCAATTACTTGGTCTTCAGCTAAGCCATCCCATCATCATTTGCTTGGAATTGAAACCCATTCACGAATGTCGACATTTATGACGGTGCCTTGAGACCCTTGACAACAATTGCAAAAATTACAAGAACAAAAGCACAAGAGACACAACAGAAAACATAACAAAGAGACTTTTTGTTAGATCGTGAACTATTTGCAATACAATAGATCAATTATATAGCGCCTTATGTGGCAGGCGCATGGCGAACAATAAGCAATCCAATTAGCTGAACATATCTGTCCGCTAAAGTGCAATAAAAACGGCATTGTCTTCGAGCCGGGCCAAACGAGTTCTTGACGTCTATAAAATCAAACACAAATCTGAGACAAAGTGCGTTGCCTAATGATGAATATTTTGCTGGTATTCTGCTTTATCAATGGAAACTTTATGTGGCTCCGACGTTGAGCATTCACTTTCAGGCTCTTCTTAGCATAGCTTTGTTTGCATAATTCCGAGTTTTTTTATGTTTTAATAGCTACTTGGAGTTAGCGTACATCTTTCGGCTTGATGAATGAGCGCATTTAACGGCTCAAGTATTACGCTAATGTGATTTCGAATCTGAATGTGAATTTGAATTTGAATTGAATGAGAATCTCAATGTGAGTGTGGTCGCTTTGTGTTGACACGAGCAGTTTATTTCGCTCGTTTAATTGGCACATCATAAAATGCGAAACATTTAACGTAATTAATTAGTCTCGCATATGTTCAACACATACACATACTTACGTCTGGCACGTGTAGCGCCCGCTGTGCACCGGGGCGTATACTTGATGGCGCATTACTTCCGTTCGCGGCGCACCCATAAGCTCTTTGTGCTTGTTTTTTTTTTATGAAAAAATCGTGTTCTGCTGTCTGACAACCGTTGGAAATAACAAGTAATGCCACACAGCAACAAACAACAAGAATTCTTCAAAACTGAAACTATTCGAGGTAGAAACTGTGAAACTAATGCCAGCCCTACCCAAGCTACCTCAGCTTAAGCTCAGGTATTTAAGTTTAAATTATTAATAATTAAATACTAACAGAATATATAAGAAACTAATTGCTTCATCCTGCCCACAATTAAAAATATTGATAATAAATTTATATTTATATTTGTTTCATATTTTTAGACAGAATAAAATCATGTTTGATTATATAAATTAGACTTCGCCCGCCGCAAGAAGATGAAATTCCAGTTGATAAGTCGACTGGACAAAAGTCTCATTAGCAGTGACAAAGTTCAATAGAAAAGTGAAAGGCAGATAAATAAAAACAAAAACATTTGCCTCGTATCGTGACAATTCCCAGAATTATCAAAACAAATTATCAAATATGATTGCCTTTGCACAGGGTTGTAAAACTTTGCAGGCAAAAACTCATTGAGAATGCGACACATGCCGGCCGTCAGAGTCACAAGCAGCAAAGTTGATACATTATTCAGTGATATGCGCCCAAACTATTTTATTTCTGAGTTATCTGACAGGAAAATATTATTTTTAAAAAAATCATATGCAGAATTCTCATAAATATTAGTATTATTTAAAGAAGCAAAGTCCCAGCGCGCCACTACCTAACGCGTGGCTTGATAAGTCACTCAGGCATTCAACCGAGCTTGGGTATGTATATTTGTATGTATATGTATGTATATATAAATTTATATACTTGAAAGCCAAGTTAAACGCTTGTGGCACAGGAACTGCTGCAGCTGTGGCAGCACCACTGAAAGCGAACAGAACCACAAACATTGCCGCAGACCATCGCGTAAAACAAAAGCCAACCACGAGCGGCGCGTGTGTTTGTTTTTATTATTGTTTGCTTATCATCATCATCATTATCATTAACGTTGTCATTGGGACTAGGGAGTGCGGCTGTGTCTAAGGCCTGCGACCTCGTCTGCTATATTTATATTTGCTGCGAATAACAGCAAAAATAATTCGCTAATGTAACCATAAAATTAACTAAAATAACAAAAACACGAACTTTAGGAGACACAAAGCATCTGGTCGCAAATGGTCAGATATACAATATATATCAAAATACATATTATATTATTCAAAGAAATCAAATAGGAATTTATCTTTATTTTGTATTAAATATATAAAATATAATAGAAAATATTTTTATACAATACTAAAATATTAAAGAAAATTAACAAAAAAAAATTAATTAATTAAAATTAAGTTTAAGTAATATCTTTGAAAATTAAAAAAAAAAACATTAAAACTCAATATTTATCCCAAAATATTACTTATAAAAAATAAAATATGATTAAAAATATGCAAATGTGAAATAATGTATTTATTTCAAGGAATAAGTAAATAATTTCTAATATCAATGCAATATTCTTATATTTTATTAGATTTCTCACATATTAGACAAGGAAACAGCCATTTGATAGACTTAAAGGGTATAGACTGTGATCAGTGTCTGCTGTCGTTTTCTGTTTACCTTGCCGTTTATCGCCACGTCAGGAATGCCGCACGTGTGACATCTAACGACCATCGGTCAGCGCAAGGCAACGGACTATGCGCGCAATGCATTGGAAGTGGTCATCGGAACGCATTGAACATGCGCCCACACACGAGCAAGCACACACACACACACACACACATACACACACATTGGCAAACAGCACGCGCGTGTGGCAATTTACAGTTACATACGATGGCGTGTGACTCGCATTATTGGGTCAACAATTAGCTATACTGGTTATAGCAGCTGCTATTACCGTTGTTTTTGTTGCTGTTGCTGTTAATATAAATGACCCATATGGGCATATGGTACACACATACCCATGTGTGACTATGATGTGGGACAGTGCTAATGGGCGTCAATCTGATCATCAACTGTGAATATTTGATAGTCTGATGGCAGTTTGTTTTAAGTATACAAAATAAACAATTCGTACCGAAACAGGGCCACACAAATTGTACTGAGGCTCAAAATAATAATTACTCATACGTCATGTGGTACCAGTTTACCTGAAAGTCACGCTTCAGCCGTACGCATGAGTCATGCTGTTGATAGTTTTTAATAGAATTATTAATAAGCAGCAGTAATAATACCAACCGAAATAATAGAGCAATGAAAGCTTTCGAGTAAAGAATAAACATGAAATGGAATATTGATAGAATACTGTAGAAGTGGAGCCAACTAACTAATATAGTCATTTTAGGGAAGCATAAATATTCAATATAAGCAAGAGAGATTACACAGACTGCACACATTCTGATATTCAATTTAATTACTTTAATCAGAGGCATAATAAATCTATTTATGTTGCGATAAGTGCAGTGCTATTTATACATTTATGCAATGATAAACTCTTATCTGAGCTCAGTCGGCTTTATTTGAATCGCGAATAATAACCAGAGCAATAAATATGCTGAACTTAATTTCGCAACATCCCAGGCACACATTAATGGGATTTAGGGGCATCCAGCGAAGCCGCCTCAGATGCCATGAACAAAGATAGAAAACCAGAAAAAAAATAATTTATGTAAGCGAAATGAATGAATCATGGCGAATTAGGCAAAATTTTATTGTTATTGCTACCGTTTGGCAGGCCAAAAGCGCGTGTATCGTATTTAGCTTTAATGCCAATTTCCAGCCCTCATTTGTTACATTTTAAAACTGGCTCAATTCGTTAGAGAGAGAGAGAGAGAGAGAGAGAGAGAGGGAGAGAGATTGCACACACGTGTGGGCGCCAAAGCCGGTAAATAATAAAGCCAAAAGCAAAAGCGAAAAAGCGAATTCATTCGTAGTTAGTTGAGTTCCCTGCATAAATTAAAAAGACTTTGTCATTCAATCGCAGCTAGAGAGCAGCGGACGCCGACTGCGACGCTGACAGCGACTGCGAAATGGCGATAATTTCGTTGCCACGAGCTGCTCACAGACAGCCAGACTGTGCCAGTGTGTGCGTGCGTGTGGGTGAGAGAGAGAGAGAGCGAATGAGTGTGGAGAGAAGCAAGCAAAATAAAAAATAAATTCACCCAGCTAAAACCAGAGACATGACCTGGACATGCCAAATTCAGCTGAGAAGGCACTCGCGCTGAGCATGAACATTTATGTAGATTCATGCGATTGGGTTCCGCTGGGTGCACGCAAAGTCTTTCACATGGTGTTAATGAATTTAAGTGATGCTCGCATGCTTGTGAGTGTGTGCGTGTGTGTGCTTGTGATTTGTGTGTGATTTTCTCTTGTTGTTTTTATTGATTTAACGGCGCACGTGTTGCGGCCGCTGAGGTAGTCGAACGGGGCAGCCCACAGCGCTCCCCCTGTGACCGACCGCACAATGTGGAGCAGCAGCTGTTGTTGTTGTTGTGATTGCTGTTGCTATTTGCGTCCACTGTTTGTTTATATTTTCACAGGCCTTTTATTGTTTATGCTCGCGCAAATGTTGCTCTGTGGATAATCTTGAAGTTTTAATGCGCAACGCGTTCGAGCCTCAATCGCAAGTCTATTATTATGGTCACCACGGGGTGTCATGTTTGGGGCGGCCAGCCAATAGCCAATAGCTGTTCGCATTTCGCTTTTATTGGGAAAACGCGTTGGGCTGTGCACACCTTAAAGGATTTGCCCAACAGTTAAACAATATCCGGCTGATTAATTATTAAAATAGCTTTGCACAAGCTCGTCGTGGAGGCTAAGCCAATGAACTGACTGGCCATGGACAGTTGAAAAAGGGAAAGATCCAAGGAAGGATTATTGATATTAGCTATTCGTCTTTATTAAGCTTAAATTTGAGCTTCAAATCGAATCACTACTAATCAAATTTACATATAGGCAATTTTGTTAGACAAAGCTCATGCCTTCGATTGGCTGCACAATTAGGTGGCTTAAACAGCCGCAGCTGAAAGCCAAGCGAAGGCATCGCTTCGAGTATGTAAACAAGCAGCTGTCAGTCAGCGGCAGATTGAATAAGTTGTCAGAGTCGCAGCTTGATTCGCTTTTCTGCTGAGCACTTGAAAAACAAAGCGAAGACAACAACTGAAGCCAAAACTTGGCTTGCGATCTGCAAACGAATTTGTTGCTGTTTCGTGTTTTCTTTTTTTTGTTTTGTCTACTTTGTCTTTTTCCATTTGTTATTTTGTTTACTTTTTGAAGATTTGAATACGAGAAGCGCTTCACACGCTCTGCTTTGCGAGCGGCAGTTTCCATTGAGAAGTCTTGGGACTTGGGGTAGACAAAGACCCAGAAAGCATCAGCGGGCCATTGACATAGTCGAAGTTCCAGGAATTGTGCCAAGAAATAAGTAAACAAAGTTGTTTTGATATGCGCAGGCACCAATTGGTTCTTTGCTGATAAGGAAAGACCGAGAAAAGCGAGGCCTTAATTGAAGAACTCTCAAATAACAAACGAACAAACGTTCAAGAGACTTTAATTATTTGATTTGTCATCAGGGAATATGGAAATGCATTCATTATGATTCATTTCACATTTGCTTTATGGTCTTCAAAATGTATTTTTAGCCTGCGACGTCTTGAGAAATCAATAACGCGCATACGTCATGTGTGCCAGTTGGGCGAGTGCAGTCGCCGCGTGCAGTGCGAACAAAGGCCAAAGGGCAGCGACTATTCAGCAGCAGTCAAGGAGCACCGAGAACACGAGCACACACAGCGAGAGAGAGAGAGAGAGAGAGAGAGAGAGAGAGAGGAGAGAGAAGAATACCCACACAGTGTTCGTCCTTGAGAAGGTGAAGCAGCAGCTTTGATTGCGATGCTGCAAGGCGGAAGGAGGAACTGAGAAGCGCATGTAGGCGCAGTTCCTTAATGCATGCCCACGCACACACACACACACACACACACACACAAGTGTAACTAATATGAATAAGAGCGAGATGGCCACAGGAACAGAGTGAGACACAGCGAAAGCTCTCTGCAATATTGAACGTTGATGGTGACATGCAATTTGTAGAGGCGACACGTGTAGCTCTTGGACACTTATTTATCTTTATTCTTTCTTCCTTTCTTTCGCTCTCGGGTGTTGATTTATGAGCCAATTTATTTGTGTGCGCTACTCACCCGTTGGCTTGTTTGAAAGCGTTTAGCACTAAGTGATGCAGGAATGAATGAATGCGTTTACCGTTGCTCCCGCTTAACAGCTGTTGGCGGCTGGTTTGTTGCTGCGCGACCGAGCTCACACTAACACACGCACACACCCACACACACACACACGCACTGGCAGACGCACAGCCCAAAAACACGTTTTATTTAATTTATTGCACGCTCATTGAAACTAATGAGCATTCTTGTTGTTTTCACACGCTTTTAATCTATTCCTTTCTAGGTAGTCTCGCCGCCAACAACAATGACAAATGCGACGCAGGCAGCGACGCTCACTGCGACTGCGGCTTCGGCTGCGACGTGTGTGCAATTATTAGAGATAGACGACGCCAACGACGCGGCTGTTGACAACACGCGCGCAAACAAAACTTTCGCTTTCGTTACGCGTTAGACACGAGCACCGAAGCACACCAACACATTAACACACACTCTGTCTGAACTGCTTGCACACACACACACACACACGAAGTACGTAAATGCTGAGTGCTTTGAAACTATTCAGTTCGACTCAAAAGCTCGCCAATCTGACGACGCGCATTGAACAACAGCGCAAAGCGGAATGAAGCCGCGCTGTCAGCTGCGCGTCGTTTAAATATGTGCACACAGCGGCAGTCAGCGCACACCCGACAAATGCGTCGAAAGTGTTTTAGTTAACAAGTTGAATGAAATTCAGCGCATATTGACTTTAATAATCTTATAAGAGTAAATATATACTTTTCTGTCAGAGTATATATATATATATATATATATATATATATATATATATATTATATATATATATATATATATATATATATATATATATATATATATATATATATATAGACAATTATCTATTTATATATATTCTAATCTATTTTGTTGTGCATCTCCAGTGTATCTGCTGGTCGGGCGTGTCGTTTGGAGAACCGTGAATCGCACACTAGATTATAAGTGCCTACGCTCACCTTATCAATACTTTCCGATAGCAACAAATGAGCGGCGTGTGCGAGTCAGCATCACGAAATACAACAGGCACTCAATCGTGGATGAATTATTTTTAAACCATTTAATCTATTCTAGTCGAATTGTTGGCACGCGTTACAACCTCGAATGCCCACGCATTTAGTTTTTGCTGCCTGACAAAAGCAGCAAATGTTGCTAGCAACAAATGTTGACGCAGCAGATGCTGCTGGCGCTTTGTGTCTGGCCCAACTCGCATTTCCCTTTCGTTCTCTCTCTCTCTCTCTCTCTCTCTCTCTCTCTCTTCCGCCTCACTCCCGCACACAGCCACCCTTTTAGACAATTTTGTCGCACGTGTCGGAAATTTTGTTACGGCCGATTGCTTTTCTCTAAGTTTTGTGTGTGTGTGTGTGTGTGTGTGTGTGTGTGTGTATGGCTGGTTGTGTTTGTGGGTGTGAATATTTTGTTAGATTCTCTCGCTTGATGTGCGCTGCGCGTGCTAATGAAAAGGTAATTCAATGCCCTATGCCACGGGCAGGTGACGCTTGCTTCCAACTAACGGTAAACACAGACAGCGCGTCTGATTTCCGGTTTTGCGATTCTTTGTCTAAACGGAACGGTGCGAATCTATAACAAAAACAAAACGCAGACCTATTCACGAATATATATGTACATACACACACACACACACACACGTGTACACACTCACACTTGGCTTAAGAAGCGTAGCAAAAACAATAAAGAAGAAATTAGCATAACACATGAGTTGCCTCTAGACAGCCGTCAGCTGTCACCTCTCAGCCCCTCTCTCTCTCTCTCTCTCTCTCTTTGTCACTCTCCCCCCTACAACCTAGTGGCTCTGGCAATGGCTCTGTATGATATTAATGGGTTCGTGGGTGTTTTTTTTCCATGCTCCGGCGGCAGACATTTTTCAGTTTCAATTGCCAACACGTGCGGGCGCGAGGCGTCCGAAACAAAGGAAGAGGGGGCAAGTGGAGCAGCAGCAGTAACTGGGGAGTTGGAGAGTTGGAGTGGGTAGCTGTTAGGGGGGGCTGGGGGCGGTCTGTCTGGCCCATTTCACTGGCTCAAAATGGCGTCGGAGCAGCTGTAAAAAGTTTTCCGCGCGCTAGCGAAATGGAAAATGAACTTGCAGCCGTTGACATCAGCGCCAAAGGGGCTGGAGGAGCGGCACCCAACGGAAGCGAGGGCGTGGCCGGTTTTTATCGTCGCCCACTTGCGTCAATGGAAAACGCGTTATAAGCATAACAACGGCATTGACCACATGAAGTGCGTAATCAAGAGGTGGTAAATATATTTTTGCAAGACGAATTAAACACGCGCCAGCCGCAACGCCCCCAGCCCCGAAAGCCCCATAATCCCCACTCCGCTAACACACTTTTTGGACTGAAGCAAGTGAAAACAGGAACTTTGGCATATATGTATGTGTATATGTATGTGGGGGCAGGCAAACAACGAAGTGCGAATGCCCTCGAAACAGATTTTGGGAGACGAGAAAGAAGTTTTGATTGGAATTATAATAGAAATATAAAAAAGTATATTAAAATAACATATATAAAAAAGAGAATTTTAATACATATCTGTATATTATGAAAATATTAAAAATATATTTTTGTATAAATTAATTTCATTTCACTTGACAGATTAACAATGAATGCTAAACTGAGCTTAGTAAATATCAATTTAAGTTATTTACTTACCACTATATATAGTATAGGCTGCCCTTTATTCCATCATCAACTACATGAGTAACACAATCCACATCGATTCGTATATACCCATTTTAAATATTGTAGTGTATGCGACTATTTAAGAGCGCCCATCACGTGTCTTAGTAGATGCCTAGAACACGCACGTCTCTGTGATTATGTTGCTGAATAACAAAATCATGAAGACAGGTGTCAAAATATTAATTTTTAAATGGCAAATCCTATTAATTCTGACAGCATTTAAATTTAATTAATAACTTAAGCAGCTGTTGGAATAGAATTATTTGAAATAATAAAAGAAATAAATTGACTTAACAAATTTGGAAATAAATCAAAAATATAAAAGCATTTGTTTATCATTTCTTTTGGCACTATCATGGCTTTCAGCACATTATATTCGACGCGTGCAACTCATCGACACAGGCATGGCCAAAATACGTGTATGTGTGTGTGTGAGTGTGTCGCTTGCCAAAATATATAGTTGGGTGGCGGCACGATGTGCGGTTATCAATAGATGTCCGCCGGATATTTTTAGCCGTGTCAGCGTCTCGCGCATGTAACAATAACAACAACAACAACAATAGCAATAACAATATCAATAATCATAATCAAAATAAAAATATAAAAATAACTCGACTTGTACTTGGGTACCGGTTTTTCCTGCATGTGCCGGAGTTGAATTTCTGTTGTCTCTTGTTTTGTTATTAGATGTTATTTGTGGTTAATTTGTTTGACAGTGCAAGGCTCTCATACACGCGCAATGTCAAGGCCTCACGCTCCTTCTCTCTCCTTCTCTCTCCCTCTCTCTCTCTTTATTCCTCTAAAGTGCCCAGGTGTGGATGCTAGCTGAGAGACACACGCCAGAACATTATACTCACACACATACATACACACATACATGTACATATGTGTGGCCACATAAATCACACATATGTGTGTCAGTGGCTTCTGTGGCCCCCCGCGACTTGGCGTCAATGCGTGCCCTGATAGCGTCTACCTGATAACCCTCAGCGAAAACACGAATTTGACCACATTTCGCAGCTGCTGCTCATATTAAATACGCGTAATCGCACAATTGGCTTCTCACTTCTTGTGTGTAATAAAAACGTCAAACTGCAAAAACAATTCAAGATTATTCAATTTTAACGGTCACTGCAGTGCACAGCAATTAGCTTTTAGCTGCTGGCACATGTGCGCATTCTATCAAAGGCTGGGCTAAATCGCAGCCTTACAAAAGCTAAGGGGCTAAGCAGTTTATCGCAAGCAGTGCACAACAAGCAGTGCACCCGTGCGAACATTCTTTAAACGTATATTCAAATTGAAGCGGGAGAAGTAACAATAAAAATTAAACAATTTGTTTGGGCAAGTGTTATTATTTATTTAACCATGTTTTATAGTTAAAATAAATAAAAATAAATATGTATAGCCCAAATACACTATTCATAATATTTCATAAGAAAAGGGAAAACGATATTAAGGTAGAAAACTATTGTTATAGAGATATGCATTCGCTAGGAATTCTATAGAAGGGCATTTCTTTCTTTAAGCCTGAGTTTTCGTATAGCTTATTACATTGTTTCCCAAACGGTGCAGAACAAATTCAATTGGCAACATTTCAATAAGCAAATGCTAACTACAGGCAGACCCGGCTCCATTCCACCTCCAGTTCCAGTTCCAGTTTCAGCTGCTGCAAATTGAGCCTTTGCAAACGACACCCAACAAACAACGAATTGCGCCCGAGGCAAGATACAAAAAAAAAAAAAAAAAAAAAAAAACTAATCAAAGCAGAACTCATTAAGCATAGTAAAAAATTATGCTATTGTAATAAAATGGCAAAGCCGAAACCGAAAATCGCCAAGGCAATCGAATTAAACAGCCAATGGCCAGCGGCGCTGCCCGAGCGCTGCAAAACAAATTGCCGGGGAAATCCCAATACCCTAGACAAGGGAGAAAGAGGGAGAGGGAGAGGGAGAGGGAGGGAGATACTCTAAAGATCGACCAGGCTGCAAGTTAGTTTTCATCGATAGCGAATTTATTATGCAAAGCAGAAGCGGTAAAAGATCAAAGCGCAGCGATAGCAGATAACACGCAAATATATACATATATATATCTATATCTATATACATATATACAGATGTAAGCGATGAAGAGGCCAAGCCAGATGATGTCGAAGGCGGCCCTTTTCTGGCCGCACAAATAGATTAGTTTCACATGGCGTGGAGCCGGGGTTTTAGGGCGCCATATTGCACACTGGGCCGCCAGCCGCCGGCCGCCGCAGAAGTTATGAAAAATTAATAATAATGTCGAATCGATTGATTTCAGCGAGTGCACCACCGGCCAGCTAGCAGCTAGCACCACCTAGACGGCTGGTCGTCCTCCGTTTGGATCGAATTGACTTGGTCAAGTTTTATCGCCCACGGCGCCTTTTTGGACCACTCAGCAACAAGCCGCATTCCCTCTCGCTCTCTCTCTCTATCTCTCTCTCTCTCTATTACTCTTCATCTCTTGCTCTCTCCTGCGTGTGTATGTGTGTGTGTAACTGTAACTAAATACAAGGGCTCAGCAACTGCTTAACATCTCAACGGAACCGCGGATACTCTATGAGAACTCATTTGCTGCAGGAATATATTCTGTTAATAATATTATCTGATTAACTGTATTATAGTTGTAAATAAAATTAAATAAAAAAAAAAAAAAAAAAAAAAAATATATATATATATATATATATATATATATATATATATATATATATATATCCTATATGTGTATAAAACATATTTGAATTAATATTGGTCATCAAAAAGTTATTTCAACTTAATTTTTACTAAAGCTTTTATGTCTAAAGAGATTGTTTTATAAATTAATTAAATATAACAATAAAATAACAAAAAATAAATTGAATTAATAAATTTAAATATATATAAAATATAATTCTATAATATTTATTACTTACATCATATCTGAGATGCTCTCAGGACTTTTTTTCGTATTTTAGAAAATTTTTAAAAAAATTATTGCAACTTACTTAATCAATGAGTATTTTTGTATATATTTTGATAACATTCTTTTTTAAGTGCGAACAAAATGGAATACATTTAAATATATTGTACATATTTATGAATTTATGTAAGCTCTGTATTCATAAATATACTTCTGCATAAATAAATTTCTGTATTCATTATTTTTTTTAGTGTTACATACTTACTAAACCAGCTGAGCAGCCCTTTGGAGCAGCTTGAAGTGGCCAAGCTTTCGGTGCGCGGAGTTAGCGCCGCAGGCAAAAGTCGTACGTTTTCATCACTCGCCTAGGAAATGGTCGCAGAATGTGAACCAGAACCAGACGCAGATCCGAGGCCCGTGCACAGGCTGTCGTCATTGTCTGGCCAAAAACTTTTATGGTCTAGCCGGCTGTTTGGTCTGTCTGTCTGGCTGGCTGGCTGGGCCGGGTGGTGATGCATTTTTCATGACCAGTTTGTACGATTTCCGCAACGCAATGCGCATTTTCATGTAATTCAATTCGGGACTCTCTCCTTCGACGTTTTAGTAGGCGCATTGAACCGGCAGTTTTACAATTCTATTGGCGGCGGAGTGTTGGGCGGATGAGGCCCACCGCTGCGACGAGCGTTAACATGAGCTAATGAAATACGACATTTGACTCGTGCGGTCGTATTTATAAGCGTGGGATAGCGCTTGGCCAGGCTGCCCACAACTGGAGCAGATGTAGAAGATGAGTAAGCGGGAGGCGTTGATATCTGACCCGCTTTACGATGCAGCTCATCACACACACAGACACGCACACACGCACGCACACTCTACAAACCAGGCGTAGATCAATTGCTTTGAAGCTGACATCGGTTGCATCAAAGTCTTCGGCATGGCGCGTGCTGCCTGACTTCCGCTCCATGACTGACCCAAAACTGAGCGAACGGCGACAATGGGAGCCCCCAAGCCAACTGCTAGTTAATATGCACGCTGTCAACTGATAGCCGGCTAGTAAGTAGTTAGATAGACGTGTTTGACTCACCACACGTACGGCGAGCCGGGCTGCCTGTGGCTGCGCCACGCGACTAGTTCAAAGGGCGCCCGTTCGATTCGTATGTGGTTTGCGTGCCCAAATGACTCATCATCATTCCAAATGCATCAAATCAAAAGCGAGCCATTAGTCAAGCCAAGTTTTATGTGTACTAGCTGGATTTGTAGCTCTTGGCTAAGAAGCTTAACTTTAACTGGTTTATTCGCTTCTTGTTGTATTTTTATTTTACTTAAGAGTAGCCTTAGAATATTTAACAGTTGTATAGGTTAATAAATAAAACAGAATCACTAATATATATTATATGAACACAATCTAATTGAATTTATTTCATAACACAAACTTTAACCGGAAATTGAGACTTTCCGTAGTTTGTATAAACATACTCTAGTCTGCTGCACTATATTACGTTGATTCTTTTTGCCTTATCCTTTAGCCATCGCTGGCGATATTTATTTAGATTTTAGATCTTAGATGAACCCATTGAAAATGCGAAATCATGGTTTTGTTGAAATGTATGTAAAAGGCAGAAGGAACCGTGACAGACCCCATAAAGTATATATATTCTTGATCAGGGAGATATAGCCATGTCCGTCTGTCTGTCCGTCTGTCCGTAAGCGTCGTTCTCAGAACCTATAAGAGCTAGAGACTTGAAATGTAGGTTTTTTAGGTAGGTTCCTGTATAGCACGAAAAGATTGAGTTTGTTAAAAAAATCGATAACTGTCTTTATTTTAATTTAATCGATTAAAAATGAAATCGATACTCAGTTATATAATGCTATGTAATTCATCTTTATAGCTAGAGTCTTCAAATTTTGCTTTTAGTGTTAAACAATTTCGGTTTTTGTTAAATTTAGGATGTCAAACCCCCTTCGCCTCAAATTAGCAAAACACGTATTTTAAGTACTAGAGTGCTATGTTCTTTGGCACATACATATATATGAATAACATGATCACGCCCTGCAAGTTTGATTTTCCATAACATTAGCATACAAATAGTAACCCAAGCACAGCTGACGCAGCGAAATGGCGAATGCCCGGAATAGCGATTCTTCGCAGGGTTCAGGGTATTTCCTAGTCGAGCGGTCTCGACTAGAGTTTTCTTACTTATTTTTTTAGATTTCCAACTTTTCAGATTGCTTTCCAATAAATTACCAAATAGTTAATCAATTGCCATAATCAAAGAAATTAATTTTCAATCAAATTATGCCTATGGCAAAAGACACTGATTCCACATTCAATAACCCCATTAGAGGCTTCCATCTGAAGCCAATTAAAGTTTTAATTTGTATTCAATCGATTGCCTTCGCCTAAATGTGTTGATCTGGCTAATTGAATATGCACTGCATATAGCATCGCTGCGATATGCACGATTTGTTTATGTTCGATTCGTAATATGCTAATTAGCTGTCGCCGCGACGGGCACTTCATGAAAGTCCCCAGCATTAACCATTAAACTGAGCGATAGCTGAAATTCTAAGCCATCAAACGACTCGACACGAGTCCTGTTTTCGAGTCATTGACTGCGCCGTTTTATGTTACTTTGAATGTGCTGAATAGTACTTATATAGGGCTGATGTCGTGCCGCCTCCAATGGGCCAGTTCCATAAATTATGGGACAAACGTATCAATATATATATATATATATATATATATATATATATATATATATATATATATATATATATATATATATATATATATATATATATATATATATATATATATATATATATATAAATATATGTATATATATATACATATATATACCTAATAATGAAGTAACATTTGATATAAAATAAGTTCTGATATGATATTATCAGTATCATTGTTTAATAGAATGGAAAATTCATTTATTTTTACTAAAATTAAAATTCAAGTTTTAAATGAATTCTTTTTTAATTAATATCTATTATCAACTATTATTAATTATTATTTAATTCATATTTATTATTTTGTTATTGTTAAGTAACTCTTATTTCCAGCTTTTCATACTAATTTACAACATAAAACTTGAAAGCCCCGCTCGCATCTCCCAGCGCCATTTTAATTGGCTAATTAGGCGCAATTAAAAGCCAGCATTAATACGAAAACTCACACACACAACACACATACAGACGCATACGCTCTCACACGCACGGAGCAGCTGCATCGTCCCATTGGCTCTCGCACAAGTCGGCTGTCTATTGTGGTGGAAAGCGAAAACAAAAGCAACAGCAAAGCAACAAAACTGTAAATAGTTTTTTTTTCTCTCTCTCTCTCTTAACGGAGCTTAACGAGCGCTGACCAATCAGCGAGCCGCACGAGAGCAACAACACACACACAGCCAAGCGCTGGCCCTGCACAGAGTTGCCAACTCATCGGAAAGCTGCGCTTCATGTATTGGTTAACATGGCAATGCAAATAATAAACGGAAATTATTCATATATACATACATAGTATAACTGATCGGCGATTTGATCAATCAATTCACCTGGGCAAATACAGCATGTGAATATTTTTGGCCTGCAGTCAGCCGGCTTGCATATGCAAACTTAATTGATTTATGGCTAATATGAATAGATTACCAGCTAATGAGTTACGAGAGCCGGCAACAAATACACCGACTACCACACAGATTCGTATGTGTGTGTGTGTAGGTGTAAAAAGGGGCGTCATCCAATGGCATGCTCGCTCTTTGTATTGGTCAGTTGGCTGTGTGTGAGCCACTGACTACCTGGGCCAGCTCAGATGGTTACACTGCCTCAAAAGAAGTGGGTAAAAGTGAAATTCTTAACTAATGAAAATAAATATTGAGCAAATTCATAGTGCTTAATATATATAATATATCTTCATTAAATTAAATCCAAAATATATATATACTTCATTACAAAATTATTTCTTTTAATTGATTATTTATTCATTTAGTTGTATTACATTTAAGATATAAAAATACATATGTATGTGTGCACATCGTAGCATATATATATATCCTATATATATATCATATTATCCTATCTGGCATTCCGTCCTCTCCCTTCATGTACATATTTCCTCTGTTTCTCTTTCTTTCTTTCTTTTTGTCTGTCTTTTGTTTCTCTATTGCTCTTTCCTTCATTAGAAGATCCACTTTATTTTGCTCTGTACTCTTGTATATATGTTATATAGAAATCCTAAACTGTTTTTCCTCTTCCAATTCCCTTTTCGCTCAGTGCACGATCGCTGATCGCATTGGGTGAGCTCCACCAATACAAACGCACTGAGCTCGGCCTGCGCTGGTGTGCGAGCTCTTGAGCTGAAACTGAACGAAAGCTACCTTACCTGTTTCGAAATCAAGTTTGTTGCTTCTGTGTCGCTTCGGTGATCCGCACAGAAAGGTGCTCGCGCGCATTCTACACGGTTGTCTCCACAGAGCAGCGTTTTGTAAGCCAAGCTGATCGGATTTGCTATAGCCAGTAAGGCACAATAACACTGACGCCTCAAAGCCGTCGGAAGTTCACAGTTATCGTCAATCGTCATCGCAATCGTTATCGGCGTGTCGGTCGGGACGGCCTATCGTTGGATATTTCATAACATAAGTGATATGGCCTAAGCCAGAGATATACCTATGTACATACGTACCTCGTTGGGTTTGCAAATGATTCTGTAAGGTTTGCCGCTCGGAAGAAACCCCATAAATCTCGTCGGGCCGCAGATCCCATCAAAGTGTTGTGACGGCTCATGAATATGCAATCATCGAAAGTAAATAAATAATAAATAAAGAATACAAAATTAAATACATATTTTACTGTGCAAAAAAAAAAAGAAAAAATAAAGAAAAAAACCATTTGAAAGTTGAGATCTTTATGCATAAAATTTCAATTGTAATTGAAATGTAAATTGCTGAATGTAGCAACAAGTTCGCTCAAGTGCCAAACATTGTGCAAAACGAAAATTCAAATCAAAAGATTTATCAAATAATAATTTATGCAATAAAAGGAAAAGAAACACAAAGCAAATACATTGAGACAATCAAAGCAAACGCTATATGCTGTGTCCTCTGCTGCTGTACCCAATGGATATCGCAAATTAAATCTTTCGAGAAAAGGTAAGAGCCCAAGGTCTCAGTTAAAGCTCGCACCCGCACCCGTACGCACACACACACACACACACACATACAGAGAGAGAGAAACAGAAAAACGAAAAGTCGAAAACGCGATTTACCAATTTCATTATTAACTTTGATAGAAATCAAATAACAAAATACTTAAAAAGCCAGCCAACAGTTGCGCACAATCACAGAGCAAATGTAGCCACAATAAAAGTCAACATACACACACATACACACAGAGATACACACATGCATGGCCATATGCACACTGACGTATCTCGGCGTTCTTCATTTCATTCAATGACTTTTTGGTGGTCCCTATTCAAACAACTCCAAACAAATCAAGCACCGACTCGATGGCACTCCAAACGTCAACTCGAACAAATTTTTTTCCAACTCTGATAAGTTCACTTGACAATGAGTTGCAACTAAGCCAGGCCAACCAAAGCCAGTCAAAGCCATGTCCACAGACACACACACACACACGGACAGAGAGACATAGTCTAGGCAAAGCCGGGCCCCAAAAATCCAAACACAAACACACACACGCTCATAGGGAGAAGAAGAAGAAGAAGATGGCCGCAGCCGGTAGTGAATATTGAAGCACAGCATTGAAATTCATTTACAAAACTAATTTCAATTGTTGCATTTTAAAGAATATTTGAATAGACGAGCATATCGAGATTTCTTCTTGGCGCCACCTAAAGGGCCATCCAGCATTTTTTCACATGCGTAATGCCACGGAAAGTGATAGTAGTGAAGGTAGATTGTCTGATGCGTAGGAAAATATGAAATATTAACGGGAAAAAGAATGGAAGATAGATCAGTCGCTAGAGACAAGTTGGTAGAAATGATATATAAGATATAAAAACTTTATATATATTATTTTTAGATTAATTTAATTATAAATTGATTTCTTTTTTTTACAATGATTAGCGCCCTTAGATTAGTGAGAATCAAAGTCCATTGAACCGAACCACATTAGTTTTATTTATCAAATGTATTAAATTGATAATGCCTCAGCATCGATGCATAAATAACTTTAATATCTTTTTCTAGGAGTCAAATTATAAATAAGTATTTATTAATTATGTTCTAATGCCTTACACATATGGTTATGGACGTGAGGAAATAGTCAGATTGAACGTATGTTTAGGCGGATATATAAAATTATAAAGAGATTTTATATATATGATTCGTTATAAATTTCTAGAATTAAAATATGTAATTTATCGAAACAAAAATTCTAAAAACAATATTTCTTTTGCTTTATTTTTTTATTCAAAAAATCTATATGTGAATGCTGTTTTACTGCAGAAGTTCTAAGAAAACGAAGTTATGTATGGAAGAAAATAATTTGACATTGTCTAACAAATTTTATTATCCTTGCTCAAGCTTCAATACTATAAAATTTATAGAAAACCAGCAAAATTTCCTTCTTATTATGAAAAGAAAAGTCTGCTCATTGCTTCTACAACTTTCAATTTAGATTTCATATTTATTGTTATTCTAATAATATGCTTTGATTTCCAATTATGTTTCTAAAGCTATCTTTTAATGACTTATACTGCTTTTATTGCTGGCCATAATATCTATTAAACAGGCTTTTTGGAACATCGTAAATAACACATTCGTATCGCATTCAAGCCTAAAGACTGACAAATTTTTCCATTAAATTGAGCGAAACAAAACATTATTTAAATTTAAGTGCGTCATCAAATGGAGCCGTGTCTAGTCATGTTTAGGTCCCACAGTTTAGCATAACACGTCCGAAATGCTAAATTAGACTGAAAGCAGGCCCATAAGAGGAGGTCTCTTTTCATATAAATATATGTATGTATATGTGAGCGCACAAATTAAATATCATTTAGGCCTATGCAGTGGGATCTCTATGGTCGGGCCGAGAAAAGCCTTTAAGTATTTAGTATAAATTTTGTAATGCGTTTCATTAACCTCGACTCCACGTCGAATCAGAGCCATAAATCATTTTTCTTATGCAATCCATGAAACTGTCAAGTCATCAAAGCAGCATATGGATACGCTGCGAGCGTCGGATATATGGGATATACATATCTTCGACTGCCCTCCCCTAATGCCATTGAGCGGTTTCAACGGCTCAATTGTTGGCCGAGCAGCAACAATGCAAATCAATTCTTCAGATGGCTCGCCCACAAAATAGGCTTTTTCCTCTTCTTCTGCCACAATTGAACCGAACCAATTTCAAAATATGTTTGCGCGTGTGTGCACTCGTGTGTGTGTGTGTGTGTGCGCGTGTGCTGGTACCGACAGCAACAGCATTTGTTGTTCCATTTCATTAGCAATAAAAAGTCTGCAGACTTTCATTAGGGCTCACATATTGACTTGATATTGCGCTTGTCATCACTGTTGGCCCAAAGCATTAGGCGAATTTTGAACGAGTTTATTAAACAGCGCATGAAAACTGAAATAAGAATTGTCGTTCTACAATTTTAGGAACTGCACAAATATTTGCGAACGTGACAGCCACGATATGTATGCGGACAAACGTGGCCTAGAGAAGCCCGGCTCAACGCTGTCGACGTCGACAGCGGCAGCGGCAGCGGCGGCCGCAGCAGCAGCGGCGGCGACAGTGGCAGTCGCGCACTTAGCTACGCCCACGCACGCACACGCCCTACAGCAGCAGCAGCAGCAGCAGCAGCAACTGCAACAGCAACCGCAGCAGCAGCATCATCATGTGTTGCAGCTGCAACACCAGCAACAACACTTGCAGCACCAGCAACATCACATGCAGCAACATATGCAAACGCATCATAACTTTCAACAACAAGAGCCCACAGCATTGTCACAGCAGCAACACTTGCAACAGCAGCAGCAACAGCACCAGCAGCAACAACAGCAGCAGCAACAGCAACAGCAACAGCAGCAGCAGCAACAGGCAGCCGGCATGTTTACAAGGTAAGTCTTAGCGCCAATTTTAAACACGAACCAGAACCTATATATAAACAGCTCCAATTTGGAGCTTATCGCACTCGCATCTCGTTCGCTTTCAGGGCTAACAAATCAGCGCCAGCAACGCATCAAAAATGCGCAACATGCAAACTTTTAATTTCAATTTGTTTTCGCACGCCTCGATATTTGTCAATTCCGAGTGTGTGTGTGTGTGTGTGTGAGAGTGTGTGTGTTTGTGTGTGAGAGTGTGTGTTCTAGAAACTGCAAAGCCTCGCTTTTCTTCTCGCTCTGCTTTCAATTTCTTTAAGGCTGGGATTTTTATTTTAGTGGCCACGGCTGCTGCTGCTGTTGCTGCTGTTGCTGCCGGGTTTTAATGGCCTCTTGTATTGGCAACTTGTAGTTCACATTTATCTGGCACTCGTAATCTGTTCAGCTCCGGCAGTCTACGTCGCCACATGGCCAGCCCGTGCGTATTCAGCACCAGCAACAGCGCCAACGCCGTTCTGCAATTCTCGCAAAAATTCTCAAAAAAAAAAGCCAGCAAAATAAAATAAAATAAAAATAAAACAAACACAACAAGCGAAGGCAAGAAAAAAAGACTCACTCGTTCGCCTGCTTCGCGGCTGCTGTGCCATTTTATTTAGCTCCAATTAATTAGTGCTTCAAATGTTTTGCCATAAGTTAAACCCGCACAGTGCGATTGACATTACGAACCGGGTCCAAGACGGCGTTGTCGACGTCGTCGTCGTCGTCGTCGTCGTCGTCGTCGTCCGGGCTCTGCTTAGTCCTGCAGTGGGATGCTGGCGCAGCGTCTGCTGCCCGTTTGCTTCTGAAATGTGTAAAACTCACGTGTGATGCTGTTGATGGCTCCGCCTCGCCCGCCTCCATCTGTCCACAGCTCAAAGCTGCCTCCTCTGGTTCGCTCTTGCTGTCTTTTGTGTGGGTGCTGCTACCTGTGGGTGTTGTTGCCTGTGTTCTTCTGCTGCTTGTGCCATAGGTGTAGCTGCTGGTGCCTGCTTGCCGGCTAGGCGGCCAATTGGCAAGCGGAAGCCATTGGCGAAATTGTTAAAAATTAGAACGTTTTGTCATCAGGCGATCTCCAAGTGACATAAACGAAGAAGTTCCCAAAAAAATAAAATTTTGTATCATTGAATAAACTAAATTTTTGGATATCATTTAACTATAAACTATATGAAGAAACCTTCATTAAAATATGTAAAGCCCCAGTTTAAATAAGTATTTGAACAAATTAAATACTTTTTTTATTTATAATCAAATTTGATATCTGGATCATGTAGCATAGACATACTTAGTACATTTTTTTCTCAAGAACTTTTATTTCTCAGTTTGGTAATATCCCTTCAATTATTAAAACTAGATCACATGATATAGTCTTTGATCTTTGATCAAATACATCTCTAAAGATCTCTAGATCTTTACAGCTGATGATCAGATCTTACAACTGGAGTTGAACGCATTATTCATTCATAGTCGCTGGTCGTTTGGCTGTCATTCAGGGCAGCCACTTAGCGAGTGAAATATTTGGAATTCCCACATCGAAATCCGACAGATCTTACAAATTTTCACCGGAAAGATTTCATTTGTGTGTATTTGAACAGCGCGCGCGACTCTTTCGCACGCGCAGCACAGATAAAAAACAGAATCAAAATGTGTAAATATGGCTGGCGTAAAGATCCAATGGATTTCTATAAATATACGTGAATATATACATATCTATACTACGCTTAGACTTGGCGAGTAAACAATTTGTTGGCTTGAGCGCCATGAAACCGAAACAAACAACCGTTAAACAACGAAAACTATATCAATATGCTCTAAATAATAAATAACACTAATTAAAGCCAAGAAATCGCTTTTTTAACACATGCCACACAGTCAACAGCCAACAGCCCAGAGCCAACAGCCAACAGCCAACAGCCAAGAGCGCAAACAAACTCAGCTCAGACGAACCACTTCCAAAAGGAAGACAAAGGAAGAGGCAGCTGCGTGCTGGCCAGCCAAGTGCATTGCCGGCTTCCTCCCAGGTGAAACTAACCAAAGCCCATTTGTGGGGTCGGGCAGCCGTTGGTGTTAATTTTGTCAATTAGCGGGCGCAGATACATTTGTATCTGTAACGTTGCAAGCACCAACGGCAGCCGCAGCAGCATTTTATGCTGCTAATTTCATTAACACATTTCGAATCGGTATCGACGCAAGTTATTTGCCTTGTCCACAATATGTGTTGGCCACATTTCTACTGCACTGCATTTCCACCAGCCGACAGATCTGGAATATGTGCCACAATTGTGGCTCTTCTGTGGCCATCTAATTGTTCTGGCCAATATTTGATGACGCGCGTCGCAGCTAATTGATGCGACTCCTAAGACTGCTCCTAATGAAATGCAGATCAAATATGTAAGTGCGCCGCATGCTCCCACCTCCAGGTTGGAGGCGGGGAGCTGCTGCTGCTGCTGCTGCTGCTGAGGCTGCGACTGCGACTGCGACAGCGGCTGCATCTGCCTTAAACCAAAAATTTGCCCTGAGGCGCGTCAAATTATTTAGCTGCGGCATCCTTGTGCTAATTGCCTGATGTTGCCGTGGCCGTTGCCGCTGCCGGTAAAGTGCAGCAGCCGTAGCAACCATCAATCCAGAGAGTCTCAAGTCTCAGCTCTCGAGTCTGGGACTGAATTTGAGCCTGAGCTCTGGCTAAGTTGGGTAATTTCTGGCCAAGCCACCGCCGGGCAAAATGTGCAGAGCCGAGCCGAAGCCGAAGCCGAAGCCAAAGCCAAAGCCAAAGCCAAAGCTTCGACTGTAGTCGATGCCAGAACCCAAGTCATGGGAAAATTTCCGTACACACACAATTTGGGGTTTGGCTTACGCCTCAGTTGCGGCCGCAGTTGGCGTCGCAGCCGCCGTCTGGAGCAGCTCGGCGGCAGCGACTACGGCTGCGGCACAAAAAAGTCAGTTTCGCACGCAAATTAAGATAATCGAAAGCAAATGCAGCAACGGTAGCAGCTCCATGGTTAGCGCTCTCGAAACGGGTTTAGTACCCGGTAGCAACAAATCATAAAAATATGAAAAATTATGCGGCGGTGGCGGTGGCGACGACGCTGATGTTGTTCTTCTTGTTGTTGCTATTGTTGTTGTTGTTGTTGTAGTCGATGATGACGTCGAAGTGTGCTTTTGGCAGTCCATCATTAAATTGTGGCTAAGATTCCAATCGGACATACACACCGTCCGCAGACGACCGAAGACAACAATGAGAGCAACAGCAACAGCAACAATTGATTTCATTCCTTTGCCGTTCAGCCTCCTCTTTTTCACTGGGTATTCAGGCAATGCCTGTCTGCCGTCCGTTGTCCGCCGTCTGCCGTCTGCCAAAGTATATGCATCAATATAAAACAAAACGAAACAGTAGCTGCCACATTAACCAGTCATCATTGCAGCTCTTTTATGCACCACTAAATTATATGGACGGCCACAATCGCAGTCGTAACTTTAGTTATCTTAATTGATTGTGGCAAATGGCAAGTGGCCAAGATGCATGTGTGTGCATAAATTTTATATGATTCCCGCTGGCTACTGATATCGATGATGGCTGAGCAGCCAGCTACAGCTAAACTAATAATAATCGCAATATCAATAAATGAATGAGATACTCGTTGGAGATAATTAAATTTTAGATTATAGATTGCATAATTAGAAACTTAAATTACTTATTATTTCATTTCATATATATAAAAGGAATATATAGTTTTTTACGTCCCAGTTGCTTGTGACTGAAAGTTGTAACCCTAAACACGAGCTCCTCAACTAGAATGCGCAAACTGCACTTTGACTTAAGTCAGAGAATTCGCAGTCGTTTTGTGCCTATTTCAATCATTCAAAATGTAATTCATTTAACTAGCAGCTGATAATTTAATTTTTTTTTTTTAATTTTTAATCAAATATTGGCCAAATGTATGGCACATAGAAGAATATATATTTTATAAAAAAGTAAATAAAATTTGGAATGCATAAATAGTTAACAATATTTCAGGTAATTTCCTGAGTCTCGTGTCACTTCTCAAGCTTCAGTTTTTATAGTAATTTTATAGTACAAATTACATACATATTTTCAAAAATATAATTTGAGTTTTATAGAATTCTATATTATTTTTTTTTTAATGTATTTTGAGCTCGAAAAGTAAAAGAAATGAATGTTTCTAATTATTTTGCTTTATTGCTCATATACGCTCATAGAGTTTTCTCCATTCTAGACGTTGTGAAAAATTGCTTGATATAATTACTCTGTTTAGCACGTCTCATGCACACATACATATGGATGTATATATATATATATATATATATATATATATATATATATATATTGTGTGTGTGTGTGTATGTAGTACTTGTGAATATGAGAACAAAATCAACCGCCAATAATTGTTATAATTTTTTTGACAGCTTCGTCTTAAAAACTGTTAAGGCAAACAGACAAAATAAAAACCGACAATAAAAAACTGAACACTTAAAAGAAAAAATGGAATAAAACAGAAGGCCAGAGTTGCCACCTAAGCCTAAGCGATACACCTCGAGCGCCTGTGCTTGGCGGCTGGCCATATAATTTGGCTAAAGGCCGTAGCATAGCACAGCAGCCAGCACCCCATGGTTATTAGATGCCCAACATAAACGTGCCAAGGATCGTTTTCGTTTTCTTTTTTTTTTGCTCTGCTGCTGCTTTTTTCAGCTGCATGCTAAACGTCGCCGATGTTAATCTGCGTGGAGCTGGAGCGGCACAGCGAGGTATCGATTACTGCCACTGGGTTACGCGTTGCGTTTTGGGCGCACAATAAGCCACACAGACGGGGACAGGCAGCCAGAAACATACTCGAAGAGAACAGTGGAATGAAGGACCGACAAGTGTTTCCCAGGAATTCCAGGAAATTTTGGGGTCCGCTGCAGCAAAGCTTTGTGCGGCGCCTGGCAATTAATTGTGCGCCAACTTGGCGGTGGTCGGGCGTGGGTTCAGCGCAGTTCGTCTACAGTATAGGGTTACCAAGCAGACAGGCAGTCAGCCAGACGGAGAGACGGAGAGACTGGCAGTCAGTCATTCGGTCAGTTCGTCAGCTTTGCAAGCTGGACGCGCGTTCATTATGCGCCGTTTTGCACTATTTTCCGCACAGAAAATCATTAGAGCTGCCCGCAGCGCTGAGCTGGACCAAACTATATCGTGGGAATATGGCAAATAAACTCGCCCAAATTACACACATACACAGGGACCGCGATCGAGAGAGGGAGTGAGAGAGAGGCAGATGAAGTGCGAGTGCCTAGACAATTCGTAAACCGCAGTCGCTCCAGGAAAAGTGCAATAAAAATTTGCGCAAATTTCGTGTTTCTGTTGGCCTGCAATTGCTATTGACTTGGCCTATCCATGGCTTCGGCTGACTGACGCCCCATGCATATTAAATCCTCGACTTAGATTGATACGTATGTGTGTGTGTGTGTGTGCAGATGCTATACAGAGCTGTAGATGCAGATGTAGATGCAGATGCAGATCCAGATACAGCTGTTCGCCTTGGGCGCCCGTGATTTATTTGCTGCGGATTTTTACGATGGCGCTGAGGGACGCCATAAAAAACAAAGCCTAAAGATCGCCCCAGCGAATTGCATTTAAAATGCATTTCTCCCTTAATAGTTTGGCATTATGTTTAAGCTTTATGTGCTAATTAGTGGGCCCAACGGGCATACCTCAGCCCAGACGCTCACTCTCCATTCTGTGGGCGGATTGCGTATTGCTGCTGCTGCTTCTCTCTGCTGCCTATCTGCCTGCCTGCTGAGCTGATGATGACAACAACAAGATTTGCGCCTAATTTCTGTGGAGCACGTAAACTTTGTTGGATATCTCTCTAGTGAAGCGTAAAACAAACTGAGCCCCAAGTAGCTCGATTAAGATCTTGACTGCCGCACTGAGATTAAACATGTGGCAGCAACCAGTGGCTCTGGCAGTGGCAGTGGCTGCAATGCCAGCAGCATCCGAGTACTGATGCCACTCGCTCTGCCGCTGGCTGTGAGGGTGGAAGATCTTTAACTACGCCCGCCTCCAACGCAAATACAAACACAAACACACACACACACACACACACACACACACACAGGTACAGGCACAGGCACAGGTTGGCTGCTGACGCCTCGCTAAGAATCGTGTTTATGCTTTTAATTAGCAACAACAACTTGTACAGTAAGTAGTTGCAGCAGCAACTGCAGCAGCAACTGCAACAGCAACAACCACTTGGTGCTACTTAGTGCAGATTTCAAGGTAGCGATAGATATATTAAGAAATGACATGACATGTCTCGCTCACTCCACCTCAGCCTAAGGCTCGCTCAGATAAATTTTGATGTAGATTGCAAGACAAAGATGCGCGGGAGTTTTCGGCCCGCCATAGCTATAAATCTTGCAAATGTTGTTGTTGCTACCGTTGCTATGGCCATTAACACGTTTTGGTCTTTACGAAGGATGAGCATTATAATATTATCGCTGCGGCAGACATCTTGTTTATGATAAATATTTCAGAAACTTATTAATTATGCCACAAATAGGCAGGCATCGCCAGCAGCTGCCCAGCTTTGGCCATTCGCTGTTGCTGGTATTTCGACTCTGCTAATTGGGAAATGCTCAACTTGCCGTGGGAGTATGAGTCGCCTACGAAGCCTGCGATAGCTGTAGATCTAAGCAGCTGATACTCATTTTTAAGCATACGTTTTAAGTGCAATTCATGCTCATGCATATTTATGCGGAGATCTCATCAATTCATATAAACTTAATTGAATTAAGAAACTCATTAATTAGAAGAAGAAAATATTGCAAAAATATATTTTATTGATTTTTAAATAAATTAATTTTTATAAGATTTTTGGTTTTTATATTTTTTCTTTATTTCATTTTTCTTTTCGTTTACTTAAAGTTGAGAATATTTTAATTGCGCACCTCGATCATTGCCTTTATGTTTTTATAGCCAATAAAATTTATTCAATTCGCTAGCTATGCAAATAGTTTCAAGTACGAAACGCAGACAAGATCAGTCCACCAATCAACTGGTGGCGACCCTTCACCAGCGCTCAACGGCCACGCCCACATGCTGCCCATGCTGGCGCCCAGTGCCAATGCCAATACAATCATATGTTGTATGAGCCCCGCCGCCGACTATCGCAACACTTAAATCAATATTCGTTTTAATTGTACAAATCACCTTGACTTAATTGTAAGTGTGTGTGAGAGGGAGAGAGAGTGTGTGTGTGTGTGTGTGTGTGTGTATACCCCCCTTGAACGTACCACTCAATTCGGCTTCAATCTGTTCTATTATGGGCAGTTGGCAAATGTCGCTGTCGCCGCCTGCCAAAGGCGAACGGATGCAGGCCAAGAAAACAACAAAAACGGACGGTTCCGTGGCCGTGGCGCTCGTTTGCATTGCATGCGGCCACAGTTTGTTGCATGCAACGCTAACCCACACACACACACAGAGACACAGACAGACACAGTATCTGAGAGATACATGTGTGTGATTGTTTTAAATGTTAACATGGCCATTTAGAGGCAATAACAGCGGCAAAATGGCAGTGCCCGTCTGTGAAAGCCAGAAAGGCGCGGGCACTTGCTGTTATTACAACAATATTACCAATATTTATCAAGCGCTTGCAAAATGCTCCAACCGCGAGCCAACAATGGCAACAACGTCAGCATAAATATACACACAAAAAAAAAAAGAAACAAAAATGCTTATACGCCGCGTGCGCCGCAGTCGTCGACGCCGCCGCTGCATAAAAAGACAAATTTATGATTTATGAATTCAACCTTGTAAATAATATGCTCAGTAAAGTACACACGGACAGCTCGCTAAACGCTCGAGCCGCCTCGCATGCCGGGGCTCTCTCTCTCTCTCTCTCTCTCTCTCTCTCTCTCTCTGATCAACCCAGCCAACATCCAAGCCAACCAACGAACCTACCTAACACAACTGACCAACCTACTTGCACAGTTTTCCGCACAAGGCATGTGGCAAGTGTGCCCCACATCGACCAGCGCTGCAACAACAACAGCAACATCAAGAACGACAACAACAACAACAACAACTAGCTGCTAGTTGTATGATTTTTAAATGCGCGATGAGTTATTTATGCATCTCGCATGCGCTTTTTGTTATGCGCCAGCAAATTAACCCTTAGATGGTGCCACAACAGAAGATGCGATTTAGAATTATATAATAGTATGAGATGTTAGTGATATGAAGTGTAAAAGATTAAAATAGACTGAAATTGTATTCCAGATAAATCTTAATATATTTCAAATTATATTATATGATTTATATATTTTATATTTTTGTATTATTAAATTAGACAAAGACTGAAAATAAATATTTTGCTTAGGTAACAAGTTTTTTAAATTTCGTTTTTTTTATCTTTATACTTGACTTGAATGACTTAAGCGCTTTATGAGTTCTTTTATATGAAATATGAAGCTATTATATAAAGTATTGGACATATAAGTAAAATGATATTTAATTGCAACGGAAAATAATTCATATAAGTTCACTCTGAAAATATATGTATATATAGAAATTAGAATTTATTAAACAAATAAATTGGCTGTTTGGCTACATATAAAAATAGTAATTAAATAAATATTGAATAAATTAAAAATTCATAAAAATTCTTGCAAGCACTTTGCAGCACAGTGCACCTGTGAAAGGTTAAGCAAACACACGTTAGCCGTTGGAGGCTGTGAAAACATATGCGCCTGTGGCCAGTGTCGGCGCTGTCCATTATTAAGCCATAGCTGTGAACGTGCATATATATGAAAATATATGTAAAAATATGTATATATATAAATATTTATTATAATTGTTCATTATTTATTTTCGTATGTATCTATTTATTTATATGATTTGTTCGCTGTCTTTTGCAGATTCGACGCAAACAAATCGACGAAGGGCGCCTCGAAGATGCGACGCGATCTTATAAATGCGGAGATAGCCAATCTGCGGGATCTGCTGCCGCTGCCGCAATCGACGCGCCAGCGACTGTCGCAGCTGCAGCTGATGGCCCTGGTCTGTGTCTATGTGCGCAAAGCCAACTACTTTCAACAAGGTGAGTGGCAAAACCAAAAAAGAGAAGAGAAAAAGACATCAGGCAGGGGACGAGTGCAGGCCTGATGCATATGCATGCTGATAATTGGCTGCACGTTGATTGAATATGCATGAGTCATGGAGCACTGGGCAGGGACCCCACGCCGCCACCAAAAAAAAAAAAAACATGCGCCACGGCATTCGTTTAGCCGAAAAGAAAAATTCAGCAGGAAAACCGCTAGCTCGGTGCAGCATAGTTGAAGTTGTTAGGCTGGGGTATGCCACATCATTCATATGTCTATGTCTCCGTCTCTGCAAAATTGTTTTCGGCCAAGTAATTGCCTAAGCGTCTAGGCACGCACCCAGGCCTGCAAATTGCAGTCATCTCTCTCTCTCTATCTGTCTATCTCTCTCTCTCTCTCTGGGTCTGCCTCGATTTAATGTTCATCCTCCTTTAATGCGCATGCGCACAGGTCAATGCGCAGGCGCAACTGAACGAGATCAAGTCAGGCATTGCGCGCTCTTTATTTTTGTTTTCTGGATAATTACGAAAATTGTTTTTCAAATTAGCGTTGTGCGGTACATAAGCCCCATAGATAACACACACACACACACACTGAGACAGACACACAGAGAGAGAGGAAGACACACGCATACAAGCACATTCGTAGCATACTCGTTCGCCTGGCTCTTAACTTGGCCAGCATCTTTGGCAGGCCATGTGAACTCGTTGCCTAGTTGCCGGGCTCCCCCTTAGCCAAGCCAATTTCACAATTGCAATGGTAACAACAGCGTCTGCCTTGCATTGCTATAAATATTGCGATAAATCAAAATGTGCGATTTATGTGTTCTACAAATTGCAAAAAATTAAACTTAAGTACTGTTTTTTTCTCCCTCTTCTCCAGCTCCCTTGCGCTCTCTAGATCTATCTTTCGTTTTTTTTTTTTTTTTTTTTTTTGGTTCACTAAGTGTGAGAAATTGTCGGCGTTTGTTAGCTTGTCGTTTGCTCTGGGTGTGTGCGTGTGTGTGTTTGTTGTTGTTATTGTTCATTGTCATTGCACCGTTTAAAAGCATTTACATATAATCACAAATTGTGTTAATATTGGCACGCCATCGTCTCTCCTATGGAGCCATTGAGCACACGCGCTTTATCTCCAAGTTCAGGGCATTCTGTTATATATATTTATTTTGTGAATGTGGGTGTGGGTCGCAGTGGGTGTGGCTACAGCTCTGGATGTGGTTCTGAGTGCGGCTTAGCTTCGTAGAGCTAATGAAATATTTATAAACCAAATTGAGTTTTCACAAACAATTATTGATGCGCGTCGATTTGCGCAGATTAGCCGACGGCTTGAATCGCATTGTGAAAATACTTATGATATTTGCTGGCCTGTTAGACTCCAGGGGCGCAAACTGTGAAAGTTGCATTAACTTGTTAAGATACAACAAATTGCCTAGATGTGGATACATTTAATTAAGCCTGCTGCGATCAGCGATTAGAAGATTAGAAATTATAATAAGACTTGCAGCGAGAGAGCAGAAAACATTTTATACTGAACTGGGGAAAAAAGAAAAGAAATTTCAAACTTGTTTGCAAATATATCATCGGAATATAAATATATATATGTATATTAATATTTATGTGACAAACAAAGTTTCAAGAATAATAATGAAACTATTTTTGTTATATAATACATTCATTGGAAGAGGTAAAAATGCATTTATTGACAACTCATAAATTACAATAATTAAAAAATAGTAAAAATCCAAAAATAAAACAATAAAGAAATAATTAAATCGGCTTCTCAGTATAGATCTAATAGTAAAGATTTTAAATTGGATAATAGTTCAGAGAACTAGATAAATAAAATCTCTCTCTACTAAATAATTGATTTCAATTTAATGAAGTTTTTAATACAACTTAAATAAACATTTATTATACTGAAAGCTTGAAAGCTAAAGGTATTAGTAAATTGCAAACAAATTAAAAATAAATCACTAATATATGAAGCTAATAGTTCTTAAAACTAAATAAGAGTTTCAGTGGGAATTCAAGAAAACTTAAGTTATTTTTGGAAAATTGATAAGACTGGAAAATACGCTGAATGAGTGAGCAAAGCAAGCAAATCGAGCTTGTTTCTCTAGCCAGGGCATCCGGCCACGCCCTTTATTCAACTGCCTGAACCTAGCTAACAATCGAATCGAATTTCTTGGTATTTGTGGCAATATTAAAACACTGCAAAAAAAATCTGACTGCATTCATGGCCTTTCCGTTCAAGTTCAATGAAATTACCAGTTGCGGTTGCTGCCGCAGTGATTGTTGTTGTTGTTGTTGCTGTTGACTGTTTGTGTTTGGCTTTTTGCCAGGTGCGGGAGTATCTCGTAGGTTTTAAAAATAATTGATCTTGATGCTGGCTGCAGCGCAGCTGCAACTGCTAACTGCAATTGCAGCCAGTGATCGCTGTTGATTTTCGTATTGTTGCTGTTCTTGCTGCTGCTGCTGCTGTTGCTGTTGTCTCAGTGACAATGACACATTTTCTTTTTGTGATTCACTTGTTTTTGTAATGCAAGATCGTCGCTTATTGTATGTAGAATATAATCAATGAATGCACAATCAATTGCATCTAACAATCGCCGTCAGAGACCAAGTCTATTATTAACAGATACTTTTTTAATTAGCTTCGATAAGTTTTTTTTTTTGTTATATGTATACAAATTACACACACAAGGAGCTATGGGAAAACACTGAGATTTTTAAACAGATTTACCCCTAACTTAAGGCGGATGCTTGAGCGCATATGTAGCTGGGCGCGTCTGTGAAAAGACATATAAGGTCAAGAGTTGAGCCAAATTAAATTAATTATATGTTTTTCTCCATTTCCCATGTTTTTCTCTTGCAGTTTTCAAGCGTCACAATGCGCTGCACCAACATCATCAGACAACAACACCAAATATTGGCTTCTCGAAGGTGAGAAATCTAGAATAAAATAGACAAGTTTTTATCTTATAATTATTTTCTATACTGTATACTATATACATATAGATATATCATATACCTATGTATATATCTTATACTTATTTTTATATTTTGTATTATACTACGAGATTATCGTAAAGAAAATGCCAATTAAAAAGATTTTACTTGAGCATATTTTCAAGAATTATATTCAAAATTTATAGCTTTTTTTTTTGGCTTTTAAAATAATTATTTTGAAACGCTCAAGGATTCATTTCAAATGCTAATAAACCTATTAATTATTACAGAAAATTTATTTTTAATGCCCATTCATGTATATATTTATTTAATATTTAGCATCTTTGTCGATCAATATTCAACTACTTTAAATAGACAAATTGAACTATACCAAATTCTAAAGTTATTTCTCAGAGTTTCATTCATTTAAAAGGAGAAAGGTGGCATTATCGCCAAGTGGATCTGCTTTTTTGCTGATGCCACAAATGATGCGTTTGTCAATTCAATTAAAAATTTCTTGTTGCTGTTGGAAACAACTCAATTTAAGTGAGGCGCGTTGACAACTCAACTAGTGAGCCGAAAGTTCCAGGGAAAACAACTCTATTAATGGCAGCAACTGTGCCATATCATAAGCCAGAAATCGTTTAGCCGCCGCCACTTGCTGCGCCAAAAAAAAAAAAAAAAAAAAAAAAAACACACAGAGCAGCAGCAACAACCAAATGGAAAAGAAAACAATAAATGCTGCTCTCAGCCAAAAACAAAATGAAAAAGAAAAGAAACAACAGAGCAGACAGTAGTCAGTAGTCAGTCAAGCTGGCTGCCACTGGCTGCTGCGACTCGGCGATGGTCGGCAGATTGATCTACATACCTGTGCGCACTCGTGACTGAATTTAATACACATATACATAAATACAGACATATACTGGATATATGTATGTGTATGTGTTGATAGCGAGCACAGTCAATTTTCAGTTGTCAACTTCAGCCAACTTCTTTGGGCTAACAATTTATTAGTGCGCAGACGCGAAAATGAATTTGCATTTTCAACACAATTGCCGGCCAGCCCAATAGAGGGTGTTTCTTCGACAAGCCAGGCCCCAATTTGATTTCTCCAGCAAACAGATCAGCCTTTGAGAGCAATGTGTAAATATGTATACATAAGTGCATATTGAATATATTATGACAGCGCTTTCAGATGAATGTTTTATTTTCAATAAATATACATTTTTGAAAAATCATCCAAGATATCGTTTCATGTTATTTTTGTAATTGTAAGAGCTTTTTCTGACTTGGCAAACACCCTTTATGTACTGATAGCTTAACAACATATCATTTGTTTTGCAGGCACTCTCAGGCTTTCTCATGATGCTGACACAAAATGGCAAATTGCTCTATATATCGGATAATGCTGCCGAGTACCTGGGACATTCCATGGTAAGTTGATGTTTTCTTCTCTTCTCTTCTCCTTCTTCTTCAATTTTTCATTTCGCTTTTTGGGGTAAGAAAAACGATTTGCGCGAATAATTAGAAAAGCGCAGTCTATGAAAGTTTTTGGCTAAAATTGCTACAGCCGTTGATACAAATCTCTGACAAGCGACAACAGGCAACGACGACAACAACAACAACAACAACAACAACAGCAGCAACATCGTTGTCGACCCAGCAACAACAAATATTTGCAGCACTTTTTATGTTGGTCGTTTGCTTGGTAGTTGGCTTCGCCTGCTAGTTGGCTGCTGCTCCCGTTGACAAGTCAGCAACAACTGACTGCCAGAGACTCGATTCATTGAGCTTACATAAATCTGTTGCTTGTACTACACAAAAGTTCCTTAAATCTGTTGCAAACAGCTCAACTTTGTTGCTGCTGCTGCTGCTGTTGTCTGTTGCTGTTGCTGTTTTAGTTGCTGTTGTGGTTGTTTCAAGTTTTGTTTATCGCACGTTTACGCTGCTTAAATAGCAAGGTTATACATCGTGGCCTTTCACTTTGCATTTGAAGTACTAAAGCTAAATAAATATATGCCTGTGCCTGTGCTGCATATATAAATGCACATGTGACATATCTCCGTTCTACATAACGAATACGAATTCGAGTTCGAATTCGAATACCAATGCAAGTGCCAGGCCGAGTGCAGTTACTTATTCATCTAAAACAAACAGCTAGACATTGACAAAGGTACTGTTACCAACTCTGATTCGTATACATACACACACATATATACTCACATACGTATACGCCGAGAGATTGTTGAATGTTGATGTGCCTTGCCGGCTGCTGCAACTCTCCAGCTTTGATCGGCACAGGGGGCGTATGAGTTTTACTGCACTGCAACTGCAGCAACTGTCAAAAGTTTGTGAGAAATCGAAGCGCTTTGCCAATAAATCATAATCCACGCTGTCCTAGTTGTGCTCAGTTAAATTAGATATATGTATAGATTGTTCATATATAGTTCCACTCGTTCACAAAGTGAATTGACTATATTGGCTTACAGTCCATTAGTCTGGCTGTCCTTATAGATGCTACATATATAAAAGTACAATATTTATTAAATAGTTTTAAAATTCCTAAAGCTACAAAGTTTGAATTCAGATATGGCAGGTGAATTACTGAACTGTTAATCATTAATACTTGAGTTTTGTTCGATTTCCGATTCGATATGTGCAAGTACTAGCTTATGTAATTTTAAACTAATTTAAATCCATACAGATTGACATTTCAATTATCGCATTCTAAACTGCAACAGCTGTTGATTAGTTTACTTAAAACCGAAAATAAAATATTGGCAAACACCACCGAAGTCAAGTTACTGAAGTTTTCCGGCAACTGGCCTGAGACAGAGACTAACTTTCATATCGAGCAGACACGGAGTCCAATATTTGGGGCTGCATTTGTAAGGCCTGTCAAAGCGAGTGTAACACAAGAGTTGTAAGCCCACACACACACACACATAACTATAAAGAGAGAGAGAAAGAGACAGGGAGAGGCTGGCAGGCCAATTGGCTGGCAAGACACTTGACAGCCTTTGGCCTTTGGGCCAGGCCTTATCAGGGGACACCCACAACAATAGCAGCTAAATGGTCAAGCGAGTTCATAAATTGTTCGTATGCCATGTGTTGGCATAATTACGGCACAATAACTGTGCACATGAGCGGGCCCAAAAGTGGATTGCCCAACCTTTTAATTTGTGGCAGGCAGCGGGCCAGCCTCACAGTTAGTTAACGGGCAAAGCGACAGTAGCAGCCACTGCAACAGCGACTGCAACAACAACAACAACAAGCAAAGTTAATTAACAAACTGCCAAAAATGTCAATGAGACCTTGTTGCTGTTGTTGTTGTTGCAGTTGCTGCCGCCTGCTATTGCTGCTCCTGTTGCTGTTGTTGCTGCTGCTGCTGCTGTTGCTGTTGTTTGGGCATCATAATTCCAATTCGATTTTTGCATATTGCCATAACAAGTTGCCATTGTCATGTGTCATGTAGCGACAGCAGCCATAAATAAATTACAACTGCAGCAACATGGCATTGTATATTGCCCGATCGCTTGGTCTAACGCTCAGTCAATGCTGCCCATAATTGTCAACAATAACAAAAGCATACGCGAGCCCCAGAGCCGACTTGACCGAGCATTAGCTGACACATCATTAACAAATTAAATTTGTCATCCCCATAGATACCTATTACGCCTAATGTCACTTAAAAGTTTTCAAATGCTTCATCTGATAATATATCGTTGTCGATTTCAATTCAATATTTAATTGAAATTCAATTAGTTGCAATATTATTTTACATTTTAAAACTATAAAACGAATTGATTAAAATAGTATATAGTAATTAAAAAATAAATAATATTTTTATTTTTTTTTTATTTTATTTTTTTTTTATTTTAAATAAATAAAATCCATATTATGAACTCAATGAAATAGGGAAATATAAATATCTATAAATATTTAAAAAATATTTTCTTATAGCCAGCAGAAATATAATATTATATGTAATTTATTATCATAACGTGCCATGCCACATGCTTATCATATTTGCTTTGCTTTGCTGTTGCGTTGCCCACAGGAGGACTTACTGATACATGGGGACTCCGTTTACGATATCATTGACAAACAGGATCACGCAACCATACAAGCCGAACTAAATCGGAACGTGCCACCGCAGCCAGGTGGCAGCAGCAGCAGCAGCAGCGGCGTTGGCGTCGGTGTCGGTGTCGGCGTCGGCGCTGGCGATTCGACAGCCAGCAATGGCACTGGCGGCGCCTCCAGTTTGGAGGGGGAGCATCGCATGTTTCTCTGTCGCATGAATGTTAGCCGCAATGCGCGACGGCAAATGCGTTTCGGCGATCAGAAGGTAAGTGCAACAGCTGTGTGTGTGTGTGTGTGTGTGTGTGTGTGTGTGAGTAAGCGCGTGTAGTCTCTGACAGAAATTGATGAATGAATCACCTGGGAGCGTGTTGCGTGTAACACTTGGATACCAGAGAGTCGAAAGCCTGCAGTCAGAGTCACAGCTACAGTCACAGTAACAGCGACGCAATGAATTATGCATGAGCCGGGCGCGCATGCGTCGTCTGCCAACCGGCTGCCCAGACTGGGGCTGGTCATACATCTTGCCTGCCTGCCAGCCCAGCCAGCTAGCTAGTTGGCCAGACACTCAGACAGACATACGCTTTACTATAAGCTGACAAACGATGACAGTTGATGTGAAACGGGTGGGTGCCGCGTTGCTGTTGACTGCTCTGATTGGCCGCCTCTTCTGATGATGACGACGACGACGACGACGACGATGATGATGATGATGATAATGATGATGTGAGAAAACAAAAAAGGCCGCAACAATATAAATGAATGCGAGCACAATATGAAGTTGTCAGCCAGTCAGCCAAGTACTTGGCTCAGCAGGCAAGCAGGCAACCAGGCAACCAGGCAGACAGACAGTCAGTCAGGCTGGCAGAGAGGCAGGTTGAACCAGACAAGACCAAATCTGTCAACGAGCTGCGAGCGAGTCCGAGACGCGACGAAGACGCATTGAAATGATGTGAATGCTACTGTACGGAGCGCACTCACAATCTTGTGGGCGGTCGCTGGTCTTTTGTGCATATCTTATATTTTTTTTTGTTGTGCCATTTTTGTTGTTGCGAAGTGCGCAGATGTGCGCAGCGAGTTATGGAGATAAGCCGAGGCGTTGACAGTTGCTGCAAACGTTTTTAATTAAGTCGAAAGTTGGCACTTTAATGAGGTGCAGGAAGTGCTGTTGCCTCTCAGCCTTATATACATTTTCCATGACACCACATGTACCCACACGAGCATTCTGCTCTTAGAAAAACCTCAAGATGCAACAGCCAAATAAAGATAAGCCACAAGTAATCCAGGTCGCAGGCTTTGCTGGCAATGACACCAGCCGAAGGCTGACAGAAGCGATAATTGAAGTCAAATGCTAGCCAATTTGCCAAGATATTTATCATGCATTGAGATTAATAGCAGTTGGGCAGAACAATTCATTAAGCTTAAGATATTATTTTCGTTGCTTTAGGTGTGACTTTGACATCGGATTATTCATTTTAGACAATTACTGTGAACAGGTTTATTTGAGAAATGCTAAAAAGCTTATTTAGATATTGGCAATGCATTTATAATCGACTCGGATGACACTTTTAACTGCACTGATATCTAAATGGACGTCGATGTAATAAAGTTTTGGGCCGTATTACTCATTGGGTTCACACGCTGAATCATAGCGTGGCTGGGTTGAGTGAGAAGTGAAGAAGCGGAAGTTATACGGGTTTCTGGATGCCTATTTGCATATCGGAAAACTAGTTGGGATACTTATTACTAAATGCTTAGAGCTTAGCATTCATGTAGACTGTCGCCAGGGATTTGGACCCACATGAACTGGCAGCGATAACCCAGAGCGCAAACGAGAAAATGCGGCACATTCACCCGGCACTCGTTAATATGCAATAAAAATGGACCAATAAATAATTATGAATGAGGTCAGCATAGTTCAGTGCTAGTACCCAAGCAAAAAGCAAAAAGCAAAAGCAACAACAAAACGATAGACAAAAGACCAAAAATGAAAACCTCCAGCTACAGCAACAACAACAAGAGCAGACGATGGCGACAGCGTTGCGGCTGTGGCTGTGGCTGTGGCTGTGGCGCCTGCTCCCCAGTCTAAGGTCGTCTCATTTACCAACAACAGCGAACGGCGTCTGCGTCATCGATGGGCTGGGATCGGTTTCGGCATCGGCATCGGCATCGGCATCGGAATCGGATTTGGACTTGGATTTGGATTCGGGCTGCATTTGCATTTAAGCAGAAGACGCGGCCATAAGCTACGAAATGCAATTGCAATGGAAAACTAAATGCAGGCACGTTTTAATTGGGAGACAATGGCTGGGACTCCGACTGAGACTTCCATTGAGACTACCCGGCGTGAGTGAGTGTGTGTGTGTGTGTGTGTGTGTGAGTGGAGGCAGCTCCAACTGTGTGTGACTGTGACTCGGCGTCCGGCTTGCGTATGCTGGCAGAAGGAAACAAAAAAAAAAAACATTTCTGTGATTGCCTTTTTTAAATTATGGAATCAGAGTAAAATGTCTATGAGACCCGAAGCATGCCAGCCCAAAAATGGCCACAACTAGCGGCGACAACGTGCGCGCCAATTTTCGTGGGAGCCGCCGCCTCAAAATAAGCAACAACAACAACAACAACAACGGCAATATCGAAGCTAGGCTCTGTCTCAGTCTCTGTCTTGGTTTCCGTCTGTGTTTGCAGGTCGTTCTGGTGCAGGGTCACTATTTGTCATTCCTGCCGCTCTGCAGTCGGAACGAGCCCGTCTTTTTAGCCACCTGCACACCCATCGCCATGCCGGAGACACGCGAGTGTGTGGTGCAGGGCGCCACCAACGTGTTTACCACCATACACTCCATGGATATGAAAATCGCACACATCGACAAGAAGTAAGTAAGCTCGTTACGTGGCTAATAAACCAATCGAAAGCTCATTTATAATGCATTCCCTGCATATGTTAACTATCCATGCTCATTGCAGTGGCGAATTCCACTTGGGCTACGAGAAGGCGGCGCTCCAGGGCACGTCCTGGTACAATCTGATACACAGCGAGAATCTGCGCGAGGCTCAAAGCAAGCACAGGCTAAGTGAGTCGCACTTATATTTATTTTGTTATCCTTTATTATTGCACTTGAAAAATGGTCGATAGATAGAATTTATTCACATTTCAAAGATACATTGTAATCATCCAAAGTAAATTAGGTATATCATAGTCAAGATGCGTAAAGCTTCTTAAGAAGTCCAACAAAAACTTTCCGCGCATCCGTTTAACTTATCATTGCACAATTCTTCCCTTTTTTAGTAACGCAATCTGAACAGGATCGCAGTTGCATACTGCTTGTGCGCATGCTGCGGTCTAGCGGCGAGTACACCTGGGTGCACGTGGTGCTCCAGGTGCGAGACAGTCCGGACTCAACACAGCAACCTGTCATTGTGTGCACCAACCAGGTGCTGAAGTAAGTAACGCCTCACAACCATAGTCGATTCCCTAGCTAACGGCGACAATCTTCTCAGTGATCGTGAGGCGACCATAATGCTGGCCAACTCGTGGCTCTATCACTACTACACGGTGCAGTCGAAGATACAATTTGGCATGCCGCTGGACAGCGCGATGCGCGTGCCGCCGGGCAGCAACTCCGGCGGCTACTACAGCTCGCATCAGCAGCCGCATGGAGGTGGGGCCGCCAGCGTTGGCCTGGGCATGACCGGTTCCGCGACGGGCATGTCGAGCGTATTTGGCAGTCATCATGCGCACCACCATCACCATCACACAACGGCAGCTGCGTCCTACCATCACCATCATCCGCACATGGGCGCCGCCTATGGAGGCGTCTACCATGCCGAGGGCGCAGTCGAACTGAAGGAGGATCAGCAGCTGTATGGCTTTCAGCCGGGCAGCGGGAGCGGCCTGGAGCCTGTAGACTATAGTCAAGTGAATGGTCCGTCCACTGGCGGCAGTCAAAAGTCCTCACAGTCGGCAACTCCGCCGCCGCCCAAGAAACGAGCGCGGAACAAACTCGAGCCGCTCTATTTGCACGCTGAGCGTTCGCCGGCGGCGGCTATTACGCCGGAGCCGGACTGTTATGCGCTTCATCCGGGCGCTGCCTATGCCACGGCCGCAGCTGGGGTGGCAGCCAGCAGCAACGATGCCACCGCTTCGGTCATCTATGCCACCATTGTGCCAACACGTCCGCGTCTGCTGAACAAGACTCTTCCGCCCGATCCGGCGGATTTTATTGAGCAATGGAATCCCAGTCCGCCCTGGTCAGAGTCGGCGCAGAAAGCCTCGCTGGATAGCTTTGGCTCCTCGCATGAGCTCAGTCCCTGCATCACAACCACGCCGCCCACACCCACCAGTGCCACGCCCCACCATGGCGGCATTAGCGCCCAAACGATTGGACCTGCCTTCAGCTTTGAATGGATGTCGGATCCGCTGGTGCCCGTTGCATATCAGCAGTGGCCGCCAGCTACGGGCGATCACCATCAGCATCTGTCGCAGCATCTGGCAGCGGCACAGCAGCAACATCAGCAGCATCAACACCAGCATCAACAGCAGCAGCACCACCAACACCAGCAGCAACACCAACACCACCAACAACAACAACAACAACAGCAACAGCATCAACATGCCCAACACTTGCTTCATGGCGTTCACGTGGCGCGTGTAGAACTTGCCGCCGAAACGTTGGTGGCCACGGGTCGAACGGATGCCGCCGAACCGGTCGAGGATAGAGGTTAGTACAATTTGATTGGCACGTTTCAATCAGTGTCCAATTGGCGACCCTCTGTTAATTGAAGCAAATCTCACTCAAAAACAAAAAGAAACAAATTCACAACGAAAAAAAAAGTTATTTGAAAACTAAATAAATAAAAATGTCGAAAATTCTGAGCATTAGGAATTTGTGCTTCCGCCAGCTGAATGACACGCTTATGCGCCCTCCCCTTATACATAGTATATACATATACATATATGTGTGTATCTTTTCTTTTTTTTTCTTAATCAACTCAATTCAGATCCAAAAAATTAGTGACCTGCGCATTATGCAAAGCTCGGAAATACCCAGCGCGGCTCGGCGTGCAACGGGCAGGTGATAATCACACTTAAATTAATTGCCACTTGTCATCTTAGCGTTTAAATTATTTTTATCTAACTCTAAACAAAATGAAGAGACACACACACACACACTCACACAGTCTAGTAGCAATAGCAATATGCATAGGCAGCTAAACCTATCGATTATAAGCATTATTCGAACACTATCTAACTAACTAACTAAGTTGAGCACAAAGGCTCATGTAACCATATATTTTCTGTGCAATTTTGTTTAAAGCTTAAGCATTGCAAATATGATAGCAGTATAGGCGTATGAAAAGCGTGCAAATTAGTTTTACGATAAGCACCTGGATAAGCAGAAGAGCTCTATTAGTTGTAAGCCATTTTTGTGTGCATTTTAAATGGCATTTTTTACGAACATTTTTATGAGTATTTTGCGCATCGGTATGTATGTACTTTTGTTTATATGTATCTGTATGTGTATGTGTATGTGTATGTGTATATGTAATTGTATTTCTCTGCTAGACAAATTAGGTTAATTATTTAATTTATGAAAAGTTATTTATAAACCATATTTATTACCTTTACGCCTTTTGCTTTTGCTTTATACAATAAACAAACAAAAGTATTTTGAGTTGAAAATTAAACAAAGATAAAACGAACAAAATATGCATTTTTATTGGCATGACTAAGGGAGTGGGTATAAAAACAAAAATGGTGGGCTTGTTATCGAAATTTGTGTTCAAAATTTAATGAAAATAATTATTATAAAATATATGTGAAGGTTTTTTTGAAAATATTCATATGTGAATACAAAATATGTATGAAATTAAATTATGCTATGATTTAAAATTAATAAATTAAATATTAAACTAGATTTATAAATCTGAACACAAAGTAGTTATGCTTCCCAGACTTCGATCAGCTCTTGATAGATTAAAAATAAATACAAATTATAAAATTTGTAAAATGTTTAATTAATTGAGAAACTTCTCAAAGAATATTTGTGAGTTTTATTGCAATGGCAACAAATCAAGTATTTTGAAATAATAGATACTGTCAGAACCCTATTTACCCAAATGGGAAGCATAACTGATTTACGACTGATCGTGATAATCACAATCAACGATATGGCCAGCGCAGGCTCATCGAGTTGTCAAATCACATACAAATAATTCTCATTGTTTGCCGTTTATGTGGTCTCAAGGCGATTTCCAAAATTTATGATACGTCTTCGACTTGGACTGTAGCACAAGACTTTATGGTAAATGTCATGATTTTAAGTTTCCATTAAATGCATTGCACTCTGAACCAGCCACCGAAATCGCAGCTCGCTGCCCAAATGCTTTCGTCTAAATGACGGAAAAAACTAAATGCCACTCCCCAAGCAGCCAGGGAAATAGCGCCTCGCCGGGGCCAGCCTCATGGATATTTTCCATTTCAAACTACTCGTACCACTTCATGGTGACGATGCTGTGGCTGCTGACGCAGAACAGACGCCAGACAGAGTGGAAATTCACACAGCAGCAGAGGCAGTAGGCAAAGGCTCCTTTATTTTGTTTTCGGGTTGCAGCAGTTGCCGAGATCGGCGGTGATATCCCACAAATATTGTAAGTAGAATGGCCAGGCAAGAGTGAGGCGAAGCAAAGCAAACAAAACAAATCGAAACGAAACGAAACCAAATAAAAATCCCAAACGAAACGGAACGAAACGCTGGCAACGCAGACGCCGCAGCTGGCGCGATTGAATGACTCCTCGTCGTCGGCCGTCTGAGATACTGACTGGCTATGGACTTGGGACTGGACTGGACGACGACTAGGACGGAGACAACGACGACACACTTACAGGCGACGACGGGCCACAGCAGCATTCTCAGAAATATTGGTGTAGGTCACAGCCAGAGATAACATGCTGCGCCATCGAGTGTGTGTGTTTGTGTTGGCTGGCTGGCTGGCTAGCTGGCTGGATTAGGTCTCAGTTGTGGCCTCATTGTATGCAAATGTGCCACGATCAGCGACGAGCCACCACCCGCCCAGCCAACTGCAACTGCAACTGCAACCGAAACTGATGCTGTTGATGCTCCTGCTCATGGGTGCCAGAATCGTTTTGTGTGCGAGAGTACTCTTGCTCGCCTTCGTACTCATACTCAAACTCGGACTCGTACTCGTACTCAATATCCTACTCGTACTCGCATTCGCATTCGCATTCGATTTTGAGTTGTGCGATTTTTTGGCATTTTTGCATTTCCTTTGTCCTCGCCCAGGCCTTATGTAAGCGTAAGCGACGATGACTCCTTTGACCGCCAGGAACCTGGAGGATTGTTACATATTTGTCTCAGACCTCAATATGAGTGTCTGCGTGAGTGTGTGGGCTATTAGTCACTCGATGATCGAAGACAGATACCCTATACAAATTAAAAGAGTTAAATAATTTAATTTCTAAATATTTAATTTGATAATCAAATATAACTTACATTCATTCCTCATTACTTTTTAATTTATATTGGAGTTGTCCTTACAAACCACACATATCATCTCATACGTAAGATTTCACTCCTTTACAAGGTATATTTCTTATTATGCACTTTGTGACAACTGAATGACAAAGTTTTGTATGCCACAGCCAGGGTATTCGAGAAAACCGAAAAAAAGGAAAAAGATTTTAGAAATAAACGTCGACGACAATGGAAATGCTGCACACACAAAACACAAAACATTTCAACAGGAACAACATGTAATTTTTGAGCTCCAGCCCAGAGTACCCAGACATGCCGCCCGTGGCCCCCTGCTCCTTGGAAGCCAACTGAGAGTCAGACTCGGTTAACCATATGCAATGCTTGGCTCGGCCCGTCCGGGGTCACGACACTTTTTGTGGCAGCCACAGACGATGGCAGGCCAGCGCAGTCAAATAGTGGGAGAAGTATGGCAAAGGCATCAAGGCCTAAGGCTTGTGCTGCAGCCGCTGCTGCTGCTGCTGTTGCTGTTGCACAAACAATAAGGCACAGGGGCAACAGCAGCAACAGTTGGCGCGGCTGGACATTTTGGCCAGGGTCTGACCGATGGCAATGGCGACTGCAACTGCGACTGCGACTGCGACTGCCTGGCGTCAAGAGAATGCGTTGCGCTTGTTCCTTGGCTTTGATTTCGTTGCATTGTGGCCATTTCCTAGGAAAAAATGTTACATGAAATTAATAAATAGGCAAATAAATGTTAAACAGCTGCTGTTTTGTACGTGTTTCTCTTGTTGCTGTTGCTGTTGCTGTTGCTGCTGCTGTTGTTGTTGCCATTGCACGCGCACGGTAGCCATTGTGCTGCACACAGGGTGGTGTGGCGATGTTCCTGTTCCGTGGCATTTGCATAACACCCAAGCAAACAAAAACAAGCCAAAAATCCAGCACAGGATGTTTCCCAGGCCCAGTCAGATACAACTATTGCAGCTGTAACTGCTGTTGTTGCTCTTGCTGCGGCTGCTGCTGTCGTCTGCACTTCCTATCTGCAGCCCTAACTCCCCCTCACTGACGTGGCCTGCAGCTCAGGCAGCTCAAATCCCTCTGTGCTCGCTTTGCCACTGCATGCCAAATCCTTTTTATGCAGTTCACAGCAATTGCTTGGGCTGCAATGGGGCCGAACTAAGCGACTGCATGGAACTCACTCCAGAACTAATGCGCTCATATTCCAAGGCTATAAGAGCTCTCGAGCACCAATATATTCCGATACGCCCTCACCAAGAGCCAGATGCTACAGCTACACCTTGAATAAAGCCAACGATGGGGCTTGACCAAAACTAACAGCCAAAACCTACATTTTACACTGCTCAACGTGTGCTCAAAGCTACTTGGATTTATATATATCTATAAAAATTAAAAATGTAACATTATTTAATTTAGAGGTGAATTTCATAATTAAAATATATATATAATTTAAAACTCTTTTTTAATGTCTATATAAAATAAAATAAAATTTTATATAAATAAGTAAACAGCAAAATATTTTATTTTGTTTTGTATTTATTTATTTCTTCACATTAAATAAATAAATTTTATATATACATATAAATAAAAATATATATGAAATTAACTAGATTATTTAAACTATATTCTTAAATTCTTAGGCCAATCACACTCCTCTAGTAGTCCACCAGACCAGTTAAACTCCAAATGCTTGGATTTCAAATGGGCTGGAGAAAATGCCGCGTCAGACTGTGCATTGGCGCTATATTAATATGTAAGCCGCGCAGGGGAGCTGCGCAGCTCTAACAAAAAAAAAAAAAAAAACATAATAATTCGTCTATAATTTATACACAATTGTAAATAAAATGTGTACAAGCATAATTTACACATAAACAAGACAACGAGCCACAAAAAACCTGCAACATCATCACACGCGGATGCTGCACAGTGAGTGGCAGGAGCAGGGGGAGCCAAAGACGGTGCTGGCAGGCGATTGCGATTAGAATGCAGAGCGGCTGGAGCTGGAGCTGGAGCTGGAGTCGAAGCGGAGCAGAGCAGAAGATGAGCCAGACCGGGTGACTGAGAAATTGATCAACGCTGTGGCGGGACATAAACTAAAAGCTTATTTAACATTAATTTCGCCACGAAAATCACACAGCAATTTTAAACATCAGTTACATGGCGCAGGCAGCGACAGAGGCCGGCACATCCAGCCAGGCAACCCCATTGGAAGCCACCGCAAACATGCGCAAAAATGTGCCCAGCAGACCCGAAGAGACGCGCATGCGACGCGCCCCCTTTGGGCTCACTCGCCTCCACTCGCACACAGCTCGTGTAATCTAAGCTGCCATTAAACAAAATACAAGAAAAACTTACGAAAACATATGCTACATATTACCGCCGATCCCAACTGAACTGCAGCGAGGATGACAGCGAAGGCGGCGCTGGAGCGGAGGCGCGACGATTCGCAGCGCTCAGTGACGGAAGTAGAGAAGCAGGCGCACAGTGGAATCTACAAGATTATTTGCATATAAAATGTAAGCAGCTGACAAAATTATTTAAGCATTTTCAAATTAAACTAAAGATCATTTACATTTTTTAAGCTTAAGAGAAAACTCTCAATATATTTCGAAGATATATTACAAACAAATAAAAATAATAATGGAAATGCTCTAATTAAATAAATACATATATTTCATCTTTATTATTTTTATTTTTAAGTATTTTTATTTTTATTAAAAAATATTTTATATAAGGCAATAATAAATAAAGTATATTTAATATTAAAAATTATAAATCTAGTATTTTTTATTAGCATAAATGTTATTCCACTCCATTGTTAAGTGCAGCCGAGTGGCTGGTTGGCAGACTCGGCTCGCTTTTAGTGGGAGAGCTGCGTCTGGGCAATTGCACCTGCCCGAGCCTCAGCCTCAGCTTTAGCTTCAGCTTGAGCGTGGACCTGAGCCTCAGTCGGAGCCTGCTCTGTTTTGAACTGTGGCCATGTGCGATGCCGCTACAAGCAGCGTGGCCCAGCTAGCTACAAAGATTTAGAGCGACATTAGAGCAGTCAATCCATCATGACTGAACATTACCATAAATTACACAGAAATAATTGATTATTACGAGTAGACACAGCGACCAAAGACAGAGCCCAGGCGCTCTCGAGATACAGCAACAAGCGCCCAGTTCAAACTGCGTGTGTATGTATATATCTATGTGTGTGTCTCAATGCATCTGTGTGTATGTGTGTGTGTGTGTTGGGGGCAATGGTGCAACTGCTGCTCCGTTGCTTTACGCAGTTTAGCAAGCGCACCGATTTAGTTTAAATTACGTTGGGAAGATGCGCAACGGCCCCGGCCAACAAGTCGTTCAAGTTCTGACCGTCTGCTGAATCAGTCGGGCAATCAGCGCACAGACTAAACACTTTGAACTCCACACAAACTTGGTCTACACACAGAGAGAGAAAGAGGCAGAGTGAGAGAGAGAGACGCATGCAAAGCTGAGTAATTGAAGTCAGTAACCGCAACTTTGTATTTGCATTATTGCAAACAAATATTTGTTTAAACAAATGTGCAAAACGTCGTCAATTTGAATGTCAGAATTAGCTAAGACATGATTAAGACTTAGTTAGTGGCGTTCCTGCTGCGATATTAAGTGAAAGTCTAAGTATTAGGGACAATATTCTAGCATATATTTCAATTAAATGCAATTCCTTAGAGAGAGATTTCAAACCTTAAGTAATCTCAAGTTTAGTTTAGTTACTGTTTATGCTGCTTCTATATGCGATTCTCACAGTCAACATTAGCCATAAATCTATAGAATTATAAAAAGTAGGAATATTGAGAGAAAATAAATAGCTCGCAGATCCGAATACCTACTTAGTTAACATAGCCTGTGAAACTAACAACTGTTTCTGGTGGCGTCTTTCTATGCGCTTCTCACCCGCCCGTCAATGGCTTATTTGCATTCGCTTAAAGTGAAATTTTTCAATTGAAACTCTGGCAGCTTTGTTGTGAGCCGCCTCCTTTTTTATGGTTACTCAATATTATAACGAGCTTCGAGCCATATCTTTGGCCAATGATCAGCCGAGACAAGGGTGGCCAAGGTGGTGAGCGTTAGACAGAGATGGCCAGAGCATTTAATAAGGCCACTGTCGCTCGGATGATGCTTTGAATGATTGCAAGTGGCGATAATAGACCAAGACAGTGTGCTGTCAGTACGTCAAGTGGAAATGAACGACGCGACGCGACGCTTTATCGCACTGACTCTTGAAGTTTATTACAGTGACATTTCAATTCTTCTGATTGGGATGATTCCGGTACCAACAATAGCCAGCGCCGCCGCATTTACCACAGATCACAATGCCAACTGGCTCAAAATCAATCTTTGCATCTCAGATTTCCCCCTCTCTCTCTCTCTGCCTCAGTTTCTGTCTCTCTCTCTCTCTCTCTCTCTCAATCTATCTCTCGCATTGATATTGCGCTGATTGTTTGAAATTGATTGATCGTTGTTTTTTTATTGAGTGATTGATATAAATGCTGTTTGGCAGCAATTGCAGAGCTCTCCAGCTCGCGCACAATAGGAAACAATCGTTTCAATTACAATAGCCCCAACTAGCTGGAGGAATATGCTTAAGAAATCTCAGTCCGGGGCATTCGACTTCTGGCCATGCAATCATATTGAAAGCAGCGCTAAAAATATTATTAGCCATTGAAATATTGTGTTGCCAAGGTGTTCGCACGCCAGCTTCAAGCTCTTGGCACCAGCTAGAGCTTATTCGCTGCCTCCAATGCTCTTATCAAGATGCTTTCAATGTGCCGTTTAGGATTTTCATTTGTAGCATTTAGCTGCGAAACGCTCTATAAAGGCGAAAAAAAATAAGACTTTTGCTGCTCTCGTGGCGAACTTGTGGGCGCAATGTGAATTCGGATACGGATTCAGGTTCAGGCTGGAATATTGTTAGTTAGCGTAGATCTGGTCGCCTCCCCACTCCAGTCCACTGCTCTATGCCACTCCGGTCTACGCGGCTGCTTCTGCCACGTTGCCGACACTCGTAAATTACAATAAATTATGTTGAAACTGATTATTCGACACAATTTATGAGGCCCTTTAAGTGGGCGTGTGCACTTTTATTTTATTGTGAATGATGATGTAAATGATGTTGGCAGCGCACATTTTCATATTGTTGTTGCTGCTGCGGCTGCTGTTGTTGTTGTTCTTGTATACGTTGCACAAAATAAGCGACTTGGGTCACACTGTGGGTCGAGTTGAGTGCGGGTCAAGTTTTGGGCGACAAGATGGGTGATGGGTTAATGAGAGAAGCTTTATTTTTCTTCGTTTTTTGGTAAGGCTCATAAATTATGGGGCCTAGCTGTGCCTATTATGTGGCAAGTGCGGTAATTGTGGCCAGATAACCACGTCAAGTTGGCAGCTTGCAGCGGATGAAGTTTTAATAGTGTTTGCTATTAATGCTATCCACTCAAATAGGCAATAAATAAGGTTAAAAACTTGCCTTTAAGCTAATTAACTGTGTGCTTTAGTTAGGCACAAAACATTTTAAGTAGGTCCCTTTGCATTCAGTTTTCGGCCGCAAGAAATAAAAAAGGAAAGAGTAAAGTAAATAAAAGAAAAAACAGCTACGAAAATGTGGGAGTGTGTTAACAACAACAACAAGAGCAACAAGCACCGCATCCCTATCGACAACGTCAAATCTGCGACTGCGTCGGAACGGTGCTCCAGACTTATAAAGCACACATCATCATCATCAGCAGCAGCAGCCGCAGCCGCAGTCGCAGTCGCATCAGCAGCATCATCAACAAGCAATCGGGTTAAACAAGCAGGCCAAAAGGAGCAGCTGCCTGTAGCTGCTCTGTAGCTGGAGAATAGCCTTGGCAGCGGCGTAGCAAAAATTTAATTAAGAAAATCAAGCCGAAAACTGCGTTGGGCGAGGAGCAGACGAGCGACGCCAACGACGGCGACGACGCTCCAGCTTTCATATCTGATGGAAAAGCAAGAGCAGCGACAACACCAACAACAACAACAGCAGCAACAACAACAACTGAAAACGAGCGTAGCAAAAATTTGATGCTTTTGCTTTGGCGCAGCGATTTGGATCAGTGCGACACAATGAGGACCACCACCAGGCTCAGCCGCTGGCTGTGGCTCCATGCGGGTGTTTGCTCTTGTCAACAGTAACAGCAACAACAACAACAACAACAACAAGAGCCACAGCGAACGGATTTCAATGATTATTCATTGGGCATGGCGCATATAATCGCACACACTTGTCTGCGACAAACAATTTCAGCAATTAGAATATCAAGCAATGCAGATCTCCGGCGATGCAGCAATTGACATTACCAAGATCACAGAACCCAGCTCGCACACCCTCAGCCATTGAAACTGAGTGTGTATGTGTGTGTGTATGTGTGTGTGTATGTGTGTTGCTTTAATGACATTTCTGTGGAAGAAACAGACAAGAACAGCGAACACACACAAAACGCCCCGCGCTTTGTGTGTGGCAGCAAACGAAAGACTTAGGACACAAACTTGCAAATTAAAGCACATTAATTTTGCAAGCAGAACAAGTCGAAATGGGCAAAAGCAAATCTCTGGCGCGTTGCCCGCTGATTGATTACAACAGTTTGTGCCGCTGCTGCAGCTGCTGCTGCTGCTGCTGCTCTCCGATGCTCTTTTGTGCCTGGGAAAAAAGTATCATAATCATAATAATGATAATAAAAATGGAAAACTTCTAGACGCCATATAAATCAGAGCAAATATGAATTGCTGTTTTGTCTGCGCAGTTTTGCTCTGTGCTCACTGTTTATTTGTTTTCTTGCTGTTGTTTACGTTGGCTTTTGTCAATTGCCAAAGACTCGAGCGTTGCACAGTGGTGCAAGCCAACTAAAGAGGTAACGTCTATCCAAGAAACTATTTATAAATTACACAATGAACACAACTGCAATATCTGAATATTTATTATTTTTATTGGGATCGGATTTTTATATATCAATTATTATCGTTTTTTAAATCAAATAATTAGAAATTTTAATAAATTTGTTTATATCAATTTCCCATTTCTTATAATTAACTTAAGCAAAAACTATGTAAAATCGCTAATATACATTTAGTTAAGCATTGTTTTATAGATTAAAGCTTTAACTAGAGAATAGTGCTAGGGTACGAATAAAATATATTATATCGTTAAAGCAATTTAGAAATAAAAATATATTTTTTTCATTCAATTTTTGAAATGATAACTGAATAAATAACTCAGTTTTTAGAAGTGTAAGAAATACATATATGCAATTCTTAATTATACTAATAGTTACTCTAAATACATAATCATTTAATTGCTTTAAGCCGATGATTACCGAATTCTGTAAGGATATTTGTAATCAACCAATCGATGCTCGCATAGTTGATGAGCATTCGCATTCGCATTCGCTTTCTATTATCGAATATTCATTTAGATGGCTCTGCACTTTCACCACTGTTCCAATGGTGCTGACTGCATTCATTGTTCCATTGCGCTTGTAATTCTGTCTGGGCTGCCTTTGTGCTCAGCCTCTGTTGCAGTTTCAGTTGAAGCTAGAGATCGGCGACGGCAGTCGTTGCCAGTTGTTGTTGTTGTTGTTGTTGTTGGCAGTGGTTGTCGCCGCCACAGTTTTTTTTTTGTTTTCCTTCAGTTTTTATTTTGTCTCATTTTTGTTTTTTTTTTTTGGAGTCCCCATTGTCTGTGTGGGAAACTGGCGCGCTTGGCTTGTAAAAACTTCTGGTGAACAATGTATCCGCATCCAGTGCCGTTTGAGTGCGCGCACAGTTTTCAATGCCAAATGGTTTATGCATCGGCATATTACCAATCATAAGCATGGCTCATAAGCAGTTTGGACACAATGCGCAAACGCCACATAAACTCAGCAATGGCCGGCCAAGCGCGATATGCATATGGGGATTGTTTAACCTAGATATTGAGTCGCAGCATCTCTTTGGTGCCAATCATTATATTTTAACAGCTTGTTTGCTCGCTTGTTTTACAAATTGAAATCGCCTGTCCGGCGACCAGTGCCCGGCGTTCGCGTTGCCAATGTTACAATAAATTTAAATAAACACAAGCCTTTTCGCCGACGACTCGAATAGGGGATTTGGATGTGGCACTCGTTGTAGCTACGGCTATAGCTGTGGCTGTAGCTCCGAACGTTGCAACGTTGCGATGGTGCCGTTTGCATCCTGGCCTAATCGCTGCGTTTAATTTACTTAAATTATACTAATGATCTTGAGCGCTCCTCGCGGCCAAGTCGCTTGGCCACAACTCTCAAGTCATTTGTTTTGGCTCGTTTGCAGGCGGCTCAATTGATTTGGCCAAAGCAGCCGCCAAAGCAGTCGCCGACGACGACGACGGCGTTGTCCGAGTGGACGTTGCTGTGCTGCTGCTGCTGCTGCTGCTGCTGCCGGGGCGAGTGCGAATACGAGTGTTGAAATTGAGGGCTAACAGCGGCTGGAACGTTGTGCGAGTGTCGCTAGATATGGCCTGACATTTAGATGAAGTGTCTGTGAATCTGAGCCGGGTCTCTCTCAATGCCCAGCTCCAGCTGCGTTTTGCTCTGGCTAAATGTCGACTGTTGTCGTTGTCTTTACCATTTGCCGTTTGCCGTTTGCAGTTTGCCTTTGCAGTCGGCCCATGTAATTCCATTCATAAACAAAACTTTAATTTTATTGCACATTCGAGTTGACACAGTCAGCAGTCGGGAGTCGGCACTGGGCAACATCTGCAAGCTTTGGCTCTTTGGCTGTGTGAAGGCGTTGCCAAATGGGTGTGGGCACTTGGCCAGCAGTTCGATTGCCCATGCCACTCGCAATGGGTACTCACAAACGATTATCATAGAGCTCATAATGGCTCAATTAGTTCCCATGGACCGACCTGTTGGCGGCGTCTTGCCCAAAGTTTATTGATTGGCATTGCATAGTCTTTGGCTCAGATCTACCAGCAAGTTGACAAACTTGTAAGATTCTCAGGAATTTTCAGTGAAATTTTCTGTATCGGTGCTGAAATGTGAATTTGAGACTTAGGCCAGCCTTATTATCTGCAATTTGATGTTTATCATAAGTAAACAAGTGTTAAGTGTCGGCTTGACTTAGATTGTGAAATAGTCAACCAAATTTGATCAGATCTCAGATCTTAGAATAAGACATAAGTATGGCCATGTTTCAACTAATTTAAATTTAAAAAATATATAAAAATATATAATAAATATAATTTTTAAAGGTATATTTATTATTTATTTTGCCATAGATGTTATTTATATGTAAGTTTATTTTAAAATGTTTTAAATTTGTTTTATATATTTTCTTTATGCTAATTTAATATTTCAATGAATTTAAACAAGAATGAGTTTTATTAATTTAATTATTTATTTATCAAATATTAGCTAATTAATTATTTTATTATATTATATTTACTATATATAAAATGAAATTTACACTAATTGCATCCTTAATTCAATTACTTTTAATTGGTTCTCCCTCTCGCTCTCAATTTTTTGCACATTTCAATTCAATAAATTTGCAGCTCTTTAACCCTATGTTCATATATCTTTTAGCCATAACTTCACTGACAGCCACAGTAAGCCAAACAATTTTGAGCAAATAAATAAAATAAATGAAATAAATAAGCCTGGGCCAGCCAGCTATGCCAAGCTATTGACACCCATGCGAACATTGTTAATTAATTAAAAAAGAAAAACTAATAGACGATTGCGTTGACAAGATAAAATGGCAACGGCTAAAGGCAAGAGAACAGCAAACACTGGCACACTCACACACACACACACACACAAATACACACTCACGATATAGCCAAATGTAATAAATTGTGACAAAAAGTCAGCTAAAATATGTTGGCGAAGGCGTCAAGGTGTGACATTGACCCTCGATAAGTAGTCTGTGTGAGTTTTACTATATGTATGTGTGTGTATGGGTGTGTGTGTGTAACTGTGTGTGGCACAAATCTAAAAACGTTATCGCAACAGCAGCAACAACAGCAACAACAACAACAGCAAACATTACAATTTAAAAGTGCATAAAAATGTTTATTGGCTGGGCGAAATCAAGTTCGCTTTTAGTTTGCCAAGCGACGGCAATAAAGTACACTGTGCAACAAAATGTTGACTCAATTGTAGCTAAATATTTCAATTTTCTGAAATTTGCAGTTACTTAACTGAGAATCAATAAAACTTTTATGATAATAGCATAAGAGTATAAATATTTGTGGCGAAATATGTTTCTCGTTGTTCAGTGTTAACAGACGGTCAGGGCCAAGCTTTAGCTTTGTTGTTGCTGTTGCTGTTGCTGTTGTTGCAAGTGGCAGGCCCGCAGCTGCAGCAGCAACAATAACAACAACAATAACTGCAGCAACAACAATAACAACAACAACAACAACAACAATATAGAACACAGCTGTGCCTAAGACAAGCTCGCATAGCTAAATTATTATCAAGTTCTTTCTCATATTTTTCGCTTGGTACAAATTTGCTTCGCGCAAAGCAATTATTGGCAATAGCAGAAATATTTTTGATTTGCAATTTTCTCACGGCCCAGAGAGCGAGTAAAAGCCTTTCACAAAAATTGAGCAGCCAATTGGTTTGTCAATGGCACAATTGAATCTTTCAAGCAGATTCACAATTCACAATTAGCCAGCAGCAGCAGCAGCAGCAGCATTAGCGGCAGCAGCAACATACTGACAGCAACAACGACAACATTGGCGCATACAAATGGTGTTAAAGCCTGAGCGCAAAATGTAATTTGTTTTCACACAACATAATCAACATGATAACCCCGGCCAAAACGTCTTTAGATTGAGTCTAATGATGATAAACGCTTTTACTGTGAGGTAACTACAGACTTCTGACACCGACGCAGCAGACACAAACCATTGCCCACACCAGTGCAACAGCAACAAGCGAAGAGAGAGCGACCGACTGGCAACTGGCAACTGGCAACAGGCAACAGGCACAACGGCAATTGCAACAGCAACAGCAACAGCAACAGCAACTGCTGCAACTGGCTACATGGCCAATAATAAGTCAACATTCCAAGGCGTGTTAAGAGATGCTCGATTAAATGCCTCAATTGTGGCTCATATTGAACACCAAGGCGAGCGCGACCCAGCAACATCGACACCACACACCACCTGTCTGCAAAAAGCGCTTGAAGAAGAAGCAGCAGCAAATAGCACCGCCCCCACCAACGGTCAACTTTGTGCCCGTTGTCCGTTGCCTGTTGCCTGTTGCTTGTTGCCTGTTGCCTGTTGCAAGTGTTGCATTGTTGTTATTGCTCGCAGTGCTTGCCTGACTTTTAGCACTGAGCAACAACAGCTCGCAATGGGCGAAATCGTTTAGTGTCGTACCTAACTAAGAAAACGTATTTTCAATATCGAAATTATTATTATTAGCTGACAGCAAATCGCAGTTTTCGACTGTTGCTGTTGTTGCGCGGCGTTGCCGGCGCATATTGTAATAAATGGACAGGCCTGTTATTGTATGCACTTTGTATATGATATGCGAGTACTAACCCAAAACTTAGCTCGAGCACACTACACAAATGGAGCATTGCCCATTGCCGCTACACTTTGTCAACGACTGTAAAAGGGGACAACTGAAAGCTAAGATGTTGTCTTATAGAGTTTATTAAATTACTTTGATATATATTATAATATATAAACAAGCCTTAAATGTATACTCAACATAAAGTTATATTAACAAATTTTGAAACAAGCTTAGGACAGGCTTACCCAGTCTTAAGACGATAACGTAATTGGAAAATATTACAGATTTGATAAAATGAATGATTCAGTCAAATGGGTCTTCCACAAATTCCGCTATAGATAGATATAGAACTGGACTAAGCTTAATTTAAAAAAGAATCACAATAATAACATACAGTTTCGAAACTCACTTAAATTCGATTTATATGCTAACCTCAGACATGTCAATGTTATATGTACTTTAGTAACAAATGAAAACAAGTTAAACGCAATAAATAAGGATTAGTTCAACAGTTCATAACATATACAGATCGAAACGGGTTGCATTGAGAATAAACTATTTCATATGGTATTTATAAATGCGTCCTTAATTATGTATATTTTTTGAAAATATTTTATAGTATGTTCAAGCCTTCATCATGAACATTGCATAAGGCAGAGCCAACCTCTGGCATCATAATTTTTTTCTTCATTTTTTTTTTTTGCTTGGCTCGCCATCTGCGACTGCTGGTCGGCTTCTAAAGGTGAGAAACTGGCCACATTGCTTGCGGGCAGCGCTGCACCCCCCTAACACACATATTCACACACACACACCCAACAACAACAACAACAACAACAGTGCAATTATATGCCATTTTATGAATACAAGTATTTTCAATAAATATGAGCATTTCTATCGAAAATTTATGCGCAAATAAGCAGGTGTTTAGTAGTGACGAGTCAAACGCTGCCCGATAGCAATGGAAAACGATCATAAATGCCGAGCCAGACGCCCAGAGTGGCATCGAAATAGTAGTACTCATCAGCATTGTGGCCATGGCTATGGATGGATGATGGGCTATGGGCTATGGGCTGTGGGCTGTGGGCTGTGGGCTATGGGCCATGGCTAAATGGCAATCCGTTACAGTTGTCGATCAGCTAACAAGATAATTGTACAAATACAAACACCACAATGAGCCACAACAACGAGAGCTGTGATAAGCAACACGTTACCCAGTATCAAATTACAGATCTTCCAATTAACTGACCAATAAGCGGCAATGCTTTTAATTCGATAATAGTGCAAACTCACGCCCCATAGACAGCAACAAACTGTTGCCCAGTTAGCCAGCAACTTGTTCCCAGCAGCAGCAACAACAACAGCAACAACACCACGCAATGTAGCTGCAACACGGACGCAGACAAAAACAATAGACGCATTTGAAAGACGCCCCAACGGGGGGCTAATAAACTCAAAGCAGAACAATTGCGGCCATTTTTGACAGCAATATTATTTAGAATAGATTCATATATATTTAGACTCACAATCACTCGGAGCAACACCGAAAACTTCTCTTCAAATGCCAGATCATATTACCAAGAAATCATCCCAACAAAACGAAGTTTAAAAGGCTTGAAAATAATCAGAGAGAAGTTTATAATTCGCGTTGCTGTGGTTAAAGTTTAAATACTTAATATTATGTATATATCTGTGAAGCTGCTTATATTAAATATGAATAAAACGAATCAGGCAAACTTATTCAAAGAGCTTAAGCCATATAAATATTTATATCTGTATGCAATACTATACAATACAATATATGAAATAAAATATTAAATGAATATAAATTTGTATTTATTATCTATAAATATATTAAAGTATAGATAAAGATAAGTTAAAATATCTTTAAAAATATATAAAATAAAATATTAAATAAATCTAAATTTGACAGTAAAATAATTAAAGCAAAATATTATATTTATTAAAAAAAACTTAATGTTCAAAAAAAATATATAAATATATATTGAGCTAATATTCCAGTAAGTTCCTATATTTAATATCTTAATTGTTTGTTATTTTCCAGCGCTTCTTGAGACCTGCTGTTACTATGGGAGCAATTCGCAGTTCGTAAAACTTCTGTGCGAACCACTTACCAAATAATCTTTAATAAGAAATTATTGAAAAGTCGGTATGTGCATTAAGTACTTAAATATGAGCTAGGCACAAGCACTTAGCATCAATCAAACACTAAACAAGAGTTTAGAACGGCAGCAGCTGAGTTGCCAGTTGACATATGAGCAACAGGCAGCAGGGGCAGCCGCTCCAGCACCAGCAGCAGGAGCAGCAACAGTTGAAAAAGCCGAAAGAAGAAAGAAAATTTTGCCGCCACACCAAGAGAAGCGGCTACTACACAGGAACTGGGAATCGGTAACCGGGCCGCCGGCTGACTAACAAGCAGAGGTAGTAACAGAACCAGAACCAGAGCCAGAACCACAAACAGAGCCTCAAGCATTCAGAATTATGTAACACGGCATTTGCAAGTCAAGTCTGTGGGATGTCACTGTTTGGATAGACAGGCGGGACAGCTGAGCAAAGTCGCCGCCGCCGCTGCCGCCGTCGTCGTTGAACTTAATCTGCGAGCATGATTGTGCACTATTTGGACGAGTGGACGAGCAAGTGTGCGCGTTGTCCTGGCAAGGTTGTTATGGACGCACCAATGTTTGTTTGTGCATGTAAACACGCCGGGCGATACGCCAAACATAAGAAACAGAAGAAAAAAAGAAAGAAACTCCACTTCGAACTCCAATTCCGGTTGAGGCAACGGCTGACAATGATCTCTAGACGCGACAAATTGCTACAGCAGCCTTGGGAGCAGCTGCGCTATGCGCAGCACCGCGAGAAAGTGATGTCCGCCCGGCCGGCGATTGATACCAAGTCACCCCGCCAGCACGATCATGTGCAGCGCAAGTGGAAGAAGCAGCAGAACGAACGGGAGCGCCAGCAGCAAATCGAACGCGAAAATCTGCGCCTGCTCCAGAAGCTGGGCGACATCATGAACAGCAAGCGCATGAACAACCTCTGGCTGGAGCCGCGACCCAAGTATGAAGAATCCCATAACTAAATCTAAAGCTTCTTTACAATTAGTCTCTACAATTTCGTATAGCTTTTTGCACCGGGAGAAGATGTTTCCGACGCGCCCCTACTCCAGCCTGCCGCAAATTGTCACCATTTACGGCGCGCAGCCACCAGGTCCTCTGCTTTATGGCGTGTTGTCCAAGCCGACTGTCGTGGGGCGCTGTCCCACCTGCAATGGTAATCCCGAGCGCACACAGGTGGCCATACCGGAGCAGCGTCTGCCCTGGGCGCCCTCGCGCAAGTCCTCGAGCCGCAGACAGCAGGAGCAGGAGGTGCCGCAGCGCTGCTACCAATGCGGCGGCATCAGGAGCATGGAGCGCAATCTCTTCGAGGACTACAATTTTGACTATGAATAACAATTCAGCAGCCGAATAAAAAGTAGTTACAAATTTATTAAACGAACGACACAATTCACGCCTTGGGTATGTTGGGCGGCAGCGTGGCAAAGGTGAGAAAGCCCGTGTGACCAGGCAGCACTTGGGGATTACTCGACGTTAGGTACTTTTTCAGCTCCTTGGGCTCCTTTGTCTTTCCATCATCATTCGAATTTGCCTCGCTGCTCTTGGGCGCCTTGAGAAACTCCAAATCGATTACTGGCAATGCTCGAGTCTTGATCACGCTCTCCTGCTGCAGCACCTCCATGGAGCAGATCTCATTGAAGCCCAGTTGGGTGAGAACGTTAATGCAGCGCTGTGACTGCTCTATGCATGGGGAGAACGAGCAGAAGCGACCACCTGAAATTGATGAAGTTGTAAAATGATTGAAGATCACTTTGTGCTCTTAATGTGGCCTATATTTTATCTTGTTGGCAAAAGGCTGATATCTATATCTGCATTCGTTGATAACTTCTTAGAGATGTATCCCAAGCTTGCAATGTTTCTGAGAGTCTTTGATAATTTCGCCTTCTTCTTACTTGCCTTCATTACTTATTTTCCCTCTAGAACTTTCTTTCTAATATATATGCACTTCTTCTTCTTTACCATATGTATATATCCATAAGAAATCCGCATTCTTATAGAAATCACAGCTGCAGTGTTGCGACGCGCATTTCGTTTCGCTAATGAGTGACAAAGCTGCCCAGCGGGCTGCCTGACCACGTCAACTGCCAAAAGCGAGCGCATTCAATGTCACACACAATGAAATGGCCAAGACAGACAGACAGCCAGACAGGCAGACAGACAGACGGAGAGTAAGAGAGACAACTGACTGACCAAGCTAGCCAAGAGTCTTGATTGCTGCTGCTGTCGGCTGCCGCGCCAAAGGGCGCTGACAACTTGTCATGCGCCGACTGGGCAGTCGCGTTTCACTTACCCGACAACTTCAACGCCTTGAATGCATGTGGCACTGCCAAATCTGGCGCGGGCAGATCCAAAAAGACCGCATCGGCCACACCATCCAGCTCGCTGGTGAAGCCCAAATTGCACACATCTCGATGATAGACCGTTACAAAGTCCCCGAGTCCGTGTCGCTTAAATTCGTCGCGCGCCTGATCCGCTCGCGCCTCATGAAAGTCGAACGTGTGCAGGTGACCCGTGGGTTTCAGAGCGCGCAGAAAATAATGCGACAAGGAACCGGATCCGGTGCCGGACTCAACAACAACTGCGCCGGGACGTACCTCCAGCTGATGCAGTATCATGCTTATGTCCGGCGTGTATATAATTTGTGTGCGATGCGGCAACGTTTGCGTCCACAGTTCAGGATTTGGCTGCAATACATACGCCCATCCTTTGGACAGCTCCACCCGACTTCCATACTCCACACCAATTATACCTAGGGGTGTTTAACATTGATATTAATTTCAAATTTAATTATGGTTGGACTAAGTGGCATACTTTGCACTTTTAGGGAGCCGTAGGGCGTCTGGAAGATATTCACTATAGTTTCGCCTTTCTTGTTTACTATCGTCGGCACCGCTTCTATGGCGTGCATGGAGTTCACGCTCAGATAGAGAATGACAATGTCGCCTTGCTCGATGTGTGTTTTGGGCTTCAGAAAACTCATTGTTATGGCCAATCGTTGTTATTGCCGGCTATTGTCGAGGATACGGTGGGAGGAACAGAGACGCGTGGGCCAACGAGGACCGCGAGCGGCAATATTAATACCAAATTGTGTGCCCAACACAGTTCAATCAAAGAAATACTAAAGTAAATGTGTTTCCTTCATTTCAAAAGTATAGAATTAATATTCGGATATATATTTAAATGTTTAGTTCCTCACATTATCAATATTAATTTATGTATTTGATAAAAGCAAATATCAATAATTGCAGCAAAACTGTTGTCGGCTTCTTCAGTGTGTAAAAAATACTAAATTGTATCTTAAGTCACTTACCAACACCTTTTTTGTGCGACGAGCAGCCGACTTCACGTTGATTTGCTTCTTCTTTCCCTCTTTTGGTTTTTTACTACAAGTATGTAAAGCTTGCTTTCTGTGAATTTGTCAAATAATCTGTGAACATCCGCAAAACGGCTTAAAAATTTTAATTATTTGCCATACACGATGATTGACAAATATTCACTCTACAACGTTATAACTTACTTATGTAAATATCCTTGTTTTTTTCGCCCAATTTTATGCTCTATTGGAACCTGTCTGTGATTACTTTGAATGAATTCCCCTGAAAACCAACACTTAAATCGAAAGCAGCCGCAAAATGGTCCAGCGCTTGACTTTGAGGAGACGCCTGTCGTACAACACCAGATCCAACAGGAGGCGCATGTAAGCCATAAATTAGCACAGTTGTGTGTTATTCGTGTAATCTAATAAGACGTTTGTTTACAGTGTGCGCACTCCCGGCGGTCGTCTGGTCTACCAGTACGTGAAGAAGAACAAGACCGTGCCACGCTGCGGCCAGTGCAAGGAGAAGCTTAAGGGTATCACCCCCTCCCGCCCAAGCGAGCGTCCACGTCTGTCCAAGCGCCATAAGACCGTGTCCCGCACATACGGCGGCGTCTTGTGCCATGGCTGCTTGCGTGAGCGTATTGTACGCGCCTTCCTCATCGAGGAACAGAAGATCGTGAAGGCACTCAAGAGCCAGCGCGAGGCTCTCGTCAAGCCTGTCAAGAAGGTGGAGAAGAAGCCCACCAAGGCGGCTCCTACTAAGAAGCCCGCTGGTAAGACCGGTGGCAAATCCGCTATCAAAACTGCATCCAAGAAACCCGCACCCAAGGGTGGAATTAAGTCCAAGAAGTAAATGTGCTAAGGATTTTCATTGAGTTAAGAATTGGACGAGGAAGCATTTTGTAATAAAGAAAATACAAGTTGGAAAATTTTTAAATTTTTGTTTCTGCTAATTGGTTGGGTTATGGTTCGTGACCAGGGTGAATTATCAGCTGAGTGCGCTTTGGCGAATTGTTTGTGATTGACATTCACATTCTGTAGGCTACAAGCATGTGCAAGTGCAGCGGATATTTTATTCGAAATTTCCTAAGGCCACGCAATGCTAGCAATTTGAAAGTTTTTTTTGTTGGCTCCACGGTTTGTGTCTATGCTAACCGAACAGCTGTGTAGCCCAAATTGCCATTCACATTTCAGGCAAACAAATCAATGCGGTTGCTAACTCAAAAACTGTTGTCATAATTGTTTTATGATGCCACTTCAAGCGGTTGTCAGCAAGCCGAACGAATCGTATGTAAAATATAAATAAATTGTATTGTCATACTACAGACTACATTTTACAGCACAATAAGAGTGCCATTCGATACGGCGGAGCATGCGAAGATTGCCTATCGAGTGTTGAGCGTGGATCAGGAACCGCGCCGAAACTTCGTGCAGAAATCGCTGAGCTTGGAAGACGATGTGCTTGTGGTGCACTTTAGCGCCGACCAAGTAAAGAATTTACGCACAGCTATTACATCGTTCTTTGAGTGCCTTCTGTTGTGCCAGGACACCATTAAACTATTTGGCGAACAACCCCAATCGCAGCTAAGCAACAATGCCGGAGCACAGTCCAGCGCCGACTCCACATAGAGCAATCTACGGATTCGCGTTTTATATACTTTTTACTGTGCTATTCTTTGTGTATGTGGCCTGGGCCTTTCTGCCCGTGGAGCTGGGCCTACACTCCTATTTGCCGGATAAGTACTTTGCGGTATTCGTCCCCGTGCTGATTCTGGTCTGTGCCTTTTTTGCCGTCATCATCTATCCGGCAATCAACCTTTCATTGACTCCTAATATCGATTCAATTGCCTCTGTCGTTGATATCAAGCTGGTGCTACCCAAAGGCTCACAGTTTACCTCCTGGTCGCAGTTGCAGTGTCAACGATCTGAAGCCAAGCCCAAGCGGAATCCATCACCAACAGCGACCATGTGCCATCTGTGCAAAACGGAGCACGTGGCAAAGATTCGCTCGCCCATACCTCCACTTCGATTTCTAGACTTACAAGAAGTAAACGCCACATACTACAACTAACAAATTGGTCTTTAATGTTAATTCGTTCACTTGCGACGCACTGTCGTCCAGCCTTCCTCCGGCTCCACAAACTGCTCCGCTTGCTGTTTTCGCGTCTGGGAACGGGTTACGCGCCCACTGCTCGTGGCGGCCTCCTCATCGCTATCAGCCGTGTTCATGGCATCGTCAGCATCCTCGTCGTCATCCTCCATGTCCTCATCGGACGACGAGTCGCCGTCTATGGGTGTGTATGTGATTTTGACATCGGGACGTAGCCAATCTTTGCCTTGGGGCAATTTGTTCAGCTCCATCTCAATCTGTGGATATTGGGAGGCCAGAGCCATTTGCTTGTAACGCAACAGATTTCGGCATATCTCGGGTATGGACTGATCGTCGCAGAGTGTGTTGAATTCCTGATCCATCAGATCTTCGATCACATCCTGCAGCTCACCCTGCGTTATATTCTCGTTACCCACGCAGAATTCATATGTGTAGTCCATTATTTGTATGGCGACCTGCAAAAGTGTTAGGTTACATTTTGTTCGAAAAAGCAAGCAACTGTTGGATACCTGTTGGCCATTTCGTCCGCCCATGCCATGCTCCACAGCCAAGCGTAGGTTCTGCCAGTTGTTGAATATCCTTTCAACAACTAAGCGAAAATTCTTTTGGAACTCGGTTTGTGCCATAGCGTGCAATGCCAGTGCTGTGAAATAGTGAATGCTGTCTTGCCATTCGCATGTAAACATAACTGCTGACAGCTGAACGTTTTGTTTACATGTCGACGCGCGAAATAATGTCGGACAGCGAAAATGTGGAGCAAGCTCTAAATGAGCCTGACCTGAGCAGTGAAGATGCCTTAGCCAATGCTTATGAAGAGGATGATGATGACGACGATGCAGAGCCAATAACCGCACAAAAGGTGAGTTCTCTTTTGCTTACGAGATTCTCTTAGCCCGCATCTATTGCATTTTGCTAACTCAGGTGCTGGAAATTTTGGAAACTGCTTGGACAAACGAAATGTGTGCACCGGAATTGTTGCAGCACCAGTCAGACATGCTGGAACTGATGATGTCACAAGTGGCACACATGGAAGAGCAAATGAAGGATCTAGACAAGAATGACTTTCGCTTTGTAGTGCATCAGATGGAACTGGAACGCATACGCTATATTATGGCCAGCTATTTACGCTGTCGTTTGCAAAAAATCGAGGCCTTCACCCAGCACATCATCAACCAGGATGCAGAACACGATGTGGCCGACAAACGACTTTCACCCGAGGAGGCGAAATACGCGCAGGAGTTCGCGACAAATGTGGATGAATACTTTAATAAAGTGGCCACTCGGTATATGCCCAACCAACAGCGAGGCGAGGCTGAGCAGCGAATTGTGGCGCCCAATCTTATGAGCCATGTGTTCCTCAAGGCTAATGTGGCAGGTGAGTTAGGCTTTTTATACATATGCTTAATATTTATCATTTACAATATTATTGGTATTTAGTGTCCGGCGTTATAGTGGGCGTTGATGATGAGGAGGTGGACCTTACGCCAGGATCACAGCACATAATACCCTATCAACTGGTGTCCGATCTAATACAGAAAAACCATGCGAAACTTATATAAATATCCGAAAAAATACACACTTTCAATTTACAATTACCATAACTGAACCAATTTTTCGCGCTCGAATTGCAGCCAGTGTTGGAAGGCACGCATTGTGGCTGTGGTTGCTTCTTGTTCTTCGCCAACAGCTGGTGGCTTAATAGTGACGTCACAACATCCGTTTCCAGTGGAAATTCTTGGGTACACACGCCACGAATAAGTTTCAGTTGTCAATGTGGCGCGCAATTACGCGGATACCGAAAACCCTCGAGTCACTTGGCCAAGGTGTCGCAGTGCTACCTCAGCAGTTCCAACATTCCCAGCTGTACAACAGCAACAACAACCACAACATTAGAAGTAAAGCCAATTACCCCCGCTTACACAACCAAGCGTCGCTCATAAAACCCAAATACGAAATGTCGAGTGTGAAGCCAAAGGTTGTTTTCGTGTTAGGCGGCCCCGGTGCTGGCAAGGGCACGCAATGCTCGAAAATTGTCGAACGATTTCAATTCGCGCATTTATCGGCTGGCGATCTGTTGCGAGAGGAGCGATCACGTGAGGGCTCGGAATATGGGCAGCTCATCGAGGATTACATACGCAATGGCAAGATAGTGCCCGTCGAGGTGACGTGTTCACTGCTGGAAAATGCAATGAAAAGCTCCGGCAAGTCGCGGTTTCTCATCGACGGATTCCCCCGCAACCAGGACAATTTGGATGGCTGGAACCGCCAGATGTCCGACAAGACAGATATGCAGTTCGTTCTCTTCTTTGACTGCGCCGAGGATGTGTGCGTGACTCGCTGCCTGGGCCGCGGCCAGAGCGGCTCCGGCCGCACCGACGACAACATGGACAGCCTGAAGAAGCGGATACAAACGTACAACAACGACTCGCTGCCCATCATCAAACACTTCGAGAACGCCGGCCAGGTCAAGACCATTGACGCCAGCCCCGATGCGGACAAGGTTTTCCAGCAGGTGGAGCGGGTATTCGTGTCCAATGGCTTCCAATGAAGTGTCTCACGGAAAATCATAATCAATTAGTTGACGGTCTAGCTTGAATTGTTTGTGTGTTCCCTGATGTGTGTGTAATCTTAATTGTATATCCCTCCCTTACTTAAATATATATATATTTACGCTTGTTATCATAATAGCGATACGATCTTCTTGCGGGAGGGAATTTACGGGCATATCAAAGTTAACAATTTTGTTACTTAAAAATAACAGCGTCTAGCATATAAAACGGCAGGTGAATACGGTGCTTAGCTAATCCTTGCGCAGCTTGTCCAGGCGCGCCTGCAGGTCAGCATCGGCGTCGGACATGGGTGTTGAGCCACCGCTGCCACCACTTGCACCGGCACCACCTGCAGCACCACCACCACCAGAAGAAGGTCCGCCGCCTGCACCACCTGCAGCAACCGCTGCAGCTGCTTTCTGTGCACCAGCTCCGCCAGCTATGGAGAGCGACCCGGAGGCAGTGGGTAGATCGCCCAATTGTTCGCCCAGCTGCAGGCCCAGTTCGTCAAGCACTTGGGAGACAACGGCATCGGTCTCCTCCTCATCGCCCTCGTCCTCCATGGCATCGTCGATGGCGTCGTTGATCATCTCCTCCTTCATGTCCATCATTTCCGACTGCTTTTCGAAGTCCTGCAGTATCTTTTGTATTTGCGGGAGATTCAGTTGACGATTCATGTTCTGCATGGCCTTGGTGACACCTGCGAAAACAAAGATATCATGAGTAAACTGTGAATCATCGATGGAAACCTACTCTTCCCCTACCTTTCATCGCTTGGGCCATTGTGTTTTGAGATTTGAGCGTTTGTATTTTAAGCGAGACCGCCTGAATGTTGGCCTTCATAAGCATGAACTTCTTGGAATACCGGCGCGTGCGCACTAGATCCTTGGCCATGATCTTGACCGCATCCATTTGGCCCTCTTTGGCCATTTTCTTGATGTCGGCAATGATTTTCTTTTCCTGTTGGTCCATTTTCATGCGCTCACGGTCCAAATCACGCATTGCCTTGTTCAGGGCGCGCTGATTCTTGCGCAGCATCTCATCCGGGGAGATCTTTTTGCCGAAAAGCCAGTCCATTTTGCCAAATTAAAAACTATTTACGACTTAAGAACTGTGCAGGAATGAACTTCTTAGGAATTACTCATCAAAACAACAAATCGTGGTTTGGCGTTGCCACTAAGTTGGTTAACAGCATTTCTTTTTAGCTAACAGAATACTCCCATTATTAACATTTTTGCTTACTTTGCTAACGACATTGTTTTTAGAATATATCATTTATGCTATGTAAAAGGCTTGAATTCATTTAATTTTTTTAAACCTTTCGTTTATAATTCATTGCATATGATAGTTAACCTGAATAACTTGTCCATGTTTGCTATAATATATTGCAGAGTGAACACCATACTACGCGCATAATGTTATGCTTACGTTGCGTCGTTTGGCCTTACGTTAACATCTGCATAGTTGAGCTCACAACAAGTTCAGAATTTGTTTCATTTTTCTAATCAGCTATGAAGGAGTTCGACGATTTCAATTTTAGCGTGGATAAATGTAGGCGTTGTTCTTATACAGTCTGTCTTGCTTTAAGCACATTATTTTTTCATTCTGATAGACACCAAGGAACTTACACGGGAATGTGTAGGCGGAAGCGATTTGCAGCAGCGAAAAAAGGAAATCGAGGCCTACAATGAACAGACGTCAGCAACGCTTAAGCAGACCTGCAAGAAGAACTATATGCAGTTTATACAAACGGCCAAGGAGATCTCACGTAAGCGATAAATATGATTTAGCTATTGCCAGCTTTGAATATCTACGTATCTGCAGACCTGGAGTCGGAAATGTACCAGCTGTCGCACATCCTCATCGAGCAACGCAATATTTTGGCCACCATGACCGATGGGAAGACGAGCAGCCATTTAAAGGCGGACAGCATAGAGGCGGAGAGCAGTGCGGCCACTGAGGACGTGGAGAACAGCCAGGCGACGCGCGCTGTCAAGGAAATGGTGCAGGGCTTTAATGGGAATCTTGAAGGAAAAACGTTCCTCAACGAGGGAGCCCTCATCGAACTGGATGCCAATGATTATCGACCCATACAACGCGTCTTCTTTTTTCTGTTCAACGATGTGCTCATTGTGTGCAAAGTGAAGCATGATAAGTAAGACGCCCTCAAGCATTATTCTTTGTACCTCTCATACAATATGTATATCCACTTTCTTGCAGACGCCTGGAGTTCCTTACGGAATACGATCCTAAAAAGATAGCCGTTATCAATATCAAAGATCTGGACGGTGTTAAAAATGCCATCAACATCATAACGCCTGACGGGTCCAAGATATATCAGAGCATAACAGCTGCCGGCAAGAGCGAGTGGATTGAGAAATTGGAGGAAGCGTTCCGCTTCGATCAGCAGAAGAAGGCAAAGAAGGGCCAAGCGCCGCAGCCACCAAATCGATCCAAGCAACAGCAGCAGCAACAACAATCGAAAGCTGCCACGCCCGAGAAGTTGCCAGAGCAAACTCCCACAGATATGCAACCGAAATCGCTCGAGGATGAAACACCCGAGTGGCTAAGCACGGCTAGTGAGGAAATTCAAACGCTGGTGGCACAGCGCCACTTCGAGGACGCACAGGCCTTGATCAAGCGCACCCAGGAGTTTCTCAGCACAGCCCAAAATAAAAAGAAACTGCTCCAGGCGGACACAATTGCGGGGAAGATTAAGCAACAAGAGCAGAAGCTAACCAATGTGTTGCTCCAGGAGCTGTCAAACAGCCACAATCGTAATTTACAAATCGCACTGCGAGAAGTCCGACGACCTCTCAAGATACTTGTCGAAATGGGTCGTTTCCGGCAGGCGAGTGCCACATTGCTGAAGGTCTGCACGGTTAGCTTGCGTGTGGCACAGCGCGAGGCGCGTCGCAACAATGCGGAAATCTCGGAGCTCTTCTTCTGCGACTTGACGCAGGTGGCATGCGACTTTCTGAGCGCCTTTGAGCAACAGCCGGCATGCGTTAGCGGTGAGTTGACCACATCATTAGATACACGCCCCTTCTAAATCTTATTCTTTTAGCCCTCGTCGTGTGGTGCAATGCGGAGCTACAGTACTTCGCCAGCCAGCTAATCAAGCATTATCTGACCAAGGGTACCTCCTTGGAGGCAGTGGCCAAGTGCGTGGAACGCGTGCGTAAGCCGGCCACAAAGCTAACCGAGATTGGCCTGGACATAAGTTACCATTTAGAGGGTCTCTTGCGGACAACGCTCGAGTCGCTTATTGAGGAGTCCAAGCAGCGCTTGTTGGACGCCGTGGGCCGCACCGAGGAGAGCTGGCAGCCGTATAATTTGCAAACGAAATCCAATTTGAAACGATTGCTGCTAGAGTTCGATACGTTGGGCATTGACGTACGCGCCCAGACCACTGGCGATACATGGCTGAACCTTACCCAATCCACGGTCGTATTTATACGCCAATTTCTGCAACTGACCGAGCATTGCGGCTGCCTGGGGAAAGGCGAAACGTTGCTGCAGAGCCTGGAACATCTGTTGCGCGATCTCTTCTTGGCACATCATGCATTAAAGCCCCCCAGCGATCTTTCGATGGATGTGAGTTTGCCATGGAATCACTTCTACATATCTCGTAATAACTTGTAACCCCTTATTCGTAGCCCAACTTTGTGATGAAGAACAAAATCTTTCTGGTGGACAATCTGCTGCCCATTGCCATCGAGAAGTTCCGGAAGACATCGGGCCGCCAGTGCGAAACACTGCGGGAGCTCCACACAAAGCTCGCTCGCCAGCAGGGTGCTCCAGTGCCGCGCCAGCGGAGCATCTACACGACCGATGTATTTTAAAAGGATTATATGTATAATAGTTAACTTTACTTTTGATTACATATATAATTTTTTATTTTTTTTTTCGTTTTGCTTCAATTATTTATAATATAATTATATACATATATAACCACAATAATAATAATATTTGTAAAATTAAAAATCGAAGCGTGTGCTGCACTCTATTCTCTGTTATTTGCTTATTACAATTTCCGCTGGGCGCGAGATGTGCCCACAATTACATTTATATATATATATATTTATATATATATCTGATTCATTTCTATATAAACTAATGTGTAAACAAGTTTCTTTGTTAAATTATTATTATTTTCTTGTTCTTTCTTAGCTGCACGAAAAATAGGATTTTACAAATGTTTGAATTTGACAAAAGACTTGTTTTTTTTTTATTTTTCAAAAATTACAAGCAAAAGCTGGCTGCTTTGGCGCCCCCGACCATTGATGTATCTGTGTGTGTGGTGTCTGTGTGTGTTTATGTGGATGTGTGGACGTGCTGTTGCGGCGGCGCCCGCTTCGTTTTTCTGTTATTGTTGTTATTAATTTATAATGTAAAATTCTTAACTAAACTGCTTATCAATTATATTCATTTATATATATATATATATATATATATATATATATATATATATATATATATATATATATATATATATATATATATATATATATATATATATATATATATACACACATATATAAATAAATATACATATATACTTTTTCTGCATGCAAATGTGTTTTGTGTGCGAAGGGAAGGGAGTGGGGGCGTTTCAGGACACTGTGGAAGCAGTCACTAATTTAAACAAATTAAAAAAAAAATTAATAAACAGAAATTTTGTTATGCACACGCAATCATTGATGTACGTTCGATTTCGTTTACAAAATAAAAAACCTTCGCTGCCGACATATAAACACATAGACAAACTAAAAGCACTCACATTTCTGACACCGTGTACTCATATGGTATTCATAATCTCAACGCTCCAGCAATGACTAATCCATGCTGGGTCCACAATTAAAAAGGACCCGGCATTTAATTCTTTTGATGAGCGTAGTAGGTAACGCCGACTGTATTACTCTTTTTTCTTTCTTTTTTTCCCGTTCTGCTGCACTCCATACTTCTTTCATTATCATTATTATTATTATTATTATTATTTTGTTTTAGGTTTTTACTTTGCAATTTGTGTTCAACTTTTTATTGGACTTAGCCTAGGCTTAGAAGCTAGAAGTACGCTTAATTTTTTTATAGGTTTTCCTTTCATTTTGTTTTTATTTATTTTATAGAAATTTTTCTTCGCTCTTATGCACCGTGCTGCTGCCACTGTGTTGTTGCTGCTGTTGCTTTGTTTGTTTGTTGTTATTAGCATTCTATCGAACAATGTGTTTCTCACTTTTATTTATATTTTTTAAAGTTGTAATAAAAACCTATATGCGCTTATTACAAAATGAAAAGTGTGGATTCCCTCTGGTGTTCTTTTTAGTTTTGTTGTGGTTTTTGTTTTAATAAATAACTTCATAGACAGTAGCCTTTTTATCGCCCGAACCCGTCACAATATATTTGTCGTCAGTTGATATGTCGCAGCTAAGTACGGATGATGTTTCCTTCGACTGTAAACGAAATAAAAAGAAATCAAATTAGCACACATAGACTGATTATAAGTATATACGTCTACAGATATTCATATTCATATATATATGTAGATGGACTGTTAGGGGTGATTTTAAGAACAGATCACGTTGCTTATAAACTTGCAGAAATAATTACAAAATCTTTTTATACTTTTGAGTATTCGTTGATTAGCAAGTTCAAGTCATTCGAATAGCACTTAATAGAAAATGTAGATAAATCACTCACCTGGAATATACTGGCACCATATGGTGTTCGCCATGCGTTAAGCAGGTTGTCTTTGCCGGTGGAAACGAACCATTTGCCACAGGTGGCAAATCGCAGCGACAGAACGCAGCTCTCGTGCAAATGCAGCTGATACTTGTCTGGTTTCGATGCATGCAACACTTCCACATGCGAATTCTCCATGCCAACGGCCAGCCAGTCACCTGTTATAAGAGCGGAATACGTAAATTATTATGTCTTTAACGGTCTTGTTATTTTAAAGTAAAAACTAACCTGTTGGACAGTATCCAAGCGAAAATATTTGAGAACTGAAGTCGTGTTGCTGCAGCTGGCGACCTTCGCGCAGATCCCACGACCGCACCGTGTTGTCAAGCCCGCCTGTCCATAATCGTGAGCCATCCGGACTGATGTCAATGCACGAGGCACCGTCTGTATGACCCTGGAACTGACGCACCAGTATCTCATTGTGTAGATCCCAGACAGCAATGTTGCCATCACTGCAACACGAGAAGCACACCTTCGAATCAGGGCTGATGGCGAGCGCATAACAGGCAGGCGCTGCTGAGGTTAACTCGGCCTTGATGCGTGGCGTAGGACTGGCCAAATCCCATATCGATAGATTCGATGCTTCGCCACCAACAATTAGTGTGCGTCCATCCGGCAGTAGCTTCACCGAGCGTATATAATTATCGCGCTGCAGGCAATCCAGCTGGCTGACAGGATTCTTATTGCCCGGCTGTGAGATGTCCCACACTTTGACGCAGCCCTTTCCACCCGTATAAACATATTTTGTAGGATTTGAAATAGTCACCGCACACACGACCTCGCCATGCGATAACGTATTTATTTGTCGCGCATGCCTCGGTATACCAACACCGACTAGCGCGTCCGGCGGGAATGGCACCGGCTGCAAGCTGCCCTCACCGTTCATATGGAAAGAGTATGCACTATTCACAGAAGAAAACAAACATAAGCTATACTGTTAACGGGGATAATATTAATGTTGTACTTACGGCTTTCCACCAGTTAGTGCCGAGGGATGTGGAATGCCGTTTGTTCGTACATGCGCATGCGGATCGTACGGCAACGGCGGTCGTCCATAGGCGGGATCCGATGGTGGACGCTGATAGGGATCCGCCGGTCGCTGATATGGCGACGCTGGATAGCCAGCCGGCGGTGGTCCACCTTGTTGCATCATTTGTTTAGGATTTGCGCCCTGAGATGGTGCTGCAGCGTTTGGTGTCGGTGTGCGTGCCTTTGCTCCCGGTGTGCCCGGCTTATCCATCTATTATTGAAATGAAAAGAAAACACATAAATTCAACATTTAATATCCGTTTAACTGTCTAAAATCTAGGCACTAGTTTTGCAGCAAACTAAATACTCTATTGTCTCTTACATCTTTTGTCTTGAGGCTGGGTGTTGAACGCGAAGAACTGGAGCCTGATCGCGATGGCGGGCGCTCCTGTTTGATGCCACTGCTTCCCGGTTTGTCCAGACGCTCGCCGTTTAAGCTCTCACGATCGCGCACCTCCATGGACACATGTTCGCCATTGGGACGTGGTGAGTGGGATTCCTACAAGGAATATTAAAAGACGGTTATTTCAGGGCTTTTACTCTATATCCTTTTTGTAGCTTTTTTAGTTTTAAGAAATTTGTTGCATGAATATCAGGGCCGACACTCAACTCACCATTTCATTTGCAACATCTACGACTAAATCTTGATCGCTTTTCTCGCCTTCATCGTCCTGCAAATAATTTTGAAAAAACAAACAAACACAATAAAACAAAATTCGTACAACGATAACATCAATAACCCAAATAGCAATTCAGTTGTGAATTGCACTAGTCTACAAATATATGATTTTATAGTTTTATTTTCATTTTGGTATTATGAAGCGCATGAATTAACAGAGGATTAGAAATAGACAACAACTACGTATGAGGTAGGCTACTATATATAATAGGAATATGTTTTTATTTTTGTTTTTGGTGAGTTGAGAGGCAGCAACAGCTGATGACACAATGATACGAGTATACTAAATGATCTATGCGTTTATTACTACTTGATACTCACTTGTAGTTTCTCATCTTTTCGACGCTTCGAGTCGTTCTCAATGTCCAACGGCGAGCGCGTACGGTATTTCTCACGATCCGCTGGCGAAACCGAATTGCGCTAAAACATTGAAAGTATCTCGATAAGTATTCAATAATAGCTATGTATGTGTTGAGTGCTGCTACTTACCAGGCGCTCTTCAGCGCCCGCTGGTCCCTCTAAGCCCATGGGCTTTATATCCGGCCTTTGATGGTCTGGCGGCGCTTTAAGCAAGCCCTGCGGCCCGTGTGGCAAGCCCATTGTGGCACCCAATGCAAACGGATTCAGTGCACTCATCGGCTGGGGCGGTCCGCCTGGCACCTGTTGTGCGTGTATTTGTTGCTGCAATTGAAAAGCCGCAGGCTGTTAGTTAGTTGATCAAATGCTGATTTTGGTGCAGGCGCTTAAATTTTTCTGTTATTTGGCTTTAGGACGTATAACAAAGGCTTTTTTAGGTAGCTGTGCGTGTGTGTGCATACAACACCAACAACATCGACAAGAACAAGCGGCAGCAATTTGGACTTGACGCATTGTAGAAAAAAAAAAATATACAACAGAATGAACAACACCTTGTGAAGAGGCCAGCGAGAAACAACGCAACAAGCAAACAAAACAAACGAACGCAAATGGCAAATAAACTAAATAATAATCACTTACTAAAAGTTGTTGTATTCCATGTTGCTGCTGATGCTGCTGCAGACACACGCATGCCGCACGCACAAACCCATCGTTTAATTAAATTATAGTGTATACAGTTTGGATATGATTATAATAATATAAAATAAAATAAACAAGATGGTCAAGCAGCTTGATAAATTATAAAACTATTGCATATTGCTATACTAATCGTACAAAATGAAAATATTTGAAAATTTGGTTTATATGATAGGATTGGATAATTATTGGGATTAATTTCATCTTCTTAAACGAAAATATTGGACAGTTTAACGCGGATCTAAATCAAATTATTTATTATATTTAAAGTACATTTATTTGTGAGCCTTGACAGCATAAAGATAGCACTTAATTTATTCTCTAAAATATTAAAAATGTTTAGCAAGGAAATACAACAAAAGAATAAGTCTTTGTATTGCTTTGAATTGTCAAAGTTGATTATTTTTCTATAATTTTGAGAAACGGATAGTATAGATTCAAATTGAGATTTTTAAATAAGTACAATCTCATGAAAATATATACTGTACTGGAAAAGCCACTTGGAGAGCAAAGCAGAGTCAACTTACCCCAATGATCAGATTCAGTTCCTGCATTGTGACTTGCTTCGCACGCTCTACCGCCTGCAGCACTTGTTGCTGGTGATCGGCCTGTAGGAATGGAAGTAGCTGGTTGATTAGTGTGTTGAGACGCTTCGCGATTTCCGTTTGCTTGTGCATTTCCACATTAAGGCCATAGGACATTTCATAGTACTGCATTGAAAATGTGGGAGAACAGGATTAGAAATCGAAAGTTCATCAATTATATATATATATATATCTTTACCATAACATAATGGCGCTGCATTTCGGTCTTTTCGTTCGCCAGCTTCTCGCACTCCAATTTGATGCTGAAATTCACAGGAAAAATAATCAAAAGGGCAAATTAGTTTAGTTGAAAGAAATCTCGGGCAACGCTTCCGTCGTCGCGCCGGCTAAAAAATCCTATGACCAGCAGCGCATATGGCGCGCTGCCTGGCAAACCGGTTTACACAGCCAAACATATACGAGGCCTAAAGGCAGCAGTAGCCCAGCAGAGCATGTGCGCATGAAAAACCTACAGCAATCCACATTCTTTTTCTTTTTATATTTTAGTGAATCTGGAATCGGACATTCTTTAATGGAGAATATTCTATAAAGAAAAGGTAGTTTTTATATATGATTGCTTTTGAGAAATACTTCGAAATATAAATACGAAACATATTCATGAAGAAAGGACATCATGACATCATTTTAAACATTGATTTCATCTATGTTTTTTTTTTTTTTTTTTAAATTATTAAGTTACTGTTTTCTATAACATGAATATGTGATTCAGAAAATTATTACTTAGCTAACAATACATATATACATGTAAAGCTTTGATAGGATTTTCGGTATCATATTAAGTAATCTTTCGGGCTGTTCTGCTGGGGGTTCCCGTTGCGAAATTGTATGTCGTAGACACTTGCCTGTGATATTGTGCCTGTAGAAAATTGAACTCCTCCTTGATGCGCTCCAATGTATCGGCAATGGTAAATTTGATTGGGCCCTGAGGTGGTGGTCCCTGTTCACATTGCAGATGGACATGGGGGCGAAACACAATTAGCAAAACACTTGATTGGGTCCCATTGCAATCTGTAATACTTACCCCGGCGGCGGGGTGACGCACCGGTGCGGGATACATTGTTGTTGTGGTGCTGTTGTTGTTTTAATGCCTGTTTGACTGTTGCCCAAGAAGCGACGGGATGAACAACAAATAATAGTTGTAGTTTGTTGTACCGAAATTTCTTTTATTGTTATATATGTATATATATTTATTAGCTTAGCGAATTGCTTATGCTTCCTCTTCCTGTTGGCAGCGCGCCGCTGCCCGCTGCTGGCACCCTGAGATTGAGCTCTCCTCTGCCGAAATTAGCAGCCCTAGCACCGGAACATGTATAAAATTTTGCAAGCGTTTAATTGCTTTAGCTGTGATTTTAGTTTTAGTTCAACTCATGCGTTTCCATATTGTCTAGCATTTTGCGGGTATCCTGCAATGGGAATTATACGTTTCTTAGTTATTGGTCGTTATTTTGCACCATTTTTTCAATACGTAGAATCTCACGCACGCACACATATACACAAACATAAGCGCGCTCACATATTCTTGAGCATCTCAGCAATGGCAGCCATGCCAGCAACAACGAGTGTACACACATACATACAGAGGACGACGCACGTACGAGGGTATGAGTGTGAGTGTTTACCGCCGAAAAAATCAAACGCACAGTTGCATGTGCCTGGGCGAAATGTTACGCAAAAAACAAGCATGCGGCATAACGTATTAAATGATCCTACACTTCTTTGCCAGCATAAGATGTTCTTGTTTAACTATTTCCACATTACTGTGGCATGTAATTTTTGCAAAAGCAATGCACGCTGGCCGCACGCTCTGCACAAACAAATGTACCCCGTGCAATACATATACATATAGACTGCAATTACGCAGGGTTGCCACCGTGAGCCAAGCCCCAAATATTGCCACTTTTCGCTTGCATCCGGAACTTCACTCAATTTTAGTATAATAACTTTTTACTTTGTGCATTTTGTAACAGTTCAGCAATGAAATAAAACATTTTTTATGAAAACAAAAGAAAGTACCAAAAGAAAATGTAGTTAGCTGGCAACACTGCTCGCTGCGATAGCGAGTCGCTCACTCACATATATACACAAACAGACAGACAGACTTATACACGCGCGCGCACCCCAAACGGACGAGTGACAAAACTCACACAAACACACAGGCGCACACACGAGCGCAGCGCAAAAGAAAAATTGGCCCAACAAAAAATAAACAAAAGCAATTAAAAAACGGAGTAGTTGGCAGTACCAATTTTCATTTGGGCGTTTAACTTGCCGTACAATTGCACATTTTATTGCCACTTTGTGTGCGTACACATACACAGCACTGATATTTGCACGAGCCGATTTTTTCAATGCAAAAAACGTAATTTTTTACTCGAATTCTACCCGTAAAAACTGGCCTCTTCAACCGACCGACCGACCGACTCGCTACGTCTGACAGTCAGCCTGAGCGTCGTGTATGTGTTGTGTGGCGTTCTCGTTCTCGTCTCTATTTTTTCGCATCTGCTTTAGCCGTCTATTTTGCACTTAGATTTTGGGCTGCATTTAATTGAAAGTCGACTACGTTTGGTACCGCCCGAAACGCACAATTGCATGTATAACTTAATCAACTTTAGTGCCGATTTGTTTTTGAATTGCGAACGCGATTTTAATGCGTGGAAAAAATAAAAAGCCGACGATATATCGCTAGATATATCTCATCACTTTATTATTTAGGTGTATCGCCGGGCCTCCATATTATATCGCCAATCCACTTTGATTTATCGTTTTGAGTGGGCCATAAATGTTATCGAAGTTTTTCATTTATCGTCTGTGCAACATTGTTGTGCACGAGCAACGATTGAATTAGCGCGCAATCGAAATTTAAAAATCAGTGAAAAAGGATTAAATGATTAAGTGAAAATGATTAATTATTCATCTAATCTATAATTTAATAAGCTTAGAAAAAATAAAAGTATTTGCATTCATTATTAGAAAGAAAAATATTAAATAAATTGCAGTTGTTCATTTTTATACATTTAATTGAAAATTTCGCATGATAGAAATAATGTATTAAATTTACATTACTTAAATCTATTTCCCTAGTATTGGCTGTTGAATAATGTAACATAGGAACAGCCAATACTAGGGAAACAGATTTAAGTAATGTATTATTACATTATGCAATGGCCACACACGTTGCAAGTGTTTGATTTTTCTTTCTAAGGGGCTAATTCTGAAAGAGAAAGTCACCCATTGCTTGCCCAGCCCTTATTAGTCATAAGTCAAATAATGTTATGTTTCTTAATTGCATTTATTTAATTGCTTTACTAATTGTTTTGTTCCCATCACAGTTGGTTATCACAGTTTCGTTGTCTTTTGTTTTGCTCTTCGTCTCTGCTGCCTGTTGCCTGATGATTTACCAGGGGCGCCACAGTTTCTCGCCCTCCTCTGGCATCGGCGATGGTGCAGGACTGTCGCAATCACTGTGATATCCCGATGAGGCGGGGCTGAGAGGCGCCGAGTTGCAGTTGATGCTGAGCTCGGTTGCCGCCTCCGACTCGGACATTGTTTGTGCCTCATGGAACTGCTGGAGATTCTTGTAGACGCGGCCCAGATGCGACATCACCGATTTGCCCAGGTCAACGCTCATGCCAGGTGTGGATGCCATAACACGTGACACCTCATTGACGGCATTCATATAGCCATTGCGGAAGCTCTCCAAAGGCATAGGTGTTGATGCTGCTGCTGTTGTTGCTTCTGTTGATTTGCTTGTCTTCTGTTGCCGCATGAAGACGACAGCTGACTCGAGCATCTCAGCCTTGTCCATGCGCAGAATGCCATCATCGCCGCGCAGCTCGGCGACAAGTGTCTTTAGCGTGTCGAGGCACTTGTTGATGCGCGCACGACGCTGACGCTCCAGCAGCGGCTTCTTCACCTTCTGGTAGATCTGTGTCTTGCTTGTGTATTCCATTTTTACGTGAATATTTTATAAATTTCAGTTGCGTTTTGCAGTGTACAAAATGCTCGTGGTTGCCTTGTTGCTGGCTGTATCGTGAATGATGTCTTTTGGCTGGCAGGGCCCTGCTTTTATAGTCCGGTTCCAAGTTCAGAATCCACCCTCGGCCACGGGCACGCATGAGCGCACCCCATCTCGCTCGCACGCACGCGTATGTTCCTGGCAGTCCTCTCCCTCTCTGACACACAGGCGCTGGAACTGTGAGGAACAGCTGCAATTGAGCGGCTGGCATGGAGGACAATCGGCAATCCTTGTGGCTCGTGGCGTGGGAACCGACCTGAAAGTAAGTTTCTCACACAATTTTTTGCCTCTCGTTTGTTTTCCTTTTGGCCACATGCTTCGCTTTTTTAAAGGATCAGAGCACAAATTTTGCAGCTGTCGCTGTTTTGGGCATTGCTTTTGCTGTTGTTGGTGTTGTTGTTGCTGCTGCTGTAGTTGCTCTTTAGACCGGTGTTATTATCCTTAATGCATACTTCACTGCCTCATCCTGTGCGTGTGCGTGGGTCGTTCCCGTTCCCATTGTTATCCTGCCGTGCCATCTCTCGCTTATTGTTTCATCAATGTATGCAGATGATGATGGCATAATGCGGTCTCTGTCTCGATCCCTGCCATCCACGATTCCATTGCCCGATGAGTGTTTATTGGACACAATTAGTGTGGCATATTGGCTTCGTTTGGCTCTGGCCCCTGTCTTGGCCTGCCAGGTCAGGCGGGCGCTGAAAGTGTGGCAGCGCGTGGACCGTGGGCCGGGCAAAGGTGAGCGCTGGGTGAACTGGGTGATAGGGGGTAATCTTGTAGCCCTCCCCTCAACTTCTAAGCTACAGTCCTCAGCTAACAATTATCATCAGTAATTGATCAGTTTCACGCCTGGCAGATACATTAATTGGAAATCGAGTTATGTGGTTGTTTGCTTTAGATTAGCAATCAATAGGTGTTTGTGTTAGCTTAATGAGGTGAATGCTTGTAGCAGGATGTGCTCTAAATAGACTTCAAATTAGTTAATTTATTCATTATATTGCTTTGAAAGGTTTACTATTTTAGAAAGGATTAATAATAATAATAGTATTAGATGAAAATTATTTTGTATAAAGTTTTTTTTTTAATTGTTATTAGAATTGTCAACTGAGCAAGTGTATGTGAGATGGTTGCTTGATGGCTCTAGTGCAACTAGATAATAATAATAATAAAATAATTTAATAACATTTTGTGTATATAATAATATATTATGTTTTTGAAGTTTATTTATTAAAGAAAACAATTGACATTTGAATAATTATTTAATTAATTTTTTTTGTTATTTCTTGAAGCTAGTATACGTGGCCTCCTCAAAATATTTATTTTTTTTTTTTGAATTCTCTTGAATTCAATGTAGAATATTCATTTAAAGTCAACAATTTTATTTAAATATCTAGGCAATAGGATTGTTAATCAGTTAGGCTAAAGTACATAATTTTGATAGATATATATGATCTTTTTAGATTAATGAACTTTTGAGAAAACTCGAATAAAAATATATATGATTTGAAAAAATATTTAACCTAGTTGTTTTAATTAAAAATAATTAAATAAAAAATATAAATTGGGGTCTCTCACTATAGACATTTAAAGACAAAATAGCACGCATCCGATAAGAGTGTTAATTGAATTATTTTATTTAACTTAGTGATATGACTCAAGACTCAAGACTGAGGGCATGTGATGTATGAGAGATATTTTGTCTAGCAGATGTTTATTTAAAAAAATGTATATTAAAGCAATTATAATCAATTTCAAAAATAAGAAAGCAAGTAACCGTTAGCAAATAAATGGCTATTTTGAAATATGCTATCAATGAGCTCTTCCTTAATTCCTATTGGAATTCTAGAATCCATCAATACTCATGGTTAAGAAGTTATTAAATTCCAACAGACCTTTTATTCCGATTAGAATTCAGCGAGCTGTAATAAATAACTGTGAACAGTTGCAAAATAAAAGACAAAAGTATTTTTCTTTTCATATTTGTTTGTATTTATGTTTTCTTATATGTTTTTTGTTTTTGTTTTGTTTGTTTTTCTTTTGTTTGGCTTAAACTCTATAAACATTTGTATTGGCTAACAGACTTCTGGCTAATTGTACATATAATGTATAATGGAGTCAATAAAACGTGCCCTATCACAGACCTAACTTAGAAAACTGCGTAACACTTAATTAGAGGCAAAATGAAGATCATTGTAAAGCTTTGTAAAGCGACAGCTCGATTGCGTGTGTGTCCCGATGACTGCGGAGCGTGTTGCTCCTTTACCAGGGACGCCATACGCTGGTGCCGTTGTTGCTGATCTGCAGCAGAGACTGAGCAGCGATGGGTGTGCTTGAGCCGCAATCACTGTCGCTGGCGTAGCCGCTGGAGACCGGGCTGTAGGTGTCGCGGCTGCTGGTGCTACTGCTGCTGCTGCTCTTGCTGGAGTAGGCGGCGTCGCAGTTGATGCTGAGTGGCGTATGCATGGACATTGGCGCTGTCTGCTCCATGGGCTGCTCCAGCTGATTCAGGCGCATGCCCAGGTGGGTCATCAGTGTGGTGCCGAAGGCGACATCTACTTTGGGAAGTGCAGCCAAGGCGCGAGAAACTTCGTTGGCGGCGCGAATGTAGCCGGCACGGAAACTGTGCTCAGAGGCGGAAGCATTGGCATTGGCATTGGCGGCCTTGTTCTGCTTGAGTTTGCGCAGGTAATCAACGGTCACCTCCAAGATGTCGGCCTTCTCGAACTTGGCGTCGCCTGTGTGTGCCACACACTCGGCCATCAGATCCTTGAGATCATCGAGGCACTTGTTGATGCGAGCGCGACGCTTGCGCTCCAGCAGGGGCTTCATCACCTTGCGGTACTGATAAGTCTTTGATTGTTCGTATTTGGTGGCCATGTTGCGTTGCTGGCGATGTATTTGCTTGTATGTAAGAAGAGCTGTACGATGTGTACTGCACGACGATTGCGTTGAGAATGCTGCTGCCGTCTCCAGTTACCGCTGCTTTTATAGCTGCACGTGCCGACGGCGACGTCAACTGCGTCTCGTGCTCAGCGCACGCACCCAGAGAGCTAGCTAGCAGCGGAGAGCTCATGCGCAGCAACAACAACTACAACACCACCTGACGAGCAAATTACTCAGTCTCTCGGCTCGGCTCGGTTCGGCTCGGGTCGGGTCGGGTCGTGTCTGTGTTTCGGTTATCGACTCTCGGTGCGTTTGCGTCTGCGCCTTGCATCGATCCTCGTCTGCTGGTGGTTGGTTTTTCTCTTGTTGGCTCGGCAAACAAGTTTGTTGTGTCTTGGCAGGGGATGAAACTGATGGTGCGTCTGTCTGTGTGTTGGTGGTGTCGGTGGTGGTGGTGGTGGTGGTTGTTGCACATGTTCGGCATGTTGTTGTTGTCGCCGCTTTTAGCTCTTCTCTGTTTTCTTTTACATTGACGTTCGAATCGTGGGAAACACTTTGCCCTCAAGTTTCCCACAAGATTTTTCTCGCTCGTTGGTGTTATAAGTTATAATCGGTCGGCCGTGTAGGGTGAGCGAGTGAGAGACAAAGAGCGCGTGTGAGCGAGAGAGCGCTACGTACCGAGTCTTCGATTTGAGCCCTTATGCACATTGCACAGTGGGCCAAACACATGCGGAAATTTTGTACAAAACTGAATTGAATGAACTCCTTGGATTTTCCAGTACGTGTTTCGTCTACTTGATGTGTGAAATTCTGCAGCCTCGCTGAAAATGTGTTCTGGATTTTACGTGGCATGTCCCTTACTTGATACGGCTTGTTTCGGGATTTTTGGGTATTGCCTGTACGTGGGAATGAAGTTCTGCAAGTTTTCAGTATTGTAAGGTAGTGCAAGGTAGCAAAACTCTAAAATCTGTTCTGGAATAAACGCGGCATGTTTTGTACTTGATACGGTCTGTTTCGGGTATTTCGGTACTGACTGTGGGAAAGAAGATTTGGAAATACAGCGAGTGGTAAAGTGAAGCTACAAGGCTGAATTTCAGATGGACACCACCTAGGGATTTTCGGACTAAGTGAATGGGAACAGATCTCTAAGCTAATTTACAGGTTTGGTAGATCAACGTGGGAGCTAAGAAAAGGTAAATTTGGAATATTGTGGCTAAGGGAAACTGGGGAGACATGACTGAGCATTTGTGGATACTATATTCTGTAAAGTTTCTTAGAAGTATTCGGTAACATATTGTAATTAAAATTAATAAATTATGTATTAAAAATATTCATGTATTTGTTTGTAATTATTTTAAATTAAAATTTTACTGTTTTTTTTTCAACATTGGTTTTAATGCACTTGCCCCACTGTAAATCTGACCGTGCCCAAGATCGAGTCATGGCGAGCAGTGTGGACAGTACCACCGAAAAAACTACCACCTGCCTTTTATTTTTATTTTTTTTTTCTTGCCAGACGTGGCTCAGAGGTTCCTCTTTGCCGTTGCTGTTGCTGTTGTTGTTGTCAATTATGAATGCTGAACTGTAGCTTCTGTTGAACACTTGGGCCACGCTAAGTGGCATGCCTGGGCACGTCGTGGGACCGGGCAGCCAGGAATCGGGTAACGAGCATGTAGGGACGCTGTGCGGGGCATGCAAACTAAATGACTGTACGGCAAATTGACACACACTAAAGATTAAATGTATCGCATTCGTTAACTATATAAACAATATACGTGGCCAGTTTGGCCACGGGCAGGAAGTGCGAGCAGCCGATCAAGGGCGAGAGCGAGGCAGTTGCATCGCTTGCAGGGGGATGAGATGGCAGACCATGATGATGCCGATGCCGTGCTGAGAGTGTGCTGAACAGCAAGCCGTTACAATCTCTTCGAGAGTGTGAGAACATTTTTTCAACTGCACATGGCGAACGGATCGACGGATCGACGATTCTTAACAGGGGCACATTTGGGCACGCAACGGGTTTGGGGGTTGCTCGACTTATTGTCAATGCAATGCTCTTGTCATCGTTGTGGCTATTCATGTGTTTGTTGCTGTTGCTGTTGTTGCTGCTGTGGCTGTGTAATTGAATATGTGCGCATGCTTGGGCCGCGTAACAACGCGCGACAGACACACGCAAACTGTCAGCCCAGAACTTTGCGAAACGAGGGCGCGCAGGCGTTAAAAGGGTTGCTAAACGAATTTGGGTGCAGTTTGAATGAAATTTTATCTAAATTAAAGCATGTGTAATGAACCACATGGAGTTTTATAGATTGCAAAGAGGAAATTTAGTTATGCTTTAATTTGAATATTGCTTAAAGTGAATTGCAAGATTATTTGACTTTCTATGTTGTCTATGTTGTTACTATGCATATTATATTATATTACTTACATGTATATAATACAATACATATATGTATATATATACTTAAAAACCTTTGTGCGATTCAAGATTTGATTTAACTTATTATTAACCTTTGAATCAGAATTTGATTTCATGAACATGGAGCTCTGTTCAAGAAGCGAGTCCTAAAGTACGGCAAATCCAAAAAAAAAGAAGAAAACAGTTCAGTGGTTGTCCCGATCTGTTATTAGCCATTCGAAGTGTGGTTTACATAAACTTGATGCTGAGCCTGTTACAACTTCATCGTTAAATAAATAAACTGCAATTATATTTTTTGTTTTACTTTTCAAGTCGTTTATTATTTGCTTAAACTCTAGAAACATTTATGCTAAGCTCCGATCGACACTGATTGTATAACTATATATATATATATATATCACAAGTTATTTAAAGTTGGCATATTGTGGACATTAAGATTTTGAAGTCACACCTTGGCCTGGGGGCAACGTTGACATTGCTGCTGTTGATGGCTGACTGGCTGCCTGACTGGCTGCCTGCCTGCCTGGCTGATTGCAATGGCAACTTGTTTATCATTTGCTCATGCGTTGCATGCAACTTGTTGCGCATGCTGAGACATGAATTGAACTGCCTGGATGGATGGCTTCATTGAAGAAGTCTTTTCATTCATACATTTGACCGCTTCTAACTACCGGTTTATGGTTGTTGTTGTTGTTGTTGATGATGTTGCTGCCGCTGCTCTTGTTGCTGTTGCTACTGTGCATGCCAATAAAAGCTGCCGTCTGCGGTTTCCAGGCAGAAGACCAATTGATGATGTGTGGCATTTGCTGTCTCCTGCAGCATGCGTTCGTTGGCCTGATTCTGCGCTATCTCCTCCAGACTGTCGTAGCGCTGGCAATGGCTGATGTGGCTGTTGTTGTTATGGTGGCCGCTGCTGCTGCCGTTGCACTTGCCACAGCGCTGCAGCATTTTGGCAATTAGATTCTTAACTTTGGACATTCTCGTGCTTAGATTGTTGTTTGCGTCTCGCGTTGCAAATTCGGACTGTGCTGCTGGCCTAACAAGTGTCGCGCTTTTATAGCTCAGCATCCCGCCCAAAACTGAGCCCACCACCACCCAGCGAACAAGTGCCACATGCGCAACACATGTGCCCAGCACGCGGCTGTCTGATGTTGCTCAAGCTTGCTGCAGAGCCCAAGCAGCAACTGTGGCCACTGTGGCAACTGTGGCAGCAGCAGCCGCCCAACACTCGCCTGCCACGCTTTCAGCGCAGGCGAACTGCAGAGCAAGCTCAACACGTGCAGGATAATCTTGTCAGTTGTCCGCACCCCTCATTGTCGAGGCTTCCTTTCCCTTATTTTTTGCTGTCTCTTTTTTTACTTATTCAATATAACGAACGCACAAAATAAATATTGAGAGCGTCGAGCAGTTGTGGTTCCCATGGATAAGGTTCGATGGCCCTCGGTTTGGTTAGGGGAAAAATATCCCACGGTTCGAGTGGCAGCTGCTTGCAATTTAGGCCACAGCCCGTTTCATGTTGCTGCTGTTGTTCTTGTTGTTGTTGTTGTTGCTGTTGTTGCTGGCTTGGTGGTGGATGTCGACTGGCTGACACATATTGCACTTGCTGCCTGGCGAAAGTCTCGCTCGACCTCTAAAGCCTGCTCGGGCTCGGACAAGTGTGTCCGCGTGCGCCCGTCCCTGTATGGGTGTACGCGAGTGTCTCTCGCTCGCATTGCCTAATTGGCACGCGTTCGATTATCAAATGGCCACAAAAACTCAAAAGCCCCAGTGCCACCTCCTGCGCCGCATTCGCACCTGATTGATATTTGTGCGCTTGGCGCACTTGTGGAAAGCCCCTGGCCGTCGGCCAGAGTCGCGTGGCAGACGCACTTGCCTCGTGCTGCGCCGCAGCCGCATCAGCAGCAGCAGCGGGAGTCGCCTGCGGGGCGTTGGGCGGTCACGTGGCCAGTCAAATATTTGATTTGCTTGCCACTTGGTCTGCGGCGCAAGGTGCAGTTTGATCGCCACTTGATTGAGTTTTTATGGGCGTACTTGTGGATTATATTTTGAGTGCTATTGCAGTCAGTTTTAATTAAAGCTGCGGCGGGGTGTGGCACGCGCCACATTTTAGGTGGTTGCATAGGAAATCGTTACTTAATTGAATGTGGTTTTGAAGTGGTTGTTGCCATAGATATATATGTATGTGGAGTAAAATGTAGCAGTGTAACTATAACTAGGCCTAGTTTCTTTAAAGTAGACTTAACTAATTAGAATCGTTGTTAGGTGTTGGGAACATTTCCTTGGGTATTTCCCACGCACATTTCTTTTGACAATTGCCTACTTAACGCTCAACTAATTTCGAGTTGACTTTCTTGACGACTGACGGCTGGGAAATGTTCTTTAATGCTAAAATAAATATGGGTAGTCAAATGAGGTAGGCAATTAAAACTCAGTTTGGGATTGATCGATTAACTCGCGCTAACTTGGACTAGACCTAAATGATAGTAATTATTGAAGATAGTTGTTGCTGAAGTGTGCCATTTGGAAGAGCGATCAGATTATATGAAATATGTGGTAGCAAAATAGGTATAGCCAAAATTCAGAAAATTTGACTGATTAATATATATCTTCTGTTTGCAGAGCTTGTTAATAATGTCTCTTAGCTTAATATATGTACTTGTATTCGATATATTATACAATATTTATCTGCAAGATTTGTGTTTAAATTGATATATTTATACATTTATCCATATGTGGTTCGTTTTGTTGTCAAAAATGTTTCATATTGGTGAACTATGTAAGCCGTAAACAATTTCAGTTCCATTTATGACTAGTTTCTAAATATCTTTGCCAATTGTTATTATTAAAATTGAATATTGTTGTAAACAATTATTATACTGACAAGATAGGAACAACGATCCAGAAAACCCATAAGAAAACCCATTCACAATTACATATTATAAATATATTATCCCTTGCGAAGATATATGCTATAACTTCCTCTTAATTGATACATTTATAAATATAATTATATATAAATATAAATTTCTCTGAATAAGTTGCCTTTATTCGAATTAATTCGTCATTAAAAGGTTTATATATAATTATTATTCCTATTATCCAAAATAAAATAATGAAGTATGTAATTTGCTATAATTCCATTTCATCAGGCTTTCAAGGTCCTACGGTTTTGGTCTTCTACATGCAACTGTCTGAATTGTATCTGATGGATTGCAAATTTTCAAGTTTTGCAGCTGTTGTCAGTTTGGTTCTGAGGCTTTTGCCGTCCGTGTTCTGTGCGCGCACATGACCCAATGCTCATCAAATCAAATCCTCAATTGACGGCCCATTGATGTTGGCCGACAGTAGCACGCTGTCTATAAAAAAACTCAATTCCAATCACGTCAACGGTAGCGCCAACTTTTCACCTTCAGCTTTGGCCAATCAACGGCTGTTACAGAAGCTGAAGCTGAAGCTGAAGCTGTGGCTCATAAACTCCTCTGCGGTTCAATTAGCGCATGTCGTAAAGTACAAATAACTATTGCGTACAATTCCGCAGAAACCTCGAGGCAGACTTTGAGGTATAATCATTAAGCTGAAGCCGAGTAGCCGACATCGCGACGACGATTTAAATTAAACAATCGACAATGACGACGACGGCGACGTCGACAGCAACATGATGACGACAAGAGTGAAAAACTAAAGTAAAGCAGTCAGTAATCAGTCAGTCAGACAATCAGACATTCACTCAGTCAGTCAGTCAGGCAGTCAGTTAGGCAGTTTGGCAGTTTGGCAGTCAAGTCGTCAGGGCAGCCACACGACGCTGATAATACGCGTCGCGCCGGCGCAATAAATGTGTGCCGTCGACAGTCGAGGCCCTCATGTTGTTATTGTTGCTGTTGCTGCTGCTGCTGCTGCTGTTTGTAATCGTAACCATATAAGCGACTTAAATGGCAGGTGTGCACATCGCGTGGGAAACACACGACGTTACTCGAGCGGTTCTCACGATATGAAAATCGAGCAAGCGACGCACAAGCGAGCGACAGACGACGGACGACTGACGAGCTGCCGGGCTGCCGAGCTGCGGGTGCCACTTTCCGCAATGGAGCTACCTACCCTTCTTATGAGCATGCGTCCTAATTGGAGCTCTACAGATTGTTGTAGCAGTAATATCATAGTATGTAGTAAACTCAGCCAGAGCCAGAGTGTAATTATAAAATATTGTATTTTTATTGGAATGGGACTTTGTGAGCTGTAATTGGATTAGCTGCCTGAAGACTTTTCGAAAGGATAACTGATTCAACTTTAACAGCCAATGTTTGCATAAGAGACAGCTGAATATTAAAGATTAATATAATAGAGAGTATAGATTGGGCACTTCTTATGCATTGAGGATTCCAAGCTGAACTATTTTGCTACTTAAGCTGATATACAGAAGTAACCAAATATTGACTTGAAATTAAACATATGGAAATATATAGCATATATAACAATTAACATGGATTATTCTTAAAAACAAAACCAAAGCCGAATTATAGATTCAAAATGAAAATAAACTCAAATTGTTACCTGGCAACAACTCTAAGACAGATTCAATCCAATTAGCTAATCCTACCAATCTCTAACCGAACTCTATTTAGTTTAGATGGCTGGCGATGCAAATGGTTTGAGTTCCGATTAGCAAAGTTTTTTATTTATAATTATTGTTACTATATCATAATCATACACATAGACTCATAAGAAATCTCGATTTAAATACCTTAAGTGGTCTTGTATGCAAGACAATCATTCCATATTTCATATTAATTTGGATTTAAGTCCAGTTGGTACAGCTAATACTTTGTGTGTACAAGAATCCATTTGCGAAGGATGTAGCCATAAAACCATATCGAAGCCAGAACATTTATAACTTTTCATCAATTTTACCTTTGGCTTGGCCAAGACAAATCACCATGGTCCAGTCAATTGTCTGGGCCCAAAGTCGTTTCTCTGGGCTCTTGGTCAGAATTTTACGGTTTAATTGCAGTTACAATGCGTCAGACACGCAACTAGACAATCGTCTTATGGTTATTGTTGCTGCACAGTTCAGTTTTTAGGGTCTAGCTACGATTTCCTTTCCCACGCAGTGAGCGAAGAGCGCAAGAAAGAGCGAGATTTCTAGATTTCTCTGCAAGTCTGGCTACCTGCAGCAGGTCCTGGCTGCAGGATGCGTGCGCCTATAAAAGGCGACGCTGCACTCGAGAAGAGCATCATTCACACAGCATCCTGCAAGCCGTGCACAGCTCAAGCAAGCACTCAGTTCGATCTCACAAAAATGGCACCACAAACCGAAACCGCTTTCGTCTCGAAGACCCAGCACTACCTGAAGGTGAAGAAGCCGCAGCTCGAGCGTCAGCGCAGGGCACGCATGAACAAGTGCCTGGACACGCTGAAGACACTTGTTGCCGACTTCCAGGGCGACGATGCCATACTGCGCCTGGACAAGGCTGAAATGCTTGAGGCAGCACTTGTCTTCATGCGCAAACAGCTCATCAAGCAACAGGCGCCCGTCTCACCTGTGCCCATGGACAGCTTCAAAAATGGCTATATGAATGCCGTCAGTGAAGTCTCCCGTGTGATGGCCTGCACGCCAGCCATGAGCGTTGATGTCGGCAAGACGGTGATGACACATCTGGGCGTTGAGTTCCAGCGCATGCTGCAGGCTGATCAGCTACAACAACAACAGCAGCAGCAGCACACCGAATTGGAATCGATCTCGCCAATCAGTCGTCCAGTTAGCCCCGCATCTTCTGGCTACCACAGCGATGCCGAGGAGTCTGACGCAGCAGCCAGCCCACAATCCCCCAGCAATCCCATGTGGCGCCCCTGGTAAACCACAGAAGAATCTGCAATCTACAACTACAACTACAACCATAACAACGAATCATGTCTTCCAATTGAATCGATGTAAACTGTGATAACAAGAGCTTTACATAGATATAAGAAATAAGCTTTAATAGTCTTAAGAATAATTGTAAATATGTAGCAGGATTTTGTTTACTAACTTTAGCCTTTAAGAAAATATTACAAGCTTTAATAGTAATAAAAACTAAAACTTGAAAAAAACAGAAACTTCAAGACTTTTTAATTTATTGAATTTCAGAGTTTTTTTTAGGTTTTTCCTATTTAATAATTAAGTAGAGAAAATACTTCAATGTGTTTGTCTAGCATCTTTGAAGAGCTGTGAAAAATTAAGAAATTGTTATCTTATTAATTCTTACATCTTGATATATAAGGAGCTGCTTTGAAATGGAATTAGCTAAACGATTTTTTTATACGAAATATTTCGAACAAAATATCATCAAGCGTGAATAAATATTGCAAATAATATTATAATAATTTTACCTGATTTAAAACTAATATACATATGTATAAAGACAAAATCTGAATGAGAAAAACAAAGTAGGAATAAAGACTGACTGCATGAACAGAGTCCGCAAATAGTTAAAAATTGCTCATTTTGAATATTTAACGTCCTAAGGAGTGCTATAATTTTGAGGTCTTGACGAGGATCTGCAGGATTTGTCGATTTTACCTGGAAAATTCTGGAAAACATAGTTTTTTTCAGATTTGCATGTCTTTGGTAAACGTAGATATATAGTTTTTCCAAGACGGATAATACCAATAGCTTAACTCTTAAATTTTAAAAATCTATTTACCAAAAAATGGAAGGTACAGTTTTTCCATTTAACACAAACGGAATGACAGCTAGACTGACATTACACAAATCAATATACTCCTCTATAAAAATAAATCTATAAACAAACGCAATTATTTGACAGCCATGAATCAAAATTACTTTTTTTTAGAAAAAGTTATAGGAAGAAAACATATGAAGCCTCTTGATTAGTAAGGGATTAAGAACTTGTATTTAGGAAGGACTTAAAAGAGCCTCATTATAAGAAGACGAATTATATCTATGTACGCCTGATACATTTCTAGATATCTTTTATTTATATCTATGTATATATTTTGAATACATTTTAATATCTTCAAGCTTAGTAATATTTGTAAAAAAACTTCTACAATGCTCATGAGTCTTTGTTGCGATATTCTTGGAGTATTGTATGCATTCTTTTCAATGATGTTATCTATTCCTTGCTATCGACTGAAATGAAAGTACTTTGTTGTGCCATTGTTAGCGAGCCTGTGCACACAATGCACGTTTTGGCACGACTGTACCAACTTAATCTCTTATTTCTTCTCAACCTGTTGAAGTTGCCTCAAAATATTGACACTGCTCTTTGTCGTGCGGTGCTATCAAGATCGCTGCTGCAATATCTGCTCGAGCTCTGCGTGCCCGGCATTTCAAATCTGAGCTGAAATCCTATATGAAAGTAAGATATCCTATCTGCGAGGGGACAGCTCTTAAATTACTTTCCTTATCAGTATGCGTAACAGGACTCCGGCGTCTACAATTTGGTAATTAGTCTTGGAAGGATTAAATGGGACTAGACACGCTAACGATTTCGAAATTGGAAGATTTGTGCGTGCGTGTGGAATGATCGAGGCAAAAGGGACGACAGTTTCGATACTTTTTAATGAGTTTTCGTTTTCGTTTTGGTTTTCGTTTTAATGGGGTATTGGTTTTGGTTTTGGGTTTGAAGGTGCTTGTTTATATATGTATGTTGAGACGGCTCCCCAGAAACTTGTTCGGTAAGCCAAACGTGTCAACGCAACCAAACACCCCAGCTGCGAGCGGCGAGAAAGGGCGAGCAACTGAGGGACTGAGTAGCTGAGGAACTCGAGCTCCCTAGGGTCGCAAGTAGGAGGTCCTGACCCTTAAGCTGGCTTTTTCTATATAGTTATACATGTGAAACCTTAGCTGCAGCGATCAACGACGCCCCTGAGTGGCAAGCCGAAAACGAGTCTGAGACCTGTCCACGCCTCGCCAGCTCAGCGGGCTCATCAATATGCACGTGTTGCCATCGAATCTGCATAGGCCATAGGCTCGCTGTCTTGTGTGGTGCGATCTGTGTGGTGCTGGTGCTCAGCTTGGTTTTTAGGGAGGGCGGCGACACTGAGTTAAACTGTAATTACAACCCCTTTTGTGCGCTGCACGTGCGTTGAGTGATGGGCGGACTAAAGCAAAAAGGAGAAAGGAAAAAAGACTAAAAAGTACTGCTACGGCAATTGCCCATTGATCCTGGTCCTAAACTAACAATGTCTGCATTCCGGGAACAGCCTGCATCTCACATACTAATTTGTTGTAAACTAAAAGATAATTCAACATGTCGCGCTGTCTCGTGTCAAGTGCGCTGCCTCGCCTCTGCCCGCGTCCCTAGCATGTAATATGATGACAAAAAAAGGACCCCACATGTGTTTTATCTTTTCTTTTATTTTTATAGCGCATTTATGAGTGTGCCGCATGTGTGTACGAGTGTGTGCCATGGTGTGTTATTTTATCATTACAAAACCGCCGTGTGGGTCGCTGCTATTCAAATGTAGCTGCGATTCGTCGCTCTTGTTGTCTTAACTGCAGCGCACATGACTTTATCGCCCTGGTCTACGGAATGGTCTGTTTATGGGTTCCATCAGACTAGCCGCGGTTCAAGTGCGAGTCTGCTCTAGGGTTACATTCGGTTGAATTTTTCGCACGCCCCGTTTGATGTTCACGCTGACCAGACTAACTAGCGGAAATACCGTAACATCGACATAGTTAACACTGACAACGATTTGCTGGAAAATCCGAGTCCTGTAACTGGACCTGATTGCGGGCATTTCCCGGTCGGCTGCTATTGCTGCTGCTGCTGCTGCTGATGCCACATGTGTGAAAATTTGCCGCTCACAAGTTACGCACGTAGCTCAGCGATTCACTTGGCCACTTGCTACATATCGTATGGATAGTACATCAGCGAGACGTGTCAGTTGGCGACGCTGCAATTTTGAAACGGCGTCGTAACACCAAACATCCCGCAGCGCTTAAAACGAGGTCGTCACGTGTTCAAACAAGACGGTGCACGTTCTCATTCCCTAAGACCAAGCCCTAAAACCCAATCACCATCCCAATCCCAAACCCAATCCCAATCCCAGTGCCAGTGCGTGTGTGTACGCACACACAACTGGGCCAGGAATCTAAACACTTGCAAACAATGGCGATCGACGAGGGGTCAGGTTGTTGTTGATATACATATACAGTTTTTTTTTTTTTGTATCTTTCGAATTTTACTTTTTTTCTGTGTGCCACAGGTTTTTGTTTCGGGCTAATCTACAGTTTTGGAACCTTTAATGATCGGCAACGATAAGAAATCAGTGCACGTGTTCATCGAGAGAGCAGGTCAAGAGATTTCGTTGGAAACGATTTTAGGCCAAACACAAGGCACCACGGTAGCCCGAATAGCCGAAAACCGCCGCAGTGGTAGCTGCTATCTGTCCATCTCTGTAGTCTTGGGACCCCCAGCAGGGCTTTTCGTACGATCATTTATTTATTTATTTCTTCGGGTTTTTGGTTTGCCATAGAAATATTTGGTGGCTATTCTATTCGATCGCATGGGCATGCACGTGGGCCATGAAATGGAAAACTAGGGGAATGAGTCGACCAAAACAGAGCCAAGGACGACACACAATTGGAACAAACAATCGTGCATAACAATAATACGCCAGAATGATTCAACCAAAACATACAAGGCCCTAATTCCCACTTCCATGAAATTCTGTTCTGTACACGTTCGTCAAACGTTACGAATCGTCCAGCTCTTTCTGTTACTTTTTAAAGGATATATTCCTGGAATTATGCGACTTCTTTATGCAGCTAATCTTTTATACCACAAATAATTGCTGCAAAATCAAGACTTCATCTGAAGATTGAACATTTCGCCCAAGAAAGTCATCAGAGGGCTAACTTGACAACAAAATGAAGACATTTTAATTGGAACGATTGAGTTAGTGATTACATGAATTGTAGACGACTAAGAGAACTAACTGTAGTGTAAATATAGCTAACGAATTATTATCTAAAAATAATAAAGCTAATTTGAATATATAAAATATATATTAATTAATTTTTTTATTTTATTTATTTTTTTTTTATTTTTGTTATTTAAGTGTAGAACCTGTACAATCAAATTTTGTACCTTAACAACACATGTATTTATATGATATTGGGGCCAAACCTCAGTCGCATTATGAGAAATTAAAAGTCTATGGTTTACTGCATTCCCAATGTTTTGACAAAGCCTTGCCGTTTAAGTCATCTTAGGGGTCTGGCAGGGATTAGACCTCTTGCGAGTAGGCTTCGGTGTCGGTGCAGTCTATCCGAGTATCTGCTAGTATGTCTACCAATCTGCTCTTCTACAGTATTCAGCTTGATGTCTCTATGGAGTGCTGAGCCGCATATATACCAGGGAGAGTTAGTTATCTGTCGTAGTACTCGGTTCTGCAATACCTGTACCCTTTTGTAGTTGGATTTGGCAACAGTCCCATATCGGTAAGATACACTGCACGTAGACAGCTCTTTTACATATCAGCGGCAAGGTGCTCTTTTTATTGTTGAGCCATTGCAGTTGTTGCTAATAATTACTAAAACAATATTCTGGCATGCTATCAATATTTCTAATAGCTTAATGTTGCTGAGTACTGAAGACTTGTGGAAAATTTAAATCTAGTTACTATATTCCGCCTTAAATGAAGGTCAATAAATGCAGATTAGTTGTAACTATATCGTATACCTAATATTTCTTAATAATGCTTAAAAGACTTGTACATCCGTAATAATAATTATAATTGAAATAATATAAATAATTTCAAAGTATGATTATTGATCATATTATACGTATGAGCCTATATATATATATATATATATATATATATATATATATATATATATATATATATATATATATATATATATATATATATATATATATATATATATATATATATATATATATATATACATAGAAAGTAAACAATATATATATATAAATAAAAAATCTATTAAATATCCAACGTGCTGGTTCAATATCTAATAAACATTTAAAGATCAACATCAATGTTTTGTTATAACAGAAAATTTATAGCTTATTAAATTAGAAACCATTTGCCTCCAAATATTTATAATTTTATTAACAAAATATTCAGAATAATTTTACGATTTTATAATTTCTAAATATATTCTGAAATATATTTATTACTTGCGTAATATATATTCTTTATTTATGGCTATAAAAAGTAATTTCGGATAAATAATTTATCATCAGGGAACGCATTTGAATAAATTACATTTTAAATTACCTTTTGTTTATAATCCCTAGTCAAAAAGTGTTCACACATGGGCAGAACTCAAACTGACTATACAAACAGGACCAATTGTCACTTTCTTTCCTATCTGCTGACTATTTATTGCTTTGCCGTGCTAACAAATCTTAAGATTGTTGCCTTTACTTCTAATTAAACCTCAATAGCCGAGCTCAGCCAAGAAAAAAACATTGAGACAAACACACAAATCAGCTCGACCAACTCCTAATAACAAAGCGAACCTTATAATCGAGGAACACATCAATAGGACTACGGCAATCCCTAGGTACCAACACATTTGGAACGAACTGTTAACGCCAGCCTACAACTTCTCACCAGGACAGTCGCTGCTCGAATCTTAATTTGTCTCTGTCTGTATGAAAAAAAAGTAAAGCAAACTATGGCTCCAAAAAGATAAAGAACATAAGAAAGAAACCCAACGCTCATGGGCTTCAAATATTTATAGTCGAGTCAAAGACAATCCATTAAGTACAGGATCGTCCCCGAAATCGTTCTCTGCCATCGTCGACGCCTCACGCGCCATCACGTGTCCAACTTGCGACCGAGCCGAGGTCCAAAAAGGACAACGCTTGAGCGAGTGAGTGTGCATGCTCTCGCTCCTGCTCCCGCTCAGCTCCTCCATGGAAGCACACAAAGTGCCCCTTAATAAGGCACGGAGACAGGGCTGGCAGCGGGGTAGGGGTCGTCTGCTAATTGTGTGCCATCGAAATGAAATTAAAAGCAACTCCTTCGGCTTTCGAATGCCTGACACGTTTTTAGTTGAATTTAGTTCTCCTTTTCCTTTTTTCCTTTTTCTTTTATGATCCTCCTTTTTTCTCGCTCGTTTCGGGCAACGCCTCGAGGCACACACAAAAATTATAAATTTCAAATTACAGCGCATTAACTGATCCCAGATCTCAGTCCATCCAATGTGTTTGCCTATTCAACTAGTTGATCTGGGCCTCTGCTGTCAGGCCATTAATTGTTCGAGTCGTTCAAGCGTTGAAAATTGAAAATGTTCTCCCACGTTTTGCGGGGGCAACCGCTGCACACGTGTTCAAGACCCGAAAAAAAAGGGATTTCTATGCCAACCAAAACGAGATAAGTGCATAAAGAGCTGACAGCAGCAGCAGCAGCAACAACAACAACAGCGGCAGCAACAACGATAACAACATATAAAAACCAAAAGTGATCAGCAAAAAGATTCGAGTTTTGTTGTTGGAGTTGTTGTTTTCAATAGGCTCGAAAAAGGATCCTTCGAAAAACTGTGGGAACTGGTAGAAAGTCTCGCTTCTCACGATCCTGGCGCAGGATAAAATTGCTATACACCAATAGCAGGTGGGAGCGGAGCAGCACGACATGCCTTCACACTCCAGCGCATGCAGGTTAATGGAGTGCAGGTCCGTCCCAGCCGTCCGTTTTGAAACACACCTGCCGTTTTTCAATGTGTGCGTGCATCTGTGTGCCTGTGCGCTCAGGATTTTCTCGTTTACAGTGTTTTGTCTGTGCACGTATCCTTGTACTTTCCCACACTCGCCGAGTATCTGGTGTATCTTTCTGGCTGCCTGCCTGCCTGCCCGCCGCAACCCTCGTCGTCCCGACCTGCTGTCGGCTTGGGTTTCGTTTTTGGTCCTGTGCGGGTATAAAAGGCCGACCGTTCAGAGGATCAACATCATTCGAGCACTACGCTTCGTACAGTAAACAACTCAGCAACAGCTAAAACTCAGCTACACAACAAAATTCAAGATGTGCCAGAACAAGAACATCATCAGCAACAACATGAACGTCAAGACCAACAAGAAGTCCTACAGCGTGAAGAAGCTGCTGCAGAAGATCTTCAAGCAGCAACAAGTCGAGAAGAAACAGAACATGCAAAACACATACAAGGCCAACTCATTGGAATCCCTGGAGTCCATTGAGAACAGCCGCAATGCTGATCTCGAATCCATCGCCAACAAATCCTGCGCCGACTCTCTCGAATCCTATGAGAACGAGGCCAATGAGCGTCTCTCCGCCTCCTGCGAAATGGAGGACTACGAGCTCGAGCAACTGCCCACCGTGCCAGTCCACTTCGTGCGCACCGCCCACGGCACCTTCTTCTGGACCGCCGCCTCCGATCTGCCCGCCGACAACGATCTCGTCGAGCCCCTCTACTGCAGCACAGCCAACGAAATCGCCGTCGCACAGTTCCAGGATCGCTGGGTGCAAGCCTAAACAATCAACTCTTTGTCATCCCAGCACACGCAACGATGTCTTCCATTTCTGGGACCGCACCAGCGGCTCCAGCTTCCTGCTTTAAAGCGTCTTCTGCTAATTTTGTGAATCCAAAACAAGCAAAATTAACTGCAAGGCGCACCACTCAACCGAGCTTTACAAAATTGTGATAAATTTTAACTCATACTTATACAAAAATATATATACAATTTAAAAGAAAAACTACCTTTTTGTTCTCATTCCTAAATGGCATTCAATTTTCAGCTATCCCAAGCAAACAAAAAGTACTTAATAACCTTTGCATAACTGCAAACCATTGTTAAGTAGCCTGAGTCATTGGCCGTCCGACTAATCCACTCTGTGACCGATCGATTGTTTGCCTTTGGGTCTACCTGAACCTGAGCTGAGCCTGAGCCTGAGCCTGAGCCCATACCAAATCCCTTCGGTGTCCCTATTAAGTCAGGCTTATTGTTTATGTCTTAACCTGCATGCAGGTAAAAATCCGAATGCAACCAACAGCATCAAATTTAGGGGTTGTTTTCTCTTTCCAGCAGGTCTAACCAGTTTGTGGCATTTACCTGCGGCTAATCAGAACTTAAACAAGGGATCGCCGATCGTGCAAGGGAACCAATTGGATCAGACAGTTATTTAATTATTTAAAGCAGAAGATGCTGTGCTCTGTGGCGTAGAGTTGGTTACATAAATGATTCAGACATTCACATTATATATATACATAACCACATTCATATCATCTCTATAGGGCTGTATGTATGTATGTACATATTTCAGTATCTGTATCTGCATGTACATATTTACAGTAGCTACAAGCTCTTAATTGCTTGTGTGAAGCCAACTTCAGATATGCTGATGTGCTTGTTGCATGAAATGTGAATAGATGTTCGACTGATAAAAGTAAAAGTCAGCACATGCATCTGTGTGCGGCAGTAGATCACATTTGAAACGAGAGCACTGGAGGTGGAGCTGGAGAGAGAGAGAGAGAGAGAGAGAGAGAGCGAGAGAGAGAGAGAGAGAGAGATGTGAAGATATGCTTGAAAATTCATTGAATGCACACTCAGCGCATATTTAATGTCAATAGATAGGCATCAACGAAATGCAGTGTATTTATCAACTGATACTCAGCTTGAATTGGAGATGTTATTATAAACGCAGGCCTTGCTATTTACTATATGGCAGTGTAAACTTTTCAATAAGTATGTATTTCATTACATGATAATGTGATTATATATTGAATGATATTAAATATCTTTGATTTTCTTAAATAGAAAGCCTCCTGGGGGCTAGATATTCTTTCAAGTGAACATGTACAGAATTTGCCATTTTCCGATAGGGGAAATAGTAAATTTCAAATGTAAGATTATTCTAAACATGTGATATATAAGTTATATGATAAACTCTTGAAATTTTCTGCTAAATAAAATAAATCTTTTTATCATTTTCAATATTTGCAACTAATAGTTAATATTTCCTTTGATTTTCAAGTAAATTACTCTAATTTCGCTCGATCGCCTCTTTGTAAAATAATCAAAGACTTTAGCCGGACTAATTCTACTGAGCTATACTAACCATTCTACATATGATACTCTCCAATCCATGTAGACATTTCACAGTATTTTTAAGTAACATTGCGAAATACGTAACTGCGACAGTTATGTAGCATCGTCCAATTGGCATATAATTGGACCACGCAATCCGATTAATTATCTGATATTCCTTTCAATAAAAAAAAAACATATATGTTTCCTTTGTTTGACATGAGAACTTGTTGTTTATTTATCTTTAAGTCTTAAATTAACATTTATAAATTATTTAAAGCTTAATATAGGTTTGTTTATAAGATGCCTTCACGCGTATACATCGCACGCTCTTAGTCTAGGGAACTTTAGCAAAGATTATTAGGATGTTGGCGCATTCCAGGTAAGTTGAAAGGCCACGTACTTTAGTCATATCACAGTTGAAATGCAAACATTTACAGTTATTAGCAAAATAAACTTAAAAGTATTTAAAAACAATGCACAGTGCAACGAAGTCAATGCGATTCGTTGTCACAATTTGCTTTGGAAGACAACAGATTTTGTTGCTGTTGTTGCTGCTGCTGACAATGGCTGCAGCGAACGGTTAATAGCCATTTGGAATACTTAAGATAAGATCTAGAAATTAGATGATGTCGCCAGGCAGCCAGGCGGGTAGCCAGTTGATTACCAGGGCCGCCAGACGGGCTCCGAGGCGCCCGACTCCTGCGAGCTAATCGACGCTGTTTCGGATAGCGCTGTGCCGTCCACGGATGTCACATCGATCAGTTCGTCCTTGCCCGCCAGGAAGGCGCTGTAGCTGGCTGCGGCAGCGGCGCCGTACCCGCCCAGCAGCGGAAAGGTCAAGCGTCCTGTGGCATGAGAGAGAGATTGCTGCTGCTGCTGTTGTTGTTGTTGTTGTTGCAGCAACTGAGTTTGCAGCTCAATTAGGCGCGTCGATAGAAACTTCATAATCTTGCGGCCAATCTCATCAGTTTGCTGCGTCTGCAGCAGCACTTGTGTAATCTGATCGGCAGCGTGCACATAGCCGGAGCGAAAGGACTCGACGTGGGCGGCACTCGTGCTGGAGGCAGCCACGATTCCACCGCTCGCAGCATTGCCGACGGCCTGCAGCGTGAGCCCGCCGCGTTGCTTCAGCTTGCGCATGTGATCCACCGTCAGCTCGAGTATGTCGGCCTTCTCGAGGCGCGTGACGTGCTCGCCCTCCTGCTGCAGGCACTCCACCATCAAATCCTTGAGATCGTCCAGGCACTTGTTGATTCGCGCGCGTCGCTTGCGCTCCAACAGCGGCTTCATCACCTTGCGGTACTGATACGTCTTGGACATCTCCATGACCATGTTGTGATTCGAATCACGTTTCACTATTTTCTGTTATAGTTTTTTTTCGATTTTTTCGATTTTGATTTTTGGCTTGAGCCGAACTAGACGCACATATTCACGTCGATATCGTAGCTTCTTTGGGGGCGGTTGCGCGTGCGTCGCGCTTAGCGTTCCGTTCAACAGGCGGCACGTTTATGAAATGAGTGGCAAACAAGTTCCCAACCTTACTTTTATACGACGCTCTCACAGCGCAGCGACTGGGCCTCAGCTCCCGCATGATCGCACACACACGCACACATGTGCCGGGCTGTGGTGGCATTCGTGCTCGCTCGGTCTCGGCTCGGTAGCGGCACTCGGCATCGCGCACAAAGAGAGGCTACTGTAAAGGCCGTTGCAGGCACAGGTTGGGGTTGGGGTTGCCGAGCTGCCTAGCAATCGACTGCACAGTGGGTCGTCACTGAATAAATACTGTATGCTTGTTGGTGGAAAAACTAGTGAGGGTTAGCTAATGAAATACTCAAATATTGATTTCACTTTCTTTAAAAATGTTATAATTATTGAGTTTGCTTTGAATTATTTAACTTTATACGAATAAATAGGAAGTGTGATTGATCGATTGATGGATTTATGTTGAAAATTTTAATTAAATAACTATTTGTGTATTTCTCTCTAATATAACTTTATATAGAAATAAAGAATTTAAATTTATATTGAAATTTTTAGAATGAACTGCTGCCTACTTTTGAGAGCAGGAAAATCTGATATAAAACATAGATCGGAGTAGAAGGTGAACCACTTATAGATTTAAAGATCAAATACATAGACTGTAAAATATTAAATATTTATATATTATTTATTATAATTAAACTTGCACAAATATTTACTGTCTGTATTTAATTTCTCTATGTTCCTTAAAGTATGCAGTGAATTAGTTTCAAACCTGAAATCATAAAGAAGTACGATCTGAACAATAGTTATAACTATCTGATGTATGATCCAATTTATATTTTTATGTATATTTTTCTATAATATTTAGTCTGTTTTTGTCTCTAAGTAGCTTTGATAGTCTAGCAATTACGATTGATAGTAATCTAAGTCTATCTAATCTAACGATAAGCCTGAATATAAGTTTAAATATGTGCATATATACTCATGATAAGTTTTCTAGTATGAATACATAGTGCCCACTGTGCGCTCTTTGGCATATTATTGCGACAGTTTACGAAGCAGAGCGACTCGGCAAAGCACTGTTGATCCGCTGCATTGGCTGAGCGTGAGCGAGAGAGCGTGCCCTGTTGCGCTCTGGCGCGCGTCGTCTTCAAAAATTGATTGCCGAGTGAGGCGTCGCAGTCGGGGCTTTCGGATTTCGGGTTTGGAGTGAGTGAGAATGGCTCTGCGCGTGGCTCTCAGTGTGCCGTCGCTGCCGCCGCCGCCGCCACCGTCCATGTCATACTTATTGTCAATGATGACAGTTGCGCTGCTGCTTCAACGGCGACTCCTATTCGTCGTCTGTGGCTCTTTGGATCTTTGGTGCTCTCACTCTCTCAGATACACACTCACACACATAGGGGCATGCATATGCACAAATGGGAGCCTACTGCGAGTGTGTGTTGTGTTGTGCCTACTTTACGAGACCGTGGGAAACAGATTTGTCGTGTGTTTCCCACACGTTGGACGGATGGCTGGATTGTGATGCGATCCGATGGATTGCTGAAATGTTTTGCTGCTTGTTGTTGCTGCTGCTGTTGCTGCTGCTGCTGCTGATGCGGCTGATGATTGCTGTTGTTGTTGTTGTTGTTGTCGCTTGTTTGGGGGGCTTTAACTCGCGCAATTATGTCGCATGCTTGGCTGATGATGATGACTGCGACAACTACGACTACAAAACTATAACAGCAACATTAAGTGGCTAGCATTTCGCTGGAGCGTATCGATTCAGCTTTTCTTACAGCTTCTCGGGAGTACCCGAAATACTTTTGCATAGCTAAATGTTGTCGCCGTCAACGTTCAGCGCAATAAACTTCAACATCCGGTTGTCGTTCTAAGTTGATGTTTTATTTCATCTTTTCGCTGATCTCGGCTACAGCTACAGCTACTGGACAGAGGGACAGCTGGACAGCTGGACAGATGGCAGGCAGCTCTTGAGGGGCACACACACAGACACATACACATGTGTATAAAATGTTGCCTGTTTTTTATTTATCACCAGCACAGCAATATGACACTTGTGCTTTTTTTTTATTCTTATTTTTTTGCCGGCCCAAGCAGTTCCCATGATGCTGCAGAATCTCTGGTTTGTTTGTTTGTCTTTTGGCCATGACTTCCGTTAGCCGCTGCCTGCCTGCTTGGCTGCTGGCTTGGCCTTTTTTCTGCTGACTTCGAACAGAGGCAACAATAATAACGGCCCCAGCAATGACAATTACAACAATAACAAGAGCTTCGGCTTACAAGCGGACTTAACTTTCAACTTTGTTGTCACACGTGTCGTATGAGTAACGCTGTTGCATCCACTCACAAGGCGCATGCAAAACCACCCAGATACACACACACACACACACGTACATAGATACAGAAACAGCAAATCACAGCAGCCACAAGCCACAGCCAAAAACCATTTTCAACTAACCTCAATGCACACTAATTGCTTGTCATATATATATTTTTAAGCTCTGCGCTAACTTTTGCGCAAAACTCGTTGCCTTGCTGTCTCGCTGCCTCGTTGCCCGTTTGGTCGCCTGCCGTGTGAACCAAAAGCCAAAAGCCAAATGGATGCTTGTGGCTAAAAAAATCGTAGAAGCCTTAAATCGAAGCTTAAATGCTCTTCCCAAATTTTTTTTTTTTTTTTTTTTTTTGATGTATTTGTGAATTTATTTGCTGCTTGTTGTCAGAGACTCTATAGCGCATTTATCTCCCAAATTGGTTAATATCTGTTGACTAACATTAATAAGTTAACATAACATAACATGTTTAAATATTTGAAAATATTATTTTATATCCTGAAAAATAGCAACGAAATATGATCATTAATTTAAAAAAAGTCGTATGTGTCTTATCAATCTAACATAGAATCAGCTACAGTGCATTGCCTCAGAATAGAGCACGTCTCAATTAACTGAAAAATCGTTATCTACTTTTTCCAGAAATTTGACTTACATAACATCTTTTACACCATTATTTACAAGCTATTCAATACCATTTCGACTGATATTATTTTTTGTCAGAAAGCTTTTACTTAAATTAAAACTATTTAGCTTTGCTTAGCAACAATGAATCTGTTAACAACAATGAACTTAATTGAATTAAAAGTAAAGTTTACTAAAAGCTTATAGGCTAATTCGATCTGCTACTTAAGTATAAATAAAAATGATATAATTATAACGTATTGCTTAGGCACATTAACTTAATCGATCAAGGAAAGTGTATTGAATAGCAAAGACACCAGCTTGGCGTTCGACTCTCCCATCTACCAATAAGGCGTTAAGGCAGGCGCATGCGCAGCTCGTTCGGAGGTGCAGTTGGAATTGAAGCTGGCAGCGTCTTAGTTGATGTTGTAGTTGCACTCGTAGCCATAGTCGTAGTCATAGTCGTAGTCGTCGTCGTCGTCGGAGTCAAAGTCGCTTTCAATTTAGCAAACGTGCAGTTCAAAGCTAGGCGCTGATTGGGGGCAAATGTGCGGGGCAGCGATGCCATCGTCGGCGTCGCCAGCGTCGACGTGCTGCGGAGAGTTCAAGATTAATGGCGGCCAAAGCGATGGAGACGGTGGCTCACAAGCTGCAGGCGTGCGGTGTACACGCGATTGGCACGAGTTTGTTGCAGTCGGCCCCCGGCCAGGCACCCAACGAGCTGGCCAGGCTCTGTCTTCTGATCTGACTGGGCCGACTAGTTTTTCGAGACTAGCCGTTGTGTGGGAAAGAGCTAAAGGACTGTGTATATATGTATGTATATATATACATATGTATGTATGTATGTGAAATCAGGTCATGGCCTCATTAGATGTGCCTTTGTGCGGAGCGTGTGAACAACATGTCATAATCCCCTCGGCTAGGATCGACGAACGTAAAATGAACTTATCAGCGCCGGGGCTCAGAGCCTTGATTATAAATGACAACAAACAGGCGAACAAGTAGCAATAACAGCTGCTCTCGACAACATCAGCAGCAACAACAAAACACCAAAAAATCACAAGAAAGGAAACAAAATAACAACAACAACAACAATAGTGCCCGAAAACCCAAAAACCCGAACAACCCAAGTGAAATTCTTATAAGCCCTTTCCCACACTCGCAACGGTGCGCCGCCTGCGCCAGGACGGAAATGCACAGCGTCTTAGTTTACAGGGGCCACAATGGAACAGGTGCAGCTGCTGCCCCCAGTGAGCGCTGAGCATTCGAAACGGCTACGTCACTGCGCCCAATCGGCTTCAGCTGGACAAGCAGCAGTAAACCAGCAACAACTACTGGGCCCTGGCTCTGGCTCTGGCTCTGACTGCGGCTGCGGCTGCGGCTTCGGGTACCGTGTGAATGTGAAAACAAAGTCAGTCGTGCATAAATGACGGAACAGGCAGTGCACAGTGGTGCCAAAGCAATTTGTTGCTAGCCATTGACTGCATATGAGGAATAAAACGGGAAATATTCAAGGGACTCGATGAACCTAATTGACTGCTCTAAAAATATAATTATAATTAACAAAGCTTACTTTATTTTAATAGTTTGTTAGCGTCAAAACATGTTCTGAACTTGATCTATTAGGGGGTTTATTTATTCTTCATTTTATTTCCTTCTGCTCCTATTAACAAAAGTCGCAGCTAGGTATTTTACAGCTCTCTTATAAGATTATTTCTATTTTTATGATAATCATAATTTAATGAGCTACAGATATTTTTGCACATCAACTGAACACTTTTAATACGTTAAGGCGATTATCATGGACTCCGCATGAGAACACGCCTAGTTAACAGTTTGTCAAATGTTATCAGATACATTTCCATATTTACTTTTCATAATATTTATACTGATCTTTTTAGTACATTTGCATAAGTCTGCTCGTAAAATTGATAGACTTATTAGGCAGAATTTATAGGTATTTGTGCTCAATAGTAATCCAATCAGTTGTTTCACATACAACAGCTCTTGCACCACTGTGCAAACGGCATCGTCTTCATCTACCTGCAGCCAAAACTCATCAAGCGGCCCTTGTCGATTGTACGTGCATGGGAAAAGTACACACAAGCTTGTGGATTCCTGTTGGAATTTATTTGGGAAATACGCGCACATAAAAAGCAGCTCCCTCTCCCTCGTCGTCATCGATGAGAAGTGTCTGCGTGTGTGTATGTGTGTGTGTGCATGAGAGTGCACTCAAATTTCGTACGGTGCTCGGTGCTCGGTGCTTGGCCTGGGCTCGTGAGATCAGCCGGCATACGATTTCACTCTTGACTGGCCATTGGCAGCGCTGCGGCAGCGCCTCATATATAAATATGAGCGCCGGCTGGCGCAGCAGCATCAGAAAACGAACGACTCTCGCGAGGTGCGCACACGCAACGACTCGCTGCTGAACACAACTAACTTGAACGAGTCGAGCAAAGCTTCCACGAAAGCTAACGCCATGTATCTGGATACGAAAAACCTGACAGCTAGCAGCAGCAGCAACACAACAGCAACAACAACAGTTTTAATGGCGCCCAAGGCGGGGAGACGCATGCGCAAAGTGTGGCAGCCACTGCGACGCTTGCTGACAGTGGGCGGCAAGGGCAGGCCCACCTCTCAGCCGCATCCCAACAATGTGGATCTCAATAATACGCAGCTGTTGCCACAGCTGGAGCCGCTGCAAGCGGATGACAACGACAGCAGCAAAACAACGCCCGAAGAGTCTATCAACAAGTTCGCCGAGCTGTCTTTGCAGCAGGTGCACGAGGAACTAACTCAGACGCCACCGCCGCCCAACACGCCCACGCTTATCAGCAGCGTCTACGTGGAGAAGGCCAGCACACAGAGCTGCAACGCCTGCCACCACGGACGCAACTGTCAGCACACACATCACAGCAACAACGTCAGAAACCACTCAACCCACAATCTAAATGTAAGCGCAGTGCCCCAGTCCACGCCCACGCTCACGCCCACGCCGGAAGTCACGCCCACAGGCACGGCTACGCTGTGGGACCTGCCACTGCCACTGCAGTACATTAGCACGGATAACGGCACCTTCTTCTGGGCCAACACACAGGAGCGCGTCGACGACGATCTGCTGCACGCCTGGCTCTGCCAAAGCTTTAGCCAACTGCCCGGCACGCTTTGCTAGCCCCAGCATAACTCCAAATGTGTTCCCTATAATAGATCTCATTTTGGGCGACTCCTGACTGCGCCTCGGCCTGAGCCACACAGCTGCCAGGCAGACGAGGCCCAGCATTAGGCACCCCAAATTCTTATAAGTTACTTGTTCACTCAATTATTTATTTCCTTACGCAATATTTACTTTGTCAATGTGATATCAATTTGCAAATAAATGAAAAACTATTGAAAAAACTAACGAAATGTTGATCTGTGCTGCTGCTAGGCAAACGGCTTGCATCAAAATATCTGTCGATGTTAATATATATTAGATATTAATTGCCAATATATACGAAATATTTTAATTTATTATTTTTATTAATAAATTATTTAAATTAATTTGTATTTTAAAAAACTAAGCCAAAATTTAAAAATTTGAGTATAAGTTATAAAGATTTAAAAAAAAATCGAAATAACCTATTATTAAAGTCAAATTTGGAGTTTATGAAACCTTTCTTAATTTTATTTCTTGAACAAGTTTTTTTTTTTTTTTTTTTCATATATGTGAATTTATTTGCTGCTTGTTGTCAGAGACTCTATAGCGCATTTATCTTGAACAAGTGCTTCTAAGAAATTTTTAAATGCTTTTTCACCATATCTTCACGTAAAAACTGTTAAAGCTAATGCTCTGTTGAGTCAAGTATATTGCTGCTAATACGATGGCTCCATCAAGTTTCAAATATGAACACAAAGTTATCGCCTCACTTAAAATCTTTTCATCAACTTTTTGAGTGAGAAAGCTTTCTAGTTGCAAGGAGATAGATACGGCAATAGCTCGGCCAGTCTATATTGTGTGAAAGAAAACAAACGGTAGTGATTAGATAAGGCTTAAAGCTAATCTAGCTGATATTTTTGTTTAATATATACTGTTTGTTGTGCCCTAATTGGAGAAGGCTAATAAGTATGCGATTCAAATGATTTTCCAATAGTCAATTTATATGTATATATTTCTCATCAGAAATCAAGTGTGAGTAAAGGACATTGGTTCCTGTTTAGTCTTCAGAGTTAGCAAGTCTCTGCCTGAAGAATGTGCAGAAGCTTAGCGGAGTTGACGCCGGCAGCCATGAGGGCGCAGTTGAAGATTTCCAAGGAGCAGTCGTTGGGCACGAGACCGCGGTACTCGCCATTCGACACGCACAGGGGCTTGTAGATCATGGGGCAGGGCTTGAGGCAGCCAGCAACATCCAGTTTGACATTCAACTGCTTGTCGAGATTCTCCACCTCCTTGGAGGTGCACCAGGCCATGTCAGTTGCAGCGTAGGCTAAACAAAAGACATTAGATATATGGAACAGCAACAACTGAATATCGAGTTGGTTACTTACTCGTCTGGGCATTGCGTGCGCGGCGACAGTTGCTGGCCTTCAGGTTGCACAGACTGGCGAACTCCTTGAGGTTGAAGCCATCCGTGCCGCACACCGGCTGATAGATGGCGGGGCACATTTGGGGACAATCCGTCTCGTTGGTGGACACCGAGGTGGCAGCTATGCCGGCGAGGAAAGCCAGGCAGCAGCAGAGCGACAAAACTTGCGAATTCATTGAGCAAACTTTTTATTTATTTTTCTCGGGAAAGTGTGTTGTAAATATTTATATATGTTTGTATGTATATATATGAATATTTATTTTCTTTTCTCTATATTTTCCTTTGTTGGTTCAGGTTGCGTGGACTACGTGTGCTTTCTGGTAGCGGCTGCTAACAATTGCTGTGACTGTTAGGAAATTCATTGATTTTTATATATATTGCTGTCACTTGAGCGGTAGCTCAGGCCCTCTTATCAGCAGCGGACTGATAAGGCGAATGCCTATCTAAAAATGCGACATGCAATGTGTTTATTTTCGGTCTACAAAGTTCTGGCTCGTACCACGACCGAGGTGAGTAATAGTTTGTTATGCTCTAATTGACGGGCCTGCCTTATGGCAATGGCCATTAGCCATCAATCGATCGGCAATCAGTAAGAATCAACATCTAAATTGTTCTCTTGTCAGTTGGTATCTTGTTTATCACATCTGAACAGCATTTTCGTATTGTTTTGTTTTTATTTTTGGCGATAACTTCGGGGAACCATTCGCCATAAATACATCGAATGGATGTACAATATATGCGATGTCATCAGCGGGCTTTTGTTTACCAGTTCGCCATCTTCAGAGCCTGTCTCATTTGCGTAAACAAAACTCATTTTATTCGGGGAATAGAAGAACTTACATAGTTTCATGGGAAAATAAGAAAATAATTGTTGTCACATATTTCACTTGAATTTGTAGAAGCTAGAAGAACTTTTAGTTAATGAAAAGATAAATGTATATTTATTACTTCAAAATTATTCAAATTAAAATATGACTCAGGCATTTATAATATTTCGCATATTATATTATAAATGCTTGAGTCACATTTTGCTCCTTTTAAATAAATTTAAGTCGATTGTCTGACCCTTGGAAAGGGTTACCTATCTATTACCCCATTGCAACGGATCGTCGTTAAAAGTAGCACAGTTGATAAATACACCAGGAGCAACTGAGCGAGGCGGAAACGTATTGGAATTTATTTGAGCGGCTTTGCCATTTAATTGTGTCTCAGCACAGTCGGTTTCTATCAAGGTTACGCACAAGCCATGGCCAATCGCCCATAAATCTTGATGTTTTTTATTTTTATTTTAACTCGTTTGACAGCACTCGCTTATACAGCCGAGATGTGAACTCATATACCGTGGTCAATTAAAATCTTTGCCTAGTCTTGAAGTTGTTGCTTAACATACTACCCATAAAAAGATCTATCTATCAATCTATGCGAGACGTCTGCCATCCAATGAGGTCAACCTGTTCAGCACGAAAGTATGCTTTAAAAAATTCTACAGCAGTGAAGGATTAATGGAACTTCATAGAGCAAAAAACTGAAAATATACATGTGTATACATAAAATGAAAATGAATTATAATTAAAATGTGTTAGACACATATAAAACACATATTTGATTCTAATGTATTCAAATTAATTTTAAAAATTATATATAATTATTATAATATGCATTTGCATGGCGTACCATAATTATTATTATTTAGCTTTATATTTAATGAACTTCTGTCTCAACGCTTAGATCTTTGTGTAGCTATGTTTTGTGTATTCCGGCTGCCCACATTATCCCTCATCAATTTAATGGTAGCATTGCAGCGGGCTAATTTGTGGCCAGCAATCGCCGCACACAAAGTGCTTAGAAAATGACAACAGCAACAACAACAACAACAACACCAAAGTCTCTGTCGGCTAATCACCGTTTAATGTGTTCACACACTTGTTGCTCGCGGCGCCCTTAGCTAACAGCCAGCTCGAGCATAGAGACATGGTCAAAAAGAACTGGCCAACAATGTTTTTACTGCCGCTGCGGTTGCTGTTGTGGCGGTTGTTGCTGTTGCTGGTGTTGGTGTTGGTGTTGGCCAATCAATGACCGCTAAGCGCATGCCGGTCACGCACGCGAAGGCCGCCGCTGAGTTGTCGCTGAGAATTGGGCACAGAGGCGTACATTAAACCGCAGTTCAGCAGGCTCGGTACACCTGTGCCAGGTCTACCCAGCACCAGCACTCCAGTCGCCAGCCAAGACAGAGACAGAGCGGCGCATCGTGGGCATACGACACATAGTGAGTACATGTAGCGCTCGCTTGTAAATGCAAATGAATAGAGGTAGCCGGGCACAAAGATCCCAATCGCAGCAGTGGCAATCATCATAAGCATTATCAACATCAACAACGGCATTCCACGATGGTTCTTTCTTCCAATTCCTTGCCGCTGCGCATACGAAATTAATTATGCGCTGTCGGAGCCAATTTAACAGAAACTTATATAGCTACTTAATTTACGTCACGGCGCTACCAGAATTTTATTCAATTCTCCGATTCTTTTTCAATTTTTTTTTCTGTTTTCTGTGACATCAATTTGCATTTTAAGTGTTGGAGAAATGCGTTAGTGATTGATAGAGCAAAAGAGATGCAGAGAGACGGAGAGAGAGAGAGAGAGAGAGAGAGAGAAAGAGAGTGTTCATGAGAACGATTATCTTTTGCGGTACTGTTTTTATGCCCAATTTCAACGTCCGCCTCGGAACGCCTTGGCATGCGAGTATTGCGTGTCGCCTGCGACTGTGACTGTGACTGGCCCGTGACTGGAAGGTGTTGACGTCTACATGTTGCATTTTAATTGTGGCTTTTGATATGGGTTTTTCCTTTACACCACAAGTCCAAGACCAACTCCGGCACCAGCACCAGTTCCTTCTCCTGCCGACTCTTTCTTTTCTTCTTTCTAGAAAAGCACATAAATAAGTTGTACGACACGCGGCGACAAGCCCGTGCAAGAAATTGCCGTGAAGTTATGCACACCATCGCCATATTTGGGCACACAGGTGGCGGTGGCCTTAGCCAAGGCAAGTGACAACTGCAATAATATGATGGCATTGCAGCCGGAGTGGGAACATCTCATATTGGCTGGCTGCCAAACGAGCCAATAGCCACAAGGAATGCATGCCATAAAATGTCCATAGCGTCTGTAAAGGTTGTTCGAGGCAAGGTCGACCTATGAAAGAGTACAGGGGACAAGTGAAATGCACAAAGGGAAATGTTATCTAATTGAAAGGTCATGAACTCGTTTAGAAACAAGAGACAATAATAATGGAAATTACTATCTTCAACTTTCCTCCCAATATTATATAAAATATATTATTAACGGAATTATAAAATATCTCACATCTCTCTTAAATTAAAATTTGATGTCCTTATTACAATCTTACATTTTAATAAAAATTGTACATCAAATTTTCCTTTATGACCTATTATTTATTATTATTAGTTATTATTATTTATTAAAAATACTTGACAAAAATCGAGTGTCAACTTAAACACAAACTAACAATTTTGTTTAAAGCCTAGTTTATTCTAAATTGTTCAGTTCTGAATAATTACCATATTTTCTTTTACTTGTTTTCTCTCTATTCGTTTATTTTAATATTTTCTATATACAATTTCAATTATTTTGCTATTAAAGATAATCAAAACATCATCATATACTTCCATTTCAAGAATACCTATCTTGACTTTAATTGCCTTCGTTGATCATCGATATTTCGAGGCATTGCCAAAAACAGAACATTTGAAAATAAGAGCTCCTATTCGGCACATCAAATTCATCAATTGTAACAATTGCAGATACAGAAAATAAATCGTAAAAGCAAATAATTTCGTGGGCGTCATATATCTACGAAGCCAACAAGAAATTGTTTCGAAAATTATCTAGAAAGAATTCGTCGCATCCAAAAGTATAAACACATTCATCTCTTATCTGTCACGTAGACGAATGAAACATATTTTACGAGCGGAGCACAAACAGAACTCCAGATCGTAAACATGTTGTAGCAGCTACTCAATTGCGTGGAGTGCCAGACGTCATAACAGAGCTCAAGATATATGAAGGATGTGCATGGAATGTGCTGAAGATCTGCTTGGATCATAAAACTGAAATGCTAAACCCGAAACCCAAACCAATTAGAAGCCAAATGTAATTTAAGTTTTTATATCTTTTCTTATATTTTGTAAAATATCTTTTGTAGTGTTCTTCTTTTTTTCTTTTTAAAGCTGTCATTTTCTATCACAATGTCTTAAGAACTAATGGAAGCGCTGGGATCGCTGAGTTGAGTTTGAGTTAAGATTAAGTACGATGCTGCCGCTGCCGCTGCTGCTGCTGCTATCACAATGTTGCATGCATTTAAAGCTTGTGGATGATTGAGGCCTGGACGTGGGCGATCTGATTTAGGCCTGGGCCCAACGATCCTGGTACTGCATGAACGGATGCTGCTGGCTGGAGTAGCAGTAGGCGGGCTGCAGCAGATCGACGTCGACGCTGGCAACTGGCTGCAGATTGGTGGTCCAGAAGAAAGTACCAGCCTCGGTGCGAGCAAAGCGAACGGGCACATAGATGTCCTCCTCGCTGTCGAGCTCTTGCTCCTGCACCAGCTGAGCCAATTTCTCGTTAGCGGCGTTCTCGTCGATTTCGGCATAGTAGACCTCCTCGACCTCGGCGTTGCGCAGATTGTCGACTGATTCAAGTGATTCGAGGGAGTTCTGGCGGCGCTGTTGTTGCTGCTTCTGTTGCTTCTTGAAGAACGTCTTCAAGACCTGCTTAAGACTGTAGCTGGTCTTCATTTTGTTGTTGTTGTTGTTGTCGTTGCTGCTGATGGCGACTTGTTGGCACATATTTGAGTTTGAAATGGAAAAGCGAGTGTTGCTGTTGTGCTGTGTGTTGCTTGAAACGCTGACGATGTCAGAATGATTTCCCAACCGAAAGGCAGCCGCTTTTATAGCTGTCTGAACCCTCCACTCCGCTCTGCACCGCTCAGCGGCAGCGCAGCCAAACAAAATGCATTTCCTGTGGCCGCACACACAAGCAGAAGAGGGGAGAGAGCGCAAGAGACAGAGAGAGAGAAACACACAGTTAAGGAAACGTAGAAAGACCCTCTGACAGACACGCGTACGTGGTACGCACCTCACCCTCATTGAAAGCGACCGTGGCGAGAGAGATAAGATGGTTAGCAGGCTTGCTGGTTAGCTGGTTAGCTGGTGAGCTGGTGAGCGAGCGAGAACCTGAAATTTGAGGCCGAGGCTCCGGTAAGGGCAGCGCAGGTAGCCAGAGACGAGCCTGTTTTCCAGTGTGTAGGAAGTCGAGAGTCGCGACTCGCTAAGGAAACGTAAATGTATCCCCGATCCCAAAAGGACAGAGAGACAGAGAGAGAGGAACAAAAAGTGCAACTGTTCGGCCATACGAAGTGTGGGAAACAATTTTTGGAACCCTCAAAATTTTGAAGGAAATGTATTCAAGTGGCTTTGGCTCCGAACCGAATAACAACAGGCAGGTGTTCCTTCGAAAAATTTCTCACGACTCGAAGGAAGACAGGACACAGCGAGCGAAGCCCAATATTTGTGCATGGGATCATCATACGGTTAAAAGGAGTGCAAATTGTTGTCCTAATGGGCAATCAACATAAAGGCGATATTCCCTAGGGTATATCCGAGCCCGAATGAACAAGGAATATAAAAACTGAAGCCTGCATTCCCACGCATTGCCACAACATTCGTCCTGCGGTTCTGCTGCATTTGTATGGGCATTTCAAATCACTTGTTTTCGATTTCCAACTTTCCCACACGGATTTTATTTGTGGTGGAACTCGAGCTCGAACTCGAACTTGAACTCGAACCCTGCGGCAATAAATGTGGCTGCCACTTGTCTTCGATTTCAATATAAATGCGCCCTTATTTGACGCTGACGCTCCCTTGTGAATTCTTATAGATATTTTAATTAATTTTTATTTTCGTTGTCGAGTTTGTTCTCGACGTACTTGATGCAGGGGGCAAAAAGGGACCGTCTATCAGAGAAGTGTGTGTGAAGCGCGCTGGCCGTCGTTTCGGATTAATGTTGCAATAGGCGCATATCTTTGAGATACTTTTTTTAATGACATTAGATTGAAGCCAGGGGGGACTGGAATTGGGCTCTGTTTACGTTATCGCTGCAGCTAATGGACTGAGTGTGTGTGAAATGCCTTCAGACATGCTGACAATGTTTATCAGGGAAAAGAGTTGAGAGTTGAGAGCTGAGAGCTGGTGCGCCTGCATGTGTCATTTGCGTCTTCGTGGGGCCGACCAAGGGGGACTGACGGCTTACACTTTAGCTCTGGGGGGTGCAGTTGGCTGTAAGCCTTTACAATATAGAGTCGCCAGTCTCAGGCCCTGTGGTAATATGATCTGCGTACTTGAGTAACTGAAGCCTCCAGCGGTCTGAAGATAATGGGCAACGTGCCAAGTGCTCGCATGTGTGTGTATACAGACACAGCCAAAGACACAGCCACAACAGACCCAGCGCAAACAGTGCATCATAAAAGCGAGCCACAGCAGCCATTCACGAATGAGCTGACCGAAAGTTGTGGCCGTTTGCCGGGTCAGGCGGTGGGTCGGGGCCCGGCGGGGCGTGCCGGGTCTTTTATGTGATCTTAGCGAGTATGTGCTGGCATCTACAGCAGCCGCAGCCGCAGACGCTGACGCAGCAGCCACAGTCTCAGCCTCGCTTTGGCGGATGGCAAACTGGTTTCCAAGCCGAGCTACGACCATGGCTATAACTACACACACACACACACGTGAGACACTCAACGGTTGGGGTATGACGAACAAATGTGTAAAGTATTAAAAAGACTAAAAAGAGACCTACAAAAAAAAAAAGCAAAAACAAAAGCGTCGACCGCATCCTAAACAGCGGCCAGCAACGGCTCGCCAAACAGCAACAACAACAACAACAACAACAATAACAACATGGGGCAACGGCAGCGGCAACGAGCCAGCCCCAACCAATCTTTTCAAGTTGATCCCCATCAAGATATTATTTGACAGCAATGAAACGACTGGCACGAGTTTGTTTCCCACGGTCTGGCACTGCGCATGTGTGTGTGGCTTGTCGAGTATCTGTGAGTGCCGCTGCAGGCCCCCACTGCTCCGCAGTGCCTTTTGTCGGTATGGATGGGCTGCCCCTGTCTCTGTGTGGGTTGCTGGCGGCGTTATGGAGCTGTCGGTGCGGGGCGGTCTCCAGGGGGGAGCGAACACATTGCTGACGCTGCTGGCTCTGGCTCTGGCTCTGGCTCTGACTCTGACTCTGACTCTGGCTGCTTTTCGCGGCGCAATAAAGTTGAAAGCGCACTGTTGGATATAAATTAATTCAACAACACGCTATAGTTGTTGTTGTTGCTGCCCGGCTTGGTCTCTGGGCTTGGGCCTGTGCCTGTGCCTGTGCACGCTCTCGTGCTGTTGTTGTTGCCCCAAAGTTGGTCGCCGGCGCAGCGGGGGCACTAAAATTCGCGCGTGCGTATGCCATCGATAAAAAAATAAAAATTGTTTTACAAAAATGAAAAAACGAGCAAAGCGGGAGAAATGAGGTCTTCGTTGGGCTTTGGCTGAGAATTTATGTGTGTGTGCGTGTGTGTGTGGTGTGTGGTGCGGGTATTTAAGTTGGTTTTGAGCGACTGCGAGGAATGCGCTACGCTGACGAATTCCATTCGATCTTTGGATATCTCGAAGAAAAACACATGAATCTAATTGGGATTATTTAATTATGTCTAAAATATAAATTAATATTGAAAGTATAACATAATCTGAGCGCACTTCTGACGACCCAATTGCGATCTCTCCCAATTAGGAATATTATAAGTAACTTATTTATGTTTTAAAAAATTTGTGAAAAGCTTTTCAATTGCTGTATTCATTTCGCTTTTGCCGATGCATACTAAGTCAATTAATACTTCTACTTTTTGTTGGGGGATTCCCAATAAAAGTTATAAACAAATCGATTAATGAGTTAACAATCTTAGGATCATGATAAAGCACAATTTGAAAAATATATATTTTTTATATTGCTTCCAATAAATGGATTTATAGTTAAATTAAAAAAGTACACAAAATTTAAATAATTAGTGAGAACTCTGAAAAGTATATTAATCGTGATATACAAAAAAGTGCCCATGATCTATATCGATTGTTTATTATTTACAAATTTAACTTCAGAAAAAGGAAGCAGGTTAAATTTAGCACATAAATATCTTGTCAAATGAATTTGATTAATTTAGCACATGACAGATCTAATTCTCTCTCCATTTAAGGGCAATCGAGGCAAGCAACCCTCGTGGAATTGGACCCAATTACGACACCCCTATTCCTTTGCACTTAACTCGTGTTTTACAACACTGGCAATCAGACACATCTCACTCTCTCAATCCAATTAGCCATTTCCGGAGCAAGCAGCTTTTTGACGGCGATGAGCTCGCGCCTTACTTAACGGACCAACGCAACTGCTGCAACAACAACAACAACAACAACAACCACAACAACCACAACAACAACAACAACGGCAGACGATCAAAATGAAGATGAGGCTGTTAACATTTGTTAACTGTAGCTCATTTGAAATGCGTACAAAACGCCAACTTAATTTGTCTTGTGCCCCGTTTGTTGTTTGTATGTTTTTTTTTTTTATTTATTGTCTGTCTGTTGTTGTTGTTGTTGTTATTCGGCTGTTCGACGCTGATGATGCGCCACTTGTGTTGTCATATTGAATGTGATTTCGTCGGCTCGCCACTTCTAATTAAGTGTTGTGAAATTGGAGCTGTGTGTGCCAACGATTGCTATAAATAGTTGACTTGCAGAGATATGATACATGCGAGCTGTAGTTGGGAGCCGTGAATGAATCACAGCTTAGAGCCGTGCTAAATATAAATATGTGCTAAAAAGTTCAAATCACTTGTGACGTGACAAAAGCCTCAAACACCCCACGAGCCACATACAGCCACAACTGCCCATAACAACAACACATTTATAGCGTGTGCTAACAACAACAACCGCAACAACAACAACAACAACAGCAACAACAACAATAGCAAGCATCGAGTCAAAAATGACTTTCGCGCACACGTCGCATAAAATGCTTTGCCTCTTGCCCAGTCAAGCCGGTAATTGTCTACAAATGGTAGAAGTAGTCCGAGCCATAAGCCGTACCCGAGTCACAAAAAAACACACACAAACACACTTACACACATACACACACACACACACACAGAGAGAGAGAGAGCGCAAACAAACAGATCCCAAAGCCCGAGCAGTGGTCGTCGCAATGGGCAATCAAGAATAATCATGTAAACGAAAAGCGTAATGCTTGGCCCACGAAGCCCACGATCCCAATCAATGATCCATAAAGCGTTAAAAAAATACATGCAACAAAAACAAAACAAAGCAACAGCAACAGCAACAACAGCAACAGAAACAACAACAAGCCGCTGCGCGATGACGATTCCACAATTATCAGCGTGCCATAAGCTACTGCAAGGGTGAAGGCGAAGGCGAAGGCGAAGGCACATGGCAAGCCGAAGCCAAGACAAGACCCAAGACGAACCAGCAACAGCAACAACAGCGGAGAGCTCTGAGCTCGAGTCCAAATACCCGGCCACATACAAATGAATTGAAATGCAAACATCTTGTTATGGATGGAAGGCATGTGCTCGCTTGGCTGCCGCTCTGCCACAGTCAGAGCTCTTAAGGCGGGCCGTCAGACCAGGCCAGACGGCCTGACGGACGGACAGCCAAAGACCCCAAGCATGCACAATCAGAAGAAGTCAGGCCAGGCTGCCAGCCGTCGTCGTCGTCGTGGAAATCGGCTGCGAAACAGTTTCCCACGGTATAACAATCACAACTCACACAACAGCACACACACACATACATACATACAGCAAGATAGAGGCGCAGCCGCAGCTCAAGTCATTTTATTGCCCTCGCACACAAGCAAACGGGAGGGTGAGAGAGCGAGAGCGAGAGAGCGCACACACAGCGCATACGTAAACAGAAGCCAGCAGGCAGCGGGCAGCCCGCATGAGGAGCGAGCGAGAAAGGAGCTCAAAAGTTGAGTTGCGCACGAGGCAAAATGCGCGTCTCGCTCGCACCCGCTGTCGCAACGGAGCGCGGCCCGAGCCTATAAAAAGCGCGACGCAAACAGCGAGCTGAATCATTCAAAGCTACGACTTTGCGGCGTGTGCATCACGAAGGCAGCGCAGCGCAGACTCAGAGAAATTACAGCAAGAGCAATTACTGTGGATTACGCGTGATATCGTCGAGTTACCCACCCGCAGACAACATGGTGCTAGAAATGGAGATGTCCAAGACGTATCAGTATCGCAAGGTGATGAAGCCCATGCTGGAGCGCAAGCGGCGTGCGCGCATCAACAAGTGCCTGGACGAGCTGAAAGACATAATGGTGGAGTGCCTGACCCAGGAGGGCGAGCACATTACGCGCCTCGAGAAGGCCGACATCCTGGAGCTGACCGTGGAACACATGAAGAAGCTGCGCGCCCAGAAGCAACTGCGCCTGGGCAGCAGCTCCAACTCCAGCGTCGCCGGCGACTCCAAGCTAAGCATTGCGGAGAGCTTTCGTGCCGGCTACGTGCATGCGGCCAATGAGGTGTCCAAGACTTTGGCTGCGGTGCCCGGCGTCAGCGTGGATCTGGGGACGCAGCTCATGAGTCATCTGGGCCATCGACTCAACTACTTGCAAGTGGTGGTGCCCACGCTGCCCATAGGCGTGGCGGTGCCTCTGCAGACCAACGATGAGCTCAGCGGCAGCAGCAGCAGTAGCCCGTCTCCAGCTCTGGTCACGCCCCCACCCTCGGAATGCGGCAGCGCCAGCGGCAGTTGCAGCCCAGCGCCCAGCGAGGCCAGCACCAGCTCCAGCAGCACTGGACCCATGTGGCGTCCATGGTGAACGCATTGCAGGCGGCAGCCTTGAAGCACAAGGCGTTGACAACTCACTCACCCACTGGGGACAGCTGTTCGCACAGGCGCGCTGGACTGGAAACCGTGCGCCGACAGCTCCACTGGACTGAAAAATGCTTCAATGAGCCACTCAGCTAGAGCCGACAACATGGCTAAAGAGTGTCGCTACATTTTTTATGTCTACCCAGAGCAAAAAAAAAAAAAAAAACATAAAGAAAAAACTCCAAAATAAATTTGTATATTCATGAACAGAAAAAAGTCGAAATTTCTTTTCAATTTGGTCAGTCTCAAGTTTCAGGCAGAGATTGAATTTCATCAGAGGCGCCTGCGTCACGTTTTTGTTGCTGCTCCGCACGATAAGCACAATCATCAATGAAGCCCTTCCGGAGGCGACAGGCGTATAATGAGCTCCATAGAAATCCACATCGAAATCCAAATCAAAACCGCAGCCGGAAGTCGCTAAATATTTTCCCACACTCGGGGCCTCTCCAGAGTTGGCCTCATTTAATGACGGTTCGTTCTCAGCTCTCTGATTCCGACTTCATTCAGCAAAGCCGACGAGTCGGGGCTTTTGCGCCGGCGCTGCTATGGCAATTAAATAATAAAAACAGCGTGGAGCAACAGCAACAAAAAACATATATTTTTATAAAAACATACATGCGTACATACATATGTATAGACATACATAGAGAGATATAGATGTGTGTATATATGAAGAACAGCAACTAAATTCTAGGAAACGTCATTTATTACAAGTTTTTGAGTGTGAGAACCGCTCGAGTCGCCTGTCAATGGCTCGCATTGTGGTTGTTGTTGTTGTTGTAGCTTTGACAGCTTTAACTGCGCTTGACCGTTTGGCACATGCGCCGGGGCCGCCAGCCGGACAGACGGACAGACCAGCAGACATCGCAAATTAAGGTCCGCGACCGCGACCGGACCGAACACTTAAAACTTTGCTATGTATCGGTATTGGTATCGGCATAAGAGTAGCCATATATAGTATATATAGTATATATATTCATGTGTGCGGTTGGGTTACGGAACTTCAAATTGAACGCTTTTGTGTCTGGTGTGGACAACTATGATGATGACTGCTACTCTCCACAGATGCTGATTGCTGCTAATCTCTGCCAAATGTGATTAGTCACGTAACATTGGCACAGCGACCTGCACAGCTCTTTTATTTTATTATTATACACACACACATAAAGATAGCTTTTATATGTATATATTTTTAGCGCTTTTTGTTTTTGCTCGAAGAAACGAAAATTGCAAGAGGACCATTAAAGAACTTGCCTTGGTGGATGATTTCGAAAAGTGCGGTCAGAGATTAGTAGGCTTGTGATGATATTTTAATGGCATAAGTGAGAATAATAATACAGTATATAAAGAAGATATATGTAGGGGATATTATTAGCGAAAAATCCCCAAATATTTTATTGAAAGGTTGACTAATCTTAATATCTATCTATCTAATCTTCATATCTGTCTATCTTTATCTTAAATATAAGAAATATTACTTCTAAAAATTTGCTTGCTTTTTATGAAAGTTACTGTAAAAGGGACTTTTTTCGAAAGGCAAATAGAGCTTTGACTTTTTTTATCTCTTGTGACTTTGAAGCTGACAATATTTATCTACAATAAAATTGTTTGCTTGCGTGGACTTTCATTTGTTGTTATTTAAAGTATTTTATAGCTAGTTACACCTAGGCACTATTTCCCTGGGACTTTGTCCCGCTCAAGTCAATCATATTCGCCAACTTAATTCATTTCACAATTATTTATGAACTAATAAAAACACCTTGATGAAGTATCTCGTTGCTGACTTCATCATGTGGAGCTGACAATGATGATGATGATGATGGTATTACTTGAAGTGGGCCAATAACTAACGGATCATTTGGAGCAGACTGAACGGTTCATAAGCGCCTTAAAGTAGCAAAAATAATATATATACAGATATATTGGCAGATAGGTATGTATTTGTATCTTAAGTAAAGAAGTACAGTACTGTGCGCAGATCACGTGACCTCTGAGTGTTGGCCCCACACTAATTCCATTCCATTCACATTCACATTCACTCAGTGGAAGCTGTCGCAGCTCCTGCTGCTGCGGCTGATGCTACCCCGGGGCCAGGCAGTGCCACCTACTGCAGTCATAATACACACACGCCGCAAAACTTAATGCAGCCATATTAAAGTAAGCGCAAGACCCCCACTTAATAAAAAAAATCAAAAACCGGCCAGGCGACCAGCCCAGCCGATCAAGCGGGCGCTGGCAATGGGCTGCACATGGGCCAGGCATCGTTTGGGATGAACAGCGCTCATTTGGGTAGGCGGGGGGAGATGACGTGGGGCTGCCATGCCACAACTCGTGCCAGCATCACACACACACACACACACGCACACAAAGAGGGAGAGAGAGAGCATTGGGCAGCGCTTGTCCAGTGGCAGCGTGCGCGTGTGCCAATGCAGTGTAACAACATCCCATATTAAAGATATTACAGAGTCAATAGCACACCATATAAGTGTGGCTCTACGCGGCTCGGCTGGTGCCTCACACTCGCTGGCCGTCTCTATCGCACACTCTAACATCGTCTCGCTCTTGCCATAAACAAAGTAAATTGAGTTCGTTCGACAAAACGCTGCTGCGACTGCGTTCGCGCATGCGCCGCGCCACAGGCCGCCGCGCTGCATTGCCCCCTGCCCTGCTGCTCTGCTACTCTGCTGATCTGCCCCTACCCCTTTTCAATTCGGCTACGCTGTGGTCTTAACGATCGTGTGTCCACAGTCATTACAATGTTGGCCAATGCGACGACGTCGACTTTGCTGCACACTTACCGCACGCTGCTTTTCTCTTTCAAGTCGCACCAGCAGCAGCAGCGGCAGCTATTCTCCTCCTCGCTCCTCAGTCGTGATCTTGCCCGTAAGTGGTCTTGTATCTTGAATTCAAAAATACGTACAACAGGGACAAACACACACACACACACAGACAGACATACACACACTCATACAAATACGTATAAAAAAGGGCAGGTGTGTCGATCGTGTGAGAACCACGTTCCAAACCATTTTCTCACGATCTTCGCTTCTGATATTTTTTGTACAGCTCTCCCTCGTCCCTTACCGTGCCTTGGTAGCTCCGCACCTCCGCACCTCTGTCCCTCCATCCCAGCCTAGTCATCTTTCAGTGTGTGCGTGTGCTGGGGCCCTTCCAGTGATTCGTATGCAGTTTGTGTATTGTAGATTTTTAATGACTTGGGCTTGCGTTCGAGCGTCTTTGAGCGCTTCGGAGTTTTGGGCTTCGGTTTCGGTTACGTCGCAGCACATTCGTTCATCATTCATCGGGTTTACCTTTAAGATTAAGTATCTTTTGTAGCACGCATGCATTTCCTTTTGCCTTCGCCTTATGCCATATTCAGCTTATTGTCCATTGTCGGTGTCGGCTCTGGTTATGCATCTTGTTGTCGCTGTGCTCGTTGTTGTTGCCATGCCACAATTATGCTGCCTAGGGATGGGCGAGGATCAGCCTTAAGTTGCCATTTCTTACTGCCTTTTGCACTGATCATATGTAAATTTGCACGAGCCACTCGACTGACTATTCAATTGAGCTGTATAATAGAATCAATGTTCCTTTTATGTTTGTTATGCTTGAAGACTGAGTTCATTTGATTAGAGTTAGTCCAATATAATTGGTGTGTATATTGTAAACAAATATATGTGTTTAGCTGTTGTTTTACTAATTAAATCAAATTAACAAATTAAAAAAAAAAAAAATAAATCAAATAATATTTATATTAAAATAATTTAGTATGACAAGTTGAGCATATTTAAAGCTCAAATATCTTAAAAACTGATTTATGGTAAATACTGTCATACTTTTTGCTAAATATATAAAAAATACTTTTTGTGTTTAATTTGTTGTATATTAGTAATTGTTCAAGAGCTAAATTGTATACTAAATTGTAAGTAGGATATTTACTCAATTATTCATACTCAGCCAAGCTATAGTTAATCGTAGCCCGCAGCACTTAAACTCCACTTAAATTTATTTTTACTTCTCCAGAGTGACAGCAATCTTAAATCTTAAGATTGTTTATGGTGATCAAGGCCACGTTTTGCATCCCTAGCGGTGCCCTCATAATTTTCATGTTGTCTGGGCTATTTTATGTGGCTGTCTTTAACTTCATTGATTGTTAACAGCTCAGGCGTCGGAGCTACTGGTCTTGTTGGGGCAGCTACAGCGACGGCAACAGCAGCGAAAGATAACCAAATGATGCGGGCTAACCAAAAAGCGATATCCTGTCGGGGCCCTAGGGAATGGCAATCACTTACCTTTACCTGAATGTCAGACAGACAGCCCGAGCAATTATGTGTCTTGCCTTGACCATTGTGCGCACGATTTTCTAGCCGAGTGGCTATGGCTAAAAAAAGGATGTTTAATGATTGAAGGCTGGACCGGAGGGTTGCACATCGATGACTCGATCCTTTTCTGCCATTGTTCGGCCCCGACTCGCCTTTACAAAGATTTCGGGTTTATTTTTGTGCCTAAGACTGAGCGACATTGTCGTAACTCGATTAGACACGCCAAGAGATAAGTCTCTAATTTTTTATGTGGCCCGGTCTTATTGTGTGCACACGTGTTCAAGGGTGCCTCGGACGCGTCGGTAGCCTCGTAACGGACATTGATTTTATTTCTCTACTATTTTCTTTTCACTATTTCTCTTTTTCGTTCTCTTCTCTTCTCGGCCTTGGCATTGTTTTCGCTTTCTATTGTTATGAGATTTTTGGTAACAATAAGAAAAGCAGAGAAAATTACAACGAATCGTCTCTGTTGGATCGAGAATCTGTGGCAGCAGCTTAGGCCACGGTCAGACCATTTCCGCTCGATGAACTGCCCGATGGCGGAACTCAAATATGATTACATACACATTCCAGGAAACAGTTTGACCAATTGGATAGGCAAGCGCTTGCTGATAAGCAGCTTTTCCCACTAATTTAAAGGGTGCAAAAGGTGAGTCAGTAAAAACATGTTTGCATATTTCAATTTTTGCTATATAATTTATTATTAAACTTAGTTATCACATGAACTCCGCCTCGGTTAAAGCTTTCTTTTATCATTTCGTTTTTCTTTTTTCTTTTTTTTTAACTTAATGCTAAGTGGCAGTCAATGGACCCATTACCCATTGACTTGGAAGACTTTTGCTATTCTTAACTCTCATTCTCTATCTCTCTCTCTCTCTCTCTCTCTGGTTGGTTGTGTGGCTCTACCATGGGCGCCAGACATTCTCCTCATCCTCGCTGTCAGGCACCTCGTCCATTTTGGTGACGTTGATGCTGAGATTGCTGGAGCAGGTGGTCAGCAGGGAGGCGCTGCCCATTTGCTCGCTGGCCACACTCGAGTTGGGGCTGCCGGCATAGCTGGAGACGGGCGATATTGGCACCGAGTAGGCATCCCGGTTGGCAATGTGCACGGAGAGCGGAGCAGTCACGGGGAGCACCTCTTTCACAGCGGGCTGCAGTTGATTGAGTCGCTGGCCCAAATGTGTCATTAGCTCTGTGCCCAGGTTGACATTCATGCCGGGCAGCTGGGAGAGTGATCGGGAGACCTCGTTGACTGCGTGGATGTAGCCAGAGCGGAAGCCCTCTGCAGGCGTCAGTGTCTCGTCGCCACCATTGGCGCGCTTGTACTGGCGCTGTTGCTTCATCTTCTGCAGGTGGGTGACGGTCAGCTCGAGGATGTCCGCCTTCTCCAGGCGTGTGACGTGCTCGCCCTCCGATTCGAGAGTGGCGACCATCAAGTCTTTGAGCTCATCCAGGCACTTGTTGATGCGCGCCCGCCGCTTGCGCTCCAACAGCGGCTTCATCACCTTGCGGTACTGATACGTCTTGGACATTTCCGATATTTGCATTGAAGACATTTTGTGGGGTATTTAATATTTGGTATTTTGTTGCTTTGCTGAGCTGTTGCTGCTCTGAGTGCGCAAGACGTTGTGTGCTTCTGGCTCGCTGGCCGCTGCCTTTTATAGCCGTGCAGCCAAAAACAACCCCCATGATCCCTCGGCATTCGGCTTTGGGCTCGGCTGCGTTGGCATTTCGTGTGCCAGCCAGCGTGTGCTGGCATGAGGGTTGCTCGACGACAACGACGACGTCGTCGACCCTTCCGCTGCTTCTTATTGTTCGGTCGCTTTCTTATTGTGGCACCCTTATCATGAGCGGGCACCAGGGAGCAGGATCGCAGCCTTTGCAGGATCGTTGCCTTTGTGTGCGTGTGTGTTTGCTTGGCAGTATCGTGGGAAACACTTTCCTCCTTGGTTTCTCACACCAATGTTCTGAGCAGGCTCACCTGCTCAATGGGCAACGAAGCGCAGCCCGAACCATGCTCCGCCTGGCCTGGCCATGGGAATTTTTGCAGTTTGTGTGTTTGCGAGCGTTTGCGGCGCAGCTGCCATTTCTAGATTTGTGTTATGATTTGCCTAAGAGAATATGGGCGAGCGAAAGGATAATGAACTGCACGCTTCATGCCATCTCATTTGCGCCAACAACAGCCGCTGCTTCGTCGTCGGCGTGGGAATGCTAGGAGCAGCAGCATTTTGCTGGGGCGTTTCACTTAGGCGGAGCTGCAAAGAGCAGCACTTCCTGTTCGTGCATTGGTATTCCGTTTCGGCTGCTCGTCCTACACTTGTTCGTCGGCTTTGTGCCTGCCAGTTGATGATCCTGTGGGAACATTGCTCGTGTGCGACGAGTGTGCTTAATGTGCGTTCCCGTTGCTTTTCCGTCTCTTCTCTGCTCTGCTCTGCTCTGCGCCTGGCCCACGGACGCCTTTTGTAACCGAGAGTCGAGGTCGGGCAGGGGCCCAGCGATGCTGCTCGATGCTTGCAGCTCGTTACTCGCGTGTGGCGCACGGTAGACACACTTTCGACTTTTGGCTGTAAGTCGTGCGCGTTCCAGTCTCTTGTAATTGCTCTGTGGAGTTGGGCTGTAATTTACATGTGAATGTGGCAAGTGGCAAGTATTGATCTGTTGGGTGGGTTTGTGACTACTCATGTGAGTGGGAAGGACATTTCAGCTTGAATAACTATTGATTAAGCTTGAAGCTGGTTACAAGCATTATAGTACGAATACTAGTATTTAATTGAATGCGAATAAGAATATGAATAAAAGCTCATATATAAGTCATAATTTAATATTTATGTATATATAGGAAAAGTAAACTAATATTAGTAGACTTTTTAGTGATTCAAATGACTAGGATTATGATAGAGTTTAGGTTTTATCATACGAAGCATTTCATCTATAGTTTTTGGATATTTACTTAAATTATTTATGTAAATATGGTTATGTACCTATAATTTACTTTTGTATAAATTTTATTTACTTATAGATCTACTAATATTAGTCTACTTTACTTTAAATATATAATGTTTGATAAATCGTAGACAATATTCTAATCCAATTAATGTAATTCTCTGAAAAGTCTATCAATATTTGTTTATCCAAGCAGAAATACCTTAGTTCAATTATGACTTATTCATGTTTTCTATTTTGTTCAAACACAGCTATTTATTTTTAAAGAAAATTGTCTTTATTTTTATTTGATTAAAGAAAATATTACAGTTTTATTTTTTATTCAATTAAATTTTTTAACTCTTGCAATTAAATTTGGCGCATAATGAAACTTAATTAAATAAATAGATTGAAAATTAAAAATAGTTTATTTAACATATTCGCAGTAGGATACAAACACGCAGATAATAAATTAAAGAATTTAAATAAATGTAAATATGTGCAAATCAGAGCCTTGTATTGTTTCAAATCTTAGCTCGACACACTGGCTATTTATAGATTAGCAGCTCAGATAATCATTCTTCAAGTTCATTCTTTCCCATTAAAGAATACTCAATAATTGTTTGCTTTTATGTATTTCATTAATATATTTATTTAAAGCGTGTTAAGGTATAAGTACATATATATGTAGATTATTCTAAGTGGAAGCTCAGATTGGGAAGCTCTGTATGAATTGAAATTAAAATAAATAATGTTAACATACATTGGTATTATTTTCTACTGGAGATCAAATACAAAAAACGCACTTAAAAACTATCACAGGAACATCACATCATATCATAACTATCTAGACTTGGGCAAATGTTTACAGTAAACCTTGGAAAACTCGGTTAAAACTTACAAACTAAAACCAGATGAATAAAGCTCTCAATGTGTAAATGTAATAAAGCTTAAGGATTGGCTTAAGCGGATGCTTCACCAGGGTCGCCAGACATCCTCACCCCTGTCTAGATTCTCTTGGGGGGACGTGGAGCGCTGTTCGTTGTCATTGGCCAGGTTGACAGGTTCGGTGGCATGTTCGCTGGGCACTGGGCTGCTCAGCTGTTGCTTCATATCCTTGAGCTGGTGGCCCAGCTGCTTCATTAGATGCGTGCCGAACTTAAGATCCACTCCAGGCACCGTGGAGAATATGTGGGAGACCTCGTACGCGGCCTGTGTGTATCCTGCGCGAAATTTGTCAAAATTCAGCTGAGATGGCGGTGGGGACGTGGGCGAGGAAGTGGTGGCTGATGGACCGGCGGCTAGACGCTGCTGCTGCTGTGTCTTGAGGTAGTTAACTGTCAGCTCGAGTATGTCGGCCTTCTCCAGCTTGCTGACCTGCTCCCCCTGCGCGTCCATTGTATCCACAATGAGATCTTTGAGCTCATCCAAGTACAGATTCATGCGGGCACGTCGCTTGCGCTCGAGCAGCGGCTTGGTGACCTTGCGATAGTGCTGCGTCTTGGTCATAAATCTTTGACCCTCCACGGCCATTGTGCAAATTAGATTGGGTGTGTGTTTTGGTCGAAATGTGGCAAGTCGCTTGTTGAATTTGGCCTGGCGAACGATGAGTTTTGGGCGCTGCTGCGAAACGGACACTTGCTGCTGTTCACCGCACGGTAGTCGCTTGAGAAGTGATCTTGCCGCAAGGTAAACTGATCCTTTTTGTAGCTGCAGCAGCGTCGGCGTCGGCGGCGGCGGTGCGTACACTTGCAAAATCCTCCCCTAACTGCTACCACGCAACGCTTACAAACGAACAGAGCGAAGCGCATCGGATCGGATCGGATGAGATCGGGAATGATGGCCCAAGACGAGCATCAATCGGGTCGCTGTGCGTGCGTCTGTGTGTGGCACCGACTCTCTGCTTGTGGCAACATTCAGTCGACGCTGCACGTGTGCAACATTTAACTCAAACCAGTTTCATTTGCTGAACCATAAGATACCCTGTGGATCCCATTAACTGCCACTAAGAGAAGAAACAAGTTTTGGCTTGTAAAATGTAAACAAATAATATTTATAACTTTACATTAATAAATAATATAAATAAATAAATTATTATTTTATTACATTTATGTCCCTGTTAGTATATAATAAATAAATTATAAATATTACAAACACAAAGTGTATCTTGATAAATCATGTATACCCTTTTATTTAGAGAGCATAAGTATTTTTAAGTAGCGGATGTCAGTTATCTACACTGACAGAAATTAGGAAAACTGTTAAACTTTCAACATGACAATTTATAGAGCTTTTGCAAGGATATACAAATTTATATTGTTTTGAACATTTCAATTTCTTTATATCAAATAAAATTAATCTAAGGATAATATGAGTTAAACTATTATTAATTTATTTAAAAATATAACTATTAACCTAATCTTGTAAAAATTTAAGAGAGAATAACTGAAGGAAGTGAATGTTCCATGTCAAGAAGAATGTATATTTCAGCAGAAGAATTTTCTTACTCAAATTTAAAAAAATTATATCAAAATTTATTGAAACAAGTTCTATTTAAAAATTGTTCTCAGTGCAAATTCTCCTCTCTGATGTCTGATGCCAACAACGCGTACGCTGAGCCTCTGCCTCAAGCAGAGCGCTCTCTTTGTCTCTCGTGCCATTGCCGTGCGCCTGCGCAACAGGAACAGAGCATGAGCATGAGCCAGAGACAAAGGCCGAAGCAGAGCAACCACCACCATCGCCAGCAGCAGCAAATCGCACCACACGCACACACGAGCTGGCTGCGTGCAACGTTTAACTCAAGAGCGACTGCGACTGCGGCAGCGACATGACCTCGACCTGGCTGTAGCTCTGTCTGTGCCTCGCACACACTCTGGCAACCGTGCCCCATGCGTGCCATGCCCGTTCCCTTTTGCTACCCTCACACTTGGGCAATCTCAACGATGGCGGCTTTGTTGGTTTTTCTCTGTGCGTTCTTGTGCTCTTCCCTTTGGCGCGCTGTCACAGGCAGCAGGGCTGGCAGCAGATCGAGACCCAGACCTCATTTCCTCTTTGGCGCGACATTGCGTTACACTTACGGACGGGGACGGGTCGCGCTTGCTCGAGCAACCACCGCAGCGACTACCACCCGTACCACTGCCAGTCAGCCAGCCAGCCACTTGCCAGCCGGTGTGCCGTTGGCGTCGCATCGTGAGAAAGTTTACTTCAAGCATTCCCACAAGTATATATATGGATATGGTATATGCGAGATTTGGCCCGGTCAGCTGTGGCACTTGCTCCGTTTTTGGCGCGTTTGCAACTGCGATTGGCCCATTGACAAAATCCACCTGCTCGGCCTACGCGCCGAGGGTGAGTGTGCGGTGTGTTGGCCTCCTTTGAGGGTCGTGTAATCGCATGCATGAAATCGAGAAGTTAACAAACACAGCAACAACATGTTGAGGCACTGATTCCGATTGCGCCGTGGGGGAGGTTTTTGGTCTTCCCTGGGCTGCGTGGCAAGTGGATATGGTATTTACTCTGGGGTTGATCTGATGGAATCGCAAGCAACAGACTAAATATTTGCATATAAAAGAAAGGGGATCGCGACCGCAGGCATTGAGATGTAAGAGTAGATTCAAACGGGATTTACTTATTCTGTGAAATTTGGCAGACATAAAGAAACAATTCATTGAGATTCTAGATAGATAAAGAGAATGTAGAGTCCGCCATAAAATGTATGCTAATAATAAGTAAAACAGTTGTTTTTTTTAACATTTTATTGAGAGTAAATTAATTTATATATATATAGACTTGAAACATGAACATTTAAGAAATATGTTTAAGTTGATGCATAAACACGCGAATTCCGTCGCTCGTTCAATAGTTTCATAAGTTTGAATACATAAGTTAAGATCTCAAATACATACACATATAGCAACACATACATACATATATATTTATATAGCACAAATACAGTATACTTATATAAGAAAGTAACGTTAGTCGGAGTTGTTATACATATTTTCCGTTCAAGTTACTGTTGATTAAAAGTGAATTAGTAGCAATTGTTGTTAATAAAATAAAAAGATTTTCTGCTAATTTGCCTTATAAGGACAGGAAGAAAATGGACTAAATTGTTGAATTAAATTTTGTTGTCGCTTAACTTTTCAATTAAAGGTACATATGTATATATTCGCGTATAACCACCTCGATTTCCGATCTTTAAAACATTTCTTGTTTGCTTAAACTTAATTTGCATTAAAATCGCACTGGGACTTTTGACCTAATTTTTAGAGGGTCTTTTACAAATTTTTGGTGTTTTTGCAAATTTTTATAAAAAAAAAAAAACTACAATTAAATATGTTCTGTGAAATAAATTAAGTAAAAAAAAATTAAATGAATATGAACTTAAGTTATATATATATAAAAAGAAAACACAAATAAATGCAATAAATTATAAATTTGATTTTGTTTGCAGGGGGAGATTCAAATTTAATACAAAACAATAATTAAAATGGCAGCTAAATCTCGCATGCCAATTTCTTAAAGCTTCTTGTTGTTGTAGTTATCCTTTTGATTGATGAACTCTGGTACAATGGTGCCGTTACTCCATGGCCGTGGACTTTTCAGGAACTGGTGAGTAAGTTAAATTACGTGCTTATTATATTATCAACTACATACATAAATATTTTAAAAAACTACTTTGATTCGATAATATTTAAAAATTTCTTGATCTTTCGAGTTACTTTGTTAATTTGTGTCAAAATACATATTTATGTTTATTATTTAATTTGATTTATCTCTAACTGGATTTCTTATTCGTGGGGTTGCTTGTATTTCTGTCAGTTGTTTACCTCCCTTTATATACATACATACGTATATAGTACTTTCTCATGTTTCGGTTTCTGTTATTCAATATTTCTCATATACGATGTTCACCAATGATTATTCGCTTTGAACGCGTTTGTACATTTTATAGTTTTTTTTTTTTTTTTTTTTTTTGTTTTTTGGTTCAGAAACACTTTTTAAATATATTCAAAAAACGCATAACTTTTGCGATTAGTGTGGTACGTCTAGTGCGTGGGTTTGTTGTTGTTATTCATGCAGCTGAAAATAAGATAGAAGAGGCATAAAACACATACATAAATTAAGTAAAAACCAAGAAAAATAAACAAGAGTCAAGTGAGCACATCATTTAGGAGGAATATTAAAGTTGGAAAATTAAGTCAGAGCACAGCTAATCGATGCTGAGAAAACACTTCCCACACAACAACATAGTACAAAATATCGTTTATAAAAATGTCTATTATCTAGTTACTTAGCTTCGTATTTTGTTAAACTAATAAAAAATATGCTATGCAATATATAAAACGTATAAAATATCGCTGTTCGGTTCGTGTTTAGTCTAGATTAAAGCTATTGTAAAAACCGAAATCTCTCTTTGCAACTGAAATTTTGTACATAAGTGTATATAATATATTTATTTTAGGTAATTGTGCAAATGAATAAGCAGGTTCTCAATTGTGGTTTGTGCAACATATCTGCGAGTCTCATGCGGCTATATTATAATTGCGTAAGCTTTAGGTACATTGAATATTTGGTATATTTTTTTATATATTTATATTGCATATATAATGTTTATATATTTATGTTCTTTAATATGATTCGTAATTCCATTAGCTAAATAGAATAATAAAATATAGGCCCAAGCTACTAAGCTGGCGATTTTGGTAGCTCCATCGATTGACAGAGTAAATCAAATAGTTGTTAGTAACATGGGCCGATTTCTGTTTATCAAATATATATCTGTATATATTTTTATATATGAATGGATGTAACAAGCATTTACGACAACTACGCTACGCTAGACAATTTGGAGTCACATATGTAATCGAAAAACGGTCTGTAAATGCTTCAAGGTACTGATGAATGTCGTAAATACAATTCTCGAATATTCAAACATAAAATTCGCTAATACAATAAAGTGCATTTGTGTGTTTTAATTTCTTTTTGCAGTTTTTCATTTTCGTTTCGTGTCGTATTTTTTTTTGTTTTTTTTTTTCGATTAATTGGACTGATAACAATTTGCATACTGATTAATATGTTTTCTCGTATGTTAAAACACTTAATTGAGTTTTTCAATTGCTGGTAATGATTCAATTTCGTTTCGCTTTGGGACTTTTACAATAGGTTCTATAGCACACCATGTAGGTATAATATAAACGTGCTGTGTCGGTTTCAACGATTATGATTGGTTTAGGTGTGTGTATAATTTGCTAAGCTTGCTGATTTTTCGTTTTAGTATTTTGTTTTTGGTTTTTTTTTTTTTCAAATTAGTTGCTGTTTAATGTGATGGGCTTTCGTTCAGTCGATGTTTGGCGCGTGATTTGCTGTGTGAGGCGCGTCGCAGCGAGGTGACGCTGCCTGAGCAGTTATCGTAAAAGTCTAATGATTCCGATGAGAATGCTATATAACATAATGTTGTGTTTGCATAAAGAAAGAGTAAATAGAGAATATATAACGTTTTATCATAGTTTAAATATACCATATATGTGGCTAGAGTAATACGCTAGACTAAAAGCAAATTTAACAGTTTATGCAGCTAATGTTATAATACTTACAATAGTTAATGACTTACCTTTGTCAGTGGGCGAGCCTAGGGTTAGGCTGCTCAAGCTGGAGCTGAGGTTGTAGGGACGCGGTGAAGGTGGAACGGGCGCTGATTCATCACCAGGCAAACATGTCTCCACCATAGCCTCTAAGCAGTTGACAAACAACTCTGAAGATTCGCCCATCATGTTGTACTACAAATCGAGATCAGAACAATTAACTAGTTAATTAGATCAAATTAGGCAAACGAACCTTTGTGAAGGGTCCAGCGAAACGCCAAAGTCCGCCAAATCCACAGCTCTGCAGGAAGTGGAGTTGCTGCTGTGAAGGATCCTCGCTGGCCAACATGTTCTGTATAATACTCTGCACGGAGTTCAGCACAACTTGATCGTGCGACACGGATAGTATATTATTTATTTTCTGATCCAACAAAGAATGTCTTCGAATGGGAATTTATGATATTATTAAGTTTTTCAATAGAAGCCCCATAAGTAGCTTACATGACTGGAAATACTTTGGGGAAGACGACGGAGCCCTCTGCCAAATACTGATACAGCACACGGGTTTCACCCTCATCCGAAGAGTATTTGACGAGTGTAGCCAAGACAGTCAAGACCAATGCTTGTATTGAAAGATCAGGAAGCACTTCCGGATCGAGTAGAACATTTGATTCATTTGACACAGAAGAGCGTGAGCCGCGTTCCTGTCGGTTAGCACAAACAGTTGTTAGATACCTGTTCAAACTTAAAACTAATGAGCTAATAAGGGACATGAAGATTTATTAAAGTAGTTAGAGGAAAAGAATTTTGATAGAGATGTATAATTTAAATAGTCTCTAATGGAACTGATAAGGCTTTTAGCGAACAGGCAATGTCATGCAGGAAAATTATATATAATTACAATAGAACGTCTATTTAGTATTTGAGTAAATATTTTTTGGTTGGGTTTGTTGGCGCATTCGTTTAGGTATAAGTGGTTAGTCTAAAGGTCTAGTTAAAGAGAGAGTTTTGTTAGGCAATACCTGACGTTCTTCGATGCCGCTCGCACTATTCGGCTCCTTGGTGGTTGGCACCGAAAATGAGCGTTGAGTTTTGAATAAAACTCGCGCATTCTACGATTGTGTTGCACAGTATGGTTGATGTTGTTTTTAATGTTTTCGATGTGGTGGTTGTTGTTGTTGTTGTTGTTGTGGTTGATGTTAACCAAATCAAACGTAAATCAAAAGCCATGTTCATGCGTAGTAGTAGTTGTGGCAATTACAATAGTATATGTAGGTATAAATAAGTATATTGATGAGAGTTACAAGCACCAATTAGATGGAAGAGTCAGCAGGCATATATAGTGGTATATTTATAGTATATACGAGTTACGTTTGTGATAAATGTGTTACGGTTATTATTTTTTTTTATTTTTTTTTCAATAAAACAACATAAAAAGAGATAAGAAAAAATGTCATTGAACGATTAATTAATTAGTTATGCAAAGGCTAATTTCGAGAGATAATAGGCTTGATAATATAATAGGGATGTATACATAATAGTAATCTCAATATAACAGGTGGATAGCCAAAAGTTACTATAGCAAATGGTTATAACAACTTTTGTACAACAGTTTTGTTCAAATATAGTATACACACGATAATTAAGTAGGTTGTGCTTGATCAGCTTACCTGTAGGTTTGGTACTTTATGGTTTCGCGCAAACTGTAGAGCTGACTGATCGAGTATATCCCAGCTTTTCTGACGTCGCGACAATGGCTGGCCAATCTGAAATGCAAACAGTATTAAAATATTTCAATGTTGTCTTTGTTTTTATGCACTCACACTTTGCACACCGTTATTTAGTGGTTCACCGTTTTCATTGCTGGCGCTTACATCAGCGGGCCAGCGCGGCAAAGCATGTTTCACGTGACAGCGAGAGCGCACCTCCTCGGAGACAGCTACAAGTGCAGTAAGATAGGCCACACTTTCCGGCGTCACCTCGAATTTATCGCGATGCAGTGGCTTGGCTATAATACCCAAAAGCATTGTGAGCACACGGGATGTACGCGAAACTGTGGTGGGTGTTGGATGACGAAAGCCCTAAAAAGAAGAAGATTATTAGTTTGTATTTATATAGGTTTCTTCGTTAAAGATGCACGACTCACCTTAATGAGGTGTCCCACCAGAGCGAAATGGAAATTGCTGCGAAAAGACAAGCCGACGGCATGATCCAGCTGCTTGAAGTGCCACTCAAGCTTCTCGCGCGTCTTCATCATGACCTCAGCGATGCTTTCCGTCTTGTCGAAGCAGCCCTGTGACTTGAGCGTATGCAAATTCTGTTCGAGCAGTGCCAGACCAGCGCCGTAAAGCGTAACCTCGTCCAGCTGCAAGACTGAGATAGCCACCCAGAAGAGTGCACGGTGTATGGGCGATTCGGGACGCAGTAGCGGTTGAATGCGCGTGAGACACATAACCAAAGCCTCGATCAGTATTAGGTCATTGAAGGACTCCAACGCCTTGACTAGTATCCGGAGCAGTTGCTTCACTTCATGATCCGTTACGCTCTTACTAATGCAGCCGTAGACAATCAGAGCGCGAGGTTGCAGAGCTGGATTGTAGCAAAAGGCGAAGCTGCGCGCCAAAGATGTCCAGGTGTGTAGCCACTCGGAGTCGGGCACGTCGCGCATGCAAGCCTCCATGATTTCCAGAAGGGCATCGGTGATTACCTCTAGCGATGGCAGCGACAAGCGCTCACGATCTGCAGGCAGCGGCTGCGCGACGCGTTCGTTGCCCAACCACTTGTCAGTCGGGTGGCGACAGCTGGAGCGGAAGGCTGTGACGGCGGCCGACTTGACTTTGCTAATACCGAAGAGTAGATAGAATTTTGGCAACGAGAACTCGTCGAGTGAAAGACGGAGAACACGCTGGGCCTCCTCTCCAAACGAGGGATTTGTGCAGGTGCACAGCGAGTGTATAATATTGATGACTAGTCCATGGGTTGAGGCGCGCATGGATAGCGACCCAGAGCAGACCAAGAAGGTTATGGTGTGGAAGAGATATGGCACCGAGGTGGCTACATCCAGACAATTGTTAAAAGATAACATAAGTAGATATCGTCCCAGTATGGCAATGTCATCCCACATCATGTGCTGTTCCAAATATTGAGTGGGATTCGTGCAGGACTTGTCCATAACGCGGCACATGCGTGTGATAACCTTCTTTGACACCAATTGGACATTGGCTGAGGCCAATGCCACAGCTGTATCGGCCATAATCTCCACCTGCGGCGAGCCCAGGCCATAAGTAATGGACTTGTGCAAAAAGTTGTCCAACACCATGTCTATGAGCTCTGGTATTTGGCCAATAGAGCCCCAGATCTTGGCCTGCACCGAGGGATACATTTCCTTCTGGTCGATCGTCAGGCAGATGAGCTTGTCTAAAATCTGTGAGACCTTTAGTTTCTTTGCATCATCATTGGACTTGCAGAACTTGGTTAGATTCTTCAGCCACGGCGTCATGTACTCCAAGCACAAATGCTTCAGCTCTATGGTACTGCGCTGGAAGCCCTGTATGGACTCCTCAAGAAACTCTAGCGTCAGATGTGGCTCATTGGTGGCTAACTTCTCGCTGACGGATTTGATAAAGATTGTGTTATTGGAAGGTATGCAAAGTCCTTGCGTCTCTAGCAACTGTCCCTCAATCTTCAGGTCAAAGGTGGCAGTCAGCGCACACAGCAAATTGTAGGCAGCTGTGCGCAGATTGGGATCACAAGAGCCCAGATTAAGCAGCGCCATGTTGAGTAAGGTGCCAGGCACATCTTTGGGTCGTATCTTCTGATGCACTGTGACCGAGTCCGGCTGGCTCAGTTCCCAGCGATTCCGTATGTGTATGATAGCCTGGACAATGTTGTCGCAGTCATTGTGAATGAAGCTCAGTTGACCACTTTCATTGGTTATGGAGAGGGTGAACTGGTTATCATCCACTAGGCAAACTTCCTCAATTTCAGAGGCATAATAAACATCGTTGAGCAGCACCGAGTGCGACAATACTTTGGTCTTTTCAGCGGATGTAATCTGCAGCGCCGTAGGACCAACTTTAATGGCCACTTTAGTATCCTTGTGACTGAGCTTTAGAGCATTGCTAAATACCTTTAAATCTTCGTCCAGTGAGAGTGTGGCACCAGGCAGCTTCTGCTGCTCTGCATCAATATAATCGATAAGCTTGTTCGGAGACTCCAGAAACATCAGCTTGCGATTGCCCTTCAGCGGTGCTAGGATGCGATCGTGGAACTTTGTGTACTCGCGCACCCATGAGTTGCAATTGTAAATGTAGACCGCATGGACATTATCGTAAGCCACAGTGGGCAGCACATAGAACCACTTCTGCAGGAACTCTGTGCGAAAGCGGTTATCGGAGCAGGTATGCGTAAAGTCAATGACCACCTCAAAGGGTGAGTGGCAGAAGGGCTTCAGTGTCAGTATGACATGGTAAATCAGTAGGTCCCCATTAGTTTCTCCAATTCTGCAACATATAAATATATTATAAATTTCACTCATCATAACATAATAGCACACACTCACTTGTAACGCCTGGCTATGTAGTAAAACACCGGATAGCCCGACTTGCTAGTGCCCGCCTGATAGAATATGTTCATGGATTTCAGCGTTTTAAACTCTTCCTTTTCGTGCATTTGATGCTTGACCATAATTTCTTCGAAGTTCGTAGATGACATATCAATGGAGCTCCAGCGTGCATACGAGCTGAACATCATGTGTGAGTCAACGGGCTTGTGTTCCGGTGGACCTAAATAAGCCAAAAGAGTGGCCATCTTGTCAAAGGGCCGGCGGCCAACAGCTTTGTGATCGCGACTGCTGGACAAATAATCGCCTATCTTCTCCTGATGCGTCCACAGTAAACGATGCAGAGCCAGCACATTGGCATCCGAAATAAAACTCATGCTGTGTGACGTTTGGTCCACGGTCTCGCAATCGGAGGCAATTTGTATAAAGAAGCGTCTGCCGGCTTCGAAGTGATCGCGCAGAAAATCATTGAAGCAAAGCATATGTTGCTCTTTGGAGAACTCCACATGGTTTGCAATGTTCTGCAGTATTTTGGACATGAGCATAAGACCGCGTTTGGCCGAACTAGGCACCTGTTTGCCCACAATGCCCAATTCCTGTGGAGAGACTGCAATAGAGAAATGATTAGTTACTGAACGAAAGGAAAGTAAAGAGTTGCAATTTACCTATTGCTGGATTTATGAAACGCAGAAAGATGACGGTGCCAACGGCACCAATGTTATTCTGCAATAGATTTGGGAATCGCTTGCTTAGCACTTGATACAAGCAGTGGCACATGGATCGCAGTTGCGGCGGGAATCGGTCCGAAGAGTTGATAATGGCATCGAATACTTTCTGGGTGAGAGCAATCAAATTGTTGCGATGCTCTTCGATATCTTCAGCTGGCTCCAGTCGTGCTGGATCTACCTCAAAGCAAATCTCCTCTTCGTCATCTAGCAGCGGTCGTATGAGTGGCTCCAGTAACATTTGCAAATAACTAGCTCCATAAATCTTAAAACAGAAGGCCATAATCTTGCTGCCCAACGAATTCCCACGGAAAAGCGTTTGCATGCAGTCTGAGACTTCGACCTCGCGATAAAACATATTCCATAGCAGCGGCGAGAGCAAATGCTTCGCATCGAACAGCGTGACTAGCACTCGAGCGAGCTCATCCATTTGCGCGGTGGTCACCACATTGGCCAACGCCATGGCAATAGGCAACTCACCCTTGTCACTGATCATGGTCACCAGCTGAACAAGTTGCTCGAATCGATCGGCCAGCACCGTCTCAGCCAGTGTGTCGAACTCTGTGCCTTGTTGTAAAATCTGGGTGAGCACTTCCATAAAAGCAGCGCGTGTTTGCAAGTCTGGATTGTAGCCCAAGTCGATGGAGTGCATTAAACCAGAGTCAATATTGGCGCCTAGCAGATTGGACATGGCTTGTATAGTGGCGTTCCTAAGAGCTGTTAGTTTTCCAGCTGCCATTCGTGGTCGTGGCGGTAGAAGAGGTGTATTATTGAGTTCCTTTTCTGCCTCTGAGCTGTCTATACAATCGTTTAAAAGATTCATAAATAGTGTAAAGTATTTTAAGAACAACGCGCTCTTAGCATCCATAAGATCGCCTCTATCTGACTCCTCAGGTTGGAGCGGGAGACCACGTAGTAGAGCTGCCACTGCCTCCATGCAAGCTTGATCGAGATCTCGAAAGATAAGCGAAGTGCTGGTGAGTAAAGAAGCATCTGCAGAGCTAGGCGGTGCTATTTGATGCGAGGTTCCCATTACCCAATCTGTTAGATACTCAACGAGCTTATTTCGGAATTTCATCTCTTGCCGAAAAGCCAAGTCATCGCGTCGCTTCATCATGACTTCCACTAGTTGACATAGCTTTGTTTTTATACGTATAGCATAGACATTCATATCCAGGTGTCGCACATAGCGTACAATGCCCAACATCATTCCTTCAATGCTTGTGACTCCCAAATGCTCTGATGGCGATGGCTGGTCATTGTTTGGATCCTTGCCAGCTTTGGGATCCAGTATCGATTTCATTATGAAAATTGTATGCTCAATGAACTGAGTGTTTATATCTGTAACATTCACATTAACCTGGCCCTGTTGATCAAAGAACTTTTCCACTATGGCTCTGATTTGATCAAAGAGTATGGGATACAGTTGTGTGGACATTTCCTCGCCAACGAGTTCCTTGACATTCTTCTGTATATGTAGCCCGGTCTTCTCATTGCTGCACACCAACAGACGTAGCAGTTGTCCAATGAATCTGAAGTAGAAAGAAATTAATTTAACTGAGGTAAGTTTTAAATAATTATTTTCGCTTTATACGCACTGTGTAACCGCGCAGTAGCTGACATCCTGTGGCGGTGCTGGTGGTATGGTGGACAATGAGACCGTGCTGGGATGCAGTGATCCGTGTCCTGAGCTGGTGGAACTGGAGTAAAGAGAAGCCTGTGCCAGTGATGCCACCGATGCGTTGTTTTGAGACTGCTGCAACAAGAGCTGACGACTACTGTTGCGTTTTTGCAGGCAAACACCGCCCAAGGTCAGCAAAAACCAGGTCATATTAGCCCATTCGGTAATTTGCTCCTCTAGATCATGCTCGGAGCTTTGGTGGCTGGCACGACGTTTGCCCAAGCCGCGATGAAACACTTCTGCTTGCGCATCCTCGGTCTTAACTTTCGGATGAGTCTGTAGGACCTTGCTAAGCACTTCCCAGTTGCGAAAGGTTTCCTCCCACGCGGGCTGAACACCATGGACACAGTGTTCGATCTGGCGCAACAATGGCATAATGCGCTTTTGGAGTTTCCCACGACTGACGTTGCCATGACTATTCTCAAAGAAGCAAATACGTGTATCCGTGGCGGCTGAAATGTGTATATGATTTTATAAATATAAACTATATTAATCAATTTTATATAGCTCACATGAAGAGAGTTGAGCTAACTCTTGGTAGATGTGATAGTTGGGCATGATGAAGCCCACTGTTAGCTCATCGGAGCTGCAACAGATCTCCGCCTCCTCACAGAGCAGGCCAAAACAGGAAAGTGAAGTTAAAACCGCATCCAAATCTACGCTCCACAAGTACATAAAGAAGACCACTTCCATTTTAATATGCGCCTGCTTGCATATGGCAATCTGGCTACCCACATGGGCATAATCTTTGTGACGCTGGAGAAATGTGTTACGGCAGATGAGTATTTCACGCAACCACTTAAGTACATCCGTGTAGTTTGCTATCTGATGCTGTATTAGTTTCTGGGAAATGGAGAAGAGAACCTGTGAGCTGACATCCCAGAATGTGTTGATAGGTGCTTCTGGATTCCAGACTTCGATTTTTTCAGGAGCGTGCAGTGCAAGTAAAGCTTCCATGGCCTCTTGAGCCACATCCGGCAAGGTCGTTTGATGCACCAGGCTTACCAGACCATTAATAAGCTCCAGAGTTGAGCTTTGCACTTCGTGCGCCACTTTACCCTGAGTCTAAAAAAGAGAGTATTGTAATTTAGGGCATAGTTTTACAAGAATTTATGGTTGTAATTACATTTAATAGCAGCGTAGGATCCGCGTGTATAAGACGAACTAATAGTAGCAATAGCATCTTATGAGCAGGTCCCTCCTCGGAACGTGTAAGACCCTTTTGTGTGTCCTTGGACTTGAGCGTTAAGGAAGTTATGTAGCGTAGTGGTGTATGGGCTATGTAGCCCTGCGTGGCTTTATTCAGTGTATCCGTGAAGAGAGCGCGTAGTTCAGCGGAACGATAGTGCACGACATCGGTCTGCGGCCACCAGGGAAGACGCGGCTGGTTGACAATGCGAAAGGGATTCTTATTTTGTAGTCGAAAATCCACATAAATGTGCGCAAGCCTACAAATGTGATTTATGTATATAAATATTAAAATTGATATTTCATTGCACTTTTCACTCACCGCAGCAAAGAGCACACAATTACGAAATGATAGGCCTGAGGCGAAGAGAGATTCAAGCACACTTTTAGAGCCTCTATGTTGTGTGGATTGATACGGAAACACGAGACCCAGCAGTCAATCATTAGTTCAATATCTGCATAATTGTAGCCCTGACCGCGTGAAAAGGGCTTCACGGGATTAAAGAGCAGCGCCTTAAGATCGTTGATGAAATATTGCACCAATTTGAAGACCACATTGTTGGAGTCATTGATATTGATGTATGTGGACGCTTTGCAGAGTTTTACGCAAGCTATGGCCGAGGATTCGGTCACCTGTTTGGATGGTGAATGTTGGCCCAGGCCACGCTTGATGCTCTCAATGAATTGCCTGGCTGAGAAGTCCTTATCGCGTGACGTGGATTGTGTGGACTTCGAGGTCATCTTCTCCTTTTCCTTCTCCTTCTCCGACTGTTGCAACTCGTTGACAGTGGCCTCCAGGCTGGAGGGATTGAGTATGAGCAACAGCATTTGAAGGGGCCAAACTAAAGTTTTGCTCTTTTTGTTCTCAGTTTTGAAGTACTCAACAAAGTCCAGCAGTGGCTCCCAGCAGCTGAAATGCAAATTTGTTAGTAATAGAATTTAAAAAGTAAACAAATTTCGTAGCTAACGTTGAAATATCGCGATTAGTGCCACGTTGTAAGTCCTGAAATTCCTGTGGATGATATTCAATCCAATTCCAAATCGCTTTTTCTAGCGAATAAAGCAAAATGAGCGGCGGTGCGCGTTTCGAGCGAAATTTGGTAATTGTTTCTGTAAACGATTGATAAGTGAATAACAATTCGATTATGATGGCGATCCTGTTTTACCTTGCAGCAGCTTGGTCAGCTTGATCATGTCCATGTCAATGTGCTGTATCAATTCAATGTCGTTGTAGTCGGGATTCTCCTCGGAGCACGATGTCAGCTCCTGAATGCGCGCTGAAATGCGATTGAAGACAGCCGAGAAGTGATTCTGGGACAAAGCAAATAGCACCTTGGAGGCGAGCGCCTTTAACTGAGCCGCATTTGGATTGTTATCGCTCTGCACGTCCACAAATTGCGAAATTTCGCGTAACAAGAGTTTCACATTCATGGCCTCTTCAAATCGTGCCGTGTCTTTGGGTTGATTTGTTAGGCAGCGCTCCAGCGTGGTCAATATGATGACCAGAGATTCGAAGTAGCAGCGCTCCGGCTCATGCCGAGGTTGCCGCGCCTGTAATTAGATATAATTAGCACCGTTCTTCAGTATTTGTTGTGTATTTGAGGTACTCACAGCCTCGTTGACGCGCTGCAGCATTTTTGTCACACCGGAGATGACCAGTGAGAAGCGGTACCGAGAGATTTGGATAAGGCAGTCCACCAACTGATCCTGACTCATGCGCGCCTGGGTACCATATGCCCCGATTTTGTATGGCAGCTGCAGATGAAACAAATTTAATTAACAATCTTTATAGTATACGCACTGGCAACCCAACAGCTCTTTAATTATTATTTTATTTATTTTTTTAATTTTTCCGTTTGTTTACAAATATCAATAAAAATCACAATTTGGAATTCACAATTTTATTCATGAGCCGCGAAACACTCCATTAAGAGTATGCGCATCTCGGCACTTCATTCAACAAATCACAGCTCGGCATTTCATGAATGAAGCCTCGCCGGCCCCAGTGCCGACCAAGCCCCACCCCCTGGGCACCGACACCCACACCAAAACAACGCCAGCAGCAGGTACATTTTTTCACTCTGCTCGTAAGCAGCGCGACGCAACATATTGAAAATGCTGTAAAACATTTACCTGATCTTCGAATCTAGTCAGGAGACCAGTCGCCCATTCCCCAGGCTTTTGGGTAGCCATTTCGCGTGTTTTTACAAATTGTATTCCTTTTTTCACTGCATTTTATTTAATTTAAATACGACGAAATTCTGCACTGTGTAGATGTTAGAACGATGGTCGAGGTTGCATTGAAAGAGAGCTGCGTGTGTGCGGGAACGAATCATAGAAAGAGGTTGCGTTGCGCCGAGAAGCCGATTGTTTTCTCTGCGTATGTTGTGCTAAGCTGCAATTTGAATAAATATGAATAAAGAACAAAAACTTAAATTTCTCACCTGTCCAATTTAAAGAATAATGCTAGCAAGATTATTGCATTATTAAGGTATCAGCTAAACGAAAAAATGGTAATACGTGACGTCACATTTCGCATGTTTACGTGCAAAATATCTGACCTACGCATTACATTCTGATTGACGATTATGAGTATCGATACTTTTGCTGCTGTGAAGGAATTTACGCGGGCAAAACTCAAATTTAATAATAGAGTTGACGTGGCTTAAATATGTAATATTTGAGTTTTAAGTAATTTCTTTTTCTAAAAATTAATTGAAAATGTAAAAAAAATTATTAAATTATTGAAAATTAATTTCTGTTGTAAGTATCGAGTATTTTCGATAATATTACTTATCGATTTATTGCTGCCTCAAATTGCGTATTTACAGTGCTGCCAAATTATAAAAGTGCTGCCAAGCACTTAAGATATTTAAAAAAACGTTATGAAATACGACAAAATAGATGTTTCAGTTGTAAGTATTTGTAGCTGTAGTTTATTAAGTTTTTCTTTTTATGCATAACAAATTGTTGTGTATTTTCTTTTTGTAATTTATTGAATTTGTCTGGTAGTGTATGTTACTTTCTTGCAGCTGTTGTGTCTATCTCTGTGTGGGTCGTGCAAATACATAATACGTATTTTCAAGTTACATAATACTAATTATGTATATACTATAATATTTTGTAAATACATATTCAGCATATCGGGCGCGTACACGTAATTATAAATCGATTTCTCAGTGTCTCGAAGTTGCATTCTAATTAAATCATCCAACTTTCCATTTTCTAATATTGTACGGTATAAAGTTTAGCTATCTAAAAAACTCATGTACAGTCGAAATATATATATTGAAAACTTGCGTTATTTTGTAAATAACTTCGCCTTAGGTGACAAAAAAAGGGTTATTAACATATATTTTATTTAATCTCTCATATGTTCGGGTTTGTTGGCCGTTTGGGAAGTGTTTCGCTTAAGTTGTTTTTGTTTTTCTTATTTCTTTATTTATTTTTTGTTTTTAAGGGAACAAATATGTGCTAAGTAAATATCAAAGTTGGAAAGTTACAAAAAATTATTGAAATTGTTATACAATTATTGTTGTGAGCGTTGCAAAATGTATATTCGAGTATATCTCTGCAGCTTCTCGCTTTTCGCTTTTGATTAGTTTCGCATTGAATATTGTTAAATGCAGTAATTGATATTAGAAAACTTACGTATTGATTTTCACTTGCGCTTTAATAGGTGTATATGTGGTTAGATAGATTGCGCTCTCTGACGATACATTTGCATTTGGTTTCGTGTATAAAGCCTTGGTATATATAGATGCTTAGATATGGTTCTTGCGTTTTCTCTATTTGATTTGCTGTTTGAGTGACTCCTAGTGAGCTTTTCTCTATAACTGTAATTACTTGTATATTTCTATATGTCTCAAATAAAATGATTTTCAGAAAACATTCCCAAGTTTCGATAGCAAATGAAATATGATAGTCGTTGTAAATTATCTTTCGTGTATATATCGGTAAATCTCATTAGTTTTGATACAATACTTTTAATTTTTGTAATTTTCATAATTTTCATAATTTTCATAATTTTTGTAATTTTTGTAATTTGCGTTGTTTCGTATTTCGTTTCTAGATTTTCGATTTGGCTTAAGAACTAAACGGTTTACTTGAAATTCAATTTCAATGCAGTGCGGCAGCCCTGCCGTTGAGCAGGCCTGGCAACCCTAAGCAAGAGTCGTTACGAATACCTAAAATTTAGTGCTAGAATTCTGCGTCCTCTCAACTAAACTAGTAATAAAGACTAAATTTAACAATTCCTTTGGGGGCTTCAGAGACTTTTTGGGTTTTCCAATTACACTTTTTGTTGTTTATAAATATATTTTTAAGTTATTATTTTACTCTTAGGATACTAACTTAGATCGTCCACACCTGCACCTTCTCGGCCACGACGCACCAGCTGGCGCGCTCATAGTAGGAGCTGACGATGTGCAGACTGGTCACGTGGTGGTTGATCAGCGCGTCCAGCTCGCCTTCGCGGAACACGTGGTAGTAGCGGTGATGGGTGGTAGAGCCGCCCTGCGAGGGGCTGTCCAGCGAGGTGTTTGAGCTATTCGAGTGCTCCAGCGATTCGGTGGAGGTGCGCTGCTGCGGCGCCTGCTGCTGTGGTGGCTGCTGCGAGGGCGGGGTTTCCGTGGAGCTCGACGCACTGGAGGTCACCGATTTGATGGCACCGAAGTTGCGCCTGCGCTGCCCGTACTCGTGCATGCCCTCGCCCAGCTGGTCACCGCCTCGTGCCTCCAGCGCCTCGGCATCCTCGTCCTCCTCGGGGATGGCTGGAGAGTAGAAACCAAAAGGATTATAGAACTTGGAACACCAAACCTGTAGTAATCTATCTACTCACGATCTTCGTCGTCGCGCACGTCGCTGTCGCCATCGTCCTGCAGCAAGTAGGCCGTTTCCGGGTTGAGATTGTATTGGCGGTTCCGCTTGTATTTGAATTTGGAGATCTTGCAGTGCTCGTAGATGCCCAGCGTGTAGCTTCGCTCATTCTCCTCATCCTCTTCTTCGCCCTCCTGCTCCTCGTGGATGGTGAAGCTGCGCGTTTGGGACGACAGCGATGAGGTGGACGACGATACGGGCGACTGCTGCAAGCTGGGCTGGGTCGACAGATTGGCCAGCATCAGACGACGCTCACGCAGCTCATCCCGCAGTGCACTCAAGTCGCCACTGGAGCGCTTCTTGGAGCCGCTGCCCGCGCTGCCGCCCGCGCTGCTGCCGCTCAAGTACTCGCCGATGTCACCAATGCCATCCAAGCTGCGACACTCGGCACGATTGCTCTTGTCGTCCAGCTCGCGCTGGAGCTGCGCCGTCAGCTGCTCAGCGAACTCGGCGCAGTCGTGCGGCTGCTGCGCCTGTGCCTGCCCAGCCTCGCGCTTGCTGGGCAGCAGCGGAGCGCTGTCCGCATTGAGGATGATATCGTTCTCGTTGGGCGTGGCATTGTTGATCTGCAGCTCGCCCTTGTGGTACTGCTCCTCGTTGATCGTGATCTGCTGGGCTAGCGCCGGGTCAGATTCGTCGCTGGACTTGCCGGTGCCAGTGCTCGGGGCCGAGAGCAGCTGGGCCGAGCGCGGAGCACTGATCACGCTGTCAATGGAGTCCGGCGAGGAGGGTTCGCTGGAGTCGCTGTCCAGATCATCGGTGGCCGGATTGAACAGCTCCAGCGAGAGCAGCTTGGTGGTGCTGCTGCTGCTGGCCACCCCGGAGCCAGACGCCCTTCGCACTATGGGAAAACTCTGGCGCTGCAGCTGCAGCGATTGCTGCTTGCGGAACTTGGGTATGGGCGGCATTTCGCGTATGGCTTGTCGCGTGATCTTGGGTATCGGTGGTTGCTCCTGCACTTGGTGCTGCTGCTGCTGCTTGATGTGCGCCTCGTCAAAGTTGAATCGCGCTGGCTTGGCGACGGGTGTTAGGATGGCCATCGCTGCCGTCACAGCAGCCATCGTCTGGGGCGGCGAGGTGACCGCGGCCTGAATGGCGGCTGGCGAGTGGGCGGGTGTCGGCGGGCAGGGCATGATGAGCGGGGACGTTGGCACGGAGTGTGTGGGCGGCAGACGGGCCAAGCAACTGGCCGGGGCAGCTGTGGCTGGATTAGTTGAAGCTGCCAGCGCAGCTTGGGCATTGCCGTTACTGGAGCTGGAGTTGCTTGAGCTTGAGTTGGAGTTCTGATGCTGCTGCTGGTAGTTCAGCTGCTGCTGATGCTGCTCCGGCTTGGGTATGAAAATAACGGAGGCAAAGCTGTCCTCGGACTCGATACTCGTGTCCGACTGCAGGCTGCTGTCCTTGGACGAGTCCGAGCCGGACTCGCGCGAGTGCCGCCGCGCGTTGCCCTGCTCGCTCTCGGCGCAGGCCACACAGTCCTGCTGATAGGCGCTACAGTGGCAGATGTTGGGCGCGCTGCAGTCCACGACGCTGCAGTAGCTCACTGGGCCAGTGGACGCGCTGGACAGCAGTAGGTGTGCCGGGAACAGGCTGCCCGCATTGCCCGTGTGATGATGATGGTGGTGCTGGTGCTGGTGCTGCTGCTGCAGCGACTGCGAACTGGGCGTTGCGGGCTGCTTGTTGTTGTTGTTCGCCTGCTGCGGATTGCCGGGCGCATTGGCCGACGTCTGGCTTGCGGGCGTGATCTTGATGTTCTGCATGAGCTTCGTGATGCCCGTCTTCGTCACGCGCTCCAAGCTGCCGGTGGAGCTCTTGATCTTGGTGGTGAATCCCTCCCGAATGACCTGCAGTCGCTTGGAGAACAGCGCCGAGCGACAGAGGAAAGCCTCGTTCAGCGAGGTCTGCTTCTGTATGCGTTTGCGCACCCGATCCTTCTCGCGCAGTCGATTGCCCGCCATCAGCTCCTCGTTCAAGGAGCTCTGCTTGCGCAGAAAGCTGGGCAGATTGGTGGCAGTGGCAGGCGCCGCATCAGCAGCTGCGACAGACGCTTTAGAGGAGGAGGCGGAGCTGGGCTGGTGACCGCTGCCAGGGTGTCCAGGTCGCATGTAGAGGCTGCTGCTGACAGCCCCGTTGGCTCCATTGTAGCTGCTGACCATGTGAAAGGCAGCGTCAACATCTGACGTTGACTGCGGCAGCTGCGCGCCGTCGTCCTCGCACAGCGACTGCTTCTGCTTGATGAGCTTGGGCCGGCGGCTGAGTGTGTTGCCCGCGCTGGCGGTTGTCGTGGGTGAGTGGCGACCATTGAGTTGCAGCTGGGCATCCGGCGCGCTAAGAAGCAGAGCAGCCGCGGCGCTGGCCTTCGTCTCGCTGGGAACCAGTGGACCACCTAGACTGGGCACACTCGAGCGGGAGCGCACAATTTGGCGCGGCGGCGGCTGCAGTATGCTGCCCAAGCTGCGCGATTTGAGGCCAGCGGATAGCGGCGGATCAGGAAAGTCTTCAAAGTCTTCGAGGCGACGCAGCTCGATGGGCAGATCCTTGGCATCCTCGTAGTCCAGGCTGCTGTCGTTCTTGGTATCCTTGGAGGTCCAGGAGTCTAGGAACCAGGCATGACGGCGTCCACTAGCCAATTTCTGTAAGTGAAAATGAATTAGATGTGCACAAGGAAATCACAATCGAGGCTCCACTCACTTGGATGGCGCGCCGCACAAAGCTATAGCAGGACTCGCCGGGCGAGGATGAGCTGAGGCTGGAGCTGTCGCCGTCGCCAGCTGAGCGACTGGAATTGGTGGAGTCCTCCGTGTAGGCGTGATAGGGCGGCAAGAAGTCCCCGTCGTCTTCCTCGTCGGAGTAGGAGTGGGAGTAGGTGCGATTCTTGGGCGGCTGCCAGGGTATCAGCACATCCTGCGACTCGAAGCGTCGATGGCGCTGCTCCAGTGCCCAAACAGTAATTACCACGCGTCCGCCCACGCGCAGAATACGGGCCAGCTCCCTCAGCGCTCTGACGCGCCGTTCCGTGGTGGCGAAGTGATGCACTACAGCCAGCGAGAGCACCGCGTCGCAGCTATCGTCGCGAAACGGCAGCTCCAGATTGTCGCACAGCGCCACCTGTGGGCCAAAGAGCGCAATGTAATTTCGAGCCACTCAGTGCCAAGGGAAATACGAGTTAAAGTCGCTGCACGCCGCCGGCAGCGCAGCCAATTAAATTACGCAAGACGCTGAGCAAGCGGCATCTCTGCCTTCCCTGTAACAGATCCCCTGAGTAACCAGCTCCACCTACCCACCTCCACCCACGCTGTGCTGTGCAAGCTGCATAACTGCAGCCAAGGAGAGCTGACCGCTGGTTAAGTAACCAGCCAAAGGAATTCCTGAGCTGCTGCTGCTGCTGCTGCTGCTGCTCCTGCACTTTTGCAGTTTCCTTTTATTAATTTCACTTGAGAATGTTTGAGGAGAAAAGTAAAACATTTTCGTTGTGCAAACCGAAAACCTGCGAGACACTAGCAATGCAATAAATTCCAAAGGCTAAGAAGAATTTTACGGCTTTGCGTTTGCAGTTAGCCTGCCTGTGGCTATAATCAACGCTGAAAAGTAGTTTGTATTATGCAATTTTAATTGAGTAGAGAGCTTAAAGCAAATCTGAAGTCAAAGCCGATGAAATCTTACTAAAACTTTTAATTCATATCAAATTTGATAAAATTAAAAGAAAGTATCTTAAATAATATGGATTTAATTACTTTTATTAAGTTCAAATCTTATCAATAAATCAATTAAAACACGGACCTATCTCGCCGGAGCTTCAGTCGATTGCAATTTGATATAGAGTTAAATTCTTTAAGGCAGAAATTGCCTTTGACAGTCCTTTGTTTGTTAACAAGTTTATCCACTCAAAAAGTGTTATTTTCTTCTAATATTTACTACTCAAATATAATATCATAACTAAAGAAATATTTCCCACTCAGCTTTAATAAATTACAACTAAGGAAACAACTAACTATAACTGCATCAACTAATACTCATTTATGAGTAGTTCCCACTCAACGTTTGTGTGGTATAACTAAAGGAGCAACTAACTATGATTGCATTAACTAATACTCATATATCGCAAAGTTTGAATCTACGTTCAGCATTGCCAGGGACCGTAATTAGAAGTGAAATGAAAACAATTTTTCTATTTTCATGGAAAATGTTCTAATGCAATTTGCATATTTGCTAAAATTTCAGTTGCAAGTTTTCGGTTGCCAACAAGAGTTTGCAATTAACTGAATTTTTGTTCGGATGGGTGTAAACAAACTTAACACGCTCGCCTCATGAAAATTGCTAGTTGGTTTACCCAATTTGCCATTGAAGTGCCAGCGAACACACATGCACACACACGCACACTCATACACACATACCCGCTTGGCCCATCTCCATTGAGTTGGTCTTGTTTTGGTTCGCTTCAATTGAAAAAGTTCGTTACAAAAACTGTGTTCCCAGTAAACTGACCTTTCCCAACCGTATGTGGAGCTGTATGTGTGCGTATTTTGTTGCTTATATATATACATCGTTTTTATATGCATCATTTATTTCGGTGCCCATGTAACGGGCAGCGTTAAAAGTGTCAATTAACTTTGATCAAACGGGAAATAAACAAATCGTGGGAAAATCGAATTCGCAGCTGGACGAGCGTAATGTAATTGACATTTTCACACGTGTCTGAGCTCCATCATTTAACGATTCATTTCCAATTTTCCATAAACTGGTATTTAGAATAAACTAGTGTCGATTACGCATGATGAATTAATGAATCATGTTGCCAAACCCACATGAATGAGTTCGTCGTTTCCACTCGCTCCTTGGCTGTGTGCATATATCTGAAACTTCTGTTCATTTGGACAATCTCTGGGTGCCCCGCCTGCGTCGCACGTGCCGCAAGTAAAATTTGTACGTTGCAATAATGCCAGATATTGTTCGGACTGTTTGTGTGTGCCACTGCAACAGCCTTGACCCGCCAGGCAAAACGGTTTTCTGCCTCTCACTGCTGCACTGTGGATCTGCAACGACGGCAGCTGACCAGGTACTTGGGCATGTCATCCAAGGACCTGTGCAACAGACGTTGCAGCTCAACTTGTGGCAAAACACTTTTATTTCTTTCTGTTTTTTAGCAGCAAAATATCAATTAAGTTAAGTGTTTGCTCGCAGAGTTGACAACTGCAGGTGCTGAGCCCTTTGCAAATGTGACGAGGATAACATGAAAGTTTTTCACTTTTCCAATGAAATGAAAAGCTCGTTGAGTTGTAGCTTGGCATAGAATTTTTTTATTTTTCATTTGTAACAGAAAAAATTGAAGAAATCGAAAGATATATCAAATTGGTTGCAGAATGAAGAGTTTATAATAAACTCGCTATAAGTTATATATGTTTATGCTCAGTCAACTGATAAGCAAAGGAAATTATATATATCCTCATCCCACTGATGCTTAAAGCTCTATAGTATCAAGTCTCTACCAACATATATGCATAAGCAATCTTTTTTAAGCTACTGTAATCCTTTCGCTAGCTTTTATGCTTCTCTCCACGCAATACATAAATATTTCTACAGAAAATAAAAAAAATTTCATTGCGCTGGCCAGTTGTGGGCGTGGCGTTGTTTGTGCGACTCTGGCATTTGTATAGAGCTGCACATAAAACTGCCGCACATTGGCTTTCGACTTTAGTGCTGTGTGCAGCCAGCTCTGCGCATGGAAAGTGTTTTTCTCTTCGATCTTTATTCTTTTTTAAACACATGTTCCGCCGTCATGAATGCACGCGCTGCCATTTCTCCATACCCTTTGCAAATTGTATTTATAGCATTCGCCATTTTTCATACACACACACACACACTCTCTCTGTTTGTGGGTGTGTAATGTCACACTGGTCGTGCACATTACGCTTTAGAAATTTATGTTGACATGTTTTCAATGCAGCAGCGTCTTAATGTTGCGAGCGTCAGGTGAAACATGTTACGCATACGCCACGTTGCACACTAATGGGGCCACAGCACAGCCAAGCTGCACAGTAAAACGAGTATAAAAACAATTTCAAATATATATATATATATATATATATATATATATATATATATATATATATATATATATATATATATATATATATATATATATATATATATATATATATATATATATATATATATATATATATATATATATATATATATATATATATATTTGTTTTAGTCTGTTTTTGCTGGCAGCAGCTTATTTAAATGGCGCTTAAGCGAACCACAGCGAAAATAAAAAAAAAGGAGAACAGGTGGAAGCCTTGTTGGCTGCGGCAGGTCGACAGCAGTCGGCTGGCACAAAGCTCAAAGATTTGGCCTGTAAAGCGCTAGAAGAAGATAAAGAGCTGGCAGCGAGTCTGATTGCATTCGCTCGGTTCATCCTTTTTGCATGTGTTCTTTTTTTTTACTTATTTTTTTGCTGCGCCGCCTTTTCTTTTCGTTTGCTGCCTTCTTGTTTTTCCCTTTCAATGCGTCATTTCGGGCAGCAACAAAATTTATGAGTGCAGGCTGCGTGCACGAGAGTGTGTGTGTTATTTGCTTAATGCCTGCTGCATAGCCTGCTCCACTTGGCAGTTTTTTGCCTTACAAAATTATAGTAAATCAGGCCATGCACGAGTTCTGAAATCAAAGTTGCCTGACAGCAAGTGAAACTTTTTGTACCAGCAGCAGCAGCAGCAGATATATGTAAATATAGTCGAAGTTAAATTGGTTTTTCACATAGTTTTCATTTTATCTCTATTTTCGTTTTTGTGTAAAAATGGCAGCATTAACAGTCGCAATCAAAGTCTCAAACTGCATTCGAATGCAGGTCACGTGACTCGCTTATGCCTTTCACATGTTCTGCATTTAAGCTTATTTAACAGAGAGAGAGAGAGAGAGAGAGAGAGAGAGAGAGAGAGAGAGAGAGAGCGAGAGAGCGAGAGAGAGATAGAAAAAGAGAGCGAGAGAGATTTCACATCATTCACATTCCAAAAAGCGACAAATTCGACATATTTAAATTTAAATAATGCCCTTGGCATGTGCAGCTATTCAAATGCATTTATATAAATAGAGGCAAAACCATTCCGCTTGGGGGCATTTATAACTGCATAAATTATTTGCACAATTCAATACTATTATTGTATTTGATATTATTTATGCATTGTAATTTGGCATACTCTGTGACAGTGTCTTTTCTTGTAAGAGAGCTAGGTCAGCTGATCTGACATACATTTTAACAGCAAGCCAACAACACTTGAGAATCAGCCAGTAGAGAAGTAGAATATATTTTAAGCTTTCGTTTACAGGCTATCGTACTATTATCTATCAACTTTAACAGTTGCCTGGGTGTAAACTTTTCTATTTGTGGAGCTCTTATCAGACGGACACACAGCATGGGGAGGATAGATGTTTTTTAAATGAAACCTGCCATATTGCGGGGCAAGATTACACCCAGACCATTCCCTGGATTCCTGACCATGTTAGCTATTGACTCGCAACTTAGTAATAGTAACCAAATACATTCTTTTTTTATAAGTTTCGAGTTCGAGCAGCTGGCGTTATTTTGATTTCGTTTAAGTTAAGTATTAGCCTTTAAATATGCAATGTAATCACTTTTAACTATCGAATCAATACAACTCTCAATTTTGTTGGTACAAAAAAAATGAGTAGAATGTAATTGTCTCTAATGGCTAACAATGAAATGTCAAGGACTTGACAATTGCAACAATCAACCCATCATAGACACGTTACGCCGTCTCCTGTCAAGGGATAATGGCAATGGGACTGGTTATTAAATAAATGAAACCATTTAGACTAAATTGTGTGCACTTTGCTGCCTGGGTGGCTGCCTAGTTGGCTGGTGGGTAGGTGGTAGGGTGGCAACCCTGGCCGCCTGCACTTCCATTGAACAGTAACCCTGGGCGACGGCGTTGTTGTCCTCGACAGCATTTCATGCGAACTTCAACCCCACGCAATGCCAGCGAATGCAATTTAAATGCGAAAAATGCCTGCAGCAAAGCCTAAGGCGAGGAGTCGCTGAGCCATCAAGCCAGCTCCGGAGCATGATGATTGTGGAGCGGTGAATAGCATGCATTTCTCAGAAAATGGCATTTCTTGCCTGCAAATGGCACCATAAATAAGCGAAGCCAGGCCAAACGAAGCGCGTGTAATAGATTATTACAAAAACTACTGCATACCTCAGGGAGCCAGCAGCTGGGGAGTGAAATTTATTGTTCGCTGCTATAAAGAGAACGGAAATGTTGTGGACTTCGCAACAACAACAAGATCAACAACAATCAAATTGAACACAATGAAAATTAATTCAACTGCAGTCAACAACACAGCGCAGCTGTGTGTTTCTCTTTAAAAGCATGCCAGAAATTCATAAATGGAAGTAGAGCAGAAAATATTTAATGAAAAAGTGAGCACAATAATTAGTTTCATTCCTATGCATACAAATTTACTTGGGAAACTTACTTGTTTTGTTTCCTATAAAGTAAAACTTTATTTGTAATTTGCATTTGTAAATGCTGCTCTAGTTGCTGTTGCTGTTGCTGTGTAGCGACTCGAACTAGAGTATTAGAGGACGACAAGTAAAACTAAACTCGTTTGCTCGAGCATTGGAAAACTTTAAATTGGTTCTGCGCAAAGGACTTCTTTCATGATATAAATTGAGCGTATTATAAATCATGCAAATTGCACATTCATGAAACACTTCAATTTCTACTCTTTTGGTGCATCAAATTTGATTTCTCATATTGCAAAATATCCTTTTATTATACTCGTTTAATAAGTAAGAGAGTATATTGATTAGTGAAATCATTATCTGTCAGTCTCTCTCACTTATCAGCGCAAACTAGATAGAGTTTCCACTAGCATGGACAATCCAAGAATAATAAATAAAGTAAATTGTGCATATATCTGCCAGTTAGCTTACTGCGAGGCATAGACTATGAATGAGTATTATGCAGTCGGTGCAACACTTTTGCTTGTTTTTCTATTAAAAACGTTGTAGCAGAAACTTTCGGTAAAGAAATAAATGAAAGCAATAAATTTGGACATTTAAATTTGCACAGCTTTCCAGCCCTGCCAAGAATTATTGCTGTGACTGCTGTGGCGTGGAGTACAGTGGAGCCAACTAGTCTCCAGTTGGCAATTCTCAGTTGGACTTGTTATCGATTTGAATGCACTTGACTGCAGCAGCGTCGCCTGCACTTTATTAGCAGCTCTCTAATGACCAAAACGCTGTTCCTTTTATGGCTCCATTGTTGGCCATTGCAATTATGGGGGCATTAAAGCTCAGCGCTGGTGAAAGCAAACGCCGAGGGAACATGTGCAAATAATTTCAAATGATAAGCATAATTTATGCGCTGCAATAAAGGCGATGGCTTGGCCATGGCTAAAATGGGTCAATTGTGCGCCAACAATATTACAGAGAGAAAGAGAGAGGGGGGGGGGGGGTAGAAGAAAAGATAAGAGGAGGACAAATGAACTATTGTTCGCATGCATACAAAAATGTGCATCTATCCAGCTAGACACGCCCCCGCACAAGTGAAGTAATTTACCCACATCAATTACAATTTCAATGCATTCAGACGGCCCACTCACCTCGCCTCCCTTCTCGTGCGCCACCTTGCTGAGACGATAGCAGCGATCGACGCCAATGGTGCATATGGCGGGATTACATTGCGTCAGATAACGCCCACTGCCACAGCCCACGTCGCAGACCACCGAGCCCGGCTCCAGGTTGCCCAGAAACTGTGCCACTCGCGGTCGCACCGGCCCCGTCGGCTCCTCGCAGTGCTCGTAGACATCGTGGACGTAGGCACGTTCCAAAGCCGCCGAACGGCCGCTGGCATCACTTGATGCAGTTGCTGCTTTCGTTGCTGCTGCTGAAGAGGCCTTTGTTCTGGACTGCGTCTGGGTCTTTATTGTCTCTGCAGTTGCAGGCGCTGGCCCGTCTGTTGTTGCTGCTGCCGCTATTGTTCCCCCTGTTGTTGTGGGAGAAATAACCGTGGGCGCCAAATTAGCCGATTGTGTGATGCTAGACGCTGCATTTGTCGCAGTCGTTGTTGTCAATTGTTTGGTCATTGCTGCGACTGATGCTGCTGTGGCTGCTGCGGCTGCTGCTGTCGCTGTCGCTCTCTCTGCTTTGCTGTTTTCATATGTCGTCGACAGACAATCCTCATCTGCGCGTAACAAAACAGACAGATAAAGCAAATTAATATTGGATAGCTTTTCAAGATTCTATTTGAAGATAATAATTATATATATATATATATATATATATATTAAAGAAATATAGTAATTTTAAATTTATCATTATATATAAATATCAATCGATATTGTGTCAAACGGATTACTAATATTTTTTTTAATTTTTATATTTTTGAATATACTTTCATGATGCGAATACGGTAATATCTGCTGGGAAAATGCACGAAAACTCAAGAATATATACTTTCATTCTGCTGTAATGACAAACAATTACTGAAATCAAAAACTTCATTCAAATGAAATGAATTTAAGCCTGTCATAAGTTCTATTGTACCCTTCTTAATCGCTTCTCTGATACAGATAAAGGAAGCTCGTAAAATTCCAAAGAAATGTGTACTGCATTGGCTAAAAAATGCAAAACTGCATGGTTATTTATAATGTGGCAACAATTTGTATAATTAAAGCAATTTGGGACCCTTAATAGGAGCCATAAACTCAAAACTTTCGCCCCTATTGCATGCTTAACAAAATTTACAATTGCACATTGTGTGTGTGTGGGTGTGTGTGTGCGTGTGTGTGGATGTGGGTGTTGTGGTTGTTATTGCTTCTGTTATTGCGTTGTTGTTGCTCAATGCATGACATAAAGTCGTAAAATCGTTACACCAACGTCAGCAAAGCCACACTCACTCGCCCATACATATGCAAACGCGTTGTCAACGCCGTCATTGGGCAACTTGCATACCGGAAATGTAGAACTAGCATGAGTTTGCATTGTTGTTGACATTTTATAACTGTATTTCCGGTGCCAGTTACCGTCGACGCTGGCCAAAGCGCATGCATGGAAATTCGAGCGCCCTCAGCTACCAAGAAACTGTCAGCGTAATAAATTGCATTTGAGAAGGGGCACAGCAAATAGGCAGGAAAAGACAGAACAACGGATAGAGAGAGAGAGAGAGAGAGAGAGAGAGAGAGAGAGAAAGAGGTAGAGTGAGATGGGGTCAGGCATAGGGATGACAAGGGGGAGGGACAGTGGCTCCCTGGTGCCAAAGCGCATTAGCGCTTTTAAATGAAATTATAATTGAAATCAGATTAAACGCAAATATAATGGCAACAATGACGCAGCCTGGCAGCGCCGAGCAGTGCAAAGAATAGCGCATAACGGAGTCTGTGGGGGTGTTAATGAGTGCATGTGCATGTGTTAACAAGCGCAGCAAATGAGCTGTGAATCTACTTTACGGCACTTTAATTAAATTTGCCGATACGACAAAGGGCAACTGTAACACGGAAGCGCCAACTCAATTTACGCACTTTGCTAACAAACAAATTACGTTGTTGAGCGGGCATTACGAAAGTTGAGCCTTTAAGGGCTTGACTATTATGGTACTTAATGCGCTTCATCCTCTCGTGCCCCTAGTAAATTGACTGGCTAAACTCTAACACTATGGAACAACAACTTGACTACTTTTCAGCTAACTCAATTTGTCTAGGTAAAAGACTAAATCAATAATGAAAAATGTGTCTTTGGGCAATATATATAGTATGTCTACGATTTTCATTATTAAAACTTGTTGTTTACTTGAGCCAGCTGCAAGGGCTGAGGCTGAGGCAGCTAATCAATCGATAACAAAAAGTTATTCAGCTTTGCTTCATGAATTAGTAGTCAGTGCAGAGGACAACAAAGTTTAGTTTATACGAATTGAATTGTTATTAATTAATTCAAAGAATAAATAAATAAAGGGATGGGCAATCAATAGATCAATAATATATATATATATATATATATATATATATATATATATATATATATATATATATATATATATATATATATATATATATATATATATATATATATATATATATATATATATATATATATATATATATATATATATATATATATATATTATATATGAATATATGGGCACTTCCTATTAGTTATCAAGCGTATATTTCTCTCATTTACTTTCTTCGACCTCTGTCTTTTTCATATGATGAACAGCCATTAAAATTCATGTGCTTGTTATCTTTGGCGCATCTTTAGATACATTTTGGCGAATGAGTTCGAATATTACACATACGTCCTGTGGGCGCGCGCACACCATGCGTATGCATAATATTTTGTGGCTTGTGCCTAATGTAATGACTTGCGGCTGTTGCTGTTGTTGTTGTTGTTGCTGTTAGTGTTCACCTTTTATTAGGCCGTTGGTGCGCTGATAATTCGCATTCCACAACGCCGTCGACGTCAGTTCCGTTGATAACATGCGATTCGGGCTGAACGCAGGACGAGAAATGACTTTACGAGATTGCCAATAGGCAGGCTCTGTTCCTGTTGCTGCCGATGTTGCTGATGTTGATGATGTTGTTGTTGTTGACAACAATGAGTAGGAAAGTCAAGACGACAACGAAGTCGACGCGTCAGAAAATCAATGAGCATGCATAATTTAAAGTCAGTTGGGCAGACGGCACTTGGCTTTGGACTTCGACTTCGACTCCGACTTCTACTTCGCTTTCGACTTCTACTTCGCTTCGGCTCGGAATTGGCGTTGTGTTATTTTTAGATTTTCCAACCGGGGCACTTTTTATGCGATAATTTGCTCAATTTTGTATTGAAATCTATCATTATAGCAACTACACGCCGTAATTGCTATGCTACGGTTAGTTGCTGCCGTTGTTGTCGCTGTTGTTGGTGCTGCCGCTGCTGCTGCTGCTGCCGTTAGCTGCTTTGTTGTTGCTACTCCTGTGGCAGTGGCAAAGGACACGGACACGGACACGGATTTGGACACGCGCTCGCTCACACACAAAATAGGATACACAAAATGCTTTTTGCTGCTACTGCTGCCTTTATGTTGCTGTTGCTGTCAATGTGCCTGCCAAGCGACAGCCTGCCTCTGGCATATGATGCTTTCTTTGTGTGTGCTTCACTGTGTGTGTGTGTGTGTGTGTGTATGTGTGGTCGACAGTGTGTGTGATTTTTTGCTTCTGCTACAGGCACTTTTCACTTGCACTTTTCATCGGCAACGTTCCACAAGAATTACTTTTTCTATTAATTTCAAATTTTATTTTCACACATTATTTCTAGACCACTGGCACTTGGCGCTTCAATTTCCAAACACAAACTCTCCTTGCATGTGTGTGTGTCTGTGTCTCGTGTGTGTGTGTGTATGTGTGTGTGTGCGTGTCTATGTATATAGTGTGTGGGTCGGACTTGCCGCTGCCGTGTGTGTATGCCATGAGTTAACGTCGCGTACTGGCCACAAAAGCACGCGCATATCCTTTTGTTCAAGGATGTTGTTGCCATGTGGATTGCATTCAGCAAGCTTTTGGCAACAACTTGACGAAAGCTTCAGCCCACTACAGCTGTTCTCAGAGAGGGAAAGTGATTGTATGAAACAGAACGCAAAAAAAAAAAAAAACAGAAGGAAAGAAAAAGTTTGCGACAATCGCAAGTAAAGCAAACGCTTTGAAGATCCTTTTAAATGGCTAACAGTTAATGCATTGTTAATGAAATTACCAGAGCTTTACAATTGCTATGAATGAATTGAATTAAATGATCAGAATTATATGTTAAAGTTAATAAGAATCATTTAAAAATTTACTATATATATATATATATATATATATATATATATATATATATATATATATATATATATATATATATATATATATATATATATATATATATATATAATTATATTTATATTTATATATTATGTTTAACTTACTTCTTAAACTATAGCTTTTAGGTCCATATGCACAAAATCTAAAGTGCTTGTCAATTAGTAAAAGTTTGATTCCACGCTAATATGTAACTCATTCAATTTTGGAAGAGAATCAATAAAAATTGAGCTTCATAAGTCGCCCATTTCAGCTCGCGCTGCTGCTGGCCTAAAAATAGCCAAACTCTGGGCAATTAAAATAAAAAGCTTAATCGCTTTGTTTGTTTCCTCGCGTCGCGTCAGACTGTCAAATTTCATGAATGAATCTCTTTAGGCAATTGAAGACGCACAGAAATAGAAATAGAAACAAAGGTGAAAGCAGGAGCAGAAGCAGAAGTTTCGTTAAGTTGGCAGCAGGAGCTCTGAGCCAACCAAAATAGTCGCTTAATACTAGAACGGGCCAAAAAATAGAACACGATTGTGAAATTTGCGCAGCGCAAACTCTACACCAAGTGGCACATAGACAAACACACACACACACACACACACACACTCACAAACACACACACACTTACACACACCACAAGAGTTTGCTCGCCTGATTATTTTTGATGAATGAAAAGCTTTTTGTTCGGCCTGCCGCTATCGACGCCGCGTCCCTAAGCCCCGTCTATGTATGGCAGGGCTTGTTTTTTTCGGTAGTACCATAAAATAAGGGTCGACTGACGTTGACGCTGTCTTCTGCATGTATATGTGTGCGTGTGTGTGTGTGTGTATAGTAAAAGCTGCTGTGGGCTCTAGCTTCTTGGCTGGGTGGCTCGCTGGCTGGGTGGTCGCCCAAGCGTCATATGGCTTTTTTTGTAAGCATGACTAATATAATCAAATGGCCAACGCGACTGTGGATATGGCGTCGAAATTTTTGGCGACATGCCAATGAGTTTAGCAAATGCGAGTTAAGCAGCCCGACGACAGATAACCTTAAACAAAATATGTATTATGCGCGCTGCGGGGGCGTCGGCGTGCGTTGATGTCGTCACAAAGCCAAAAAGAAAAGCCTGGTGAATCATGCAGCCGGCAAATGTTTGCCTTCCGTAACGCATTTATAGCCCTCTTGGCATGTGACAAATGACACTGTGCAAAAAAGAAAAAATAAATAAATAAACGAGAGAGCGTACAATGAGCAGATGTCTCAATTGCTATTGGCAGGAAGTTTAGCAAGTTTAGCATGCTTCAACTCTGGGCACTACACGATGTTTTGGTTAAAATTGTAAAAGTTTCCTATGTTTTTTCTTCTTTTTTTCTCGTAATGATCATTTAATATCGAACTGGTGCTCGGCTCTGCAGCTGGCAGCAGCTGCAGTGGTCTCCATATTATATATTAATGCATAGATAAATATATGTATGTATGAATGAATATATATGTACCTTTCGCCTGGCACGCCCGGCATCTAACGGATGTGCCATCATTAGTTGCGTTCCACTCATAAATCATACGCACCCAGCCACAATGTCCGAGCGTCTGTGGAACGGACCTGTGGGGCGGACAGACGGTCGGTCAGTATATGCACGGTGGACTGCAGTCTTAATAATGTCACGTAGCAGAGCTTTGGACAGCTAAGTGCCGCACACTTCATTGGCAGCCAGGATAACGCTGGCAATTATAATGGACAGTCTGACAGCTCGTGAGTTCTTGAATGCAATTAGCAGAGCTTAAAATACATATAAAAATAGAAATGGGGACAACTGCGTCGTTAGATAATGATGAAATAATTGAATCAGCTTAAGCTCGGATAAGTAAACATCCTTAAAGGCATCTAGTTTCGGCCAAGCTTAATTAAAAGCACAATAACTGCGCCAAATTGCAAATTTAATTAAAAAATTGTGTCAGGAGCAAATACAAAATGTTTTGCTTGCTTCTTATCTTGATTTAAGACAACACAAATCTGCGCAACTAAAGGGCACAGCGCGAATGTCCTTGCGAAGATGTTTTCTGTGTTTCTGTGTGCTTGGGCAAATGGAGTGCAAATTATGCCGGAAATACGCCCGAAGCAACGCGCCTACCCGCACTTGCTCGTGCCCCAAAAAGTATGCAACGCGAATTTCGCCAGCACAACACGTACTGCTGCTCGCCGTTACCAGATAAAACTTGTCGGCATAACTTAACTGCGGCTGGCACCCCTGTACCGTCCCTGCGCCCTCCCTGTCCCCGCTCGGCTCTCAGCTCAAAATCTAATGTTTGGCGCGTGGCGACAGCGGTTAAAAGCGACGCCATTGTGGATAGTCGCGTGTTTCTGAACGGCCTTGCAATGTTGCTTAGTTATTTCTTCTCTCTCTCTCTCTCTCTCTCTCTCTCTCTGTTTTTTTTGGCGGACTTTGGTAGCCTCTTCGGCGAAACATATATAGTTGATGTCTTGTTGCGCATTTTCCCATGTGCCACGGTCAATGTTCTGGGCGGACAGTGGCGGCCTGACGTCAGCGACCCACACACAAAAATGTAACAAACCAAAAAAAAAAAAAAAAAAAACGCTTTAGCTCCGCCCCTTTTCAAGGCCAAACAATGGGCGCCAGCGCTGGTGTCGCGTGACGCAAAGAGGATATTGAGTTTTCTTCTGGGCGACTTAAGCAAATTTCTGTAATAATCACGTGTCTATAAAGCCAATTAAAGTTACCGTTAGAAAGCTGCGAAAAGAAAGCTTTCACTTAGCCAAGCCACCAACCAGAAAAATCAAAAGTTATCTGAGTGGGCACAGCAATAAACGAGGGCCGGTTCAAGTACTGGCGGGCGGCCTGCAGCGGGGCGTCGAATCGATCATCTTTTGTTGTATTATAGGAATACTTTAATTAAGGCTTTAGTTTTCTTTTTGTAAGAATTTAAAATCTTAATAAATAAATGATTTGTATTGTTTTTATCATATTTATCCATTTATTTATATTGAAGTCTTAAATGGCCATGGGTTATTGGTTCGTCGATCATTAAAATGTTAGATTAACAAATAGATTACAGAAGTTTAAATAATGCACTTTCTTGGCGCTTTGACTAGAGTTCGAACGGAAGTTGCGGTGTGCTGTCCAGGCCTTGGGACCCATTCACAGATCCGCTCAGAAACGCGTTATCTTGCTGTGCTCCGGGGAGGGCGGCAAGGAGCAGACGGATGAGCGCGAGGGACTCTGCTGTGGACGGGGCGGTGGACGTTGTGGATTGATATTGGCATTGGCCTGGCGAAGATTGGCAAAGAACTGCTGACGCCGTGGACCGCCGCCGCGCAAGGGCAATGTGGGTATCTCGCTAGGTGACTGATGGTTCATCTCCTCCTGCGAACAGTGGCGCATGGCAGGATTTACGCACTCATAAACGCTCTGAAAGATGAAAGCGTTAAAGGGTTGTCGAATGGGCTACAGTAGAAGTACTTGCCTGCTCGGAGGAATACTGATTGTTTTGGGCGAAGGCCAGGGAGGTTAGCGAGGGAAGCGCCTGAGCAATATCCGAGCGCTCAATGCCGCGGACGATGAGGAACGTGCGCGGTATAAGTATGCCCACCAGGACAGCCCAGCCACTGGCCTGCAGTCCCAACGGAATGGCCGCGTCCCGCCACTCGTCGCCGAAGAGTGACAGGACAATCCACACGGTCCAGATGATCAGAATGAGAACGGCGCCAATCACAATCAGGATGCCCTCGCGGTAGTTGCGCTGCGACCGATAGATGAACGGCACCAGGCTGACCAAGCAACAGAGCAGCAGAAAGTCGTAGCCCATCAGGCCCCAGAGCCATCGGCCGTAGTATAAGTTCTCACAGGAAACACTCTCCGAGGCCATGTGCATGACGACCAGCAGCTGCACGGACATGCCCACCTGGACAAAGACGCTAAATATGCAGATGACGGCTTGAATATAACCGTTGACGTGGGACAAAAATCCGCCCTCGGATCCGATTGAAGCCAGCATGACAGCGCGGCAGAGCAGCAGCGAGAAGACAAAGCAATAGACGAGCGTCATGAGGAACACCCGCACGGCACAGAGCGTGTTCAGAGTGTTCACATCCTCGTAGGTGACATGCGAGTTGCGCTGCTCGCCCACGTACTCCATGGAGAAGGGCACAAAGGAGCAGAAGACAAGGATGAGCGAGAGCAGCAGTAGTATTGAGGTAACTGGATTGCCCTCGAACACATCGCCCAGTGAGATCCGCACCACAATGAATACAAGAATGGCCAGCGTGGCGATCAGACCGAGTATGGCCGCCGTCAGGCCCGCTGCCACCCAAGTGTTCAGTTTGATGCGCCAGAACATGACGCTCTCGCCGTCGAAAACGAAAGGATAGCGCCGATTGTCGCCCACTGTGTACTGGCAGTTGAAGACCAGACCGAATTTGGTCTTCAGCTCCAGGCTGGTGTGGTTGTCTCGGTTGTAGTGGTAGTAGGTGGTCACATTGGTCACAAAGTTCTGTGAGGCGATCTCGCGCAGCTCCATGCGCGACTCGCCCGTTATGACATCCAAGGTCTCCTGCTTCTTCTGGTACATTTGGAAGACCATGGAGGTGGAGAGCTTGCGCATGCGCAGCAGCGCCAACAGCTCCAGCGTGTCATGCGCACGCCGGTACTCTGGGGTGCGCCAGTCCTCGATGAAGTTGAGAAAGTTGAAACAGCTCTCCAGCACATACAGATCCTCGTCGCGCTTGCAGTGCTTGGCTAGCGAGCCACGCAGCCAGTTCATCAGATCGACGATGGGGCTAGCAAAGGCCAGGACGCGCGAGGGCAACACACTCTTGCCAACGAGCACCTCGTCGAGCGACGTGGGCATGGGATCCAGGTCAACTGCTCGCAGCTCTATATCTTTCTCCATCAGCACGAATGCCTTGTTGGGCAGCTCTGCAAAGAAGTTACTGTGAACGAAATCGGACTGGCTTGCAGCTCGGACTCACCCTCTAGGAAGACATGATCCGCACGCTCTGTGGGCACAGCAAACACTGTGCCGTTCTCCTTGAAGTGAGTGGCCATCTTGTTGCCGAAGAGTATGTAGACATTGTCGTCGCTCTTGAAGTGCATCAGGCACATGTGCTCCTGCCTGGCGGCATCCATGAACTCGTTGTACACATCCAAGGTCTCAGTGACAATCTCCACAGAGGCAGTCTTCTCGCCCCAGGGCATCTGGTGCAGCAGGTGTGCCACTTTGGGAAAGAGCTGGCCGCGTGTGCTGGGTATGGGCCAGACATTGTACTCCAAGTCCCTGATGATCGACTCGAGGCGTCTGTACAGATCAAAGTCTAGGAAAATTCCCATGGAATACTGAGTGCACTGCTGCAAGTACTGCACCTCCTGTATGAGCAGATTCTCGGCCAGACTAGCATTGTCCACAGTTATAGCGCGAATGCCTGATAAAGAGAAATTATATATATATTTAAATATATATATATATATATTTACTTACCAACTTCAAAGTCGGCCGAGATGAGATTGGCCTGATTCACGCGATTTATAATAAAGAGCGCCGAGACGGGATCACTGGTTAGCACACTCAGCATGACGTCGCCTTCAATGATTTCCACTAGCTCTGGCTGCCTTCGTACCACCTGCTCCCCGTCCTCATTGGTTAGCGTCAACTGCAGTCCAGTGATGCAAATCTCGGGCACCAAGCTGCCAGCTGCAGTCGTGCTGCTGCCATCATCTGTGATGCTGCTGCTGCTGGCGCCGACGCTGCTGGCTGTGGCTTCTGTCGTGGAGTACATTAGTGGCGACAGCAGCTCCCCAGTGGTGCTGCCCTCGTTGGTGGTCGGTGGTGCCGCGGTGGTGCTACTGATGGGTTGTGGTTTCGTTATGCGCAGCGGCGCTGACTTTTTGGTGGGTGTGGCAACGCCCGCTCCATGACAGTGAGCTATGCAGCTTACTGTGACAAACAGGTAGAATATCGCTGCAAAGACTCGAATTAGTCAAATGTTGACAGATATATGTATATGGCTGGCTATACAAAACTTACCCCATTGAGCGGACGTTCGCTCGAAGCGCTGCAAGCCACTCATGGCCTCTTCAGATTATTGTTTAAATATTTAAATTCAATACGGAATTCTCGCTCTGCTCAATATTTCGTTGCATTCAATATTTATGCGCAATTAGGTGGCTTTTATTATCGCAATTAAAACAAATTGTCTATGAAAAACAGAAAACAAAAAAAATACAATATATTTAATTGTGGAAATTAGTGCCGGAAAGCAAAACCAACATAGGACTGAAATGCTTCGCGAAATGTTATGCATTTCTCTTTCTCTTTTAGCTTTTGCCATGTCGCTTTGCTGTCGCACTCTTTGGGAGAGTGTTGCACTTTAATCGCATTAAATATTGTCACACTAACACAGAGACGCACACAAACAAACCACCCACACACACACACACACACACACACACACACACACACACACACACACACACACACACACCTCACACTCAGCGAGATGGGTAAACTTTGGCACAGTTGCCTTTCCGCCTTTGCACGCTCCTCATTCGTATCTGTGCAAAGTAATGCGGTGACAAATATTTTAGTTTTGCTTTTAGTTTTTCATATTTTCATTTTATTTAAAGCGGCCAGCGGAAAATGTGGAAAGCGAGCAAAGCGAAATGAAAATCAATAGGTATTTGCTACGGAAATCGTTATGGCCAGCAATGATATGCCATGCAAATTGGCTTGTTAATATTGCCAACTTTTCCTTTTTTTTTTTCTATTTTGTTTTTTTTTTAGTTTTAACAGAATAGAATCAATTTCGACTTGACTGACTTTTACAGATGTGCCTCACTGTAGTGCGGCATCACATGTGTTTTCGGTTTTTTCAACTATTAAATCACATAAAATATAAAAAAAAGAACGCTTCACTGATTTTGGGGTCAATTAAACGTTTCTCGTTTTACATTTGACCACTGAAAGCGGAGCACAAAAACCTTTCGATTCACTCCCACACACACATGTGTGTATATATGTATATATATTATTTGATTTGCTTAACTTGGTTTTTTGTTATTTGAGGATGGACAATCAATTTGCGTTACGCCTACCAACGGGTGCAGCACTGCAACTGCAGTCTAATGCGGCACAGCACAGACAATTGTGAACAAACCGAGTCGCGTTGCAATTATGTTGTATTGAGTGAGCTCCGGTTCTGTGCCTCGTTTTTTATTTTTATTTATTTATTTTTCTGTTTTTATTTTCCGTGTTTCGTCAGCCACCCTCGTAATGTTTTGCACCTGTTTTCTAGCTGTTTTGTTTTGGCCAACTTGGCTTGGGCCAACAGCCATCGCTCGTTGTTATGGTTATGCGCTCAACCTCGTAGGCTCACTCAGTCTGGCATTCGAGTGAAAAGTCGTTCATAACTACAAAAATCAACATTTTGTGACATGTTTGAGCTGCGCTAACCCCTTGCTGTTGGTCTTGTGGCCTGCCGGCTGAAGCTTGAAGTTCAAACATTGGTCATCACAATTAGGCGGCTGATTGCAGCAGGTTTTGAGTTACGCGCACGCACGTGCCGTGACGAGGGGGTTGAAAGTGGGCTCTAACTATTTTTAACTGAACATGAAGGGCTGCGAGCTGAAGAAGTGGAAGCTCTAAACTCCAAAACTTATTTTTTCAAAAATATAATTATAAGTTGTTAAGAAAATGAATATAAACAAATTTGGAAATAACTTAAATTATTACAAGAATTTTGCATAGCCAAAGTTAAACTTTATATGTAAGCTGAATTCGTTTTGTCTTTGGCCAATGCAGGCAGGTGAACTGGCTGCTAAAACTCTTGATAAGGCAATATTCTTTCAATCTAATCTAAGCCATGTAAAACAGAACCTACTGGAGTACTGTCTTAACTCACTGCAAATTAACTGAAAATAAAAATCCGTTTATCTTCATTTCTGCAATATTTTCTCTGTTTTCCTATCTGTCTACTGTTTTTGTTTAATTCGCTTTGTGGTTTATTTATCATGTAGTGAAAAAACAGTCGACCAAATTGTATATTAAATTATTATAAGTGAAGGGTGAACAATTTTACACGAATTCAACACACACAACAGACAGCTCTTTAATGTTTCTGTATATATTTGCGCAATATAAATTGTGTTCGCTGCACTGGCCAAGTCCTTGACAAGTGTCCATGGCAATATGGCTGGCAAAGCTGGCTAAAATGCCCCAATGGGACATTGACATTTCTGGGCGCGCATTTCCGGCTTAGATTGTTTTGCATAACACTTTTAATTAATGTCAACACGAAAATGCAGCTGCTCCCGTCGAGGCGATTCACTTGGCCCCGAGGCCCCAATATCGTTGCATAAGTTTAATTTTGTTGCTGTCTGCATGTCCGCCCGTCCGCTCGTCCGGCTATGTGTCAAAGAGCGACTTTGGGCGCTTTAATTACAGTTGAGCGAGCCAAACAGTTGACAGTATTTCGACCAAAAGTTCAATTTGTTTATGCAATTTACAGCAGAGAATTGCGATATGTAACCGCGTTGAGAGGGAAAAGGCAAACGGTACCTTAGCTAGTCGTTCACTTCACAGTTAGTCATTTATTCATTCACGCGACCACGACCACGTCCATATATCAACTGTTTTGGCTGCAGAGCTCGCTGCTCGACGGCCCAGCCGTAAGCCCATAAAAATGCAAGAGCTCAGTTCAGGGGGCTGAGCAGCGGGTTGTTCGCTAGGCGTTTATGCATCCACTCACACACCTCACTCGCTCTCACTTACTCATTCACTCAGTCACTCACTCACTCAGGCATTCAGTGGGCTTGTAATTATGCCTAGTTTTGCATTGCATTCTTCGCAGTCAATATATTATGCAGTTATTAGTGACACCAAAGGGCATTACATGGCTGCCAGGTTGCCTCACTCTATCTGTATATGGGTCAGCGGTAAGTACCTGCTAAGCAGGCATCGGAAATACGCTTTGAAGATGCCTGTCAGAAGCAAGAAACACATGTTTCTTTTCTTGAAAGTAGTCACACTTAAGCAATCAACGAATTGCGAGACTGAAGAAACAACGTTTCGAACGTTTCACTTTTCATTGATCAAGTCAAGCTATTACTTTCTACTACTAGCTATTCGACAGACTAGACCAATATAGATATATCGTAATAATCAATTGAAATAGAAAAGAATGTTTATATTCCGTGTACTCTGCTTTTGTACAGTAACTGCTTACTGTATTATTTATTTTCCTGAGGCAATAAATCAAAGTCGCGCATTGAACAAATTTCTTTCAGTAAAAAATATCCAAAAGTTTTTTTTTGTGAGTCCAGGCAACTGTCCACTGCTCAGCACTTGACATTTAAAATTTTGTGCGATCGAAATAAAAGTAAACCACAACGCAAGATGTTCTCAGGAAAATTCAGTTGGATTGTTTTGTCTTGATTCTCTTCTGGCATTCGTTCGCTGTGTCCAGATTACTGACCATCGCCGGCACCTTTGTTTGAGTGTTGAGTTGGGAGCTTTCCCCTGGACGTATGGAGCGGTGCACGGGCTGTGGCGCTGCCGGAGAACTTAACTTCGCTGTCGTCATCACTGTACGAAGATATTTCGTCAGAGCTGTATTGAAAATTGTCAATCTCAATCTCGTCCATGCTATCCACTGGTGTCTCCATTTCCATGTGGAGACCATCAGCTGATGTGGTATTAATTGGTATATGCGGCTTTGCCTTGGCGTTGCTGCTCGCCTTCTCGAGTGCCAAATTGGTGGAGCCGGAACTTAGCTTCTCGCTGGGTTCCATGCTACAGATGCCTGTCTGTGAGTTGTACTTCGGTTGCTCCTCCTTCATATCGCTCAGTTGCATCTGAGTGCAAAAGCGTTGTATTTGCCCCAACACCTCGCGAACACCCAGCTCCGAAGACTTGACATTGAGACTCTGATCCGATGACGACTGATGCTCCTCAGTCGGCTGCTGGTGTGATGACTTCGAAGTGCTGTGACATGCACAAGGATTTTGCTCTTTGACGCATTCGTTTTGGGTTTTCTTGAGGCTGGCATAGCCAGCCTTGATGCCCGCAAGCTGCTTGCTGGACTTCATATTGAAGGTAGCTGCTTGCTTGGCCACTCTGGAGGTCGTCATCCCTGTGCCCTTCGGATTGGGCCGAGCTGGAGATGTTGCCGCTGCTTTTGCAGACAGCTGATTGCCACCAGTCAGCGCCTGCTGTTGATAGAACATCTTGTCATATTCAGATTTCATGCACAGATACCGAAAGTGACGGGTGTTCTCCTCTCCGTAGCGTACTACCTCTGCGTAAGGATGCGTGAGACTGAGGCCCTAAAAGCAAACACGAATAACCTACTGTTGGTAACCTCCACTTGTAGCTTGCCTAAGTGCTCGTTGGTCATCTTTAGCTCATTCGAAAAGCGTTCCATTTTGTTAGCAAGGTCGCGGAAATTCCGCGAAATTACCTCCGAAATAGTTGTCTTAAGGAAAAGATTAATTAGGGCGGACTGCTGCCAGCCGAGAGAGACAGAAAGAGAGAGAGAGAGAGAGAGAGAGCATGTGTGTACTTACACCAACGGCCTTTCTCACAGTCTGGCGTATGAGTTCAAAGAACTCCTCGGGATCCTCATCCTTGTCCTCCTCGTCCTCCTCCTCGGTGACAACGGGCCTCTGCACGCCGCCACGCTGACGCACATGCGCCGGACCACGTTGAAGAAGTTGCTGCTGCTGCTGTTGTTGCTGTTGCTGAAGTAGCTGTTGCTGCTGAAGCTGGATGTGGTGCTGTTGCTGGTGCTTCATATTCTGATGCGAATGGTGATGCATTTGCTGCATATTGGTGTGAATACTGTTGTTGCTCGGCAAGTGCTGTTGCTGGTGTAACTGATGCTGCAAGGGATGCAGCGGATGTTGCTGGCTCGGATTCTGATGCAAATGGCCATGTGATCGACGGCCATTCATCGGGTTGGGATTGAGCATCTGATCCTTGTCCGAAAGCTCCGTTGCATTGGGGTCCATTTCACAGTTCTGCCCATAAGGCGCGCGCTGGGTCATTTGAAGTGGCATTGACTTCACATATGGATGGCCGTGGGGATGTGGCCGGGGGTGGCAATTGGCCTTGTTGTCTGCGGCCACGAAATGCACCTTCGCCTGCGGGCCGGCCAACGACTGCCGAGCGCTAGGCTTGTTCCGCCGGTTCGATAATGAACCGTAGTTCGTCATCTGCGTGGATGCCTGCTGGAGCTGCACCGGTATCTGACCCGGCTTCGCGGGATGTGCCATGACACCACTGGGGGCAGTGCGCATATTGGTGGCGTTTAACGGTACATTTGTGGTAATGTAATAATCATTGGCGGTCACATAACTGCGCTGGGTGCGATTGTCCCCCTGGCGCGAGGAGTTGACACGCATTGTGGCCGTCTTGGTCATGCCCGGCTGTGGGATTGAGTGCAGTCGGGCCGGCTGCATCGGCTCCATCTTGGCGCCATATACCTCTTCAATGGGCTTACGTCTGTTAGCGCGCACCATCCCTAACAATTTGCCTAGAAATGTGTGCAATGGAAACTTACCGCCAAAAGGTAAAACTCAATTTGATACGCAAAACAAGATATCCTTGTGGTCCTTCTCATCAGTAGAGCCCTTTTTCGGGTCTTCTTAATACACAAAGTTCTTGTTACTTGTAAACTGAAATGTTGATAAATATATTGAAATTTTTATTGTTTTGCATTTGTATATATCCAACTGACTGCTAAGGTAAACTGTTTTGACACATTCAAAACGAGGGAGTTCCCACACTCCATTCAGAGCCGCCCGAGATTCGAAATTTCAGCTTACTCCCTGAGAGTTGTATACAAAATACATATATACAAATAAAAAATACAAATTGATGTCCATAATAATATTCAATAGAAATAAAATTAAAATAAATTATAATAGAATCAACTAATGAAAGTTCAGATTTTATTGTGATTAAGTCGAGCATTTCGGCTCTGTGAATTCGTTTCTATTTTCGCCGGTTCATTTGCAAAGCCAATGACATGAGACTAGGTTCAATGTTTGCTGTCATTCACTTTGCCGGAAATGTTTGTTTGATTTTACCAAATCAAAATGCTAATGAGCTCAGCTGCTTTGGTGCTTGGTGCTTGGCGCTTGGCGCTCAGAGCTGGGCGCTGATTGCGATGTTTAAAGCGGTTTTCTTGCTCGGTTGGGTCACACGGATTTGCGTGGATAAATAAGCGCGTACAAATATGTGCAAGAAATTTATCAGATTATTTACCTTTGAACTCTGCGGCTGGATGTATCGGCGGTGCGGCTTGTCAGGCTCTGGACGCTTTTGGAATTTTTAATGCCAGTCTAAGTGGTACACTCTCGACATGATAGCTTTAAGGCAGCCAAATTCGAAACATCATAAAATGCCTTGGGATACAGACGCCCGAGATGTGTCGGTCTGCAGCATTTAGATGGTGGCAACGTAATTGGGTCAGCTGACTGACTGAGTTGTTGCCTTGAGTTACTTTGAAATCAGAACCATTCCACATGCGGCACCATTTTGATTCTTTGCTCATTATGCAAATTGCGCATACGACGTGTTCGCTGCTGGGCAACTGCTGGGCGCCGCACTATCACGCACTTCAGTTGTTGGCAAGCTGTTGCATGCGATACCCAAGGACAAGACAGACGCACATGCAGAAAATAGGGCTTACACTGACTTCAAGAAAACCACGCACGTGCGATAAATATAAATGAATCTCTCTCTCTCGCTCTCTAAGAGTGATCTAGGTGAGGTATATTTAATTATGATCTAAGGAAAATTGAACTTATTCTTTCGTTGACTCGCATTGGTTAGCATACTTAGTTCACGTACTGTATCTGCTGCACCCACAGACATGTGCATATGTGTATGCAGAGCCGAGTCAAGCGTTACCAACAACAGTCAACATTTTGATGACTTATGATTTTCAATGACTGTCTGGTGTGGCACTGGCTTGAATGCACTGTGGTTGCCATTGCAGCTGCATTTGACCACAATGGCCGCTGTCTGCGGGGATGCGGTTGCCTGTTGCCTTGATGTGCAATTGTTCGACTCCTCTGCAACGTTTTGTACCTCATCATCTCACTCATGAGCATAGTCTGTTTTGGTTTATTTGCATATGTCAGTTGCCAGCTGCCAGTTGCAGACATTATCCTTGCCAGGCAAAATAGTCTACTTATAATAATCAGCTTGAGCTCCTTAAATAGATTGCTGATTAGATTTGTCAGCTTGGGCGTGGGCAAATTAACTGTTGCTAGCTAGAGTGAGACAAGTCTGACAGGACTGACCCGCACGCGCTGCCATTTAAATAGATATTATTCATAAACAGTCATAAATAAGGTATACTTAATTTTGTGGAGCGAAAAGCGCATTAGACGAGCTTAAGGCGCCAAAACTCTCATGATACATACTTGGCATTCCAAGTTTGCACCATAAATCTAACCGACTGCGTACAAAATAGCCCGGGCAGTAATTTGTCGCGTGTTAAGTCTTAAGCACAGAAGAAAATAAATAAGTACATGACTAATATTTGTATATATATGTACATGCGTGTGCATGTATGTATGTATATATACTCGTACCATGCCCAATTAGCAAGTGGAGACACATGCGAGTCTCTCACTGAGGCATAAATTTTCAGATGTCGTCAAGATCAACATATTTATCTTCATGAAACACCTACGCACACTGACGTCTCACAAACATATGTATTTCGCTATTTTTTATTTATTTTTAAGTCTGGTGAGGGGTCGTTTCTTGATCAAAAGAATTATTTGCAAAGGCTTATTTAATTTTTATTATTATTTTTTTATTTTTTATTTTTTTTTTTTGTAAACAACATAATATCTGTAATATATTTAAATTTCAATTAATGAATCGTCATAAATATATCAGAGTTATTTCTTTATTTTGAACATTAATACAATTTCAATTAGCATATTTTCTCAAGTTAATCTCTAGGGTATGGAGAACATGACGCCAGCTATATTTATGGCTGTAGTTAGTGCATATATATTTTACAATTTCTTCAGTATTCGCTCAGTTCATGTGTGTGGCCGAGAAGTGTGTAAAATTACGCGTTTATATTTGTTTAATTTAAGCGCTTTTATTGTTGTTCGGCTGTTGTTTAAAGCATTCCCAGTTGACAGGCGAACATGACGAGTGTCCGCCTTCGTCGCCGTCGCTGAACTTGTCTCATTTCTCTGTGCTTTATGACTAAATGTGCGTAATAAATAAATACAACAATAATAAATTTGCCATCTGAATACTTCGTTTATTTATGCGATGCTGCCAAAGTTTTCGAATCGAGTTAAAATGCGATATTCATAAACGCAGCTGTTGCCATTTCGCATGCAATAACAAATTGCTTTGTTCAACTCTGATTGTTGACGATTATTTGTGTTTTGATGGCTTTTTGTCATGCCTCCACAATTTAAAACAAAAGCAACACCAGCTCGAACTCAGCTCGTACTACATATATTACTAAATTTATGGGCCTATGCTATGCCTTAAAGACGTTTCATACTGATCTTTCGTCTGCTTTGCATGGATTGTGGCTGAATGAAATTAAATGCGCTGGTATTTGGGTCAACATTTTCGCGTCTCTCAAATCAATTAAACTCATAAATATAAATATGCTTGAATAACAACAACAAATATGACGAGCTACGAAACGTTTCACGAAAATGTGAACGAAATTAAATGTTTACATTTTATTTTTACGATCATTTGCAACATAAGAACACGTATATCTAGATTTTTTATATTCTTTTCTAATTAAGAAATCTATAATTAGAAATTTTAAAATACATTTCAGTTTGCATAGCAAAATTTTAAGTATTCCATCTCATTTTTAAATTGTTATTCTGTTTTTTGATTCATGTTTGTTACAATTGTGTTTAGCCACAATTTGATAAGAAAGCTTTTGATGCTCCATAGGAAGTTGCTATGCAAAAAGCTTGCGCATGTTGCTAGGCAGCAATTGTGTTGCACAGCAAATGTTGCCAGCACCATGGACAACTTAATTAAATAGTTGAATTATTACAAATATTAACTGAACACTTGAAGCACTTACCATGGCAACGCGCATCCTCATTACCAAGTGCAGTGGCAGCCCCTGACGTGCAACATTCAAGTGCAGCGGCAACATATTAACGCGCAACATGTGCGAAAACCAGTTGAGCAACATAAACAAAAAACAGCTGTTCAGATTACTGCCTCAGTTTCTGGCGCCGGCAAAGCTTTCTGAAGTGAAATCAAGCAGCGCACGCCGACGTCGACGTTGCACAGTAGGTTCATTTCGCTGAAAATAGAAAGAAGTTTCATAAATTAATGAGCTATTAATTATTGTTTTATACTATAAAAATAATAATTAAAATAAAAATATTATTCAATATGCGCGAATTATAAGCACACACAATGAAAATAAATTCCGAATTAATTCTAGTATTAATAATTACACACAAAATAGCATAATACTAATTATAATTAATTGAGCTTATGCAAAAATGTATAATTTTACAAACTTTCTTATATTTTTTTATATTATTAAAACATTTAAATATAAATAATAAATTACAACATAAGCCATATACATATATAAATAATAATAATGTAATTATTATTCAATAGCGTAAGTAATGTAATTATTAACATAAACAAAAAAAAAAACATAATTTCTTTGCTGGAGTAAAAAGGCTCCAATCTAAATTTCTTTCTTCTGCACGGCCACTGTGCTTTGACGGCGGCAGCAGCAGAAGCAGCAGCAGCAGCAGTAACGGCAACAGCAAACAGGAAAATCCGCACGACGATGCCACACACCAGTTCAGTTCAATGCGAAATTGTGAATGAGCCAGACGGCGAATAGCTAACGTCCAGAAGCGCCAAGACTCTTGTGTGCGGAATATCGCGAAAGATTGTTCGTAATAGGCACAAATGAACTGTGGTAGTGTTTTGTGTTGAACTCTTAAATCCGGCCACAACCTTCGGCAAGTGGCAGCCAAACAGCCCAGTGTAATTGGCAATTGGCAGCGGAAGGATAGTTGCTAACAGCTAATTGGCCGCAACAAGATCGAGACTTATGCGCGCGTGCGATTTGTGAAACGTGGCCAAAAGCAAAAAACAAAAAACGGTGTCAATTGCAGATCGAGTGTCGCTCTAAAGCGCTTTTTAACAAGGTTAACAATTAATTGGCCAACTCGCGTGTGCATCTCCAAGATAAAAACGTGTAGACAGCCAACAGACAGACTGTGAGCTGCAACTTATAAAAAAAAAAAAAAAAAAAAAAAAAAAACAAAAAACAGAAGAAGAAGACAAAGCGACATCGCTTCCCAAGTGAAATTTCGTGCCAAAATTTACGAAATTGAAGTGCAAATCATAGGCCGTTCGTGCAAATTGGCGGCACTTGTTTAACACTCCCAAACACAAGACCGATTGCAATTGCTGGCCAAACGAACTGCAATTGCAATTGCAATTCATGCCACGGCAAATAGTTGAGTGAGTATTGCGCAATAATATAAGCGCCGTGCCTTGGACTCAGATTTGGCGCTTAAGTATCTGTTCAATTTATATATGTGTATTTAGTTGACAGTGATAAATCTTAACATTTGCATTTGAGTGCAAGTCATTCGGTTTATTTCGACTATTGCCACACAGTTATTTCTGTATATCTGCCGCGCAGTTGATGCAATTAATGTTGCCTGCAGTTCAAAGTAATTTTCCGAATTTTCGCACTCTGCACTTGGATATAAATCACGCTCATTCAAATTTCCATATGCATTGCGAGTTAGTGAAAACTTTCGTTTGAAATTTATGTGCGTGTTTCCCCCAAGTGGCACTTCTGATCGAATACGCATGGATAGACCAATTGTTAATGTGGATGAGAATCTGTGGAATTCCACAGCTAAGTGTGTGTGCAGATGCAGCGCACACAAACTAATTGCGAAATGCAATATGCCAATGCAAATAAATATCAGACAAAATGAGATTTACGTCATTTTAAAGACTCTCTGAATAAATGCAATCGCTTGAACTTCAATTAACTTTTAATGGCAAATGACAAACATTTGTTTTCATATGTTATAAATATATGTATGTGTCAATTACTCATTCGAAGTAACTTTTTCGTTGGCTTTTCACAAAAACATAAAAATAAATTGTCAGCTGTCAGGAAAAATCCAAAACTTTTCAATTTGACTTTTCCAATTGAGGCTGAAAACTGCAGCGAGGAATGACTGAACTGAAAGCGTCCTGCGACGAGAGCAAGCAAATGTTAATTGTATAAACCATGGCAAAGTTTCTTCAACTTGGTGACAATTTTCAGTTCATTTGGTCAGGCTAGATCGAATAGTTTTCCAGCTCGCACCAGAGCCGAACTTTGCCAAACTGTGGCTTACACAATTCACAAACAAAGTCGAGCAGAAGCATTCCACACTGCAGGACTTTGTGAGGCTTTAAACAGTCTTGGTAATCAATTAAGCGTAAGTAATTAATGGATGATGGGCAGCGCTGCTAAATACCTAAAAGTTCAGCGAGAGTGATAAGGGATCTATAAATTTCTAGTTCTTAGCTGCGTAGAGCCAAAGACAAATTAGGGCTACTCCACACTTTGTAGCCACATGCAGGAGAGGCGGCAAATAGAAAAACTTTATAGCCACCCCAAAACCGAAGTAGGAAGGGCAAAGTTCAAATGTCAGTTATGGGTAGACCGAAACTCTAACCCCTAGCCCGAGCTCTGTGACTCGCCCTAGCCCCTATATCATGTGTCTATGTGGGTCAGTTCGGTGTCCAGATTGTGATTGATCTGCGTTTAATGCCATTTTGTTGTTGAACGGAAGCGTAAAAATGGTTCGCTTTGAGCGATGACACGCACAAATCTCTGCCCGGGGCTTTTTTTCGGGGAGCTGGACAACTTAAGGGCAAGTCAGAGTCTGCGAGGATTGGCGGAGCTGTTATGCGATACACATGCTCGACATATTTATGAAGTTGTTAGCTGGACGGCGATGCGCACATGCAACACGATGCCGACAGCATATGCGAAGTTGTCCTTTTAAGTTTCTTTTGCAGGATGCTCCACAGACACACACACACACACACACACACACGCACAATCACTTACACACACTCATTCAGCTCAGAGACAGAGTTCTGGGTTAGCTAATCATGTGGTTTTTTGTACAGCATTCTGTCAAGGGTCCACGGCGACGGCTCTTTGTGTGGAAGTATGTGGGCGTGGCTGCGTGTAGCAGTGGTGATAGGCCGGGCGCTGATTTACAGCAGCTGTGAAATGCGCATAAATATGTCATCAAGCATGAAAAATCGGATATTCCCGAAAACGTTTGCGCCCCAATTACACATTATTACAAAATATAACATTTTATAGAGCCGAACAGATTCTAAAGAAAGAGCGAGAGCTGTTTGAGATGCTTTTGGCGTAGCGCATAACGAAATGAAAACATTCACCGCAGACTACAAATCAGATAAGTATGTTCCCTGGAACACTCCACACTAAAAAGGACATAACATAAGCTTGACGAGCAGCCAGTCAAGTTGAAAAATTAAAGCCGAGCGGTGGGGCAAGCCAATTCACAGCAGCCGAGATGTATGCAATGGCAATACCAGCCAGAGCACGTATGAAGGAGCATATCCCCGCACAAACACACACACATATATATAGCCATAAGCACTCTCATACTCCTGGTCCGACTTATAGTAATATGTTCGTACGCATAAAGAAATAGAAATACGTGCGTGTAAAATTGCAAATGGTATTCGTAGTTAAGCATTTTCCATTGGCTTTGGCATATTTCAATTCCGTGATTTTCAATTTTCAATGCTTCCCCGTTTCTTCATTTGAATTACTGATTATGAACGTTCCTATGTGTTCTATTCAATGCTTATTGCCTTTGCAGCTACTTATGTTTGTATTATACTGCTTTGAAAGAGAATTTCTTGGCAGTTGTGAACTATTTTGTTACATTTTATTGCAGATATTTGAATGATAACTGACTTCTGAAGCCCATTTCCTCTGAAGCAGAATGAAAACATATTTTCAAATTCTTATCTAGTTTTTCGTCGGCTTCTCGGAAATTACTTGACAAATTTCACATGTCATTGGCTGCACTGCTGACTGACAAAAACAGGAAGTAGTCTATTATACAACCCATATCAGTCAACACACACGTACACACACACACTCTCTCGCCCTGCCTGTATACAGAGAATATAAACTGTCTGTCAGCTCGTATTGCTCTGCAGCTTCCGTTAAATCTTATCTCTGCTCATAGAAATGGGCTCAACTGGAATTTGTCGGTGATTTGTGACACCTAATTGAATTTTCCGTGCAATCTATTTGTCGATGCTTCAAACTAAGTGTAGCTAATTTATTTATTCAAGTTAAATCGCTCAAGAAAACGCTTAAATGCCTACATAAAAAATGCTCTTTTATATATGCTTAAATGGAATTCTTTTTTTTTTTTAATTTTATAAAACCAATTTTATGGCTTGTGCCTTGTTTGTATGCGCGAAAAGTGTTGACTGCAGCACAGCGCTATTTTCTGAGAAATTTATTTTATTAATTTCATCAGGCACTTTGGCAACAATGCCACAAAATTCAAGGCAACTCGCTGCAGGCAGCTGACCAAAAAAATGTTAACATTTTCAATTAAGCTTTTCGCTATGCATTTACGAGCCTCGTGTTTTTAAGGGTTTTCCAATATAGGTCTAATTGCTCTATGACAAAAACAAAAGCTGCAAAAACTAAATTAAAAATGTTAAAATAACGTTTGCTAGCCAAATTAGGGCATCAATTCGGCCAAAGTATAAAACATGTGTGCCACGAGCCCACAAAAACAAACAAGCTTAAAAACTAAATTACACAATATTTGTATAAAATTGAACATTGCACTAATGTAATTGAAATTTATGTGCATAATATTAACAAGCAAATACAAATAAAGTATAATTTTAAGTTTCATATGACTTGAACTAAACTAAAATTAAAGGTTTTTCATTTTATAAATTTATAATAGGGTAATTGCATTATACTAATTAAAACCATAAAGATAAAAGTTAATTTTAACAGTATAAATGCACTGACCATTTTTTTACAATATAAAAAATATTTATAATATTTAATACTTAATAATAGCCATATTTTCATTATAAAATTAAAATAAAATTGAATTAATAAATTTTATTGTAAATATATCCCAAACCTTTCACAGATAGAGAAAGCCAGTTTCAAGTCAGTTAAAGAGTAAACGCACCCATCCACTACTTACAAATTTTAAATTATAAATTATTATGGTTCCAAGTTTTGCTTCGGGTTATTCTTTGCATAATTTGTCAGTGGCTTAGTCAGCGCCTTCGCAGAATTCCTGCGCCTCTGCGAAAGTAAAAAAAAACTCATTTATTGTGAAAACTCTCGTTGAACAAAAAATTTGCAAAAATTGCCAACAGAAATGAGGCAATAGAAGTGCAAGATGAGAAAATGGTATGGAAAAATCACAAGGCGCTCTGTGAGATAGGACTAAATTTGTTGGAGCAAAGGCAGCTCAGCGCCAGCTGTCAATGATTTGTTTCAACAATTTTGCCTGTCGTGTCGTTAAACGCACATAAATATTGTGATTACCAATAATGTGCTGTCTGTCTGGCTGTCCGATTGTCTGGCTGTCTGACTGTCTACCTCACTTTTTTTTTTGGCAACATCGTTTTCGTTTTTTGTGCTGTGTGCGGCACTTTTTTAATGATGCCACCGCCACATTAATAGGCGGCTGTCCCAGTGGGCGTTCGCCTCGCTTTGCTGCGGTCCGCACATTCGGCCCAGCGGCGAGCACATGTCTTTAAGAGCTATCGTTGCACGAGTTATTTAATTTCGCACATTACGTGTAATTTATGTGCTCTTCGCACTCGTCGCTTCGCTTATTTATCGAGTGCATTTGACGGCCGTCGCGACGCAACGTTCAATGCGTATTTAATTTTTATTGGCCACGCAATTATGCATGCGGTAAATCGGCCGCCGTTTGACATTTCAATAATTTTATTTTTATTGTTATTATCTCGCTATTGTTGACGGTAATATCATATCGTTTAACCACTCTCGCAAGCCTCCCGGGGACCGCAGGCTGTGCGCGAAATGCAAAAGTAATTTATGTGATTTAAAAATATCACGAATGCATTAACAGCCTCAGACGTTCAGTTGCCACTCACAGTTGTCAGCGACGTTAATCATGTCTCGTGTGTGCATGCGTGTGTATGTGTGGGTGCCCACCCACTGGGAAAAAAAACCACTTGGCTTGCATATTTAACTCGTTTATGCTCGCCACACAACGTGGCGTATGCGAAATGCCGCACGTTAAGCACACATTTATACATAAGCTTGAGCCATGCATATATAAGATAATATTTATATACTTAGCAAGTAGCAAGGAGGCTTCAGCTGGGAGTGCTCGACTACAAAATACCCTGTCTGCAAAATACAGCTGCTGCACCTATACACCTGGCCAGGAGCCGAACCTCTGTCTCAGTCACGATAACATGTGTCACCTCTTCCTTACTCTACTGTCTCTCATCGAAGTAGCAAATGTTGTTTTACATACTTTCTTGCCATGCTCGGGACGCTTATTGCCTCGTAGTTTTTGCCAATTGACAAACCGTTAACTTGCGTATTATGTATCGGATTAATCTATATACGCTTTCGAATATGTTGCATATCACAAAAAGCTTTCTCAGTATTGCAAATATTTTTAGTTCTCTGAGATCGACTAAACGGAAATACTAGAGCTCGTCATCCTCATCAATTCTGGGGTCTGTCAGACCTTCTGCCTTCTGCCTCTTACATTCACTTTAACAAAACCAATATACCCAGAATTTGCATTTTCACAGAATCCACTGCATTTAAAGTTACTAAGCGTTTTTTCCAGCAGTCAGTTCGCTCTGTCAAATGCTGTGCCTAGGGGCGCAATCCATTATTTCCTGACACCTTTTTTATGTTTATCTGAATATAAATTTATATAAGTACATACAAGGATTTTGTGTAGTCTAAAGTTGCATATTAGAAGAAGAATAATTGTTTTAGCCGCTTCGTAAACACTTTAAGAACTGATGAGCAAAGGGTAATGGAACAGCTTCTGGCACACTGACGGCGTTAATGCTTAAGCTACAAAGTAAAGATTGATTACAAGAGTTCATTGCAGGAATTCAGCTTGAAGACGAGTTTTATTGCTATTGCAGCCACCGCAACATTTAAGTCTGGCACTGAGGTCATAAAGCGTTTGGCCTGCGTGACCAAAGACACAAATTCAAGTTTAAATGTCTCATAAATCTTGGCGCTTCGCAGCCCCGGCGAGTTGAGCAGATAGCCAGGGCTATAAGCCACAACATATTTCACAATTTTATCGCAGCTGTGATTACAACACTCTTTTTGTTGCCTAATTGGGCCATGTGTGGGACAGGCTGTTCAGATAAGCGTGATGTATGTTAGCTGGCAGGTTGCCCGTGTCGCCAGTGTCAACTGTATTGGACTTCTACTGTTTACCAGCTGGGCGCTGACAATAATAAGCAATGTCAGCAGGAAAACCAACACGAGTCGCACATCAGCAACATTTTTCTTCGAAAATAAAGCGCAGGGCGCAGTCATAATGAGCGAAATTGCTGCCATGAGGCGCAATGGGAGTGAAAACAAAAACAGTGCGTCGCTGCAGCGCAGTTCCATAATTTGGCTTAAATGTGCACAAATGATGTCAGCGCCAGTCAAAAGAAAATCATTCTGCTCGCTGATGGAACGACCGCTCATTAACATGTTGCACGCGCTGCAACTGTGGCAGACACTCACTCAGTCACTCACTCACTCAGTCAGTCAGTCATTCAGTCAGTCACTCAGTCATGCATTCAGGCAATCAACCATTTAACTAGCTAGACAGCTGGCAACTCTCACAGCGGCAATGCTGTGAGAATCTCGTTTATTCCAAAAATGTTTTTACTTCCCAAATGTTTTTACAATTATTACGCTGTTGTTGGGGAAAAGTTTACGCAATGCTTGACTACAAATGAGCCAAACCATCTTTCTGCAAGAGGACTTATTATATTTCAGAACTATGCAACGATCTTGTAATACACAAAATTCCCAACATGAATTTATTTCTCTCGTTTCAATGTTATCTTTACCTGAAGAGAACCTCTTCTCCTCTTAGTCCATGCAGCTATGACAATGCAAATGGACTGAAATGTGATTGAGACTCGAGTGCAGCCACAGAATTGCATTTGCCAACTTTGGGATTACTCAATAAAGTTACTCGGTAATCCATATCACTTGACTGCCTCTCAGATGTGCTCGACAAATTATGTTTTCTCTGCGTAGACCAACTGAAATCGAGTGCATTTGAACGCTTTTTTCGAATGGAAACAGTTTTGCTACTCCTAAGCGACAAAAACTTATTTGTGCTTTGCTTGTGAAATCGCTTATGCTTAAGCTTTTATAGATTTTTGCATAATCAAAAGCATTCATTGATACTAAGAGAAATTGTGCAATATTGCGATTGAATTAATTAATTTACAGGTGAAAACTGTGCGTATTCGATTAACATCCAAATTAAATCAATGCCAACTCAATTTCCAGGATTTAGCTATAAAAACAGCGAACGCATTTCTGATTTTAGTAAAATTCTGCAGAATAAATAATATTTTATTTTCTGTTGATTTTCACGTTACTCTTAACTGGTGCAATAATCAATTTCAGCATATCAGACAATCTACTTCTGAAACTTATTACAAAAATGTATTGAATTTTCATTTATTGTTTTGCGAATAATATTATTTATTAATTTTTCTACTATTGTTCTTTTTTTATATTACAAATTATAATTTAATGAGCTCTGACTGAATGTTAGAACAATATTTCGGTGAGGGTAAATATTTTTATGCACAAGATGACAAGAATGAGACATTATTATTTATAGGCTCAAGCTCATTATTATGCTGATAATGATATCACAGAAGGCGAAATCAGTTAAACAGACGAGACTGCGCCCATAAAAACAAATGTATCCGAAATATATTCACAATGGCCCTTAAACGCATGCAGGCAAACACGACTGCACGTGCGATGCTCAATTCTATTTACATCTGCTTGATTTTGTCTATGAATAAAGTGGGGCAATCAAAGGTTAGACACGCACACTCACCTGTATTAGCCCACTCGGCGACAAGTGGAGGTATGCAAACAGGTAAGGGAAAGTGCGCTAAGCCCACATGAAAGGAGTAAAATCCTGTGCAGCGCCGCCGTCGCGTACGTGTCGGGCATAGGCAACGGCTCGAGCGGGGGAGGAGTCAAAGAAAAGTCAAAGCAGCTCACCGCAGGAGGCAAAAGACAGTACAATTAACGAGCATCAGCCGCAGATGTAACATGCAGCAGCATCGCGTTGGCGATGTTGTTTTTTTTTTATTACTTTTTTCCTAATGGCGTTGGTTGACTGTCATTTGCAGTCTTTTATTGATTCGATTGCTTGAGAAAAGCGAGACAAATTATTTTACACCTGAACGATTTGTGACATGTCTGGAACTTGGCTCAGTTAAAAACTCGCTGTGCGCCTGACTAACTCGCCGAACGACTGACAGACTGTGATTGACAACAAGCGAAAAACTTTACCGACTGCAAAATACCCAGCATTCCCTTGGGGCATAGCCATAAGTCAGCTGAAAAGTATGCAATGGAAATAAAATTGTCAAATTAAATAACCCATATTTAGTTTATGACTAAGATTTGGATTGTGTTCTAATATTGCTCATTGCTTATGCATTTTGGTTCTATTTAACAGTAATCTTACAAACTGGAAAAGCCTAACACTCCACGTTAACTTCCATACAATGTAGATACCTTATAATAATTGTTTAGCAGGGTATAAAATGCTCGCAACTTTGTCTTAGCATTCACGCCTTCTGATTTACATTTTGGTCGTTGCCCGCACCTCAACTCTCTCCCTTTGCTCCCCATCCTCGCCTCGCCCTGTTCTAATTACAGGCCTGCCAAAAAAGCCGCCCTCTCACAGTTGCTCTCTCATGCCCCATGTGCCAAAGTACAGACATACACATACATATATGCACGTATTTGGCTTTGCAGATTGAAACCAGTGAAATTTCAGATTTCTGCCCAATGTCAATTTGCTAGGTGCTGGTACGGCTGCCACGGCTGCTGCCGCTGCTGTAGGTGTTGAGAGATCCATTTATCTGTTATTTGTCGTCGCTCTATATAGCTATATATACATCTGGCTCTTCGTTGTTGACTCGATGTTGTCTGTCTCTGGGTTTGTTTGTACTTCTTCTGGCTCTGTGGCATCGCCCACGTTGCGTCCGTTTCCTTTCGTGAATTTTCAATTTCAATTTTGCAACTTTTTGTATATATGTAGACATATATTCTTTGACTTGCTGGCCTGCAATCGCAACTTTTGTTTGCGTTTATTAAAATTACTTTTCTGAAATTAACATGAGAGCCGTGACGGTAACAGAGCTGGAGCCGCTGACTGTGCCACTTCCTGGCGCAACACGTGCTGCCTTATTCAGCATTTAATTAAATACGAGGCTAATTTCGAATCAAGCCAATCCAATGCACTTTGATTGGGCTGCCCTGGTTTTAATTGTTTGCACAGAGCGACAAATACGGTGGCAAGTTCGTTGACCAGTCACAGCAAACGCAGCAGCACCACCAACGCCAGCCAACGCCACCACCTCGAAAATCAACAGCAGCAGCAGCAGCAGCAGCCTCAACAGTTTTTTGATTAATTAACGCGCGACGGCCTTTTGGGCAGAGACTCTGGAATGAGTCTGTTTCTTGGTCTGGGCTTGGCAAAGCGACAAACGCGTGAACTCAGCATTCGACAAGTGATGCTCATTTAGCTTTTTTTGCAGCAGTACTTAATTGCTATATCAAATAAATTTGATATCAAATATATTTGAATGTAAATAATATTTGTTTCACAAAAATTATAATATTTTACAAGACTTTTTTAATTAATATCAAAATTAAATATATTTATAAATAATATATAAAAGCAAAATAAAATACATATTTAAATTCCAAATATATTTTATTCTGCTATTATTTAAAAATAAATATTATAATTTTAATTATTTATTTCAATTTATTTTAAACTTAAATTTGATTTTCTTTTTATATATTTTTCTTATCACGAACTTAAGGTTGCCTTTTCTTCAGCACTTCATCTGGGTCAGAGCACAGCTTTAATTCAACTTGGCTGCGTTGCGGTTGCGGCATTCGCTATTTACTGTACTTCTGTCTAATTAAGTCAAGTTCAAAATTCTATTTAAGATGAAAACGCGTCGCTAGCAAACTGTGTGCACCGCATAAATTATATATATATATATATATATATATATATATATATATATATATATATATATGGTGTGTAAGAATAGATTCTGTGTTGGCTGTCTGACTGTCGGCTTGTGTATCCAACTGTCTGTCTATCTGTCAGCCGATCTAGCTGTCTGCCTATCTGGCTGAGTGGAGGCATTAGTTTCGTTTACAGCAGCCGCTGCTGGCCAGCCAATCTCTATTACAGCTTTGTTGCATATTTTATAAAGTTGATTAATTTTTGGGGAATTTAATAAAAAAACACTCAAGTCTCGCGGGAATGTGGGCTGAACAACAATAAGAAGACTTCAGTCGTGAGCTGTCCGGGATGAGAATTATAATACTAACAACTCGTAAATACACATAAATAATATTAATAACTTTTACACAGACATTTCCGGTGCTTTGCTACCCCTGGCTAATTAATGCCTACCCCCGCTACCTTTTGGCGATTAATTTTACGTCGGCTTGGCATAACTAATGCAGTCGAATATTTGCTGAAGGCAGCATAATTTATTTATAATTGGCTAAATGGTCTCGGGGCAATTGGGCGTGGTCAGGCAGCAGCCACAGCATCCGGCAGCGTTCATTCATTCATTCGTTCGTTCGTTCGTTGATTCCTTTTCATGAATTTAATTATTTCACATAATTTATGCCTTTGTTTTCGCTTCCTTATTCAGGTGCAAATTATTTAAATTTAAGCATTCAATGAAAGGTACTTTAGAGTCATGCCAAAGCACTCAAGTGAAAGTAAGGCCCGACAGTTCTCCGGATCCTCCTCTTTATGTATTTTAAGACCGCATCCGTTGGCCTTCGTGCTTGGGTGGGCCGATGTAGCAAACGCTTGTGTTGGCATTTAAAGTGCTCAGCTTAGGTCCATTTAACGCCCAAATAATGCAGGAATTCCATGAATAGCTGAAGGCATTATTAAAGTATCAATTTACAAGAGCTTGTCATTCAAATTTCCACGCATATCGCTCATACGCACTGTGTGCGCCTCTTGGCCTCGAGCCACACACATGTTGCTCCGGCAGAAATAAGAACACATTAGCTGTTGACATTTGACAGACAGACGCCGATAAGCAGGAAAATGCAAAAAGACAAATTGATCAAGTCGACAGTGTCTGACTAGGAGATGACCTGCAAACAGCTCCTCTACCATATATATAAATACATAATGATGATTCTTGGCAACATATAACATAAGTGTTATTGCTTAAATTATATTATATAATTAGATAATTAAATAAATTTTTGACTTTTAAATAATATTTATATTCATATTTACTAAATATAACAGAAGAGCATTTTAAGTTTAATATAAATTTTAAATATTTACCAAACACAAACAAGCAAAATGCTTCACTGCATTGCGACTGACTGGCAGAAATTCCAGAAGACGACTAAACGAGCTCTGCAGCAGAGTCGCCTCTTATAGGCGCCAGAGTCTCAGTCGAGTTTGAGCTGATCTCCTTTGCTCATTGAGTTTGCTCGACCAAGTACCTCTTCTTCTTGCGCTCTTCTTTAGAGGCCATCGGTAGGAGGCTTAAGTCAAAGAGGCAGGCAAGCTTATGAGCGTAGGTAGTTCGACTCAGCTGGCTACTCACTCCTTAACGATCTACTTGTATAAAGCTAATATACTCTTGTGATCGATTTTCGATGAGTTCAATGAATCTATAAAAAGCAACAGTGCCAAGTGCGTGGGCGGTGTTTATGTGTTTGGGGGTCAAAAATTAATAATAAATTCAGCAGGCAGTCGCATCGCTTTATCAATTGCGAATTGTTGTTGTTGTGTTTCTCTTTTGTTTTTGTGCAGAAAGCTTTAAATGTAACTAAGCGTGTGCTGAAAGGCCGCCCACGCGTCTGTCTAGGCAATATGTCGCATACTCAGTTTTTTTCTATTTTTTCTTTTTTTTATGTTTCGTCCTTGTGTGTAGTTGCAGAGTTAAATGCTGTCAGCTTAGAGGCCAAAACGGTATTTTTGTCTGGTTACCAAGCTGCCCAAATGCCAGCCTTCTCAGACACGTGTAAGCCAAACTTTTCTTTCTGTCAAGTCATAATCATAATGTCTGGCAATTGATAAGAGCCAAAACTTCAAATTTACCGCTAGCAGTGTTTCTTAACAGAATCTCAAGTGGCAAATGATTCGATGCGATTTGGCTTAGACATTTTCGTATATTTGTCTAACTTTTGGTAAAAGGCCCCATACACACTCACTTCCAAAGTGTGCATGTGTGTGTGTGAGATAGAGAGAGTGTGTGTGTGTGTGTGTCTGGTTGTGTGGTAGCTGCCAGACGTCGTCTGTTGTGGCTTCATTGTTTCCCAAACTGTTTTACAGGTGCTACAAATTTGAATATAAATGCACGAGCACCTGTGTGTAATAATAAAATAAAATGCCATTCAATGCCGCACGACGCCAGACCCGTCGGCAGTTTGGCCACTGGGGACACCAAGCACAGTGCCGACCAGGTGGAAGCAGCTAGAAAAAGTTTCATCGGGCAAGTTTTCAATTTCGTTTGCTCTTCTATTTCACATTTAAATAGCTGACCTTGATCTTTAAGAAAAGGTGTTTCGCAGAGAGCTGCCTAAACTAAAGAACAACTCCGAGGGACAAAATTAACTTAGTTCAGAAACACCTCAAGCTGTGCTAACCCAAAGAAAGCCAAGTAAATAGGGAACTTCTTTAAACTCAATATACCCTTTTGATGCAGGCTTACAGCGTATTTGAACATTTCATTTGCTGCTGCCATCGAGACGGCAATGCGAACCGTCTTGCCGAATACATACCAGGAGTACACCAAAGGCTTTATTTGGAATTACGTGCGACTATTTTCGTCTGTCATTTAGATTTTAAATTAGTGGCTACTTAAGATGCGCGACAGTCGCATTAACGGCCTGTAAGCCAGACTAATTTCGTCTGCCATTTGCCCTGCGACTATTTAGCAATGGCACAACAGCAACGACCTCCTGTTAATAAAAAAAAAGAGAAATATAAAAAAGAAATACAATTATAATATTATGAAATTTGTATACGTTGTCGTAATATTATATTTAATTATACAATATATACAGTTAGCGAATAGAATGCTGCAGTTAAATCTCTAATGCGTTCTATGGAACTTTTAAAAGTTAATTTGTAAACTGCAAAGAAAGGCAAAGCCAGAAATGGTTATGATATTCAGGTATAAGGTCTGAGCATGTGGTCAATTATTTAGCATTTCTTTTCTAACTTTCAAATATTTGAATACTTTAAACACACTTTGCTATGCTATTTTTATATGGGTTGCTCAATTGCTTCGGGGCATTGGACCGCAGCATGCAAGCACTGCTCTTTCTGGCTGCGGCTTCAAGAGCGACTCATAGCTTCTGTCAGCCAGATTGAATGCAAACATAAAAAGTTTTCAACAGTTCTTGAAGTCTGGTCGAAAAGAGAGGCAGAGAGACAAAGTCAATCTAACAATGTCGTCTTTTAGCATGTTTGACTATCAGCTCGTTCAAATATGAATGCTTTTTGCTGGAAAGCAAACAGAAAACCAAGCGAAAAAAAAGCTGTTGCAGTTAAAATGTTTATTTTTGGGAAAGTACTCGCCTGTCTCCATGGCATACTCGACTGCCAATTATCCTTTATGTGGCTGGCACACGTCACGCTCCATAAAATTGAAATGAAATACTAAATTTGTGTCGTTATTGTGCTGATTGCCATGAACTGCAATTGCACATGTGACGCAATATTCTAGAGGGGCGCCAGGGGCGGCCTCACGCCCGTCCATAAACATAACGCGAAATGTACTAAGCAAGGCATAAGCTAAAAAATATGAGTGGAGAAACAATGCAATACAAATAGAAAAAGAAATACAGACGCAACGTGGCCTGGGTCTGCTGACCCAATAAAGCTTGTGTGCTGGGCAGGCCATCCTCGTATTTTTGCAGCGGAATCAATTTTTCATTTCGTGGCAGGATGGCGACGCCACGCCGTGTCCTGTCGCTTGCTGGCCTCGGGCACGGGCTTTGGGTTCTGGGCAATATGTGCTCGAGCTCTGTGACTGGGCGCAGACAACGTAATGGCTTAAATGTAATGGCGGTCACAATCAAAAGCGCAAACACAATACAAAACAAAACATAAATATGCAGCAAGTGGCAGTAAAGTCGTGTGGAAGAGCAGCAGCTGCCGGCAGTGCATATGATGCAAAGGCAACGTTGCAGCTAACAAAGGCGAAAGTGTCAGCTCTTAAGCTGTCAGATTGTCAGATTTGCAAATTGTCGGATTGGCGTGGCAAATGCCACAAGCTCGACTATACGTTTCCCTTTCTCCACTGCTCCCTGTCCGCTCGAGGCAGCAAAAACAAGTCCTGCATTAAGTTGAGCGCGCTTTGCCGCTGCTGCTCCCCGTCGCATTGAACGCGACTTGATGCCAGCGCCAATTGTGGCAAGGAAAAAACCCAAGAAAAACAAATAAATAAAACCAGTGCGAGAAAAGTGTCGCAGCAGTGGAATTTGGCTTCTCATTGTCTGAAACTGTCTGCATTTCGGCTGACAGCTTAGTCAAAATACGTCAATCAAATTGAACCAAGGCGTGTAGCAAAACAAATAAAATCAAATACTCGATGGCGCGTTAGCTTCAGCTCGTGTCTAGGCCATGAATAGAAGCTTTGGCGAATATTTCAGATATTTTGCATGCAAATTAAATGCGCATTAGCAGCAACAGCAGCATCAGTAGCATCTGCATTAGACTTAAACTTAAATGCCAAACTGTTTATGCAAAGTCCAAATGGGTTGAGCCGATTATATTTTTTTTTTTTTTTTATTTTTAAGGATTTTCTCAATTTACATAGACATAAAGCAAATTTTTCTACTGAAGTCAAGGCGATCAGCGAACCGGCTTGAGTTCAAAATCCCAATTTATATTTTTCAATTTAAGCCATGGCGTGAAACACACAATGTTCTAATATACTATGAGTTCCCTCAGAACTCATTTCTGAATTGTGTTAAATATATTGTAAAAATATATTAAGCTTATTCCCTACTAAGAATAATTGTTTTAGTCCACAAACTTTAGTCAGAAATATAGTTTGAAAAATTTAAATATTTAGTTATAAGCTCACATCAACATTTAATGAACTTGTTTATCAGCATTAAAGCGGAAACTTTATGTTGAGCTTAAACTAACAACTAACAGTTTTTACTAACTACGCACATATTTTCATTATTTTTAATGAATGAATATCTTACTGAAATATACTGCATTCGAGTTCTGCATAAAAGGCAACTGCAACAGCAGTGAAATATTGTATAAAGAGAGACGCTTAACTTTAAAAACATAAACTTTAACTAGCAACAACAAATTGTTTGCATTTTGCTGGCAGTGCATACTGCGCGTCATTTCACATGGTGGAAACAGACGGAAACGCGGCGTATGCGCAATATATCATATTTGATATGCCTTTAAAGTACTGCACTTCAAAGCGTTTGCTTTTTAAGTGACATTTTAGTAGCGCATTTCTAGTAATTATTTTACACCACAAAGGCGCCACGTTACAGTGGGAGGCGGTGCGATGGGTGGTTGCCTGACGCATGCGAAACACAAAACAGACGCTGCACAGCATTTGTTGGCCATGTGCCACATGAGAAACTTTGCGCATGTAAAATGCAATAAAAAGTGATAAATATATAAGCAGCGAAAGTGGCGACATGTGGCCACGCCTCAGACGCCCCCAAGCACCAGCAACAGCAGCGGCAGCCACTCGACTAAATTGAAGGTGTCAAAGAGCCACAAATGCACACAGTTGAGCTGTACGTGTGCTCATATATCATGGCGAAATAGTTGCGTGCCCGCATTAGCTGGCCACAAACATTGTGTGCGCTTTAAATAAAATTTATTTGCCAACTTGAGGCACGTCGCGCTAGCCAGCCTCTGGCTAATAAGTTGACGTTTTGAAGCGATTTTAATTCTAAGCCGCTGTCAAAGGTCACAGCAGACACAAACACACACAGATAGTCAGATTGCCAGACAGTCAGACAGCCAGACTGCCAGACTGCCAGACAGCCTGACAGCGTCACATATGCACAAGTTTTAAGGCCACGCAAAAAGTTCAAAAGGTCCTTTTGTTGGGCCAAGCAGAGGCGTGCGTGTTGCCAGGACATTGCCATTGTTGCCCACAATAGCTAATTGTTGAAGTTATTGTTATCAGCCATGAGCAATCTAACAATCCGTTTCATGTCCGCTGGGGTTAAGACATGCATATATTTAATTCAATTAGGGACGTGCTGATAATCTCTCTTTGATACGTGTTTTTCCAACTCGCCGAGCAGAAAATGTTCATACCGATTGATTTAAATACCTATATTCATATGGCCAATACTCATTTAACAATTAGCAGATTTTGTATTTCACAAGTTAATTCAAGCAAATAATTGAGTAGATTTTAATAAATGAATCTAATATTGTGTATTTTTTTGGATAATTGTTAAGCTCAAGGGTCAAGATGCTTAGAACGTTACAGAAGCTATAAGCTTTATCGATCTAGACAAATTAGATGAGCTGAGCTCATGACTGTCGTCTCTTACAGAGCTGAAATTTATTTAGTTCTTATCTTTAGCCATTTTTCTTATTCTTTGAGCTTAACTGGGCTTAAGACTTGCAATGTTGTCCATGCAAGACATGAATACATTCCTATATATTTAGATATACTTAAATAATTAATTTTAATTCGCTTGTCAATAATTTTGAGTATATTTTTATTTAATTTCTTTGCGCCCATTTGAGGCTTTAAAACTCACCAAAAAAAAGCCAATTTCAATGAGAAAACCATATTTTATATATTAAAAAGTTTGCCATTAATTTGTTCACTCCTCGGCTGCTCTTAACAAAAGTTTAGCAGAGAATTAGGCAGAGGCGAGAGAGATTTTTGAAAATCCGTACCCTTATCATTCCTGGGCGCTAAACTTTGGCACCTACAAAAGTCGCACACGGCGCCACATTTATAACAAGGTTCTGTACACGACCTGAGCTGAAATTAATCCAGCTAAACAGGCAAATACACAAAATGCCAACACACACACACACACACACACACAGATCCAAACGAAACGAAACGAAACCGAAAACCAATCCCAGTCCCCGGACAAGCGCCATGTCAGCCGTGGGGGAAGTGTTTGGCATAATGCCAGCAAGTGCTTAAAGCATTTATTCTGCAGCTGTGGATTTATGACTGGGTGTTTTATACAAAAGCTTAACAGGTCTTATGGCAGAGCAATTGTCATTGCTCTTAACGTGTTTAATATGCAACTCGACTGTATTAATGAGCTTTTCAATTTGCATTGCAGCAACACTCTGTACGATATGGCCCATACCTAAGCTGTGGCACGAACAACGAGCGGCATGTTGCATCTGAGGCTTTTCGACAGCTCGTTCTATTATACGCTGGCCTCCGTGTCGTCGGGCATGCTGCCACCCCCTCAGGCGACCAATGGCAGCCAGTTGGCGCTGAACGGCACAACACTCGCAGCGCCATCTGTGGAGGCTGCAGTTAATCTGACATATTTTACACCTGCAAGCTCACACGTGATGCTGGCGCCGACGCCAACGACCGCCAGTGCAGCCCAGACGACAGCGGCAACACTAGCAGCAGCGGCTACAACGGCAACAGCAACGGCAACAGCCCAAGCAGCAGCAGCAGCTACAACGTCGCCCGGCAGCGATTTCCAGGCAGCAGCAACAGCGGCAGGCGACAACGCGACGTCGCCGTATGCGGGCGAATTGGACAACTTGAATTCGTTCTACTTTTACGAGGTGGGTAGCCAAGAATTGTATATATTGCATATATCTCACAACTCCTGCTCGCCATTGCCTTGTGACGACGCGGCTCATCTGCGCGGAGCGCAGTCAACTAATTTATGCATGGAAAACCAGGACAAGCTGCAATAGGGCTGCCCAAATCATTTGATACCAACTTTTTGTTTCATTCAATTGATTTTGTTGAGAAGCACTACGAGGGTGGATCGAAAAGTATTAACTGAATTATAACATATGTATCTCTTAAAGATAGATTTTTACTACTTATATACTCTTTCATACATTTAGTTTTAGGAATTAAATATATATTTAAAAGATTTATTTCTTAGTGATTTGAATTTTTTGCTTCATTTTTAACACGTATATCATATAATATAGAAGTGTACTAAGCAGATACTTTTGATGCCACCCTCGCATTTGGAATGCATGTGAATGACTTTGGCTTCAAACTGCAAAGTTTTTTATTCACTTGCCGCAAAATCAAACAGAACAGAACAAAACAGAACAGAACGATGGCAGACAGAGCTCTCGGGGCTGGCTGGGGTCACAGTCGGCAGCTGTTGCCATGTTTTTGTTTGGTACAAATTTGAATTTTGCACAAGTTGAAACTAAGCGACACGAGGCGCTCGCTGGGACAGCGAAATGACAACGCACAATAATAAGGCAGACTGTTGGCAAATGTCATTTGTTTCGCAGCTGCAAATTAGAAACGAAATTGAGAGAGGGACAGCCACAGGGGCAGAGGGAATGGGACTCAGAGTGGGCTAAGTTAATTTGCATGCCAGGCGGCGGGGCTTATCAATTGGGCAATCAATCAGCGGTCGCAAGTCGTGACAACAACTTCGATTAAACTAAACTTCCGTTTTTCCTTGCTATTGCCATAAAAGTCGAGGGAGGCGAACGTTGTCAAGTGTGGCACGCATGCAACGTGTAATGAAATCTCCACACGCGCCATCGTATAAATCACGCCAACGAGCAGCCATTGTTAAAGCGGAAATAGCCTTAAACCCGAGACGTTTGCCCGACACCCCCCACTCCACATTCGTTGGCAATCGCTCAAAGTGTTTGTGTGTGTGTGTGTGTTTGCCATAAATTTGGATCTATTTAAATGAGCACCACAAAAAGAAAGAAGCCAAAGTCCCACAGACAGCATATGGCAGACAAAGAGTAAAGTTAAATCCTCAGCCCTCCCCTTGCCCCGTCTGCCGGGCCAACAATGACAGAGTTGTAAAAAAGAGAGAAAAAATAGAATCAAAGTGGGCGTAGGCTACGAATGCCAACAGCTTATTGATTTGAGTGCTAGTTTTTATGTGCGCCCATCAAAGCATCCCTATAAAGAAAAGGTATAAAGCCAGGGTAAGCATATAATTCATCTTCGTCTCAGCAGCCAACCATAAGTTCACTCCTCACACAGATATTTAATATTTGTGACATATTGACAGTCCAAATGGTTTCTGCGTGCTTCACACACAAACCAAATATTTTTCTTTTTCTATTGGTTTAGGCAAATCGAGTGCCCTCGATAATAGATGCCAATATCTGTTTGTTTAGAGCAATGTTTTGCTTCTATTTGCAATGGCTAAAAATAACAATATTTAAATTTTTATATTCCGCCGACTGAACAGGGGACAAACGAAAATTTAAACTAAATAATCCTTTTATTAATAAACCAGATGCCCGGACATCTCAGCGACTGAAATTTTGCTCTTCAGCCACTCTCAACTGATAAGAAGGGTTTAGCAAACGAGCGACATTTTCTTGGTGCCATGTTTCGGACCGGCTTAAGGCTGATTTGAAATTCGAATAGTTTAAATGTGAACTCGGCTTGACCGATGTGACAAATGCTCGTGAATGGGATTTGCTCAAAGCAATAAATTACCAATCCAAATGAACGTATTTCTTATGCAACAAAAGGCATACTCAAGTAGCATAAATTCTTGAGAGATTAACTAACTTCAGTTGAGCAGCTCGCGTGTCATTTGGGCAGCTTAGTTACCCACACAGTAATAAATAAATTTATTTATACGATATTTCATTTAAATTAACAAGCTGACACATATCAGGCGCCACGTGAGCTCGCGTCAGATTTAAATAGGTTGCCCGTTACATGAGAGAAGCGATGCAAAGCAAATCAAATGCTGATTAAATCAAGCCAATAACCTGTATGGAGTCATGGAGTGTGGATGCCGTTAAAGCTAGTCAACATGGCGTCCATGCTCACACATTGGCAAGGCCATGCCCTGGGGGCTAATCTTGGCGCATTGAGCTGTCGATGGCTCTGACACAGATATGCCAATTACAACTGCATCACACTCTGCGCGCGGCGCGGCGCGGCGCGGCGTCCGAAAGGTTAGACAAAGTCAAATATGACAGCTCACGCCAAATCTGTGAGCAGCCAATGCTGACCATGGCCATTTCCCAGCTCGAACGGATTGCAATGTTCGTATCTGAGTAGGTCCCAACTCAAACCAGGGGCTATCAGCTAAGCTGATGGTATGGGCAACAATTTCGTTTCATGTGCAAGAAGCTTTGGCTCGCTAGTTGTTGGGGTTTTCCACACTCTTTCTAGCTTCCCCTCGAGCACGCACTCGCTCGCACACACGCACGATTAGCCGGGAGCAAAAACAAAAACATTGCGCAATTTTATGTTTGTTTGCTGGCAAAATCGAAGCATATTATGCAGCCGCACACGCAGCGACTCGCATTGTTTGTGAGCTGAGCCCGAGAAATTCTCCTTTAGCTACTTTGGCAGCACATGTCCAGGCAATTTACTAGCGCCACACCCACGCACGCCTCTCTATCTCTATCTCCTTGGCTTGGCTTTAAAAATTAAATTCCAGCAGTTGGCCCTTTGTTTCAGCAGACAAGAGTGCCCGCTGGCCAAGGATCTCGACCAGCCCGACACATGTGTGAGTGGCGCTAATGACCCTGGCAGTCGTTACTCAATATACCTTGGCCCGACTGAACCTTCTGCGTCACCCGCCGTCTCAAGGCCTCTTAGCACTTGTTTTTCATAATCCACATTTACTTTATTTTTAGCCCAGCCCTGTGCAGCCTCATGCTGTGCTGATTTTATTATTATTATTATATATATTTATTTATAAGCTTTGAAAAGCTACAACAAAAGCGACCTTTGGCTAATGTGACCATCAAAAGGCAACATTAATTGGGACTTTGTCGGGCATCGCACACAATAGGAAATATGTGAGATTTCTATAAATGTTTGCGTGGTATAACATTCCAAAGGACGACGTTGCCCTAAGCCAAGTCTTAGCTGTTTGTAGATAAAGTTAAATTCCAAAAATGTTATTTATATTTATATACTTTTACCAAATCAAAAATTAATCTCCCTTCTTTATATATATATTTTTTTTTATACATTCGTCTGTTAAAGCTGATCTTATGCAGAGTCAACCACCTATGGGACCGGCTCGCAGTTAGCGTTAATCTTGCAAGAAAATGTGTCTTAAGCTTATTTGTCAGGCATAATTAAGCATGCAAAAAAGCATTGCAAGCACTGAAAACGCAAATGTAAATTATATGTAAGAATTAGACTTGTGCGTGTGTGTATATATCAAATATATACATATGTATCTGAGATATGTGTGTGCCTGCTCGACATTTATCACGTGTCTCGACGACGACGGCGACGACGACGCAGCGTCTGAAGGTTAAACGCTTAGCGGTCACAAAGCGACATCATTAACCAAGGGCTGTGAGTCGGTGGATTGCTGGGCCGCTGGGGCTCTGGGTCGTCGTCGCTCCCCCCTTTTAACAATTTAATTTGCCACAAGTCGGCAATGCGGTCGGAGGCAATGGGCAGCACTAAGCGCTTTGCGAGCGCAGATTTTCCACAAGGACAAGCGACAGGCAGGCGATACTCCAGACAGGCGAGGCTGCGCCTCGACTGTTTATTGTGTGTACAACTTGAAGAATTTGGCCAGTAAATAAGCATGTGTGAGTGAGGTGAGCCAGGGCGAGGGCGTGGCATTAATTACACTTGCAGTGCTTTAACACAAATTAAAGCATGTTCAAGGCGCCAGCCACAGACGCACATAGTTTGCTTTTAATTGCATTTAGTTGACGACGCCTTTGTTGACAAAACAAAATTGACACGAGCACATCGGGCAGTGAAGTGGCCCATGTGGATGCTGAAAGCTGAAAGCTGACAATGTGGCCCATGGGAGGAGCTGGCAAGCGAAAAAATGAGCTAACAGCATTATTTGCTCTTAGCCAAGTTAATAAATGGACAGAGCATCAATTCTATGAAGAACGCCACACAACATGCAATGTCACAGGCCGCAGGGTTCAGTCCGCCATAAAATACATTTTGACAAGAGTTTTATCTGGCACGTCGCCTGCTTGTGTGTGTGTGTGTGTGTGTGTGTGTGTGTGTGTGTAGGGGAGGGGCGATTTATAAAGCTTAGGATTTGTTGCCATCAGGACGTATTCGTGTCCAGCTCAGCTCGTCAATGCAGCGGTCGCTGTGCGTGCTCTCGATTATTCCGCTATGATTGTCGCAGTGGAGCCTTATGAAATATTATTATTATTTGTTATAGAGAGAGATACTCTCTCTCTCTCTCTCTCTCTCTCTCTCAATGTCATTGCACTTCCGTGTGTCCCTGTGCTTTAATGCGCTCGTTCGATCTGAATTCAATGTTTATTGACTTTTCAGCTTCGCTGACTTCTGGCAGCTCATTAACTGTGCATTAGCACGGACATTCGTGCCATAGTTCAATGCTCATATGCCGGGCTGTCTTTGGTTCAATGTGCTTGGTCTTGGGCGGCTGCCTCTCTCATTTCTATTTGACACTTTTCTGGTAAGCGCGCAGAGACTTATTCTTCAAGTATTCAAGTGTCACTTGGCCCAGAAAATCAATAAACGAAACGACTCTTCCAGCTAATTGCAATAATTTGCGCCTTGGTGCCTATGGCATCTCTCAGCTTCCAGCCAGCCAGCCAGACCCCTCATCACGTAAAGGATATATTGTCAAACTTTACGACAGACAAACAACAACAACAATCAGAACTTTAAGCACAAGTATGAGAGAAAGTGTTAATTTCACAAATACATTTCCATGGATTGGTAAGGACTGCTCGGATCGGAGTAAATGGCTATTAAAGTTAATTGTTGGTTTATTTGTCACGCTTGAACTTTGAACCCTATGCTTGCGCTTGGCTAATGTGCTCAATTAAAAGGGGTTGCAAACTTGGCCAGCAACCCCTCGATGCTTGCTTAAAGCATCAATTGATTGTGTGTAACAAGCTGTGACACAGCTACAAACATAATAAATAAATATTTTGGGGAATCTCTTAAAGGATCCTTAAATTAATTGCATCTGAGAGCGACGTTCACTTTGCCTAATGAGACAATAAATTAAATTAGAAATCGTTATATCACGACTTTACTCTGAGTTTAATTTCCTATTTTTATTATATATTTAAATTTGCAAATTAAATGAAAAATTGCTTCTCAGCGAGAAATCAATCATCGCCAAAGAACAGAAATCACATTAAGCCGCAAGAGTTGTTGCCACAGCTCAACACATGCTTTAACGAGAATGTATTATGTTTCTCCAGACTTCAGTCAAGGCTGGGGACGTGACGCGAGCCATAGCAGACTCAAAGGGGCAACTTTACATGTCGAAAGTTAACGCTCTCGTTCTTCTCAATCTACGCATACATGCATAAACTTAGCTGAGAGCCAGCAAAATGGAAACTTGCAGCTTGCACAAGTTTAAAAAAACTCAACTGCAGCTCAAAGAGATTCTTTGCCGTCAGCAAATGCTTGTTGAGCACTCGATTGGGGATTAAAGGCAAAGGCAAATGCAAATCAGCTGCCAAATCAATTTTCAGCAATGCGAGCGGCAGGCAGGCGCTTAATAGCTCTAAGTACCATTAAAGGCGATCTATAAAAAAGCACATAAAAATCAAAGAAGTAAACAAATTAAAGAAAAATCCCAAGCAGCGTAATATGATTTTATTGTCTGGCAATAAAAGCGCCTGTGCAATCCACAAATAAACTTTTGTCCAACTTTTCAGTTTGGAGTAAATCATGCGGCCCTTTGCTATAAATAATCAGGACTCGGCCTATGCCCACGCCTCCGACGCGTCGGCTGGGCTGAGCGCTGGCCACGCCCCAGTCGTGTCTGCACATAATTTGTGGAATAAAATACTCGAACATGGGCAAATTGAAACAAAATTAAATTGCTATAAATCAAGTTGGCGTTAATAGCGTTTCAGTGATAGCCATTAAGTAGGCGTCGCCATGGGCTCCCATGAAGCTGCTGAGCAGCTCAGCAGCAAATAAACAGGACGGCCGAGCACGCAGACTTTAACAAGCATATGTGGGGCTATGTCAGGATGTTTGTTTGCCTTAGGACTGGGATTCTGGATTCTGGGATTTTTCTTTCGTTCTCTTTTTTTTTTGGTGTTTGTGTTTTCTTTTTAACGCCTAATTGATTTGTATTTTGCATGCCTGCCTGGGAGCTACTGCAGACGGCTGCAGGGCTGGGGCAGATCGTGATGGGCTGAGAGTGGAGGAGAGTGGGATGGAGCATCGTGTTCACAATTGTTTTGGCAACTCGATGTTGTTATTGTAATCGTTGTGGAGTGCTCAATGTAGCGCAAGCAATGCCTGAAGGCATATCTGATGTCCTGTCTGTTGACAAATGTGCTCGTATCCAATGATTATTGATATTTGTATTTAGTTAAGGGAACTGCTGCTAAAATAACACGAGTGAACGGAACTGGAGCAAGGACTACAGACAGACAACAATATCGAAATGATAGACATCGAGACACGTGCTTACTTTACTTTAATAGAAAGGGGTTCTCAAACAGAGGATATACACCTCTCTGTACTGCGTTCTGGAACTAAGTCAAAGAGTAAAAGAGACTACTGTATGTTCTACTATCATATAGAAATATATATTCGTTTTATATTATATTTTTATTTCTGCACAGATAAAAGAGTCAATCAACTCATATATTACCGACATTCCGAAGATATGTAATGAATTTCTGGTAGTCCAAACGACCTTTGCGAATGTCACTTGCCCACCCACACGCGAAATGGGGTTCAGCCAAAGGCGCTATCGCGAGTAATAAGTGTACACATTTCTTTTGTGATATTTGTATTATTTGTAATCATTTCGGAAGTTGCCCTAATGAAAGACACAAGGCGACGTTTGCGCTTTGTGCACAAAGCGGACACAAACAAGAAGCTCAGGCGATAAGAGCTCGCATAGAACAATGAAGCGAAGTGCGATTTAACATCCTGCTACACAAACATCCACACTCACACACTTGGAAACCGACAGACACACACATAGCACTCACTTGACAGTTGTAAACGTAGAAATGAAATGAAACACGAAATTAAATTTCACTTCATAAGCACAAAATGCCACTCACTGCATGTGGCAGGCAACAACAGGGAAAACAAAAAATATGTTGCACGAAAAACTGTGGGGAAAGCTGAGCAACATTTGCACTGTGCGGCAATGACAATTTGCATTCATAAGCAGGAGCAGCAGCAGCAGGCAGCAGGCAGCCAACAATAAATTCAGCATAGACCGAGTCGATTACAGTTTTACAGCCATGCAGTGCGGCCACGCTGCGTATGAGCAACATGCACAAGTAAGGCCGCACAAAGCGGCGCTACAAGTTTTCCCGGAAACGGAAGCGCACGAGCGCGCACATATTCCCGCACACTCACACACCCACACTTGCACACAGAGATAATCCATGACGCAGTCGCCTGCTGTTTTGTTGTCTAGGTGCACGCAGCTGTAAGAAACTTACAAACAGTCTACAGAAGGTCGCTGAAAAGCAAACGAAAACGGAGACAACAACAAAAACATACCAATCCGAGGGTAGGATGGCAAAGAAAAACTGCAGACGCGACCCAGGGGCACTTAAAAAATCGTAAAAAAAAATAGAAACCAACAAAAAAAATGCTGAAAAGTAGCTGTGGAAGCACGAGCGCAAGTTGTACATTATGCAAATGGGCAAAGCGTTGAAGTCCGCGCCTAAGGACCACCAGCCCAGATAATTGCAGCAGAATTTGGAGTGCACTAAAAATAAGTAATACCAAATTGCAGGCAAAGTGGCATAAAAAAGAGCAGCCCCAACCTGAGCAAAACATTCAGCCCTCTCAGGCGGCCTTTGTGCAAGCGCGTAATCCGCTTAATGAGAAAATGCAAAGGCGACAACGAACAGCGAACTTATACAGCAGCGGATGCTTGAGCCACAAGCTAAGAGCTTCAACCCGACTGCGAACTTCAAGTGCGAGCCGAGCAAACAAAAAAAATGAAAATGAATCAAATAGAACGCTGTCAGCAGCACGCTGAGCCCGAGGAGCAGTCCGAGTGGCCTGGAACTGGGTCAGCGTCAGCAGTTGACAGCGCACCAAAGTATGCAATGAATTGCGGGCGCTTTAAATGAAATTAAATGAAATGACTTAAACAAATTTCATGATGATGAATTGTGTTTTTATTATGCGGCACTTGGGAGTTAATGAAGCTCGCGCACTAAATTTAAATATAGAAAGGGCATTTACGCCACGCACTATGCTCGCCACGCGCATATATTAACTGCAAACTATTTACTATTTGCCCATTGAATAAATAAAATATAATGATGAAAATAAATATTTGTTATTTGATTAAAGTATTCATTTAAATGATAAATAAATGAAAATGTTTCTAAAAGTAATTAAATTAAACCTGCGAAACGATTTTAAAGTCCACACCTGAAACGAGGCCTCTTTAATAAGTTTATTCATATTCAAATATCGAATGTAATATCTAATTTATTTTTCACCAAGTCACAAGTGAATATTCTCGCTCAAATGAGTTTAAAACTCATAAACATTTTAAAGATATTCGAGATGATTGCTTTGTTTCTCGTTGCTTTGCACTGCTCTGCAAAATATATTTTGGCCAGATAAATACTCGCAGTCCTGCTGCACTTTCCTCTCCCAACTTTGCAGTCAAAGTTTTCAGTTTTATCGCCTGCATCCAAGTGAATCTAGGACTGTCTTCAATTAATTTGCAGCATCTTAATTACGACAGAAGTTTGCACTCTTTGTTGTTTATCATTTAAGGCATGACCAGCTCGTAATCAACTGCCTGGAAACTTAATTTACTACGAAATTCATAAAATCTGCATCTGGCTGTGAGTTGAATGCTGTCTGATAGTTTATTTGTGCTCCACACCTAGCCAACAAAAGCCATCAGAAGCCACATCAAAGTGACGGAAGCACATGCCGAAATAAAAGCTGGCGAGAAGCAAACGAAGTGAAATGCAACAAACTGAACAAGTTTTAGGAGAATCTAGGGTGGACTTCTGGCTGGCATTATTTTTACAATTCTCAGAAACTAGAACAAACATCCCCTGCTAGCAAAGCAAATTCTCATTGCCATTGCCAGCTGCTTATGGGTTGGGACTGAGCTGTCTCTGTATGATGCCGCTGATGAGTAGCGGGAAAATCTGTCAGCCAACTTCTGCTCATGTTCAACTTTATTAATGCTGAATGTGGTGTGTTCTGTGCTGGTTTTCTCGCTTTTCGTTTTCCAGCTGCTTTCAACGTTGCATTTGTCATTTGCCACATAATACACTTTAATGGCAATGTTGCTAGTTACGCAAAGAAATGGAAACTTAAAAGTAAAATGTTGCTAGCGCGTGTAAAAGTCGCGTACGCCTCGATGCTCTGTACGTGCGCAATGTCACACACACACGCACACACACACACACACACACACATAAGCAGACACAATGTCGCTTTGTGTATGTGTGAGTGCATAAATGATTAAGTGCGTGCTTACATTTGGTTTGCACTGCACGTACAGTCCATGCATTTTTCCTTTGACACAAAGCACTTTATAATGCCCGCCCACACAATCAAACACTCACATACACACACACACACACGCACACAGACAGTGCACATTAAGACATTTACTATTGCATTTGATTCCCATTTTATACTCTACAACCTTTTTCAATCAACCGTTTGCATTGTAATTAGAGAACTTGCATCACTTTGTGGCTTTTGTATCAATTGACAGCAGCCCACATTGCGTATACGTAACGTGAACCCAAACGGAATATATGTGGCGTACAGCAAAGTGTTAAAATCTGTCACTTCCACGGCATTTTTGGTTTTCACTGAGTGAACGATGAAACTTGATGGCCCTTTGTAAGTTTTCCAATTAAAAAGCTGTGAGGCAAAGATGAAGTGAATTTTATAATAATTTTATATTCATTTTAATTAAAGTAAAGAGTTAAATTTAGGTAAAAACTGAATTTAAGTTTTCAAATAATGCGCACATTTAAAAGTCGATATATGCATATAAGTTATACACAAAAACACATATATAAAAATAATACTAACATATAGAAGCAAGCTAAATTAAGTATCTGCTTAAAATCTCTCTCAAAACAAAGCCTTTGGATACATTTTGCATTCTATTCAGAACAATCAGTTCATTATTTAAAACTGCAAAACTTCCACGACTCAACAGTTTTACGAGAAACAATTTCCCAGAACATAATTTACCCCACTCAAAAAATTTCAATTTCATTTTTTACAACGTGCTGAATTTCCCAACTTAAGCTCTCTCGCTGCGTTGCAAATTTAATTATAGTTTGAGCGGTAAAGTTCCTAACTTAGTCATTAGTGGGCCGCCCAGCAAGATACTGACTTCTAGCAATCCATTTTAAGTACCCAAATTACAGGAAGTCTAGCTGCTTTTTTTGAGCAAAACTATCAGGGCCAACACGTAGTCAATCCCTCAGCGGCAGCAAAACCGCAGCAATTTGCATAACACGAACGGGCCACACACTTTTCATTTACACTCCAAATTACTTGTTCTGACAGCCCGACCCGGAGGAGGGGCAAGCAGGGCGGGGCAACATTTGCGACTGGTTAGTTTTAAATAGAATCAAAGTCAGCCGCCAAGTGGCGTCCATTGCAGCTATACGCTGCATGGCGCAGCCGAGCAGCCGTAAACTGTAAAACCAACAAAATCAGAAATAACAACTCGGGCGTCTAGTTTTAGTTGTGGCCAGGGCCACTTGACTGCCTGCGCGAGTGAGAGGAGTGCCCGTCGCGTCGTCCTGCCCATTCGACTGCTATCTGTTTTTCTAGCTTGCCAACTTGTCCGAGCTGTTTCCTTATAAAGCTGCTGCATTTCCGCTGGCGTTCGTATTTTCCGCTTTTCTTGCCTTCTGTACGTGTCTGCCTACGTGAGTGTGAGTGTTTGTATTTGTCTCCTCTTCTGTGTATCTTATGTGCTGGCTTTTTGTTGTCGTTTCGTCCTTTGACAACTGCCAGTCAAGGAATTTCAAATTAGGAAAAACTTTATTTTGCTGCGAATAGTTTGGACAGAAGACGGCTCCCTCTGGCTAGTTAAAGCGAAATCTTTGTCCCTTGGTTAATCACAAGGTGCAACTATGCCAGCCAGCCAGCCAGCCAGCCCGCCAGACAGTAATTAAATTTGTAAGTCGACATAGCCAAAACACAGGCGACAGCTCTTAAAGAATGCGAACACTTCAATACACTTTATTATGGTTGGCTTTGGCAGCTCCCGAAGCAAAAATGTTTCACACTTAAAACTGCTTTCGCTGAACTTTTTTGTTAGTTGCGAAAAGTTGGCTAAGAGTTTTTGGCTGGCTGCAGGAAGTTGCCAGTCACTGGAATACGATACTGGCGTTGGCGTCTAATGATATTTGGGTTATCAAGGCGCAAAACTTTCGCAGCTAAACTCAAAATGTACCACAACAAAATGCTCAGCTTTATGAGAAGGTATAATTAGGGACAATTCAGAAGTATGCATACACTAAGGTATACTGAAATATACCTAGTATGAAAACTATCTCTATATTAAAGTAGTAGTAGCTTACAGTAGTCCCTTTCTAGTCAGGCGAGACTCATAAGTTTCGAGAGGCAATATAATAAATATGTATAAATCTATTGCTTTAACATGCAATTCCTTGCAGAGCACTCAAAGTGTTTGCTTCGAGATAGAATTTGACTTATGCCAACAGCCACTTAAGACACAAACAACTGCTGACCACACACATCAAACGATTACAAGCAGCAACTAAATCTGGAGCCATGCTCAGTTCATTTGGCACAGATATAGCAGAAATATATTCGATACACATTTAGTTAGGCTGGGTGGGTGTCTGGTGCTTATGTGTTAATTAGCACTGGGCCAGCCGCAGTGAAACCCAACTCAAAGTCAAAAGACAAGCAAAAAATATTCAAATTTATGCTTGAATTGACTTCTGGCCGAGTTGGCCAAACATGACTATCATGATCAGGCTCCGAGTATCCTGCATGCTGTTGTTATATTTATGTAAATTACCGAAGTACACACACTCGTAACTCTGGGCAAAAGCCACACTCGCATACACACACACATACACCCTCTATTCAGTTGGCCTCTTTGGTTGTAATTTGTTTTGCATAGTTCGGGACGCGTGTCTCTATTTATTGTTTACTCGATGTCTGCTCTACGCATGAGGCAAAACCACATCAACTGCGCCTTTGTTTTACCATTGCCTGTCCGATCCGGTGAATGTGCGTTCGTGTGCGTAAGTTATGTTTATTTAGCAGCTATTTTTGGCAAATTTAATTTGGCTTTTTCATGTTATTTAAGGCGCAGTGCTGCCCATAAATATGTCCAGCCCCTCGCATCCGCTCCTAGCCCTGGATTTATTTGCGCTCATTCCAGTAGAGCGACAGCATTTAGCAATGATGCCCCATGTCCTTCATTTTCTTTACAGCTTCTTGGAGAAATAAATTTTTCTTTTGCATCCCACTTAGATTTATGCTCGGCTCATTTGATTAATATCTTGCGGTTGGCCTGGGAGCTTTACGACTCTCTGCTGTGAAATTTTTTTTTTTTTTTGCTTATAAATTCATAGTCGTGCTTTGCGGTCAGCTTGGCAAAGCTGGTCACAAATAAAATCATATAAAAATATTTTAAAAATATTTTTTTATTCAAATGAATACTTTAATTAACTTTCAATTTGAGCTGTACCAAGGTGGAATAATGCAATGTAATAGTAAAAATAAAGATTTATTTATTTTTTTTATTTATTAATTTTAATTTTTATTTATATAAATTTATATAAATAAACTTATAAATAAAACTATATTAATATTTTTTTATATAAATATTTAAATATTTTAAATACTTTATATATCCTTTGTATTATTTTCAATTTATGCAATTGTCCATTTCATTATCTTTTATTTAGGCTGTTTTTCCGCCACATTTACAGCATGTAATCCGCTTTTAGCAGTATTTCACAAGTCAACAATTTACAGAGCAGCCCTTTATTTGGCTAATATGGCATTTTGGCAGCATTTACTGTGCCATTTTTGGCTTTGTGTTATCATTGGCCACAAACGCGCTAAGGCCCAACTGTTCCGGCAGCCGCAGCAGCTGTGACCAGCAAACTAACCAAAATTATGTTTGCCAAATTTTGGTCATTTTTCACTCTCGCCTGGCCGGCCCTACTCTGTAGTCATTTGCTCGCTCGTGACCGTTACGCACTCGTCTGTCAAAAGTGCCGCTCAACAGTTTGTCAAGTAAACAAACACAAACACATATTGCATCTCGCTCGCTCGCACAGCTAATGCGTGTTGTTGGCTAGAGTCGGGTGGGGGTGGGCTGCAGGGTGACGTAGAACGCTTTATTAATTTCAATTTGTGTCAACATCAACGCCAAATATGCGCAGCCAGTGAGCCAAACGAAATGATTTAAGCCAGCTGATGACAAAATGTACGCCATTAGCCGAATTAAAGCGCACTTTTTCGGATGCTGTGGCTAACATCAGTCATATGGCGGCCAGTCCCCCTGGCTACTACAGCTTCCCCGAGGCTACAGCGCGACAAATACAGTGCCGGGGCGGCTGGGCTGGGCTGGACTGGGCTAGGCTGGCTTTTGCGGCTTTGGTTCGAGCATAGTTCATAAAACTCAACGACTGGCCATTGTTGTCCGTATAACAACCATTAAAATCATGATTGATGCGCACGGCTTGACCCAAATGCATGTTTTTATGCCTGCTTAACAGATACGCTTACATTGCGGAATCATCCCGTATTTGTCTGCGTGAATGTATTAGTGTGTGTGCGTGTGTGTGTGTGTGTGTGTGTGTGTGTGTGTGTGTGTGTGTGTGTGTGTGTGTGTGTGTGTGTGTGTGTGTGTGTGTGTGTGTGTGTGTGTGTGTGTGTGTGTGTGTGTGTTTGTGTGTGTGTGTATGTGGACAATATGCGGCTGCTTAAATATTAAACAGCATTCAACACCAAACACGCGTTGAGTTCATTGAACTCTGCTGTGAGCCAAGAAGCTGCCACATCGCGCGCTTCCATGGCAACGACATTATTTTGCTTATTATCTGACCGTCGTGGCCAGCTTGCCACGCTGCGTATACGTAATATTCCATTTAATTTCACTTTATGCCACGCCATCCCGCACTCGAGCATAGCGTAATCGGTATTAATGAAAAGTGCAATAAAAATAAACACTGAAAACAGCCAGGCGAACGTAATGGGAAGGAACTTGAAAAAGTTAAACTAGATCCTGCATAGATATCAATGAGGCACTCGCTAGCTGCGCAACTTCAGAACTTATTTTTTGAATGGGAGAGCAAATCCGTTTAAGAGTTGAGAACGAAGTGAAAGCCCTTTAAGAGTATTTTCTTGCACTTTATGCTTAATTTCATGCTACAGTAACCCAGAAACAAGTGAAAAAGTTCATTTCAAATATTCCATATTAAATTTCAGACAATTTGCATACTCATTCATGCTGTGAAAGAGTATATTGGCTTTCTACAATGTTGAAGCTGAAGACTTGAACTCATCTTGTAAAATATTCAATTGCTTCTGACACATCCAAATGAGGTATAACATCTGATTCAACAGAAAAATGAAAACGCTCGATACTCGAGACTACTTACTCGCCTGTCCTAGCCTGTCTGCAGCTTTACAGCTAGCCGTAAAGGAGTATAATGCAGTTGGTAGTGCCAGACTCTTACTTGTTGTTGTTTTATTTTGACATCAACACTTACGTAAAAAGCTTATCAACTTAATAAAATACTAAGAAATTCTCTTTCTATTGTTGCGTAAACAAATATATTGTAAAAAGTCTCTTTTGTCAATCATTTCTAGAAATCTGATATATATTATTTTGTTGTCATTTTAAATGAATTGCGTAAGAAATAAATTGAAGTACATAACACTTGCTGAGTGCTAAAGCCATTATATAAGTAAAATTAAAGCGATTCAAATACAGTTGAATATGAGAAAACTCAAACTTAAGGATGTCTTGTGGATGTCGCTGATGGTTCACGTTATTTGGTCATTAAATCTTGCCTATTTTCTTTTATTTTTCATCTATCGAATTCTTAACATGCCATTAAAATCACGCTCATACTCAGCCTCACTGCGCCCTTCCATTAATGTGTGAGCTGCTTTGAACAGCATTGAAATGTTAACAGCCATAAAATACGAGTCCAGCTGGGCTGCAGAGCTTGCCAGTTTTCTTCATAGTCAACTGCAAACATTTACCATTTTCATGCCATTTACAATCCTTGTGGACTTGCGAGCTTCAGCTGCTGATTTATAAGGATAGCCGCAGCCACTGCCGCAGCCACAGCCACAGCCACTGCAACGGCAACTGCCACAGCAGTTGGCAAAGCTTTTGCGCTTTATCGTTGTAATTGTATTGCAGTGGAATGAAATTAATTTGCCATTGGCTGTGTTCTGTGGCCAAGCATTTATCTAGCTGCTGCGCTTGGCGATTCGCAGCTGCTAAAATTTGTCAAAGCAACTTAAAGCACGCAAAGCGGCATAAAGCGCACTTTAAGTTATTTCGAAGGCCAGGCAAAGGGGCAAGCAAGCCACCACATGCCACAGCAGCAGCGGTGGCCACGGGCTCAAGTGGCTGCCATTGTTATGGCTGGCACACTTAATAATCAGACATAATAGTTGGGGCGCCAGACAGCGATGCGCAACAGGTGGCAGGTGCCTGGTGGCTGGTGGCCGCTATTGTTGGCATTGCAGCTTGCAACTTGGCCCGTTGGCCCGTTGGCCCTTTTTGCGAAATTGGCCTTTAATAAGGACTTGTGGTCGCCGCTGTGGCCTTATCGGCTGGCTGTTAAGGCGCTTTGCCTTTGGCTCTAGGCTGAGCCCAAAACTCCTTTGGCTCTAAATTAAATTTCGCACTTTTATTGCTGCCAACAAAAAAGCAATTTCCTTGAGGTGCAAAGCGAAATTGAAAAGGGCATAATGACTTGCTGCCAAAAAAGGAAAATAAAACGAAAAAAAAGCAACAACAAATAAAAAGGGCAACACACACACGCACACAGACAGGCAGAAATATCTGGTCATTAAAAAAGGCTTAGAACGTGCCATTTATTACATTTTTTATAACGCTCGCAGCACGGCATAGCAGCGAAAGGAACTTGAGTACGAAATGTTACGAAAATACAAATTTACAAATGAGTTTCGGAAAACAATTTCCACAGGAAATCATATTTCGAAACATAATGAAAAGGTTTATTACTTCTGAGATTTTATGACTCTGCATTAAAGCGACTGATATAAAAGTGAAAGATCATCATAAAGCATTTAATCTGTGCTGATCATACAGACTGTCATATTTCTGAATGACAATATTTTATACCTACAATATACAATAACATTGATGTCTGTAAATTTAATTTAAATAAAATAGTCCAAGCGCAAGTGGCGGGAATCCAATTTCTGGAACACACGTATCTATTCGCTCTACACAAACATGTATACTATATATATTTAAAAATATATAAGCTCGCCGCAAATAACTCACAGCGAAAATATTTCGCCAACAGTTGCCGCCAACAAAAAATGTGAATAAAATGTAAAAAAAAGCTAAAATGGGCTGTAATAAAAGAGCACAAGAGCTGAACGTACGTTAACAGGCGAAAGTTTCAAATAACTTTCTGTTCCTTGTTTTTTTTTTTTTTTTTTTTGTTATTCTTTTTGCTGCTGCAGCTTATATACAAAATTGTCAAAGTCATGCGAGAGAATTCCGAGGAAACGGGCAAAGCACTTTAGCCCACAAAGCCAAAGGCTTTAATAAAATGATCCAGTCATTGATGCCGAACTTGGCACAAAATGAAAGGATACTCAAGTCTCCCCTGAGTGTCGAACGCCCAAAAGTTATACTTTAAGCAAATGCTTTTTGGCACATTTTTGAAAAGAAAACACGAGCCGTCAACTAATGAAAAACAAGGCGGGCACCATGCACCTCTCTATTAAATACAAAATGAGTAAAAATAGCCGCGGTGTCTGGCCGTCTCTGCTCATTTGTCGTTTTCGCTGATTTATACGGCAATTTGGGCAACATGATCAACGACGGCTGGCCGGGCAGGCAAAGGGCGACTCGGAAGCACAGTGTGCCAGGAATTTCTAAATATATGTATATATAAAAAAAAAGAAGAAAGAACACAGGCAAAAAGCTGTGGCATAAGTTCAGGCGTCTCTAGTCTGCTGGCAGTCAGCAGAAAGCAAACAGCAAACGTCAAGACTGTCAAGTTTTTTTGTTGCAAGTTTATTTTTGGTGTTTACGAACCTTCAATATAGTGAGGCAAACATCAGGTAGTTACGACCTCGATTAGAGGTGGTATAAGCCGCTGTAAACAGGATAACATGGATTATATATAACCTATTGATATGGGCTTCGTTTACCACTCTAACTAACTTGAAGCCCCTTATTGATATATCTAAGTCTAGCTTGTTTCGCCTCATTCAAATAGATAACATAAAGATTTAGTGATTTACAATGTTGCCTAAGCAATCGTGTGTCAAAGCAAAGCCGAAAGCAACCCAGCTAGACTGACTGTCTTGCTACATTCACTTGGCTCTTGTTCAATTTCCTGTTAAAAGTATACAGCAAAAACCTAATTACCTCACCGAGCACCGAGCACCGAGCGCCGAACACAATACCCAGGCAATTGAAAGCAACAACTTTTGGTGTTTGCCTTCTATCATTACTGCGGGCAATGTGTGTTTTCCATCTGCTGTTGTTGTTGTTGACGTGTCTGGTTGGCTCCGAGAGTAAACTTCCGCTGGCACTTCCTGCCATCGAGGCGCAGACGCCTACACTGGCCCCGACTCGCCTCGACTTGCCACGCCTCAGTTAGTGTCTATCATTTTTATGGCTATTTAAAGAGCCATAAACAAAGAAGCGTGTGTGGTTTTATGTGCCTCTGTGTCCATGTACATATATATTTATCTATCTATATATACATATATACGTTTGTGTGTGTTTGTGTGCAATGTCGTCCCTGAAATTGCCTTGATATTAAATTGAGTTTTATGCGTGATTTCCGCTCTTAACACTTTGTTGACAATGAATTTTATGGTCGGTTAGTAAAATGCTTTAAAAATCATAGACATATATATCTAACGCTTACACACACTCTCTCTCTCTCACTGTCTCTCTCTCTCTCTTCCTCTCTCTCTCCCTCTCTCTCTCTTTCTCTTTCTCTAGACGGAACAATTTGCTGTGCTCTGGATACTCTTTACCATTATTGTGCTGGGTAATTCGGCGGTTTTGTTTGTGATGTTCATCAACAAGAATCGCAAGTCGCGCATGAACTACTTCATCAAGCAGCTGGCGCTGGCAGGTGAGTCCAGGGAGATTGAGCATATGCCAAGAATGTGACTAAGAACAATTTTGCATATAGATCTGTTCGTTGGGCTGCTCAATGTGCTGACCGACATCATTTGGCGCATCACAATCTCGTGGCGGGCCGGAAATGTGGCCTGTAAGGTCATCCGCTTCTCGCAGGTGTGCGTCACCTACTCCTCCACCTATGTGCTCGTGGCCATGAGCATTGACAGATACGATGCAATAACACATCCCATGAACTTCTCAAAGTCGTGTAAGTTCTCGGTCATAGAAACTTTTCTAATTGGAAAATCTTTTGCCACTTGAGCCTAACACAAAAACCATGTGTGTCTCCCACATCTCACACGTCTTACCTCTCTTATAGGGAAACGCGCACGCCACTTGGTCGCAGGTGCTTGGGTGCTCTCCGCGCTCTTCTCTTTACCCATATTGGTGCTCTATGAGGAGAAGCTCATACAGGGTCATCCGCAGTGCTGGATTGAGCTGGGCTCGCCCATGGCCTGGCAGATTTATATGTGTCTAGTCTCGGCCACTCTGTTCGCGGTGCCCGCCTTGATAATATCCGCCTGCTATGCGATTATTGTGAAGACCATATGGGCCAAAGGCTCCATATTCGTGCCGACAGGTAGGTGAACTAACTCATGGATGTTCCTTCTTGCTCATGCATTGTTTTTGATTAGACCGTGCAGGTTTCGGTGCGGCGGCCACACGCCGCGCTAGCTCCCGGGGCATCATACCACGGGCCAAGGTCAAGACCGTGAAGATGACCCTTACGATTGTGTTTGTGTTTATCATATGCTGGTCGCCGTACATCATATTCGATCTGCTGCAAGTCTTTGGCCAGATACCGCACTCGCAGACCAACATTGCCATAGCCACATTCATCCAGAGCCTCGCCCCACTCAACTCGGCAGCCAATCCGCTCATATACTGCCTGTTCTCTTCGCAGGTATTCCGCACGCTCAGGTAAGTGGCTACATGTCTTCCTCTCCATTACTGGCCTCTATTCAAAAGCCCCGCCCCCTCTTTAGTCGCTTTCCGCCCTTCAAATGGCTAACGTGCTGCTGCAAGTCGTATCGCAACAACTCGCAGCAGAACCGTTGCCACACTGTGGGTCGTCGGCTGCACAACAGTTGTGATTCCATGCGCACCCTGACCACCTCGCTGACGGTTTCCAGGCGCTCCACCAACAAGACAAACGCCCGGGTCATCATCTGCGAGCGGCCCAACAAGGTAATCACCGTGGCCGCCATGTCCGAGGTATGATAGCTGGCGCACCCGACCCGCAGGCGTTCAACGTTTGCGGTCCGAGGACCGACGTCCTTCAGCGATGCGGAGTTTCTTTAAGCGAATAGCCGAATAGCCGCCCTGTGAAAGGCTAGACGAGACGAGGCTTAGACAATAAGTGCGATAGTTGTGTATGCATAGCGCAAGCCCAAATCGAATACAGATACAGATACAGATTAAGATATATGTCTATGTATGCTACGAATTTCAATGCATCTATTTCCCATTGCAATTTATCTTAAGTATTTATGCAGTTAGCTCGTAACTATAGCCGTAAATCTAAACTATATTTTAACTTAATTAAGATTTGGCATCACAGAGCGCTCGGGCGTAGACTCGTTTTATAATTTATACTAAAACCTTCCCCATTTTCGCCCAAGCCCAAGTGATGTTACTTTAGACAAACACTCCTACTCGTATTCTATTTGTCAGACTGATGTTATTTATTTACACGAAATTTAAGTAATTGCATTTCTTTTCTGTCCAACTAGCTGCTAAGCCAATTAAGTATTTATATATACACACACTATACACCATATACATATATATATGTGTATATATATATATATATATATATATATATATATATACTCCCTATCTAATTGTCTCTCAATGTACGAATCTTCAATCTGTAAATATACTTAAATATTTGGTAGAACCTAAAGCTAAGTGTGCACAAGTTGTCCAAGCATTGAAAACCAAAATCTATAGACACTTAACAAAAACTTAAGAATTAATAGAGCATAACGTTTTAGTCAATTTGGTCTAAGCTAATATTTATTTCATAATTGTGTGTGTATCAACTGGAAGAGCATAAAGAATAAAGGCGGAGGCCAATATAATAAAGAACACGAAAAGTATGAAATAGAGAAATCTGCGGGCTGGCATTTTAATTCATTTTGGCATGCGCCACAAATTTCATTCTTAGGTCTCCATGCAACAGCGCACAATGGGTCCAAGGACGACGCAGGACCGACAAGGACCAAAGGCAGAACATCGAGAACAGGCTGGGACAGTTGGCACAGCTGGGACAGCTGAGGACATGACGGGACAGCTCGTTCCCATTCCCACTTCATTTATAATTGTTGTAATGTCTGCGGCTCTTGACGTCAATGGCCAAAAGTCAACGTCAACACAATAAATTGAGCGAATGCCTGCATAAAATATGAAAACATATTTTATTATTCTCCGATTAGCTTTATTTGCCTTCGGGTATATAAATAGCACAGATGATATAACCGCGTACAGAGCTCGATTACCCATCGAGACTAATAATGAGTGCCGATAATACAGTCCGCTGCTAAATTACGGACATCAAATGCAGTTGTTTTTTTCAGCACGCTTCATTAGCAGCGTGGCTGGGCGTAAACAAGTCGCAATGAGAGTTTCATAATTTAGTTGTCAACTTTTAATTGAAATACCATTAGAGCGGCAGTCTGCTGGACGAAGCAGAGAAATACACTGAGCACCTTATATAAGCAGACTATAGCTGTCGGTATACTGATGGCAAAGAAGAAACTTTAAAGCTTCTGAAAGTGCATAAATAATAATTGTCTTCTGAGTCTCTCATTACTGCAGGTTGACATAGATAGAAAATATATTGATTAATATATATAGATCAGATAATCACAATGGGATTCATTGAGAATTCGTATTCATGATCATTGAGTATTTTATCGCCTAAGGCAATCGCTTTTTAACACATGACACGACACATTTTGGCTTTTCCTTCAAAATCATCGAGCTCTAGCACGTAAAAAAATAATTTCAAAATTATACAAGCTGTATAGTTGAACCCAGAGTACTCTAGCGTCGCTTGTACAATAGTCAAAATCAAAGTATAGTATCATATATTCCGAACCCGGGTCTTGAATTTATATGCAGATCGCACTTTCATCTCGAAGACTATGTTTCCCAACTATTGTTTCAGCAAGGTTCCCAAAGATTACGGCTACGACTTAATGTACACGCCTAAGAGCGCCTACGGCACCAATTGCAATCACTCTAGTCATGACGACTCGCGGCCGTTGCGGCAGGGCGGTAGGCCCAGAGACTATGACTGCTCTCCGCAGCGGATTCTTCAGGATCGCAATGAGAGACCGCAAAGGCAGCAAAGCCTGAAGTCTCAGCCACGATCACCCAGTCGAGCTGTGGAGTTTTGCCTGCCTCCCATGGATAAACAGACGTACAGAGAGAGAGCAACTGCTGGAGGCGTTGAGCCAGATGTTCAAGACTACAACAGGAAGGCGCACCAGGAAAAACAGGACGACCCTCCCTCTTGTAACTTGCCGGACTTGAATCATAAAACGTCAGAGACCTGCGCCGACTTTTTTAGCGTTCTCTACGACAATGTGTTAGAAGCAGTGCATGTTGCAATCGAAAATATGGTGAGCAAGCACTTTGCTCACATCCTCGCCCGAGTGGACAAGATTTCCTCAGATCTGGAACAGCAAGAGACGCTAATGAAGCAGCATAATAATGATATAATGGGGAGTAAGTAACAGTTTATCTCTTATGGAGCAGCAACAGCTTTCTAATCTACCACGAAACCTCCAGAAATTGTTGATCAGAACGAGTCAAATCTCAATCAGTTCAAGTTCGTTGCCCAAATGCTCATCGACAACCAGACTTTATTCTATCGCGCGCTTAACAATCAACGCAAGTCGAAAAATCATCAGAAAGAAGAGCCGACGGAGCAGAGCCAGTTATTTAGTGTGGATTGTGCTCAGCGCCTGATAGACGAATATGAGCAGATGAAGGACTCCGAGGCAACTTCGCAAAAGCCGAAGTCGAGTCCGTTGCCGCAAAGACCACAGCATCAGCTTTGGGAGCAACAGGACAGGACACTCAGTGTCCAGCAGTCGGCGTACCGGAATTGCCAACATAGGCCTTCGAGGTATGGGAACTCCAGCTCCTCGAAGCCCAAGGGCATTTCTGCATGCAGCATGCCCGATCTGCATCAGTCGACGCTCTTCCCTTCATCTAGGGCTCTCAGCCTCAAGAGCAGCAAGTATACCAGTCAACGTCCGCCCATGTCAACTCCGTGGGTGCCGCCGGCCACGGGGCCAAATGGATTGAATCGCAAATGCCGCTGCCACAAGCCACCTGCCGTAACACAGGGAAGTTCAGTTGGCTCGAGACGAAAATTGCGTGGCTCTGGCAAATCATCACCAAATTTCGATGACGAAAAATACCGCAAGTAACCATTCGTTAGGCACTGATTTAAGCCTGAACGCCAACTCGAGATAGCTGCTAACTGCGTGTTCATGGCATTTTAAGCTCCCATGCGCACAGTTGACAGCCATACGTGGTTGGCAGAGTGCTTAAATTGTTTTAAATCTTCACCAAATTATACAGATTTTACAAATTTAATGTCATTTAAGTTTTTACAATAATTAAGTAAATTATATCAGAGAAACAATTATGCATAACAATAAAGAGCTGATAAACATGAATCCGAACATCATTAGCTTTTATAATTCTTGGTACGTATAGGAAAGATCTATATATTATATATAGCTCCAAAGGTGTGACTTGAACCAACGCGAGAAGCAATCTTTCAATTAAAATCCATATAAACCTTCATCTAAAGTTTTTCTATAGATTAAAAGGCACCTTAATCCGTGCTCTCAACAATAGTTGGACTGCTTTTCAGCTGAACAGTCTCATACTGCCCCTTCTTGCGCAGATGTCGCTGTACGCATGGGGCCAGCAGCAGAGGATCCACGGAGTTCACATCCTGACGTCCGAAGAAGAAGAAGGCAGACAAGTTTGAGATAATAATATTCAGCGAGGCGCCAGTCAGGGTGTACAACAGGAAGGACATGTGGTATATGGATGAGCCGCTGTGTGGTTCACTGCGAGCGAAAAGCATTCAAAAATACATTTAAGTAACATTTCGGTATGTTTCACACTTACTATTCGGCCGTTGAGTTCAGATAACGAGTCATATCGAAGTCGTAGGTGCAGTTTTCCACTGAAACCGGCAGCTTTGTGTGGCGAAAAGAGCCTGTGACAGTGGCAATTTGTGCATTGACTGCAACCCAAGCCATAATTGCAAAGGAGACGATGCTGCTCATGAACATGCTCTGAAAATATGTCAAATTCACATACAGATATCCTTGACTCTGCTTGCTATAAACGCACCTTCTCGCCCACCCAGGGCATCAGCATGCCCACGGTAAAGATGCCCAGCATGGGGCCGTACAGGCTGGACTGAAACGAGGCCGACAACTGCAGTACCATGCCCATGTGCTCGACCACATAGACCATAAATATGGAGCTAATGCCAAATACGACCACCACCAGCCGCATGGTCAGGGCGACAGTGCGTTCCGTCATGAGCTTCTTGCTCGCCCTCATGCGAGGCTTCACAAAGTCTTCGAGTATGACAGCTGCCAAAGAGTTGAGTAGCGTCGAGAGCGAGCTGAGTGCGGCGCTAAACACGGCGGACACAAAGAGACCCGGTAGGCCAGGCACAGCGCCCAGCACTCGCATAACCAGAAGTGGAACAAGCTGATCCCGACGTCCAGCCAGCTGTAAGGAAAAGTCGTTAAACGGGCTCTTCAAGAAGGCACACATCAGACTCACTCCCGTGGCCATCGGATCACAGTCATGGTAGGTGGCATAGCACACCAGACCCACATAGACGCAACCCATGTAGAGTAGGGTCAGGCCAATGCTAAAGGTGAACAGCGTTTGCTTGATGTGCTTCAAGGAGGGCAGCGACATGAAGCGTTGTATAGTCGCCTGATTGATGGAGGTGTTCTGCAGCTTGAAAAAGGTGCCACCCACGAAAACTGAGAAGACGCTCATGCGCACTGTGGGATCCAGACTCCATCTACATTTATATATACATTTATATATATATTTTGGTTATTTTCATACAACTCACTCAGGCAAATTGATTCGGCCGCCTTCCAAGTTACGCTGCCAAAGCACGCCGAATCCGCCGAGGTCTATGGTGCCCTTGACCATAATGACCACCAGAGAGCCATACATGATCGCACTCTGCACGACATCTGTCCAGACCACGCCCTTGATGCCTCCCACCGTGGTGTAGAAGGTGCAAATGATAATCACAATCGGTGTTATCGTATGCACGCCAATTCCACTGACTTGGTTGAAGGTGAGTGCCGGCACGTACACGGCAATGGGCAGCCAAATGATCTGAAAAGGGAAAGAAATTCATCAGTTAAGCCTCAGAAACTGTCTCTAATCCCTTTGAGCATTCACTTACTGCCTTGAGCACAAAGAGGGAGGCGCCAAACAAACGCATTCGCCTGCTGAAACGTCTCTCAAAGTACTGAAAGAGTGAGTGTGTATAAGTATTTATGTAATTACTCATAGCCAAGTGGCAATGCCCTGGGCATTTAAGTTAACCAGCTGAAAATCAAGTATTTAGTTAATCGAAATTAAGATGTGCGACGGAACAAGTCTTAAAGCTAATGCAAAACTACAAGGGCCACGGTTGCTCTCAAATTCTTTATTGGTCAAGAGGCATAGATAGCTTAAGCCTAGCTTGGGCGTTGCTCCACCTTCTCATCGATTTTAAGCTGCGTTAACGATTCGCTCAATTCAAGCTCCTTAATTCTCTCGTCCTCGCTAGCCACACTCTTGTAAGCTCCATACCAGTAATTCTGCAGAACTGGCGTAACCAGCTCCTTATCCACCAGGCGAACATCCTGCTTTCCGAAGTAAAGCGTGGCCAGCAGCGAGCAGAGCATGGTTCCCACAGAGCCAATCAGAGTGTACCACAAGAACGACAGCTCGTGCAGGCTGTGGCTCTTGCCCTCGGGAGGCGTCCTGTATGCAAGAATTGAAATGTTAAGAATAAACCTTTTCTGGAGTCCAGAACGAGAAACATACGCGTTGGTCGTTACATTCCAGTTTGAGCGTAGCTCGAAGCTGTAGTCGCAATCCTCCACGGAAACGGGTTTCGTGGGAAACGTCATTTGTCCGGTGGCCATGGCAATCTGCGCTCGCACAACGATGTAAGCTGTGAAGCTGGTGGCCACCGAAATGCCAGTTAGCAGACTCTGCAATAGAAACATAAGCGTGGCCGTAATTGGCTGGGTCGTCCACTGGCGAGAGCCCAATCAAACCTCTGTTCGAACGAACGGCAACAGCATGCCGACTGAGAAGGCGCCGAGCAACGGGCCGCAGGTGATGGCAGCCACGGTCGACGACAGCTGCATGACCATGCCCAATTTCTGCACAATCGGCACACTCGCCATTGAGATGAGGCCAAAGACGACGACCACGCCTCTCAGCACATAGCCAGTCTGCCGCTCGGTTAGTGGGCGACTGCGGTATGGCTCAATAAAGTCCTTCAGCACCACCGCCGACAGAGAGTTGAGTGCAGTGGAAAGCGAGCTGAGCGCTGCACTAAACACGCCAGCGACAAACAGACCCACGATGCCGGGCACCATGCCAGCGCTCTGCATTACATACAAGGGTATCACCTGATCCTTGGCACGCGCCAGCTGTAAATGGAAATGAAAGATGATGATTTCTTGAAAGTGCCTTTAGATTCGCCTTGTTCTACTCACACCAGTGGTTATGGGATCGCAATGGTAGTAAGCGGCAAAGGCGAGTACACCGATATAAATGCACATGACCATCACCAGCATGAAACCTATGAGGGACAATAGAAGCGCCTGCTTAACTGCCCTCACGTTGGGCAGAGTCATAAAGCGCTGAACCGTGGTCTGGTTTATGCAGTTGGCCTGCAGCTTGAAGAAGGCGCCGCCAATGAATAGGGCAAGAACGCCCATCCGAGCCGTAGGATCAAGCGTCATGCTAGCCAGTGACAAACAAATACACTTAAAGAACATATTAAATTGTTAATTAACACTAACTTACTCGGGACCCACCAGGCGCTCGAATTGACGATTGCGCTCAAGCACCACAGACAAACCGCCCAAGTCGGCAGTTCCTTTGATTATAACAAAGCCCATGGCGCCAATCATGACAATTCCCTGTATGACATCTGTCCAAACGACGCCCTTAATGCCACCCTAATAAATCGAACAAGTCAGAAATGAAATTGGAATTCGAGATAGATGCTAGAACTTACCACGCTCGTATAGACAATGCAGATCAGACTGGTTAGGGGCACGATCATGTGGACACTAATGCCCGAAACTATGAGAGAGGTAAGACAAGAAAATATACAGATAAATCGAATCTATACTAAATTCAGATTATAACTAGAAGAAGCTCCGACTATATCCACACCTTGATTCAGTGTTAGCGCAGGCACATAAATGCATATCGGCTGCCAAAGTATCTGTAGGCAAAAACAATATCAGATGGTTTATCTTTGCAGCTCACTCACTCAATCTAAGTACTCACGTTCATCAGCACGAATAAACAGGATCCAAAGATGCGAATTCGTCTATCAAAGCGTCAAAGTACTAAACAGCAAGACAATAATAAAAATAAATAAAAAAGAAAACTTGATAATGCTAAGAAGAATGTAGTTAATTAAATGGGGAATGAGTGCTAATAACAAGGGAATAAAAAGCTATTTTGGTAACAGAAAGCATAACTTTATTAGCAACAATTCAACAAAATGCTTTATCAATGTGTCTCTGGCGTGGCATCAGTTTCAGCCTTACGCCTAAACAACTCCTCGAGATCGATTGCCTGATATTGTCGCTTGGGCAAGAAGCGGCGCATGCAGGGCGTGACTAGAGCCGGGTCCATTTGGGTTACGTCCTGCCAGCCAAAGACGAGGCTGGCCAGCAAGGCGACCACAGTGCAAATAAGTCCGCCCAGCGCTGTGTACCAGAAGAAGGACAAATGATATATATTACGATCCGTTGAGGGGCTGCAAATAGATAAAAGAATAACTTCTTTGCGGGATCATTCCACAACAGCTTCATACTTACCTGTATCCGTGAATCGTGCTCCAGACAGTCGCATTGTCATAGCTATAATCACAGCCCGACACTGACACAGGCATCTTTGTGTATCTAATCTCGCCCTGCATTTGCGCCAGCTGCGCCTTGATGCATATCCACGCAACGGCAACAAAGGACACGAGGCTGCCGGTCAAAACACTCTGGAAGGGGCGTTGCTGTAGTCAAGTCTTTGCAGAATGCAATTGAGGAGAAACTAACCTTAGCATTGATCCAGGGCAAGCACACGCCCATGGCATAGATGCCTAGAAGCGGTCCCATCGATACAGCCGACGTGGTGGTCGCCAACTGCAAGACCATGCCCAGCTTTTCCACCACGTTGACCAGGCCCATGCAGCAGAGGCCAAAGAAGACGACGATGCCGCGCAGCAGAAAGGCGGTTTGGCGTTCCGTCAATGGCTTTTTAAGCAACGGACGCACCACATCCTGTGAGATCACGCATGCCATAGAGTTGAGTCCTGTGGACAGCGAACTCAAGGCGGCACTAAAAACGCCAGCTACAAACAGTCCTGGCAGACCAGGCCACGAGCCCAAGGTGCGCATCATGAGCAGCGAAGGCAACTGATCGTTGGCCTTGGCAAGCTGCAGAGAGGCCACCAGAACCATAAGAGAAGTATGTAAAAGACATCGCAATACTCACCCCGGTGCTGATGGGATCACAGTCGTGGTAGGCGGCATAAGTCACTAGGCCCATGTAGCTGCAGCAGGTGAGGAGGAATATGAGGAGCAGAGTGAACAGAAGCATGCATTGCTTGGCATGCTTGTAGCTGGGCAGGGAGAGGAAGCGCTGAATAGACACTTGATTGACATCCGACGATTGTATTTTGTGCAAAGTGCCGCCGACTATAACAGACAACATCGACAGCCGCACGGTGGGATCCCAAGTCCATCTGAAAGTAATTAAATTCCTCAATGAATTTAGCAACGTAAACCAACTTCAATAATTACTCCGGCGCATTCAGCCTTCCACTGTCCTGATTACGCTGCAGCACCACGCCCAGGCCGCCCACATCGTAGGTGCCTTTAATGCACACCGTCAAGATGGATCCGTACATGACAAAGCTCTGGATGACATCTGTCCAAATAACCGCCTTCAGACCGCCCTGAAATTGCGAGACTTTGTCCGTGAGCCCCTGCTCAGCCAGGCCGCATTTAATTAATCCTTACCACACACGTGTAGAAAGTGCAAATAATGCAAACAATGGGCGTGATGACATGGATGCTCGTGCCAGTCACTAAAATTGTTTAACTTTAGCCTCGAAGCCAGACGACAAGTGGAGACTCACCTTGATTATAGGTGATGGCGGGCACATACAAGGCCACAGGCAGCCACAGCATCTGCATTTAATATTTTCATTGAACTTCAATATGAGTTTCGATCTGTTTCAATGCTTACCATGCCGATAATAAATAGTACAGCTCCGAAATTTCGAACGCTGCTACCATAGCGCAGCTTAAAGTACTAGAATTCATACATTAATCAACTGTTGAGGCATTCTTAATACTTAGATAGATAAATGCCAAATCAAACCAAATATATTTACAGGATTTTTAGTGACAAGTCAGTGCAAATCGTGCATATTAGTGACAAACCTATATAATAAAAAATATATATATATATATCACATTAAGAGATTAGTCTAGAGTGCGGTAAAAGTTGCAGTCAAACACACGGCGTATACTTAATCAAAACTTTTATTACAAGTCCTAAGACGTAAGCACATGTTAAGTTATTTAGGCAGACTTTAATACGGACTCATTAAGCTCCACGCTGGTGTATTTGCTTTTGTAGAGGGATCGCATGCAGGGCGCCAGCAGCTCCACGTTCACATCCTCCAGCTCGACCCGGCCAAACACGAAGCTCGACAGATAGCCCACGAGGATGCCCAGGCCAGAGGAAAAGAATGTGTAGCTCATGAAGGATATGTGATAGATTTGCTGGAAGAAGCTTAGCGAACTTTTAAATAAAACAGATATTAGTATTGGAAAACCCTGGGAAGCTCTCGCCATAACTTACGCCGGCTCCGTGGCAGTCACAGTGGCATTAGCGAACGTCACCTCTGGCGACTCGTACTGGTAGTGGCAGCCCTCGACGCTAACGGGTTTGGTGTCGTAATGCAGCTCTCCCGAAAGGGAGGCCAGCTGGGCATTTACGCACAGCCAGGTCATGAAGACAAACGAACAAAAGGCGCCAGTGAGAGCACTCTGCAAAGCCAGTTCGCAATAAAACATATTTGCATTCGTTAACTAAATTCAATACGAACTTTTGAGTTGATGCGCGGGAAGAGCATGCCCATGACAAAGAGCGCGAACAATGGACCCTGGGTTACCGAACTCAGAATCATGAACAGCTGCATCACGTGGGTGCCCATGCGTTCCACCCCGAACACCAGGAGCGTGCTCACGGTGCCAATCACCACTGTGCAGAGGCGCATTGTGAATGCCGTTTGACGCTCGGTCAGAGGCTTTTTGCACAGTGGCCTGATATAGTCCTCCAGAAAGACGGCGGCCATTGAGTTGAGCGCCGTGGACAACGAACTGAGCGATGCACTAAACACGCCGGCCACAAACATTCCGCACACGCCGGGATATGAGCCCAGCGTGTCCATGACCAGCAGCGGCACCAGTTGATCTTTCGCCTTAGCCAACTGCCAATCAATCAGAAAAGTGAGCATTGCAACAGGACTACGACAGGGCACATACCTTCGTAGTCAGCGGATCGCAGTCGTGGTACGTGGCGAAGAGCAGCAAACCATTGTACAAGGTCAGAGACATCAGGAAGATCACACCTAAGGCAAAGATCAATGAACTCTGTCCCATTGCCTTCACACTGGGTAGCGATAAGTAGCGTTGCGTGATGATCTGATTGCAGCCGATGTTGTAAGTCGAGTGGGCTGTGTAGCCTATGAACAAGGCGAAGACGGACATGCGCGTCTTCGGATCGAAGGTCCATCTATGTGACAGATGAATATACTTTAGTAATTATCCAATCTTGCCTCCGCTATAAGTCTATAACTCTAAATCAATGTGTCACCTACTCGGGCCACTCGAGGCGTCCAGTTGCCAGATTGCGTTCTATGACCGTGCCCAGACCGCCCACATTCATGGTCCCCTTGATGACAACAATAATTACGGCGCCCACCATAATTATGGTTTGAATAACATCCGTCCAGACGACAGCCTTCAAGCCGCCAACAGTGGTGTAAAATATGCAAATAATACACACAGCAGGCGTAATTACATGAACATTTACGCCAGTCACTGTGAACGGAAAGCGCAACAATTGAAGCAAACTAAAGCTACGATCTGATTGAAAACGTACCCTGATTAAAGGCCAGAGCGGGCACATAGATGACAATGGGCAGCCAGATAAGCTAGATGCGGCAGATGATGGCAATTGGTTATTATTCTATGTGGCTGGCTGGGTGCGTCTATCGCTTGGGACTTACTGTGGTTATGCTGAAGAGGCCCGAGGCTACTAGACGAGTTGTTTTGTTGAAGCGCAGCTCGAAGTACTGTAAGCATTTATTGGATTTGGTATTCTTCTCTTCTCTTGACTTGGCCAGACCCAACGCTTACGCTTACAAACACATAAAACGAACACACACGAATATTACGCATACGCCATGCAGCCGATATCGAAGGTAGCCATTGAGCCACCGCCACATATCCGAAACAAATGGGCTTGAACATAGAAACTAGTGCCTGTGCTCCTATTCGGAATTTGCCGGCAAACGCACACAAATATTTCACTTGACACAACAGCAGCAAAACAACGCTTGAAACAATGCTCGGCCTTCGTAGATACTAAAATTTCATTTCGACAATGATCAATGCTTTGTTCTGCGAAATGCATTTGATGTTGTCCAGTTTTTAATTTAACAGCGGCCACAAGCTTACCCGAGTGTCTTATAGCGATAACTTATAGACTTGTACATCTGACTAATAAATATAAACAAATTACTTACAAATATTACAATTAACATCCAAATTACATCACAATTTAACAGATCAAATTTCATGTGCAATATATATATAATATAACATGCTTCAAGAGTGCCTAAAAAATAATACACAAAATAATCTTCAGCAAGCCGAAGTCTCAACACAATGAATTCTGTTTAAAAGTTGTTCAACATTGAAGACAGAACTTTAATTTAGAATTTTGATGTATGTATGTATGTTAATACAAACACATAAATATTTTATATCATAGAGGGAAATACTATACACACAGAAGGCAAACTCATATCAGATAGCGTTCGACTTACCTCGTACGTGGAAGTCAGCTGTAGATTGCAGAAAACGGGCAAAAAGATGTACCACGATATAACGCCCGATATGGCCAGGGTAACAAGTATGAACGCATATTGTGTGCCGTACACATAAATCTCCGTTGAGGTGCCCAGCAGAGAAATGCCCGAAACAAAACTAAAAGAGAAGAACATATAAAAATAATAAATATGAATAATAATAATAATAATAAGCAAAATTAAGGAGCACTTGTTAGAGATTCATTGCTTCATGCTACAATAGCGCCTTATTAGAGCTTATCTTTGAGAAGGTAAAGTATTGGCCCACACCCCACCTTCACAACAATTAAATGCTCTATAAATAATGGGTACAAAGATTTAAGTCTCTTTCTATTATTCTTCGAACCTTGCACAAAACCAATATACCCCTTAAAAAGACATTTAGATATATCTGAACTTTCCCTGTCCCTGTACAAATGCCCCAACCATTATTCCTTAATAGTAAAAGATATTACGAAGCACAACTGAAGATGATGTGTCTGCAATAATGTGAAAAACTTTTCAAATCTTATACACACATATATATACATCAGAAAGCATAATTTCAATCTGACGATTAATGTACACAACAAGCATCATTTTGGTACAGCCCCAAGATATGTGCATTGCCCAAGAGCAATGGCCGCGGCAGCGGAAAAGTTTCTTACATCCAAAACACCATTAAAAGTTGATAACAAGTGGCGTCGAAGTATGCAGATGCAGGCGCAGAGCCCACTATAATACGAATTGAATAACAAATGAAATATGAAATTTCAAAAATAAAATATAAAACCATAATGGAACAGCTCGTTCGAATGGAGCTGGCGAGCGAGCGAAAGCTTGAAAATAATTGTGATTCAAGGCACGTTGCCAGAATTTGTTGCTGAAAGCAAACGACGGCGCAGAGAGAACGAAGGACGACAATAAAAGGCGCACGAAACAATTGTCGTCGGGGCAAATGACCAAAATGTGGACAGGAGCAGCAGAAGCTGCATAAGTATTTGGAACTCAGCGCTTCACGCCATTTCGGCGACAGAAAGGAATTATTTTCTGCTTTTGCAGTCATTAATGCGGTGACAATACGCCCAGGACAAAGGCAATGCGCCGCTGAAAGGTGTTTGACCAAACGTGTGAAATGGAATGGGCCGAGAGCGTGGCCAACACCAAGGTCGGTGGTAGCCAAAACAAAAAGTAATTTGGCAAATTATTTGAGTTTGCGGCTGCCGCAAGTTTAAATAACTTCAATCAGGCTTAGTTCGTTAAGCGATGAGTGCCTGTCCGCGTCCACGAGCTGCTAAATTGTATATTTAGCAGAAAGCTAAAAGTTATGCAAGTTCCCACCCACGCCATATCGAGGAGCATTATCTACATAATCATCAGGCATAATAAACACGACCCTGACACTCTATATTGTATTATATTTTTGGATTTATTCTCGCTCACTTTTCATTCCCGCTCGGGAGCAAAGTTTCAACAAAATTTCTTTTGTTTGCGCTGACAAACAATTCGCCAGACGACGCGTCGCTGGGCTCGCAGTGTATAAACGATGCTTCCCTCTTTGCTTAGATGCCGCATACGCACGGCTAGTCGCGGCTACCTTGCAGCAAATCAAGTGAAATTAGGCACATATTTTTGATTGTCTTCCGAGAAAATGCCGAATTTCGTTTGGCTAAGCATTGTGCAAAGGCCAATCTGTATAATCAATGTCGGCCAATTTTTGATTACTTACAGATACCAGGAGATGAGCAGGAAGTTGGAGTTTTTCAAGAAATTTGTATCAGACTGTCTATTAATTTATATATTTTATTTCTATTTTTCTTATATATATTTAAATAAATAATTAATTAATTTTTAAGAAATAGCACTCAAATAGAAAATAATTTATTTTCATTTTAATTAAGGCAGGACATTTTATAACTGAACGACTACGATATAACTTTAAAATTTAGAAAAAGTAAATTCTTATAAAACAAGTATTTGTTTTCAAATTAAGTAACTGTAATTTATTTAATGCCGTTTCACTAAATTTTGTATTTTTTTGCTCAACCAATTTAAGTTGACAATTAAGCTTGTAAGCAAATTAATGTACTTTCCTCATCGGTATGGCATAAATAGAAGCTGTGGCCGAAACAGACAGACAGAAGAAATAATGGGCCGACTCGTGTATAATTCAATTTAAGCCAGAATTGCAAAATTGCTCGACCCGGCCAGCACACAGAGCAATCCCATTAGACACTGCACGCTCCACTCGAGGCAATTAAATAGGCCTCGTATATCCTACGGCATGCCCGAAGGGGCGGCGCCCCAGCCGCATTTACATACTGTTGCTATTTGCTGTAACTCACCTAGCGACCAGTGATAGCGCAACCGGAAACACTTTCATTTTGCGTCCACCCACCAAGTAATCCAAGGCCTCCGAGCCGCGTCGCTCCTCGATGCCAGCGGTGCCGGCTCCATCCTTCTCATCGGTGGGCACTTGTCCTTTCTGCTGTTTTTTCTTCTTCTCGATGAAACCAAAGTAGAAGCCAATTACGGCGCAGACCACCAGCATGGCTACGAACACCAAATAATCAACAATGCCAAAATGTTGCAGTGCGCTGCTTAAATCGCTCACGCTGGGTTTCTCCGTCATGCTGGAGGACGAGGTTGTTGTTGACAACGTAGTTGTTGTTGCTCTTTCTGTGGTGCCAGTGGTGGTGGAGGTCGCGGCGGTGGTGTCGACGGTGCTGAAGCTAGAGCTTCCTAAAGCTGATATACTTGTTGTTGTTTTCGACGTTGTGCTGCTAATTATGGATTGGACTGTCTGAACAATCGCATTGACCACTGTCGGCGGCGTACTAACAGCCTCAGCCGCGTCCATTATTACTTCCTCCCTCTCAATGGTCGTCGCCATAATTCTGTAGACCGCAAGTTGCTTTTATGTGTTTATTTTCATTGACTTCCTGTCGTGTTGCCTTTGCGCCCTTTTTGCTTAAATGCGTCCAGCTTTGATTACTTCTGCTTTAGTTTAGAGACACAAACACACGCACTCAGACACTTGTTGAAGACTTCTTCGATTTTTCATTAAGCTTTTGCCACGAACTTGTGTACTCTAATGACAGGCACTGGAAAGTTTGCCACAAGTAAAACTGGGTTAAAAGATGAAAAACTATTTTATATAAACTGGATAAATCTAACATATATAAACCATCTAAATTTTCATTTCTTTTGTTAAATGTTTTTACATTACAAATGTGGAATTCAAATTTATTTTCTAATAACAAAGAAGTCGATCACTCTAGAGTAAAAATATTATGATTTAAATGTAGTAATATCAAAATTTATTTCATTTATGAAATATAAGATACATCCATAAGAAACGAATAATTATAAAAATTAAAAAGATAAACAAGAGCGGAGTCCACACTTTATGTTAATCGTTCTATCATATGGATATGCTTAATTCACTTTACTCAAGGCTCACAGCAGAATCCTTTAAAATCAGGATACAAACACAGTCCGATCGAGCGCTCACACAAGCAACACGCACGAGTCACAACGAAAAACTGAATTTTGAGCGCACACGAACTGAGCATCTTCTCTGTCTGTGGTGATCAGCTATAGTTATAAAAGATGAGCTCATAATTCATGTAAGTCTTGTCTGTGTGTCGAGGCCTTTATCAACAGATTTAGCGGACGTATATATTGGCTAGATAATATCACACCCCTACTAGCGATGGACTGATGTCGCGGGCACGTCTCTGTCTGCCATTAGATGATTCCCAGTACGAGATAAACTTAGATAAAATTCTGAATAGAGTTTACTCAGTTTTTTTCCTATCATCAGGTAGTCGCCAAGCAGGTAGTATTATGTTGACGTTTTTAATAACACCTTGATAACCCTGATCTTCACTGGATCTTGGCAGGCGCTACTGGTTATGCTAACATTGTACTACAAACAAATGTGTACATTTAATTCTTAATGAACTGAATATATATGAATAGAATACTCACAATTGGAAAAAATGCTTAACATATATTTATAAATTTTATTTGATGCTTTAATTTCAATTGTAATTCTTAGTGCTCTATTAAATTATTCAAAATAGATTTCAAAATACTTTTGAAAATAAAAATATTTGATTTGTTAATTAGTGTAATTCCCTACAGTGCAGTTTCTTGAAAGATTTGACATTTATTTACACTGCAAAAGTTGTAAATGACAATCCGATTTATGCGCGCGGAAAGACTATAAGCATGGGGCTGTGCACGCATGGCGTATGCGTGATAATGCTGCCCAAATGTGTATGCATTCGAATTATTATGTATACAGCAGTTACGGAATAATTGAAAACATTTTCCATGCTCAGGGAAAAAGCACAAGTGCAAGTGCAAGCTACAATATCAACGAGTCTCTGCTCTTATTTACTTACAGCGCCAACAATTGTTGCGTCGCTATCACGCGCACAGCATTCAGAGCGCTCTTTCATTGAGCTCAACTAATGCACATTAATGTCTATACAAAGAAACGTTGCACATGGATTGTGCGTCAATTTGTGCTGAATGTAAACGACAGAAATAGAGCATGTAATAATCTGCACACATATCGAATGTTTATGTTGGCTAATTGAGTTTTGAAACCGAATGGGTACCGAAACCCGAAACATTTTGAAACCATTATTGGAATTCGTTCGGCAATTTAACTGAGGAATTCATGATTGCTTGTGGCTTAGGTAATTGGTTGTGCAAATTCAATTTGCAAGCCCATCAAGTGTGCTACAGGGCGTATTTGAAAGTGCATGCGAAGCGAAATATTTGAAGAGAAACATACAATTCAAATCTGCTTTCACGTGTTGCATATGGCCCTATAACAAACATCCGAGCAGCAGAAGCTCTAATTAAATTGGCTGGGTTCCATGAATCTCAATCTGCAAGCCGTGCACATTTAGCCTTATGCCAAGCCACAACAGAAACCAGCAAAAAGTAATTCACTCAGCAGCCAAAAGGACGCAAAGTGCTTGACAAAATTTAAATTAAAATTAATTTTTTTTTTAAATAATAATATTAAAAGCGAAAGGCAGAAAACAAGCTTAAGCAAAAAATATTAACAGCAGCCTGGCATAGGTCAAAAAATTAACAGAGCGAGGAACGCAAAAACTTGACCTTTTTTGGGGTCCTGTGTTAAATATATATGTATAAAGTGTCTTGCTTTTGGCTTTTTAATTTGTCTAGCAATCGCACCTAGTTGGACTTTATGGCAAAACCTGAAAACAATCAACGCCGGCTTTACTTTAATGCGTGGGCGTTGCCTGCGCCCGCGCGTATTTGTTCTTGTGTATTTGCCGAAAGGATACAATGTGAAAGTATTTCTATACTTTATGGGAGACATCCGAGTCTTTTGTTATATTGTTTTTGTCACTGACTTGACTTTAGCATCAGTTTGCTGTGTTCGCTCTTTCTATACCCAGTCGCTTAAGCGTGTTGGGTAAGGAACTGATTTCAAGTCAACAAAAAACTTTCTATGTATTTTGTAATTTGTCAATCCAAGTGTGAGCTAAATGCATGGTTTCGTCAATAATTAAAGATTTATGTTTATTAATGGATTAATGAATACCGGAATTATACCTTCTATTCTGTTTCTTTTAGATCATATATAACTATATCAACATAGGGTGCCCTCTAGTCCGATAAACTCTTCAACACTCGAAAGAGTTTGGTATTTTTTTTTTGCTTTTTGTATTGCACACATTTGAGCCAATTTAACGCTTCCGTGTGTTTTTTGCTGGAAACGCCCGTTGGCTGCACGCTTCTCGTGCTGCCGTAAGAGCGAAATGTGCTCTGGCAGAATTTTATTTACGTTTAACTCGCAACTACAACAAGTGAACAAAAAGTGTAACTTGTTAGATGCACACTGATGCAGAAAACTCTTGTCTTGCATTGCAGTATGTGCTGCTTGACAACATCTATAAGAATTATCTACTAAATTAATGAAATGCTGTGAAGTATAGAGATTAAAGCTCCAATTTATTGCAATTCCTTTGTTGTTGTATAAAAATCCCAATGATTAAAACACTCTAAGTTTCACTTTAATGTGCCCACTCCTTATCTCCAAAGGAAAGACTTTGCATTTGATAAGCAAATTTAGCAAACTAATATCAATTAAACATTTATTATTATTTAAAGCAGAAATAATATCAATTAAACTGCTTTTATTTAATGTGCCTAGAGTATCTCAATTAACTTTGACAGCAAAGTTAATTAATCAAATCAAAGTCAGGCTAAGCACTCACTTCTGACCCATTTCAGCCAACTAACGTCCTTGAACTTGGCTGCAAAGGCCAATGCCAGATTTATTTCACATGCAGAAAGTTATTTTATACGTCCGTTAGGACTTGATTCGAATTGGTCTGCTGTTAATAGCAGACATATTTACGCATATGTTTGATATATAAATATATATTATATATTCAAGTGCATAAGCACAAAGTTGGCTGGTCCCTCTGAGAATTGAAGAATAGCCCGTCAAATGAGTTAATATGCGTGGGCCAAAAGTTTATTAGAAATGTTTGCAATATGTAACTCATGTCGATGGGTCATCATATTTACATTGAAAGTTGCTCAATTTAAACATATTTTTGCTGGCAGACATATTATGGAAACAAAGTTTGACAAAGTTTAGCACATTTTCCCAAAATGCGTTTAACATATGCTTCTAGAGAGTTCAAAAGGGCAACAATTCCGAAAAGCTTATAAGCCATGAAATTGAAAATTACACATATACATAGTGTAGTATATATGTATATATATATATATATGTATAGTGTAGTATATATACATATATACATACATATATACTACACTATATACACTAAAGGAAAATTGTATATCTGATAATTGACATTGGTGTAAGTATTGTCTGTTATCTTGATTTTACTAATCATAAAATTTATAGCTTCAACTTACCTCAGACCACCCCGAACATGTGTCGCTTTAGATAACGACTAGTAGAAATGAAGCAACAAAACAAAGTTTAAAATAGACTCAAGTTAGAGATTAATTTATTTTCTAATACGTAAAACCTTATCACTACAATCACATTCCTTCGAATTCCTTCATTATCTCAATAACTGGTTCATTCAAATATTTGCGGACCTCTATGTGAAGGGCAAAGTCCCCGTGATTCCACATGGGATCCAACATATGGTGCTCAACCTTATTTGGCAGCCGGTTAGACAGAGCCAGAACATCCTCCACAGCGGCCATATCGTCATTATCGGAATACCATAAGTGGACATTCGAGCTTATATTCTCAACTGGATAGTCTGGCGGCTGCTCCGATTTGTATATTTCCAGATTCTTTTTAGGCCCATGATCGTACAGACGAAAATGTCCCGCCTGCTGCTCCTGCAGGTAGTGCAGCATTTGATTGGTGGAACAGCCAGCCGGATGCGTGGCCATGCCATCCGGCATCGCAGTCTATTCAATAAATATGGCTTAGATTTACTTAAGGCTGTATTATTTGATCTCTCTTACCATATTCACACGACCTCCGGCGTACAGCTTTTGGACAGCTTTTTCGCAAACGGGCCTCAGGTCATAATCAGGCTCACACAGGTTGGAGAAGATACTCAGCAGATAATTGTTGCTTGGGATAAATTCTTGATCAGCAAAGAAAAGCGAGTATTCATTCCGATGGCCCAGATAGGGTCCCACTTTGCGCACTAACGCATTTTCCATGTGAGTCATAATAGCAATGGGCGCAAACATGTGAGCTGTTTTGATCTTCTCGTTGTATTCGGGTCGCATGGACATGAGTGAGAAAAACACAGTTGTGCCCTGGGAGTGGCCCACATAGTGAAGGGACTTCTGTCCCTGCCCATTCGTCTTCAAGGCGTAATCGATCATAGCTGCAATATCATAGTACCCAATCTCGTGCCAGCTGAAGCGCCAGAAGTAGGGATGCTGAGTGGATCGCGATGTGTGATTTCTTGAATAGGTGTTGCCACGGCCATTTCCCAGCCACACATCAAAGCCGGCATCAGCAAGCAGGTAGGGCAGACTATCGTTTGGACCCTGGAGTATCCAAGCATCCGAGCAACTTAACAGCCCATGTTGAATAAGTACAACGGGACGGATCTTGTTTTGATTCTGCAGCTTGTGGGAATAAGGTATGCGAAATACGCCTACAACGTACCCATCCTCGGTGACAATGTGGTGGTGCTCCGCCGGATATCCATGCGCAGCAATGCGGTCACGCTGAAATAAGACCATGGAGACCAAACTAAGCAGTAAGGATTTCGAAGACTTACCGTTGTCCGTCGATCTTTTAAACTTATATGAGCCTCCGGATTGTCATACAGCTTATAGAAATCGATCTTGGGTGGCGGTGCATTTATAGCTGCGGCTTTTATTGCAACCACTAAGCCGAACAATAAAAAAGCTAGCAAAAGCCAATAGTTCTGCATTGTGAAGTGTCTGAACTGCGACTGTTGCGAGTCAAGCAGTTGACTTAATGTTTTTAATGCCGATTATCATCGAGTGGTCTCAGATTAAAGTAAAGAAACTCAAGATTGGAAGTGGGAGCAAAACGAGAAACTAAATTATTTGTTTGCAATAAAATACAGATTATATAAAAAATGAAGTCAAATTTAATTTCACCTCCAGGCGTTTTAACTATTTATTAATTTCATATATATATCATATAAAGTAAAATGTTCCCCTTGGCATATAAAGTAAAGTGTTGTAATTATTATGAAGTGGAAATTCCAGAAAATATAGGTATTATTCGCAGAAATACCATGCCTATCTAATTGACGTAGCTTAGCTTATCAATAATCTCGCATATTAACTTTCGCGATGCTTATATTAAAACTGCTAAATTTAGAACTAGTTAATAGCCCACACATGGCGATTACGCAAAATGCACAAATATTGCCCAAATTAAAATGATATATAAATATATATGAACAATAATTGTTATAATTATTAACAGAAAATTGATTAATTATATTAATTTAAACTGTTAATTAAATCATTTAACATAATTAAATAAATGTGCATAAATTATTTGTTTAAAAATGTCGCGGAGAGGACAGAGACTGTTTATGAAATGAGACCAAAAATAGCTAGACAATGCATTAAAATTCCAATAAATAAGATTTTACGATTTTCAGTGTTTTTGTAAGGCGTTAAAGAACACCTAAGTCAGTGAACATTTGTTGACAATTTAAAATGCTTTAACTTTTATTAACTTCATGCAATTTTTCTCAAATCGTATCTCTTCATATTAATTTCCCCTAGTAATCATGCATAGCTTGTATTCCCGCCAGACGGCTTTTTTCGCATTCAGTGTTTGCCGGATCTGACGTGAAAGTAGCTAAATTGGCAATCCTGCTTTTATACTCATAAAATCAACTCTTATACTCATACACTTCTACAGTCATATAACAACCCACTTTTATAGTTAGCTTCCTTTACTCCTACGCTATTAGCTTTATACTCCGACTCATTTAGCCCTATGCATTAACATTAGACTATTCATATACATGAATTGTAACAATTTAATTTTGGGAAATTTCAAATTTTTGCATAATCTCAATGACTGGCTCATTAATATGTTTTCGAAGTTCAATGTTCAACGCAAAGTCATCGTGATCCCACAAGGGGTCCTCCATGCGGTGCATCACCTTATTGGGTAGGCGATCAGCCAGTGCCAAGACATCCTTCACAGAAGACATTATGTCAGCCTCTGCATACCATAAGTGGACATTTGATGTAATATTCTCGAGTGGGTAGTCTGGAGGCTCCTCTGAATTATACACTTCAAGATTCTTTTCGGCGCCATAATCGTACTGGCGAAAGCGTCCTGACAGATATTCTTGCAAATAATGCAATATTTGATTGGTGGAGCATCCCGCTGGCTGATGACCAAGACCTTCTACCATGGCAGTCTATTAATTGAAAACTTCCAAAATATTTGCATTAAGAAATCTGGACTTAACTCACATTATTCCACCGTTCAGTATCGTAATATGTTTTGACAATTGCCATACACACTGGCCTTAAAAGTTGCCTAGGTCCACACAAATTAGAGAAAATACTCAAAAGACATTCATTGTATGGAAAGAATTCATTGTTCGCGAAGAGACTCGAGAGTATATTCTGATGTCCCAAAACAGACGATAGCCTATGAACTAATTTGTATGCCATATTGGACATATACGCAATAGGTGCGAGCATGTGAGCCGTCTTGATTTTCTTATTGTATTCAGGACGCGACGACATCAATGTAAAAAACACAGTTGTGCCCTGGGAATGGCCCACATAATGTATGGACTTGTGTCCCTGTCCATTTGTCTCTAAGGAGTAGTCGATTGTGGCTGCAATGTCATAGTACCCAATTTCGTGCCAGCTGAATTTCCAGAAAGCTGGCCTGTCTGGGGATAATGAAATATGTTTTCTTGAGTACGTATTCCCGCGACAATTGCCAAGCCACACATCGAAGCCGGAGTCAACTAGCAGAAAAGCGAGCGCATGATTTGGACCTGCATAAACCCAAATATCAGAGCCAGCCATTAGGCCATGCTCAATGAGCACAATCGGACGGATCTTGTTCTGGTTCTGAAGTTTGTGAGAATGCGGTATGCGAAAGACGCCCAAAATGTAGCCATCCTCGGTAACAATCTGATGATACTCCACCGGATAGCCGTGACCAGCTATGATATCCCTCTACTTAATACGTTGTTAAGAACTTTAATAGGATGACAAAGAACAGACGCTTACCGTCGTGGGAACCTTTTTGACACCAGCGACTTGTTGTGCAGCGCGATAAAAAATTTTGAAAGCGTAGTGGGGTTGTGGAATATAAATAGAAGCCGACTTTGAGCCAATAACTGATACAGCCAATAAAATTACCGCCGAAAAAAAGTAGTCATGCATTATGTAACGCGTTAACTACATCCGTGGTGAGCCAATCATTGGACTTCCAATTGTGTTCTGATTGGCTCTGTCGTGAAAGTATAAAGAGATATATATGTATATAATTAATACCATTATTGCTCTAGAAGTGAGACAATTTGCATTAAAATTCGTCGTCGATATAATTGATGTATTAGTAAACGCGCTACACATTCACTGTTAGTACTTGCCCACATGACGATAAGCCATTCAGAAAGGATTGCAAGCATCCACCAAATTTCGTACAAAAGAGCTTTAATTTTGTAAAGTCACAGCCACAATGGCAATTTTAAAACGTTCGATTTCTGACAGTAAAAACGCTAGCTCCTGGCACGATTTTATGCACACTTCAAACAACTGAAAAAATACTTTTGGGATCTGTAATTAAGTAATTTGCAGGAAAGCACGCGCGAACTTTTGAAATTTGAACTGCAAAAATTGTAATGCAAATAAAAGATTAACGTATTTCAATTGCAATTGCAATTCGAGCGGGTTTACTAAAACACCGAGTATATAAATTAAACAATACACTGTAAACTAAACTATGACTAATCCTCGCCAGGTGGCAACGGTTGATTTAAATCACCTGACACCGGGGCGGGCACGGGCTGTGGTGCAGGTACGGGCAGTGGTGCAGCAACTGGCAGTGAGGTCAAAACGGGCACGGTTGAAATAACGCTCACATCTGAGGGATCCACCAGCTCCTTCTTGATATTATCAGGATTTATGTAGCCACCGCTTTCGTCCTGCAAACAACAAATCGAGCACTTAAGTACCTGATATTAATACTAATTCATTCGACTTACTGTAACAAACACATCTACTGATTTTCCGCTAATAATATCCAGTATTTGCTGAGTGATGCCGCTCATTGGCTCGTCTTGAATGCTTTCCGCGTATTCAAGCATTGGAGGTCTGAGGTCCGGACACTGCTGCAATGCATCTGCCAACTGAGGTGGTGGAAGCTGTAGTAGTACGGGTAGAGATTGCGGCTTGAGGCGCTGTACAGTCTTAAGGAAGCCCTCCCAAATGACCTTCTGACGCCACACTTGCTTCAGTATTAGGCGCTGCAGCAGATTTAGTACAAAGTTTGCAAGACGCGGCCACAGCGTCAAGCTCTGTATAGTGGTGCGCATCATGAGCGTAGGCACTGGCATTATCTCAACCAGTTGCTGCAACACTGCCATCAGCACTTCTTGCGTATACACCTCTCGTTCGGCTAGACACAGTGAAGTGGCCTTCACTATTGACTTCAAATCATACACACTAGTATCGATAGTGTGCAGAGCTACAAGCAAGTCCGTGGGTGATAGCGCCATCTGTTGATGGGCAAACTCGGCACCAATACCAAGCAAACGATTGAAAACCTCTTTGACAACAGCCTGATTAAGCTTTATCAGTTTGGGCAGCACAGCGATTAGCTCAGAGCGCGAAAGTCCACTTAAGATGGGTATTAGCACGCGCACATCTTTGACTTTGTTTTGGTAGAGATCACGAACTCGTTGAACCAACTCGGGATGCGGTGAGGGCACGCGCTCGGTCAATATGTAAATAATGCGTATTACCAGCGTTTCCAAGCCCTTTGGACAGTCCTCCAACAACTTGAGCAACGCCGGAGACTCTACGCCCAGTTTTTTAATGGGAGTATCCAAGCTACGTAATATGGTACGTTTCAGTTCTGCCGATGTCTCCATAAACACCTGACAAATCTTTTCCAGGTAAACTGAAAATAGTTGAGTTAGGATATGTTGAACATAGGGCTGTCCGCTGCTTACCTTCCGGATTGTAGGGCAACAGAGTGAGAGCCAAGAGCAGACACACCTTCGCAGTATCTTCTTTCCATGCCACTTCCGGCGTGGGCCTGCCGTAATCTGCCGAAAATATGGCATTTGGAGGTGTTTCTTCCACTACAAACTCTAACCATTCTAGAGCAAACTCATCAATGCGTGCTGGAACAATCTTGTGCACATGATAAACGGTAATCAAGTGGACCAGAGCACGTTCTCGTAGATCGGCACGTTCGTGAACAGCATAGTTGAGGAGTACGCGCACGAAGCGATTCCTTCGCGGAGGTCTTAGCACCGCCAGATCCTTTACTATATCCAAGCCGTGCGGCATAAACTCTTCGACCAGGCACAACTTAACGAGCTGCACAATCGCCTCCTCGGGCAGGATAGGAGCCTCTAGAAAAAGACGACGCAGCAAAATGATTCTGTCCTTATACTCACAGCGCTCATTGATGCCAGAAATAAGCTGATTCAACAATTCGTTGTAGGCATGGTCTGGACGGTTCTCCGTCTTCACATAGGTGTGACGGGTAAAGCCTTGCAGCAAAGAGTACTCCTCAAAAAGCCAAGAAAACGCGAGATCTATGCGCTGCTTGATATCACTTAGTATGAATTCCATGATGCCATAGCGAACATTATCGGGAAACGTGGCCGCGATCACAGTCACCAATTTACGCCGCTTGGCCGCCACTCCGCCCATAATGCACTGCCGTTCCGAGTTAAGGATTCGCATGATGGCGTCTAAGAGAAACTTCTCCTTAGTGTTGCGAGCCAGGGGCTTAGTAATCTCCTGCAGCTTGAGCGTCTTGGCACGCTCTTTCATTCGCTCAATGACTGTCTGTTCGCCTTTGGAGCGCTCCATAGTCTCGCGTAACTTCTTCGTTGCTTCTTCTTTGCGCTGCAACTCCTGTTCACTCAACTTGCTTTGTGCATCGTCCACATCCATGGATATAGGTGCCGGCTCGAGCATGGCAACGCTAGACTGACTCTTTGGCTTCATAGGCGGCTCTTTGCTGAAAGCAGCCAAACCGGGACCCAGGCGCATCTCTGTCAGCTGCTGCCCAAATTGATGAGATATGTTGCTGACTTGCTGCGGCAGTGACAGCTGCTTAATAGGTGTGTACTCCGCTAAGAATTTCGGGGTTGCAGCCTCAGGCAGTGCGGGCAAAAATTCAATGACCAGATTCACCACCGTTTCGGTGGAACGCAAATGCTCAGCCAGGAACTTTTCATTGACACGCGTACTTTTTTGACGCTGCCGCTCCAGCTCCTCCTCATCAAGCTCCATTTCACGGGGCTGCTGCTGCTGTTGTTGCTCCTGCTCGACCAGGCGTGCCTTTTTACTCAAACTCTGGGCCGCATTTTCTAGAATGCGCTTCTGCCGGCGCGCCATCTCTTGCTTATCCATTTTGGGAAGCAATTTTTGTATCTCATTGGCACTAGCTCCCAAATCCAATAGCATATTACGTATTGTTCCAGCAAACTCAAATGAGGCACGCAGTTTGAGAAGCATTTGAAGCTGCATACGTAAACTCTTTCTAACCGAGCTCACCTGCGAGTCGGTTAATGTGGGCGGTAGATTGTTGTTGAGTTGTCGAAAGGCCTCAACGACAGAACTCATGAAAACGGGTCGCATTTTAGCTACCGTGCATAGACTGCTCGTACAGGCAATGAGATTCACCGACGAGATGTGCGTGGTGCCATGGAACTGCAGCATAATGTCAAATATATTAGTGCCTTCGTCTTGCAACTTTTTGCGCTTGATAAGTTTGCACTGTTCCGGTACATCGGCCAGCGAGAAATCACCCTCCCGCTTCATGCTGTCCTCATCCGCATAGCTTTGGAGTATAATGATGCCTTCAAGAAATTTGATGGCATTTGTGCGAATGCCATCGTTTTCATTGTCAATCATATCTAGAATCTGTGCCTTTATCAAGCTCAAGACGTTCCAGGCTTGTTCAGCACTGTCGCTGGCATCAGTCAATTTGCACAAATATTGAAGTCCGTTTTTATAGATGCTACCACAAGCTTGTATAACACGTTTGATGACTTGAGCTGAGCTGTCACGCAACAGCATAGATATCACATTAATAACATAGGGTAGCAGATCCACTTTAACCTTGCTGAAATGTAAAAAGGTTATAATTTGTCTAATTACACATACTGACGCTGTAATCACCATGTCTGTTCAATAAAGGCGACCACTTGCTTGCGCACGTCTTGATTCTGATCGTGTGACAGCGAAAGCACCGGCTCCAAGAATTCTTCTGCCAGCTCCACACATGAGCTCAGCACTATTTCCTGCACTTTAACCAGCAGCTCACATTTTAACGCAGCATTCGCTGTGGCAAATTCGTTGCACCATTCAACAGCCTTACAAGAAAAACAAGCAAAGTTTCAAATAACAAGAGCATTAAATTCAACACGATATCAGCTACCAACCTTTGCACGCGCTGTGGCCGTTTTTTCATCTGTAAAAAGATTCGCTGTCTCTGATACAAACTGGTTGCGCCCAATTATACTGTCCATATTGTCCAAAATTAAATTAAGAAATATATAGTCTTCTAAAATTTTTAAAAGCCGCGAGTGCAAGCTGAAAGTGCTCCCAGAATTCGATAGCTCTAGTGATGTGTGCCAGTATGCGCGATTAATTTTCTAGTGAATGCAATATCGTTATTTTTTATCCATCACATTGTGAATATCCAAAGGTAAAGAGAAATTACTTTTTTCCAAGAATTTAGGCAACCACATATAAAAAGCCAAGAAACATTACATTCAATGACAATTTCTATTACTTTATGTATTAACATACAGTTAGCTGCCAGAAACATTACAATCAATGATTATTTTTATTACTTAATGTATTGTAAGGTAGAAATTGACTACTTTGTATTTGATGATTACTAGTGTGACGTCACATACATATTCTTAAAATGTTATCTTTTAAACTATGTATATTACCAACCATACAACATGGTATGGTTGGTTAGTGGCTATATATAATCGTGTTTAAAAATGCATACGAATCATCGTCTTAACGATACATCGGCTGTTAATTATCGATAGCATCGATGCATCGATTTACTCACATTTTTTGGGTGTTTTAAAAGCGTGAAAAAAACGCCTAAACAAGCCAAAACGACCGCACATCAGTACCAATAAGCGCAGTTAGTTAACTCTTTAAGCTACTGCACTAAACGGCATTAACAGTCGAAGGCACAAACGGCAACAACAGAAGGTTCCGCAATACGGTGTGTTATTGAACAACGGCTGAAGAGTCATAGGCAGTGCAAGAGAGAAGGGTGGCAGCGGAGAGTACGTGCTTGTGTGTATGTGTATGTGTGTGTGTGCGAGAGTGTGGGTAGAAGTTGCGGCTGTGGAGCAACGGCGGCGGCAGCGGCGACGACAGCGGCAGGTTTAGTTGAGGCAGAACAAATACTGAGAGACGATTTTAAGTAAATAGTGAAGAAACGTTGAAATAAACAATTAAGCGAACACAAGAGCAGCACAAAAGCATTAGTAGCAGCAACAGCAACAGCGGCTCAACTGCTTTTGTAAGCAACACACGACGACCGCGCCCTAATGTCAAATAGCCAAGCAAATGCCGGCAGCAGCGGTAGCGTCGTGGATGAGACGAATCCAAATGCAATTAATCCCACACCGGGCCCCACCACAATTGCCAGCAGCATCAATCTGACAACCGCATCAACAACGGCTCAAAGCTCCACTGGGCAGCCGGCGTCTGCTGCTGCAGCTGGCGGTGGAGCCGCACCGCACATAGTGGGCGCCTCCAGCACAGCAATAGCAACTGCATCAACGGCTGGGGATGTTGGAGTCAACAACTTGGCGGTGGACTCATCGCCACGGGAGTCTGGTGATGATTCGGAGGATGAGAGCGAAATCTTGGAGGAGTCACCATGTGGACGCTGGCTAAAGCGACGCGAAGAGGTCGATCAACGAGATGTGCCTGGCATCGACTGTGTGCATCTGGCCATGGACACCGAGGAGGGTGTTGAGGTCGTCTGGAATGAGGTGCAATATGCGCAGCTGCAGGAGCTCAAAACCCAGGAGGACAAGATGCGTCAGGTCTTTGACAATCTGCTGCAGCTGGACCATCAAAATATTGTCAAATTCCATCGCTACTGGACGGACACGCTGCAAGCGGAGCGACCGCGCGTCATCTTCATCACGGAGTACATGTCGTCCGGCTCGTTAAAACAGTTCCTCAAGCGCACCAAGCGCAATGCCAAGCGATTGCCGCTTGAATCATGGCGCCGCTGGTGCACACAGATCCTGTCCGCGCTCAGTTATTTGCATTCCTGCTCGCCGCCCATCATTCATGGCAATCTAACCTGTGATAGCATTTTCATTCAGCACAATGGTCTGGTCAAGATTGGCTCTGTGGTACCAGACGCGGTCCATTACAGCGTTCGCCGCCAGCATCTCGACCAGCTGCCGGAACGGGAGCGTGAGCGCGGTGCCCACTACTTCCATGCACCCGAATACGGTGCCGCCGAGCAACTCACCGCCGCCGTCGACATCTATGCTTTTGGTATGTGCGCCTTGGAAATGGCCGCGCTGGAGATACAGCCACAGTCCAGCAACAGCGATTCGACCGCCATCAACGAGGAGACTATACTGCGCACAATCAACAGCCTGGACAATGATCTGCAGCGTGATCTGATACTAAAGTGTCTCGATCCGAACCCACAAGATCGACCAAGTGCCAGCGATTTGCTATTTCACCCACTGCTCTTTGAGGTGAGTGCATCAAAAATATATATTTATTAAGCTTTAGATATCAAATGACAAGAGTTCCTAACTACTATACTGTATACTTTGCTCCCTAATTGCTAGACTAGTACAAAATAAGTAAATATTTATAATTAGGTAAACATGTGGATTGAAGGCTCTCTAGGCATTAGCCATTAGCTATCAATTTGAAGAACTACAGAATCAAATTGGTAGCTAATGAATCAATTCAACGTCGTATCAGATTCAGGGAATATCATCTTATATAGGGATTGGATCTTTTGCTTAAGATCAGTATATGATATATGATAAAGTATAGATCCAACGATCTACGCTCAGTATAAACTAAATAAATACAGAGCATCTCGGCGTTATTCTGCTTCGACTTAGGCACTTTTCCTTTCTCATTTTTCTGTTTCTCACTTTTGTTTTTTGTCGTTTTCATGTAGGTTTTTAAGTTTTGTCAAACATATTTAAATTTTGGTTCTCCCAACAGGTGCATGCACTAAAACTTTTGGCCGCCCACTGTCTGGTCTTCTCGCCCGCCAATCGCACCATGTTCTCAGAGACAGCCTTTGACGGACTAATGCAGCGCTATAATCACCCGGATGTGATAATGGCGCAGCTGAAAACGTCCGGCGGAAACGAGCTTCAATTCCGGCTGTCGAATGTGCCCGGGGCTGACAAGCTGGAAAAGTTTGTTGAGGACGTTAAATATGGTGTCTATCCGCTAATCACGTACAGCGGCAAGAAACCACCAAATTTTCGATCGCGCGCCGCATCGCCGGAACGTGCTGACTCAGTAAAGTCGGAAACACCGGAGCCTGTGGATACCGAATCACGACGAATCGTAAATATGATGTGCAGTGTGAAAAAGCTGAAGGAGGATAGCAACGATATACTCATGACAATACTGTTGCGTATGGATGACAAAATGAACCGGCAGCTGACGTGCCAGGTGAACGAAGAGGACACGGCAGCCGATCTGACGAGCGAACTGGTGCGCCTGGGCTTCGTCCATCTTGATGATCAGGACAAGATTCAGGCCCTGCTCGAGGAGACGCTGCGCGCAGGCGTCCTCAGCGACGGCACTGGTGCTGAAAGCTCTGGCGCAGGTGTCACTACAACGGCAACGATGGCCGCCCTCGAGCAATTGGAACGGAACTGGTCCATTTCAGATGCGGACAAAACAATGACATCTAGCATGTCTGTCAACACTTCGCCCAGCGCGCCCGTCATGTACGTGCCACCGGAACCAGCAGACGCCGAGGGTGCGCCGATCCATACCAGCAGCAACAGTCACAGCAATTGAAGATGATGAAAGTATTCGGGCTAAGCCGGCGGGGTGCGCATTGTTTTTATTATTGGAATGAAATAATTACACACTACGATTTTATTGCTACTATCATTTTTGTTATTTTTATATATGTATATGCATTCATATATATGTGAATGATCTATGCGTATTTGAACGATGTTGTACAAGGCTTCCAGGCAAGAGATTTCCGACGTGTATCCTACACCGACTCCACACACATGAACACACGTACACATATATACCACAAGCAACTGCTGTAACTCGTAAGTCACAGACGAGCTTATAAAATCAAAGCATTCGCTTAGCACGACTTTCGAAAATACCGAATCGAATTCGGCATTCTCGAATATACCGCTAGAAAATCTAATCTAAACCGAAACAAAATCAAATAAATATTATAAAAAAGAACGAAAAAAAAGAAAAGAAATTTAAAGACATTTCAAAGGCGCAAAAGGTTCGACCTATTTCAAAAATAGCATTTAGGCACTCGAAAATCATATTTATATGATTTTTATTGATACATGTATACATTTCTGATAGTTAACGAACAAGACGAGAGAGCAAAATTGTCCCCAAAGGCAGCAAATGTATTTCAACGTATTACAAATATTAGAATACAAACGAAAAAGGCAAGACACTGACGGATCGCAGCGTAAAGCAGCCACAACTACAACAAAAATACACAACAGACATAGCGACACTATTACTAAATAAATAAATAATAAATTAAATAAATAAATAAAGAAAGCAAAAAGTGACAACAAAAAAGAAATTGATTGATTGATTTTCTACGTTTATTCTTACTATTATGTATATCAAACCAGATTGATAATGTATAGATCGTATCTTAGGCACACGGCATTTCAAGGCATTCATTGGTTTCGTTGGACTCCTTCTGCGGAGTGCTCAGCTTGATGCGCTTGCATTGACGACCCTCTTCCGGTTCATCGTCTGTGAAAGCTTCGACTGCATCTTCGCCTTCGCTTAACTCCGGCGTCGCAACTTTGCGCACTTCCAACTGATTGTCGTACAATTCCAACAGCTTGTTGCCCTCATATAAGACAAAGGGCAGACTGGCTCGCTGATAGTAATCGGGGAGCAGTTCCAAATTGTTGATGACAGTGTCGAGCATATGTGACTTCTCGCACCAAATACCCGGTGCATCGTTTCTAATCGGATTGATATGTACATGCAAGTGGTAGAACGACGGCTGGTAATGGAAGTACATTCGCAGCTGGTTGGGATTCAGGCCGTAACGTTCAAGTATTGCCTGCTTGGCCGACTGTCGCAGATTGTGCAACAGGGGCAAGTGACTGGCATTGAGATCACGCAAGGATTTAATATCGCGCTTGCGTACTATTCCCAGTAAATACAAGTTTTCCACATTGCGTCCGTCCCACTTGAGATCAGGAAGGAGGATAAAGCCATTCTCTGGATGCTCATCCTCGAACACAATACGCTCAGTTTCCTGCTTGTGCTCTAGAATATTGTACACCCAGTCCAAAGAGAATTGGCTTGAGTTAATATAAGGCAACGTAATGGTTTCATAGAGATCTGCTGTTTCATTTATTATATACTTCTGGCATATGGAATATTTCTCAATATGTTTCTCAGTGGCCGGATAAATAACAGTACTCTTGACGGCTATTAAGAAAGTCAACGTTTGGTGATTGATGGGCGAAACGAGTGCATTGACTTACCACACAGCTCCTGGGTGGGCACGCACTGGAAACTCCCGTAAATATTGTTTATGAAATCGGTGCGAACTTTCAGATCAGTGCTGAAGTAGCTTGGTTTCGGACTCGACTCAGACTCCGGATCTGCCGCCACGTCAGTTGCCACGTCGCTCTCACGATAGGCTGCATAACAAAATATTTAATATTTTGAAGGACATGTACGAATTACTTACCATTTTTCTCGAAAACAACAATTGCGGAATCCGTTTTTGATATATCCGGAAAGGTGCCAAGTAACGTTATACTCTTGCTTTTGCTATTGTTGTTGAGTATGCGTTTGAGGTGAAACTTGGTTAAATCATAAGTTGGCGACTTAATCTCACTGCTTACATTCAGTTTTGGACTTGATTCAACCTGCTCAGGCATCATTTTATTTCTTTTTTTCCGGTTGTCTTGTTTCGGCGGCAATTTATTAATCTAGTGTTGATAAACGACGGATTAGCAATACGTTGAATGCACCATTGCCTTTTGAGTGTGTATTATTTATTGGGTAATTATTGAGTTCTGTTGCTATTGATAATGTAGGATATAATTTTCTTGGAAAAAAGTTTTTTTGCCACCTTTTTACAGATTGGTGCTATAATATGTACATTTTTAATTGTTCAATTACAATTTACGGCAAAACTAACATTAAGTTAACATTACAGCTCCACACGGCTACAGCTCAACAATTAAATTATATCTGTTAGACTTATCGACTTGGTCACATCGCTGTCGATAATTTTCCCACTCATCTCTGTCGCATCCAGCAGCCGACGCGCTTGCACAAAAAAAAAGAGAAAAAGTAATTTCTTCACTTTTTGCTGGAAGTATTGTTGCAGAAAATATAAGGGCACATGCAATTGTTGTAAACACATTTAAAGTGCTATTTCGAGTATTGTACTGTCAACAAGAACGTTTACTTCAGGCCCACAATCTCAAAGCCTGCAACTTTTGCCGACTCCGCGCACACGCTTTTACCGCCGCCGCTTTGTTGTTTTGGCGCCTGAATTTTGCGACGCGCACAAAAATTTGCGTGAAATTATAATTTAGCTGCGTGGGTCAAAATGGTGGATCGCAGCGATAATGGTAAATCAAATATATAGCATATACGATTTAAATGGGAATTTAAACTAATATTTTGTTTATAAGCAGCGGAATCCTTTGACGATGCCGTCGAGGAACGTGTGATTAACGAAGAGTACAAGATATGGAAGAAGAACACTCCATTTCTGTATGATTTGGTAATGACGCACGCTCTGGAGTGGCCCTCACTGACGGCTCAATGGTTGCCCGATGTGACCAAACAGGATGGCAAGGATTACTCGGTGCATCGCCTCATACTGGGCACACATACCTCGGATGAACAGAATCATTTACTTATTGCCAGCGTCCAGCTGCCCAGTGAGGATGCCCAATTCGATGGCTCCCACTACGACAATGAGAAGGGAGAGTTCGGCGGCTTTGGTTCAGTGTGCGGGAAAATCGAAATTGAAATCAAAATCAATCACGAAGGCGAGGTGAACCGTGCACGCTATATGCCCCAAAATGCTTGCGTTATTGCCACTAAAACGCCGTCGAGTGATGTTCTCGTATTTGACTACACAAAGCATCCAAGCAAACCTGAACCTTCCGGCGAATGCCAGCCTGACTTGCGTTTGCGCGGTCATCAAAAGGAAGGCTACGGTCTCTCCTGGAATCCCAATTTGAACGGTAAGCACATGGTATTGATTTAGGGATAATTTAGATAATATATAGACATCTGAGGCATCTCGCAATTTCTCTCATTGTTTGCATTTTCTGTATATCCGTTTTAGGCTACTTGCTCTCGGCCTCTGATGACCATACCATCTGCTTATGGGACATCAATGCCACGCCCAAGGAGCATCGTGTTATCGATGCTAAAAACATATTCACTGGCCACACGGCTGTCGTCGAGGATGTCGCTTGGCACTTGCTGCACGAATCGCTGTTTGGTTCGGTGGCCGATGATCAGAAGCTTATGATTTGGGATACGCGCAACAATAACACATCGAAGCCATCGCACACTGTCGACGCGCATACGGCTGAGGTGAATTGCTTAAGCTTCAATCCCTACTCCGAGTTTATATTGGCCACTGGCTCGGCGGACAAGACGGTCGCCTTATGGGATTTGCGTAATCTGAAGCTGAAACTACATTCCTTTGAGTCGCACAAAGATGAGATCTTTCAGGTACAATGGTCTCCCCATAATGAGACCATTTTGGCCTCCTCAGGTACCGATCGACGCCTGCACGTGTGGGATCTTTCGAAAATTGGCGAGGAACAGAGCTCTGAGGATGCCGAAGATGGCCCGCCAGAGCTGCTATTCATACACGGCGGCCATACGGCTAAAATCAGCGACTTCTCCTGGAACCCGAACGAACCATGGATCATTTGCTCCGTGTCGGAGGACAATATCATGCAAGTGTGGCAAATGGCCGAGAATGTGTACAATGATGAGGAACCCGAAATACCCGCCTCCGAACTGGAAAACACTCCTGTTTAAGACACGCAACCTCTTATGTTTTGTCGTGTTTCCCCAACCTCCCAAAAGAAATATATGTAAAATTGTTTTCTTGGCTCCAGCACTAAGCCAGCTTACCTGGCAGCGTGTACTCATTTTAATTTATATATTACATACTTTTACAATTAATTAAGTTCACATTTTGTCTACAAAACAAATTTTGCATTAAAACAATCTGAAGACCAACAAATCAATCCACTGTGTATTTGAACAGTCTACCGAATGCCTCAATGTTCACGCGTAGAGCACGTGCATCGCCTTGATGTCGCCTCGACATAATCTTGCCGCTTATCACCTGATCCTTCTGCACGCTTTGTGGCTCGTCCATGAAGAAGACTGTCTGCTTCCAGTGTGTTGGCGTATGGGCTGGCGATGTGCTGAACATAATTTGATTATCCAGATCGAAGAACGTGTCAAAGTAGCCCACGAAGGCGGCCAGCTTGCCCGTGTGCGTGCACTTCAAATGGAATTCGTGTGAAAAATTCGAATAGTTCAAATCGACGGTCATCATATCAAAGCTGGCTATTTCTTCGCTCTCGGTTAGTATGTGCTCTGGATTGACCACCTCGATTAGCGGCTCCTCTATGCTGCGCTTGCGCAGATCACTCATATCCACGCCATAGACATCCGACCAGAACTCGATATGCTGCTTATGCAGCGTCTCATTTATGCCCACCAAATGCAGTGTGCAGCGATTGGGTAGAATTTTTCCATTGGGATTCAGATGATTTTCGCGTGCATAAATAATTGTGTCCAACATTGCTTCGTAGAGCAAAAAGTAGCCCATCCACTCAGAAATGATGACATCGTATTTGGCCTCGGGCAGTTCAGTGTCCTCCAATCGACCCTTAACCAGCTTCACGTTCTTAACATTGTTTTTTCTGTTGAGAGCGTATAATATGATTGTTAAGTATATATTTAATGGTTAAATTAGTTGCACGACTATAACATATTATACTCTAGTTGGATTTACTTGGTATATTCCTATCACATTCTCATCGATCTAATTGGGTGGTTATTGTAATTAGTTTTTGTATTTAACAGCTAGACTGACCTGACAATATCCATAGCCGTATAGACTATCTCCGAATTGTCAATTCCTACAACGTGCTTAGCGCCAGCTTGAGATGCAAATATAGAAAGGATTCCGGTGCCACAGCCCACGTCCAAAACTGACTTTCCACTCAAATATTTCTGATTTTCCAATAGGGCCAAGCGGTAGCTGCTAGTGCGTACCTATTTGAAGGACAACTTGAGGTATATTTCATAGAAATTGTGCAATTGTGTATAGAATCAAGCAGAGATAATGGCTATATTCTTATGTTTAATACTCTACCGTATCGCCTAGCATTTCATGATGGATGCCAAAGTGTGAATAGCTATTGAAATATTCTTTATCCAGCGTTGGGGCATTTCTGACAGTTCGATTTTTGGCCGTTGCAGCGTCCTTTCCGTCGCTGTGCACCTTCTGTAGAAGATCTCTGTAGTCGTTGCGCATGCGATCCATATCCTCGCTGGCTTGTTGCAGTAATTTGCCTTGTTCGGCAATGCGCTGCATCAGCTCTGGCACGCTGCCACCGGCCGTTGGAGCATCAGTTGTGATAGCATCGTAGTCATAGCATAGCCACGACTCGTACTGAATGGGCTTTAGATACTTTTCATCGTTCCATTCTGGTTGTTTGGCCATTAGCAGCTGCTCAGCAGTTATGCGGCCTTCACGTATGTAATTTATTAGCTTAATGAATGCATACTGATCCATTTGGAATTTCTGCTTAAGCTGCGACAAGTTCACTTTGTGCTGGCTATTTAAATGCTCAATCGCCGGATCTATACTGTCAAAAACTTGAGTGCAAAACAAACAAGTTGTTGGCTCGCCTTCGTCTTCGTCTTCTATTTCCTCTTCATCCTCGATGTCTTCGAATGCTTCCTCATCAGAGCTGGACTCATTAGCTATTATGCGAAATTCTATTGATATCACTTTGTTGATGACATATTCATATATTACTTTACCTTTATTGTCTCTGCCATCCATATTAACTAAATAGAACCCAAAGTATTAACAACACCAATTAGTTTGAAGGCGCTCTTAGAAAGCAGCACGTGCGGACAGGAACAATGTTACCACACCCCGGCAAATGTTATTTAACTATCGATAACTATTTCAGTGTTCAGAGCACTTGCATAACTCTGTTTTTGGACGCAATAACAACATGCTTCAGGTTCGTAATTGAATTTGCTTTTATTTATTACTTAAAACTTATATTTGCATTTGAACTCTTTTTATATAGGTGCTAAAAAGTTTGCGTTTGGCCCAGCCTGCGCGCTTTGCCTCAGCTCTAAGCAACACAGCAACAAGCTCGTCATCGAGCTCTACTGATGTTACCGCTGCCTCCAGTTCTGGCGAAGTTGATAAGCTTTACAGCAAATTGGAAATCGAACTGCGAGGCATTGATCCGGCAGTTCTGAAAAGTTATACCTGGTTTGCCACAACCGCTGCCGAGCAGCTCGGCATTGAGTTGGGCAAGTGGTAAGTTAAATCCCTAAACATATGTGCAGACAGCAGCAGCTCGGGCTGTTCGTGTCTCTCGTTCTCTTAAGCAGTGTCCATAAAATCATTGTGCATGTGAATGCTTTACACATTCCTTTTGAGTTATCACCTGTATTTTGTACATTTGCAGTTGGAGCCCCCGCAAGGCGCACCACGAGCGGATGACACTGCTGAAGTCGGTGCACATCTACAAGAAGCATCGCGTTCAATATGAGATCCGAACGCATTTTCGTTATATGAACTTTCATAAGCTAACGGGCTCCACCCTGGACACATTTCTGGAGTACATTGAACGCAATTTGCCCGAGGGCGTGGCGCTACAAGCCTCCAGGACGGAGCTGCAGCGGATTCCCGAACACCTGCAGCAGCCGCCAGAGCAAGTTTAGGACTAGATTAAATAAATATTAAATTAGTTGTAAGTGCTGCACATATAACTTACATATTCAACTCGCACGCATTTGATAAGAGCCATTCAAGCGATTAACAACAGTAGCGTCGAGATTATTGTTCAATGGTTTAAAAGCAAATAAAGTGTCGCTTTAATCAAAAATAGTAGCCCATTGATAAGGATAGACATGTTATTGCGTTCGCACAGTTCGGGCCCCACCAGCTCTTCGGCGATAAGCGTTGGTCTTAATATTGAAATTGCTATCAAAGCGAAGATACAAATATTCTGTATACCGTAAAGCCAACATGGTTTATATAATGGAAAACATTCATTACGGAAATTCCAAAGATGAAACAGAATAGATTATTATACTATCAACGACAGATAGTTACGAGTTTTGAGTTTTCAAGAATACTTTAACGAAATTCAAATATGAATATAGCTAGAATACCTCCTATATAAAGCCATTCAATATGAAATTGGTCGTATATTTTATTATTTGCGAAGCCAAATAAACAGCGCAGTCGATGTACCATGATAAGGATAGGGAATATAACGAATTTGTGTTAATCGTATCTTGACACTCATAACGGGAGCTGGAAATGGACGCACTTAACAAAAGCCGAATACTTCTGGCTAAGCACTTCAGTTGCGTGCTTTTGCCCTAAGCAAGCGAATCCTCAATATGAAATCGGGATACATAGTGCGCCTGCTCTTGGCCGCTGTCTCTCTGTCGAGCTGCCTCTCGCCCGTGCTGTGCCTCTATGAGGCTGAAATAACTCAATTTCTAGAGGAGTTGCGTATGCGTATGTGCCACCCGATACCAAATTTGGGTTTACCTGCATTGGACCCACTCGAGCTGGGTCCTGCCGAGACAGCTGTGAACAACCAATATCTTGTCGAGTGAGTGCGATTCTCGATGATATATAATTAGATATCTGAAAATATGTATTTGTAGCTTTACTGGTTCGATTGACGACTTTCAACTTAAAGGACTCTCAGACTTCGTTATAAATACACTGAAAATTAATGCTGTACCTGGTTTACGTAGCACAATCAATATCACCTTGCCACACACCTATTTCAAGTCTCTGTACACCGCCAAAGGTTCCTTGGCGTATATCCTGAATTTGGCTGGCGACGGCAATGCCGAGTGAGTAATATTGAGGAAAATTTTAAATATGCAGAGAAAAATAATTTATTTGCAATCTGTAAATCTCATCTTCCATATTCAGAGCCTCGGTGAAAGACTTTTCGTTCCTAATATCATGGAAAATAAAAATTGCGACTGTTTTGGCCATCACCGATCTACAGATTGAAATGCTTTTGGGAGACCTAAAGATTTATTTCGAAAATTTATTGGAGGAGAAGCGAATCGATGACTTTTTCCATGATCTAATCAATGAACTGGGTATCGAGCTACTGGATGATGTGTGGAAATATGGACAGGATACAGTAGTTAAAAAGCTCGAAACGGTGGGTAACTGAAAATATAATAAATTACTTAAAATAATTTAAACCCTTTGCAGCTGATCAATAGCAAGCTACCAGGCCTTTTACAAAGTATTATTGGTGGAGGCGGAGGAGGCAGTGAAAAACCACCAATTTTTGAGGGCGTCGAACCAAATTGTAAACTCCCAACTCCTAAATAAGGCTGATTAATATGCATAATGAATTTAGTAATAAAATATTTACATATACCAGTTATGGATGTTCCACTATGTTTATCGGTTATAAATCGCTTGACGTATATGTATTTGCACATCGTTACGATAAGTTGTGCGATAAAAGGTGTATATTTAAAGCATATGCACTAATCTGTTGATAAAGTGCACAAACATCAATATAAAAAAAAACACTTACTATTCTAATCCTGTCGGTATCAACTTATTATTGCTGATAAGCTGAATGCCATTAGGTACTTGACAGTTTCGGTGTGGGGTCTTGATATCGCCATTTATTAATTTATAACAGCATGGTATCATAAATTTATTTTTGAATTTTTAAATGTTGGCGCGTTTTTTATCAGCTTGGCAGCGCCAGTTTTGTTGACAGGGCTGCAGCATTGATTATTTTCGATTACTACTGAGCGTTACTAGAGCAACACTGTTTTTAGCCAGCCTTGCCACATTGTGAAAGTGAACATATTAGAATTTTCCAGAGCAGAGCAGCGGGCTTATAAGTAAGGGCACAATCGTACGCCATCATTATTCCTAATACAAGTGCCAGATTGATCGAACGTCTGAGTGTCTATTCGGCAGAAAAAAAATTTAAGTGGGACATTAAAGTGAAGTTGCAATTAAACGGTTATTCATATATTTAGTACATTTTGACTGAACAATAGATAAAGGTAAGTTATAATAGCAATTTACAACTTTTTTTCTCGCATAAATGGATAAAAAAAATGAACGCTTAATTCGGCACGTGTTCATTGCCGCGTGCGTTTGACCTGAAAAAAAATTTTCCATCGTCTTCCCATGTGCTTTATGACTAAAATCAATAATTTGGCGTTAAATGCATTGGTGCAAGTACTTTTGGGGTCATTTTAAATACAGCTTCGTCATTGAACATAAATAATTGTGGCTGAGTGCTTGAACTTTAGAATGCGAGTAAAAATACTGAACAATATGTAATATGTATGTAGTAGTCATGCATATACACGCGTATTCACATACGTTATGTATATATTGCGTCATTCAATTTTTCTGTTGCAATTGTGACTTATAATATGTAAAAGATTTATGTTTAGTGTACATATGTATATATATATATATCTATATTTGATGGCTTCTCGTAATTTGCTGATTTATTTGAAATGTATTGCTGGAATATTCCATTGAAAAAATATGCCGCATCACACACACTCGTATATTCCATTCGCCTACCTACTCGCCATTATGAGTCATAATAGCAATTGGCTGCTGACGTCTGAATTTATATTTATAGCTTAAAAACATTTAATTCGTTTGAAAATAGAACAAATTAGTGGTTTAAATGTTCTGATTTTAGTTTTTTTTTTTATTTTCTATATTTAAAAATGCGTTGCTAACCGGCATTTCAAAGTATGCGTTATTGGAATAAAACATGCCCAAGCGTACATATGAAAATTTAGCGCGCGCGTGGTTGTATACTATTGCCGTCTCGTTTTTATACACAATACAAGGTAGAAACTCATCGGTCTGGCAACGGCGTGGTTTTATATACATGTAGATACATATACGTCTGTATAGAAAGAAGTGTGTGTGCGTGTATGTGGTTTATAGTATTCCAGAATTTTCGCCTTTGTCCATGCGGTACTTCCAACCCTTGATGAATTTTAGCAGCTGCAGCTGAATTTAAACTCGATTGTTATCTCTGTATTCATGTTTGCGCATGTATACATAACGAATTATACGTACATATGGATGTACGTACGTGTCTCGGCCATATAAATTAGTCATTTGCTCACGTTTCACCGCTTTTGGTTTTCGCTATGACATTAGCAACAACCTGTTTCCGTTGCATGAGAAATTTAACGTAAAAGGCCTGAAAATTCTCAGAACATTTACTTTTATTTCATTGCGCTTTCACGGACAGGGTTGCAGCCTTTGTGTTCAAGTAAACTAGCAATTGAATAGCTTTTTAATTAAATCTCAAATAATTTATATGGATATATGTATTTCCATTTAATTGTATTATATAATAAAACCACGAATTTGTGACTAATTTTTATTTATTTTTTTTATTAAGTCCAAAGTCCCCAGCCAGCTAATCAGTCGTTTGTTTTTTGATTTGCAATCAAGTTTCAGTTGAACAGCTGTAAAAAAGTAAAATTCGTAAGGTTGTTGACACTAAAATAATTTTAAACAAAGAACAAAAATAATTTGTATACGTACAAAAATAATTCTAAAATTTTGTCTTTTTCTTCATTACTTACAGATGTCTAAAGCTCCAGCTGTTGGTATTGATTTGGGCACAACCTACTCTTGCGTGGGTGTGTTCCAGCATGGCAAGGTTGAGATCATTGCCAACGATCAGGGTAATCGTACCACCCCATCCTATGTTGCCTTCACCGAGACGGAGCGTTTGATTGGTGACGCCGCCAAGAACCAAGTGGCCATGAACCCAACTCAAACTATCTTCGATGCTAAGCGTCTGATTGGTCGCAAGTTCGATGATTCGGCCGTGCAGTCTGATATGAAGCACTGGCCTTTCGAGGTTGTCAGCGTTGACGGCAAGCCCAAGATTGAGGTTACGTACAAGGACGAGAAGAAGACCTTCTTCCCCGAGGAGATCTCCTCCATGGTGTTGACCAAAATGAAGGAGACCGCCGAGGCGTACCTGGGCAAGACGGTTACCAATGCCGTCATCACCGTGCCCGCCTATTTCAACGACTCACAGCGTCAGGCGACCAAGGATGCTGGCACCATCGCCGGTTTGAATGTATTGCGTATTATCAATGAGCCAACTGCCGCGGCCATCGCTTATGGTCTGGATAAGAAGGCTGTTGGTGAGCGCAATGTGTTGATTTTCGATTTGGGCGGTGGTACTTTTGATGTCTCCATTCTGTCGATCGATGATGGCATCTTCGAGGTCAAATCTACGGCCGGTGACACCCATTTGGGTGGTGAGGACTTCGACAACCGTCTAGTCACTCACTTTGTGCAGGAGTTCAAGCGCAAGCACAAGAAGGATCTGACCACCAACAAGCGTGCTCTGCGTCGTCTGCGCACTGCCTGCGAGCGTGCTAAGCGTACTCTTTCCTCCTCCACCCAGGCTAGCATTGAGATTGACTCGCTGTTCGAGGGTACCGATTTCTACACCTCGATCACGCGTGCTCGTTTCGAGGAGCTGAACGCTGATCTGTTCCGCAGCACCATGGACCCTGTGGAGAAGGCTCTGCGTGATGCCAAGTTGGACAAGTCGGCTATTCACGATATTGTGTTGGTCGGTGGCTCCACCCGTATCCCTAAGGTGCAGCGCTTGTTACAGGATCTGTTCAATGGAAAGGAGCTGAACAAGTCCATCAATCCTGATGAGGCTGTTGCCTACGGTGCTGCCGTCCAGGCTGCTATCTTGCACGGCGACAAGTCGCAGGAAGTCCAGGATCTGCTGCTGCTCGATGTTACCCCCCTGTCGCTGGGTATCGAGACCGCTGGCGGCGTGATGAGCGTGCTGATCAAGCGCAACACCACCATCCCCACTAAGCAAACTCAGACCTTCACCACCTATTCGGACAATCAGCCCGGTGTGTTGATCCAGGTCTACGAAGGTGAGCGTGCCATGACCAAGGACAACAATCTGTTGGGCAAATTCGAGCTGTCGGGCATCCCACCCGCACCCCGCGGTGTGCCGCAGATTGAGGTCACCTTCGACATTGATGCCAACGGTATTTTGAATGTCACCGCTCTGGAGCGTTCGACCAACAAGGAGAACAAGATCACTATCACCAATGACAAGGGTCGTCTGTCCAAGGAGGATATTGAGCGCATGGTCAACGAGGCCGAGAAGTACCGCAACGAGGACGAGAAGCAGAAGGAGACCATTTCTGCCAAGAACGGTCTGGAGTCGTACTGCTTCAACATGAAGGCCACTCTAGATGAGGAAAGTCTGAAGAGCAAGATTTCCGACTCGGAGCGCACCACCATTATGGATAAGTGCAACGAGACCATCAAGTGGCTGGATGCCAATCAGCTGGCCGATAAGGAGGAATACGAGCACCGCCAGAAGGAATTGGAGGGCGTTTGCAATCCAATCATCACCAAGCTCTACCAGAGCGCTGGTGGTGCTCCCGGTGGCATGCCCGGCGGTATGCCTGGAGGTATGCCCGGAGCAGGCGCTGCTCCTGGAGCTGCTGGTGCCGGCGGTGCTGGCCCCACCATTGAGGAGGTCGATTAAACAATTCGCCAACCACACACCACCACACAATAAATCAATTTTGAAATTTATACAATTTACACAACTTGGATTCTAAATTAGAAAAAAAACACCAACACCCACACAAAACAAGAAGAACAAACGACAATTGCTCTTGAAAACTATATTATAATAATACAACTGCAACATTTAAATATATATAAAAGAAGAAAAACCCCAATCACTACTATATACATAGGATAATACATATATATTATATTATTATCATCATACATCGATCGATCATCCAAAAATAATTGCTTATACTTGAATAAAATAAATCATTTTGAGATTGGCAAAAAACGAGTTCTGAGTTGTGATTCAATCCTATTTGTATATGAGTGGTTCAACCGAATTTGGGCGTGGCTGCATTCTTAGCAGTTTTTCGATTTATTTGATTTTCAGCGTAGCATAGGATGTCTTTTCTGTTAATTTCCTGAACATGAACGCGACTGAGTAACAGAAACGCAGTCTCTTAACAGTGATAGTCTCAGCAATACGGAGGCGAGTCGAGCTGTCGTTTCGATCGGTCGTTCTTTCTGAGCTGCAATTCGTGACTCCAGACCTTGAGTGAGTGTCAGCTCACTGCTCATCTCAGCTCGTTAAGAAATGCAGGCCAGAGTAAATAAACTTTGATCTTTGCTCTACTTTGAGTGACTGATTGAGTGCTTGGCAGACTCTGCTGGTGGTCAATTGGAGTGTAATGCCACTAACTAAATGTTGTTTGCTTAGTGGTAATGGTCTTAGTTTGAGTGGCATTGCATCGAGATTCAGCAACAGTGTTACCAACTTGGCTATTTTCTAGCTTTTTTATATTTCTCTAGCTTTTTTGTATTCTTGAAGAAGTAGAGTTGGCAGCACTGTTTGGCAGTCGCAGACTAAAGTTGCAGCTGGATGGATAGTCGTGCAGTGTTTTGTTTTGTTTTGGTAAATATTCAAAAATGTAAGTACAAATTTATGTATTTAAATTATGTATGTATATATTTAAATACCCATAAATAAATATTTATGTATTTATTTATGTGTGTCTAGCTGCATGAATACATATGTGCATACATTTATTCTTATACATACATATATGTATACACCTTGACCTCGCTTTGCGTTGCTCCGGTTTGCGTCGCTCATCAATTAGCACTAATTTTCACTATGCGTCGTTAGATTTCGATGTTGCGTTGCCCAAGAGTCGGTTTTTTTATATACTTATTTTTTCAAAAGGTGGCAGCACCTTTCGTTCTAATTACGCCTCTTATGTAGTGTATCGCAGTTGTGCTTTAAAAAAAATCCTAAATTTTTTCAGCATTATTTATTGGAGTATTATTATTATTATTATTAATTTTTTAGCCAAATGAGTGGAAAGGACAGCCCTGGTGGAATTACAAAAAATAAAAAAAAAACTATCAGCTTGGAGATAAAATTAGATATTCTGCGGCGATTTAATAAGGGCGAGAAGGCGGTGGAGATAGCAGGGGCTCTTGGCCTGGCTGCAACAACTGTAAGAACTGTTAGGGATCGAGATGGAGATAAAATAAGAGAGGCTGCAAAATCTGCAACATCATTATATGCTAAAACGATGATTCGTACAAGGAGTTCTTTGATGATTAGAATGGAGTCCTTGCTTTCTATTTGGATTGAGAATCAAGTTGCTCAGAGAATACCATTAACTAAAATGGTAATTCAGGCAAAAGCGAAAAGCTTGTTTGAGGACATAAAAAGTCAAACAGTATCCAACGATGATGCTAGTGGTAGTAGTGCACACGAGAATGAAACTTTTGAGGCCAGTCAAGGCTGGTATGAGAGATTTAAGGTTCGAGCGAATCTGCACAACGTTGCGCTTAAAGGCGAAGCAGCTAGCGCAGATATAACTGCTGCAGAACTCTACTCAACAGAGTTCAAAGCATTAATTCATGATGGTGGCTATGAGCCGAAACAAGTCTTTAATGTTGCCGAGACTGGATTATTTTGGAAACGCCTACCTCAGAGAACCTCCATATCTAAAACAGAAAATTCTGTGTCCGGATTTGAAGCTAGCAAGGATAGATTGACTCTTCTACTTGGTGGTAATGCAAATGGAGATTTCAAATTTAAGCCATTTCTCATTTATCAGTCAGAAAATCCAAGAGCTATGAAAGGTTATTCAAAAGATCACCTTCCTGTCCACTGGCGTTCAAACAAAAAAGCATTGATGACAGCATCTTTATTTCACAACTGGGTTTCAATGTGCGCTATTCCAGAAATAAAAGCATATTGCGACAAGGAAAATTTAAATTTCAAGGCTTTGGTTCTAGTAGATAATGCTCTTGGCCACCCAGTTTACGTTGATGAGTTGTCGGAAAACGTGAAATTTGTATTTCTTCCACCTAACACGACATCTGTTATTCAGCCCATGGATCAGGGGGTTATATCGACTTTTAAAAGTTTTTACCTTCGACGAACCTTTAAGCTTCTTATAAGCGAGACTGATGGACAAGATATACCTACCATGCTACAGTTTTGGAAAAATTTCAACATTATGAACGCTATAGAAGTTATATCCGATTCGTGGCAGGAGATTAAACCATCTTGCATGAATGGTGTTTGGCACAAAATATGGCCTGAATGTGTTCACAAAAAATGCACTGTCAAAATTGACGATACTCCAGCTGTTCGTCAGGAGCTTTCTAATTTTGCCAAAAAATTCAATGTTAAAGGTATGGAGGAGGCTGACATAAATGAATTGCTAACCTCGCACAACCAAGAGTTCTTCTTCAATGAAGAGCTTTTGCAACTGGAATTGAAAATCGCTAATGAAGAAGATGACTGTGACCCCTTAGATAACTCCAAGGAAAAAAACTTAACCTCCGCACAAATTTGCAAAGCGATGTGTTTGATTGACGAAAGTATGGAGATTTTATTAAAAAACGATCCTGACAGCGAAAGGAGTCTTAAAGTGTCCCAGGCGGTAGCTGAGAATATGAATTGCTACAAGGAACTGTATTCTACGCTTAGTAAAAAATCTGGTCAGACAACGATGGACCAATTCTTTTTCAAAGAAAGCCGACGTGCGACAAGAGACACTCAAGCTTCATCCGATAGTGATTAAATTTAAATCTATTATTTTGATTTCACTGAATTAGCTTCTTCTTGGTTTTTATATCTATCACATGAAATAAAATGATATATAATATTTTGATAAATGATTGCTTTGTTAAATTTTGTTAGATTTTCGCAACCCTGGAACCTATCTTCGATCTTCATATGGTTTGCTATAGAAAATTTTAACGTATCCCAGACGCAAAGCGAGGTCCAAGGTGTATATAAGGAGGGAAATTTTGATAAAAAGTAATTTCTACTGTGTTCTGTTACTAGCTTGATCGCCCTGTTTCTGTTTGAACTCGCTTTAAAACTTATGTTTCTCTGTGAACTATTATTATTACTTTGAATTTATTTGATTATAATTAAACAAATTGATGTGGTTGACATGATAAATATAAAGCTATTGTAATTATTACTGCACTGGTTTCATGCCAAAAACTAATTTTTAAAGGAACGATGCAGCTCTCTCTCTCTTTCTCTCTCTCTCTCTCTCTCTCTCTCTCTCTCTCTCTCTCTCTCTCTCACTCTGAGGGAGAGTGCCTAATCAACCCAGGCAAAGTTGCCATCCTTGTCCAGCTTGGCCACTCGGCTAATGACCGGCAGCTCAGTGTTGTTGGGCTTGTAGGTGCCCTTGTCCTGGCTCCAGTTGTCCTCCTTGATGTGCACGGACCTGACTCTGCGCCCGAAGACGCTGCCCGGCTGCTGATGCTCACTTATGTTGGGCTTCAGGCTGAGAGTTATGTCCGCCTCCAGTTGGTGCTCCTCCAGAGTTTTCTGGGGCGAGCCCAGCTTGTGTGCCGTGCCACTCACTTGGTCTAGGTAGGACTGCCACTGCTGCAGCTTGTCCTCGGCGGCGCGCAGCTGCTCGATGCTGCGCTCGTGGCCGGGATTGATGCCAATTGGCTGAATGCCCACAATCTCGTTCAGGTCGATCTTGATGGGCGCCAGGGCGGAAATGGCGCGCGAAAGTCCGATTTGGGTATGGCGAATGCGATGCTCGGTGAGATCGGCGCCTAGCAGCTCCTCGTGCGGGTCCATACGTATGGGTATGACTTTGTTAATCACGTAGAGCAGCAAAAAGGTGGAGCAAATCCCCCAGCAGGCCAAGCAGAGTGCGGACAGCGTTTGGATGCCTAGCAGGTACCAGCCGCCGCCCTTGAACAGCCCACTGCGTCCCTTCGTCGTGTCCATGGGCAACGGATTGTCAGCGAACAACCCAACGGCAATGACGCCCCAAATCCCACAGACCCCATGCACCGAACTAGCACCCACTGGATCATCCACGCCCATTCGATCGAACAGGGGCATGGCAATCACACACAGCAACGATCCGAGTGCGCCAATGAGCAGCGCCTCCCAGGCGCGGTACAGGAAGCAGCCAGCTGTAATGGAAACGAGGGAGCCCAGAATGCCATTGATCAGATCCATGATGTCCATACGGCCGTCGTGGCGCCAAAAGGAATAGCTGTGGATTGAAATGAATGGAATCTGGAATTCTGGAAGTTGATCTTCACTTACAGCGAACTAACGAATCCGCCGCCAAAGGAGCCCATCATGGTCATCACAGCGGCACGCGCTGCGTACTGCCATTTGGCACCGCTGACGCCGTAGGTGCTGCCTGAGTTGAAGGCCAGCCAGCCCCACCAGAGCACAAAGAGGCCCATGCACGCGTTCACCGGATTTCCCAGTGGCAATGGATCAATGCCCTCCGCATAGCGACCCAGACGTGGACCCAGCATGGCAGCCGACGCAAAGGATGCGGCGCCTCCAATCAGATGCACTGGGCCGCTGCCCGCAATGTCCACGGCGCCCAGATTATTGAGGAATCCATGCTCGCCCCACACCCAGCCGGCGGGTATGCAGTAGACCACAGTGTTGAGGAACGAGAAAACGCAGTAGGCTTTGAAATTGCAGCTGCGAAGAGCAAGGCATAGAACGTCATATTGTGTCATATCTGTCATATATTAAAATATGATGTGCAATATTGCATCATATTGAATCATATCTTATTTTATCATCATTTGTAGTCATATCATATTTTATCGTATAGTTTATAGCAATATAATATCTTCTTTTCTTTCATATAAAATTCATGTTATGAATTGATTAGAAATCACATTTGTTGTCATATATTATATCATATCATATCATGTCATATTATACCATATCAAAGCGTATCATATCAAATAATACCATTTCATGTATAAAATCATATTATTAATATTAAAAAAATTAAAAAAAAAAAACCAAGCACAATAAATTAATTTTACGAAAATAAAAAATATTTAATCAAAATAAAATAAAGTATAGAAAATAAATGTTTCGACTACAGTTTGCTTACCGCTCGGCCATGGCGCCGCTGACAATGGTCGTCGCAGTCGTCGCGAACGACAGTTGAAAGAGGAAAGCGGCGAAGATTTGACCCATCAGCTCGTCGCCAACGGGCGGGTCGAGCAGGAAGTCACCAATGGCCATGAAGGGATTGGAGAAGGGGCCGCGGCCGAAGCTCATGCCGTAGCCGAAGAGCCAGTAGGTGAAGCCGCCTAGGACAATGTCAATCACGTTCTTCATCATGATGTTCACCTCGTTCTTGATGGAGACGCAGCCCGACTCGAGCATCCCGAAGCCCGTTTGCATGGTAAAGATGATGAAGGAGGAGGTCAACACCCAGTTGGTGTCCTCGATCGACAGGTCATACAGACCGGGTATCACATAGCTGCTGTTGCGAACCACGCCCTTCAGCGCCACCATCTGCGACGCTGTCGCATTCTCCAGCCTCATTTCGCTTGTCTCTTCTTCTTCTTGCCTACTTTAGTTCCGGTCGCTCACGTCCGGCGTTCAGGTGAGTTGCTCCAGAAGTGAACACCACAAATTTGTTTTCATTCATTCAATGCGAAAACTCACAAATTACACTCATTTGATTTGAATGCGAACTAATCGCAGCGCCCACCCAATAGGCTAAATTATTTAGCTTCATTCTGCGTGCGTGTTGTTTACGAGCGAGCGAGCTAATTATACCCTGCACTAGCCGAAAATGGGGTATAAGATGCTTGCAGACAGTTCACAATAATATATCAATTTGAATTATAATGAAATATTTTAAATTTCTCTAAGCATTGTTACGTTTATATACAAATATTTACATATTCAGTTCTTAAATATTAATTTTTATATATATTTTTTTTTATCTTTTAACACTTTTTTATTTAAAGAGAGTTTTTTTAGGACAAACAGAATAGAGATATTATCTGTCGTGGGCTAGGCTGAATAAAATATATCGTAAAATTTTGTTAGCATTGCTTAACTTTGAACTTGACATTGCGATTAAGTTAATGTTGTTGTTGTCGCTGCTGTTGCTGCTGCAGCTGACGTAGTTGTTGTTGTGTTCATTGCATGACTTCGAACACTTTGCAAAGCTAATCGGCTCACTTTGCATGAAATTCAATTACAAGATTTCCCATTTTAAATTCATTTTCAGTTTGTAGTCTTGCAAGGCAACTGACTTAAAGTTCTATTTATTTCATAGTCGTCGGCGGCACATGTTTCTCAACATGTTGCAGAGTTAACAATGTTGCTAAGTACTAATTGTATCACTTTCTTTGAGCAGTACAATATTGTTTTGTATTTTTGTTCATTTCATTTATTATAAATTTGTTATAAATGAATGTTTAATATTTTCTTTCATATTCGTAAACTATAGCATACTTTGAGCTGCAGTTCGATAAGTCATGGCAATTTGATTTGCCGCCATTTTATTTTCTTTGATATAAGAGCGTAACGTTACTTTCTATACGTCTTACGCTATATTTAGTATTTTTGGTATTTACAGAAACTTCGATGCTCAATTGTAGGCATTTCAACGTTAACACAAACGGTCACTCAGATAAATTTTAGCACTAGTTGGTATTGCTCGAACGTTCGTTAAAACCGTTGAAAATATAAAAAAAAAACTGTGCAACTTATAATAGTTAAAAGTTAATTGTGCAGTTGAGAGTGCATATTAACGCCAGTAAAATGTACTTTTTGGCAGTGCTTGCGTTTATTGGAAATGCCAAAGGTAAAAGTATTTAGTGAAAACTGAAAAACTTTATACACACACAACCATAGAGCCATATCCTTGATTGTACTAAAGAGAGTAAAACAGTGAAAAAATATAAGTTTTCCTCAGGACTTTGAGCTTGATGATTGAAATGAAATTGATTCGATTGTGCATCAAATAAGGACTTCAAATGAATATGTATTTTCTTTCTTCATTCTAAAATCAATTTCAATTTTTGTTCTCTATCTACAATAACTGTAATATGGTCCATGGCCACAGCAGAGTTTCTCAATTTATGGGACACGGGCCACACACACACACACATATACAAACACACGAACACACTCACACACACACAGTTGCGCTGCGCTCATTTTCTCAGCTAGCCAGCAAGTAGGCAGCAACTCCTGCGGAAAGGGGGCAGAACGCCTTACCACTGGGCGCCCTGAAGGAAGTGGCGTGCAAAATTGTGCGTTAGTACTGCCCATTCCGCTCTTACTTTCTGCCTCGCTCTCTCTCTCGCTCTCACTCTAGCTTGCTCTCTGCTCTGTCTCTATATGTGTTTGTGGGTGGGCTCCTGTGTTGTATGTATGTATGTATGTATACTGTGCCATATGTTTGGGTGTGTGCGAGTGGGTTTGAATTGGATGTGTGTGTGTGTGTGTGTGTATGTGTGTGTGTGTGTATGTCTATTGCAAAAATTTCACTTGGAAACTCGCACTGAGCACTGGCAGCAATTTTTGTTCCTTGTGCGGGGGCGTACAGCTCGCTGTTTGCCATTTTCGTTCGTGTGTTTCCTGCCCAGCCGTTCGCACTCGTGTTTTGTCGTTCGTGCCGCTCGTATCGGCTGTGCCAGTGCATGTTATTGCAGCCCCTTTTCCACTTTCCTGCTGCCAGAGGACGTTCGCTGGATATATTTGTTTTTAATTTGAATTTCCCTTTGCTGTTTAGCATTTAAATTATGTTGAAAATGTAATGCGTTTGCATTTAATTTCATTCAAGTGATAAATGTTATGGCCCTGTACACACCCACACACACACACACACACGCATGCATATGTATCTATAGCTATATCTATGTATCTGTGGGTCGCTTGGCAAGGGGCTAAGGGGGCACAGCACCTGCTGCATTTTCAATAAACCAGTGCAGATGTGTGTGTGTGTGTCAGTGGTGGGCGGAAAACGGCAACTGCTAAATCAGCAGCAAAGCGAAACTTGGTCAAGTGTGTCAAAATAAAGAATCGTACAGTTGTTCGAAAACTTATACATACATGCAAATATATGTATATAGGTTTACATAAAAGCCCCATTAAATGATTATTTCATTAAAACAAAAAACTTGATATGAACTTTTAACTTTTTATTATGTTTTAAATTCAGGTCCTTCAATTGCCTTTAATGAAAATTAACAATTTCTATTCTGAGTTCAGGTTTTTCGGTTTATATGCATATTATGATATACTGAAAGTCTGAATTAAAATTATTTTAAAATAAAATATTTAATATTTTTTTGAATATATATTAATTCTTTAACATTTTCTTCATCTTTGACACATTAGGTAGCAACGCGGTGAGCTCCAGTCTCATCCAGGGCGGCCATTGCCGTGATTACAATGGCAAACTGTATGAGACTGGCATGCACTACATGCCCGGGCCGGACTCCTGTCGACTGTGCATCTGCGACAGCGGATTGCCCAAGGCGTGTAAGATGGTGCTATGCGAGGCGTTTAGTAAGTGCAAGTCCTTTCAAACTGTTGGCAGCGGCAACAATTGCTGCGAGGTCATCTGCCTGGACGATCAATTCAGCGATGGCAGCACTGACTTTGGCATTTGACTGGTGGCCAGTGGCATTACGGCCACTCTTTCCTTATCCTTGCTCTTCTTCCTGGTCAACCGTCTGCGACAACGTAAAATGCGAGCACGCGAGAATCGCCAGAATGCGGAGGATCAGCGCAGTATTGTAGGCAGCATCGGGTGAGTTTCCAAACTTAAAGACTTCCTTATTCAGCTTACTAATGAAGCTCAACATACTTTGCAGTTATATTGCCGGCAACATGGGTTACATGGAGGGTAATCTGAGCGCTATAGACTATACGTATGGAGCTGCTACCACGCATTATCCTTTGTGGAAGCCACCAAGCGGTTATTTCCCACGCGGCGAGGCACCACCACCCTACGAGGAAGCAGTCGCAATATCCCAGGCGGAGGCATTAAGCGCTCAGTGTACCGTAGCGCTGCCCAGCCATGTTCAGCGCCAGGCTGTGGCCAGTGTCAGTCAGCAACAGCAGCAGCAATTGCAGCAACATCAGCAATTGCAGCAGCAGCACCTACAACAGCACACGCTACAGCTGCACACCCAGCCCCAGCAACATACACATCCTCATGCATATTCACAGCAGCTGGTGCCTGTTACGGCAACGCATCCGCATGTGCATCAATTGAATGCCGCTGCCGCTGCAGCAGCTGCTGCTGCACAATCAAATCAGTACACGCAGAGCACTACAAATCTGATTAATATAAACATCAATAGCGGGGGAGTTACCACAATTGCCACAGGCGAGAATCACCAACCGCCTTACAGCTTGCAAAGCGAACAGCAGCAGCAGCAACACCAGCAACAGCAGCAACAACAGCAACTGCAGCAGCAGCAACAGCAACAACAGCTCCAGCAACAGCAACAGCAGCAACACAGTTTGGAGCAGCAGCACCAGCAGCAACTACAACAGCTGTCTGCACCGACGCCCAGCAATTCGATTTGTGTGCAAACTCTGCCCACCCCTAAGCCCAGCGTGAACAGCGAGTGCAGCTATAAGAATTGTCACCTCAATATAAGCGCCAGTGTGACGACCGCTGCGGCTAGTGCTGCTAGCAGCGCCTCCAGCTCGCTGGCCTATGCAGCAGCACGCCGCACACCACGCGGTTCACAGGAGCTGCTGCAGCAGCAACCGCAACAGCAGCAGCAGCAATATCTGACTGTAGCCGATGTGGAGATAAATGCGAGCGCCAGTGCAGCTAGCTATCATTCACTGCCCGCCGCAACCGACATGCTGGCCACGCCCACACACCATCTGGCTCAGCAACAGCAGCACCATCAGCAACAGCAACAGCAGCACCAACAACAGCAGTTGCTCGCAGCTGCATTGTCCACGACTGCCATAGACATGTTGCCAGCCATGGACATAGCGACGATAACAACGCAACCTACATGCAGCAGCAGCACATCTGATTCGGTTACCCAAACGCTGCCTATGCCGCTGCCGCTGCACGCCGCACTCAAATCACAACAACAGCAACAACAACAACAGCAGCAGCTGCAAGGCAGTAAGACGCCATCTAGCTCGCGGCGCTATCATCGCACCATGCCACGATATTTCGCTGTTGCCGATCCACTGCAGGTGGTTAGCGTTAAGCCAAAGTCCAGCGTTAGCGCCAGCACCAGCTCCAGCTCCAGCACGGATAAAGTGAACAAGAAACCTATGTGCCAGTGCCCCATACAGCACGTGCCTATGTCCTACATGGGCAGCAACGCCAATGCCAATGCCAATGCATTCCTTAGCGGCGCCGGCAAGCTATTTGCATCCAGTGGCAGCAGTGCCTGCGCCCTTTCACCCAGCTCCAGCACTCGACATGCAGCCACGTTGGCGTATGGCCAGCGCGCCAAGTCCACGACTAATCTGCAGCTACAGCAGCAGCACGGACAGGATCTCCTAAGCAGCCGCAGTGCGTGTGCGTATGACACCAAAATTGCCACCATCTCGAAGCAGGTGGGCGACGAGCTGCAAATGCAGCCACATCCATCGCACGGCTCGAGCAGTGTGTCGGCCATAATACCACCGCCGCCGTTGCAGCATCACGATGATGTCAGCGCTCCACCCATTGTGCTGGGTCGCGTACAAAAGCGTTCCAGTAGCTCGAGCAGTGCTGTCGAGCGAGCCCGGAGCAGCAGCGGTGGACGCAGTGCGTCCAGCACCGGGGCAGCAGCAGCAGCCCAATCCGGCGTCGATATGCTCTCCAGCGCCTATTTGAATCGAAAGGTGAGTTCGAAATGTAAGTAATCCCACTGTGAATACTGAGCTCTGGATATACGATAGCTTCTATACTGGAATGTACGCATATGTATCAGAAATCAGACCAAAAGTTATCTACATACATATATCAGAATCCAAATTCCAAGAACAGTACAAAACATGCATATGTACACATGTTTATCTAAGAAACGGGCAATGAAACCAAAATAATTGAAAGTTTATAAAAAAAAACAGTTTGATGACAATTGTTATCCTTTATTTAATTATTTTCAGAATTCGAATTCAAATTTTTTATTATTTTTAATTAATTTATTATAAAAATACAAAAACTTCATTCGGACAGGTACATGATGCTCATAGACCAGATCAATGATTCTGCAAATACATATGTATATATTATCAAATTTATATTTTAATCAGACTTCCGATTCGAACTCCTAACTAACTCCTTGCCCTTAGATACCGGACACGTTCCTTTGAATATCTTATCTTGTCTTATTTTCCTATGACCGATGAAAATCAAAATTTCATATGGATTTTCTAGCACCGTAAAAGCTTCATGCCAGAAGAAGGAAGTAAAGTCCATAAAAGGAGCCCAAAAAGAAACGTAGAATAAATGAAGTAGCAGCTCTGCGTTCAGGGCTCACGGTATCTCCTAGTTGGGTCACTAGGTCCCTCGACTAGATCACTCCCTGAACTGAAAATACTGATGTTCTCATGTACAAATCGTAATTTGATTTCTTTCGAAAAATTTAAATACTAGAGAATTCTCTGGCCAATAATTGATAGCTCTTTAAATTGTGTAAATATTCTATTTTTTTGTTTGGGTTTTATGCGGTTTCATTCTCCGTACAAATATAGTTAAATGCCTTTGATTTTTTTTTGCTAATCTCGTTAGCGATCTTTACAGGTTGATGCATACTTGAGCTTGACACAGAAACAGCAGCAACATTTCTATAACCAGCAAGAACAGCAGCAGCAGCAGCAACAACAACACAACAACGATCAAAGCAATCCAACTTTACCACCGAAACTCAACAAGAGCCTTACGAATTTAAAAGCAGTAACAACCACTGTTACCAGCAGTTGCAGTACGAACAGCAGCAGCAGTACAAGCAGCAACAGTAGCAGTGGAGGCAATAACAACAATGCTGTGGCCACTATTTATACCCTAAGCAAGGCATCGGGTAGCAGCGTACATCAACGAAAGGAGCAAGCGCCAACTTTGACGCTGCCACCAAACAGCCCCTCGTCCAGCTGCGGGGAGAAGTCGAGTGGCAAAATCAATTCGAGCACATTTTATCCGCTGGCCAACAATCATGTAACCTACACGCTGCCGAAGCACATCAGCGGCAAGATCTCACTGAACAGCACCATCAACAGCGTGGTCAGCAAAGTGCCCTCGGTAATCAGCATTCCCCCACTCGAGAACAACAATGAGAAGGCAGCGGCGATCAGCAAGAGCACCACACTGCCTAAAATACTGCGCGTCAAGCGTGACAGCGAAAGAAGCACAGCTTCGACAACTGCAACAACAGCAACGTCATCATCATCAGCAGCAACAACTACTAGTAGTAAATCCATTGCCCATTGCCAAATGCCCAGCTATCCGCAGCTAGTGGCCAAGGTGCGCAGTGGAACGCCGAGCAAACAGCTGCCTGTGTGCACCACATCGAAGAACTGCTTGAATCCTAACGAGCATTTCCTGCCCAACGATACCAGCCTAGACGATGACTATCTAAGCGAATGCGAGAACTGCAAGATCGCACAGAGTGCCAAATACTATCTAGACAGCGAGCTGAGCGGTGGTGGTGGGGCCGGCGCCCTAACACCACAGGAAACTATGACGCTGCAGCGGAAATCACTGGAGGAGACCAAAGAGGAACCACACGACAGTTACTATCGCAGCTCGCACACGCTGCCAAGCAATGCCAAAAAGCATGGGTATATATATACTACAATATAGAAATCACATGTAAATTGAATAATCTACATATATATGTATATTTATATATATATTTTTTATACAGTGTCAGCAAAAACAACAATCGCGAGGCGTGGCAATTCTCGACAATCCCTGCGGCCAGTTCATCGGAGGAGGATGTCAACGAATGAGATTTGAGCCATTTTCTTTAAGATGCCACACCCAAACCCAAATGCCAAAAAAGTGCATCCTAAAGAAAAGGCAGGCTTCTACTTCTGTACCCAACATACAACCCAAATGGCATATACTATATATAACTAGATAAAAACCTGATTGAAAACTTTAAATATATTTGTAAAAAATGATGTGCTAAATTTAGGTGTATACTTATTATATATGTATGTGTGCTCTCTAATTGCTCAAAGAAAGTAATAATAATATATATATATATATATATATATATATATGTATAGATATATAATAATAATATATATATATATATATATATATATATATATATATATATATATATATATATATGTATAGATATATATTTATGTAGCTATGATAACAAACATTGGCATGTAAAATTAGCTTATTTCTGCACAAACATGTATGTATGTATATTTATAAATGTGTAAGTATTTCAAATTGTCATAACAGAGTTGCAAAACATACATGATTCAAATCGTTAGAGAAAAGCTCAAAATTGTTAAAGATTATAATATATTAGGAAGAACTATAAGAACAAAAAACAATTATGATAAACTGAAACACTAAGTAGAAAGACTTTATGCAAAAAGTTTAAATTACAATTTTTCGATCTATATTATAGTCGATCAATATATAGTACGTATTGCTTGTTTTATAAGTGTATATAAGTAGAAGAAATATTGATTAGTTGAAATCGAAAAAAAAACTCCAATTTGCCAAAGATAACTGTCAATAAATTGTATTATGTGTGTGTATAAAATATATATAGCAAAATATATTCCCTATATGTAAGCTGACCAAATTTGAGAGTCGTTATCTCAACTAAAACCACGACTCACACACAGAAATATATTAGGCATTCAAGGATACTGAAAACACTCACACTCACACATTCTGAAAATGTAAATGTTAACTACCTAAGAGAGCTGAATAACTAATTGACGAAAGGCGATTAAATATGTGTGGTATATTAGGTATACGCAAGGATATCCAACAGCACTTTCAGGTGTTCAATGTATGTAAGAAAAACATAAAAATATATATACATATACATATATTATTAGATTGATTTCGTGTTAAGGAAATAATTAATTATACTTGTTATATGTATGTATTAAATAGTATTCTTCTAATTGTGTTCTACAATTACATATATTGAATATTATTTGTTTTGAATGTCTATTGATACGCAGACTTATGACGAATATTCAAAGCAAGTAAGCAAACAAATAATATATTGTACTCGAAATGGACAGTGAGTCCGGCATTTTATCTCGTAAGGAACGCATACATATTCAAACATAACGAAAAAGTATGATATTTATCATTTGATTCCTTAAGCAACGTACCAAGCACAGCTCAGGCTCAGAGCAGTTGCTTGGCTTGCTTATGATTAGATAAAAAGTTGTTTTTTTTTAATATAATAAAAATAATTAACTGAGGTGTTTTGTAACTAGCCAAAACTTCAGGTAGCTAAGACCATAGGAATGCTAGCATCAAAGAAAGCTCAACTATTATTTAAATTACATTTTCTTAAATTATTGTCTATTTCGTTAAAGCACATTTTATGGCAGTTTGGTTATTTTAGTTATGAACGAGCTTAGATCTCAAAAGCTATATGGAACGCACAGCTTATATAGAGTGGGAATTGTTTAGTTACTGTTTTAAAGCTGTGCATTATCTCTGGACTATCTGTCTTAATTCTGTCGAAATATCGCTCAAATCCTTAGATATGAATTCTCAACATGAGTTATTTATAAATGTGTTCATCGAATCTAATCAAACAAGTGAAAGAAAATCTCTGTTATCAAATACGTAAAGCGTATTTGGAATGGTATTATAATAATTACAAATTACTCAATCTCAATAGTCTTAAATTAAACAACGTTTCCAGCAATTAAATAACAAACACAACGTATGTATGTGAATCGCGACTAAGTACGAATTTTTATTAATTAAGCTAATTAATATCGAAATAATTTCAATAAACCAACACGAAAAAATAATAAAGAAAATAAAAAAAAAAACAAATACAAATAAACATACCATACAAAGTAGTTTACAATTACATTAGTGTGCGCTAGGTAAACGAATCAAGCGCGATACATCAATTTAAAAAATACATTAAAAAAATGTTTCAAAATATGTAATTTACCAAATACTAAAAATAAATCATGTTTCAAAAACGATAATGTGAAAATTGTAATATGCTTAAACAAATAAATGGATCTATAATGAAAATGTGATCAATTGCTGCAGGCTTGAAGTGAAAACCATTTTTAATTCAAAAATAATTCTCTTGGTTCTTCGCCTCACTCGGTTCCCAAATATGTAAAACAACCATAGTATATTGTAGTTTTAATTGTAAAAATGCGTACCATTTTTTACTTGGTTTTTTGTTTTTGTATTTAAATCATAAAAACAATTTTACGATGTATCAGATTTGTTTTGTTTTTATATAATATGTATATGGTATAACCTATTAGTTTCTTGCAATGCTTGGATTTGCTATACATGCATAACATTTCTCAGCAAAAATCGTTTATATACATACAAAATTTAATAATTTAAGGTATGTATGCATCAATTTTCAGTAGTTCTTTTTTATTTCGTATTTTGTTTTTGCTATCAACGGACGTGAAGAAGGAGGAGGACGACGACGCGGGATTTATAGATGAAGAGAAGGTGCAGCAAAATTAGCGAATTGGCCAAACGACAGAATCATTTGTGATCTCTCACACACACACGCACTTGAAACGCTTAAATTGAATATGAATTCGGAGCGGGTCTGGTTGCTAATCTTGTCTGTCCATTTACTTCTTCGTTGGCTGACTGTCCAATACAGGCGTAATTGTTTTACCACCGAAGATCTGACCCCAGCCAATCAAACTGCAAGCAATATAAATATTTTATTTACATAAATTTCTAGTAAATTTCCCTCATTTGCCTCTGCACTTACCGCCAATGGTTTTCCACGCGTCTACTGAGTGCAATCTTCTCGCCCTTCTCCGTGCAAACGGGCGTTGTGAGCACAATCTTGGCCAAATCTCCCTTAGTGGCGGAGATGCGGCCGCCGGTACTGAGCGACCCAATGTTGACCAGCAAGATTTCATTGCGCTGCAGCTTTTCGACACGTGCGCCCTTCTTGTCGCCATCGGTGCGCACGCCGAGCAGTCGACGCAGAAGGTAATATGAAATTTCCAGCTCTATGTAAATGTCCGGCAAGTTACCAACGGCGCCGAGCACCTGACCGACCAGTCGATCGGCACGGCAGAGCGTGGGATCAATTTTGGTGCCCACACCGATCAGGCCACCGGGCACTGCGTACTGCAGCTCATTTTGTTCGGCAAACAGCGAAACGATGCGCGAGAAGATTGGACGGCAAGTGATATTACCATCGCTGTCCTTGGTGACAACACCAGGACGCACCTCGATTTCTTGTCCAACCTTGAGCACACCGCTCAATATGGAGCCACCGGCCACGCCGCCCTTGAGATCCTGCACCTCACAGCCAGGTTTGTTCACATCGAAGGATCGTATAACGATTAAACGGGGCGGCGCCTTGAAATCACGCTGCGGCACGGGAATCTTGTTAACAATATACTCGCAGAGCACATCAATGTTGTACTTCAGCTGGGCCGAAATTGGAATTATCGGTGCGCCCTCGGCAACGGTGCCCTGCACAAACTTTGTGATCTCCTCATATTGCTCCTTGGCTTGACTTTCCTTAACCAAATCAATTTTATTTTGCAATATCAAAATCTGTTTCAATTTCATAATTTCAATGGCAGCCAAATGCTCAGAGGTTTGAGGCTGTGGACACGATTCATTACCTTGAAACGAAAACAAAATATTAGCCTAACTGTGACAGCGTGAATTATAATGCCTTACCAGCGATAAGCAGCAGTGCAGCATCCATAACAGCGGCGCCGTTCAACATCGTTGCCATAAGAATGTCGTGACCGGGGCAATCAACAAAGCTCACATGACGCACCAATCTAAACCGGCCGGAGCAGGCGATACGCGCACATGGCATACTGTCATCCTTACTAGATCCATCCGATACAAAACTGGCCGGACGTGGGCACTTGGGATTATCGCACTTGTAGATTTTTGCATTGGCATATCCTGTGAACAAAGAACACAATATACAAATGATAAGTGAGCTATCGAGAGCTAATATTGTTATCGCTAGTCTATATGGCCCTAAATAAAGTTAACTAATTGAATTGGTGGGAATACTATTTATTTTTGTGATACTTTATTTGATATTTCGTTGACCATTAAGAATAATACAACTTATCTAATAAGCGTTTAACAACTATAAAATTGACAATATATAATCTGTGTGCACAGAAAGTCAATAAATAAAATTCTAGTGGAGTATTCGCACATATAATTAACTTACTTTAAAATTAAAATATATTTTTTATCATAGGCAATATTTTAAAATATTTATTTTCCAACCTTGAAAATAGCTTTAGAAAAGTATGTGCACAGATGGTTAAAAAATGCGAGTACAAGATTCACAATAAATCTTTTAAAAAGAAAGCTTTTAAGTGTTTTGTCAAGTGCCGACGTGAGTGAACATTGGAATAACTTTGTATTTATAATTTTATCAATTGTATTTTAATTTGTGTATGTTTTATAATTTAAGCTTAACAGTTATTTGTTTCATATTTAAAACTGTGGCATCTAGAATAGTACTTTGCGGCAATTCGGGGCGCCACAGCGGCATTCGACGCGCGCAGCCGTCGACAGATTCTCATACGGCACAGCCTCATTGTCAGCGCGTATATAATCGAAGCTCAGCTCCTCGCCAGCTTTGATGTGGCGCAGCGTGAAGAATACTAAATGGGGCAACGCCATGTTCAGGTGCTCAATCCAGCAAGGGAATACGGCCAAATTGGGATCGCACGAGTGATTAATGAAGTGCGAGATGTTGCCATAGTTAGCCGCATCGACTGTAAACTCACTCTCTGCGGTCATATTGTAATCCAGATCAAACAGATACGTTCGTCCATTATCGTCGTACGCTTTGCCACGCTCATTGGCTTCGTCGCTGGAAATAATCTCTCCCACATATTCGCAAACGAATTCGCCTTTGCGCAGCGAATTCGGCGTGCGAACACCCCAGCCACGCCCGTTTTTTGTCTTAAACAGTTCCAAAGGATGCTTGCGTCCAAATTGAACAAGGCGATTCGTGCAAGTGGCATCGCAGTTGCAGCGACTATTGCATTCAAATATGGCGCTGCCCTGGGGCAGGCGCAAGCGACGTGTCGTCCGCTCATAGGCATACAGCTCGCCGGCGAGTCGGGCACAACAGCGGCTAGTGGCGCAGCATTCGTTCTTGCCATCGCCCTCGATATCCTTGCAATTACAACCGATCACTGCCTCATCGGGGCGTGGAACGGCATCACTTAATATGCTCTTCTGTATATATACGAAATTAGCATCGATGCTATCCAAATCGACATCGTTTTGTACCGTTATGGGCGGTGATGGCTGCTCGACGCTGTTCATGTGCTTCTCAAACTGTGCTAGCTCCTGAAGTTGCTTACGGCGCGCGTAATGACAGCGCTGGAGCTGAATACGCCGCAAAGCTCGATCTGCAATGCGCTTGCGATCACGCTGACTGCGACTGCCTGCCGCTTGGTACTGCGCCAGCAATATCAAGTCCAAATTCAGAGGCAACGACTCGTAATTTTCCAAATCCTTGCTTATGTTAATACTGTTCAAGTCGAGTGGTGTGGCCGTGGCCAATTCTGCCTCCAGTTTGGTAATTATTTGTGAGACGAAGGGTTCATAAATCTGCATCTGACGTTCCACGAAATCCTCCAGCTGTACACAGTCGGCTAGGTTATTAAAAGTCTCCCAAGTATTTTCGCTACTGCTATAGTGTAGCCATTTCACATAGAAAAGGGGCTCGCCGCTCATTGCCTCAACAGATTCAATAGATTCCACAACGTACTCGCCCTTTGGCTTCCTTATGGATAGTCTCCCATTAGCTTTAGTACGCTTCAATGCTGGCGATGGTGAGGCCTCCTCATCAAGGTCGTTAGAACTACGGAATCGCTTCAGTGCGTTTGCCGCACCCTTGTTGCTCTGTGTGTCGTGATCGTCAGAGGCTAGTACGCTTCCATATCCGCTACTCTGACTGGGACTGAGTGAGATTTGGCTGATGCTTCGCCTGGTTCGAGTGCATTGAGTTAATATATTTTCCTGCGGATTGCTTTTTGAATGTTGCCGGCGTCGTTTGGCGAGATGTCTCAACTTTTGGCGCTGTTTCAGATCGTATGATTCGCGCTGCTGTTTGGATGTCAAGAGTTTTTGGATTTTCATTTCGCTTAAGCGTTCTGCAAATGACAATTTGTTTTGGTTTTGTTTTTGGTACGGTTTTTGTTTTTATTTTTGGTTTAACGAGCGTCGTTTGGGCAAACGAAAAAACGAAGAAAAAAGAAGAAAAAGATGGACTGAATTAATTACAATTGCTGGATTAATCGAAAACAATGAAATCAAATTTTGCAAAGCTATAACAAACTAACAAACTATAGATAAGTTTAATATGTATAGCAAGTACAAGGAAAGAAACTTTAATCAAAGCTAATTCTAACTACAAAGCCGACGACACACTGGCATGTGTTGTATTTATTTGTTGTTGGGGAACTAATCCAGCAATTCAAGTCATTTATCAAATTTATCTTTAATATTAATCAATCATTTACAGAACGCTTAAAACATCGATTCAAAAAGTCACGACACTTAAAAATAGTAATTTGTGCGAGAAAAATAATGCGAATAGAAGCAACAACAGAATAAGAACTTAGAATATATAAATTAAGTTTTTTCTTTTTTTTTTCGTTTATAATAAGTTCCTACTTCCAAGTTTCACATTTTGTAAGCCAAACATTTTATTCTATACATTTCAATTTATATCTATTTATATAAATTTTATATTAATAGATTAATTTGCAAGTTATTTAAAAGCCAGATATATAAATATTTTTTCCACATTATTCACGACTTATTCACAATTCTCAATTTTCTTTGCGGAAATGAAAATTTGAATAGTTTGCGCGTTGTGCCGTCGTCAACATTATTTGGGTTTATGTTTAGTAATTTAGATAATAGAGCAGGGAAAAATTATGTTTTATGATTCACAAAACGGAATGATCTTTTCCTAAAGCGATAAGCCTAATATTAAACTTATTGATAGTAATAGTAATATTAAACTGAAATGACACGTTTAAAGAATTTGAACAATTTTTGGCAATTATATTTGTGCGATTGCGCGTTCTTTAATAATATTATTAATATCAAGTGTCATTCCAGCACAATTATTGGAGTGAATTAGAGGTGGGAAACACTCACCGAGCTTTATTGTAATATTTCGTTCCAATTCATTTTTAAAGCGCACAGTCTGCACCCCTGAGATGGCTTTGACGACCGTGGATTTGCCGTGCGCTACATGGCCAATTGTGCCAATGTTGATGGTAGCCTGGCGAGAGATCACCTCCGGTGACAGTGGTGTTAGATTGCTTATTTCCTGCAAATGTAATGCAAATTATAAAATCATTTTGGTAAATATAAAACTCAACTTTCACAACACGCCCTAAACCGCCTTACAAACAGATACACGCACACACTTAAACATGTGTACACATAAACACACACAAATATATATACATACATACATTCGCATTTATGTGGCATGAGTATGCGTACAAAAAGCCGTACAATTTGAGGTTAGATTCAACTGTATATTGCATCAGATATTATAGCAACAGTTGAGCCGCATATCTCAATAGCATTATGTTAAGTTTAGAACATTCACATACAGCATTTTGCAAACATATGCCACACAACTCACAAGACGAAAAACCCCCACCAGTACTGCCCAAACGTAGAAGGCAACGCCACGTGCTGCATTCTTTTTGAGGTCGATTGCACAGCGACAATGCTCATCAAAAGCAACTTATATAAATTGATTGCTATGCATGGCTATCTTTGTCAAATATATTTTGAATTAGTCTTGACAACAGTGAATAAACTTTTCATATACAAATGTCCGCGGTCCCCCATTGTTTTTAGATGCAGCGTCTAAACGAACGGACGCCTATATTCAAGTCATCGAACCGGAGGTTGATATTTTCGGCGTAAATTTGAGCACACTCACCAAATTGCTAAGGTCCTGCTTTTGCAAATTTGTGTTCACATTGACTTGAGCTTCAGCCGTGGCCATGTTTTTAATATTTTTAAAAACGCTTTCTATATAAAATTAAAAAATGAATGGGCCAGCTCGTTTACACCTCGACATTAAATATTGTCCGCGCGTGTTGTAAAGGACCGAAAATGCTTGTAATCTTTTAAGTGTTGTTAATGGCCAAATACTACACTATTTCGGAACTGGAACTAAAACCTTTTTTATTTCAAAATAATGATAATTGTAGCAAAAACAAATAGATGACATTTAGCTCACAGAATTAACTGAAATCTATAAAGTTGAAAACGCAAAACAAAGTATTATAATTAGTTTCAATGCTTGCAACATACGCATCAATTTATCGATATTTGGCTGTTGATTATTGAGCAACTGCAACTCTGCTTGGCCGCATATTTACGATTAAAGTGTTCGGCCACACTTAGAGCAGAATTCGCGAACCGAGAGGACGGCGCGCATTAAGTGTATTAAATCGGCTTCTGCTCAACTGTACTAGATAAACTAATTTCTTTATACAACAATATCGTCAATCAAAGTTTTCATCTCCACTTTGCCGCTCAATTTAAAACAAAGCCAGCAATATGTCGAGCGTGCCTAAGCGACAAAAGTTGGATGCTGTCGCCGATGGAAATACATCTGCCGGTGCTAACGAGGAGGAGTCGGAGGCGTTGGAACAAATCGATGCTTGCCAAAACGAAATTGACGCACTCAATGAAAAAGCCAGTGAAGAGATACTGAAAGTGGAGCAAAAGTATAACAAACTGCGGAAGCCTTGTTACGAAAAGCGGAGCGAACTTGTCAAGCGAATCCCCAATTTTTGGGTTACTTCTGTAAGTTTTGACATGCATACACACATAGTAATCTAACAAATCTCAATATGCGGCCATGATTTGCATGTTTAGCATGAGGAAATGTTAATTTCGCTATAAAGCGTCTTATCCCGTAGCAGTAACGCGTGCATAGCATGTAAAGGCAAAAGACCAACATTAATTGATTTTGTGTCTCTACTACATGTGCAAGAAAAATTTCTCTATTCGAGGAACTTTTTTCGTTTGTTCTTTTTCATCTTAGTCTTCTATGCATGCCGCCGCCACCGGTCGCACCGCTCTTTTTTTGCCTGTGTATGCGTGTGCATGTGAGTGCCAATGTATCGATAAATGTCTGTTGAAGCCGCACATTGCTTACCCTCTAGGTTAAATTAATCGTTCTGTGAAATTATTGTTCAACTGTTTATTTTACAGTGTATCCATATGCAAGTCAATTGAAGTCCATAAATGTTTAATTAAATTATTGAGGATAATTTTTTTTTTTTCAAGTATATATTATTCAGATAAGATTCGCTTTTAACTATATATTTATATATCGTCTAATCTAAATGTTAATTTGTTTAGTTTATCAACCACCCGCAAGTATCTGGCATTCTGGATGAGGAAGAGGAAGAATGTCTCCACGCGCTAAACAAACTGGAGGTTGAGGAATTCGAAGACATAAAGTCAGGATACCGCATAAATTTCCATTTCGATGAAAATCCATATTTCGAAAACAAGATTCTCACCAAAGAGTTTCATTTGAATTCAGCGGGTTTGTATTTGTATTGTTCATATATATGTATATATATCAATGTAATCTCTTAACTATTTAGCTGCCTCTGAAAATGGTGATTGGCCCGCATCTACTAGCACGCCTATTCAATGGAAGGAAGGAAAGAATTTACTTAAACAGTTGCTAACGAAACCTTATGGCAATAAGAAGAAACGGAATTCCGATTACAAGACATTCTTCGACTGGTTTTCGGACAATGCTGACCCCGTCAACGACGAGATTGCTGAACTGATAAAGGATGATCTTTGGCCAAATCCACTACAGTATTATCTCGTACCTGATATTGAGGTGGAACCCGAGGATGAAGATGAAAATGAGGACAACGAAGAAGAAGCATTCGATGATGAAGATGGAGAGGATGAAGGTGACGAAGACCTCGAGGAAGATGGTGAGTTGGAACTAATGGCCATTTTAAAGTGTTACTTAAAATAAATTTACTATTTCAGATGACAAGTAAATCCTTCAATCAATAATACACATATATGCAATTTGATTTTTTCTAATTGATATCCCAATGTGCTAACCAATTATTATTTTATGTATGGTTATGTCGGAACGGGAGTATAAAAACGTAAACATTATTTCTAATGTTGCGATAGCATTGAAAATACCATTTTTTAGACAGTTATACAGTTACTTTTTAAGTAAAATGAATACGTATTTCCGAAAAACCCATCTACAAAACAGCAGTTTTTTAAAAATACAAATAAAGACGTGAATCTAAAAACGATTGCATTTTTGTTTTTGTTAATGGTAAACTTATCGTTATCGGAATACTTAATGCCACCATGGTAAAAACAGACGGCGTGGCAACTCTTAACATTGCTTAGTCGTATCAACCCTGTACGCCGCAGCTGCGAGTTTTAAGTGAAAAAGTCTTGGCAAGGAATAAGCAATGGCTTCTATTAACAAATTATCACTTTTGGTAGGTTTTATGCAAAACATATATAATGTATTTACTTGCATGTGCCGCCAAGTAAAACATATGATGATTATATTGAATGCCAGTACTGGTATTAATGGAAAAACAATTATCTAACGCGGATTTCTTGGTTATGTAATTTTGCAATTTTCACCAATAACCAAAGTTTGATTGCGATTTCAAGAGATGATTTATACTAATGGCATTTGAATTGCTTCCAGAGCCGCACACTCAGCTCCGCTGCTGCCCAGCAGGTGGTTAAGCCACCAATTCAATTGTTTGGGTTGGAGGGCCGTTATGCCACCGCTCTGTATTCGGCGGCCACCAAATTGAACCAACTCGATCAGGTGGAAAAGGATTTGACCGCATTGCAATCCAGTCTGAAAACTGACAAGAAGCTGCGCGAACAAGTAATCAGCCCCATCATTAATAAGAAGGTAATGGGTACTGCACTGAAAGATGCTGCTGGCAAGCTGAATTTTGCCCCAGCCACAGCCAATTTGTTGGGTCTCTTGGCTGATAATGGACGCTTGAAGAAGTTGGACACAGTTATCAATGCCTTCAAGACCATCATGGCTGCTCACCGTGGTGAGGTTGTCTGCGAAGTGGTCTCCGCCAAGCCTCTAGATGCCGGACAAAACAAGCAATTGGAGGGAGCCCTCAAGGTAAACACATTCAATATTTAATATATCGTGAAACTAACTTGTTTTTTTTTACAGTCCTTCCTGAAGCCCAACCAGTCGCTGAAGATCACCTCTCGCGTGGATCCCAGCATTATTGGTGGACTGATTGTGTCCATTGGCGATAAATATGTGGACATGAGCATTGCCACCAAAGTGAAACTCTACACAGATGTCATTCAGTCCGCCGCTTAAGCTTTAAGATTCACTGTTTGGCGTTTAATAGCGAATAAATCTGTTGAGGATAACTTAAAACATTTCCAGCTATTGTTAGACATGTATATTTGTTAATTACTATTTAATGGACTCTAAAAGTATTATTCATACTAGGATAAGACTTGTCACTCTGACGGTTCTGGCTGCATGTTACTATTTGGACACCTTAATACTTTTCTGTTGGAGGTCCAGATCTGGCGCTTAAAGCTAATTGTTCCTGGCATAGATGCTGATTTTGAGTGCAGTTGGTCGACTCCTTATGATCTATAAGCGCAAAATCGGCATGTAAATCCTTCATTTTGTTCTGTAGCGTTATGTTCCATTCGTTCTGCCGACAGATCATGGTCTCTAATTCAGAGATGCGCTGTTGTTGGTGTTTGATTATTCCGCTCATCTGCAGGCGCATTTGACATTGAAATTCAGCATCGCTGCACTGTTCAACATTCTGTGTTTGAGAATTTTGGGTAGATACCTCATATTTGATCGGATTATCCCGGCTGCGGCCAAGTAACAAGACATCCGTGCTGTATCCATTATCCCCGCATTCCAGACTTCTATTTGTCATATGTTTCAGTTCGCTCTCGTCAATGTCGGGCAATGGTAGACTACAATCCTTATAGCTAGATTCGCGCACAAAGATTTCTTCTTCGTCTAAGCTATCATCCTGTTGCTCGTTGCTTTCCGATTTGGATATGTCGATACAAGTTTTCGATACGCCTGGCAGGAGGAGTACCTGGAGCGAAAGCCGACTGGCTACTGGTGGCGCTATCAAATTCTTCTTGTATTGCTCCTTAATAAGTGACGCCACCTTCTCAGTGCGTTCCACGAATTGTGGTATATGGTCTATGCATACACAGCAACATTTTTTAATACTCTCCGCCGAAGTATTGCAGGTTCCCATACTCTTCAGCCAAATCTGTGCCTCATTCTTATCTTTCGGATAGTGATAAGCGGAATCCATGACATCATTGGCAAATTCCTTACCGCAGATTACACAGTGACGACTCATTGGGATGGCAAAATTTTAACTCAAAATTTTTGTTTTTTTTTTTTCAACTCTTATTGACTTTGAAAATTTGGTGAATTATTGTAGCTTCGTAAATTTCATTTCATAGCTATGTGTGATGTCGGAACTATGTTTTCTGCTTATGTATGGGATAGTGGGCTATAGTGTATAAAGCATTCGCTATTTGTTGCCCCCACTTTAATATTTTGTCTTGTAGTTGGCCATTGAGCTGAGAACTCGAAATTTTGGCGACACGCTTGCATAGGGCGGCCAAGCGAATTGTGGTTGTGTGGTGCCCGCATTGACTCGTTTCTTTTCGTTGGTTGTATTGGCCTGCAACTCATTCAGCTTGGCCTGAATGGACTGCTGGAGCTGCTGCTGCTGGGCCAACAGCGACTCGAGCTCATTCAGCTGCGTTACCGCTTTTTTATCACTTGGCTCTGTGGTCCTTTTTTCTGACTGTTTACTCTGATTATCTGATGGAGATTTGACTGGCGAACGTGAGCCTGAATCAGTATTAGTACAGGCACATATCTTCTCTGGAGCTGTGCCCAGTAGTAGGACGTCTGTAGACTCTGCCGCTCCAGTCTTATCATTTTCTGCAGGCTGACGACAAACTGAATAATTTGGCACATCGATATCTGGGAAGAAAGCTCTCTCACGCGTCATGTCCGACTCGAGTACACGGATTTGCGAAATATCTGAGGACCTTTTGCGTAGATCCTTATCATTATAGTACGAGGGCACCATAGATCCACCCATTATTAAAACATTGACGGGTCGCCGTCGCCCAGTATCCATTAAGGGACACGCCTTGCACATTGAATTGCCATTCGAATTTCTTAAACTCGTTTGGTTCGAATTTCCGCAAGTTCTTTCCGCAGGCTCACGATTACACATGCACGGCTTTGCGACTGGCGTTGGTTTGTATAAGTTCTGATTGAAAGCATTAATCTGTTTAGGACAATTTTGCTGCTGCTGCCGCTGTTGTTGTTGTTCTGGAGACACCTTCAGTGAATAGCCAGAAGGGCTTGCATTTAAGTCGATCTGTACTCGTCTTCCGCATTGATAACTTTCTGGTTGTTTTGACAAAAATGTCTTAGTACGTGTTTCAGTGGTTGAGACAGGGAATCTATTACACTCGCATTTACACGCGCTCTTAGTTGAGGCTAATTTCGAGGGCGTTCGGGTTTTAATTGGGTTTGAGCTCTTACGTGTGATTTGTTTCTTCGGGCGAGAGTTTAAGTCGCTACCAGAAGCCGATCTTGTGCCCATTTGCTCGTACAACTTGTCGCTCTGTAGCTCATTATCACTGCGCTGATAATGCATTTGCGATGTGCAACAGTTTTCTGTTTGTCTTGTACCCAACTGAGCTGTGGTGCTTTGATCTGTAAAGTACCGTGTGGCATTAGGTTCGGGGAAACTCATAGGACGTTCCTCGTGAATGGGATACTCCATCACAGTCGCATCCTTTCGATTGACATGCTTTTTGCAAACACAGCAGTTATGCATCAATATCTCCACTGGCACAAAGGTTGCAAGCATATTTTGCCATTTGAGCGCTTGCTCCATATTATGTGGATAGGTGAAGGAAGATGTTGGCTTTTCTCCACAAATTATGCAACGACGTTCCATTCCAAGGCACAAAAGACAAAATTTTTGATGAGCGGGTGGCAAAATATTTAATTTAGATATTAGAGTCGTGGATCACTCGTCTATTCAGAATAATATTGTTTTCAATGAACACGAATGATTATAAAATTTCGTCATTTATCGCCTAAGAACGTTCTAGCTTAACTGATTGAATTTGCATACAGAATTAAACAAATCACTTCAATTTGATTTGCATGCAGTACTGAACTTTTTTAAATTTCCTTGATCAGCGGATATAAGTCTGCCAACTTGCTAAAATGTTACATTCAAAAAAGAAAAAAAAAACAGTGCAGCGATAAACTACACTGCTTGCACAGAATGTTGGAAAGTTATCGATAACAGAAAGAAAATAAAGCATCAGCGATATTATTGTAGAACAATAACATTCGTCATCGTTCCGTTCGGTTTTGTAGTCCGTTGATCGTTCATGTGTGCTGCTGGTTGTTTTATTTTAAAAACGCGCGACGCATTGGCAACGAACTCAAGATCCCATCGAGTCGTTCCAATTTTAGTTTGTTTGTTTGTTAATGACTGCGTGAGCTAAAGACGGAGCAATGAGTTTAGCAGATGCAAATAACGCCAACTGGCAGGCCGACGATCGTGGCGATATGGAAAAGGTTTTAGCTATGTTAGTATTAGGACTTGGCAGCCTTCTATCCGGCATGCTTCCAGCCATAATATCCGAACGTAATCGTCTGCGATTTCCATTGACAACCTCGCTGCTGCTGTGCTTCGGTGCAGGTATTCTGCTTGCTACCGCTTTGGTGCACATTTTGCCAGAGGTAAACTGAAACTGTACTGAGTGCAATTTGATAACTGTTTCAATATTCCTATGTGTACGTGAATGTGTATTTGTGTGTGCTATTGTTCAGGTACGCGAGCAAATGAACTCGAAATTCGCGGAAGTTGCGATGTGTGGAGGCTTCTTCATCATATATTTCATAGACGAGTTCATACACTACTTCTTCGGCGAGGCCATTCAGCATACTCATGCAGCGACCCCAGCAGCAAGTGCTCCAAGCTCGAACAATGCCTATGGATCAATTGACGAACGAGCGCCATTAATGGGCGGCGATAGAACGCACCATCATCGTCATAGTGAAAAGTATAATATAATATAATGTTATTTGATCGATTGATTAAATATATTGATTGAATTTGCTTACAGCGGTCATGATCATAATAATCACGATCACATGTGCGACCCCATTCCCGTATGTGACGATGTCAGTGTTGAGGATGCAAATGCGCGAATTTGCCATACCAGTCATACGGAACCATGTGCGCAATCCATGACCGGGACATTGGGACTCTTTGTGGCGCTCTCTTTGCACTCGGCCATCGAGGGATTGGCTATTGGTGTACAAAACTCGGCCACCAAGGTATGAAAGATTGCCTTGACATCATTTAGTTTATGCTACCAGTCAGATAATCATGGGATTGCTGACTAAATATTTATTCTGATAAGCGAACTACATGCATAGTTGTAAATATTTCGTACTTCGTCTATTCGCTTCTATTCTAGGTGCTCTTTCTGCTGGGCGCCGTTGCGTGTCACAAATTTGTGATGGGCTTCTGTCTGGGTCTTGAATTTCGCTCGAATCCACGCGCAACCATTCGCTCGCAATTCATTGGCATCTTGGTGTTTGCTTTGGGTGCCGTGTGCGGCATCGGTCTGGGTATGCTCATCGTTGACATACCCTCTACTTGGTCGAAAACTGCATTGCCCATAATACAAGCGCTGGCTGGAGGCACTCTCTTTTATGTGACCGTATGTGAAGTGATTCCGCGCGAGAAGGCGCGCTGGCATACGAATTCTAATCGTCGCTGGGCGGGATTCGCGCAATTCGCCACTGTCGTTGCGGGCTTCGCGACAATGTGCATAATTAATTATTATCTCGCTGGTACGTCACACCGAAATCAGTCTTAATCAGTTTTAGCTTTTACGCATCAAACATTTATTTACATTTTCATTTCTATTCCAGACGACTGAGAATCTCAATAGGCATTGACCTGTTTTTTTTTAAATATGTATTTATATCAGAATTTTTTAACGCAAAATGTAATTGTGGTTGCCTTATGTTTAATGTATTATTAAGTGTCTCAGCCAACAGAAATATTTTGTACAACAAAGTGTGCGATTTTATATAATATAACTTTTTTGTAACATTCTTGTGAGTCTGTGATTTTTGCTTAGCTGAAAATAATAAATAAAAGACAAATTTTCTTTATATCTACATTTATATTTAGTTGCTTTTTCCAAAATTCCTATGCCTTTTTTTATCAACCTTAAATGTAGTTGAAAATAAAAAAACGGTTTCAAATGGTTTTTTGATTTGTATTACTAGACATATATATGCATATCAATCATAAAACGTCCTTTTGCTAAGCTATTCAATGCAATTGCGTACACATTTGCTTTGCCTTTATAGTTTTCATTTAAACCAATTAAAACATCTATATGAATACATATTAATATATGTAATATTTTCAAGATATATATAGACGACTTTATATTTGTACGTATAAATATATATTTATATATATAATTGAAGTTGAATTGTTGGTGGTAAAACGCAGAACTTATGGGAAAAAAAACTTTCAAATTGCTTGGTACTCGACTGGTTTGTCTTTCAAATACGCAAATTCGTAAGTTTATGTTTCTATGTGCTTCACATGCGTAAAATACATTATATAATTTTTTGTTTTTATTTCTATAAGTTGCGGGAATCCGGTGCAATGTTTCAAAATTAAGTAAGATTGAAACAGTTTTTAATTTACAATCGAAACCAAAATTCATATGCCATAGTTGTTCATTGATGGCATACATATATAAAATAAATATGTATATAAACCACAATTTCCATGCTAAATCAATTTCATTCAGCTGCTCGTACTGTTGCACTGGCATACGAAATCAAACTTAAAACATAAATAAATCTAATAATTAGAGTTGCTCCTTCGTCGCAGCAGTAACCCCATTCTCATCTTCATTATCATCATCGTCATCGTCCACCCACTCATTCATGAGACTCTTCAATTTCTCTTGTGTGCCTGCTGTCAGCGCATCATCTTTACCATCGGCTGCAATTGCATCGCTGGTTTTCGGGTTCTCCTCGTTTGCAGCAGATGTTTCTTGCGCTGTTGTTTCTTCGGCTTTTTTCTCGTTATTATTTTCTATTGATTCATCTACAGCCTCAACAGCTTTGGTCGCATCAGCTTGCAGCGCCTCCGATACATCTACCTCAGAAACCTGAGTATGCGAAACTTCGGTTAATTCTTGTTGTTCGCCGGTCACTGCTTCGGTAACAGCATCAACATCGGTATTGGGAGCCTGCGCTTCAGCAATTAGTTCATCAATCAACACTTTTCGAATATTTTCTGTTTCCAAATTGGCATCATCCATGCCAGTGTCGGCGTCTGCATCAGCAGAGTTTTCTGCAGCACCTTCATTATTGATATCATCTGCTTCGGTTACAGCTGATGGCGCATCCTCCTTAATGAATTCCTCCTCAGGCTCACGTTCTTTCTTAACGTCATCTTCGTCTTTAATAGCCTTCTGCAACTCATCTGCTGCTACTTGTACCGCAGCTTCCGGTCCATCTTGACTTATTGCAGTTGTGCTGCTGGTAGCAGCTGCCGTCTCCTTTGGAATGGCCTCTGTTTCATCGCCACCACCCTTATGCAAGCTTTCCAGCGCCAAATCAATATCATCTTCTGGCTCTGGTTCTCCTTCAATTGTTTCTTCGGATGCCTCAGCAACTGTTGATGTCGTCTCTGGCTTCTCAGTGTTTGTTTCTGTCTGTACAATAGCTGCTAGCTCTGAGGTCGCGGGCTTGTCATCTACTTCGTCTTCATCCTCATTCTCATCCTCGGTCCATTCACCCGTCAGCTCTTTAAGCTTTTCACTAATGTCATCACGGCCCTTTTCTGCCTTTGGCTGTTGCAAATAAATAGTTAATTAGAGCTTGTTTCTAATATTATTAATTTACTTACTTCTTTGCTGTTCTGATCTGTTTCCAAGTCGTGTTTAGAAATTAAATTCTCGGCCCATTCCAGATTATCAATGGACTCCTTGCTCTCATCGGCCGCTTCGCTCTTTTTGCTGCTACTCTCTACAGATCCAGTGGCGGCTAGTTCACTATAAATTTGACTGTCATCATATTCCTCTTCTGTGCCCGTTAAAGATTTCGCATCTCCTTCCTGCTTCGCATCCACTTCTGGTTCACTAAGCACCATGACTACACCCCCGCTGGGTGCGCCTGCCTGTTGCTGATTAAGCTGTGACAATATCTCCTTGCGCTGCTCCTCAGTCAGCTCGACCTCATTGCCATCGGCGCCGACAAACTTGACTTCGTGCTCTGGGGTTGGCGACTGCATAATTTGCTCCTCTTCATCCTCTCCCGGTTCTGTGACGGCCCCCTCGTCGGGCTCTTCGCGGGTCTGCTGCTGTATAATGGCACTGGTCGCTGGCAAGCTGATGTCGGATAAAATGCGCACCTTTTCCTCTTGCATTGGTTCCTCTTCTACTTCCTCCTCATCTTGCTCTTCATCTTCCAACTGCCCGTCTTCGTCTTGCGAGCCCAGATACTCTTCATCAGTTTCATCAATGATGCCATCCTCAAGTGCCTGTGCCTTGTGATAGTTTTTCATATGCCTGTACAGCTGAAGTTCCTGCGCAAATACCTTGCAACAATAAATGCACTGTTGCTTATTTTCATCCGTGTGCGCCTCGTTGATGTGCTGCTCCAGCTCGTTCTTGGTCAAGTACGTTTGGTTGCACAGGACACACTCAGCAAAGTTATAGAGTAGCGATTTGATCTGATGGTCTGTGTACATGTGGAAATGCAATTCCCTATTGTTCACCGAACGCCAACCACAATGTTCGCATAGCGCCGGATCTATTGTCTCCTTATGAGTGTTGATCAAATGGCGACGGAAACCACGATACGATGGAATGCTTATTGGCCGTCCATTAACGCCGCAGCGCAGACATAACCACGGACCTACAAAGATAGTTAATACAAATTTGAATATGAATAAATATATATTTAGTTATAGTGGAAATGTAAACGTTAATTAATTTGGTAGAAATTAATACAATAAATTATAAAGCCCAGACATTCCGCTTACCTGTGGTGTTCTCAGCGCCTTGTGCAATTAACGCATGCATCGTCTTGCTATCAATGCGCCGCTTTTGTCCCGTTGACGCTGCAGTTGATGTGGTGGCGGTCGCCGTTGCCGTTGGAACTGGCTGAGGTGTTGCCTCAACTGCTGTTGACGGAGGCGTCGGCAATTTCTGTGCGGCTCTTTGCTGCTGTGTAGTTATCATAGGTTTGTCTGGCTTGAATGACACATGCAGCTTCTTGTGTGGTGATGTGGGCCCGGAAGGTGATCCGATTGGTGCCGGCGATGCGCGTTTAACTGCAGTAGATGTTTTCTCGACTGGACTGTTGGGCAATATTTTTAATTTTATATTCTTGTGGCCCTTCACAATGTGCGGATATTGACGGAGCACCTCAGCTATTATTTTAGTATGATTCAGCTTGGTGTTAGACGAATCTTTGACAATAATTGTGGGCGTTTGACTGGGGGAATCCTGTTTTAATATGATGGTTGTTGTGCCGTGCTCCATCTGCGTTTGCGTTCCTCCAGACTGTTGCGGGGTTTGCTGTTGTTGTTGCTTTGATGTCGATGGCTGAGGAGGCATATCATCGTCATCATCGTCACCAGTGTGCACATCGTCGTACAGCATCATGCTATCATATTCTGGATCGCCATGGTCACCATACTCGGCGGCAATTTGTTTGCGCATGCGCTGCTGTTCAGCAAATTCCTTGACCTCCTCCAAACTGGGTTTCTTCGATGGCGGTGACAATAAGCTCGTTTGTGCCGGTCTCTTATTATTGTTGTAGCCTTTGCGTAGCTGTTCAAACGGTGAAGTTGGCTCCTGCTTGACATAGGTGCTTGTGGATGTCGTCTCCACATATTGTGTGCGATTGCTGATGCCGCCGGAGCGCAAGATAGCGGGTGTATTTACACCACGTGATTGTTGTACATTTGGACGACCAGTGTTGCTGTTGCCCGGACTGCCGCCAATGCGATTTGGCGGTGTTGATATGGAGGCACGTTGCTGGGTAGTCGTGGCATTGCTGCTGGGTACCATGGGACGACGTCGTATACCCTTCGGACTGGGCGGCTGTTAATGGGAAAATAAAAAAAAGTTATTTTACAATGTAGAGTAATTTAAAGATGAAAAAGTCTCACTCTTTGTTGCCGATTCACATTCTCCATGGTGCGTCGATGTGCCTCCAATAGCTTTAGCAACACGGTCATATTCATCTCTTTGGCGGTGCGCAACAGTTTGCCATACATTTTAAGCTCAAACTCAAGTGTGCCCGTATACATGAAATTGACGATGGGCACCACAACATCAGCTTGAAATTCGGTCGGCATTATGAGCGCGTCGTCAATTATGTCGCAAGTCTGCTCTAGTACATTGAAATAGTCGGTGCAAGCGCTTAGAACTAGACGATGCACTTTCAACTGTGAATTGTCGCGAAATTGTAGCGTTAAATCGCAATAGTCCGTTTTATTGAAGAAATTTTGGAGCTTCTGCAGAAAGAAGACACCCCAGTTGTCTACTTTCACAGACTTCACTTCACCCATCTTGTTGGATAATTTGAATAAGTTAAAATGCTTTATTTTTTAAACGCGGCCTCCCCGTCGCGATGTCTTCAGTTGTCGTTGTTTGGCTTTCCTAGCGTGCGGCTGGCGCAACTGTACTCCGGTGGGGGCAGGAAAATTCAATTTTGGGCACGATTGCAGCACAGCGTAGTCACATAAAAGAAAATAATTATAGGAATTTTTAAATTAATCAACGGAATTATTATTTTAGTTAAACTTTTTGCACTACTAAAACGAGCATCACGGGCGTCGATTGATTTTCAACAAGCATATTAACTGCCCGTGGCGCGGCAATGCATCTCCGATATGTTATCTATGTGTGTGTGTGTATATATATATTTATGTAAATGCTAGAGATGAGCGCGTGTTAATTTATCACGAATGTAGAACTCTAGGGAACTCATAAAATATTATTGAAGCACCACTTTCATTATTTTACAACAAATTAGTATCACAAGAAATACAAAATATGACCAAACGTTTAATTTATGATTACAGAATTAGTATTAACATGCTTGCATATATATACACCCACGGAAGTCACGCTCTCAGCTCTAGTATGTATGCCACATATGTATATACGGTTGTAATGTGTATATGAAATGAAATGCACATCGCCTTCTTTGCACAATGCAAACACAAATTGCTTTAATTACATATACAATGCCTTGATGTTCATCAATATTACTCAAATGTTGATGTTTAGCAAATTGGCGCTATATTCGGTTTATTTTTCACATACGAAACGTTTATTTGCAGACACTATCGTTATCGCTAGGCTCAACTATATCGTCATTATGCAAATTGTACTTTGGAATATATGTACATGCTTCCCCCGAATATTTGTAAGCATCTTAAATAGTATTTACGCACTAACATACATTTTTTTTATTGCACACTGCTTTTACCGGACAAATTTTTAATTTTTCCCCGTGAAACAAAAAAGATGGCGTCAGAGTGACCTTACTGAAAATCCGTATTTTTCAGCACGCCACCGCCACACTGACGATAGTTTTCGATAAATCGGTAAAGTATTTTGGTTATCAAAGAATATAATATTGTTCACTGGATAGTTGCTGATAATTTACTTATAATCTTTGAACTGATAAAATAAACTAGGGAAATCTGCCAATCACCCGTAATAAATTAGACAAAAAAAGCAAAGTCTTTTGTATTTAAAAAAGAAATTGGGCGCCAATGTGCACCATGCGGTCAATTGATCGAAATCGATAATAAACGGTTGTAGGCAAGCCAGCATTAACTTATTTTATATAAATGTAAATACATTAATTGAATCTAAGCAAAATGAGTGCTCGGCATAGGGGCAAATCCAAGCGTGGTGCTGGCGCAAGTTCTTATCGCAACGTCAAGTCAAATCACAATTGTGAACGCAGCTTCGCTCAACAGGCCAATGAACTGGCCAATTGCAATGCTACCGACAGCTCCGAATCTGAATCCGATTCGTCAGGTGACAATGTGGATGGACTTGGACATCCTCCAGAATTCGCCGTATCCATGTGGGACCTCAATCATTGTGATCCCAAAAAGTGTTCGGGAAGAAAACTGGCACGCCTCGGACTTATTTCGAATCTGCGTTTGGGTCAAAAATTTCCTGGACTCGTTCTTTCGCCCGTCGGCCAACTATGTGTTAGTCCTCAGGACCGCGAGATCGTTACTACTTCTGGAGTAGCAGTTATCGATTGCTCTTGGGCGAAACTGGATGAGACACCCTTCAACAGAATGCGCAGTCCACATCCCCGTCTATTGCCGTTTCTGGTGGCAGCAAATCCAATTAATTATGGAAAGCCCTGCAAGCTGAGCTGCGTAGAAGCCATTGCTGCGACCCTGTATATATGCGGCTTCAGAGAAGAGTCACGCTGGTTCATGGGCAAATTTTCCTGGGGCCATGCATTCCTCGAGCTTAACGAAAAGCTCCTCAATGCATATGCTGCGTGCAAAAGCAGTGATGAAATATTAAAAGTGCAAAAGGAATATATAGAAGCGGAGCAGAAAGAGCGTGACAAGCCGAGAGATCTGAAAGAGTTTTATCCTACGAGCAGCAGCAGCAGCGAAAGCGCAGATGAAAACGACGAACTCAAGTAGCTAAAATAAATTTGTTCATTAGTTTTACAAGAGGCCGAGGTCGATTTATTTGTTTATACAAATTTGAAATGGGGTAATTTTTTTTATATATATATATTACAAGCCAGTTGTGAGAAGCAACACTCTAATTAAAATCAGGAACAAATTAAAGAGAGCTGCTAAAGTTGCTTACTAAGTTACATATCTACTGAGCATTACGCACGTATTCCGGATCGACATTGATGAAGTTTGACATGCTGAAATACATGGCGCTGTTCTTCACCATAAACTTAAGAAAGTCATGCAAATGTGCCAATAAGGTTTGCATAGCCGGTTGGTCCAACGCCGAGTAGCTCAGCATGGAGCCAAGACGTACAAACAGGCGTAACAAATGAAAGGAGCCGTACAGCTCGGACAGCGGCTTATCCGGATTCTTTTGCATTATGTCCGCGTACTGGGTGCGCTCGAATTTGTATAGCAGCTGGGAGCCAAGCATCACATTGAAATATTCGATGATGCCATCGAGGACATCGTTAATGGCCACCTCTTTACTGGCACTGGTCGACTTCACCGACTTCTTGTGCGCCAAATACTGATCTGCGATTTGCTGCACTGTCACCTTGGCCGGTAGCTCCAGTAGCTTGTGCTCACGTACAATTGCATACCAATCGTCGGTTAGGTAGTGCTTAAGCTCATCAGGTATCTTTATTTTCACTTCTAGCTTTGCTGTGTAGGTTTCCTCGCTCTCCACGCAAGGTGCGTCTGCTGTTGTTGTCGTTGCTGCTGTAGCTGTTGTTGATGACTGCTGCGTTGAGGCTGCCTCAATTCCATTGCCGCTTATTGACGAGCGCTGTTCGGAATTGCTATTCTGGGAGCTCATGCGTTTGGTTTTAGGCGGTGGCGGCACTGGGGGTGTAGCGACCTCTTCTTCTGTATTATCGGCAGCTACTAAATCATCTTTTTTGTCAGCACTTGGAGTGTTTGGACGCGGTGCAGCTGTAGCAGATTGAGTAGACTTGCGATTACTGCGACTAGTTGTGGTCGTGGTGGAGGTATTGTTGGTTGTAGTTGAGCTGCTGCTGCTGGTATTGCTGACATCATTTTTAGTCTTCGACGGTGTAGCAGCGATCGGAGTGCTGGTTGTAACGCTGCTAACGCCCGTTGGCGGCTGAGATTGGCTATCCTTGGATGGCGTCGATGCACGAGATTCATTTCCCATATGCTCCATTTTTTTTGCCTTTGCACTGCCTGGGACAGATTTAATTTTTGAGCATATAGTTATACTTTTGTCAGGTTAAGCATTCATACCTTTTTTGTTGTCTTTTTTTGATCGTTCAACGTACAGTCGTGCGAGCTCCTTTTGGCGCTTAACGTTATCGTCATTGTATTTTAGCACACGACTCTCGGGCACCCACTCATCCCAGCTGCGCATCGTAAAGAAAAGAAGTTGCATTTATTGTGGAATAATTAACATTTCAAGCCTATTTACTTTTTGCTCCAACCCGCATAATGTATATAATATTCAACCGGCGAACTTTCCGGTTTTGTTTTGAGTACTTTGGCTTCATAGATAAGCGGTCCGTGGAAGCAAAGCACACGCTCCCCTATAAGACAAGTTAATAGATACAAACACTGTGCTGCCTGCCATTGTATTTTGTCGTCTTACCGTCAGCAAATAATGTTGTTGAATCAGATGGAGTCCAGTTGTCCATTTTTACGGGTTTAACTTCTCCCATTGTTTTTATTGAAACTATATGCCAAAGCGTCGCAGCTGACTGGATCAGGTTGGCAGCTCTACAATATGTACCTACATATATGCATAGCCGATAATTTTCGGGTTTAAAAAAACAATCGCTAATCGACAATCGAGTGCACTGTGATATGAATGCATTAATTTATTTACAATATTTAATGAACTCTAAAGACTATATCACAATATAAATATTTTAGTGTTTGGCCGCTGCCGACGATGACGCTGCCGTCGCCAATTCTTCCTCTTCCCATGGACGCGGACCGCGCTTGTTTGACCAATTGTCAATATCTATTCCCTTTACCTTATCATATTCAGTTTCAAGCGTCACTTCTTGACGTTTCTTCATTGTCACACCGTATTTCTTCATTTCTTCCGGTGTTACTGGTTGCTTCTTGGCGTACTTATATCTACAAGCAAAATAATACGTTAAGCGCATGTGAGTTCCCAATTAGAGTAACTTGATTCAGCTTACCTTAAATTAGAAAATTGCTGCAGCCCAAAAGAACCGGCTACTATCATGACGAGAAAGGGCACGCCATATTTAAATGACTTTCGTTTGGCGAAGGTATTCAGCTTTTGTGTAAATGACATTTTTATGTTATTGTTATGAAATGATAACACAAGATCCAGTCAGGGCTGAAGACAGACCGCAGGATTGTGTATGCAGTTGTATCGATATAAATATATCGATATCATTGCAATAAGTTTGGCGGACTTAATTTCTGGTTTGACTTCCAAAATTTAACAATATCATTGAAATTTGCCTGAACTGCATGAAAACATACGCAGCTGTTGCTTGCATTTATATAAAAATAGATCAATTCACATATTCGTACGCCCTTGAATTCAATTGCCAAATTGTTTAGCTAGCTGCTAGAAATTTTCAATTGCCCAACTGTTTTCCGGCTAACAATAAATTACATGTCTGTTGCTATTCTTTATTTACATACGATTTGGCGTTAAGTTCAAGGTCTAGAACGATTGTTTCTGCACATATGTATTCAGCGATTAATTGACACTGACACACGTTGCTCTAAGAGCGCCAAAAAGTTTCTCACATGCACACCACGACATTTGATATGGAACGAACAGCGCTGTCTGTGGTTCACCTTGGCCGTTATGCAGCCGACGCGGCAAGGCAAGGCAAGTGGCTCGATGTAAAGATTTCCTTTTAGTACCAAAGCCGAACCAGTTCACAAGGAGCTTAGACATCGAAATCTACATCGGCACGGCGACAATTGAGTCATCAATCGACGTACGCTAGCTCAACTGCCCGCCTAGCCCCCCTAACAATCGGTCTTAACTGATCTGCGATTATTTTTTCATTTTCCGCTTGCAGGCAGCTTGTTGTTGCAGTTGTATGTGGCAAGTCGTCTAGGCCGAAGCTCAAAGTTTCCATAATTTTTGTTCAATTTTCACCAAATATGGTTGCAATTTTGTTAACAAGATTTTGCACTTGTTTGAGCCGCAGCACAAATACGTATAAATATATATATATGTATATGTATGTATGTATTTTTTAGAACATATTGGAATTATGAAAAATCCGTTGTATTTATACGCATTACATATGTTATCCATTTGGCCATGATTTTGTTTATCATATTTAGCAAGTTGTCTAAGCACTTTGGCCATTACAATGTTATCCTCAATTCAAAAATATATGTATATGTGTATGTATTTGTATGTATGTATATGTTGCCCATTGCCAAAAATGTTGAATGAAAACAGTTACGTCAGCATGTGGGTGTTGCTCGGATTTAAATAGATATTTTTTCTGTGTCCTCATTGCTGAACAAAAAACTCTCCAAAAGCTAAAAACAGCATATGCTGTCGATCAAATGAATCAATAAATATATGTATATACATATTGGTATATATATACTTAACATTATTGGAATCCTTTATATAAAAATAATATATTTGAAAGCAAATTATGAACAAATTACAAAATTTATTTATGTTTTTTGCTGAAAAATTACATAAGAAATGTATTTATATATTATTAAAATCCTCAAATTACTTTAAAGCCATTTGAAATTTTAAACAAATTATTTATCAATTTGAATATAAACTTTGTTTAAATTGATTAAACACAAAATAAAATAAGAAAAATTCTCTTTTCAGTTTTTTTTTTGTTTAAATTCAATTTATTTGCTGCTTTGTTGTCAGAGACTCAATAGCGCATTTATCACTTAATTTACTTTAACCTATTTTGGCCAGGTGAAAGCATTTTGAATTTCAAAAACTAGTTAAAAATTCTTAGAAAATTATTTCGAAAGACTAAATGACATTTAATTAGTGTTATTAATTTAAAGTTATAACTGGAATTTATTTGTAAGCTTTTTTAAAAGAAATTAATGCAATTTTCAGAGGGAATTGTTCATTTAATTTCTTAAATGAATAAAAAGAGAACTGAATTATTTCAATATCTAAGTTTCAATTTTTGAATATATATATATATATATATATATATATAACAAAAGCAGATCTTCTATTTATCATATCTTTATCTGTTTTTTTTTTTATCATTTAGCAACAATTTAATTAATGAACTGTGCGTGTTAAACAGTAAATTCATATATCTTTAAATGCAGCTATATCATATCATATCATTCCGTTATTTATCACGTTCTGCACTGCATTGTGACTCAGAACCATCTTTTTTATGCCTACAATGTATGCTTACTGCAATTGTTTTAACTGTCTCGTCTAAAAAAATAAATAATATATATATATGTATATATATATTCATGTATATTTATAAATTCCCTGCAGAGGCAAACAAATTGAAAATAAAAAGGAAGAAGAATTTTGATAAATCTATAAAAAATACGCAAAAGTTATATATGTGGATGTATGAGAGAATGTGAAGCAAGATTTTGTTTTTTGGCATATCAATAACTGAAACTTAAAAATAGCTCAAAAAAAAAAATAAAACAGGCAAATGAAATAAAACAAAATGAAGATACGCGCACACACACTGAGAAAAATACAGGCACATTAAGCTTAAAATATAATGGGAAATTTTCAAATTCTTTGCGCCTACAAAGGAACAGGTGAAAGAAAGAAAGAGAGAGAGAGAGAGGAGAGAGTGTGTGTGCGAGGGTCGATCAAATAAGCGCTACAATTCCGTTGTTGTTGTTGCTGCTGCTTCGCCTTATTCCTATTCTTATTCTTATTTTTGTGTGTTCTTCGGTTTCTCGTGCTTATGCAGAATAAAATGCGCTCGTAAATTGAGCGCCCGTCGTCTGTGGGCATCGTAAATGCAGTTACAAAATACAAATTTGAGCGCCCCACAATTTGTGTTGAGCATGCAAAACGCACCACAGCTGCCAAGAGAGCGAGCGTGTGAGAGCGAGGCGGCCCGCGGCTCGTTGCCGCGCTGCTTTGCCCAAAATGTATTTCTGCTCATTCTCTTTCTCTCACACACACACACACACTCATACGCTCTGCGCACGCACACAGACGCAAACAGCTTGAAATCGAAAAACGGCGGGCATCGAACGTCAGTATATTGAATAAATATTTTCAGTTGAACATCACAATCCGTTCAAGTCGCGGATAACTCCGAATAAAAGTTTTGTAAGTAAAAGGAATCAACAAGAAAACCTACAGAAAATATCAAAATAGTTCATAGTTCTTTTCAATTAGTTTAACAAATATTAATCGTGCTGCAGACAATTTTTAAGTTGACAACAAAAGGAATTCCACAACAAATAAGTGCCAAGAGTTTCTTGAAACATTGAAAAAGGATATTCCCAAAAAGTATATTGCGTAATCAAAGCTAAAATATAAATAACCAAATAACTAGTTAAACTCATCAAAGTGCTGTGAATAAACCGCAAATATTTTCTCAAGTATTTTCAAAAATTTAACATAAATATATATATACAAGAAAAAATTGAGGCTAAGCAACTTTAACAAACAGTTTGAACTAATGCAACAAATTATGATGACAAAAAAAAAAAAAAAGAAAAATGAAGAAAAAGCCAATGTCTTTGTCTTAACCACAACTCGAGTTCTAGAATTTCAGTTAAACACATTGCATGAGATATAAATATATATTTGTATGTACATGCATACATACATATATATACGTATATATATACATACATACATGATTTATAGTCATTAGGCTCATAGAAACGTGCTTAGATTAGCTAAATTGAAAAAAGAAAATGTTGAGGCAGGACAGAGTAAGCAAATAAAATGTAGCATAATTTCTAGATATTTGTTACTTAGAGAAATAGTTCCAAAATGTTTCCCTTAATAGACAATATTTCAAAATCTCAGTCTCCACACTCAACTTTGGTCTATCCTGTAATTTGATACAGAACCAGAGTGGGCGACGGTCGAATCTATCTAAAGACTGGCGTAGGCGAAATGCTTTCGAATGTTCCTGAAAAGCTTTTTCGCTCATCTTATATTAAGTAATATCCGTTCGCATAGCTATTAGGAAATATTCAACAGATGCCTGGCTATTTTTAGCATTCCCAAAAGTGCGAGAGAGATGGAGAGATTGAGTGTGATCTGTAAAGCTTTCATGAGCTTTCAGCGCTGCTGGGTTTATTCAGATACACATATATGTATATATTTGTCTGTTTTCGTGATAGAATACATTTTATACTGTATGTATGTACCATATACATGTATTCAAGTCCTATATACAAGTGTGCTTTAAAAATAGCTAAGCATGCAAAATGTGTGTATTCCTGTTTTTTATGGATTATTTGAAAATTTGGAAAATCTAGAAAATTTAGAAAATTGTGCGTTAGTTGCCGATTCGGTGCCAGATAAGGTGTGTGTGTGTGTGCATATACATGGGTACTATAGTGAATATATATATAATATATGTATATATACTAATTAATTTTAATACAGATTTTCAAACATACTTCTGATTCTTAAGATCAATTGAACTAGTTGGCAGTGCTTGGCTAGACAATATCCCAAACATTTGAGCTCTACTTAAATATATTATATATACAAAAGTTGTTTCCAAGTTTCTTTTCATTTCAAATTAATCTTGCTCTATTTAAAGAGCTAAAAATTCAATTCTGAAAATATATTAATTGATAAATATGAAAATGCTCACTTTAGTTGCCAAAGTTAACGAGATCGAAAAGAAACATATCACATATATAGTATATATACTTGTTACACAGATTCACACAAAAACATGATACCCCTTATTGTCTAACAATTGATTACAGGGTATTAACAGCTTTGCACTTCGCAAAAGCTAAGCAAGTGCAGCTCGCAATTCTTCTGAAAGAGCCAAAATTAGGTGTTTTTAGATAGGTCTATATAGGCTCGACTGTATATGTATGTATGTCATTACCATTCTTCATGCCTTCGAAGTTATTCTTATAACTTCCAAAGTGATTTCTGCTGAACAAACAAACATAATTCACTGTGTCACCTCGTTCGATGTGCGACATATATTTATAACTAAGAGAACACTTCATACCTTCGGTCCGTCTGATTGGGATATGCATATATGTATATCTATATGCATATACATATATAATAATTTTGTGCCTCGATTGCATTTTTCAGTTTTTGTTTTGCTTTTGTTTTTGTTTGCATGCCTAAAAGCCTGAAACCTGCCTCCACTTAGCCGGTTGAATCTCTTTCAGGAGCTGAAATGTAAATAAAAGTGTTAAAAATAAATCCAGATGCACGCAGTATTATAAGTAGTATAAGCTTCCAAAACTGGGCACTGACTCAATTGGTTTGGCATTCCAGCCATGACAAATTGAAATGTTGGTCAAGTATAATGCGCAGGGCTAACCCAGAGCTCCTCACAGCTGAATCCACAACTCGCTCTCTCTCTTTCCCTCTTTCTCTCTGTCTCTCAGGTATGTGAGTCAGGCTGTTAGGCATTTAATACCTCATCTTATCAACGTGACACTTATTCGCATTCCCCACCTGGAAATCGCAGAGTTCAAGTGAATTGATGAGAGATTGAAAAGCTTACAGCGAAAAGAATTAGTTACTTATCTCAGTTATCAAAACAAAATTAACTATTTAAGTTAAGTTATTAGTTTTATATACCTGAATTCATGTGGAAAGAAAGGAGAAATAATATTTAGATAAAGCTGCAAAATAGGGCACTAATTAAATATGCTCGATGAGTAGATAAGTGCACTTAGTGCATTTTATTTAATGATTATTTGAACTTATTGTTATCGGTCAAAGTTTGAATTTCCTGTTCAACAGATTTGTAATCGAACTAAATATGAATTTGACGCCACTGATCAATCAAACAGGGCTGCAAACTTACTTTGGCCTATCGAGCCAGCTCGTAGGTTTATGGTTCTGTTTGCGAACTAGTAATGTGCGTTTTTTAACCGGTCAAAGTTCCAATACAATTTGAGTTTCCAGTGCAACAGATTTAAAATCGAACCAATTGTGCACACTTTCTTTGGCCTATCGAACCAGCTAGCATCGCTGTAGTTCTGTTTGCGAACTAGCACATCACTAATTCTGGCTTCTTTTGCCCAAATACAATTTTAAACATGTTTCTTTCATATTCTATACTTAATTTGTGCTTTGGCCAAAATCTTGATTCTGTGAGTTGCAGTGTGCAGACCTGAGCAATGACCTTATTTTTTGAAGAAAGAAAAAAATCAATGCGTGACTTTAGAAAAATCGTGACAAATTGATTAAAGTCTTCTTTAATTTCTGGGAATTTCGCTCGATTATGACTCGATTACTTTATAAGCCAGACATGTGAATCCTCCACTTTTCACAATGATAATCTCCTTGATCTTGGCTTATCTGAGCTCAGCTTCGTTGTCTGTGCCAATAATCGATTCGTAGTCAGGTTCAAATCCAATTGTTTCAGTTCACAAATTGGATTTTAGTATTTCGCTGGCGTCTTTCAATTTCTCATCACTTGAATCATTTAATGCTATAGCCAGCACGTTCTTCAACGATTTGTTGTCCCCAAAATGAGATTTCGAACAAAGCGCAGCAGAATGGGAACTGTTCGGGCGGGATGAGTGGCTCCATGAAGCACCTCCTCCCCCAATTAGTTATGCCGATCACAGGCGGCTCTGCGCGAAGCTGCAAGCATATCTAAGTAGAGAGCGACCAGAAATTGTGTCAATTTCTTTCGGCTTTAGAGATGGGCAAAAAATAACTGAGATTCGTACAATGGTGGTCGCATTAGTAGGTACACGAGCAGACTTTCAATTATATTATATTTAAATATTCAAAAAACGAATTAAAATATATTTGAAATCAAATATTATATCAATCATAGTAAATTTTTAAATTTTTGTAGAGTTTATACTCAGTCTTTGGAGACTCTCTTGAGATATATCACATGAAAACTCCATTGATGTCTACAAATATTTGTCTTAAATTTCTTAATTTACTTTCTCGAATCTTATGTGGGTTGGATTATCGCATAAAATATAATTGCTTTATAGCTCTGATATTCATTTTCATTTCGATTTTCATTTTCCATTTCAGTTTCTTTCGAGTGCAGTAAAGACACATAAAAGCCAGCCACCATGGATGCCATCAAGAAGAAGATGCAAGCGATGAAAGTCGACAAGGATGGAGCATTGGAACGTGCTCTCGTCTGCGAGCAGGAGGCACGCGATGCCAACACCCGCGCCGAGAAGGTGAGCACTCAACCATGCCCCACGCATGTTGCATGTTGCCTCAAGCCCCAAGCCCCAAGCGCCAAGCGCCAAGAAGCGCAAGAAACATAAACAAAACTATTTATGGCCAACAATAGGCAAAACAACCATAATTAACGACTGTTAAATTGTTAACACCTGCATTTTTAATTACTCTATAACAACCGAGCCTTTGCTTGTAATCGTAGGCCGAGGAGGAGGCTCGCCAGCTGCAAAAGAAGATCCAGACCGTTGAAAACGAATTGGATCAGACCCAAGAAGCTCTGACCCTGGTCACTGGCAAGCTGGAGGAGAAGAACAAGGCTCTGCAGAACGTGAGTCCAAATCCATTAATATATATATTCCATTTAAAATTAGCTTAGACTTAAGCTAGAAGTAGAAGAAAAGTCAATTTTTGAATAAGGAAAGTTTTCGAAATCTCCAAAATCTCTTCAAAAACTCAAGATTCAGTTTTAAACTGATTTTTGTAATAGAAATATCTATATATTACATACATATATATTTTTTTATCACATCACATATTTTCAAAATTATCAAATTAAAAGTCAAAAATATATTTGATTTCATTTTGTATATATTTAAAAGTTAATAAAAAATACATTTTTTACCTTTTTTTCTTTTTTTAATTTTCTACAATTTAAAACTTCTAAAATATTTTACAAATTTTCAAAAATTCTTTGAAAAATTGACAAAAATCAGTAAACATTTCTAGGAATTTAAATATTTACATTGCTTCTAATAGAGTGAAAAAATACAAATTTTTTGATTATAAAAAATTATAATTGAATTAAAATCCGTTGAATATAATTAGATTAAAATTCAGATAAATTTATTATCAAGCGAAATTCTTTCAATTTCAGCATATATTATCTAATCGTATACGAAAGTAGGTCAGCTGCAGAATTTTAGAATATTTCCTAAGAGTTTTTAAGTATTACTAAAGATTTGTTATTGTGAATCAGCATAGTTTCATTGTGAATTAGGCAGCCAACAGCAAGAAATACACTTGAAATCAATACTAGAATAAGACTTTTATGACTATACATATATATAACATATAATATATATATAAACGATTTGGTGACAGGGAAAATGGGGTTTGGGCATGGAAACTTGCGCCATCTGTTTGGCATTAACGGTTTCACGGGTGTTTTACGTCTTGATTTTCATATATGTGTGTATGTTTTCTTGGCAAATGTTTGGGGAAATGCGTTTTGTATAATGCTGGTCTTAGATTCCATGAAAACTTTAAAGGTTTTCAAACACAAATAAAAGAAACGAAGAAAACATCGAAATTGATGTGCTGTTGGCAACGCCTTTGCTGAGCGCTATTTTTAAATTTGTTTAAATAGCTTTGGCTGGGTGCGAAAGAGACGCACAGACTGTGCAGCGTGTGCGTCTAAGTCTGTTTGCGTGTGTGTGCAAGTGTGTATGTGTGTATCAAATAACGCAAAAGCAAAGCCAAAATGCGATGTTTTTTCTTTTGTTGCGTTTGCTTTGGCTTTGCCAAAATATTTGCTCAACCAAATCTGCTTTTTTTTGTGTTTCTTTTTCTACAATGAGAATTTTGAAATAGCTGCCGCGCAGTATTTAGCACATTTTTCTTGGCCTGTTCGGTTGCGTTTCCAATTGGAAAACATATAAAGTCTTTCATTTGATTTGATTTGGCTTTTCTTGATTTTGGTACGAAAGTATTTCAAGGACATTCGCTGCTTTAGCTGCCAATTGGCAGCGATTCAAAAAGAAAAAACGAAAAAAAAAATATGTTTAGTGTTCGCAGGTAACCAAAAAAAAAAAAATGCTTATCAGACAACATAAATTCAAAAGTTTTGACAAAATACTTTGGCTCATTATCATTATCAATATATTTTGATGTTTTTGTTGTGCGCCGCACACCCTTCACTTAAATAAATAACGATGAGATACAGCCGACTTCGCTGAGTAATATGCGCGAATAATAGAGATAATAAAAGAAGAGAAGAGAATGAACGGCAATTAAATCAAACGGAACTCACAAATGAAATTAACAGAATATGGAAATGAGCCCAGAGAGAGAGAGAGAGAGAGAGAGAGAGAGAGAGCAATCATTCAATCTCTCTCTCTCAGTCTCCCACTCTCAGAGAGAGTGCTAGTGGGCGGTGGGCGGGGGGCTGTCAGTGTCTTGCGCTCCTTTACACCCGCATAGCGCACGCACTGCAACACTCACACATGTGCAGGCTGCGCATAATGCTGACTCACTCGCTCATGTGCCACACCGACTGGTGCTGCCGCTGCTGCTTGGCAGGGGGCGCTGCCACCACCACAACAACAACAGCAATGCAAAGACAGTGAGAGAGAGGGAGAGAGCGGCAGATCGCGCGCACGCCGCGATGAGCAAGCGCATGGCCACAAAAATGATCGCACAACACTTTCAAGTACAACGCCAAAGCAGCAACTGCCGGAGGGGCCGAACAACTAGCAGCCGAACCGAGCCGCCCGCACGCCGCATAAATAATTACAATAAATTCAATAATAATTATCCAATTAGTTCAATCAAATATCTAACTAATTTCTAAATACTTAAGTAACAAGTGAAACACTATTTTTATTTAATTTAGTTTAAATAAAATTTTAGTGATTTTCAATTACATAAATTAAATTACAACAACAACGCCAATTGCAAAAAAAAGAAAGAAAGAAAAAAACAAAAACGTGTTGCGGAAGTTGGCCAAATACGCAAATTTTCCGTTGCTCAGTTTTTAACGCGCGACTGAAAATTGAGAAAAACGAGAAAGAGAGAGAGATAGAAAAGGCGTATTAAATCATCAGTAAAAATAGATAAAATACTCAAAGCTAACGGTACTATGAGCACAGCTGTTTGAACAACAACAACAACAACAAAAGAGCGAAACAACACGCACCAAATAACAAAACCACAACAACAACAACAAAATCAAAAGCCGCAACTTATAATTAATATGTACGAGAAAACATTAACAATAGGAACTGCAAAAGTTAATAATGCATATGAGTGGCAAAAAGTGAGTTACGGCAAAAATCAAACGGCATCGGCAGCGGCAGCGGCATCGGTGGCTAAAACCAAGCAAAAGCAGCAGAAGCATAAAATACCATTAGTAAATAATCCGAAAAGTGCAACAGGCACACAAACAAAACAAACAAATTTCAACCCCAACAAATCAACAACAAATACAACAACAAACGTTTTAACGTATTTTAAGCCGGCAACGCAAACGCCGCTTATTAAAAAATACGTTGGCAACGCGGCACGTCGGCAAACGCTTGCGCACCAAATAAAGCGTGCACATCGCCATCTATTGACGAGCGGCGGCAACGATAAGCAGCCGCCAAAGCAACAAAAGCGTAATAACAACAAAACATGTACATTAAAGGACAATCAATCGTTTAGTATAGAATGCAAAGCATATTCCATTTTTATTTCTTTCGGGCAAATATGCTTTATATTCTATGCGGAATGAAAACAAGTGCACAAGGCTAAAGTAATTGTAAGGGGTTTTTTAGCTGCTTTGTCTTGTGCACTTGTCTGGTCACACTTTTTCTTAACTATCGATATTGGTAAATGCAAATCAGCTGATTTGCACGATATTTGTACTGCAATTATCGATATCGATATATAGTAATATCAACAATTCCATATAAAGCAGGTAGCAGCGCAGCTGCTGCAGGACAGCAGACAAAAACAACAAAACAGCAGCAGCACCAACAGCAGCGCAACAAACGCATAATTAATGCAAATAAACAGTCCCAAAGCCACAAAAGTGAACACCAAAAACACAAGCAAAAAAAGCAATCAAATAGCAAGCGTGGCAATAACGACGGCTACAAATCGGAGCTCTCCTCCCGCTGGGGCTCCATCGAGGAGCAGCTGAATGTGCTCGATAAACTGCTCCACTACGATGAAAAGGCGGAGCTTTATCTAGCCCAACTCTACAATAACTATCAGCAGTTGCAGCGATCGGAATCGGACTCGGACGCGGAGCTATCGGACGATTGGAGTTGGAGTGACTCCGATTTGGACATGTCGCAGGGCAACAGTGCCGACGACGATGCGCTGTCCAGCACAAGCGGTGCCGGCAGCCACAGTACCATCAATTCCAATTCCAATGCATCGCCACTTGTGCCGTCCTCGCTTAAGCGTCGCGGCCACCAGCACCATCCACGCTTTGCCGGCACACGACGACCCAATGTGCCCAATGTCCAAGAAATCCTGGCCGCCCTCTATCGCGGCGACTCCAAGGGTGTGCTCTCCAATCTGCGTGGCGAAGCGACGCCGCAGACGCAGCCAACACCAGGGGATCAGCCAGTCGCTAGTCGAAGCACGCTCAGCCTGCCTCTAAGTGAGTCGGTGACAAATTCTTTGGGCAGCAACAGTCCAACTCCAACCGATGAGAGCAGCATACTGGATGACGCCATCCCAGCAGTAGCGCCAGCAGATGCAGCTGAAGCTGCAGCTGAGCAAGATTCACTGCCCGCGGCCAGTGGCAAGAAAAAGAAGAAGCGAGACAAAGGCGACAAAGAGAAATCGGAGCGCAAAAAGAAATCTTCATCAGGCGGCGGAAAGCGTGAGAGAAGCAAACGTCAAGGCGGCAGCGGAGGCATCATGGACGTGAGCAGCGATAGCATTGCAACGGATCTCAGTGCGGGTGCCATTGATGAGGGCATCGTGCTGAACGCTGAGGACGAGGATACACAGGCGCAGGAGTGGGCGAAGCTGCGTTGCACCAGTGAAGCCGCAGAGATCGTTGCCGAAAGGGAGGCGCGCCGCAATAAGGGACGTTGCGCTGACTATCCGGGCCTGGCATTTGGACGCTCCATCTTCAGCTCCGACACAATGATGAAGTTCAACATCATTCGGAACGAGCTGCACAACATTATGAACACGCAGCTGAAGCGGGTAATTAGCTGTGGCCTCTGGCCGAATTGATGAACCACAAACCTTACGCATTTATTGCCACTAATCATATTTCTATTCCTCTCTCCCTCTCTCTCTCTCTCTTCAAGCTGCCTTTGTTGTCGCCCCTTCCAGAAAGAGTTAAAAACAAAGCTATGCAAAAAGTTTGGTTAGGTTCAGAGCGAATTCCGTCTATTCTATCTATGAATGCTCCAAATTTGTTCGTTTCTGTTCTCTCTGTTTCGCACACACACACATTCGCACGCTCATAAGTGTACATGTGTTTGTGTGCATTGCAAAGCGATTACGTCGCCGTCTTCGTTTTGCTTTCTTCGGCGCTCGCCGAATTCGGTTTCTGGTTTAACCCTTCGCTGGCCCGTCGAGTCGTTTATCATTGCATTTGCCCGCAGCTTGTGTGGAATCTTGACCCCATTTACGCATACATACATATGCACGTTGCACGGGTTAATCGCTTACCAATTGTCGTGAAGGTTCTTCTTTCTACACACACACACACACATGTATACCTACATCTATAAACGTACGCACATTTGCTTTCTCCTTAGTCAGCGCAAAAGTATTTCAGCTGCTTGTTTATCTAGCTAAAACAGAAACATTCTTATTTACTTAATTGCAAGCAATTGTTTAATTAATTACGCAATCGCCCGCTCTCAGCGTTTGACCGGTTAACGGTAAACTTGTGAGCACCTGTTGCACTCGCTCTCGCGGCGTGGGCGTCACTCGCGCTGCCTCTCCGAAAAAGGTAGCAGATAAAAAAAAAACAGACCAAACGTTACAACTGCTACAATTATCTGTGCTTATGCACACCCGCACGCACACACATATAGAGAGAGAATTATTTTAGTTATGGAACTCCATAAAAAGCAACTGTTGATTTACAGCAGCAGCTAAAAAAAATTTATTCAAACTGAACGAATACGTTTTGTAGCCAAAAATGTATTCTCTTCAAACTTGGCTCGCCAATTATTATTTATTTTAAATGAAATGTATTCTCGGGTTCTCTACGTGTTCTCATAACCACTGCAAAACGCCAACGACCTTCTCTGTACGTGTGTGTGTGTGTGTGTGTGTGTGTGTGTGTGTGTGTGTACACCCTACTTTGGTAGTGTGTGGCACTGACGTTTACTTTTAATTTCTTTTCAATGCCGCACACTGGCCAAAAATGGGCAGGCATGCTTATTTTAATTGAAATTGACCATTGGCAATCATCGTTTGTATTATCAACAATTATGTCATTTGCCAAATACAAATCGCTTTTCCACTTGTTGAGCGCGCGCGCCCGCCCGCCTGCTGTATATCGTTATCGATATCGAGCTTTGTACAATCGTCAACAGACACAGACTAGGACCGCATGCGAACGCACAGCAACGGCAACAACTACAACCTGCTACGAACAATACACAGTGTCGCAGCAAAGGCTGATTAGTCATTTGTACTGCTCCTGCTTGCGTGTTGATAAGCCTCATAGAGCACCGGCATTATATGCTGTATTATACAATTATCTTGTTTGTTGGCAGGGGTAGGTGGTGTGTATGTGTGGAGGGAGGATTCACACACTCACACACACACACGCACACTATTTTTGATGACAGGTCGCTTACTCATTTTCTGACATATGGACATTTGGGCAGTTGTCGTTTTTATTCGCAATTTTGCATAATATTATTTGTATTGGAGAAATAAGGCAAAAATCTCAAATATTTCTTCACTAATTAATGCAAACAACAACAAACATGTAGACTGAATTTTTAGCGGCTTTAACAGGTTTTCCAGCGGGAAAGCCGCATATACACACTGGTTAGCGCACTCGCACTCACACACATGTAGATATGAGCGATACGACACGACACGACACATAGGCGAGGCACTGCCAGACTGGAAAGTCTCACACACACATACAGCAGTTGTCTCTTTCGCACAACGTACAAACCACCACCGCCGCTTTGTAGACATGAGCATGCAAAGTGTTTCAGCGGTTCATTTCCAGTTACGTACTCACAAATGCCAGTCGCAGACTCGCGTCGTTTTATCGTCTTCGTTTCTCCGTGTGTGTGTGTAGTTTCTGTGCAGCTTACTGCAATTAAATATTAATAAATTAATATTGTTTTTAACATAAAGTTATAATTTAACTATAAATGTGTATCAAGTGCGCTCGAATCTAATCGGCCCTTCACACAAAATCCAAGAAGAAAAGAAAATACGACAGGCAGCAGCAACGAAGCAAACCAGTAAAAGAAGAAGAAAAAGCAGTAGAAGAGAAAGAAGAAAAAAAACCGGTGGTTAGCGCATACTCTTGTCTGTGTCGTCGCTTCGTTCGGTCGTTCGTTCTATTACGTGCGTGTGTTGGTGTTTCACAGTTTATAAATTAAATATATTCTGGTGCTGCCATATCTATCGAAAGAAATTTGTATTGTTAATAAATACAAAATAAGAGGCAAAGCCAGCCAATACACAAGTGTGCTTCAGTGTCAACTGCCAATCGCAAATCGCCAAGAAACCGGCCAAAAAAGCGATCCTCATCTGCCTCTACCTGCCAACACAAAGTCCAATTGTAAACACTTACTTTAAAAACACCCACAAGTCCAAAAACAAGCACAAAAATGACGACCAGCATTCCACAAGGTACACTTTTGGATGTACTCAAGAAGAAAATGCGTCAGACCAAAGAAGAAATGGAAAAGTATAAAGATGAATGCGAGGAATTCCACAAGCGCCTACAACTCGAAGTTGTCCGACGCGAAGAAGTAAGCAATTGGATATTACAATTCAGTTAAAAACTACATCAGTTTACTGCTACTTTTGGTATAAACATTTTGCATCAGAACTGAACTGAACAATCTTTCAAGATTAGTCCAGCCCAGCGCATTTCTTCGTTCTGAGCAGTGCCAACGTTTCCAATGCAAATACACGCTCACGTACACAGACACTGTGAATGACATACAAACACAAATACTGCTGCAAGTTCACTGACAGACTGTCACAGACAGATACGCTCTCACTCGTCGTTGCGCGCTCTTGAGCTCTCTCAGTTGCTCTCGCTCCCTCTTTGTCTAACCTGTAACAGTTGTGTTGTTTTGTTCCTCCATGGGTTTTCTGTCCTCTTTATTGGACTATCTTTTGTTATTATGAATTTCAATTTGTTATATGTATGTATGTATATACACATACACAGTGTGCTTCTGTTTAATTTGATCACTTTTAATATTTCGTACGTTCTAAACTATTGTGATTTGAGTGACCGAAATTCATTCACCTTTCGGAATCTAAGCTCGCCGTCTTATCGAAAAACGGGGCACAAACACGCACAGCATTACATTAGCATATCTATAAGAAGAAAGAGCAAAGTGAAAACATAAAAAAAGAAAAGAGCTGAAACCGGCTCATCTCTCTCTCTATTCAGTTCAAAGCCATATCGTTTAGTTAGCGGTGTTCTAAATTCGATTAATTATGACTCTAAGCCATGGCTAACAATAAATCGCTTCTAAACTTGCCTCTGTGTGTGTGTCGTTTTTTTTTGGCGCAAGCTAATTTAATTCTAATTAGACAATTGCGCAAGCAGAGCAGACCCTATATACACATAAGTAGATAGCTGTGTGTGTGAATATCACTGTGCGTGTGTGTGTGTGTGTGTGTGTGTGTGTGTGTGTGCACTCACAATGACAACATTGTTGACGTCATTTCAATGATGAAGTTTTCAGTTGGTTGTCGTCCTTTGATTTTATATTGTTAAACATTGTAACGGCACTCCTAACATTCCAATTTTATTTTAATTTTAAACATTTCCTTTCCCATTTCGTAGCTCATTTTGTCTGTCATCTATGCCCCGTTAGTTGCTGGGTTTTGCGCTCATTTTTCCACGCTTTTGTCAAGTGATTGACGTTTAGCTCAGCCCCTTCGCCTGTCAGTTGCACAAAAGCTAAAACAAAACATAATGTGCTTTGTTGTTTTAATTTTTTAGACAATGCTTTCAATGTCATTTGCGTGGCCCCAGCAGCCCTCTTGCTCTCTCTCTCTCTTACCCCTCCACGCATTCTGTTCCTTTTTGCTGTTACGAAATTGAGCACTGATAATTCAATGCGCCTCATTGTGACAAATTGGTTTTGATTTGTTGCCTTTTGGACTCTCTCTCCCACTCCCTTCTTCCGTGTCTCACTCTTTCTCTTCTATTATATTTCGTAATTTCGTGAACTGTCAGACAGTGTGAGATTACAACACACAGACACATATATACATACATGGCACATGACTGTAGCTAAATGCTATAAAACTCAAGTATATTTTATGCTTGAGAGATCGCTACTTTTACGCTTTACAAGTTGGAAGTGGTCTGCTTACAGTTTTCATGGCTTATTTTCGGGTTCATAATTAAAAATGCATCATATATAACATTTAAACACACCCTACGCACTCGAACGTAGCCGCTTGTCTTTTCTGTTGTTGTTGGTATAGTTTTTTTTTGTTTTTATTTCGTTGCCACAGCAATTCGAGTGAAATAAAAAATTCAAGGTGTGTGTGACTAAGCCGTCAACAATTTTTTTTGTTCAATTTCTCTGCTATGCAGCTTTTGCATACTCATGGCTTTTATTATTTGTTTTTTGTCTTTTTTATATTTTTGCTGGTCCGTTTTGCCGGCAGTTTTTGCCTTACCTCGCCCCGAAACTTGTTCTGTTTAGCTTTGCATTTCTTTTCGAAGGCGTTTAATCTTCAATACGTTTTGTTAATGAGTTCAAAGCAAAGACCAAAAATTTGCTTAGCTCTGTCCATCTCTTTCGCACACACTTAACGTACGCGACTCCCGCTATTTTTAAACGAAACGAAACTCAAGCTGAGCATATTTTTTTGGCATTTTTTTTTGCTGTTGCTTCATCAACGGTTTTGTTGTGTGACTTTCGTATGTGTGTTTGGAAAGCTGCGCTGTTTGCCCCTATACGATTTTTTATCGTTAAATTTACGCTACACACACATGCATGTACGTATGTGTGTGTGTTTTGTATGCTGCCTGCCTATCGACTGTTTGGACGATGACGTAAGCTAAAGCGGCGGCGCGGTTGGTTTTGGTTCCAATTCATAATCACACGATACTTTTACGACGCGCGTCCGCAGAGTTCTAAGCGTCACTCATACAACTAAATGATGTGTGTGTATATGTGTGTGTGTGTTTATGTTTGTATATTGACTGCAGTACTGCAAAATTGGCAATATAATCATCCCGCGTCGACTGGACCTGGACTGCCTTGTCCAATTGTGGCCGCTTTTGGTCAAAGCCGTTTTTAACCATTTTTGGGCGTGTGCTGAGCGTGTGAGCTAAGCTGCACAAACATTTAATTCATTTGTCTACCCATCTCTCTCTCTCTCTCTCTCTCTCTCTCTTTCGTATTCTGTAAAAGGCAATCAAATGCGACGGCGTCAATGTCAAATATTTTCCGTTCTTTAATGGGCATATGTTTAATGCTTCGTTTTCTGCTTTTGGAAAATATTTTTGGTGGGAAAAACTGTCCGCTAAAGATTGAAATTAAAATTTTTGGCAAGGTTGTTTTCCACAGTATGTTGACGTCATGCATGTCTCGATTAGCTGTTTTCCTATTTTCCTGAGCTGGCAACCAGAAACATGGTAATCGATATACGGACACCCCCTAATTATTGGCCAAAACTTTGACAGGCTTCGTGCTGTTCAACTGTTATCGATAGCACACGCAAACAAACATTTTACTGCTAGCTTTGGGGCGTTAACACCGGCGACCTTGTTAGGGCTGACGTTTACTCTGGCGAATGGAGCGACAAAAAGGTGGAAGAAGAGAAAAAAACAAAGAAGAAGATATCTCTAATTTCAGATGGACAAAGGCTGCGGTCGCAAACCGTTAAAAATGTTAAATAGTTATTTAAAAAAAAAAAAACAGGAATATTATTTTTGTTATGAGAGAGCGCTAAAGTTAGGAGGGCTTTTCATTAGAGTTGACTTATACCAAAAGTAGCAAAAGTAATTTAAGTTATTTCAGTGTATTTCTTGCATAGATTGTAAGACCTTAAGTTAGAATAATAGTATATTTATAAGCATTTGTACGTTTGCTATATTGTTTTGTTCGTTCGAACATCGAATATCTGTTTTATAGGCCGAATCCGAGGTTGCTGCATTGAACCGTCGCATTCAACTGCTCGAAGAAGACTTGGAACGCTCTGAGGAGCGTCTGGGTTCCGCCACAGCCAAGCTGTCGGAAGCCTCTCAGGCCGCCGATGAGAGCGAACGGTTAGTACAACATTTTTCTATTATATTTGATCCCATTTGTTATTATTGTCGAAATTGTATACATTAATAATAAGTCTACAGGATAAGCAACCTAAGTACCCAGTTCAAGGTATATCTATATATATATAAATGCTTCTTTACAATTGCCTTTGAAATTTAGGATACGAAAAGCGCTTGAAAATCGCACAAATATGGAAGATGACAAAGTAGCTCTATTGGAGAACCAATTAGCGCAAGCAAAATTAATTGCAGAAGAAGCTGATAAGAAATATGAAGAGGTATAGTTATCTTTTGCTTTGAACTCAACTTTGAAAAAAGTTATACGTTTAGGGAATTAGGGTTAATAGGGTTATCTTCTCGTCGTTTTCTTTTCTTTTCTATTCGTTTTGAGGTTAGGTGCGTCGAAATTACCGTTACTAATTAGGTTATGGGTTATACTTATATACTGCGCTCTCTTACAAACTCCGAATATATATACTTAATAATTATAGGGTATATTTAAGAGCTCTGTAAACCACCTGTAAACAGCATTTAGTTCTTAAGCTCAACGTCGACCGCAGCCAACAGCAGCAACAACAACAACATCAGCAAGAACAAAGTGGATCCATTGGAATATGTATATTGTATATATATTTATAAAGCTCCTACGTATATACACATTGTTGTTTAATTATGGCATGTGTCTAGCTTATGGTAGTATCTTAGTAAATCGCTGTTCAAATTTGTTTGTATGTGAAAAAAGAAGCTAAAACATTGCCTTGTGCCTTTAATCTGTGTAGAGAAACTAGAAACACTTTCCTCAAAAAAAACGCTTATAGCTATATATAATATCAATATATATGTAAAATATTTCACAAAAAACTTCTTCAACTCTACATTAAACTCTCAAAATTGGCTCAACTGTTATATGGATGGGAAATCTGATTAGTTTCTTTTAAAGAAGCTGAATTAGTTCCTATTTTTAAATGAACTACACAAAGCACTGTTTCAGCTATTTGTACTCTTTTTTTTATTTGAACTGAACTGTAAATCTCAACAAGCAACAACAAATTCTTGTTTCTTTTTGCAAAATTCTCTAATTCTTGATCTGTACTATGGAACTCCACTAAAACAAAAACAAAACCAAAAAAAAAAAAAACGAATCAAAACTTAATCTTTCAACATAATTTATGTTCGAAATTGTGTCTACCTGTGTGTACCACTGCGCATCCATGTGTTTGTCATACTCTACAACAACTCGACAACAACAACAACTACAACAACAACTCTACACTTTCTACACCGATGTGGATGCGATGACGTCGAATGATTCATAAAATTTTGGGGCTGTACGCAACGACAAATCATCGATATAACAACTTGGTCACTGTCTTCTATGGGCATGGTCGCATGGTCATCCTATAATATCATACACTGATATATATACACTATATATATATATATGACTATATAGTGCTCGCAAGATTCTTGAGAATCGCGCCCTTGCCGATGAAGAACGCATGGACGCTCTTGAGAATCAGCTGAAGGAAGCGCGTTTCCTTGCTGAGGAGGCTGACAAGAAATACGATGAGGTGCAGCTAAATACCAATTTAATTAATTTAAGCAATAATAACAACAACAGTAACAGTAACAGTAAACCATGTCACCCAAATCAAAAAACAAACATAACAACCAATAACAACAATAACAATGCAAATATTACTGCTGCTGCTGTTGGTGAAACTTCAACTTTGTCCGCCACAAATCCACACAGCGAACACAACAATAATGCCCACAAAACTAATGATACTTGATCCGTCCACTGATTTCTTTGCCAAACTATTAAGTTTTCTTCTATTTCGATTTTGGCCTTTATTGAGAGCCTGCAATGAAATTTGGCACAGGAATCAGCGATGGAATATATTGGTGCTGATATTGTAAAATTTGTGCTAAAGTCAATGCTAATGCTAATGCTAATGATGATGATGATGATGATGATGATGATGCTGATGATGATGATTGATGATTGATGATTGATGATGAAAGTGCAGCTAGAGCAATAAAAATAAATGCTGGCATGCCGCTGCCTTAGCCGCCCTTTAATGATATACTTATATATATACATAAATGTATAATATGAACCATAAAAAAACATTATCTTCTGTATTAAATGAACAATTTTATTTATGTATATATAAATATGTATGCTGAATATAATTTTGAAATTGTAAATGTTAAAGCGATTCAAAACAAAAATTGTAATGTACTCAAAACTGTGCTGGAAAGCAATAAATTAACAACAATTGATATCTATCTATATATACATATGTGAACCATATCCCAACTTAAAGAAAGAGAGCAAATCATATTTTATTGGTCCTTCAAAAACTATTAACTCATATATGTATAAATACTGTTTTCTATGCTATTGTATATCTCTTGTATGTAAACATTTAGTTGGGTTTAATTTGGAATTTTCTATGTAAAAAAAATTATAAACAAATTGTAAAATGCAAGTGTGTAAAGCGTAAGCAGATTCTAAACTTAAAAAAAACACTAGTTCACAGCTAATGCATATAAAGTAAATATGTAATACTTATTAAATTTAATTGAATTATAACATTTTTGCAATAAAGTTAACATCGATAAAAATGACTTAGATATATATAAATATATTTAACTCTGAAGCGTCGGAGTTGTGCAGAAATTCGTTGGTTTCCTCTTGAAGCTGTTGTACATTATAAGGAGCGTGCAGTTAGGAACAGATATCGGAATATGATTATATAGTTGCTTTATCTACAATGAAAGGGCTCTTAGATCAAATGGATTCCTTTTTCAAATGAATTTAACTATTTAATATAGATTTCTCGAGAATATTTGATGAGAATATCTTCTTTAACAAAATATTATTATGACACTCTCTAATAGGTCTCAGATGTAATATTAACTCGTGGTCTTATGATTTTGCAACACGGTTTTGGTGTGATCCATTAGAGACAGTCACGTAACGTGGATTAGCTCAACAGGCCTTTGGCTAGGCACGATTTGGTCTAAGCCGCAACATCAATTTATTGTGTTAGCACATATGCCTTTAACTTGTTGCTTACGTGTTTCGTACGTCAATCGAATCGGCTAAATAAAGCAGGCTAAATTGATAAACTGCAAAAATACGATAAGCAACCGACGACCGGCTGCCTGCCTTGCCTATCTATCAATCCGCATATACATTGTGTTTCGCAGAAACGGAAAGAAGCAAAGGAAAACATGAAAACGTTGACTGATAAGCGAAACGGGAAACTTCGTATGAAACTTATACCATCATGCCCCGTTAATTTGTATATTTAGCGCTCTTCGCCTCATGACATAAGCAGCTGCGAAAAGAAAGAAAAAAGAGTGTTGCCAAACGCTTCGATGATGAATCAAAAATTCATTTGACCCAAGAGACTCACTTACTCATATGTCTCTGTGTGTGTGTGCCAGTGCATAGGCGTGTGTGTGTAAAGCCCCCGCTCTTCATGTGGCTATGACTCACACCCACTTTAGCTGTCCATGCGATTGCGTATGACTCTCTTTAAATCGGAGGTGGAGATGCAAACTCCAGGTATTTCGATGCGTGTTGCATTTTGGTGAGCTTCAAACATATGCTAAATATGCTTAAGGAAACGTTCAGTTTGAATCATTTTGAACGTGCACAGGAAATTCAGATTTGGTCAGCCTATAATTGGCATCCATAGAAGTAGCGCTGGTCGCACATATCAAAATTCACAGAGCCACCAGACGACCAAATTGGCAAACTCAATTTCCTCAACAGACTTTTTAATTGGCGAAACATATTCCACTCATTATCGGCTTTTTAATTTGTAATCTAAATTTCGTCTGTTAGTCACAAACTTTTCATTGTCGAGCTAAAAAATGTCGGAAACTCTTTTCGTTTCCGTTCTGTAACTGACAAGAATGTAGAGAGAACTATAATATGCTCGCCGTCCAAGATTTTTATAGAATATGAATTGAATTTCCGTTTAGTAATGAAGTGGAAAAGGAAGAATCTTTATATAGGTAGCGTTAGTTAGTCCAATTGCTGCTGCTCCCAGAATGTACAACTGAAGTAAAGAGAGAACACAATTCCATCTGTTTTATTTATTGAATATAAAGTTATTTTTGAGTGCATAAATTTGAGTACATTATCAATTGAATGATAGCTTAAAAGCACAAATTATCAGCCAATAAAATAAACAACAACAAAACACACAAAATACACAACCAAGATCACGTTTTAACATTTTGTCTAATACTAATAAAAAGAAAATAATAAAAAAAAAAAACAAACTGTAAATTTCATCAAATCCAATTGTTAATACTAACCAAATTATTGTTAGATAAATTGACATGAAATTTAACGCATTTTCTATGTTCTCTGTGTATATTTGATGAACGATGACGATTGTAAAATTCTGTACAAATATCAACAATATATACATATATATACACACTATATACAAATGTAAATGAAAGGTTGCCCGTAAATTGGCCATGGTTGAAGCTGATTTGGAGCGTGCCGAAGAACGTGCCGAACAGGGTGAAAAGTACGTTGAAAAAACATTTGTTTTCAAATATCCGTTAAATGTTGCGCCAAAAAGCTTTGAAAACTATTTTTGTTGTGCCTAAAAAAAGCAAAAGAAACAGTGTGGCCATAGTTATGTAAGTTTGTTTTTTGCAGCGCTGTTAACTAACAGTTGTTATCTATGTTAAACACCGATACCAACGCAACCTAACCCAATTCTTTTACATAGTTTATAGTTGATGTTATTTTTGATTATTCCGTTTATTTCTCTAGCTAGCTAGCTTGGCATTATAAATACATATATTGAAATTGGCAAAAAATGTGAATATCTCGATAAAAGTTAACGAATGTTCGAATGTGTGTACTTAACGCGCATGTTTTAGTTGATGTAGAAGCATATCACTTCATGCTCTCTCATGATGCACAAACATATTCACATTTTCGGCCACAATGCAATCGCTAAACAATAACTGAACTAATTGAAAAAATACCTTTTCTTATGCGTTACGTGTTGCTATGTCTGTGTTCTGTTTAATAAACCCGCCCGCCTGTTAATGCCTGCTCACCTGCTGCCCGCCTGACCGCCCTGATCGCCCTGATCACCTGTGAAGGTGGCCAGAAAACTAGTGCTCATGGAACAGGATCTGGAACGTTCCGAGGAAAAAGTTGAGCTTAGCGAAAGGTTTGTCCTGCTTTATCTGTCTTTCGATTCGATTACTAACTGCACTTGAGAATTACGCAATCGGCAATCGCCAAGCCAAAAATATCAACTGACAATATTGAATGTGGAGAAATATCTAAAGATAACACCAAATTTGGCTCTAAGGCAAACGACAGATTTCGACTAAAAATACAAATTTCTGAAAAGTGAAATCGCTTCAGTGAAATGCTGTTGGCTCTCCAACAACAATTGCTGTTATTATTATATTTTATTTATTTAAAAACTTTGCTATGCAGAGAGACCTTCGTCTGGCCAGTTTGGCCAGTCATGATTTAGTTTCTTTCTTTCTGTCGTTTTTTCTTCTTTTTTTCAACACTTCTGTCGCCTCCAGTGCCAAATTTTGAAAGTCGAGTGTCAACGATTTTTTCTCTCACTTTTTTGGCGTTGGCAATAAAGAAAAAATTGCGCTCAAAACTTAATTTAATTACCGACCGCATGAGATGCGCTTTTTGTTATTTTCCCATCGAAAATCCAATTGAAGATAATTTGTGTAAAGATTGTTAACTAATTCGTGTTTTATCTTTCGATGTATAGCAAAATTGTGGAGCTCGAGGAGGAGCTGCGCGTTGTGGGCAACAACTTGAAGTCCCTTGAGGTCTCTGAGGAGAAGGTCAGTATAAACTGTTACGAATCAGTCAAGATGATTGCCAATGATCGTCACAATCTAAATTTGTTCATCAATTAAATATATTTTTGTACTATTTTTACAATATTAAATATGCAAATCCCACACCCCATAAACAACAACAACAACAATAAATAGGCCAACCAACGTGAGGAAGAGTACAAGAACCAAATCAAGACCCTGAACACTCGTCTAAAGGAGGTAGATACCAGCAAAAGCAAAAGCAAAAGCAAAATAACGTCTTTCAAGCGAAATTTGCGAAAGGAGTTTCCCAGAGCTGCGGAAAACGCAATCAAAACCAACCAGCGATAATTATTGTTGTTGTTTATGTTTTTTTCTCTATATAATTTGAGCGCACAGGACCGCTCGAAGGCTTTTCGTAAGCCGTTGCACAACACTGGCCACGCGTGCATTCATATAAAATGTCTACCGACAACCCGTGCAACTTGTCCTTTAATATGCTCTTTAAACTTGTTGTTTGTTCTGATTTATGTACTAATTAATATATTATTTTCTACTTTTACTTTCATATGTTTGTTAACACGCTCCGCTTTAATGTTGCTGACACAAAATCTAAATCAAAACACAAATCATTCTTTTTGCCAATATATTGTGTATGATATATAAACGAAAATGATTTGCGCACTGGATGTTTGATCAACATACCCAAATGGCTGAAAACTGATATGTGCTGCCCCCCCCCCCTCTCCCCCTGCCACGCCTCAAACTATGCATGCATCAATAATTTGCTAAATAATTTGCAATTTTTGTTTGTTTGCCTAACCCATAAAACAATTTAATCGCCACCAATTCAACCAACGACCACAAAATGTACCAAATATAGGCTACACAAAAAGAGGAAACCTTTGAAACGCAAATCAAGGTTTTGGATCATTCCTTGAAAGAGGTATATGCCCACTGAATACTACAATACATAGATATATAATATAATAATACATATATGTAAGTGGTTTGTGGTCTCTGGTGTTGGTAAATGCATTAACTTTATTTCAAAAACGAAAAAAAAGAACAAAAAACAAAAGAAAATATTAAATTGCACAAATCGTTATTCTCAATTTTAAATTAATTGTACATAGTCGTCACATTTGATATTTTCTTTTAAAAATGAAAAACCTGAAATAACCAAAACTTAACAAGAGCAAACGCAGTTGCCCAAACGTCTGGGAAAGAATACAACAAAACAAACAAGAAAAAACCTATTTAAGCAGAATCTAAAATGTATATCAATAGCGTGCATCATGGCAAGTATTTCATTCATAGGACGTGTGTGTGTACATTACTTGAAAATTGAAAAGAACTTTTTGTGCATTGAATGCAAATGATCCAAAAACTGACGTTTTACAACACTGCTACGTTATGGATAACTACTGCTTGGTAGTAGCAACTGTACCCAAAACAAAACTGTACCAAAAACGAATTACAAATTGAATTAATTCTATAATATTCGGTAGATATTTTATTGTCGAAGCACTTGCACACATTACACAAACACACACACACACACACACACACACACACACACACACACACACACACACACACACACACACACACACACACACACACACACACACACACACACACTCCGCACATAATAATGATGATGATTATGATTATGTTGTATGTCCTAAGCACTGTTATTGATATACCAAAAATTTGTTGTATATTTCTCGACGTCTAGGCACGCGAAAATCAAAAAATTTTTGAACAGGAGCTCATTCAATTCAAATTAAATGTAGAAACTGTAAGTCGCCGCAGCATAAATAGTTTTTTTTCTTTAAATAAATCATTTAAAATCTGCTGATGTTGAAAACGAAATAATTTTAACAGCATTTCGAATTGGCGCCAATTTTCAATTTTTCCTTACATGCAGTGACTGCGTAGCGTCGTACAGCGATTGTTGTAGTTGAATTATTAAATGATCGACACTCCCGTAAAAATGATTGATTAATTTGTCAAATTTAGGTTTTGTCTAAACCAAAACTACTCCCCAAATAAATATAAATATACATGTGTATTTAATAAAAAAGTGTAAGCAAATAGATTAAGTGATCAGAGCTGTGTTATCTTCTTATTTGTTATGCTTTTAATTTTGAATGTCTTCTTTAGTTTTACGATTTCTTTAAATGTAACACACACATACGCATACAAATACTTAATATATTTAACCTAATGCTCATCTATTCATATAAATTATATTGTACTTACCCCGCTGGTTTTGGTAGCAAATTGTTTGGGAAGCTTCTTTTAAGTATAATAGTCTTGAGAAATGCAAATTCTATTCTCAACACTGAAGTTTGAATAGAATTTGTATATTAATCAATATGATATTGGTTGATGTAGACGCTGCCTTGCTTATCGAACGTATCTGAATGTATTCCGTTACTAAAATAACTGTATTTTTCCCCTCTCTGTTTACCAACACTTAAAGGCTGAGGCACGCGCTGAATTCGCTGAACGTTCCGTTCAGAAATTGCAGAAGGAAGTCGACAGGCTCGAAGGTATGTCTGTTAAAGAATATTTTCTTCTAACTCTAAGACTTTGAAAGCAAAAAAAGTTGAGAATTCTAGAATTTATTATTATTATATATTCAATATTTTCATTTGTAGCAGTATTTCAAAAATACAAATTATAGACATACATTATATGATAGAAAAGATTTTTGTTTTCAAATATTTTTAAGTAGGTGCAAAATTAAGTTCCTTATCCAAAACTCAATTTCCTTCTGTTAGTCCAGATTTACAAATATTTTTATTTATATTTTTATTTTGATGCTTATTAATATAACTTTTTTTGATGTTTATTTTTCATATGATTTTGTTCGTTGTTGTGCTTAACCGAAAAAACAAAAAAACAAAAACAAATTTCAACTTGTGTGCTGCTTGTACCGCTCCCCGCCTGCTGAACCGCCAACGCCCTAATGTTAATTGTTAATTTATATGCATGCCACGTATTGCTGTGCTCTTTTGTTTCCTTTTTTGTTATGTTGAAACAAAAAAGACGACTTGTTGAACGAACGCGCCAAGAACAAACTGCTGTCGGAGGAGATGGAAGCCACCTTACATGACATACAGAACATGTAAACAAATAATTTGCAGCTTATGTAAATGAACTAAACTGCCTGCTTTGACGTCAATACAGAAAACTGGCGCTTTCCATATTATTATAATAGAAAACACAAACACACACACATACACCCACCCAAACACACACACACACGCATATTAAGGCACACAGGACAACGCCAAGTGTCTTCCATGCCGTTAAATTTTTGATAAACTTTTAAATGAAAACGTTAATTATTTTAAGCGGTAAACTCAAAGAAAAGCAGACAAGAAAGAAAAACTAAACAAAAACAAAAACAAACTAAAAAGAATATCAAAAACTAAAACAGAAGAAAATCTTCTGCTTCTATTGAGAGCATTCCAAATTTTCTGTGAGTTTTAACATTCATATTTGCAAGCAGTGCAAGCAGTGCTGGCTATTCGCTTGTCCGCGTTGCGTTGCGTTGCGCTGCGCTGCGAATGGCAAAATGCATAGGAATCGAAAGATGGCGGCACTTTGAAACCCTCGATGCTTTACAACACTGTTGCAATATTTTGTTTCTAACTTTTTCTTTCTATTTGCTTTTGCTAGGCCCTTTCTTATTATTCTTCTATTTGTTTTGATATGGATCGAAGTAATTAATTATTATAGATGACAAAAGACACAACTTGCGAATTAGTTTATGTGTAATTATTTATACAAATGATGTATGTGTAAAGTAAATGAAAAGGAAAGATTCGATTTGTATTTGTATTTGTACTTGTATTTTTGTCGCCAGCTAAACTACTGTATTAATTATGCTAATATTTACATTGTTTATACAATTTAAAAAAATCGTGTTTGCAAAACGTTGTGTAATATTTGCCTACTTATAAGTTGCCACGCCTATTTTATTAGACACGAATACAAAACAAAACAACAACAAAATAAAAGACAAAACACTATTCAATGACACGCACACCATTCCAATTGCAAGCATTCATAATTAGACAGCTATTGTTAACTTTCTATATTTTATTTTACGATTAAAATATCATAAATCCTGAAAACTCCCTACTTTCTATACGCTAACTTTGCTGCAAATGTGTTCTTGCCGAACAAAGAGAGCAAGCTAAAAAGAAAAAATGAACCTAACATCAAAAATGGCATTAAATGAAAAATCAAAAACGAGACGAGAAACGATTGATTTATTTACAATTTACATAAATTAATTATTTATATTTTTAATATATACATACATATATATTACATACTATGCAAATACAATACCATGCTCTGCTGCAATTGCACAAATAAAGTATTTTTCAAAAAAGAACATTTTTATTGGTAAATGAAAGAAGATCAAATGACGACACACACACATACGATAGACAGACTGTTTAACTAACCCAGGAATGAAGTGTTCCAGCCAAATGTTGTCTCTGTTGCTGTGAAGATTGTGTCCCCCACATGATTGGCTTCTTGGATTCCAGAGTTAACTAGCCATAACCAGAGCTGCCAATACTTGCACTAATCAAGATCTTTTTTTAATTCTAATAACACTGACTAACCAAAATGAACCGACCAACTAAACTACCAAACCACCGCCACCAGACGAGATGATCAACGAGAAAGAGCACTATGCAATCATTAACGATAGCTTGGACTTTACGTTCGTCGAGCTAATGGGCATGCCGCCGTTCTATAACGACCGCTACCCCAAGCCGCCCACGCCCGAGCTAACCGAAGAGGAGATCGCCGCCATTGCGGCGCAGCGGGAGGCAGCGGCTGCTGCCAAGGCAGCCAGGTTCGCTGCCGAAGGAGCGGCCGAGGGGGCAGGCGAAGGGGAGGGTTCAGCGATCGAAGCAGCTGCAGTCGACGGAACTGTTGCCGCCGAAGCAGCGGCTGCTGCTGCCGTTGTTGAGGAGCCTGTGAAAGAGCCCACACCACCACCGCCACCACCATTCGATTACAATATTGATCTGCCGCCAGAGGGCGCTGAAGTGCCATATGTCAAGAATTTCGAAGTGGGCGATGCTCCGCCAGCAGCGCCTGCAGACGCAGCACCAGCAGAGGGTGCTCCTGTAGACGGCGTGCCAGTCGAAGGCGCGCCTGTAGAAGGCGCTCCAGCTGAAGCAGCTGCTGCAGATGCACCACCTGCAGACGCAGCTCCTGCTCCCGAAGCTCCTGCTGCTGAAGCTCCGGCTGCAGAAGCTCCGGCTGCAGAAGCTCCGGCTGCTGAAGCTCCAGCTGCTGAAGCACCAGCTGCTGAAGCACCGCCTGCTTAAATCAGATCGAATTTGATTTCATTTGATAAACTAGTTAAAAAACAATAGAAATAGATCAAAGGATCTCGTTATGGCTAAAACTAATTGTGGATTGTGTTTTCCTCGTCAAATGCACGATCATCTTCCTGGTTCACTTCCAAACCCGCCTGCCCGGCCATCCTCCCGTCCGACTTGCCCACTAACCTGCTGCTTAGGGAAACATTTAATATTTTTTTTTTTTCTTAGCTGCGTTTATGCTTCCTTTTCACACTTGATCTCTCCACGCCTCTCTCTCTCTCTCTCTATTGCTTTATCTCTCTCCCGACTGCTTGTCATGCTTGCTTTCTGCCATCGCGTGCATGCCAAACATCTCAGACGACCTAATCGTTGAAAAAGAGCGCTACTGCCTCATCGGGGACAGTCTCGACGAGGCGTTCCTGGATCTGATCAAGGGCTTAGAGCCATTCTGGACGGTGCGCAATCCCAAGCCGCCCACGCCCAAGCTGCCAACGCCCACGCCCGAGGAGCTGGCCGCCATGGAGGAGGCAAGAGCAGCAGCCGAGGCGGAAGCCGCCGCTGCTGCAGCTGCGGCAGCGGCTGCGGCTGGTGTGGAGGGTGCCGAGGGAGTTGTTGTCACAGAGGGAGGTGTGCCTGTGGCAAAGGAGCCAACACCACCACCAAAGGAACCCACTCCACCACCGCCACCACCACCACCATTCGAATACTCGATCGACTTGCCGCCAGAGGGCGCTGAAGTGCCGTTCGTCAAGAACTATGAGCCACCACCACCCGGCTCTGAGCCAGAGCCAGTCCCAGAGGGTGAGGCCGCAGCACCACCGGCTGATGGAGCTGCTCCACCAGCTGAGGGAGCTGCACCAGCGGCCGAGGGCGCAGCACCCGCCGCTGAAGGCGCAGCTCCACCGGCAGAGGGTGCAGCTCCACCGGCTGAGGGTGCAGCGCCGCCAGCAGACGCTGCTGCACCACCAGCTGAAGGAGCTGCGCCCGCAGCCGAAGCAGCTGCTGCACCACCGGCAGAAGAGGCCGCACCGGCACCAGCAGCTGAGGCTGCTGCACCTGCTGCCGAGGCCCCTGCACCAGCCGCCGAGGCTGAGGCGCCTCCAGCCTAAATTATCGTTATCGATAGCGATCACGATAAATGTCCCTAAGTCAGCTGCGCAAACCACACAACCGCTACAAACTGCTGCCCTGCTTTTATTCACTTATTATTTTATGCACAACAAAAACTTGAATTCATATTAAAACAATCTAATCGAAGCAAAGCAAAACCAAAGAAACACGCTGCTTGGCTGAGTTTTTTTTTTTGCCTGTTGCATTTTATTTTTGATATTGAATTTAACAGCTAGTGACGCACTGCACTACCGACTCCAAACGCTGCTGCCGCCAAGCAGTGCAGCTGCTGCCGCTTTTTATTTATTTTTATGCAAAGAGGTAAATACATATATTCAGTTTGTTTTATTTTGTATCCAGACTCAATTCTAGTGTCAGTTCTTGTATCTATGTAAAAGGGCGAATTCTATGTTTTGTGAGAGGTTTATCAATATTTATTTGTGTACTTCATTTGATTATATTTTCATTTTTATTAATTTGAATATGTATTTTCTTTACTCTCCTGTGTTCGTTTATGATTTGACAACAATGAACAGACGACCTTGTCCTGGAGAAGGAGCGCTACAAGGATATCGGCGACGACCTCGATACCGCCTTTGTCGAGCTCATCCTCAAGGAATAAGCGCTGCTCCATTGCCCGCCCCCAAGAGCTGCACCAAAATCTATCTACACACTTACCGTTTATGTATTTCGTAATCCGTATTTCGTAGCATACTCGTAGGCGTTCTGTAAACATGTCTTGCCTGTGTAGTTGGAGTAAATGTATTTAGATTTTGTTAAAGCCTTCATTAAATTATATGTGACAATCGCATTGTGTATTTGTTTAACTCAACTTTATTTATTTTATTATTTGTATTCTCAATCTATGCAATAAACTAAAAAGTATATCAAAATGATCACGTCTTTCCCATTACTGTTATTATCTAACTGCTGCATTCGTAGACGAGGTGAGCAAAGGTAAGGAGAAGTACAAAACCATTGCCCAGGAATTGGAGTACGCCGACCTCAACAACTATTAAGGCAGCAACAAAGAGATGATTGGATGATTCAGTTGAGATGATATTTACAAATTGGAGTCCAACGGAGCCTTTCGACGGCATCCAGCTACAAAATCGCTCTACTTAAGCATTCCCACATTAATAAATAATAAACCAAATTTTTAGCAATAAAATATATATATATGAATATAATTAAATTGGATGTTTGTATGAAACAGCTTGACTCAACAGAAAATACTTACTGCCTGTAAACTTATGGATCGCAAATCGAATGGTGAAGTCCAGCCTGAGCCACAGATCACTCACTTATTTATATTTCTCAATATTTCTGAAGCCCACCCAGTCAATAGCTTATATATGTAATAACTCAGCTTCATATACTGCACACATATTTTTTGGGATCTAAATTCAGTCAATTTTTTAACGGATCAAATGGAATTTACGCTTGCAAGCTAGTTGGAAAATGTATGTAAAATTAGTTGAAAATTCTATGGCCTTTGCAAATAAATTGAAATGTAAAAGAAAAACAAAAATCAATATTTATCAAATATACACATTCATAGCTTTTGTAATTGTGAAACATACAAATTCAATATGTACAAGTATTTTTAAAGCAATTAAACATTAATTTCTCAGTTATTAAGCGTTTATATTTTTATGACAAATAAATGGAAAAACAAATTCTTTTGCAAAAAAACGAGTTTTCTTCGAATATTATAGAAAGTTGGGAACAATTTAACAGTGCTGCAACAGCTCATCAATAGGTGTTATAAGCCGACACATACAATAAGAACTTTACCAAAATATATATTTATTTTAAAAACCTTTTATCTAACCTGTAATGAAAATGTTCAATTTCTGAAATTACTGAAGAAGAGTGCAAATATTTGGATTGAAGAAAACTAAATGTTTATTTAGAATTTGAAAATCAGTTTTCAGATATATTTTCATTGAAGAGTAGTAAATGCACAGCGTGTATATGAGTTCGATTCATAGACCAGTTTGAAGACGTTTTTAGGTCTGAGGAAACTGAGGTTGACAGCTCTAATAAAATATGTTTTTGAATGAAGTTAATTTGAATGAAGCCTTATTGCTATATATGTACATATATCCCGTATAGGTCTCTCCTAATAGCTTCATTTATTGTTTCAAATATTGCTTGAGAGTCTTCACTTAAGAAGTTATATACAAATATTAATATAGAAAGTTAAGCAATAATTAAAGGGCTCTTGCTGAGAGTGGCTGAACTATAAATACCCTGTACTGCTAGCCATTGCACTATGCCAGTGCATATATATTTGACTATTTAAATTCTATAGTTTCTTTCAACATTTCCTAAAATCAGTAAAGTATTATATAATATATATAGCCAACTACTTTATTCAGGCAGAAGTAAGCATCTCCAACTCCATAAAATATGCTGGTCGGCATCTAATGTTCTGCACTTTCAAATAGTTACCTATAAGCATCCATTGAATTCGATTTTTAAGTAAGCTAATTACAGATTTTCAGATATTTATTAAAATATTGCATTTTCTATTATTTCTTTATATTTAATTAGCTATTTCTATTCGTTTGTTCTTGGAGCTATAAGATCAAAAACTAAAGTTTTGAAATTTTCTTTTCAATTGTATTTTTCACGTGCCACGTCACAGGCAGATATAAATATATATAGGACCGAAATCGGTTTGCACCGTGTGAAAAAAAAAATTGAAAAAATTTCTCAATATTTATTTAATCAAAATAGATTCTCATCTTGTTAGCCGTGTCCGACTCGGGCATGTTTCGTTCATTTATGCGCTATTTATAGTCGCACTTTGGATGGATACAGATACACAAGGAAAATAAAAAAAAAAAATAGGCACACAAAATAAAGAAAGATATATACCCACGTATGTATATTTTTCAATTAAGAGAAAAAAAGAAACGCATAATTTTCACGCCTGTCTGTGAGACATCATATGCCTTGAATGCAGTAAAAGCAAACGCGAGCATATCCGAATGGACGAGAGAGAGAGAGAGAGAGAGAGAGAGAGAGAGAGCGAGAAAGAGAGAGAGAGGGTAAGAGCGAGCTCGCTCTTTGTGAGATCTTTGCATATACATATACACGGACACATTGGGCTACATATGTATAGGTATTTGGGGAAATATTGAGGGAAATTTCAAATGGCCCATGAAAAGTTGCGAAAGCGTTTTCCTTTCTTTTTTTAATGGGAAATTTTACGAAATTCAAAATTATTCAATACTGCGTGCTACTGTATGAGTGTGTGTGTGTTTATATATATATATATATATATATGTAGTAGTGTGTGTGTGTGTGTGTGCCTTGCGTTATTTCTTGGGGTCGCTTTCTCGGCACCGCGACTTGGTCAGCATCAGTGTTCTCGGGGTTTCGACAGCGTATAGTGTGTTTGGAACGCTAAGGTTAGTTGCGGCTGCTGCCAGGATTTCTGCATTGGGAATATACTAAAAAATATATAAACATATATATTGGAAAAACTGTATAATATAGTTGCTATAAATCTGCGTAATTATTCAAGAAAACCAAAAATCTCTAAAAAAAAAAAAAGTGAAAAGTGCAGTCGAAATGCATATTTCAAATTGCTTTCTGCATAACCAAAACTTACAAAAAAATTGCATATATATATTTATATATATAATATATAAAGAATTCAGTTATTAAATGTGCATATGTATGTGTCTATAAATAAATTTAATAAAATTAAAATAATAAATAAAAAAGGTTAAAAACTGAAAAAGTGTTAAAAAAAACTTTATAAAATTAAAGAAACGAACTTTATTTCGAAATTGTCTTTATGTAGTATAACGAATTTATGATATGAACGTTGTGAGAAAATTCGCTTATAAGGAATTTTGTAACTAAATCTGACAAAAATATCCGCCTCTGTATGTGTATGTGAGAGAGTGTTAGTGTGTGTGAGTGAACAATTTGCAGACACACACACACACACATACGAAAAGCTGCACACACATACACACATACACGCATGCACACATACATATGCACATACGCACAATTTTCACACACAACTGAATAGAAAAGCTGCTTCATAGCAGATTTCTATTATTCTATAAAATTAACTGCAGACAGACACCTGCCTGGCGCACATGCACAGATACATAGATACAGATACAGATACACAGATACAGATACAAGTGCTGAGCAGCAACTTTAAAGATTTTATTTTTAACTCTACTTGAAACTTAGACGAGAAAGCTTTTCGCACTGAGCTTTTATGATCTCATGAACGAACGAACATTTTGCTAATGGTAATTTATCCTTGAGTTTGTTTTTGGCCATTTGTCAGAAATGCTCGGAAATTATTAGAGAGCAGATGTCGAGAAATAGCTATGAATATATTATATATATATTTAGTATATATTATATAGTATATATATTTGTGTGTGTGTACATGGTAGATGTGTGCCACCCACACAATATGTGGCTTGAATAGAGATACGAATTTTCCGTTATAGCTATATATGAATACGACTGAAGGCCAGAGAAACAATGTATAGGTCTACATTCAAGTAAAAATAGAAATTTAATTATATTGAATCTTAAAAGATTGTAAATTGGATGGAAATATAAGGATTATATTGTTTCGATTTCCTTGTCAGACTAAGGTCTCTAGCTCTCGCTCTTCTATGCTCATTTCATTTAAATTTGAATACAATCGTAAAGTCATTTATCTTCCTGTTATTTAAAGCCTTGGGATCTCCTGGCTGGCTGGGATTAACCCTGTACAACTACAACATCAATGACTTTGCCCCACTTATCTAGAGACACACAAACAGACATAACAACGATCTTACGTATAGGCGAACGCCTACACAAATTCTGACCCCAAAAAAGAAATGAGCTGAAAATGTTCAAATTGCAATCAACGGTATATATATGTATATGTATATATATGTGTATATATATAAATACATAGACATTGTCTGTGTTAATTTTGAAAGACTCTAGAATTACAGGCCAGACCGAAATGTCCAAAAAGCGCCAGCAGCATTCTATATGTATATTCGACTGGATATATTCACATGCAAAAGTATATCAGATTTATTTTTAAACTCTTTGAAAATCGTTTCAACAAATGGAATCAACAACCTCTGAGAGCGACAGAGAAAGCAATACAGATCGTTCAGTTTTCGTTTGTGGGCGTTGAAAAATTCGTAAGCTTTAATAAGTTTTCGGCAAAAACAAATTCTGTTTACATTTCGATTTTACATATATATACATATAGATATATATGTATATCTATAGCTATATATGTATATATATATGTATATTATGTACTGTATAGCAATAGCTTTCCAGATTGCATTGGCTAAGTAAACATTTTGTGCATTTTTATGAGCTGCGAGAAAATATTTGAAAGCAATTGAATTGAAAAAAAAAAACAGAAAAGAAAATGGAGACTTTAGAATAAAAAAAATGTAGAAAAACTATATATAAAACTATAAAATACATATAAAATGTTTATGGATATATTTAAATCACATTATTAAAAATTTTAGATAGTTTTATAGAGTATTTTTAATAATTTTTTTTTACCAAATATATCAACTTTTTAATTTTATTTTAAGTTATTAAAAAATAAAAATAATAAAAAAATTAGCTCTTAACACTTTTTTAATTTTAAGAGCTTAAAACTTTTCTTTCGACACTTTTCATAAATTTTCCAAAAACTGTTCGTTTGCAGTGCCTTTTTCCAGTTTTCTTCTCTCCTAAGCGAATAACAAAAACACAAACACCATGGACGCCATCAAGAAGAAGATGCAAGCGATGAAGCTTGAGAAGGATAATGCCATTGACAAGGCAGATACCTGCGAGAATCAAGCTAAGGATGCCAACTCCCGCGCCGACAAACTCAATGAGGAGGTGCGCGACTTGGAGAAGAAATTTGTTCAGGTTGAGGTCGATTTGGTCACCGCCAAGGAGCAGCTGGAGAAGGCCAACACCGAACTGGAGGAGAAGGAGAAACTGTTGACCTCCACGGAATCCGAGGTAGCCACCTTGAACCGTAAGGTGCAACAGATTGAGGAGGATTTGGAGAAATCTGAGGAGCGCTCAACCACCGCACAACAGAAGCTGTTGGAGGCCACACAATCGGCCGATGAGAACAACCGTATGTGCAAAGTATTGGAGAACCGTTCCCAGCAGGATGAGGAGCGTATGGATCAGTTGACCAACCAATTGAAGGAAGCCCGTATGCTCGCTGAGGATGCCGATACCAAGTCCGACGAGGTCTCCCGCAAGCTGGCCTTCGTTGAAGACGAGCTCGAAGTGGCTGAGGATCGTGTCCGCTCCGGTGAATCCAAGATCATGGAGTTGGAGGAAGAGCTCAAGGTTCAAAGAACACATCAATTCCATTTGCTCAGATACTATAGGATACTCTATCTCAAATATAGGTTGTCGGCAACTCGCTGAAATCTCTGGAAGTGTCCGAGGAGAAGGCCAACCAGCGCGTCGAGGAATTCAAGCGCGAGATGAAGACCTTGTCTATCAAGTTGAAGGAAGCCGAACAGCGCGCCGAACAGGCTGAGAAGCAAGTCAAGCGCCTGCAGAAGGAGGTCGACAGGCTAGAAGGTATGTCAATCTTAAGTCAAACTATAAAATCCAACAACATATATCGGCGCGTTAATGAGATGCGTGTGCACCTGCCCCATACGATATTCGAGTACGATATACGATATCCGATATCCGATATCCGATATGTAAATATCGCATTCAAGTTCTAAAAACTGAAATGCAGCTTCAACTAATGCGAACGAACAGTCTATATACATGCATATAACATACACTATATCGAATACTATAATGTACATATGTTGATTGTTGGTTATCCACAATAATACACGCTGCTTTTATTAATTGTACATATGTAATATAATTATAAAATAAACAACAAATGCTTCTTGCAGACCGTCTCTTCCATGAGAAAGAAAAATACAAAGCAATCTGCGACGATTTGGACCAGACATTTGCTGAACTTACTGGATATTAAAAACCAAACAAGAAAAACCAATTGCCAAACAGTTCCCATAATGACATACATGCACACACTGACATACGCCCACACACACACATACATACATACACACACGAGCAAATGTATTCCCCTATCATATTTTGCATAGATCATATTCCCAACTGTGCAGATCAGTCACAATTTACACTGTAAATAATTTGTATAGTCTTGTGGTTGCTCTCCAACATACCACCCAGCCCTAAAGATACTTTTACACTGTAAAAAAAAGAAACAGTTCCACTCTCAATATGCCAACTGTAGTTATTTATGCTTTCGAAACAACAGGTGATTTCCTTTATCTTTTATATATATAGAAAAAAAAAACAAATTGTTTTCTGTTTAGTGCATAGTTATTTTCTTTTGTTTAATGTGGCATGTTCGATTGTCTTGCCTACCCAGACACAAAAACAAGCCCGACTTTCGACTATACTATCTGTGCAGCCTCTCTGCTGCTCATCTCTCATTATTTAGAATGCAGTTCGGATGGCTTTCGCCAAGGCTCTACTTGACAGACGTTGAATACACACTCATGTAGTTCAATTTTTGGTCATCAAAGGCTCTTTCATCACACATTTAGAGACTCGTGTTTCAGATCCCTCCTCTAAGTACCTGACTCAGACACAGTATGCATTCTTTTTTATGTAAATTAAAAATACTAATTAAAAAGAGAAAAAAGAAGAAAAACATTTATCTAAACGCTTGTAAACGGCGCAAAAACTAAAATGATATATTAACCTGGCACACTTATTTCTTACAGTGTATTACAGCCAACTGCTGGCAACGTGGCTCAAGATTCATGTTACTTGTGTTCAAATAAATGTTGCACTCTCTGTTTACTTACCCAATTCGATTTGATGTCGATTATTAATATATGTATATGTATTATTCGTTTCACAGACGAGCTGGGCATCAACAAGGACAGATACAAGTCTCTGGCCGATGAGATGGACTCCACATTCGCCGAGTTGGCTGGCTACTAAGCGAGCCCTCTGCTGCGGACGGTAGTAGAGACAGAAGAAGAGGAACTCAACTAAATGTAAACGATTATCATCTCAATATCATTTTGCGAATCAAAACAGAAACAAAATCTAAATACCAAGAACAACATCCATTGTGTATATCTTTAAACCAAATCTATTTCTAAATAAATAAATAACAACAACAACAACAAATATAGTAACATCGACCACAACAACAGCAACAAGAACATGAACCAATATCTGAATTCAAGAAGAATTTTTTGTATTTTTAAAGTCATGTTTTAAAAATATTAAGAACTCGAGCAGTTGAACTAACACTCAAGAACTAGAAGCACGAGAGATAAATCTACATACATATATAAATATATACAGAGAATGAGAGAAAGAGAGAGAGAGAGAGCGAGAGCGAGAAAGAGAGCTAATATGTATCTATGCTGTTAAGAACGATGAATGGTTGAAAATTTCAAATTTTATAATATATTAAAGAAAACAAAACAAAAAAAAACCCAGAAAATACGAAAAAAAACTATATAAAAATTTATAAAAAAATTACAAAAAAATTATATGTTGATGTTTGCTTTGATGAGAACTTACAACTTATTTTCTTTGCATGGATCAGAACTCTCAATTCTTTTCTTGTGGGACTTTGAAGTAAAGGGAAATGAGAATTGAAAGCAAAATATGTGTAGAATCTAGGGGGTTGCCACGGGAGAGGTCTCCAAGGCCAGAGTCAAAGAATGATTAGAAATCGTTAATTAATTTATTACAGGTATCACAAATGTTGATTTTTAAAACTAAATTGAAGGATTCAAAGTAAATTATCGAATTGTGAAGCTAAGCCCATAGTTTTGATTTAAAATTTAGACTGAAGAGTCACCTTATTTGGATTTCTGCTTAAACGCTTGAGAAACGTCTGTCACAGATCTTTGCGTTATTTTGAAAAATGCAAAGCACGTTGGGAAAACCCCTTCACGCAAAATAAGTGGATAAAAAAAAACACGAAATGCGTCATCGAACCGGACCAACGTTGAGAAGAGACCTTCGTTGCAACATGGTTAAACTGATGGCTAATAAGCAGTCAAAATAAGTCGCAATGAAAGTCAATTTGAGCGTGTTGAGCACCTCATGGCAACCAGTCGAAAATAATTCCACATGTCTCTCGAGAGCACTCGCACTCGGAGGCATGTGGGCAGAGCGAGAAACACGCTCCACAACTCACGGATGCTGGTCGAATTCATCTTGGCCCGGCGGCCTCTAAAGCCATCAATGAACGGCAAATCGATTCAGTGAAATTGATTAATCAAGCTTTAACGATATGCAAACTGGCTCTAACTCAACTGCCATTTCTCTGAAAGCCAAATGTGTGTAAATGATGGGTGCATGGACACGACAGACGTAAATTATCAAAACTTTGCTCGTATGCATGCATTATATTATCTGGATTACATTACAACTATTTTTATTTGTTTAGTGAATAGCTCAATAAACAAATTAATATAATAAAATATATTTATTATATTATATTTATTATATTTAAATTTTCTAAATTTTAAACTCAATTTGAAAATGTTTTAATATTTTTTTTATTATTTTTTTAAATTTCTTGTAATGAAATTTACATAAACGTTAAAGGTAAAAGCTTAACAAATATATTTTAAAATTTATTTTACTCACTATATAAAAAATATATATAATATATTTTAATATTGAATCAGATATCTAAACAAATTTTTAAAATTCCTTCCAAATAATTTTGAACAAAAATCTTAATAAAATTTAAATACTTTTAGTACATATATACTAAATCTGTAGCAGATACCTAAACATACAGTTTCCCCTGTTCAATTTTTTTTTAAATTATAGAAATATTATCATCCAAATATATAATATATATATTAACTAGCTTAAAAATTTGTACAATTCTAAAGACGAATTATAGTAATTTATTACATTGGAAAACTACTTAAGCTTCACTTGAACAATAAACCCGCCTCAATACTAAATAACTTAGAGTTCGGCTCGCCAGTAGCCGTCGCGATGTTTCGATTGTAAGTGAAGGTAATTAATTTGTATTTATCAACAAACTGGAGTAGACAATCAAACGCAGTCGTAATGAGTTTGACAACAATGCTGAAAAAGGCGCCGCCGCCGCCGCCAAACAGACTTCAACAATACAAACAAAAAGCGGCAAACCCAAACACAAACCCAAACCCAATGACTTACATTCGTAAAGAGCGTCGGAGAAAGTGAAATTTTGCATTTCACGCAGGTACAAAAAAAAAAAAAAAAAAAAAAAACAGCGCCATGGTCATGACAGAGCCAGCCCCAACCACAGCTCCAATTGAAGCTCAGTCTCAGTCTCAGTCGCCGTTTGAGTGCCATAAGAAGCGGACGCGAAGCTCAGAAACCGAAAGTGTTTTTCATTTTCATTTTAATAATTTATTGTGTTTTTAATGTTTATTGCTCGTTTGGCGTGTGAGGGGAATCTTTAAGCAAACATTACATGTCGGCGAAGAAACTTATGATGTGTCGTCATGTCTGCATATGGCTCATATGTCTGGGCCTTTGCCCCGGGTTATGCAAGCCAGACGACGACAGTGAAACTATGCAAAAATACGCAAATGAATCGCTGACGGACGCCTCCAATTGGTCACAATTTCTCGAAGATTATGTGCTGAGGTGTGTGTGTGTGTGTATGTGTGTGGTTGTGTTAGTTGTCGATCAAATTGGATTATTATGTTTAACTTGTGTCAATTTGTAGCCAGAGCAGCAGCCAGCGCATGTCCAAGGATCTCGCCTACATGGGCGGCGAGATGGGCGGACCCATTAATTATCATTCCTCGGCGTACAAACGGCCTGGCAACAACATTTACATTACGCGCCGCATTGGCGAGGCTGTGGAGCTGGAGCCGCATCTGCGTACGCCGGTAGAAAGCCAAGGCCCGATGGTAAATCCACAGTTTCGGCCCATGACTAACCAAATGTTGCACCAGCAGCACCAGCAGCAGCAGCAGCAACAACAACAACAGCGCCAACAACCCGGTTTCTTGCAACAGCTCTTTGGTTTCGGTAGCTCTGAACCATCTCCGCCTCAGGCGCAGCTGCGACCAGTGCCGCTGCAGCAGCCGCCACCGCCGCCACATTCACAGCAGCAGCATTTGGCGGCGCATGGCAGCCCGCCCAACACTTTCCGAGCCGTTTCTGAAAACGATTTGTATCTGCTGGGCGCCATCGAGAAGCTGGTCTATCGTGTTGGTAAGACGAAAAAAAAATAGATGAGTATAACTATGTGTAGAGAAAAAAAATTATAATTTTGTGGTATTACTTTAGAATTTTTTAGATATTGAATTCTTTATTATATGTATATTTATATTCTTTATATAAATTTATATATTTAAAAAATCAATGTCTAAAAAAGTTAAGTTGAAATTTAAATGAATTTTACTAACTTTAAAATTAATTGTTTAATTCTAATTTTGTTTTTAATCTTTTTTTTTTAGATTATTTGGAAAGTCGTGTGCGACGCACGGAACAATTGATCTATTATCTGATGGCCGGCAATAATCAGAAGGAAGTGCGAGATCCCTGCCCGACAAATTTCACGCGGATCAGCGACAATTGCTACTATATAAACAGCCATCAGCAGGTGAACTGGAAGACAGCGAATACCGCTTGCAAGGGACTCTCAGCACACCTGGCCGAATTCGAGAAGGTGTCCGAGAACGAAGAGATTATGGCCTATTTGCTTAACCAGCCGGCCCATCGAGGCCGCGACTATTGGCTAGGCGGTCTCAATCCGGGTCTTTTGTGGATCTGGTCCAATTCGGCCAAGCCCGTCAATCCGAATACAAACCTCACCTCGATTGCAATGTCACAAAAGGCCGAGAACTCAACGGCCTCTAACCTGGTGGACAGCAGCGAGGAAGCAGCAGCGGACAGCGATGTCCTCAACAATACAGTCCAAATAGAGGGCAAGGGACGCTGCCTGCGCCTCAGCTACAATGCGGGCAAACACAGCTATGTATACTACGGACAAGAGTGCACCTCCAGGCACTACTATATCTGCGAGTACGAAGACAAGACGCTTGACAATAAAATACAGAAGATCGCGCGCGATCTGAAGCTCTTTGACTAAATCAGAACTGAATCAATATTCAATATTACTCTTGAAGCATTTCTGAATTTCTGTCATGTGTTAATATTTAAAGCATAAATCCGAATAGAGCTTCTCAATAGGGTTGCATAGCTAGCTATAGTTTAACGTAAGCGATAGACAGTTGCTGTACATTTTGAATGAATTTGTTGTTGTAAGGAAAAATATTATATTCGTTATATATTTATACATACATTATATAAATAAAATAATTTATAACAGATATTGTTCAAAGGATCTACAGTTAAAGTACAATGTAAGGATACTTTGTTTTTCGTTTTTTTTTTTTTTTTTTGCACAGCAAAGCTTTAGGGAATTACGGAGATAAATTAAAAACATAAATGAAAACTTTCGGCTGTGCCGATTAATTCGTGCATGCTATAAGCAAAATTGTATACACAGAATAGAGCTAGGAGATCTTAACTAGCAGCCAGTTATGACTTGGAGTCGCATTTAGTCGGGATACAAGTAGTCCTGCAATATGTTTTGGAAAGCTATTTTGATTTTGCCACGATCACGTCCATTCAGCTTCTGTATGTCGGGCAGCAGGCTCATTAGAAACATGGCATCTGAATCGGTCTTGCAGTCGCACAGCTCCAGTGAACCAGATGTGGCCACCGTCGTTGACGAATTGCTCAACTCCATGCGTTGCGATGGGGTCGCCACTTGGTGATGGGTGAGCGCGTGTGCGTGCGGTACGTGCATATGACGTTGACTCAGATAAGCGGTGGTGGGCGGGGCAACTACTGCTAGACTCTCATTGTCTGTTGTGGAGGCTGCAGTAGCTGCAGTGTTGCCAGCGACATTTGAGCTGGCATGCGTGGTGGTGCTTACCATGTCCACGGCCTTGCTGCTGAAGGTTGGCCGAACAAACGAAATATTTGAATGAGTTTGCAAATTCGCGGCACTTCCCGATGCCGGCACTGCAGTCGCTGCAGCAGCGACACCTTGTAGCTCCTGTGAGCGGGAGCGCAGTGAGCGTGCCTCCTCGTGGTAATTGCGCAGCTGTAAGCGATTCATATGCTGCAGTCGGCTGCTGCTGCTGTTGGCGTGCTGTTGATAGTGCTGAGTGTATCGTTTCTCTAATGTGGATGTCGAACTGGGCGCCGCAGCAGTAGCTGCCGCATCGTATGCTAACGAGCGCATTTCAGGGTCATCAGGTTCATGATCATGGTCATCCTCATCTTGATGAGCACGCTGCTCTTGGTCAGCCTCATAGTCATCGACTGGCTCCTCACACTCCGATTTGATGTCATTGTTGTCGAGCGTATGACTTTGAAAACGTGCCCGATGCTCCTCATCAATAATCTCATCAAGCTCCGAGTTGTTGTGATCGTGTTCATCGAAATAGTCCAAATAGTTGTCAAGTGGCTGCTGTTGCGGTGATTGCTGTGCCGAGTGAATAGCTCCATTGGGATTCACTTGCGTCGTGTTGCCGGCATTGGTCGAACTTGCCGCTGTACAAGTGTTAACTGCTCGTTCCCGTTGCATTCGACTTGAGAGGCTACTGAGATGAGCCAATGCATCTTGAACCTGTGTGTCCAACGATTTCGGCTGTTGATGCTTTTTACGCAAGTATGGATGCAGGAAGAACATGCGATCAAAGTACGACCAGCATGGCGGAACTTTCTCTTCCAAGTAGTTGGTGTATTCGCGCCGAAAAGAAATGCGCAGATTAGTCCATTTGGCTAAGCTAGCGCCAGGATTCTTTTCCAGCTTCAAATCAACTTCACGCCAAAAGTTCTCCACGTACGGCCGGCAAAAGTAATATTTATGTCTCGGGTTATAAATGGCCTCATCGCGTTGCACAATATCGATCAGCTTGAAGACTTCCTCGGTTAGCCAGCGTGAGGAGCTCGCTGCATTAGCTGCACAAGTGTTTGTTGATACGAATTGAGTTGCACTATAGTCGCTGGCCATGTTGGAACTCAACCTACGTGCGAATTAGGTCTCCTTACTGTTCACATTTAATTAATTGCAATTTTCCCAAAGTTTTATTACCGAATATTTTCGCAAACATTTAATTGTTTTTACAGTTTCAAGTGAATGGCAAAACATCTGCTCCCAACAGCGGAGCAGTTATCGATATTCAATCCACGATATTTTGTATCGCAATCGATATTGATGAAACCATACTAGTATGTTGAAAATTTAAACGAATAAGAATAGTTAGTAAATTATTCTTCGCATTTTAAATATGATAATGAATTGAAATCATGAATTATGAATTATATTTTCGTTATAAGCCATGACATGCTAGTGAAGTTATATTTAGAAAAATTGATTACAACTGATTATAATATATATCTTGAGAGATAATCCGCTTTCCAATTAGAATGTTCTTACTAAAGTAATAATCGAATGTATTATTCGAACAATATATCTTTCTGCAGACCTGTAGTGTTGCATTGCCCAACTATCTATGTTATTTACATATATCGATATCGATATTATCCAATGTGTATGTGGTGCGAGTGTTTTCGTTTTCTTTGCCCGTATTTGTTGTGAAATAAAAAAAGCGTGTGTAGAAGTGGTTTTCTCACTACGTTTAACAGTTGAAAGTACAATCAAATTGCATAGTAATAAATGCTTTATTACTGTTTTTGCCTGGTACTTAAAGCATTTGGTTCAGGTGGCATCAAGACATAAAACTCTGCCAGACACTCATACTGCGCCGCCTCAAAGTGGAAAGCAATCATATTGCAGAAATTGTTGTTTATATACGGAATATTGATATAAACGCTATAGTAGATTAATGCGTTACCGTTACCATTACCGGCGACTTCGATATGGCAGTCAAGGTGCAGTTCGAAATTGGTCACACATCAAAGCTGCGCAACAAAGAACATCCGCAGGCCTTCACCCATGACTGGGAGATTTATGTACAGGGCGTAAATAAGTCAGAAATAAGTGCATTCGTTGACAAGGTCGTCTTTATACTGCACGACTCTTTTCCCAAACCAAAGCGTGGTAAGAACTAGCATTTATATTGTTTTCAATTTGCGCGCCAAAAAATCAATTATTACTATCTTTTTTTTAGTAATCACAGAGCCACCTTATGTCATACAGGAATGGAGCTATGCCGGCTTTATATTTCCCGTCGAGATATACTTTCGCAATAGAGACGAGCCAAAGAGCATTATATACCAGTATGATTTGGATTTGCAAAATTCCGGTCCTCCTCGACATCGTGTTGAAGTCAAAACGCATGTTTTCGAGGCGCCTTCGGAGGAATTTCGTGCAAAATTAATGCGTGGAGGCGGCGTGCCGGTGTATGGTGCAAACCTTGCTGCCGCAAGCAGCCTGAACCGAACGGTGTCACCTAGCGAGCCACCCGGATCAGATTTAAACGTGGTCAAGGCCAAAGGTGGCAGCAGCAGCAGCATGGTAATCGAGTCGGGATCTACCAAGAACCACAAATCGCGCGACGACGGCAAGGTCAGCACATTCTCGGCACTCTTTGGTTCACCCATTACAAAATGCAGTGCGGCGGGCGGTAATTTGCCAGTTATAACCGCATCCAAAAACTCTCCAGATGCTAAGGCGCAAACGGGCTCCAGTAGTGGCAAAGTCGGTGTACATGATGGTAAGGAGAAGTCGAGTAAGGAGCGCGACAAGTCAAATAGTTCGGACAAACCACGCGATAAGGACAAAAAGGATCGGCATGGTCGCGACAAAGAACGAAAGTCTGGCAAATCCGAGAGTAGTGGCAGCAAACATGATAAAGACAAGGAGAAATCCAAAAAGGACAAAACCCGTGACAAGGATCGCGATCGAGAACGCAGTAATAGCAGCACGCTTACTGCAGCTGCTAGTGTATTAGTCCGCCGCACTGTCAGCCCTAAGGCGGGGGGTAGAAGCGGACTAGCCGAAATGAGTCCCAAAAAGCCAACGGCGGACAGTGCATCTGGTACACCAAATGCCCGCTCCAAAGAGCGTGACGAGCACAAGTCGACTGGGAAATCGGAGTCAAAGGATAAAGAGCGCAGCTCAAACAAAAAGTCAAAAAAAGAGAAAAAAGAAAAAGAGCGTGAGCGCGAACGGGAAAAACAGAGAGAGGAGCGGGACAAAGACAAGCGGGCGCAAAAGGATGAGCGTGGCCACGGCGACAGCCCGGCCGCCGGCAGCAATAGTAGCAATAACAACCAAACACAACAAGGACAGCCGCAACAATCTCAAGCCAACTACGATTCTATGAAGGCCACCGGCAAGGGCACGCCCACTTCGCTAGGTAGCAGCGCAAGTGCAAGCAGTCTGGCCTCCAGCATTGGCAAACGTGCGTACGACAAGGATGAACTGGCGCTGTCGCAACAACAATCACCTGCTGCTCCAGCGAAGGGTGCCGAAAAAGTCGCCGAAGCCAAAAGTGAGAAATCGACGAGCAGCAATGGCAACAGCGTCGCGGATAAGAAATCGCACAAGCACAAGAAAAAGGATAAGAGCAAAGACAAAGAAAAGGATACGGAGAAAGACAAGGACCGCAGCGAGCGCGATAAGGACAAGGATAAGGAGAAAGACAAGGACCGCAGCGAGCGCGATAAGGACAAGGATAAGGAGCGCGACAAGGACAAGCCCAAGGATCGCGAAAAGGATAAATCACAGGCGCAACAGCCAAATGTTTCCGATAAGCTGGCAACACCAGCGACTGCAGCAGCTGCAGAATCATCACCGAAGACAGAACTGAGTGGCCAGCAGCAATCTGAAGCAAGCAATGAAAAATCGGTGCCCGTGACCAGCAAGAAGGAGAAACACAAGAAATCGAAAGATAAAACAGCCAGCAAAGAGGAAAAACGACAACGCGAAGCTGAGAGTAAGCATAGCAATAAGCAAGCGGCGACACCCACCTCTGGCACAGCTGGTGGAGCGGCACAAACGCCAAAGGGATCGAGGAATTTGGACTTGAGCGACATGGATTCGGCGCAGTCGGCTCCGGACTTGGCAGCCACCCATGCCTTGGCGGCGGCAACAGCTACCACCCTGCAACATTCAGATAGCTCAAACAGCAGTTTTCCTGATTTGCCACCGAAGGGCACCCAACAGAAGAGCTCAATGGGCGCCAAAGGCGCACATAATAGTGCGAAAGACACCAAAGCTGCTGATTTGTGTAAATGATGGGTGCATGGACACGACAGACGTAAATAATCAAAACTTTGCTCGTATGCATGCATTATATTATCTGGATTACATTACAACTATTTTTATTTGTTTAATGAATAGCTCATTAAACAAATTAATGTAATAAAATATATTTATTATATTATATTTATTATATTTAAATTTTCTCAATTTTAAGCTCAATTTGAAATTGAATTTGAATTTGTTTTAACATCTTTTTTATTATTTTTTTTTTAATTTCTTATGAAATTTACATAAATGTTAAAGGTAAAAGTTTACAATTAAATTTTAAATGGTAAGAAAATTTATTTTACTCACTATATAAAAATATATATAATATATTTTAATAAAGAATCAGATATCTAAAAAAAATTTTGGAAATTCCTTCCAAATAATTTGAACATTTATCAGTAAAAAAATCTTAATAAAATTTAAATATTTTTCGTTTTAAAATGTTTCGATATATATACATATGTATACTGAATCTGTATTACATACCGAATCATACAGGGTTATGCAAGCCAGACGACGACAGTGAAACTATGCAAAAATACGCAAATGAATCGCTGACGGACGCCTCCAATTGGTCACAATTTCTCGAAGATTACGTGCTGAGGTGTGTGTGTGTGTGTGTGTGTGGTTGTGTTAGTTGTCGATCAAATTGGATTATTATGTTTAACTTGTGTCAATTTGTAGCCAGAGCAGCAGCCAGCGCATGTCCAAGGATCTCGCCTACATGGGCGGCGAGATGGGCGGACCCATTAATTATCATTCCTCGGCGTACAAACGGCCTGGCAACAACATTTACATTACGCGCCGCATTGGCGAGGCTGTGGAGCTGGAGCCGCATCTGCGTACGCCGGTAGAAAGCCAAGGCCCGATGGTAAATCCACAGTTTCGGCCCATGACTAACCAAATGTTGCACCAGCAGCACCAGCAGCAGCAGCAGCAACAACAACAACAGCGCCAACAACCCGGTTTCTTGCAACAGCTCTTTGGTTTCGGTAGCTCTGAACCATCTCCGCCTCAGGCGCACCTGCGACCAGTGCCGCTGCAGCAGCCGCCACCGCCGCCACATTCACAGCAGCAGCATTTGGCGGCGCATGGCAGCCCGCCCAACACTTTCCGAGCCGTTTCTGAAAACGATTTGTATCTGCTGGGCGCCATCGAGAAGCTGGTCTATCGTGTTGGTAAGACAAAAAAAAAAAATGATGAGTATATGTATAGAGAAAAAAAATTATAATTTTGTTGTATTACTTTAGAATTTTTTAGATATTGAATTCTTTATTATATGTATATTTATATTCTTTATATAAATTTATATATTTAAAAAATCAATGTCTAAAAAAGTTAAGTTGAAATTTAAATGAATTTTACTAACTTTAAAATTAATTGTTTAATTCTAATTTTGTTTTTAATCTTTTTTTGTAGATTATTTGGAAAGTCGTGTGCGACGCACGGAACAATTGATCTATTATCTGATGGCCGGCAATAATCAGAAGGAAGTGCGAGATCCCTGCCCGACAAATTTCACGCGGATCAGCGACAATTGCTACTATATAAACAGCCATCAGCAGGTGAACTGGAAGACAGCGAATACCGCTTGCAAGGGACTCTCAGCACACCTGGCCGAATTCGAGAAGGTGTCCGAGAACGAAGAGATTATGGCCTATTTACTTAACCAGCCGTCCCATCGAGGCCGCGACTATTGGCTAGGCGGTCTCAATCCGGGTCTTTTGTGGATCTGGTCCAATTCGGCCAAGCCCGTCAATCCGAATACAAACCTCACCTCGATTGCAATGTCACAAAAGGCCGAGAACTCAACGGCCTCTAACGGCAGCGAGGAAGCAGCAGCGGACAGCGATGTCCTCAACAATACAGTCCAAATAGAGGGCAAGGGACGCTGCCTGCGCCTCAGCTACAATGCGGGCAAACACAGCTATGTATACTACGGACAAGAGTGCACCTCCAGGCACTACTATATCTGCGAGTACGAAGACAAGACGCTTGACAATAAAATACAGAAGATCGCGCGCGATCTGAAGCTCTTTGACTAAATCAGAACTGAATCAATATTCAATATTACTCTTGAAGCATTTCTGAATTTCTGTCATGTGTTAATATTTAAAGCATAAATCCGAATAGAGCTTCTCAATAGGGTTGCATAGCTAGCTATAGTTTAACGTAAGCGATAGACAGTTGCTGTACATTTTGAATGAATTTGTTGTTGTAACAAAAAATATTATATTCGTTATATATTTATACATACATTATATAAATAAAATAATTTATAACAGATATTGTTCAAAGGATCTACAGTTAAGGTACAATGTAAGGATACTTTGTTTTTCGTTTAAAACTTTCGGCTGTGCTACTGCTAGACTCTCATTATCTGTTGTGGAGGCTGCGGTAGCTGCAGTGTTGCCAGCGACAAACTTTCTCTTCCAAGATTAGTCCATTTGGCTAAGCTAGCGCCAGGATTCTTTTCCAGCTTCAAATCAACTTCACGCCAAAAGTTCTCCATGTACGGCCGGCAAAAGTAATATTTATGTCTCGGTTTCATCGCGTTGCACAATATCGATCAGCTTGAAGACTTCCTCGGTTAGCCAGCGTGAGGAGCTCGCTGCATTAGCTGCACAAGTGTTTGTTGATACGAATTGAGTTGCACTATAGTCGCTGGCCATGTTGGAACTCAACCTACGTGCGAATTAGGTCTCCTTACTGTTCACATTTAATTAATTGCAATTTTCCCAAAGTTTTATTACCGAATATTTTCGCAAACATTTAATTGTTTTTACAGTTTCAAGTGAATGGCAAAACAGCTGCTCCCAACAGCGGAGCAGTTATCGATATTCAATCCACGATATTTTGTATCGCAATCGATATTGATGAAACCATACTAGTATGTTGAAAGTTTAAACGAATAAGAATAGTTAGTAAATTATTCTTCGCATTTTAAATATAATAATGAATTGAAATCATGAATTATGAATTATATTTTCGTTATAAGCCATGACATGCTAGTGAAGTTATATTTAGAAAAATTGATTACAACTGATTATAATATATATCTTGAGAGATAATCCGCTTTCCAATTAGAATGTTCTTACTAAAGTAATAATCGAATGTATCATTCGAACAATATATCTTTCCGCAGACCTGCAGTGTTGCATTGCCCAACTATCTATGTTATTTACATATATCGATATCGATATTATCCAATGTGTATGTGGTGCGAGTGTTTTCGTTTTCTTTGCCCGTATTTGTTGTTAAATAAAAAAAAGCGTGTGTAGAAGTGGTTTTCTCACTACGTTTAACAGTTGAAAGTACAATCAAATTGCATAGTAATAAATGCTTTATTACTGTTTTTGCCTGGTACTTAAAGCATTTGGTTCAGGTGGCATCAAGACATAAAACTCTGCCAGACACTCATACTGCGCCGCCTCAAAGTGGAAAGCAATCATATTGCAGAAATTGTTGTTTATATACGGAATATTGATATAAACGCTATAGTAGATTAATGCGTTACCGTTACCATTACCGCCGACTTCGATATGGCAGTCAAGGTGCAGTTCGAAATTGGTCACACATCAAAGCTGCGCAACAAAAAACATCCGCAGGCCTTCACCCATGACTGGGAGATTTATGTACAGGGCGTAAATAAGTCAGAAATAAGTGCATTCGTTGACAAGGTCGTCTTTATACTGCACGAATCTTTTCCCAAACCAAAGCGTGGTAAGAACTAGCATTTATATTTTCAATTTGCGCGCCAAAAAATCAATTTTTACTATCCTTTTTTAGTTATCAAAGAGCCACCTTATGTCATACAGGAATCGGGCTATGCCGGCTTTATATTGCCCGTCGAGATATACTTTCGCAATAAAGACGAGCCGAAGCGCATTATATACCAGTATGATTTGGATTTGCAAAATTCCGGTCCTCCTCGACATCGTGTTGAAGTCAAGACGCATGTTTTCGAAGCGCCATCGGAGGAATTTCGTGCAAAATTAATGCGTGGAGGCGGCGTACCGGTGTATGGTGCAAACCTTGCTGCCGCAAGCAGCCTGAACCGAACGGTGTCACCTAGCGAGCCACCCGGATCAGATTTAAACGTGGTCAAGGCCAAAGGTGGCAGCAGCAGCAGCATGGTCATCGAGTCGGGGTCTACCAAGAAACACAAATCGCGCGACGACGGCAAGGTCAGCACATTCTCGGCACTCTTTGGTTCACCCATTACAAAAGGCAGTGCGGCGGGCGGTAATTTGCCAGTTATAACCGCATCCAAAAACTCTCCAGATGCTAAGGCGCAAACGGGCTCCAGTAGTGGCAAAGTCGGTGTACATGATGGTAAGGAGAAGTCGAGTAAGGAGCGCGACAAGTCAAATAGTTCGGACAAACCACGCGATAAGGACAAAAAGGATCGGCATGGGCGCGACAAAGAACGAAAGTCTGGCAAATCCGAGAGTAGTGGCAGCAAACATGATAAAGACAAGGAGAAATCCAAAAAGGACAAAACCCGTGACAAGGATCGCGATCGAGAACGCAGTAATAGCAGCACGCTTACTGCAGCTGCTAGTGTATTAGTCCGCCGCACTGTCAGCCCTAAGGCGGGGGGTAGAAGCGGACTAGCCGAAATGAGTCCCAAAAAGCCAACGGCGGACAGTGCATCTGGTACACCAAATGCCCGCTCCAAAGAGCGTGACGAGCACAAGTCGACTGGGAAATCGGAGTCAAAGGATAAAGAGCGCAGCTCAAACAAAAAGTCAAAAAAAGAGAAAAAAGAAAAAGAGCGTGAGCGCGAACGGGAAAAACAGAGAGAGGAGCGGGACAAAGACAAGCGGGCGCAAAAGGATGAGCGTGGCCACGGCGACAGCCCGGCCGCCGGCAGCAATAGTAGCAATAACAACCAAACACAACAAGGACAGCCGCAACAATCTCAAGCCAACTACGATTCTATGAAGGCCACCGGCAAGGGCACGCCCACTTCGCTAGGTAGCAGCGCAAGTGCAAGCAGTCTGGCCTCCAGCATTGGCAAACGTGCGTACGACAAGGATGAACTGGCGCTGTCGCAACAACAATCACCTGCTGCTCCAGCGAAGGGTGCCGAAAAAGTCGCCGAAGCCAAAAGTGAGAAATCGACGAGCAGCAATGGCAACAGCGTCGCGGATAAGAAATCGCACAAGCACAAGAAAAAGGATAAGAGCAAAGACAAAGAAAAGGATAAGGATAAAGACAAGGACCGCAGCGAGCGCGATAAGGACAAGGATAAGGAGCGCGACAAGGACAAGCCCAAGGATCGCGAAAAGGATAAATCACAGGCGCAACAGCCAAATGTTTCCGATAAGCTGGCAACACCAGCGACTGCAGCAGCTGCAGAATCATCACCGAAGACAGAACTGAGTGGCCAGCAGCAATCTGAAGCAAGCAATGAAAAATCGGTGCCCGTGACCAGCAAGAAGGAGAAACACAAGAAATCGAAAGATAAAACAGCCAGCAAAGAGGAAAAACGACAACGCGAAGCTGAGAGTAAGCATAGCAATAAGCAAGCGGCGACACCCACCTCTGGCACAGCTGGTGGAGCGGCACAAACGCCAAAGGGATCGAGGAATTTGGACTTGAGCGACATGGACTCGGCGCAGTCGGCTCCGGACTTGGCAGCCACCCATGCCTTGGCGGCGGCAACAGCTACCACCCTGCAACATTCAGATAGCTCAAACAGCAGTTTTCCTGATTTGCCACCGAAGGGCACCCAACAGAAGAGCTCAATGGGCGCCAAAGGCGCACATAATAGTGCGAAAGATACCAAAGCTGCTGATAGCGCGGGCAAAGAGCAAAAAGTCAAGTCAAAGTTAGCTGAGAAATCGGAAAAGACAGAAAAAATGGAAAAGTCACCAGACGCCAAGTCAGAGAAGCTTGAGAAGGCGGAACTTAAGGAAGAGAAGAGACGCAATCGACGCAACTCACAAAACAGCAATAGCGGCAATAGCAGCACCTTTATTGAGCCACCACTGAAATCGACAAAAAAAGAGCAGGCAGCGAGCAAATCAACACGAGAGAAGTCGAAATCGCCGTCCCTGCGGCAAGGATCAGCTTCAGCAGCACAAGCAGCAGCAGCAGCTACAGCGTCAGTGGGTAGCAATAACATTAACTCCTCGCCGAGCAGCCACATCAACAACAATAGCAACAGCAACAGCTGTCCAGCTATAAACAATATCAATAGCAATAGCAACAGCAGCCACTCGCCTGCGGAGGCACTGAATCAACCGCTGAGTGGAGGCGGCAACAGCACGCCTCTGCCCACAGAATATCTCAGCGAACTACAGGAGCTGCATCACAAAATAATGACGTTGCAGGACAACGAGGAGCTGCAACAGGTTGTCGAAATGATCGCTGCCACAGGCTGCTACGAGATCACGCACAAAACGTTTGACTTTGATTTGTGCAAATTGGACCGTGGCACCGTGCAGCGACTCCAAGAGTTCCTTGCGACGTCCGTGTCGTGACCCAATATGGAATCAACGGGCACGTCAGCGGCAACAGCAGCTTACAGCTAAGCGAGATGTACTCATCAACAAATCTCTCATGCACTTAACCAAATAATCTTTACAATTACAATTAGTTAAAGCAACAGAAGCGCAATGCGAATGCCCCCAAATTTTATATACACCCCAAGTTCTATTGGCTAGGTGTAAATTGCTAATACGTTTTCATGGCCATTTGTCTGGTTAGATTATAAGTTTTGGATGAGTGCGGCTATTTTAAAAGCCTAAGCCGTAAAGTATGCGATACTTTTTAAGCCCATATACACAGATAGAAACGCCCCTTATAGTGCAAGGCTATCTTTTTAGAACTACTACATTAATATTATTTAGAAATCTATAACTATAGTGTCCTGTTTCGATCTTAGTGTAGAATATTATATTTTCCTAGTTTCCTAATTGTTTAAACACGATGCAATTTCTTTTCCAAATAAATATTTATTGATTTTTTTTTGTATTTTTCTACAAATAAATTATGATTTTCTATATGTCCCTAGAACTCAAGTGCAGTAAAATAAAAACCAATTTTTTTAAAAATAAAATTGAAAGTATAGAGAAACGAAGGAGAAGGCTCGACCGTTAGCAGTCAACCCAAAGTTAAGATTCGTACTGTGTGCGATTTATATATTATAGTTACTCATATAAATATAAGTATATATTAATAAAATATAAAAGTTAAACAAATATATATATACACATATATATAATATATACATATACATATATATTTATATACACAAGGCAATACATTTTAATAGACCAGAAAATCGAACGTGCCATTGAAAATATTGACAACATAGAGAAACGTACAAGAAGTGTTATTATAGCCCATTACTCAAAGAACCCGTTTAAATATGGTTAACATGTTTCGTATTTGTTTGCCGATCTACAATATATATATCTGCCTGTTGGGATTTAATAGCAGGCGTGTGCAAGTTACAAATATCAATTCTTTTGCTAGTTACGTGCGGTTGGTTATTTACAAATACAATATTTTTGAAGGATCCGTTCAAGTGTATAAAGCAATACTTATGCGGTTACGAATTTATGCAGGCAGTAAATAATATACGCCCTGGATGCATTTGTAATGAAAGTAGTATGTATATGAACATAAGTGCATTAGCATGGTCTAAGAGAATATTCAAATAAAAATATATAAACACAACATACAAATTAATAAATACCTCTATAAAAATAATAATTGTGTATTTTCAATTCAAAATATTTGAGTTTTGATTCCTAAGGGAATAAACTATACATAATGAGAGAGCTTCAAACTTTCTACTTAAGTATTTGGGACATGAGTTAAATGTTTGGCACATTAATGAATACAAACATATTATATAACTAATAATTATGTGCAGAATAGTAGGAGAGAGAGCTATATTAAGTACACATGTTTTGTGCATTGACTAGGTTTTTAGTTTCGGCAGTAGCAGAACTTGCGGAGTTCTGGATCGCGCTCGTAGATGCATTTGGCCTGAGATCCGTACTTGTTCACACGGGAGATATCCGAGAGTTTCGCTGTGCATTCGAATGTGTGCAGATTGTAGGCCACGCTCGCCTCATACAGCGCCTGGCCTGGCTGAGTGACTAGTTGCAGCTGATAGAGCACTTCGTGGACTACTGTGTGACCACTCATGTCTGCCAGAAATCCGTCTCTGTCACTGTTCGTTTTAAATTCTAAAAGCTCTTTATGTGCCTGCAGTCGCAGCGCCCAGTTGATTTGCTGCAATTGAAGTGGCGCACAAAACTCACGCCGCTCAAGCGTTGCTGCATTGATTGACTCCACTACGCTGTTAGCAGCCTTGAGAATGATGCCCTCGTAACGGCTGTCGTTCAGCTGCAACGGCAGCCAGTTAAGGCAAGCACACCAATGTGGCTCAATGTACGCGTCCGCGCATGATCGATTGCTAGGAATGCGCTCAAAGAGCGATATCGAACGTCCATGCGCTTGTTCTGAGATGTGTATGTTCTTTGGGCGGCTGGTGTCCGGTTTGATATCATTGCTGAGGACTTCGTAGCTGCTGTCAGGCGTCTGGTCATTCAGCCCCGCTGATTGCATCTCTTTACGAAGATAAAAGCATATTACATATTGTCTAATAAGGTCAAATTCTAAGTAAACATACGTATCAGATGCTTGAGCGTGGCATGCACATCGAAGGGCGTGACGAGTCGATGCTCGTTTGCTACAAAATTATTATACTCCTGGGGAAAGCGCTTCTTAAACGATTCGGGAAATGTGAAACTAAAGAAGGGTAGACGTTCCTCCTGCTTGCCCTGAAGAGTGGCGCGCACTTCGGCAAATCTGTTGCCATGATCAGCCATGAATATTAGGATGGTATCATCGAGCAGCGACTTCTCCTTGAGCGCCACCAGCCAATCGTGCACGTCATCATCGGCTGCGCCCACTAGATTGATAGAATCGTGCGAGAGACCGCCATGAAAGCTGAATACAAATCGCGGCGAGTCACGATACTTCAGCATAAACTGTAAACGGAAAAGTTACTCTAAATGAAATTTAAAACTTCATGAAGTTAGATATACAAGACTCACGTTCTTCGTATAGTCGAGCATGATTAGATGATCTGGCTGGTCGCCAATACAGTTGGGCGCACTCCCACTCAGCATGTTCGAGGCCTGTATGTAGAATGTGCGCAAATAATGATCGACGGGCTGCGTATTGAAGCCGTTCATGCGATATGTAAACGTGCCCACATATGGCAAATCCTCATTGAATGAGGTCAAATATCCGAGTCGCGCAAAATCTTGCCAAATCATGGGATATGCATCGACACTACCAGCGCTTGAGACTCGTTTCCTTGTCTCCGGCAGCTCCAATTCCGTGTAGCCCGTGAGCAGAGGCACCAACGCCTGCGGAGTTCCATCACCAACAATATTATAGCCCTGCAGTACAATGGCGCCAAGCTGCTGCTTTAAATAGGCATAGCTGCGCGGTAGCTTTCGTATGAATGCGTTACGACTCAGGGAATCGAAGCCGAACATCAATACATTATAAAAGGGACTCGACGGCAGCTCCTGCAGCTGCGGCTGTTGTTGAGAATTTGCAATGACAATTTCGGCAGGCAATACACCCAAGTTAGGGACTATTGGTCGTTGCACAGTATCTCGTATACCGACTGCCATGCCAAACCACTTCTCACCGCTAGCCGCATGACATGCAACGCGAACGAAATCGCTGTTCTGCAGCACATACGGCTCCTTAATCCTAACGGTTCGTCCGAAGCGAGCAGTGTAGTCCGATTTGCGAATAATATCCGTATATGAGCATGTTATGTCGCCATGCACGGCCGTTATCTCGGGCTTCACAAAGCATATTGATTTCTGCGGAATAATCGAAATTCGAAACATATACCAATTGAATCCTCTTAATCAGTAATTTATAAAGCACAAATAAAGGTTAACAATATTGAACTTCCGTTGTAGATTGCATGCAATTGTAAGCCGAGTCTCAGCAGGAAAACATACATACAAACACAACAATACAAAGTCCACTACAAGTGGAGCACGTATTAATTAGTATTTACCTCACACATAACCCAATCCGGCTTGGATCCACAGTTTATTTTATCAACCGGCTTGTAAAATTTCATGATGTCTGGATTGTCCAGTGGCAAGTGGGGTTGGCGGCATTCCCCTTGGTTCATGACAGACCTTATCGATCGCTCAATTATTTCTCTGGAAAATTTCGCAAAGTTCAATAAACAACAGTTAAGTAAATAAAATCTTATATACATTCCTATATATATGCATACATATATACATATACTTACATTTTAATACTTTTATCAACATCTTCCGGCTCAGAGTTGAGCAACAGAAATGTGACGAACATTACTAATACTGTGCAGATAACCGCCAGCTTAACCACACCACGACGTATAAAGCGCATTTTGTTAATATCAAAACAAAATAATTATTTTGAAACAATTCGATAAGTGTACGCCTGGCAACCTGTTGTAGAAAACTACATTCTGAGCAGACACAGTTTGCAGATTGTAGCACTTGAAAGTGCACTTGTGTTATTGATTGCCAACTGCATCAATATTAATTATTTTTAATGCCTTGCATATCTTTTCAAGCTGCACTTTTGTTTAATAGCCCCGCGTTAAATGCAAGCAGCCGAACTGTCACACGATATCTAAGACTGTGAGACCAGATGGTTGAATTGATTTTTGAATCTTCTGGTATTTTTAAATGTTTTTAGTTGTTTTATGTACTTTTATTGTTGGGTCTGGCAGCACTGTTATTCAAAATGTCGAGAAATATGTTTAAGTACAAAGTAAAATTATACTAAAATAAAGTAATAAAAGTTATGAGAATTGTTTACAATAAAAAAGGAATACATACATTTAACATTTAAAGTTAGTATTTTATTTATATATATATTACGAAAAGGAATATAAACTTCAACCACATCTATTAGTAAACTTAATCATAACAATATTATCTCAAAAGTTTTTAAAAATTCTGCCTAAGCCCGTATCTTAATTAGTTTTTGAACAAGTAAATAAGTATTGAACAACAATGGCTATAAAGTAAACAGTGCCTATCACAATAAAATAAAACGCATAGATGGTAAACTGTTCAAACGTGTTCAATTGAAGATTCGCGCTCTCAGAGACGACGATAAGAGTAAGCACAGTTTGTAATATCAGTGCAATGAGCGTGTTGATACCAAAGATCAGGGCGAAGCTATCGTCAACCAAGCTTTTGGCCAGCTCAGCGCTGGATAATAAACAAAACTTTTGTCTGAACAAATAGGCCAAAAGAACGTAGTCCTGACTTACCTGGCTACCGTGATGATAAATCCAAATAGAGCTCCAAACAACACATAGCCCAGATATGATAAATATATATTTGTGGTCCACGATGCGAATAGTATGCAGGCACCCTCCAGAACTGCCAGGACAGCTAGCGCCAAAAGGCTGGCGCGTGTTTTCAAACGTCCTGCGTGCAAATATCCCGCCATTAGAGAGAAGAGAGCAGCTAGCGCAGTTAGGGCGGCGTCTACGCCCCCATTCCATACAATCTATGGAATATAATCTATAGCGATAACAGCACCACTAACTACCTTCATACTCACCTTTGGCTCGTTCTCAAATGACTTCCAAAGAACCTGGGTGTAGGTTGTCACTTGCAAATAGCCAGCCAGATTGATCGCATACCACAAGCTCCACTGTAGAACAGCGACATTTGTGTACGCACTGTGGAAGTGCGACCACAACAGCTGCAAGGGCTGAGCACGGCCCTTCTTGGCAACGGCGAGCTCATTGACGTGCTCATTGGAAATATTTTTGGGGCGTTCTGGCGCATCGGCTTCCTTATCAACGGCTCCACTGACTGCCACTTGTTGATGGAAATACAGGCTCTGCTCCACTTTGGGCAACAAGACTGTCCATAGGAGGGCCAACACTTGTGCTGTGTGAGCCAATATCGTATTATATAATATATGTATTTTCAGATCATACTCACAGGCAACGGATATGTACATCAACTGCTGGTAGTTCATCCAATCAAAGGCGATGAGCATCTGGGCCAAAAGTCCGGCCACAAGTTTGCCCACAAACATGGCCGCTCGTGTGTGGGATGTGACGCGAGGATAATATTTTTTGTCGACCTTGGCATATATATAGGAATAATACGCCACTTCGGTTGCCTGGTAGAAGCCATAGAACACCTCAACGATTTGTAGGCCCAACAGGGTGCTCGTAGTTAGCAGCACAGTCCAAACGATAATCCCAGTTAGAGCGTTAGCAACAATCATGGGCTTGTATCTGTGTTTATATGAATTGTAAATGTTTATATGTATATGTATATGTATATGTGTGTGTTTATGTGGTACCTTAGAAAATCGGTGACCAGGAAAACAACAATCAGCAGGGCCAGATATGAATAGGTCCCGATGGGATAGACACTCCGATTCACCTGATCCTGTGTCACATTGTACCACTCGCCTAGCAAAATTTCCGAATGGTAGGGCTCCGAGGGCCTCAGCTCACGTAAGAATCCAAACACACAGAGCACGCCGGATATTTTCAGCCAAGAGTACTCCATGGCTAATGGCCGCGCCTGCTCAACACTATCTAATCAACGAGTTGGTCAAACTCGACTAACTAGCTATGGCTTGAGTAATCGGACATAGCATACAAATAATTAAAATAATTGCACATAGTTTTTTTATGGGGTTAGAAGCTAAGCTAAACCAACACAGAGGTGTCCATATACCTAGCTGTCTATATTTATTGTAATCAGCACTGTCGTCTACAGATTAATGTGCTTGACGGGAAACGCGAAAATTTTCCCTAATCACAGGCACAATCTTTCGCAGACAGTTAACGAGTTGTAAAAGTTCACACAGTAAAAAATCTATGCATTCGTTATAAATAAGTTTAAAGCGCGTTTAAGATTACCGTGCAGGCAATTTAATAAGTTTCAATTATTAAGCACAACAATGGGAGGGGGATTTGTATAGCTATTATAAAACAAGTGCGTTCCAGCCAGAGCTGCCCGACTGCGCAATACTCTGTTCGAGCTGCCCAAACCAGTCTGCATTTCTTCTTTGTTGCAGATGGTTCCAAGTACACAATTTCATATCCATAGCATCCATACATACGGACAGGACACTATACGCTCAGCTGTTGATCCTGATCTAGAACATATTTACCTTAAGGAGTGCATTCATGCATCTTAGCAACACCATCATACCCTGAATTGGCCATTTGAATAGGCTTAGGGAATAATGAGGTAATACGAAACTAACGTTAATTGCCCTTGCTAGGTAAGGGAGTTTAGCAGTAAAAGATTTTTAGCAAATTACATATAATTGATAAAGTTTACTATCATCTCCGATTGTTTAGTCAAGTAGTCATTAAATAGGTAGTCGAGACTGTTTTGCTAGTTTATTGCATTTAAGTTATCGCAACACAAGTAAGAACGTTGCGTTCCGGCGCTATCGACAGCAGAGCCATAGGCAGAGCTATTGTAGAACCTAAACTGAGCCAAAGTAGAGCGAGAGTAGAGCCAGAGCAGTGCCTGAGTAGACCCTAAATGGAGCCAGAGACAGAGGGAGTGTCACAACATAGCCAGAGTGCAGCCTAGACAGAGCCAGAGCAGAACAAGAGTTGAGTCAGAGCAGTGCGGAGTGCGGAGTATTCCGTAAGAATACTATGCTTTTCATCGACGAAAACAACAAGATCTAAATCAAAATGTATTTTAGGTACTTTATTAATTGTGCAATTTACTTCTATATACAACTAATGGGTATAGATATCGACATCGAGAACCATTAAGTACAATGAGCTCCAACGAAATTATTTTAAACTAAAAATATTTTAAGCAAAAGACATAAAACCCATATTTAATGAAAACTATAATAAAGAAGGCGAAATACTATAGTATTAAAAAGATATTCCTCTCTATAAGATTGAAAAGATTTTCTGCTTTCATTAAATTACATCATTTCAAGGCATATCTAGTATAAAATCAATGTGTGTAACTAAACAATCTTCTCACTGAGGGAATGCTAACTCAAATTTATAGAAAAAGAAACAAACATATAAATCGTTTCTTTGTTTAAATTTAAACTTATTTGCCGGCATCTAAATAAAAATCCCTACTGCGACGATGTGCCACTAAGATCTATTCCAAATTATCAGTTTTTGTGTGGACCTGCTGGGATCCGCGCTGCCATAGATGCTCGACAAAGACAGATATGAAGTATACGATGGCCACAGCTATGAAGTAGAAAGCATAGACAGCGTATTGGCCCACGGGGTTGAGCTCAAAGACCGTCTCTGAGACGACAATAATGGTGAGCAGCGACTGGAAGACCAACGCGAGCAACGTGTTGATACCAAAGACCAGGCCAAAGCTCTCCTCTTGCAGGTTGCGAGCCACCTCCGCGCTGCAAGTAAGCGATAAACAGAAATTCATTTCATTTCAATCATAAGAGCTACAGGTGTAGACGCACCTGGCCACAGTAATGGTGAACCCATAGAGGGCGCCAAAGATGATAAAGCCCGCGTAGGACCAATAGATGTCGTTGGTCCAGCAGCAGATGAGAACGCTGCCACCTTCCAGCGCCGATAGCACTGATAGCACCAGCAAGCTGGCTCTAGGTCTCAAGCGACCGCTGTGCAAGTATCCAGCAGCCAGAGCACTTAATGCTGCCAAGGCAGTCAACGCAGCATCCACGGCGCCATTCCAAGCAATCTGGGGTTCGGGCTCGATAACCTTCCACAGCACCTGCATATAGTAGGTGACCTGCAGATAGCCGGCTAAGCCAATGGCATACCAGAGACTCCACTGCACCACACGCGGATTCGTGTACGCGTTGTGGAAGTGCTGCCACAGCAGACGCATGGGACTCGATTGCTCCTGTGGGCTGCTCAACTGTTGGCTGGCCCCATCGGGCTCCAGCTGCAGCTGAAGTGTTTGTGGAGCTGCAGACGACTCTGTCACTGCCTCGCGATGAAAATAGAGACTCTTATCAACTTTTGGCAATCCGAAAGCCCACAGCATAGCCAAAAGTTGAGCTGAGTGGAAACACAGATACCCTTTAATAATTTGGACATTAACTATTTAAAGTGAGCTCAACTTACTGGCTAGCGTTATGTAGTGGAGTTGCCTGTAGTCCATGACTTCCAGATTGATCAACAGCTGCGAAGTTATCCCTGAGATCAGCTTGCCAGCGAACATCGCAGCTCGCGTGTGGGAGGTGACACGCGGATAATACTTTTTGTCCACCTTGGCATAGATGTACGTGTAGTAGGCCACCTCGGCGGCCATGTACGTGCCATAGAAGAACTCCAAAATTTGCAGTGAAAGCAAACTGGTTGTCCAAATGAGCATGCTCCATATTATTACGCCAGCTGCACCAATAGTAATTATCAACGGCTTATAGCTGCAAGGAAGAGGTTCATTCTATAAATTTCTACATATATGCTATGATGGGAGGAAAGAAGAATATTTAAAGGAATAGCTTGCAAGGTAAAGTATCTGCTAGTCGTGACATTTAACCTCTTCATCTATCTTCAATTTGAAGCAGATAGTATATGCATATACAGATACGAGAAATATGTGTATGTACAAAAAAGTAGAAAGCCCAATTCTGAATAAAATGGTATCCAATTACTGGAACACTTACCGCAAAAAGTCTGTTATAAGAAAAACAAAAACCAATTGAACCAGATGCGAATAGGTGCCCACCGGATAAACATCTTGGGTGAGCTTTAATTTAGAAAAATTTTAACTATATATTTCGATTTATACATGATTAAGTGCAATGCTCACCTGTTGCTCCGTTATGTTACGCCATGGACCGAGAAGATATTCCGTTACGTACGGCTCCGATGGTCGAATTTCTCGCACGAAGCCAAATACGCAGAGCAGACACGAGATCTTCAGCCATTCCTTCATCTCTTAGCTGTGAGACGTAACGTAACGCAATGCGTAAAGCAATGTAACGGTCACTCGATACGTATTATGCGATAATATGTTTTTATTTCAATCACCTGCATCAGCGCTTGGCTACGTTTGATTTGACTGAATTTGAAGTGTGTATTTTTTGCACTTGTTTAATTTTAGAATCTCGAAGTGCGCTTCTTGGAACTGGCGACCTGCAGACAAGTCGGTAGGCGTTTAATCTAATCGTCGAGTTGGTTTATAGAGATGTCATTATCTCGCATTAATGCTAACACAGTGATTGCTTCTTTATGATACGATTGTTAGATAATTGAAAATTTATAAGTTACAAAACGCAGCGTACGTTGCGTTCACTTTGACGTTCCGCGACCAATTTGCCGGCTTTCGATACACGAGTAAGCAACATTTTGAATGTCAGCGACACACACAGAAATAAGAGCATATACATACATATGTACATAATACATATGTACATAATACCTATGTATGTATATAACTATGAGTGTTTGTAAACAGTTGGTCAGCCTGAATACGGAATACCCTACGCCACTTGCAACCACTGCACATATGAACAATAAACAGACACAGTCAAATCAGCTATCCCCTAGTGTTATCGGCGCCACTGGTTGATTTAATTGATTTATAAGCAACAACAACATCGCAATTCGTTTCAATTTATTTGATTTGTTTTCGTCGGCAGAAATGTATTTCCATTTCATATCGTTGACTATTCTTACATCACAATATGAATGATTATGCACGTGCAACAAACAGCTGTGCGCAGTATTCGGTTGGCAACGCGATGTGAAAAACAGCTGTTTGCACCTCATCTGTGATTGGCGCTTGAGCTCAAACAAGATCAACAACACAGACCCGATAACACAACGGTAAATTAGACACATTTTTGTTTGTATATTGTAAAAAATACACGTTTATTAGCGCGCACATTTTAAAAGTATTTATGTGTATGTGTGTGTGTATGAGTGTTACAATGGTATTTTTGTATGTGTGTGTGTGAATATGTATAACAAAGTAAAAGAGAAACATTTAGCTATTTACACAAACAGACGGGAATACGTTATTTATATAATTCTTTGTTTTTGCTTTGCTTCATGTAAATCATTCATATGAACAGCTGCCCATTTATCAATACAATACAATATATCAATGAACTACGCTAAGAATTATTGGCCACATTTACGGAAAGTTAGAAAATACGTGTAAAAACTCTTAACAGCAACTTTGAGGTTAGACTCTTTCGCACTTGTTTTGCATTCGTTGATTGTTCCATCCCACTCGTCCCTTCTAGTCATTTTCATTCTCATTGTTGCGCAATGGGTGTGCCCTGGGGGCTTAAGGCTGGCGCCGACGTTGCCGTCATCGGCTTTGGCTCTGATTGGACAAACTCAATGGACGCCGAATTGATGCAGTAGCGCTTGCGTGTGGGCTTTGGTCCATCCTCGAAAACGTGTCCCATGTGTGCATTGCAGCGGGCGCATCGTACCTCGGTGCGTATACGTTCTGGATGTGCAATTAGTAGTAAAATATTGCCCCCTTTTTAATTTGTATTTTGCAAATGTGAGATTAATTGGGTACGTTCATTCAATTTTTGTTTTTGTTGTTGTTTTTGCATAGATCGGGTTACGTTTTCATTGTTGTTTGTTTGTTTTTACAATAATTGATATTTGCATTTCATTAAATTTGTTCAGTTTGTTAAATTTGGTTTGTAACAAAATTAAAAAGATTACAAAAAAATTAATGGAAAATAAGAGATGTGAAAAGCAGAGAGAGAGAGATAGTGAACGAGAGGCCGAATCAGTGAGAGTGAAAGGCGTCGATTCAGGCGATAAGAGAAACAGAAAAGGTAACGGCGAAAGTATATGTGTGCGAGAGAGACAGCGAGACAAATGAGTCCATATGACAATTTCGTATTGCGAGTGCATCAAAAACAGACGAAAAGCGAAGGTGAAGGCGAAGGAATAGAGTGAAAATAACAGTGGACGGCGTCGATACGAAAAATGAAGAATTGTAGCGGAAAGAGAGAATTGAAGAATCAAATTAAATGTGTTTTTATTTTTTTGAATGATTTAGTGTTTTTGAATTGATTGTTAATAAGCCATTTCATGTTATGCATCATAGTTTAACAATGATTTTGAGTGAGAGTGTGATCGTGTGTGTGTGATGTGTTTTGTTAGCAAAACAAACCCCCAAAGAACGTTTACAGGCGGAACATTAAGTTTTGGTATTGTTTTGGTGTTTTTTTTTTTCGAAGCGAGTTAAAAAAAGAGAAATAGAAAATATACGAAAAATACACATTATTCAGTTTGTTGGATATATATGGATCGGCTACAATAGTCTTGCAGTGTATTACATCAAATATAAATATAATATGAGTAGAAAAGCAACAGAAAATAATAAAAATATCAAAGAAAGCCAAATATGTTACAAATGAACCAAAAGAAACAAAGCGATGCGTCCAGATATTAAAAACCAGCTTTGATACATAAATATATCCATATGTACATATGATCAAAGTATAGAAATATATATATGTACATTTAGGCGAATTACTCCTAGCCCAACAACATGTTTAATTCATGAATTTTGTAATGGGAAAATCTATTATAATTAATGGAAAAGCTTGTGCGTGCTTTATGTTTTCGATCTTGAATGGAACATTTGAAAACTCGAGTTATACATATATACATAAATATTGAAACCGCAATCAAAAATAGATGAACGAAATAACAAGTTAAAGAAAAACCGTAAACAGAATTCCCCTTTGTAAATTCTTTTCGACTTACACACTATGAGTGTAATCGGCGCTATAAATGTTGAGTATTTTTTGGTTGTTTTTTGCATACATGTAAATATAGTCCTATAACATTTTTATAAATATATGTACTATATGTACTTAACATAAAACATTTGTCTTTCTGTATAGATCTCACTTGGTTCTCATCATCATCATCATTAACATCAACATCATTATGAATACTGATAAACCATTATTTCTTGGACGATGTCGTCGTCGCCGCTGCAGTTGAACTTTTCACAAAATCAATCGAGGCCGAGTTGATGCAGAAGCGCCGATGCTTCGGTGGAGGTCCATCATCAAAGACATGACCCATGTGGGCCGAGCACTTGGAGCAGCGCACCTCGGTGCGAACCATCCCTAACGTTTTTGAAATGACTACTGTTGTTTTAATCATATTATATTATGTTAGTGTTTGCAATTGTTTTCAATGTCAATTTCATAATTTGAGAAAGTTTCGGTTTTGGTTAGCAAAAAAGATGGTGGATAAAAGAATACAATACTCAATTAGGTAAGAATTAGTTAATGCTATTCAGAATTTTGATATAGTTGCACATTCATCCAACGGGACATAATCACAAGTAACGGCACGAACAGTTTCGACACTTAAGCAGCTCAACAACTACAGTGAACACATGGATATAGCACACGCATAGATGTATGTATGTAATATGCACGTATATGTTTGTATACAATTTGTAACATTCTAGACATATTTTCTTATTTTCAGTAACAACAACAAACGTCGATATATACAATAGCAATTAAGATTTGAACAAACGTTTCGATTTCGGCGTCTCTAACTATATACAATTATCTTCCATATTATATTATCTTTGATAAATAGTTTATTTATAGGGTGCTCAACTTAAACTCAACTTGAAATTTGCAGTCAAAGCTCTTGTTGCGAAGCGACAAACGAACGAGTCAAATCAAATAAAAACTGTACAAACTAAAAATCAAATGCAAAACAGTTAAAAGTGCTGAACGTATCTAAGCTGCTAGATCGAAATCGGAAATGCACTATATATATAATACATATGTATATAGCGCTCATACCTGGTATACTGGCATCCCGATGCAATGTGACTTTGCCCTTATCGAGGACATCGTTGAAAGCCGGCCAGCCGCAGCCCGAATCGTATTTGGTGTCCGAGCTAAACAGATCCTGATGACAGACAATGCACTGATATACGCCCTTCTCATAGTGCTTGTTGTAGCAGCCTTGAAAACACGGAAAGACACGGTTTAGAGCCAGGTGTATATGTAATTAGTGTCAAGTTTATGCAAGCACACCTGTGAAGGGGCGCTCAGTGCCCGCCTCTTGTGTAACCTGATACTGCAGCGGCGTTAGACGTTTCCGCAGCTCCTCCTTGTTTACGGTAATCTTTTCGCTTTTATTTTCCATGTTTGCCTTAAATCTGCTGGAATTTGTGTTCTTGGTGTTGGCGTTGCCGTCGCCTTCGCCGTTGTCGTCGCTGCTTTGACGTGAATCTGCAATTTAAGTCGGATCCGTATATTTAAGCTTGCGGTTAACGTTTTCCCTTTGTTTTGCTTCGCAACAATTGAGCAATTTGTATCAGGTTACCATGAATGTGTATGCACCATGCATAAGTAGCCCAAAGTGCTGTTGCCCCTGCTAACTGAGTGCGCATATTACTCTTAACTATCTCAGTTTATTTATAAACATATTTGTACACCCTCAAAGCGAGGATTTAGCACAGTATAAACAAATACAAATACTTATAGAAATATTATATAGTATCTATCCACATTCTTTTTAGCTTCGGACATTTATCAGAGTTATTTGGTAATCCCATGAGCTTTTAAAGCCTTCTCTCGGTCTCGATCTCTCAGATCACCTGCTCAATGTGACTTAACTTAGTTTTATACAAATACAATACTATCTTAAGAGATCTAATGTTATTGCTACCATTCGCTTTCTGTCTCTCTTCAGATTTGATACTCTTACTCTCACTGTTTCTCATCTTCTACGATTATAATTGTTTCTGACCGGCGCACAGCGATTATTTTATTAGCCCATACTAACTTATCAGTAGACTGAACGGCAAAACCTTACACTTAAGAGGTTCATAAATTATAATAAACACAGACTTCGCGGGGCAAGTGATAAGAACGCGAATTGCCCTGCTATCAGCAATGATATGCATGAAATAGTTGTGGAAAAACAAACCAAAGCCCATAAAAATAAAAATAAAGCAATGTTGCAAGCCGAGAGCCAGCCGCGCAATTTGTATACAAATTGAATGCATTAACAAGGTATAAACAAAATGCCCGCGACCATCAGCCGCTACACAAAAAGTGGAAAATGGAAGGTGTGAACAAATTTGTTGGGCCTTTGGAAACTGCATCGCTACAAATTGAGTGAAGAAACGCATAGGTTAAAAATAATTTTATGCTCCGCACTTAAATTAAGTGGCGCCCAATATAAACATCAGAGGCGATGCACGAAATGGGGGGAGGGGAGGGGGGCGTTGGGGGCGTTTTTTGTTAAATTTTTCTTTAATTTGAAAAGAAAAAAACCACTGAAGTGTGTCGCGCACAATTTCAAACGATGAATTCATTTTAGAAATAAATAAAAAAGAAAAACAAGAGGCAACAAGAAATTCGAATTGTTGATCGAATAAAATGAATCAGTGTGCGTCTAAAAATAGCAGCTAAATTGACAGCTATAAAGTGTGCAAGGTATTAATGTCAGCGATTTGAACTAGAAAATTGAACCGTAATTGGAAATTCGCCAACGAGCCAATCGGGCCGGCCGTACAAAAATCAATTTAATTGCGTTTCACGATAAATCACATCTATTGTATTATGCGGCGCCCGGTTCGTAATGCTCCAAGTAGAAAATCAGCTACTCAGCTATGCCCGGGCCACGCCCATCCAGCCTATCCCAAACCACCTCTCGGTGTCGGACTCACCCGCAAAGGCACGCACGTATGGTAGTGCCGAGACAGCAGCAACTCCGCTTTTCAAGTGGATCGAGTTGTACCTGTGCTGTTTGCTAGCAATAAGTGCGAAATTTCGTGCCCACGGTGCGTAGCGAGAAAGTGAAAACATTTTTCGAACGCCTCCAATTGACAACTGTAAGCCCGTCTAACGAATAACGTGTAACAGCAACAGCGCGACTGCAGATTGCACTTGGCACTGATGGGTTATTTAATCACATGCGAAATGGTAAAAAAAAACACAGCTGTGAAAAGTCAATGTTTCGCCCGTGAGTGTTGCTCTCACACCCACACACACACAAACACACTAAACCAATATTTATGCAATTTTGCTCACTTCCGTGTTTTTATTTTTTGGCATTCTATTTCTACGTATGCACGCTCGGATGTGTGTGTGTGTGTACGTTTGTGTATGCACATCAGCAGGGAGAGAAAGTGTATTAGAGAGAAAGCCAAAGCTAATGCTGAAGTTTGCTCAGCATCACACGGTTGCGTACAAAAAGAAAAATACATTAATTTTGTGGTATAATCAGAAACATGTATACACCAATTTGTCAATAAATTTTCCTAATACGCCAGGCGCAAGGCGAACTAAAAACACACATACATATACAAAAGTGTCCTTGAAGGGGCGCTGCGGCTAGGCCAGAAAAACACTCACCTGCAAATATGTATATAGTTTGGTGTTGTTGCTTATGTTTCTATTTTTGGCTTTTGTTTATAATCTTTGCAGCAGTTGTAAGCAACGTTCAATTTGCGACTATTGACCACAACTGTTATGTTTTCGCAGCAACGGAAAATGAAAAACTAAAAAGCTACAAACAGCTGCCTAAGAAAATTACCAACGTTGCCGGACAAATGCTCCAACCAGCTGTTGTATCGCGTTGCCAACTATAATAATTTTAATTTAATCTATCTGGCATCACTGCAGATACATTTGTTTTGTTGGCTGCACATATAATCTCTTGTAGAGTTTTTCATTTAAATCACTAACATTAAAAACAAAGAAATCATAATTTATATATTTATATGTAAAGTCAGATAATCGTGAACAACCAAGCGGACCTCAACAATGGGCAGAAGAGTTAAAAAAATAAACTAAATAAAAAAGAAGCAATTGGACGCCTAACAAAGATTGTTATTACTTGTTACTAATAGTAACCACAAATATCATCACGGCGGAGGCACCTACATGCATTCGCGAATGTCGTACCCACATCATTTTACATACGTTTCCACCTGTACGGAATACCTTGTCTTTTTAGTAATCTTTTTATTTTGGCTGTTCGGTGAGCTGCACTTGGCGATTGGCGTCTATGCGTTTATGGATAAGTTCAAGGATGGAATGGAATTCTTTCCTAGAGTTCCAATTCACTGATAACATTATACATTCACTTACATAGTGATGAATCCGACTTGAAGAACTTTATAGACTTTGCTACAGTCTCAGCAATGCTGGCTAGCAGGATTGAGTGCATCGAAGTTAGAATTTGAAGACTTTAATTAATTTGTAATGGCTGTCTCACGCATATTAGCTCGGGTCTAGTCAATGTTATGTGCGGCTATGGTGTGCAGGAGCACTCGTTATCACTCTTGTTAACCAATTCTTAGCCAATCGTCAGTTAATCTGTATAATAAAAACCTTATTGTATTGTAGTAGTGCACCACCCAATAATACTTATCCTAAAGTATCGAACTAATATACACTACACTAAAATTCGGATTATTTGTTTTCATAAAGTAAAGGAAGTTCAAAGTTCAAAATTAAAAATTGCCTATTCATCAATCAATAAAATGATTATATACATTTATTTCAACATTTGATGAAATTGTATGCTTTGGCTGAAAGATAGTTCGAGCAACATCAATATTGCATGCTGTCCAAAGGTCATGAGATGATAAACGAGTTGTCATTGAAGACTCAATTAATTTTTAACGTTCAAGTAGTTTGCTTGCATGCACTGGGCAATTTATTATTTATTATCTTTTTCAACAGCAAATAGAAAAAATATGGTATATAATTTATGTTTAGATATTGGGCATCCTTCAGTAATTTATAATGCTGCGAATGCTTTCGCCATTGTGCATCAAATCGAAAGCTTCGTTGATTTTGGCCAATGACATTTCGTGCGTTACGAACTCATCCACAAGTAGATCTTTCTTTAGGTAGGCCTCCACTAGTTTGGGTACATCCGAAACGGAGCGCCAGCCACCAAACGCAGAGCCCTTCCACACACGACCCACCACCAATTGGAAAGGTCGAGTGGAAATCTCCTGACCTGCGCCGGCAACACCTATCACCACAGAAGTGCCCCAGCCCTTGTGCGTGGCTTCGAGAGCAGCGCGCATGGTATTTATGTTGCCAATGCACTCAAAGGTGTAGTCGAAGCCGCCATCGGTCAAATCAATCAAATAGTTCTGAATTGCGCCCTTGTCGGCCACATCTTTGGGATTCACGAAGTCGGTGAAGCCGAATCGCCTTGCCAATTCGAATTTAGATGGATTGATGTCAATGCCATAGACCTTGGCAGCGCCAGCCTTTTTGCAGCCGAGTCCAACGGCCAATCCAACTGCACCCAGTCCCCAAACGGCGCAGGTGCTGCCAGGCTCCACCTGAGTATAAAACAAAGCATGAGCTGAATTTATAATCCATTATTGACTGCCATACCTTTGCTGTGTTGAGAGCCGCACCGTAACCCGTGGAAATGCCACAGCCCAGCAGACACACCTTGTTCAGAGGCGCAGTCTCATTGACTTTAGTTAGGGAAATATCGGCAACGACAGTGTACTCCGAGAAGGTGGAGGTGCCCATGAAGTGGAACAACTGTTTGCCCTTGCAAGTGAAGCGAGTTGTGCCATCGGGCATTACGCCGGCGCCCTGGGTGATTCGAATCTTCTGGCAAAGATTGGTTTTGCCGCTCAGGCAGAACTTGCAATCGTTGCATTGAGGAATGTACAATGCAATGACATGATCGCCGGTCTTGAAGTTGGTCACGCCCTCACCTACGCTCTCCACAAGGCCAGCGCCCTCGTGGCCCAGCACAGAGGGGAACAGGCCCTCGGGATCCGCGCCACTTAATGTGAAAGCATCTGTGTGACACACACCTGTTGCCGTAAGCTTAATGCGAACCTACGAAATACATATGTATGCATAACTGCAATTGATAGACTTTGGTATCGTTCTCCACTTACTTCATGAGCCTTTGGGGGCGCTACTTCGATATCTTCGATAACAAGCGGCTTTTTGGCCTCCCAAGCAACTGCAGCTTTGCACTTAATAACCTAAGTGGAAATATACAGACTTGTGACATGTGTTTTAGTTAATTTACTTATTTATTCTATACACACTTTGCCTTCAGTAGCGGACATCTTGTTCTTGCTATCTTTTTAATGGAAAAAACCCACAGCGACTGAAGCTAGAGCAGAAGCGGAATAGCGAATGTTAGAGATGAGAACAACCGGTGGCTATATGCCGTTGCTCGGATGTCTGCTCCTCTCTTTCTTTTGTAGCCTATTGTGAACTTGATATTGGTGGACCAAAACGTAGACCATGATAAGAATGTACATATTTTTCAATAGGTATTTAGAAAACTGTTCTACAATAATTTTAACGAATTTGTTACGACTAATCGATACTTTTATAAGCTTTGGCGCCATTCACGACAAGCGCATCAATATGTGCATGTTTCCCAAAAATTATTTTTAAAAATAATAAAAAATATATTAGCAACAAAAAATAGTATTGCAAAGGGAAACAATGATAATTGAATAAAATATAATTATAATTGTATTTTTTTTTTGTCAATTGGTTATCGATGTGTGGCAGTCTTTGGCGGCGAAATCAAATATGTGGCGAATTGCAAAAATACCAAATAAATTCCAAATAACGATTTTGGTCTAAATTTGAAATGTGAAATTTTGAATCTATGAAAATGAATACTATTTATATGTGTGTTTAGCGCAGTTGTTGTTAAAAGTGTTCGCACTTACGATTTCAGACTTAACTTGGTTTGTTTTGTTTAATTCTTTGTTGCTAACAGCTGTTTGATTGCAGTTTAAAACAAGTTGCTGCGCGTGCGTAAGTTTTCTGTAAACAATTTTCGCCCAACCCAAAAAGGCGGCAGCGTCAAGGAACGCCAAATCAGCACAAGGACACCGAATCTGCACGAAAAATCAATAATTACATAGCTGCCGAGACGCACAGCCGGAAGTGCATTTTGATGCGTGTTAACTTAACTGCAGCAGAGAAAAAACAACATTTATTGCATAATTGGCTATAAAAACATGTAGATTGTGGAGTAAACGTAAATTACATACGTAGATCGAGTACAAAATGGTTGGTAAAGGCGGGTCGAGCGCGGAAGTGACAACAACAAAGGAACGCCCTGTTTTCATTCCACCACGAAAACGTCAACAAAACAAAGCCGAGGCCAAAAAGCAGAACTATGTGGACCACATAGTCAACGTGCAGGTGAGTCCCTATGACCATCTGTTTGTTTTTTGTTAATTAGATAGTTTAATGCAAATACATATTGTATCTTAAATAACATATATTCATTTGCAGCCAAGTCGAGCCAAGCTCTCGCCTTCGAATCCAGGTCTCGAGGAAGAGTTGCTCAAGTCGAAACTGATTATCAAAAACAAACAGCCGCTGCCGCAGCTGCCGGGTGAACAGGGCGACACCATTGCCAGCACCAACTCGGCCAGCTCCACGCAGCAGAGCAATAAATCAACGCGCTCGGCCAACAATCTGAATGAGCTGCAGAACTTCGAGTCCATTTCGCAGGGCACCAAGTCCACATCGCAGCGCCATGAGAGCAGCACCGTGACACCCAGCAGCTGCTGCTATTCGGAGAGCAGCCTGGATGCCAAGCTGAGCAAGTCGCAGGATTGCCTTAGTCTGAGCAATCGCTCGTCGTCGAAGAAGCGCGTTAATATACGCACCTCCGACTTGCCACATGTGCGCAGCGGACGTGCCACGCCCGACATAGCTAACTATGAGGATCTGGAGTCGGGCGAAACCAGTGTCCTGAACACCTATGATCAGAGTCTGGAGCGCTATCAAACACGCAAGTCAGGTGTCGATGGCAGCAACTACTTAACCATGACAGGTGGGCACAAACTCATTTTCATCCATGGCCTCCAATTGATGCTCGCTTTCTTCGTTTAGGCACCATTAAGAGGGGTCGCAAGAAGGGTCAGTCCATTGATCTGCAGATAAACATCAGTCGCGAGGAACTGGAACAGCTCAACGCCCATGCCATGGCCACTGAGTCGCACAAGGGTCAGAATCTCTGCTGCACCTGCAGCTGCGGCGTTGGTCTGCACATCTTCCTCATCTCGCTGATCTGCTTGCCCTTTGTGACTATCATCTCGGCGGCATACTCCTTTTACATTGGCACCCTGACCTGGTACAATATGTTCAACTACTACTGCGAGGAGAAGTCATATTTGCACAAGATCTTCGTCACGCCCATACTCTTCCTGATCTATCCTTTGGCCATTGTCCTCTGCACCTTCGGCCTGGGCCTGTACTCGGGCTTCAGGCAGCTGAGTCTGCAGTATAGCAGCTGGGTAAATGACATAACCGACATAGAGAAGGGCTTCTATGGCTGGTTGTGCGGCTTCTTGCACATGTCCGATTGCAGCCCCTACGAGGTGGTCATCCTAACCGACATATGCGTGGCCCCGCAGGACCCCCAACGCCTGCACATCAATAAGCCCAGGCAGGAGCTATCCATGTAAAGCAGAAGACCCAAAGAAAATTGATTAGCAAAAAGCAGCGCAAACCGTCGAATCCAATTGATGTGCTGGGTGCGTCCGTATATCAGTATGGATTACATTCTAGATAACCTTTCTCTCTCAGCATATATACACACATATATGATTTGATCTCTCATTATTTATGATTATATATGCTCTATATACATATACATATTGATCAAATAGTAGCAAGCACCGCAGTAGCCGACAGCATATCGAAATATTTTCTGTGACGGTTTCGATTTTCGACCATATGTGTGATAAACGTAATTAGAATCGTAAAACAAAAGCATCAGTTACTCAAATCTCTATCTATATCTACATCTATATCTTTGTGCTACGAGCACAGCGACAAAACTAAAACCAAAGTTCAATGCATTTAGTTCCAGTTTGCCGATATTTGTTCCTTTCGTAGCTTTCGCGCTGCAAGTCTAGAGATTAAGTTCCTTTTAATCTAGATCCACACATATGTAATCAAATAGTCGTTTGTAAGCAATGTCTAAATTGGGTGTTTCTTGGTTGTTTTCCTTTTAACTTTAAACTCAAGGCCAAATTTTATGAACATATATACTTATAATCCAGAGATTACGATTGCATTTAAAGATATATGCATTTATATTGATATAAACCAAAGTGAAACTGCGTAGTAGCTATAAAGCATTTTCTTAAGCATAAGCGAGCAACTTTTTTAGTTTTAAGTACCAAAATAAAACACAGCCAACAGTAGAGGCTATCATATAAATATACATAAATGACATGCGACATATGCAAATGTTTTTAAATCGAAATTCTAAAACGTAAGAGGTATGCCTTATAACTGAAAAATAACATGAAAAAAAAAAACATCTAAATGGCACTAAATATTATATACCTTGCCGGATATACTGATTAAACATCTCCCATGAGTCGTGAACGATCTTGGATCTTGAATTAAATTTAAGTTTATTAACAAATGGATTTTATACCACAGCAGAAATATTTTAAGTGCAATGATTTGTGTATTTATTGAGTCTGGTTAAGATATATGTAAAAAATGTGAAGAACTCTTTGCAGGGACAGATCGTTCCTAAGGCATATATATTGTAAATGGCGGTTTATAATAATTTGACTGGCCGGATATATGCCTGCGAAATTGCAACGATCAATGATTACATACTCAAACTTATAGCACCGTACAAGAAAAATTAAATTAAAGTCCTCGCAAAGCAGTTCGGCCTAATTTATCTGGATTGGGATATATTTCAGTCTTCACATGTATAACTGCAAGTCCTTAGCAAACTCTATTAACTCGTAACCAGGATGTTTCCGTTTTCCCATCTCAAGCAGATCACGTTGCCCGTTCATAAATTAAGGAAACATTTCGAGCGCTGTCATATTCAATGGCTTAGCCAACTCAGCATTTTGAATGGCTTCCAAACTGAGTCGCTGGAGATAATTACCTATTTCATATCGATATTATTATATATTTTAAATCATATTAAAGTTTCTATTTAGTTTTAATTTCTCACCAGGTCTCCTCGAGTGTTTCATTGTCAACTTGTTGCTTTAGCTGCTGCTGTAGATTTTGCTTGCACAAGAGTATCCTCGTCATTGTTGAAACCAATCGTCTTCTGAAGCAGACATAGCTCATGGCATAGCCCCTTTTGTACATGCAGCAAGCTCTGCGAACTTTAATGAGAATGCCGGCTTTCTCATTCAGTTCTAAAGTTACCTATCCTTTAATTTAGATAATAGGGATGTGCAATATTTCGATCTGCATGTTGATAGCAAGTATTTATGAATTACTTCATTTGTGCGATTAGTACTTTTGAAAATGAGTTTCTCTAACAAAGTTGTCAAAGCTGTGCTGCATTTTTATTAACAGCAGTTTATGAACTTTCACTCAATCTAAGAAATGGGGTTTTAAGTAAACTTGTCATATTTTAATTCGTGTGTTTCCAAATGTAATTCATCAGCGAGTTGATATAAGTGTAATTTAAGCCATATTCGTTCTTATAGTCTTGGTCACACTTAAAAAGTATTGGCTGAGATCATCGATGGTGCGCGGAATTTATAGTTTTGATAAGCTTTGATATTTCACGGTTTCTTATAATACACAAATAAGTGTTTTTTAAAGCACAGCAAGTATAGGTTAGTAAATTAGAACACATATTTTTTCGCTACAAAAGATATGACAAATTATATATACTTTTATATTATCTACTACACTTAAATAGTTTACTTTGTATAACGGGGAAACCCAAATTAGAACCTATAACCTATAGAACCTATGGTTGAGCTTTTTGGAGAAGATTACGACTGCTGGGAATGGTTTCAGGCCGATAAGGAACAAATTTTGCGCAGCCTTACGCGCAAAAATGCCAACGACCGCCATCAGGTGCAGGGCCACAGGCGCTATTACAATTACTGGCATCGCGCTAAAGCGGTGGTGCCATCCAAAATTCCAACAGATGGCCTTCAGGAGATCCTTAATCTGCAACCCTTGGGTATGTTTCTCTATTTGGCCACTGAAATCGAGCCGAACTTCTTTATCGATCAAATTGGGCCTAACGATAACATTGATCGCGTATTAATCTATACGCGCATTTTGGTTACTTTGTGCGAGCTCGAATTGCCTGGCTTCCACAATGAAATTCTCTGCAAATTTGCTGCGTGCAGACCACTCATTGATCATTACGAAGAATTGGTCCGTAAACTGTGCACTAAAAGCTTCCGCACTATGTGGACTGACCTGAATCGTGTGGATAGTATTATTTGCAATATGCAAACACTTTTGCTGCAGGCTCAAAGGGCTGGCGTGTTGGACGAGGACGGCATGGAAACCTTATTTAAAATTTGGAACTACTTGAAGAACAATAACAACCCAAGCATAGAGGAGCGTCCGATATGCCAGGAGTTTCTACAACAGCTTCATAGTCTGTTTGCTGTTGATCTGGATGTATTAACGGAGCCCAATCCCGCGACCGAGGTGAGCTTTACTTGCATCTAGCAAGATATTTAATCAATCTTACTCTTTCAGATATACCCTAGCCTAGAAGAGCTCAAGCTCTGGCTGAAGCAGAAGGACGACGCCAGTATCCATGCAGCTAAACTAACAATGAGCTACATCAGTACGACCCAGTACATAAATAGCCAACGCTTGTTTCTTCGCCAGCAGTTTATATTGCCGCTTCGTGAATTGGTGCGACTGCTGCATCGGAAGCGCAGTCTGCAGAATATGCCATCGCTACAATTCGCTGTGGAGGGCGTCCAAATTAAGCTGAACAAGCATTTTCCAAATGCTCATAGCAGCCAGCTGCTATATGTTGACGTTTTGGCTGTGCAGCGTAAAAACGCATCCAATCAGAATGTTCAATGTGAAAAATCCTTAGAGGAAGCTTTGTTAAAGCTTAAAAACAGGGCTCTGCTCTGTTTTACAACCAGCTACGATTTTGATAATCTAATAATGGCAGCTGTGTCCGGCACTGACGTTAAAGAACTTCGTCGTGGCTTCGTGAGTACCCAACAAATTAGATGAGGAATCTTTCATATGTATTTAGTGTATCTTTCAGATTGCTATAACTATAGTGCAGCAGTTGAACATTGGCAACATTTATGACAAATCGTTGATCATGTTTGAAACGCCAATCTACTTTGAGCCTTACCAGAAGGCCTACAGATATCTGTCGAACAGCAATGTCATAAACTTCCCTATGTCTGATTATATAGTTCACGGTCTAACCCGAACACAATTACCAGCATATTTGAATCACACACAACCACCGAAGGTCTACGAGAGTCAAAAGTTTTTGAACAAACTGCGTAAAATGCCGCTGAATCTGTCACAATACGAGGCATTTCAAAGTGTTTTGAATACGAACTTCAATCTAATCCAAGGCCCACCCGGTACGGGCAAGACCCATCTATCGTTGCAGCTGATAAAGACCATCTTGGAGCATGCCAAATTCTGTGCGCCTATTGTTGTGGTTACGTACACCAACGATTCATTGGATAAGTTTTTACTGAAGCTTAGCGCATTTACCACCAGTATTGTGCGTTTCGGTTGTCAATCACAATTGCCGGAAATTGCGAAATTTAATTCCCGTGCCGATACCAACATGCACTTGATAAATCCCAGGCTGAAGCGTTTATACTGGATGGTGAATTTGGAGATAAAAGAGCACTTCAAGCACCTACAGACACTCTATGCTACGATTAATGATAGTGAAAAGAACTATCCGGAAATATTAGCCACGCAGCGCTTGGTCTGGAATGCGCAGGAGAAGCTCAACTGTATCCGAATGATATTCCAGCATTACTTGATTCTTAAGAAGAATGTCGTGGCCATGACTACCACATGTGCTGCGCGCATGAATTTTGTTTTCCGGTTTTTGAAAACTCGAATCGGTAAGAGAATAACGAATGATTTATGTAATGAACAAGAGTTGTTATTAATGCTCTTTTTTAGTTATATTCGAGGAAGCTGCAGAGATTCTGGAGGCCCACATATTGCCCTGCTTAACACCCTTCACCGAGCACGTAGTCATGATTGGTGATCACATGCAGCTAAAGCCATACACCAGCTATATAAAAGGGTTGAAGAACTCGCCTATAGCTCAATCCTTATTTGAGCGTTTGATACGATCAAATTTTCATGTGAATGTCTTGAATATTCAATATCGTATGCGAAATACCTTTGCCGAATTGCTCTGTCCCCTTATATATCAAAAGCTAATGAGCCATGATTCGGTTTATAATTTTCCGTCTGTTCGAAATATGCGGTTGAATCTATATTTTCTTGAGCATCAAGAGCTTGAGACACAAATTCATGATGGTTTCCTACGCAATGATTATGAGACGAAAAAAGTGGCTGAAATTGTGCATCATTTGGTCGAGGTGAGCGCCTACAAGAGCAAGGATGTTGTCGTGCTCACACCCTATACCATGCAAGTCGAATCAATCAAGAAGAAAGTAAGACAAGCTAAATATATATTCCAGTAAGAAACTGTCGTAAACACTTTTACCTTTGCAGTTAGCAAAGAAACCAAAATTGAAAGAAGTCTTCGTAACTACAGTGGATAGCTTCCAGGGACTGGAGGCGGATATAATTGTACTCTCGTTGGTTCGCAGCAACAAACATGGAAATATTGGCTTTCTGTCTGAACAAAATCGGATTTGTGTAGCCATGTCCCGGGCCCGCTTCGGCTTATATATAATTGGAAATATGAAGATTTTGGCAAAGAAATCATCTACATGGCGGGAAATACATATTAAGTTAAAGATGCAAAATTCAATTGGTGGAGAATTCCCCTACAAAATCATCAAGTGAAACTCTTTTCTTTACTCTCCTACATTATAATAATGTAAATTGAATTAATTTTATAAATTTATACAAATATTTTTCCGTTACTAACAGAAGCGTTCTTTGTGGTATATTTACCTCTAATAGTTATAATTAGCACGTTAAAAATAAACTATATATGGATAAAAAAAAAAAGCTGAAGTTCCAAGAAAATCAAATATACTCAGTCGTTACTGCTTTCGCGAACGTGTGTATGATTTGTGCTAAATGAAGGCATGTGACGCAACGAAGGCGATAGAATACTCGTGAAGGCATCTTCATCTCGAGCGTTTGGCAGGACAAAAAGTAATGAAATATCCTCTTTCGAAGATCCTGCAGTAAGTCCATATATATTTCATTCATCTTCATATATAGATTTAATTAATTCAATTTTGTGAGAGTATGTATTAGCCCTCGGAATGCATTTGCAAATTGTGTAGACTATTTCTATACCTCTTAGAAACCAGAATTATTTTATTCTCAGCTGAACTTGTGTGCTAACAGCTTAGCAGCTGATCGCGAACATATCAATTAAGATGTGAAGCTGCTTAAAATGGTAAAACTCCAATATTTAAGTCAACTCAAATAGAGTTACAATAACACAATTTTTTGATTACATAGAGGATATATAAAAAAAATAAGAGGAATAGCTGACACTTAAGGTAGCAGTACGTTTTTATTTGTGTCCTGCGTAACATTTAAGTTTCAACAACGTAGATACAATTATTTTTCAAACGTTGGTTGGTGGACGACTGCTTTTATAAATGGACAAAAAATTGTTTCATTAAAGTTTTATTTTTATTATTATTAAAGTTCATTAAAACGAAGTTTTTCATTTAAACAAATTTCAAAATATTTTAAGGCATTCAAAAGAAATTGAAGTGGCAACTCTAAGTTGGCTGGTGTGACAAAGCAAAGTTACATGCGTCACGTTCAAGCTGCATGACATGATTGAAAGGATACAATTCGTGTTGATAATTTTCTGTCATTCATAAAATATTATTTCGATTATAAAATAATTTATTTAGGTTTTAGGCTGACACCTTGTTTACTTCAATTTAGAAGTTTTAAGATTTACTTTTTTCATACCAGTCTGCTGACATGTGGCATCATACCGTCTAAACGTTGCCAGACTATTTTATCAAATAACCTAAAATCTGGACCGAATACAAACGGCATCTCAGACATTTTTAATATTTATTTCCTAATTATTTACAATAATAAATAGTTACAATGAGCCGAAACTACAAAGAGGATCAGGCTAATGAAGTTGAAGCCCTCGATTCCATATATTGCGGCGAAATGGAAGGTAAATCGAATCAGATTCCAGCAAAATAATCAAATTGTGATCGTCAGCTCCCTTTTGCAGTTTTACAAACAGAGCCATTACACAAATTCCAAATTCCCATTGCTACGGAAGAGTACAATGCCGATGCAGAAGACAGTGAAAAAGGTTTAGCTTGCAAGCTGGTGTTTACGTACACAGAAGTCTATCCAGACGAAGCGCCGCTGGTGGAAATTGAGGAAGCGGAAAACTTTGAGGCCAATTTCGAAGCACAGCTGCTGGAGCACTTGCGAAAGACAATTGAGGAAAACATTGGCATGGAGATGATATTTTCGCTCGTGAGCAGTGCACAGGAGTGGCTAAATGTACAGTGGGACGAGCACAAGAAGAACCAGGAGGATGAAAGAGCGCGCAAGGTCCACGAAGTCGAAGAAGCGGAAAGAAAGAAGTTCGAGGGCACACGAGTGTCGGTCGAGACATTTATGAAATGGAAATTAGACTTTGAAGAGAGCACAGGTATCGCTGCCAAGCGAGAGAAGAACAATGACTGCAAGAAACTGACCGGCCGAGAGTTATTCATGTGCGATAACACATTGAACGAATCAGACATCAAATTCCTGTTGGAGGCCGGCGAAAGCCTCGAGAATGTTAAAATCGATGAAACTCTGTTCCAAGATATTGGCGAACTGGATCTAGATGATGACGACGATGAGGACTGGGTACCCGGAGCCGATGACGACGATGATTAAGCCATTCTGCGATATTAAAATAAAACTCACAAAAGTTATGTTTGAGTATTGTAAACAAAATAGTTTAGTTCTTAGCGGTGGCTTTATTTAGTTTAACAAATAAAATGCTAGCGTGTTTCAATCCAGTCCGTTGGGATTCTCCAAACTCATTTCGGACAATTTAAGTCCATACTTTTGAACGGGTTGAATGTCGTCCAGGTCGAAGAACTCCTCGTCGCTCTCATCTGCTTTTCGGTTGATCTGATCAGTGTCCTTCTTCACTGCTGGAAGCACATCGCGCGGAAAATTAAGTTTTGGCCATGATCCTGGCTCCAATTTTGGCAACGTAATTTCAACCTTAGTACCCAGCATCTGCACGGAAGCCTGCTGTACTTTGATAATCTAGGTAAATAAGTGAGGGGACAATATTAGTTCTAAGACATATTTCAATCTTTGCATGCTTACGCCGCGCAGTTCCAAGTCCAACTCAAACTTGGCATTGTCCTGCTCTGGAAAGACCAGCATAACGTGCAAGCGAATGGGGTTAACTTCAACGAGGCTTTCCGCGTAATGATATTTTTTGGCATAGACGGCGACAACAACATTGGTAGCTGTCTGATGCCAATCGTATCGGCACTGGACAACCTTTTTGTCGACGTCCTGCAAAACGGTAATGGATTAGATCTTAGATCGTGGTTTCAAGTTATTCATATTACTTACGTCTTTAACGAATTTATGCTGGCCGTACACACAGCCTTTCTGTGCCATGAATTGAGCAAAATCGGAGGTTCGTTTTTGACAACACGACCAGAATTTCAGGCCCTCGTGGAAGATGGGAACTCCGGGATGATAGGTGCACTCGCCAAAGTCGCTGCTTGTGCTCGTGAAAGAGTAAGTGCAGCCATTGTTTTTGCAGCTTGTTCCTACAGAAATTACTCTAAAATATACCGATATAAATATATATGATCTTAGAGCAATGAAATCGTAGCTACCCATCGCTGTCTGTCGGTCCGCCTGGCGCAGCCGCAGTGCTGACTTTTAATGTGTCGATTGTGTCCTTCAATGCTGGAGCCACTGTTGGCTGCAGGGCAGTAAAAGGCGTTTCGATCGGTGGCCTGGGCAGTGATTCTTGGATGGGAGCGCGCACTTTAACTTCCACTGCCTCCTCCTCTTTCTTATCATCTTTGGCTGGTTTTTCCGGCTCGGGTGGCTTAATGTTGGAGTGTTTGCCTAGTGTGCAGCCCTTGATATTAAGGAATTCTGTAAAGTCCACGGACTTTTTATTGCAGCACGACCACCCTTTATAGGCATCGTGGAAAAATGGAGCACCCGGGTGATGCCGGCAGGAATCTGTGACAGACAACGTGCTACAAGTATTAAATAGTTTAATATTGTATGGTTTACTTACCCTCAGTATTGGTGGCTGGATCGAACTGCTGGCCACAACCTCTGTTATAGCATTGTTCCATGTTTAGCTCTAATATTTTATAACTATTTCTCTTCGTCGCTTTGGTCTAGAATCTTCGCAAAATAAGAAGTTGTGGCGGCAGGTCGATAGATACTTACTGAAGCTGCCAACTCGGTGCAAAGTGAAATATTTACTGTTTGATGTGCAAAGTGTTGAGAAACGCCAGTGTGTCAAGGAAACGGTTTTTTGATTTTGTTCACTTTTCGTTTTTCGTAATTAATTCGCTCAGAACAAACAAACCGGTATTCGGAAGTCGCACGGTACGAATGTTTAGAAAGGCGAACAGCGGCATGGAAACAATTAAAACAATCAGACAATGCAAATTATGTTAATTATATATAGAATCGCCTGTCTCATTTCGAAAGGGTCTTTAAACTTTTTGGTATGTGTCGAAACCGGAATTAAAATACAAATCAATTAATGCAAATGTACCGAAGGTCAGTTCAGCTTTTTTTCTTCATTTTTTGTCGACGTGATTAATGTACAGGATTTGCTAGACGAAACACTCGAAAAGGTGTGTGCTTACAAATTGTGAGTCACGTAGCGCAGCTAATTAAAAACAGGAATGGTAGCGAACTCAAACAATACTTAAAGGCTCAAACATTATTGCTTGTTGCTCGCTCTGGTGTCAGTTATATCCGAATATGCATATTCGGCTTACAGATACGTGGGACACGCTTATGGTTTCACTTATTGCCTGCGGCGACAAGACATAAATATTGCTTGCACTCAGCAAATTGTCGTTTCATTGAAAATTCTTGTGGTCAACAAGGTTATCAACGGAGCGACGACTGCCATTTGCCGCAGTGCTCGACTGCGATTGGCCTTTGTCTTGCTCTCGCTGCACTTAATACAAATTATGACAGGCCCTGGCGCCCGCTCCGCCGTGTGGTTCGTCTGCACTCACAATTTGACCATTCCAGTTTCGGGCTGTGAATCATGCAGCCGTCACCATTAATGATCTCTTCGGGGTGCTGTTGTTGTTGTTTTGCATTGTTGCTCAATCGTTAGAGAATTTTAGCCTTTTTTTCATATTTCGTCGGTGCTCTGCAACTTCTGACAACTGCGACACACACTCACACACACACACGCTCGCAAATAAATAAAGAAATACAAAAATTGGGGGCTTTATTTGCCGTTGCTGGAAATGTGCCCCAGTGTCAATGGAAATTAACACCGCAGGCACCGGCTTGGCCTATTCTAGGCGTCTACGTAATTTTACATACAATGGCCAACGCCAGCAACACCAACAGCAACGGCAACAATATAATGGCAGCATGCAATAGTCTACGGCGGCATGAAATGCTGTTGTAAAATGCAAAGGCAAAGGCAAGCGCAAACGCTTGCACAGATTTCTTGCAATCAAACAGTAACAAGCAAATAAACATTCCATGCCATGCCAGATGACGATGACGCGTATTCAGTTCACACTTTCGTTTTGCGCATGCATTAGCAACTGCAACTGCCCAAAACAAGATATATTGCTGCACACTCGACTGCACGACAGCACGACGCACCAAAGTTAAACACAAATTGCAGATTTTACACATTTATTTACAACATCGTTAGATACTTTGCCTAGGCGCCTCATTAACTGACTACTTACACATGACTCGACGCCCAGCGCTCTCTCGGTCGACCGCTGGGCCGGCATCCCCGTCGCCTTAGATGTACGTGTATCGCGTATTGTACGGACTGCTGTAATAGTTGAACGTGGCATACGAGGTGTCGGGCGTTTGAAATGTGGTGCTGAAATACGTCGGATCCACGCCGCCGGCTGCCGCCGCCACTGCTGCCACCGCTGCGCAGCGGCCAGCAAAGAAGGGGCACAAACAAAGAAACAAAACAGAGACGATGTCAATTGATTTGGCGGCCATTCGGATTTTGGCATTACTACAAAAATTTAATTACGAATAATAATATTGTTGTTAGGCTTGGGCGTGTGCACTTGGGATTAGTAGTAGTAGGTGATACTCTGCTGCCAACTCGTAACGAAATTCCGACTGTGGGCGTCGGCAGCCGACAAAACTGACACGATGAAGGTTAGGCGCTTCGTCAATCACGTCGTCGTCAAGTGCTATTGGGCAAGTGTCCAGCTGCAGTTGCTCTTGTCATTTTCGTTGTTGTCGTTTGCCTTTGGGGCGTTGGCCTCAGTTTTTAGAATGCCCCGTTTAATGATTGGCCACATTAGCCAGCCGTCGTATGCTGTCCGTATACATATTTTATGGTGGGTGGCTGTCAATTGCTGCCAGCAGCAGCAGCAGCAGCAGCAGCAACAACAACAACAACAGCAATTGTGGTGCTGCAATTGCGTCATTCAATTGTGGCCACAGCCACAGGCAGTCCTCATCCAGGAAGCATAAAGCTGCGTAACTGTATTTTACTCACAGAACTTTTGGGCTTGCAAAATTAATTACACAATGGCCATTTGGCTGGCTGGTTAGCTGGCTGGCTGGCTGGCTGGCTGGCTGGCCAATTGATATTGGTCATTTGGCTACCAGTTGGGCCAATCGTGCATAAATTGTCAAATTGTAAAAATTATCTCAACTTAGTGTCGTTCGTTTGTTCGTTTGTTCGCTCCGTTCGTTGTGAAATGTCTTTCCATTGCTGTTGTGCACTAAGTGAGTCCGAGTCCTCTGGCTGGCTCAGCTTGGCCTACTGGCCCACTAGGCTAAGCCATAGGAAAAAAGTTGCTCCATTTCGTTTCTCCTTGCTCTCAAGCGATATGCAAAAAACAAATGACGAAAACTATAAAATAAAACTGGTAAGCATAGGGGACTCAAATAAGTCGACTTGCAGATACGCTAAAGAGCTAAATAGTATCTATACAGACTACCTAGCTACCCAACTCTGCTTGTCTAGATTTCAGATATATTTCTATCTCATTTTGTCATACCCTTTAAACTATTGCAATGGCTGCAGAGTATTAGGAAAATGGAAAAATGGAAACGGCTAACAAATTTTTTGCACAGCATTAGGCGCGCATATCATTGAATGTTTCTCTCTTTCTCTATTGTAACCCACTCCTCCTCTCTCTCTCTCATTCTCGCTCATATGCAAATATCGGTGCATGCACTCATTGACTTTATAGACAGGCAGACACATTGCCTTATGCGGCTTAAGTCTTGATTGCCATAGCAGCACCTGTTGCAGTTGCTGCTGCTGTTTCTGTTGTTATTGTTGGCTTTGCTTGGGGCTCAACACATTTGCTTGTCGTTAAAATTGTTCATATTTCTTTAGCAGTGTGGGGTACTTAAGGCATCACAGGCTGCCTGCCAAGGGGATAATAGCATTGGCATGTGGGGGGGAGCTATATTGGCAATCAGAGCACAGGCAACTGAATAGGCAAAAGCCTTCCCTCAGCCTTCGTTTGAATATATATATATATATATATATATATATATATATATATATATATATATATATATGTAGTTATATATAACTACTTCGAAGGTGAACTCAAGACAGGATAAATACACAGGATAAATACAAATATACAGTTCAGTGGAACATTTTGAAGCAGTTTAGGCAGACTATCTATATACACATATAGAATTATTTATGCAAGAGTGCATTTTTTATCTGAGTTATAAATGAGATTCCATAATGTTTCATATTCGAAATCCTTATGGACTGACTAAGCTCAAAGCCTATTCGATAACTTTAGCAGCTTGAGAAGTGCTTTAGTTGGCATAAAGTGACTTTTAACAGTTTGACATATTTTAGACTAATTTATGCTACATTTGATCTACATAAATAGACTGATATAACATATTGTAACAACAGATTTACTCTGCTATGGCTCAACGCTCAGCTTCGATTCGATGAGTCAAGTGACTTCTTTATCGAGCGCTCGCTCAGTGTCACAATGTTTCGTCAACCCAAATCATTTTGAGTGCTTGAAGGCTTGTCAATACTTAGAGCCCACTCAAATGTGAAGAGAAGGAGAAAGAGAGTGTGTGTGAAGGTAGTCCGTGTTGCGTCGTTACAGTTGTTGGATTCACCATCGGCTTGGCCGTGGCACAGGCCGTCGCGTCGCCGTTCGATCTGTGTCGCCGCACTTCAAAGGTGGCTTTTGTTTTTGTTTTTTTGGTTAATTAGACGCGTGTCTTGGCGTGCACTTACAGTAATTGCTACAAGAAATCATAAGCGTACTCGTACGATAATATCGAAAATCCATAGTGCTGCGAAACATAGTGAATGTGAAACTCAAAACACTACGAAATAATTGTCGAAGGAAACAAAAATCAAAAAACAAAAAGAAAAATCAAAAATCAAAAATAACAAGTTGCATTTTTGCTGAAATTTGTGTTGTTGTGCGGCCGAAAGGAGTGTGAAATGAATTCGAAATTATTCAAAAATAAAAACATTTTTAACAAGTAAGAAAACTCTAGTCGAGACCGCTCGACTAGGGTATACCCTGAACCCTGCGAAGAACCGCAATTCCAAACAATCTCCGTTTCTTTAATATACATAAGTTTATATATATGTTCATTACAAACAACACATACACACACACATACACAGGCGCAAGCACTCACAAGCGCAAATCGTTGCGTCAGCAGTTCTTTGGCTGCTGTTTGCATGGCAATGCTATGGGAAATTAAATGTTTAATAACTTTTTTTCTAGAGTAACGATTTTGATCAAACTTGTTGGGCGTGATCACGTCATCCATATATATGTATGTGCCAAAGCGCAAGTCTCTAGTATTTGATATACGGGAGTTACAAATTGGAGGCGAAGGGGGCGTGGCACCCAAAATTTAACAAAAACCGAAATTGCGTAAGACCCAAATAACACTAAATGCAAAATTTGAAGACTCTAGCTAGAAAGATGAAATAGATAGAATTTTTTAGCTTAATTTAGATTTTCGTTTTTAATCGATAACAATAAAACGATAACAGTTATCGAATTTCTGAAACAAACTCGATATGCGCGCCCTATACAGGGACCTACAAAAAAAATTTGAAGTCTCTAGCTATTGTAAGTTCTGAAATCGACGCGTTCATACATACGGACAGACGGACAGACGGACAGACGGACAGACGGACAGACGGACAGACGGACAGACGGACAGACGGACAGACGGACAGACAGACAGACAGACGGACAGGGCTAAATCGACTCGGCTTGTCTCCCTGATCAAGAATATATATACTTTATGGGGTCTGCCACGCCTCCTTCTGCCTGTTACATACATACGCCTTCCAACAAAAACATTATACCCTGATTACCCATTTTCAATGGGTTCAGGGTATAAAAATATATTTTTTTATTTATAATTTAGCTGATTTTCTTTGAACTAAAAATAATCAAATTAAAGTTACAAATTAAACAAAATAAAAATTCGTAATATGCAAAAGAAAAATAAATAAATTGCAAAATAATATTTAAAAATAAAAATAATAAAATATACAAAAATCAAAATGAAAAATTAAATTATTGTGTTTGCAACTAAATAACAATAATAAAACTAAATAATTGCTAATAAACAATATTATTACACATTTTAGTTGTTGTTATTATGTTAGCAAGTGCGCCTTGTGTAGGAGTTGGAGTGTGAGAGTGTGTATGTGTGTGTGGGTGGGTGTAGGTGTGGGATGGGTTAGGGCTGTTGTTGGTGCTTAGCTTGAAGTTGATTAAGTGCTGTGAACGCTCAAATTGCGATTAACTGTGACGCATATTTCCGTTTCCGCTGTTTGGCATTGTCTGTGCTGTAACGGAGTGTGTGTGTGTGTGCTTATGGCTGTGTGCGTGTAGCAGTGTGTGTGTGTGTGTTCAGTTAACCAAAGATTGTGCCTGTGAATTGGACGTGGGTTGGAGGACAATTATTTAACAATAAAAAAACAATATTTAATCACTACTTCAATTGCACTAATAAAGCTTTAAGTGTGTGTGTGAGTGTATGTGTGGGTGTGAGTGTGTGTGTGAGTGACAATGGCCTAGGCTACTACTATTGTGTTAGACCGTACGTCTGAGGGAATTACTTTGCTGAGGCGGCACAAAGCCAAAACCAGAGGCGCCAACAACCACACCGCTCGACTCCTCGATCGCATCTGGCGGCGAGGGTGGGAAGACAACGGGTCCTGCAAGGTAAAATACAAAAAGAGAAACAAACAAAAAATAATATATATATATAGAAAAATCTGTATATTGTAGAGATTTTACCTCGATTCTGGCGGGGATCGCGCACCTGCGCAGCTGAGGGCTGCGCCAGGGAGAGCGTGTCGAAGGCGAAGCGGGAGCGACTGGGGAATTGTCCTAGGAAGTACTGCTGGCCGGCAGCAAAGGCCAGGCACAGGCACAGAGCAGCGATGGTGACTAACTGCGAACGGAATGGAAGTAGAGACATTGATATGATTAAGCGCACACGCTATTCGTTGGTAATACGGTCGGTAAGTACGGTCAAAGCTATTAAACAATTGCAATCTGTGTCAATGCCAGCGGAGCTAAGCATATGAAAAACAATTAAGCCTGCTGGCGCTGCCGTGGTAGAATGCCATTCAGGTGTACTTGAGTCGAGCACGAGCCAAGTGCCAATACCCTGTATTCGGTTCTTGGAGCTGTCTCTCTCACTCTCTCTCTCTCTCTCTCTCTCTGTATGTTGGGTAACTTTTCATATGCAGAGCTGTAATTAGCGGCGATTGCGCATAACAATTGCTGCAAGAGCGGCCTGCAATGCGAGTCAAATATTTTCAGCTCTCTCACAACTGATCTCGAAAGCTGACCCAATTCGGAGGCAGACAGCAGCCGCAGCAGCGCCAATTGCATCGAATCTAATGTTGTGATAAGCATGCAGCGTTAGCTCGTTAAGGAGCTAAGCGCTGCGCTTGTGGCCAAGCTTTGTGGAAGCTGTGCTCTGGCGGCATGCATCAATGGCCCAAATGCAGCATGCTGTGCAAATTGGCTTTGTGGTTATAAATATATATATATATGTATGTATGTATATATATTTATATATATGTATGTATGTATATATATTTATATATATGTATAAAGTGCTAGCTGTCGGCCAGGCGCTTGAATTTATTGATTTCCCATTGAATGCTCGACAGGCTGGCGCTGCGATTGGCAGCTGCAATTGGCATCTGGGCCGCAAGTGTTGCGGGTGTTGCTCTGTTGCTGTTGCTGTTGCTGCATCCAATGTCTTATTTAAGACCGTCACGCAATTGCAACAGGCGCAACTGGACAGACGCTAATCATAGGGCCGCAGAGACTTGATCGATCGCAAGCCCCCAGCTGCCCCATATGGAAGACTCCGAGCCAAATGGAAGTCCATATGCTTTATTTTATGGCCAGTAATCACACCTCTGCCCACATTCATTCATTCATATTGCCATGTAATTGCTGCTCGGTCTCTGTTGCTGTGGCTTTGAAAGGTTTTTGCTTCATTAATTGCCTAATGGGCCGCGCCTGCAATCTGCATTGCACTGCAGGGCGTATGCGCAACGTTTGGCCGAACGCTCGCGGCCCATGTTCATTTCAGAGGCATTTTGTTGGTTTTTCGCTGCTACTGCAGCTGATTTAATATGCGGCAAAGTGTTTACGAGCACCCTACAAATATCATATAAAACAAGCCTAAAGAAAAACTAAAAAAAGGAAAACTAAAAAAAAGAAAACATAAAATCAAACACAGACAAGTAGCTCTAACAAGAACAGCAACAACAACGCTAATTGCTATAAGCCAAAATATGCATATATACATATAAATATATACATATAAATATGTATATACAAGAACACAAATTGTCTTGAGACTAAATAATCAAAAAATATGCAAACAAGGCGACCAGTTGCCAACAAGCAACTGCGACTCTTGTCTAGACTTTAAAGTCTCGCAAACTTGTGAAAATGCTTTTAATTAATTCATGTTTTGTTGTTGTTGTTGTCGTTGCTGTAGTTGTTGCTCTCGCTGTAGCTCTGTTCTGTTGCTGTGCTCAGCTGTTGCCACACCAGAGATACTGGCGCTAGCCAGCAGATCAGTTCCCTAGAGCAGATGAAACACATGCGATAAAGATGGCAAGTTCTCATGTGCGAAGCAATTCCGAAAGTGATTCAGCTGAGGGTGGTGCTACTAAACTTGGCCACAAGCCAGGTAAACTGAAGCTCAGCCAGTGCCCTGGGAAGCCGGCAAAAACTGTTTTGATCCATCAAACCAAATCGGACTATAAAACCCAAAAAAGGAAATAACAATTTAGAGTAATTTGAGTAAAGCCAACAGCTGTTACTGCACTGAGAGAAATAATTGACAATTTGCTGAAATGGCTGGCAAATTATCTCAAATCTAGATCAGAAGAGATCAATTACAATCAGCTTAATAGGAAGTGGAGATAATCTAATCTAATCCGTTCTGAGGAAATATCATACATTTACTATTATTTCCATAGAAGAAATTAAAGATTTTTGTATTAGAATTCTAATAAGATATCCATAGTTCACACTCAATTTCTCTCAGTGCCTATTTCATTTAGACTGAAATTCTTTCCATTTGCCATTTCAGCATCCATTCACCCATCCTTTACAAGTCAGTTGCACTCATTTCTTGCAGTGTAGAGTGCCTGACAACTTTGGTGCCCACTGTGGCATGCAACACATGTAAACCGTCAAAACGTCGTCAGCTGTGGCCTGGGGCAGGCTTTTTGTTTACTCTGCTGGCTGCCAGAGATTTGCATTTGGTCATTCGCATAGCTACGCATAGCTGCCGACCGCAGACGGCGAGTTTGAAAGTTATCGCTTAGGCTAATTAAAATAAGTTAAGCGCAGCTCTAGTTAAATCATTTTTTTGGTTTTCTGTTTTGCTCTGCGGCTAGCCGCAAGGAATCCACATGAGAAACCGCGAAGCCGAGCAGCGCACGCTAATGCGAGCTAATTTGTTCGGCTCTGAGACATGAGAACAAAACAGTTTGTATTGAAATTGCAATCATTCCTCGTGGCACAGCGCGCTCCCTCCACCCCGCTCTTATCGAGGCTGCCGCAAATTAGTTGAACAAATGACCTTAGATATGATTTCGTAATTGGGCGGCGCTAGCTGCTGCCAGCAGGCCTACATGACAACGAGCAGCAGCAGCAGCAGACTGTTGGCTAACGGCGGCTCATGCGAAAACCCACCCACCCACAACAATGATTAAGTGCAGCAGCATGTGAGCGAGCGTGCGCCTGTGCCAGCACATAAAACCTAACAGAAACAAAAATCACAACAACAAAAGCTGGACAACTGTGCAACAGGCGAACAAAACACAGCAACATTGGCTTGTTAGCAGCAAGCCAGCATACCCTGTAGAAGCCCACTGAAGGGCATGCTGGAGCTGTCAGCTGCCTCGGTTGATTGTTAATCCAGTCTCAAAGAAAATGCCAATCAAATTATATACATGCATTTAAAATATTTCACATCTGTTGCATTTCTTGTTTCCCTTCTCTGCAGGGTATCTTCGCTGCTTGCTTAGCTCTATTTGCTCCGATTTGAGGTATTTTTCAATCAGATTTTTCATTTTTGTGCTGGCATTTATTGGCGTTTAGATTTTGATTGGCTCAAATGTGCACTAAAAAAATAAATTATTTTTTTTATTACTTTGCAGGCTAAACAGAAAGCAAGAAAAAAAATCAAATTTAGACAAATCCATTCGAGCAGGTAACCCGAGCGCCTTGCATTTTATGCCTTTATTTATTATTGTTTGTTGTTGTGGTTTTTTGTCTCAAATAAAATAAACTGAAATTAACTTTCAATTAGTTTTTCCCGCAGGTTTGCAGTCAATTTGCATGGGCTCGGAGTGAGTCATGGGCTTGGGAAACGGGGGAAAAATGAGGCCTGCTGGCTCCAGCTGGAGCATTAATTAATCTTATTTAAATGGTTTGTCATTTAGCGAGCGAGCATAACGAATTTTGATGTGAGCACTGCAAAAGTGAATGTTGAACAATTGAAACTGCGCTCAAGTTTACGCGGGCACAACAGAAAAGCAACAACAAATGAAAAAGAAAACAAAAAATTGATATTGTTATCGGTTGTTAATGATTGTAACGCCTACAGCAGCAGCAGCAGTGGCGGGCAGGCTCTCAGATGCTAAAACTGTCCAGGTTAACGCTCGATTGGGCAACTGTTCATTGACTTTCAACACGGAAGCATGCTGCTAAATCCAAGCTCTCGCTGCTCGCCGCTCTCCGCTGTCCGCTCGCTGCCCGAATCTTGGCTCTAGACTTTTGACTCCCGTCTGGATGCATTTGCGTTTGCCAGAGCTAAAGTCCGAAATTGAGCGCGACTGTCGGCTGTGTTTAGTAGGTGCAACAAGATCAACAACGGCTGCAACACGGCCGCTGCTTTAAATTACTCTGAATTGTGTTTAATAGCTGGAAATGATGCCAGGCCAGGCCAGGCTATGCCGGCCGTGACAGGCCAGTTGGAGACCACCGTTGATTGCTCTAGCTATTACTTGTTGCCCAAGCGATTATTAGCCATCAATTTGGCACGGCTCGTTGGCTAGGAAGTGCCAATTGCCGCTTGGCAGCGTGAGAATTGAAACACTTTTCCTTTTCCTTTTCCTTTTCCTGCTGATGCGGCCCCCAAACGAAACACAGCATCAGTCACATCTACAGCCACAGCCACAGCCACATAAATTAGTTCAAGTTCATGCTGCAACAGCAGAAATTTGTAGCATTTAAGGCATGACAAAATGGCAAACACAACGCACATGTCGCCTGCCTGCCGTCTGCCCGTAGCTTATAAATATGGTAATGGCCTGGTCTGGCCCCGGTCCCGTGTCCACTCCGGCGATAAATCTAACATAACTATTTTGCAAGCTACAAACGCGCTCGCACCACTCGCAACGTTCGCATGTGGGCAGCACCACACGCTCTCCGAGCTTTAAGCTAATGTCCGACCCAAGCTGGACATGTGGAACATGTGTATGCCAGGCACTTGCCATGCGCACTGACTGACTGTCCGACTGACTAGCTGAGTGACTGACTGACTAACTCGCAGGCCGAGACATGGCTCCAGCTCTGATTGCGACAGCTGCGCTTTTGCCAAACGCTAATCGTGTCGCACTAAGCGAATTGTAATAAAATGGCCAAAACAAACACAAAAACAGAAACGAAAACAGAAAACAGAAAACAGCGACCGATGCGATGAACGATATCAAATGACATCGCACAGCACATAATGCCAAAGGCAGTGAGCATTAGTTTCACTGCTCCAGATTGAGAGGAGCGCCACAAGTCTGGACAAAGGATTCATGAAAATGGTTAAACGAGTTCGTTTCACAGACTCTTTCCTATTCGTCGTCACAAAACTGCGTAAATCGTGAGCTCTGAAAATAACATGATCAAGTCTTAGCCTAGTTTCGACTTCGCCTCACACACATCCGATCAGGTTTAGTCTGACTAAGTCAGCTTTATACTCCCGCTATATGCTTAAGCCTGGCCTAGACCAGCTACAATTATGCATGACAATTACACACACACACACATGTGTGTGCGTGTGTGTATTTCGCAAGTGTGTGTAAGTGCTGTGGCTGCGGCATCTTCATTAGCTGAGACCTGAGACGTGGCCAGGCCAGAGCAAGCCAAGCGCAACGCAAGGCAATTTTGTGTTTCTGGCAATTAATTTGAATTTCTACACGCAAAGCGTGTAAAATGCAACAACATGTCGGCGGGGACAAGTTGTAGCTGGCGATGGCAGCGATTAACCAATGAATTAAAGCGATTGTCGAGCAATTAATAAATCTTTTTTTCTTATAGACCAAATGTGTGTGTTGTGCATGGCACGCATGACCCATTCCTAATCCAGAGCGATTTGCCAGACGTTGATTGCGGTTCCCAGGGTGCCCAAGTGCCTGCTGAGTGCTTGGGATGAAACGGCAACTGCCGACTGCCGACTGCAGTCAGCCGGATTGCAGTTGCAGTTCGAGTTGCGGTTGGAATTGGAGTTGCATAACTCAGAGACTCTAATGAATTGAACGCTGGCTTTTCATAGTTGTTTAATTTATGGCCGTCGCAGACACACGCACATGCGCACGGCACTCACGACACTCGGTAACGGAGCTGCTGATGCCGAGAGTTGGCCAGACGCCGAGACGTGGACACGCAATGGCCAAGAAGTTGGTCAGCGCCAGCGCCAGCTTTGGTCACTTGACTCTGACTCTGACTCTGGCTCAAGCGTTGGCTTTGGCTTTGGGGATATTGGCGCGTGTGTATCGCACTTTTCAATTAAGCTACAAAACGCATGCCCAAGCACGTTTTTTGCAGTTGTTGTTGATCTGTAAACAAGTGTCTGCTGCTTGTCTGGTTCGGCTGCGGCCTTCGCCATGAACTTGAACTTCTCTCTTTAGCCCCAATTTGCTTTGACTTTCAGCATCTAATTGCAGCCCGTTCTGCACAGTGCACACATATGTGTGTGTGTGTGTGTGTGTGTGTGTGTGTGTGTGTGTAAGCGTAGGCTAGGCGGAAACATTGAAAGTGCGTGTTCCACTGCATAATTATAGTCCATATGCTATGCATATCGTATACAATTTATGGCCTGGATGCTGTGTGGTGCAGCACGCCCCTCGCAGCCCAACTCCATTGTCTGCGGCTTAACAGCTTAATAGCCAGTTACATATGTATATGCATCTCTGTGTATGTGTGCGAGTGTGTGTTTATTTAAATACGATTACGATAGATATGTTCATTTGTATATGCTCGCGGCGGGCTTTGTCAGGTCTTTAATGCCGACAAAATGCTTGCCGCTAAAAATTGACACACGACAACGGGCAGCAGTCGACTGGCGGCTGGCCATAAATTCAAGTGCCCAATAAAAATTCTGAATACCACAATAGCCTCAGAGTGAGTCTTGGCTTCGCTTGGGTCAATTTGTGGTGAATGGTGGGCCAAGTGTGTGTTGGCTCACGACTATAGCATCAACCAAAAAAAGTGTGCTGTGAAAATTGTCGCTTGGCATTGGGTAGTGCGAAAACAAAAGACTTAGGCAACGAACTTGCTGAAAATTGCGTATACGCAAAATAAAATGCAACTGTTTTTCGCCTCACTTCTTTTTCCTGCGAATCGAGATACTTACGAATTTCATGTTGGTTTAGCTGCAGTTATTTTTTAGTTATTTTGTTGGGCGTAATTGTTGGCTGCGCTGCAATTAGTTAACAAATATTTTCAAAATTAATTTACTGATTATTTATCAGGCACTACACTTTTCTTTGCAACGAATCACGAATCACGGTCTGGTGTGTTTTTTTTTATGATTTTCCGAACTATTTCTAACTTTGAATTTGTAATTTCTTTTATTATTTTGATTTTCTTTAATATTATTGGTATAATCTTTTATTATTATTATTGTTGTAAGCGTTCGCACGCGAGTCGAATGAAACAGAAAGCCCAAATAAAAACGCGCTCGGCGGTTTTAACAATGAGCTGGGAACTGTTAGCTGGATGCTGTTTGGCTGTCAGCTGGGTATTGGCTTACACGAATCTGCGCTGCGCTGTATTTAAAAATTGTGTGTGCTGCCTGGGCTGCTCGGGTTTGGCTTTGACTCGGACTCGGACTCGGGGACTCGGAATCGGAATCGGAATCGGACTCGGCGGATCGCAAGCTTGTACGTCGAGCTGTGCGGTAAAACGTTTAATGAATTCCAACAGAAATGCTCAGTTGATTTTATATAAAGCATGGCAAGCGTGCGCCGTAGTCGACGTCGACGTGGCTGCCGTCGCTTTGTTTGCTGCGTTTTGAGTGAGTTTTTTTTTTTTGTTTTTGTTTTCTCTCTTCTCACTCGAGCGCTGAGTGAGAGAGCCTTCGAGCGAGCTATTGTCGCTGGCCTACGTGCGACACGTGATGGTCGTTGTTCTTGGGCGGATAGTGGCAAATAAAAGGCAACTTTCTAGCGTTTGGTTGCGCTGGCGGCTGCTGCTGCTGCCGCTGCCATTGCGGCGGCTTTCCGGTAACCAGTTTCAGTTTCAGCTTGAATTGCACTTCATTCGGGTCAATCAGTCTCGATAGGCGCTTATGCAAATCTAATGCAAATGTGATAGGAAAGCTGCCAAACACCTTGACTTGATTGCAGGTGAAAACAGCAACAAAAATTGCATCAACGGCAATGACAACAACAACAGCAGTAACAACAATGCTGTTGTATTGTCAGCGACTAAAGCTTTGGCAATTTCTTCCGCCTCTGTCGTTTTGACCGTGAAAATTTAGTGTGATTGTTGGCCTGTTGGTCTTTTTTTATTGATCGCTGCTGTTGTTGTTGTTGTTGTTGCTGCTGCTGTTGCAGCTGTTGCTCAGCTTTCGGGCCGTTTTTGAGGAACGTCGTTGACTTGATTTAAATGACAATTTACGTGATATTCGTATGATTGTGTGATTAAAAATCTCAATATACATATCATAATCATAAGGCACGAATTGCTTGCCGGAAGCACTAAACAGAAGGCTTAAACCACAAGCCGCCAAGCCATATCTGTATCTGTATATGGCATGAATATTGTGAATTACGATCTTTTGTTACACTTGATATTGCTTTATAGTGTGCAACATAATGTGCTTGACATTTACGACCCTTCAACTGAACAACATTTAACTGCCTACGAGGGCGGTTCGATCTCTGTTTGCTTTCAGTTTTTTTCGGTTTAGTTTTACTTTTTTCTAATTTAATCAATTGGCATCCTGGCTAGGCCCATCATTTGGCGTTGCCAGATCTGTTTATAACAAAATGCCTAATTATTTATACATATATTAAAAAGGTCTGCCTGTCTGAACGTCTAACATGATAAGAGATTTTGTGAACTGAATAGAATAAACACAGTTATAAATCATTTTATGACTTAATTAACGACCCTCGTCATTAATGCGCCCAATTAAATACAAATTGCACACTTGTCGCAGCAATGCAAGCAATGCGTTAGTTTTTTTTCCGCCAGTCAACGCACTTAATCGAAGGCTGTGTTGGAGCGGAGCGGATGGGAGAGGAGATCTATGCCAATCGATATTATTATCGATATTAAAACCAAGTTCAAGTTCAGCTGTCAGGTGTTTGAGAGCGGCAGCCGCAAAAACTCAATCTTTGCGCTGATGCCACAAGGCGCAGAAAACCGCAGTAATTGAATTGCATTGAATTGTATAATTCATATTTCGTATTGTCTTCAGTTGGCGTTGGGGTCAAGTTCAGTTGGCCAATTGGCCAGCGCAATTGTTGTAAGCAGTGCCACAATTAGCGCGCTTAATTGTCGATTGCTATTGATTTATCGCTGATCGAGTAAACAATTAACAAATTGCCTTGCGAGTACTTTGCCTTCTTTCGCTTTCTTTTTGTTGCTATTGCTGTTGCCATTTGCTTTGCTTAGCTTAGCTTAGCTTCGCTTTTATTTTGTTTCGTTAATTGAAATAGTTAAACGTCTGACAGTAGTTATCAATCATTGGAGCAAATTTTTGGCCTCAGATTGGCTTGGCCCAGCCTGAGGTTAATGCCACTTTGAGGAATTGAAAACTGTTTGGGCTCAAACTTGTCTGCACATGAGCGGCCGACTCAGATTAATGGATTTTTAAACGCGCTAAAAATAGTTGCTGATATGATAGTCCAACTATTCGCATGCTAATCAATTGACTTATCCTGCTGTCGGCAGCTGGGCTCCAATCATTGAGAATTACAGGCCCATTAATCACCGATGGCTACACGCGCAACTAATTATGAAGTCCAAGCGATCAAGTCAGCTTATAAGCATTTCACTCAAAGGTATCCGCCAACAAATTACATTACACATAAAATACGTATTATATTAATGTGAACCTCGCCCTTACACTTGCGGTTAAGGAAGTCGACTGCAAGTGAGTTCAAAACCTCAAGAAGCGCATTAACATGCCCAATCTCTTATTGAGGAACTGGATTCATGCCATTTCAACCTGAACGACGACTTGCGGACACTCTCCGATCAATGTTAGCGATGACTAATCGATAAGCGAGTCGATTAATTATTATAAATGATCGTTTTTCTTGTAAGTTCAGTAACTGTAAATCAAATAATGAATAATATTTAACTCTTTGGTATCAAATAATTCCCATTCAGTGATTATTTCTCGTAGCACATATCTCTATTTGATTATTGATTTGATTATTCATTGGATCAAAATTGATTGCACTTACATTGCAATAAGTTTTAAATTTTAATAACATGATCTTTAAAATTCGGACTGCATTTTTGTTTTTTGGCATTCACTTAACTCCCAAAGTTGTCGATGTGATTCATTGACCTTCCAGAGAGTTAATAATAATTAAGTGTATGACGATGTCGCACTTAGTTTCTGATATAATTAGATACGTTATATTCCAATTAGCGACGTGTCGAGGAAGCGTCGCTAAGGCTGATGCTGCTTTAGACGGTTAACGATATATTTATATAGTACAGTTATTGCAACTGCAATCGCCAATTAGCTAATTGTGCCCAAATATGCATAGAGAATTATGAAAAGCGAGCGCAAGTTCAAATGTTAAGCATTCCAAATTTCCGGTCCATTTTGAATTCGATTTGCATTATACACGCGCACACATAAGCATAAGCACATGCATGTGTGTAAAGCATTTAGTGTTTATTCTCACGACATCGACCTTGACAATGCTCGAAGCAGCGCACCGTACTTCTGTGTGTGTACGTGTGTGTGTGTGTGTGTGTGTGTGTGTGTGTGCTTAACGCACGCTCCAGCTGCTTGCAAGGAAGAAAACTCTTGCTGCTGGAACTGGTTTTCTGTTTTCCATTTGGCGTAAATTGAAGGCGTGAATATGCGTACGCAATAAGCCGTTGCAACGACAACAGCAACAACAACAACAGCCACGCATAACACAATTTTGACAAACTGACAGCATGTCGGTGTTATAGTCAAGAAATTTAATTGAAACGGGCTGTCACAAGATTGCAGATGCCTGGTAAAATATGTTGCCGTTTAACTACTTTCGATAGGGAAGAGTTTACTATTTATTTACTTGTCAACAGCGGTAATTTGCATGCTCAGGGTACACTTGTTTTTCGGAACTTAATGGTTCGCTACTTTTTGGCGGTTACTATTTAAACTCTACGCTGGCAGTGCTACATATAACAGCTGCAAGTTTTAGTGCTGTAAAACACTCAAGTGATATCGGCTTTAATATATCGTATGGGAGTATTTAGTTATCGATCGATTTATTCGCGGATTTACAAAGTTGTCATGCTTTTTAGTATTTATGAAAGCCTATCGATGTTTCTAGTAAGTATCGTTAGAGTATAAGACATCTGGGTCTATCGATAGTGCTAGCCAACATAAAGCAACCACTCATCAAACCGGCATCACAACCGAAAAAGCGAGAAATATTCGCCCAAGCTGCACCAAATTTTTGTAGAGACGCCAACGTATGATAAAATGACACAGGTAAACACGAATTGGATCCTGGCAGTTTTCGGCGCACTTGTAGCCTTGGAGCTAGTAAAAAGCTCGGATAACAATGAGTACATGAAGCGGGAACACAGCTTAGTGCGTCCATTCCAAGGTAAGATAAGCTTCTATGATGAATATCTCACATATACGAAATGTGCGGTATTAACATGGCTCGCTTTCTTATCAACCCCAGGCGTTGGCGTTATACTACCACACTGGGACTTTTTGGGAAACACAATGGTTACCAGTAACTATATAAGACTGACCCCGGATTTGCAATCAAAAAGTGGTGCACTGTGGAACTACTCGGTATGCTGGCATGACATTTTATATATTGAATAAGTGAATAATTGCTAATGCTGCTGTATTCCACAGCCCATTATGGGACGCAATTGGGAAGTTCACGTCGGGTTCAAAGTGCACGGCAAGGGCAATGAGCTTTTCGGTGACGGATTCGCTATTTGGTATACAAAAGATCGTATGCAAACAGGTCCGGTGTTCGGCAGCAAAGACCATTTCTCTGGGCTAGCGATCATACTGGACACATACAGCAATCACAATGGCCCACATAATGTAGGTGCCTCCCACATTCATATTTACAAAATAATTACACTCTCTGTTATTTTGTTGAATTTAGCATCAGCATCCATACTTAAGTGCGATGGTTAATAACGGCACCTGGAGCTACGATCACGACAGAGATGGAACGCATACACAGCTAGCTGGCTGTGAAGTGCGCTTCCGTAATGTGGATTACGATACGTTTATTAGCATACGATATGAGAACGATGTGCTGTCCGTCTCGACGGATCTCGAGAATCGAAACGAATGGAAAAACTGTTTTGTAGTAAACAATGTGGAGCTGCCGACTGGCTATTACTTTGGCATGTCGGCAACAACAGGGGACTTGTCCGATAACCATGACATTCACAGTTTCAAGTTCTTTGACATAGACACAACTATCAGTGTAAGTTTTATATTTAGCTGACTTCGCAGTCAGATATTAATGATATTTAAATGTTTGTTGTTGAGAGCAGCACGATGAAATCTTGCGACGTAGCAACATCATTCCAAATGCCAAAACATTTGAGGCGCCACGGGAACACAAAGAAGATCCGAAACCAGGAATGTCAAATGCCAAAATATTCTTCATACTGCTCTTCGTAGTTCTGGTGACGGCTGGCGTGGCCATATTCGCCATTTCGTATTTCAAGGATCGCAATGCGCGAAAACGTTTCTACTGAAATCGAGAGCTCCAACTGCGACAACTAAAACCAAACTTAGGTATAGTCGACCAAAACATCATGTTACAAGCAACAGCTGACATGTTTCAAGTCCTTTTAAAGTTAATTTATATTGAATGTACCCATTACGATATTTGTTCATAAGTTATCTAGATGACCCGGGTTTGTTAGATGTTCGTTTTGAAATTGTGGAATAGGTAAAACAACAACGCAGAGGGCAACACAAATGGGCAATTGTTAAATTTAAGCGAAAATTTTTAATCTGAACTATAGAAGAATTGAGAACGTAAGAATATTATTGCAGTGTGTACATTACATTAGAAAACATTTAAAAAGAAACGACCAACCAACTGCAAACTAAAATCTATATGTTCCTAATTAGTTAGACCCAGTGATGATGCTGACGCTGTCGGCTGCCGGAGGCTGAGCGCGGCGGCGTTGGTCTAACAGTGGTGGCCAGCATAGACTCGATCTGGCGCACCTGATTACTGACGAAGCGCTCATTGGAGGGCTCACTGCGGTCGCTTTCCAAATTGTCGTTAGACTTGTGCATGCCACTCAATATGCACTGCTCAAACAACGACGTGGATTGGCCATCGTCCAGTGAGTCATCAGAGCTGTAGTCAGTCTTGGCACCAGCAATCGTCTGTCGTCTGTGGTTGTTGCCTGGCTTGGGCAGCGTGTTCGTGTGGCCCGAGCTGGTGCTGGCGCCACTTGGTGGAGGTCTGCAGCTACCAGCGGCAATAGCCTGCAAAGTAAGAGCTAGGATTAGACGACACGCACAACATGTTCCAGCGGTACTTACTTGACTCAGCAGATTGCAGTCGTCGTCGGAATCCATTGACAGCGAGCTGAGCGAATCGCTGCGTTTAGGTAACTGACGCGGCTCTGGCTCTGCAAGAAGAGCACTTCGTCGTGGCGGCAACTTTGGAGCGGACTCTGCATTCCTCGGCAGGAGCTGTGGTGGTTTCAGTGCGCGGGCTGGTCCCACTTGCGCAGAACCGACTGTTAAGCTGGAGAGTCCAGAGATCACGGAGAAATTGCAGGGACTGTCCTCCACGTAGTACTTATTCATCTCATCCGTTACTGGCAAATAGCTCGGCAAAGCGCTGCCACCGCAGCGCATCTTCGAAATGGCATCCTCGGAAATGTTCATCGGAATATCTTGGACTGGCGGCATGGGTCGTGTCATTTGTTCGTTGCCATTGTGGTCATTGGCAGTGGAGGCTATTGAAAGCACCGAGAGATTGCTATTACTGCCTGCTTTGGACATCAGAGCGGGAGTATCCTCTGTGCAGTAGCTACGCGGCGCATCGTTGCCATTGAGGTCGTGGCCATTGGCTCTGCAGTTGTCGTTTGGAGGCGGAAGCGATGGATTGACCTTGCGATCGCGTTGGGGCGACTGAGGCATGCTCTGCGTGGGCGAATCTGGCAGCTCTGAGGGTGAGATAACGCCGCTTTGCATGCGGCTGTATTCGCTTATTACGGAGCCATTATCGTCACATCCAATGGTCTCATCATTCACCAACGAATCCATGGAGCTGCGCCTCGAGAACATCAGCGGGGTCTCCAGGGCGGAATCAATGGCTTGGCAAGCTGCCCCATTACCATTGCTGTTGTTAACTTGTTCTGGCGCTTCTATAACTGAAGGTTGGGTACTGGTTGCCTTGGCGGCAGACGGCTGCTTCTCGTGCTTTCCATGTCCCACATCCATGAGGCTGTTGAGCGAATCGAAGCGACTGAAGCACCCGGGTGTTCCCTCCTCACAATAGTTGATCGGACGCTCGCCGGGCTCCGGTTCGGGAGTGTGCAAACAGCCATCTGGCTTATCCACAGCAAGATTTTCCAATGCATTGCTGCGCAGGTTGAGGGTCTTGGGACGCTCCACTTGATCGCTGCTCAAATCGCAAGCCGAAGCGGACTTAGCCAGAGTTGGAGGAGCGGGGCTGCCACTTTCATCCAAAATGAGCAATATTTCGCTGCCCTCTGGTTGCCTTTCTTCACATGCTATGGCTGGCTGTAGTTTCGCAGCCTGCGCGGACCGTCTCTCTTTGTAGCGCGCGCTGAAGTCTGTGAGCTGATCCAAATCGATGGAGTTGTCAAAGCTGGCTTTGACTGGCTTGTGGTCGCTGTAGCTGTACTTCATCGAATAGTCAATGGGTTGCTCCTCCGTGGGTGTCCTGTAATGGCTCTGCGCAGTGCTATTGCTTAGTTTTTGTTGCTCAAAGGCGCTGTCCGACTTAGTTGAGAACTTTGTCGAGTCGGAGTCAGATTTTCCGGAATAGATTGACTCGCGGCTTTCGCATTTGCGAGGTAACGTGCTGCTGCCGTTGCTGCTTGCCGTTCCGTTGCGCACCTTCTTGAGTGACCCTGTGGGATTACTGCTCAGACGCATGGAGCTATAACGTCGGGGCAGAGTGCCTGCGTGTCCGTTGGCTAACTCCTTCGTAGGCAACTCACTGTTCGTTGACAGCTCGAGGGCGTTGCGATAATTTACCAAGTTCTTGAGTGCTGAGGCGCTGCCCTCAGATACCATGGGATTCTTGGATGTGGTTAGCGAACGAAGCAGCGGAATGGCATTGTGATCGATAAGAAACTGTTGATCCTCAGGACAACGTGCAGACAGGTTCCAGAGCGTGCCGCAGGAGTTGCTAACTACCGTCTGGTTATCCGTCTTGAGCTGCTGCAGCAGAATGGCCAAGCAGTTGTGCTCCCTTAAGATCTGGCGATATGACTCACAAACAGCTATGTGGCTGGACACGTTGCGCAGGATGCCGCCAGCGTTCTCGACTATCTTAAGCGTCTTGCTCGGGCCTTCGTAGCTGAGCATTTGGACCAGAAATCCCAATGCGCCATCGACGGCACAGAACTCCGCCTTGTTGGTGCTGCAGTGCGCCGACAGGTTCCACAGGGCCGACAGAATGGCCTTCAAGGTGTTCTCGCTCTTGTTGTGCATAGCGGCCAATGCAAGAGCCGTAACTGTGCCGAGCTCATTGAACACGGTCTTCAGGTGTTTGTCCGCGCGCCACGATAGATTGCGCAACACGCTGGCCGTGGCCTGCAGCAGATCATCGACATCGGCTGCATTTGAGTCCAGCTGGGCAACTAGTGCCTCCATGAATTGCTTCTGTCCACAGAGCAGTGACTTGTTGTTCTCTTCGCCGCAGGTGAGATTGGTCAGCGTCATAAGCGCATAGCGGCGAAGCAAATTGCACTGCTCGCGTCCCGCTGCTGGCCCGTGAACAGCGTGGTCGAGGTGAACCAGATTTGGTATGGCTTTTAAGGCACCCAACTCGCACATGGTCTGGCGGTGCTCCTCATCAAAACTAGCCTTCATCAGCAGCTTCATGGCTGCCAATGGATGACGTTCTTCATCATCAGCAATTGACTCACCGCCGCTTTGCAGCTGCGTACGTAAAAAATTGCAGCTGTAGTCATGTATTTGATCCAGAAGGCGCAAAATTTTCACCTCCCGTTGGTTTCCTTGAACAATGTTGTGTAGGGCTTGACTGGCATTCCGTCGTGCTGATCCGCCCATGCCGGCGCCGTCATCATTGTCATGAAGAATTTTTACCAGCAGTTGAATGCACTCGGAGCTGCGCAATGCTGAGCAGGTGTCCGTATTTCTGGAGAGCTCCAGAAAATTTCGCGTCAGCTCCAGTTGCTTGTGAGCGTCGCTCTCGTTCAGCGTCATGTTTACAAATGGTTTCCACTTAATTAATTTTGACCGGCTTAATGCTAACACTCTGTTTTGCGCGTTATACCTAAGTGTATTCCAGGAACTGTAAGTTACCTGCTCCTTTATGAAGCATTAACAGCTAGCAGGTAGACGACTTGTGCTGTGATGTCTGCTATTTCATTATGGCATCGGAAAACGAGCCTACAGCGCAGAAGCAGCAGGCTTTGTTTGGATGTCGCTGTTGTAAGTTATCGGTTTTAAATAGGAACAAGTAATCGATAGGCTTGTAAAAGATATTCGAATTTATTATACTCACATTTTCGTATTTCTATGGTTTTCATATTAGTTTGCAATTTAATATACATTTTAATAGTGTTCATTTGACCAACAGAAATTGAGTGCAGAAATTTGAGATTGTTTTTTGGTCTTGTTATATATTTTAGTATTTTTGTTAAATACCATCACTAGTTGGCTTCTGTTACGTCACGCATAACAGCTGAGGAACACAGCTGGTACCGACGAACTGGGTTTGCCGTAAAAATAATGAATTTCTTAAAAAAGGTAAGTAAAACAAGTATTAATTACATTTGCTATATATTTGGCTAACACTTGTAGGTAACAACACAGGTGCTGCCAATGGCTGAAGCACACCTCAGTCTTGGCAACAATTCAGCACTGCATACCAGCGCAGTTTGTTGTCGCGTGCAGTCTGGACGTTACCGCATAACCGTAAAACGAGACAGGCCGCTCACCTATGAAATGGCCAATCCGCCGCATTTTATTGGACATCGAAAATCATGGAATTCTTGGAACACATGTAAGTTGTTCAATTTGCGTTTATTCAATTATAAAAATGTCAATAAAATTTTTAGCTACTCTGAAGGATGCCTTGCGTCCATCACAAACAGCCATCGAGGATGTTTTCATCCGTAAATTTATAACTGGCACATGGCATGCCCTTGTATGTTCCGAAATCATAATCAAGCGACAACATAATACAATTCGCATTGCTGCTATAATACGTCAGGCGATTGCCGCGCGCAAGATGTACTTCCTCATTGGTTATACGGAGGAGCTGCTGTCCTATTGGATGCAATGCCCTGTCACACTCGAGTTTCAGACGGTGGCCGATAAGAAGGACGTGGTCTTTAAATATATTTAGTTCATATACCTTTTTACTCGTTTCGCTAATACACTTATACTACTACTACATACAATTCGTAATGTTTCTCAATGAACGTATTCGACTTCGCTGTTATTGCTGTGCCACGACTTTATGGCTTTGTTCACAATAACACCATCCTGATCTTTGATCTACAATATATAAGATGTTAATAAACATATAAGTCAGGGAACGCATGCATTCCACTACCGTTTCCACCAACGCTTTTAGTTCCTCCTGAGATCTCAGATCAAATATCAGAGACTTGATGTCCTTCACCATCTCTAGAAAGAGAAAGACGACTATCTTCTTGGCGCCTCCACATACCTTGTCCCATATTTTCACTAAAACTGTCTCACAAATTACGCCGGCGAAACAGGTTGTGTACCAATTCTCCAAGAGCTTTGAATTGACATCAAACAGTTCCAACTTTTCCAAACGACTGTAATCAAAATTTAATTTTAAATACTAATACCAATTCTAGTGTAGACGACATACTAAAATAATGCAATGTCTTCGCGCTTTAGAAGAGTTTGTGTCAATTCCTTAAGTTTCCCGCATTCCTTCCTCAGGTCACGCGTGTACTGGTAAAACTCCTTAGCTATCCAGTATGTTTCCATCTCATCGTCGAATATTTCAAGCAGGGTGTGTACAATTTTAATAAAATGAGTGTCATCTGCCTGAGCTCCAGCTCGTACATTACTATGGATCAATCGATTGTTCTCCAGCAGCCACATTTTGTATAGAACCAAATGTCTGGGTTTATCCATCTCTACGAAACGCATTACAGTTACGGCGCGTAGTAGATCTTCATACACTTGGCGGCGTTGATCCCGCACGTATTCAGTATTGCTTTTATGAAGTGGCATGATTCCCATTATCAGACTCCACAGCAGACTACGTTGTTGTGCTGGAACCGTATACGTATATACGAAGTGCTTTAACTTGGCGAGATTGCGACTATCATCCTGTAGTAGTTTATTAAGTGACTTTTTTTCTTCAACGCTAAAGCAGCCGACTTTCTCATAGTAACTAGACCTAAAATTGCGCTCATCTGTTGCCATCTTAAAAGTACGTATTTCGCCAGAATTGTATTGGTTTGAGTTTGTTTACTTGGACAAAGACGATGCTGATAAACTGCAGCAACAATTAACCAAATATCGAAACTCTACGAAAAATCGTAATATTGTATTTAGTTTACTCTGGTCCCACTTTTATCAGAAACCCCGGAGGGCGCCAAGAGCAATAAAATAATACATTTGGGTTATGTTATTTAACTTATAACTTAAATATACAAATTTTTTCTATATATAATAAAAAGTAATTTACCAATAATGCTAGTAGTATTTTTGGAGCTAGTTAATTGTCAATGAATCTAAAAAATTTTTGTGCCAATGTTAAGTGTCTACCATATGTTATGTTAGCGTATTGCGTTCACAGTTCCTCAATTCTTTACCGTTACGTGATGTTTTGCGTTACGTGTCTGAGTTTGCTATTACATAGGTACGTAAGTACCGTTGTGCATTGCATTTCGCTACAAAATGCCCAAATATTGTGTGAAAAGGTAAACAAAGTTATCGCAGTGATAAAGTGTTCGTAATAAAAGCATAGGAATGTCAAGAAACGTAAAAATTATATATATTGATGATAGCATGAGTTAATCAAACTAAAAGCCTATGTGAATTTATTACACACTGTTGCTGCCTCTGCTGAGGCTGAAAATTAAAATCAATAATTCAATCAGAAAATCAAAACACGAATTTGAACAAATGCACAGCGCTTATGATAATTTATGCAAATATGCCACATTTGTAATGTTTCTCTACTGTCTTTGCCATTCCAGTTGCAGTTGATAAATTCAAATGTTTTGCTTTGCATTTGCATTTGTTGTTGTTACTGTTGTTGTTGTTACTGCCGTACACGTTGCCAGGGCTTGGACAGGGCAAAATGGAACAGGAGATTGGTACCTGGGACTCAGTGCTGCTAGAAAACCTGTCGGAGGACAGCTTCATAAGCAACATACACCAGCGTTACAAGCGCGATCATATATATGTAAGTAATCCAATCGATTCAGAGTGTCTTAATTATTATTCTTGCTTTCTTTGCAGACCTACATTGGAACGTCTGTTGTGGCTTTAAATCCATATCATCACATATCTGAGCATTCTTTGGAAAACATACGCAACTATGGCAATAAGGGCATCTTTCAGTTGCCACCACACATGTGAGTGTTTCCGTGTTCATGCTGTTCTTTTTACTATAAATATAATTTTTTGGCAGATACGGGCTCACCAATTTGGCCTATCAGTCTCTTAAGGATCAGAGCGAGGATCAGTGCGTGCTGCTCACGGGGGAGGGAGGCGCTGGCAAAACGGAGACCTTTAAAATGATTGTCAATTTTCTAACACATATTCAGGATCGAGGGCACATCACTTCGGGTACTCCTAATGCACTACGTAAACAGTCCTCGACTAGCTCAACGAGCGGCATGGTTATGCAGGCTCATAGGCGTGCCTCCAGCAGCTGCTCTGGTACCGCCAATTTCATCGTATGTAAAAACAGTGCAGCTTCAGCTCCAAGCCAAGGCAGCGCATGTAATTCACGACGCCAGTCACCGTCACCGGGTCCGGGGCCAGGTCCTTCGCAGCGCTCACGTACGCGTGCGGAGAGCATCGAGCGTCAAGCGAGACGAAATCTGCGTGAAAAAATAGTTGATTTTGATTTTTCGCATCACAAGAGCTCCGAAAATATAAGCACGTTGCTGGAATCAGCCGCTGCACATGCCCATTTGCATCCAACGAAATCCTGCTTTAAGCACCAACAAACTCAAGTAAGCACCTGCACTGCCACTTATGGGCCCATGGCCGCAACGCCTTCGAAAACGGGCTCGTCCAGCACATCACCTAAGTATTTGCACGGTGGCTGTCGTCAGTGCGGCCACAGTAAATGCACACGCGCCCAGAGCTTGGAGAAAGATGAACGCGAAGCCGCTCTTATATTGCTGCGGGGCAGCAATAATCGGCTCTCCACCGCCCACCAATTGCAGCAACCACAGCGTGGTAGCTGCTCGAATCTGGTCCGACAGCATTCAACGGAAAGCCAACCGGATCGACAGATGTCCATGGGCTCCACGCAACGTATATCGCTATACGATGCCCACAAGCTAAGTAAAGTTCTCGGCAGTAATACTGTCTCGCCCACACCCTCGTCTAGCTCCTCGCTGCATCGACGCCACAAGTCACCCAACCAGCGACTGCGTGAGTGCGTCACCTGCGCGGATGTCTTCCTCGAGGCCATGGGCAATGCCTGCACACTAAAGAATAACAACTCTAGCCGATATGTAAGTGGCTTATATTCCCTAGTTTATAGCTGATGCTCATATCTGATTGTTGCATGATTTTAGGGCAAACTATTTGATATTGAAATCGACTTTAAGGGTGATCCCATGGGCGTTCACATAACACACTGTAAGTAACTATAGTTGATTGAAATCGGAATTACAGTTTGTACGTAAACTAAATATCATACATCAATATTATATAATTGTTTCCATGTCTAACCCAAAAAAAGATATGCTGGAAAAGGTTTGCTTGATATATCAATTATCAGTGATTACCTTGACTCCCTATTAATATTTGACTTATTTTCTTTGTACAGACACGCATCACAGACACGATGATTGGCGAGCGCAATTTTCACATTTTCTATCAACTGCTGTTAGGTGCTGATCTTCAATTGCTAAGTAAGTTTATTTAAATTAGCACACCTTAATTTGTGATTTAATTAATGATTTTTTTGTCTTTAAGAATCTCTAAAGCTCTTTCGCAATGTGGAAAAATATGAGCTGCTTCGTAATACCAGTGCCATGGAAGAGGATCGTGCAAATTTTCATTACACTAAGGTAAGTTAAAACTAAGATGATTGTTAAAGAATTGGAATAACAATCAAACTATTGCTTACAGCGCTCTCTGGATGTGCTTGGTTTGAGCTGTGATGAAACTAACTCTATTTTTCGGGTTATTGCGGTTGTCTTAAAGTTAGGAAACTTTATTTTTGTGCCAGTAACCAACATTGATGGGACTGAAGGCTGTCAGGTTTCAAATGTCTATGGTACGTTTCACCTTGATGCTAGAAAGAAATGTTATATAATGCTGTTGTCCTTGCAGAAGTTCAAGAGACAGCGCAGCTGCTCAATTTGGAAGCTCAAATATTAATCAATTGCCTGACGAGAGCGAACAGCACGAGTAGTACACAAGAGGATGTGGGTTGTGAAATGGACGCCAGGCAGGCAGCCAGCAATCGCAATACACTCTGCCGCACGCTCTACAGTCGTCTATTTACCTGGCTGGTAAATAAGATTAATGAAACGATGAAGTCTACGCAACGGGAAAAGAATCTCGCTCTGCTGGATTTCTATGGGTTTGAGGTGTTGGATCATAATTCTTTTGAGCAATTTGCTATTAACTACAGTGCCGAGAAAATACATCAGGCAAGACATTTAGTCACACACGATGGAAATATTCTGATTAATTTAGTTTTATGTCTCGTTTAGAACTTTGTTTTTAATGTGCTGCGCTCAGAGCAGGAGCTGTATTTACGCGAAGGCTTGGAATGGTCACGCATCGATTACTTTGACAACGAGTCCATATGTGAGCTGATTGATAAGCCTAGCTATGGTATCCTAAGTCTAATCAACGAATCACATCTAAATAACAACGAGGCGCTCCTGCTGCGTGTGCAGCAATGCTGCGCAGGGCACCCAAACTTTATGACGAGCGGCAGCAATTCCATGTGCTTTCAGTGAGTCTGTTTGTGAAATGATAGAGCCCAATTAAAAAATATATATTTGGTTTATTCACAGAATTCGCCACTTTGCCAACGTGGTTAACTATTCCATTCATCGTTTTTTGGAGAAGAATTCAGATATGCTGCCCAAGTATATAAGCGCTGGCTTCTACCAGAGTCAGCTAGCGCTAGTGCAAAGTCTTTTCCCGGAGGGCAATCCTCGTCGACAGGCAAGCAAAAAGCCAACAACGCTTAGCACCAATATACGCACCCAGCTCCAAACGTTGTTGGCCATTGTAAAGCATCGTCGTGCTCACTATGTCTTCTGCATTAAACCCAACGAGTGCAAGCAGTCCCATCACTTTGATTTGGCCTTAGTGCAGCATCAAGTGCGGTATATGTCGCTCATGCCGCTCGTGCATTTGTGCCGCACGGGACACTGCTACCATTTGCCGCATGTTAAGTTCTTTCAACGCTATAAACTGCTCAATAGTTTGACTTGGCCGCACTTTCACGGTGGCAGCCAAGTAGAGGGTATTGCGCTGATCATAAGGAATCTGCCTTTACCCTCGGCCGAGTTTACGCTCGGCACCAAAAATGTGTTCGTGCGTAGTCCGCGCACTGTCTACGAGCTGGAACAGTTTCGTCGACTACGGATCTCCGAGCTGGCCGTGCTCATACAGAAGATGTTTCGTATGTATCATGCTAGAAAGATTTATAGGCGCATGCGGCACAGCCAAATGGTCATCTCGAGTGCCTGGCGCACGTGGCGTGTAAGTAGTGGCTGCACTGCGTCTTCTGCATGCCTAACTATTAGCATTTTTGTACATATTTATATTAAAATTCTTTATTTTTATGTTTACATAGGAGTGCCGTTTCGGCATTCCCTTCACGGGCCGTAGGCATTTGTGGAGCTTATATCGTGTTGTAAGCATTGCATGTTCTTATTTCCACTCTCAATCCCAAGAAACTAGTAATGGTTTTATGCCATATTAGTACTTACGGTTACTACTTTGATTAATTTTATCAGGCACGTGAAGAGTATCGCACTTTGAAGTACAAGCGCCAAGTCAAGTGGGCCGTCGATGTCATTGCGCGGAACTATCATCAGTGGAAGATACGACAGTATTTGCTCACTATTCCGTTGCGCCTGCCACCAAATACATTGAGTCCGCTCTCGTCAGAGTGGCCAACGGCTCCTGGCTTTTTGTCGGATGCATCCCGACTGCTGCGAGTGATCTATCATCGCTGGAAATGCTACATATATCGCAATTCGTTCGATCAAACGGCACGTAATCGCATGAGAGAAAAAGTGACGGCCAGCATTATATTTAAGGATCGCAAGGCTTCTTATGCGCGCAGGTCTGCCTAATGGGTCTAATTCGAATATTAAAAAGCTTTGCTAATTAATCATATCTTTGGCATTCAGTGTGGGTCATCCGTTTGTTGGCGACTATGTGCGATTGCGACACAATCAGCAGTGGAAAAAGATATGTGCCGAAACCAATGATCAGTACGTGGTGTTTGCCGATATCATAAACAAGATAGCGCGCTCCAGTGGCAAGGTATGTTTGTAGGTCTTAACTCAAGGAATATGAGCAATCAGGGTAAATCCAAGTTATATTATCTGAAATGCCAGAGTACAAAGATAGTGCCTTCTCGATAATATTATTATTGATTATTTATACAAATCCGTTTTAATTCATAACAAAATTCATATACAGATATAAATAATTCCATATCCGTTTTCAGTTTGTGCCTATATTGCTGGTTCTGTCCACGTCATCGCTGCTCTTGCTCGACCAGCGAACGCTGCAAATCAAGTACAGAGTGCCCGCCTCGGAGATTTATCGGATGTCGTTAAGCCCCTATCTGGATGATATTGCTGTGTTCCATGTGAAAGCGGTAGATTTAAATGAGATTCGATTTTTAATTAGGCTAATGAAATTTCTTTATAATACAGTCCGAGTTTGGCCGAAAGAAAGGCGATTTTGTGTTCCAAACTGGCCATGTTATCGAAATAGTTACCAAAATGTTTCTGGTCATACAAAATGCGACGGGCAAGCCTCCAGAGATACACATAAGTACAGAGTAAGTACATTATGTACTTATTATAATTTTAATTTAACACCTGCATTATTTGATTACAGATTTGAGGCAAATTTTGGTCAGCAAACGGTTATCTTCTCATTCAAATACGGCGGCTTATCCGATTTGGCACAAGGCCCGCCCAAAGTCACGCGCAAGGCAAATCGTATGGAAATCATTGTGTGATAACACAGTCTTTGACAAGATCAGAGGGCCGGTCAGTTAGGAACTCAAGTTTTAAAAATATATATTTGCAAACGATCCGAATGTACTTTTTAGGTCTCTTGACTTGGTCCCAGGGACCAACAAAAAAAAAAAAAAACAAATAATTTTAGCAATATTTACATAAATTGAAAACCACACACTCCCACACAGACACAATCACACACACACACACTGACTCAAGTATAATATATTTTTGATCACAACTGACAATCAGTCTCACAAATTCGATGTCAAAATTGTGCCAAAATGAGAGAGAAACAAAAACGAGAGCAGTTATAGTTAATTTTAAACAGCACCATTTCTTTGATATACTTAAGTACTAACTAACGAAGTGAACAACTGAATTTATTTAACTAATTTCTCGAACTAGGTTTAATTGTAAGTCAAGCACCAAGTCGATTAGCATTGCAACAAACAAACAACTACGTTAGGAACGTGGCACAGAGAAGCGTTAGACATTTTACACAAAATACGATACTTACGATATTTCCGTTATAGAAACCAAGGCATTTCTCTTACATTTAAGGTTTCATACACAATAATTAGTGAACTAATGCTAGAGAACTCAGACAAACATATATAGCTCTATATATTTACCAAACACAATATAAATCTGCGCCTCAAAAACCAGTGAAAGAGATAGGAAAACAAAAACAAAATTTAAACAACAAAAATCTCTTTCCAGATTGTTAATTAGGAAAACTATTTACAAGTCAGAACATGTAGTTAAATATTTAAAAAATATATATACATACATACATATACATATATAATGGATAATACATTTATATACGAGAAGCGACAAATGGAGACGGAAACCGAAACAATATGAAACCAATTGAAATTGAAAACGAAAAATGAAATTATTACGAATGTTTGTTATAAGAGTTGATCGTACTTACGTATATTCTGAGAATCATTATATATATGATGGTATGACGGAGAGTTTATATGTATGTATGTAGTTGTTTATATAAGTAACTTGTTATTGATAGCTCAGACAGACTTCAAATGTAATTATCGCGTGGCTATATAGTTGAATTTCATAACTTGCATGATGACATTACAACAAATCGATTAATGTGTGTATATTACCAACTAATTAGTAGGTAGTAACACGATTCCGAATATATGTGTATGTATGGAATAGTTTTTATTTAGACTTAAATAAAATACAAAACTTTAAAAAAGCCAAATACAGACAAGTATAAATTTAAATATATATACATATATATATATATATATTTAAAAACACAATCCAACAACTGGGTATTTTTATATAACAAAATGAACCGATATAATTAGAATTAGTAAAGCGTACGTATGCAAAATCCTTTCATTGTGCAAAATTATTTTCTTAGCCTCACTTACGATGTTCGCTGAGCGTAATTGTATGGATCGTGAGGCTTACAACTTGGATTTTTGTTTTTTAAGCATATCGCGCAGGATGCGACGTAATATTTTACCACTGGGATTTTTGGGAATCTCGTCCAGAAAAACTACGCCGCCGCGCAGACGTTTGGCCGGCGAGGCGCGTTCGTTCACAAAATTGATCACGTCTTCCTCGGTGAGCTGGATATTCGACTGTTTGACCACAAATGCCATTGGTAGCTCGCCAGCTGCTTCATCCGGCTTGCCAATGACGGCAGCATCCTTAATTTTCTCATTGGTAAGCAGCAGCGCTTCTATTTCTGCCGGCGGCACCTGGAAGCCCTTATATTTGATAAGCTCCTTAATACGATCCACAATAAAGAACTCGAGCGAGTCGTCATAGTAGCCAACATCGCCAGTATGTAACCAGCCGTCCTGGATGGCGGTCTGTGTGGACTTGCTGTCACCAATGTAGCCCTTCATAATGCCGTCACCCTTAAAGCAAAGTTCACCACGTTCGTTCGGCCCCAGAATTTTGCCAGTGTCTGGATCAATGACCTTGGCATAAATGCCAACCTTGAGTACGCCAACGCTGCCTGGCTTGCAGAAGTCATCGGTCTGCACTAGAACACTTAGCGTCGACTCGCTAAGACCGTAACCCTGCCGAATGAATGGCACACCGATTCGCTCCTTGATCTGATCTTCGGTCTCACGACTGAGCGGTGCAGCACCACAAAGTAGAACCATTAGCGAAGACAGATCGTACTTATCGACAATGGGATGTTTGGCTAAAAAGACCATTAGTGGTGGCACCATGAAAGCCATCATGACACGGTACTTCTGAAAGGTTAAATTTGGATTATATTCGTTTCTACTTAATATCAACAGTTGCATATCTACCTCAATGGCGGAGAGAAACAGATTCTCTTCGAATTTGGGCAAATATACCAGTCGGGTGCCCATGGTAGCCGTTGTGACCAGCGTCAGGCAGCCGAAAGCATGGAACCACGGAATGACAGTAAGTAGGGTGATCTCGTTGAATGGTATCATAGTCGGTTGCCTGTGCAAAGGCAGATAAAATCAGTAAATCATCATCCAAATTGAAAATAAGTTTACAAAATAAATAGACATACATTTGGGAGTCGATCGTGGCCAACAGGTTAAACTGTGTTAGCTGAACGCCCTTGGGAAGACCAGTGGTGCCCGAGGAGCAAACAATTAGGGCCACATCCTCGGTTTTGTTTGCCAGAGGTGAGGTAAAATCAGGTTTTGTCTTATACTTATCATTGTTCATTAAATCCATGAAGGAATATACTTTTGGATGATTCGTGGAGGAGCCGCTCAGCGCAATTACTGCCTTCACAAACTTATTCTGCTTGGCCACCTTTGCGATGCGGTCAACGGTGATCTTTGAGGCGAATATGATTTTGGGATGCGACAAATTGATGGCATGGTCCACCTCACGATCGGAGTAGGTTACATTCAGAGGCGCCACGGTCGCACCCACAGCGAATCCTGCAAACATGGCTACGGCAAAGCCAACGCTGTTCTCACTAGACAGCCCAATGACATCGTTGTGCTTCACGCCCAGTTTCTGCAGGATTTGGGCCAACCTTACAATCGACTCGTACATAAACTTTCCGCTGTATTCAGTGCCGGTGACGGCGTCAATCATAACCGTTTGGTCCCCAAAGCTTTTATATCTATCCATTATTAACTGTCCCAAGGAGCGATATTCCTGCGCCTCTCGACCCGGTATGGGGCCTCCATAAACGATATTACCGGGCAACAATGTTGAGGTCATTATGAGCTACAAAAACAAAGAATCACGATTATTAGTTAGACAAAGTGTGGGCAAGGGTGGTTTTCTTATTAGAAGCAACCCCTCAAAAACAATTGCTTAAATTTGATGGTATTTTTTTCCATTTGACTATACACTTTGAACTTGCTTAATCTTATCGAGGATTGAAAGTTACTAAAAAATATTCTCCTTGAGTTTATAGATTTGTAAACTTTGCTATCTTCGGTAAGCACCAGAGTGCATATATTTAAGATTAAAAGCCGCTCCAAAGGTCAACGTTTGCCTCTCGAGAAGCATTTTAAATGACATCCGATTTTAAACAGTTTCGCTTTCACTGACAGCAATTGTTTTTTTATTTTATTGTTTGCATTTTAAATATGCAAATATATAAATATATATATATATATATATATATATATATATATATATATATATACTTACTTAATAGATTTTTCCGGTTACAGATTGAGGAGAGAATTGGCACAATCCGTTCTAGTGCGGCTTCTATAACCAACTGTTCTCGCGGCAAAAAGCACAGTCCAAATAATTTAGCTTTACGCTGAGATTAGATTTTCGCTTTTGATAAGTTAAGGTAATACGCGCACGCGCTTTAGATGCGTTCGTTCCTATTTTGCATTTAAGTATATGTAGACATGCATATAGATACTTGTGCCATGGACAAACCCACTTTACAAATATTATAGTTGAGAGAAAGAGCGAGGTGAGAGCCGCTTCATGTAATATGTTCGGCATGTTTACACTTAGATCAGCTGTTTGGATTCGATGTGCCTTTTCAATGCTAAAGCTAACCTATCGATATATCGATTGACTTTATTGCTATTGTTTTGTTGAATTCAATATAAATCGGACAACAACGAATATGCTGACCTCTATTTTGGTTTTCAGGTTTCGTTTTCTGAGTGTTATATGGACTATAAATATCTTTTAATGCAACATAACTGGAATCAATTAGATAATGTGTGTTATGAACGCTCGCAAAGTTTATTCATACCATGAACACCAGTCGACAAGCGGCCGTAGAGCATTGCGCATTCGGCTGTGACTAAAAATTTGGGGTGATGAGTGTACCACCGCCCATATACTGGTAACAATATACATTCAGTGTTTGGAAGCTTGCTGTTAGAGGTGATATTTCTCTACCGCTGACTGAAGAGCTAAGATAAGCCTAATCAGTTTCAGTTTCGTGTTGGAAGCAATCAATTCCGCAATTATTTCACTACAACCATTGTTAAAATGAATGGACGTAAAACGCAAAAATTTTACAAATTGGACATAAATCGTACGGAATGGGAAGTTCCAGAAATATATGAGCAACTGCATCCGGTGGGCTCTGGTGCGTATGGACAAGTATGCAAGGCCCGAATCCGTGGGACCAACACAGATGTCGCCATTAAAAAGTTATCACGTCCCTTCCAATCGACGGTGCACGCCAAGCGGGCATATCGGGAACTAATGCTATTGAAGCATATGGATCACGAAAATGTAATCGGCTTGTTGGACATTTTTCATCCACATCCGCCGGACGCGACCTTAGAAGACTTCCAGCAGGTCTACCTGGTAACCCACCTGATGGGTGCGGACTTAAACAACATTATTAAGATGCAGAACCTATCCGATGATCATGTGCAGTTCCTGGTGTACCAGATACTGCGGGGCCTCAAATATATACACAGCGCTGGCGTTATTCATCGAGATCTGAAGCCGTGCAACATTGCGGTCAACGAGGACTGCGAGCTTCGTATCCTGGATTTTGGGCTGGCGAGACCGACTGAGTTCGAGATGACGGGCTATGTGGCCACCCGATGGTATCGTGCACCTGAAATTATGCTCAACTGGATGCACTATAGTCAGACTGTCGATATTTGGTCAGTGGGTTGCATCATGGCTGAGCTAATCACGCGACGCACACTCTTCCCAGGGACAGATCACATCCATCAGCTCAATTTGATCATGGAAATGCTGGGCACACCGCCCGATGATTTCATGAAGAAGATCTCCTCCGATAACGCACGAAACTATATCAACTCGCTGCCACCAACGAAACGAAAGGACTTCAAGGTTATTTTTAAGAATGCCAATCCCCTGGCTATAGATTTGCTCGAGAAGATGCTGGAACTGGATGCGGATAAACGTATAACAGCCGAGGAGGCGCTTGCTCATCCATACCTTCAGAAGTATGCGGAACCAAGCGATGAACAAACATCACCTTTGTACGATCAAAGCTTTGAGGAAAAGGATTTCTCATTGGAGAAATGGAAGGAGCTTATTTACAAGGAAGTCGTGAACTTTAAACCTCCGGCGTCGATTGCAGCAGTTCTAGAAAGTAATTAATGATACCTGATACCTGATAACGCACTTCTGACTGCAACGTATTAGCCGCAAACATGCATAGTTTTAATGTGTCATAAAACCCAGTAAAGAATTTGTCTGTAAATTTCCCCATTTACTAATATGTGATTCATGTTAATATTTAAATATGTTTGTATTTTGTATTTTTACCCACTGTTATTACTTACAAAATGTGTTTATTAAATGTTGTGTTTTATATTCGAAATATACTTTTTTGTTCATTTGTTCTACTTTTATTAAATGATGTGCTTTCAAAAATATCCGCTAGATCGCGCCACAATTTGTCACTCTTATAATTAAAATATATTTCTACAGCAGTACTTATACACTGTTATACACTTAACAGACTGACTGCATTGGCTATTGAGAAACAGCTGTTGTAACAGAACTGAGAAAATATAAAAACAGCTGAGCACCGTAAGAAATTTAGACTTCCCTATAACAACAAATAACAAAAATAAATTATCTATGTTAAAACTTCGTAATACTGTGGGCAAATGCTTCTTTCTGAAGCGACACATTTCAGCACTTTACATTACCGGTGACAAGGCAAACGAGAACTATGTGACCTTGCAGCCATTTCTGGATTTTGCCGGCACATTCCGGGATAAAGCGAGTCTACAGGAGAGCATCACAAGCCGTGGGCTGAACATCAATCTGGAAACGGTGCTCGACAAATATGCAATATATCAGACACAACATGAACAATTACAACGACTGGAGAATGAACGTGCAGTAGTTACAAAGGAACTACAATCGCTTACGAAATCGGGAGGCTCAGCCGAGTTGCTGGACAAGCTGCGAGCGCGTGGCAAAGAGTTGCGCAACGATGTGAAATCGTTGAAGCAAAAACTATATCCGATCGAGGATGATTTTATTCACGATTTTCTGCATTTGCCCAATGTGTTGCACGAGCATTGCCCTAAAACGGATGTGGAAAAGCTCATCTACAGGCATAAGCCTTCTCCAAGCGCAGCACAGGATGCAAATCACTTAGAACGCAAGGATCTGGTTCATTTTGTGGACAATACTCGCTACTACTTGATGGAGCAGGCGGCTCATTTCGATGTAGACGCCATGCAGGCGATGGCACGCTACTTTGTGACGCACGGCGATTTCGTGCAGACCTGCAATCCGGACTTTGTGCGCTGCGTGCTGCTGGAGGCCAACGCGACACCGTTGAGTCATTACCATCTGGTGCGTGAGCAGCATTTGTTGAACAAACTAAATACTGCCTATCTAACAGGCGGTGGCGCATTCGAGAGTTTCCTCGGCACCATGACCAAGCTGAGCGTGTATCCCTCGGTGCTGCCGCTGCGGTATGTCGCCTGTGGGCGGAGTTATAACTGCGAGGAAGGTCTGGCCAATGGACCCACGCCAAGTCTTTACACGGCCACACAGACGAACGCTGTGCAGAGCTTCGTGGCTACCCACACAGCCACCGAGGCCGATGCAGAGCTGGAACAGATACTCAATCTGGCCATTAACTTTTACAAATCGCTCGACGTGCCCTTTCGCATTGTGTACGTTGCGGCAAGCAACCTGATGCCTTCCGAGAGCCTAAGGGCCACCATAGAGGTGTACGCGCCATCACTCAAGCGCTACGTTTGCGTCGGCCGAATCAGCAACTACGGAGACTATGTATCCAAGCGGATTCTATTCAGCACGCGACGAGCGAAGCATTACGACTTCTTACACCTAGTTGGCGGTCCTCTGCTGTACACGACGAGGCTCATAGCGGCACTCATTGAGCTGGGCATCAAGCTGGAAGGTAATAAACTGCCAGGCGCACTGCACCTGGGGCCCAGCATGCATGCCATGGACCAACACCAGCGAGATTTACAAGAGTTCAAAGATCTTTTCAAATAAATATGATTCCTCCACGTGAAACATTCAATGTTATTTTGCATACTTAGCGTTAACAATAAGTATAAAAGTTAAGTCGGTACATACAATTATTTACAAGCTAGTTTAATCTCATGTTCTGAAAGCTGTCACAGACCCCTCCAGATTCTCCATCCATCCAGCACAGGCTGCACTCACACACATCCCCTAGTCGCCGCACTTGATTTGCATTTTGGGAAAGCGACTGCGAAAGCTTTCGCACTTGGGCGTTGTGAATGTGAACGGTCGCCCATTGTCCTCCAGCACGGAATTCGGACTGGGCCGCAGTGCTTTCAACACGTACGTTGTGTTGAATTTCAATTTGCTAAACTCCTGCGAGTCCTTCTGCAATGATTTTAAGTGAAACAGAATTCTTTGTCTGAAACCAATTTGAGCTGGATTTTCTTTCCTGATCATATGGTTACCATTGGGGCAATCAATTAAACTAAACTGAACGTTTTGATAAGGAAATTTATTTTATGGTCTATTTAGAGAGCTGCAATGGAAACTTTCTCAGAAGATTGAAGAATTGAAGATTCTTAGATTGTCAAGAGAGTAACCTGAAGTTTCTACAAAGAGGAACTGATTCTAGATTGGAATATACTTAATACCGAAAATGTGTTTAATATAATTGTGGTAATATTCAATGAAATATATGTATGTATGAATATGAATAATTATAATAATATATACTTATTCACACATGTACATATATCATTCACATTCGAATACATTTCATTCTTGAAACATGCTATTGGCAGAATCTAGACATTTTGTGAAATTTGCTATACGAAGATTTCTTGGTACAGAGCTTTCTAGTGCTTCATGGACACATTCTAAGTGGTTTCGCAGGGCCACGTTTGTGGCGGCCTGTTTGGAAAGCGTGTTTCACGTGTCGAACAATTAAATGGAATTGGATGAAACTGAAACCCCAGCGGCAACCGGAATCCAATTGACCAAAAATGACAAATGATTTTTGTGTGTTTTGAAATGATTGGAGCGGCACGAACCCAGCTCGTGGCATAGACTCCGACCACCAAAGGCCCCCTCGCCTGCCTACATAGTGTACTTACTTTGACGCGGATCGCGCTGAACTCTCGCTGCTCACAGTTCGTTTCTTGGGGGCACAGCTCGTACACCCTGAAGTGAAACAATATACGTATTCGAGCAAATTGTTTATAAACAATAAAAACAACATGAATAACATGTGTACAGGAGGTGGGGAGCCCAAGCCGAAGGAGAAGGGGGGGGGGAAGGGGGAGGGGTCTCTCTCTTACACTTACTTCTCCTTGTATGGCTGAAATCCCAAAATTTGCACAATCATGCCAAATTTCCGGTTCAAACGGAAACGCACTTCGTAGGAGGCGCTGCCTTCGTTAATGTTTATCGCTGGCATCGAGCTGGTGGGGCCCAGACTGTGGCCGTTGCTCTGGCTGTGGCTCTGGCTGTGGCTGGGATGGTACTTGTGTCTGCTGTGGTGCGTGCTGCAGTCGAGTGGGGCAGCGTGCTCCAGCTCGTGCATCGGCAGCGTCGTGTTGTACAGCAGCGACTTCTTCTCCGATTTCAGACGCTGCGATCCGCTTATGGACATCGCCTGCACTTGTATGTAGTAGGAGGAGTTGGGCTGCAGTTTCCTGATCTCGAACTGGTGGCTCTGCAAGTCAGTATGATTCCGAATCTGTACTTTATCGTAATTTAGTGGCAGAGACTTACGTCCTTAACGTAGGCTTCGTGGGTGACGAAAGAGCCCTCCTTGCTGCTCACATACAGAGACCAGATAATCTTATACTTCTCCACGGGCAGATTCGACTTGGCCGGACACCAGACGAGCCTCACGCCCACATGTCGCCGCCCGTCGTACTGCTGGGCACTGATCTTCATTGCGGTGGGCGCCTTCGGCGGCTTCGGATCTGAAATTGTAATCTATTAACCTGATTGCAGGGCGTCCATAAGGAGAACTTACTGCTGGGCAGGGTGAAGGCGTGTGAGGGCTGGGAGTAGCCGCGAAATCCGAATGCATTGACCGCCGCCACGCGCACCTGGTACCAGCGCCCGGGGCGTATGTTGAAGAAAATGTCCATGCTGTGGGGGATGTTAATGGGTTTATGGGGCTTCGATATGACCATGGAGGGAGGACCTACTATTTGCTGCGTCCGTCCGTCGTCTCCAATATCTTCTCGACCTGCTGCGACTGCCACATGCCCATCTTGCGGGGCGTGAAGACGCGACCAATGTGCGAGCGGACCTCCACATGGAAGTAAAAGGGCTGCAGTGAGGACTCAATGGTCAGCTCCACCTTGTGGCTCCGCGGCAGCTTGTAGCGCACGATCTTCGGGATGGGCGGCAGCTGGCTGGCGTTGCGCACGCCCACTGGCTCTGCACAAATGGGGCCGCACGCGGACACACAGCACTTGTGCACCTCGACGCAGTCGTTGTCGTAGGCGCAATTATCCAGACACAGGAGACGCGCCTGACGGGCGAGCAGCGCGCTGCTGGGGCAGCTGCCAGCTCTGGGCGCACGCAACAGCTCCAGTTTGCACTGATCGAGACATCGCTGCGCCTGACTGCTGTTCTCGCAGCGGGCCAGGCACTGCAGCTCCGTGATCTTCTCCTTGATGTCACTGCTGTCACGCTGCTGCCGCTGATACATGGCTATCGTTGCGTTCGAGGCTCGGCTGCCCAGCACTGCCAGCGCCAGCGCCAGCATGATCAGCATCTTGATCTTTAGGGTGGCTCGGCGAGCACTTGATGCCAATCTGCAATAAATGTTTGACACATGAGCACGTCGTCCCCTCTCTTTCTCTCTCTCTCTCTCTCTCTCTATCTCTCTCTCTCTCTCTCTCTCTCTCTCTCTCTCTCACTGTCTCTTCATATTTCTCTCGCTTAAACTTAACGCATTCCGTGCATTCATAATTAACAGCATTTATGTGTGTTGATTATGCTGAAGGATCGCTCGAACCGGTTTATTCCATTTTGCCTGACCAACTAACTAATCATTCTTTGCATTCGCGCCCCGCTCGCCCTCGCCCTCATCCCAGCTCCGAGCTGGAAGCAATGAAAATGCAAAAATACATAAATGTATCTCAAGCTCTTGACAGGACTTCAAAGCGCGCATCACGGTGCGTGCCATGAACGCAACGGACAGATAGACAAACTGCGTGATTCTTCTCTTAACTTTTCCCGCTACTGACTGCACAGATACCCTACAAAAATGAACAGATCTGTACTGTGAGTCCCGAAAGCAGGTATATAAGAATATAAAATAGTTATAAAAAGTTAAATTTTATTATATATAACAAAAATCAAAGATGTATATATAAAATTTATAGGAACTACGTAAATTTTATTTATACATTTTTTAATATTGTAATATACCTACATATAATAAAATATAATATAATGGAGTCCAAGCTAAGTTCTCGCTACTTAAGAAAACTCTTTTATATAGGAGAACTCTAGTTGAAAATTAACTAAATATATTCACTAGAAATTCATTTGAATGCAATCTTAGCTAGGGACACCATTTCCCATTTAGACTATGTTTGGGTTTTTTTCCTGTACTATTTTGGTTAATAGACTGGTAGGAGCTGCTCGTTCTTATAAGGAACTTACTTCCAGTTGACTTGTTTAGATATTAATTACATTACGACTGAGAGCTGTCATTCCTGGTACTGGAGAGATCTTTGGTCAGTCTAAACGGCATTCCCGAGCGATCCGCCAATTGCTCAGAATCGGCAGCTTAGCCAACCTTTTTCAATTGGCATGCAGCCTGCGATCCACATAGGGTATTTAGCACGCAAATGGGAAACTAATGTTGCGTGTGAATGTGCAGCAAAGCAAAATAAAATCATGAAACCTGCGGCTGCGATGAATGTGCGCATGCAAGTGGATGTCACCAGATTCGCAAGCAGACGCACTCACACTCACTCACACACGGAGGCAAACAGCAGCCACCACATAGCCGGGCGGAGATCTCATCTCACAGAAGCCCAGTCAGCCAGCCAGCAACCAGCCAGTCAGCCAGTCAGCCAGCAGATGCCGCACATGCCAAGACGATACAGATACAGACACTCTGGGAGCAGCAGCAGTGGCAGGCGAAGGGATGCGGGGAATGATGCGAACAGCATCAAACTATGGGAGAAGGAAGAGTAGCAGAGAGAGAGAGAGAGAGAGAGAGGGGGGATGGGGATAGGAAGGGGAAGTGGGGCGAGAACGCAGCCACTATTGAGGGACATTAAGCGACAAATGAATGTGCGACGATCGGCGGCACCAAAAACAAAAACAAAAAACAACAACAACAACAACAACAGCAAGAGCAACAACAACCACATTGCTGATGACAACAAGATGAAATGCACCAAGTTCCGCGGAACGCAAAATTTTGCAACAAAATTGGGCAGTAAAGCGGGCAAAAGCGGCTCTGTCATATGGAATGGACTGCGCTGATGAGGCTAGTCGATGTTCCCAGCCAGGATGGCTGGCTGGCTGCCTGGTTGGCTGACTGGCTGACTGGCTGTCTGGTCTGCTGCTGCGTAGTGGCAATTAATTGCTTTTAACGATTCAAAAACTCAAAATTATCTTTTTATGCTGCACACACACACACACACACACACACACACACACACACTTATTATATATATATGTATATATGGATCTAAAAGATCCGGATCGATTTCGTTGACGTTGCTGCCGTTGCCGCTGCTGCTGCTATGATAAATCATTGGTGGTAGTTGGCTCTGTTGTAGCTTTTGTTATATGCGCCCAGCTCCTCAGCGACTGCGTTCTTCAGAGCTCAGCACAATAGCTGCAGAGGCCAGAGGCTGCAACGGCAATGGCAACGGCAACGGCGAGCACTGCCACTGGCGACAATGGCCAACCAGCGAAGCATCAACAACAGTGTGTAATATGATGCAAATCGTTTAACACTTTGACCAACAACCAACAACAGCAACAACATCGCATTGTTGCTGCTGCTGCTCAAGTGCAGCGGCAGCGGCAGCGGCAGCCGCACATAAAAAGTGTTTACGTTTAAGTAAACGCAAGAAGAGCAAAGTAAACTGCCAAGCGGGGAGGCTGGACTCGAGTTAGTGGCCTAACATGACTCACTGATACTCTACAATGCAAAATAATTGAAAATATAACGAATATAATAATTAAAATAATATTCAATTTATATGATCCTTTAAAATGGTTTTATAAAAAATATATATAATTATAATTATAATAATAATCTTAGTTGTCTTCCCACACGCACTAAATAGAAAAATATCGAAAATCTTAATGAATGCAATAAAATCTTTAAACTTAAATTTGTAGTTATGCTACATTTAGGATGGACTCTTTATTTGTAATACTAAGAACAATCCTTGACTCTAGCCTCGAAAACTATGTATCACATGAAACACTCACAAATTGAGTGATGTCAAATGCCTTTATGCTCAAATTAAATATTTTCGCATTTTTGAAAAATTATAAAAATTAAGAATTTATTTCTTTACTTTCCCATTTACTATTTGTTTTACATTCAAATACTGTCTATAATAAAAAGAAAAGTTCTAAACTGATCTGCAAACCTACTGCAATGATATATAAACATGTATACATATATGTACATATATGTTATCCACTGATCCTCTGCCCGAGTATTAGATATAGATTAATAGTTCTCAGGGTTGAATTCAAAATTTACGCTGAATTCGGACACTTGAGAATGTTTATGCTTCCTTCAGTTGTGCACAGCAATTATTAATGATAATAATGGGAACAGTTTCAGTTGTCAATTTGTTGTTTCGTTTTTCAACATGCGCCAATTTGTCATTGGAAACTGAGGGCGATCCGTGCTCAGCTGAGCATGTGCACAGGCGTGCGATGAATGGATGGGCAAGAGGTTTCAAGTTCTAGTTGCTAATTTTTCAGTTGTTCACAAAGTTCAGGTTCGAGGCATTGGATACAATGGGACACGACAATGGGTTGCGAAGGGTATGACGGTGTGGACGTTGCCATGGACGGCGACCAGTATAGAGCAGATGGACATGGAGCGCTGCCATGGCCATTGCCTGTGTGCCGTTGCATGTCACCATGGCATCCCCATCTTTAGCTACCCCAGCTGCCCGCCTCCCCGGCCCACTTACACACTTACCCCCACCGATTGCCGCAATTAGCACGAAGGCAATCTCATTTTACGCCGACCAAATTGCGCAAATGGCAAGCAAACGAGCATAACAGAGCAGAGCAGAGCAGAGCAGAGCGGAGCAGAGCCCATCAGAGCAGTGTGTATTGTTTTTGTTTTTGTACTTACACTTGACGCACAATAAGCGAAATGTTTCTGGCAACCACCACAAGCCACAAGCACTGAACACCGAAGTTGGTACTTACTCCAACACCAACTATCTAACGACACCCCGAGCAACACTATGCGCAGGGCTTTTTCCCTGCGATCGTGCGCTATTAGCTAATGAAGTTTCGATTTAATATGTTCGATTTAACGTTTGTCGCTGCGATGAATGCAACCGCGAGCACGGCTGCTCCTTGATTAGAATTTCAGTCGTCGCGCGACCGTCGCGTTGCACCCACGAAGACTGACTGACACACTGAGCGAACAGCCAATTGCATTGCATCTGGATGCTGAGCAGCCGAACATGATTCGTGCGCGCTCGGCTGCCAGCAGCAGTTCGTTCGCGCTCGTTCGCTGCTGTCGGCTTTCGGCTCTCGCTCATGCTTCAATTTGTGTCGTCGCTTCTTCGTGTGGCCGCTGGCAGCGCAGCGCAGTGCCAAAAACAAAAGATCGCATTATTTATGTATGCTTCTGCTCTGCTCCTTCTTCTTCCTGCAGTATTCATTCATGCACAGTATCATTAAAGGACGCATGTGTGCGTATGCTTGTGTATGTGTGTGTGAGAGAGAGAGAGAGTCATTGCTCTTGTTGCCCCACTAATGATTGCTATTGTTTTTGCATGCACCAATTATTTTATTATATTTTACACAAGTATCATGAGCATGTATGTGCATCTGCATTGCACATACACAGCTATGCACCAAATATATATGTATGTGTGTGTGTGTGAGTATATGTACACATTTATGTTGTTATTCCGTAATCACAACGGGCACCTCAAAGCAAATGAGATTTTTATTGTTTTCATCTTTGGCCTCCCATAGCATACTGCCCGGCATCTGCAAGCAAGTCATAAGAAGTTTTATGGACTATAATTATAATTATAATTATTATTATCGCACATACCACTGGCAACGTGGGATTCACATAGATGTTGGCCCAATAGCTCTTGCTCTCATTCACATTCAATATACAGTTATGGTCACCATCGCAAGGATCTGGAGATATGGCCGCATCGCTCTTCAGGTAGTTCAGCACCCAGCGCACCTTGTGCTTCAGAAACGAAACCCCATTGCCTGCAATGGAGCACAAATTGTTAGACCTTCAGCTCACATATTCTTAGTCAATTCGAGCATAGTTTCTTAATTAGCTTAACTCAACTTTAACTGAAAGATTGCTAATGCCAACGCGATTCTCACTTACGCAAAAACAAGTGGACTCGCCACTTCAGATTTCAAATTAAAGATCGCAATAGAAATTAAAGTGCTTCAGTGTGCTGGAGAGGTGTTCGCATTGGGCCAGTGTGCAATTCGCCAAACAAATATAAAAAGAACATTTCTGCTGAATAATCAAAACATAGCTAGGGTCCACTTGGTCTATTTATATATACAAACTCAATAATATCGCTAACGCCTATTGCATTCAGAGCGTAGCCTACCCAAAATGGTAGTCAAGTGAGTCTGTCTGCGTGTACCTACTCTATGTGTAGGGAATTATCTTTATTTTTTCGGACACACACAGTTACATATATGTACATATGCGTACGTACGTATAAGTAGTACTACGTAAGTATATGCCATAAACGATGTCGTATAATGCAAAATTACTGGGTATTATTTTGATTTACACACCCGCTTGATCAATTATTTTTATGGCACATTATCGCCGGCTACGACAGTCTTCTTCTTCGGCAATTCACACGCTTCACTTCCCCCTATTCATTGTCGATTGTGTACTCCCCCGACCCATATAAATATATATATATATATATATATATATATATATATATATATATATATATATTCACATATATATATACTACAAACGTATCGTCGGCACCCTCGCCTAGCTAGCTTGGGTTTCGAGTACCTCGAGCTTAGTGAGAGCGCTTTGAAGAATTTAAATGCATGATCCCCCCGTTATCAGCATATATTTACCGTTATCATCGAAGAGCACCGTAACCTTAACAGTGGAATTGCGAGCCATAGAACAGGGCACCTTCGAGCAGCTTTCAATATTCAGGTAGTTCACATTATACAGGGAGCCTGAAATACCATCAGATTAAAAATATTATAAAATGCATTCCGTACATATTCGTATATGTATATATATATATATATAAGTTTGTATGAAACCTATTTACAAGCTAGTACGTGCACGCTGAAAATATTAAACGCTTCATTTGCGAAAGTCGAAATACCAAAATGTATCCAAGATTGAATAGCCCGAATGTCTATATACAATATATCTAATGATTCCTGATATGTATGTCAAGTGCAGAATATAGAAAGAGAGATATGTAAATAGAAGGACATGACTCATTCGTCACGCCTGTTACTGCTGATCAAGAATATATGTATGCGTCCTTCGAGGCGTTATCTAAAATGCTCTGATTACACATTTCAAATGGACTAGGGTATTTATAAATCGTTTTTATATATAGACAAATATTATTATTGTGAATAATATTATCTTCTCCTATTTGCAATATATAGTCGCACTTATCGTACATGAAATAATATTTATATAAAAAAATATATACCAAGGCAACTAAAAGTTCAATACGTATTCAAAATATATCAAGCGTGATTCAACTGCACAAATATTTAAAATATCCTTGCTATAAAACTGTAGAATTTTTAAGGACAGGGGAAAGGTCAACTATACAATATATATGTATGTATATATATCAATGGAATACTGCACAATGTATTTGAGATTTAGAATGTCTACAGAAAAAAGTTAATACTCTCTTTATCAAAGGGACTTAAGTATCTGCGGATTGACGGACTGTCAGTTATACGGATTTAGCACAAAAGCAATATACGAGAATACTTTCACTTAAGAAGCGAGCTTAATAATAGAGTATATTAGATAATTATGTTTAAGACAATACGTTTGGGCTATATAAAAATAAAAAGTGAAGTAATGATGATTCCACAATATTCGCTGCAACTGATTTATTTCTGTTGTCTGCCGTAGCAAATTGATTAGTTTAGTAAGAATTTTCGATTAATATACAAAAAAAAAAATAAAATAAAACAATGGAACTAAACCGGTTGAGATTAGTTTACTTTGTGTATATTTTCTATTGTGAATAGGAAACTTTTCCAATAAAAATTTTGACACTGATTAATGTCATAATTTTTGTATATCAGTATAAATATACATATGAATATAAATATATATATATACATATATATATATGTCGATAGGGTCTTAATTTAGTGACCGGAAAATTGGCGAACGACGCAAGATGATTATCAGAGAACTCATTAGAGCTGGTTATTTATGCGCCACATTTATCAATTTCGAAATGATTTCGCGTGCTTAAACCAGTATTATGTGAGTAATCCATTATAGTATTATTTGTGGGGGGTGGTAAATGTAAGCATTAGATGGAATATGGGTACATGTGATATGACTGGATATGTCTACTTATATACAGATAGCTCAGTTTGGCAAAGTATTCAATAGATTATATATACATCTATATATTTACATATTTTATTATATGCATGTACATACATAGGTCGGCTTCTATTCAATACTCACTTGAGCCTGCTGTTTACCATTAATGCCAACGGGTTATACATTCGAGTATAAATATCAGTGAAATTTAATAAAAAAAAAAACATTTAAATTCAGATTAATGCAATGGCTATGAAAATTAATTCTCAATAAACACATATATAGGTATCCTAAATGTAATTTAACTGCTCTATAAATAATAGAGTCCCGGACATCGCTCAGCTGGCTTGCCGATCGAGTCTGTGCTGCTAAAGGTCACCGAAGAACTCACCGCAATCCTCGAACGGCAGCGAACGCAGCGATAGCCACTTCTTATATGCATCGTCTCTGCTGATATTTATGGCACTGGCGATCGACTCGCTAATAACACAAAAAGTCCACAGAATTTTTAAGTAGTAAACAAAATAGCCGCGCATGGCTTAATCGATTGTGGTACAAGATCGTTGTGATTAGAATATCTGGCACACTGTTTGACTGCGTTCGCGAATTGATTAAGACAATAACAAAGGCGCTCGATAAAGCTGCGGTATTTTAATCGGACACGCGACAGGCGACACCTTCAACACCCAAGTGTGATACGTTTGGCTTCACGGCTGGCAGGTGACTGACTTAAATGTGGAAGCCACGCTAGCCGCCAACTGGTGGCAATCGGTAGCTTTTTATCTGCAATAAGGGGAGGGACTCTCAATGCAAACTGAAATAAATAATTTGTGTATACTTAAGCAATAAACTTTGATTTATTGGCTGTGAACGGGAGCTATCGACTGATTGGCGAGTGAATACGACTTCACCAACTGATAAATATAGATTGACTATTGGGACGTTCCCACACTATTTAGGACATGACGAAATCTTCAAGTAATGAAAAATGATAACTGCTGCGCAGATAAAAATATATAGCAGTTGACTTTAATTGAAAAGTGAACCGTTAAAGATATCAACCAATCACATATAATATATAGTGCACTTGTATATGGTTTGCTTTGATCATATGTTAGCGTTTGTATAGAGTAATACAAACGAAATAAATTGAACGCGATACATTTGGGAATGTGACTCAGCAATGGAGTGGCCTCTAGCTTGAGTGCTACTCGATGATCCCCTTCAGATAGTTGGTGTTCTTGATGATTCGAAAATCGGTGCGAAGTTGGATGAACTGACGCACCACAGACTTGTCCAGATAGTTCTGTTCCAACAGATAGAGTACAATTAGACATAAAACGGCAGAGATATCAGTCCACTTACCAGTGTATCACCTGTGCACACCTCTTGCAGGTTTTGGGGCTTTACCAACAGCAAGTTGCACAGAGCGTGGAGTATATCAAATAGCTGCGTCACCAACGGGCTGTCCAGCTCACGTATACATTTCCTATACTCGTTCACATCGCAAATGGCGCACATGGCGCCTGCCGTATTGAACTGCATCGTTTGCAAATGGTCGTAGATGATGCGATGCAGTCGTGTGCCGAATTCTGTCAGCACATTCTGCAGATTCTCGCCGTCCACGCACTTCTTTATTTGCACAATAACGGGCTGCAGACTCTGCACCACTTGGAGGCAAGCCTACGTAGATGATATATGAGATTAAATACAAAATGCGAGATAATTTCAAGAATCTTCTTACAGCCGATGAGATAGTGTCGACGTCTGTTTCGGGTTTGTAGTCCGTCTTTTTCTGCTCGTACTGCAGGTAGACCTTAACCCAGCCAATCACTGCACTTATAGATCGATCCAGACCCTGGTCCAGCTTCGTCTCAATCTGCTCCATCAATATGCGCTTCTTGAACACATAGTCTGAGTATTTCGGTGTGTTACTGCAAATGCAAACATTTAGTATTATCGCATATTTTAGGAATGGAACTACTTACCTGACGCAGGGTATGACCGACGAGTTGCATAGTTTGTCCAGCAAATGCACGATGATATTGGTCTTTTGAACCACATCAAAGAAGTACAATTGCGGGAATACTTTTCCCTCCGCCAACGGCACTGCCTGCAGGCCCACCTCCAGCGCATAGTCAACGTGCTCATGCATGAGGAAGCGCAACAATATATCATTTAGCTTGATGGCATTCCCGGGCAGCTCGGCCTCGCTGGACAACAATCTGCAGCGTTTAAGCGATGCTTTAGCTTCTTGCAGCATGTTAATGGCCAGCTCCTCCGACAGAAACGTCTCGCCGCCGTAGTCCTCAATGGCAGCTATGTTGATGTTGGCTCGCGTCGCAATCAACACCTCCATGTTGCGCCGAAAGCCTTTTGTTGTCTGCGTCTTCTGGTGCTTTTTGCTGGCATAAAACTTTTCCAGTTCCGTTGAGCACTTGGCCGTCAGGCATCTCAGCTCGATTTCCGAATAGCCGGCAAGGTTCTTCATGAAGATCTGCTGCGTAAGCTTTTGAAGCAGATCGTCATCGATGGTAGACATGTACACTTGCAAATCACTGGACAGTTTTAAAGTGCTGCAAAGAGATCGTTATTACTTGGCTTAATGGTTACAATCATTGACTCTTCGATAACTAACCGTGAGTAGAGCTCATAGAGTGTGCGTAGATACTTTTCCTCGTCCTTTTTGTCGTCCAGCTTGGTCATCGCGTATTGATGTAGTTTTAATTGATAAATATTCAGTATGAACTTGGACATGACCTGCTGCGGATTGGCAAACACCTTCTTGATGATCTCGTAGTGATGCTTACACATGGGCACAATGCCTATGAATATGTCTTTGCCGCTGTACGGTTGCATTTGGCTCTGCTCGATGTAGGCATCGACGCACTGCGTGTAGCCCTTGAACTGAGAGAGAATCTGGGCCAGGGCCTTCATGCGCTCAATGTCCTCGCTCTTTTGTGCCGTGGCAAACTCTTCAATAAGTCTGCGCTCCACTTCGTCGTACTTCTTCTCGATTTTACGCTTCGACTCGGCGAAGTTGCCAGGCGGCAAGTCCTGTGAAATCGCGTATAGCTTCTGTATCACATCGGCTGCTTCGTTCAAGCGCACCGGATCACTGAATATATCGTTCACTATCACGGGCCCAGCCATGAGGAATTCGGACATGTAGCTCAGTAGCTTCTGTGCCTCCACTGATCGACTGCGCGGGGTATTCACGTTTTCCAACTGCTCCCCCAGATGCATTATCTTGCCAGCCACTGAGTTGATCTTTTCATCCAGCTGGCCAAACCAGTCGATGGCTGTTTGGTGTCGCTCCTGCAGCTTCGAGATCTTCTTGGCATGCGAGTCCTGCTCTTGTCGCAGCGACTCCTCCAAGCGCTCGCACTTGCTCTGCTGCTTCTCCTGCAGTATTTTCAGATCCTTAATAGTCTGTACGAATGTGTCATGCAACGCCACCGGATTGAAGTCTTCGCTATTTTGCAACTCATTGTTGGTGCGCCAGGTCAGACGTTCGATGAATTCGCCCACCTCGAAGGGCTCCTAAATTATTAAATTATTGTTCATTATGTGATTGTTGGGGTATGCATATTGAATATTCTCTTCATAGTATACACACCTGTTCGAATTCCTCCATATATTGTGACAACATAATTCTTTGTTTTTGAGGCGTTTTCTACTGATTGTTGCGGCGTTCTTCTTCTTGCTACGGTTGCTTCTTCTTGCTAGCTCAGAAACAGCTGTTGGCGCTGCCAACCTTGTGCACAGATTATTGCTTTACTGTTGGCAACGCTAATTATTTATGGCGCCAAAATAATTTTTCAAACGTTGTAACAGCACTGCCAGCTGCGTACAAAGTTTTATATATTACTGTTGGCAGTGCTCCACAGCAGTTTTATTCAAATTTTCAAATTGCGCGCCAATACCATAAATTTTTGTAATACAATAAAATTATATGTATGTTTATGCTAATCAAACAATTGTGAAATCAATATGCTCATGAATTATCTTCATTTAATGTTTCATCATATCAAAACCTATTTTCGTTTTATTCTTTTCTTTTTATACAATTTTATACGACAAAACACATTGCAATGTGCCAACAAGTTAAAATTTCAAACGTTTATAATCGTTATAATTATTGCGCGGAGTCTGCGTTTTATTTAACTTTAGTTTCAGTTTTTTAAACTGAATGTGAAAACCCTGAACAATTCGTTTCGTAATCCGACATTAGTTATTTTTGGTAGTGGAGACAAAAAAGTAGAGATATTTGCAGCTATTCTTGATACATATTTAATTTGTAGTTGCTGATGCTTGCCTTTTCCGACGACCACTTCTGGTTTTTCTTTTCTTTCCTTTCCTTTTTGTATATAATTGACAGCCTTGTGTACTTTCTGTTGCAAACGTATAGTTTGCTGCAGTTGTTACTGCTGACTGTGCGGTGGCTGCTGCTGTTGCAGTTCCTGCTGTTGCAAGTGTAAATGTGGGTGGGTGTGTGTGTGATTAGATGTCGTTGGCAGGTCCAATTCTTGCGACAGTGCTGCCGTCGTTGTCGTCTGCATTATGTTTATGGCACTAGCAGTGCCCGCTGATGAGGCCAAGTCAATAGCCGGCATTCGCGCATTGTCTTCGTATAAGACGCCCTGACCCGAGCTAGTGCCAGTGCCGCCGGCCCTTAGGCTTGCTACTTCGGCTATCGAAGGCGTCTCAAGCAATTGCTGCAGATTTTTCAGCTCCGTGGAACGCAGACTTGCCGAAAGACTTTCGCTAGATGCCAGCGACGTCGACAGCGGCGAGTTCCGCTCCATGGATGAGGCGATATCTGCGAATCAAAGCATACAAATATCTGTTGGTGAACCAAATTGAATTCGTCGCGCCAGTCGCTTACCAGTTCGGTCAGTATCCGGGGAACAAGTTGCATGTCCGACAGCAGTCTGCGGATGCTGCAGCGACAACATCAGCTTTTCTTCCATTTGGATGATGATCTTCTTTTGGATGTCGTATTTCTTGTTCACCGACTGCATGAAGAGCGCAGGTTGTGTTAACAGCACTGACTGTGGGTCGTGATGCTTACCTTAAATATTTCCTCATATTCGTCCTTAACGGCGCGCAGCAAACGCTTCTGCTCCGCAATAACTTTGTCGTTGTTAGCCAACTGAACCTGCTGTTCGCTGATTTTGTGCTTGGTGCTTTCGAGTAGAGAAGTCTTTTCGTCTAGGCTATGCTTTAGATCTGTTGCGAAAATGGCGATTAGATTTATATACTTTCCACACACTTAAAGCTTACCTTTGAGTTCAACATTGAAGCTCTCTTGCAGCAACTTTAGCTCCTCATCGCGTGAACGATAGCTGTCGATTTCAGCCAGTCGATCGCGACAGCGGACCTGCACCTCACCCATGATAATAAACTCTGCCTCCAAGCGCGCTAGCTCCTGTTTGTATTGCTGGCCAAGGTCCGCATGCTGTTGAGCATGTTGCAGTTCTGTGGTCATGGTGAAGATTTGGCCGCGAAGCGACTCCACTTCGTAGTTCATCTCCTTCCGCTGCAACATCTCGGCATTGAGGCGAGTCTGCAAATCATCATTCGCCTGCCGCAGACACTTGTTTTGGTCCAGCTCGTATTGATATTTGGACTTCAGGTCGGCCAGCTGCTGGATGTAGCTGTTTAGCTGTTCATTCGACTGCCGAATGCCCAGGTCAATCTTAGCAGCAAGAGTTTGGTTCTTTATATCGAAGTTTTTCAGCTGCTCCTGCAAGCGATCTCGTTCCATTTCCAGACTACGCTTATCTCGGCTGCGGCCCATCAAGCGGCGATTACGCTCGGCATGAATGCTGCGACGATAACGTTCGTAGAGCAATTGCAGGCACATCAGCTGCCATTGCTCCTGCAGCGACAGGAGATTGCTTGCCGGATCGAAGCTCTCCTTGGCGTGTATGGAGCGCATGATGTACTGATCGAGTATGTCCTGCGGATACAATTGACTTCTTTCGTACTTATGGCGCTGCTCCTTGCACTCACGCAACAACTCAAACAGAAACTCCTCGTAATGTATCGGCACCGTCTCTACTGTCTGCACCTCCTTCGTCTTGTACGCGCTGCCGGTCGCGGATTTGGGTGTTCCCATGGCCAGCATTCGGCCGCTACGTTGCAGTCGGGTGCCAGCCAGTACAGTCTTTTGTGTTTGCACGTCATTATGCACTCCATTCCCATTGCCATTATTCTGTTTCAGAGTCGGACAATCGGCTTCGTCGTCATCATCGAGCTGCTGCTGTTGCTGCTGTAGACTTGGCAAAGCCGAGCAAGACTTGGTTCGACGCATTTGGTTTTCCGCCTGACTGCTCGGCATTGCTGTCCGCTTTGACACCGCACTGCTGGGCCAGCCACTGTTAAAGCTGCTCTCGTTGCAGCAATAGCTAGCCATTCGATTTCTTCGCTTCACGACCTTGGCCAGTTGCTGGATGCTACGGTTGGTAGGCATGTGAAGTCCACCGTCGCTGCATAGATTACGATCTGTTTCGTTGCATTCGCCGCAGACACTGACATTCAGATCCTTGGTCTCTGAAGGTATCCCTGTTGCAGCACTTGAACCACCTGGATCTGCTAGCTGTGGAAGCTCAGCCGTTTGCTGCATTTTGCTTAAGTCGGGAAAGTGGAATTGGCTTTGCTGATCCTTGCGCATGGGAGACGACGGCTGGCTGTTTGCAAAGATGGCGCGCACCGTGTGTGAGTTGGGTAACTGCTGCTGCTGTTGGTGTTGCTTAAAGTCGCGCAAATCTTTCAGCGGCGTGGTCTCCGGCGTAGCCTCAACAGCCGCCTCTGGCGGCGAAGAGCCTGTTGCAACAAGCAGCTGAGCAGTGGAGTTGGGCGGCACTATGAACGGCGTGGGGGTCAGCGGCATAGCAGAGCTGGCGGTAGCAGGCGCTATTTCGTTATGTGGGCTCCAGATCGGTGCATTGCTGGTCTCCGCTTTGCCTGACTCAAAGCGTCTAACAGGAACCCCACTTAGATGCTGGTTGTTGGGCTGATTACTGCCGTTGTTCTGCTGTTCGCTGTATGATGTGGTCGAGGTCATACGACTAAAGCTGGGCGTGCTGCATGGATAAGCGGACGAAATATCCTCACACGTTGAGTCGGGATGGAGCACAGGCAGCGACAAGTGTGCACATTCCATCACAACATCGTGTGGCTCCATCTCCTTCCAACGCAGGTTGCTTACCTCCGTTTCAGTGGTAGCCGTCAGCAGCATCGGATGCACGCGCACAGTATCGAGTAGCGGTTTGATAGTATGCTGGAAAATACTACCTTTGTCCTTCTTGATGAACTCCGACAGGTAGCCAAGGAAATTGCACGGATACATGCCATACAACCGATGGAACAGCATTTGCAAGCCCAACTGCAGATGTACGACCTTGTCGTCCGGCAACTTATTCAGGTTTTGAAATTTCCACGAAGCCAAGTGCCCAAACACTTCAAACAAATCGTTCAGAAAATTCGGCACCGAGTTCGGGATTATGGGTAGCAGCGTAATTATGCACAGAAGAGCACTCATTAATGGCACAATATCCTTTTCGTGCTGCAAGGACTGATTATAGCCATGGTACATGATAACTATTATCGAATCCACTTACCGTCAACAGCTTGAATATACTCTTAATGAGGCGATGCTTCTCGATTTTGTGCAGCCAGGTGGGATGGCGTCGCACAATAAAACAGAATACATTCAGCGCCTGTACGCGAAATTGTTGTTGCTTGAGCCAGTCGTCCAAGCGATCGAAGATGTAGCTATCGTGTGGCGGCTGCGCCTTCACCAGCACTTCCATGATGCGCATCGAGCCAGTGTTTATGTAGTAGTCCAGCATGTAGCGCACTGGCCATTGTTCCCTATCTATTGTGCAGGATAGGAAACTCCAATAGTATCAGCATATTGGTAAATAGCATTCGACTTACTCTGGGTGAAAAGTTCAACAAGTTTCTTTTTTGCTTCCTCATTTTCAAGGGTTTGATTCGACTCTAAACCGCAGATAATTCTCTCGAAGTCCATATTGGTGCTTTAGTAAGTTGGAGTAGCAACAACGGACAGCATGTGGTGTGTTGGTTGTCTGATTGATTTTTCAGCATTAGCTACTTATTCGCATCTGTCTTTGCCTTTGTTTTTCTAACTTTAACCTATAGCTGCACGTTGGCGTAGCGACCTGGTAGTGGTCACCACTCCAAGTACTTTGTAGCCGTTGTCGTCGTTGTCGTTGAAGTTGTCGTGGTCTCTTGGTCGTGTTTTTTGCTTTTGCTGTGCTGCGTGTGCTTTTTGCTCTCTTCTTCGTCGTCGTTGTTGTCAACTGTGATATACAAAAATTTGCATCACATTTTTCGCCAGTGTAAATACACTGCCTGTTGCGTTGGCCAATGCTAAAGGGCAACTTACCTCTAGTTTCATCTTTTTCACATGTTTTATTAAAAAGGTTATTTCGTGTTTTTCTACCTAACTTTAGCAGTAATGTTCAACTTTTCCATGTTCTTCCAGTGGAGCTCACTTCGCCTTCGTGATATTTTGATTTATCGTAAGTGCCATAAATATCGGAACTAAATGCTCAATATCGATATTAAACGGCTGATTCGTGACACGTTCAGCAATATCAGCTGTTCTTAAGAGTCTGCAGTCGTATCGAGGATATTCTTGATTTTTTTGGGTAAAATGCCAAAGATTTGACAGGGATTATCATCAATTTCTGTTTGTTAAGCAAAAATATACTTTTAAATATATTTATTTTTTACATATTATGTATTAAAAGACGGTTGCGATAGCTTCCCGCATCAGGCTAAAACCCGAATCCTGGGTAATAAAGACAGCTGTTGCATATTTTATCGATTTTTTAATTAAATCACTAGAGTAACGGGAATACCTATTGGCGTTAAGCTGTTCACCTGGTGCTCAGCTGTTGCTATTATCAAATCTCAGCCGGCAGAAGAACACTTTCAATGGGAAGTTATATTATTGTGCGTCGACTGGCAACGCAGCCCAAATTAGCTAATGTTGCAAAAAGGTAAAATATAAAAATTGTATTACTTGGCTGTTACCATACCTGCCATTTAAATATGTTTATTCTTCATACAGAAAGTGGAAGAGTGTCGTCGGCTTGGAGGTGCACGCTCAGATTTCAAGCGCTTCCAAGCTGTTTTCCGGCAGTGGCACCGCCTTTGGAGCACCATTAAACACATCAGTTGCCTATTTTGATGCCTCTATACCAGGCACTCTGCCGGTGAGTTCTTGCAGTTAATCCTTCAGAGACTAATAATGAATGTGATCTATTTAAGGTTCTTAACAGAAAGTGTGTAGAGTCTGGTATAAAAACTGCCTTGGCGCTGGGCTGCCGGGTGAACGAAGTGTCCATGTTCGATCGCAAGCATTATTTCTATGCTGATTTACCAGTGAGCAGTCTCATTGAACTGTTGCTGAACTTATCAATGCAACATTGATCTTTTAAATTTTCTCAGAATGGATACCAAATAACACAACAACGCGCTGCACTGGCAAATAATGGCGTAATGACATTTCCAGTCATAACTCCGGGAAGAAAGATTTATTATAAATCTGTCAACTTGTTACAATTGCAATTGGAACAGGACAGCGGCAAATCGCTGCACGACGAGCAGCTGAAGAGAAGTTTGGTTGACCTGAATCGGGCTGGTCTGCCGTTAATGGAGCTGGTATTTGGCCCAGATTTGGAAACTGGCGAAGAAGCTGCTTCCCTAGTGAAAGAGCTGATGCTCATATTGAGACGACTTCAGACCTGTAGCTGTAAAATGGAAGGTAAGTGCCCGACCCCACTGCCAAAGTGCTTTTAATATTTAAAATTGATTTTGCAGAGGGCGCACTGCGTGTAGATGCCAATATATCAATACACCAGGAGGGCGATCCCTTAGGCGTACGCACTGAGGTTAAGAACATCGGCTCCGTGCGCAGCATATCCCAGGCGATTTCATTTGAAATCAATCGACAGCTGGAGCTCGTTGCCGAGGGCGGCGAAGTGACAAATGAAACGCGCTCGTGGGACGCGGAGAACAGACGCACCATTGCAATGCGTGACAAAGAAGTGCTGCAGGATTATCGCTTTATGCCAGAGCCCAATTTGCCACCGTTACATGTTAATCTTCAACCAGGTGCGCGATCAACTGAGCACTTAATATCGGTAGCAGCGCTAAGTGAGGAAATCCCTGAACTGCCTGAGCACACGCGTCAGCGCCTTGTGGAGCATTACAAACTGAATGCAGAGACAGCCATCATTTTGGTGGTAAGCTCTATCACATGGCAAGAGCTTTCAGCAAACACTTTTAATAATATTTATTCCATAGAACGAGCCCATCCTGCTGGATCACTTTGTAAACATTACCAAGAGTCTACCTGATATGCCGACCAAAGTTATTACAAATTTCCTCATTAACGATCTACTGTCGTACTGCAACAAGCTAAGCTTCGACATAGCAGATTGGTATGGATTGTCATATATTCTGTATATATACTTTTGCTTCATTTTATATATCTATTTTAGTGCCATAAGTGCCAACGCCCTGACGGATGTGCTAACATCGTTGCATGCAGAAAATATCAATTTGCAAGCAGCTCGCCAACTTATTCCGCTGCTGCATTCGAATCCAGCGGGCGATGTCAGCCAAGTGAGAAAACCTATATTTTCCTCAATTGAAAGCTTTATCTATATTGTCTCACTCCACTCTGCAGCTTATTAAAGAACACAATTTGGAGCAGATTTCAGATCTGAAAATAATTGAGGCCTATTGCCGTGAGGCGATTGCCAATCAGCCGAAAACTGTGCAGCAATACCAGAAAGGAAAGTCGAAAGTCCTTTATGCGATCGTTGGGGAGGTTGCGAAGCTCTCGGCTCAAAAGGCGAATATGAAAATTGTCGTCGAGTGTTTGGAGAAGCTTCTAAAAAAATAAATGGAACGCACTTTTAAAGTGTTATTGGACGTGTTTATTTTTGTATATAGTTTATAAAATATGCCGTAAGTTGCTGAACACATACTGTATTTCGAATAGATGTATATATTTTGTATGCTAAAGTTGAGTGTGTTGTTGTGCCGTCTATGTGACCATGCCGATATTAATGTTGAAATAATTATGTGATCGGTTTGTAGCTTATATATGATATATATGCAGTTCTTTGCTCTCCTGCCTTTCGAGGAGAAGCGGAACTCGTGACCCTTTAATGTATATATTGTAAAGTATGTTGTGTGTGTCATAAATGATTATCCAATCCAGGATGCGAGATAATGGAACGCACTATATTCGATTGTCTACGAGGCAGACAATGAACAGCTAGAATTGTACTTGAAGCACTTCAAGGTTTATGAATGCAGATAATGCAGGTGAACTAAATGGTATTTCATTACGATCTCTTCAGTAGTCTAAAGCGCGTTTGCCTCTAAATAAATGCACGTATTTGCCGAACGCTGGCAGTTAACGTTACGTCTTGGCGGGATCAAGTTACCAGATGACAACGCGATTGCACAATCCTCTAATCACGGTCGTAATCACGGCACGTCGACGGCGGCAGGCTCATGGACACCGCAGAGTCCAAGCTGCAAAGGCAAATGGGTAAGACATGGAATTATATTCTTATATATTATATATACTCACCGTCTGCTTTCGCTTTCCAGCAAATGGGCATCCACTGGGTGCTGGGAGACATTGCGCAGGGAGTCACCTAATGTGCTGCGCAGATGTTGCATCTCCCGATTAGCCTTGGAGCTACGCAGAATGTACTGCTGTCGCCGTTTGGCCTCTTGAGCCAGCTGCTCCCGCAGCATTGAGATCTGTTGGGAAGTAGAAAACGCTGTTGAAAACTAGTTTTTCCCGTGAAACTAGGCAGAGTCTCACCTGGTTCTCGAGGCGTAGCACCTGCTGTTTGTGGGACTGCTCCCGAGCATCTAGCAGCTTCTCGGCATGCATCTGGGCGCTGCGATAACGATCCGCATCCATGCCATCCATGCACTTGGTGGTGTCATGCATGCGTGCCTTGCAGCGAGCCAGTTCTGACTCCTTTTCCGCCAGCAACGTCTCCAGGCGACGCACCTTTAAGCGCAAGTCTCGCGTCTCCTGCTCAATGACGCTGTGGTCCAGGCCACAGTTGTAGGAACCACCGTTGCCGGCGTCATAACGATTGGAATCGTATTCACCGGCATCGCCTGCGCCTCCACCACCATAATAGGAGCTGGACTTCTCAGCCCGATCGTAGGCGCTGCCACCAGCAAATTTGCTCTTCCTGTCACACTCCAGCTGCTTCACCTTGTCCTGCAGCGTTTGCAGCTTGCTGCGCAGCTCGGATTTCTCTCGCTGCGACGACTTCAGCTGGCGGCTTAGTTCCTCCTCCTCGCGACTGCCGCCGCCGCCGCCGTTGCCATTGACAGCGTCCTTGTCGCCATTTTCCTGATTCCACTTGGCGATGCGCAGCTGCGACTCGAGCGCCGAGCGCTGCACTTCGAGATCCGTAACCTGCTCCTGAAGCCGCTGGTTGCCGTCGAGCTGCGCTTGCTGGCTGCGTCGCAGCTCGTTGAGATTGGTCTGGGCGCTGTCCAGGCGCTCTGTCAGTATGCGCTTCTCGTTCTCCGTAGTTTGCAGTGACTTCTGGAGGAGCTTAACCTTGTCCTCGTTGGCCTGCGAGCAGTGGCCCTGCTCGGAGAGCTCCTTCTGCAGAGTCTTGATCTCGCCGCGCAGTTGGGTCTCGCTGACGGCACTCTTCTGCAGGCGCTCCTTGAGCTGGTCCACTGTGGACTTGAGCGAGGTGCAGCGATCCTCCAGTTGGGCCATGGCACGATTCTGGTTGTCCAGCCGCTCCGACACTTGCCTGATGTTGCAGTCCTTCTCCTGGAGCGCCATTTGCAGCCGCGTCAGATCGCCTTCCATGGCGACGCGCTGCAAGTCGAGCTTACTGGCGCGTCCCTCCACCTTGGCCAGCTCCTCCTGCAGGAGGCGCTTCTCGTTGTCCAGCTTGCCGCACATTTGACGACTCTTCTCCAGGCGATCCTCGTTTTGAGCATTCTCCTCCGAAGTGGCTGCCAGCTGCATCTCGGTTTGGGCGATGCGCTCGCGCAGCACCTGGCACTCGTCGGAGCGCTGCTTCAGCTTCTCCTCGAGCGAATTCATTGCAGAGATTTTCATTTTACGATCCGTCTCCAGGTTGCTCTTCTCCTCCTGCAGGTTGCGCAGCATGGCCTGAAGCTTGCCCATCTTGGCGTCGCAGCGCAGTTGCTGCTCGGCGGCGTCCTGGAGCTGTTTCTTGGCCGCGCCCAGCTGCGACTTGTAGTCATCCTTCTCCCGCTCCAGTTGGGCCACTTGATGCATCAGATTGCGCACGCCCTTTCGGACCAGATCCGGATCAACATCGACGGGCGCATCGGGACATTGGGATGTGCTGCGTGTGTCATATTCGCCAACGCTGCGCGAAGGACTAAACCGGCGCGAGGGACTCAGCAAGCGGTGCGACAAATTGACACTGCCATCCACTTGGATGCCCGCAATGCGGCGCAGCGTGTGGACCACGGAGCTCAGCTTCTGCTCCGTGCTGCGCTTGTGCAGCTCCACGCAGGCCAGCTGCTCATCCAATGCCCTGATGCGACCCTCGGCGCCACCCAGACGCGCCTTCAGCTCCTGTATCTGCTGCGTGGCGTCCGCCAGGCACACTTCCAGATTGTGTTTCTGATCCTCCAGACGCTTCTCGCGGCCACGCGCCTCCTCCATGCGGGTGGCCAGCTCCTGCTCCCGTGCGTGGAAGCGATGCTCCTCCTGGTTGTTGTGACAGCGTGCACGACCGAGCTCCTGGCGCGTAGCGCACAGATTCGCCTCCAGATCGGCCAGCTGCTTCTTGATCTGGCACAGTTCCTGCTGCGCACGTTCCTTGAGCTCCACTTCAGCCAACAGCTTAGTCTGCAGCTCTTTGCCACCCTCGTCCTTCTGGGCGAACTCCATCTGGGTCTTCTGCAACGCCGACTTGGTGGCATTCAGCTCCTGCGTGGTCTTGGTGAAGTTGTTCTCCGTCTCCTTCAGTATGGTGCTCACCCGCGTGCGCTCTATTTCGAGCGCGTTCTTGGCTTCCTCCAGGTTGTTAATCTTCTGCAGCGCCTCCTCAATGGCGCGCGCCTGCTCCCGCTTGGCGCTCTCCACGCGCTTCACATGATCGCGCAGCTCCTTGTTGCTGGCGGAGTACTTGTCGCGCTCAATGTTGCTGTCGGCCAGCTGGCGTCGGCTGTCGGTCAGCTCTTTGCGCAGGCTATCAATGTAGCCCTCACCTGGAAGAGCAGCAAAAGTATGAGAATTCACTCAGCGGCTAAGTTATATTTGCTAAGTCCTAACGATCTTTGACATCATTCAATCAGTCAATCAAGAGCTAGTCTTCGGATTTGGATTCATAGGGTCAAGAGACATGGAACATGAACATTTTCATTACTGGCGACTAGATCAGTTTGGCCTGGGTCAGAGAGCCTTGTCTTGGATCAGTTACAACTTAAATTAATGTGTTCACAGCTCCCACCTTCTTTGGTCTTGCGTAGCGCGTCCTGCAGCTCGTTGTTGGTGGCCTCCATTTTGTCCTCCTTGAGGCGTATGTCCATTTTGAACTCCTCGCTCAGGCGGCAGAGCGTGTCACGCTCCTCGCGCATGCTGCTCAGCTGCAGCTCCTGCTTGCGTATGCACTCCTCCAGCTTGATTCTGTGGGAATGCTAATGTTTTAGATGAGTTCAAACAAGTCGGGGGCTGTCTTACTTGTGCTCCTCCTCTCTGGTGCGCATGTGCACAATCTCGTCCTTGAGCTGGGCTATGGCCGAGCGCTGTTTCTCGTCGCGAGCGTTGGCCTCGCGCTTGCTGCGATCAAGGGACTCCTGCTCGGTCTTCAGTTCACGCGAGACCGCCTCGAGGCGTTCGGCCACCGCCTGCTTGTCCCGGTGGGCCATGAGCAGCGCCTGCTGCTTCTCGTTCTCCGCGCGAATCAGCGTCTCCTCGTGCTGCTGCACCAGGCTCTCGATGTGGGCCTGCAAGGCAGCGATGCGCTCTTGCAGCTTCTCGATCTCGTCATCCTTGGCGGTCTGCAGTGCCTGCAATGCCTGCTGCATGCGCTTCTCCAGAGCGTTACGTAGCTGCAGAACTTCGTCTCCATGGCGCTTGGCCGCATCCTCGGCGGCTGCCTGCAGACTGGCGATCTTCTGGTTGAAGTCGCTCTCGGCAGCCCGCGCTGCATTCAGCAGTTGCGTCTTCGTCTCCTGGGCCTTGCGCTGGCACACCTCCAGCTCCTTTTGCAGACGGGCCACGTGATTCTTGAGGGACTCCTCGCGCACCAGCGCCTCCTGCAGATCGCGTTCCAGCTGGCTGCGCTTCTCCTCGACGGCCTCCAGCGTTGTATTGGTGTCGAAGAGCACTGTCTCCAGGGACTCCTTCTCGGAGCGCAGGGCGGCCAGCAGCTCGTTGAGGCGATGCGTGTCCTTCTCGTGCAAGTCAATGACCACCTGCTTCTCCTCCACGTCCTTGACCATCTCCTCGATGTTGCGATTCAGCCGGCTGTTGGTTTCCGTCGTCTGCTCCAGGCGCTGGCGCGTGCGCATTAGCTCCTCGTTAATGGTCTCCTTCTTGCGGCACATGGCGGTCAGCTGGTTGTGGACATCGCATTTCTCGCGTGTCATGCAGGCCAGGTCCTGCAGGATCTTCTCCTTCTCGAGCTGCAGGCACTTGAGCTTCTCGCTGTAGGAGAGATTGTCTGTCTCCAGCTCCAGGCGCGCCTTGTCCAGGACGGCCAGCTCCTTCTTGAGCTCACCAATCTCGCTGGCCTGATCCGCGGCCTGCACGCGCAGCTTCTTGCGCTCCTCTTGGGCTTCCATCAGGCAGCTCTGCACGGACTTCAGCTCGTCGCTCGTGGAGCAATTGTTGCTGGACAACTTCTCATGCTTCTCCTGCAGATCGCATTTGTCCAGCAGCAGCTTGTCCAAGTCGTACTCCAGGTCGCACTTCTGCTTCTCCAACAAATTAATCAAGTTGTCCGACTCAATCCGCTGCTGCTCCAACAGATCCCGATTGAGACTAACGCGATTCAGCTCCTCACGCAGCGAAATCGTCTCCTCCCTCAACCGGCTGCTGCGGTCCTCCTCGGATCTGCGTAACGAACACATTTAACTGTCTGTTGCCGAGCCACATACATATGTATAGAGTCGATGCTCACCTCAGATTCAACTCAGTTATATTCTTGTCCTTGAGTATGCGCTGTATCTCCAGCTCCACTGCCTTCTTGTCCTCCTCCATGGAATCGATGCGCTTCTGCAGCTTGCCATAGTTCAGCTGCAGCTTCTCAAAGTCTCCGCTCAAGTTCTCAAACTAAAATACGAAAGACGATTATTATCTCATTATGCACATATGTATATAAAGAATAGCCCACGCATGCATAGACCACTTTCTAGCAGACAGTGTGAAACGCTTGGGCTAGCCTAGGGACTCGATCCCGGATTCAAACCCATCCACAACATTAAACATACTATATTATAGTATCTGTAATTGATTTTTGTCGAGACGGCAAAATAAATAATCTAGTCAGCTGGCCGACTGTACCCGGCGAATGCCTATAGCTTATCGCCGGTAAATCTAGTATTCAATATATATAGATCAGTTCGAAAGTAAGAAAAGTTTATTTATAAAGAAAAGAAGCCCTAGTAGTTTCAGAAAGTTACATATAAATATGTGTGCGAATATATATAAAAGGATATACATATTATAATGTATTTCAGAATATGTATAATCTATATAAATATAATATAGGGATATATTATATATATTATATTGTAATAATATATATATTGTATATTATATTATATTGTAATAATATACATAGGGATATATTATAAGACACATTTCTTACATTCTAAAGTCTTTTACCTTTAACAAAAGTCATAAAAAATCCACTATTCCTCTAAGTTTAAATAATATTTAAATAATATTTAGAGTGTGTATAGAACTTCAATGATTAATGTTTTCTACCCCGTAAAATGCTCAAAGTGAGTTATGATCGAAGGCTAAACTAAATATGTCCATGATTTCTTTCTATATAGTATAGTTGTCCTATAACTCTAAGCTCAGCTCATATATTGATTAATTCTCTAATTAAGTAAGTCTGGTCAAGCACTGTCTGGTCAGCTTATCTGCAGCGCTTATCATCTGTGGCACCCACTCACCGCATTGTTTAGGTCCGCTCGGCCCATTTCGGACTGCTGCTTCTGCGCTCTCACTTCGTCCAGGGACTTTTGCAGGCTCTCGCGCTCCTGCAGCAGCTCGGAGAGCTTCGAGTTGCTGGCGTCCAGCTTCTCGGTCAGCTGCTGCATCTTGCTGGTCAGAAGCTGCTTGGTGCCCTCGCTGGTGTCCAGCTGGGTGCGCGTGCTGCGCAGGGTCTCGCTGCTCTGCTGGAACTTCACCTGCATGTCATGCAGCGCTAATTGGTATTTGTGGAGCGCTGCCTGCACGGCCGAAATGGTGCCCTCGGCGAAGGCCTGGGAAGCGCGCGTCGAATTGCGTCTTGGCGATTTTCCACCGCCGCCGCCAGCGCCAGCAGCGCCACCCGCTACGGAGGCGGCATCACGCGTCAGATGCATGTGCTGCATGGCACTGTTGACCTCGGCGTCTGCCTCGCGATCGGCGATCTCGGCATCTTGCACGACAGCTTGTGCGATCTCGCGCATGGAATTGTTCAACCGCTCGATCTCGTCGTTGTAGCGATTAGCCAAAGCCGCCTGCGACTCGGCCTGGGCGCAGCGATCTTCCAGCTTTTTGAGCTGATTCATCAGCTCGAGCAGCCGCTGGTCCCGCTCCATGATCTCATGCCGTGCGCTCTCGAACTGCACCTTGAGCGTCGCCAGCTGCGCCTGCAGCTCGTCGTTGGTGCGGCGCGACTGCTTCAGCTCCTCGTCGGCGGCTCGCTTGGCCTGCTGCAGTGTGAAGGCGACTGAGGAGTTTGAGCAGTTGATGTCCTTGCTGACGCCGCTGATTTCCTGGCCCATCTTGGCCACCTCGGCCTTCATCGCGCTCTGCATGTCCTTGAAGGCGCGCTTGACGGCGACCACCTCGCGCCACATCTTCAGCAACCGATTGTGCTCGCTGTTGTAGTAGTCCTTGAAGGCCTGCTCCTCCTCCTTGAACTCGTCCTCCTTGATCAGCAGCTCGTCCCGCATGTTGCCCCAATCGTTGGTCAGCTTCTGCAAGTCATTCGTCAGCGCCTCGTTGGTGCGATTCGACTCCTCCAGCTGCTGACGCAGTGCATTGTTCTGGGCCACAGTCTGCTCGCAGCGATTGTGCTCCTCCTCCAGCTTGCGGCACAGCTCGCTGCTGCTGGCATCGTCATGCAAGTAATCACGTCCACAGCTTGGCGGTGGCGAGTCTAGCGATGAGCTGCACGGCAGGCTGCTCTGACCCAGCGTCAGCGAGGTCGAGCACTGTTGACAATGATAATGGAGACGAGCGTTGAAAATTATGAAAACAAGCAAAAGTCATTCTATTGATGATTGCTCGACTACGGATACCCTATCCTAAATATATAGCTATGGATGATAAGCAGCTCTCAATATGCATATGAAGATGAAAGAGTATACAACATATTTACATATAGGTGGATAGATGTATAAGATATATATACAAGATGCAGAAATATAGATTCCTATGCCTATAGGAATCAGATCCAAGTTCTGTAAATATCTTTCTTGGAAGATCTCTACTCACCAGCACCTGGCTTGCCGTTGGTCCCGTCGTCAGCTTCGGCGGACAGGGCAGTGCCGTCGTAGGCTTGATGGTGTCGTGCATGCGCTCCTCGAGATCGCTGCAGCGCTGCCTGTACTGCTGGATTTTGGACTGGAGGCGGCTGACGAGATTGGCCTGGTTGTGCTGGGCCTGCTTGTAGGTGTCCAGGCGCTTGCGATAGCTGTGCGACTCGTCGGCCAGTCGCTGGCGCAGCTCCTGATTCTGGCGCAGCAGCGCATTGGTGGAGCAGTCCCCCGCCGACGGCCCGTTACCCGGTGCTGGGCTCAACATTCTGGGCGTGATGGCGCCCGAGCCGGAGTTGCTGATGTTGCTGTTGATGTTGTTGATGTTGTTGATTGCACTGCTGGTCGTTGGCTCGCCACGCCCACGATTGCGGGAGAAGGGTAAGCGCGTGGATGTAGCTGTTGCCGCTGTCGGCGCTGGCAGGTCGACGGCCGATGGGCAAGGCGTTTGCTTAAAGTTATCGCGATACGCTTGCATCTGAAAGGGGCACAGACAGAGAGAGGGGTGGGGGCAGAGAGAGGATGTTAAAGTCGGCTCATGAAATTGTTTGCGGTTTGCGTGTGAGGAAACTTTTGCAGAACTTTGCCGCCTACGCCTAAATGCTCGATAACTTTGTCCAAATTGATTTATTAACTCAGCTCGGGCTGACTCTGACTCTGACTCTGACGACGGCCTTCTGTGAGCCGACTATTTTGCTATATCCGGTCGCCATGACAGCTGCGCCAAGCGAAATTATATTTCTATGCTTAGCGCTCATAAATAACTCTCCCCTTTTTATCATCTAGTCAATGATATTCCCATGCGAAACATCGCCCACTTGACAATACGCCTCGCGGCCGCCGCCCCCTCCACAGCTGGGCTGACACCGTTTGTCACCAGGACAGCAAACTTTGTGTGTTAGCCCACATCCCGCCCCCCTATAACCCCCATTGCAGTTTTTTTGCTCCTGCCCAGCAACAACATGCATTATAATTTCCTTGTCCTCGACGTATTTATATTAATAAACAAAAATAGTTGTTTCTCGTTTTCGGATTCTATTTTCCCCCCCGTTTTATGTAGCTCGTTGTTGAAACTTCTTTCGACACGAATGAAGCCCTGCTTTGTTAGTCTTTGGGCCGTCTTCTAATTTTGAGCTCCTTATGCTCTGTGGACTTCATTTATAGATACAACAACAAAATTTAATAGATTTCTTTATGTATGCGGAGCACTACGATGTCGCGACTACGGCCTGGCATGCAATCTGGCCGTAGTCCTTGTTCCCATGCGATGGTACTTTCTCTATTCTGGCCGCGACTCTTGCGACTGCTTCGCTCAGATTGAGGTCGACATAAAGACATAATCATAAATCTGTCATAAATAAACGGATTTTATGGAGCTTTCAAACTGCGACTCGAGGAATCGAATATTATGATATTGAACTTAGTTTTTGCAAATGAGATGCCAAATATTGGCAGTTGCCAAAGAACTCTATCTATCAGACTATACACTATGTACTATGCTTTAGACTATAATTGACTATACTCTATCTATCAGACTATACACTGTACTATGCTTTAGGCTATAACTACACTTTATGCTTTGCTCTTATTAAGTAAATTATGATTTGACTATGACTTTGGCTTTTCAAGAAGACGTTGCAGCAATGTCCTAATGCCCACTAATCCCACTTCAGTTTACTTATTAACAAAATTAGAAGAGTATATTAGTTTTCATTTAATAAAAAATATTCATATATATGTTAATTTCCGAAATATATTACTTTAAAGGATAATATTCTCATTTATATCTCAAGCACATTCAAGCACGTGTTTTAGTAGTTTTATTCTTTTTATATATGTCCGAAGAATAAAACTAAAATTCTTTATCTTTGCAATTAATGAAATCCATAATAGATATTGTTCATAGAAATAAATAGACTAAAATAATCTTGCATAGATCATATATATATAAATCAAACCTCATATGATCTATTTTAAATATCTAAGAATCTATTCAGTTTCAAAAGCAAACAAAATTAGAACAAATTTGAATATTCGTGAGTAATACAAACTGAAGATAAAATCAAATATAAAATAAATTTAAGTTCTTTAAAAAACTATTATTCCGACAAATTAAAGAAAAAAGTAATAGAAAGAGTAAATCCTCACAGACGATAATTTGCACTCACTTCTCTAGTTGAGATTTATCCAAAAGTCGGAGTTAGGGGCCACAATATGGAAATGTACTGGTTAACTGATTGAGTTCCAATTGAATACTCATCAAATGAGCGCGCGGATTGTTATTTGGGAATACGGCAAACACTCGAAGTGGGCGATAGTACGCCCGGCCTGCTGCTGTAGCTGCTGCCACGCCCACTGCGCAGTGCCACTTCCACTTCACAATTGACACAAATTGGCAAAAATGCGGAAATACGCAACTAAATCGGATTGTAAAGTAAAACTGAGCGGAGTGGTTAGAAAGTCCTTAGAACTGTCGAGGCTCGTGGAACAGAAGCAACTGCGCCCCAATGGCGGTGCGCGCCCTTTTACATAAGGAAGCCCGTGGATTCGCTTGCGAAGCACAGACAGACAGTCCACGCCCGATGATCGGCTGCTACTTGGAGTTTGGCTGGCTCCTGGGGGCGTTAGGTGGATGTAAAATAAACATTGAATTAACAAATTCCACGTTGCCGGGGGCAACCGAAAAATTGATTGGCTCTGCGACTCATCGAAGCCCTTTGCCCTGGCCAGAAGAGAAGTCACAATTATGTTTAGCGTGCGAGCGAGCAACAAATGCAAATTGTGGCTCAAAGCATATTTCCCATGTGCCAGCCCACCTGCCTGCCTACCTCTTTGTGTGTGTGTCTGTGTGTGTGTGTGTGTGTGTGTGATAGAGCATCTCGCAATATTGGTCACAATATTCATGCCTAGCTGCGTTTAATAAGTCAAACAGTGCAGGGCAATAAATTTTGAGCTATGCCAATGGGGCTTACCCCTTTCTTACTTTATTTTTTTGAAGTGGTCGTTTGGGGTATATTGGTTTCGTTAAAATGTATGTGACAAGCAGAGAGGGGGACGAGGTCGAGCTCATTAGCTATATTTCCAACTACATATATATAAGTTCTCTCGATTCATCAATAACTTTTAATTTAAGTTAATGTTGTCTGAACATATCTCGCTTGCTTTGCTTGCTCGCTTGCTTGACAGGGTATCTTCCAGTCGGTCAAAGCCAGTTATATATCAGTCAGGTTTCTTATTTTTGTAACCACCAAACCACAATATGCTAATAATTTCTTTATTTATTTGCAGTCTGGGGAATGGGAACCATTAGATTGGCTTTGCTATGGCTGAAGCAGGAGAAAACAGCTTAGGGAACGAAAGTTAAATAATAATGTATATAATATATAATAATATACCATATTTAATCTTAATATTATAATTTTATTCTAATGTGAAAATAAAAGAAATTAATTTATTAAATTTAATAATTAAGGGAACAAATTGCAATTCATTCAGCCATTTTCCAAGACATAAAAATATACATAGTTTTATTATTATTTATTTTATGCAGTTGCCTTTGTCAACTTGTCAAGAAAAAGCAACTGAAATTTTTAGAGAATAAAAGTATGAAAAAATATGAACACATATATTGCGACAAAATGTGACATTATTTATATAGAAATATAGATCGTGATTGAGGCATATTTAAAACCAAAATGTCAAAATGTTTCCTGGCATCTATAACATATATAATATATATATATATATGTGTATTTTTTGCAACGCCAGAGCTGGGCACGAGCTCCGAAGGTTATCAAGACCCAAAGGTCAAATGCACGCTTGCCAGAGGCTGCACACACACACACACATGCATATACACACATCCTCACACACACACACACACACACACACACACACACACACACACACACACACACACACACACACACACACACACACACACACACACACACACACACACACAAACACACACACGCGCTCAGTTACACAACACGTTGAAAGGTGGGTGCTGCTGCTGCTCTGGGTGTCTGTAGACGTGCCAAACGTCGCCCAACAACCAACAACAACAGCAGCAAAAACACTTCAAAAGTGCAAACAAAATAAAAATATAAATAATTTCAATATTTAATATATATGTATAGTATATGTAGTACATATAGCAATATAAATAAATTGTTAAACACCTATATAGCTTATCAATGCGCGACGGTATTTATGGAGAGTGTTTTGCGCTTTTGCAGCACTCTTAACCTGGGCGGAACCTTGGGCAGATACCAAGGTGCAACTGCAGGAACAAATGAAAATATTTATATAGTATTATGAACAATATATATATAACTATAAACAAGCGAGCGTGTGCTGTATAAAGTCCGCTCCACTGGGCAAGGTTAAGGTATTTTTCACTTTCCGTTCAGCTAATCTGGGTGGATGCTACACACTCATGAGACAGTCTGTGGAGCAATCATGCTCAGTCTACCTCCGCATGCATGAGTAGGTGTGTGATTATTGTCTATCTATCACAATAGAGCATGTTTTCCTTCTGTTGTTGTTGCTGCTGTTGGCTGGCTTGCTTAATGAGTGTTGGGTTCATAGTCAGCGTCTTATCAGTCGCCGTCGCTGTCGGAACCAGCCGTAATGCCGCAACAGGCTGATTGAATTGGAATTGGAATCGAATCGAATCGAATCGAATCGAGTACCTATTATTGGCTGATATGTACATTTGTAAGCGGATTCATTCTCACTGGATGGGTCAAAGTACAACTGGCTGCCTTTGAAATCTCTGCCCAGCCTAATTGATTTCACTAAGCACTCAACTCCCCCAACTGCAACTCTCTCTGTCTCCCTCTCTCTCTCTCTCTCTCTCTCTCTCTCTCTCTCTCTCTCTCTCTCTCTCTCTCTCTCTCTCTCTCTCTCTCTCTCTCTCTCTCTCTTGCTTAGTTTGGATGGCAACAAAGCCAAAGATGCTGATGAAAGACCAAGCTCTAGACAACGTGCATGATTTATGCCAATTGGCGAATTCTCGTGCACTGTGAGAAAAAGCTTGCACCATTTAAGTATAACTTTTAGGCCTAGTAATATATTTAATATTATTTTGTTGAAATATATTTTAAGGTTTTTTAACTTTCTCTAAAATTTCTTTAAGATTTTCATGTTTTCTGCAGAGAAAAAAAGGTTCAAAGATATATGCATATATATCTAGGAAATATTGGCTTTATCTAGCTTCAATTAAGATTTCGAATATTTGCTTTTTCTCAGTGTAGATACAATGCAAAATCTTACAGTCTGCGAGCCAGACAACAAGAACAGCAACAACAAGACAAACAACACAAACAGCAGCAAAAATTAATAATAATACAAATCCGAATGCGTCTACGGCGGTACCTCCTATATGACTCTATAGGTGCGGCCGTATCTGTTTATGTGTCTCAGGCGCTATCTACGTGAGTCGTCCGTCCGTCCGTTAATCTGGCCGTCGATTGCAGTGCCCAGACAATCATAGGTTTTAAGTAGAGCTCCTGTCTAAGCGGCACTTTAGTCAGATTTCGAATTTTGCCAACGTTGTACGGCAGGGAGAACGCGAAGATTACAAAAGAAAAGAAAAACTATATACGACTAACTGTCTCTCTGTCTGTGTCTGTCTGTCTGTCTGTGTGTGTGTCTTGACGCGCGTGAGAGACTGAAAGAGTGAAGGAGAGCGAGATGTCGCAGACTCTGGATGATCTGCTGCAGCGGCAGGAGCACGCTCGCCAGCTGCGCCTGGCCACGCGGCCCAAGTTCCGTCGCTTCAACTCGCTGGACCGCATCCCGGAGCATCCCAGCCAGGACGAGTCCGAGAACGAGGACCCCACGCACCATCGTCATTTCATTACGCTGCGACGCCAGCGCACGGCCGATGGCAGCTTGCTGCGTGCCCACGCCCAAACCTCCAGCGCCAACCAGGCGCAATCCTCGAGGAATATACTCCTGTTCGTGCCACAGCTGCTGATGCGTCTCTTGCTAACGCTTGTGCGCTACATGCTCTACATACCGCTGTCCATAGCGGCGCCCAGCTTTTGGCTATCCGCCGTGCTCTGGATCTTCTGGAAGCTGCTGCGCGTGCCCATCGGCCTGTTCAAGTGGCTGCTCAGCAGCGACGACGAGCCGTCGGGCACTCCGCAGCGACACCGCCAGCGCACGGTGCTCCTCAGCTGCGGCAGCACCATTCAGACCCTGCACTTGGCCCGCAACTTTTACGGATCCGGAGCACGAGTGGTGGTCTTTGAGTTCGAGGGGCTGTTTGGACTGGCGCGCTTCTCGAGCTGCGTGGACAAGTTCTACGTGGTGCCGCGGCCGAGCAAGACTACGGCGGAGCAGTACATAGCGGCGCTGTGCCACATCGTGCGCAAGGAGCGGCCGACAGTATACGTGCCCGTGTGCGCCACCAGTCCGGCCTACTACGATTCGCTGGCCAAGCCCCACTTGGAGCTACTGGGCTGCGCCAGCTTCGTGCCCGGGGCCCGGGAGACCCAACAGCTGGACGACTGCCTGCAGCTGTTCCAGCGCTGCGAGGCACAGCAGATAACGCTGCCCCCCCACACGGTCGTAACGACTCCGGAGCAGCTGCAGCAGCTGTACGAGGGCGGCTTCGTGGCCGGCTATCGCAACATATTCATGGCCTGCGGCATGCAAGGAGTCATGGAGCGACACAAGTACATATTGCCCACGCGAAGGGTGGAGCTGATGAAGTTCAATCAGCACGAGATCAGCGAGCGCCAGCCGTGGCTGGTGGTGCGGGATCAGCCCGGCTATCACCACTACGTGACGTGCACCACGGTCAGGGACTCGCGGGTGGTGGCCAATGTCAGCTGCCGGGTGGAGCACAACACCAAGAATCTGATTCCGGTGCGGCGGGACGACGAGGCCCAGATTGAGCTCTGGCTGCGCAGCTTCTTCGCCAAGGTGCGCTTCCAGCGCAGCATTAATGGCCACGTCAGCTTCCGGCTGGTCAAGTCGGCCACGCACGGCGGCCAGTTCGTGCCGCTGGGCGTGCGCCTGGGCGTGGCCCTGCCCTACATCTGCCACAATCGCTCGCACGCGCAGCTCCTCTGCCGGGCGATCAAGTGCATGTGCATACACGGCGGCCGGACCGGGCCGGCCGAGGAGGACTCGGCCAGCTGGAGCTGGAGCTGGTCGACGCTGGAGCGCAACAGCTCAACGGTGCCGCTGGACAAGCGCGAGGCGCTCTTCGCCTACTGGGACCCGCTGCCCTATTGCGCCTACTATCACTTTCAGCTGCCGCTGGAGTCCGTCAAGCTGTTTTTGCAGCGACGGAATCGCAGCGAGACCAAAAGTTTATCGCCGCGCATCACGGCGCCGGTTCATTGAACGACGCAGTGCACCCAGAGCCGGCCGGGCAGCTAGAAACAGGGCTAGCAACAGCAACAGCAACAGCAGCGACGGCGACAGCGACGGCGACGGCGACAGCGAGAGAGATTGCACAGACTGAACAACAACAACAATATGTACATACATAAACAAACAGACGTACATACATACATACATACATACTTACATATAGGCATATATACATATGTATTCTTTATTTTGTTTACTTGATGCGCACACATCCAATGGGGTTCAACATCTATCTAAGAAGATTAGACTATAGCATAGAGAGTACATTATGTACACACACACACACACATAAATATATATATATATGCTTATGTATGTGCAGAAACACTTGGACCTGGCACTATCACACACACACACTCACACACACACATACAGAGAGAGGCCCATAGGCTTTTTAGTTTAATGACTTTGGAATAGAATAAAGCTTATAATTTATATTTGAATTACCCATTATGTTTTTATTTTTCAGCGAGCACATTTCAAATAATAAATATAAAAACAAACACTGAATCAGTCGACCAACTGACCACCACTGGATATCCTGCTGTTGTGTTCCTTTTGTCGGTGGTTGTTTTGGCCACGTTTTACCAATTTTCAGTTTCGTTTTCGTTTACGTTTGCATTTTGTGTGCCGGTTGCGTTGGTAACGGCTTTAGGTCAGTTTAATTGCGGTTAGCGCAGGCGGCAACTGAGCCACTTCGCTTACCCCAATCAGACTAACCCCCTGGAAACAGGGTATAACACTGCACGGCCAAGGCTAGAAGCAGCTATGCAAATTATCTGTATGCAAATGTGATATTTTCTTAAAGGTATAGTTAATTATGTATATATATATGTGTTTCCCACAATACTATTTATCTGTTTTTATATTTATATTTATTAGTTAATAATCAATTTGCAAGAAAACAATGTGAAGCGCTAACAGCATTTAAAAAAAGTGAACATTCAAAAAACATTCAACGGCTTTTTGTTTATAGCAAGTCACGTCAATGTGAGCTGCAACGTTGACACGTGAATGGCTACGTTTACAAGCGACTACTAGAACAATCGGCTCGCGTACGTAGAAAACAAAAAATTTCAACTTTTTGCAAAGTAAATAAGTTGAAATCGGGTTTCTTGCCACGCAATGAACAACGGACCGAACGATGCTGCTTCCTCGCACCGTGGTCGTGGTATTGCCCAGCTGGACAGAGGCGCCACTAACGTGGCAATAAACATGGACAGCGACAACGACGACAATGAGTCAACCACGGCAGAGCATGATTACCTGCTGCCTGCGCCGACGCCGCCCTTGTCGCTGGTGACCTCGGCACAGCCGCTGATAGGTCCGAGTACAAGTACGACCATCAACTTGGAGCAAGCCAATCAGCAGCCGACGCGCAGCAGCAGCATCGGTGGTGGCCGTGCCAGTGGCGGCAACATTCTGTCCACATTGCTGGCCAGGCAGCGCTCCTTCACGCCCGTCACCAGCACACCAATGCGCGTGACCTCACAGGTGAACCGCCGGCTGCAGCAGTCGCGCAGCGTGGGCGCTAATAACGGCAGCCTGGAGGACCCACCAGCACCACCTCCAGCTGCAGCACCTGGCACGGCATCGCCAGCGAATGTGCGTCAGCTGGGCTTCTGGCGTGTTAACTTCAACGAAATGTTCTCACTGTCCACGGCGCCCTCCACTGAGGCGTTGCGTTCCTTCATTGCACATTCCAATTTCCGCTATCCGCAACCGACAACTGGCAACGCAGTGCCTCCAGCAAATGCTCCTGTGCCCGGCGACAACACACACATACTGCTGAACCAGAATCAGGCGCCGCACCAGAACGAGCCGGAGGCCAGCACCAGTGCAGCCATGCCCCCACGCATGAGCGCCTACAGCAGCGCCGGCATGGGTCGAAGCATCTCGCTGCGCGAGGGAGAGATGCACCAGGCGCGACAGAGTCTGACAGGACGCCACAATGCCAGCGTGATTGGGCTGACAACACCGGCAACGGCGAGCATTAATCCACCCACATATGACGTCACACTTGGAGAGGCTCTTCCCGTCGCAGATGCCGTCTCAGGGGCCGCCTCGAATGCCGCGACGTCGGAGGGCGCGGGCAGCCCCAATGGCAACGGCAACGGGAACGGGAATGCGGGGCACGAGAACAACGCCGACGACGATCACATTATAACGGACATGGTGGTCCAAGTGCTGAGCCACTTCGTCCGCTATTTGCCCATCATTTGCATACTGCTGATCAAGTTCGTGCACGACCACCTGCTGGGCATACTGGATCTGCTCCTGCTGCAGACCGTCATGTACAACCTCAATCGATCGGTGCGCAACCAGGTCGCCCGGCTAGCGCAGAAGAACTATGCCGTGTTGCTGCGCGACTGCTGCACGGTGATTGTGTTGGTTGCACTGCGTCTGTTTATAGCCACCACACCGCCGGATCCGTTGGGCTTACTGGTGCCGCCGCCCAGGATCTATCAAACTGTGGATGTGTCCACGTCGAGCTACAAGATTGATAATATCCACAGCAGTGGACACAACGATAGTCCCTCAACCACGTTCCTGTCGAGCGCCGAGACGCCAAAGAACGTGTCCGACGATTCAACCGAATCGAAGGTCATTCCGCTGGGCATGCTGCTCTACTACGTCGCCGTCAGCGATCTGCTGCTGAAGCTAATCACCATTCTCATCAAGATCCTCATAACCATGCTGCCCATGCATGTAATCCGACTGAAAGTGCGCGTAAGTAAACCCAAAGTTCATTCCGAGTTCTCTTATCTCATCATAATTTGATGAATCACTGCCAACCAAGGTGCACTCATCCTCCATCTACTGCGACTCATTTGAGTGGCGTTTGGTCAAGGGACTCCACTAGGGCATCGCTCCATTCACATTTCCCGCTTGAACACTCTCTTTCCAGGCTCGTCTTTATGTATTGGTGGAATACATATCGCAGTTCTACCGCGCATTGGCTCCCATCACACAGTGGTTCTTCTTCCTCTACGAGTCCTATTCGGGCCTGGAGGTTATTTCGGGTGGTCTCTTCTCCTCCCTGTATATTGGGGCTAAGATCTTCGAGCTGCTGGAGCGCGGCAAAGCCCTAAAGCGATCCATTTCCACATTTAGACGCAATATTGTAAGTCAACGATCCATAAATGCAAAACTATTTATCTAACCGTCTGCATGTTCAGGACTCCGAGCGGCCTCCTACCAAGGATGAACTCGACGCCGCCGGCTCTGTCTGTCCCATCTGCCATGACGTGTACAATTCGCCCATAATACTTGAGTGCGGACATATATTCTGTGATGAGTGCGTCCAGACGTGGTTCAAGCGCGAGCAAACGTGCCCGATGTGCCGCGCCAAGGTCAGCGACGATCCCGCCTGGCAGGACGGGGGCACAACGTTTTTCCATCAGCTCTACTAAGTGCTAATCACTTGATCTATTTAACTAATTGATACTATTCATCATCTGTCTATCTATGTGTAAATAGCTTAATCTGGCATTTCTGGCAATGCTGCACAAACGTTTATTTAGTTTAACAGTTATTAATTATTAAATATATCTATTGTATTGTATTAAATCAACAAGGAAAGCTACTTTGCTGTGCGACGTCTGGCGGTCGCGAAGGACTGCGACTCGAAGTAGTCGCCGTCGGTGCTGGTTGCCTTCTTGTTGATGTCGCTATGGCGTTGCTTACTCACAATTTCCTCTAGGACCTCGCTGTCGCCCTTGATGAGGCGCGTTCGGCCAGTCACTGGGTCCACCTCACGGCGTATTTGGCTTTGGCGGCGCTGGTACTCCTCCGGGGTTTCCGGCGCGTGTGATTTGCTGTTCATTAGTGCTTAAATGCGAACGAAATGTAAACTTATTTGAGTAGCTGTTGTCGAGAACCCTATGATGGCTATGACCGACCTATTGGTATGGCAAAGTCCTCCTCGCTCCCACTGTCCACCGCAGCCACTTGAGGTGCATTCGCCTCTGCAGGTGGCGTTTCTTCCTTTACTTGCTTTACTTTGTCCTGCCTCTTGGATTTCTTTGCTTTGTCTCTATGCTTCTCTTTGTGCTCTTTACGCTTGCTCTTGTGCTTTTTCTTAGATTTCTTTTCGCTATTACCCATTTTTCTCAGCTAAATTGTTTACAAATGAAATGAAAATATCAAGGTTCTAAGTCAACAGAACTATGTAAACGGCTTAACATACTCGACAACAAATTAACATTTGTCTGATGTGTTGTTAACACTAGTTGATATTTACTGTAAAAACAGCTGTTGGCTGTTTGATTTGTTTATTTATCATGAATAAAGAAGTGCATCAGGGTTTTTGAATTAAAGATTTGAACAGACCTTTTATAAATTAAAAGCAAAGGAATATCCACACTGTGCTCACTGTTTTTAATGGGCCCAGCTTCCAAACTTAAAGAGAAAACGTAAAATGTATGAATCTTTTTCAAGTATCAGGAACAGCTGTGAATTTACTTACAAACAAATCTAGTTAAGATATTCATCTAATTGTAATTATATTACCGAGCCAAACAATTTGAAAAATTCTTTTTGAGCTTAATTTTTTTAAGGATGAGCTGGTCACTCTGATCTTGTGTTTTGATTTTGTATAAATCAGCTGATTTTCTATCGATAATTTAAGCAAAATTAAATAATACACCTAATTAAGTACTAATTAAATGCGTTGTCGAATTAAATACAAAAGCAAACGCTTTGATTTTATAACCTTTTATAACGCGTTCAAAAATTATACCTTTGCATGGCCATTCACCCCGAAAATTATATTAAATTGGTGTTGCAAAATGCCATGTTTTGAAACACATTTTACAGCACTAAATAATTTACGTAGCACGCCGATAAAAACCATTAAAATCAAAAAAGAGCAAAACATCTTGTCAACTGTTTACCAACTGGACGCACTAACTTATAACAACTGGCAACGCAACTGAGGACCTAAACCATCCGCTCCAAAACGGCGGCCGATTTGCCAAACGCGACAAGTTCGTGCTGTGAACAGCACACACACTCACACGCACACCCACAAACAATATCAACGACCACGCAAGAAGCAAAAGGAGCTCAATTTTAAAACATTACAACAACAGCAAACATTTTCGATTTGGCAACTAGACAAGTACAACAATAACAGGAGCAACAACAGCGGACAGAAACTGTGCAACGTGCACGCCAACAAAAGTACAATAAGAATTCGAAGCAAACAGCGCCAAAGGCCAGGCAGCCGTTCGAATAGCCCAGCAGCTAGCCGCAAACCCAGCAACAACAGCAGCAGCAAAAGAAACAAGGGCAACAACAAAGATTGTCGCAACAGTCGAGAGGCAGTAACAATAACAATAACAAACAAGCACACGTCCTGGGAACTGCCACAGTCGAGGCACAGCGCATTAGCATGGAGAAGGTCGCAACAAAACAATACGAATCGTAAGTGGAAACCAAAATTGGGCCAACATCTTGGCTAGCGTTTGTTAGGTTATGTTCTAATCATAGCTGCGAAACCCAGCAAAATCATTCATTCGGTTTACAGAGTGAACTTCACGTTCTTACCAATGCCAGGCTTAATCTGTGATCATGGCTAAACCAAGCATCGATTCGTTTGCTCCGCATTTTCCAATTCTTTGAAGCTAAACTATGCGTGTTGTTCTGCTCCCATTTCGTGGTTCTGTTCGAACGGCAATCCAATTGATTTATTCAATAAATATGTAAAGAGCTATATTAACGAAACTCATTTGTCAGCCCACTGCAATTAGCCATCCTCCTCGTCGGTCTCGCGAAAGAGTATGTCAGCAGCTAGCTCCTCGTTCCTATCACATGCCAGATACACCGGCAGAACGATGTCCCGGTCGAAGCCGAGCGCCATTAGACGCTGCACGGCTGCCTCCTCGTCAGTGCTGAGCGAGGCCGTCAAGACGGGCGTCGGCTCGTTCAGCATGGCAATGAACTCCTCCTGATTGTTGCGTATGGCCTCAAAGGCAGCGGGATCACTCTCTCGCAGATGCGTCAGCACCAGCTCCAGTAGCTCCGGGTTCTGTCGTATCAGATCGCGCACATGCGCAAAATGTGGATCAGTCGCCAAGTAGTTCAGGCGCTCGGCTGTCTCGCCAACCAAGCTCGCGTCGGTGGAAGTCGCGTGGGTGGCTGTCTGGTTAAGTGTACCCACATCGCTGGGTATGCCGGTGATGAGATATTCTATAGCGCGCTCTGGATGATTGAAGCTGGCGCGCAGTGCAGCACGTACTTCGGGCTCATCATATCCCATTAGCACTAGGTCGCGTACGCGCTGCTCATCAGGCGTAATGGTGGGTCGCGGTGGCTCCACGACACGCACAGTGTGCTCAGGCTTCGATGGCTGTGGCTCCTTCTGGGGCTCTGCTGCTCTCTTCTCCTCCTGTGGCTCGACCACGTTGACGCTCTTCTTGGTCATTAGCACTATGAACCTATCCTCCATCACGTTGTACTCTGCTATCGGCCGATCGTCCTCCATGATGCGACCGCTATAAATTAACTGCAAACTCTCTACCGGCTGTGTGATCTCTGGCAATTCGACCAGTCGTTGCTTCAGGTGCAAAACATTCTGTTTGTTGTCCTTCAGTTCCACGGAGATAGTCTTCTGGTCCAGCGTGCGTATGGTGAGCTTCATGTTGCGTTAATTGGAAGTAGATATATATATATACATACATATATATATTTATATATATATGTACATATATATATACGTGTATATTTATATTCGTGAGCTGTATATTTGGATTTTGGTGTGCTTGGATTGCTTAGCTGCTCAGCTTGAGTTTTGGGTTTTTTTTTGGTATGGTTTTGGCCGGGATGAATTAAGGAATAAATGACAGAATCATATGACATACTAATCAAATATACTAATGCCAATATGCTGTCATCGGTGCATTGCAGGAAAATCTGGCCAGATCTCGTCGATAGCGATGACAGCGATGTGGAGAACGAAATAGATGTTGACAAATTGCCTCCGCTAGAGGTGGGGCCGAACGAGAACCGCCTGCAGCACACATATTGCCTGTGGTTCTCGCGCAAGGGGACACAGCGAGCGGCCACCGACTATAGCAAATCGCTGCATGTGGTCGGGCGGTGTGCCAGTGTGCAGCAATGGTGGTCACTCTACTCGCATCTCATAAGGCCAACGGCGCTGAAGCCCTATCGGGAGCTCAGTCTCTTCAAACAGGGCATCAAGCCAATGTGGGAGGATCCAGCGAACAGTAAAGGCGGCCAATGGGTCATACGCTTGCGAAAGAACAAAATTGAGCGCGCCTGGGAGAACGTGTGTATGGCAATGCTGGGTGAGCAATTTCTGGTTGGCGACGAAATATGTGGCATTGTGCTGCAAACGAAGTACCCGGTAAGTGCGCAAGTTTTATTTACCTTAAATATGTCTAAATACTAGCCTGAAAGCCATGCTGAGTTCGAGGAATGATCAGTTCAATCGTGTCGAATTTGGCGCTGCTAGTGCTGCGCAACGTCATAATATGGATATCGATATATTATCGATATGTATACATATACATATTCGTACATTTTATTTACTTGCGGTGTCGTTTGTTTATATTTGTTTACTTAGCTATTGCAACGAGTAGCTTCGTTTTTCGCGAAATGTTAACCTATCTTTCAGCTGCAGTTTTTAATTACATTATTTATGCCGGTTTCCATTCATAAAAATGCGCACGTCGGTCATCTCGGGTTGAGCATGCAAGGTAAACAGTGCTGAAATTGAGTTCCACAAACAAACCGGTATGCTGCTCTCGTGTTCGCAGTGTCAGTAGTGGTTGCTGTTGTTGTTGTTTGATGTAGCGGCATTTGCATGATGACGTAACGCTAAATGCTGGGTATTTTTTGGTACATTCGTGCCGATACTCTTGGTATTTTTCTCTGGCTCTGACGTCGTGTCGCAACAAAAGTGAAAACACGAAAATAGAAACAAAAGGAAACGGGAAAAAAACTCGAAGTAGTTATGCTTTGCAGCGATCTACTAACTGTGCAATCAACGCTGGCTTAAATACGCCGAAAATTTAAAAGAAAAGTGAACGTATGAAAAGAAAACAACGCGAAGCAGATATTGTTGTAATGTAAGCTTTGCCGCATCACCGTCTGTGTCATTTCTATCAAGAGAGAGCTACAAATTCAGAGAGCAGCTGTCAACAAACGCGAAATACTACAACCAAACGTAATAGTAAAACGAACGAATTCTCCCAACTGCTGTGAGCAACAGCGCAATCGCACTCAGCACATAGTCCACAGACAAGAGCAGAGCGAATTGTCGCTTCGGTCTTGCCTGCACCGGAAGGCGACGCGTGTTTCAGATTGACGATAGCCAGCAACGCGTCAAGTATGCTTTTTAGCATCGTGCGCGCAAAACAATAGGCGACAAAGACATACATAGCTACAACAAAGTAACGAACATCAGCAAAGAGATAGAAGTGGAAAGAGAGTGAGAGGAAGAGAGAGAGCGTAAATGGATGTTTGCCACCCACAGCACTAGCGTCGAACAAACCAAACCATAGCGAATGTGTGAGGTGCCCGCCGACTAACTCACTCACACATGCATATGAACACACGCTCATACTAACACAACCACAATCGAGCAACATATAGAAACTCTCGCACGCGAAACACAACAAAACGGAACGTGAAGAGAAAAAACGCCCACCGTGTAGCCGCTCCCCCTCCGTTCGCTGCTAACTTGTGTTACCATTGCCAGAGCAACCATCACGTCACAGTTCCCTAAAGCGGCCGACGAAGAGAGCCTCCGTTGGAGCCCTGCGCAGAAATCGATTTTTTTTTTGGCAATTTTCGTACGTGCTTCGCTTACGAAGTCAACGTCAGCGTCAACCTCAACCATAATTCGTTTAAAACACACAGACACACATTGTGTCCAAATGTATGCAAACGAGGCCTAAGCGATGCAAACGCACTGCAATTGCGAATTCGTGTGAATAGCCAAAGCCGAACAGGTTAACTGCAACGCGATCGATCGGCGAAACCGATGCCGAAAACGAAAACGACACTCACGCTGCCGCTGCCCCACCCACCCTCGCGACTTGTGTAGATGTGAATGTGAATGTGAATGCGTGCGCAAAAGCAACGACGATCGGTAGCAAACGCAAGCTGTTTATCGGCAAGTGCAAAATAAACAGCCCAAAATAAAGTGAATAAAGCGAAAAGCAAATAATAAAAGTGTGCTAAAAAACAAAAAAAAAAGCTGTTCGGGCATAAATCCTACGCATTGTTCAACAATAAATATCTGTGCACAGGCAGAAGCTAAAATTTATATTTATTAAATATACAAAAATATATATGTATAAACGTAATTTCTTGCCGTTGTTTAAGCAATCGCCGTGAGTCATAATTTAACGTTTCTGTTGTCGCTGCTCACCACTTGACTTGGCTGCCTGGCATTGAGGTGCTTGCTAGCTGGCTCTGCTCAGCTCTGCTACTGCCACTGCCTCTGCCACTGGCACTGTCGTCGCTAGTCGCTCTCTTTGTGGGGCTCTCTTGTGCGCTAAACACGCGCGCCGTTAACGAAAAAGGCGAAAAGGAAAACGATATATAAAAATATATATATATATATGTGTGTTGGAGCATATATTTATTATATACATACATACAGATAGATGTATATGTATGTGCGTATTATTAAGCAAAAAGTGAGGTGCGTGCAACAAACAGAATAGCAGAAAGCAGCAAACAAACAAACTGAGGGCAAATGCTCAAAGAAGAAGTCGTATTTATTTAGGCCATGCGAAATACCATTTAGCGGCCACAAAAATCTACGAAAAATCAATAGTCGTCAGTTTATAAGAAGCAGAAAAATAGAATTAGCAAAACGCGTGCAAACAAGTAAAGCAACAAACGAGCGACGCTACAAAAGTTGACAGTTAACTGCTAAACGGAACACTCGAATATAACAAAGCTTACGTAAAAGCTCAAGTGAAACTGTAAATGCTGCAGTTGCTGCAACCGCTGCAATCGCAATCGGAATCGCATTTTTCAATCTGCCATTAGCTAAATATACGAAAAAAAATTAAATAGAAAACAGAAAAAACCAACGAATTAGGCCGTAAAACAAATCCAAAATAAACAAGAAAAGCAAATTATAAAAAAAAATCAACTAGTTTTGCTTCCCGCTTGAAGCTCTGTCAAAAACGCAATGACGAAAGACAGATTAGCCGCCCTGCACGCCGCCCAGTCGGACGACGAGGAGTCGGAGGATGTGGCCGTTAACGTGGATGGCCATGATTCGTATATGGACGATTTCTTTGCCCAGGTGGAGGAGATTCGGGGCATGATTGATAAGGTCCAGGACAACGTGGAGGAGGTGAAAAAGAAGCATTCGGCCATATTGTCTGCACCACAATCGGATGAGAAAACCAAGCAGGAGCTGGAGGACCTCATGGCCGATATCAAGAAGAACGCGAATCGTGTGCGTGGCAAACTCAAGGGCATCGAGCAGAACATCGAACAGGAGGAGCAACAGAATAAATCATCGGCTGATTTGCGTATACGCAAGACGCAACACTCGACGCTGTCTCGAAAATTTGTCGAGGTCATGACCGAGTACAATCGGACCCAGACCGATTATCGAGAGCGCTGCAAGGGCAGAATACAGCGTCAGCTGGAGATAACGGGACGGGCGACCACAAACGAGGAGCTCGAGGATATGTTGGAGCAGGGTAATCCGGCTGTCTTCACCCAGGGCATCATCATGGAAACGCAGCAGGCCAAGCAAACGCTGGCCGATATCGAGGCCAGACACGCGGACATCATGAAGCTGGAGACATCCATCAAGGAGCTGCACGACATGTTCATGGACATGGCAATGCTGGTGGAGTCGCAGGGCGAGATGATCGACCGCATTGAGTATCATGTGGAGCACGCTATGGACTATGTGCAGACAGCAACTCAGGACACTAAAAAGGCGCTCAAATATCAAAGCAAAGCGCGACGAAAGAAGATCATGATACTGATATGCTTGACTGTGTTGGGTATCTTAGCGGCTGCATATGTCAGCAGTTATTTCATGTAAATTGATGCAATTACTTAACACACATACACATACACAGACACACACATACACTACATATATACTCACATACACACACACATAAACACTATCGATGTCTGTTTAGGATGTTGTGCAACCCACCCCGATATGATTCAGTATATGTTATAATTGAAATACATAAAACAATTTAAGCGGCCCTTGCCAGTGAGTTAACATAGAGAAAGACATACACACACACACACACTTGATACTTTAGGCTCTATAATTAACAAAAAGATAAAAATATATACATATATGCATTACATAGCTAATTTGTATGATTAGTTTAGAAACCTTGAGAGTCTAGCGGCAAAGTGCGAATATTTCTTGTTATAATACGCAGACGGCCGCCTGAGTGTAGGATATGTTTATCCCAATGCTCAACTCCCATATACACACACACACACGTATACACACAAATATAATGATTAATATATATACATATAGTTATACACCCAACTGGCCTAGTAACATTTCAAATCGTTTAATTAGCCAGCCGAAACTCAATGCCGATTGAAACACAACCGAACAAACCAAACAAAAAGCAATTAATATAGTCTAAATAATATATATAGACAGAAATACAAACATATATGATTAAAATTGCTATTGAAACTATATACAGTAAAAGAAAAAGAAAAAGTAATTGCAAAAGCAACATGAAATTTTATTGATTATTGTTATAATGCGAAGCAAACTTAAAATTGCAAAAACAAAACAAAAAATAATAATATTTATATATACCAATATATATATAACACTTTTTGGTAGTTTTTGCTTTGCATACATTTAAAACATTTAAATCAAATGCATCTTGTTAATTCATTGTTACCTTTTTTTTTTACCAAGTATTGTTTACATTTGATACGATATGCATTTAGCTTTTTATTTGCCCTAAACAAAAAACTTACAAAAATCTCAATTGCTTATTCACACATATTTGTAGATTCTCTCTCTTTCTCAGAAAAAAAAAGAAAAATTAAAAAAAATCAAAAGAAAAGCAAAGAAAATTCAATGAAACTCACTCTAAAAAATCTCTCAGTACGCAAATCTCATGCAAATTCTATGTATATTAGACTCTAGTTAACTTCTTGAATAATATTTATTAAACAATTATTAACGATATATACACACAACTATATGACATATATATGTATATATAATAATTATAGTGACTATTTACTTATGCTATTTACCCAATCGTGTTCATATGTATTGAATGCACATTACATAAATTATACACAAAGAAACATTTAGGATTTACCCAACTTGTATATATAGTATTTATATATCAATTGAGGAAACACATATTTTGATGAAATACTATATATATATATATAAATACACATGAATCGGCAAACTGTAAAGTCAAAGCTAATTTTTGTTCGTTTAGTTGAATGTTAAACATTTATCTCCATGAAAACGGGTTTATTTTTTTTTTTGTCAGATTTCCTTAGTTTTTGTGCTTAAGCATTTCCGTTCAACCACATTTTTGTTATCTCTGTTGCAAAACCAAATTGCTGGCTGTCAGAAAAGCACACAGAAAAGTAATCTCAATATCTCTCTTAGCAAGAATCATTATTAAATTCAGTGTATAAATTCGTTTTAGTGACAGCGATTCTCTCAGCTCGCACACATACACACATGCTACACTCATGCACTCACATACGCACACCCACGCATCTGATACACCTAACACACTTTGCCTTGCAATATTAACCCACTTATTTATTTGTTTATTTCTTTCTCTCTTTTTTTGTGTTTTTTTTTTTCTTTCTTTCGAACTCAATCCCTATGACTAACAACAACGCCAACCACAAACAACAATCGGAAATCGTATTATTTAACCCAACTGCATGCCAAATCGCTCAAAAATAAATCTGCTAACTTTATTTATGTATATTTATTTATATATATTTTCGCGCTGTATTTTGCATTCATGCTTCTAGTATCAAGGCAAGCAAATAGGCATGTTTCAACAACATTTATTATTTCACAAAAAATCAACAAACACCTGAAATGTTTGACAATGAGCAATGCTTACGCCTAAGTACGAAATGCACCTAAGAAAGCACTTCTAATTAATGAAAACAAAAACAAGAAATCAAACTGAAACAACAACAATCAGAATGAAGCAGAGTTAAAACCTAGTTTCTAGTCCACTGTGAATGCTGCTGCAACTGCAGGCACGTTGCACGTTTCTTTGATAACACCTTAAACGAGAGTACATTTGCAACAATTGTCACCCCAACAATAATAACAACAACAACCGCAACAACAACCACCGACAACCAACACCAACAACTTCGTATTATGGCAGTCAATCAAGCTGCGTCAGCCTTTAGCCGCATTCAATGTGTTTTCTCATGCCCAATTAAAAACAACAAAATAATAATAATTTAAAATTACGCGACTCCGCCGTCCAGCCTCGCCACTAAAAAGCACCAAAACCAAAACAAAAAAACAACGAAAAATGTATAAAAAAAACAACAACAAATTACGTACAAACCCAAAGTGTTTTGCCACGCGGGATTCCCAGCCTTAGCGCCAACGTCTCCACGCCTCTCCCCCCACATGCAGCTGCAAATCGCCAATCCCCCAACAGAGGTGAGTAATTGTCTTCTATTTATTTTTTGTTTTTATTGCCTACATAGATGTTTTGCCAGTTGAAAGTCTCGTCACCCCCGCAACTGCAGCATTCACTTAGCGATTTATGAATAAATATGACCATATGAATACATTCATATACAGATATATTTGAGCATGTATGAATGCCTGCACGCTGTGCTCGCTATGTAGGAATATTATCTGTAACGCCTAGTTCGGTTTGTGTCTAATGCGCACTTCCAGCGCTATAATTATCTATAAGCCAGCGAGAGTGCTCGACTGGAATATACCCTGATACGCGGAATGTATAAGATGATAAGGAGAAGAGTATCCAAAGAGTGAAATGATTTGTATATAATTTAAAGAATCTGTATATCTAGTTGGGTTGCTGCAGATCTTATAGCATACGAGATATATACATAGTATATATTAAACGACTTAATGGATATGGGAATGGCTATCTATAATTTGAATTTGACACAGAGCTATATTCTATTAAATGCTGATTGTGCTCGAGAATATATATTTTTACATAATATACACATATGTATATATATTTATATACTTATATACGCCCCCTACTGCTTTTTAGTTGCATTTGAAAGAACACATTATACCCTGCACTATTATTGAGTGTTCAGGGTAGAGAAACTTCTATGCATGTCTGAAATTGACTGTCAATTATAATATGAACGCAATTGAACGTAGCGCAAAATTAATTGGGTTCGTGAGAGTTAATGTGCCACTGATTTGATTGCAAATAAATACAATTGAGCAATTTGTATATATATATATACGTAATGGGAAAACTATAGAAATTAAAGTGATTTAAAATTGCATTTAATGGCATCTATGCGATGTACATAAAGTATATAATAAATAAATAATAAATTGCACTGCTTATCAGTATGGAATATGAGATTAATGAGGAACTTGAAATAACAGTTGAGTAGGCATATGTATGTGTATGTGGGACAGGTGAAAACAGGTAACTTTCCAGAGTGTATATTGTTTCGTGCGAGTTATCTTTATTCTAATAATTGTTATTTGTAATCGATTTGTCATTGCTCGAACTTCGGCCCACGCTCGCCAAAAGCTCGCACATTTGGTTAGCCATATATCTTCAATATGTATATGAAATCTGTTTGCTGAGATGAGCTCATGTTATCGAGTCATTTATATAGTATATATTTCTCTTTAGAGTTACTCGAGTATCAGCGAATGTTCATTTCATATTTATAGATCTTGCTCAACTTTTCGACAGTCGCCTTCATCATCATCATCTTTCGCAGCTCTGTTTTATATGGGCTCCTTTTATCTGCGCTTCATTAATCTATAAAGCCCGTTCCCCCACATGCATCACTTACACCCGACTTCCTGTTCCCAAATATCGTGACTGACCCTAATGTGCCCTAGACATGCATCACCCACATTTACGAGTGTTTCCAATTGAGTCGTTGAGTCATCCACGCGCTTCAACTGTCCGTCAAAACGGACACAACTAGCGATAAATGTAAAAGAGAAAACTATTTACATTCTCTATGTTTATTAGTTATTAAAAGCTTATTATAGGAATAAAACAAAAAAAAAAGTCCAAATGAATGAGTGAATCATGCGATAGGCAGAATAAAAATGTGACTGATAAGAACTGTTTTGCCAGATTGTGAGCCAAAAAAAAAAAATACATATATATAAATTTTGTTTTATGAATGGTTGAAATAATAAAGCTAAATTAATTTATTGTTTATTGCCTAATTTTTCGCTATTTTAAGTAAAGAGAGAGAGAGCTGAACTGTGAAGCTCTTAACTTTCGCACTGTTCCCCAGTTCCGCTCTCTGTCTGGCCTCTTGATTGAATGTTTCTCTCTCTGTATGTGTGTGTGTGTGTGTGCGTGTGTGTGTGTGTTTTATGTCTATTTTTTCCCGATGTTCTTCCTCTTTGCGTGGCATTCGTCATTCATTGTTTGCTTTTTGCAATACTCTAGACAAAAGCAACGATGTTGGAGTCGTTTCGGTGTTGAGTTATGGGTTAGAAGGTTAACAGTATCTAAATGTGTGTACATTATACAACACTGTTCTTTTAAATGCTTGTATAAATCATATGTATCTACAAATATATATAGTATGTGATATGTCTATATATATCACGCCAAATGCCCTTTAAAGGATATCTTCTTAGTTCATTCTCAGTTGAGGTAGAAGAACATATTTCATGTTAGTTTTTGTTTCTTACCTTCAGCCTGAGCTTGATGACTGCCGCAATGCAACACGGTGTCTTACCTTCACCCAACCCTACCTCACTCTACCCGACACCACCCCTGCCCACCCACACGGCTCAACGTGGCTCGTCAGCAGCAACCCGCATCGAGTCATGAAATCAATTTATGTATGTATTTAGCTTTTCTGTTGTTTGCTTCTATATATATATTTTTTTTTGTTTTTGCACTGCCTTTGGCCAGCTGTACGCGTGTGTGTGTGTGAGCGCTTGTTGGCCAAGACCATGGCAAACGATTTCTGCCAATTCACTAAACACCCAACTCTTTCTGTCTGGCTATTTCTATTTTCTACTTTACTGTGTGTAACGTTGGGCTTTTTTTTTTCCACGCCGCCCTTTCCCAGCTGATGAGTCATGTACTCTGGGAACTGGGAACAGAACAATTTTCCTTTTTTCTTTCGAAGTGACTGTGTGCATTGAAGCACTTGAATTTGGGCTTGAATGAATTGAATGCAACAAATGAAACAAAAAGAGCAGGCGTCTCACAGTTGGACTCATTTAGTAGTTGGAGTAGTTAGAGTCATCAAATGGGTATTCTATATACTTCGACGTTAGTATAGTCGACTCTGACGCTCAGTTTAGCTTAGAACTCTTTTCTATATCTTTTGTTTTCTACACAGAAATCTTTAATTCAAATGTTTTACTGTAATTAACACTTTTGGGTAGGCTTTGTGCAACATTTAGTTGTCCATTGATTTTGTTCGTCATTGGGGCAGTCGAAAATAGTTTTGAGCCTAATACTCAGCTACTACGGGCAGAGCAGGTGTTGCTGTAACTCGACCACATACATGTATTGATTTTGCTGATGTTGTAACTGTTGTTATTCTAAGAGCAAACAATTTTGTTAATTGAAAACAAATTTAGGGAGCTGTCAACGGGGCAGGTCAAGCTTCGAGGACGAGCTCGAACGTGGGCGCCGTTCCTATGGCCCAAGGGTGCAATCGGTGTAACCAAACAATGATCTATACATAGAACAGCTTGTGTGTGTATGCGAGGGTGTGTGTGCATATGTGTGTAAGTGTGGGTGTAAAAAGTAGGCAAAGTTAGCAAAACTATTTAATTGCCTCTGCTGGATAATCGGAGTTTGCAGTTTTCAGCTTAAAAGCAATTTATGAAGAGAGTTTCACATGGAGTGGGTATTTAAATATATATATATATATATATATATATATATATATATATATATATATATATATATATATATATATATATATATATAACTTTTTATATATTATCTGAAAAGGAAAGGTCTTTAATATCTATCTATAAATTGCTTTTGTTTCATTTTTTGTTTGTGTTGGAGTCTGGCTTAATTAATTCGTTTCGGAACTGATCTTTAGATATTAAATTTATCGATTTTATGGGCGTGACCAGCCAAAGGGCTACGGCGTATCGCAGCACGTCGTGCGACGCACCCAGGCGAGCAACAAAGGCATTGCCTACAAATAGAGGCGCTTCTTGACCTTTTTTTTGTTGTTTCAGTTCATTCGCCTGCTCGGCAACAGGACCTTTGCCTGTCCTTCCGTTGCCAACTGAATGTATGTACGTGAATTTTATTTGATTTTTCAGCAGCAGCAGTAGGAGCACAGCGAGCGAGGGAGTGAGTGCCTCGACTGTTAACGAGTTCTGCCCATTTAAAATGGCTCACGGACTGCAGTCGTCGGGGCAGTTAGTGATTGTTTTAAAGTTAAACTAAAGTTGTTCTGCTTTTTTCGAGTTGTTTATTTATTTATTTTATTTGCCTTTTGCGAGCTCACAAGGCGCTCGAGTGATTTGGTTGCGAAAGTCAGCGAGGCGTGCAGGGAAATTTCCACAATTTTCATTTAAATTCCATGCGCTTTGGCAGCGCCAACTTCAATTTCCTCTCTTTATTTTATTATTTCGGGCCATGGATATTTTTGTTTATTTTCTGTTAATTTTCATTTTGCGTAACAGCAGTAAAGTGAAAGTACGAGCTATGCCCCGTTAAGCGGCCACGGCCATTATTTAAGCCTGAAAAATTGGCACTCTAATGCATGTGCATCTATTTGGGCAACGCGTTAATTGTACAAAGGACTTGGGAGCTGTGCGTCATGACAAATGTCCCCAAAACTTTTGATTCGATTAGCAGCTTTTAGTTTGGCGTTGTTGTTGCTGTTGTTGTTGTTTTTGCACGCCCTTGTCGGAATCTCTAATTAAAATGCGAAAAGCTCCCAGAAAGCTGAAATGAATTGCAAGCAACAGCGCAATCAACGAAAAAGCACCAACTAATTAAGGAAGTGAGCGGGGGAGGGACAACGCACAGAAAGCCCTGACTGAGGTGGCTCTGTGTTGGCCCCAAGCCAAAAGACCTGACCAAGAATTGTGGCTAACTGCTTTCAGTGTGCAAGTAAATGTGGAAAAAAGCCTAGCCATAGACTCTAACAAAGCAACAGTCGAAAATAGAAAAGCGAAACAGAGAAAGATACAGAGAAGGAGAGTGGGACTGCGTGAGGAAATGAGAGTCCTTTGGCGTGGAAATACTTTCAGGGACTGGCTGTGTCAATAAACTAACTACATAACCCTTTCATTCCCCTACATTGACTCAGCAAACAAGAAAAGCGAAAATGAAAAAGCCGAAAAGATAGTTTGGAAAGCTAAGCATGACGAGCCAGAAAGAAACAACAGCAATATTTAGGAGTAAACAATATTCCTCTTTGGAAGACATTAAATAGTTTCAAACTCTATCATATGATATATAGTAATTTAGTTTGATAGTGTGAACAAAGAAACTAAATAGCTGTTGGTGTTATATTCCAATCATTCTCATAAGGCGCTTTCCTGGCTGCGCCACTTTCTGAGCCCACTTGAGCCTCGCTACTTAATATATTTTATGCATTCGCAGAGGAGAGCATTTCAGCTTGTAAGCTGCAGTTGGCCAACTGACATGAACTAAGAGCATTTCTTACGGCTAATCGCGTGGCCCGACCCCCGAACCCCTCCGCCCCGCCACACGCCACCCACACGGATGCCAACTCACGTTATACATTTAGACGTTCGTTGAATGTTTTAGTGGCTGCAGCGCGTCGGGCGTTTAATTTGCTCTCTGTTAGCCTCTCGTCAGTTGATAGCTGCTGCTGATATTAGATATTTGGACTTTTACCACATCAACGTCCAGCTGTATTGACCAAGGATATGGAAAGAAGCTTTAATGAGAGCAGAGAATGCACTTTAAAACAGATAATCGTTGATTAACGTCCCTTCTCTTTGGCTTAGCAGCTAAAGCGGCCTTTGGAATAAGTTCAAAATGTGAATATTTAATCAGGTAGTTCATCAATAACAATGGCTTACATATAACTGCCAAAGCTCCTTTTAAAGCTGCGCAAGCTTAACTATAAAACACATTCCGCCTGGCAGCTGCAGCTGTGCGTTGAGGTATTTTAATTAATTACCGACGCTGTAGTTAATCTGGACTTGTTGAGATTTTCAGATTACCAAAGCCTTTTTTATGTGCTAATTAATAATTTTCCTAGGCCTGGCCCGTGGCCGGTTAATACGCATCCCTATAATATCAGCAAGAACAATGTTAAGATTATCGTATATATATAGTATAAAGCCCCAGGCGAGCCTTATTAATTAAAGAGAAAAATTTAAAGAGCGTTTGTAATATTTGTTGTATCTTTATTTATTTATTTATTGTACTGTTTACGAGTTCCCTTGTCTCTTCTGCAATGTAGCCCAATTTGTCCCGGTCGCTTCCTGAGGGCGTGTGTACGTTGTAATGGCCGACTGTCGACTTCCTTCCGTTTTTTTCCGGTCTGTGGCGGCCATTTTCTCAGCTATATTTAACTTTAACGGCAGCATTTCTTTTAGATATATGTATGTACGCGCGTGTGTGTGTGTGTGTGTGTGTGTGAATGTGTGAATGTCCCTTCACTTCTGCTGGCTGACATCATATTTATTTTATTAGTGTTCAACTCTGAATGGCCGCCGTCCGCCGCATTTGCCAATATCAGGTTTATTGACATGCAAACGAAGACAAAACAATCGCTAACCTGCGCGGAGGACCTGTCAGACATGTTATGCGGTCACAATGTCAACCGTATAACAGTAAACACCGCAACGCGTTGTGGCGGGAGGTACCAATCTGCTTCCACATACCACCACAGACAAACACACATACACAGACACAAAATTAAGTCGGCATGCGCCTTTCGATGAGCCAAACAAGAAACTGCGCAAGCTCTCCGTTCCTCCCTTGCGCCCAGCAATCAAAATAATCCATTTCGCTTGCTATTTTAAACATGCGCAATAACAACAACAGCATAAGCAGCGGCAGAGGCAGCAAATCAAAAACTGAACACATACACACACACACACACGCACGCAGAGTCGGACACAGCCACGCGTTAACACGCAAAAGCCGCTCTTCTGATTCTCGCTGAGCGCATGACACCCCACATTGAGCGAGCTTTCTTTGCAGCTCGCTCTTGCCCATGGCTCTCCCGATTGCTTAGCTCAGGCGGCTACGTTTTTGAATTGTCATTGTCGCACCGTGATTTCTTAACGTGTTTTATTAGATTATGCTAAAAATATAATTCAATATAATAAAAAAATAAATTAATATCAAAATAAGAAGTAGAATTTTTAGATATTTCCAAATATATTTATATATATATATTTGTATACATATATATAAATATATTTTATATATATTTAAGCTGCAACCACTGTGCGCTGTTGCTGTCGCTGTCTCTGTCTGTTTGGGATTGTATGTGTATCTGCTGTGTGTTTAAATATAAATATGTACACAAACTTTTGTGTGCCACTGTGTTAATTTTCACACACTCAAAATGGAGACCAAGAACAACGTCAAACAAGCAACAGAAGCAAAATATACCGCAGCAGCAGCAGAAGCAGCAGCAGCAACAACAACTTTTTGTCGCTGTGTCGTGTCCTCAGTTCCTTTGAATTTCTCACCATGCCCCACCCGCCTGCCATCCCAAGCAAGCTCGAAACATTTCGCAAGCCCCACCCGTCCACCACTTCCTGTTGTGTCGCGTGCTAGTTTATGCGTGTCTCTGTGTGTGTGTTTGTATTTTGTTATACTTTTTTGTTGTTTCGCTTGTATTATGCTGCACACGCACACACCACTGTGTGTGTATATGTATATTTATACAAATATACAGAGCTTTATATGTTACCCCCATCCTATTGTGTGTTGCCATTTTTACTGCTACCGCTGCTGCTTCGGCTGCTCTTTTCATGTGCATGTCGTGTCGTATGGATGTGCCTGTGCCTGTGTTTGTGTTAGAGTTTAATTGCCGTGCTTCAGAAGTAGGCTACAAATTTTCAGCGTCAATTTGACAGCCTAATGCCGAGACTAAACGCTATTTATAGCATGCATTTGGTCGAGGACTAATCTGATTTAACCTGGTCAGCAGCTCAGAGCTAGTGGGGAAGGTTCCAGCCGCAGTTATCCCATTATCGTTACTTGAGGGGGGAGTCCGAGGTGTGCGGCGGTCGGCGGACGGCGGACGGCGGACTACTCAAAGTGGACTACTTTAAGCCAACACTTGTTTTCGCAACGAGCTGCAGTAATGTGGCTTCAGTCTTACACTAACACCGACACCCACGCTGGGGCCGGCAGCAACAGCCAGGGCAACATCCTCCGCAATGATAACGTCAAATGCTATCCTCTTATCGCCGCGGGCATATCATTTAATTTCCACATTATTTGTCACAAAATGACTGGGGCCAGTGGGCATGGGCATGGGCATGGGCGTGGGCGAGGGTGGGCTGTGATAGTGGACTAATCTGGCCGCCAGGCAGGCAAACATAAAATGTGCTATTAATTAGTTTTTCCGATGCTGCCCCCAAAGACCGTCGCAACACCAACAAAAGAGCAAAAACAAAAAAAAAAAAAAGAAAACTTTTTTGTTTTGCTTCTGCCCACGACAGCACAGGACAGCAACACAGAGCAGCACTGCGACTACTGGTGCGAGCGAGAGGAAGGGAGGGTTAGGTACAGCCAACGCACAGAATATCGAAAAATTTTCCAACATTTTCTTGTTGTCGTTTTGTTGCTGTTTGGCTATCTGTGCACATGACTTGTAATTGCTCTTTGCTTCCCTTTTGCGTTTTTCGCGTTTGTCCTTTGGGGTGCAATTAGAGTTGACACTAAATTATTCTCCGTGCGCGCGGCGAGGCTAAAATTAATCATACGCCATGCTGGCGCACGCAAAATACTTCCCCAATTACTCATTGCACTGTTTGGCTAACCAACTGTGAGTCAGCCACGCCCCAGGTGAGCACTCGTCTGACTATCGGCGCGGCTCCTAATAGCCAGAATGCTGTTCCGATCGATTGCTTGATTGATGGCTGCACACTTTGATAGATGGCGAAAGCCCATACAAAGGCTTGCCGTAAATTGATTTGAGTTACGGTTTATTGAACTCCCCGCCGCTGAGAATGGCAACATCTTGATGAAAATATTTCATTAGAAGTTCTTCCAGAACAAAAACAAAATAGAACAGAAATAAACAACCTTTGCCAATGTCGTTGCGGCTGTCGCTGCCAATTTGCATATGGCTCAAGTTTATAATTTGACTATAAAACTCGCATCGTATCTAGGCCCGGTTTTGAAGCGCAGTTCATTGCGAGTTCAAGTTGAAAAGCGTTTATCAAACTTTGTCAAGCCATTGGCCTTCTCAATGATTCTTGAGTCGAGTCTATTTCTTGACTCATGAGTCATGAGTCAAATATACTAAATTAAGATTTCGATCTCAGCTCTCAGGGTAAATATCATTTCTTATTTGATGTTTATATTTCTTAAAATAAAGCTGAAGCGTATTCGATATTCGTTCTGTAATTGTGTTTTTGCCACTTGATTTCAAGGGCAACTCGTATCAGAACAAAAATTGTTTAACGACTTTGTGTTTTGCTTTTGGTTTTGGCTTTTGTTGAGCTGTTGTTTTCTGTTTCTGTTTCTGGTTCTGGTTCGGTGCTGCGTTTGTCACCTTGCCGAGTGCGCGACCGGTTGCGATGACGGCATTGAGTTACTTGACAGCTGGTGTCTTTTATCAGCTTGTCTCGACTTTCATATTCTCAGTCTCTCGCTATCTCCGCTTCTGTTTGTCATGGAAGTGGCAAACGACTTTCAGCTGTCAGCGACCTTCGCCAAATACAAATTGCCCCCGCAGCGACCTTTGGGGCCCATCCAGACGTCTCTCGCTCGTATTGTTAAATAATTTACATCTTTATAAATGATCACATATGATGCCCCAGCCACACGAACAGTATTCAATCTTCGCTCGCAACTAATGAGTTTCTTCTCACTCTCACTCTCTCTCTCTCTCTCTCTTTGCCTCTCTTAAAAGCGTTTCCAAGTTTATTTTTTTGCCATGGCTTTCGTCTTTGTCTTTTAGCTGTCAACAGAGATTTGGCCAGCCAACTGGGGATAGTAACGAGATTACTCCCACTTCCCTCTGGCTTTGTATGCGCGCCAGTGTATTTATTTTTTTTATGTCAACTTAATGGAATTGTTAATGTCAGACAGTGAATATATTCCGTCCCGTATTATTTTCCACTCTATGCATACAATAATTCCTTCAACTCTCAGCCAAAGCATATTCAAGCACGCCGGCGGCCAATGCAATCTCTGCGAGCGAGCGCCGTGCTATGATGAGGCTACTTAAAGCGGCGTTTGTGCATCATTTACAATAATCGCCTTGTCGACATTGTGGCGCTGACCCATTTGCTCGTCACAGTGCTGCTGGTGGCATCATTAAAAGCAGATTCTGCGAATCTGACTTTGTGGTGCTTAATGCGAAAGCCACCGGCAGCCACAGTGGGGCAAGGGATAGATGGAATATATACATATATAGTAGTTCTAAAAATATAAAAGCAATAGCTATAAACTGCTTTTAATTCATATTTCTGATTAAAAGCAGGTGCTTCTCAGCAAGGATCTTACAAGGTTGAGCTGCAAATGAATTCGCGGAGAAATATAATCCCTTTCAGAATTGTGTAAACTTTGAAATGACTTCTGAATGTCAAGGTATAATAAATTAAATTCGTATCTAATCTACTTAGTCAAAGCGAGTTGTTTAAATATTTAATTCGCTTTGTCCACTTTAGCACAGTTTTCACTGTAGTCCTGAGTACCATAAGCTCATCGGTTCGCCTGTGTGTGAAGGACTTTTATGATGCGATATCCCTTTGCGGTTGGATTCGCGCGTTAAACGCATTAAGATTTTTACCATCTGCTGCCATCGCTGACAGCGCTAAAACTCAATTAATTATGCAACGAGCCCGGGCCCGAGCCCGAGCCACGTATTATTCATTGTTTATTTTTAGTCGCTGTCTAGTTGATTTTGAACAGATTTAATCAAATTAAAGTGCATACAAATTGCGCGCTCTATCTCTGTTCATTTGGGCTTTAATTTAATTTGTATTTGTTATAAGTCGGCGAAACTGAGCCCGTCCGTTCGTTCGTTTGTCTCCGCTGCCCACCTCAAAGGCCGTCAATCATCATCATCGCCATTATTATTATTGTTGCCGTCGTCATTATCAAGCTGTGCTTGTCTTTGAGCTTGACCGCCAGTGAGCGACGACAAAGAAATGCTGAGAAAAATATGAAACACGTCGAGCAGCTGTGCTTAAGAGAACCTTTACCATGCCGAAGGGGCTAATCTTAACCACTGGACCGGTGGACCGCTTCACTGTCCTCTTCTTCTGTTGCTTGTTATCAGCGTTTGTTTGCTTTACGCTCGGTCCTTTGGTTTCCCTTTTGGTTGACAATCTGACCAGCCTCAAGTACGTGGCGTTTGTAATTTGCTTTTTGCCCATTTGTCGTCCAGCTCCTGGTGCTGCTGCTGCTGCTGCTGACAACGCCACTTTCTGTATTGGGGCTATAAAACGGTTGTTATTTTCCTTTCTGTATTTTTTTGTTGCTGCTCTTTGCGCACAACTGCTGCTACCCGAAGGCATTTTATGTTATGGCAAGCACACGCACCACTCATATTACCCACAGCACTAAAGCTCAGCTCACCACGCGAAACCTACACCACAGCATCCCGGCGATACCTTGAGGACAATCAGTTGGGTTCTGTCTGCAAACACATATATATGTATATACTATATAATGTAAATATTTTAAGGCAAGCTCGCTCACTTGTAAGTTTACGTTCAAGTTTAAGCAGAAAATACCTTATTATTCTTATTAATATATTCATTAAGTCGAATGCAGTCGAGTGTTCTCTGCTGGCTCCAATTATGTCAACAACTCGCCAAATATCATTCTGTTTCAATATGAATTTATTAGCCACTCATGTTTAACTTTTATTTAGCAATTACAAAGGTTAACTGCTTATGGAGAGGAAAGGAAAACGCCCGGGCTAAGTTGCTTCAATACCTAAGCTGAGAGATTGAATCCGCATTGTCTTAGCTCATGGCGTACATATGTGTGTTGATTATTACGGCTGCGAAAGTAAATAAGATCTATATATTGCCGTAATACATTCTTAAGGGCCACCAAAAGCTCAACTCCTTGCTGTGTTTGACATGTGCGTGTCGTAAAACCTGTCGCCTCATAGACGACGGCGATGACGATGATGACCTTGCCGCGGGACTAACATGCCACGAGTTCTGCGAGCGGCAGACTTTCGACTTTCGGGTTACTCTTTATGGAGACTCTATATCTTCAAAGCAAAACTCAATTTGCATTACATTTCCTGCGCGCTCCCATAATATTTTATGTAAACAAATAGATATTACATTTATGAGGCGACACACAGAGTAAACGAAATGAGCAAAGCCAAAGCAAGGCTTATATATATATATATATATATATATATATATATATACATACATATATATATGGACATGCATATATACAATATATATAAGTCCATGCTATCTATAGCTCCTTTAATACCATCCATTTACAGCAAAAAGAAAAATTCGATCTGTCATGAATTATAAATATGTATCCATAATCCTTTCTGAAAGCTTCTGAAATTTGATTAAATTTTACTCAGGCCTAAAAGTACTTCATTAAGATATTATATATATATATATATATATATATATATATATATATATATATATATATATATATATATATATATGTATATATATATGTATATATATATATATATATATTGTAAATGCTTCAATTTAGCAATTTTATTGCCAAATCGCGTTCGGCTGTTTACGTTTGGTTCGAACTGGAATTCTTGATTAGCTGCTGTCATTTCTCATATGCGAGCCGACGCCGTTGCTAACTCAGTCCCTTTTTTTGCCAATCTACTTTTCATTGGGGCATTTGTTTTGCTTTGCAGAGAGAAGAACAAGGCAGAAAGAAGGCTGAATAAATAAAACAATAACACGAAATGCTTCATGGCTGATTGACCCATCGTAAATCTCACAGCGGGGCCCACATGGCGTATACATTTCTACTTCGATCCGCTTACGCTTCAATGCACAGCCGCAAAAAAGGCAGAAAAGTGTAGCATACTTTTTGGGGCGCGCGACGAAAGACGCCTATTAAAAACGGCGCCTGACCTTTAACTTGGCTATTTTCGCATAAACGTCCACACTTACACACAACATAAACATATATATACACACATACAATTGTATGTATGTATATGTGTGTGTATCCGTAGGTACAGTGGGTGTATGTAAAGGAGCTCGTTACGGCAGCTGCGTTGTTGTAGGCTCGAGGCACTTGTAACTTTGCACATAAATTAACTGTCAAAAGGACAGCGTCTTCCTGGCAAGGCAAGGCAGGAATTTGTGGCTTGTAAATTTATCTTGTAATTACATAGCGCACCGTTGTTTTTAGAATTGTTGTTGCTATTCCTGTGCTTTAATTACAACAAATGTAATTAATCAACAAATTTTTGATATGAAAATGAAATGTTTTTGCTCACAAAGTTGGTTCACTCTCAGTTCAGATCGCTCAATAAACCTGTATTTGAGTAGCGAAATCATTTCTAATTAATGAATTTTATTATTTTTATATATATTTGCCTTATTTACCCTGAATAAATATTTGATTTGTCGAAAAAGTATGGCACTAAAGCTAATAGGTTTATATATTTGCTCTTTGTACATATATCAGGTTTGGTTTGGTTTGATATTAAAAAAATATGTATTTAAATTGCGAATGGTCAAATGAATAAATAAGTAATCAAAGAAAATTATGGTTCGTTTGATATTCGCGAATTTTCATTTTCCTTTTTTCCGTTTCGCTTCACTGTCAGAATCACATGCAAGAGCTTAATTAAATGTTTTTTAAGCTTTCTTTTTATGCTCCGACTACTCGTGCCTTGGGTCAAATTTTACCTGCTCTCCCTCTCTCTCTCTCTTCCTTTTCTTTTCTCTGATGCAAAAACAATTACGGAAGGCATGCATAAATTCATAAAATGCCAAAGAAACGTCGACTGGCACAAAAATAATGATATAAAGAAATACTAGTGTGGCCGGGTGTGTGTGTGTGTGAGTGTATGTGTACATACATATGTATGTATGCAAATTAAAGGTAACTCCTTGCAGAACTGTGTGGCCCCCTTGACCCACTTGTATGACACATATGTCATATGACATATGCCAGAAACGACCACAGGAAAAAGAACACGAGTATAAATATAAAAAAAAAGTTTATATATATATATATATATATATATATATATATATATATATATATATATATATATATATATATATATATATATATACCGGGTGTGTGTGTATATATATATATATATATACCGCATTTTGATAAATATGTGTTTAGCAATTAATTAGGCCTAAATACAATAAATATAAACTAAGCTTCGAGTCCTAACGCAGCGAATCACTCATTCATGCTAATCAGATTTATAAGAGAATCCCACATTGCGTATACGCACCGTGGAGCTTTGTTCTGCTCTGCTTTCCGCTTTCAATCTACTCTGCTGTGCTCCTGCACATTCTTCTTTACTGAATAGTCATAAATTGTGAGTTATTCTGCCGCTTTGTGGTTTTGCAGCTCGCTCCGCATAATGCGAGGCCAATTTATTGGCAATTTTTCCACTTCTTATGAAATTTATTGTTGTATCATTATGTTTTGTTGCCAATTGCTGCCACGCCCATACTCAAGCGAGCAGTCGCCTGCATCTAACACGATGAACTCGCAGAAAAACTTTGTGCTTCTTCTCTCTTTCTTGGTTTTTCTTTTCAATGCTTCTTCGCCTTGCAAATTCCGAATTTGTCATATCAGCAAATGCCGTTTCTTTTGGCCTATCTGTGATTTATGTCGCGTGTGTGTTTTTTATACCCCGAATGTGTATGAAACAGAGAATCATTCTCCGTTATCTAGTACTCGTGCGAGTCTGGTTTAAGTAAATAAAAACTTTCTGCCGTTGCCCTAATCTTTAGTATTGTTTGGTGTTGTTACCTGTCAGCCTGATAAGTTAGCTGATAGAATTTAGTCAAAGTGTTTTGCGATGATTCACAGCAAAGTTTTGCTGCCAAATTAATGCGAGCGTTGGCATTCTTAAAGCTACGAATGGTTAATCAGCACAAATGGATTTTATATGCCTAAATTCATTTCAGTAACTAAAAACCCTTCCACAATGTGCTCTTATACTGCAGCTATGCCTTGAGAGAGTCCCTGAAGTATTGCAGCATAAAAATTATTTTATTTTTCCAGCTGTAATCCTATTCACTAAAGTTATTTACTGTACTACTTTGTCTCCACTTTTATGTTCAGCCCTATTATGTGCCAACTCTCTCTCTCTATCTCTCTTAACAGAGCATTTTAGCCTGCAGCTTCCATGGACTACTCAACTTCCATTTGCTGCCCACATCAATTTACATAGTCGCCCACTTTAGCCGCGGGCATTGCTTGTTGTGAACGTTTAAAGCATCTCACAATAGTGCAACGCATAAAAGTTGCAGTTGTCTGGCAATGGCAGCAGCATCGGCCATAGCCATAGCCATAGCCATAGCCATAGCCATAAATAGATACTCACAGAGTCGAATGCCTTTTGGCCTTTTGCAACATTCATTTGAGCAGGGACTTGAGCCGATATTTGCTAATGGAAAGAGCAGACTTAAGCCATAAACATAAGCTGTTCATTGCTCTAATTACCTCAGCAAAGAAGGAGAATCATAAAAGATTTAAAGTGTGGTTCAAGTCTTCTTATGCTTTATGCTTGGCTAAGAGTCGCCCTTAGATGAATCCGCTTGTGGAAGTTATTTCAAATTACAATTCTGTCAGTAAATAAAACTCACAAATAGATAAGTCAGATCGTTGTTTGTTCGAGTATTTGTCAGTAATTCATCTTACTTGGCAGCAACGGCAAAACTCGTCCATTGAGGCCAAATGCTGTTCATTAATTTTCGCCAGCTGTGCGACTTTGCAGAATGTCGGCAAAGCCCAGCTTTCAAAATCAAAATCAATTAATAATCTACGCTCCTGAGTGTGTGTGTGTGTGTGTATGTGTGTGTGTTTATGTCTGCCTGTTTGTGCATGCAACATGTGACAAAATGGTTCGTGCCTGACTGTTTGAGCCATATTCTGCCATCCTGTTACGCCCCGCAGCGCAGCACAATGAAATAAAGGGAGGCAGAAAAAAAAGAAATAGAGAGAAGGGGGGGGGGGGTGGGAGGGATGGGTCTAAGTATGCTGGCAGGTCGCTGACACGACTTCCGGTGCCTGGCCGTTTCCTATTCCGCACGCTTCAAGTGTTTACATGCTTTAGTGAATTTCATACAAAAATGGCCTAGTTTCACTCTGATAGATGACCAAATATGCGAGAGCGAGACAAAGGAAGAATGCAGCAGCTGAAATTTTCCAAAAAAAAATAGTCGGGTCTGCACCTGAACAAAGGTAGTAAATGAAAAGTACTCCCATGCCGTGCATTACTGAAATTCGTATGCTTCGATGTGCGCTGGGACTGCCAGATGTGTTCTGCCTCGCAATTAAAATGCACGTCAGCCTTTTTCGGCCAGACACTGCTGCAGGAGGCAATGTCCTGTTTGCTGAACGCCACGGCTGGAGACCAGTGCGTGCCACACAAGAGTCACCGCCGGCGTTCATTCACCTATTCAAAGCGGTGACGCCAGCTCATAGACAAAGCGAGAGTGCATTTCACGTGTGACTTGAGACAACAACTTGGAGTTGCATTGAAGTTTTATCAAACTGAAACTCCGCTTCATTAGCATGATTTGTGATGGGGAAAACGAAGTTACTCTCTAATGAACTCAACTTGCAACGATTGGCAGTTTGATCATTAGTTGTTGCTCTCGACGACTGAGTTTATTTCCGAACACTCGAGCTGTCTTGCTGCTTTCCAATTACGTTATATCCCTTGCTCGACGTCGAAAGCACTCGCAGTGGCCACAGCAGCAAATGCTGTGCTGACTGTGTGCAATGCAGCCTTCATAAATATCAGCTGAGGAAATAAACAACAATGAAACACGTGTAAGCCGAAAAGGAGAGAGAAACCAAAATAATAATGACAGGTTGACAGCCAGAGAGGCAGAGAGAGAGAGAGAGAGAGCGAGAGAGAGAGATAGAGAGAGAGAGAGAAAATAAATTGAAGGAAGAGCTGGTGTTATTGCCAAGGCAAGGCAGTCTTGTGTTGTTGAAATGGATACGCCCACTGAAAATCAATAACTGCATTTACTCGGAAACTGCTGCTTGGCCGGCTACAATTTCATTTGACCGCATGTTCTCGAACGTCCTGTGCAGCTGATTTGCTTTCTGCTTCCCGTTCGTTGCATGCTGCTTGCTGCTTGGTCCTTGCGAAACCGCAACACAATGCAGGACCTTGGCATTGCACTTGCCTCATAGTCGTCCTTGAGGAGAGCTGCAATTACTGCGTAATACTTGCGCAGCTCGAACTCAATTATCACTTCTCGCCCACTCCTGCGCAGCAAGGACATTCGGACGAATTATGCTTAATTGCTATTTTTAGCCGGCATCAAGTGACATCATTACGAGCGATGAGCGAAGTAACAATAGCCGGCAACTTGTCCTCCAACGCGTTTATCGCTAGACGACGTTTTATTGTTGACGCTCCCCCACTCGCAGAGGCCAAACCACTTAAATTATACGCAAATTCATTTAATAAATTGCGACACTAATTTGACTAATTATTTACAAGTATTTATGTGAGCATTTGCAATTTCCGTCAAAAGCGAGCAACACATGTGCCGCCACTCACACTCACTCACTCGCATTTGCTAGGCTGCTATCAGGCCTATACGTACCATATACCCTGTTAGCATAAGTGGAAGGGGTCGTTCGAGCTCACTTCTTTCTTAGCTCGAATATGTATGCCAAATTACTTTATTGATTTACTCTGGACTTTTGCATAGTCAAAAGAACTTACAGACTCTTTACAGGGTATCTCAGAGCCTTGTTGCAGGCGCAAAGTGAAACCTAGATACATAAGGGCACATGCATGTGTGTAATGGCGGCAGCTGGCGCTCATAAGTAGGCAACGATTGAAGAATCGCATCCACTTCATCATCACCGTAGGCCATATCATTATTTTCGACATCATTATCGCCAAGCTGCGCGAAAGTTTTCAATTTGTGCGCTGGCTTCGTTTCTTTCACTCATTTCTCTCGCTGCTCCTCAGCCCTCTCCTCGTTTTTTTTTGTTACTTCTTTTTTGGCGCTGGCCTGAACATGGCTGCCATTTACTTTCCGTTTCCGCTACATGCTGCTCACGACTTTTGTTGCTGATAAGACGCTATGCTAGTGGCAACAGCAGCCGCTCGGGTCCGGGCCGGGGTTCACATGTAATTTGATTTGCTCTCGTGCCTAGTGCAAATATGGGTTAATGCGATTTTTATGTCATTTATATTGTTGATTTTAGCCAGACTGTGTGTGTCTGTGTGTGTATGCGACTCACGCAAATAGCAATTTACTGCTTGGCAAATTTCGACTCACTTCTTGGAAATGTATATGGATGATGTACATATGTACATGTGTATATGTATGTGTGTATGTGGCCAGACTGGCATCGATTTTCATTGGCCTGCGGCTTTGGCTAAGAACTTGAGTCTTCGATTGTGCCCGATGTAAGGCTCCGTCATTAGCCATTAGCCATTAGCCATTATATTTACATAAGCCAGCAACAGCACGTTGAGTTGGCTTTATGTTCAACTTTGAATAGAATTGCAATGCAATTAGCTAAATATACTGCAATGTCTGTGGTCATAATGCATACACAGCAATATGCATTACGGCCCCCGCATCCTCATGCTGCCACTCAAGGCTGCAGCCAGAATTGTGCAGCAACGAAATGCACACAATCTGTGTGCATTCGGTTGACATCTCCGTCAAGGATTGCAGTTGTGCGTCGTCAAGGCAACTATTTGCTCGTCAGCCTCCGATTATCGTCAATTTCACAACTATAACGCTTGCATGGCCATTAAAGCATTCAATCAATTTATTTCTAAAAACTTGTATCTATTAAGTTTGCATGAAAATGAAAGAACAGTGGAAACCGAAACGAATTTGACAATTAAAATAAGAGTTTAAACACAATTGAATTTCATTGCAATGCTTAGATACAGACTAAAGCATTTGAACTTGCTGGAAAGTATAAAAAAATACATATATTTAATTGAGAGATAAATTGACGAACTCACCAACTATATATATATATATAAATTGATTCGATTTGATTATTACTATTAAACGACTTTAACAAATCAATAAATGGCCGCAGTTGTTGCAGCTGCTGGCTTACATATGCCTGCCACATGCACGTTTCCCATGCAGTCAAATGTGCACACACACACACACACACATACAGCCATAAAAGCACACACAGGCCTACACCCATTTACAGGAATTGCGAAATTGTGCAAAATATATATAAAGTTATATGCATACGTATTTACCACATATATAAAGCCACAAATGTTGCAATGCGACAGCTGTCTTGTCATGAAGTATTTTAAAATGTATAAATATATAAAAATATATATTATTTATAAGAATATATATATATATATATATATATATATATATATATATATATATATTTATAGATAATGGTATATATATACATATTTATATACCTATATATACGCACATCCGTTTTTACTGTGGTGCAAAATGTGTCATTGAACATAGTTCAAGTGAATCAGCTTTAACACTTGCGACACTTTTCTGCCATTGTTGACCATCCAAATTTATAGTTTTTGCTGGTCAAACGATGATTTGATGAGCTTGATTATCGAATTGCAGTTGAACAATATCTAAGTTAGTCGGATCGAAAAGTTGTTGCTCGAACTGCCTTTGCGTCAATTTGTTGCACTGTGCGTGCTGCCGCATTGTGTTTGCTTATCGATTAAGTGGGCGCAGCTGCACTGCCCTGCATTATGTTGTGCTGTGCTGTGTTGTGGTGCTGTGTCCGTGGGCGGACTTCGCTTTAATTTGTGTTCATGTTTTGGGCGGTTTAATTGTTTGCCCGACAATCGATTTTAATTATGCGAACGCTTGACGTCAGAGTGCGATTTGCATAATGTTTACATTGGCGAGCTCTTTAAACGGTAAAATGCATTTTTTTTCTAAACTGCGATGTACCGTTAGCAAAAGAGAAGTCACAATGGGAAGAGTCTATATAGACTTGAAGGCTGTACTAGGTTAAATTAACTATTTAAAAACTTTTGCTCTAAATGCATATTTTAAATCATTTATCAGAGCTGTTTAATGATATCTGATGATTGTACTAGTGACAAAGGTATCCCACACCTTGAGAACTTATACAGTCAGTTTCAAGTCTTCAATAAACAAATTATAAGCTTGTACTGCATATAGTATCTAGAAATCTATATTTAAAACTTCAAGTCTCTAGGTTTGATAGTTAACGAGATCAGACGCCCTCAGCTGCCTGTTACACATTGTTGCACTAAACCATTATACCCTGAATTCGCACTTTCAATGGGCTCGGAATATAAAAGTAGAGCTTTTGCCAGCTTTTTGAGTGATTTTACCATCCCGCTGAAAAGTTTCCTTTATTGCTCTCCACTGATTGATTGCTATAGATTGCACTGAAAGGGGTATTATCATCGCATTGGCATCCGAATAGTCATTTAATTTAAATAGTTTGCAATCAATGTCTCACTACACCTCTGCCGTTTCAATTGACGTTTTCCGGTTGAATCAATCTTCCGAGAACTATGAGCTGTGGCTCCGAGAATCGGCGATATTTATGTATATTTTCTGCCTCAGCTTCAATTTGAACAAATTTTATGTAATATTAATTTAATTTAAAACATAAAATTAAAACGTGCCTCACAAGTGTCGACATCAAACTGAATTATTTACTATTTAAATATTCATTTGTATTATATATAATTGCATTAAGTATTCATTTTGTGAATCGTGACTACGCCGTGTACTCAGAAATGAGTAATGATCGAATATATGTAGTTAGCTAGAGAACTCACACACATCAGCTTAGTCAGACTTGGACTTGGTCATTTAATTTCTTTGCTTCACTAGCAACAGCCCAAAGTCGGCGCTTAAACTGAATTTGACTTGCTTTTCTCTAAGGTCAATTGCACATCAAATTTAAGGCGATGGCTCGCTTGTGTTTATATTTAGCTCAAGTGTCAGCTTTTGTCTACAATAATTCATGAAACGTCAGTCGTGCTGCGTCTTGGAATCTATTCAGAATTTGTCAGTTTAGTGACATGCATCACGTACATACGTATATATACTAAACGTCTCTCGAAAGCATCTTGATGAGGGCGACCTTGTGCCTGGAATGACGCCAGGCCCCCGAGCTTGACAACAAAAAGCTGAAGAAGAAGCAGAAGAATACGAAAGATGCAAATTTTCTCATACATTGGCGGAGTTAATTGAATTGTTTTGCCATTATTTAAAGAATTCGAGGCATAAATGGAAATGACTTTAATCTTTTCATTCAAATGGGAATAAATTTCATTTAATTACATTTCTTAATTTGCAAAACTGTTTGTATTAGTTCAACGTGCTGCGCATTGTTGTTTCATTCTTTTGTTTTAATGCCGAACAATGGTCAGTTTTCCGCTTGCTCGGACTCAGTGGCCCCCAGCGGGCTGGTGTCTGTCACCTATTTCTCTGTCCCTATCTCACTCTCTTTCACTCTCTCTCTCTCTCTCTCTCTCTCTCTCTCTCTCTCTCTTTTGCTTTCGCTTTCTCTTGCCACTATGCAATAACGTGTTATTCGTTGCGTTTCAATTTGCCGCAGACTGAAACCAATTTTGCATTTTTTCTGCCCCCCCTTTTTTTGTTGGAGCTTTTTTGCGCACGCTTTTAACGTCAATTTCTGTGTGGACCACGCCCCCGTCCAACGCCCTCTTTATTGCGTTACCCGCTCTACTGCACTTAACCAGAGGCGTTTGAAGTAGAAAATTTCTGATCTGCATGCATAAAGCTGGCTAATCGTGAGCTAATAACCTTTAGAGTTTCGACTTTTGTTAGAGTCAAACTACGTTTAATTAAATGTTATATATTCGCATTGAATATATTAAGATTTAGGACACAAAGGAACTTATTTCAAAAGTTCCTTTTGACGCTGCCCGCCCGACTGCAGCATCCCAAGGCTACATTTCGTTCTCATATAACTATGTACTTATAGAGCACATAGACACATGTACCCATGGATATAGACACTATATATATGTACATATGTGTGTCTGTGTGTATATATTTGCTATACAAGTGCCGTTAGCACTACGTGATGCCGTTTGCATGCCGAAACAGCAACAGCTTGGCCAGAAGGCAGCCACACATAGTGCCAACGAGAAGTTTTAGCCAAAGTACGGGCAGTGTACATACTATACATATACATATGTATGTGTGTATATGTATATACTCATACATAAATAAGTATGTGCATGTGTATGTGCTGCTGGTACGTACATATGCATGTTTACTCTATGCACATAGTCAAAGCTCTATGTGAGGGATTAAAACTGGGCCAAAGTTCATGATGCGCCTAATGAATACATTTTACCAGTGGATTTGGCAGTCAAACGTGATTCCAAATTAAAAAGAAACTCATAGATATTATAAAAACAGATAAAATTTAATGAAAAAAAAAACATATTATATATATATTATTGCATTGTATATAAATTAAAAAACAACAATTTAATTTGTTTTTAATTAACTGGAGAATTTTAAGCTCGAGCAAAAACTTGCATCGCTGTCTAGTGTTTCAGCTGCCTATTTATGCTCCGGACAAATATAATTGGGATATTGGGTGCCCTCGCACAGAGTGCATTGCATCGCATAGTCGTGCTCGCTTTACATTAATTAAGTTGCTACATTGTGTGCTCTTGTGTTTGGCAGAAGAGCCATAATCCACCCGCAGCCACAAGCTGCTACAAACCCTGTGCTATTCAGTTTCAAGCCAGCCACTTTTCGCCTGCAAAAGGAGGCCAAGAATGTGCCCTGGCTCTGGCTGAAAGGAGTTATGAGTTATGCTAAATGCGTAAGTCACACGCACTTTAATTCAGTTGGGCAATTGTTAACGGCTGCTCACTCGGTTGTCATGGCTATGCACCGTGCAGCCTTCTGCATTACATGACAGAGTTATCCCGCTTGGTGTTGTGCAGGCCCTTGACCACACGCACCCAGTCGACGGCAACCGCATTCAATTATCAAACGTCTGCAAACTACGAAGTTCGATTTAATCAAATGCTGACAGGTAAGGCATGGCTTTGTGGTTGCATTGGCAAGCTGTGACGATATGTATATATATATAGACATCTAAATATATATATTACTTTTACTGCCTGTTAAAAGCTTCTCAGAAGTGCGTACCCATGGCGTATGCTTAATATTTCGTACGTATACTGAATGGCTCGCTCTCTGCTTCGCTACAGCATTTCAATTTTATGATTTACGATCCGCACGCCTGTTGTTGCCTTGCCTCAAATGGCGTCACGTTCTGCCCGCGCCATTGTCTATCGGCCTTGGCTGCACGAGACTCTACTTATCAGCAGCGCATAATGAAAGTTGCCAGTTGATAGCATTTGAACTTGACTTGGCCTCAAAAGCAAGGCGAAACGCAGCTTATTTCTGATAATTTTCGCATTATATCCTGTAAAAGTGCGCACTAAGGGGCATACACATTATTGAGCTTATGTTATGGTGAGAAAAGAGTCTGTCTTGATCTAGCACTACTTAAAGAAGGAAAGTTCTATTATAACTGGGTCTAAAGCTTCTTCCTTCGTCTACTTAAGCCTTATCAAGTGCTGAGTGTCTTCTGTTTGAGCTTGGCCACGCTGAAATTAGCTCTTCTTTTGTTGTCCTTAATGTTTGTTTTATAGCTATTAGCCTATAGATTGCGCTGCCTTCCTGGGCGCCGTTATGTGCTTTTCTTTTTTGCCTTTATTTTTATCGGAAACTTGCATTTCACACGCACATGACAACCGCTCAGCGAGGAAAACAAAATGTCGGCTTCTCTGCCGACTGGCTGTGTATGTAAAGGACACAGAAAACGAGAGAGAGACAGAGAGAGGGTGAGGATAAGTATATGCAGAGACGTGCTAAATTTTGAAATGAAATTTAAAGAACGATGCACAAAGCCAAAGTGGAAAGCTGTACTGCGACAGCAGGTAGCAGCCAGGGCAGGAGGTATCGTAGGCAGCCAATAAATTAGCCAGCAGCGAGCTTTTGTTATTGTTGTTGTTTTTTGTCACCAGGCGTCACGCACACACACATTATATATGTATATGTATATGTATATAATGTATATATACTAAAAATTCAAAGAGTATGCAGCATCGTTTTTTCGTTGCTCGCTCGTTTTTATAATTTATGCAACATTTTTGCATAAACATCGCTGCCACGCACCGCCGCTTGCCACTCTGCGCTCTGTCGGCAAGGCTTGAAAGGAAATTTAAAAGAGCGTAGACGAAATTGATTTAATATAGAGGCCCACTCTTGCCGCCTGAGCAGGCGGCTTAAAGCAAATCGCTTAAGTTGGCAACTTTTAATGAAAGTGTACACAGCGTGAGAGAGAGAGAGAGAGAGAGAGAGAGAGAGAGAGAGAGAGAGAGAGGGACGATGCTCACGCCTGGGCAAAGTCAGTGCCACAAGCCATTCCTTCAAGAGGCAGTCACAGTCCTAACTATAGCCCAGTTAAGACGCTCCGAGTTTAATCCCAGAGTTGAGAGTGCTCCAGAGACTAAGAGCCAATGTATTTATGCTTCGCATTCCGTTTTACAAGGACCATTTGCCCACTTCTATCCCAGTCCCTGTGCCTGTGCCTGTCCCTGTCCCTATCCCTATCCCAATTCCTAGTCCCATCTACTTCCCTTGCCACCCGCAGCCAGCTTGCTTGTGTCTATTTTTTAAGCCCCACAGTGCTCGCCGAGGGCGCAGCAGCTGGAGTTTGCACTGGTACGAGACTCTGGTCGACCTCGACTCATAAATTGAGCGCTGTGGCAGCATAACAATAAGTCACAGATACAAGAGCATCTATACATACACATACACATACACATACACAGAGCATAATTCTCTTGTTGTATCTCTCCTTTTCATGCACATTCACAAATACCAAGTATTGTGGTCGACAACGAGGCACCCAGTTATGACAAAGCTCTGGTTAAATACAGATATCTAGATGTTAGAGAGAATTCCTTTTTGTTAATGTAAATGTTGGTTGAGCTCTGCTGGAAATAAATATTTAATATCCTTACTGGGGGAGGGTAGCCGAGTCAACTTGTTAATCACAGCAATTACCACTGTTGCATAGTCAACTTATGGCATCGTCGAAACTTTTGCAATTATAACTTAGTTTGCTTCAGTAAATGCATAATAATGGGAATATGCGAGCTTAAAATTATCGAGTTCCGGGCATCTCGTAGTCGGGCACTGCCCAAGTTGGATCACGTAACAGGAATTGCTTTATAAATTGCTAAAAATAGCTCTCTCGTGCGTTATAGATGTGCGCGAGTTACAAAGCAGAAGGAATATAAATAGAATTTCATATGTGTATGTTGAATGGCCGCAGTTACAAAGCAATAAGACCGCTTTGACACAGTTTACTTAAAAGGGTATACCGAGCACTTGAATACGCAACATTCCTTATGGACTGCGTTTACTCTTGTGTGCGTGTGTGTGTGTGAGTGTGTGTACGAGTGTGGGGTGGGTGGGCGTCTTTTGGGTGTGGAATGTGGGCGGCTTAAAGGCGTCGACACATGGTCCAAGAAGCGGACGACATTTGTGCAAACATAAAAGCATTGTAAACAAACACAGAGACCAAGCTAAATATCTACACACACACATACATAGAGCCACGTGGTGTGTGTGGGTGTGTGGGGCGTAAACCCCAACCAAGAAGTTAAACCGTTAAAATTGGTTTACGTGTGAGCTCGGGGACATAGAAATAACCTAGAGCGAAGTTGGTGTGAGTAAAGCGGCTTCGCACACGCTCGCCGGCAACTACTGTTGTCATGTTTAGTATTTTCTATTGCTGCCGCTGCTGTATCAGTTGGGTTGCTCTTATCAACATCAGTGCTCAGCTATTTAGTTTGACTGTCACTTTGCTAGTTTCCACTTTCACGAACCAAGGATTAAATGTGAACTTGCTTCACTTGGGCAGACTTGATCGCTCTGCTAAGGCGAGTTACTTCGATCTTGTCAACTACTCATTATGCATCCTTGTATGTAAATCCAAGGTCCTGCCATTGCTACTTTTAATTGGACTTAGCGAGTTCCTTGGCATGAAGTTTCATATCGACAATGCAGATATACATATATAGATACATACAAACAATCGAACTGATGGATATTCATATGTATGGGACACTCTCTTGTGTCTGTTGGCCTGCAGACTGCCTGCAATTTGCATATGTTAATACCAGCAGGACACACTCATATGTATGCGTGTGCTGACGTGTGTATTTGCATATGCGTGAGAGTGTGTGTGTGTGTGTGTGTGCATTGGGGCCGTGTGCACTTTCATAAAATACGTTGCGGTCAGCATTGTCCATCAGACACAATTTGCAATCGAGCCGTGTCCTTGATTTCCGCACGCGCCACTTATATATCGTACACGTATACATCTTTATTTGTATCTGTGTCTGTGTCGGTGTGTGTGTGTGTTCGAATGGGAGGTTGAGCACTTGAATGTGGTCGTTATAGTCCATACTCTAATTGAGTTATGTAGGCATCGCTGCTTAATGCATTTGCCATTGACCATGGATTCGAATGAGCACGAGTTTAAGTGCAGCCTGAGATGGAGACACCCACACACACAGATACGCACACCCGGATATACCACACAGTAACCGCACTCCCTCTGAGCTCACAGTATGCACACTGCTCAGCCGCAAATCCCCAACACGCGCCGAACAACTGGCCAGCTGCCTAGGCAAAGGAGCTTTTGCAGCAATTGTGTTTTGGTCTGCTTAGGGTGGCGATTCACCTGTTTTCACACAGGTGAACCAAAGACCCTCAAACTCCCACACCCACGCCCACGCCCGGATCAATCAAGAGGTAACTGTTCGTATTTGTGGACCTTTCACTGGTTTTACGTTTGTTGCCTTTGTTTTCTGCCGGATCCGAGTCTCTCAGTATACGGCGTGAGCGCCTTTGTTTGCATACAGCCAGAAGAAATTAAACCATTAAAGCAAATCGAGCTGTTTCTAAGCCTAGCGAGAGAGCGGCCGAGTGGCACTTGTTGGCCAAAACCAAAGTCATAAATATTAAATTTTGTCAACAGCTTTCCCAAGAGTGCTATCTCCGCTCCCCCGCCGGCTCCCCCATGCCAGTCCGCAGTCCAACAGAGCCAATCTCCGCGGCGAATCAAACTAATTTACATATTTTGCGCACTCGCACTCCTTCCCTGCCCCCTGTCGTCTGGCTGCGCATCCGGTTCCTTTGGCCGATGAGCCACAACAGCTGGTCACAAGCCAGCTAAAGAAAGAAAGAAAGAAAAAAAACTAAATCTGCCCCTCAATTAAACTGTCATGTCAAAGCCAGAGTCCGTCAATGCCAGCGCCCATTACTGCTCGCCTCCAGCAGTCGCATTGCCTTTGCAGTCAATCTTGGCTAATCTGGATCCTTAAGTTCCTGAATAGGCCGAAACGGCCTTGGCTGGGCGCAATTGACTGGACGACTGGCTGTACAGAGCCACGTATTAGGCATATTCAATTCCCCGAAATCAGACTCAGCCTGACTAAGCGAAGTTTTCTAATAAACAATACGAATTCTGCGAAACAAAAAAGTTGATGCAGATTTAAATTCAACTTAATTCCAAGTAAATTCAATTTGTTTTCGTTATGTGAAGAGAGCAGAAATTATAATTCAATAAATATACATGCTGTATATATATATATATATATATATATATATATATATATATATATGGACATGTATGTATATATGTATATAGTTATACATATGTACATACACATGTATAAATAGCATTTATGAGCTCTACGCTCTTAAGCTGTTTATAGCAACATGCGTTTCACCCTCGCTTATTTATTTTTAATGCAAATTCATTTAATGCTCGCTTTATTGCTGCTTTTATAAATTAATTTGTTATTGAGCGCTGGCTACAGAAATAGCTGAGAGCGATTTGCCAATCGACTAATTGGGGGCGGAATTTCCAGCCAACGCAAATCTGATAACGTTGCGTGGGCGGGACATGTACATCTATACACATACATAAGTTATATATATATATATATATATATATATATATATATATATATATATATATATATATATATATATATATATATATATATATATATATATATATATATTTATATATATATATATATATAAACATATATATATGAAGAGATGTACATATATAACATTCATTATGCTATTCAAGCTCATTGCAAAATGACAATTTTATGTAGCGCACTTTTTGGCGCGTGCTGCAAATTTTCATTTTGAGGACGTGCGCAAAGTGTGTAATAAATGTTAATAATTGACTGATTGATCAGTGTGAATGTGTGCATTGCCTAATTGCTTAATGTAAATTTGTATCGTTTATAATATGAGAAATATGATTCAAATTCAAGCAATGTGGTTAGCCAAACTTGAATTTTGTTTGTGGATAGATTCTCTTTTAGTTCCGAAATAGTTAATTGCTTTCCGCAATAGATAAATATGACTTGTGGTCCTTTTTAGCATGCCAAGTAATGCTGTTAGTCGCTTGCGTTGGCTTAGTGAATCGTGAATCGCATTGGATTCCGTCTAATGCAATTGACTTTTTCTGGCGAATGCATTTGAGCCAGCAAAAGGCAGGCACTACGCCTCCCCTAGCCTGGCTGTCTGCTTCTGGAATTCCAGCTAAATACCAAATTGAAATTGCCGACGTCGTCGTCACCGTCGTCTGATGACGCAAATAACGCGCATAGCAACAGCTGATGTCATCTTCCAGTTGTCTTGGCGACGCCGCCAAATTAAATAAATGGAAAATGCGCCAAAGCCATTGATGAAAATTCTAACACGCGCAAAACAACAATTTGACGTCTATATATATACATCTGTATATACATACATATATACATATGTAGTGCTGTTTGAGCCGCTGTAAGCAGCACTTGAGCAAGGCACAAGCATGAAAGAGACCATGGGAAACTATGAGATAATCATTGCATTATCCAAACCCATTTGGAGAGCTTGAAGGTCGCCAACTTTTAATGACTTAAGCAGACTCCCAATGTGAAGGCTTAACGCATTTTCTCGGAAATAAATTCAATAGAGCTTTCCAGGCAAAATAAGTAGCAGACGCAAGAGTAGGAGAGAAGACGTTTCCAAAGATACATTTCAATGGCTTTTCGGTTCGTCCATCGCTTAAGTGCGCCCTTGGGCTTAAGTGGGCAACAACGAAAGTGTTTGATTCTTTAATGGCGCTCAAATTTAAATATTAAATTTTAATTGCACTATTAATGGCAATTAGGCAATGCAATGCACTGCACTGCACTGCGTGCATCTCGAAACGTCCTTGTCTGGTTAATGTAGCTGAGCGGACGCAGACGTCGCTGACCGGCCTGTCACTCATGACAATCCCATTGGTTGTTGTCACCGCATACCCCCTCCCACACGCACGCACATGCATGCGCTCGCACAGCCGCAGCAAAGGCATGCCCACGCACGCACACACCCACACACACGAATCGAGAATGAGAGAGTGAGAGATTGAGAGTGAGAGGGAGCGCTTCAAAGAGTAGGGGCCAGACAGTGAGCGAGAGCGTGAGGAATAACCAGCTGGTAAGGAGGGAGTGCGAGAGGGACGACCATAGTGTGATATCCTGTTGCTTGACCTATCTGAGTCGCCCATGCACGTTGTCACAGACATGGCCACATTGATAATTCCGGTTCCGCAGCTCGTTTGTCGCATTGCCTGCTTTTAGGCGCCCACTAGGCCACAACGTGTTAGCTGCGTTCTATGGCCAGCAGTTACCTCTATATCTGACCACGCTGACTAGGAGTCGTGCAGCTTAAGGCGGCCGGAAGTGGCGGGGGTCACTAGACACAGTTCCGACTGGCAAAGCAGGCAAAACTTTTGCCACCAATTGTAAATTCAACTCATTCGTTTTATTCATATTTCGCTTGCAGATGAAGACCAACAACAAGTATAACGCGAGCGGAAGGGAGACATCGGTCACGTAGCGCCACGCCAGGTACCACGATGCAGGAGCAGAGCTAACACCAGCCTCAATACCAACACCAACGCCAACACCAGCATCTGGAACCGAACACAACGAGTGCCTGCTCACTAATTAACGCGCGTCTTGCGCGTAGCTGGGTAAATTAATGGAACCACGAACCAAACCCACACCTCGCCATCTCGCACCACACCCAACCGCCTCATCTCCAACACTGCCTGCAATCAGCTCCGGCTACACGCCTCCAGCTGGAAAATTAAATTTAACCAAGTTTATTTTCTGAAAATGGAAGCACAGACAGAGTCGTCTTAGTTGGCTATTTAGGAATGTGAACAAGCGAGGGGCAATGCGAGTAATTGGCTTCTTTGGAGCTAGAGCGAGTTGGGACTCCCTCTGTCTCTCTGTCTCTCTCTCGCTCTCTGAAGAGGCCTCGCACGTGCTGTCCTTCGAGGTGCTGTAGGGTGCTCCAGGAACTAATTATTTGCCAGTTTCTATATCGTTTCGTTGTATTGTTGCCAGCTATTGGTTATTGCTTGATTTTGCTACGTGTAAATAGTCATAATAATTATTATATAAATTCTGTGTAACAATAACAACAAGAACAGGAACCGAAACAACAAATCTTAGCAACAAAATTATACGTTTTCTTTCCTAAGTAATACAAATTGAATAAACAAAAGTCTTTATTACGAAAATTAGTATTTGTGCATTAACTACATTTATAATGAGTAAAGCGAAGTGCATATAAAAGCAAAAGAAAAACTATTAATTAGTAATTATTATAATGTGATGTTATACATATATATACATTAAAAAAACAAAACAATATACATATATACATATATACAGTTAGTAACAAGCAACTTTAAACAAAATGTTAACCGACAAAACAGATGCAAAACAAAACCAACAAATAGCAAAACCATTTTATTAAGTAGATTTTGGAATTACAATTTAATAATAATATATCACGTGCATATACAAAGCGATGAAAATAGAAAGTGAACTAATTATAAACAAAATAAATATAAAACGAAACTCGTCGAAAACCGTAACTAGAATTGTAAATTTTTCAAATTTAGCTTGCGATTAACAAAATGTAAATCTTGTGCGACAGAGAATAGACCGTTAGTTATAAATTCAAATTGAAATTTCAATTGACATTAAAATTACATATAATAAATAACTAATATGGAATAAAAAAATCAAATAAAGAATTAAACATTATTAAGCGTGAGCGAAATTTAGCGTCAAATTTGTCCTTAGAAGTATTTGCAATTGTCTTTCATTTAGTTATTGTGTGTGTGTATATTCTATAGGAACATTCTAGATATTGATAGATTGACGGATCGATCGATCGTCAGCTGTACAACTATAAGCTTTAGCAGCCTTGTTCATAAACAAAAAAAAAAAAAACAAAACAGTTTCCCAATGCACATTTTCTCTCCTCAACCAACTACGACTACTTTTGTACATTATAAATGAATATTAACAAATTATTTACTATATGCATATATATATTTTATTATAACGCTATAATATATGTATGTACTTATAACTGTTAATGGCTATTACATATACATATATAATTATTTTAGTTTTCTACGTAAATCGCATTTCTTCCGCTATCACAAAACAAAAAGCAAAAGGAAAACATGAAAATATTTAAGCCAGTTATGAAAGGGAAACGCAAACAAATGTTCAGTTAACAAATGATATATATTATTTACATTTGATATGAATTTGTTGTTTTCCTTCTTCTTCAGCCACGCTCAAAACTACGGCGAGCCCAAAAAAGTTAACTCGATCTGTACATTAGTTTCAACTAGTTTCTCGTATTTATATTGTTAATATTAAAATCGTTGCTTAGCATAAGTTTCAATTTGCAATAAAAACGAAACAAAATATACATAAATATATATTTTAGTTGACAATTGTTTTTTGTTTTATTTTAGAATTTATACAATTATTATTTCTCTCTCTCTCTCTCTCTTTGAAAATAGTTTTCGTTTTGGACCAGCAAATTATTTGTACAAAAGCAACAATCGAAAAATATTAAAAATTAATATTTAAAAACAAAAAAAGCGAGAAAAGAAAAACGAAAAAAAATGAAAACTTAAAACAAACACAATTTAAGCGCAGAAGTTCAATTAATAAAAATTAGAATTTTAATATAATTAAATAGTTACATAATTTCGATATTTATATGCGTAAATATTTAAAAATAAATATACAAAAACAAAACAAACAACTAAATACAATTATATGATGTATTTAAAGGCGTAGAAAGTGAGTTTCAAAACAAAACCAAAAGAAAACTAAGAAAAAAAGAAGACGAAAGAAGAACAATTTGTTTCAGACTCGTAAAAGAAATTGTGTACTTTAAAATTGAATAAAATTCAAAGAAAATTCTCTAGAGAGAATGCCCAGTTAAACAATAGAGTTAAAACAGAGAAGGCAGAAGAAGAAACCGACGAGTCGCAGTTAGTCGTTCCTCCGGCTGCCTGCAACTGGGTCTTTGTTGCATTGGTTGAGAATGCGAGTTTTTTGATAGTGATCATGACGATGTGTTCGCCCAATACATGATGCGAGCGAGTACGCATTGGGAACAGTTACTCCAACAATAATTCCAGGCATATCGAAGCATTTCAAGCACACTCAGACAGCAATCAGTAAAGAGCGCGGCAAGAGAAATGAATAAGAGAATAAAAATATAAAAGCTTAATAATATACATATATATGTACAAGTGAAAGGAGACGGGGAAGGCAGGAAGGGAAGAAGAGGAATGATGCTGCTATGAAAGGAAAATCTCAATGAAAAACTTAGCACTTAATATACATAAGAACACCTTTTTCTCGAGCGACAACTGGTGGGAGTGTTGTCGGAAGCCACGCCCACAGAGAACATACGCACACATACATGCGATATACATATATGTATATATAGCATATGTATGTGTATGTATATACGTATGTATGTTTATTCAAAAGCAATAATACTGAGAAACATGACGAACAAAGTGAAACACAGAGAAAAAAATAAAAACATTAAAAATAATTCAAATGTGCGTAAATGAATATTTATATATATTTTAATTGAAGTTGCGTATACATATATATATATACATTATATATGTATAAATATATTTAGTCCAAATAAATTAATTAGCGATTCGAGCGTTGATGTAATTGCTATGCAAGTCTTTAATATTTACAAAATATTAAAATTAAATTAAAAACCAACAAAAATGTGCAATTGAAATGCGTTTGAAGCAATGCGCAGAACAGAAACCAGCATGCGCCAGTAGATATATATATATATATATATATACGTATATACAAAGAGATACACATAATATACAAATCGTATGAATATATATGTATCTGAGCAGCGTAAAGACTCAGAAAAAGCGAAAGAAAATCATGTAGTTTGCATACACAGAAAAGTTTACAAGAAATTAAACAAGTTTAATATACATATATATATATAATACACACACAGACTTACACATACACACACACACACACGCACACACAGACAGAAGTACACGAAGCTAAACATTGAATCAAAACTTAAAAAGAAACTTTAAACTGTACTTATTATAATCTATTATAACAGCAAAAACAAAAAAAAACGGTTAAACTCGAAAGTTTTGAGCAAATACTCGATAATTGTTAAAAATGTTTAAATATACTATAATATAATACAACAAAAACAACAAGATAAATATATATATATATATATGTATATATATATATATATATATATATATATATATATATATATATTTAAATAAAACAAAAACAAACCAAATGGAACCGTGTAAAACTTCATATTAACGAACATACTTGCATCTATTATATTTTCTCCTCGTTAGACAATTTAGTTAATTATTGAAAGTAACAAAGAAAGAAAAAAAAAATCTAAATAAACAAAACAAAAAACGATTACAATTAAGTGTTAGTCTTATATACATACATAATTATATAAAAAATTAAAACAAACAAAAAAAGGAGAAAACGAGAAACGAGTCAACAAACAATTTCAAGTGCGATAACCGAACCCAAAAAAAAAAAAAAAAAAAAAAAAAAAACCAAAAAGCAGCAAAAGAAAATTTTTAAATTAAGATTTCAATTGTGTCGCCTTTTGTGTTAAACAACAACAACAAAAAATACAATTTGTTTCGTTTTATCATTTTGAATTTTTTGATTGGTCAAACATCAAAATGATTTACTAACATTGATTGAAAAATAAAAATTATTAAACAAAAAACGAATGATGAAAAATGACTTTCAATTCTTGACTCTAGGCTGGCTGGCTGGCTTTCAGGCTTCTATTGAGGCATTTTATTGTAGTAGTCTAAGGCTTGCGAACACACATTTAATAATTCCATTTACCCATGCAGGAGGATAGCTTATCAGTATGGAATCGGACTGCCACTGATATGACCAGTACAACTCGTATCCGTGATACGTTACGCAGGATATTAAATATACCTCTAACCACTGCAATGGAGTATAAGATACACTGTGATAGCCTTAAATACGTTTCAATGTAAGTACGAACGGTCGGATTCCATTTCGATATTTTTAGCATGCGAAAGCCTTTGCAATAATGAAGTAACAGGCCCCACAGTCGCTGTCGCATACTGAATAGATCGTTGCATAATAGAAGTATCCGGCATATTAGACATGTCTGGCGTCGTTAATGATGCTGATGATGATGATAATGGCGATGATGCAATGGCAACTAGAGAGCAAGACTGGGCTGAGCTGGGATGGGCAAGGGACACTCTAGTTATGTTGTTCTTTATCTGAACTAATTATTTTTAACATTTTGCTTTCTTTTATTTTGCAGTAATAAAGGCGCATTGAAAAGCTGAAATTCAGTGAATAACTACAAACACAAAACAAAAACAATAAATAAACAAACAGATGATTTAGGTACTAGCAAATGGAGCAACAATACCAACACACAACAATAACAACAACAGCAACCGAAACACTAGCACACACACACACAGCAGCTAACAACAAGAAGCACAAAACAAACAACATAAGGACAGCAGCCTCGGATGATGATAATTAGTAATTAGTAGTAGACAAAGCCCTCTCTCTCTCTCTCTCTAGCTATTTTCCTATTTCAATTCCCACTCCAGCCCATTTCAAGCATCAGCATGTAGCGAGACACTTTAAAATTTAAGCGCTAATGATACAAATCTTAGTATTTTCATCGGGTTTACAAAGTCGATTGTATATATGGAACGCAATAAATATTTTAGTTTGTATGTATAAAGTTTACATTAGCCATTCCCAATTAAGTCGAAATCTACATCTAAATCTAAATCCAAATTGTATAAGCTGAAAATATTAACAAAGTCCAACAAAAATATGTTACCTTTTTGTATGTTTTGTATACTATGTAATATAGAATTTACCTTTCACCTACACTATAATCTCTAATCCTTCCCAAGAACAACAACAAATTGTGCTAGTACGAATAGTTACCGCTCGTTAAGCAGTAGCAGCCTTTTCAAAACTTAGCTTAGTGACAAGTTAAGATGATGATGATCATATATACCATATATACAACAACAATCAGCACCATCAGCTAGGAGTTACTATATTTATCTGTTTGATATGATTATTTTTAAATTATTATAACTGAATAATCAAATTGTTTGTTTTTGTTCATCAAGAAATACAAGTTTTTTACCATGAAGAAAAGAAAAAACGAAAAAGTAAATATTGAAACGAAAAGAAAACCCCAGTTGTTTTACATACACACATATTTGTATATTATATATATATATATATATATATATATATATATATATATATATATATATACTTACCCCTGGTAGTATATGTATATATCACCAGCATCAACTATGCATCCACACAATTCTCCTCACAATCACAATCAGACTTACAGAACAGTACAACCAACCCAACAGATGCCTAATAAAGGAAACTATTAAAGTTGCAGAAATTATTTTCAATATAAAATGGCATTTCTAAATCTATGAGAGCGTGGGCTTCAAACTTCAAATTATACCTAAACTGGAATCGATTGGGGAGATATCAGCATTCGGAAGTCAATAATTTCGGTCCACATCCTGGCTGACAATTCGTTCTAAACACTAAAAGGCAGCGTATCGTACGTTTAGGAACTAAAAATTTAAAGTTCAACACTATAAAATCATAAAATAGTTTATTATATTTTGAAATTGTCTGAAACTTCGATTTTAAATAACATCTACTGCTTAACTCTATTTAACATCATAACGTCATTTGTCCTCGTAGCATGTTAGATCAATTATGTAGACATTAGATATGAGACAATCGCCTTCCTGCAAATTAAACGTTGGTATTAAAAATTTTGGTTGGTTAAGCTAACAAATTCAACGTACCGCAGGTGTGATGCCGACCAGCGCATCAGCGTGACCATAGAACTCCTCCTTTAGGGATATGACAATTGTCTGCAAATTTGTTGTGTGGTCTCGAATGTATGAAGCGACTTTCCCAATGTTTGTGTTGTCCAAAGCGGCATCGATCTCGTCAAGTACAAAAAACGGCGCTGGATGATAGCTTTGAAATTAAATTATATTTGTCAGCAATTCTGTTAAAGTGTATTTGATGACCGCACTTACCTGTGCGTAGAGAAGAGTAGTGCAAGAGCAGCAATAGTCTTTTCTCCGCCACTCAAATTACTCATTGGCTGGAAACGTTTACCGGGTGCGACACAATTATAATTAATGCCATCCAGATACGGCTCTTCGGGATTATCGGGTCCAATATATGCCTGAGCGGCCTCATTGCGGGCCAGCTTTTTGTAAATGCCATCGATAGCATCAGATATATGCTGACAACATTGCACGAATCGTGACGAGCGTTCATTCTTGACTTTCTCAAATGCCGCTTTGGCCTTCTTGGCTTTACGTCTGGCATTCTCAAACTCTTCATTTGTGGATTGTACTTTCTCCGTAACAAGATCCAGCTTTTGCATCGCTTTCATATTTGGTGTCTGTATACGTTCCAGAACATCCAGCTTGCTTTGAAGATCTTTCTGCAATTGTTCATTGGCTTTCTTGAAGGCGGAGTCGTCTTTAAGCTTGCACAATTCACGTGGGAGCGATCGATAGTCAACCTCGATACTAGAGTAGGTTCGAATGTCAATACGTAAATCCGGAACGTATGGGATACTTACAGATTATCGTGCATTGCCGACGTTGATGGTTCCACGCTGTCCACATCACTTTGCCGCACTGCGTCATCTAATGAGCCTCGCAATAAGGGCACCACAATACAATCAGTCTATGAAATAAAAAGCATATTTAACACAAGTTGTAATTTGTTATTACCTTCATACGTACTTTGGCCTGCAGCAATATATTTTGTCTCTCGTTTTTCTTGGCTTCGATTTTGGATTCCGTTGAGGACATCTGGCTGCCAACATTGTGAATTTCCTTAGCCAGATTCGCAACATCCCTACGTGCCTTTGAAATGTCCTCTTCCATATCATCAACTGCTTGCTTCTTCGCTTGCTTTTCCTGCTTGAACTTCTCCATTTTTTCCTTTTCCTCATCCATTTCTTTCAAATACCGCGCTTCAGCCGTTTTAAGGCCTTCCAATGCATCTTCCTCATCTTGTACGCTGCGTTCCCAGCGCTCAACGTTCTCTATAAATAGTAACGATATATTTAATATTGAATATTAAATATCATATCACAAACTCACTTCGCGTGTCCTTTTGCTTCTCAAAGTCCAGCTGATTGTTAATTCCATCGATTTGCTGTTCGAACTCGGCACGTTTGCGTGCCCTCTCCTGTTGCATTACCAGCTCACGCTCTTCGTATTGACGAATATTCTTCACGCCTAATCGACGGCAGAAGTCAGCAAACACTTTGTCTTCCACGTTATTCATGTTCTCTTTGATCTCCTGAATATGCTCTTCACGATCTTGCATACGGCGCTCTATTTCGTTAATCTTGGGCTATGAGTAGAATGAAGGAAATGAATACAGAAATGTTTAAATATGCTGTGATTTTGATTCCACTCACCCCGAAATCATCCAACTGGCCTTGCACCTGCTTCAATTGGTTATCGTATTGGCTAATGGATTTCTTTGATGACTCTAAGTCAACCATGCTGTATTTGAGACGATTCTCGAGTCCCTTAATCTGCGATTCAACTGTTGCCAGTTCACTTTGCTTGCGCGACTTTTTCACCAACTCCTTAAGCTCCTCATTAAGGCGCTCCTTCTGCATTTTCAGTTGCGCCATGTGCTTTTCATCCCATCGTTTCGCCTTGCGCGCCAAATCATGACTGCCGCCAGAGATGAGACCGGACTTTTGATAGAATGTGCCGTCCAGCGCAAGTGCATCAAATCGGGATCGATCGATCTCGTAGGCTACTTTCATTGCATCCTCAGGCGTTTCACAGACCAGAGCATTGCCAGTGGCAAAAAGCACAGCTCGCTCAATCTCTTGTGGCTCGAATTTAAGCACATCGAAGACCAGTCGCACGTTGCGTGGATCACTGATATTGCGGAGACGTTCCTTTAGCGGCTTAACCTGCAGGTAATCTAATGGTAGGAAGGTCTCCACCTCAAGCATCTGCTCTTTTAAAATCTGCGAAAGCAAAAACAGCTTAATGAGTAAATCAAAGAAAGATTTCGATATACTACCAACCTGAATGCAGTGACGTGCGGTTTTCTCCGTATCAACAATTATTGCTTCCATGAACTTTCCCAACACCTTAGTGACTGCCACGTTGTAGCGTTTGTGTGTGGGCTGGCACATGTTAATCATGCGATCGTAAACACCAGGCACTTGTTTTTTGAATAGCTCAACTACTTCCTGTTTCTTCTTACGACGGGCATCCTCGTGCTTGTCACTCTTAGCATCGCCCAACTGATCGCGTACATTCTCAAGCTCACGTTGTTTTTCTGCAATTTTTTCCTTTGAGCTGCCCACATCACGTCGCAGTTCATCCTTTATGCGATTCTGTTCTTCGAGCGCCGCTTGAGAGGACTTTATATGATCCATCAGCTTATCTCTGCGCTTCACTGCTTCTTCTCGCTGCAATGACAGCTTTTTGTATGATTCCTCCACTGACGCTCTGCGATTCGTTTCCCCATCAAGCATATCCTGTTCGGATTTTTGTTCACGATTGATAGAATCTAGCTCGGAGCGATATTGGGTGGCGGTTGCTTCGGCCTCCTGTTTCAAACGGTCATATTCTTGCACGAGTCCTTCCTCCATATTTACGCTTTTGCCACGTCTTTGGGACTCGTTTTCAATCTCGTCTTCAAAACGCTTCTTTAATGCCTCAACGTCACTTAATTGCTTTTCCAGCTTTTGTATGTCTTGCTGATGTGCGTTGTCTGCCTCTCGAGCTGTTTCCAATGTCTTTTGCAGAGATATCAATTTCTTCTTGCAATGTGCCACCTTTTCCTTAGCTTTGATGTATAAGGGACGACGTTTGTTTAGCTGCGTCTCAAACTCGCGAATCTCCTGATCAATTTTAGCTAAATCGCGTGTAATTTTTCCAGCGTCTTTTTTCTTTTCGCGGAGCACCTCGTCAGCAGCTTCTTTGCGCTGCTCCACGGCTTTCAGCTCTTGCTGCTTCACCTCTAAGTCTGCATTATACTTCTGCACATCCTTTTCAACGTGAAATAGGCGAAACAATTGGTATTCCACTTGCTTTTCGTTCTGCAATTTAAACAAAGTAAATCTGTTGAGTAGCCGACTTATCAAATATGGTACATTTAAGCATACATATTCATCTTGTAGTCGTGTGTAGCGTTCAGCCTCCATTTTCTCATGTTTGGCTTCCTTCCGCTCGGCAGCAATTCCCTTTTTCTTCTGGTACGTAAACTGTGTCTCCTCTTCAGCTACAATCATTTCCTGCTTAAGCCGATTGTAATCATCCTTCAGCAGACCCGATCTAACAATAAGTATAAAATATATATTTTGATGCGCGGCTAATTTGCAGTGCGACTTACCCACTAATTTCTTCGAATAGAGCTGTTCGCTCCTTGGGCGTCTTCATGGCTATGTTTTCTACGGCACCTTGGAACACTAAAAAGTTCTTTGCCTTCACATTGATGCCCAGTTTTTCCAGTTTATTCAGGTAAGTATTGCTTGAGACGCTCTAAAAAGCCAAAGATTAGTTTTACTTTTAAAATATATTTGTACCGCATACCTCGCCATTGATTCGATACTCCGAGGATCCGCTTATTACGGCGCGTTGAAAATCCATATGCTTCTCCCCATCCAAAATGAATTTAGCCGTCACATAGCAGCTGCGCGCCACTGGCTTGCCAATGGATGAGCCGTGTATTAAATCGTTCAGACGCTTTACACGCAGGCTCGATGTTTTTTCACCCATTACAAAACTAATGGCGTCCATGAAGTTAGATTTTCCAGACCCATTGGGCCCAATAACTGCATTAAATTGTTTTAACGGACCCACAACAATGTGGCCACGGTAGGACTTAAAATTTTCCATTTCAATGAATTGGAGAAACGCCGTTTCTTCTTCGGTCTTGCGACTGCCTATAGCCATCGCTTTATGTCCCATATCCTCATCCTCATCACCCATTATTGCAAATTACAAATGTATTTGACAATAATAATACACACAAAAATAATATTTTATAGTTTTTCCCAGATTTTCTTGCGCCAAGAAGCTTCTCTCTCAGATTGCCATTCACTGCGATTTGTTTACGGTGTTGCAAAACACACACATGAAATGACAATTATCGACAACTCAACTCTTTTTATCGAAAAATATCGACATCGGCAAGAGTGGCGCTCTATATTTTATACATTAAATAATATGGTTTAGATTGCTCAGTAATTACTTGTAAAACTACCTAAATATATATAAATATATATGCAATGAGAAAATTTTCTGGCCATAGGAGATATCAAAAGCCATTTTACATCTTAAAATTAAAAAATAACTAATTTTTTTTTTTTGACTAATTAAACTTTATTGATAACAATAATAATATAACAATACTTTATATTTAGTTTTAAACATAATTTTTGGTTGACAGATCTTTTTCTATATAATATTTAAAATAAATAATACTTTGGATTTTTACAGTTAAACAATTATCTAAACTATTTTAATCGACTTCCTCTACAGTGGGTCCACTGTAGCTGCCACCGCCGAAGCCTCCGGCTTGCTGACCACACTGGGACGCTTGTGGACCATTGCCGGCTCCAGCTGCCTGATGCATTTTGGTCATAACTGGACTGCAGACTTTTGTGAGCTCCTGCAGCTTGTATTCATACTCCTCCTTGTCCGCTGTCGTGTTAGCATCGAGCCACTTGATGGCTTCGGCACACTTGTCTAGGACACTACTGCGCTCCGACTGGGAAATCTTGTCTGCAGCCTTTTCGGCAGCCTCCTTCACGCCAAAGATGTAGCTCTCCAGCTGGTTGCGAGCAGCGATTCTCTGACGATGCTTCTCGTCCTCTTCAGCATACTGCTCGGCCTCGCTCACCATGCGATCAATGTCGGCTTGCGAGAGACGACCCTTGTCGTTTTTGATGGTTATGTTCTTCGCGTTGCCGGTTCCCATCTCCTTGGCTGTCACATTGAGTATGCCGTTGGCGTCCAAGTCGAAGGTGACTTCCACCTTTGGCACACCTCGCGGAGCTGGTGGAATGCCGGTCAGGTTGAAAGTGCCCAGCACATTGTTGTCCTTTGTCATGGCACGCTCGCCCTCAAACACCTGCACGGTCACGGCAGGCTGATTGTCCGCGTATGTGGTGAATGTCTTTGACTGCTTGCAAGGAATACGGCTGTTCCGCTCAATCAGCTTCGTCATCACTCCCCCAGCCGTCTCTATGCCCAGTGAGAGCGGCGCAACGTCCACCAGCAGCACGTCCTTGATCTGGCTGCTCTGGTCTCCACTAAGTATGGCAGCTTGGATGGCGGCTCCGTATGCCACCGCCTCGTCAGGATTGATTGACAGGTTCAGGCTCTTTCCCGAGAAGAAGTTCTGCAGCAGGCTCTGCACTTTGGGAATACGCGTTGAGCCGCCAACGAGAACGATGTCATGAATCTGGCTTTTGTCCATCTTGGCATCGTTTAGGGCTTTCTCTACTGGCTGCAGAGTGCCGCGGAACAGGTCGGCGCACAGCTCCTCGAACCTCGCTCGACTAACCTTTGTGTAAAAGTCGTGGCCCTCGAACAAAGCATCGATCTCAATGGAGGCTTCGCTGCTCGAGGACAAAGTGCGCTTCGCTCTCTCGGCTGCAGTCCGTAGGCGACGCAGTGCTCGGGGATTAGAGCGCAGATCCTTCTTAAACTTGCGCTTAAACTCATCCGCCAGATGGTTCACGAGCCTGTTGTCGAAGTCCTCGCCACCCAAATGGGTATCTCCAGCAGTTGCTCGCACTTCGAACAAAGAGCCCTCGTCGATGGTCAGGATCGACACGTCGAAGGTGCCGCCACCCAAGTCGAATATCAGAACGTTGCGTTCGCCTTTGAGATTCTTGTCCAAGCCATAGGCCAGAGCTGCTGCAGTTGGCTCATTGATGATGCGCAGCACGTTCAGCCCGGCGATGGCACCGGCATCTTTGGTCGCTTGGCGCTGTGAGTCGTTGAAGTAGGCGGGCACAGTGATGACGGCATCTCTGATGGTTGTGCCCAAGTAAGCTTCAGCTGTCTCCTTCATCTTTACCAGCACCATCGAGCTGATCTCCTCTGGCGCAAAGCGCTTCTGCTCTCCTTTGAACTCGACGCTCATCTTTGGTTTGCCGCAGTCGTTGACCACTTGGAATGGCCAGTGCTTCATGTCCTCTTGGATCTTCGAGTCATCAAATTTACGTCCAATGAGACGCTTCGCATCAAATACACTGTTCTTCGGATTCATGGCCACCTGGTTCTTAGCCGCGTCTCCAATCAACCTCTCCGAGTCGGTAAAGGCCACATAACTGGGCGTCGTGCGGTTGCCCTGGTCATTGGCGATTATCTCCACCTTGCCGTGCTGGAACACACCAACACAGGAGTACGTGGTACCCAAGTCAATACCAATCGCTGGCATTCTGAGTTCTTCTTGGAATCTTCTCGAATGGAATACTATTTTTTGCTTTATTCAGCAAAATACTTGCGTTGTTTTTTACTTTAGATTAAAAATATATATACTCTATATATTTTTGATTAACTGTTTTATATTCACTTTTGATTCTGTTTATTGTTACTCAAATGTTCTGTTTCAATTTTAAACGTTTGTTTTTATAAATATACGTTAGCTTGTTCAGCTTCTCTTTGACTTGCTTTCCTTGTTGTGTTTCCACTACGATTGCTTGTTATGAACTGTGCCGAGGTGGAAATTTGCTCTGCTATTTATACCCGAGCGCTGCCGAGTGGTGAAAATTTCGAGATTCCCCTCCAAGAGAGTAGAATGTTCGAGGCGATTTGAGAGAGCTCGAAAAGACTGCTCAATTTATTTTTGCTACAATATTATCAGTTCAGCTAAAATACAATTTATTAAAGCATATTAATTTAACTGACTATTAGAGTGTTAAGCATATACGAACAACATTTTTGCAACAGATCAATTAATCGACTTGGTTTTGACAAATCCTTACCCGAGCAAGAATGAAAATATTTTCTGAAATACAATATAATATATGTACATGTATGTGATCCGATATTATGATGTTATTTGACCCGCAAAGAAAATATTGCTAAAATAAAATCTTTAGTGGATATGATAAAGTTTCAGCTCAAATTTTCGGATATGCAAATAGGAAAAATAAATGTTAAGAACAACCGACCTGCTAATGGAGAGAACATAACTAAATTTGGAATCATTTAATGGCCAAAGAGTATCTAAATGCAGAGATTTAATTCTAAAATGCTTGAAAAATGGGCTCATACTAGTATTATGAATTTGGATAAAACTATATTATAATGCTCAACTAATAATAATTTGAATTCAGATAAAAATATATTTTTATGATCAATCAACACTCGAGAAAAAACTGGACTGACAGGCAAACATCGATTGGTTGGCCTTATATATGCGACGCGAGTGTTAAACAAATCATTCCCCTCCAGCCACACATACATACATATATGTATTTATATTTATATTCATACATAAACATAAATACATACCCACCTTTACATTGTATGCGACTCGCAGTCTCGTATCGCCTCGAACATTCTACTCTCTTGGAGGGGAATCTCGAAATTTTCACCATTCGGCAGCGCTCGGGTATAAATAGCAGAGCAAATTTCCACCTCGGCACAGTTCATAACAAGCAATCGTAGTGGAAACACAACAAGGAAAGCAAGTCAAAGAGAAGCTGAACAAGCTAACGTATATTTATAAAAACAAACGTTTAAAATTGAAACAGAACATTTGAGTAACAATAAACAGAATCAAAAGTGAATATAAAACAGTTAATCAAAAATATATAGAGTATATATATTTTTAATCTAAAGTAAAAAACAACGCAAGTATTTTGCTGAATAAAGCAAAAAATAGTATTCCATTCGAGAAGATTCCAAGAAGAACTCAGAATGACAGCGATTGGTATTGACTTGGGTACCACGTACTCCTGTGTTGGTGTGTTCCAGCACGGCAAGGTGGAGATAATCGCCAATGACCAGGGCAACCGCACGACGCCCAGTTATGTGGCCTTTACCGACTCGGAGAGGTTGATTGGAGACGCGGCTAAGAACCAGGTGGCCATGAATCCGAAGAACAGTGTATTTGATGCGAAGCGTCTCATTGGACGTAAATTTGATGACTCGAAGATCCAAGAGGACATGAAGCACTGGCCATTCCAAGTGGTCAACGACTGCGGCAAACCAAAGATGAGCGTCGAGTTCAAAGGAGAGCAGAAGCGCTTTGCGCCAGAGGAGATCAGCTCGATGGTGCTGGTAAAGATGAAGGAGACAGCTGAAGCTTACTTGGGCACAACCATCAGAGATGCCGTCATCACTGTGCCCGCCTACTTCAACGACTCACAGCGCCAAGCGACCAAAGATGCCGGTGCCATCGCCGGGCTGAACGTGCTGCGCATCATCAATGAGCCAACTGCAGCAGCTCTGGCCTATGGCTTGGACAAGAATCTCAAAGGCGAACGCAACGTTCTGATATTCGACTTGGGTGGCGGCACCTTCGACGTGTCGATCCTGACCATCGACGAGGGCTCTTTGTTCGAAGTGCGAGCAACTGCTGGAGATACCCATTTGGGTGGCGAGGACTTCGACAACAGGCTCGTGAACCATCTGGCGGATGAGTTTAAGCGCAAGTTTAAGAAGGATCTGCGCTCTAATCCCCGAGCACTGCGTCGCCTACGGACTGCAGCCGAGAGAGCGAAGCGCACTTTGTCCTCGAGCAGCGAAGCCTCCATTGAGATCGATGCTTTGTTCGAGGGCCACGACTTTTACACAAAGGTTAGTCGAGCGAGGTTCGAGGAGCTGTGCGCCGACCTGTTCCGCGGCACTCTGCAGCCAGTAGAGAAAGCCCTAAACGATGCCAAGATGGACAAAAGCCAGATTCATGACATCGTTCTCGTTGGCGGCTCAACGCGTATTCCCAAAGTGCAGAGCCTGCTGCAGAACTTCTTCTCGGGAAAGAGCCTGAACCTGTCAATCAATCCTGACGAGGCGGTGGCATACGGAGCCGCCATCCAAGCTGCCATACTTAGTGGAGACCAGAGCAGCCAGATCAAGGACGTGCTGCTGGTGGACGTTGCGCCGCTCTCACTGGGCATAGAGACGGCTGGGGGAGTGATGACGAAGCTGATTGAGCGGAACAGCCGTATTCCTTGCAAGCAGTCAAAGACATTCACCACATACGCGGACAATCAGCCTGCCGTGACCGTGCAGGTGTTTGAGGGCGAGCGTGCCATGACAAAGGACAACAATGTGCTGGGCACTTTCAACCTGACCGGCATTCCACCAGCTCCGCGAGGTGTGCCAAAGGTGGAAGTCACCTTCGACTTGGACGCCAACGGCATACTCAATGTGACAGCCAAGGAGATGGGAACCGGCAACGCGAAGAACATAACCATCAAGAACGACAAGGGTCGTCTCTCGCAAGCCGACATTGATCGCATGGTGAGCGAGGCCGAGCAGTATGCTGAAGAGGACGAGAAGCATCGTCAGAGAATCGCTGCTCGCAACCAGCTGGAGAGTTACATCTTTGGCGTGAAGGAGGCTGCCGAAAAGGCTGCAGACAAGATTTCCCAGTCGGAGCGCAGTAGTGTCCTAGACAAGTGTGCCGAAGCCATCAAGTGGCTCGATGCTAACACGACAGCGGACAAGGAGGAGTATGAATACAAGCTGCAGGAGCTCACAAAAGTCTGCAGTCCAGTTATGACCAAAATGCATCAGGCAGCCGGAGCCGGCAATGGTCCACAAGCGTCCCAGTGTGGTCAGCAAGCCGGAGGCTTCGGCGGTGGCGGCTACAGTGGACCCACCGTAGAGGAGGTCGATTAAGAACAAAGAGACTTTATTAGTATTATTATTTATAATTATAATTAGATCTCAGCCAAAACCTTATTTGTAGTGATTAAACAATTTTATTTGAATTGAATAGAATTCAATAAAAACAATGTTGACTAATTGTAAAAACATTTCGAGTTTTGAGTATTTACTTTGGGAGTCCTTCGTGCTCGGCCCAGTCTAGCCACGAGCCTTCGTAGTTCTTCACATTTTTGAAGCCCAATGCGACAGCAGCTTCCGCCGCCTTCAAGCTACGCACTCCGCTTCTGCAATGGAACACAAGCTCAGTGTCGGGCTGTGGTTTGTCCCGCCCGTATTTCGATTTGAACAGCTGGTCGTTGGCCGCCAACTCTTGGCTGACAATGCCCAATGGAATGTTGATGCTGGATGGAATTTGTCCTGTTTCTGTTAACTCCTTTGGCTCGCGCACATCAATGAGCACTTTGTTTGACTCGTTCGCCAACTTCTTAACTGCCGCATAGTCCACGATGCTAATGGGACCGCCACTACTGTAGAGACGTTGCGGCGTTGCAAAGGCAAATGAAATCCTTTGTAAAGTTGAAAGATTGTTGGTCCTTCCCGTTGTTAAATGGCGTAATGTGCAGCCTGTTGTTCGTGTTATAATATGGCAATATCTCAAAAGTATTTTTGCCATTGTTGCGATTGTTTAATAACAATTCTTATGTAAGTAAAACTTAGAAATACTGGCAGCCTCAATTGAACAGTGATGGGTTAAAAGTTGATGCTGGTGCCGATGCCGGTTATCAGCTGTTTTGTTTGCTAGCGTTGCCAGACTGTCAGCTTCTTAATCAGTAGGTTTGAATGAACTGTTTGAATATTGCAAACTATTAATTCTTACGTATTTCGAAGCGTATATATAGTATATATTGTTACCAACCGACTGCATTATCACCTATCCCATACGTGAAGAGTGTATGTCAAGGCAAGGGCTCAATCAAGTTCACATCACATGATAAGTCAAACACCCAAGCAATTTTTGCTTCTTTGTTGTTGCTGCTTGATTAATTCAATTAATCGTCATATAGAATAGCGATCCCGGATTCAATTACAGTTGGCCATTTGCACAATTCAATATTATTCGCAGAGACATATTAAGCAGCGCTTTTCAAACAAAACTGATAAGCTACAGACAATTTACGCCTTCCTTATGAATTAAGATATAGAGGAATAGTTGTAGGTATAAATTAATTAAATACATACATATATGTATGTATATACCACTTAAAAGTGTTTTTTGTATTTATTTTCAAAACAAAATTGATAAGCAAAGAAGACAGATTAGGAAATAGGGAAATATATTTGGGGTATACATAATTATGTGTAACATACATACATATGTACATACAAACATCTACCGTTATCTTTACTGTTTACATGGAGGTGGAACAATTAGAGGTTAGAGGCGTCTAATCAGAAACTAAAAAAAAAAACATGGTTTTCGGATTAGAATTGTTTTTCCCATGGACCGCCGGCACAGTCCACTGATAACACCTTGCGTGTGTGTGTGTGTGTGTGTGTGTGTGTGTGTGTGTGTGTGTGTGTGTGTGTGTGTGTGTGTGTGTGTGTGTGTGTGTGTGTGTATGTATGTGTGTGTGTGTGTGTGTGTGTGTGTGTGTGTGTGTGTGTGTGTGTATGTGTGTCCACTGATAACACCTTGCGTGTGTGTGTGTGTGTGTGTGTGTGTGTGTGTGTGTGTGTGTGTGTGTGTGTGTGTGTGTGTGTGTGTGTGTGTGTGTGTGTGTGTGTGTGTGTGTGTGTGTGTCTACTGGCCAGGAGCTCACTCGGGTCACGTACGTCACCGAGCGGCGCGTGCCATAAGAGCCGACTTAAGCCGGATAGGATTGGACTCATCTGAATGCCACACTTAGTAGTAAACAAGTTGTTTCACTAATAATCTAGAATTCTGTTTGTTGTTTAGCACATATTCAAATTGATAATCCGAAATCTAGCGCTAGACACAAATTCCGGTTTGTTTTAATGCAAACTTTATTAGATAGAAAAATAGTTATACATACATGTATGGGCTCTTAATACTAATGAAATCGCAAATACAACTAACTAGCTGTGGTTGTGCCGGTAAAAAGCGCAGCTATAAAAACATCAGTAACTAAATACAAATAGGTAGATCATAATGCTTGATCGTAATGCTTACATACAAATTTCGAACATTGTTCATAATAAAATCCAACGATTAACTGTGTTACTATCTGCTATTAGGACGCGTCTAGTAATATAGACTACTTAGGCATACAGACACATTATACAATTATGGCCCCTCTAGGATCTGTGGGATCATCATTTGCGGTCGACAATGTGTCCAAGGGACTGGCCCACGCTTATCTTCTGTCCAGCCACAATGTCGAACTTAAAGTTCTTTGGCGCCTCGAAGAGGAGCACGATGGTGCTGCCCATGTTAAATTGTCCGATGAGGTCGCCTTTGGAGAACTTTTGACCTGGCTGATCGGGCTTCTTCACATCCAAATGGAGCTCGTCGTACTCGTAGGTGCTTGGCGGATGGGCGCCCACATTGAAGCCCGTCCAGCGATTGGTCTTCAGATCAGAGTCCATGTAAATCTCCACGGAGCCCACATTGGTAGCCCCCACGGCTGTGTAGCTGAAGAAGCCGTGCTTCCACTTGCCCATATACAGCACACGCTCGTTCAAGCAGAATAGCCCAGGTAGCCAGTTGGCCACCTTCGGGCTGACCGATAGCAGCTCGCCTGAGAAATGACGTCGCACCGTCGGCTCCCAGGCAGCCGGTGAGTGAAAGCGATGATAATCGCCCGGGGCCAGGTAGATAACACATTGATAGAGCTCCGTTGAGTCGTCACGCTTCTTTTTTAGGGCCTGGGCATAGCTGATTGGCTCGTTCGACTGCTCGACCGTCTGCAGCGGCCCCAAGAAGTCTTCGATGCTGTAGTTGACGCCCTTTACCTGCTCGATTAGTGAGTCTGCGGCGCTGCCAAAGTGCAGAACCTTGCCGTCGGCTGGCGAAACCAATGGGGATTTGTCATCGATGATTCGCGCGCCCTCTTTCAGGGGGCGTGTGAAGAACTCAGCCAGGCTGGAGTAGTGATTGTAATCGGGATACAAAGCCTCGTCAATGTTTACCTGAAACATGCTTGAGTACCAGCCGTATATGTAGGGTCGCAGAGTATTGGGCATGTAGCACGAGGCCAGCCAACCCCAGCAGCGGCTGATAATGCGCAGTGGGAGAGAGCAGTAGACGCGCGATTGGAACTCGGATGCGGTGCGTTGGGTGCCGTCACGTCCGCATCGAAATTTGTGCAACTGCCATTCGATGGCACCGAAGACGCACAGGCCCATGGGTGCCCAGCGCAGCAGGAATCCCGTCCACCTAGAAAGCGCATTCCGGCGTAACTGCAGTTGCGACTGCTGCTTGACATGCTGTGGCTTCGGCTTGGCAACTACCGACTCATTGGATGCGGCATTTGCGGGCAACTGACGAAAGTGCCGGAGCACGGGCCAGTTTCCATTCTGCAGGACTTGCTTTGGCTGTTGCTGCTCCTGTATGGCCTTCCGAATGTTTCCCGCCTTCAGCAGAAAGCGGCCTCGCGGCACAAAATATGACACCATTATTGCTCAAGAGTCGTGTCTTTTCTCGTTCTTTCCGTACACAGCACCCACGCCGCCGCACTAGCTAGTGATTACGTATTACGTATGAGCTGTTGTGCGTGCGCTGCTCTCGCGTTGATAAATGAAAATGGCCCAATTTGAGTGTAGACTATGTGTGGATCGAAAATATCACAGCAACTATTTGAATAGTTAATTTGCTGAATCTGGAAACATGTGCATATATCTGCAGCGGGTAGACTTTATGTCAGCAAATGCGATTCTGATCAGCTTTTGAGCAAGAGCAAGCGAGGGCAAAGAAATACTTCCGTTATGTAGCACTGCCTGGCGACAACTGAAAGATGGAAACAAACGGTTAATGCGTTGAAGATTGATATTGTGTGTGAGGGCGCCATAATGACTACGTCGCATGTGCTTTGCTCACCAAAACAAACTCTCTTCGTGAGCGACGACAGCGACGGCGACGGCGAATCTGACTTATTCTGCTTGCTTATCAATTGCTTTTGACTTCGTGTTATTTGTAACATCAACAATCGTTATTCAAGGTTGCTTGGCGCGCGCCTTTGCCTCTTTAGTGGACCAATGTTTGTGGCTACCAAACAGGTTTATTTTGTTTTTTTGTTATTTCAAGCTTTACACTCATTTGTTTTGGTCTGTTATGAGTTGACAATTGTTTTTATTTTTTCTGTTATCGTATGTAACTGCGCCGCAGCTCTTTGCAAAAAGGTGGCAACTCTACAATCTGCACATCGAACAGCTGATAGACTATTTGTGTTTTGCGTTTTCACGAAAAAAAAATAATTGAATTGAATTTAATGCTCTGATTAAGGATCATACGAAAAGGCGAAATCATGACTGACGCGGAAAAGCAGCCAGTCTCGTTCGCCTGCCAACGGTGCCTGCAGCCCATAGTATTGGACGAGCATCTGGAGAAAATAAGCGTACATGCTATGGCTGAACTTTCCTGTAAGACCAGAAATACACTACGATAACTAAACTAAACCTTAAATGTGACGCTCTGTTTTCAGTACCCATATATGGTGGCAATGTGAACACTATAGATCCACAGGATGCCAACAGCTTTGACCACTTTGTGCCGCCATTCAGGCTAACTGACTCAATCAATGGTACGGGTTTCACGCTGGTATCTGATGGACGTGATAATAAGAAATTGAGCTCTGCATTCAAGCTGAAAGCTGAGCTATTCGATTGCTTGTCCTCGAACTCGGAGATTGATCATCCGCTATGCGAAGAGTGCGCCGATTCAATGCTGGAGATCATGGACCGAGAGCTCCGGATAGCTGAAGAAGAATGGCACGTATATAAAACTTACCTCAACGAACTGGAACAGCAGCAGGAAATTCCGAATGTAGATGCCCTGGATAAGGAATTGCAGCAATTGAAGGAAAGTGAGCAAGAGCTACTGAAGGAGCTGGCAAACCTCAAGGCGGAGGAGAAAGTCCTGAATGATGCTATAGAGCAAGAGGAACTGGTAAAGGAAAAGCTGCATGAACAGGAGGAGAGCTACTGGCGCGAATACACAAAGCACCGTCGAGAGTTGATGCTGACGGAAGACGACAAGCGCAGCCTCGAGTGCCAGATAGCCTACTCCAAGCAGCAGCTGGACAAGCTTCGGGACACGAACATATTTAACATCACGTTTCATATCTGGCATGCCGGTCACTTTGGGACAATCAACAACTTTCGACTGGGACGTCTACCGTCCGTCTCCGTAGACTGGTCAGAGATAAATGCAGCCTGGGGACAGACGGTGCTGCTGTTGTCCGCTTTGTCCCGTAAGATTGGGCTGACCTTTGAACGGTATCGCGTTGTTCCATTTGGCAATCATTCCTACGTGGAGGTGCTGGGGGACAATCGTGAGTTGCCTCTGTATGGCAGCGGAGGCTTTAAATTTTTCTGGGACACCAAATTTGATGCTGCCATGGTGGCGTTTCTAGACTGCTTGACACAGTTCCAGAAGGAGGTGGAGAAACGCGACACGGAATTTCTGCTGCCGTACAAAATGGAAAAGGGGAAAATAATTGATTCTTCCACTGGCAATTCTTACTCCATCAAGTGAGCCACCAATATGCATTCTCAATTGACAAAATATATTATCTCTCAACAATTACAGAATACAATTCAACTCAGAGGAACAATGGACGAAGGCTTTAAAGTTCATGCTAACGAATCTAAAGTGGGGTCTGGCCTGGGTCTCTTCCCAGTTCGTCTCGCAATAAAACTCGTCGATTGTCATTATTTTAACTATGTATAATATTTAGTGCTAAACATTACAAATAAACTCTTTAACATTTAATTGACTTCTTTGTATCGGCTTCAACTTCGCTATCGTCAGAGTCTGAATCGCTGCCAGATATATCGTCATCTATCCAAAGGGCACCCTTTTTCTTTTTTATGATCTTGGCTACTGTGTCGCCTTTTCGCTTGGTACCTATTGTTGTACTGGATTTGGCAGTTTTGGTAGTGGTATCAGTGTCCACTCCAGTGGTCTGTTTGGCATCCTCGGCCTGTTTCAGTCCTTCCTCAAATGCGTCATTAACCTTTTCGGTCAGCTTAGCTCTGGCCTCCTCATACTGGTCGTCTTTGAACTCGTGCTTGGGCACGGTTAACAGTTTCTCAATTTTACGTTTCTTACGGTCCTCAGCTTCACGATCACGTTCGTCTTTCTTCTCCAGCCATGCCCGCACACGTTTCTCTTCGTTAATGTCACGTAAGCGACGTCCACTCAAATCACGACATGCCTCACGGTTCGTGGTTTTCTCGATTTGAGCGCCAATCGCTCGCAGCATAGACCCGAATCCTCCCTTCCCCCCAACCTGACGGAGGATGCAATGAATGTTACCAGTTTCATTTTGAAATTCTATATTTTCATTTAAACGTTTTCCTTTGCATGTGAGATAATATTCGTCGGTTTGGAGATGCTATAAATGTTACGATGTAAGGTGTTAAAATTCGTTTAAATATAGATTTTACTTACTGTGGCTTCCTCGATGAGAGCATTAATTTGTTTCAAATTAATGTCATTTGCATTCACAGTAACTAACTGTTTACTGTTTACAAAAATATTAATCACCATTTTATGAATTTTCTCTTCTACTGTTGTACTTCTTGGCTATTCTGCTTTGTGCACCTACATCAAACCATAGAGCGTGTGCTAGAAAGAGAAAAAGGTGATGCATGCGTTTATCAGTCGGCACAGAGTTGCCACACTATTAACATTATTTTAAAATTTTTGAAATTTTGTTAAAATTATTATGGCTTAAATAGAAAAGCACGTGTTTGTGCTCAAAAAATAGTTAATAAACTTTTGTGGTAGAAAGTTTATTGCCAACAGTGTTTCTCAGCATTTGATTGACTTGCCGCCATTGAAACATGGCAATTGAAGTGAGTTGGCAGCACAGACTGTCGCACACAAAGTGCTCATTTAATTAGTTCGCATTTTAGACGACGAAAGGTAAAAATTTTGCGACGCGTTCATACAACTTTTTACCCAGTATAACAAATCGGAAGAAATTAAAATTTAATAAAAACCGGTAGCGGCTGATATTGGTTGACAAATGATATAAGCTAACAAAGCGTTTGTGAAGTGAAAAGCGGTAAATTTAGAAGCGCAGCCACGTCACTGAACGCAATAAAATAGTGAATTTTAGAAATGAAATCAGAAATTTTGAGCTGAAAGCGATGCCAGCTACGAACACGAACAATGGGCAGTGTACAACGATGGCAGCAGCGGTGGTAGTTGTGTTAATGATAATTCTAGCTTTCTGCATCGGTTTCGGGTAGGAGGGGTAAAACGGCAAATCGAACAACGCTTAGCATAAAAGATGGCAGCAGCAAAGTGAACAAGATATGTATATACATACATACGTGCATACATACATGCGCTTGTACATTATACATACATGCATATGCATATGTATAAATAATATATAACTAGATAATCATCGTGAAAATACGAATTTGCGCTAGCTGACCGGAAAATAAAATGAAATGAAATGAATTATAAAATCTGCAGTTGACTTTATATTGCAATAGGTATCGACGGCATAATTATCGAAAGCAAAATAAGTGGCAACTCATGTGAGGAGCAACACAAAACGCAAACAAAAAGACAAACGCGATGCCTTTTGGCTTTCCGCCCGATTCGCTGCCGTTTATTTTATTTTGACTGTGACTTTGAGACATACTTCATTTGTTTGCTCATGAAATAAAATTGCAGTTGAAATTAGTGTGTAAATGGATTTTTTCTGCATTAAAGGCGATTTCAAATAATATATAATATAAGGAATATTACTAAACAAATGCAACCGTGTGCGTTTCTCTTCTTTTTTTTTGTCGGCCGGTTTCGGTTTTTGCAAATTTTCCTTTCTCTCCATGTTCGTTCATGGTGTATTTTGTTATCGACGGTCATTCATCTCCTAGTTGATTTTGGTTAATTCTTTCTCCCTCTTTTTCTATGCGCGCGCGCGTTTGTGTGTGAGTGAGTTTGTGAATGCTCTACAATTATTTTAACTAAAAAAAAGTAAATAGAATATAAGTGTCCGAGAAAGTTGTATTTATTTCATTCGTGAAATACAACGTAATTGCCAAAATATACTAAAAAATGCTAAACTGTAATATTTTTTCATATTCATAGCAATAGCTCAGCTAGTTGCGGCCCTCGCTTCGCACTCGGCTGTTGAGAGTGTTTGCTTGCGGGTGTATGAGTGAATATGTATGTATATGCGTGAGTGTGTGTGTATTTGTCTGCAATGCTTGTGTTACCCGCTGCCTTTGTTTCATATTCGCACTCGCGCTCGTTCATACAACATTATCCATATCAAATGCTCGCCTAATTCCCCATAGCTATTATTCGATCATGTGTTGCTTGGTTCTATAGTGGATTGTGGACTTTAAATAACTAATGATTTCCTACAACTACAACAAAATATACGAAATGCACATATTTTTCCCTTTGCTTAGCCCCATCTAATATATACATACATAAATAAATTAACTTTATTTCATATTTTGCTTTTGTTTCAGTGATTCGATTCCAGTCTTAAACTTCGAATCCAACCAATAATCGGGCGAACTTTCACTGAAGGCAGCGTTTATATAATACATACACACATACATTTTTTGTACCAGAAATGAACAGAAAGTTAGTGTTGATATAAATTGAATCTATCAACAGCAGTACTGAATGAATATACAATTTTTTCTACAACTATTTGTATAGAGCAATACTGATATAAATCGTGAATTTGAATTTAGCTTGAGTTAGTGTATAACTCTCAAAGAGTATGTTCCGTCAGACAACAAGTGGAGTCAAACAAGCTAAAGAGCAAGCACATCGATCGATATATTCCAAATCACTCCATTAGCGCATAGTTAGAATATTTATTAAAGAAATTTATTGACAACAACAACATCAAGAATAGTGGAAACAACAACAACAGCGAAAGCAATAAACGACGAACCTCAGCGTTAAGCAAAAAGATTTACTATTAACATATATCTAGGTCTATATACACGGATATTTAAAAACAAACACAAGGAGAATAGTTGTGTAGTCCAGAGTCGGAAGTATTCCAAATTGATTTCAACAAATATTGAAAGGAATTATAGAAATTAGAACAGTTTTCGTTTGCTTTAGTTCGAATTGAATAATAGATATATATATATATTTATATATATATATATATGAATAACTGAATATACAATTTGTATATGATTGTGAACGTGAGTGCATTGCATTTTTATATCCAATAAAATAGTAAAGAACCGATTTCTGATAAGTGTTTTTGTATTGATGTGGACATTAGTTGTAGATTAGTTAATACAACATCCAGTGGACACTAGCAGCAGCAGTAGAAGCACTTTAATAGAGCTAGAGAGCCAGTTAATAGAGATACGTTAGTAGCTAGCCTAGCATCTTTTTAACATGGACGAGTCACAACCCAAAACGTTGTACGTTGGCAATCTGGATGGTTCGGTTTCGGAGGATCTGCTTATTGCGCTCTTCGGTAAAATGGGACCAGTTAAGAGCTGTAAAATCATAAGGGAACCAGGAAATGACCCGTATGCCTTCATCGAATATTCCAATTATCAAGCGGCCAGCACCGCCCTGACGGCCATGAACAAACGTCTTTTTCTAGAAAAAGAGATCAAGGTTCGTCTGCATTTCATAATATATACTATAAACATATTCATGAGATATATATTGCTTCCTTTCAGGTCAACTGGGCCACTAGTCCGGGCAACACGCCCAAGACAGACATCAGTTCGCACCATCATATATTTGTTGGTGATCTTAGTCCAGAGATTGAGACGGAGACGCTGCGCGAGGCGTTCGCGCCATTTGGCGAGATATCAAACTGTCGCATTGTCCGCGACCCACAGACCATGAAGTCCAAGGGCTATGCCTTCGTCTCGTTTGTAAAGAAGGCCGAAGCTGAGAATGCAATTCAGTCAATGAATGGGCAATGGATTGGCTCACGTTCTATACGCACGAACTGGTCAACGCGCAAATTGCCCCCACCGCGGGAGTCGTCCAAGTCGGGTGGCCAAGGTGGCGGTATGGGTGGAATGGGTGGCGGCGCTGGCAATGGCATTAAGAACAACCAACGACATACCTTCGAGGAGGTCTACAATCAATCGAGTCCCACAAACACCACCGTTTACTGTGGCGGCTTCCCGCCAAACGTTATCAGCGATGATCTGATGCATAAGCACTTCATGCAATTCGGTCCCATACAAGACGTCCGTGTTTTCAAGGACAAGGGATTCGCATTCATCAAGTTCGTTACAAAAGAGGCGGCGGCACGCGCCATCGAGCATACGCACAACAGCGAGGTGCACGGCAATCATGTCAAGTGCTTCTGGGGCAAGGAGAATGGCGGCGACAACTCAGCCAACAATGTTAACGCAGCCGTGGCGGCGGCTGCTTCTGCCAATGTGGCCGCTGTTGCGGCAGCCAATGCGGCTGCTGCTGCCGGTGCTGCTGGTATGCAAGGCCAAATGATGACACAGCAACAGATTGCCGCAGCCACTGGGACAGCGTTACCCGGTCAAATGATGACACCCCAACAGATAGCAGCCGCCGCGGCGGCGGCGCAGGCGCAGTATCCCTATGCGGCTGCATACCAACAGATGGGCTACTGGTACCCACCGGCGGTGAGTTAAAATGGCATTGTATACCAAACTGAATTGCTCATCTTACATCCTTCATCTATATCTTACAGCAGAGCTATCCGGCCCAGATGCAGACGCAGTACATGCAGCAGGGCTACTATCCCTATGCCTACACTACCAGTGCTCAACAGGCAGGAGCTGTACGTACGTATCGAACCAGTTAGATATAATGATATATAATCTACATCAGCAGATATACGAATTGTAATATGTTGTCTTATTGTTCCTTGCAGCTGCCGGGTACCGTGTAATGCCGCCAAATATGGCATGGGGTGTGCCTGGTGCCACTGTGGTGCCAGGCGTAACTGCCGCTGCAAGTGCGGCTGCAGCTGCCAACGGTTCGCTTGCCCCACAAATGATGTACAGCGCTGCGATGCCACAATATCAAACCCAATGAGCAGAGACGTGACGCCTGCTTCGACGCCGTCTGCAATATTCAGGCAGCCAGCAGCGACCGCATCCGCATCAACGTCCGCATTATTTACAACAACAGACCAATATCGTGTTCGAGTCTGAAACTATTAGCACTGATGACAACAATAACAACAACAACAACAATAACAATAATAATAATGATAACAATAACGACTCAAGCCAAACAGCAGAAGCATCACAATGAGCAGGAATTCAAAATCTGTTAGCGAGGACACGCTTGACATTTACCCTAATGTTTCAATTCCTATCGTTTCTACAGCTACACTGTGTTGTGTTCAGCTTCATTTGTATTGCGATGCGTTACGTTGAGTTAAAAGCGTTACGAAATTAACGTTACAAATTGTATCATCTTTCGCCGTATGTTCTGCAGATGCTCGTGAGTGCGTGCGTGTGTAAGTGCAGTTAGTCGAAGCAAAGCGTTGAACTAAAAGTTGAATCGCGCGCAGGGTCAGCGGCAGCGGTCTGAAGCTCTGGGCGACGGGCGGGTAGCTGTAACAATCTAATCCAATCTAAGTACATGTTAAAATAATTTAATGATTTGTAATTTAAGTCAGATATAGGCGTATACAAGAAACGGAAACAAAACAAAACAAAGCAAAAAATAAGTTTAAACATCAACAATTGAATAAAATAAAATAAACATAAATAAAAATAAAAAAAAAAAAAAACAATCGAACGTGACAAAGCTTAATCTAATTGTTGTGAAAAAAACTTGCAATTCAAAGCCTTGTATATTGAGTCAATAGCAAAAGCAAAGAAATTCAAATTAAAACCACAACAGGCCGAAAATAAATGCATAAACAAATTTAGTTATTAAGCGATTGTAAATGCGAAAATATATTCATAATTTCGATGTGTGAATTATGTATGTAAAATGTAAAATAAAGAAACAAAAAAATATATAAAACATCAAAAACTTCCTATAAAATTGGCCTACATATATGTATTTGAGATATTAAAATTTGAATCTAAAATTCAGAATGTCATCCGCTGTTAGATTTGAAAAGCCGAGTTTTAACAGTTTCTGCTTTAAGTAACAGTATCAAATGAGTAAATGCGAAACAGCCCGCTTATTTTTTTACATTTTATTCCGTTCTTATATTTGTTGACCGACCGCAACTTTTCTTCCAGTTCTTGTCGCGTTTGATCTTTACCGGGCCATGGAAATTTTTCATCTCCAAACGAAACTTTTGTGAAATGAACACTGAAAAAGAAAAAAACAGCATGAATTAAAATTGAATAATGAACTAGTAGTGCAAATTAGGTATATATTTTTAATATATTAGTAAGTAATTGACTAATATAAATATGAAAAATTTATATAAAATGAAATGATTTATAAAATCGATCTCATAAAACAGTATTAAAAAGATATGTTGTATGAGGAAATCTAGTATAAATGATTTATTATAGATGTATAAAAGAAATACTGTAAACAAGAGTTTAGTATTTCAACTGGTAAAATTAATCCGTCTATTTTCAGAGTCCGGTCACATTGATCGTCCCCGCGCGATAGTTTTTAATTTTTTCACGGCGTCGGCATCATTTTTGGGTCCGCGAAAACAAATTTAAAGGCTTAATATAATAGAACAGTTTCTTCCGCAAAAGGTTTGTTTTTTTCTTCTGCCTATGACTAATTGTATATGTTAATAAATATATAGCATTGTGAAATAGAAGTGGTGCTGTCAAATTTTTATTATGTGTTGCGGTAGGATTCGAGTCTCGACTACACACAATATGCACAGTTGCCGGGCTTCAATTATACTGTGAAAAGCGCTGAGGATGTAGTGAAATACACAAACTAATAATATAAAATTGTTGCAAATATATTGGTATGTGCACACAAATGCCCCCTACGAATAGGCGCACATACACATATTTAAATATGTATTTATGTATGTATGTATTTTTTATCATTCGCTACTGCAGCTTCCGCCATTTTTAAAACAAACCCCATAATTGAGCCTGTATGGTGAGGTACAGTGGTGGCAAAGAATTAAGATACAGGCATATTTTTGATCAAAACTGGGGAATTTTTAAACTCTAACTCGAATCATGTCCGTATACATATGAAAATAATGTATTAAAATAATCAATTTGATAGTTTAGTCCAATTTAATCTAAGCTGAACTAATGTATGGCTAATATTTTGTCACGCACTGTAACCCGCCTTTTTTTTTATCTATGTACATATGTATGTATGTATATGCATTAGTGTGTGTGCCTTTGTTGCTGCAAGTTTGATACTTAATACTCAAGAAGCTATAATACATAAACATATGAAACAGATCTTAGCACCTACAATGTGAAATGAAAGTAAACATGTATATATTCGTTTTAGAATTTAAAATGAAATGTATATTTATACTTGCATTTTCCATGCATACCCTTTCAAGTATGTTTATGCTCTTTTTGATGCTTATGTTGCTTGCAGTTGGGTTTATTAAACTCTGCAACAGTAAAACGAAAAAAAACTACAATGATGGCGCGAGGGCTTGCCGCATAACTGCATATATACATGTATGTATGTATGCATGTACAGATATACATTTGCCGTTGCTGTGTATGTGTTTGTGTTTTGATTGTCGTCTGACTTTTTCATTTGGCGCTGCATCGTGTGTGTGTGTGTGTGTTTATGTATGAGTGTGCTTTTCTGTTTCTCTGTTCATTTATTTTTCGCGTTGTTGCCTCCTGCACTTTCTAAAAGAAAAGTGCAACATACTTGACGTCTACTGCAATTGCCAAGCAACTATCCCTGACTCTTCGTCTTTCGCCATATTCAACTTGTTTATATATATTTTTTTGCATCTTTGCCTTGGGGCATCGAAATCGCATGGGGCATTTTCTCTTAGGTATTTTTGCGCATTCTTTTTCTGCGTTAAAGTCTTGTTTTTCATGCATTTATCTGACTGGTATTCGTTGTGTTTACTAACAACAATGTAATGGTATATCAAATCATACATAATATTCAAGATACTCTACATTAAACTATTCCTCATTGGTTCGTTTGTTCACCATATCGATTGTACACTGTATGCTTGTCAGCTATTATTTGACATTGCTTTTAACTGCCTGTTCAGCGGAAGCCAGCAAAGAATTTGCGTGGGAGTAGGAGTTATTAAAGTGGAACGATGTCTCTTGGTCGGGAACCATCGCAATGATTGTTCCTTTTAACAGTTACTCAACTGTAGCGATGTAAATTTATAATATTATTTGTTAGCTTTCTAGGCTCTGGTCATTCCTGATATCCATTTACAACATAGCCGTGCACAGATGTCGCCCATAAAACGATTTACTTAGCAGCTGTCGGGCTGCAGGTAGCTTAAGCTCCTGCTCCCGCTCCCTCTTCGGCTGTTGCTCCTAAGAAATCCCCGTGTACCTGAACATATTTTATGCGCCTATTTAAACACTGTGCAACACCTTTTGCCCCGCAGTCTACATTGCTGACTCGAAACTCTCAATACGCGTGCAAAAAATATTAGAAAACCGCTTAGCGTCTAAAAGTGAACTTGCAATTATCTTTAGAGAAACACGAAGCTGCAACTGTGATCAAGAACTGCACAGCAAAAACAGAAAAGAAACACATAAAACACGATTCACGCAACTGTGGTAAGTGGGCTAAAGGCGGCTCAGAGCCGGTTCTCTGAGCAGGAATGATAATCAGCATTGTTGGGTGCGATGTAAGCAAGCTCCCTTCTAAGTGATGGAGCGTGTTTAGATGTCTTTAGACTTGAATGCACTTGAGCTGCAAAGCGAAATCAAATGCATTCAGTTTGAGACTGTGTTTGGCTCATACAACAAACAGAAATGTGGTGTGCGGAACAAGTTTGTCAATTTGTTTGAAGTTTTCATGATTTTGTGAATATAGTTGGCTTATGAATATTGTGTTCTAATATTTTCAGAATTCATTACCGTGCGACACGAATAAGTACACAGTAGAGGACAATCTAATGCTTAGCAAAATGGCTCAACCGAATGCTGTTGGAAGTGGAGGAGGCGGCGGCGGCGGTGCGGCTTCTACTGGAAGGCGGATGCCGATGTCTTTGACCGGAGCAGCCGGTAGCGCAACCTCAGTGTCCCGTCTTCAGCAATCAGCTGCGAGCAATGGACGCTCAAACAGTCCACAAAATAGCAATGCGATCAAGAAAAGCGATTCAGGTCCGTTTGTAGCTATCAAGAAGACAAGTGCTATACCCCAGCGATCGCACAGCAGTTCGTCCACTGGCTCAACAGCCTCTTCTTCCTCTGCTTCGAAAAGTGATGACAAGAAGAGCCAAAATGGGAGCAGCAAATCAACAAATGGCAATCAGAAGTCACAAAATGGTAGCTCAAGCACCTCGGTCAAGGAACAACAGAAAAGCAAGGAAAAACTGCTTGAGAAAAAGGAGCCGGTCCAAGCGGAAATAAAAGCCGAGCCTAAAGAAATCGAAAGCAACACAAAGCCCACAGCAGCATCGCCAGGTGACGAGCCCAAAAAAATTGAGGTTGATGCCAACGAAGTCATTGATTTGGATGCCGATTGTGTAGTCACTGAAGTGCCCACCACACCGACTGTGGAGCGCAAGTCATCGCGCAGGTTGGGCGGGTCATCGACCACCCTGGAGAAGTCACCCATAAAGCCACAGGAGAGTCCTTCACCAGCTTCGAAGAAGCAAACGGAAAAAGCTAAGGAAAATCCGAAGGAAAAACCAGAAGTGGCAGAAGATGTTGAAATGGAGCCACTTACAGTGGATGCTTCGCCTATACGGGCCGTAGCTAATGTACAGCCCACAGCCACTTCTACACCCGGACGAAATTTGTTTGGTTTTCGTAGCAGCAGCAAGCAGACTACTGAAGTGGAACTGGCCGCCCAGGCATCCAGCTCGCCATCAATTACACCTGCACGTAGCTTTGCGCAGATTAGCGGCCGGCGTAGCATACGCCCCGTAGCAACTCTAACACCTAGCAAAGTGGGCAGCTATAGATGCGTCAACAGTGACCTGGATACTTCCAGCTGCACAAACACGAGCATGAATGCCACCGTTGGCTCTGAGATACCCAATAGCTCTTCGTTCTCATTCTCGTTCTTTGGACGTGGACGTAAGCGTGAGCGGACACCCCCGCCGCTATCCGGCAGCCAGTCGGCAAACGATCTCGCCCAGGATGTGGAAATGTCGCCACCTAAGCGTGCACGATTCGATCTGTTCAGCCTGAACCTGGCATCACCATTCACCATGCTGCGATCGCGATTCTCGAAAACATCGATTAGCACTCCGTCATCGCGCCAACGCCATGAAGAGACACCACCGACTGGTGATGATGAGGAGCGCAGTGAAGTGCAGAATGTGTCGGGAATTATAAACCAAGAGGAGGAGCAACATCAGCTGAACAAATCGTCGGCTAGTAAGGAAGTCAGTGTGGCCGATGAAGCTGGATTGGAAACTCCCAAAAAGAGCGGCACCGAAGGAGAGAAGGACAAAGTACAAGATGAACAGAAGGTTGAGGATAAAGGCGAGGATGCTGCGGCTAATATGGCCGCTGGTAATGGAGACGTTTCCATTGAACGCATGGAATCCAACACGTCGCGCTGCGCCATAATGTAAACCATTCTCTTGCTCTGTAATCAATCCCAATACCTACCCATTGCACCTTCGTAGATTTAGTCAGCAAGATAAATATCATTCATTGTTGAGACGTTCTATTAAGCTCTTTGGTAATTTGTGCTCCCGCCAAAATTATATTTTAAGAGCGAGCATCTAAATTGGGTTTAAAGTTTAAGCCATGTTTAACCGCTGGCTGCAGCTTGTGAGAGTTGTTAGCCATGCGCCATGCACATTGTCACATTCAAATGATTTCTTGCTACATGGCTGACTCCCAGCTCAACTATGTAGTGACAAATCATTTATTTCTCGATCTAAATCATTTTATAGTACCCGTAGGACATTAGGTACAAAACGAACAACAATAAAAATGCAGACAACATAATCATTTATCATACATAAGATATATGTAGCTTAAGTTGTGCACGTTTTATAAGATTGTGTATTCATTTAAATATTTTATTTGTCCCCACAATTTGTATTAGTACAGTAATAAACACAATATGTAAGAAATGCGTCGATTTAATAAAAAAAATATATATATATATAAAATAATCAATAAAAAAAGGAACCTGAGTTTTTTAGCTGATGCTAATTTATTTAAGTTTGAGGCAAGATTCCATAATTTTCTGTTAATCGATATAAGCATTGATTAATCGATAGGTTTCCGACTGACACTGTCGTAGTTCAGATTACTGCTCTCTGCAAAATGTTTATTTGTATTTTCATTACTCGACAACATTCACATTTGGAAATATTTTCGTGGCACTATTAGGAGAGTGACTTCGCCTTAATCAGAGCACTTATTGCAGAGCTGCATACCATCCTCACTTTCGAAATGCAACGTGCATTCCGAGGGCTGCCAACTTGCTTTTAATGGGACAGCGCTGTAAATAAATAACTTGCCAACACTGGGATTAGTAAAGCATATCGACGCTCTGTTTAAATTGTTGCTTTAAAATCTTTGTACTAACAATAAATGTGTTGAAATTTAAATGACTGATTATTAATTGATTTATAAATATACATTAAGTTAACATGCATGCGAGAACGCAGTATTAACAATTTCGGTCAAGTATACTTTACGCGCGTGAAAGGAAACCAGCGAAGCAAATAAAAGTGAAGATAATCAAGAAATCGGAGGATAATATGGAACACGCTGATTTGGCGATATCGCAAAACGATCTGCATATTGACTACAAAACGCCAAAGAAAGTTAGCTTGCTAATCGAGAATGAGGAGCTATTGGATAAAATTAATATATTAACAACCAAACCAGAAAATCACTCGTACAATGCAAAGGTAAATGAAGATGTACAGTTATAGACTACTACATCCCGTTACTTGGCACACACACCTAAACACAAATCTTTTTTTATATAATCCATTGCTAACATTTTGTGTCACTGCAGCTGCCCACAATTAAGGATTTCGTCGTCATCAAGCCCATCAGCCGAGGCGCCTTTGGCAAAGTGTTCCTGGGCTACAAACACAACGATCCCAACAAGCTGTTCGCCATTAAAGTGATGCGCAAGTCGGAGATGATTAATAAAAATATGGTTTCCCAGGTGATAACTGAACGTAACGCTTTGGCCCTGTCGCGTTCGCCGTTCTGTGTGAATCTCTTCTATTCGCTGCAATCGGTGTCTTCCGTTTACCTGGTCATGGAGTATATGGTCGGCGGCGATCTCAAGTCTTTGCTAGCCATGTACGGATACTTTGACGAGGCGACAGCGCGCTTTTACGTGGCCGAGATGGTCATGGCCTTGCAGTACCTTCACCAGCACGGCATCGTCCATCGCGACATCAAGCCGGATAACATGTTGCTGTCGTCCAGTGGACATGTCAAATTGACGGACTTCGGTTTGAGCAAAATTGAATTGCGTCGCGACTTGGAGATATCCGATCTCATCAATTGCTCACCTAATCTCAATGCACGCACGCCGGGCCAGCTACTGTCGCTCACATCGCATTTATCATTTGGCTCGGAGAAGAAGTTGCAGGATTACGGTGCCGTAGGTGGTGTGCCGACGGCTGTCACCGGCACAGGCACCTCACATCTTATGCAAGCCATCAACAAGCATAGCATTATGGAGTCCTCAGACAGCGAGGCGGACACGTCGCTAAATGATGCGGAGAAGACAAGCGACAGCAAAATCTCTGGGGTTTCACCATTTTTCTCGGCCGAAGAGGTTAACGTGTCCGTACTGCACACCTGCACCTCCAATAATAATGTAAGTAACGCATGTGTATAAGATGATAAGATGTCGACCAATGACTTTTGGATTACAGTTTTTGGACAGCAGCGCATCCTCCTATCACACCTGCACCTCGGCGGAGATTAGTAAAAGCTCACCGCCTCTGGAAGCAACAGCCGCGGGCGGGGCTCCGGCAAACACAAAGCGGCGCGTAGAATTCGCCTTGGACAGCATTGCTAAGGACGGCGGTGATCGTGTCAATTGCCAGGTGAGTGTCGAACATCAGGTGTACCCAGCGTACCGTTTAAATATGCAATTGCTTCCATCACTCAAAAGGGCTGCAAAATGGCCGAACAGGACAAGATCAACATTGTTGCTAGCGGCGATGATAAAGACGTCGCCAAGTTGGAAAACACAAACGAAGGCTCGTTTGAGTTTTCCATGGTACGCAGGCGTTCGCTCGATGAGGTGCGTTGTATGCTGTGTCTAAATGTCGTGTTTTGTCCTTGCCAGTCCCGATTTGTATATGTTAATGTTTTGGTTTCGGTGTGCAGTTTGCAGGTGGTATATGAGATTCGTTGAGGAATTAGGATATAAGGTTTACAGTATATATGGATTAATGTATAAATACGGGAGAAGGGACAGTCCATACTTTATGATATATGTGTATGGTGAGCGGTATCGATTGATATGAATGTTTGAACTATCCAACATTGAGGACTGGAAACTGAACTTTTGTATGAATATGGCCTTAACTTAACATTTTCTTATGTGTTATATATTCCATTTATCAAGTAGACACACTTGATCGCATTTTAACTAATCCGAAATTCGTTTTAAGCAGCGCAATCGCAATTCAAAGCTACAAGAGGATTCTGGCGTATCTAGTCGAAAGGGTGACGATAACTCTAGCTGTCATCTGAATTTAAACTGCGAGAGCACCGCATCATCCATAGAAAAGAACGCAGATAATCTGAGTCAGTCGAAGGAAGAGTACAGCTGCTCCGACTACTCGCGCAGGTTAATATTGTTCAGCAAAGCAATCAAAGGAATCGTTATTTAGTGTGCTTTCAATTCTAGTTACAACATGACAAATAATGCCAACGAGCTAAGTGGCATACGCATGAATTCGCCATTCCGCAATCTCTCCAAACATTTCAAGCGCCCTGAATTTCTGCGTGGCATGAAACGTAAAATAAATCTGGTCAATCGATCGGAAAACAATTCATGCATGGATGTGGATGCCTCTGGCAGTGCGAGCACAAGCACAAGCACTGGCCTAACCCAAGAAATCGAGATACTCAATATTGGCAGCAGCACACCCAAGAAGCGCAAGGCACGATCCTCACCCATACGTGGCGTGCTGAAAGTGCGTTCGCTATCCGATGATGAACTGCCCATGCAGCATCTCCTGGGATCTGAGGCTAACGTGGCCAATGTAGTGTTCTCGACGCCTGTCTCCTCTCAGAAACTGCCACGTCGTGACGGCGGCCTGTTGGGCAAGTTAAAGGCTACTCGCTTCGCCCTGCCCCTGTCAATTGAAAATAAAAAGCGTGAGCACATGGCCGTGGAAAAGCTATCCAGTGTTCAGTATCATCTAAAGTTGGCCGACGATCCAACAATGTCGCCTATCAATCATGGCGGCGTCACTGTGCCCAAGACGCCAAAGAACAATATAAACGTAAATACACCATTCCGCACGCCGAAATCTGTGCGACGTGGAATGCGCGTCTCGAACGAACGCATCCTTGGCACACCTGACTACTTGGCGCCAGAGCTGCTGCTGAAACAGGGTCATGGACCGGCTGTCGACTGGTGGGCACTAGGTGTGTGCTTTTATGAATTCATGACTGGCATTCCGCCCTTCAACGATGAAACGCCCCAGAAAGTTTTTGACAACATTCTCAATAAAAGTAAGTAATACTAGATGCGTTCCAGGCTCTATAATAATTGGTAATCCTTTGCAGACATTGAATGGCCTGAAGGTGATGAGGCTTTATCGGCTGATGCAATGGAGGCTGTGGAGCTAATGTTGACCATGGAGCCCGCGGAGCGCCCAGCTGCCAGAGAGGTGCAGCAGATGCGTCTATTTGTTGGCATCGATTGGGAAAACATTGGGCACATGGAGCCACCGTTTGTGCCTACGCCGGACAATCCCACCGACACCGGATATTTTGAGGCACGCAATAATATGCAGCACCTGCAGCTGTCCAACTTTGCGTTGGATGATTAGAGAATAGTTAATTCGTACGTCTAGTTTTCTAAGTTAAGTGTTATTTATATACATTGTGTAGCAATTTGTACTTGTCAGTTTTATTTTTATATATATATATATTTATTGTTATCTCCGTTAGATCAATATTTATGCTCGCACTAGTTTATATGAATTGTATTCAATTTTTAAACACTCGAAATATCTCACCATCGTTGTAAAAAAATCATGTATAACGCTCGATTTCGATTTCGATTTTGTTACTGTAACTAAGCTTAAACAAATGGCTTCAAGTAGAAACACTAATAATTGATTGAACAAATTCTGTCTCCAAGATGTAAGCATTAAAGTTAACCATGTATACATTTTCCATGTTTTTGCTTGCAGTTTCCAAAGTAACAAAGAAAATTATCACTTTATTCATTGTTGATGATGTGTATATATATGTGTATATAGATATATGTATATAAATGTATATGTATAAATCTATAATTCGTAGAAAAGGTAACACAATTGGCTGCCAGAAATATAATTATGTTGCTTTTAGGTTGTAGTCGCAGTCCCACACCTCCGGAATGGTCGTTAGGTAGCTCTCTTCATAGAACACATCGATTAGACGGCATATCAAATGGGGAACAGAACGCAGGTCGGGCATAACTTGTTCTTTCAGTATGCTTATGGCCCTGACGATGAGCGGCTTAACGTCCATAAATTTTTTATTGGCCAACAGCATGGCCAGCTCCCTCATGGCGCTCTCGTACTCCTCGCACGGCAGTCGTACATCACGGCTAGCCGGGAAGAGAGAATAGATGATGCACGCTAGACAGCGTGTCAGCACTTTGCGTCTGAAATGTGAAAATTTATTTTTGTAAAATATATATGGGTTAAAAGACAGTTATTATATACTTATTAGTAATGTTTTCAGATTTCAGGCCAATCACGCCTAGCAGGCCATCGCTCCAGCCCTCAGCTTTCGTGGAGGCAATCTGCAACTGGCGTGCGAGCATGTAGAGTGGTTTCTTAATGTGCTCCGACTCCTGAAGTAGCTTGCAGCCACGTGATATGATCAGTCCCCAGACAAGCGCCATGCGCGGTTCGGTCTGAGGATTGGTCTTCAGATTTTCCAGCAATTGCGTCAAATCCTGCAGAAAGGTCACCTTCTCGCCAACCGTTTCAATCTCCTCCAGCTTGTAGAGTACAAAGATGTGCAATGAAAAGAAATAACCACCGCGCATGACGGGCATCAACTCCAGCTTCGGAAGCGACATTTGCAGAGCCTCGAAAAGGCCCTGCCAGCTGGGTGAGTGCCAAGCGGCTCGCTCTGTCGATCTGCGAAAGTAGCACTCAATGCTGGACTCCAGAAGCGTATAGATACAAGAAATATATGTATTCAGATGCCCAATGGCAGGTAGGGCCGCACACATGACTGGATTGGCAGGAGGACATTTATCTTGCCAGCGTACCAGAGTTTGGATGTGGAGGCTACAATTATATCGATTAATTTGTTTTATGAATTAACAAAATGGTCTCTCGACTTACTTAGATACCTCCTCGCTTTGCGTTTGCGTGGGCGCCACAAGCTCAAGCATAAGGTTGAGTGCTTCGCGACGCTGCTCTTCCGGCGTTCGTCGCTCACTGCAGCCACTGATGGCTACGTCAATGGAATCCAAGAGTTTCTCAAAAGCAGCGGCAAAGGCACGTTCACCCTCCTTGCTGGCCAACAGCTTCTTGTGTTTGATCGCACAGGCACGCTGCATACTCACCATTGAGCGTGTATACAGCATGCGTTTGGCCGTCGCCTGCACCAGAGTACCCTGTGCGTCGCTCTCTGGTAGCATTGCGCAGGCAACGTGAATAAGTCTAGAAGAAAAGAAGGTTGAGTGAAATCTTGGATTACTCTCATTGAGGTTTCTTACTCTAGAACGGCGCGATCCGCGTAGTTACTTTCGGCAGGGAGCTTAAGAGCGATAGCCGGGTCCACGTGAGCCACAAACCACTTGAGCAACTGTTCCAGCTCACTGTATTCGACCAGATGCCAGGGCTGGCCGATGGCATCCTCTAGTATCTTGCTTGTATTGGGATGCATGTGAATGTTCGGCTCGAGTGCCATTTTGATAAAGATGACGAAGAGATGGGAGAGGAGAGTCAACGGTTGAGATGTTTTTGAGAACCAGGTGTTCCAGTCGATCCTTATAAATATGTGACCTAGCATAGCATGCGACTCTGGTATGAAGCGCTGCAAGCTCTCATAAAGCAGTTCGATATGCTGAGCAGGAGGGAGGAAGCGCTCCCAGGGCAGCTGTGAGAGTCCCTCGTGAATGGGCGCCAAAACATGGCCAGCCACGTTGAGCTGCGCAAAGTGGTGCACATACCAAGCAAACATGTGCTCCAAAATCTTGCTCGAGGCGGGCAGATACTGCACCACCTGTAAAACATTGCATATAAAAGATCTGATCATAAGCTTGCTGGTCTCCACATGCGGTTCACTCCATGGCAGCAAGATCTTGCCCTGGGCAGGGCTAAGCTGACGTATCCAGTGGGCGGCTGCGCCTGCCGACTGTTCGGTTTGCTCGGTGTACGGGATTAGCCATGGTGCATAGGTCTCCACAATAGAGCCAAAGACAATGTCGCTGACTGAAAGAATCGAATTAAATTGATTCATGGGAGTTTATTGAGCCACTCACTTTGATCGGCCAGCAATTCCTGATAGCTGCAAATGGCGGCCGCCAGCACCACGTGTCCAAAGCAGGTGAACCACATAACCAGTGGCTTGCAATACTCCTTGTGCTTGGGATAGAGGCCATAGAGACCATGATGAAGTCGCTCCTTTTGAAAGTGGCGCGCAAACAGCAAAAGCGTTTCCGTTGCTGCCTTCAGCGTGAACAACTTTTGGCGTCGGGCGAAGTCAGACGCCAATTCGTGTAGCTGCACCTCCAAGCTGCTCAGTGTCAGAGAAGAGCTTGAGGGTGATAAGAGCGCATTCAGCAGATCAAGCAGCACTACCGGCATCAGCTTTTGATCCGAAATACGATCGAGTACTAGCTGCATCACCTCGCCGTAGTGCTGCGGAAAGTCGTACGTAAATATGTGAACTAGCTGCCGTCGGAATTGATCCTGCAAAAGGCTACTGTCTGGTTGTGACCAGGACTCCAGACCCTGAAGCACTAGCAACAGCAGCCGGTTAATTTCGCTCAGCTTTGGCTGATATGCCTCCAGCCAGCTGAGCAGATCAAACTTGGACAGCAGCACGAACAGAATTTTAGTATCGCAGCGTTTCAGATGCGACTCGATGAGAAACTGAAACATATCCAGAAAATGCTCGGCATCTGTGCGACAGGGCACAAAGACGCCGGCCAGCAGCTCCACAAGGTCACCTCGTCTCAGTGCCAAACGCAGCACGTCGAATCCCTGATCTGTCTGCTCGGCTTGAATGATGATCTGGTAAAAGAAAAGTGAAGATAATCTTAAATGACTTGCATCGTGCGTTTGTTGAATACTTACGCCAAGCTCCTGCACCATTTGAGAGTAGAAATTGTTTGTGGGCTGAAACTTCATCGTTATATCGTTCATGTTGTCTACAATATGATAGAAGAAGTTGATACCAATTTTTGTAGCATATTTGTTAGACTTGGCCTGCTCGTACAGCAAATGCTGTATGCAGCCGCCCAGTTCTTCGATGGCCTGAGCAAAGCCATCCACATTCAGTGTCAGCATCTCTTCTACTATCTTGTCATGGCGCTCTCGGTTTTGCTCCTGTTTCCTCGCTATCTGCTCGTTCTGACGTATATGTTCTGGCATTAGCTGGATCTGCGCCGGACGCATACACTTGCGATTGAAAAGCAAGGATTCACACTCCTTGCTACGCACTTCATTGTATGGCACCATCTGGTACAATGTCGGCACGCGCTCCAGATAGTTTAGGTTTAGCGAATTTAGCTCCGACGTATTGTAATGGAATTTGCTTTAATTAAAAGAAGAGGGTTAGTACAAAATATTGGGGATATCCGATTTGCAAATGCTCTTACTTAGCTGTGCTGTTGAGCGTTTGTATGCGGCGCTTTAGCTCAGGCAGAGTCTTGCCGTCGATGGGTTGTTTTTCAATTTGTTCCGGACAACTGTGGTTAGGCGGTGGAAGGCGTTTGTCGTAGGTTGTGAGATGCATTTTGAGACGTTGGGCTGGCGGCAGTCTTGACTTCGGCTTCAACGGTGTGCGCAACGTCTTGTGGAGATGCACGCGATATATCTTGGCAGACCATTGATCAGCCTGATGGCGCTGCTCCTTGCGTAGATCACTGGCGCTAAGAAACTCCGTCCAGTGGGAAACGTGACCGCTGAGTAGCTCGCGCAACTTCTCGTTGTTGTATTGTGCTGGGAGCTGACAGGCATCGCTCGCTAATTTGTTAATCTGTGTATCCTCCAGCCAGAGGGCGCAGCTCTGCATCAGCTTGGTGCAGCTGCGATACATGTGCGCCGCAGCATCATCCTCGGCACGCTTGATGGCAATGGCAGCGTAGTATACCTCAGCGGATTTGAGCTGCGTCTTGATCGACTTCATCAGTGGAACGTTGTGCTCGTAAAACTTCTCGGCCACACCACAGTTCAGATTCATATTGTGACTAGTGTACTCCGCAGGCAGCCGCCACAAGTAGAGCTCGAAGAATTTCTGACAGACAATTGGGAACAGAGCGTGTCTGATGTCCATGCTGGCCAAGAGCTGCGCGTATTTGTAGATCACCAGATGTTGCACGGTAAAGACTGTAGTCTTACTGAGTGACAGAGTTTTCTTGAGGGCCGCCTCCACTGTTTGAGTGGTTAGCTGGCGTAAAAGTTCTGGCCAAAAGCGAGTATCCTGCAGCCTGAACTCAATCTCTAACAGTACAAGGTTTAGCCAGCAGGTCTGTGGTATGATCATGGGGATGCGCAAATTTGTTTGTCCGCCAAAAAATGATTTCAGTGCCGAGGACTTGGAGGGCAACTTCCAGTCGCTGCAGTCCTAGAAGAATGTGGGTTAACACACATTAAATCTATCGAATTTTATTTAAATACCTTGTAGTAGTTATAAAAGAACTCGACAGCCTGCACACGACAATCGGCAAATTGGTAAGCGATGCGCAGCATCTTATCCAGGAGGTATAGAACGTGCGGATTTTGTGCCCAGCCAGGCAATGCAGTAAAGCAATTCAGCCAAATATTGATCAGATTCAGAGGCGAACAGAGGCCATAGCTAAAAAAAAGAAACATTATATATCAATCAGTTGGATGTTGTCAACTTATGGCTTGCCTCGTATAAGACACAATCTGGTGGTGCAGCATATTATCCAACAGTTCGAGAATGGGACCAATGGAATTGGCATAAACTATATCCTTGGCCAGCTTTAAGTAAGTCCTGTCCGCATTGAGCAGCGTTATCATCAGCTTCTGGAAACTATAACGAAACATACTGTAGTATAGTTATAGTTCGTCGTCTTTATTCCGTACCTTTCGCAATTCGCTAGCGTGTCGGGTGTTTCGAGGAAGAGCGGCACAATCAGCTCGAGACTGCGTATGACAGCTGCATGGCGATGATCGTTGAGCAACTGCTGGAGCAGCTCAAAGCCATGCTGGCATATGATTGGTATTGAGTGACCATGAAGGCTCACCAAGACACCGACATATAATGCCAGTGGACGTTGCTCGGTAACACCCTGATAAATCATATCTAAGCGTTCCAAGTCCGGCACAAAGAGCAGCGGTTCCGTGGGGTGTTGCAAAGTGCGCTTAACGGATTCAACACTCTGATCCATCAGATGCAGACGCAACATAGAGATCATACGCCAGCACCAATTAGTAAACTGCTCTCGACTGGATTGGCTCGAGTCGATCAGCGAGGAGACCTGCCGCACGCTCTCCGAGATGCTCGAGGCACCAATTATCTCCGGCGCATGCTTCGTTATAGCTTCAGCCACGAGGCAAGCCATGCGTACGTGAATATTGTGGGGCAAATAAAGACGATTCTCGTCATCGAAGCCCCAGTTGAGATGGCCAATGATCAGTCGCGCCAACTGGTTTTCAGCTGTTTGGTAATCAAAGTGAAGCAACCAGTTGGACAGCAGCTCGAAGCTGTCCATGTTTGGGTGCCAGTTCTCCAGCGGCAGAGCTTTGAACAGATACGCTGCCTGATCCATCTCAGCGAAGCGTGTCTTCAACTGCAGCAACACGCAATCCAATAGCTCCTCATAAGCAAGAGTAATATTTACCAGCATATCTCGAGCGGCTTTGTAGCAGAAATCTCGAGTGGCTTGATGAATAAAGCCAATCTGTGAGTATTTACGATTGTGTTAGAATAGTAGACTAATAACAGACAATGATAAACATACCTGAAATATTGTCAAACAAATGATCCGTATTATCGGCCAGTCTTTGGTGCGATCGCGTGCATTGGCCATCTCGAAGAAGGCCTGCAGCAGATAGTACATATCTTCGGCGGAAACGTCTGCATTAGCTACGTCGAATTTACTCCAGAAATCCGTCTGAAATATTGACTCCGGATCAGCGGACAGCGGAGTAGTCAAGTCGCTTGGAAAGCCAACATTGAGGTAATAAAACAAATGCCAGATAATATCTGCATGCAGCGTAGTGTAAGGCAACGTGGAGAAGTATTGCCAGGTGCCCAGGTTGCGCGAGCGATATATATAGCTGCAGGCGCGTAGAAGTAATGCCTGTATTTCCAGCTCAATGCGATCGCAAATTTCTTGGGGCTTGGCCAGATTGTTACTCCTGCAAATGGCAAAGAGGTCACATATGCTTAAGAGTAGCAATTGCCAAATCAACTTACAGAAAGAGCTCGTGGTAATCGGACGCATATTGCAGTGAGTGGCGGATCAGGCGTCCCAGGCGCTTGGCAAGCTGCTTGTAGCGCTCGTTGTTGTACGTCAACATGCCCTCTCCCAGTGTCTCGACTAGTTGGGCAAAGAAGGCAACCACAGTGAGCATCTGCTGAGGCGTTATCATGTCAGGCTCAATTATAAAGTCATCGAGGAATTTCTCGATGCACAAGGCGGAGCTGCAAAGCAAAGTGAACCAGGTAAATAACGCGTCTGTATACATGAGTCAGTGTAGAGCCTACGTGAAGAGCTTATCAAAGGGCAGCTGATTGAGCAGGGCTATTAGATCGGCCTCTTTGAGGCCAACACATTCGCCCGTTGGTGTGAGCGTGTCCTCGCCATCCGAGTCCACCACTGTCCATCGCTCAACGTCACCAGTTGGCTGCGAGAGATCCCTCTGCGCTTGCACCTGACTCTTAAGGTAATCGTTGCGCTTCTTAATGGGCAGCAACAGGATTTGCAGCACCACAATGCAATGATTGATTTCTGGCGAATTCAGAGGCAGAGGCAGCTCATTGGGCTGTGTGCCCTTAGACTTCGGGGTTGCCTGCACCATGCCTGGCAGCTGCAAGAACTCGGCTGCCCAGGCGCCAACCCCGTTGGGGCAGCGCAAAATATTAAAGAGCAAAAACCAATGATCCTCCTTGGTGGCCAGAAGCAGCTGCAGGGCAATCAGCTTGCGCAGCCAAAGCTTAAGATCCGCATCGAAATTCTAAATAAAATTAACAAAAATACAATTTTAGCTCAAGGAACATTCGTGCTATTGTCATGACAGAAGAATACCGCATTTGGGCTGGGACGTCGCGCGAAGTTGAAGAGGATGCAAATCCCACGCCTTAGTTGGGCTACGCACTCCAGAGTCGTTTTATCCAGCTGCTGGTGCAGAACAATGGATGCCTGGGCATCGAGATGAGGATACGCTATCAGCTCGTTGATAAGCCGATCGATCCTCACTTTAATTAGCTTCGCTGTAATCAGGTTGGTGGTGTAAGTGTGGCAGACCAGGTCGTAGAGCTTTGTCAATGCCGCCGTGGCAGTCTCCAGCTTAATGGGATCGACTTTAATGCGACTGCAAGAGCAACAGGAATTAGCTTTTGGATTGGCTGAATGCTTTTCACTTACTCGTAGGTCACGCTTTCCCGGACAACGTTGCCATCGCCGCAGCTGGCGCTGAAGGTGCGCGTCACTGGCTCTCGAGTCCAGACCTGCTGTTGCGTGTCGAGGCAATCCTTGCGCTTGTGCTTGATGTCGTGCAGATTGGATGATAGCTTGCCTTGGAGATCGTAATACTCCTGCAGTGCAATATGGAGCGGATCTGCTTCGCTCGATTCGAGCAGTGTGTTCATTAGAAATTCCAATTCGAATTGCTTGACCAGTTCCAAGTCGCTGCATTGATAGATTTGTCTGAGCTGCTCGCTGGTGAACGGTTTCAGATGGCTGCTGGCCAGGGTAAAGCCTGGCGAGCGCTGCCCTCGATCCTTATAAACAATCTGCGTCTTCTGCTCCTCGATGAGCGCATTGCTAATGCGTATCGGCTGCAGATTCGGATATTGCACCAATGGAGCACTGATCACTGGTGCGATGGGTGCGCATGGAGCACTGGGCGTTGGTTCCGGTTCCTCCTGTTTCACAGTCGCTTTTTTAGTACTTGTCGTTGCTGTTGCTATCGCTATCTCATCGGGCACTGTATCGCTTGATATGCAACAGTCGTGACTAATAATGTCTTCGGCTTTGCTGTTGCCGCTACTGGCCAATGCAGCTACCCGCTCGAATTCCTCCAGCAGCGACGCATTTTCTAGCTGCCTTTGTTCGGGCGCAATACTTGTTGATAACTCGCTATTTTCTTCTTCTGCTTCTTCCTCTTGTGGGTGATCGTGGATTGCCCTTTGCCTTTTAGTTTTCTACAATTCATTCCTAAACATATACTATACATATTTATTTAAAAATATTGCATATATACATACGGGTTTTTTCGGCTTAGCCAAAGTAGCCATTTTTAATAAAGAATTTTATACGTATCTGCTTAACTTGCTCTGACGAAGTACTTTTGCGTGCTTTGCATTTCGCTGCGCCTCTAACAATAAAACCCCCTACAACTCGATGATTGTTATTGTCAGTGATGAGCGGACTGTATATCTCTTAGCTTTGTATTCAATTGAAGAGAGTGTGAATATTATATTAAGCTCAGACACTACTTAGACTACTATCAGATGGCAAGTTACCTTGCATTGGATATGTTATCTAAACTGTGCAGTTTATTTGGAATTTTCTTGAAGAAGTAAATCATTAAGGCAATGCACTTAGTTTTTATCGTGCTAAAAAGCTTTTGCCAGCACTGTTGCTAAACAGCTGTTAGTGCAACAGTTATCGATAAGCAGCTGATTTCGTGTGTTTTATGGGCAGCACTGCGGGAAAAGAGTGGCAGCACTTCTTTCGCTCAGATTTGACGAAACATTTCACGTAATATTTGAAAATGTTAAGTAACGGCTACCCTAGTAGTTAAAAAACTAATTTAACAAATCTTAATATGATATTTATTCATTTGAAAATGATTTTGATTTAAATACATTCTGAAAATTTATTGCATTAACATTATTTTAAGTTAAAAATTCTTGTATTTGAATTTACTTATACATACATAAGTACAGACATAAATTTGTTTCTACATTACGCATCTATGTTGCAGAGGCGTATATGTATACTCTTGTACAATGATCACAGCATCTTTGTCGACATTCTACACAGAAGGTGTATGAGTAATTGCCCTCATTAATTAGTCTACGCGATGGCTTAACTTATTAATTATAGACTAACTATATAGACTACGAGTTCATATATATAAATATATATATGTATCTGTTTCCGGAGGGTTTTAGTAAATCTCAGAACGTTGTCTTTGAGCCAAGCTGCCGATAGATACCCGTCTCGCCTGAAGGAACCGAATCCAGCTGTATTCTGCTCAGATCGCAGATGGAGTTGCGTTGCCCATCGTTGGCAGAAGAGTTGGTGAAGACGACAGCTATGGGATTCGTCTTGTCCTTTCCATGTGCCTCGTTCGCATCGAAGGCGTGATTGACTTTCTCCTCTTTGCAGTTGGTGGTCGCCGAGGAGTTGCTGCTGCTGCGTCTGTTCAGGCCAGATTCCTCCTCGTGCTTGATGTAGTAGGGCTTGGGCACATTTAGCCGCTCGTAGCAGCGGAAGATGATCGGGTGCAGCAGCTTGGCGTCGTACTCATCATCCGCGTGCTGGGTCAGGCAGCTGATGAGTGTGCCAATGAGCACTGTCAGGGCTGTTCCAATCAAACTGTAGTACATAAAGCTGATCGAGTAGAATGTCTCCATGGCATTTCTAGAAATATGAAGATTATAGATATACCGATATATACATATATATATATATATATATATATATTCATCATCTTTATATATGTATACCGCTCGTGTGCTATTCTGGGCGTTGGATCTATGAAAGTCTGGTTATAGCCATCGACCGGCGTGTGCTTCAGCAGCCAAGGCAGCTCATCTATTCCGCTGCTGGGCTTGCCAATGGAGCGTGAAAAGGTCGAGTTGGAGCAGCCCTGGAAAATGAGCAAATGCCAATATAATTATCGATTCCTTTTGAAGTGGCAACTGGCCGCTTACCTCTGTGGAAGTGGGCAGCATGGTGGAGGGCTTGTCTATGGTCATGCTGCCGCCAATTATCCATAGGACAAAGGCGCACGCAGTTATCATGCCGGCGGATGTGCCCTTCCAGTTGGCCACAGGTACCATCATGGCCAGGATGAAGCAGCCAAGCAGCGGGCCCGAGGTGGCCGAGAAGACCAGCAGCGAGGACTCGATGACACCCGAGAGCAGGCCCACTCCGAAAGCAACGCACATAATAATCAGTCCACATATAATCGTCACTATTTTTATAATTCTCAGTTGTTGCTTGTCGCCGAGTCCCTTGAATTTCGGGAACTGTGATACGAAATCCTCCCAGCAAACGGTGGCAAGAGAGTTCAGATTCGATACCATCATGCTAGGGAAATGTCTAAGGATTAGGATCTGTAGACGTATTAAAGGGCTAGCAGCCACTTACCAGAGGGCGCCATTGAACAGGGTTGCCATAAAGATGCCCACAAAGCCGGGCAGATAGCCCAGTTGATCCTCAACGAAGAAGGGCAAAATCTCGTCGGGTTTCTTGATGTAGCCCTCGGCATAGGGATCGCAGCTGATGTAAGTGGAATATATGACCATGCCCGAAATCCAGGAGAGCGCAAAGAATATAAAAACAATGGGCACGTTGCTCAGCATGACTCTAGAATATTTAAAAAAAGTAGATTCTTAAATATGATTTTCGGTTTAACGATTTGCTTCGATAGCCACATAGATCGATAGGCTGATAGTTTGGCTAAAAAGCAATAATTGCACGGCTTTTATATATAGAATGATCGGTTTCGACAGCAGCGCTTATCGATAAGCTGCTTTCAGTGACAAAAAATAAAACTAGCTAAGGTCACATTGATATAAAATCGTTTTTTTTTTCTTAATAGTTGAACCAACCTTCGCACTTCCTTTAGAGACTTCAGACTAACATAGCGCTGCATAAAGTTTTGCTGACAGCCAATCTGCGAAAGCGACATAAATAGCTGCCCCAGCCAGGCGGAGGTGGTATCAACGCGCACAGTTAAGTCGCCGGTGAAGTTCCAGAAGTTTAAGCGGCCTATTGGATGAAATGAATAAAAAAACAATAAAGTTGCAGAGTAAAGTAAGATATAGAGTTGCAAAATATTTATTTCTATGGCAACTCTTGTAAGGAAAAAATGCTGTTTATGCTTGCTTAGTGCACTTGCATTGTGAATATATGGATATATACATTTGTATCTGTATGAAGTAGATATGTATACTTCTATGGCTGGCCATGTGCTTCGATTCCCAAAGCGCTTAGCAATTGTTGGAATGACAGCAAAAGATGCTAACTGAAGTGACAAACGCGCTGCCGTCACACATTTATTACAGTCCTCACGCATTCACATTCTAAGGAACTGCCGCTGCTGCGCTGCTGCTGTTGCCGCCGCTGCTGCTTCTGTTTTATATGCCGTTTTTATCATCATCATTTATGTGCATAATGAGCCGACGCAACGTAAAATGGATGCCATTCTAATAGTCATCATTCGTCAGCATAAATATGAAACACACACATACACAGACACACACACACAGACACACACACACATGCACACACATGCAATTTGACAGGAGACGCTAATAAGCTGCCATGATCAATCGGAGCTGAAGTATCCTTAGAGCGCAACTGATTGCTTACCATTATCGCGGTTCAGCTGATAAACCTTTTTGGGGCCGCCGCTGGAGATGGTGCCCTGTATGCAGACCGCGATTGTGACGACCAGTATGGTGATAGTCTGGATGACGTCAGCATTGATGGCTGCCTTCAGCCCACCCTAATAGAGAAAAAAGCAAGCATGAAGGATATGACAGCTCCGCTAATCTCTCAATCTACTTACCATAATGGTGAAGAATATGCAGATGACCGACATGCCCAGTATGGAGGCCCAGTAGGGTATGCCAATGACCGCCGATAGGGCCACGCTGGGCGTGTAGACCGTGATGCCCAGATTACAGATTTGCCTCACAATGTACGTGGCCGAGGCGAGACAGCGGACGGTGCGACTCTTGAATCTGAAAATGGAAAATGGTTTTGCGACAGGTGAGTACGCGCTGCTTAACTGCTGGCTGGCTCGATGCACGGCGTTAATTAAGCCACAGAAACCAGCGAACAGCGAACTGGAACAGGAAGTGAAGGTGGGCGGGGAATAGGAAGTGGCCCACTGCCTGGCCTCTCATTTATTTACTTTTATTAGCTGCGTTTATTAAAGTTTTAATGGGCTTGCCCTTTTTTATGGCGTTCACTGCGCCTTCTCATTTTTGTTGTTGTTGCTTTGTTTTCGTTTTTCCTTTATGATTTACTGCAGCTGTAAAATGAGGGCGCTTACAATAAGTGGGCGTGGCAGCTGCTGCTGCAGCTCAAGTTTCAGCAGTGCCACAAATTTACGACACGGCCAAAACAGGCAGACTCCGTCTTCGTCTTCGTCTTCGTCCTCGTCTAACAACAAAATTGGGCCGTTCGTAACTCGTTGTGATTGTTTTTATAGTTGTGTCGGCTTTTTATGATGCCAGCCCCTTAGCCGAGGCACATGGTTATAAAAATATACATATATGTATATATGTGTATGTATGCGTGTGTTAATTTGCTGTAAAATGCGCGACAAGGCGCCAACTGAACTGAAGAGGCATCCAGTTTCGGCCACCTAATGATCGCGCGCTTGCGGCACGTGTAATGAACTTGTTGATGTCCAGATTACGACGCCGGCCCCACTGCGCACATTTATGGCTGGCCCCATCGGGGCACTTGACATGGCACGAACAAACTGCAGCAGACACTATGCTATTATTATTTCCGAAATGGGATATGGCTGTGAAAGCTATAGATTTACAGGACCAAGGACTATAATCAATGTCGTATCTGTAAGTCGAGCTCAGTTCTAGTTGATATAGTTACTAAGCGAGCTAGCTATATAAATAAATATTCACTATATAATTATATATTCCAAAGTATTTGGAATTTATTTTAATATTTACATGTTTTTTTAAATTATTTATATACTTATATTTGGAATTTATATAAATATTTATATTTATATATTATTTATTTATATATTTATATTGTTTAAAATATTTATATATTTATTTTTGAAAACACTTGGAATTTATTTGAATATTTATATTAAAAAATATATAAAATTTGTTTCCTTATCTCAAAAGATTTCAATACATATGTATATATCTACATATATCTATGTTAAGTAAAATCTTTGTATAATACTAATTTGATCAATTATAACATATCAATCATATCTCAAAAGATTTCAATACATATGTATATATCTACATATATCTATGTTAAGTAAAATCTTTGTATAATACTAATTTGATCAATTATAACATATCAATCATCTTACAGCCTATCAAACTATCCATTGTCGAGCTCATTCAAAATTCACAAATCAAAAAAACATAAGAAAAAGAAGAAAAAAAAGGCAACAATTAATCAAAGAAGAAACTGAATATATAGAGGTTCGTCTAGAAAATGTTTTTAGACTTTGCAAATATCACGCAATAAATATGCATTCAAAAAAATATTTTTCTAAATTTTTATTTTCAGGAAATTTACATTTTAATCGAAGTTTCAGTTGGCCTGTGTGGCTGGCAGGCTGGCTCAATTTATGCTCGCTTGCAGAGCTTTCGAGTGCAACACTGTCCTACATAAGAGTCGTTTGTTTTAAGCTTATGTAACTTAAGTGTTGACTGGCGTTTTAAGAGCCAATAAATTTGAAATTTTGATATAATTCATTAACAAACAAGTGAGCACTTGTCATAAATAACAAGTGGACTTAAGTGGGCAGTGTCCCACCCAAAACGAACTGACAGGACTAGCCATATGTGTTGGCTACTATACCTACCTATACAGATACATTTGTAGACGTGCTTGAAGTTGCACTGTTTCTCGTAACTTAATCGTGCTACTGAATGACTTTCATATTTATTAGCAAGTCTTTATGAATATGTCTAAATGTGTATCTAAGTCAAATCATAACTTTATATATGCGAAAATATATAGACATAAATATTTCATTTGAAACTCAAAGTTTTCATCAAAATTGAAATCTCCATACCTTGTGAAATAAGCTTTCGTATGCTATAAAGCAAATCTCTATAAAATATGCAAGGCTATAGCTCTAAGAGCTTCTAACATCGACGGATGCACATACAGATTGATATTTATCAAGAATAAACGTGCTTTATGCGCTTGCCTGTTAACATATATTCCAAGTATTCCTAACACTCGAGCATTAAAATAGTGTAATTAATTGCAAACGAATGTTGTTGAGTGCTTATATTTATATATATAATATATGTTTATCACTTAAATATTTAAGAAGCCAATGCATTTCCAGCTAAGTGATGTGCCATTTGCTCATGTGTGTGTGTGTGTTTGTTGAGGCTTAAATAAGCACTTATGACACGCACATCTAGCATATGGGTCTTAAGCAGCTCACACACACACGCACACACACAGTCTCATGCAGTTGTGTGATTAAGCCAACTGCATAATCCAGTGTTGGTATGCGCGCTATTTGGGTTTATTGATGGCACATTAAATGATTAATTGCCACCTGCAAAGACACACATTTAGAAGCTCATGTCGTCATCGAGCTGACTGATTGGGTCGCCAGCTGTGCGACTGCATGCCGGCGAGCACTCAAGCGAGTCATTTAATTAATCTTTGAGAAGAGAAAAATTCCATTTTGCATTTATTTTCATTTGCACTGAAGGACGTCAATCAATGGGCAAATGTCAATCGCCCTGGAGCGCTACGTGTATTTGCTATGGCATTTAGCTCGCTTAAGTGCATATTAACCGCGTTTGTTAGCTCCCAGCTCGCCTGGGCTTAAGCGGCTTACACGCTTGACAACGTGTACAACATGTCGCATACGTAATATTTTAATTATGAAAACGCTGACCCAGATGAGGAGCCCAAAGAGCATGGGTGTGCGTGAGCAAAGTTAAGCCGGGCAGTGTAAATAGTGTGCTCATTATCATAAGGCCGGGCCGGGCATAGTGCAAGGGCCAACGCGGCTTTATTAAAAGCTCATTAACCACGCCAATCGACCGGGCCAATTGCACGAGGATGATGGAAGGCGGCGCTAAAACCAAACAAATCGCATGGGCGTGACAATTGAAAAGAAAAAGAATCAAGTGGGAGACAGATAACGACATTGATACAGAGATAGAGAGAGAGAGTGTGTGTGAGAGAGAGAGAGGGATGGAGGAGTGAGAGCATAAGCTAGGCAAACATTTGTTTAGGCATTTGCACATGCCTCTCATCATGGTTGTCGAATGTGTAGCGGAAATTGATAAAGAAATGTTTATTGTAGCAAACACGAAAACACACTAATACACAAACACACACACACACATTCAGCATATTGTGGGCATCGTTATGGCCAGCCTCTAGCAGGACATCTCTCATAGCTCGCTTGCGGTCAATTTTTGCCTGATATGTCAATTTAATATGATTTATGGGAATTATTTCGTTCTCTCTCTCTGTCTCTGCCTCTCTCGCTCTTTGTTTTTCTTTCTTTTTTGTGTGTGTTTAGCTTGTAGCAATTGTTTTTCATTTAGCCTGTTAACATCGTGTTCATCACAATAAGTGCTGTGCATCTATACATCTCTCTCTCCCTCTCTCTCTCACTCTGCCTCTTGTTCTATTTATTCGATTGCTTCTCTTTCCTCTAGTTGTGTGAGTGATGACCCGAGGCTGCCTGTCTGCCTGCCTTCATGTCCGTTGATTGAGCGCTGTTTGGCACAGTGGGACGCTTTTGTTCTATAGAATTTAATTGATTTGCCTGCCAGCTCATATCTATCTGTCGCCCCTTTCCCTCTCCCTCTCTCTACTCTACGCTCAAATGGCATTGCAAAAAGTCTATTTGAGGCCGCGAACGTCACTTAATAACTATGAATTAAATGTAAGCGCCGCAAAGTATGCAATAATTGATGTAGCCATGCCAGCGGGCAGGCGCAGCAAAATAGTGCAGTCAACGGCCCACCAACAATGCCTCCTCGCCGGCTCCCCGCCTCCCTCTTGCTGCACTTACTGACTGCGCTGATGGGGCTCTTTGTTTGCGTTAGTATTGTGCTGCATTGGCTGTGCGAACCGCTTAAGCCTTGAGTAGCCAGAAGAGCCTGACGCTTTGACAATTCGCTTAAGCCCCGGCGCATCATTTATCATTGCGGGCAGCGGTTGCGTCCGTTCGGGCAGTACGGACAGCAGCATAAATTAGACCACCAAAAATTTAATATGGTCAGTTGGGACGAGTGGAGCATAATGTGTGCCTAATCGCGGCTTTGGGTTTTCGCCGACTGCGGCCTGCGCCCGGTCCGCTGTGCCGAGCTAATTTTATAATCAAAAGCGAATCAGTTGCCAACTGGGGAGCTGCCTTTCTGATTGGATTAAATGCGCCGCATAAATAAACATAATCTGGCGTGTGCTGTGTGCCCTGTGCTGTTTGTTGTCTGCTGTGAGTGCTTCCACTAAAAAGGCAATTTCAGCTTCACCTGCTGCGACTTTGTTGTCTTTGAATTGCAAATCGCGTCGCCACTTAGCCGCTGACATCACACCAAAAAATGTCTTTATTTATGCGTGCATGTTGGCCCTCAATTCCGTTTCTTTTTAGTAGTGTGAGAGCATCCTTTTGATGTTCGGCACTCTGGCCGGGCCCTCGTGACACCCATCGTAAATATTCAAGCTGAATTCAAATGCACTCAACAGCGAGCGTACCACTGGCTGTGTTCCGCTCTAAGTGCTAACAAGTGTCCTATTGAACCACGGCCAAAACAAGACTCAAATCAATTTATATACTTGTCAGACTCGCCCACCACACACACACTTACTCTCTCCCTCTCTCTCTCTCTCTCTCTCTCTCTCTCTCTCTTTCTCTCTGTGTCGTAATTGTCTTGCATTCCATTGAAACTCCATTTCCACAGTTTTGGCAGATGTTAGCGCGGTCGAGTCAAGAGCTTGGCTCTCTTGGACTTGACCATTGAACTCGAGGCGAGGGCGCAATGGCCAAAACGAAAACAAAAGTCGGCTACAAATCTCGGCCAACAAACACTCATAAGACTCGAACTCAAGACGAGAGGCAAAGGCCATGTGCTGAGTGGCAGATGTCACTTGCGATGGACTGCTGACAAGTCTGCCAAGTCGGGTGTGTGTGCGTGCTACCGAGATTCTACCCAGCAGGAAATTCGAGACAATAATAAGCCACATAGAATTTCTGGCAACTCAAATATGCAAAGTCAGGTATGAACTGTAAGCGCACAGCTGACGACCAGGCAAAGGCATAAATAAGATTTTAATAGGAATTATTTTTATATCGCCAGTAAAAAGCGCATCTTAAAACGGCCGTAGAATTGTTGTAAATTCTGCTTCTACGGCAATCTAAATAATGCATGAAAGCCTTGCGTCCTCACACGCCAAAGTTTCCTGCCGGGTTGTGTTTTTGTTTTTGCAAGTTTTTTGGCTTTGGCCTGACAGGCTGACTGGTTGACTGGCTGACTGGTTGACTGGCTGACGACTGGGTGACTGTCAAAGCTGAATGGGCTGCTGGCCTGACGGCAGCAACACGCGCTATTTATAAACATTATGACACAAACGAATTGTCATACAATTTGTCAACAGCTAGCACAAGTGTGCCAGCATCGTCTGGGGCTCTTTGAGGCTGCTTTGTTTTCTTTTCCCTTTCCCTTTCTCTTTCTCTTTTTTTATTATTATTATTATGAATTCAGTTGGCTTCTGGTTTATTATACCCTAAGCGCTCGAAGGCTTAATCTCTGACGTGATATTTCTAGTCCTTGCGCCTGACAAGTTTTGCTGCGCATCAACGGAGAACACATCTTAATTGAATTCATTTTACAGATTGACTTGAGAAAGGATTTGGTTTGACTTGACCTGTGTTTTATCAATTATTTAATAGGGTATTCGTTAGTGCATAATATCTTTACTCTTTAATTTGCATTATCATAGTAAGTCGTCAATGTCATTGTCTCGGCGCGGCTCTCATGTTTGTCTTTGTCTCTGCCTGGTACGCTTTATATCTTACTTGAGGGCTTAAGTGGGGCGCGTATTCGCTTGCTTTTCTTGCCAATTTTGATGGAGTTGTATGCATAAACATGTCGCGCAGCGCCAGTTGCGCTGACAAGCGACAATGAGCCTTCAAATTTGTAACAACTTTTTGTTGCCCCGGCAACATCTTGTCTATCAGTCGCAAGTCGCAAGTCGCAAGTCTTAGGTCCCAACCCCCAGACAGCCCATACACAGCCCTTTTGGGGTTGTCTTCAATGTCATTTGGCTGTCATCAAACTAAATCGCACATGAAACTCACCATGTGTCTCGCATGTGTACATGGAGCACGAGACTAATCGTAGTCAAGCAGAATGCCACAAACCAAGATTGATGGCCCCAATGCTCGGACTGAATTGGGGGCAGCAACTTGAACTATTGCCAGAATATAATTAGCTCCAGCTCAAGTATTGCAACTCATTGAAACTAAGAGCTAGTTAGCTACAGCATTTTTGATTGATAATGAGATGATGGAAAGAGTCACTTAAAAGTGAAAGTAACTACGTAATAAATGAATATATATATAGGTAGAATTGTTTGGCAAATAATAATCATAGCTACAATTAATGTGCTACTTAAAAATTTGTTAAATTTGTTTAATCTTCTGTCTATCTATATATAAATGTCAACTTAGCGCAAGGCTTCACTGGACCGAGTCAGCTAATCTGCCTAATATCTGGCATTAGTTGTTGAGCCAGCTTCAAGCGAGTCTCATTTTGATATCAATCATTGGCAGCTTGCGCTACATTTAAATAATTTCTCAATTTCTTACAGATTTCGTGTCGCCTGCCAATTAAATTTGAATCAAATTATGCTGCTGCTGCCGCCCGCCGTCTTGAGTTTCGCCTCGAGCCGAGTGCGTAGGGCTTGTCAGTTTTGGCAATTAATTGAATTTTGTTGTCGAAACTGCAAACATTTGATAACAAATTAGTTTACTAATTTCAATCTTAAAAAACAATTAGGCTGCTCGGGCGATAAGGCGAGCGGACGTAGCGGCGACAACTTGTGACAGTTACGCGTAGTTGGAAGTTGGCTGTTGGCTCTCGGGTGCTGGCTGCTGGGTGTCCTGCCACGGCAAGGACGATTTTGGACTGGCTTTGTTTGCACTTTGTTGCCTGGCCATTTGCTTTTGCTGTTCATTTTGTCATTATTTTATTATTTTTGTTTTCTTTTTGAAAATGTTGTTCATATTTATTTAGCCGAACAGCAGCCTGTGCTCTGCACGCCCACCCCCCCAGCCTTGCTCTTCTGTTTAGTCTCATTTTTTGGTCGTTTGTTAATGAAGAATGAAATGATTTGATGCGGGGGGCCGCTATTAGGGCGTGGGCGTGGACGCACGACGCATTTGTGAAATTAAATTGAATGTTAAAATAACAATTTTGATGCTCTCGCTTTGAGCTAATTAAACGCTGTTGTTATTCTCATTAGTTATCAGGGGCTGGGGCTGGCACTCACCTCAGATCGATGTACTGGTAGACAGAGGTGATGCCCAGGTTGAAGTAGACGGGCACAAACATGAAGCAGACAATCGGATAGGCACTCATCATGCCGTATATTATCTCCCACATGGCCGAGCCGCGGTAGTAGAGCTCACTGGGATAGCCTGAAAGTAAACAGAAATGGGCTCATTATTAGTGGCAGTCTAAAGAGGGGCTTTCCACTTACCCAAGACCGATCGTACGCCGAGCGTGCCACGTGCGATGGATATCATGACGGCCACCAGGGATACGCCGCCTGTGGCAAACACATAGTCCGCCTTGCTGCGCTGCTTGCTCTTGCCGAAAATGCGCGTCCAGAGCGGTCCCAAGACGGTAAGCGCTATAAATGCCACGAACATGAAGTAATCCCAACCCAGAGTGCTCAGATCCTTGGCCATGCTGATGCTGCAGAGATACAGAAACCATAATGCAAAAATCAAATACCAAGTTGGTCAAAATAACTTTTCAGCGCCAGCGCAGGCAGCTATAAAGCGAGTGGGGAGGGGAGGCCCAGCGGCGGGCACGCCTCTCTCTGTGTATGTGCGGGCTGTTGTCAAAACGTTTTCTAGCATAGTTGAACATGTGCATATTAGTCACGCTCGGTGCACGTAATGCCAACACCGTCAACGTTGAAACTTTGGCCACATTGTTGCATATCCGCAGGCGCGTGGGTCGCGTGGCCCGCGTCTGCGGTTGCTCCTGCCAGCCCCCCGTGCCTCGCAGGAACTCATGCAACAAGCCAACCCAAAACAACTACAAAAAAAAAAAAACGGGACAAACTCTGGATGTGTCTGTGTCTCTGTAAGTGTGTGCTGGCGCCAGAGCAAATGAGTTAAAACAAAGCAAAATGTTGTGAGCTACAAAATTTATGGACTGTGTCCTTTTGCCTGCACTGTTCGCATTTGTATTCACCATGCCAGCCAGACACTGGTGCCTTGGTGTCTTCCCACACCTCTATGTGTGTGTGTGTGTGTGTAGGTGTAGGTCTTAACTGCGACAAGTTGGTAGTGGGCCACAGAGTGCGCAGCTTATATGCGATTTGCTTTGCAACTTTGTATTTTTCCGCATGTACTCGAAAAAAGCCAAAGCCAAGCCAAAGCCAAAGCCAGAGCCAACTGTTGATCCGCTTGAGCAGAGCAGCCAAAATTTTATGGTCTTGCAATTGCGTAGCTCAACTTATATGCTCTAAATACGCTTTATAGCCTCGCAGGAGGCTATACTCCTACTTAAGCTATATCACTGCATGCTGAACGCATTCAAAAGTCTGATATTTGCATGGAAAAACCTTGCTAGTTGGCCTTTTATGTAATATAAAAATATATTTGTATATATAAATTATTGATTATGAATATTTAAATTGAACTAAACAAAAACTTATATCTATTAGAAGTTAAGCACTAACTGAGTGCCACATGCATATATACATAATTATATGTAATATACAGAACTATATATAATATATAGGTATATTGTGTTCTAGGTTATTCGTTTTACATTATTCGTATACGTAACTAATATATAACATAATGCGTATTACTCATTATTATTTGGAGCTATCTTTGGTTAGTATTTGATTTTCTTTTGCGGGAATTCACATTTGACTTGCAATTCGATTGGTATCAAAGATCAAGTTTGTGAGTTGAGCTCTTGCACCACATATGAGCTGACACGCCATATGGGAATTAATGAATCGAAATTGAGATTCATTGCCGTATCGCAGAGCCATAGATAGTAGTTTCAATTACAGTTTTAAATATAATTTGTTATTTAAGAGCATTGCCACAAATTATTCATACGCCCCATTAAACAAGGAAATCTGGATAGAAATTGAAAATTTCATTTATTACCGACTCATTCGATCATTATTATGGTCATCAGCATCATTTTGATGTCCAACTAATTGACAGCACGTAGCAGTCAGTCGTGTGTGTCAGTGTGTGTTATTTGGTGTCCCTTAAGCTTTTATCTGACACTCTGTCTGGCTTTTGTTTTGCCTTTCTGTGCAAACTATTAGTCATGTTTTTTCAGGCTTGTTTTTGTTCTTTGTGTTTTTTCTGTTGATGTTCGGCTTCTGTTTTTTTGATAATGGAAACTCACATTTAAACTGCACAGCTGCCCAGAGCTGACAGCTGTCCAGTCGGACTGGCTGGGCAGCCAGTTTTTTCCTTGGCCACGTGATAAGCAGAAGCCAAGAGGGCACAGCCTCGGCCAGAGGTCGTCCATTGTTTGCCTGAACTTGAGCGCAAAATGTTATTTTCTGCTTTCCGAGCTTAAGCAAATTATCCGTATTGCCAGCGCTTTGTTACCTGCCACTGCTGCTGCTGCTCCTTCTGGTTTCAGTATTTAATTCCGTTTAGCCAGCGCTTTGGGGTCGGATTCGTCGACTGCCGGGAGCCGGGGGCAGCTGACGTCCCTGCAGCGCCATCGTCACACATTTCCGATAGACAGCAACGACAATTTGCGCACATTTTCATCAAGTATGTAAAACGCTGCCAAAACTAAGCCACACGTATGCATAAGTAAGCAGGAAGCCCCACTTTAGATAGGGCGTTGTTTGGCATTTCAAAGTTTCGCATGACATATAATAAAAGTGGGGCTCAAGTAGGAGATGGCGATGGCGAAGCTACGTAGATTGCAGCCGGAGCATCTTGGGGGCTCACATCATCGTCGCTGCGCCCTTTCTAGTCCCGCTGCCCCCTCCCCGAAAACACTTGCAGTTAATATTCATGCACTTTTGGCGCAGCTTGAAAAATTATACGAAAGTTGGCGACATGTGTGCGCTGAGATGACGAAGGAGTCGTCGTCGATGCCAAGGATCATAAATTATAAAGCAGCTTGTAGCAGCAGTTATGACAGCATCAGCAGCAGCAGCAGCAGCAGCAGCAACAGCAGCAGCAAACAGCGCCAAACCTCTGAGAGTCGTTGACATGTCGTGAATCTTGGCAGGCCATTGTGTATGCCTGAACCTGACAGCCACAATGGAAAGTTATTAAAAAACCGATGCTTTGATAAACGAAAGAACTCCAAACATAAGAAGGGGACTCACAGTGAGAGGAAGTGCCCTCACTCACTCCTCGCATAAACAACAAATTTATGCTACTCATGAAATATTCAGCATGCGTGACACAAGATCCAGAAATCTGCTGGATAATGCGCCAAAAGCTCGAGTCCAATGAAAATATCAAAAACACATTTGCAAAGGCGCTACTTAATTTGCCATTGATGGTCGCTCTCAGCCACGCCCCGCGTCCGCCTCTGTCTATTTTTATATTCAAATTTTATTATACTCCAACTGCTCGCCGCCATCGCTGGCTCAAATTCTATTCTTTGCCGTTTTGGCCATTTGCCTGGACTGGCTGTTTCCGCCTCTGCCGCGGCCACTGACAAATTGAAAATGTAATTTAGTCAAAGTGCAACATTGCGTTGCATACTTTTGTGCGCTGCCATCGCCACGCCCACTGCCCCCACCCAGCAGTGCCTCAGCTGTTGGCTAGCGTCCAAGCAGGCCAAAGGACGGCAGCACTTGCCGACTCAATATGGCTTAAAGCGCCCGCCATGACGCAGAACGTATGAAAAACTGTGCTCTCTGCTCCGTTTTTATTTTTTTACCTTTTACCTACGCACACACACACACACACAGCAGAGAGCACGGAGCAAAGAGCAAGAGCTGCATGTTTAATGCATGATTTTGCATTTTTATTTTCTACCCTGGCAAGCCACAAAAGGTGTGACCCGTTGAACACCATAGTGTGGCCAGCAGTAGCCAACAACTTGATCAAATCTAATACTCTGTATTATAAATACGAATACATATAATTTGCTATTCATGAAGTTCTTTTATCATCGAAATATATTGAACTATAGATTGATTGTTCACATCAAAATAATTCTGCTTATGAATTTTATATATATTTCTAATATATATTCATATTTTATATTAATTTTTATAACTGCAAATTGCACATATTTCATTTGATCGTTAAAGAGAGCGTATCTTCTAGTCGACTAGCAAAACTCGCTTTTTTTTATGACTTAAGTCGAGTCATTATGGTAATTGTCTTGTTAGCTTAAGCTGGGGTGTGTCCCAATCGATGGCAAATTGATGTCAGGTCTAGCAAATTAAATGCACTAATGCAAAGATTGGGCTGTCAGGTAACTTCATTTTGACACCTTGAAGCGTCAAATGGCTTTATGTTAATTCAGAAGACATCTATCTATATAGGGTGATCTAGCATTGGTTTAACAGTTCATTGAGGCAGAGAGGAAGTTTGAATGCAGGTCTCAGTCTAAGTAAACTTAAACTAAAAAAAAAATGAATTATTCAAACCAGTTAATCGGTACGATTATATGATGCGATTATTCAATTTTCAATTAAAATTTAATGGAGTGGAAGCCAGAAATATAAAGTTGTGCAAGTAGCTTAAGAGGCAACAATTTAGTTTCGAGCACTGGCAATGAAGGGTAGGTCGGAAATTCAGAGAATCCTGCTGTAAAGCGCTTACAGGGCTTACGTACACTAGTGATGCCATAAAGTAAACTTAAGGCACTTGGAAATATTATGAGGAGTCCAAACTAGATTTATGGTGCACTTGCAACGTAGCAGCAGCAGCAGTAGCAGCAGCAACAGCAGCGACAGCTACCCCTTTTCGTAGTCAAATCGGGGGAAACAACTTTGTTGCCAGCTAGCAATGTATGCATTTCATTACAAAGCGTAAAACTTTTGACGCTCGCTGCATTTGCAAGTGCGTTCGGCTAATTAAAGAAGCCGGCTAATTGGATGTTGGGAGTCGCGTACGGAGCGAGCGAGCAACTTTCGAGATTGAAGCAGATTTTGCCAATCAAAAATGCATGGAATTGTTGCCAAAGTTTCTCATGATAGGTTTTAGCTTACAGCCACCAATGTGGGTATAACTTTTGGACCATCAAGTGCTTTAAGTTTCCCTTCCACGCCCACGACCACGCACCTCTTCAAGTTAATGTCTTGGCAATCGCGTTTGTCAGTTCACTCGCAAAGCTGTCGCCTTACGTTTGGCGAATGGCCACGCCTCTTGGCACATCCCTTCAAACTGGGTGGAAAGTGCAGTTAAGTCAAGTGGCAGCAAGTTACTTCTGTTTCGTTTGCCGTTGTCGTCCCTTGTTTTTTCTTCTGCTTATACTCAGTATTTGCAGCTAGAGTGTCAAGTGGGGTGTCTTCGAGTATAAACCTGCCATACCGAAACTATAGACAGAACTTAAATAATAATCCGTGTGATCTATACTTTAGCAAAATTCAATCTTTTGTAACCCTTGCTTCTTTGTCTAGTTTGAATGCGTGCCGTAGTATAGATGGTAACTTTCAGTTGATCAGTTTTGACTCTTAGTTGTTTTTAGTTATATTTGCGCTGGTTCTTTTTGCAGCGGGAACTTTCATTGGGTTTTTGTTCTTCATTTTTGCCGCACGGCTGCTAAAAGTTGTTAAACACAAAACTTTGCCACTTAATACCAGTTCGGGTAATGAAATACGAGCGTGGCGAACGCTTCCCCGCGTCGCCAGCAAATTGAAGTTGAAGTATGCGGTTCACAAAGTTCTGCCAACATGCAACTGTTTCTGCGCTTTTTTCCAATGTTGTTGTTGTTGTTGTTGTTGTTGTTGCTGTTGATTTTAAATGATTTCATCGTCTTCGCAATTTTTTCCTCATTGCATTGGACAATTGTTTGTTTGAGTTTTGTTTTGGTTCGTTTTGTTGCGTAGTTTTTACCCTCGACCGCGCGACCCTTACACATGTTGCCCTTTGAATGCGTTCAGCGGTTTTGGTCAAGTTTCGTTCGATTTCGCTTTGACCACGTCCAGTCGACTTTCTAACGAGAAAAGTCATTGCCGCTGCCACGCCTCAAATGTGGCTTTCGTCTAACTTAAAATTCACTTGGCCTCTGCAACCGACCACAAAATCATTTATCAAAGCAGACAACAAAAAAATAAGTACTGACTGCAGTTGCTCTCTACTTTTCTATTGTTATAATTAGCATAGATATAATGAGCGTGACTATGTATAAATGATATATATATATATCATATAGATAGCTATAGTTTGTATATATACATGTATATCTGGCGTCAGAGTATTTCATCTTCGTATTACCCCATTTGACTATGCTCTAAGCTCTTCTTGCTGGCTAAAAATGCCAATATTTCAAAGTACTGGGGTTAGGGACTACGTTTCATTCTTCAGCAAAACAAACACACACATACATATATATACACACACGACTTGGCAATTGCCTGGAGGAACCTTCAAATTCCATGCTCCTGATTTCTGTTGCCTTTTAGCTGCAATTTATAATAACTCGTGCCGCATTTCGTAATTTATTTGCAGTCTGACTTTGAAAAAGTGTCAAGCGTCCTTCGCAAAAACTTCCTCAAGTTGGTGAAAAATCTCAACTGTGCTCTGTTCTCTTCCACTGTGGCAGTGGCAAAGTTCGCTGGGACAATTAGGCTGCTGCTGCGCTTTGGCAATTTGCGTGAGTCGCGTGGCCGCGCTGAGAAGTATGCTACAGCAGAGTGAAGCCAGGAAAGCGGCCACATGCTGTTAATTTGATCAACATCGTCCAGGGCTGGCAACACTTCATCATGGCAATTTGGCGGTCAGAGTTTCTTTTTGCAGCTCTCGTAATACCCGGCTTTTGTGTTACAGACATGCACAACTAATTTCACGTTGTCGCCACGTTCACGTCCGGACTGTTCCGGCTGCCACACAGCACCACTCGACACCACTAGATGCTGCTCGCATTACGCCCTTGCCCCTCTCTGGCGCATAACTGCTGCTAGCTCGGGTTGCGTGCTCTTCGGGTTGCTCTTCCACTGATACATATATACATACATAGAGAATTTTTTTCCTGCAGCTGCACTTTTGCTTTAACAAAGTTTTCATTACGCTTGCTGTGCAGTGTCCTCTCCTCAGCTGGCAACTGCCCTGCAGGCCAACAGCTCTGAACTGCTCTCCAGTTTCCACCTGCCGTGGCCGACAATGGGCCTGGATTGTGGTTTTCAGCTTGCGCTTCCTTTGCTCCTCCGCGCGCACATTTCACAAATAATTAGGTTAGTTAGTCGAGGGCGCTGAGTGGCCAGACTATGGCAGCTACTCCCGCAGTTTTGCATATTAGGCATATTAACGCGTTTAGCTCTGCCCTCCCCCGCCACACAACATTGTTCATCTAGGGTCGCCAGCCCTAACAATATTATTTGCAACAATAAATGTCAGACACGTAGTCAATTGACTAGAGTAACTTTTTAATTTCCCAACAGAGTGGCCACTCTGTGGGGTCAGTGTAGAAATCTGCATCGATACGAGTTTATCAATGAAGGGACACATGCTTGCTTTTTAAACAAGCTTTCCACATGTTTATACAAGGTTATCGATATGTCTGTGTACACGGAGACAACTGTGTGTATTGGGTTAACGAAAGCTTGTGAGGTTTAGTAAACAGGAATGAGACTGATATGCAACAAATCTGAATGATTAGGTAGAGCTATTATGGATAGGCAATTTATGGTTCAAATAAATAACATATATTTATTACATAATAATTTTAACTAAATCTAGCCCACTCTCTTTTAAACCCCTTTTGAACTGTGACAATGATATGCCATTGAAGATCTGATATCTCGATGGTTGACTTGGTAGGGATAATCTGGTTTCAAGTTTTACTCTGCATCAGAAAAGTGCGATCCATTATCAAATATTGTCAGCCAATATTGATTTTATTAAAGGGAATTATAAGTAAAAAGTTTTCAGCAGACTTTTCTTCTCGTTATACTAAATATTTGTTCTCTAGCTCTTCGATTATTTATAATATTTATTTCCATTAGTTTGATTCGAAATACTTTTATACTATGCCCAATTTGTAAAGTTGAGCCTTGTTGACAGAGTCATTAAACATTCACAATTGAAGTCCAGCTGACAACAGTTGCAAGTCTATTTTTTGCTAGAACTACTGCATGCAGGCATATGTTCGTCTGCCAACTGAACTGTGATAAGTCGCAAAAGAATTTTTTATGAAAATATTTGATTATTAATAATAGACTATTTATTTTGGGCCTTAATTTATCTGCCAAAAAAGGGCTTTCAGCTTTCGAGAGGCCAACTGAGAGACTTAGCGTTCTTACTGAACACGATTCAGGCTCTGTCGATGTGATATTCGTTTCTGCTTCAAGGTTCATTGCCGCGTTAATGACCGTAAATAGAGGCCATTGGAAATGGCAGTTCACGCTAGCGTCGTCTCTGCTTCGCTGTTTGGTAATAAATTTGCATTTAAGTGTCCAGCCAGGGGGCTAAGCAAACTATAATTTGTCTTGTATGCCATGTGACAAGAGGAAAGGACACTAATCATCGTTTAGAGTGCTGCCACTTGATACCCACTGTCGCCCACCGGCCGGCCAATGCTGGCTCAGTATTCGTAGCTCTGCTGGCTAATTGAACTAATGAAATGTTTTTCTGCTCTTACAGCTCTTGAGCGTACACACAATTTTGTCCAGCAGACCTTTGTTTTAACTCTCTCTCACTCTGCCTATATCCCTACCTCTCTCTCTCCCTCTCTCTCTGTGTGCGTGCGTGTCAGCTTAAATTAAAAACCTCTTTTGGGCTCTTTTGTTTGTATATAGAGTCTGCTGTTGGTCATAAATTATGCTTGCTACAATTTGTCACCAAGGAATTGCTTTAAATGGATATTTATGCTTGCAACTTCACCTGTCCACAGCAGGTGCGTGCTGTGTAAGCTCTTGTCAAAATTGACATTTACTTTATGCTTTAGTTTATTGCACATTTGAAGTGTATTACTTTGATGCCTCTCTGGGGTGACATTAGAGATCTGTCAACGATATGAGCTAAGCAATGAATGATGTGTTGATCTGGTTAGTTATGCATGCAAAGTGTTGCTCAGAATCAATGCCTGTCAAACTGTATGGAAGTTGTTAGCTTGAAAATAAGCTCTTCTAATGATTATTCAAATTTATTATCACCTTTTTCTTTTAGATCTTTTATATGGAGTAGAGTATTTAATCTTCTGCTTCCTGTTTCAATTTGAGTTTGTTTTCTCTTCTTTTTGGATTGTCAGCGTTTCGCTTAGCGCCTGTCAATAGTCGCTAGCAGTTTCCTTTGATGCATTTTGCAATTAGGCTGCCAGTTAACGGTTGCCTGCGACTAGCCATTAGATTTTCAATTAACTTTGATAGTGCACTGGGCACCGTACTCAACGTCAGCAAGGCTAACGGCAGGAAGGAGCTTGTCAGCACAAGTTATTAAAACTTTAATTCACTTGGCTTGATACAAAAAATTAGTTGGATCAACGTTTTCCGAGTCATCTGGTGATGCTGCTGATGCTGCTGCTGCTGTAGTTGGCCAATATGCAGATGGTCCCACTGACCCACCCACCCACTGGCAGATGGAAGACTACATTTTCTATGCATTCTATACACGACAGGTAAAAATGGCTAGTCAGCCAGGTGGCAGGGCGCCCTTTTTGGCTGCATGTGGCAGCTGCACAAATTGTTTGCTGCCAGCAGAAACTTTGCTGGCAACAAAGTAATTTATTTAATTCATGTCGACATTTTTTTCCCGTTGTTGTCTCTGCTGTTGCTACTGAAATTGGCAACAGTTGCCCGGCAGCAGTTGTCACGGAGCCCCGCGCAACATTGTTGTAGATTTCATTTGAATTTATGCTAAATTGTCAGTTTAAAAATGCGTGTTATCCTTCTGGACGAGCTGTCGCCGTCGTCGTCGCCATTGCCGCCCTTGCTGTTATTGTTTGCGAGGCGGGCTGGGGGCGTGTTTAAGGCTCAATTTTGCTTGTTGTTGTCGGGGCTGGCGCTCTGAATTATAATTTCAAATGATTGTACCAATTATTTGCGTACAATCAGCTGTAATTAGCATATTTAATTATACTCATTTCGCATAAATATGCATGAGACGCAAATTCCATTTAACAGTTGCCAAAGTGTTGACAACTTGAGGACCAACAATTAAGTTAGCTCCAAAGCTGCGACTAATGACAACTTTATAGAATTACCTTAAAGCAGCAACTTGGCACACCCAAACGGATTGATGCAGGTAAACCGCATAGTAAATCGAAGTGAAAAGAGCTGCAATTACATAGGCGACTCGGAGACTGACTCTGACAATAAAGAATCAAACACTATCAGCCATCAACCATCACGTTGTATTCTCTTGCTTAATTGACGGCAAAAAGTGTGCAAAAAAGTGTGCAATATCCATTTCAATTTCAATGTCACCTGTGGCAGTCGAAATCTTCATTCAGTCAGCAACAACATGAGAACAGAACACCTGAGCATACCCTGTACGTAGTTATATGCCTTTCTTAGTCTCTGAGCTCTACAAGACTTTTGAGAGTATCAAAAGTGTTGTCCTGGTCTCTGCCTTTGTTCACCTCGTTCTATTGTTAGATTTCGTACATTCCACTGTTCAAGCAGTCACATTGAGGATACTATAGAGATCCCATAGACTCTCCTTGCTGCTCATGGTTACTGGATATTAACCCACACACGTTGCATTTGACATTTGTCAGGTGAGACCTTTCGCGTGTGTCAGTTGCACAAATTTATGTACGCTTCCCGTTTAATTTATAGTTAAGAGTAATTAGTTTACTACGGCAATGGGGTTTCAGTTGATGACGGAATGCAACAGTTGCCGGCAAGTGTTGCATTCCAAGGATGCTCGCAGTAAAGTGGCAAACTCAAGTGCAGCGTGTGGCGCTCAAATGCTTAAATTAATTTCCTTTCAAGTTGGGATTTGCTTGAATGTAGGCAACGTTCGTTGGTTCGTTCATTCACACGCACGCACACCCTGTGCCAAGTTATCAAGTGTAATTTGCGTTTCGCTTAAGACAGCAGCAAAATTCAAGCAACTTGTCATAATCAGAAGATTATGTTGCAACAGCAACAGCAGAAGCACCCCAGCCCTAGCACAAGCACAAGCATCAGCAACAACAAACTCACTTAATAACTTGGCAAAGCGTAACAGCAATTACACGACAACACACAGCAACAACAGCAAAGTTTGACAACACCAGCTTGTGCAGCAACAACAACAACAACAGCAACAAAGTCACTTTGTGTTTATGCTAAAAATGTTGCACGTCTTGATTGACAGCAACAGCAAAAGCAACAACTACGCTGGACCCTTCACAGTGTGTGTGTGTGTGTGCACAGAGCGCCTCCTTGGACCGGAAGCCAGTTGTTGTTGCTGTCTTTGCTGAGGTCCCATTTCGGTCACATCATTTATAAGCCAAGTGGCTGCTTGCCATTGTCGGCTGCACTTATTGTTGCTGTTGTTGTGCTTTGCCATAGCCCGAGCACACCAGGAGCGTTCCTAGGTCGAAGGTTGCGCGCATACGTAACGAACTCTAATGAAGTTGCCAACAAGTCAGCTAATTTGCATAGACTTCAGATTGTCGCCGGCGCTGTAAGTGTTGTTCACTCATTAAGACGCTTGACTGTCAAAGCTGGAAAACTCCAAACTTATTAACGCCATAACTGAACTAGACCGAAAAAAAAAATAACACTTGCACTAACAAACAGTTTAGTTTCTTTTTCTTTTTTCTTTTTTCTTTTTTTCTGAGCCGGTACTTTACCCGAAGTATTTTCCATTCTCCTCCCATAACATCGTGGTAGACGCTTTCCTATTTGCAGACAACGCAACGATTGCTCAAGTGCGACTAACAGCTGAAACTGAGTGTTGAATATTCCTGCTAAATTGGGCTTGCTGCTCGTGCTCAGCTCAGCTCTTAGTCTATGCGTGACAGCTTGTGATATCTCAAGAATCATGTATATCCAGCTGTACAAGCAGTCTATGACAACTCAGTGATTAAGCAATGAAACTACGACGACTTCAATAATCTCTGATGATGTGTAATAAAATCGATTTGTGAATTCCTTAAATGCTTTTTGAAATATGCCATCGAGGAGCACGCACTGAATATGCTTTGCGGATTTTCGATCTAAATCCGAGTTTATTTCTAGTGAATTAGTTAATCAACTTGATTTTTGACCTTTGCTCACAATTTATTGAATTTGGTTAGCTTTGCTTATGCGAGTGAACTTCATTTTAAGATATTTCTTTATGAGTTAAGGCAAAAAGTTCACATCGATTGTGCTCAGTTCAAGTTAACTCGAATAGTTTTCTATAAAATACTTAATGTTCTAATACTTCTGCCACATTCTTCATGCTATTTCGATAAAACTTCAACTCTCAATTATAATTATGATATAGCAAAAGACAATGAAGCCTCAAGACAAAGACTTGGCTGATGATAGCTTACACACATTTACATTGTCTTTTAAACTTGTTAACACATTTCGTGCCAAAATCAATTAGAAGAATGTGTAATAAGGAATTAGATCTCAAAGACATTATATTTCCAGTTAAAGAAATATTGTGATAACTCATGATAACTCAAGATTTTCGTATGCACGAGAACTGAATCACCAAAAAAACAAAATTGAGTTTAAGCGCGTCATGTGGAACGGCAAAAGGCAATGCCAGCTGTGCAAATAGGCCATGTTAATCGCTGACTAAATCAATCAATAAGAATAAGAATATTTCGGAGTAGCTGTTGTCTACGTACATATGTATATAGGCACTCACGTGATATTGTTTTATCTGGTTAAGTTTTGTGTTTTGTGTATTCACGAACGAAAAACGCGACTTTACGGCTCGAAAGTCAAAATTGAATGTCGCTGGCGGAATCCCGGTTCCGTATTTATAAGACGCTAGGGCTTTATGGCATCGGGCGACTAATATGATTTATATTGAAAGTATTTTCAAGACTCAGAGCAAGAGTCAATTTCAGCAGGTGTTTTTCTCGTGAATGTGGTTTATTGCTCTCTGAGCCCTTTACTGTTCTGCATTAGACTGAAATTTAGTTGGAATCTTACCAGACAACAGGCAAATGTTTGCCCATCTATGAGATCATAAAGAATACTATCTCGCTTCACTTGCATGTAACTGAACTACGTCAGACCCACAGCTCTCAAACTGATAAGACGACAAATTGAACCTCAATTTTGTGAGCTAGTTAGCCTCGAGTGCAATGGAAGTTTTCTCACAGCTGTGTGGCGTTATCACAGATTATTTCAGACTAATCCGAATGGTTGGGTCATTTATCTGAAATGAGTAATGTGCTCCTGCAGCACTTCCAGTGGCTCGTTCAGTCTTGACTGCGATTTGGACCAGTGCATAAACATCACTCATTCGACAAGCGGCTTTGTTCTGTGAGCTGCAGCACGACATGTTTACTCAATGGATTGCTACAATCCTAAATATTTGGATTTTCCACCGGGAAAGTATAATTTATGGTCTACACTCACTCGCGCGTTCAGCGCAAAATAATGAACCATAATTTCATTTGAAACAAAAGTTGCTAGCAAGAAATATCAACTACAAGTCTTACGCTCTTAGCTTTTTTCATTCATATTTTTTGGCACAGCTCTCCATAAATTTTCATTAGCAAAAAGCTGCTCGTCGTTGTTGTTGTTGTTGTTGCTGCTGCTGGGATCTGCTTAAGCAGCCTAAGCCGATTTTCATTGTTGTAGCACATCGAATTTATGGAGCAACTCGAGAGTTGGGCCAAAGTTTTAAATTTATTAAAATTTACTTTACGCTAAAAGGTTTCTACACTTGCAAATTTCGGTTTCATCTGTAGCAGGAAACGTCGTTTCGTTAGCTCACGAGCAAACAAGTGCATACTCTGCACCTGTTGCCAAAGCAGCAAAGAGACACAGAAGAAATAGCTGGGAGACACCTCATTAGCTTAGTGGGTCGCCGTTTAAATACCAGAATTTTGTTGTATATAAATTTGAATTTTGGAATTTTAAAGCTTAAACTTATTTAATTTGTTGTAAATTATGATGACTTTTCAAGCACGTACTCTCTGTTGATCTTTATTCAGCCTTTTCATTCAATTTCGCTATTTGTATATTTTAAAATAATTCTAAAAAGTATTTTTGTTTTATTCCCCATGTTGAAATCTATATCTATCAGATGCAATCATCCATCTGACCAATTGCAGTCATCGAAATTTTTATTTCTGCCACACCTTTGCGGCGCAAGGCTTCACTATGTTGCGTTTGAATGAATTTTGGTTTTATGGGTATTCAATAAATAGACATTTGTCAGTTGTTGAATGTGTTGAACGAGAGTAGGAAAAATTTTGGTTCAAATATGATTCACGCAGCAAAATTGTAGTGTAAATATTGCCAAGCATAACTTCTCCCTATGTTTTTTGTTTTGTTAGTTTTCTAATGAAGTTACAAGTTGATATGCTCTTAGTTTAAATGTCATGTCATGTGTGTCATGTGGATGTTTGGAATTTTAAGCAAAGTTGCCTTCAATTTAGTAATTTAGCAGAAAACTCAATTGGAACGTAGTTTCATTTGTTTTCCTATCATTAAGTTCGTTTACAAAAACTGATCTATGCTAACATTAGTGATATCTTTTGCCTTGCAGCTCGCCTGAGATAATACTGGGAAATATTACGGAATTCCGCATTCATAAAATTTAAAATACTACTGACATATTTTACAGCAAAAACAAAAAACATTTCAAAAGATAAGCGTAGTCGAGCAGCTGTAAGCATTTCAGTATTTACATATTTGCTAGCTCAGTTATCGTGGCTAGGCTAATTGACTGTGTAAACTTCTTTAGATTCCTTTTTAATTGAATTGCACAAAAATATTATCGTATTGTGTTAACAATGCCAAATACTGATTGATATTGATGTTGCGAAAAGTAAATGTTTTTCTTATCTAAGAATAAATGAAAAATTTGTGGTTCTTAGCTTTGCCTCAAGACCGAGTTACAATGAATGGAAATATGAGACAAAATATTGACCTATTGAAACAATAATAAGAGATTAAAGTTAAGGAATGTAAAATATTTTTGATGAAGGTGCATCTATCTCTAGCTCTATCTATAACTAGTCGCTGAAAACTAAGACTTTGGAATAGGTATTAATAATATAGTATGATATATTTCTATAAAGCGAATAGTAGGAGAAAAGGTCATTATTATATACAAATTTTTTTCGAACTGAATTATTTTTGTATTTTATTAAATGCGGTAAACTTTTTATTGGCTAAGGTTTTCATTGTTCTCTCTATTTTTGGGTAATAATTGATACAAATTTATAATTTTTGTTTATTTAGCTTGCTATTAGCTTATTAAATTGAATATATGAAATTAAATATTAATAACATAGATCTAAAACTTTTTACAACTGTTTTTTAATGCCTTCAAATTGAGTAATAATTGCTAGCGCTTTGTATTTTCAAACTATTTGCTTGGCACTTAAATATGCAGCATATGAAAACACAATTAAAAATTCATAAGCGCTCAAAATATACAAAAACTTTTAATTTTTTCATTGCAATACTCGTTCAAACGCAGAAAATGAAGTATATTGCAAATGAATTGCAATTTAGAAAGATATATTCATGTGTTATGTAGTATGAAATATGTGCCAAATCGGGAATAATATAGTTTTAATTCTATAATCTAAGGCTGAAGACTGATCCATACGTATTGATTGACAGTCAAATAAAAATAATAAGATTTTGTATCAAGTTGCTCACTGTTGAGTTAGCCATTTAATTGTTGATCTAATTTTTATTGTTTTTGCACCATGAACGAGTATTGGGTATGTCGGTTATGCCCAACTGAAATGTTGTCATTGGGTTTTTTTTGCTGAACTTGGATGGCTTATGTAGTTCTGCTTGGCAGCGCAGAAGTGTTGAAAGGGCAATAGCAGGAAAGGGAAAGGGTTGAGCAGGACAAAAGTCAAGTTAACATATATACACGTATACATGTATACATGTATTTACATATATACAATATATATATATATATATATAATGCATAAAACCACACAAATCAATTTGCAATTGCGCTTTCTCAATGTGCACATTGAAAATGTTTTTATAATAGTTTCGATGCGGTTTCTATTTATTTGCCATGCAACAACAGCCAAGGCAATAAGCGAATTCATGCTTACTTTTTGCCTTTTTGCCCTGCCATTTTGGCCATCAATGTTCGTTGGCTAACAAGAGTAGAATAAAAACTTTTATTACATTTGCTTTAGATGTTGGCTGTTCGTTTGTTTTTATTTTTTGTGTGTGATTGAAATGTTCAATAAATATGCGTAATGCTGTTTTAAATATGCAGAAATCTTTCATTGAAATGTGACTGACTAAACGGTACTCTGTACTCTGTAATGTGGTGAATTCAAATTCCAAGTATTATAAGTGATTGATATCTCTTTAATTTTTTTTTAGCTGCGACGCTGCACTGAGAGAATTGCAGTTCTCGTTGGAAGTCGCATTTCAAACATATTTTCAATAAGAGGATTTAAAATCAATCTGATATGGTTGAACAAGTTGGTCAAAACATTGCACAAAGAAATACCATAAGAAGATTTAACATGGAAAACAGTTTCATTGAATTTGTACAGAGGAAGAAACGCTTCAAAGGGGTTCTTAAGTCTGTGAGATATCAAGGAAACTTTAATATATATATGCTAATAAATTTTATTGTAGAAAAATACAAATAACAAAATAGCGTGAATTTACATGAATCGAGAGCATCATACAGATAACAGCTAAAATCGACAGATGCTCTAGCCAAAAATAGGAAATTCTCTATTAGACTTAGGGCCAGTCAAGAGCTCAAAAAGGATTAGGTGAAATTATTCAGCAAGCGCAAATATAATTAAAGCGGAGTGCTTGAGTTTATCAACTAATTAAGTTAAGAGTTCAGGACTAGGCGTTATGATGAGAGTGCTTAAGTCAGGAAATCAGTTTCACAGCTAATGCAAATGATTAACTAAATTAGCTTAAAATTTATTTTAAGCTTTACATTTTTTCTGCTTAAATAACACGAATGTATAGCATGACGAGAGACGAGAAATTTGAGAGTTTCGGCAAATATGAAATGTATTTTGGAACATCCAATCTGAGCGCGTATAGAACCAGATTTATTTGTTTTTATTATACTTTTGATTTTATTATTATTGTTATACTCTCTGATTAGAATACCAAATGTCGGGCATGCTCATGGCACCACGTTCGCAGTGCATATTTAACATGTGTTGTTGCGAGTTTGTTAAATTTTTTACACACTTTAAATTTCGCGGTTGGAGAATGAAACTTCATAAGTGAGTCAAGCGGATGCCAAATATTTGAGCAGCACGAGTGGCCGAGCAGTGTAGATAAAAAATATGCAGTTATTTGAAATTTACACATACTTAATGTACCCTCCGGTCTGTCTGTCAGGAATGTAATGTAAAAAATAAAATAAAATAAAAATCAAACTATCTCATTTGGTATTTACTTTTGGCTAATTGTGCAGAATGCAGAATGCAGAAGGGCGCAAGCGGTGAGTCAGTGCACACAGTTTGCTCACACTTTTATTTGAAGCGTAAGCAAATTCATTTGCTATTTAAACAACATCGTTTTGGCAAACGTTTTATGTGAATTTAAATGCAGTCAGCCATTTAAACTGAATGTGCTCTACCCATTAAGAGAGAGTAAAAAAAATATCAAGTGGGCGCCGAGAGCTGGCAAGTGGAGCGTAAGTTGGGCCGGGCGTTGAGAGATTTATGAAATGCCATTAAAAAATTAACACATGATTCTGTTAGCTACGCGTCAGCTGCTTTATAGCTACTGAGGGAGTGGGATGGAAGGAGGGTGGAGGGGGCTCTCAGCGATCTGCGTCGCTTAGCTCGTCTGGCACTTACCTTTAATTAAATCATTTATGCTAATTTTCTGCAATGTCGTTAATTAAATTTCAGACGCTCCGTGACGAGGTTTCAGCATTATCTACAGCTACGCCTCTTGCGGATGAGTAATGGGATGGATGTTGCTATGACGGTGGCCGTCTTTGTCGTGGCTCTTGTTGCTGTTATCATTTGCAGCTGTTTAATTAGCCTCGCAGAAGCCAAAAGTCCCCCAAAGCGTGCTTAATCGAAGTGAAGAAAGCTAATATTTGTCTTGTATGACTGCCATTTGCCATTTCGCATTTGCCATTTGCCATGCACTTGCCTCAACAGCAACATTATATAATTTCCAAGCCTAATCGAAACTCTTGACAAATTAATTCTTGTATCAATACGTATAATTGTCAAAGATTGCATTCCATATTTAATTAACTTTGTGCTCTGAGCAAACAAATAAAGCGTGAAGAGCTTTGACTGCGAGCTCAGCTTATATAATCAATGCCAAGCCAATCACATTGTGATAACAGCCACGCTTAATGTTAATTGGATGAGAGACAACTGTAAATGAACTGCACATGTATATGTATGTATATCAGTCGTATGTTCATATAACAAATTAGCTATTTATTTAAAATGCACTTCATTTGATATATATATATATATTTTTAAAATGAAATTAAACTAATCAAAAAAAAAAAACAAATTAAATGGGAGAATGCTGGCTGCGTCAAGGTATCTCTCTCTCACGTCTGCCATTCAATATAAAAAAGACCCTAACAATAGCAACAACAAGAACAGAGACAACAATTAGAACAACAATAAACAATTGTCTATTTTTGTTAAGTGACTTTATCTTGTCAGTCATCGGGCGTCTGCGTGTTTTTCCGTGTAAAATGTCGCACTCGCCATTGAAAAAATATTTATAAATTGTATTTTGCAGATAAAAGACAACAGCAACCGCAGCAACAACAACAACTGACAATGTCACGTGAATCGTTAAAAGCATTTTACCCCGCTGACTTATAATGAATGCTTGCACAATTTTCGATTGCACGCCATTAAAATTGAGCGTTCTGTGAGCGCCGATCAAACAATTTTACATTTAAGAAAACAAATTTTTTAATGTAAAAATTATGAGAATTTAACTAAGTTTTGTTTTTTTTTTTGTAAGCAGACTTGACAAAAACCCCAATTAGTCGGCTGTTCACACAGCTGGAGTAACGTAGATTGATATTGGAGTTGTTATCAAATAATTTCTTGGAATTTAATTAAATTAATTGACTCAATTATTTCGAGTTGTCAAACAATTTGGTTTGTGGTGTGCGCACAACAAAGGAACAAAAAACAAATGAATGAATGAATAATAAATAAAAAAAAATAGTCATTAATTATACAAATTGCCTGACACTGTTTACATGATGAATCAAAAAAACATATATTAAATAATTACTAATTTATTTAAATATTTCATGGCGCACTTATTGGCTCACAAAGTTCACAGTTTAATCGCCGTAAAATAAATATAAAATTTATTTTATTGAATAATTCTTTTAACAGTTGTAGTGAAGTGGGCTAGAAATACTATCAATAGAAAACATATTTGAGTGTCCCTTGGACTCATGTGCTAAATGTTCGATCTTTTTGAGCTGAGTACTTAGAGAAACCTGAGCCAAATCAATATATGTCTAGAAGGTATTTTAATTTGAGGTATATACATAAACTTTACAGGGTGTGCTATAGCTATAGCTAGCTATAGGACAGACAGACAGACTGATGGACAAATAATCTTAGTCAATAATATGTTAACTAAATGGGCTCGTTCATACCATCTTCGGTTAGTTACATCAATTTTACCAAAAACTATTTATTGGGTATGGTTTCATATGGAACGATTTTAAGTCTTTAAGCTATAACTATTGAAATTATAAGAGAAAACAATATATCTCAATCAATAGAAACATTAAGCAATCAATAGCAGCAATAGTTGTATATTGCTCATATGCTCATGGGGCCTTTAAATTGAGCAGATTCCCTTTATTAACAAATTGAATTTTCATGTTTGCTTGTAATTTGGCTTGTTGGACAGCGGACAGCGGAGTTGCGTATGTGCGTACGTGAGGAGCTGTCAAAATTCCATGAGCAGACCAAAGGCATTTCAACGGCGAGCCACTTGTAGTGGCCAGCGGAGCAACTGCAACTGGCAGGGCTGATGGCAGGGCCGATGCCATTGGCAGTGCGCAATGTTACACCAATCACCACGAACTCGAGCTGAACCTCAGGCATTGTCGGGCTAACGAAGTGAGGGCTGAGCTGCCAGTGCGCATAGTGGTCAGCATTACCCGTTTGGTTTATACCCTGAAGCTGATCAAGAATATATAGGCATCGATTTCCAACTGTTAAATTCACGTTTTCAAAGCAGTGTATAAAAATGCATATAAAGGCAATATCTCAGTGATATATCTGTTCAATATACTCATTCATGGTACGAATGCTGTCTGAATTGGCCCACTGTGCGCTCGGATTGGTGCACTTGCCGGGGTTAAATTGCACTTGAATGATTTTTATTGTGACAAGCGCATGCTGTTCAGCAAATTAAATGCCTCAGCCGCAATAATAATAACAACAACAACAACTGAAACAATAATAATAATAACAAGAACTGTGCTACCATTCGCCGCACTGACAAGCAATTAAATGCGTGTTGCAAATGTGGCCAAGAGCATCAGAGGCAGCAGCAGCAGCAGCAGCACAAAAATTGGTAATTGCTGCTGGGTTTTATTGCAGCTCAAGCTGTAAACGCAGTCCGCTGTGTGCTGGCCCCCCTCGCTGATTCAATTGACATGGCACTATATGAAATTGTAATTTGCCGTTCGTTATTAATTATTTTATTTTTAATGCTTCCATATTGAAAGATACAACCGATAAATTTGTTTTGCAGAGAAATTTATTGCTGCATTTAAAGTGTATTTGGCTTTAAGCACCAAAAGATTTAAAATTTTATACTACCTTGCTATGAATATTGCCTAAGATATTTGGAAAATTCTGGCTGATGAGAAAATATTCATGAGAGTCGCTGGGAGGATTGTTAATCGCATAAAATGTTTATTTAGTTTGGCATTGAATTATGGATTAAGCCAAGTAATTTAATCGGCGCGCTTATGAAAATTACAAAAGTCATTTAACGCATGGCGGGGATTATGGTCACATTAAGAATGTAATTAATTTAAATGCATTATAAATGCAGGGGAGCCACAAAGAAAATAAATAAATAACAACGCAACTGAGAACTATCACTGGCATTTAAAGTGAAAATTACAAAAAGTAAAAAAAAAAAAACAAACTATATATGGCACATAAATAATTAAAGAGCAACAACAATGGCAACCGCACAGCGAGTGAAATTCATTTTCGCCACCTTTCCCATGGGGCAGACACACAGACGCAGGGTCAGGAAGTGGGCGTGCCTCTTTGCTGTCGCTGCCAGCTGATTATTTATTTTCAGTTTTAATTTTATTTTTATTATTTTGTGTGTGTGTGTGTGTGTGTGTTTGCGCTTGCTATGCCTACTGGCAGGCCAAGTTCTGCCTGGCTGCCAAGCAGCCAGCCAAGGGCCAACAAGACCAGCGCCGAGATTGACATAAATAAAACGGGCAACTGTACTGCATGCGGCACTGTGGCGCTGTGGGGCTGTGTGCCTTGGCGAAGGAGCATGAAAACGATTTTAATCCAGTCTGCAAAAGAGTAAGACTGAACAATGTTCACGCACCGACGTGAATAATGCTCTTTCTTCATATGGAATACAATTCTCTGGAAATTTGAATTAAATTTTAAGTGATTTCCGTTGAAAAATAAAAATAAATTACTAAAAAATTCGAAAGAATTAATATACTATCATAATATAATAATATATTAATATGCATTTTATTGTCAGTCCTTTTCTTTGGAATTTATTATTAAAAATCCTTTTTATTGTTCGAGGAATTCAATATGTTTGCTCAGTTGGAAGTTGAGTTGGAAACAATACATGTTGATCGTAATTCAAATATATATTTATATATAATTCAAGTAGGATATACAATATGTTATATATTTGATTCAATTCATTAAGCAAATATTATTAAATTTTTCATATTTAATAGCACCTTCGTCGTACTGCCTTAGGTGTTACATTTGTGTATTTAAAGTTGAGTGTATTCACTTGGACCTTAGAGTATACTAAATAATATTTTCTTGGCTGGCCAAAGGGCAGACAGGGCTCAGTGTTGTAAGCCGTTGTGGTGCTTAAAAGCAAAACGAAATCCGAGAATGAAATTTATCTGCTGCGATTTATGGTTCGCATACGCAGAGAGTCGGCGAAGGGAGTGGCATCCTCGTTGAGTTCATAAATAGCAATGTTGCATGCAACATGCACTCGACGCAGGCCGCACACTTGAGTCCCAGCCCCAGTTCGACTCGACTCGACTCGACTCGACTTGACTCGGCGCAGGCTCTAATTTTTATGAGAATGTTGCGTGCTGTGCATGCTACAAGGCGTTGCCGTCATGTCGACGACAACGCCGCACTCAACGGCAGGACTTTCGACTTGACGGCATTATGCAGGCGTTCTCCACACAGAGTCAAGGGGCACAAAAAGAAACGTATAAACGTATATATAAACTACTTTATCAAAATGCAAAATGTAAAATGCAAACACCCAACATAACCCGAGCACACAGCACATAGCACACATACGCCGCGTGCGCTGCTTCTCAAAATTAGCTCTTTTACAAAAATGTCGACTGCAGGCTGCAAACGCGCCCAACAGTAGCTGGTAACAAGTAATAAGCAGACATTAAGCTGCCTGACTAAGGAATACCCTGTAGGAATATATATATATAGAATATATATATATAGAGAGAGAGATAGAGATAAAGAGGCATCTTTGAGTATGAAGTCCTGGGTTGGCCTTAAGACTGTTTTCATTAATTTGTTTTCTTGTATATTTCAGATTAGCTTTAATCTAGAATTAATATGGCTTTCATGATGAAAAATGTTCAATGCAGTCCCCGCTGGAATGTCTTTAAAGTAATGCCCCAGAGGGCCGCAGCAGTTGGGCGAAAAAAAAATATAATACAAAACTGTGGAAAAACCCACAATCGGCCTTTGTTGTTGTGTGTTGCTAACAAGCAATTCAATTAGTTGCCGGCAGCAATAGCAACAACAAGAACAACAAAAACAACAGTTGTTGCAATCATCTGCCTAGTCACATAAAGCAAAGCCAATGCGAGCTTGATAACTAGGCGAGGCATTTTTGGGTGGCAAACTTTAGCACAAAGCTATCGACAGTGGGGCTTGTGGTGTTGCAGTTGCTGTATTTGCAATTGCTGTGCAGGCGCACTCCAAGAAACTATACGAAGTAAGGAAGCTCCAGCTGAAAAGGAAGCCAGCAAGGCGGACAGCAGTAGCGAAGCGGCACTGTCCCAGTTGCTTGTTTGATTTGGCTGGCTGCTTGGCTTGCTGGTTCGTTGGCTGCTTGGCTGCTTGACTGGCTGGCTGGTTGGCTGGTTGGCTGGTTGGCGTGTTGGCCAACAAATTGCAGCCACAAGAAACTGTTTTTTGGCTTCCGACTTGTTTGGCAGTCCTTGCCTGCTAGCAGCCTTCATTGATTACTTTGTTATGGATTTCGTACGGCTGATTTGGTTTCAACAATTCCTATGCTGCTGCTCTGCCAATTTCTTTAGATTACAACAACAGCGGCAACAACGCGCACGGTCTCTGATTGCGGCAATCATGAAATAGCGCCAGAAGTTTGTGCAGCTTTATATATTCAATATACACACACTCAATATACGGGGCATTGTAAAGGATATGCAAGCGCATCGAGTCGCAATAGTTGCATCAATTTAACAATAACACATAATGTCAGCAACAAATTTAGCTTATCTGTCTGCAAGCCCCTCACCCACCCACCCCCCGCTCCAACCACCACACACACACACATACACATAATTCAGGCGAATAAAACGCAATTAAAATGCAAGCCAGGCGGCGCTTTATGATTAGAGAACGCGCTACAATTTTATTCACGTTTCAGACTTGGGCCACAGCAAATAAAAGCAACAACAACAACTTAACTAACAGCTGGGGGGCTGCCAAGTGGCGCATGGAATAATTCAGCAAGCGGACAACAACAATAAACAATCATCTTTCGAGTGCACTTGAAAAAAGCAATTGAACTCTCTAACTGAAGTTTTCAATTAAATTATTTTAATTAAAATTTATAGAACGATTTTTTATGTAAAAAAATAATTTTAAGAGAAATGTTCGCAATTTAATAAAATTACAAAAAAAAAGAAAATTATAGAAAATATTTAGTTTTTTTTTTTTCATTTTTATGTGAAAATATTTAGTATATTTAGTACATTGCCTATAAGTGTATCATTTTATAAATGGTTTGTTGTATTTGAAATTTTTCTCAGTGCATTCAAAAGATGCAGCTAGACTGGGCCAGCACTTAAGTGAAATGGCTGTAGCTCAACTTTGGCCAAATGCAGTTGAAATGACAGGCAACAGCGGACAACAGACAACAACAGAGGATGTGGCTTCAACGTCTCTGTTGGCTGGCTGTTCACTGTTGGCTGTTGTCTGCCGTCTGCCGTCTGTTGTCGTCGTATTTATCACTGCTGTCTACATGCCACAGGTAACTGGCAGGTTGGGCCGTAGGGGCGTGTTCTGGTCAGAACTTGCCGCAGGTCAGGTGGGCAAGGTGCGAGTGGTTTTTTAATTTGTGAATCGTTGGCGATTCTTAATGCTGTTGCTGTTGCAGCACATAAAGTTGAGCTGGTTAAAGTGCAAAATACCCACCTGAGTATGTCAGTGTGTGTGTGTGTGTGGCAGTTCAATGCCCGCTAAATATAAATGCATTCTTTTTCTGTTCCTCTTTGCATTTCATTGATAATTGCTCGCGACATGCATGTTGCATGCAGCATGTTTGCTGCTGCCTGCCTGTCGTACAGTTGTTTGCCTGTTTGTTTGTTCGATTCTAATTCGATTTATGTTTGCATGTCTGCGCCGCGAGCGCTTCGCGATTTGTCAAAATCGATTCGAATTTCGATTTGGGTCATATGCAATCAATCCGGCCATCGTCAGCTCAGCGAACTACTTCGAACAGTCATTGAACTTTTTAATATTTTGGCGATTTTCTATCGATTAGTCAGAAATGGCTGTGCTCGAGTATCGGACGCCGAACGACACGTTCGCACTAATGAATTTATTGAAACTAGTTTTATTTTACGACTTTTCTCTTCACGGCTTGTGGCGAATAACTGATCAAAGTTTTAATTTAACTTGATAAATCTGTGTATAAAAATCAAATGAGAAAATATATAAATTTTTAATGTCCTTGGTCCACTAAAACTGAATGTCCAGGTGGACGTATAAGCTATAGGTGATGTTATAAGCAATATATAATTTAATCGCTTATTATTATCAATTTAGGAGAATAGGTCGGATATGCCAGCAGAATAAAGGCTGAAATTGACTCAACAATTAAAAAAATTTAATAATATTAAATTTAATTTTTTTTATTTTATAATTTTACTGAAGAGGAAATCTTTTGATACTGCTTTTTGATATCACATACACAGGAACATTGACTTAGATACTTGATTGACAACTCTATAATAAAGTGATCCAATACCTAAGTCGTTTTCGACTCCGCTGTTTATACCGAAAAATATTATTTGCATTCTCAAAGCCCCAACTAACCTTGTGATTCATATCTCGTTAATTATCTTCCTCCTTGAACATTGCTTTAATTTGCCTATATCTTACTATGAGACAGCATTTTGTTGAATGACTCAGTTCGGAGCACATTTACGACTTTACAAATTAATTAATATTAGAAGTAATTTCTAGCCACTCGATTTGCCTCATTTGCAGCTGATTAACTGAAGTGATATGAGAAACAACAGCAAAACGCTTGACCAATATGGCGAGGCAGTTATCCAAAGTGTTAATGCTGATCAAATGCTTTTGACATATATTTGACAAGCCGGACGCAGGGCGACGCGACGCGACGCGAATCAAGAAATTGACAACAAAAACGAAATTTTTGTCACGCGAACAAGTTGGAGTCGTGTTGTAGCCACGCTCCTTAGTGTAGCTGAAGTGCCATGCAAATTGAGTACTTAGCGAAATGCTGTAATTAAAAACGACAGAAAAACGCGCACGCAATGTCGCGAGGCACGAAAAACGCGCGCGCTTTGCTAGCGATTTTTTGCCTTCCTGGTATGAAATGCTCACAATACACAAAAAAAATAATTGAATGATTTACAATTGTTCGTGCTGGCTTAATACATATTATCACTTTGTAATAGCCATTTATTAAATGTATATCAATTCGATATTCAATTTTAAACGGGCTGAATGAATATTATCATTAAATTTAATCAGCTTAAAAATATACAATTTATTGTTACAAACTTTAATATTTAGAACATATCTTTATAAATTTTTAATAAATCTTGAGGTCTGGCAGACTGACTTCAAAATGATTTAAGCGACAGCTAAAAACAGGAATTGAAACAAGTGACAACACGGGAAATACATATATATATATATATATATATATATATATATATATATATATATATATATATATATATATATACACATATATATATGCAATTGGTTTTATTCCACAGGGCTTAATGTTTTCAACATTTAAATGTTTAAATAATATTTAACTGACCAAATATTTGTTTGTCGTCAAAAGCCCGATTGATTTCATGCATATTTAACTTTAATTATATACCTGCCAATTAAAAACTTAAGATGCACTGGCAGTTTCTGCTGATAGTGTTTTGGTTTTAATACGCGCCCACTAAGTGAGCGGAGTATATTGGCTGTTAGTAAGAGCTGTTTAGTTTTAGGTTATTTTTGATCGAGATTCGAAACTAGACAGTTAGATAGGAGAGGCATGTCCGACTGCGTAATACCTTTTCACAGCTCAAAAATATGAGCATTCGCTGACACTGGATCTAATAGCAACCATCAGTCAACAATTTCAAAACAAAATACAAATTTTGTTGTTTAGAAAAATAAATAAAGAGATAATAAAATTTTCAAATAAACAAAATAAAACTTTTTTCTAAAATAAAGTTGAAAATGCTATCTTATCTTCTATATATTCAACATGAAGTTATCCTCATCAATTACAAATACTATATGATTTACGGCAATGATGTTAAGTACCAATCATCACGATGCTGTTAAACATGCATTTAGTTTATAATTTATGTTAAATACATATGTATATAATACAATATATATAGTTCGTAAGCCTATTAGCAAAAAGAGGGTATTTAAAAACCACTCTGTGGTTAATTTAAAAAATGCCACAAAATGAATATCATTATTTTATGCACTGCATGCGTTCAATTGAAAGCTCATAAATATTTATATTTAATGAATGCTGATGTCTGTGTATGGGTGTTTTTGTTGTTGCCTTTATGATGCGGTCGCCTGCTGTGGTGGCTCCTTCTGTGGCAATTGCTGTCATATTTATGAAATGGTTAATCCTGGTTTGACAACATGACAGCCTGACAGCCCGGCTGGGCGCGAGTGCGCACATTTAATTGGTCAATGTCAGTTAGTTTGGCATCGGGGCATTATAGTTAATGCGGCTCATTAAATGATGTTTGCATTAGCTTTAACTCAAAAAGCGACCTTGGCGTCGCAAGACAAACCGAATTCAATTCGCTGCATACAATATTGCGAGCTGCTGCATTAAATTGGTGCAGACCGAAGCTTAGGCACAGCCGCAAGCAAGAAAGTTGTCACTGCCTCAGCAATACTCTATCATGGGCACACAATCAATTGTGAGTCCTTCTTAAGATTGGTTTCTAAGTTTGATTGTAGTTGAAGAATTTTGAATTATAGCAAGTATTCGAGAGTGTTGTCAAATAAACTAATATGCTCTTCTAAGTTGTGTGAGACGGGTATGAAAAATGGTTTAAATGTAGATTTATGCAAATGGGCCGCTCGCATCCTGCCAACCCGCTGCATCGCCTCAGTCGCATCTCGGCATGCGCTCCGCTACTCATCGTTGTCTATCTAGCCATGCTCTAACCCCTGACACCCTCAGCCAACCCCGCATCTCCCCGCACCTTGTGCTTTGTCATGACTGTTTTAGCCCGCTGGCTGTCTGCTTGCCAGTTCGCTGCTGCTGCTGCTGCTGCTGCTGCTGCTCGTGCTGGTGTCTCTGTCTCTGTATTGAGTGTATTGCATTTAATATTTATTTGCTTTTATTTCTCTCTCTTTTTTATGTGCCCGTCTTTCTTTCATATCTTTTTTCTCTTGCTGCGCACATTTTTCTTTCCTTCGGCAAGGTGCGCCAGCGTCAGGTGGAAGAGGAAAATTAAAAATGCAATTGCGATTAAAATTGCATGACAAACGCATTGCAAAATGTTTCATGTTGAGCCCCACCGTCCTCCCCTTGGTATCTCGGAATAATTGTCTGTCCCAGTGTCGCACGTTAAGTGAATCGCCCAATATTTGACTCTAGTGGAGATGTCCCAACAGTAGTGGTGTCTATGACACATACTCTGCTCATTCACACTTACCTTTAATCAATTTCCAGTTTGAAATTAACACAATGCTCCGTTGACCGCGTCTGCCGAAAAAATATGATATATATATATACTATATATTTGGATATTTGTGTGATCAATTATCGCGGCGCTTCGAAGTATTTAAATTCACTTTTGTCGATTGCCAGCTAAAAATAACCGTTGAATTTCACCTGCCCGAAATTTGTGCCAAATTTAAACGCTGTGTGCGGCTAAGCTAAACCGAATAATTTAATATTTGTATTTGAAAACAAACTGATGCGTGACATATGTATAAGCAAAGGTTGGCCAGCTGCCCGGCATTGTGAGTGCATTTATAGTCGATGACTTCCTGTGCCAATGGCCGCCACACGCGACCTGCCCGCCGCCCCCTCTGCGGGACGAGTGAGCGGTGCAGCAAGTGATGAACACAGTGCACAAAGAGCACAAGAAACAAGCGAATTATGTGACAGGCGCACCGTCTAGGTGAGGCGGAGAGACGGCAGGAAAATGATTACCCCTTGCCCTGACCACGTGACCGGCTAGTGATTGGCTGCTGCGACCGGCGTAGTTGTGAGTATTTGCGATGGTTTTTGTTTTGATTTCGGATTCGCTTTGCTTTGTTTTATTTTTAATTCTTCTTGTTTCTGTGTCTATTAAAATTCTTCTGTGTTTTTGTTTTGCTGCCCGCTTCGCTTGTGTCTCGTCGCGCACTGCTCGCTGGCGAGCGACCGAATGTCAAATGATTTGCCACCGAACTGTTTATGCTTTATTTATAATGTCACTAATTAATTTTCTCTATGAATTCGCTGGGCAATTGAGCAGCCAAAAACTGATGCTAATGCGATTGCGGCCGGCGCAGCCAGCCCGCCAGCCCGCCAGCCAGTCAGCCCGGCTAAACAAGCAATAATAATTTGCGGAAACAGTCCCACAATCACGCCCTTAGTAATTGACTGACGGACTGTTGTTGCTGCACAGTTATTATTATTAATTCGCCAGGTAAACAAATAAAGATACAGTTAGCTGGCTCGCTCTATCTCTAACGCATCGTATACAGACCGGAAAATAGGAAGCGCTTGACTCTGTGAACCTGTCACGAGTTGAGCTTCTAAACCTGGTCTCTACGCATCTCTGTGCCCAATGCCTAATGCCACAAGTCATAAATTATGAATTATAGTCGACAGCAGATTGTAATAGATGAATCTTCTATGTTTTATTTTGAAACTCGTTTCGGCTCATGCGACTAATTTAAATAAAAGATGCTAAAGTTAGTTCGGCTATCTGCCTAAAGTATTTGAAACACGTTTCGAATTCCACATAAACTGTTGCTCCTCACCCGAAGCGTACGCAAAGAGAAATAATATATTCCGTTTCTAGGGCCTCTTTCACTGAGAATTCTCGGAAGATTGTCAACTTTTCGACCCATAATATTAAAGTATTTTATTTTGAAAAGCTGACTCTATAAATTATTTTTAGATACATATACATTTTTTATTTTTTTATTTTTTTTGGCATCACTTTAAAGGTCTCTTTGACCCTCGATCTGGATTTAACTCAGCCCGAGTTTATTCAAATAATTTACATTGCCCGAACAGTTGGTGGCAGATCAACAAAACACATGATTTAAATTCATTTGCATTTAAGATGATTTCGGTTTTTGTTTTCTTTATTTTTCCGATCTGCGTACAACGGCCCGTGCGACCCTCGATTTGGTAGTCGGAAATGCTTGAGGTATTTGGTTTTTTATGCATATATAAAATTTTCCACTGCAATTTCTTATTTTAGGCACACATTTTGATGAAAACATAATTTGTTTAGTTGGGGCCAACTTTTCCATGGCCCATGTGCTCTCCTGAGTGAGGGCGACCTTTGAGTTGTCGATATGCCAGTCACGTTTCTGGCTTGAAACATACGTAATTAGCCCTACGAGCAGAAGGCCATGAAAATAATGTCGCCCACGCTTATGTAATAATTAGATTTGCCCATCTACTTCGAGGCGTTGTCCAGGCGCAGGCGATTCATCATCTGGCGGATCGCGTGATTCTAGTCTTATGCTTTGATTGGTTTTCCCTTTTAGCATAAGTTAGTTTATGTTTTTCGCCAATTTTCGAAATCAGCTGAGAATTTTATTTACATTTTTCGGTGACACGCGAAGTGCTTAATCGATTTCTGTTGTTGAACTTTTCTCGCTCTCGCTCTTGATATTTGAATGGCTTTATTTTTGCCTTTTCAGCTATTTTCACTTTTGTGATCGGATTTAAGCGCGCTGCGTCTTGCGTCTGCGAGTGCCACGACGGGTTTGTTGTCATCGGCGGCTGCGGCTGCCTCTTGGGCGGCGCTTTTGTTGGCTCGATCTCGTTCGCGGTCGAATCGGCGTCGTCGTCAGGTGCGGCTAGAGGCCGTTACGTTTGTCGTCGGAAGGTTCGTGCGCCGCTGGCAGAGACTGCGACAGCGGCAGCTACAGCGACACCAACTGCGACTGCAGCGCTAGCAGCGTCGTCGACCGCGCAGTTGTCAGGTTTTATTGTACAATAAATGACTGCACATCTTGGGCCCAAAGGCCACTGTGGACAGTGTGGCCCATGGATTAGCTGGCTGGCGATCCGGTTTTTGGGCCAGCCATCGCAACGTGTCGTCTGCGTCGACAGTCGTCCAGCTCGCAGCGCACAGCTCACAGCTCACAGCTCATACAGTTTGTGTGCATTAGCGCTTGGCTGGACCTCGCCCGCGGTGTCAATGGGCAGGCAAACATGCACGCGGAACCACAACAGCTGCAGCCCCACTGAGTAATAGCTAAAACAACGCAAATTAAAATTGTCGGCGCCCTTTGCACAATTAAGCAAAACGACAGAATCAAGTGCGGCCTATTGGAAACTCCCGTATACCCATTAAAAGTTAAGCCGAAGAGAGCACTATGGTGCTGGGCAGATGATTAATCACTTTGTAAACTGAGCAGCATCCATTGGGCTGTTGATCTTGGCGATTTAGTTGTGCCTATGACTATATATTGAGATATAGGAAGACTCTCTGTATATTCTAGTGGCCTAGAGTGGCCTACGTGCTGTTCTGTGCTCATGGTTGTTAAGGTAAATCACTATTGGGGCAACTTCCAATCGAGTAGTTTTGCCTCTTAACTGATTGCTTGACAGCAAAATTTGGTAAACGAATTCTTGGTCAAGACCTTATGTTGTGTGGCTATTAATCTCTCTCGAATTTTTCCTATGAATACCTTACAAGCATTCAAGTATTAGTACTTCGACCATATAATAAATGATTTTGAAGTTTTTTTTTTTATATATTTTATTAGTTAAATATGATTGACAATTTACTTGAGTATTTTTATGATCTTTTGATGATATTTAAGGGTTTTAAGCTGTCTGTGTAAAGTTTCCATCATAGTTTAAACGTAAATACTAAATCGTGTCTACGACTACGCATATAGCTTCATTTATTTAGACAAACAGCAGATCGTGAATCATACTATACCAATACACTCACCTATTCTTGGTGCAATAATTCAAATAGAGTTTTAATGTATATTACACGTGCTCAGGCACGAATGCTCGTGGCATTTATATGACTCAGCTTTTGCTTCAAAGCTTTAAAACAGAAGTTGTTTAAGAAAATATTTCATACATAACCGAGCCATCTTTACTGTAGGACTTTCGAAGTACACCTTAACTTTATAGCTGAGTTGGGGGCGCGTTAATTATTGTGCTTCAGTCGAGGGATTTTATTTGCGGCTGCATATTCGCCATTAAACGCTTGGTTTGGCGCTCAAGTCGTTGTCGTGTCAAACTTTGCAACTTCTGTGAACTTCTGGCAACAGTTTTCAGTCGGCGCACAAACGAGTAGCAACTGAATGCGAAAGTTTTTGCATTAAATGCAAAATAGTGTTAAATAATTTCTGCTATTTTACGATCATTTTTCATCGGCTGACGCCTCGTTCTGTCTGTGTGTGTGTGTGTGTGTGTGTAAAACCGGAAGTGTTGCAGCGCCTTATTTCTCTCTCTCTCTCTCTCTCTCTCTCTCTCTCTCTCTCTCTCTCTGGCTGTCTCTGTTGCTTGCTCGCTAGTTGTCTAGCTGCCGACTGTCTGGCGCACCGCATACTTTATAGCCTGCGCCGGAGCGAGTGTGTGTGTGTGAGAGAGAGGGGGATTGGTGAATTAGCACAAAACCGCATGTAGATTTGTTGATAACAAGCCAAGCACACACACAGGCACACCAACGCGCACACACACACATACACAATGGGCCAACAAGTGCTTGCGGCTAGGGCTAAGAGCGAACAGTGCAGTTGGATCCTGTCAAGTTGGGAATTTTATGCGAAATGTTTAGTAATTAGTTGCATCCGCCAGAGGAAATTACTTAGCAGCGGCACTCTCGACCGCAGCACCCTCAGTACATAATCCTGACGTTCGCCGACAGTCTGGAAGGAAAAAGCCCACGTGTCGTATGTGCGCTACGTCTGTACGTATGTGTTACTCATACGCAGCGTGAGCTCGCTTTGGTTGGCGCCAAGCGTTTAATTAACTAATTAAAAGTTGCATAGCTCGATGTGCTCTGTCATTTTCTTTCTATTTCCATCATTCTTTCTCTCTCTCTCTCTCTCTCTCTGTCTGTCTGTCTAAGACCCTTCGTAATTATTTGTAGCTGCAGTTTTAATTCAGCTAAAATATTTGCACGCACACCAGCCGCACAAGGGGGTGTGACCTATTCCCGACAGAGCAGACCCGCTAAATTCATCAACTCTAGCCAACAGCACTGAGCAACTGTTACAATTAACACTGTTTCGCATTTGCACTTGCAGTTGTTGTCGAACAAAACTTTTACCGAACACTTCTCAGTGCGGCACACTTTGCGGTTAGGCTCACAGCATGTGTGTAATTAGCACCTGTCTATTTACCTATTAAGGCGCCTGCTGAGTTTCGGATACTACTTCTGAATGATTAATGATCAATGATTAATGCCGAATGATGCCGTGCATTGTGACACATTTTAGCTGCGATCAACTGAACTGGACCTAATCAGACAAAATGGTTTTGAAGTAGCCGAATTTCATCTCGACTTACTGTGGAAGGTAGCCCTGACCATCATCGCTCCTTTTGTGCTTGAAAATAAGTTTTAAATTATAAAACTAACTGCAATTGTTGTTCGCCTAAGCTTGCGTGGTTGTAGTCTTGACTCTGTAAAATGTGAATAGGTTTTCAGCGCAAAAGTATGCTACGAGTTTTATATGTTCGTGGGATTCCCAAAGTATGCTTAGCGAATTGCGCTTTCCTTATTTAGTCTTACAAATATATTCCAGACTTTTGACAGTCTTTAGTTTTTCAAGGGAGCTCTCTGCAGTATCTTGAAAATATTTAATACAGCTTGGAAGCTGCTTAAATACCTTTTTTTATTTGCTCACACACTTGCTGCAGGCGCTGGCCCTGACCTTCGACTGTCGTTCAGCAGACAAGTGGCGACCAGAGTTCTCAAATATCCGCAGGCAGGTAAATAAAAAGACTTTTGTTTTTAAAGAATTTAAGAATACCATTCATTTTTTATTACATATTATGTATGTATGTCGCTTTTGTATGCTTTGGTATTTGGTTTGAATTCCTTTTCACTTAACGAATGTAATTTTAAAACAGTGTAATTATTAGTATGTATATATTATTCTTGTTGTTGAAGGTAGGTTCCATAGTTTGTAGCTTTAGCTATGTGGATGAGCTCAAATGTAGCCTCGTAGTATTTGGATTACTGGTTACTTGTTAGTCGTTCTGCTTAATAGTTAGATACTTCATTTTATAGAATTTTATTGTCCTTTAATTGGACATATTTTCGCTTAGCTAATAGTTTTTATCTTTTTAATCATATATTGTTATGCCTCAAATTGCTGGCGTTCTTTATGTGTATGTATGTATGTTTGTGTATCATTTTAAGTATATCTACTATATGTTAGGAAAACAGTTGTCAGATACACATACATATACAGATATAGATACAGATACAATGCGCTCGCATATGCAAGTGCAAGTGCATAAGCTTGCACATGACTCAGCACACACCCAAGTGGTTTATAGTTTTAATGAAAGAACGTAAAGTTTTTAAATGCGTTTCAGTTTAGTTTTGTTTGCCGAAATTTACAAAAATTTGTTCGTAGTTTCTGCTGAGTGATGAATTCTCTAGTTGCTACGTTGTTTACTTTAGTTGAACTATGATATATATGAGCGTCTAATTGCTAAAAGTTTGTAACTATCATGGCTTAGGATTACAGCTGGGCTCGCTGCTGGGTTCGGGTGTAAGTTGGGATTGTTTACGCTTAGCTTAGGTCTGGTTAGTTATACTTTTCGAAATACTTTCCATTTCTCTCATGTTTCATTCGACTTACATGCAAAAATTCAATTCATTGGTGGCTTCAATTTGCAACTTTTTGTAGTTGCGTAATTTACATTGGTTGGTTTATATATAATATATTTGATTTTTATATACATACATATGATTAACTTTGCTCTATTATAGTTTAAGTTCCTTAGGTTTTTACATTCGATTATTATAAGTAGGTATTTACACGGCTTAGGTGACTAAAACGCTTATTCAATACATACTTTGAGTGTTATTAAGTTGTGACTTTTAGTTTTGATTTATTTTGAAATGCCAATAACGATATTTGGTCTGTAAGATGAGAGAAATCAATAGAGAATCTCGATCAGGGCGTCAAAAAGGGGCTCAGATTTTAACGCGCTTGACCGTTGGTGATAAATCATAATAATAAATTTCGTGAAATGCCTTCTGCGTAACTCATAGCACCATGTTAGTTCGTTGTTAGACATATGATTTAAGATTAGTGTAGAATTCGCTATGCAAAATACAGCAAAGAATATGGCGTAATCAATGGTCAATTTAAACTAATACTTTCATATCTTGTTAACTCTCTTGGTATTTTACTCTAATTTATCTATTATAATGCTTAGACATCTATTGTGACTTATATGCAAACTAATTGTGCAGCAAATATATAGATATATTTTAGATAACTATACTTTATCGTTATCGGTATTTTTCGTGTAGTAATTATATGTATATGTATATTTGTATTGAATCTTTTGAGGGGGAGAAACCTTTGAAATACATACACATATACAATTTAGCTCTTAATAAGTAGGTAACGTAAACAGTTACAAAAGTCGGTTATTCTGCTGTTATCAAAAGAACTAACATTATGTCTGTTAGGCTGGTAACATTTCCGATTTGGGGCAATAATACGCGCTTTGATGTCGGGGGAGTGGGAGCTGTGTGGGATAAGTGAGTTGGGTGGAGTGGATGGGTAGCGCGTAATCGTAGTGGAAGACTTCCGCTTAAAATGTAGATAGTTTAGATTAATGCAAACAGTTATTTGATTTCGAGTTTGATTCTTGCTTCGGCTCGACTGCGTCAATTCAATTTGCTTAGTTTCGATTAAATACTTATTGTTTATTAGTTTAACCTTTACATTCAACTATAACAGAGACACTTACAATTAGAAGTTAAAAATTTGGTTAAGCATTTGATTTTATGTAACTAGAAATTACGCTACATACACGAACTACTTATGGTAATACCTTTACTTGTCGTATATTAACTGGCTGTTCACAATAAATCTGAAAAAATTCAACTTTTGATATACTATGCTGCATTATGTGTCTAAGATATATGTAGATTTAGTTTAAACTACAATAAGCAAAAAATGTAGCATATATATATCTACTATTGAAATACCCAATAATTTGTTCATTTTTCAATTTACTTTGTTATTTATGGTTTTAATATTAATTGTAGTTTTAATTTTATTTATTTCTGTTTTGTTTTACAATGAAACAATTATCATTTAAGCCTTTCAGTCGTTTGGTTGGTGCCGCTCCTTTAAACTAACTAAATTAAAGTCGAGCAATCAAGTGTATTTTCTTTCTTCTTCGTCTTCGTCTTCTTCTTATTTTTGTTTGGCTCAAACGCTCTCAACTTGTGCCAATAAATTCATTAATAAATAAATGTACATATACTCATACATTTATATATATATTCAGCTGATTTTCTACAGGCATTGGGTTTGCTTAATCCTTAACAAAATGCAAATATATTAATAAATAAAAAAGTGAAAATAAATTGAAAAATAATAACTAAAGCCAAAGCAACTGTCGACTCAAAGGCTGCTGCACACGACTACTTCAATTAGTCAAGTTATATAGGTATATATGTGATATATGAGTCTGATTTCCTATTTATAGTCGAGTTGAATATTTATCGTGTTTTATTAATACTTCTAATGAACATGGCAATAGTCGAGGTGGCCCACACTGCGAGAGGCTGCTGCCAAAAATATATCATTGAAGTGCACTTAAATAACTAACCTTGGACCGGCGCACGCCTCGCTGGAGATTGCTTGCGAAAATCATTTTAAAATACCAAATATATCGAGTATACGAACTGCCAACAGAGGCAAAAGTTTTTGCTTTTATGGATATGCAGTGGCAAAGGCACAGCCAGAGGCAGAGCCAGAGGCAGAGCCAGAGGCAGACGCAGTGTAATTTGGCCGAAACGAAAGTGATTTAATTCCCATATCGTTGGCAACAGAGCGCTAAGCCGCCAACTTAATTATGACTGGCAGGTATTAGCAATTGAATCATACATAAACATACAATTTCATTTTGTTTTCTTTATTCTGCTCCTCTCATTTCTCTTTTCGAGCTGTTTGTGCCCATACAAACAAATACATGTAATTAAATATTTGCGCACAGCTTTTGTGCAACTAAATTTCAGTTTTAATTAAATATTTCACTGCACGAAATGCTGATTGCCGCGTAATTTGCTAACTTAATCGCACATTAAATTGGCTTATAGTGAAGCAATTAATTCTGATAGAAATTTGCAATTACAAATTCGCATTTTTCACATTTATCGCACTTCAAACTTTATTTGACAGCGCTCAAGAGAAAAAGAAATTAAACAGAAATTCAACAAATATTTGTGCTAAATTCAATTATTCATATGCATTTTGTTTTTTGTTTTTTGCTTTCGCTTTTTCCTAAAACAATCGAATGCTAATTAAGGCACTGAACACAATCGAAGCGTGCCGAGCATTTGCATAAAAAGCACACATAATTGAATTATGTGCATTATGGCAACTGGCTTTGTAGTATTTAACTATTTTTTGCTCCTAAGTGTGTTTGCGCTGCATTTAATTTATGCTAATTGGACGATCAACCGTAAATTAAATTCGAATAAGTACTCTTAATTGTGTGATAAAATGTCAATACGCCGCAAGCCGACGGCAATTTGTAGGAAAGTGCTCCAAACAATGCCTCAATCGGACTGATGAGCAACGGGGCGCATGCATAATAAAATGCATTAACAACAAAGCAGACAATGCTCATTGTTGCTATTATGCAGTGCATAAATGGAATATTAGGAGATCTCTGTTTCAAGAAAATATAATAAATATGAAGAAAAGAATTTCTCTTCCCATTGCCTAGAATTTATTGGTAGAAAAGTATTCAAATGTGTGTGCTACGTGGCGTATGCGTTATCTAGCATTCAATGCTTCTCTGTCGATTGAATGCCTGTTGTAAGGGTATCTACTAGTCGGTTAAGTCCGACTCCATTGTTAAGTTATTGTTGGGGCTGTTGTCGCTCGACACAAAGCGCAGATGAATTTCGATGTTGCAGCGAAAACAAAGTCAGCTAAAGAAATATGTGGCAGCCATTCTTCGGCATTCATCCTGTCAGTGTCGCACCTAAGTGCAGTTAAGTGCTCTAGGTGTATGTGTGTGTGTGAGGATGTCAGTGCCATGCATTTAAATGTAACTGTGGCTGCCAGCTGCATGCCCACACTCCTGCCTCGCCATCGATTTCAATTGTTTTCGATTTGAGTTTTTACCCACAGCCATTTGATGTTGTGTTTGCTTTTTGTCCCTTCATTTTGTTGAAATTGTCATTTAAGTGCAGTTGTCATAGTTGTTGTATACACCGTTGTTGCTGACAATCAAATTGTAAGTCTCCGTGCTTGTGTGCGTGTCATAAAAATTGCATGTTGATTGGAAGGAAAGGCCCTTGTCTTCACGCACGTACACAAATAATACAGTATTTGTTAGTTTTTTGTTTCGTTTGTTTTCGGCAACTGACAGATTTTGCGGGCGTATTATTTATGAGCATCTGAACAATTTAAAGTCGTCTGGCACTTAGCCTCCGTCAGTGTGTGTGTGTCCCAAATAAATGGCCTGGCCAATAAATTTGATACATTTGCGGTGTGTGTTGAAAGCTGAGCAGCGACGAGGGCTAAAAGCAGCCATAAATTCAAGACATGGAACAAGCCGATTACATCTCCCAGAGACACGCATCTTAAATTTAGGTGCAACTAACCGCAGAGTGTCTGAAATATGAAAGACTCGTGTAGCAGCCCAAATTTATGCATAGTTCTGCTTTGCCTTTGCACTTGGCCATATAGAAAATGTTTGGGGAGTATAAATGGGCCTCATGCCAGAACATTCGTTGCCTTCAGTTTCAGTTTGCTTTCTCTCTCTCACGCTCTCGCTGACTGACTGACTGTCTGTCTGTCCGACTGAATGACGTGTCGTTTATTCCTGTGACTGGCGCATGCATTTGCTGATGCACAGCCAAAAATGTAAAAGATGAGAGCAAAAGAAAAAACAACACCGAAAATTATGGCATCTAAAGTGGTGGGGAGGCATCTATAGCACATCTGTGCATGCCCATTAGTTGTAGCTTTTTGCGGCGGCTATTCTTCTATTTTTGTGAAAAATATCTCTTACTGTGTGCCATATACATGCAGAATGGCAGCGCCTGCTTGTCTAGTGTTTGTATTCTTTGGATTATTCCAACACTTATGCGCCTTTCAGCAAAATGGCACAAGGCAACATTAAAAAGTCGAACGCAGCATCGCTCAACTACGCAATGCTCTGTTCACAGTGACATTTGAAGAATGGAAGCTGATGCCAAATACTTTTGGGAAACACTTTTAAAGGGCCTCAGAAACTATACCTATGACTTCAAAGGAGAAACAGAAAAATTAAATAAAATACATTTTAAATGGAAATTTAACTTTTAAAAATAAATATTGACTACGCTTAAGCTTTGTCTATGCAAATATTTATATCTTTCGTTTTCTTTATTATAATAAAAAATAAATTTAATTAAACAGAAAATAGCTAAGCCGATTTGTCTTAGCTAAATTGTGATGCGTCTGCTTGGCAAAGAAATCAAATTTTAAATAAATATCTGAGGCACGCAGTGGGACATGCAATAATTAATTTGTTGCGCTGCATCTTGCCATATCGTCATCGTCATCATGTATTCAGTGGCATTTAGTTGACTGCCGAACTGTGTGTTTCTCAGCAGACAACGTGCTTCCGCTTGCGCTTGCTTGTTCACCGGGCCACGATGACATATTGCCGCAAAGCCGAGTTAGTTTTCACCCCATTTCGGTATTACCCGAAATGCAGCCGCAGTTTGTGTTCTTGGAATGGAGAATTTGTGCAATAATATCAAGTTGAATGGCCATTGAGTGTGCATAAAAGATGTTTGCTTAGATGAAACTCGTGTTTGCATAGCTCGAGGGCTTTTCTCGGTCCGATGAGTGGATCTCAGTATATACATATGTCTGTCTCTGTGTAAGCATGTGTTTGTGTGCGTGTGCAGCAGCTGTGGTTCAAGTTCACAGTTGGAGGGCAGCTTTAGAAACGAAACTAAAAATGTGTAAAACTGAAACTGAAATTGAGAGATTCCATCAAATTCACAGCCGTTCATTGCTTTTGACATGAGCTACAATGTTCGTTACTTTAAAGCAAAAGTCAAATCTAAATATTCAAATACATATTAAATTGAAATAAAAGCTATTAAGGAAACGAGGCTTTCGAAATGAAAAGCAAATTGAATGCTTAGGATAGTGCCCCTGCTGGCAGCAAAACTAACGCCTGTAATGCTGATACATGCCGTGCCCATAGCCCATGGGTGTGCTGCCCATGGCACGTTCGGTAGCCTTCTCGATGCTCGCGTAAACGCACCTGTAACAGCACACGTAGGCCAAACATCACTTGAACAGGATGCGCCGGAACGCGCGTCGGAAGTCCTTGTTGAATATGGTGTAGATGGCCGGATTGAGCGCCGAGTTCATGTACCCCAACCAGAAGGCAATCGCAAACGCCGACTCGGGTATGTTGCAGTGGTTGCTACAGGCTGGCACCAGTATGTACAGGAAGAAGAACGGCAGCCAGCAGGCGATGAAGCTGCCCATGATTAGGCCCAGGATGAGTGTGGCCCGCTTCTCCTTCTTGCGTGCGATGCGCCGCTTCTCCTTCTCGGGATCGCGGGGCTTTGGCGTTTTGGGTATGGCCGGTTCGAGTTCGGTCTTGGCGGCCAGCTCCTTGGTTTTGGCAGCGGCTGCTGCGTTGTTCTTGGCCGCCACAGTCGCTGCCTTGGCCTCGTTGCGGCGCTGCTGGTTCGCCTTGCGTCCGAAGATGGGCTGGCAAAGGCGAAACTTAAGGGGCTTGACTACCGCACAGCGGCTGACCACGCCCGAATCCGAGCTGGAAGGATCGAATTCACTCACCATATCCGTGTCAACGCCCACAGAGAGGGCCCGACAGCGTCCCGCAATGGGCGAGACGCGCAGCTCGTTGCTGCTAGCCGCACCACCACTCGCTGCAGTGGCTCCACTGCTGCTGGTCAGCGTGCTGGCTCGAGCGGCCTCTGTTGCCACGCACCCATTGTTGTTGTTCAGCACGTTGATGGAGTTGTTGCTGCCCATGGACGGCGGCACGGGCACGTTGAGTCCAGCACCACGGCCCGTGGCAATGGTGCTGACTTGCAGCGTCTCCTTCGGCGAGCAGGGACCGCTGTTTAGGGCTGTGGCCGAGTTGGAGCCACCATTGGGATTGGCGTAGGCCAGCACCGTCTGTGCGGCAACAGCCTCCAGCTCGCCGGCCTCCGAGGTGGATATGTCGGAGGCCAAGTCCATGGTGACTGTCGGTATTTGCATGGGTATCGTCGCGCTATTCGGTGGGGTCTCAATGGTGGCTATTTGTCGCTGCTGGTGCAGCTGCAGCTGCGTAGCGCCGCTGGAGGATGGCATCGGTATTGTTCCTTTCTTGTTGGCGGTGGTGAAGCTCGTTACCTGCAAAGAAGGCGGCAAACAGTTGTTGTTGGTACACGACATTTCCATTTCGAAAATCCGAGTTTAAAACCCGTTTACAGGGCCGTCAAGGGCGCCAGAGCGCAATGATCACACAAACAAGCCCAACGCACCATCAGGCGCCCGGGGCAATTAACAGTGCCCGAAACACAGAGGACAAACGTGGCTGTTAATGTGTGTGCGTGCATCGGCTTTAATCTACGAGCTGAGAAGCAGCTGCCAACTGGCACGGCCGACCTTCTTTGTTTGTCCGCATTGGCGGTGGTCAAGTGTCGCTGGATGTTTGCCTTTCGTTCGGTTAATTGAAAATGCAAATTGTGAATGAATTGGCCTTAATTGTGTTTCGCCAGCTCTTCTGCATCTGCGTCTGCCTCTACTCTCGCCCTGTTGGGGCAGGTCTGTAATTTGTAATTTGTAATTTGGTCAGGTAACGATGGCTTCGCTCTCAATGTTCAATCATTAGAGACTTTTGTGCCCAATCAGCGTAACTTTGCTCAATGATTTTCAGCTTAAATCGTTGCCATTTCGCCAAATGACGCTGCAGCAAAGTGAGCGAATGTCCAAAAATGGAAGAACGTGGCAAAGTGCATCGAAAGTGCCGAAAGTGCTGAGTGCTGCTCTCGCAGTCAACACGTACCGCACAAATTGCTGTATAATTTAAGCAAAGCGCGTGAGGCACTTGCAGCGCTTTAATGCAGCGAGCGAAAAATATTGCGCATACGCCACATATGCCCGGGGAAAATGCGTGGCATCACCTGACGTAGGGTGCGCGCGCGCCGTGTTCATTCAAATGGTAAAATTTGCATTTACAGTGCTTGCCGCATCGCTGCGGCTGTTGCTCAACTTATCTGACTGAACGAAACTGCGTAACAGGCATGAATTAGCCGCCCACCATCAAAACACATTGATCAGTGGAGGCCGGTGGCTGGTGGCTGGTAACGGATGGCGGGAGGTGGGCGACAGCCACTGCAGCTGAATTGCAATTCACCAAAGGAATCACTCACGCCTCTCAGTACAGCCACAACCACAGCCACCACGACCACGGCCACAACACTCGTTCGCAATTCTCTCATACACGCTCACCTGTTCGTTGTTTGTTTTTCGCGGATGTTTTTTAATGCCGCGTCTCGCTCGCGCCTTCGCTGCAAAGTAGATTCGTATGTACACAAAGACCATAATGCAGCTGGGTATGTAGAAGGAGCCCAGCGCCGAGTACAGTACGTAGCCGATGTCCTCGCTGAGCTGCAAGCAGATAAGCGAGAGAGAACATGAAATTACAGTTTCCATTTGTATTGAGCGAAACTAACACTCAAGTTACATGAATCTCAAAGAATAATATGCTTCGCTGAGCGCCTCAAGTTAAATTGTTATTTTTATAAATTTATTGGTTGAAAATTAACAGACATTGATGTTAAGAGATACATATAAAAGTATATAAATTAACAATATATAATCAGGATCTTAATAACTATTATCTTAATAACTATTATCTCAAAGAAATTCCCATTACATTTTAATAAATTTTACGATTTAATTAAATTGGAGTTTGCTGATAATGGCCCATGAAAATTCTTTTCCTTAAGTAAATAACTAGCAAAAATGCAGATAATATTTCAAAGACATTCCTTCATTCAATTTAAATGCCAAATAAAAATTTTGGCCAGACTCAAGCGATACCAAAAAATATATATTGAATAGTATATATAAAGCGATTGATTGATTATATCGTTGGCCGAATTCTTTGACGTCTGTGTACATGGAATTTCCCGTCTGTTGATTGCAGTCGGGAGAGTTGAATAAATGCAAAATGGCTGTCTCTGTGTGAGCTTTTCTTTATCCACTTACTTAGCTTCCGTTCTTTTGATGGCTTTGGCATTATTTAGTTATCGAGTGCTTTGGACTGATTTACTGAGGAAGTGCATTTCATGGACGGGCGGCGGAAAATGCTTCGTCAGTTGTTGCCGTGAAAAATTGTCTAAAAATGCAAAGTGCACGAATTGCACGGGAAATTTCATAACGCTAAATGAAGTAAAAATATTAAATTACGCCGCATAAAAGCTTTGGCAGCGTAATATCTCTGAGCCAGTCTAGCTTGCAGCGTAGCGGAAGGGCACGACAGAATGGAGGAACGGCTGAGCAACGGCTCTAAGGCACTCTCAAAATGAATGCCATATTTCATGGAACTTGCATTGCGTTTACTTTAAGCTGGCGGAATTAAATAGCACCCGAGCATCCGCTGTTGCAGTTGCTGCTGTTTGCTGTGGCGGGCTGATTTGTTTTCGCTGCGCAGCACCTCACAAAATTATGCAAATTAAGTGCTCTGATGAAAAGCATGCGCAAGAGAAAAGCTCAAAATATTGCTCGAGTGCTCCTTTGTTATTGCTGCCGCATAATGAAAAGCGATTCTAAAAGTTGCTGTCGCCGCTGTTCACATTGGCCTGATAGAAGTCAGCCATAATTTCAGCCAGCTGCTTAGATTGGGAGACTGGGTACAGTTTGCAGGTGCGCAAGAATCAGTAAACAATTTCTGTATAAATATTATATTAAAGATGTGCCATATCAGCGCAGGCTGAGACTAAATGTATATAGCTTGTAATCCGCTTACAGGGCAGCAAAATTGAATTTGTTGTTGTTTCAGCCGAAGCCCGTGGCAGAGCCCAACGGCTCAAGTACAGCTCGGGTTTATCATAAGCCGCAGCAGCAGCAGCAGCAGCAACGGCAACAACGGCAGCAACTGCATTGCTATATAAACTTTATTCAGGCTTTATTTAGTCTGCGCGGCCGTCGAGCGCAAAAATACGTTTAACTGCAACATCCTTGGCGCCGGCGTCTTTCGGCCTGCCCAAGTTGCCGCAACAAAATAAGCATAAAGCATTAAGCGTCGAGTATAATGTGGCCAAAATACATACATACTCATATATATGGCTGGCTGGCTGGCTGACTGGCTGGAAGCACGTATCTGCACGGCAGTGCATAGTGCGGAAGTACATCAAATGGCAGGCTGTGTCAGCCAGTGGCAGGGGCCAACAGCCACTTAAGCGGGCTGGCTGCCTTTTCCAGCTTATTGCCAAGAGGCAGCAAGCGTAAGTCGAAGCTGCTGCAGTTGCTCTTTTGTTGCCCTTGCTGCTCGCTGCTTGCTGCACCGGCAGCATAATAAATCGTCTCATCATTTACGGTTTACTGTTGATATATTGACGGCATTTGTCAGCGCCACCCACAAACAGTTGAGCCAGCTGAAGCTAGCCTAACAACACACACATACTCGTATATGAGGACTTAAGCTGTAGTTAAAGTTTTCGGGCTGTGTAGCACTTAAAGTATCATTTGCTCTCACAACTTGCGCCCAGCGACACCTCATAAATGGGATGCAAACTTTGGCGTAGGCATAAAAGTTACGCATACGCCGCGTTTGCCCGCCAGCTTGGGCACGTAGTCTTGCAGAGGCACCTGCGTGCCTGTTTGCCGTCGCTTTGTGATGGCCTTAGCAGGGCTTGCTGGATCAGCGCATTTGGCCAAATCTCTTTCTTAACTAAATTGGCAACTGGAAAGCTGCAGCTTGTTAGCTGCAACAGGCGCGCTGCGTGAAAGGCTGCCAGCAACAAAATAAATTGTCAACGGTGCGTGCTGCCAGCTTCTGCGAGCGGATCTAATGTAATTGAAAAGTTTTCTCGCTGCGTAGCGCGCTTTTCCATTTGCGCATTTTCGAATTTTCACATTTCCACACTTTCAGATTTCTTGGTCTTCTATTTCTATTTCTATTTCTATTTCTTTTTTCCACCCTTCACCCTCCACTTTCCACTTTCCGCGGCGCTGCATTTGCGCTAATTTGCAGATTTTCAAATTGCGCTCAGTGCCTTTGTTTATTTAAAAGTCTTGTCGCTTGGCCGTCGCCTGCTTGGCCAGAGTGGGAAGATGCGAAAAGAAAAATAATTATTCTGCAATTTTTAATTAAATGGCAATGGAAAGTGCTGGCGTTATTGTTGTCTCTCGTTGTCTTGATGCTGTTGCCGCTATGTGGAGCTTAAGCTGCTGGAAACAAAAACTCATTATGGGCGACCGAAATCATTAGGATGCCCGACCGTCACGTCGAAGCATCGCAGAGCGGCCAAAAGAGCTGCCGATGAGCGCCATGGCGCCAGCTCAGCGTGGAGAGTGGAGAGTGTGCGAAAGAGTGTTGATGGAAGCGTACAATTTATTGAAATGTAAACATGCGACAGCACACAGAAATGAGTGTAATTAAAAGATAAAAATGTTGTCCAGGCGCAAGCCAGCAGTCAACAGCACGTTTCACGTGGCGTATGAGTAATGCTTCGCATGGAGCCCGCATTTAAAAAAACCAAAACCAAATCAACTGCCCGCTTAAGTGTGTGCGCGCATTTAAAGCTTGTCTGCGGCAAATAACAGAAGCCCCAACTCTATATACATATATTTGTGTGTTTGTAACAAGGCAAAAATTTTGCTGTAAATACAAAAGAATTTCAATGCGAATCGTTGCTGAAAGTTTGCACAAAACAAGCGCAAAGCAACAAGAACAAAAAACGTGAAAAGGATCAAGTGTGTTTGTGTGTGTGTGTGTGTGTGTGCAGTAAAAAGTGCGTCTTGCTTCGAGGACGCCAGCTCTCTGACATGGTCGAAGATGGGCGCCTGGGGCCGAGCGCTTGTCATCATCAGCATTGTCAGTCGCTTTGCTGTTTTTGTTGTTTCTTTTTTTTGTTGCTGGTGTTGCAAGTTTTTTATAGCATAAGCCAAGACACGATGTTGACGTTGAACTGGCACGACTGCAGCAGCAGCAGCAGCAGCAGCAGTGCCAACAGCAACAGCAGCAGCACCGAAGCAGGACAGTTGGACCCACAAGGCCGACGCTGTTGAAACAATCAATAAATCTAAAGTGCGACTTCTGAGGCTACAATTTGCAGTTTGGCTGCCAAAGAAAGGCGCGCAGCAGCCATTGCTTGCTTTTGACAATGTTGTCAGTACTTGAATGCCACGCCCCTGCAGCCCCCCCCCCCTCCACTGTCCACACTGCCCGCACTGCAGTCGTCGCCATTAAGTTGAGCTTCTGCTGCCTGGGCTCCACCTATTTGCATTGGCGCTCTTTGTTTGTCGTCGCTCAGTGGAGCAACTATTTTGCTGGCTTGCGCTGCCAATTTGCCTGGCAGTTCCTTTCGCTTTTGCACTCGACTTGACTTGCACTTGCATTTCAATTGACTGCATTCCTCTTGCCTCCGATATTTGTATATATATATATCTAGCCAACTGACCACCCGTCCGCCTTCCAGTTGTTAGGTGGCTTCAAAATTGACTTCATTTTCTTCTCCTTTTCTCGCTTCTTTTTCCAACTTAAAAAAAAATAAATAAAAAGATTCCAGCTGAAAGTTAATGCTTTAAGGGCCAATATAAAGTCAGCAAATGCCAAACACGCGCCTCTGCGGCCGACAATTAAACGACCCCAAATGACAGAAATTTAACAGATGCCTCCAGATAATGAGTTTTGCGACCGCAGGCGCTCGCCAGATAAAGTAAGCTAGAAAAGTCAAAGCAATGGAGCTAGCTTAACTATGAGTTGCGCTCTAATCAGTAGAACATATAAAACAATAAAAATATTATATTATAATATAATTACGATACATGAGGAAGGCCAGGTGGAAAAAAAGATAAACGGATATAAACAGATAGATGAATATATGTATGAAAATATATTGATTCATTCAGAGAATCATACAGCGCTACAGATCTAACTGGAGTGCTTATTTTTCAGCATTTCACAGCCTGAGTTGTGGACTCTCAGTTGATATACCCTGTCATAACTAAACAATATCACAGATTGTTGTTGTTGCTTTGGGCCTTGGCAGTTCGTTATTGCCGCCTAATTGCGGATAACGGCATGCATCATTAAATTGCAATTCGTTTTTTGTTTTGTTCTTTTTTTTTTTTTTTTTGTTGGCCAATGGCAGGCGCTAAGCCACGGAAATGCATTGGCTCGACCGTTCGACCGGTCGACCGCTCGACCGCCCCCAATGCTAAAAGCAGGCAACAGAAAGTTGGCATTGTGCTGGAGGCTTGTTAATTGTGGTTAGCAGTTTTATGGGTTTATTATTTGATTATGCTCCACAGCAACAATGACAACAACAATGAGTCCAACAGCAATAACAATAGCAATAGGACAGCGTCCTGCCCAGCTTGCTTCCGCTGGGCAATGGCGCTTTTTTATTGTGCGGCTTGATACAATTTTTAATGCCAACCACTTTATGCTGATTGCCCCGGCCCAGGCCCAGGCTATCCGCCAGACGGTTCAACTTAATATTATCGTAAAATAAACCCACAGCTCACCAACTGTTGCTGCTGGGGCTCGCTCTCGGCTGGCCTATTGCAGCGGGCAGCATTTGTTGTTTTATTTTGCCATTTTTTCTCTAACTTTTTGTATTGTTCCAGATCGTTCACAGTGGAAATGGCTTGTTGACACGCAAATACGATAAGCGAGTGTGTGTGTGTGTTTGTGAGTGTTCGTGTGGGTGGGTGTGTGCGGGCCTACGCTGACCTAGAGCACGGCCATTTGTTTTCTCACCTGCTGGCCAGGCTTTGGTTTTGGAGGCATTAGCCGTGGCCGCAGCATTTTGATTGATGTTTGTTCGTTACATGGCGGCTCTATAATTAGAGAAATGCGATTTGCATTCCGTTCTATTAGATTAGAGGGTTTCAGCTGCGGACATTACCAATGATAACTTAATTTGGCCTCCGCATATCGATTTTGCATCATTGGCTCCGAAATAAATGAAATGTGTAATTAATATGGCCATTGTCTCGCTCTAATGGCAGCCACATAAATATATCACAATGAGCTAATGGGCCAGTTGTGTTGTTACGCCGGCAAAATGGTAGAAAATTAATTTCCATATAGCTTATGCATGTCCAAATACACAATACATGAGCACAAATACGTATTCTGTGTGCGCTGGCAAAGCATGCTTAATGCGTGCTTGTTCGCTCGCTGCCGAACGTATGATAATATTATGCTTTTAACCACAATGTCGCATACATTGTTAATCATTTGCAGTTGCCGTCGTTGTAACAAATTGCTGCCAAATTGTTGTTTTGGGGCTTGACTTTTGTGCACACACACTCGCACACACGCACACACACGCACATTAGGAGAAACACTGGTGCATGCATCGTTAATTTCAACAGTAAATTAAATACAAGCATCCTCGATTCGGGCCAAAATTCAGAGCCTACGGCTGGCTGGAGTCGTGGTGAGCACTCACGCCAGGCAAACTGTTAACCAGATATAGCCATCTCGACCAACTAACTGCCTATATTGACAGTCCTCTCTCTCTCTCTCTCTCTCTGTGTGTCTGTCAAGCCAATTGGAAGCTTTAAATGATCTACTACTGGGCGAGCTTTGGTTTGGCACTCGCCAAACGGAAATACACAGACTCTGAACCGTCTGTCTGTTGGACTAGTCGTAGCCCACTGAGCCTCGGCTGCTGGCCTGCTGCCGCTACAAGCATAAAATAATTACAATGTTTAGCCCAGGCTGACAAATCTTGTTGGTTGCACGCTCCCACAGGCAAACACACATGTGCAACACGTATCCCACGTGCAGTCAATGCAGCCGGACGGAGCACAAATTTTAACGTTTAATGGTTATTGGCACACACACGCACACACACGCGCGCAGACAGACAGAGGGTAATGGCTAGTGGACAGTGGCTGCAAACAGCATGACACTTGTGAGCCAAACAAATGAACAACTGCGGCTGCCAGCCATGCACAAGTTGCCCCCTGGGCGACTTCGATCGGTGAGCGCGTTGAAGTGTGTTGTGTGAGGGGGCTCGACCACAACGACAGCAACTGCCAAACGCAAAAACAATAATGGGCGAGGGTGCTCCAGTCGGGAGTGCTGCCCAGAAGTCAACCTGAATCCAAGCCCAAGCACTGCTAACTTTCTTCCATGCAATCAATACACTTAAGTAGAACAAAAGAGCTCGAGTGGGGAGTGCGCAGCCAGAGGATTCCCTGAGCTCAGCGAGGAGCTGTTGATTGATTATTGATTAACTTTTGATGTTTTACATTCAATTGTATAACTTGCAGTGCATAAGCTTATCAGCGAGATACGGGCATAGAGAAGCTGGCTAAATAGATGTTGTCCATTCGGGCTTTTAGCTGTTGCATCCTCTGGCATAACACAATTATACCCTTTTGGCACATCTCGCAATTAGCCTAAACAACAAAAAGTGCATTTGTTACTGTTGTTGTGATTGCTCTAGACCATCGGCTAACAACCAAAACAGCTTTGTGCAGCTAACGCAATTTTCATTGTTGCCCTGCCTGTGTCCGACTGCCACCGCCCCGCCCCCGCCCCAGCCTCCGCTCTGTCTGGCCATTATTTATGGCCTGTAATATGTACATGCATCGGGGGAAAAACAGAACAGTGCATGCACATAATGAGCTCTATTGAATTTCAATATTTTCCAACACGAACTTTGCCTTTTGGCCAGTTTTAAATTGTAGCCAACATATTTCGCGTTAAATAATGTTCGATTTATTATTAATTACGCCAATGCATGTGCTTTGCGGTTGTTCATTGAAATTTAAAATTTAGTTGGAAATTCTATTTTGTCTTCATTTTGTGTTCGTTCAAAGCTTTTGAAAATTCACTATTTTTATTGATTTTTTTCTTAGTATTTAGAGATGTTTTGTGTATGTGGTTATGACTTTTATAGTTTGAAAAATATATGTTTAAATAGTTTTGCCCACAGCAAGCAAATTTGAATATTATTTCATGCGAAGGCAAAGTATCTATACTCCAAATATAATATATATTTATGCAGTGATTATTTATATCTCTTTGAAATCACAAATTATATTTAATTAGATTTCATTCTTCTGATATTTATTTCAATTAAATCAATTAAATATTTAAAGTATATATCCATCCCCAACTCCAACTACAAATATATATTTTCTGTATGAAATGTATATATTTTTAATACTGAAAATAATATGCGAGAAATATAAAAACTTCAATAGTAAAATGTGAAACAGAAGAGAAGTAGAAAAATAATAAACTTGTTTATTTTTAGTAAATAATTAATCATTAAACTAAATTAATAGCAAGTTAGTCAATATTCAAAATTAAATAATGTTTTAGTATAAAAGGTTACATATCTACTAAATCTGATTTAATATAGATATTCAAAATTTGAAAGTGACAATTTATATTCATTTCTTGCTTTAATCTGTGGATTTTATTATTCAGACTGATGAACAGATGTTCTTAATTTAAAATGAATAAATAAATAAATATTTGTGGCAGATAAAGATTACAGAGATATACAAAATATTATTTAAATAACTGTATTTCATTTATGAAAACGTATCATTAGCCATCGATGCTGATATCGATGCGATTGTAGCGTATCGCTTGATTGAATTGCCTGTGCAGATTGTGTCATTATTTTCGCATAAAGCACTTGGTGAATGCCATTATATGGTTAACGCGTTCTCTCCGCCGTTGCATCAGTCCACTAACAACAGCAGCAGCAGCCACATTAAGGGAAACATTTTCAGTTTTTATTACGCCACACAAGCTGCAAATTAAAGAGGATGTGTGCTTGTGTTTCCTTTTGATATGAGCAATTAATTGCAGCTTTATTTCGTGATCTGTTAAAAAATGTTGAGTGCAACAAAATGTGCTGGCTGCACGCGAACAGACCGAGGAGGTAAGCTGATTACACCAAAGGTAATGAGACACGAGCAAACGTTTTGTTATGTTAAATGCCGGTAATAATTTTATTTTAATTTGCATTAATTTTTAAACGGCAATTCGCATGATAACGACCTGGCCAGCAAGTGCAGCAGCTATCGAAGTGGCGCCTGCACTCCACCTGGCTACAAACTGTGCGAGAGCCACTTAATATTTAAGGTAATGTACACACACTTCACTGTGTATGTGTGTGTGTATGTGTGTAGTTTGGTATTGGCTTGTGCTCGTGCTCGTGCTCGTGCAAGAAATACGTTAAGTCTACGCTCGCTGGATGGGAACTAAAAGCAACAACTAATTAGAGCGCTAATTAACATTATTAAAATACAACGCAGTAAAACGATTGCTGCGAGTGCGAAAAACAAGTCGATGCTAGCGCAGCGTACAGGCGGCTAAAAGGACGCACGGGCAGGGAAGGACATGTAGCGCTTGACAGCTGCCTGGATGTCTGCTTCGCTTTGGTATTGAAGCTGCTCATTAAAAGCACATTTAAGATGTTTACAAACGTGTTCTAAGACGCTGCACACACACAGACACACACGTGCACCCACACTCACGCACACTCACACACACACGCGCGCATTTAATATCAGTTTTTAGGGCGGAACGCAGAACTAGAACACGGCGCGAATTGTAGCAACTGTGCCACGCCGGAAGTGGAAGTGAAAGTAAGAGACAAAGTAGACTTACATACACATACATACGTCTCTCTCTCTCTCTCTCTCTCTCTCTCTCTCGGTCTCTATCTGTGTGTTCAGCGGTTTAAAATTAGAACCAGACGTTTGATGTGCGTCTGCCTGTGTCTCTCTCTCTCTCTCTCTCTCTTGCTCTCTCTCTAACTATAGCAGATAGTTTAGTTTACAACCGGTATTACCACAAAAATCTGAGCTGCTCACGATGCCAGCGTCCTCGTTGTGTTGGCTCCCACATTTGATTGGCCTTAATGGTTGGCGGCTAAAGGGAAAACTTTACTTTAATTGACAGCAAAAAGCAATTTGCCTCATTACAACGAACACGAGCGTAATTAAATGCCGCCCAGGGGCTAAAAGCGACCCCAGCGGAGCTACATCAGTGCCCCACACAAGGCTATATATATACACTGCGTATATCTGGGGCGATAAATGAGCAGCCTTCAATTCGAGCTGCTTGCCACAATACAATGCGGAAAAGGGTCAGCTACGAAAATGGCGTGGCGGACATGCGATTTAGTTTCTTATTTGACACTTTTTCTTTTGTTTTTGTTTTTGCTTCTGCCCACGCTTTGCTGCTGTCGCCCTGCGAGGGGGATTGCGTTCGGATAAGCAGCTGTCTGATTTGCGGGCTGCTGCTGCAGTCGTAGTAAATGTCATTTAAAGGACAATCATAAGGTCGATGCTAGTCCACATTTAAAGTCAAGTTAAAGTTCAGATTACCGCTCAAGTGGGCGTCAGCTGCCGTCGCAGCTCTGTCTCCAACTCTGCATCGATTTACCCAAAAGTGACATAATTATTATACAGCTAACACACACTCATCCACACTCGCACACCCTTATGCAGGGGCAACTTGAGCCCCCTGCGCAATTGGAGGCTGCTTCAAGTGGGCGCCCGGAACAGCGCTCAAGTGGTTGCTGGACATGTGGTGAAGGGCGCAAGGACGCCACGTCGGCCTCTAGCATTCAACTCTATTTTATTGCAGGCGTGTGTCGCTGGCGTCGCCCTAGGGCTGTGCCTGTGACTCCACTTGTCGATTTATGGCCCGACTCGGCGTCCGCTGGAGAAAGTCCCGCCCAGCCTTTGCTTTCCTGCCCGGCGGCCATATTTAATTTAATAAAGACAGAATACACACTGCGGCCAGATAACTTTAAGCGGGTATCATTAAGCGGCCTCAGCAGAAACTTTTTGTTTGTTTCCTGTTCCGTTTGGTCAAAGTAAATATTGAAATCAACAGCCTTTGAACCGCATGCCCAAAGCGAATCCACAACAACAATGGGCCTTGCATACAAATTTGTGGGCGCTGCTGGAGAGATTTGTAAACAACTTCTTGTGGCATACATTTGGGGCATCGCGCCGTGCGACGGCATCCGCCTTAAAGACTTTCATTTCCCTCGCCTCGCCTACTCCCGCCACGACCTCACTGACATCGGCTTCGATTTCGATTTCAATTTCAATGTCGGCTTCAGTTACGGTTACAGAATTTAAGCATTTCGTTACTATTTGACCATTTTGTGTGCCTCGAGGGTATCACAAATTTATTACAAGGCAAACAATAAATTTATATATTCATATTAGATATTAGTTAGTCTATACAGTTATAAAAAATAAATAAAGGCATTTACTATGTACTGCTAAAAGCTTAGACGGAACTTCCTGCCCTGATGTTTGCCATGTGAATCTCCTTTTCTTCTTCACTTCTCGACTGGTTCTTAATTAGCCCAGTTTAATACACTAGAATTCGTTTGGAAGTGTATTTGACGTTCGTTACTCTAAGTAATAGAAGTTGTGCTTATGTTTTCATTGGCTCTGCTCTTTGTTGGATTGTTGAAGTATTCGTTTTATTTGTGAGCTTCAGATTCCATTTTGAAATTTGTTTGGCCTTTTGGGGAGCAGAAGGTTTAGTGGATTATGGCATTTTTATGATGCGTATAATGCGTGGAATGAGCAAATGAGATTAAAAACTTTGTCCGCCTTGGGCGCTGTGTGTTCGACTTGATATATGATATACATATATCGAGCAGTGTATTCTCTGTATATATGTACATCTGTGCGTATATGTAAATCAGCAAAAATAGAAAGTTTTTCGTTTAGCCTTGAACTTGATATTCACAAACAAATTTATTGCTGATATTCGGCGGCCAATCAATTTACATTAAATGAAACATATTTAAGAGATACCACAGCAAATGCGAGCAGCGAGGCGGATGCGCAATGCTCTGCTGCTGCTCCGCAAACACAAAGAGGCCAGCCGAACGGCAGAAATGTGTTGCTAACGCAAAAATTTATTACGACTGTCAAATGTATGGCCGGCAGATACTTTACTGTTGTCGCCAGCCTGTCAGACAGCGTGTGAGTTGGCGGAACTGGGTCCAAAATCGACAGAAACCGCCGACTGCCATCGGCAGTCGCTCTCGCTTTTTATTTCGTTTTCATGCCCAGCAATTCAGCATTGCTTTGCCATAGACATGGACATGGACTCAAACATACACACACACACACACACACACACGCACACAGTGACATGGACGGGCTCGTGATTGCTTTGCACTTTTTGAAATATATCCCGCCCGGTACCCCTTAGTCTGGCCTGGCTGCTATGCGTAGTTATTTCTGATCATAAAATCAATATGCGCATACTAAAATTTTATTTCTTTACAATTTGTGTACGAATTTCCTTTGCTGCCGCTGGTGGTGGTGGTGCTACTGCTGCTGCTGCTGCTGCTCCTATTAGACCTTGCTGGCCCCCTTAGCCCTGTTGCTGTTACGATTTGCAAGCTTGCCAGTGCCGCATTGTTTTTTATTTTATTTTGCTTTGTGCTTTTTTTCTCTCTGTTTGGTTCTGTTCAGTTTTACTTTTGTTTTTGTTGCTTTGTAGTCCATTTAATTCATGCTATGGAAGGACCTTGCTCGCAGCTCGATATGGCACATGTTTTGTCCATTTAGCTGTGTTCTGTGGAAATGGAACGCAATGCTTTGACATTTTTTCCTTTTATAGTTCGTACATTGCGCTGCAAGACTCAGTTTAATGGTCCATAGCCAGGGGGTGTTTAGTTTTGATAGATCTGTCTAAGACTATCGACAGACTGTATTTCCCCGATCAATCTTATCTCACAAAGCTCGCTTCCTTTGATATTCAATTCCCGTGTGGACTTAGGCATTTGTTGCCTAAATGCTATTATATTTGCCTATCAGAGCAGAGGCCTTCTGCTCCCACTGCGTACACTTAACAAATGTGTTGGCATTGCGTCGCCTTTGACACGCATAATGACTTGCAAGTGTTTGCCCTGTGCTTGCCTAATTGCGTTTCGGGGACAGCACAAAATCGAATGGGCATTAGATGGAACGATAAGCGGAACCGTAACGACAACAACAACAACAGCAAAAATAATAATAATCAGAGAAGAAGGCAACGCCTTGGCCATTATGTCATTCAAGGCATTCAATACAAATTGGTAATATCTCATTTATTTGGCTGTACGTTGTCCTCCTCCTGTTTGCTTATTTTTGTTCCTGCTTGTGCTTGTTGTTATTAAATTGACGCATGTGCTTGTGACACACACACTCACACACACACACAACATGTCTCATAAATACGCATAGGGACTCTTACATACAGGCGATACGTGCTCGCCACGAGTCCTTCAACTTTCCGCTGCTGACCATGTGGGTAAACAAGCAGATAACTGACAACAGCTAAGGTGAGGGTGGGGCATGGTGGGTGGTGGAAGTGGGGCAACGCCTGAATACTCACTCGCTATCGTAACGAGTTTGAGTGACCAAATGTCAAATATACCACAGAGTGTACACTTATTTCATTTCCAGATTTATGGCAACGTATTTGGGTTCGGGTCATGTCGGGCTCCAGCCCCTCCAGCCCCTCTAGCCACAATGGCCGCTTGTAAGCAAACAATTTGAAATCCTCAATGTTGTGACTCCTTCGCAGAATGCTGCGCTGACAGCAATTTCTGTTGAGAGCCGCTGGAAATATGCGCCTGCATTGTGTCATCTCCAGTTATTTTTGTTGTTTGTTTTTCCTCTTTCTTTTGTTGTTGTTGTTGTTGTTGTTAGCAATCTCGTGTGCATGTTGCCGCAGATCTCACTTCACTTACACTCACTCCCAACACAGAGCGAGAGAGAGAGAGGGAGTGTGAGAAGTGTCGTTGTTGATGCATTTCACAGTTGATTGCTTCGCCTGCCACAAGACAGGATCACAATGGGGCTGCATAGCTCGCGGGTGGCTCTGTGGGTTTGGCTATGCGTCCGTCTGCGCTGTCACATCGCCATCGAAGCCAACTCTCATCAATGCCATGCGCCAAATCCATTCCGTACGTTGGCCTCAATTACAAGTATATCATGCCACGCACGTATTTTCGTTCGCTGTTTATGTCGGTGTAAAGAGTTTAAGATGTGCTTCGATTGCATTTGCGATAGCGTCCTTACGGCATCCTTGCGGCCACACGCAGACTGCACGTAGGAATCCATCTATAATAAGCATTCAGCTAGCTATAGATTCAAATGGCAATTCACTATATTATTGATGCGGGTTCGACAGCAATTGAGCAACAATCACACCCAAGTGGCGTCTAGTCACATTACCAATAGGACAAAGGACAATGCCGTGTGGTTACGTCCTTAGTTCCTTAATTTGTCCAACATGTTTGTTTAGTGCGGAACATCTGCATTGCAAATGTTTGCAAATTAAAGCCGAGTTTCAGTGCGTTAGCTCAGTGTTTGGGGCTTTTGCATGCGATTTGGCCGTTGGCCGCGCTGACTGTGTCATAAAAGTTGGCCATAAATAAAATCAGTTTGGCCAACTGACCGACTAACGGACTGTCATTAACCGAGTCGCGTCGTTAGCCATGTCGGCGTGCGTGTTGACGGATTATAACTAAACGACTAGGCTGGCTGGCTGGCTGGCTGGCTGGCTTAAATAGTGGGCTTAATGCGGAGGCCAGATGAGCGGCTCATGTCGCCTGGCTCTGATTAAAGTGGTTTTAGTGAGCGACATAAATAAATAAATTAAATAAATAACAAAACAAAACATGAGCCAGATTTGTGGCGATGTTGGCCAAAAACTCAAATTGAAATTGGGTCTGCACACACGACACAGCTCAACGATAAATTATGATCGCAGCAAAACTTGAGACCTAACTCACACACACACTCACACACACACACGAATACACACACACATGCACACGCACATGTGGCCAGTTTAATATTTTATGCTAAACCACAAGACCAACTCAAATCTCATAAAGTGAACATAAAACATGCAAATTAAAAGGACCGAACACGTCGTCCAAGCTCAGGATTGAACGCACAAACTTACTCATCCAATACACGCGCACACACACATATAGACACACACGCTCACACGCACTAGCAAAAATGAACTAATTTACACAAAAACAATACAATTTGCCAACCCATGTTACCGAACAGAGCGACGGAGCGCCCTTCCCTCTCCAGCCTCAACCCCAACGACCACGCCCCATTGCCTTCATCGCCCTTTAACTTCGCTTCTTAGTTTGCGGACTTTGTTGCTTTAACCCTATAGCCACATTACATACTTACAGCCAAACGGCGCCACCCAGACATTTATATCCCGCCCTGCTTAACTCCTCGGCCCTCTTCACTCTATTTACTTATGTGCACTGAGAAGAACTTGTACAATGTCCAGTTAATATCTTTATAAACTGTTTAGTAAAAAATATTTTATATATAATTTCATATTAAAATATTGTTTAAAATATTTAAAAAATATTTGAAAATGAATTCAAATTTTAAAAGCCAATATTTAACAACTTCGACTGAACTATTTCGCGCAGTGTATGCAGAAAATGTATATGTGACCGCACACTGTAAATCTAGCTGTCATGAGACCCCGTCCACTGAGCCACTTCATTGGAGGCAGCTAGCGATGGCTTTTTTCTGTGCTGGCGTAGCTGGTGTCTGCCCGCTCCTGCCCGGTTCTAAGGAGTAGCTATACTTTTCACTTACAACTATGTAGACGTATATAGAAGTATATAGAGTCATACATACGATGCTATATGGTGGCAATCAATGGCAGTTGCTTGTGGCAAAAAGTCATTTATTCTGAGTGTTTTGTATGCTCGCCTACCTTTTATTTCTTGGGATTTTTGGCCTGTGGTGCAAAGATTAAGTTTTTGCCATACTAATTTGCCAGCTAAATGGCTGTGCGTGTGTGCGCCCACAGCTATGTGTGTGTAGTGCATATTTGTTGCTCTTAATTATGTACATTTGTATGTGCGCCTCGCCTCGAGTTTGTGTCAAGTCTCCGCCTCTGGAGTGGATGTCGCAGGCATAAAGTAAGAAGTTAAATGGAAATTATTTAATCAAATAAGCCAAAAGTTTGGCAGCAACCGCAGACATGAGCAACAGCCAGCCAGCGAAATAGTGGGCATGGCCACGCCCATTGCTCCGAATGGAAAAGAAGATGTTTGTTGAGGGGGGATGGGCACGGGGGAAAATGTTGCCTTTTGCTTTAAAATGGCCAAACCAATTCATTTGATTCATTTGCATGCAGATTGTGTTTTCAGATTTTCTCAAAAACACACAGACATACACATATATCTGGGGAGAAGATGTGCCTTTTCTTGTGGCTTATCTGGCTGCCTTTAAATGTTGGGTTTTTTGCTATATTTCTCAGTCCCAGCCCATCCCGCTGGCCTATCCACATACTATACTTTCCGTGCATAAATCTTAGTTAGTAGTAGATTTATTTTCAGCTGACATTTTCACGCATCATGCGCAAGTTCATTTCGTTTAATGAATGGCATTTTCATAGCATACGAGCATATAGCCAGATATTTCTATATACATATATTCAGTATGCGACTTAATGGCACGCTGAGGCCTGTAAATGCAGTGAATGCTGGGCCTGTTCGAGTCCTGGCTGGGCTTTGAATTAAAATTTGTGCACTTTAAAATCCTTTGAGTATGCTTTTCCAAATGAAATTAATGACTTAAAAGCTTTTTTGCGGTACACGTCACTCATAATACAATCAACGCGCCGTAACGTAACGACAGCAGCAGCAGTAACAGCAGCAATCGAGGGCTGAGCCATGCCCTAAAATTGCTGCTGTGCCGTAATGGCAGCAGTTTTGGAAAGTTTAAAGGAATTTACAAAAAAGTTGCCGGCAATCAAAATGCTTTTCCTACCTGGCTCGCACAATTGACACACTTTCAACACGTACCTGCAACAACACAGACAGAGAGAGAGAGAGAGAGAGAGAGAGAGAGGGAGGTGGAGCGTGAGAGCAACGATGATTGTGTTGGTGTGGGAAAGCTGTGTGCAAAAGTGTGCAATTATTATTGTTTTATGTGGCAAGTTCATGTAAAGGAATTAAGTAACTGTAAATGCAATAAACGGGCAACCCCAAGCCCACGCCCCAAGTGCCACGGCTCGCCGACAGCGCCCTGTGGCCCTTCTCAGAGTGAGAGGTTTTATGGGTTCGACTGTCAACCGCGCAGCCGCCCAGCCATAAATTGTGAAGCGAACGTTAAACGTGCAACATATTCAAGAGGTTAGCGTCAGTCCCTTTTGCTGTTACACCTTGCCAGCTCCACTCCTCGTCCATTCAACCCCAAAGGTGGAATAAATGAGCATTTTGCACCATGGGGCTCAGTGGCATCATTTTTCTTGGCCAGCAACAGCAGCAGCAGCAACAGACACTGCTAAACAGCACACGAGTCGAACGGCAACAATAACAAAGGCAAATTGTAACGCCATTAAATGCCCGAAGTTGGCCAACGCAACAAATCGCATGCTTTAAGGAGTGCCAAGCGAATCACTGGCACGATGGCGCGTCCCTCGTCGTTCCTCGTCCATTTTCGCTTGCTCTGCAGCGATGCTAAATCAATTGCAAAAGTGTGCGAAACGATTGGATGTCAAGTCGGCGGGCTGCCTGCCCTCAGCGCTCAGTGAGTGCCCTGAGTGATGAGGTGGGCACAGCAGCAGGATACGCCGGAGTCGCCGTCCCTCCGGAAATTGTGTGGAACAGCAACACGTATCGTGGCAATTCATTCTGCTCCGTTTCAGTACTCACTCTCCGGGCATTCATCGCATAAATCATGTTTTCTATAGCATAACAACCTGTACTCAATTTCCGGTTTGCACAAAAATAGAATTCCAAACTATTTCGGGTGGAAATCGGCAAAGTTTCCCAAACTTCTAGCAAGAAATCCAATTAATTATTTAAATTAGTGCCTTAAACAAACTGCTTAATTGTGTTTTAACTATACATTTGGAAACATAAAAGCCGAAGGTGTATGTTGGGCGTACACCTTTCAAGCACTTAACATATCAAGAGAGGGAGAGAGGTCTGAGAGAGAGGGAAATGCCGCTTCCATCATTTCATTTGTTCATTTCTTTTCAATTATATAATATAATTCTGTCACTGAATGCTCTCTTCCTGTACTAGCTATAGCAAGCTAAAAAAAGTCAACAAAATATTTAGGCATTCGTATAATAAATGAATGCAATTCTCGAGAGCAGAAAAGTAGTCAAAGCTCTTTTTTGAACCACTGAATGCATATTTTTGCTTTCATGGAGCCACAAATGTGCTTCCATTATAAATAATATATGCATGATGTTTGCTTATCTTAAAAGCAGTGGAGATTATAAAAAGTTTGTGCAATTCTGGGAAATATACTAAGGAATTGGGATACATTTATGACGAAAAAGTACAAAAACAAAAAAATTATAAATATTGCAGAAGCAAAGAAGAGAAAAATATAAAAATTACTGGAATATTTGCACCAAGAGAATATTCTTATTTAAGGATAATGTATCCTGTGTGTTAGCAGAATGTGTATGGGTCAGCTCAGTGCAACAAAGATGTATATATATACATCTGACCAGCTTCTATTTGCGCAGTTCAGAATTAATGTGTTGAGCCAATTTAAGATTTCAGCTTTGATTTTGTTTTAGGGAAATATAAGACAGTTGCCTAAAATGAGATTTCAATACATTTGAAAGCTCGAATTTCAGATAAAGTGGCAACTTTTCAAAGTATATACATATATATATATATATATATATATATATATATTTGGAATTTTATGCTATATATATATATATATATTTGGAATTTTATGCTATATATATATATATATATAGCATAAAATTCCAAATAAATTCGGAGAGTAGCTTGTTTGGCTCAGGCCCCCGGCCAAAATGTCATTGATAGTCGCGGCAGAGCAAAGGCATGAGCTCGCATGAATGTGTTGTCATAAAAAAGTTTTGCGGCATTTCGTATAAATTAAATTAAACACAAATAAACGCTAACCTCGTTGGTGCGCGCTGTGGGGCAGCTGCATGTGGCAGCAATTAATTTAATAAATCAACAAAAAAACAGAAAACTTTTGCTGCTTCATACTCACACTGTAGCCAGTTGGTTAGTCGGCTCGTGGTAATGGTTATGGCCCGGCCATAGGCTATGGATGTGGCCATGGCTATAAGGCTTTTCTTTCAGAGTCAGTTTCACTTTCTGTTAGCCATTGGCCCGTGTCAACTTAGACGGCCATTAGGCGCGAGCTTAACCCATCAGTGTCACAAACGTGTGCAAAAGTTAAAGAGCTATCGATTATAATATGTAGCTGGCCGAGCTCTGCGCTGGATTGTATGAGTACATAACTCTGCGAGCGGCATTTGCTTAACGCTGTTGCCAGTCTTCCAGGAATTATAGCTCTCACTTGTTTCTGAACTTTGCAGAATTCTTAAACTTTAATTACAGCCTTCGCTGAAATAGCAGCTGTGGGCTGTGGGAGAGTGGGTTGGCTTGCGTCTATCAGAGTGTGCTAGAAAAAGTGATGCCACTTTGGCTCATAACATTGTTCGAGGCCAACGGCATCTTGGGAGCGAAGTGACTCGGCCCTCACCCAGTCCGTACCCAACCCTTACCCGTACTCGTACCCAACCCGGCCCGTCCCGGCCCGGCCAGACAACGCAGCGGACAAGAATTTCTGTTTAATTTGAACAGAAGATGGCCCGAGGTTGTTGAGGACGCTGTCGACGACGTAGCCTACTTTCCTGAGAGCAACAATAAGCAAAAACAGCAACAACAAATGCGCTGCTCTGCGCTCTGTTTGAGGCAAATAAAGCTTGCATCCTGCGTTGCGTGTCCGTGCATTGTCTGCTGGGCAGTGCGGCCGTTTGGTGAAAGGGTTTATCTTCCTTCTTTCGGCCATCTAGATTGAAGAAGAGAAGAAGAAGAAAAGAAGACAAGCCAAATGCTGGGTAAACGCTGCAAGCGCTTGTTACAGTCGCCCGCTCTCATCGCAGGCTCTGGAGCTCAGTTTGTTTATACTTTTTGTATACTTCTTTCGCTGCATTCACTCAATGCTTCTGCTGTCTCTGTTGTAGTTTCTTAAACGATGGCATGCATTTATCCACATACAAATGGCAGCGCAGAGACGGCAACAAATGCAATAATCTGCCTGTTTCCTCAGTTTTAGCTGCTCTCAGCTCAGTGCTTCTCTTATTTACTTTGCTTTATTTTTTCATACTACAGCGCTTAATTAGCGGAAGCGTTAACAATTAGTCTAAGGCAAAAGCTGTGTAGGCCAAAATACAAAGACTGCCAGTGCGAGTCTGGTCTAAAGACTTTCAGATTATCTTGAACTTTAGTTTGATTCCCTTTGGCGAATACCAGAAATCTTCAGGTCTCTTCTGTTTTTCTAAATAAATATTTTATTTATAAATTTAAAGCACTCATGCTTTGCTGTAAACAAATGCGCCAGAGAGACGTCTGGGTGTGTGCAAAAAATTCGTTGTTTGCTTTACCAACGTCTTGGGAGCCTCTTTTAATTTAGTCTGAAAATGTATGGTGCGATGGCAAAAAGTTTATTTATTCAAGAGAATAACGATTTGTTAGTGCAAAGCAACTGAATGAAAATATAAGGCATAATGTTGCTGCATTTTAAGCCATCCTTGCGTATGCGTAATGTTAATTTCATTACACATACGCCGCGTGGTCTAAGAACGCAGCCACATAATTGAGCCTTAATATGTCCACTGTGTATTTTATAATAAATAAATAAATATAAATATATATATATATATATATATATATATATATATATATATATATATATATATATATATATATATATATATATATATATATATATATATATATATATATTTATATATATATATATATATATATATATATATATATATATATATATATATATATATATATTTATATATATATATATACATATATATGTATCAATCGATAGAAGTGACATGTGACCAAATAAAACATTGTACTAATTTCAGATAAGTTTTTAGTGACAGTTTTATATGGCACTTTGATAGCTGTCCGCGCCCAAAGTTTTTACTAACTCCCACTTCTACTGATGGGGCCATTAAAGTTGAAAATGGGTGTACAAGTGGTGCTACTTGGCGACTCATATTTAGTTGTTGCAGTCTTTATCACACATTTGTTTGGCTGTTTGCTTGCGTTAGTTTTATGGCGGTGTTTATGAGCGATATGTGCGGTTATATGTGGCAGCAACAGACGCTTGTTTATCTATGTCGGGGATGTTGAGCGTGTCGTTGCTGCTGGTGCTGTCGGCCGCAATTGCCGCAACTGCACTGTGCGGCACCAGCAGTCACGGTGGCACTTGGCTGCCTGCCACTCGCCTTCCACGCAAAACGCAGACCGAAAGCTAGTTATGGTCATGTCTCGGTCGCATGGTCCGCTGCCCACTGTCGTCTTGCGCCAGCATCAAGCTACTTTGTTGTGCCCAACTAAGTGCCGTCTTCTTACGTTGCCCGCTACATTGGCAACCGCTAATACCCCAGCTTGGTGGGCTACTGACAGACTAATAGAGAGGTATGCAGATGCAAGCAGTTAGGCGAGCGCCAGTCCATTAGAGACGCCACCTTTTCCTGACTTGGACCTGACCTTATAAGCCGAACCGCACCGCTAGTATGACACAACTTGGCACAGCGCTGTAAATTCCATTTGGGCATTAAGCTAATGAAAGGATTCCATGCACAAAAGTTGCAGTTGCGGAGCTGGGACCACAGCTTACATCAAACTTTTAGTCAGTCAAATTCCACTAGCTGACATTTGCATAGTTGAAGCGAGCTGCTCGGGTTATCTCATCTACATTTTTTTATTTTTTTGGCAAAGGAATTTATGGCAGCTGAAAGTTGAAGTTATTTGACAGCAGCATCAGCAGCAGCAGCACGCTAATATATGGTCAGCCACATAACTGAGCCATCATCCGCTCTGGCAGCCGAGTAGCTGCTGGCCAGAAAATTCTCGTAGCCAAAGGGCAAATATTTACAGGGGGCGTTGCGATGCTGCGACAAAAGGATTTGCGATTGCTATTGAGATTTAGATGGAGCCCGCGATGACGATGCGATGGTGCGCTAGTAAATTGAAAGCAAACAGCAATCTATTTTAATGTTTCCTACGCAGTCTGTGGATGTGGATTCGGATGCGGCGTATAGAAAGCGTTGCCTACATTTCTGGGCACTTGCTCAGCGGTGGCCATACCGCACCATGCATTGCGCGTGGTCTATAGGGTTTTTTGCAGTACGTTTTCAGGCTCCATTGAAGCGTAGTCAATGTAAATAGAAAACTTTTTTAGCCCCTGGGTAAACAAAAGTTAATTAAAAGATTCTCGTCAAATGGCTTCCCTTCAAATTTTCGCTCACCCAATTTCAAAGGGTGATCTGAGAAGAAGGAGAAAAAAAGGGGAAAACGGACTGCTACAATTTAAGGCGTAATGTAGATTGACCGCAGCATCAAATTGATTGTTGCATTTCTTATTAAAGCGAAAGTTGGGCAAACATTGAAACAATTTCTGGAGTTGCACTCACAAAGCGAATAACTGGGCGAACCGCAAATCCCAAATTAAAAATTAAAATCAACAAAATCCATTCATTCTTGTGAGAGTTTCTTAAGCCAAAGTCAGAGCCAATGCGAAAGCGAAAGCGAAAGCTAAAGAGAAGCTAAAATAAAAGACGTCGAAGCGCAAGGGAAAATTCATGGAATTTAAATTGAAATCGCAGTCGAAATAAAGTGAAATGAAGCGTTTAAATTGAGAGTGTGTGCGAATTCTCCAGCACACACACACACACACACACACACACACACACACACAGAGTCACACACACACACTTAACATAAAGCAAGCGAAAGCTAATGTGTGCGCTTGTTTACTCTGTGGCTGTCGAAAATATTTCACGTGCTGCAGCCAAAGCAAAAAACATCACCGTCGAGACCTGAAAGAGCAACACAAACCTGAGCAAGAGCAAGCGCCAGAAGACGAACTGCGAACGGAGCGCAACCCAATAAAAATCGCAACACAGCAAGGAGGGCAACTGACAAGGTGAAACGAGAATAGACATTTGAATACCCTGTGAGTTGTATGACGTAAACTGATTTTGAGTGTGTGATATTGAGGCTTTACTATTAAAATATTTAAATAATAATATAAAAAATAAATCCCAAAGAAATTTATAATATAATAATATTTATGTTAACCAGTTAATCCCAGTTATAAAAAAAAACTGTTATATGTAAATGTATGTGATATAAATTAGCTCTACAAGTTACTCTCTACTCTGGGAAATATATTTTTTGATAGATGAAAACTTACTGCATTGGGATAGAAATAGTGAAATAAGTTCATGAAATTTAATGAAAAGAAAATTTGATTATACATGATGTTATAAATGATATAAAATATTATTTATTATACTTTTCTTTTGGTCAAATATGACTTAATGATATCTATCTTTATACCATGTAAATATGTTTTTTATAAGTTAAATATAAAATTAAAATATATTTTGTTTATTATAAAGAATCACTATTATTGGTGTGTTGAGTTTTAAAATAATATATAATCTGCTGATTACTTAGTTATTTATAACATCCTCGTGCAAGTAAAGCGAAAATCGGTAGCCAAAAATAGGAGCCATCCCGTCACATCTCTTGGGAGCATACGGAGCAGGGGCTGAGTGAATATTGAAGAAGCCTCGTTTGCTACCAAGATTTTTGGGCTTCACCTTATTTGAAACAGCACGGTTGCCGACTGGCTGTTTGGCTGGATGGTTGGCTGCCTAGCTGGCTGTCTGACAGCCAGTGTTAGTATTCCAATGGGAGCCTGTGACATACGCAGTGTAGTCACGTGAAGCTAAAAGGTCTGTCACAATCGCGCATGGATCGAAAGCAGTCGCTCAATCGCAGCAGCAAATTTTGCAGAAATAAACACATGGAAATTATATTTCACTGGCGGGGTATTAACTTGTAAATCGAAAATAAATCAACACAAGCATGTGCAACTTCATTATCGCGTTACTCTGAACAATGGCATGCCGCGCGAACTGACATTTTCTTTATCTTCGGCTGCCTTTTGGGGCGCATACCTGACTGCCGCTCGCCTGGGGCTTAACTAGGCTCACTTTAAGACATGACTCAAAAATTTGTTTCAATTTCTTCAGTTTCGCCTCACAGACTCGCAGTTCTCTCTCTCTCTCTCTCTCTCTTTCTCTGTATGTGTGTGTCTATGATTACAAGCAAATCCAAATCTCAGTGGCGCACATTTTGTATAAAAGCATGGAGTATTTTGTTGGGGATTTCATTCAAAACAACTCGCGGGAGTAACTGTAATAAACTTAAATGTGTCACACACTCGCACTCACACCCACACCCACACCCACACCCACACCCACACCCACACACGCACACACAGACAGAGTACAATCACCTTTGTATAAACTGACACAGCTATAGAGAAGCTGCACCCTTCGCAATGTGTACGTGTGCGTGTGTCTGTGTGTTTGTCTCTGTATTGGTATGTGAGCGCGTGATTTATGCCCTCATGACTGCGTTTGCGTTGGCTTTTGTTTGCTTAAGCGCCAATTGAGTCTCACGTCCTGGTGACAAATCGATTTCTTATCACTCTGCGGTTTTATTATGGTCTTTGGCAGCGGCTGGCTGATGCGTGGGCGTGTGCTGTGCGCCTAACATTGATAAGCTGGATACGGCGTAGACGCTGCCATTTTTAAAGTAAATAAATTTTTAATTTAATTTTTAAGCACTCGAAACGATTACGCGTAACTCAATCGAACGAAATTCTGGATTGGGGACTTGCTTGGCTGCCTTTTATCAGCGATGCGGCAGCGAAAGTTGTTGACTTTTATGGCAACCAACTGGGGCAAAAAGACGCATTTGGCTGCTCCCTTCCCGCTTGCCACTTGCCGCTTCCCGCTTGCTGCTTACTGCTTACTGCTTGCTGCTTAAGTGCTGCTCTGCCACATTTAAATGCCCCGCGGTGGACTTCACTGAGTTGCTTGGCTTGCGGCAAGCAAAAGTTTTGCGCTATATTTATTTTCATTTGGCTTGGCAAGTCCACAGCTCCTTTCCTTATCGTTGTTGCCGGCGCTGGGGATGCTGGCCGCCCAGTTGCTGGAATTTTATATTTGTTTTAATTTCCTAGCCATTTCCTGGACGCTCTGTGCGCCGGCCACATTTGTCAGTCAAATGGCGCTGGCGTGGCACGTTAAATGTGCAGTTTCCTCGAGCTGCTGCCTTTTAGTGTTTATTACCGTTAACTGGCGCCCAACGGGAAGTTCAGTTACTTGCAACATCCGCACCAAAATATACCCAAAAATGTGTGCCCGCATCAGGCGGAAGCTTGAGCGCGCCGTATCTGAGCGCCAGCTTTAACTGGCCATTGTCAGGCCCCAAATGCTTTGCCTTTCACATTGATCAACGTTCACATGGAGAAAGTTGAAGTTCGATTAGTGTGGGAGTATATCCTTTAGAGCCTTACTCACTCATCTGGCCATTTGGGTAATTGGCCAGTGAATGGGACCTACTTAAAGCCGACGCAGGTGCTGCTGCTGCTCCTGCAAATCCTATGTGTGTTGCATGTTATTTTCAGTGGCGTAGTTGGCTAACACGTGAGCGGACAGCTGACGTCAGCCGTCGTCCCTCGCTGTTGGCATTTTATCGCCAATTATAAAACCTGTCATTTTGGTATTTTTATTGATGCGCAAAAAATGAGAAATAAAGAGAGCGTTTTAACAAAGGACAGGTATCCGTAAAATAGCGTTACTCGAAAATGCCAATCATGCTGATGACGTGCGGCACGTGGAGCCACACACACACAGTATGAAGCTTGTTAAAGCTGACAACTGGACGACTGCGCCCAGCTGAGCTCAACCGGTCTCATCTGCCGATAACAACTGAATCTGAAACAAAACATTATGCTGTCCCACTCCAATGGACTGCTTGACCAAGAAAGCTGACTGAGCTGACTTACGGAATGCCGAATGGCAAAGGAGCATGCTTTGCGAAACAATCTACAATGAAAATACTTTTGCCGAAAGGATAGTGTATAAGAAGTCTGCTCGAATTCACATATCATGTGAATTGATATAGAGCATCAAATATATAATAATATTGTTAGCTACAGGGTATACACTTTCGCAACTGCAGCAATAACAAAGAGTCATGAAATACAAGTGAAATGCTTGTACCACATGTTTGTGTGCATGCGTGTGCACACACACACATACACACATATGCACACGTAGACACACATATGTGTAAATAAAAGCTGTTAAAATACGATAGTGCTGCCTATTAGCACAATAGACACGGCAATGCCAACCGCAGCGCGTCGCTTGCAAAAGACAGAAAAAATGACAGAATGGGGGGAAATGGACACGAGCACAGCTTGGGACGGCACCAGGAGAGTCCCGAGTAAGGGAGAGGGTGAGTGGGGGGAGGGGGGTAGACCAAGGCGCAGCACGCAAAGTGTAACCGCAAACATAACAACGCAAGCAGCAACAACAATGCAAACAATGACAAAAATAGCAAACAGAAAAGAAACAAAGTGAGTGACCATGAAATACCCTGTAGCCCAGAGAGGTAGGATGAATTATTATTTACACACATCGTTAGCCAAGTGGAATTTAAGCTTTTTGTGAATATTTTTGAGCTTCACACCGATTGTAGCCACGCCCACTTTCCATCTAGAGAATAGTTGAGCACATATGGAAAAATAACGGAGCCAGAGCAGGACAATCGCAAAGACGAATCAGCGGAATGGAGCGGGGCAACAAATGATTTGTAGTGTCTTGTGCTTGGCTGAGTGCTAGACCGAATAGGGGTGGCAACGTGCGAAGGCTTATGCAATGGTGTTTGCTTCTCTTACGCGTGTGTGTGTGTATGTGTCTGTTAGTTTATGATCAGCAACTGAGCTTGACGTGCAGCATATGCCGGGCAATGCGGTCACACAACAATCGCAACACATGGACCCAGGAGCCAAATGTCTGGGAAGGGGGAGCAGCCCTTTTATCCCTGGACAGGGCCGGCAGCATCTGTGCTTACACACGTCTATCGTTGTCTGCCCGGCGCCTGGCTGACTTTATTTTCACAGCGATTTTCCTGTGGCTGCTTTTCGTGCCATGCTCCCATACTCGGGCGGCCTGACTCGGCCGAGGCTGCCTTTCACGGCAACCACTTAAACTAAAGCTCTGTCTGTTTCATTTCCATGCCAAGCTGCAGTTAGTCTCGCCTCTCCTTTGTACTCAAGTATTGTAAGCCAGCTGCCATTTGTGGCCACTTACCGTTACTACTACTCAAGGGCTTTTATGATTTAGCAGATGAAAAACACGTGGCTGCCAAATTAGTCCTCATTTGGATGCAGAATATACTCAGCATAAGGTTGTTCCTTATCACAGGCATTGGGTAAACCTTAAACGTCCTGCATATGATATTGTGGGACTTAAATTGATTTTATCTCTACAGTGCCCCCAGCTGCGGATCAGATTTTTCGCTTCGAGTGTTTGCAATCAAAATTCCAATGACGTTCAACACTTAATTTGGGGCATCTCGGACTGCGTGGTTGGGCTTCTATTATTGTTGTTATTGTGGCGTTCGCATTGCATGCGCAAATTCATAAAAAGGATAACAAATGCCAAAGCTACATGGCAGCTGCCTGGACTGAGCCACTTCCGTCCATTTGTCTTTGGGGCGTGCCTGGCCATAATATGAAATCATATCTTAACATTTACGCCAGCACAAACGAAAAAAACACAGTCTGTCCCTCTCTCTCTCTCTCTCTCTCTCTCTCTCTCTCTGGCAGAGTGTGCTGGCTAGAGCGGAATTTCTTAAAGCGAGGCCAGGCCAGGCCGAATCGGTCCTTTACTAATTTCATGAAGCCAAATGAAATAAAAATGGCGTAGACTGTGCGGGCCACTTATTGTCCCGGAATAAAAGGATTTCGCTTCAGCGTCAAGCCCAAATGAATTTATCTCTCACCCAACTTTGTCTTGCGACATTTTTGGCAACATGCTCAAAAGTCGGCAGCGTGACAGCTGCTTTAATGCAGTTGAAAGTGTCTGGGGAGTCTTTAAAGAGACACTGTGTCACTTCCGGGCGCCAAGGATTTATGCCTGTATACAGCAGGAGCTAAGCTAAGCAACAATGATGAGTGCCGTAGTTATAATTCGAAGATAAAGAACCTCAAAGAAAAATGAAAATATATATAAAAGTTGGAAATTTAAGGGAGTAAGCGGTAATGAAAAGCAACGGGAAGTCAGCTTTTATGACAACATTCAAGTGTAGATTGCACTGCGCTCCTCCCTTTGTTGAAATGAGTCACTTTGCCGGCACGATGGGTCGTATGCGCAATATATTCGCTGAAGCACTTCAATTATGATGATTGATGAATGTAGGAGCTGGCGCAGTGCGAGTGTGAGTGTGAGTGTGGAACCCTCTTGGAGGCCATTGGCATGCAAAATAAAAAAGGAATTTCGCAAATGAATTGTTAAGTATGCGCCGCGTTGGCTGCCGATGGCATCGCAGTATTTGCAAAACGCCGCAAAGTATGCAGCGCGTGGCGAGTTGGCAAAAAGGTGAGCCGCCGCGTCAAAGGCTTACCCAACGGCCAAATATGCCAGCGGAATTTCAAAATGACTTTCAGCCGAGCAAACAATAAGGAGTGAAAAGCGGATGTACCAACAAGCGAAAACGAAAATGAAAATAAAAAATAAATAAAAGCAAAAAAAAAAAAACAATAAATTGAATATTTATAACACGACGTGCCATTAAATGTCAATGTATTTTTAATTATGCGCCCAAATACCAAGCAAAGAACCCAATTTTTTAAGCCTGGCTCTCAGCTCAGCAACGCTTTCAATTATGCGGCAGCAATTTTCACTTCGTTGCCGCCTGTCAAAAACTTTAAGCGCTTTGCTTTACTTTGCTTTTAATTTTTTTGTTCACTTTTATATTTTCCACTTTATTTTATTTTATTTTGCATTTCCTTTTGTGCTCTGAATGAGCGTAATTAAAATTGACCCTTGGGGACTGACCCGGCATCATAAAAAGTGTGCGACTGAAATAAACCAACCAGAGCAAAGGAATACCCTGTATATCCGCTACATATACTAAAGTGTTCGAACTATCTGCTATATGTAGTCGAGGACATTGCAGGAGATATTCATAGAGATAGATATTGTTACCTGCTTTGCTTTTGGTTATTAAGCTTTTCATCATTTTCCCCAGCTTATATTAAAACTTGTATACCCGATTTAAGCACCCACATGTCAACAGGGTATGCAAACTTTTACATAATTACCAGCTATGAACGAGTTGAAGAAGCTGCACAAATCTGTTTGCTCTGTTCGTTTGGCTTTTCAGAAGTTGAGCTCATGTGCCAAATGAATTTTTTTCGCTTCTACTCGATGAGCGTCACGTTAAATGGGTCTCGTTTATTATTTCAGAGTCCTCGTTCCCTTGTCCATTTAATTTGTGAAGTTTTCTTATTTTTTGATTTCTCAAGAGAGCACAACCCCCAACTGCCAACTGCCAACTGCCAATTGTCCGCTGCCCAGCTGCCCAGCAGCGCAAATTGCGTAGAATTTGATTTGAAAGTTTTGTCGTTGGACAACGAATTAAAACTAGAAAATGAATTTTGTGTACGCAAGCCACTTGAATTCAATTAAACGGCGCACATGTGCAGCTCGAGCGTTAATTAAGCCGGAGCTGATGCCCAAATAAAATGCAAATTAAAAGTTATCACCGCACTGCGTGCCCAACCAGCTCCAAATGCAATTAGTTGGCAATCAGTGTGAGACCTGTTGGCAACTGAGCTTTATCTGTGCCACACTCACGGCCAGGGCCACGCCCATACAATTGTAGTCAATACACCGACTCGCTTCAGCTTCTTTTCTTCTCTTCTATTTTTTAAAGGGCATATTAAATTGCGATGAAATGGCCCACAGAACGGGCCCGACGACACTTCATGTAATTTATTTGGCCCAAAGGCGCAGGCAGTCCCTCTGCTGCGTCCGCTTCATCTCGAACTCCCACTCCTGGCCCTCGGTCAGGGCCATGTTGAAAGCAAAAACGAAGACGAAGAACAAGACCAAGACGAAGGCGATGGCGATGACGATGAGGCGGCAAATGCGTTAAGACGATTTTATGTAAATGTTTTTCGTGCTCATGTTTTAAGTGTGTTTGCCTCGCCGATCCGGCGGAAAAAAGGCAACGGCCACCCGAAAAACAACAACAACAGCAACAGAAACAACAGCAACATCATCAACATCGCCAACAACAACAGCAACAACAAAGGATGTCACAGGCTGCCTTCATTGTGTCTGTTCATTTGGAATTTTATTTAAAATGGATTATGCCGCCTGCGAACAGCACAAAAACAAAGAAAGGCAGCGCACAAAGAACCTTTAATACTCTTGCAGCAAAAAAAAAAAAAACGTCATAAAAGAATATGTTTAACAAAATGACATTAAACAAACATAATAAATGTAATCAAAATAAAATGACATCATTTGAAGCGTTTCTGCGCACATCAACTATCTGGAGCCCTAAAAAGCTTTTCGCTCACTTTCTGTACCCTCAAAATCTATTGTTTACTTAGGGCTAAACATTTTTAATGGAAATATATACTTTTATACAATTGAGTATGAAAATAATTTAAGTTTTGTAAACAAATTCTATAAGCTTATGGACCTGATGTAACCTAAGCATTTAATTTTATCTGTTATTCTAGATTATTTAGGAAATATTTTGTTTCAGCTATTGAAATTGATTGATTCTGCCAGAGTCTTCATCTCATTCAAATTAACTCAGGAGCATGCATCTGGCTTTAGCTTTCCCTGCCTTTTCATAGAAAATTATGTTAATCGTGGCTATTTCTGATTCATCATCATAATTAATAGATTAATCGATAAACCTGATCTGTGATTGATTGCTTTAGTTAGAGTATTGCACGGCAAAGGTATTTATGTTTGCTTCCAGCTCTGTTTTGTCGTTTTAGGTGCGACAAAGTACCGGGGTTTCCATGCTACTCCCCTTTAAAGGGCCGCCATCTATCGTGGCCGGCTGATGCCAGCAGCTTTAAGCGGGGTTTTTGAGTTGAATTTAATGAAAAGCGAAATGGTTATTTGATTTCACAGCAGCGGCTGCAGCCTCGGCTATAAATCTTCATATGGCGGCTGACGGGTCTCATGTGTGCGACTCACTCGCTTGGCAATTATCTAACACTCGCTGCAGCCTGTTGTGCTCTTGGCTGCTGGCTGTTGTGCTGCGAGGCGGACCCTGCTGGGGTCTGAGGTCTGGGGTCTGGCTAAATCAATATACGTCTTATGGGGCACACAATTTACGGCAAATAACGCATTAAATTCTATGGCTAAATTTCATTTGATTGTGAAATCGGGCGAGACGTCGCGACGTCTGGTGGAGCCGCTGATCCGTCGACTCAAGCCCATCGACTGCATAACTCATTCATTTATTAAACGTTTCCTGCGCCCACTCCCCCACCCGCCCACTCGCCCGCAACCAACCGCCTGCCCAGTGTATCGAACCAACAAAGGCGCCAACCGATGGAAAATCGTTGACAATGCCAGCTGGCGTGATAAGCCATTCATTACGATTATTACGCCGGGGCATGCGTGTGGGAGGCATGTGGAGGTACGTGGAGCATGTGTGGCGGCAATAGCAGGATGAACGGCTCGGTTCGGCTTGGCGTCTCTTGGCAAATGCCGCCATGCCGAGCTGGCAAATAAAAAATATTGCTGATAGGAGTAAAAATTTTCATACTCATTTATTTTTATTTACTGCGCGCAATTTCCACATAAAAGCTGAGCAAAAAGACGCACCATGTTGTGCCGTGTTGTGCCAAAGGGTTCGTTCTCTCTCAAATCTCTGACTTTGACACAAGTGAAAATATCGGAAAATTATGCGTGGCTATAAAAGTAAAGCGCACGGCAATGTTGGCTATGATGATGGCGATGGCGATGGCGATGGATATGACGATGGCGTCAATGTCGATGGCATTGTCAATATTTAAGTTTTGACATTGTTATGACAGCAGCAGCAACAACAATAGAAACAACAGCCGCCGCTTGTTGTTTATAGGTGTTGGTTGCTCCGCTGCTCGGGTGGGGTTAATTTATGGTGTTCATGTATGCAAATGTTGTCATAAATGTCGAAAATTTTTGGAAATTTCTTTCAAGAATTTCGAGCGCATGAACTTGAAGTGTCTGTGAGTCAGGGAATGAGTGAGTCTCGGGCCGCGTGGGTGCTCGATTCCATCATTAAGCAGAAGAAAGTACCTTTAATTAGGCTGCTCGCAGCAGCAGCTTGGCTGGCCACAAATTGCTGGCAGACGCCCAATAAGAGAGTCAAATATGATGCCTGGCCAGTATGTGTGTGGCATAAAAAAAGTTCATAAAGCCATGCTCGAGTGGTAAATCACAAGGCGAGCGGCCAATGCGACAGCAGGCGTTTACGCAATTTGTTTTATTTGTCTCTATTCAAATTGAAAGGGAGAGAGAGCGAGGGAGAGGGAGAAAAAGCGAGAAAGAGGAACGAAAATGAATATGCGATTTTCCGCTTGTTTTGCCAATTAGGCGCCAGTTGACTTTTCCCGAGTTTGCAGCGAGCGACGCAGCTTTTTGCGATTTTGCAATAAATTAGCTGCTCAAAACTCGGACTGGCCGGGGGAGTGTGAGTATGCTCGTAGTCGGAAATCGGCTTAAAATTGATAAGCTCGAAATTAACGATAACTTCGCGGTTAAGCTGGAAGTAATAAAATTGGTGTTAGAGAACAGATTCTTTTCGGCAATAGATATATTAAAAGGGAAAAACTCAAATATTCTTAATGATGAGAGTGCACACGGATAAAGTTATTTAAATTAACTTTAATTTTCCTATAAAAAAATGTAAATAAAGTAGATAAGTGAATATATATATATGTATATATAGACAGATTAGATATATCTAAAATGCTGAGCTAATTTTTAAAAGTTTAGGGTCTGCAAGCCAGGCTGCACTACTTTAATCAAGTAACCAATGTATTTATTTTAATTAAATGTCTTTTTATAGGGTATTTGATGGTCGATCAGCAAACTTATTGTTGAGCAGTGAATTTTTTCTTTGATTTTATTTCGTCGCATTTGTTTGCCAACTTTAATTTACTTTGCTCAACTCTCGGCTTGGCCGTAGACAAGGCGAATTGCGAGTGCGCGAACTCATAAATTTCAAATCTGTTTCAATTTTCATTGGGCTTTCGGGCAAGCGTTGTTGCTGCTGTCGTAAGCTTGTTTATGCTGCTTGCCAAGTGAAAGTAAATGCGCGTGCGAATTTTGCAGCCACTCTTAGCACGTGGCTCACGAAATCGGGCAGCAGCCACGACAGCAAAAAATATGAAGCTAAACTTTTGCCAAAGGAATTATTCTTGATATGAGATGACATCAGCGCGTATTAGGTTGCATTCCATGTGTGTGTAGCTAGGTGTGCGTGTGTGTGTGTATATGTGCTGGCTATGGCAGTGGTAAAGTTTCGAGCCAAGCACGAGCACCTTGCGCGATAAGCAGAACAACAAACGCGAGCCAAGGAAAGAAAAGGAAAATAATAAACGAAAATAGCAACGAAAATTGAATACTCTACAAATACTTGAGCAGCGAAGAAATTAGTATAGTTAGAAGTGAATATAAATATAATATATATATACATACATATATATATATATATATATATATATATTTTTTTTTTTTTTAAGTAAAGGTAATTCAGTAAATCAAAATCAAGTCGCATAGTTTCTACATCAACTACGAAAGTATTTACGCAATCTAGAGCTTGTTGTGCTCCGAAAGTATTTATTAAATGCGTTACACATTTCGTAAAGCATTTAAATACTCTCTGGCAGAGCAAAATGAACTGGCTTGAAGGCTGGGCTGGGCGTCTTGTCTGTGTAACGCGACTCAAGGCTGTGCGAATAATGCTGGGATGGTCGGAATGCCGTTCCTGGGGGCTGCAGCAGCTGATGGAATGCAATAAAAAACTTTTCAGACAGCCCCTGGATATGCAATGCAAATTCTATAAGCAATAAACGAGAGTCTTTAACTTGGCGAATCTTGCGAAACTGTGGGATATATTAAGAAGCACATAAGCCAAGGCGTCGGCTAGAGTTTCGCCAGCGCCGAAAAGACAAATAATTGACTGACTGCGGTTCGCCAACGAATTCTCCGACACTAATCCGAGCTTAAAAACTTTGCTTTATTTTAATCAAATTGAGGAAGCGGGGGCCACACCCCACGAAGCCAAAAAAAAAGAATGAAAGCAGGGGAGGAGCCATTGGCCAAGTGCGCAACTGGTACGGCATGGCACGGCGGCACAGCTGCAGAGCGGCCGGCGGGAAGGGAACTGCAAATGAAGTTTAAGGCTGCGGGAAGAGGCAGCAACCGCAAATTGTATACGCTACGTACGACTGCTACGTGGGACACTCAGCAGAACAATGCCACACAGTGGCAATAACGGGCCAAAAGCAGCCGGAAAGAATTGCTCAGTAATTTAATTTAAGCATGCGGATGGCTCCTCCCAAAGTAGCAAGCGTCAGTTAGTGGTGCGTGCTCCATAAGCCCAAATGTCAATATTTGCCTATGCCACGCATTAAGCGCGCCACACCATGTGACTCAAATATGTGTGTGTGGGGTGTCAGTGTGTGTGTGTCTTTTTGGGGTGTGTTGAGCGGACATTTAAAATATGTTGTCTTGCCACCAGTTGTTTGCCAGGACGCTCCGCCTTTTGAGCCGTGCTGCTGCATATATATAGCCACGACCGCCGGCGAGAGCGGAAATTAGCAAACGATTTAAGCTGTGGGGGCGCACATGGCGAATGCGTGTTATTTGATATTGCTGCGGGTACGCTTATGCTTCTCTCTTTTTACATATTCCTTAACAATTTCCTGTTCTAAACAAATCAAGGATGTAATAACGCAGTTCGATGCGCGCACTTTAAGCGAAAAGCGGGCGTCCAAGAGCCGATTGAAAAGTAAATGCCGTCGATTACGATCTTAAGAGCTGCGACAGTCGGTAATGGCTGCCCAAAATTGCTGCATAGTGTATTTCACGCTAGACGCAACTCCGGGGCTGCGCCCATTAGTTAACAGCTTACTGGGTTTTCTCTTTTCTGGCTAGGCTTTGCCATGAAAAATGCAGAAAAATATTTAGTATAACACAAACAGGCAAAAAAGGCCATCCTCACAGGCCAACACATGCTGGAGCGCCGTTTGATGGCATGTGAAAATTCAGTAACACCAACAACGAGGACAGCCTTAAAGAAAAGCCAGTCAAGTGTATGAAATGTAACAAAGACCTTAACTAGAATTGCAAACACACTCACTCTCACTCTCACGCTCGCAGTCGCACTCGCACACTCACTCGACTGCCACTCACACGTACTGGGCAAAATAATGAGAAAATATCAAAAGTGTGCCCACTTTTGATATTTTGTGCTCAGGGCCTCGGGCTCGGTCCCAGCTGAATGTCAACTTAAAGCTCTTGCGGCTGCCGCTTGGCCAACAAGCCGTGGCCAAGGCGTCCTTCTCCGGCCATTCTCGCTTGCTGCCTTCTTTCCACTCTCCACTTCGTTGTAGTTCTTTTTTTAAAGTATCCGAGCTGGGTGAAACCGACGCTAATGAGCTACTTAGGCGATGACTTAGGTCATTATTGTCCGTGCGTGTGTGTGTCCCTGCACATCGTGACATCACACATACGCAACGTTGTTCTGGCCACACTCTGTGGTAAGGCCGACGACAACTGCTGTCAGACATCATCGTCCCCCTCTTGCTGTTCTGGAGACACTTGAACTGCCTGTGAAGGAAACTTTAAGGCGACGTCCTCTGTATTGTGTTGCTCCTTTTGTCAGCGTGGTCATGCTCTACCCAAAATATGCTATATTGTATTCGATTAATATTTCAATAAAGTGTTTGTGCCTGCCCTTAACGGATTACAATAATCAGAGTCCCTTTGTGCCGATTGCCACAATGGGCCGGCCATCAAGTGGAAAATGAGCTGCTTAAGAGCATTCAGCCAGAGCTCCCTTTGCAGAGTGCACTAAATTATGTACTCTCGGGCTTTCTGTTTGCAAATTGTCCCGCGGCTAAATTGAAATCATTAGCCAGCTGATGAACAATGGCTGCTGATTCGCGGAGCCGCAAGCGCAGCGGGCTTCATTAGACAGCGACAGACCAAAAATAACACAACAGATCACACACACACGTACACACACGCACACACACAGTGACTGACTGACAGACATGTGCGTAATTGCCAACACCTCATTAGGCAAAGCTAAAACTTGACTTTAATCAGGCACCGCCACCACCACCACCACCAGCATCACAGCCGCCCCAAATTGGAGAGTGAAAACTTTCAACAGTTGCCTCATCAGCTCGATGCCTATTAAACGCGTCCATCGCAATGTTTACTCAGCGCAAACACGACAAAAGCAACAAAATTCGAACGCCTCGCCTGGGGAGTGGGCTGTCGAGCCTTTCGCAGCTGACAGTGAAAACCATCGACATAATTCTGGAAAATGTGATTTTATTAATTAAATGCGACAGGCAAGTGTCAAATCAGCGACAGGGCGTGGCTTACGCCCACCGCCTACCCCCAGCCGTCGCTCGCTGCTGCGGTTCAATGTGCCGCCGCCGACTGAGCACAACAATTTTAAACATGTCAACATCGTGTCATAATTATAATATTCAGCATGAGAGTATGTGTGAGTGTGAGTGGGTGTGAGTGTGTGTTATTGTTGTGCTGCTTGTGCGCCGTTCGATTCGAATGGAGCCTGAAATTCGCGACCCCAAAAGTCACGCCCGCAAGGCGTAGCCTCGGTCGACGCTATTGTTTGGCTTTGCGCTGGGCGGCATTTTTAATGACGGCGTTGTATTGGGGATCGCGGCCAGCGGAGCTGAGGGACCAGCACTGCGGCTGGCACTGGAAACTGTGTTCTGTTGCGGGTTATGCTGCGCGCTGCGGGTGGCTGGTTAACTGATTGGTTTTGCGGTTGCTTTTAAGCCGCCTCTTAAAAGCCATTTATTAGGGACTACAACGACTATGCGACTAATTGCTCTGCTGTGTGCAGCCCAAAATGAACAGAATTTTGATGAACGAGCAGCTATCGATAAGGCCAGAATCAATAGGCTTAGACTATGTCTAAAATATTTACCATCTATTGAGTCTGCTGCTATAAGGCATTATATAAATTCTTTACGCACCCTTATCATATCGTATGTATTTTGCCCATATCTAAATTGTTAAACATCTTCCACAATATTAAGGATAAAATCAGAGGACTTGATTTATAGCACCCATAACTAAAACACACTGAAATAAATGCTCTTTCATGCTAAATAGAATTCACCCTCAAAGCAACTCTGTAATGCTCTTATCCTAACAGATCTATGCAAATATATAAAAAATATAAATAAGATTTCTTAAACACATTCTCAGCTCTCTTCAGATGTGAATAAAACATTTTAGATTAAGTGTCACTTCTCTCTCTCTCTCGCTCTCCTGGAAGTAAACTACAAATATTATTATCATTAATTATTTGAGCTATTTATTTATTCATTCATTGGGCCTTGAAGTAGGTCGCTTTATTTTGCAGATATCTATTTATCTCAATTGATGCCACTTTCCCTTTTTTTTATGCGAAACACTAGTTGTTCGCTCGGCCGTTCTGCTGGGAGTCTTAAATTTAAAGCATTTTCGGTAGCAAAAAATAAGAGAGACGAAAAACAAGGAGAGGAAAGAAGAAGTCTGTTGGCCAAGTGACCTAGCGGCCAGCAGTTGGCTGCACGTTATCCCGGCCACTTAGTCTTGATTAATGTGTCGCATTTGCCTGCGGAGCCTGGCGTCAGCCTCGTGCACCCGTAAATAACAGACCACTCCACTCGACTCCACTCCACTCCACTCCACTCCCCACCGTTCTCTCGCTCACCAGTGACCAACGCGACGCCACCCCTTCCGCTCAAATGAGTTAGTTTTTCTCTTTATTGCTTCAAGGTTAATTGGAAATGCCAAAGCTATATAAAAACATTTTGTTCTCGATTTAAGTTTTCACTTTATTAGCATTTTTACTATTTTCACTATTTTTATAAAAATGAAATCATGAAAGTTGCATGAACGCAGCGCAATTTTTGATGTGGCTGAACTTTCCCAAGCGCTTTATTTATTATGGTTGCAATAAATATTTATAGTTGATCTTGATATATGTGAGATGAGTGTCTGTGTGAGTGGGTGGGTGTGCATATATTAAAAAGTTTGCTTAAAGCACCTGTCGCTGTGGCTGCTTCCACTCAAATTTGCTATGGATTTCAAAATTTAATATTTTCCTGCTTGTCTGCATGTTGATCGCATGTCGAAGCCGCCGTCAGTCAATCACTCACCGACATACATATTGATTGAATGCTGCTGCGCCCTGCACCTCAGCTCAGCGTGTGCGTATGGGTGTGTGTGTGGGTGTGTGGCTGTCCGTGACCTGCCCTTGCCACGCGCCCAACTTTGTGGCAGAATTTAAAGCATTTTCAAAACTGAGCAACGACACTGTGAGCATTTGCCTTGTGGCTGGCTGCCCAGGAAGGAATCTCTCTAGTGAATTTTCCAGATAGCTTGTTACAAAAAGGACGCAACACATTCATAATGTGGACAGTAATGTTCATGTGTGTGTGTGTGTGTGTGGCAACAAAAATGTAAATGCTCCCAAACGTTTACTAAGAGACAACGACTGGCAGAGACAGGGACCCGCATGATAACACGCATATCTTGATGGGTTATTGCCTAGTTTTTGGGACTGGCTCCCCCCGCGGGGGGAATCAAATTAGAAACAGACTCACTCACACACATACACACATTCATATCACACACGGAGAGCACAGTTAAACTCATATGCATAAATATTTGCGGATTTGGTCCAACCGCGAAGCGACCCGGCGCAGCATTTGCCCACAGAGTCCAATAACAATGCGCATCAGAATGAACCGACAATTGCGCCCAGCGCCCAGCCCACGGCCTCAAGTCGAAGGCGATAAATTTGAATAGGGGTTACCGCCTGAGCGTGTGTGTTCGCGTGAAGAGTCTTTATTGTTTGCAAATACGTAAATTGGTGTCTCGCATGCCGTCAATTGTCGACAATTGGCTTGACAAGCGGAGCACTTACCTCGCACTTCGGCAGCGGACCCTCGGGCATCTTGACCTTCCAGCCGAGCAGCGGCGGAATGCATATGAGTGCTGACATTATCCACACCGCCGTGATCATGACAGCGGCGCGGGCGGGCGTGCGGGACTTCAGATAGTCAACGGCCTTGGTGATGCTCCAGTAGCGATCGAGCGAGATGAGGCAGAGGTTCATGATCGAGGCTGTGCAGAGCAGCACGTCCATGGCCGAGTGTATGTCGCACCACCAGCTGCCGAAGATCCAGTAGCCCATCAGCTCATTGGCCAGCGAGAAGGGCATTATGATCAGGCCCAGAAAGAAATCGGCCACGGCCAGCGAGGCAATGAACCAGTTCTGTATGTTCTTCAGCGACTTCTCCGTGGCTATCGCAATGATCACCAGCATGTTGCCCACCACAATGATGATCATCAGTATGGTGACGATGATCGACGCGATCACTATGTGGGTCAGCGTGTAGCCGCTCGGGTAGCGTCCGTCCCAGTGCACTTCCGTGCCGTTGCTGCTGTTGGCCAACAGGCCCAGGCTCATGTTGGCCGACGTCTGATTGTAATAGCTGCCCGCCAGCTGGAGACTGTTGTTGTAGAAGCTGCCATTCAGCAGATAGATCGTGTCGTTCACTGGCGGCGGCATCTCCAGCAGGTTCGGCAGTTGCACCTGCCCATCGACGGTCACCAGTGGCGGGTTGAGTGTGGCAGCTGAGTTCCCATGGGTCAGCGATGCAGCTGCTGCCGATGCGGCGGCCGCTGCTGTTGTTGTTATTGTGGCACCGCTCGAGAATACGGCCAGGAAGTCATCGTTGCTGATGTTGCCCGTGTTAATGCTGGCCTCCACTTTGGCGTAGTCCATGTTGCTGCTGTTTCGATTGCTGTTGTTGTCAAGTGTGTCTACCTCTGTCTAGCGTCGGATTGGTCCCATGCTAGCGCTGTCCGCTTCACTTGGCTATGCATACGTCTATATACATATATGTTTATATATGAATATATGCTTCTATGTATATATTTAAATAAATATATCTATATATGTCTGTCTGTATATTTGTATGTATTTATAATTAAATTTGAAAATGCGGCCGGCAATTTAGCAGTTGTTTGCGCGCGTTTCAATTACGTTCAGAATTTCGTTCTAACACCCAATTAAATCTAATAATTTATCTAATGCCTAGCATAGTTTTGCGATTTGCAATTATTCGATTATGTTTTTACCCGTTTTGCACCGAAACTTGTGTATGTGTTCGAAGCGTTTGAAGTCGCGTGAGCGTAAAACGCGCGCGAATTCGATATAACTATTATTAATTAATATTACTTTGAATAACACATTTATATATATAAATATATGTATATTTTTATTGTTGTTGCTGGATAGACACACATTTACCGACACCGATGCATATACATAAAGAAATACTGACAGAGATAGAGAGAGATAGATGGAGAGAGAGAGAGAGATAGAAACACACACTGATTAAACGTATACTATGGAGAAAGACTGACTATGTACAACAGGGATCCGCCGCCGGGGCGCCACAAGAACCCCACTCTCGGTGCCTCGATCTCGATGCCATCGATCTGCCCGATCTGCATTCACATTGCGCCTTCGGCCCACAGCAGTCGCAACATCACACGCACTGCCGCCCTCTCGTTTTATCGCTTTTTATTTACACTTGATCAACAGTTTGTATATCGTGGAGATAAATAGTTCGGATCGTGCGTCAGTTGGTTATATACAATATATTCGTGGACAGTTTTCAGTTTTCTGGTTTCTTGACTGTTTTTGTTAGCTGGACGCTCGCGTCTGTAGAACACTCTCAGTCAGACGTGGGCATTTCTTGACTCGATTTGGCGCTTTTTCTTTGGCTAAGTGTTAGTGGTTTTTGGTACTTTGGCTGTTTGGCTACTGGGCCAGCTGACGCGCCCGCAACACGTTCGCACCGCTGGAAATGCACATCTTAACTGAATGCCCCAACATTTGCTACCAAAGTTGTCTTCCATACACGCAGCCTCTGCGGCGGGCTTCGGCTTTCGCATCGGCGCCAATTCGTGTCGGCCGCCGCTCGGCACATTCCGTTTCACGAGGGAAATTCGCTCACGGGGAAATTGTCTCTTTGCCGCTATTCGTGTTCCACTTCCCATCCGTTTCGGCTGCGTTTGTTTTGGTCAAAGTGTGCGTGTGGGGGGAGGGGCGTGTGTGCGCCATATTCCTAAGCCCAAAACCCAAAAACCCAACCCGAACCCATTTGTTGCAGCACTTTTCACGTTTTTCATTTCGCTGCTGCACCCTCTGCCCCAAAGGGTGTACGGACGTACGGGTGTGTGTGAGTGTGAGCATGTTTGCTACAAATGTTGGCCATGCGAACGAGGCCCATGTGTGCGATGCGGCCTTTTGTTTACATTTTTTATTTCAACCCACATAGCTGGCTTTGTTTTCACGCCAAATGCTGGCAGGCTCACCTTTTAAATACTTCTCACGATTTGCGGCCTGTTAAAGTTGCGCCTCAACTGTGCCAATAAAGGCGCAAGAATGAAGCCATCAAAAGGCGTGCGGGCGCACCAAACACAATGCCTAGGCCTTTCGCTATATATGTATATACATTTATTTGGAGAGACCAACATATATATATATATATATGTACATATATATATATATATATATATATATATATATATATATATATATATATATATATATATATATATATATAAGGATATTTATATATATATATATATATATATATATATATATATATGTACATATATATATATATATATATATAAATATCCTTATGAATGCCAACACATTACGCACATTATGCGCTATAGTCACGTAGATGGGGCACATAATTGAAAAGCCAACTTGTGCGTATCAATCGTGCAACCAAACAGGTTGTTCTGATATCTGTTGTTGTAGTTGTCCCTGCTGTGGTTGCTGTCGATGTTGTCGATGCTGTGGTTGCTGCTTCAGCAGCTCGCAATGAAATCAGCTAGAAATTATTATGATAATGAAGAGTTGAGCGCACACTCAGCTCGCCTGGAAGTTTTTTATGAGCCGCGCTACGCTGCCAAGTGTGCATCGTAAGTACACGCTGCGTATGAGTTATTCGAGTTATTTGATTACGTTAAGCATACGCCACGTTGCTGCCGCGCATAATTTCAAATTACACGCAGCAAAGCGACATCAACATAATAAATCTGAAAAGGGCCGACACTTGACAAACAAGCAGCGAGCGAGCGAGCTGTTACGACATCAACTTATTTGCCGTGACGGCCACACTCACACACACACACACACACACATACACTCACAGTGACATATGCCGGAAGGACTAAGCAGCCGAAAGAGCAGCTACAGCAGCGGGTGCTCAGTGCCTAACAGAAGATTGCTTGTCAAGCGCTGATTGTATTAACTGCCTATGGTAGCTAGACATACACACCCACACACACACATTTGTGTGTAGAGCCAATCAGTGAGACGTAGCCACTCACAATAAACAGACGCAGTGTCAGGCAGAATCAAATTGCGCATACGCCGCATAAACCTATGGGCTGTAACCAGTCTGACGGCATGCATAATGCGCAAATCTCTCAGTTGCGGATGCATTAAGTTATGCACATACATATAAATTTGTGTGTGTTCGTGTGTGCGTATGCATGCCTCATTGCGACTGCAGCACGCACATGGCAGCCGCTAATGACGAATGCGCCTTTCCGTCTGCATTCATGTTGCCGCTGGGCTAAATCTAATTTTTATTCGCCGCACGTTTTGCATAATGAAATCGGATTAGTGGACCGACGTCAACTGCAGCTAAAAACGGGGGCGTGGCTTCGGATGGGGTCAGTGCTCTGCAGCGTCACACAATTCGCGCACTCCATAATAGTGTTTATGCATAATTTTAATTCACGCACATAGAGGGCTTGAATGTCTGAATAGCCGTGGGCTGAGCTAAGCCTAGCGCACGCCTTTCCTTTGCGTCTGTTGTCGAAACTTTTTCAGACCTAAGAGTTTTGCCAGTACACGACTGGGAATAGCAGCTGGGAACAACTGGCTAAAAGCAGCGACAGCAGCTGCTCTGTGGACCATTGGAATGGGACGGCCAGAGACAGAAAAGAGAGAGAGAGAGAGAAAGAGAAATACATTTGCAGTGCGCGAGTTCGGTTGAAAAATGCGCAAATGCAACTCGCTAATGGCTGCAAATATTTTATGTGCGCTTATCATTCGCATTAGCTGGGAAACTGTTGCTAAAAGCTTGTCGTCTCCTATGGGAGTCCTGCGCTACTTTGTGCCGTGACGTCGGGCTGGCTCCGGAAATTGCGTTACTCATACGCACCGTGGCGCAGCTCGATGCATTATCTTAATTTAAAAGCGCGTTACAGCCAGAGGTACACAGCATTGGACAGGTTGGCAGGCAACTCATGTGCCATGCTTTAGTTTCATTAACTTGGCTGAAAACTCATTTATCAACCTGTCAGCAGCAATTATTTATGCCCACCCCCGCCGCAGACGGCGCGCAGTGCGTTTCATGTGCACGCACATCGCAGAAAATTATAGAACATTTCCAGCAGTGGCAGAGGCATCTCGATTTGCCCTGTGGCAGCAGTATTGCCAACCTTCAACTGGAATCGCAATCAATAGAACTTAAATGCGCAGTAGAATCGAATTAATGGCCAGCCTCGGCGACGTCTAAGTCGCCCAGGCCAAGCTCACACATTTAATTTGAGCGAAAAGCATTGAAAGTTTTAATCTCTTGATATGGCCTCTGATTTCGAGCTGATTCTGTTTTCCGGCCTGCCGCCAGGCTGCCATTAGGCTGCCAATTAGCCCAAGGCAGCGCCGGCAGCACGTGCGCTCAATTGACAATTGACGAACTCCGCTGAGTGGCCGAGGGCGATTGGGGCACATTGGGCTACGAACGGGTTGGCTGTTCCGTCCGGCCAACACGACCTCCATGTGCATGTCACAAGCGCCTCAAAGCACAAAACATAACCAAATTTACTGCTTGGCCGAGCACAGCGGCAAACACTTCTGCCAACAGTTGCAACAGTTCGGACAAGGAAGTTGGCGAAGCAGCCAACTGCTGACTAGATTATTATAACAGCTAACCAAACAAAAAATTGGAAGCAAATTCATTCGCTTGTAATTATTAAATTAAATATTAATTAATAAGCCGAAATATCTAAAAATATCATTTTATAATATATTATATTTTGTCTATTCACTGCACTGAAATCTTAACAAAATTAAATCAAATACAAGCGAAATTTTGGTTTACTATAATACTTCTATAATTTCAGGATGAAGTACAACGAATCAGGACAATAGTTAACTTGTGTGAAGATTGTAATATATTGAGCGGTTATTTATATTAAGAATATAATTACCTAATAATTGGCAATTGAAAAAAACTATATATACTAGTAAGCATTCAAACTGTAGTTATTCTTCTCTACTAATCTGTATTTTTTATGAACTTTCTTATTGACTTAAGAAATATTGTCTGATTCTCTGTCAGCTATTTTCTTAATATGAATATCTAGTTTTGTTTTATTCTTCCACTTTCAGTGCTTCAACTTTAGCAGTTTCCATTATTGAAGATTGGCTCCGAAGTGTGCAATTGTCAGTTGTCATAAAATTTATGCGCCTAATTACTTGGCGTTTTGCGTTGAACTTTCGACGGGGCCAGCGACATCATTTATTATTTTTATTTACGCAAGAACAAGCGTTTTATTGACACCAGCGACACGACGAGTGGTGGAGTGTTGGAGTGGTGGAGTGGTGCGATAGTCAATAAGGCAGCGACAACTCAAAGGACTCTGCCGAAAAGCGCCATTAATCTTAAGGCGAAGTTGTGCAGCTAATTGCGCCGCACTCGGCTGTCTGGGACGGCACAAGGTCATTTGCCTCGAGGCAGGACGGCGAGGCAAGTATCTGTGCCCCGCACCGTTCTCGGCCGGCTGCACAATCATAAAGGGCCCTTTCTGGACATTAATGCTTTTAATGCTCCACAAATTTAATGTGCGAAGGACAGGACGAGGTAAACGGCAACATGGCCAGGTAAAATATTCCGACTTATTTATGGGCCAAAGCAATCAGAAAAACGCTGAAAGTTGCCTACATATTACACTTAAAAAAATTTTAATTAGCTGCCACGACATCACAACAAAGCAAAACAAAGCCAAAGGGGGCGTACAAAAGCGACGTGGCACAAAAGGCGTTGTGGGCGCCGCGTCCTGTAAGCTTGGGCCTGTGGGCTCGACAGCCATGGTGGTGGACGTGGACATGGCCTGACAAGGCATAGCGCGGTTTGTATAGAGCACACGGAAGCAAACATCAAAACTTGCAGCCAGAAGTGGAGCTGACCACTGCACTATCAAATCTGCGCCAGTTACGCACAGATGCGTTCGCTCGCTTGGCTTTGGCCTTTTCGGCGTTGCTGCCGTGCTTTATTTTGGCTGCAACTGAATAATGAAGCATTTTTAGTTGCCTAAACCAAAAATGTTGCAACACAAAGGGCCCCAGGACGTGGCAGCAACAGCAGCAGACCCCACGACTTAATTAGAGTTTTGTGTAGCTGCAATGGAAACTGTTTAAATACCTTCCAAAGCATGCGCTGAAAGCTGAAAGCTGAACTGAAGTGACTGCATATGAAATTACTTCATTTGAAGCACTCGCCTTGCATACAATTTAACAACTATGTGTGTTAGTAATCTAATCGGATCAGAAAAAGTATGTATAACATATGAAAAGTAGAGGAGCTCCAACTGGGAAAAGTTTACAAATTTACTAACCAGAATAAGCTTCTGCGAGCTATTCACTATTCTCTTGATATATGTGTCTAAAATGGCCTGCTGTTTACTGTAGATTTAAGAATGAATAACAGGCAATTTCATTTGAGTTCACAGTTATCCAAACTAAATTTGGAAAACTTAGTTTGATATTCATTTGCAAATATTAAATTTAAAAGAAGAACTAAGCTTCACTCTAATTTCATAAATAAACGTAATTCCAATAGCACTAAAAACTGCAGTTTAATATTTAAATTTCAAAAACTTACGTTTGTAATGTATTTATAACTTATAATGTAAAGTAAATCATCCATACTTGGGTGAAATTAAGTAAGAGAAAATAAATTAATAAATATTTATATATAACTTGTCATTATATCTTCAATTAAATTTAGAGTATTTCCCAGTCCATCATCAGCTCGTTACACACTGGCTCAGAGAATGGAATACATGTACATATGTAGTATTTATATGCATTTCTGCAGAAGCGAAACTCAGCTCAATTGGATTCAATTGTTGCAGATATATGACGACGTTGTAATTGAGTTGTTAACAAGCCTGGAGAGACACTGGCTCACTAACTGGCCGACTGCATTTTCAAAAGATTAATAATTGAGTTGATTGAAAGGCTTCTCTCAATTGGCTAACAAGGAAATCCAATTTCAAGTTTATCGCCAAACTAATTGTGAAACTATCTTCAAATTGCATTTAAACATATTTGTCAAAAATAAATGCTCATAAGAGCGGTCTGCAGTCGCTTGCAATTGTGCTGGCATTGTTCGCTCTCGGAAAGAGGGGAATAATATATAACTGAAATATCCAAATAGAAACTAATTCTGAATATATTTGCATAAAGTGTCATCTGTGCGAGTTTTGTGTGCATCGCATACGTCTGAGCGCGTCCATGCCCTTTTTTGGTCTCGTTGCATAACAAATTTGAAAACTAATGCTTACAGCAGTGTTGCGTGTTGCTGCGTTGTAAAACATGCGGAATTACAAGCGGCAACATTAAATGCAACATGAGAGCAGCTGCTCTGGCGGCAGCAACTGTCAGGACTGGGCCTTAAGGGGGTGGCACTGCTACCACCACTAGTAACAGCGTTAGCATAAAGCCAAGCTACAGCTGCGCCACTGCACATTAGACACGCTCATGAAGCAGTCCTGCAGTGGGTGCATCGTGATTGCTTTCAATTGATTTTCAATCAGCATTTTCAACTTAGCTGCGGCCTTCATTATGGCCAGCTCGTAATGGCGACCGCCTGACCAGGCAGCATTTCCCAAAAACCCTGCCAGCCTGGCCATCTTGTCGACCACTCAAGCCTCATTGCTCATGCGACCAATAGCTGAAGGTGAAAAAGCTTTTAGACTGCCCTAAGCCCACCAGTCCACCAGTCCACCAGTCCCCCATGGCAACGGCCCTCTCAGATTGGCTAGGCTTGGGCATGCAGCTCATATCGCATCCCACACATTGCTGAAACCTTTCTGTTTGCCAACTGCCGTGCCGCATATTGCACGTCGCAAATAACTTTGTTGCATCAATTGACTTGCAATATTTGCCAACAACTAACATTTGATGCGCAGGTCGCGCTGTTTGAAGTAAGAGAAACTGCAAAATGTTGATAGCAAATGCCAAAGGCAATAGTCCAACTGCCGAAGACTTAATACCCTTTCAGGCAAGAGTTTCACTTTGACTAATTCTGCAATAAAACGAGTTTTTATTTTTGAATATTCAACATTTATATAAACAGAATTTATCTTTTCGCTTCCACTATCGCTGCAGATATAGGGTGATATCGAGCAGCATCGACTCTGATTTGGCAATCATAACAAGAAATGCAAAACTAGTTTTATTAATTGAATTTTTGCTATTGTTTCATGGTGTTTGGTATTTCGCCCCCTTTTCGCATTCTATTCCAATGCATGGCTATTGCGAACTAAGCAAATAACCCACAGTCCTTTTGCACAGAAGCGTAAACTAATTGAAATATCACTGCCATGCAGAGCTGTAAAATACAAAAAATCTGAGTTATTTTCGCACAGAGAAAAATATATGAAAAATGCCTTAAATAATCTAGTGACAGGCGAATCGGCTTAAAGGAGCTTAAGTTGACTTGACGTGGCTGGTTCGAGTTTAACGGCGGCTCACACATCGTTAACAAACTGCAAAAGCTGAAAGTTATTTAATGAACTTCCTGGTGTCGACTCAACCTTTCAACTTATGACCTGGCGATGGCCAGAGGTGCCACGGTTAAGTTGGCCATGGCCATGAACAGCGCCGCTTGGTTTGACCCTCGCTTCATTTGGTGCGAAAACTTTTCGCATACATGCAAGATACGTGCCGAAACTTAATTGGCACTAACCAGGTGGACGGCGCTCTTTAACACGAAAGCAGAAACAAAAGATTCCGAGTTGAATTTATTGGTTTCCATTATGAAGCTGCTTTTGCAGAAAGCCGCCGCAGCAGCAGCAGCTGGCCATAATTAATTAATAGAGCATCGTTGAAATAACTAGCAGCTCATAAAGAGCCTGCGGCTGGGCGGTGCACTTTTCGGCCTTGTTTTGCATAGTGGAAACCTGTGCTGCTCGAGCCTCGAGACTGTTTCTGGGCCGCAAAAATGTTAACTGAGCCAAGCCACAGTGACTGCATTATTACTACGAATTTCATAATATTGCTTGCGAATTCCCTTTTACCAACGGTCGAAAGGAGAGCTCGAAAGAATTTGCTTTTTGCATTTTTGGTCAAGCTTACGAGCGAGCGAAGAGAATATTATAAATGTGAAATTTGCAGAAATTTCCATTAGCCGAGAAGTAATTTTTAGTTGCTAACTAGAAAATGCAAACTAGAAAATTCTTGAAAATAAATAAGAATATCTATTATATGAATATATATATATATATATATGTATATATATATATATATATATATATATATATATATATATATATATATATATATATATATATATATATATATATATATATATATATATATATATATATATATATATGTATATATATATACAGATAAGTTACTTATTTAATTGATATTTAGTTGTTAGTTAGAGGCTATCATTATGTTATGAAATAGATCATGAAAATAAGAGCAAGTGAAACTCGTATCGAAAGTCTCTTCAATCGATTGATGCATCAACAGAGAGTCATAGCCAGAGAGATGATGAAATTATAAGCAAAAAGGCAAAAACGTTGATCCAAGTTCACAGACAAACATAATTATAATTAAATGTTACAAAAAGTGTTTGACTTGTAATTGAAATTCATTGGCTTGTCGGCTTTTTAATTAAAATTAGTCAGGCTGCATTTAGAGTGCGCGATAGACAACATAATTAGGAGACGGTTTCTGGAATTCGTTGCCGAATCAGGTTCCGAATCAGAATTCGAATTTGAATTTCAATTGGGGAGCAAAGAAGTGCGCACGATTGGTTACAAGAGACACCTAAATCAAGCGCATCTGCCGCGAGGCTCCTATCGCCCCATCTACAGCTGACACCTGTCGGGATTTCGGTGTCAGATTGGGTCACCCAAAAGGGTCCACTTTGTTGGCGTTTTGGGTTTCACGCGCTGCGCGTAATTGCAAAGGCAGAGCGAGATAGCATCAACAGCTGGACTTGAATGGAATTGAATTTTACGCTTTAAAGCAAATGCTTTTTGCGCACTTATTCAAAGCATTTCTCCAGCCATTTGTCAATGTTTGATCTGATCTGGCGAGGTGGGGTCTAGAGTGGGGTCTGGCAGCAGCTTAATGCAGATGAAATTGAAATTGAATCAAGTCATTTGGAACTTCTTAACTAAACACGCGCACTGCAGCGAAAATCTCCTCGAGCGACAGCTGTCCATTAAATAATTGAAAAATGCACTGACAGTGCGAGCAGAAGAGACCAGAACGAAGGCGAGGGCGAGGGCGACGGCGAAAGAGCCGAGAAGGTGGGGACAAATGCCTTAAGGTAAAGCATTTGTCAACTTATCAGCCAACGCACAGAGCCCCATATACGGGCTGCTGCTAAGTATAGTGGAACTCAAAGCGATAATGTAATGTAAGGCAATTTGTGCCAATAAATCAAATTGCTTGTGCGATTCGGCAACTTGAACTGCGGGCGGGAGAACTGATACAAACTCGGATGCGACAGACGTGTGGGAATAAGTGACGCACAGGCATTTGGCATTTGTATTGTTGCCGATGCCGATGCTGATGCTGATGATAAACTAAATCAACGAAAATTGGCTTACGAGTCTGGGATTTTGAGTTATTGCTGCCCACGCTGCGTATACGTAACATATCATTAGGGGCGCATTAGCGCCGCCATCGACCATCGACCATCTCCACTGTCAGTGCGCATGGAGACTTTTTGATAACTTTAGCAAACAAGTCGTCTGGGCCTGTAATTAGTGGGCGGGGCATTGAGAAACTTTTGAAATGCCACAGCATGAGCTTCATGTATCTATTCGGTGTTGATTCATATATTATTGCAGCGAAAAGTTTGACAAAAATTGCGCTAGTTGTTTGTCGCACGCCCGAAGTACATTTCAGTCGCATCCATGAATGACTTATGGGCGTGTCACTCCAGTGACCCACAATCCACAGACACTGAGACTTTGACAAGTAAGTCGCACACCGCATGCAAATCCCATTGACTATCTCCGCTCGGAAGCCAAGTGCAGTTGATTCAAAGTTGCAAGTCATCCGCCATCCTTCTCTCCCTACATGTGGAGCTTATCTTTTGAGCAGCAGCGTCCTTTGATAGCTGAAGTTTCCCAGTCTGTTGCCGCAGCAATGAATGTCAGTTGGGCTGTCTGTGCCGCCGCCGTCGCCGCCGCCGCCGCCTCTTGAGACAAGTCGCAACTCTGACTGCAGCCTCAAATTAAAAGTGGAATTAAGAAGACCAAATCTGATTTGGGGTTCATTTTCATTTGCCAGCCCCACTCTAATTATGCCAATGACAAGCAGTTGGAGCAGGACGATAACGTTTTGACGGAAAATTAACAAAATTTGGGTTAAGTGCATATGAAAGTAAAGTGTGTACCAAGTTGAGTGCGAGCACCGGGGCGCACATCGAAGTCAAGAGTAGAATCCACTTGTGGGGCCTGCTTGAGTGCTGCCAGTTGCACAAAAGGTAAACTAATGCTGCCCTGTCGAACGTTTGCTACTGTGATAATTGCTAAGCCCTGTCGCACACACACACACACACACACACACACACGCAGACCCACTCAAACATACACGCATTGGCAGATCTGCTCACATTTCCGCATCTAATGGATTTTTATACGGCAACATGACGACGCGACGTGCCGCCATTTAATCTACACTCAATATGATTTCATTACGCAGCAGGAGTCAAGCACACACGCCCAGCCCCAGCCATATACGATGGCTATCATATTTAGTGTGCGTTTGATTGTATTTATGCGCCATAATCAGCATTATGAGAGCCTTTCTATACCCTGGACGCATCAAGCTGTACTGCAAAAGGGTATGCTTCAGCTACATTCAGGTGTGACATGAGCGGGAAATGATATCTGTGTATGATACATGAAACATTTGTAGCTGTTTGTTGATTTTTTAAATTCCTCTAATGCAGCTATAATACAAAGATTTCTATTCTTATTAAGATAGCTTTCTCCTACCTACAGGGTATCTTCTCAGTCGAGCAGTCGCTGGGATTTGTGCGTGTTAACATTATAGTACCACTTACTAATGATGATGAAGTTGTGCTTAAATGGCAGAGCTGAGCCGGATCCGGCACTTGACACTTGCCATGCTGGTCAGTCCAGGATAATTCTACATTTGTAATGAAAAGTAATTTGCGCCCTATTCGCTTGATTGTGCGTATTTTGTTTGGTAAACCGAAGCGGCGGGCACAATGGCAAAGGCGAGGCAAGGCAAGGCAAAGGCATTCCGAAGATGGAGCACCATAATGATTGCGTACAAAATTAATGAACGTGATTCTGTGGAGAAAATTTGATTAAACTGTTCATTAATTCCAATTGTGAGACAATTTGCGAGGCCTTCTCCTACACGCAGCTCAATAAAATATACATAAATTAAATTCCATTTTATCAACAAATCTTAATATATATAAAGGCAATACCTTCAAAGAAAATTAAATAAATTTGATTAGAAAAATAATTATTTGAACTTAATCCTTGCTGTATTTCGATTTAGATGCAGTATTTCTCTTTGTGTAGTGAATGTGAATTTAGTATTTAGTCGGACTATGTGATGTAATTGCGCATAGAAATTGTGTTTGGCATTTAATCAAATAAGCCAAGTTTTGATAAGAGAATTGCCATCATTCACGGACATGTCAAAGCGTACGAATGCATATTCGATAACTTGGAAAGCCTTTATATAACTGACAATTGCATTTGGAATTTAATTGAAATTGATTGCGAAATGCAACAGAATGCTATGCCGGATGAATTAATTCGATCAGCTCTTCATTGAAGGCAGCCACAGAGCAGCCGGGCAGCAGAGCAACAGAGCTGCGGCAGCTGGTCGAGGAATAATAAAGTTATGCATTGCAAAGCAAATATTAGCCAGAAAGAAAAACATTTCCACAAAATGCTAAGAAAACATTGCAAATAATTTGGTCAAAGCGAGGTCAAGCGAGTCCTGCCTTTGGCCACATTTAAGTCTTGTCTATATGTTCAACAAGCAATGTCGTACAATAAATCCAAACTTAAATGGCATAGGAATGTGGACGAAAGGATTTGCAGCCCCGGGCGTTTGCAAACGACGGAGCAGAGCGGCAAGGCAGGACAGGACATTCGGGCTCATTATTATGCATGAAGTCATTGACAGTCTACCACCTGCAGGACAACACACACACACACACACACACACACACACATGTATCACCTAAATGTGTGTGTGTGTTTGTGTGTGTGTAAAGGCAACTTGTGGCACTGAAACGGAAATTTACGCTGACATGAAAACCTTGCCATTGGCGTCTGTGAGACGCAGCATCCGTCGCAGTCGACGACGCCGCAAAAGTTTAAGTGGGCTGCGTCCCAGTGGCATTGCTGGGGCTGGCCAGGTCCAAACTAGTTGTTATTCAATGCAGCATCCGGAACTTGATGGAATTGACTTTTGTGTCCCACCTCGGTGTCGCTAACGCGTTGAATTTGTTCTGGCATCATTAAATCAAATTGAAACCCCTTTGCTTGCCACCAAAGGACTGCCGACTTTTGATTGCCAAAAACACACTTACACACAGAGATACAAAGCTGGGTGGAAATCTGTGTGTGTGTGTGTGTGTGGGGTGTGTGGGTGTGTGTCAGGTATTAATCTGACACCCTGCTCAGCATTAATCACACTTAAGTTGGGCCAAAGCTGTGCAATGAAGCGACTTTCTGACTAACGGCTTCGGTTAGTCGCAAGATGCCTTTTAATTAAATGCCAACACATGCTAAATTATTTATTTAAATTCGCCCATGGCACATTCCATCTTTAATCAATCTGCCAATCTCTCACTCACTCTCCCTCTCTCTTCATTTACCCACAATAGCCGCTGGGCTCTGATTTATCTCAGAGAAAATTGAGTTTTGGCTTTGTCCCCTGCCCCACTGAACCATCGACCCACCTCAGAAACTGTCGCAAAACGTCCCAATAAAGAGCTGCCCCACTAAATGCTCGCATATTATTCTCCAAATGGGAATGTTATGCATCAGCAACCGCACAACGGTTCTCCACAGCTCCTCAACATAACTGTCGAGCAGCTAAAAAAAATAACGGGACATGCAAAAACTTTAAACTTTTGTCACTTGTTGTTGCTGCCCTTAGTTTTCTGTCACTTTGCACTGTTGCAACAATTGCGGTCGTGCGACAAAACTGTTGTAACTACTGTTGATTTTAGCTGTTGCAACTTTTGCAGCCGCACAAAAATAAATTTAAATAAACATAAACCAGCACGGAGGCGGCATAACCATAATGCAGCAAATCGCTTTTAAAGCCTTGCAATGGGCCAGAAAATGTTTCGATTCGACTTGGAGCGTATACTACACGGGGCTAATAACTGGGAGAAAACATATATATTGATTACTTATAGAATTGTTAGACATAAAGTATCTACTTTATACAAGATAGATGGTGTATAAGTAAAGAGAAGTTATTCACAGTACTAGAATTATTTTGAAAGATACCAGCATACCTATAAATTAGGATAAATATCCCACTTGCTCATCTCAGCATCATAATGAAATTAATAATTTAAAAATTATTTAAAATAAAAAATATATTTTATTGTATATAGTATTTAATTCTAATTATTTAATTGATTTAAAATTTAATTTATTTCTCAATCTTATTTATTATTGTATATAAATTTAAATAATTTTTATAAAAATTTGTAACGTAAATGAAATCGTTAAAGTTTCATTATTTTCAATACGTGATAAGTCAAAGGGCATGCAAACGTCGCTAAGCCTCTTATGTTGCACCGCTGCCTCTTTCTCTCTCTCTCTCTTTCTCTCTTCCACTTTCACTCTGCTGTTTTCTTTCCTTTTTATTTGCATTTGGCCGTTTATTTGCGACGCGTTGTGCCGTGCAAATGGATATACATAAAGTTTTGCAACTGTTTTGCAAAATGTTTCATTGTCGCGCATAGTTTGCATATTTGCGCAATGATTTTGTGGCCTAGCAAATATTTGTTCACACATTCGCTGACTGTGTGTGTGTGTGTGTGTGCGTATGTGTGTCTGAGTGTGCAACGGTATGCTGCTTATATGTTTATTAAACTGCTCGTCTAGGCTTATTAGCATATTAGCATATTGTGGCTTTCCACGCACACATTTCCATAATCGCAAATGCAAACAGCGAACCTCATAATCGAGTTGATTAGCGGCGATGTTTGTGCCGCTGGCTCTGTTCGGGGCTACGCTCGTCCGATTTATATTTAATACTGTTATAACATTATTAAGGATTACACGATACCGGTTGCGTTTTAAATTGGCAGCCATTCACTCGTATCAAAGCTGCTTGGAACAATCAAAGGGACATTGTGCTCTCCAAAGTTGGATAGAGAAAAAAAAGAACTATTAATGCGAACGAGGTACAAGAGGAGCCGTAGGCAAGGAAATAAAACCACTTCTAAAGAAACAATATGCTCTTTTTTAGCTACTTTTTTATTTTTAAGCCAAATAATAGCAAATGAAGGCGACTGAAGGCGGGGCAGGAGGCGCACTCAGGTTCACAGCTGGCCGAAACAGCCCTTGAGCCAGCAAAGTTTACATAACAAACTGTCGAAAAGTTTACCCGAAAATGTTTCAGGTGAGCATCGGACAGCAAAAGCAAAAGTGCCAGCAAAAGAGCAACATCAGAAGTTGCTCAGAATATATATATATACTTTGTGGACTGGGCTGAATTTGGGAAAGCAAAGCATTCGCATATTTTATTTTGATTTTCTTTCTCTCTCTTTCTTTTTATTTTTCATTTTTTGTGTTTTTGGATTTGTTTTTTGTTTTTGGCTTTTGGGACTTAAAACTTGAAATTGGAAATATATTGGGCTGGGCAAAACAATAAATAACTAAATTGGCATTACAGGCAGCATTTCCGTTGCGATTTGATTGGAAACCACAGACGAGCGGCTGATGAGCAGGCGGAGCGCAACAAGTAGACAATCGAATTGAATTTCACAATAGGCGGCTGGGCGTTGAAACAGATTCGAAGACGTCCGCAAAGATATGCCAAATTATGGATGCCACGCACCATAATCTGAGCAAATAATCTGAACGCTGTGGCCATGACAACAGCCAGGCGGGCAGCCGGATTGTCCGGGCGGACTTCAACTCGTGCGCCACCTCCAGAAGGTTGCAGTGGTCCAAAACAAACCAACAAGCGAAAGAAGAAAACTTGTGTATATAGTCGCTAATGTTATCTATTTACTGACTGCGGTCCTGCCAGTCCTTGCTGTGCTCACTTGGCTATGGGCCATAAAAAGTGAAGTTTAAGCTGAAAACTAAACGCAAAGCTGTGCTGGCCACCTATAACGAGGCAGCGCCAGCACGCCCGGAGCTGGCTTAGCTAACGCCAAAATAATATTCGACTTGGTAAACAGAAAAACAAGCACGAAAATTAATTCCCACCAGATTGCCTCGGTCCGGACTCCGGAGTGCAACTGCTGTTGACTCGAGCTGATTGGAATGAAGCAGCTGCCAGCATTGAGTTTCGCCTTATTCCTATTTATGGGATTGTGAAATGCAAACGAAAGCTGTGATTAGATTGCGATAGATGAGTGGCTTAGAGCCCAGCCCAGATCAGCATAGTTGGCCAGCGAGCGTACTAAGCCAGTCCAACAACAGCAGCAGTCCGATGTGCTTCAGTCATTAGCCTTTTTTTTCCTCAGCTCTCAGCTGGCCCTTCATTAAAGCTACGCCCCAAAAACAAAACAATTTGGCACAGTTGCCAGCCACAAAGGCAAACGACGGATTGTTCCGAGTTCCAAGTTCAAGCAAAGGCTGGGCCGTAACTGGTGGGGCAACCCTTTTAGTCAAGGGCCATTCGAGCGCAATTATCGAAAAGTTTTCGGCAGTCAGCGAAAGCGAAAAGTTTGTTGCCCTCGACGACTCCCTGGCCCAGCAACCCTCATGGGCCAGGGGCATGTCTTAATTCAGCCGATTTACATGAAACTTTGCAAGCCGATTAGGCGATTAATAAGCTTGTCAATTCACAATTGTAGCCAAAACTTGCTGCTTGAATTATGAACTGCCCACTGGAGCTTAAGAGCAAGAGCAAGAGAAAGAGAAAAAGCACGACCATGAGCGCTGGCACTTTATTGAATGCCATTCGCAAATTCGTAGCAATTAGGCCAAAAGTTGCCACCAACTTGGCAAGGGCCGTAAAGGCGCTTAATTCAGACAGTCGAAATTCCTGGCAACTGGTAGGTAAACAAATGTTGGAGTACACCTGGACTGGCCACCAGTTAACACCTGCTGTAGCACACGGCAAACAGCACACGGCACACAGCTGCCGCCGCACAGATTACTGTTAGCTCCGGCTCAGACGCAACACCGATGGCAGGTGACTGCGCAACGAGCTATCAAGGGGCTCTTCAAACAGCAAAGAAAAAAAAAAGAAAAAATGTATGTGCCTGGCTGGCGTATGTGTGCGAGGGCGCATTAGACAAGCCCGTAATAGTTTGCGTGCCGAGCCATGTAGGTTCCAGGCTCCAGAGCTTCTTCTGCTTACTTGGCTACACATCTTTTTATATGCGCCCCGAGAGCAATTACCGAGGATTCCGCTTTTCTTGCAATAAAAATTTAAGACGCCAACAGCCGAAACAACATGCCAAATCCGCTCCTAGCTGCGTAGCAGTTCCTACTTGGCTCGTGCACAAATTGAAGCCTAAATGCAGAAAGTACACCTAAGCGTAACATTCTGCTTAGCATCCTGTCTGTGGCTTTAACCTGGTGGGTGTTTGCGGCAGTCGGCTTTAAGCAGCTGCCGCCGGCAATGGCCCCTGCAATTTGTACACAATATCCATTGTTTGAAGTCCAAATACAGTGCATATAGTTCGTCTTCCTCTGCGCGTATGGCTGCCAATAAATGATGGGCCACAACTTCATTGCTATGCAGGCGTTACATTTGCATTTCACAAGGGTGTGAGAGCCTTTTACGAGCTGCTGCCTGCTGCCAATGTCAGAATAACATCCGAGACCCAAACGCAAATATCAAGCAGCCAACCAGTAGCAGTCAACCGGGTAGCAGCCAGCATCTAGCAGCAGCAGTCAGCAGTCAGCAGCCAGCAGCCAGCAGCCGGCAGTCAGGTGAAAGGTTTAGGTAAATCTACATTTTAGCAGCCGCAACAGGGTGCACTTAGCGCACACCCACGCAGAGATGAGGCTAGCTCGAGCTCGAGCGAGCGAAGGAGACAGAGAGACGCACACGTAGACGCCGCATAAAGTAACTTTTTTATTGCGTCTTCATAATGGAAACGCCACCAACTTTTCACGGCATTGGTATTCAAAATAGCAGCCCAGCCACAAAAAGACAACTAGATAAAGTGACGAAGACTTAATACACTTACAAATATACATATGTAAATCTGAATGGAACAGCCTTAAAGTAAGCTGACTAAATTAAGCTTTTGTTCTATATTCGTGAAAGCCAAAGTTGACTTGAAAAAATGGTATATACATATGTATGTATAAGAGCTTATAGCTGTATCTTTGACTATTCATATTTGCTATCACAATAGATGGACTCTGCTGGATTATCGGAATAGAACATAGCTGAGCTCCAAATCCACGCGGTAAAAGGTACTTTGAGACGATGGGTTGTGGGGCGTGGCAAGGCACAAAATGAAAGCTGAAAATGGCAACGCACGAAATTGAAAGAGGAATAATGAGCTGGCAAAACAAAAATCATGCCAAGCTTATCAAATCAATGGGAAATGTTAGCTGCCAGTTTATAAAATATGAAATATAGCTTGAGGGCGGGTCTGGGCTGCATTGACCTTTTCCAACCACGGCGCGGGAATGAGGGCTTTTCTCTTTTTCGGCGTCTGATGATCCATCAAATTTACTTGGCCTCACCTGCTTTCCATTCAATACGTTCGCTCGCTGGCTGCAAAGTTTTTGCTTTGATGCGCTTTTGTTGTAGAACGTTTCTCTCGAATTTCAATGGGTATTCAAAGCCATTCCAGATGCCGGCGCCTTGCATGAGTTGGCTGGAAAAGAACCGGGAGCTGGAGCGCATTACAATTTAAAATGCCGAACATGAAACTTGCACCATAAAAGCGCCACATAAAAACAGTGCTCAAGTGAGTTTTAGTTGCCAAAAATCTTCTCTAATTAAATTGAATCGCTTTTTCTCCTTTTTTTCGCGTTGGCTGCGAACTTTTTAATGCTACATTTCAGTTTTACGTGCGCTGAGCAAAGCAGAGCTGAAGCTTGAAAAATTGAGCACACATTTAGTTTTTACGGCCAACTGGAAGCTAGTTCTAGGATCTAACTGGGCTGTGCCAACCTGCGGCTCTGCGACCACTGGCAGAAAGCAACAAGCCATGCAGCTGGTATTTGTATGCATTCAAGCTTCAATGTCTGACCCACTTAAGTGCAATTTGGCTTTTCACAAGGACCCTTCGGCCAGACGGTAAACAAATAGCCACAATACCAAGCTTCAAATCCACTCAACCCGTCTTCCACACTGTGCGGTCCGGCCTGGCCCGATTACGGCAGTCAATTAAGACGGCTCGCAAAACTCAAAGCAAATACAGCCACAGCCTCAGACAAAGGGCCAATTAAAGTTAAATTAATTTCGATTTTGGCAACAGCCATAATGGAATTCCGTTCGCTGCTATCCATGCGCCCAGTTTTATTCGATTTACAATATTTGCACACATTGATTGAATTAACACTTCTTGGCCAAGTTTAAAACATTTGCCACTGTCCCCAGTCCCTTGGCCAACAGCCCAAAAAACTTTAATATTAGTGAGTAATAAGTCCTGAGTGACGCTGGCCGAACTTTGAGAGCCGGATAAAGGCTGGCGACTGTAGCAACTGCTTGGAGATGAAGCAGCTCATAGAAATGAGATTACTGAAAGGAGGACATGAGGTGCAGACTCCAGTACTGTTAATGAACGGAGCGAATGAAATGAATAGCAAGCGAAAACGCGCAGGAGGAAAATTATAATGAGTTCGTCTTTCTGGTTGCGCAACTTTTTGGACGAGTTGTTGCTTTCATTGGTTTTCCCAATTGTCGAACTGTTTGGCACACAGCACAGCCGTCGCGATGTCGCATCGTGCCAGCCATGTTAATTGCATGTACAACATTAATCCTGCTGCCAATGCCGCTGTCGTTGCCGTTGCTGTTGCAATCGCAGTTGCACATGCCGATTGAAAATGATGGAGTATGTGCATTTCTTTAGAAGGAACGAGACGTAGCCTATCTGCTTGCATAATATGATAGCTCACACAATGACAGACGGCACACGGCAGGCACACACACACTCAGTCAGTCAGAGACAGTTTGTGGACACAGAGCTGGCAAGCAGTGTGAATTGGTTTCGACGTACACACAATTTACATAATTGAAGTGAGCGGGAAAATTGCAGCGCATGTGAAATGAGTATTTTCCTCCCTTTTCATATACACACACACACACACACGGAGACTGGCATGCATTCATATGTGTACACTGATGCACATGCAAATAAACGATTCTTACGATTTTCGAGCTATGAAAAGCGCAAGCAGCAGCTGCAGCAGCAGCGGCAGCGCCAGCGAAGCCAACAAAAGTCTGTCATTGATTGCTGTGGAAATTGATTTTCGTGTTAACTGAAGTGGATTGGCGTCACATTAATAACCAAACTATGCGTAAACAATATTATTGAGCATTGCAGCAGTTGCAGCAGTTACAGCGCTCAAGTTGCGCTCATAAGTAGGCAATGGTTTTCGTTATTAAAGCATTCCAGGCCCACACGCACACACATGCACGCACGCACGCACGCATTTGTATATAGGAAACAATTGAATATTAATGACATTCAATATGCAATTTGATCAACCGCTTAGCTCAGCCACAAGCCAGTTGCAGTTGCAAGCACTATTAATTATGCAAATCAAAGTCAAACGTGCGGCCGCCCTCAAAGGAATATCAATTAGCCAGACGACGAAGCATAACAGCATAATATATCTGTTATATTAAATAACCAAGCTTGATATTCGATCAAGTAAATTAAATGTACATGTAGTATATATACATGTATATATAATATATGTATATATATGTATATGCATCAGAATTAAAGCTTACTCTAGCAGAAAGTACGAAACGAAAACATAAAATCTACTTTTAAAGTCAACTTCCAAGGGGAGCAAACGCCATTGTTAGCTGCATGCGCTTCTGTTGAAGTTAACTCTACTTATATATCTTATCAAAAATTAACAAGTTTTGTAAATTTGCATTGTTTTGCTGTTGGCAATTCAAACTAGCTGCGAAACACTTACGGGCATCGAACTACACAGAGAGAATAAAGTGGCCCTCGCTTGTTAAACGATTTTATAGTAATATTGTAAACTGTAAAAATATGTATTGTTATTTAAATAAAATAACAATTCACTTACGCAAAAGTAGCGTTAGCTTAAAGTATTTGTATTGTTTTATTTTGGTCAAGTGTAAACACGTTCGCCGAAGTTTGACAGTTTCTGGCCATTTGTAGAACGCTTTCAGGGCGCTTTGTTCCAAATTCGATACAAGCCAACATTTTGCGCAGCTGGTCGAGACTATGGAGGACGTCAGGACGGCGAGTTCTTTTGCGGTTCTCTGTCAAATGCAAACGTTTATTTAATATTTGAATTTTAATAGGCTGCGTATGCGCAACTTTAAAGCCGGACTTCATTTGCATTGTTTTCCAAATTGCCGTTTTCGTTACGTTCACCGCATTATTTATAACGAACTGGGGGGAGACTGTGAAATGAATGTTGCCGGGTTCGCGGTCTTGGCCATATAAATCACTTGCAGGCAAACAAGCTCACAACTTTGTTGCATGTAAATTTGCATAACTTTCTTAACTTTCGCTTGGCTCCTCGTCCATACCCTAGGCTCGAGTTTCGCAGCTCTTGCCCGCCAACGAGGAATGATATATATGATACGATATGTGTAATACATACTCTTGCCTGCATCATGTATTGCATGAGATGTGTGTGGCTGTCTACTCTGCGTACAGGGTATTTCCTTGTCGTGCACCAAATTGATGCTTTCATTTTGAAGCTTCAGTAACTTTTTAAACTTGGTCAGCTGCCAACGAGCAGGAACTGTGTGAAAATGCAGTAGTCGATAGTTCAATTTGAATTCAGCCATCTTATCAATTGGCAAATATCAATACATTTTGGCTACATTAATCACAGCGAGCAAACACACGTTCGCTGCGTTCCCCAGACCGGCGCGCAGGGAAATCGACCAATATCTTTGGCAAGCGACTTCAATTTCCATGTGTTTGTTTGCGCTCTCAATTTGCTTTAGAGCATGCGGAGTGCTGCACAGTGGATGGCATGGGTCGAAATTGATGTGAATTTGATAAGGTGTAACTATTAGGATAACCAATTTTATATATTACATGTAAAACATATATTTTTTAATTCATAATTTAAATAAATTTGTTTAAATATATGAAGAACAAAAGTTTTATAACGAAAGCAAACACTTCAGTGAGTATTACACTCTCAAGTTAACAATTCTTCTCATACGTCACCTGTAAATTTATTTATATATTGCATACTTTTAGGCTTGCCTACATATAAAAGCATTTTGTTTTGCACACTGATCCGAACGAGCAAATTTCAGCATGAGTGATTCGTTAATTTGTGGCCCACTGCATTGCTCTGCGCTTCACTCTTGTTTCGCTGGCAAATCAGACCACCGATTCTCCACGACAATCACAATCTCGCAAATTGATAATCATTCGCATGTGGCACGAGCCAGTGAAACCCCAACCCAAATCATGCAAGCGCTCTCAAATTGCAATTGCAGTGAAAGTATTCTGCGAATCCACCTCGCAGCAAAGTGTGAAAATTGCGAAAATGGAAATTCAAATTGATTTCGCAGAAGAACAGCAAAGAACTGTAAAGCTATAATAAATTTGTAATCGCATAAACGGACTAGCGCTGCACCAAGCGGGGATATTTCACAGAATAAAGGAGATTTCATAACACATTAACTGTAATTATGTATTTCATTTGCAAAAGGAGAACACAAAAAATACAAAAATTAAATAATCTTTTTATGCATTTCTCACAAATTCAGGCTTATTTTATTATCTCCGTTGTGACAGCCACAAAATGAAATTCATAAATTCGCAGCGCGCAGCGAAATGAAAAAAGAAAAAATATATAAAAAAAAGAATATATATATATATACTTAAACATATATAGTAGTATTATATATATATGTATATATATAGGTATTTAGGCCTTTTGTACATATAAATAAATCCCAATTTTGTCCAGCGTGGCAAATAAATTATGCATAAATTCAATTAGAAAGCATTCATGCTAATGAATTTACACGAATGCGAGTATAAAGAGCAATTAATATGGAAACGTGTCTCGGAACAGAGCCGATTACCACAAAAGGCGCTGTTCGCACGACTTGGCATTATCAAGATATATAAGTGGAAATAACTACTCATTAAGCGCGATGGCCACGTAAGCTGCCAACTACTGCCAACTGCCAACTGCAAGTTGCAGCAAAAACAACTACAGCAACAAGAACAACAGCAGCAGTGGCTGTGTGGTAATAGAAATCATTACAATAAAACCTAATGGCTCCAGAAGCAACAGCCAACAGCCAACAGTCAACAGCCAAGAGCCAACAGTGAACAGTGAACAGCTAAGGGCCAAGAAAAAGAAAGTCATTTGGTAGCGGCTGCCAAACGAGTGTGCAGACAAATGGCAGACACGTTCCAGCCATCACGGGCCTGAACGGAGCCAGACTGGGCTCAGGCCCAGGCCCATGCCCAGGCCCAGGCCCGGGCAGACAATCAAAATCCATTTGAGTCGGAAATGAGTGAAATCAACATCACACTGACTGCCGTCCTTAGCGCTCAGCACATACATAACTCGCAATGGGCCAGCCAGCCTTTGCGTTTGGTAAATGTCAAAGCTTTAAAATACTATGTAGTGCTGTGCGGTGTTGGCCGCAGTAGTGTACACTCTGCTACATGGATGGGAAAGTTAAGAACATTCGATTTTGTTCGCAGCGCATTCCTCTACAGCTTCTTTGGCATGCAAGTGAAATATGTTTTGTTATTAAATTGTTGTTGGGGCCGTTGCCCACAGCCCGCACGGCACGCGGTCTCCACGACGCATAATAATTTTCTGGCTGAGAGCTTCGAGCGGGTAGCCGCTGGATCTTTCAGTGCAGCACAAGGACACCCAAGCTGCGAGCGCTTAGCCCGTCGCAGGAGGCGACCATAAACTGAATTCCAAAAAGCAAAACTGGAATTTTTATTGCAAATTGTAAAATTTTTACTTAAACACAGCGAAGACAGAGCCGCAAACCTGCTGAAGCCCCCGAGGGCCGCCCGCTTCAATACCGACTAATTCAGCGCTCGATTGTTGTTCGGCAATGCCGACAGATTTCATTGTCACTATGTCAATGTGCTGTAAGAAACTGCCTGCCATTTAGTCGTTCCAACTCATTGAAATCAATATTAAGTAGTTGCAACATCAATGGGCTCAATTGAGTTTGTCGAGCACTGTATGAGCTCCAGATTAAGCACTTAATTCCGACTTATTTTGCTTTGTAAAACAGCCCCGCCCAGCAACAGACCTAAGCCCTGGAATTTAAATATTTTACTTAAATTTGGGGCCAAAAGCAACTCTTTTCGGTTTCTATAGAAATGCCGTTCGGCTGAGCAGAGGCCGGAACTGAATCATTCAAATGTTTCATTTCCTCGATTTGCGACCAAGTCAGCAGCGAACTGAAAGCGACTTTAAAATGAAGCGAATAAGCGAGCCAAAGGAAAAGTATGAAACATAAGCAATGAGAACGAAATATAAAGGAATTTAAGGTAGAGCTAAAAAGAATTTGCAGCATTTGGTTAATGACCAACGGCTAGCGGCTGCTCCAGTTATGAGCCCATTCCTTAATGGCTCAATATTGCAGATGTCATCAGCGTAAATGCTGTGGAGTAGTCGAGAGGCGGGTGTCTTTGAGCTGGGCTCGGCTTTCGGCACGTTCAAGTGCAGCCATTAAATAACTTTTGGTCCACTGCGCTTAGGAGTCCGTCAAAATTAAATACGAAAAATCAGAAAATCACCAAATTGTCAAAACAAGTGGAAAATCACAAATTACGGCATTACATTACGTGGTGGGCTATGGGAAATGCTGAAGTCAACGGACGCTTTTATGTTGCCTTCTGTTTTTTTCTTTTCATATACCCTGTTGCCGGCACACGAACACGAGTATGCTGCGCTGGGGCAATTCCTAACAAAATTTTGAAATTTGAAATATTAATTGAAGGAATTTATTTCCTTTTAATATACAAAAACTTTCATAAATATTACTTAAGTTTGCTGAGTAAAATAATATCACGTACATATTTCTCGTTACCCTGAGCGAAGTATACTAGAGCCAAGAGGACTAAAAGTCATCCTTGGGCTTGTTTATTTTGATTTTTTTTCTTGATATGTTTTTGGTTCTTTTTTCCGCTAAATCATATCGCTTGAGAGCGAGCCGCATTTAAGTGCGTATTGATTTACTGTCGCTGATACATCACGTATACGCCACCGCTTCGTCCTTTGACTAACTAATCACGGGCATCGCGTTGAAAACTCTTGCGCAGCGGGTCGCTGCGGCCAGCTTTGACAGGCTGGCAACTTGAAAGCTCTTCCAGTTGACTGACTTTGTATACCTGGGACGTTAAGACTTCCGTTTTGGAGGTCGTTGTTTCCTCTTACTTGCGCTTGCTGTAATTTTGATGATTTCTCAACTGCGGATGAGATTTCCAATGCGAAACCCATTGAAAGCGGAGCGTCCAATTAAAAAGTCAGTTGACATTTGGTCCAACGACCATCAGCACAGCGCGCGGCATGGGGCAGTGCTCGCAGCGATGGCTGCTGACTGACGTGGATGTATGCAGACTGGGTGCCACAGCGTCGTGTGACATCATCATTAATGTTTTCCTTGCCCACGGCGCACTTCTCAATTAACACACTTCTTATGAATTGCAGGCCAATTAATCATACGACATGCAGGACCAATTACTCCAACTCAATATTTCGCAGCAATGCGTCATCAGCAGTCGAAATGCTGTATATATCGATGATACTTTGTGCCCCCCTCCGCCGATGCGAATAAGCAAATTGAATTTCAAATGAAGATTGATTTTCGCGTTTGCCTCTTGACTTTATTTTAAAGTCCAGCCACTTGTCAAATGCGAGCCTTGCGCAAGGGTGTGACATTGAAAAATCTAAAACAAATGCCGCCCAATCGTAATTAGAGACAATGGAATCAAACCCTTGACTGGGTCCAGGGTCGACCCTTTTGCCTTTGCCTTTCCCTTTTGAAAATTAATTCAAATGCTTGAGAAAAAGAAAGAAGCACAAATAATTAAAATTAATTATGTGGAATATATTCAATAAGTTGGAAATTATGCAAACGAGCGCAAAGTAAACGCCCGGCGATAACGCTAAGTGCAATTGCCGGACCCCGCAAAATACATTTCTCGACCGAAAATAGCTGCCCCTACTTAGCTTTGATGGACATAAACCGTTGGATGATTGTTCAAGCGGGTGGATGGATAGATGGGCGGATGGATAGATGGATGGGTGTCTGTATGGATGAATAGCTGGTCGGTTGGACAATTGTTCAAAGTATTTTCGAATTGTCGAATTTTCGAAGCGACGACAAACAAAAATAAAAGAACAGAATTTTGAAAAGCCAAAAAAAAAAGTATTCCGAGAATGGGAACAGCCGCATGCTCGTGTTGTGGTCTTCGGGAAAAAGTCTTTGGCCACAATTTCCGGCATTTCGTATATAAACTAAAAGTATGCCCCGGCCAGCGTTCAGTTCGCTCGGTTCGTTGGACCACGTCGCGTTTTTCACAAAGTAGCGCAAATTACTTAAAATAAACAACGAAACTATTGGAGCAGCCACCGGGTCCACAGCAGAGCCGCAGACATTTCACTCGCCAATTTTGATTCTAGTGCATTTCGTTGAGTGTTGCGCGCCGTGAAAATAGAAAGAAAAAAACATGAATTTGAAAATCAATTTGAATTTCGTATCTATGGCACTTGTCTGCCTTATATCTGTCATTCTGTTGACTCAGACCGTTGGAATTGGGGCAGCCGGATCTGGAGACGGCGCATGCAAGGAGCTCAGTAAGTGGACCCGAGCAATTTGTCTTTCACAAAATACCGAATTAATGTCACAGAATAAACTCAAATAGGCCATAGAAATTGCATTTAAAGCGGAAATTATTATTTAAAAATTGAGTTTTGTGCTCTTTGATCTAGAAATTTAATGATTGGATTTTGCACATAATATATTGCAATTAAGGAGTGATATAGTATTGCAGCGTTGAGTGATACTTCTACTAATAATATCTTTTCGCTATTTTCTTAGCACTTCTCTAATATTAACATTTAATATTATTTGCTGATATTTTATCAATTTTTTTCTATGGAAAGGTGCAGCTATTCAGGCATTAATCAATTTCTCTCTTTAGAGATTTCTTTAGCTACTATAAGCAAATATACTTGTACCTTTTCCGTCTGGCTTCAATCTTAATAATTGTAAAAGAAATTGTTTTGGCCAATTTCAGCAATTCGCTTGAACGTGCAGTCGCTCTTGACAAACCACTGCCAAAACTGTTGTCAGTCAAATTTGCCATTTTCTATAGAAATTATTTTCGTTTTTTGCTCGCTGAATTTATGAAATATTTCGTGGGACTTGTGTGCGTAATGTGCGCATTCGTAGCGTAACCAAATTGAATAGCGGCAAATGAGGCTACTCGCATGGAGGGGGCTAGCGCAAGGAGTTGGAACTAATTGGGGCGAAGGAAATATGGATACTTTTAATGTGTATATAAATCGATTATCCAATTAGTTGCTCAATTAAACCGAACGTTCCCTTCCCGTTTCCCATTTATAGACAACGTCAACTGCTATGTGGGCCGCAATGAGGGCAACTACTGCAACAGCAAGGACCAGACGAAGGCCCTGACCCGCTGGTACTATGACAAGGGCGCCTGCCGGCCCTTCACCTACAAAGGCTGCAACGGCAATCGCAATCGATTCTGCACGCAGGACAGCTGTGAGGCACGCTGCGGCGATCTATAAGTGAAGGAGGGCAGTCACGCGCGCTTTACTTTAATCAAATAGACATTCACTTAGTCAGTAAGTTTTCGTATGTATATGTAAATATCTAAGTGCCGAGCACAAATAGAGGCAAGCCAAGCTAACCAAATGAATTTCTCATATTTGATCGGGCTCCTAAAAGCGCCAAATGCCGGCGACTACAAAGTAGACAGCCAGACAGCCAGGCAGTCAAGTGCTTGCTGTAAGCTGTTAGTACACCATCAACTGCAACATCAAGTGAAAGGACGGCACTTTGCCGCGGCCGATGGCAACTGCCACTGACGCTGGGCGAGTTATGAAAAATGTGCAAACTGTCAGCGCGCTGACGCCTCGCGTATCGAATATCGCCTTCACATGCCCCATGACAGTGTCACCAATGGCCCCGTTGACTTTGATTTTGATTTTGATGCCGATGTCGATGTCGATGTTGATGGCGATGCCAACGCGAATGCTAACTCTTAGCCTCAAGCTGTGTGCTTTTAGCGCTGACGCACTGCGATAGAATGCTGGGCTGGATGTCAGCCGGTCTGTGTCAGAGCTGAATGTCAAGACCACATCAAAGGCCAGTCCGCGGCTGGCCATTTGGTGTGCTGATCTGCTTACAGCTAACTAAAATACCAATACAACATTATCGAATGGTAAAGTCATGATTCCCATAGCCGTCTACCTGTTAATTGCTCGAAGACCTTTTAGTGGCAGGCCAGACAAGCTGGGCTATCGCTGGCTCGTGTTGTCCGCTGACAGGCGATTGTTTGAGCTGTCGCCGGCCATTGAAGAAGTTCAGCTGCCAAGAGTGGTGGAGAAGAGAGGGGAGACTGTCTCTGTTTAATGGCTACGCACAAACAACTTTGGCAATCAAATACATAACGACAGCAACAGCCGACGGCACGACATGGCACTGACGGCAGCACTGTTTAATCTGTTTAAGTGACAAACGACGAGAGAAAACACCAATACACCAATACACACACTCGCACATGCTTACTGAGTCATGTGCTGATGGCTTTAAACTCACCTGTTACGCACCAAAGAAATTCGCACACCGAAATTGATTGGCAATAGAAAATTCGCCAGCCTGTGGCATTGCGCATGAAATTAGTTGGTTTTAATGGGAAACTCGAGACGCACACCGCTCGAAGGACGCCTGTCACAAGTGGAATAGGCGTGCTAATTGAAAACGTAATACAATTTATGGGTCAAGACCTCAAGCCAGCAGCCAATCACTCGCCCTATGCATTATTAACCAACACCAAACAGGCCTCATAATCGCTGTAGCCTAAATCGACGGCTGGCTATAAATAATGCGCCTCGTCAGCGAGGCAGCGAGGGCAGCCTAAAATGTAAAGCCGAAAATCTGCGGCATAAAAATTCAAAGCGTCAAATCTTGGCGAGCATCAAATGCGTGTAATTTGATTATTTATCACAATTTTTACATTTAACGACCCAATTGAGTTTTATGTGCCCATTGCGCAAACGGAGCTCACAAGCAACAAAATAAAACGTAAACTTGAAATGGAACTGCCTGACTAGCAGTTGAGTTGAGTAGCCAACCAACCAGCCAACCAGGCTTGCACACACACGCACACACACACACACATGCAGAGGCACACCCAGTGCAACTAGGCAGAGCGTGGCTGTTGCATGCCCCACTGGCTTTGGGCTTCATTTATGTGGATCAAATAATGTTAGTTTCTCTTGCCCGAGCCGGTTAACCGTACAGCATTTGAGTGCACCGCACAACAGTAAACACACACCCACACACCCCCCACACACACACCTGCAGTTGAAACTATTTTTCCGTTTAAATAATTTTGAGATGCTTCATTGTGGCTGAACCTTGGCTCTGTTGCTCGAATTTGCTGTTCTCTTTTCCTGTGTTTTGGTCAGATTGAATTAAAATTCCGGTGCCAAGTTCTTATGGATGAAAAAAGTTGTCACACAATTTATTACTTTCGACTTTGCGACGATTTAAAAAGTTTGCCTTTGCAATGCTTTCCATTTTCCATTTGCCATTTTCCACTTACCCAAAATCCAACCGCTCGACGCCAGGCACCCCTTTTGGCCAATTTCATTTCTTCTCCGCTGCCTTTGTGTTTTCGCACAAATTGGTTTCTGCTTCTGCTTGATTTCATGCGCCAACTGAAGTACAGATCTGCCAGGTGCCACACCAGCACTCACACCCACGCATACACCCACACACACACACACACATACACACACCCACACGCACACACAACTAAGCATTGGCTTTCAAGCCACTTGACTTGTTAAATTCACTTAGCTGATCAGCCGAGCAGCCAACTTACACTTGTTGGCACTCAACCGTCCTCGCCCCTGGAAGTGGGCGTAAGGGCGTGGCTAGTGTCAGTTGTGCAATGGTTGCGTTTGCCACGCTCATATCCCAACGGCGCACTTTATTTATCTAGCTGAAATTGTGATTTTTGTGCACTAACACCGACTATCGGTGCGTATACGCAACTGAGCACTGGGACAACTTGCAACTGGCAGAGAAAGTGAATAAAATGCAGCATACTTTCGAGCATGACAATGTTGCAGCACTCCCATCGACATTGTTTCGCTTAACACGCATCCTTGCAGAGCTTACACCGAGAGCCACTTCCAACTGGGATTGTAATGGAAGTGCCACTTCTCGAGGCAAGCCTCAAGAGCTGTCGAGTAGATTTACTTGCCGTTGCCGTCGTCGTCGTCGTCGTTGTTGTTGGCGTTAGTTTTGCTGTAGCTTGTTGCTTGCATACAAATAAATTAAAATACATATGTATTTATGGAAGACAAATATACACACACACACACGCACGTGCAGAGAAGGAGAGGAATAAAGATGCAAATACTCTCGAGTCGGATATTAAATTAAATAAAAACCTACATCGAATAATATCAACATGCTATTTCTATTTAAATTTCGAGCCCGGCCCAGACATAGCTGCACGTTCGAGATAAAAAATATGTATGCACAGGCACAGACACAGGCACAGGCACAGGCACACGTACACAAGCCAGCTACAAGCATATAGATGGAAATTAAACTTGAAGCTGACGACAGATGAATACTCTGCCAGACATTCTACTAATTAGTTGTTGCTATGAATGCATATTTGTATAGCTTAGCCCACTCTGCACTCTTTACTTGGCTTTAAAACTGAAAGTTGACTTGTTCGCATATGCCTCGGATTACACTATTTAGGAATGCGAAAAGGTGTTCGTGTGCAGCTAGCAAGGGACTTGGGGCCGATGCTGATGCTGATGCTGATGTGGGCGTGGCTTGCAAACATATTGCACTCGATGTTAAGCAACAGCTCAGACGCAGGCAAACGGAAGCGAGTGTGTTTGTGTATGAATGAATGAATGAAAGGCTGATGATGCGTGTGTGTGAGAGTGTGAGTGTGTGTGAGTGTGTGTGAGTGTCGCCCATCTGTACGTGTGAGTTAGTGTCAACTCAGGGACATTTAGTAATTCCGCACGCATATCAAGGACAACGTACTCATAAATACCAACGCCAAATGCCGCACAGAGACAACAGCAACGAGAGCAGGAGGAGCAGCATCAGCAGTAGAAGCATCAGCAAAAACAACTGCAGGCTCGTCTCTGTGCCACGTTTAAGCTTTGGTCGTCTGTCTGCTCGCCGGCCCGTCCGTCTGGCTGTCAGTCACTTTGTGTTTGTATGTATGGAATTTTTAACTTCATTATCGAGGCACAGGCTACCATTTGGCGCTACGCATCGCTGCTCCTCCATGCTCGTCCCGCCCGCTCGATCGTCCCCGGCTTTGTCTCTGGGCGCATTGCTCAACATCTTTGGCACTGCGACAGCCCCATGGCTCATATTCCGCCAATGCGCAATGGCATGCATACCTAATGCCCAATGATGTGCACGCTGGAGACGACAGCTCACCATGGCCGCCCACTTGAGCTATGACTGTCGTCTACTCAGTCAGTCAGGGTATCAGCAGTACTTGGGCAGGTCTGAGCAGGGTTGAGCAGGGCAGGCGGAGACAGCTCTGGCAGGCCTCGCAATCCAAGCTGTCCATTCAGTTATGGCAGTCACTCAGCTTAGTAGGCGTCTAATTCTGGCTCATTCGGTTTAAAGTTGAAGCTGCTCAAAGCAATTTCATTTCCCTTCGGCCAATTGAAGTTTGGCTTTAAAGATTGCGCTTGTTTCTGCTTAGCCATAAATTTAGTGGCTGTCCGCCAATGTTTGTTATTTATTTGACTTAAGCACGTTGTGGCGCGTGGCATTTGGTGCTTGCTCTTGGCCAGCGACAACCTTTAAATGACATGCCACGCCCAGTTAAACCCCGACCGTCTAACGCCCAGCGCCCTACGCCCGAGTATGGCCACACAGCTGTCAGCATTCAAGCGTACCGAAAAGGCGCCCGGGCGACACCGAAAATGTAAGCAACACGCGATTTATAGCGCACCTAAGTGAAAGTTTTTACGTTCTCTTTTATTTTACACTGCGCAGAGTATAGGAAATATATGTGGGGCACGTTCTGTGGCGCTCCAAAATTTATTGGTTCTATCTGTTTGTGCGTATGTCAATGCCAAGTCGCCGACCGAGACAACTGTTCGCGTATGTGTGATCATTTCGCTGTTACTGAACGGCTGCGCTGTTAAAAGTGAAATTTAATTAATTATGTGCCGCCGCGCCGCCTGCGCTGCTAGCGAAAATATTCCACTCTGAGCGCCGTAGTGTATGCAATGATTTATGGCTGCCAGCCTAGCGCTTGGGTGGGTGGTTTCCCACTCCCACTCTCACTCCCACTTTCTCTCACTCGATGTCGGTGTCCATGTCTGTATCGTTGACTGTCTGTCCGCGTCTGCGTTGGCTCTTGCTTGGCTTCGTCTGTGCAATTTTGACGGGCAGCTTCAAAAGCGCAACATGAGAATTTATTTGGCGCGCATTTGTCTTGCCGCGGCACAGCCAACACTCACATGCACTCACAGTGGCACTCACTCCCGCATTCACATGGTGGCATTATTAATAGTTCTGGCGCTGCCTGCAATATCCTGTCAAATTAATTTCAATTTAATTAAATTCTTTTTTTCTTCCTGTTTTGCTATTTGGCTGTTTTGCTCGCGCTGAAATAAGCTAAGCAAAATAAATGAAAATTTCTGTCAAATAAATGTTAAAAAATTGACTCATTGTGGCACATTCGATGGCGGAATGAATCCGCTGGGTACAAGTGTTCGCTACTTCTCTCCCTCTCCCTCTCTCTCTCTCTCTCTCTCTCTCTCTCTCTCTCTCTCTCTCTCTCTCTCTCTCTCTCTCTCTCTTTTCCCTTGATTGTTGTTGTTCTGTGTGGCCAAGCGATAGGAGCAAGTGGAGAGAATCACAGCTGCAGAAATATTTGCAAGCATTTGTTTCTCACCCCATGTGCTCCTCCCTGCGTGAGTGTGTGTGTGTGTGTGTGTGTGAGCATACAGCAAATACTGAAAATTCTCACGCTTGGCACTAAAGTCATTTTTCGCAACAAACGCTGCTGCTACGCCCACCCCCAAGCTATTTGCCATTGAAATAGTTGAATGTGTTGCTGTTGCCGTTGCCGTTGCTCGGCTTCTACTCCAGCCCCAAATAGCGCTTCGAAAATACGCTCATTTATCAATATGTCCGTTGTTGTATAACTATTAATGCCAGCGCTGCCACCCCTTTCGCTACTGCCATCTCTCTCGTGCTACCCGTACCACGCACGTGTCGGCAGCCCAAACTTAACGCCAAAGTTAGAAAACGTCAAATGCGTTTTAACTAATTTCAAGCAATTCATTTTCATCTTCGCATGCATCTTGCTGCCAACTGTCGTGCTTGGAAATTAATGCGAAATGCATTAGCATTAGCTCTTATAAATGAACGCTGGCAGTGTTTAATGACGGGCCCCCACGGACGGACTGAAGTATGTATGCCCGCCTCCTCCTACCCTCCATCAAAAGTTAAACAATGCGTATGAGTGACGCGCTGGCAGTAAATCGAGCGACTGCACTGATTTGTCACTGTTTTAAAATCAACAGACCCGTCATGAAAAATCACTGTCAAATTTGGCCACAGCGAAAAAATGCTGAGAATAAATGCGCTCACCTTAAAGTGCATTATTTGGTTAATGGAGCACAGCCACAATGCACACACAATGATTGCTTTTTTCCTTGTGCGCATATTTGTATACAGGAGGTAAATGTGTGCGTGTGTGTGTGTATGTCTTATGTGTGGCATGCAACGTCGAGGTGCTGTCACTTTTGACACTGCCTGGCATTTCATTGATTCACACAACAAATGATGCGCCAAGTGTGCACACTGAACACCCTGCACCGATTGAGTGAGCACAGGAATCGGTAATCAAATAATGAATATGTTCAAAGCAATTTGTATATATATGTTAACAGCATCAACTGGCTCACACAAGTGTATATCTTTACATTATCGCGACTGTGAATTATGTAAACAATATTTATTTTCACATTTTCATTAAACGTCATAGGGTCACCGCCCTGCCGCTTTTAGGGTAAGCAATTTTTTATTTTGATCAAATTTGTTTTTAATGTCGTAGCCTTGATGCTTTAAGAACACAATTGTGATCTGCAATAAATAGTAACACCAAGTCTTCAGTACAGGGTATCTCTGAGCTGAGCATTTTCCATTGAACAGAGGTATGTTTTTAATGCTTACTTATTTCTCGCATACATCGCATGCACAAAATATACAAAATGAGAGGCTCTTTTGTACATTTTTTCATTTGCTTGTCAGGCTCATCTGTGGCACGGCCAGAGTGCGCTGCCATGGGTCGGGCAGAATGCAGGGCGTGGCTGTCATTCGTATGACAACCAAAAAAAAAGGAATGAAATAAGGAACAAATTATGGCAAATGGGTGCAAATTTTAATGAAATTCAACAACAAAAAGTGAATAAAGTATGCCAAGAGACACCAGCAGTAACACACACAGAGAGAAAGAAAGAGAGAGAGAGAGAGAGTGAGAGAGGTAGAAGGAGAAAGGAAAACCTACATGGCAAGATGTCAGCAGCGAAATATTAAAAAGGCTCTGACAGGCAAACGAGGATAGTGCCAGGACGTGTCGTATGCCAAGCCAAACAGTTGGCACCCCGAGCGAAAATCCATTGAAAAATCGTAATGATCTCGGCTCAGCCTTGTTGAATTCCTCTATTTTTTTTGTCGATGCCTCAAGCGGAATTAATATTTCAACTTTAATCTACGCTTTATCGACTGTTTATGTTAATTGGAAAATTGGAATCAATTGCATTACAAATGGTCAAATGTTCATGTCGAACAACATCTCAGCAGCAAATAAATTAAACAGCTGCATATCATATTGCCGAACAAACAGTGCTAAGCCGCATTAATTCATGAGGTTGTTTGTTATGGCCATTTCCGGTTTGCTACATCCGCTTTTCACGCACTCCGCCGGACAGCAACCGCATACATAAACATCACATAAACGGATGCATATATTTACGAATAGAGACCAAACTGGAATCAATTTGTTTCTCTACATATATATATACATATATTCTCATGTTTGGCTGTGTAAATATTTTAAACACTTTTAAATTATAAATGTGTCCGTGATATATCACAATGGCATTCCATGAATTATTAAAGCACATTTAACTTGTGAACATGTTAAAGTCAATGATTAATTCCAATGCAAATTTAATTCTCGACTCTTGCACTGTAATATTTAAATAGCCAGACGAACACACACAGACAACCACAGTTGGCAACGTGTCGTGTGAGTAATATTTATAGAAATATCAGAGGATTTCCTTGGAAATGCCAAGTTAGAGCGCAAATTTATATTCATATATTATTTTATGTATTTTAAGTGAGGTTTAAGTAATTTACAAGAAAGATAATAAAAGAAAATGTTTAAAGTGCAGTTTTATTCAATATAAAATCTGTTCACGTGTCGTATAAGTAACATGAAAAGAAATTTACAGAAGAAACTAGCTTTAAAGCAAACTCAAATTTTGTATATTAAATTCTTTTACATTCATAATGAATATGGAACTATATAACATTTATGCATTTAATATTTATTTATATATATTAAAAACCATGATTATGCGAAAGTCTTATTACATAATTTCGTAGTTTTGTAAAAAATGTTTAGCTCATATTGGAATAGAGTGGATTATGCGAATTCATTAATGGTAGTTAGCGAAATTGATATATGTTGAGTCCATAGCTTAGGAAAAATCCATTAAATTTAATGAGTAATTTTTCTGGTTTAACAATGGCTTTAGCCCCACCTCTGGCGCCATTATGTTATCTTAAATAAAATTGGCGTACGCTGAGTGTAACCGGAATTAAAAACAAACATTTTGACAGCAATAAAAACTGTGCACAAATCTGTGGCCCGCCGACGAAATACCCTGGCAGCAATCTGAAAAGAAACTAATAAAATTCAGATTTGAAAGCAATTAGATGAAGGTTTTTAGTTTAACTTTTCTTTGCTGTTCTAAAGTTGACTACGATGATCAGATTGAGTTAACTGAGTACCTGTTATGATGCCCTTCACATTCTCTTTTACTATAATGAGAATATTTAAAAAACAAAAAAAAAAGCAGCAGGAACAAGCTTAACACACAAACGTGAACGGAGCACACAAACACGCCGTACACTTAACAGGCAAAAATATTTGCTGAAACGCATATTTACTTGCCAAAAAACAAAGCCAAACGAAATTGGTTGGCAAACAGTGCCAATAACAGCAACAGCAAAAGCAACAACAGCAACAACAACCACGATGATAAAATCGTTTGGCGAAATCAATTTACATTGGCCAGGGGCTGTGCGAGCTGTGCGACGGGCTCCCAGTTCCGCATAATACAGAATGCAGCAAACAAATCAAAATTAACCAATACAAGTGGGCGGAACTGGCAGGAGGGCATGACGCAAGTGGCACGCAGCAGGGGGCAACCACAGCGACAGCATATGCAACAGTGGCATACAACAAGAGAAACATGGCACCCAAGCGAGACAGAGAGACAGAGAGAAAGAGAAAGAGAGAGAGAGAGACCTTAAGCCAGTGCTTAGTTAGCACACAAATGAAAATTTAATATTCGCATTACTCGAGTGTAGCCAGAGGGAGTGGAGAGAGGGGAGAGAGTGGGGAGGGATCCCATGGTTTTCCCTCCGATGACTACTGCGACTGCGGGTCGCCGATTCGCTGGCTCCGTTCGCAGTGCATTGCTAATTTTAAACCACGCCATGCATTTCAAATGGCTTTAAGGGACCGCCAGGCATCCGCGAAGGGTCGGCCACGTTGACAGCGCGCTGACAGATTGTTCATTACGCTCGCTGCGAGAATGCATTTTAATTACCGAGCAGCAAGCGAGGCAAATCAATTATGGGGCGAGCAGCTGGTGCACCTGCTGCAGCATCTGCTGCTTGCTGCGGGCCAAATGTCAACTTTTGACCAACTTCGCACCTGCAGCTCAATCAACTGGGCGCAAGGCAAATAATTCACACTTTAAGTCCGCGTAGCCCTCTGTGGTGTCGTGCATCAAAGGCTCTGGCAGTGGAGAGACATACATATTATTGCAGGTTTGATGCGGTTTCACGTGCGGTGCCCCTCGTAATTTACGATTATAGCTGAGTTAACCACACCCCCACACACCCAAACACACACACACACACACAGTGAGACGCCCTTACACTGGCACTTATGCTAGGTGCGGTTAATGTGACTGTGGGCATATCATAGCTCAAATGTTGGCACGTGTGTGGGCGTGGCTGTCAACCCTTTAGGGCCATTAAAGGTCTCGACTTTGGCATAACTAATGTGCCTATTAAAATCGCATATTAATGCCAGATATTTGCCAATTGACATCGAAGCACCAAAGTCAGCTAAAGAAACTTTAGCTCTTTGTTTTTTTATTCGCAGCGAGGCGCTGGGGCGCAAAAGTTTGCGACTTTTTTTTCGCTTTCAACCTCATCGATGAGCTGATAAGTGGCAATTGAAGCAATACGTGAATCCAACATGAGTTGTTGCTGTTGTTGTTGTTGTTGTTGGGGCATATGAAGTGCCAAAGTTGAAAAAGTTATTTGCATGTAAATTTGTTGTTAGTATCATCGAAAAAGTAATACGAGGCACAAATGAATGCGAAGCCGAGAAAGAGCTCGCAAAACTTTAGACAAAAGTCAAATGGGCAAACGAAAAGAAAGAAATGGGGAGATAAGGCAAACAAACAATGATAAAGCAATATGCACGAGCTCGAGGTAAGAGCTGCGAGCTACGAGCTCCTGGACTGGAGGTGCGGTTATGGAAAGGTTGCCGCCTAATGACGGCGATAAAGGCTGGCAAATGGTAGAAACCAAAGAGCCAGCAAATGAAAAGTGTTTCAATAAAGGCCAAAACACAATTGAAAACTTTGCAATTGCCACGTAGAACAGCTCTCAGACACACCACACACCTCGAGTTAAGCTGTTCGCTGCTTTGTTTAGCTACACATTACAAAATGTTGGCGCTTTATTTCCGTTTCCGCTCAACTGGCAAAATTCATTAAGCCCGACAAAATGGGGCTCAGCGCTCAAAGAGTCACTCAATCTGTCAATCTGTCAATCCGCCAATCCAGTCAGCCGACGCTCGAGTGGGTGCCAGACGCTCAATAAACTTTCATTAGCTTCGCTCATTCATCAGCCAATCAGGCGGGCAGGCGGACGGACTCTGTCCGACTTGTAAGTGTTTTGTAAACATGACTTATAGAAATGGCAGCTAATATTTTTCGCAGTTGCAACTGAAGTGGCCCGCCCCGCTGACGTATCAATAAGCCTGCAGTTGGCCCAGATCAGCAGCTCTGAATAATTCATGAGCCAGCGAGCATTTCGAGTTTACAGATTTACCTACAATATAATGTGGCCTTTGCAGCCAAAGGCCAAAAGCCCCTCAGTGGCCAAGTGGCCAAGTGGCCAACACTGACAAAAGGGCAATGCAAAAATCCCGATGCCCCACTTCAGTGAGCGGCAATCTGTAATCGGGGCTCGGCAATCGCCAATTACAATTCAATTCCGTTGCCAGCGAGCGGCGGCAGCGGCAAATTTAATTGAGCATTCAGAGACGCATTGACACGTGCGACAGACGGCGACAATATCGTCAAATATGCTGGCCAATCCGCTGACCAATTTAGTAGCAAACACGAGTCTAAGCTCCAATTGCCGCACGTCGGTGGAGCGGGAACCGGTGCGAGAAGATTGCCCATCGCCTGCCAAGATTTATCCCACAGTTTGTGTTTGTCACTCTCCACTGTTGCGTGCTGAGGGACAAGGACAGCTTGTTATCGTGCCTGTCTCCACGATTCCAGTTTGATTGGCAGCTCAGGTTACAGCTACCAGCAGCAGCAGCAGCAGCAGCAGCGACAGCGCCATCGTCAGCACCACAAAAATATCCTTGTTCTGCTCACCGACTATTCTCCCACGTTTCCCTGCCAATTGTCCAACTGTCAGCATACGCAAAGTGTTGTCAGAATTCGGTCCCTCCGACAGAGCTGCAATTGCAATTGCAATTGCGACAATCTAATATGCGTCATGAAAGGGAATATCCAACCATCTGCAGCAATGGCTACTCAAGCGCCATTTCAATATTTTTTGAAGAGGGGTTTCTCTCTGGCTTAGGTTAATAGTGATTACTATCGAAAAATATTGTATAGCTGAAGCCTTTGAGGTGGGACAGTGTTTAGGCCATCATTAGCTACGTCAACCCTTTGCTGAAATGAGGAAAAGGGTTCAAAGGCATCACGTCTTGAACTAATTGTCGGCATAATTAGAAGTCGGCGGCTCAAATCCCGGAGGGCCATTGACTGATTGGCAAAAATGTTGCGACATCCACGTCGGCGTCGAGGGCGTGGCCAGGAGTCTAATTGAATCACGTGCGTGGGTGGAGAAATTGGCTCTGGCAGTGCAAATGGAGTTGGGACCAAGACTTGAACTGCTCCTGGGACTGGGAATTGCTCAATCGCTGACTTTTCTAATAGTTCTACACAGGCACGCCCACTGGCGGCGCCCATAAGGCGCCATCGACGCGTACGCAATGGGACAACAACTTAATCATCATCACGTCGGCATTAGTCACACTCCAAGCGCATTATCCTTTCAACCAAGCTCGCATTTGCGTCTGTAAGACACAGCTTACACATGTGTGAGTGTGTGTGTGTGTGTGTGTGTGAGAGGCTTTAGTTCGCTCACATGTCATTTGAAATGCCATTTGCAAGTCTCTTTTATGGCCACGACAATAAAGGCATTTGCCAAGACTGTGCAGAGCTATCTGATCGCTCCCTCAACAGCTGCATCAATTCGATAATTATGGCATATGCCATTTGCTGATTGTGCATGGTCATAGGGCGTGTGTGTGGGCGTGGGCGTGGGTGTGGTCAGTGAAGGATGAGTTACATTTAAATTAGCTGCATCAATGTGCCTAATTCGAGCTGAAGCGAACAGCGCTTAGGGCTCAACTCATCAGCTGCATTAAGCGATTAGGCCAGGAACATACACATGAATATATACATATACATACACATACATTTATATTTGCCTTAGCGTGAGTGTGTGTTCGTGTGTTTGTTTGTTTGCTTGTCTGTGTTAATATGAGTGTCTGTCTGCGTGTGGCATTTTGTGTGTAGGGGCGTGGGGGTGTGTATATATTTCAAAAATTTAATTGCACACGTTTACATATCACGTGCACTGCGGCTGCCTGCATTGTTTATCTAAATGGATGATGTTGATGGGAAAATGGGGAAACTGGAAGAGAGAAGAGCTGGCTGTCGCTGCTGTACTGTGGCTGTTCGATGCCATTGCAATTTAATTAAGTCACGCAACATATCGATTCGGAGCTTTAATGCGAAAGTACTTTTGGCGGCCGATTCCAAATTCACAAAATAAAGTTCGAGCTGTCGCCGCTAATTGGAATTTGAAAACAAATCGTTTAAATACATTTTGTGTGTGAGATGCGATTATTTTGAAATTATTTTAAACAATTGCCGTAGAAACATCATGGTTTGATTAAGTTAAAAGTAAGTAAGTAAAAAGTTTCGAAAAGGCTGAAAAGTCAATAATACTCAATAATAAATACGTATATATATTATATATATATAGAGAGAGAGAGGCTGTGTTTGGTGAGAGCAGCAGCTCACCTGCATCTACCTGTCTGTGATGCGGCTTACTTTAAGTGTGAAGCGAATATTTGCGCATTTGCCGAGTGAGCTGTGCCTGTTTAACCCTGTTTAAGGAACGACAACAACACAACACCATCATCATCAATATGTGAAGTTGGCCCCCCGGCCAAATATGCTAAGCAGAGTCAGAATTTGGCACAGAGCAGGTTGGCCAGGTTGGGAGCCCGGCTCGTTGCAACCGTTGGTAGCAGCAGTATCTGGCTCAACTGGCTCCTGGCTGTGTCTTGTTAGCTGCTCCGCTCTGCGCGCTGTGCTGCGCTGCCGTGTCGCATATTTGTTAGGCAGCCCAAGGAAGCGTAAGACATTTGCCTGTTTGCCTTTGGCACGTGCACGGCATGCGGATGGCAATGGGCATGGGAATCTGTAGGTTCAGGTGGATGGAAACAGCAATATACGTATACAAATATGCAAGTCTCGGCACAAGTGTGTGTGTGTGTGCATGTGTGTGTGTGTGTGTGTGTGTGTGTCTGTGTGGTAGTTATGCATGTTGTTTTCCTTTGCCCTTTCAGCGGATTTGCCGTGTTCTTTTTATGCAATTTGCTTGCAGACGACTCGTTATTTTATTGTTTACCTCCGCACACGGCAAACATAAGTAGAACATAAATTCGAGCTCCGCAATCCCGGGCCACTGCATTCTCCTTTGTTGCTCGGCACATTCGCACATATCGCATAAGGAGCAAGCCGTGACTAAATAATTTCTGTTGATTTCGTTTCGCAATTACCGTGCAAATAACAGCAAATTGCCAAACGCAGCGACGATTGATATGCTCCCTGAGTTGACTCTGATATTGTCAATGTTGGGGCAGCGAAATCCTTTTAGCGCTAATCAGCCAAACACAATTCAAGTGGCGACACATGTGAGCTGCAGTGCGAATTTGGGAAGTCTTCCCAAAGTGCTGTCGATGGCGGGCCTAGGGCGGGGGCGGGGTGGGCGTTCTGCTTAAAAGCTTAAGTGAAATTACACTTGGAGCACAGCAATTTTATCCACGAAATGCGCAGCGCGCGGTCCAAAGGCTGACGCCCTGGGGGCGTGGCAGTGTGCTAAAATGCTCGCTAAAAGCTTTTGGCCCACTCAAATGAGGAAAATTTTCGAAAATTCTAAAGTGACATTGCGATAATCGCGTAATCGATGAAGTCTGTCATTATCATGAGCCCCGTCGCTGTCGATGTTGCACCCGCTCTCCCTGCCACTGCCACTGCCCCTGCCCGTGTCCCAGCCCCTGCCTCAGCCACTGGCGTTGACAGTGTCAAAGGCAAGTCAATAAGTAAAAATTTTCAATGGCAAAATGTCGAGGCAGGCAACCAGAAAAAAAAACACACTTAGATGGCAAAGCGGACAAAAAGTACGAAAAGTTCGCTAGGGGTAGGGGGAGCGGGAGCGGGAGTGGGCGGGCTGAACGTTTAGTTTTCGACGCTTGGCATTGGCGTTGGCGTTGGCAAATTGCCCCCTCGAACGCTGCTGAAACAAATAGCTGCAGTGCCCAAAAGGGCCAGAGAGAGAGAGAGAGAGGGTGAGAGAGGGGAGCGCGAGTTGAGACAGCTAGATTTAGCCAAAAAAGTTGAAGCTTTGATTTTGTGTTTCAGCAGGAGGACTACAGGCAGATTCAATTTGACAGTTGCTAGAATTCAATTTTCTTGTCATCATGTTGCGGATTAGTTTCGTGCTACTTCAGGCCAACGTGCCAGCGAGGCAAAGGCAGAGGCAGAGGCAGAGAGCTCCAAGCGGCCAAACCCAGTTGGACATCATTTGCAAAGTGCAAATGCAGCAACAGCAGCAGCAGCAGCAGCGACAGCAGCAAGTAGACAACAGGCTGCAGACGGCGGACAGCGGACGGCAGATAGCAGACAGGAGACAGCAACTTACCAATGCACACGCACAAATGAGAAAAGTTGCAACTTTTGGAAGCAGCAAAAAAGTTTACCAGCTGCTGCTGCTGCCACTGCTGCCACTGCTGCTACTGCTGCTGCTGTAGATCGACAGGGGAATACTGGCAGCGTGCACTGTGGAGCGCCGAGGGGTATGCGAGCTGGATGTTCTGGACAAATAATAAAGTTTGTGGCCAAGTCATGTGCGTGTGGCATTGAATTTGATGCACGTGGCGGAGCAGATGCAACAGTAGTTACAGAGCGAAAGCAGTTGTAAAACTTTTAAGTTCAGCTTAAACAAATTCAGTTACAAGCAATAGAAAGAACAAATGAAATTGTCATTTGTTCAGACAATTTTACGTGTGTGAGCTAATATATAAAATATCAATTTGGATATGAAATCATTATGTAAATTACAGTAAAAGGGAAGGAAAGTCAGGAGAAGAATATAAGAGAGAGAGAAAGAGAGAAAGAGAGAGAGAGAGTTCAGGGAGAGTCCATGACATCTCAGTTATAAGCAAGATGCCACTGAGCTGATGTTACATATAAGTTTTCTTATAATCATATATTGCCAAGTAAATGCACTTACTCTTGGCCTGAGTTGAATTCTCACACAATTCTCACACTTAACCAACCCTTTAAAGTTAACAAGTTTGTTAATGAAATTTCAAGTAACCGAAACAATTCCAACTTTAAACTCAGTCTCTCTTTTTCTCTCAATCTGCTTTGATTTCTATCATTATCAAACTAATTTTGTTTTTGTTTGTGGCAGTCGTTTCGGTTGACACGAGTGAAGTGTGGTCAGCTCTCAGTTTGGTGAGCTGGAGCTGTCTATATCAATTAGGCCATTTCTTTGGACATGTCAACGACACTTGGCATCTGTGTCTCAGCTGGCTGCACTTTGGGGCAGCCACAAGCTGTCCACAGCAGCAACAACAGACAATTAAAGGAGAGCTTAAGCAACGGTAATGTGACCGAAAGCTTACTTAAGGTAACTTTAATGTTCGTTTCTAATTTGTCACAACAACTTCTTTGTCACTCAGTTGGGCCCGGAGGGCGGGGCTGGCAGAAATATGAAATGTCAACTGGAATGACTTATGGACTCCGCAAACTGGCCGAGTGCGATCCTTCTCCGGCCAACCGGCTAACTGCTTAAATACTTAATATACCAACAACAGCAATAGCAATAACAACAACAGCATCAGGAAGGAACAAAAAACATGCAGGATAAACAGGAGACAAAGGCATGACGACGACAAGGCAAAGGAGGTGGAAAACAATTTGCTGCCTCCTTCGGCAAGGCTCCAGCAACTGTTTACTCCTCAGCCAAACCTACGGCTACTCCGGCGTCTTCTGTTGTTACTATTGCTGGCGTTGTTGTTGCGACAGTGGCCCGAATTCCGAACCGAAGCCGCTTGATGGATTACAGCCAAAAGGCGGTAGCTCTGAGCTGGCAGCGGAAGGTGTGGCCCAGGCGGGCGACAGCAGCTGCACGATTAGGCTTTTGTTTAGCTGCTTGTCAAATTTCTATGGCCACACCCCCAGCCGCCTTAGCTCTGGCTCTGGCACAGGCTTTGGCTTTAGCTTTAGCTTTGGCTTTGGCTTTTGTGAGTATCTGCAGCAAAGTGATTTGTGCACCCCAAAGGATTGGAAATTCGTTTAATGAAGTGAAGGGTTAAATTTGCCAAAAGGCTGAGCCGGGCCCACCAGCATTGCCAAATGGAAGCGGCTTACGGGGCGCACACAATAGAGGTGGAGCCAAGACAACAAATTCAATTGAATATATACACGCTCAGGCACACACGCATGCACACTCCTCAAAACGTATCGATGAATAGAAAGCCATTATTTGGCCAGGATGGCTTTAAACTGAGCCGAACAGCGGCGCTTCCGCCAATTACTATCGAATGCCTTTTAGTGACCTTCACACACGACTCTCGCCAGAGGCCGCTTCAATTTGACCTCCACAAGCCGGCGCGGACCAACTGACAACATAATCATTTATCATACAAAATGGCATTTCTCAAGTGGCATATATGATTGCGCCAAAGCCAGAGCCACAGCCAGAGCCAAACCCAAAAAGGAAGCCAAAATCAAGGCCAGTTCCTTGAAGCCTAGAAGCTGCTTAGCAGCCGCCTGCATTCCCCGCCCAACGGGCCATAAATCTGCAGCTTTGGCCAGCCTTGCGATATGCGAATAGGCAACTGTCGGCAAAGGCAACGGCAGCGGCAGCGGCAGCGGCAATGGCAACCATTTGTCTAATTTTAATGGGCATGCTAATAGAGCCATTGGCTTGTCGAGCGGTCGCCAGCGGATTGGTCAGCCAACACCTGCCCCCGGCTGGCCGGACTCGGCTGTTTGGGGCCGGTCGAGTTTTAATTTATGTGCGGCGAAAACTTTTTGGCTCATTAAATATACCTCAAAATGTTAAATGACTTACGAGCGCCACTAAAGGAGCCGCCACGAGATGTTGCCAACGATTGACTGCCGTCTGGAACGTGCCACTGTCGTGCCCCGGCCAAGAAGCCAACTGCGGCAGTCATTGCATCATCATTTACGGAATTGCCGTTACGTGCGGCCTTATCGGCCACAGCGCATCGCATTCGGCATCTCAATCTCAGCGGCCGGGCCGGGCCGGGCGGGGCCAATATTTGCGATATTGATGAACAGACAAGTTAAGTCCTTTGTCCTGATTTTTAATAAGCTATGACCGAGCATACCCTGGCAGAGAGTATCACCAGCTAGAGATCGACAATATTATTCAAATGTTTATACATACTATATAATATACAATCATGGATGGGTTCATAACAAAGAGTTAGGACAGCTCATCTGTGATTCAGTTGACTCTTGGTACTCTTGAATCTTTATTTGTGGGCTGAACTGGTAAGTCTGACTTCGTATAAGATGATCAATAATGGATACCTATATATATTTATTACTACTATACACCTAGATGCACAGCTGCAGCTACTCGCTCGAGTCAGGGTATCTGCTAGTCGTGCACTCCTAGCCAGAGTACTCTTATTTTATTTTGTTTAGTTCCGGCTCTCATTACTCATTAATGAGGCGCATCCGTGGGGCGGTGCAGCAGTGCAGAATGACAAGTCGAACAGAATTGACTCATTTGCTTCCTGCTTCTGCTGTCACCTCACCTGACACTAGCTAGCTGTGCCCCAGGTATTGGCACAATAGTATATTAGCCCACCGGGCGAGCCACCCCGGGGGGAAATGGCCAATTCAATCATGACAGCCAACCGACTCACAACTGGTGACACATTCTCGCATGCGAGCCGTATCATAAATATTTATGAGTGCGCCGGAGGCAAAGTCGATAGTTCCGCCTGGCATCGCGTGGCTCCATATGCATTTGAATGCATTTATCATAACAAACTAAAATCGCACGAAAATGCGGATGAGCCCAGCAAATAATGGGGTTAGCTGGTAAAAGCACACTCACACACACACACACACACACACACACACACACGGAACGCCAAATTTAATTTCAAATGCAAACCCACCGCTGCCCCTCAGCCCCAATCAAAGCCAGCCCAAGCCACGCTTCCGTTGCTTCTAATTGTGTGTGTGTGTGCGTGCGTGTAGATGGGAGTGTGGCCAAAACTATAATGCTGCTTTTGCTGCTGCAGTCAACACAATTTGTGCACCAACAGCGGGGTTAGCCGGAACCAACAGAGCGCCAGGCCTCTGCGGCCGTTGCTGGACCGCCTGGTCAGTTAATGCAGTTGCTCGCCGCTGCTGAGGGCGAAATAGTTGTTGATTTTGAAACAACAACTCTGCAGCACAACAGCGAAAGTTTCGAGCTCTCTTTTTTCTTATTTTTTTTTTTTTTTTTTTTTTTGTATTATTACTTTCTTCTCTGACGCTGCGGCCTTTTCGCGTTTGCCGCTGATTGTTGTGCTGTAAATTGCATTTGCGGTCAACAAAGTGCAACAGCATCAACAACAACGGGCTTCGCTTTGTTCTGTTTGTTTGCAATTTTTCGTTGATTTCTGTTGCTGTTTCAGCTTCTGCTTCTCATTTTCGTTTTCATTTTCATTTGCTGTTTGTTTCATTTAAATTGCCATTAGATGCGGCTTTGGGTTACGATTACTCACACACTCACACACACCTACACACAACAGCTGGTTAACATTTCCGGCAGTCTCTGTGTCTGCCTGCGCTTAGACATTTTTGTGCTCAATAATTTTCACTTTTCCCCCAACTTTTCCAGCTTGCACTAAATATTCAACAGTTTTCATTCCATCTATCCGCACCGGTTGCTGCTGCTCTCAGCTTTGCTCACTTTGATTTCGTTTTCATTACGTTTTTTTTCTCCCTCTCTCTCTCTCTCTCTCTCTTTCTCTCTCTCTCTCTCTGTCTCTCTCTCTCTCTCTCTCTCTCTCTTTCGGTTTTATTTTTATCGAGGAAATAGTGCTGGCTTGGTTTTTAATTAAAACAACAATGCGGCGCTCCACTCAGAGCAACCATTTTCACCTATCCACTGATCGGCTAACACCCCACACACACCCACACACACACCCACACCCACACACTCGAATACAAACAGTATTATTGTATTGCTGCCTGGCCAGCCAGTGAGCCAGCCAGTCAGCCAGGATGTTGTCGTTGTCGTTGCTGTTGTTGCTGTGTTTTACTTTTAACAATTTCATTTCGGTCTCACCCTCTGCAGTCCCTTGGCTTTGTTTCCGAACGTGTTTTGTGTGAAAAGTGATAAGTGAAATATGCTTTTCAGTTTTCAATTTAGTAGTTCAATGCAATTCCAATTGGATATTCGTTGGCCCAGCTCCACTTGGCTGGCCAACTTCTGTTGCCAGTTAAAGGGGAAACATTCGCAAAATGCCGAGAGTCAGCAGTCCTTTAATAATGCTTTTATTGCATTGAAAAAAGAAATGGAAACAAAACAAAGCAGAAATCAAAGCTCTTTGTGAGATTTGTGTGCACAAGAAAAAAAAAACTAAGGCAAGAGGTAGGGCCGGGCGGAGTCTATCATTATGGTATAGGGCGACGCATTGCATTTGCATTTGCATATGTGGGCCATGGCATCGGTCCAGTTCGCTGAACTCGACAGTTCTTTGCACTGCCCGGGCACGCCCACGCCCCCTCCTCTGGGAGCCAATTTAGAACGCTCCGTGCGTCGCAACGCGGACACCTCACGAGCACTTGACACTCTTTGTGCAACGAGCCCACCCCACCTGCCAGCCCAATATTTTTAATCCCTTTGACTCCGCAGCGACTGCAGCACGAAGTGGGCGTAGAGCAAACATTTGCCAAGTCAACAAAGCGTAGGCGACTCGCAGCTAAATCGCCATTTTGCACAGTGTCCCCAGGCCTGCAAGACTTGTCTAAATTCGATAGATTTTCTGTAGATTTTCGAATACTATATTGGCATGAGGCACTGTTATTACTATATTCCTATATTTCTATATTACTATAAACATTTCATATAGTTCGTCCCACTGTGCGCTTCACTCAGCGACAAGTTGGAGTTGAGCGTGGCGCAAAGGACAACCAGTTCGAAGGACAGCAACAGGCACTGAAATGCATTCACACACACACACACACATACACAGTGAAACAGTCACACACATGCTAGCGCCATTTCAGCTGCCACAATGCGAGTCATAGAGAGTAGACTGGGCCAAATTGGTGCGAGACTAATGCTCGGGGGCAAAGTTCATGAGGCGGGTCGTGTCTGTGGTCGCGGTTCGTGTCTTGTCTTGTCTTGTCTTGTCGTACATTAACAGTGACACGGCTCATTTGCGTTAATTTGAAAACGCTGACAGCGGCAACGACTTGCTAATGAGTCCCGAAACCAATTGCGACTCAGCAGGCCTTGGGAGCTCAAGCCAGAAAAGTAGGAGAACAGCTAAATCGACATATACAATAGATCAGACATAGAACTTATATTGTACGTTTAATTTCATAACACATCCCAAATTCTCAGTACCAACTCAAAGCGCACAATATGACATTTAAGAAACTGCTCTTCGTGTGCATGGGTAAGTGTGGAAGGCCAACAGTTTCCTACTGAATACCTGACTGAGTCTGTACCTGATCTGCTGCAGGGAACTCGTGCAGCTCACCCATGGCCGAGACAATTATGCAGAATCTGATGGTGAAGACAAGTCTTTACTGGGAGGTAGACAGCGCCGCGCTGCGCACCTGGAACATAGGCAGGCGACCGCACAAGCGATGCCTCAGAGTCCTCAAAGAGCACGGACTGCGCTCCGATCACTTCTGCCGACTGGTAAATGAGTTTGGATCGAAAAGAGAAAGTCATTCAGATGGATTTATGTTCTTTTTTACAGTTAACTGTTCAGGACTTCTACTACTTCGACATCATCATAACCATGAATGAGCACGTGTACAAGGAGCTCCTCCTCTGGGCGGCCGCCAATCATGTGCTCCAAACCTCGCAAGTTATAATGCTGGGCGCCTACGGGAAGAACGGTAGCAGCGTATCGATTATTGATCTATCGCCGGTATGTGGAGATAAATTTTAGCAATTTAACTGTGTGAACAGAAGTATGTTGCAGGCCCGCAAGCTGAAAGCCTTCCGAAGTGCATACTATCAGATCAAAGACTGCTGCAAGGAGTTCATACTTGGGGAGCAAGTGAGCATCGTGCGCTATGATGCGCCCAGCACGGATGACGATACTGAAGACAAGGTGTATCAGTTCAACCAAGCGTCCCGTGCAGACTTCAGTGACGCATCCGATTCTCCCTGTTCCGCAAATTTCCAAAGTAAAAAATGCACCTCCAAATTTTCTGTGAAGCTGTCGTGTTCAGGATGTTTAATAAGACAACCGAAGTCGAATAGGAAAACACTATGCCAGAAGTGTGGAAAAAAATTCTTAGCTGAGCTCTGACCGCGAGCTTCGAAGCGACTATTTTGTTACCCAAATGACGAGTTCACTGTTGACCCCTAAAGCAAAGTGTTGATTATGAAACAAACGTAAAGAAGGTGACTTTGATATGGCAGCTCCGTCAATTTATGCACATGCCATCGATCGGTGACTAATTGGCTCAGAGAGCTGACTATAAAAGCCACCGTCGGGTGCCCAGCGGCTTCTGGTAGTTCGGAATACCTTGATGTGAGCACGCTCGCAGCGCTGACCGGCAGCTGAGCATGGAACGCAGTTTGTTGCCACAGGCACTGGACGCTGCCCTGCCTGGCACAGGGCTTGGGCCCAGGTTCGAGGCCCAGGCGAGTGGCAATGGCTCCGTCCTGGACAATGTAAGTGCAATCAAACTACTGCCTGAAGAGATGTAATGAAATTTGATGCTTATCAAGCCACTTGAACTGCATTTCAAATTCAATTTGCAGGTGCTGCCGGATATGGCGCACCTGGTCAATCCGTATTGGAGCCGCTTTGCGCCCATGGATGCAACAATGAGCAAGATTCTGGGCCTGTTCACCCTCTGCATCCTCATCATCTCGTGCTGCGGCAATGGAGTGGTCGTCTACATCTTTGGGGGCACCAAGTCGCTGCGCACGCCCGCCAATCTGCTCGTCCTGAATCTGGCCTTCTCTGACTTCTGCATGATGGCCTCCCAGTCTCCGGTTATGCTCGTTAACTTTTACTATGAGACGTGGATCCTGGGGCCCCTGTGGTGCGATATTTATGCCGTCTGCGGCTCAATGTTTGGCTGTGTGTCGATCTGGTCGATGTGCATGATCGCCTTCGACCGCTACAACGTCATAGTCAGGGGCATCAACGGCACGCCCATGACCATCAAGCTGTCCATCATGAAGATTCTGTTCATCTGGCTGATGGCAACGTTCTGGACCATAATGCCCCTGATCGGCTGGAGCAGCTACGTGCCAGAGGGTAACCTCACAGCCTGCAGCATTGACTACATGACCAGGCAATGGAATCCGCGCTCCTACCTAATAACCTACTCGATATTCGTCTACTACGTGCCGCTGTTCCTCATTTGCTATTCGTACTGGTTCATAATCGCTGTAAGTGGGCCAAGCTGAAGATATATTCATTTTGTTATTTAACGTTTTTGTTCAAAGGCCGTGGCAGCACATGAGAAGGCCATGCGTGAGCAGGCCAAGAAGATGAACGTCAAGTCCTTGCGCAGCTCTGAGGATTGCGACAAGAGCGCCGAGGGCAAATTAGCCAAGGTAAGGCAGAAGTAATTAATTCTTTGCCGTTGCCAATTTCATTACGCACTCAGGTGGCGCTGACGACTATTTCGCTTTGGTTTATGGCCTGGACCCCGTACTTGGTAATCTGCTACTTCGGCCTGTTCAAGATCGAGGGTCTAACGCCACTCACCACCATTTGGGGTGCCACATTTGCCAAGACCAGCGCCGTCTACAACCCCATTGTCTACGGCATAAGGTAAGCTGCGGCGTCGCACTTCAGCGAGAATCTCTAATATATTCGTTTCTTTCCATAAGTCATCCCAAGTATCGACTGGTGCTCAAAGAGAAGGTATTTCTATCTTATCTAATATCTTATCAGACTTTCGCTTATCGTATCTTATCTCTTTAGTGCCCGTTCTGTGTTTGCGGTAATACAGATGAGCCCAAGCCGGATGCACCCGCTGGGGATACAGAAACCACTTCAGCTGCGGAATCAAACGCCTAGACAAAGTCCAAATATATAACAAATTGCAGCAATTGCCCACAAAGGGCACAAAATGTAAAAAAAAGTGTTTATGTAATCATCAGTGAATGATGTGAAAATGTAAAAAAAAATAAACGAAATTAATTGACAATACTCTGAGCTGGTGTGTCTAGTTGAATCTTGTAATAATTAGGATTTGATTAATCTCATAAGATGTGACATAAATGCTCTTTGTGGCTGTCAAATGAGACAATGATTTTAAATCTTTTAGACCTTCACATATAAGGTTCTAATCAAGTCTTATAATATTCTCCCCAAGGGAGGCAGCCTATCGATCTATAGAGTAGGCAAACATTTAAAAAACTTCAAACTCTTGGCAATGAGACTTCGAAAACACCAAATCAATTTACTTCACATATGCATCAATCCTGAACCTCATTAGCAGTAATAGCGTCAATAGAAAGTTTTAAAATGATTTCTTGAAATAAATTAAAATATATATGTATATTCATTAGCTCAATGCGACTACGTTTTAAGTTCGGGCATCTTGTCAATGCCAAGAAGATTGCGTCCCACGTCGTACATCGACTTGAAATACGAGCTGAACTCGTTGATTCCCACTCCGTCGATTCTCGTTTGTTTCATCTGCCTTGGCACACATTTCCACGACGTTAATGTCGCTATTTGCTCTGGCTGCTGCGTCTTTCGTTTAATGATGATAATTACTCAGTTACATTCGCCACACTGCCCCGCCCCCTTGACACTTCCCGCACATTTGGTCTAATGAGCATGTACACACAGACACATACAGAGATAGAGAGAGAGAGAGAGAGACAGTCTCAGGCATACTCACTCGACAGTCTAATTAGAATACAACAAAGCAAGAAGCAAAGCTAAATTTTTGCCCGTCAGCAATTTGGCCAAAAGTTCATCAGATTCAGCCACCAAGTGCTGATGCTCTGCTTCTGACGACTCTTACGTATTTGTATATTCATCATCTTCAGACTGAAGCAGCTGAAGCTATTCGTGTCACAGAGTGCATCAACTGCACTGCGCCCAGCCAGTAAAGACACACATCTGGATTGAGCGTTTATTTCTGACAGCTGGCTCTAAGTTTCAATTACTTTAGGATAATTGCGTGTGGCCCGCTCTTACCAGAACAGCGTGGGCCGTGACGCGCCCGACTTGGCCCAGTGCTGGCCGGCCAGCTCGCCCACCGAGGCCATGGCCAGACCCTGGAGTGTGCTCACGCAGTTGTTGTACTCGGCGACCAGCCTGTTGGCTCTTAGCTGGGCCTCGCAGCCACTCAGGCCTACCTTAAAGGTGTCCAGCAGGTAGGCGCCATCCTGTTTGGCCTCCGCAGTGGGCGGCAGCTTGTCCTCGATCGTCTCACGCACCTTCTGCTCGGCTATGGCGCCGCGCTGCAGTGTCAGCTCAATGGATGCCTCCTGGGCGTACGCCACCACCTGTCGAGGAGACAAACGGTTTACTTCCAACTTCTGCTGAGCCAGTCGAATGCGATGCCTACCAGGCAGGCCCAAACCGAGATCACAATCACCGCCGCAGTCGACATTCTCTGTGTGCGCTCAATGGGCAACTGTTGCTAATCTCAGTGACAGAAGCGTCTATTATATCTTATCTTCTTGGGCTCTCGGATAGATGCAAACAATGCCGTAAAATCGCTTGTAAAGGCGCGCCCATATATCTCCGGCCACGACATTGCATCGCTAACAGCTTTAACCCAATTAAGTTTTTATAGGCGCACAGATTTTCTTCTTATCAGCGGGCAACGGAAATGCTAAAAAGTAGCTAATTGCTTTTGTAAGCTCATGTAAATAGCTTATATATATATTTATATATCATGTCTATTATCAGGTGAGAAGAACACACACTCACAAGCAGCGGCAGGCGGATGTGAGTCACAGCAGGAGTGGCCAGTGGCCAGTGGGCAGCTGCTTCACAATGGCTAACTTCATTTTGGCCAAAGTGACAGCACGTTCGGCCTGCTCCTGCTCCTGCTCCCGGCCCTGGCCACGCCCACCGAGACGCAAGGCAAACAAGAAAAAAAGGAAGATGAAGAAGGAGAAGAAGAAGAAGCTGTTGCCTGCTTTTTGGGGCGCAACTTTTGCATACAAATCCGCAAGCCCCGAACAAATTTACATACATGCGCTTGTGGAGCAGCTCCCCCTGCAGCCCGCTGTCATGTTTTTTATTTATTTGTTTCTCTCGCTTTTTTTGTGCCCTGTTTGGCTAACCAATTTTAGCATATATTTGGCAGAAGGCTGCTCAGATGCGGCCTGCTTTCATTTTGTCCACGTTTTTTTTAAGCGCTTGAAATGCCGCAACTTTTGCATTACCAGCAAAGCGGGCGGAAGTGGGCGTGGCTGGTGTACCACAAAACTTAGCAAAGCTCATGCCAGGCCACACGCACACTTTGGCATATTTGTTGTAATGACACAAACAACAAAACTCGAGTTTCAATCTTGGGGCAAATATTTCAATTAAGTGACAAAACTTTGCACTCGCCTTGATCCTTGTAATTCGCCTTGTCATTGGTATATGTATACGTATGTGTATGTGTGTGTGGGTGTGTGTGTGTGTGTGTGGGAGTGTGTAACAAGCGCTACGCTGACATAGCCAACGGCAGTTTCAAAATTTACATTTAATTACATATTTGAATTTGAATTTGAATTTGAATGTGCTTTGCCGCATTTGGAACGCCAACGAGGCGTATGCGTCATTTGGCCCAATCTGCCCCGAATGGCCCAATCTGGGCCGAAAGCTTTTGGTCATTTGCGGCCAATCTTTGGCTCGTTAAGCCAAACCATTTAATCCCCTTTAATGCCAGCGCCGGCCTGGTGGCCCAGCAACAATAGCAAACTAGCCGGCTCCTCAATAAGGACATAACTAGGACACTGATAAGTGAAACTGCATTGGCCACATAAATCAACATTGGCTCCTCAACAGTTAGTCAATGGGCCAACTCATGCACTGAGCAGCAGGGAGAGCAAAGCGGTGTGGCCAACAATTTTCAGAATGTTCACGCAAAGAGCAAAAAGTGCCGAAGCCTGCGGCGATGGGGCGATGGGAGATGGGCGCCTTGCTGGGCTGCCACTCTGCCAGCACAGTGGAGAAATGTCGCAAAGGCGAGCAAATAAAGTGAAGGAATTCAAATATTTGGGCAAAATGCGTCAAGTTTTTACTTGGCCCGCTCGAGGACAGTTGTGAGCTAAGCTCCACAACATTAGCCCCTCGAATAGCTCCTCTGCGAAGGCGAGGCAGAAGGAGCTGAATATTTGCAGCCAAATCCCCCTCGAATCGCTCAACTTGAACTCTGGCAAATGGCGAATTTCGTAATAGCAGCAAATTTAATAAAGTGGAGCTATGCACAACGCCTGAGCCACTGAGGCCACATCAAAGCGGGCTCTGGACATGGGTCAAGGGCAGGACTCGGAGCTTGGGTGCTTTGAAAAGGTTTATTTAAAGTATGTCGAATCTATGCTGGTGTATTGCACTTAAAGTATGTTTTGTAGGGTATCCAAGGAGTCGTCTTAGACCTGAGCGGGGCCTGCGGCGGGTGCCGGGGCAACTGTGGTGGCCGCCAGGCGTGCCTGCCACTCGTCATCGATGAGCTTCAGGTCGTTCTTGGCGGTGGTCAGGGCGGGCTTGACGCAGCGGATTTGCAGCCAGGGCAGCGTTGCGGTGTTGCAGTTGGCGAAGCCCAGCTCGGCGTTGGACAGGACAGTGAGGACGCGCTCGGCCAGGTCAGCTGGGAAATTGGGCTGGCTGAGCAGACGGTCTGCCTCCTTTTGCAGCACTACGGACTGGAAGAAGGAGGAAACGGAGAAGCCACCGAAAGGCGCTGCCGCTGGCGGCGCAGCAGCAGCAGGTCCGGCAGGAGCGCCGACGGCACCGGCTCCAGGTGCAACTCCACCGAAAACTCCATTCAGATAGGGATTAAATGCAGCCGCAAAAGGATTAGCGCCCGCAAAAGGACCAAAGGCCTACAGGAAATTCATCAATTAGCGCGCTGCCAGAAAGGTGTCTCAGCATTAAGGGTTTACCTGTGCGTTGCTACAGGCGACGCTGGCGACGAGTAAAACAATTGCGAATTTCATTTTAAGGCGATTCGATTCGTTTTGTTCTGAGTTGGGCTCAGTCGTAGTAGTTTCGGAAAGACTAATACCTGGCCAGGCATTGGGATGGGCTTATATACACATAATTAGCCTGCAATTCAACTCGCTTATCTTGGCTCTGGCAATTGAACTGATTTACATGCTCTAATGTTTGTTTATCAGATGTAGCGGCGTAATCCCCCTTTCCAGGGGTTATCTCTCGAGATAATAGCAGAAGCCGAGCAGTTCGCGAAAAATGTCGAGTCACCAAATGACGTCAGGTTGCATACTTGACAGTTTTTTAAATAGCATTCAATTATTATCTTTATTAAACATATCCTTTCTACTCTATCTATCTCTCCATTTCTCTTTATCTATCTCTCACTGTCTTTACCTCTATTCATCTATCTATCCTTCCCTTGCTATCCATTTCCTCTCACTCTCTTCCAACCTTTCTCAATCTCTATCTCTCTCCCTAACCTTCTCCCTTCCTTTATCTTTTCCCATCTCTCTTTATCTCTCTCTCTCTCTCTCTCTCTCTCTCTCTCTCTCTCTCTCTCTCTCTCTCTCTCTCTCTCTCTCTCTCTCTATGCATATCTCTTTCTCGCTCTATGTCTTTATTTTATTCTCATTCTCCCACACACTCTCTCTCAAGCCCTCTCTCTCTCTCTATATCTCTCTCTCTCTCTCTCTCTCTCTCTCTCTATTTCTCATACTTCCGAGTCATAATTTCAATTAAATATTCATTTTTTACTAACTTTACAAGCTTATGTGCAAAATCCTAGGAAATCTTAGAGTTTCATAAGCTTTGAAAATGATTCATAATTTGTTTTTCTTCATTTACAACTTTTTCAGCAAATAAACAAATGCCAACATATAAAAAAATTAATTAAAAATTGCGCAAATATTGCAATATTTACGGAATATTTTTAAGCAAACAAATATAAGATAAATATTTAATAATCAAACATATATTCACTATGACTCTACAATAATACAGATATATAAATAAATAATAAACAAACTAATGTTTTCTCTATTAGTAAGCACTTTTTAAGTTTTTTTCGCTGAGTTCTCTGCGAGCTTTACACTAAATAGAAAATATATGTATCTATGCATGTGCCGTGTGTGCATAAACTGATAAAAAGGCAAATGGTAAACACAAATTATGAATTAAAAATAGATTTTTTATGATGCAATTCGGCAGGCTGTTAAGTTAACATTTGGCGAAACTAATTTTGTGTTAAACAACAGCCAGCTTTCAAGCAACTTGCCGTTAGCATATTGTAAGCTTGCCAGCAATTTGAATTTAGCAGCTGATGCAAATAAGCTTTTTCAGGTCAGCCAAACAGAAATGCAGAAAGTTAGTAACAGACTATTTACAAATTCTGACCTCTACAATTTACTGGACACATAGAAAAAATTAAATGTGTTTATTTAATACATTTTAATGTATAATTAAGGTAGGTATGTTTTCGCCAAATGTTAATCTGCCCGCGCTCTGTTTTAAATTAAGTATCTACATAATGGGCACTGTTAAGCTCATATGGCTATGTTAATTAACATCGGGGTATTCTGTTAACGCAAAGTGAGCAGCTAATAAAGAGTATCGGTATCGATATTTCTGGCATCACTAAAATTTTTGTACACAGCAAAAAATCGATTTAGTTCGACGAGGAAAAACGACCCCCGCGTCCAACACACCAGCCTCAAGGCAGAGGGAGATTAGTAGTAGTAACGACAGTCCTTCAAACATTACGCAGCCAATCGTCGGGCTATACTCCAAGGTTTGGCCAGCAGAGAGTAAAAGAAAAAGAAGTGTTAAGATAGCACAGAACGTGCAGCGCAAACAAAACGAGTGAAAGTGCAAAATTATAACAAATCTATGCGACTGGCGTTTTCAACAATTTCTTCCAACCAGTAACAGCCTCAGTCAGCGTCAGCCCCAGTAGCGCCCACCAGCGAGAATCGAGCGTTTCCACCCCCAACAAAAAAAAAAAAGTGCACGCCGCGTAAGTCGTCCAAACGTTAAAAATAGATTCGTAACGTAGTTGGGCAGAGAAATCAGTTTTTTTTTATATACCACATTTGCTGATAGTTTGTGGGTTATTAAATAAATTGTAGTATTAACAGGCAAGTCAACTAACTCAAACCCGTTCACAGCAACCGCGTCGCTGACATCGAGCCACAGAGAGCACCAACAACAGCAGCAGCAAGAGCAACAGCAACGCGATGGCTTTCGCTGGATTGAAGAAACAGATCAACAAAGCCAATCAGTATGTGACGGAGAAAATGGGCGGTGCGGAGGGCACCAAGCTGGATTTGGACTTTATGGATATGGAGCGTAAGACGGATGTCACCGTGGAGCTTGTGGAGGAGCTGCAGCTGAAGACCAAGGAATTCCTGCAGCCAAATCCCACGGCACGCGCCAAAATGGCCGCCGTCAAGGGCATCTCGAAGCTGTCGGGACAGGCCAAATCCAATACTTATCCGCAGCCTGAAGGTCTGTTGGCTGAATGCATGTTGACTTATGGTAAGAAGCTCGGCGAGGACAACAGCGTGTTCGCGCAGGCGCTCGTCGAATTCGGCGAAGCGCTGAAACAAATGGCCGACGTCAAGTATTCGCTGGACGACAACATCAAGCAGAACTTTTTGGAGCCCCTGCATCATATGCAGACCAAAGACCTCAAGGAGGTCATGCACCATCGAAAGAAGCTGCAGGGCCGGCGTCTCGACTTTGACTGTAAGCGTCGTCGGCAGGCCAAAGATGATGAAATTCGTGGTGCTGAGGACAAGTTTGCCGAGTCATTGCAATTGGCACAAGTAGGCATGTTCAATCTGTTGGAAAACGACACTGAACATGTCTCCCAACTCGTGACCTTCGCTGAAGCACTATACGATTTTCACTCTCAATGCGCCGATGTGCTGCGTGGCCTGCAGGAGACGCTACAGGAGAAGCGGGCCGAGGCAGAGAGCCGGCCACGCAATGAGTTTGTGCCCAAGACGCTGCTCGATCTGAACTTGGACGGCGGTGGCGGCGGCCTCAATGATGACGGCACGCCGTCCCACATTAGCTCGAGCGCCTCGCCGTTGCCCTCGCCGATGCGCTCGCCCGCCAAGTCAATGGCCGCCACACCGCATCGCCAGCAGCAGCCCTGCTGCCAGGCCCTCTACGACTTTGACCCCGAGAACCCAGGCGAACTGGGCTTCAAGGAGAACGACATTATAACGCTCCTCAATCGCGTCGACGACAATTGGTACGAAGGTGCCGTCAATGGCCGAACCGGCTACTTCCCCCAGTCATATGTGCAGGTGCAGGTCCCCCTGCCCAATTAGATGGCCTGCACCGGCTATGAGTAAACTGAATGTTGGTTTCGCAGCTTGGCACATAGTATAAATGCAAAAAGAGAAACATATAAATGTAGATGGTTATATGCGGATTAATACGGTTTAGAGTTACGATTACGGCTTTGCTAGCACAGCACATTCACGTGGCCATAAAACATCTATTGAAACGGCGCAAATGCGAAACAAAAATCGAAAAAAAAAACTGAAAAAAACAAAAGAAGCAGAAAAACGATAGCAAACTAAATTAATGCGAAATTTTACCAGTTGGCAAAACAATAACTACAAATTATTAATTACAATTAAATTAAAGTATGTAATTATGTATGTACTACTAACTAAATTTTGAAATGTTACAAAATTAATACGAACTTTCCATGCGTTTCCAATTTAAGAATGTCGGCAATTGCTCCACTTTGAATTATGCTAAATGAAAGGCAGAATCATATATATATATATATATATATATATATATATATATATATATATATATATATATATTGAAAGAAAAGATGTCAATCCAACATATTAATTAGCTAGATATCCATATTACATACTTACATAAATATGTTGCGATACTTTTGCTTTCCCACTCACTTGATTGTTGTAATTTCTAATTTGTAATTTCCATTGCGCTCTCTATCAAAATTCTATATAGTATGCCTAATGCTACCTACCTACTATATACCTATATATATATTTATTGTCTACTCCTAACTGATATTTGTGCGAAAACAATACTCCCCACACTCTATCCCCTGAGGCGGCATATAAACTGTCTTGATGTTCGTTGTAAAATTTAAAGAACTTTTGTCAAATTCAAGGATGTAATACGATGACAAAAATTGATATCCTACATTTTTGCTCCTTTTTATGTGTGTTGTTTTTTGTTATTTATATACATAACTATTACATAAAACAAACAAAACAAAACAAATATATATATATAAATATAGATATATTTATTAAGCATATTATCTACATGTATATTTATTATTATGTATTTATTATAACTTATACTGAGCAGCAGCGTTAATACAACAAATATTATATTTATAATAACAACGGTAATGTAATGAACAACGTAACGGAATCCTCCTAAGCAAAACCAGCATATAACTAGTTAAAATTTGAAAATAATTATTAATATTAATACGTTGATAATAATAACTGTTAACATAAGCGACAACTCAAACACAAAAACCAGTCAAGTCAAAGTCGAAGCATAGCAAAAACAAAAACAAACCAATTACTAACCAAAAAGCAAAATGAGTTTACTAACAATAAATGCCTAGAAGAATATGTATCTGTATCTCTAGCAATCTGTATTTGTGTCTGTATCCAAGAGCAGACGAGTCAAGCCCCATATAGATGACACGCATAGAATGGTGCACACCGAGCGAGCGATATACATACATGCAAAAACGAATGTATATAGGCGGCGGCGTATACACAATTATATATTTACTGATAATAAATTAGTTAATGAGCAACAAAGAATTAAATTTACGAACGCGAATATAAAACTTGCGACATTCGCCAAAGCAGTTCCAGGCGGCAGCCCCGTTTAGAGATTTTGGCTCGACCGACCGAGGCAGAGGCGAGTGTTTTATTGACGCACTGATGGGAGGCAAGAGTAAAACAATAATAATTGTAATTATGCATTTGTGTGGAGGAACGGATATTAATAATAATATATAAATATATATATACATAACTACATACATACAGATAATAACACAACAGACAAACTATATAAGAATAACGCTAAAACTGAAACCCTAATTTATGCAAAACTAAATTCCAAAACAAAAACAAAAAACAATAATTGAATACATTTAATTTTCAATGTGTCTTTCGTTCAAAATCAAAAAAAAAAAGCAAAAAAAAAACATATTTGTGTTTTATTATTTGCATGTTGACCTTAAAGTGAGCATTGCATCCATGTCACAGCACACCATCCATGCCCATGCCCATGCCATGCCATGCCATGTCATTCCGCCCCTTTGTCATCCAGCTTAGCCTTGGCCCAGCCCCGAGGTCTTAATACGAATGTTGCGTAACATTGACTCGGATGCTGCACAGGAATGAGACCCGACACAACGACGTCGGCGTTGACGGCGCCACAGAATCAGCATTGAAATGTTCGATTTTCCACATAGAACACAAAGGCGCAGACGATGTACCCCAATCCCAACCCTAAAGGAGTAAAACGACCCAGTTGGAATGACATTGAAACGTGACGCAACAACCCCCCTGCGCATATCATCAGCCATTGAGGTCATGATGCCACCCCTGTCCATGAATTCCTCCCTCTGAACAAGTTCATCTAGAACGTTGACTAACCAAACATTGGGTAATGTGTCCTACACAGTTGTGAAATAAATATGAAAACTTAGTTATTATTTATAACTGTTTCTTTTTTCTACAAAAAATTTCTTTTTCTTTACTTTATTTCCAAAATGAATATGTTTTGAAAAGAAGCGAGAAAAAGAAAAACTAGTGTTAAAAAATCTGCTCAGTATTTTAAAAAGTTTTAATAATTGATCAAAAGACATATATATATATATATATATATATATATATATATATATATATATAAATGATTATGAATGCTAGGTGATTTCTAGTTGAAATAAGTCTTGAATCATTTTTTAAAAATTTTACTATAGCGCAGAAAAATATACAAATAAATAAATAAATCATATATATATATATATATATATATATATATATATATATATATATATATATATATATATATATATATATATATATATATATATAAAATTTTTAAAAAATGATTCAAGACTTATTTCAACTAGAAATCATCTAGCATTCATAATCAATGAATAGCCAATATTATACAATAAAAACTATTAAGTTTTTAGTATTAGATAAATATTAATAAATTTCAAATATACATGTTAAAATCTTACAATAGTTCTTTAAAATATAGTGCAAGTTTTTGGCTACAAAAAGCTCAACGTAACATCGACGTTGGGCAATGCTGAATTAGAAAACGTTTTAATTAATATTAATATTTGTTTTCCTTTTCTCATGTGAATTACTTATTATTTATGTATATCACATATTGCAAGTTCCTGAGCCTTTCGAATTTATTTTTGAATATGAATGTAGGAAATTTATAGGAAAGTGTAGCCTTGTTTGGGCCACACTATAATACAGCTGACGACCATCCAAAACTTGAGCATATTTGCCTACTAAATTGAGTATTATATCGACAAGTTGCAGTCATCATAACAAAAGCGATAAAAGTAAGGAATGATCAGATTCAATTTACTATATGTCTCTAAAGTATCTCTCAGCACAGTAATCAACTTATATTTATTTTTAATATTGTTCAATCTTTTCAAATGATTAATAAAAATCTATATTTTATACATATATCAGGCCGATAAGTGCGCGATACTTCGCTGCTTATCTGTTTAGCAATTGGTCTAGCCCCAAATGAGTAATGAAAGTACAAAACTTTGATATAAACATGTGCCACGGCCTTATCGGCTCATTTGCTTGCATTTTATTTAAAGTGTGATAAGGCAAAATACAAACTCAAAATGTGCTTAGAACAATTGGGAAATAATTGATTGTGTGGGCTGTGCGACTAGCTGCGCTGCAAGCTAATACTCTATAGAATAGTCTGTAGTTAGACTACGACGTACTGTTCGTACTGCGTGAGCCGCCGGCGCTTGGGCCTTTGCAGCGCCTCGTGGCCCAGTGTGAGGCATGCGGGCTCCTTCTTGAAAACCCCCTGTGCCTGCAGCACTGCGTGTGGAGCACAGCGCCAGGGATCCTGTGTGTCCACCTGCCACTTGAAGAGCTTCTGGCGCAACTGCTTCAGGGTGGCGCTGTACTTGGGCTTGTCCACAAGATTAAAGCGCTCCAGCGCATCCGCCTTGATGTCGTACAGCTCCCACTCGGGGCGCTGGTAATACTGCTTCAGGGTGCGGTACCAGGGCAAATCCTGCTTGTTGATGGTGGCGTTGAGGATCTGCTGGAACGTGGGCGACGTGTAGAAGTCCTGATCAATGGGAAAGTCCGCCCAGTAGTTGAGATTGTGTATGAGCTTATAGCGGCGGTTGCGCACCATGCGCATTGGGTAGGCCATGGTCACCTCGTGGTAGCTTTGACTACCAAAGACTGCGTCGCTCTCCACCGGCTCGGGCTCCTTATGCAGCACTGGCAACAACGATTGGCCGCTGAAGCGTGTTCCGTTCGGCGGTGACAGCTGAAGAGCATCTAGGACACTAGGATAAATGTCCAGCAGACTGGCCATAGCAGCGCTCGTCTCATGGCGCCGAGCGTCGGGTTGCGGCGAGCTGAGGATCAGCGGGGATCGAATTCCGCGCTCATACAGATTTGTGCGGCCACCGGGAAAAGGTGGCCCGTTGTCCGAGGTGTATATAACGAGAGTATCTTCTGCTAGTCCGGATGCCTGCAGTTCCCGCAGGAGCAGTCCGACGCCCTGATCCAGTCGCGAGATGGTCATGTACTGGGCGGCCAGCTCTTGTCTCACCACATCCGTATCCGGAAGCCAAGCGGGTACATCCAAGTTGCTCCAGTCATAGTAGATGGGCTTCCAGTCCGGTATGGTGCCCATGCCCTCCTCTCCGCTGCCCCAGCGCTCGCAAAACTCGCCGTATTGCGGCGTGATGTGCCCACAGCGGTGCGGATCGTGGAAGCCAACCAGCAGAAAGAAGGGTCTCGCCTCCCGCTTGGCCTGCGCAAGAAACTCACGTGCGTACTCCTTGATTTTGGTGATGTTGCGACCAATCTGGTTTATCGAGTGCTGCTCCTCCGTCTGCTCGAAGTCGAAGCGAAAGTTGGAGGCGGCACCAACGTGCTTCTTGCCTATGATGCCGCTCAGTATGCGGCCGTTGCTCTGCTCGCGCAGCACGTTGGGCAACGAACTCACCTCGGGCAGCACGTTGAAGTTGTGCACGCCCTGGTGCAGCCCGTACATGCCGCTGGCATGACTCGCCTGTCCGGTCAGCAGCTGAGCGCGGCTCGGACTGCAGCTGCTCACGGAGGTGAACGCGTTATTGAACAGCAATCCGTTGCGTGCCAACGCATCCAAATTCGGCGTCTGGCAGTACTTGTTCAGGTAAGCGCCCATCTCGAAGCCGGCGTCATCGGCCAGGAGCAGCAGTACGTTTTGTGGCTTCTGCGCGCAGCTAACGCTGCCCAGCAGCAGCAGCATCAAAGCAGCAAGGCGAAGGCACAGCTTCATTGTGACTATTTCAGCTGTGGACAGACGCAGAGGCAGACCAAATCAGTCCGTCGACACACTCGGCCAGAGTTCAACTGATCCGCAAGCATTTCATATATGGCACTCGCTCGCAGCACGTTCGTCGACTCTCTCATCTCGTACTTTCTTTCTCCCGGCTCGCTACTCATTCAATTCCAATTCCAAATCCAGTTTTAATCTCTTTCCCAGCAAGAGCTCAGCGTGAGCGCTCTTGCACAATGGCCAAACCTGGGTACACAATGTACATGCACACACATGCATACATATGTATATGCATGTATGTGTATGGGTATTTACTATATGTATTTGTGGACTTTTGTACATTCACTTTGACCGGCATTCGTTCGGCGCAGTTGATTATCTCTTCATATAGCCAAACTGAACAAAAGACATAATATTGTATCTATGAGTGGATAAATACAATTTCAACAATATTATTTATAAATAAATTCTGCTAGTATTTATATTACTTTTTTATCCATAAATAAGTCTCAAAATGCAATTTCCCGCATAGAGAAGGAAATGAAAATAAATTTAAATATTCTAAACGTCAATAAAATCTTGATTCTAATTCAAAGAATATATGTATATTGTGACCTTTCGTAAAATGATAGTAAATCGAATAAAGCTAATTGATTTCATGATGCCATTAAGCTATGCGCTCGCTCTTCTCATGAAAGCGTTTGATGAGAACGCAAGAGTGAAGAAGTGTAATTAGCATTGATTTGTTTCATTTCGTTTTCTGCGCATTCTCACATTTGAGCTTTATAAGTAATGCGCAATTTCCCCTCAGTTGCTCACTTTCTTATTTTCCTTAGTTTTGAATGCAATTCATTGAGAATTCTTTTTATTTCAGTGTGCATCGAGATTTTAAGCTGTGACTATTTTCGCTACTTTCCCAATACATCCAAGTGTCTGCAATTACATATTTATTTATTATGTAAGTTCAAGAGTTCACGACAAAAGGTTCTGTCGTTATAGGGGTAATACAAAAAGCGTTAGGCACATTGTAAACAAAAGCTCGCCGAGAAAGTGCTTCGCAACACTTAGCAACATGCTGCACCAGCTCTGGCTCTGGCAACACGTCGGCTAGCGGCCAGCAGCTGGCCTCTCAACACACAGCTGCTGTTATAATGCAAAGCAATTGTTGCAGCTGCCCAGCCGGCAAAGCGCACTCTATCTCTGTCTCTCTCCTGCATGTTGCATGCCGAATGCGCGCGGTTATTGCAGTCTCATGTATCCTAGGAACATTGAATGTGTCTTAAGCGAATGTTGTTATAAATTATAAGAAAAGTGTTGCTTCAGGCAAATTATTTGTATATGTTAACTAAATATGTAGAATATCTACTGTTATTTAGTGTTATTACTTCTTCTTCACTTCATTGAAGCCATTTATTGATTGGTTTTCTTTTGTCTCGAATTTGATTCTTATGTGCATCGCCTGAACATATTTTGTTTGAGTTTTGTTTGTTTAGCAAGAAAAACATGGCCCTCAGCTGGATTACAGTTTAAATTGCCATCAGACTTCCACCAGTTCGCATATTTGATTGGGCTTCAACAAAGATTCCTAAACAAAAATAAAAAGCTGCTTTTTCAGTTTTTGTCAATGAGAGCTTAAGCAAACAGCTTGAACTTCGTCGCCTCAGCGAATATTATTTATTCACGAATGAGGAAATATTATTATGAATAATGTAAATATTTTAATTCATTCATAATATTTTTGTATACTTTCTACCTTAAAAGTAAACGCTTTTTGCTAAAGAGCCAGCAGCCTAGGCTCTGCAAGAGCATTGAATAAATATTTTCGCTGAGTTCACTCAGCTTTCCCAATAAAGATAGCGATTGTCGAGGGAATATTGGATATATTTCTCTTCAAATAGACAAAAGTCGGTGTTTGCTCTTTTCTTTTATATGTATATTCTGGGCATGGATGCTGAGTGCTCATAGATAGGCAATAGCAAAAAGAATTGTCTAACTTATTGCAATCCTTTGTATTAATTAGATATATGATATTGGATATAGTTAAACAGAGGCGGAGAACAAGAGAATTCGGCTAACAAGAACGAAACATTCCAGCACTAGCCTGCTATTCAATCCATTATCCTCGTTGCCCTTCAATAAAAGAAACAGCACACTCACCTATCAATGAGAGCTTCTAACTTTCAAAATTATATTTATATGTAAATATTGCCAGTGATATTTATAAATGCAAGTCAAAACTGAATATGACTCCTTGTACAGGATCAGCAAACCAAACTAAGAATAGGCAGTCCAACTATCTTAGTTAATAATGCGCAACAAAAAAATAGATTTTTCATTTGCAGCTTTTATTCCTACTGGATTTTCTTTGTGCCTTTATCTCGCCGCAAAGAAAGTTAATCTTTTTATATATTAAAATACGATCGCAATTTAATTGGATAAAGATAACAGATTCGAGTCCATTTGGCATAAGTGGCTTGACTAGAATGTACCCTATACAGGTTTTCATTGGGCAACAAAGTCCGAATTCATGCTAATATATATGTATATATAAATAATATATTCAGCGCGCAGTCAGGTATTGCAAAATTAAGTATATTTTGGTTTGCGAAACGAATAATTAATTAGTTAGTTCAGGGTATTAGCCAGAGTCAATGAATTCAGTCGACTGACTTGAACAGGCGAACACTCGTGACGATGCTTATCTTGAATATTTGTTACATATGAATGATAAAGAAATATAAGATCAGCAACTGTTTGTTTTATGGAACCCTTTCCAGACTTTAACCAGTGGCAGCCACTAAGTCCGACCGCTATTTGCACAGACAATTTAAAATACTAAAAGATATTGCAGGCTATGTGTGTATGTGAGTGTATGTGCGCGTGTGTGTGTGGGGGAATATCTGCAGCGATTTTTCTTTTTTTGTGGCACACGCTCGACAGGCAACGACTGGTTTGGACGTTGTCGTTCGGCAGTCAGCCAAAATGGATTTCGAAAGCGTTTTAGAGAAATGTGGAAGCTTTGGCCGATATCAGTTCGTCTTGCTGGTGCTCTATGGCTACACGAATATTCTGTCCTCCTTTCACTACTTCTCGCAGACCATCATCAGCTTCACGCCGCCGCATAGGTAATATATCAAAATAATTGTTAGTAATATATATACTTAATTGGCCTAATTTGTAGCTGCATGACTGAGAGATCATCCGATGCGTATGGGCTGTTCAATAGCAGCTACTCTGATCGCTGCAGCTATACGAAGTGGAATTCGGATGAGCTGAGGAACGAGCAATTCAAATGTGAGTCCTGGGAATTCGAGCGTGAGAGCAACTATGAGAGCATTACCACTGAGGTAGGTATACCCTAAAAGTATGCAACAGATATAGGAGTTACGATTCTTACACTCGCATCCTTCAATATTGTGTACAGCTCGAGTGGGTCTGTGACGATGCCTACAAACTGGCAGTGGGTCAATCGTTCTTCTTCATCGGCTCCGTCCTGGGCACCATATTCTTCGGCTACCTGGCAGATCGCATTGGCAGACTGAAGGCCTGCATGCTGACCACTCTGACTGGCGCCTTTGGCGACTTCATCACCTCCTTCGTCAATTCGCTGCCGTTTTTCTCGGCTGGTCGCTTCATAGCCGGCCTCTCCACAGACACGCAGTACATTCTGATGTACATATTGGGTAGGCCTCATCTGCAGTAGTAACCCATACATGTTTAAAGTGATTTTACTTTTATTGCAGTGTTCGAGTATCTGAGTCCCAAGCATCGCACTTTGGGCCTTAACATCGTTTTGGCTGTCTTCTACTGCGTGGGCCTGGTCATATCCCCGTGGGTGGCCATTTGGATGGGCACGTGGCGCAACTATCTGTGGGCTGCCTCGCTGCCGGCCTTGGGCGTGCTCTGCTACCCGTGCCTGCTCTTCGAGAGCGCCGAGTGGCTGCTGACCAAGCGCCAATTCGAGAAGGCAGCGGAATGCCTGCGACGCATCGCCAAGTTCAATAAGCGCCAGGTGGACGAATATGTCTTCGATGAGTTCATTAAGCACTATCACGAAAAGATTAACGTGGAGCAGAAGACCTCAAACGACACGTTCATGGGCATGCTGAGGACCCCAAGATTGCGCAAATTCACAATCATCCTGCTCATTAAGTCGTAAGTTTGGCGGAATTAGAAATATTTAAAAGACGGACTTCAGCAGCTTCTTTGCAGCATGATCATCACGGTGGCCTTCGACATACTCAGCCGCAATATGGAGGGCATGGGCACGTCGCCGTTCAAGCTCTTCTCATTCACAAGCTTCACCTACCTGCCAGCCGGCCTTACCATAATACTCTTCCAGAACTACATCGGCCGCAAGGGCATGGCCTGCGTCTCTCTGTTTGTGGGCGCGGTCATTACGGCCGTGACGGGTTATTTGATAGCCAGCCTGGATCCCACTGAGCATTCCCTGGTGCTGGCACTGATGGTGGGCTTGGGCAGATATGGAGGCGTGGTCGCCTACGATGCGGAGGCGCAATACGCGGCCGAAATAATACCCACGAGTGTGCGCGGCCGAGGCATGTCCAACATACACGTCGTGGGCTATGCCTTCGGCTTCTTTAGTTCGTATATCATCTTCCTGGGCACCTTTTATAAGCCACTGCCGTCGCTGTTTATCAGCCTGCTAATGTTCATTGGATCCGCCTTATGCCTTACCCTGCCGGAAACAGTTAAAAGGTGAGTACTATCCTGGAATTCCATTCGAGTATTTACAAACTGTATTTATAGGAAACTGCCCCAAACATTGGCGGAGGGTGAGACGTTCGGTGTGGACGAAAAGTGGTATTACTTCCCCTGCTTTGGCCAAAAGCCCAAGCTGGCCGACGACACGATTTCTGTTGCCACCATAGAAAATACTCATAAAACAATTCTAGATAAATAGCTCCGAAAATAAAGTTTATAATTATTGTATAACTGTATTTGCAACTGCATTTCTTACTCTCGAACATTCATAAAGATGGAATTTCGTATAGCAACATTAATCTGCTTTTCGGGTACGAGCGCTTTGAATGAGTTGATCCTGACAGCTTTTATTATTGCATTTTATGATTAAATTATGAAATTGGGGCACTTAAGGTATTATGATTTCATAAATGTGCAAATCTCTTCAAGTGTACTAAGAAACGTCAGGAAATCAGACGCCAGAGATCAGGCTTATGATTTATAATCATAACGTCGATGGCTTCGAGGCTTCTTACAGATGTGCATAAATGGGAAATACCCAATGTCAATAGTGTTGTAATCTATATTATATGATGTCTGGGGGTTTCGTGAGCCTGCCATGTGCTAGAAACCCAGAATTTCGCAATGTCAATAGAGTTGTAATCTATACTATGTATATGTATGTCTGCCGTGCTTATGAGCCTGGCGTGTGCTAGAAGCCGAGAATTTCGCAATGGCAATAGAGTTGTAATCTATACTATATGTCTGCAGTGCTTATGAGCCCAGCCATAAACTTGTCAGATGCCATATAAAGTCAGCGCTAATTCTATTAAATCTGCTTAATCCGCAGACGTGACTTACAGCATCCCATGCTAAATCTTGCACTAAGCACTTTTGTGACTGCCAAAAAATGGCTGAGTCGCACAACGGACTTGCTAATTGGCCGCGCTTCAAGTTTAATGCCTGATAAGAGAAATCACCAGAAACGTACATCTCGAAAAAGCCCCTTCAAAACATTCGAAGGCTTCCCCGGCGGCATTGCCAAAGCATCGTTCCCCTTCTCAGCTGCCATAAGGCATAGGAATGTTGCAGAACTGCGGCTGATAGGGTTACATCGGATCTCGAGTAAATACTAAAAATACTATATAGTTAAAATATAATGTAGGCAATTAATAGGCAGAGAGTAGCTGACTCCGGCGCTTTGTTTTAATGTACGACTTCTGTGTTTGCCCAAGTCTCGAAGTTTTATGGCATATAATAGAGATAGCTAAGGCCACTTCTCTCCCTAATCTCGCGCGACTTCCACCGGGAATCACTCTATATAAGATAGCATCACAAGACCAAAGCATCAACAATTAGTTGACTGTCCGACGCTGAGCATGTTGTTAAGGGGGAACCGTCAAGTCTTCAATTCATTCTCCGTATAAAGTGTGTGGCGATTCGCAAGAGTTTAACTCGGAAATATGGATTTCGATCGCGTGCTCGAGAAGTGCGGCAGTTTCGGACGCTTTCAGTTTGTCATCTTAATACTTTATGGCTATACGAACATATTGAGTTCGTTGCATTACTTCTCGCAAACCCTAATAACATTCACGCCGGAGCATTGGTACGTATTAAGTATGATATTTCTGGAGATCTGGACTTATTCGTTTTGTTCAGGTGCTCCCATGACGATCTTCATGGTCTCAGTGCAGAGTCGATACGCTCTATTTACTCCAATGTCACCGATCCGTCCTGCACTCTGCTTAATGGCGTCGTCAATGGCACGGGCATTGCGGCCGAGGAGGACCAGTGCCAGAATTGGATTTTCGAACGTGAAAGCGGCTATGAGAGCTTGACGACGGAGCTCAAATGGGTCTGTGACAAGTCGCATCAGCCAGCCGTGGGCCAATCCTTCTTCTTTGTGGGCTCAGTGATTGGCACCATAACATTCGGCTATCTCTCGGATCGCATTGGCCGACTGCCAACCATGCTAATGGCCACCTTAGCCGGAGCATCTGGGGACTTTATGACCTCATTCGTGCACACCTTGCCCTGGTTTGCGTTCTCTCGGTTTGTGTCGGGCCTCTCCACTGATACGATGTACTACTTGATGTACATTTTGGGTGAGTAGAGTCTAATGTCATTCTGCTGGATAGTTGAGTAAGAAGACTTTATATTCATTTTTAGTGTTCGAGTACCTCAGTCCAAAGCGTCGCACCTTTGGTCTTAACATTATACTCGCCTTCTTTTACTGTTTCGGACTGATGACTTCCCCCTGGCTGGCCATCTGGATTGGCAACTGGCGCCAATACCTGTGGCTCGCCTCGTTGCCCGCCCTCGGCGTGCTCGCCTATCCGCTGCTAATCTGTGAGAGCGCCCAGTGGCTGCTCACGAAGAAGAGGTACGATCACGCCGTGAAGTGCCTCAAATGGGTGGCTAAGTTCAATGGGCGCCAGGTGGAGGACTCTGTGTTTGACGAGTTCATCAAGCACTATCGCGAGAAGGTGATCGAGGAAGAGAAACTTACCAAGCACAAGGACACATTTATGGGCATGTTCAGGACACCGCGTCTGCGACGTTTCACACTGACATTGCTGCTCAAATCGTAAGCTTTGGCCCTTAATCAGATTTGGCGTATGGCTCACCATTTTTACTCCAACAGCGTCATCATTACACTCTCTTATGATGTGGTTAACCGCAATATGGAGGGACTCGGCACATCTCCCTTCAAGCTATTCTCCTTCACATCGATCAACTATTTTCCGGCTGGCTGCACGATTCTGCTGCTTCAGAATATCATCGGGCGCAAGGGCATGGCCTGCGGCGCACTCCTGGTTGGTGGCATTATTACCACAGTCACTGGCTTCCTCATCGCCTTCCTGGACCCGCAGGAAAATGCTCTTCTCTTGGCCATTATGATCGGATTGGGTCGCTATGGCTCGACGGTCTCCTACGATGCGGAAATTCAATACGCTGCCGAGATAATACCAACCAGCGTGCGGGGAAGCGCCGTCTCTAACATACATGTGATTGGCCTTGCCTCCAGTTCGTTGTCCTTCTACGTGATCTACTTGGCCAAGTTCTATAAGCCACTGCCGTCGATTTTCATAAGTTGCCTTATGTTCCTTGGCGCTGGCCTTTGCCTGACGCTTCCAGAAACTTTACACAAGTAATTTCCACTATTCATACGAAATGCTCAGACCAGTTAATAACTCTGATTTCTGTTATCTAGAAAACTACCCGAGAACCTGGCCGACGGAGAACGCTTTGCTATGAACGAGGGCTACCTGTATTTCCCGTGCTTAAAGAAACATCGCGAAAGCATAACCGCACATGGCGATAAAAAGTCTGATGCTTAGGTCTGTCTATGTTTACCTAAACCGATACACCTGAAACTGATTAACCCTATACCCTATAACCTGATAACGAGCTCAACTTAATGTTAGTTCCTGCAACTGAATGGTCTGATAAGTATTACTGATGTGAAGAATGCATAGTAATCGAGATTTAACCGTTAAATTATACATATATGTATGTAGAAATATATACTTTTTAATCTATTTTGATTTTAATTAAACTGAACTGAAATAATAATTGAATATCTATTAGTTTTTACTTTAATCATTTATATTATTTATATTTAACAGCTTTCAATCTTTTTCTGATTGTCAACTCAATTGTTCCACATTTGCCTCTCCCAACCTTGACTATGTCTGTTTAATTTGTTCTTCCTTTTGAGTCAGATAAAAATGCAAAAGACATTGACGATGCCCCTAGCGTAACGACAAACTATATTTCCATGGTTTCAGAGCTCGACTCAACAACATTTAATTAATAAATACTTGTTGAGTCTACACAGCTGCCGTTTTTTGTTTAGAAACCTATTTTTGATAAAACTTACCATTTTATTTATTTTTTACACTTTTATCGAAATTTCTATTTGCTATAAAAATGTGTGATATATATATATATACACATAAATAAATAAATATATAGTTATTTATATTTATATGTACATACTGCACAGTGGGGCATGCAATAACAAATACAAGACGTATATAAATATATACATACACATATATATTTACAGATAAAGCTAAGATATATGAAACGTTGTGTCCAACTAGGACATATCCTAAATACTGCGCTGAGTTGATGTTTCAAATACAACACAAATATGTAAAATATTTAAGAACAAAGATAATAAACATGTTCTTTAAATGGTAAGCTTTAGGTGAAATATAGATACTCATTATGCTTCATATAATTTATACTCTATTCGATTTCAGATTTCTTTTTCCGCCTGTTCCATGCACATGGGCAAAAACATTATACCCTATTCATCCAATTTGAGTGGAAGAAAACAAGAAGGAAATGTTTCAGTTCTCTTTGCTTGAGAGATTGGCAGTGCTGCGCATAAGCTTCAATCGTTGTGAAGTATTACTGAGCTATAGTTTGAAATGGCAAAAGCTCTGACTTTTGTCATTGCTTTTACATTATGTGGTGCAATTTCGATAGAATCTACAAATATACCGCAGAATGGCGACAGAGTTCCACATCACACAAGAAATTGCATAAAAAATAATCATAATATTGTGGATGCAATTTCGCAGTATATTAAAACGGCTGACAACTCCCTTAAACAATGTGGTAAATTGGTAGAATTTTCAAATGAAATAATCAAGAGACTAACAGACGAGCTAAATCACTCAAAGCTTACTAATCAGCAACTAATAGAAGAAAAGCAAAGCAGAAACACATTTCTGGAGAGCAATATGACAATCGAAAAAGCTGAAATAGATGCTAAGATTCAGGATCTGGCTGAAAAAAACAGTAAAATACAAGTTCAGCTAAATCAGAAGGAAATCGAAAAAAGTAATATAACAAATTATTATATGAAGCTACAAAGTCAACTTGAAGCTAAAAATAATGAAACTAAAACCTTTGAGGACAAAATATCAACCCTCGAATTAAAACTTGAAAAGTTACAACAAAATTTAACTGAACAAAAAGAAAGCCTCAAAATGTGCGTGAATAATCGAACAGTTGAAAAAGAGGATAAAGCTAAATTTGAGATTGATTTGCAACATCAACTTGAAGTTAAAAATAATGAAACTAAAACCCTTGAGGCCAAAATAGTTACCATCGAATCAAAATTAAAATCATTACAAACATATTTCACTGAAGAACAAGAAAACCTGAAAATATGCAAAAATAATCGAACAGTTGAAAAACAGGATAAAGCTAAATTTGAGATTGATTTGAAACATCAACTTGAAGCTAAAAATAATGAAACTAAAACCCTTGAGGCCAAAATAGTTACCATCGAATCAAAATTAAAATCATTACAAACATATTTCACTGAAGAACAAGAAAACCTGAAAATATGCAAAAATAATCAAAGAGAAGAAAAAGAGGATAAAGCTAAATTTGAGATTGATTTGAAACATCAACTTGAAGCTAAAAATAATGAAACTAAAACCCTTGAGGCCAAAATAGTTACCATCGAATCAAAATTAAAATCATTACAAACATATTTCACTGAAGAACAAGAAAACCTGATAATATGCAAAAATAATCGAACAGTTGAAAAAGAGGATAAAGCTAAATTTGAGACTGATTTGAAACATCAACTTGAAGCTAAAAATAATGAAACTAAAACCCTTCAGGCCAAAATAGTTACCATCGAATCAAAATTAAAATCATTACAAACAAATTTCACTGAAGAACAAGAAAACCTGAAAATATGCAAAAATAATCGAACAGTTGAAAAAGAGGATAAAGCTAAATTTGAGATTGATTTGCAAAATCAACTTGAAGTTAAAAATAATGAAACTAAAGCGTTTGAGAGTAAAATAATAACCCTCGAATTAAAACTTAAAAAATTGCAAGAAAATTTCACTGAACAACAAGAAAATCTGAAGACATGCAAAAATAATGTTGGCAAAATTTTAATGCAAGCAGAAGAAAACGAGGAAAAACCAAAATTTGATATATTGGTGAAGAATCAAACAGAAAATAAAGATGAAATGGTTCATCTTGATCCCTTCTCTTCTACCCAGAATCAAACAGAGAAGAAAGAGCAAAGAGTTAAGTTGGAGAACAAGTGCCCGCCCAATGGCAACTTTAAGGATGCCTATTTAATATCACTTCCTAATCGGAAGACTTTCAGCGTGCCGTGCACCGTGGTCGGGTCTGATGATCAGGTGTGGTCAATTGTTGAGCGTCGATTGGATCAGCGCATAAGCTTCGATCGCAACTGGGAGGAATATGTCAAGGGCTTTGGAGAGTTCAGCAGTGAGTTCTTCATTGGACTGGAGAAACTGCATCTGATGACATCGTCGCAGCCTCACAAGCTCTTGATACGTTTACACTATAGCAAGGGCATGAAAATCGCGTCCTATAGCAACCTTCGAGTGGGGAATGAGACAGAGGGCTATGCCTTACAATCACTTGGCAAATACTCGGGAGACGCTGGCGATGGTTTGGCAGAGAGTTTAAATCAAAAGTTCAGCACTTTCGACCGCGACAATGATCTGCTCGATAATGTCAACTGTGCCAAGGACTCCAAGGGAGGCTGGTGGCAAACAAATTGCAGCAAAACGTAAGTAAATATCATAGAAATGAAATATATCGATTATTAATTAACATACTTCCATGGTCCAATAGTAATCTTAACTTCTATCTGCGAAGTAACTTAGTTCTCTGGGACAATTTCTATGAAGCCATATACTCCGTTGAAATGCTGATACGTCCAACTAGCATGGATGCAAATTGAAAATACAAAATTAAATGCCATTCCCGTATTAGAAATGAGAGACAAAAACAGAGGATTTCATTTGGATTTGTATACATGTGTGTTTTTTTTTAAATTGTTTCTAAAATTGTAATTATTATCAGATTTGCAGTAAATCAAAATAAACTCTTCCTAAATATTAAAGTAATACGCTTACGCTAAACTACATCATATTGAAATTATGTAAATGTGTATAATAAGTATTCAATTCATTCAGTTAAGTGAAATTGTGCCGCTTAAATGTTAACTATGCGATTTTGATTCCCATCTCGGCTTCGATAATTTACATGCTTTTGGAAAATATCCTCAATGGCTTAATTTTGCTTTAAGTTATGAGTTATTAAATATATATATATATATATATATATATATATATATATATATATATATATGTTTGTATATTGTTACTTACAAGTCTATATAAGTATATAAGCCTACAATTTAAGACATATACATATTTTTAAATTACATATATATGTGTATTCATGCATAGGTGTATGTGTGTTTTAGCAAGAAATATTTATCGAAAACGTTGCCTATATACTGAGCACACAGTTTGTAAATTTTAAGTAATCTTTGAATAGTTATTTATGAGGTATTCGTACAGCTAACTAAGCACTGCTTCAGATTTATATTCTTTTGCTGCATTTTTAAGTTGAGAAAGCTACAATTGAAATCCAGTATTGATATCAAGTATTATCTGTCTACTTAGGAATATTGTTATTGTAGTTGCTTGATTGAAAGTGTTAAGTAGTGCCTACTAAGGGGCCAATAGAAAAATTGTTTAACTAAACTACAAGATAGTCATAGGCGTTACAGATTGGCTCAGTGCTTCGCATCCTTGAGGGCCTGCTCCTCGCGATCGGCATCGATTAGTGACTGTTTGCGCTTGTTATATTGACCAGACTCGACCTGCTGCTTGGCATCAATAAGCGAATGCTTGCGTTTGTACTTTTCCATCTCAGAGTCCGAGTCATCGTCGTCGTGATGCTGCAGGCAGGGGAAGTCGAACATGCGTTCGCCCTTGCCAAACACCTCGCCCTCCTCGATAGTAGTAGGAAGACTCCTGTGGATCGAACATATTCACGAATTGAGCAGTTTGTTAGGGAGCAACAGAATTCACACTCTTACCGGTTGAGGGTCTCTGGCAGGAGCAGGCATACAAAGGAGCCGGCAAAGAAGAGCACACCCAATATGATGGAGGGAGCTGCCTTAAAGAACGTGCCCAGCCATAGGATGTAGGGCGCCAAGAAGGAAGCCGCAAAGCCGGCCACATGCACCGCGGCCACACCCTGGCCGCGCACACACGTGGGTATCAGTTCTGTCGCATACTGCGATCCCGACTCATACGAAATGGCTACGCCAAAGCGCGCTGCGATTGTCAGACAGGCCAACAGAATGGCATTGTGGTTGTGCTGCTGATAGGCAATGGCAATGCCAGCAGCAGCCGTGAACAAGCCACCAACCAGCAGCGAGCCCGATGCCATACCTTTGCGGCCAATGCGATCCTGGAGCAACACCAGCAAAATACTTGAGGGTAGCACCGCCAATGCACTCAGCGAGAACATTATGAACGGCGAGATGCCCATGCCTTCCACATTACGCGACACGGCGTCGTAGCACAGTGTAATCACCATCCTGCAATACGCTGCATATGAGTAATGTGCCATTTGAGTGATGTGGCATTACTTACGATTTGAAGAAGAGAATCAACGTGTTCTTGCGCATGCGCGGCGTCCTAAACATGTCCAACAGCGTCGCATGCTTCTTGTCATCGCCGCCCTGCAGCTCGCGGGTCATTTGGCAATGGCGTCTGAACTCATCGAATTCCGCTTGCGTCACGTGGCGGCCATTGAATCTGGCCACGCGCTTGAGCCGCATTATGGCTCCGTCGATGTCATTGCGCGTCACCAGCCACTGAGCGCTCTCCTGCACCACGAAGTAGTAGAGCACCACCAGCAGTATGGGCAGCGAGGTGCAGGCCAAGTAGATCTGCCAGTGTCCGGCCAAAACGGCCAGCCATGGCGTAAACACCAGGCCCAGGCAATAGAAGAGGCCCACAGCCATATTCAGGCCCAAAGTGCGCATGCTCGGCCGTATATATTCGAGGACTGTACAATAACAAAAAGAAGATGATTGGAAATAAATAATTTATTTCAGACAATGGTACGAACACACTTACCTATGATGTACATGAGATAGAAGTTGGTATCGGCCGCCAGACCCGATATGAAACGGCAGAGCGTAAATGTGGCCACGCTCTTGGTAAAGATGGTAGAGAAATCGCCAGCGAATCCGCAGAAATTCGACAATATCAATGCTGGCACACGTCCAATTTTATCAGACAACAGGCCGTAGAATAGCGTGCCGACCACAGAGCCAATGAAGAACAGCGATTGTCCGATGCGCGCCTTATACGCTGAGTCACAGACCCAGTTCAGCTGTTGATTGATTGAGAAAAATAATAAATAAATAAATAGAAACAAGTTAAATTTATACACTTTTCAACAAACAACAAATATAACTGATGAAGACACTAATTGCGAATACCCTTAAACTTGATGATTCGACAAAAAATACTTTCAAATCTTTTTTAATTAAAATTTCAAATATTTAAAAAAAAATATTCATTAAATTATCATAAAAAAAAAACTGTGTATTACGTTAACAAACTCACCTCGGTGTTCATGCTTCTATAGCCAAAGTCATAATTGTATATCCATTTTTCGCACTTCTCCGTGCTGACAGTGACATTGCCGTTATTGATGTCGGCGAGGCGGGTGCACGAGGGACTCTCGAACTTGGCGTAGATGTCGGCGATTTCCTTGTATGTCATGTTAACTAGCTTTTCGTGGTAGCACCAATGATCCGGCACGAAACTAATCACAGTTTGTGTGAAATAATGCTGCAATGAATGAATTTTCACATTTCAGTAAGCAATCGGGTAGTCTATAAATGATGAATCGTACGCACCATCGATACGATGATATTGATAAAGCCAAAGAGTGCGAGTATCATAAACTGATAGCGATTGAAGTCGCCGCATTTGGCAAGAATTTGATCGAAATCCATTGTGCCCTTTGCTTTTTGCTCTTCTATTGGATGTATTTGATGTTTGTACTCTAGTGGGTATGTTGTTGCGTTGTTCGCCTATTTGCTGGATGGCCCGCTTCAATTATAGGGTATCACAGTAGGTTCCGTCTGTGCATGTATGTTTGTGTATGTGTGTGAGTGTGTGTGTGCGTGTCTGCTGTCTGTGTGTATGTGTGTGTGAGTGTGTGGGTGTGTGTGTTGCTATCCAAAAAATAAATGTCTGCGCATTTAGTTCACATTTGTTTTGTCTGCAAAAACAAAATCAAAATTAAATAATCTCATTAGATAATCAAATATTTTTTATAAATATATTTATTGACAATGCCTGAATATTCAAAAGCGCTTAAAACATAATTAATCTGATGTAAAGTAATAAGAAACCAGACTAAAAGACATCTCCCGCTGGGCAATTTAATTAAAAATGCAAATATTTACTGAAGGAGAAAGTCGACTGAGCTAAAGTCGAACGACTTTCTCAAACAAGTAATTGCAGCCTTCATTCATTTATTTATTTTATTTTATTTTTCTGCTGAACTATATACAAAAATATTTCTTGGAAATTTATGTCATCTTTTGTGTCCTAAAATTTTTTAAAAATTATATTTATATATTTTATATATAATAAAATAAAACAAATGTCAAGAAGAGTTTGCCCATGAAGAGTTTGCCTATTTAAAGCATTACGATGTATATGTATAACATATATATATTAAATACATATTTTTAGTAATTTTTGGAAGCTAACCAAGATAAGCAGCAGTCGCTGAGTAACAGGCTAAACTAAGGCCAGATGTTTTTATCGTGCTGCGGAACTATGTTACGAGATATTCGACGCTTATCAGTGGCATAGTATTTATATTAGCAATCGTTCAGATACAACGTCGTTATGCCGTCGGGCAAGCCACCAGCTGCCGACTGACTAGTGCTAATTGCTAACTGCCGAATGCTGACTAATACGCGCACACACCAGAAATTAGATTAGAGTGCTGAAAACCCCGGCAATGGTTGTCAAGCAATCGACTTCTCATTGCGCGCAGCACGTGTAGCTGCCCAGACCCAATCGACTTGAACACATTTCGCCATTTGTATCTGAATCTACAAATGCCATAAATTACAATAATAATTCAGATCGCACTCCTGTTGTGCACTTTTTTGACTTGATTTGATTTGAGCTTGCGTGTGCAATTTGCAATTTTATGTGCTTGGCACATAAATATATTATATATACCAGTACATATACATAAATGTTTATATATTTATGTAAGTGTATTTTTGTTTGAATATTTTTACACTTTTATAACTGGTTTCCCAGCAATTGCAGAACAACTTGAGTTCTCACTCAGAGAGACAAACAAAAAACTCGTCTGGCCAGAAAAGCTTGTTCAAGGTCCTTGATACTAGAGGATCGTGTGTGCTAACAGTTAATTTTTACATGAAAAAGGAAAGCCAAATTAAATGAAATTAACTTAAAATAATAAATACATTTTTCCTAGTTGCTTAGCTTAGCCCAACAGTATGAAATTACCTGGATCGCAGCTTTCGATAAGTTGAAATTTGTGTTTTGTTTTAGCTATCTATATTTTCCTTATATTTTCTGTGCACACAAGCAAACAAAATTTGTTTACGAACAGAAATACAAAACAGAGAACAGGTGCGTATACCCAATTTTCGCTGAAGCACAAACAAATAATTTGTTGTTTTTCAGAACCAAAGTTCTATTTCGTGACAGCTTTAATTAGTATAGAAATGTTTATGTGTATAATATTTATATATATTTTTATATATTGCTTTCCGATCTTTCTTGTGCATATATGCAAAAAGTTCAACGGCTCCAACTGTCACACACGTCACGACTAATGAAAACAGTAAACGGAATTTCAATTTTCTGGTTTTGTATTTTTGTTACTTTGCTTTATTTTTAGTTTTTGTTCTTGGCTTTTGGTTTGTTGCGAAATAAACTGAGTTTCTTCTTCTGCTTGTTGGTTGTTTATTCTTCTTATTAATTTTCGGCAGCTGATGTTTGGGGTCTGTGTTCTGGCGAACGGCCCGTTTAGCGCGCACTTGTAACGTGCCCCACGACTATCTCTGGCGATGTGTATCCACGAAGTGTCTTTTGCGTACTGAGCTAGCCGATGCAGCAGTTTGTTTATTAAAAACGCCGAACAGCTGTTCGACTGAGCGTTGGCGCCTGCGTCGCCGTCGGCATCAGCGTCGCCGTCAGCGTTAGCGCCGCGTTAAATCAAATCAAATCAACAGGCCGACCAGGGACAGAGTTTTGATTGAATTTGTGTTTGCGCTCGCTGGAAGAGATAGGGGGGAGTGTACTCCTATCAGTCAATCAAACCAGTTTTCACGGCGGCTAACAAAAAACAGGTCAGGAGCTGACAAAAAAATACCCGCATAACGCATGGCATTTAGACTCAAGTCGGGCTTTTGACTTTTACGAGCGGCCACGCGGCGTATACGCGATTAATGGATTCGATACGATTTCATTTGATTTACATGCTCATATGGGCCTTGTGACTGAGAGCCAATAAATATATATAATCAATTGCCATGCTAATTTCCTCGCTAAATAATACATTTGTTGTGTTGTCTATAAGACACACACTTCACAACAATTTAACCACAGCTCTGCCCTCCACTTTCGATCGGCAGCTTTATGACTCTTCACAATCCTCACTCATATTTATCACGATAGGGGAACTACGAACTGCGCTCCAAAACACTCGGCTGATTCATGCACTAAGGAAATGCTTGCTAATTGCTCATTTAAGAAATCTCAAATTTGATCATATAATGTTTTTTCACTCACATATTACAGTTGTGAACATGATTTAAATGATTTTCTCTCGATTTGCCATAAATTTATTAAATTTTCAAAAATTTTCATGTTCACATGTCCGTTCAACAATTTTCTACAAACGTAAAAATTTCTGTCTAATGCAAATAATATAAATTATATCTCATTAATTGGAATCGTTTAATTAAAATATTATTTGAGTAGCTAAAAAGAGTATTTCTTACCAACGATTCCATGAACAAGGTTGTTAATGATATATACAAAATATTCCGGTTTCCATAAAAAGCAAGAAAGTAAAAATATTCTACTTCTAAGTGCTCGACTGGCAGGTACCCTGACAAACCCTCTAGACACATCGATGGATAGGCGAAAAGATAAAGAGATTGATGGGTAGTAGATTCTGAAACAGATTTAGGTTGACTCTTATACATATACATACTTCAAGAAATTAGTCATAAGTTCTTCTGCCATTCACGTACATTTTAGCAAAACTAATATGCCCTGAAACAACATGATTCACAGGGTATGAATATCGAGTTCTGCGAAGATTTAATCTATAAAGCATGTTTGAAAAAGAATATTTGTTAAATGCTCGCAATTGTAGTACTAACATAAAACTTCACGATAAGCAGACTACATAGTTCTATAAAAAATATCAAGCTTTGTACCCTTACTGAAATTAATTAATTTAGATGTTAGCCAGACTGAAAACATCTTCAAGTTCCTGATTGCCGACAGCCACAATAAACAGTGATTGTAGCCAACGCTATCAGCTCAAAGCCAAAATCAAAGCCCCAGGCTAATGCTTAATGTGTAATTATAGATTAATAAACGATTTTAGACGTAGGCAACAAAAAATGCGATTAGATAAGCCAGCATAGGCACTTAGCCGGTCAAAAAGTCGTTGAAGTGCTAATAGGTTTAGTGTTTTAAACTGTTTGGGCGTGTGCGAAGTGTGCGCCATATCGCAGACATACGATCTTATCGCATTTTTGCCCCAGCAGACGATCGTCACATGTGCCTTGGATCAACTGTACTTGGATCGAGTGCGTGAAGCGGTACGAGTATCGCTAGCCAGCTGTATGAATAGTGTCGAACTCAGGCAGAGTGAAAGATACAATACTGCGCATCCAAATATTTACATGAATGAATTTTCCTTTGTTCGTTGTCCGTAGGCAACGCAACAAAGAACAAAGAAACGCTCATCGTGTAAGAGTCGGCGTTTAGTATCAAGAAACCCCCCCAAGGCAAATACGAAACTCTTATATCAAATGACCAAACAAATACAAATGCAAAGCGCAGCTAACAACATGAGACCTGCGAATGCAAACTTATCACGAATACGCCGCGTTGCCAAGTCTGTTACAAACAAACCTGGTATGATTATGATATAATTTGTAATGAAATTGGGCCGATTTCAAAATTATCAGTGCCATTTTCCTTTTGATATAGCTAAATATACATATATATTCTGCGCAAAAACCAATTGTTCAGCTGCATAAAGAAACGATAATAGCAATTGAAACATCTGGCTTTACAGTTGCTAAAGCTAACTTTAACACCTAGCTGTAGATTAACAAAAAAAAGCATCTCATAATCAAATAAGGGTGGAGCTCAACTAACAGCTAAAAATATTATCAATGTGCCAACATAGACAAATAAAATTGGCCTACAATTGTTAGGGTAACTTTCGTTTAAGCAATTTGCATATCAAATATTTTGCATTGCAAACGATAAGGAAAAGTTAGCATTTTCCCAGATACGAGCCGCGCGTCAACCAAACCAGAATTCTTATCATTCTTCAGTTGTTTGCAGAATTCTCACTTCATCAAATATTAAGAAAACAAACCGGTTTATTTACGCTGCAAAAACAATAAAAAAAAAAAACAAATATTTTGCCTAGTGTCAAGCTGAAGCAAAGTTAATATTCAGTTTCTCTAATACTTAATATGTGAGGTATAAATTTTTCATTTTTAATTTAAATATTTATTTTGATTTATATCACACTTCGCAGACCGAAAAACTAAAGTTTTATTTTTAATTTAAATATTTATTTAGAGATAAATCACCGAAAAAGCAGCCCCAAACTGAATCGTATAATTTTAAACTCTTTATATGAGACGGGTTTTTTTTAGGAGCTCTGCTTCGCACGTATTCGTCAAAAATTTTATTATATTACAAATTGGTTACTCAAATTGAACTTACTAATTATGAAATTTTTACGATGTTTTGCGCTGAAATCAGTTCAAATGAATGATTTTTTGTTTCGTTTTCTACGCGTAATAAACGCGTGTGATTATTACGAGTCCGATGATTGGGAATATCCCAGACGTAATAAATGCACCAACTCTTCCACACACAGACACAGATGCACTCACGCGGGCACACAGTACAAACTTAAATGCATTCGCATTCACTCGATGCACTCTTCCGCTCGATCTGCATCTGGTGCTGCTCGCGTGACAATTGAATTCGTTTTGACATCAAGTTCAACAAATGGCTTCGGTTTTAAGTGACTTGCGTGCCAGTTTCTTTAAATTACCCCTGGCCGTATCTGGTTATGTGTGTGTGTGAGTCACAAAGAGCAAGAGAGAGAGAGAGAGAGAGAGAAAGAGAACTAGAGAGAGAAGTTGTTCTTACAACTGCTTTATATATTATATAAACACTCCAGAGATGCACATAAACTTTCTGCGGAGCAAGCGAATCAATGGCACTAGCAACAGAACAAAGATGCACACAGATACACATACGCATACACATACACATACGCAGACAAGCATACAGGCTCACCCCTAAGTGTGTATATCTGTGTGTTCCCCTAGTAATATGGCGTCATGATGTCTCTAATATTAATAATATAATATTAATATTAATTGCTAAGCGAAATATATTTGTAAACAAGTCCATCAAGCTTTGTAGCTGCAAGTGCCCCTTAGCAAGAAGTTTATAGAAATAGGAGACGTTCCGATATGTATATATGCATATATACGTAATTGAAGAAATGCTCAAATGCCCGCTCAAATATGGAATTTCTGTTCTATTAATATTCAATTGTTTTTAATAGCAAATGTTTGTTTCTGTTTGCTGCTGCCTGTTTCTTATAAATATTTAAATCAACAGCCCCCCATGCGTTTCCATATAAATAGTTATACAAAACACTTGGCGTCAATTGAAGCGAGACATTAAAAGTGAAACGACAATCAACTTTGTGATTGCTCTAATGAAAATTGTCTGGTGTGCAGTCTATCGTAATGCAATGCCCATGTTTAATATCCGAAACATGAGATAGAGCATTTTAATGGATCACTGAGATTAGCTTGTTTAGTCTACGAATTTACAGGCTCTCCCAATACCATAAAGTTCCTTTAGTCTATTGTATTGCCTGTCATCCGATTGTTGTTTACTCAATTTGAGCACAAATCAAATGCTGATTCAATTAACTATTACAAATAGCTAGGGTACAAGTCAACTGCCTTAGTAACTAGCTAGAGGGAGAGTTATCTCAAACATAAAATTGGCTCAGCCAATTACACTTGAGTGATCTCATCAGCAATAAGAAACAGCTAAAGATAAGCTCCAGGTGAAATAAGTCAATTGGCCAAAACAAATGAAATTCTTGTTTATTGGTTTATGGATCTGAATCATGTTTATATACTGACAAAAGATAGTAAAAAGTTAGTCAGAGAGATAAGAGATAGATGTATTTGGAGTATCGGAACTAGTATGGATTAGCAAAATATAAATCAATATGTCGGCCATCTAAAGGCACGAATTTGTGCACTTAGGAAGCAGCAATAGATCTGGCTGATAAGATGTCGCCGGACGTGCTTACAACGTAGTTTCTGGCCCAGCCACAGCCCCAGTAAAATGTATAAAGCTCGCTGAGAGCTTCGGCCAGACGAGCCAACACCGCTCCAGACTGGTTAGCGCCGGTTGTAACCAACTGCCAGATTCTGCTTGGTCGTACACCTGCTAGACACAAACTCAGTCAAAGAGTGAGAGCAAGAGTGCGAGAGAGAGAGAGAGAGAGCGAGAAAGAGAGAAAGAGAGAGAGATCATAGTGTTTGTTGATAATGGCAGTATATGCAATTAAAGCCATGCCCCAACAAGAATTTGCTTAAGTGCAATAAACATGACTTCAGAGACACTTTTGTGCTATGCTGAGTTGCAACATAGTTATATATGTATGTGAGTGACTGGAATATTAAGTAATTATTATTTATGTTTATATATCTGTCCGTGCAGTATTCCGCTACTCAACTAATGCTGAAGTATGCCCTCCAAACAGCAATAAAAAGCAATAAGAGCTGAAAAACGTGCCGTTTGAAGTAGTTCTTGAAATAGAAATTTGAGATTCACAAACCTTGGACCCAGTGAGCAGACTCAGCTGACAGTTGCCAATAGTTTTTCACTCAATATTTATCAAGTTCGTTGCATTTATTATTTGAGTTGTTTGTTTTGCATTGTTTTTGAGAGAGGAACTAATGTAAATTTGACTTTTTTACAATGTAGAAAAACTAAAAAAAAGCAAACTTTGCAAATATATAACCCGAATATATTGTTCAATAAATAATTAACACCAGCAGCACATAAAACTTTCCGAAAATAGCAAAACACTTAAGGGATGCGCCAAATTATCACGATCCGTTGTTGATATCAAAATAAATCAATTGAGTGTCGAGAGGCGGCGGGCACGCGTAGACGAAATGATCTCATATTTGATTATGCTGTGCCAGCCAGCATAAATGCCTCGGAATATTCCATGGAATCATGAAACCGTGACGTAAACAAACTGTTGCCCGCTGGGTGTGGTCCACGGAATCATGGTAAGAAAATAAAAGCAATTAGCTGAAACCGAAATCGAAATCGAAATCGAAATTGAAACAACAAACTACAAACTACAATTGACAGTGTGAAGAGAAGTGACGAACGATTGAGTTTTAGCTGAGGTCTGCTGCGGATGTCAAGTACTTAGAAATGGCAATTGAACCGCTTGCGTTGGGTTATCGTCAGCAAAAAACCAGACAAATCAGACCTTCAATGATCCTCACGATGCTTTCAAATGCACACTAAGCGGCCACACTAAAAATAACAATAAAACAAAGCACAAACAGCTGATAGACTAGTTAGACAAAAGCGCAGACAGTCGCGATGACGGGAACTACGACGACGTTCCCCAATCAAAACAGCTGTACGAACGACCGCTATACCATAGCCAGTGCCCTGTTAGTATGAGTGCCCAGTGCCAGCAACAATCTACACAGACACACACACACATACTAATGATTCTTCAACTACAACATCGTCATCGTTGCTGTCGTTGTCGGCACACGTCGCGATTGCGCAAAGATAAGCGCCTGGCAAACTCGTCGGGCAAGCGTCTATAATGCAGAGCTTTAAGCAAGAGGCCTGAGAGTTCTAGCCAGCTATGAGCAGGCACCGAGCGTTCAGGCCACAATTAATGTCTGACCCTCAATCAAGTAGTGAGGCAAAAACTAAAAGACTTCACGGCAATATACGCCGCAGGCCACTTAAACGCTTGGCAACTGCCACAGCTCAGGAATTTAAAAATATACTTTTGCACGCTGTAGTATAAACTCAATGGCTACTCTATACAAATATATAAATATATATTGTATATATATTTTATATATCACTTGTCGCAAGCGACGCACATAAATTGTGTTCTTGTTTTCATTTAAAATAAGTCAAAAACGTGACAAAAGTATTTTTTGTTTTGCTAAATTTATTTATGTGCTTTCTGATTGTGCTTTCGCAGCCTCTCTCTCTCTCTCACTCTCTCTCTCTTGCTTTGATTATTTTGTTTAGAAATTTAAATGAATTGGTTAGTTTTTGTAAGTCGTTTAGCAAACTTTTGATCTTTGAAATATTTAGATACTGCCAGCAAACCTGTTGCTAAAGATTAACGATTTGTTGTTGTAGCCCAACTGGCATATATCTCAGTCAGTTCAGAAAACCAGTCAACAACAACAGCAACAAGATGCTTACGAGTGGAGCATGTTATTAAGCATCGTTTGCCATGATTGTGCATAGCAGATTAGTTCCAAGAAATCAGATAACAATAATAAGTGCCATATGCTAGCGAGCAGCAACTCGTTAGTAAACAGAGGAAAAAGCTTTCTTTTTTTTTTAGCTCGGAGCCCATTGCAAAAGAGTAAACAGGGCGTAATGCTTACTTGCGAATGCATATAAGTTAGAGGACTCTTGTCTGAACTCATTATGTTAGGTCTATATCTGAAATCATGCATTGTTTCTCCATGTTAAATTAAAAGTAGTAGTAGGCCTAATTTATGATTTATCTGAACTCTCGGAATCATCAATCATTTCAAAGACAAATTTCGCACAGTGTATTTGCTTCTATATGTATACAGCATAAGTATAGCTACAGAAACACAGTATTCTCTGGTCAGTCATTCCCCACAGACGGCCTTTTATCGGCTTCATAAATAATTAATTGTATTGAATAAACTTTAAATGTGGTTTACCTAGAAGTATGGAAACATATACAGCAGGCGCCTGACAACACTTTTACTCATTCATGACTGTTCAAATTAATTTATGGAGCTGTCTGATTCAATTGGATAAGGTGAAAACCATTTCTAGTCAATTAAACAAACCATTTGCAATGGGGTGTTGGGTAAAGCCAACCAAAGTGCTAAAGGAAACTAAATATATTGAATACTAGATATGCAAAAATATTATAAAGGGTATATGGAATCTTTATTAGATTGGAATAAAAATCTCTAGCAGCTCCAGTTTCCCTCTATTTCTTTGCGAGAATATTTAAGCTTTCATAAAACCCAGTTTCTTAAATATATATAGAGATCCACATTTATATACAAAATCACTTGGCCAATTTGCACGTGGGAAGTATAAAATATTTGCTAGAAATTCGAAATTCATGCACGATTCTCCCAGTTAAACAGATGAAAATGAATATATGAATTGTGTGTATCAGATTAATATAGCATATAGATTTATAATAGAAAACAGATGTCTACAAATGTTTTATTAATTGAATCTGAACACTATATATTATAGAGTTGTCTAAGGAATTGTGAAGGGAAAATTCCATTTAGATTGAAAACTTATAGTATTATTTACGATATATAACTTCAAATTGCTTTCGAGTGCCCTTCAAGTAGTTCTATGATTATTTTTTATAAAAACAAAACATCAACTGGCCACAGTCTCAAAGCCATTTAGCAGATTACTTAGAAAGTATCAGGTATCACTCCAAAAGTAACCATTCAAATGCTTACGCTTGCTGAATGAAATTCGCAAAAGTATGTTGATCATGTTGTTGTTGTGCTTGCTCTGATTGTTGTTGTTGTTGATATTGTTGTTGTCCAACTTTGGTACTGTTTGCACGGTGCTCGTTTTAACGATGTCGCTACCAGCATAGAATAATAAAATATTTCCATACGGGCACCCATGGGGGAGTCGTAAGGCAAAACGAGTTAAGACATACATATACATATATGTATATGTATGTAGATATATACAAAAGAAAATACGTATGTATATATGTATATAAAAAATAGAATTTGAATGCCAGAGTCAGTGACAAGTGAGGTGTCTAAGGAAATAACAAACATTAGGCTGTAGATCAATTAGCAACAACATTTTTAAAAGTCTATTTAAACATACATATGTATATGTATGTATATTTTTATGTGTAGGTATGTGTGTGTATGTACATATGTTTGTGTCACTAATGTGTGTATGTGTGTGTGCTTTTTGTTTATTTTTAAAAGGCACACTTACACGCCTAAATAGTGCCAAAAACATACACACACACACATTCCCATGCACACAAACGCACCCATACATTTGCATTTGGGTTGGAGCAGTTGCCACAGTGGGTTGCATAAATTTGTTAATTGCTATTTTTATATGCGACACTTGGCGACTGAAATCGATTCGAATATTGAACAAAACTTTCCGCTCGCCTAAGAGAAACTTTGTATGACGCCGACCGCCGCCGCTGCATTTCAATTGTCGTCAATTAATTGTTCTCATAACACCACACACACACATACATGTACACTTATGCCAGAATGTAATTGTGTATGGGTATGTATGTACATACATACATATATTAAATATTGCACTCTGTAGTTTGTTATTGTCTTATTGATTTTAATAAACAAACTATTTATAAAACCGAGCACAATACACTTGAACTTTTGATCGTCCTTAAATTTACAATTTGCAACATACAATTCTCAATTTATTCACTTCTATTTTTTCCATTTCGCAGTCGCACGAATTCACTATTTACCGTTAAGTCCTCTGAGTGCGCCTAACCATGCGCCGCCGACTGCTCCCGTTTTGTTATCTTGTGTGCTTCTGTTTCGTGGTCGTCTGCTGCGCGAGCGCCTTCGTATGACTGCTCATCGCTGGTGCTACTGCTCCTCAGGTATTCCGAATATCGGCCATGACTTTGAGTGCCGAAACAACCACAACAGCAACAAAACTATTGAGGAAGAGATGAGCAAGAGCACAAATGCAATGCACAATAATCTCATGACCGACTACTAGTTGCTCTCTACTTGAATGAGAAGATGCTCAGCAAGAAGATTTTTACTCAACCTAATCACAACAGTTAGCTAGATAGAATAATTCATATTTCACAGTTAGCCTGCTCGAACTAGATCACTTCTAATTCATTTATTATTATTTACTTTAAGTTTTTTTATTTTAACAAATATTTTTCCTATTGAAACAGCTTTGTGTGGCCTATACATTAGAAAGGGTATATGAAAACGATACAATTGCAATTTCTCTCCTCTTCTGCTGCTCTGTCGCGCATCCCCTTTTCATCGGCACGTTTCGTTTGCAATGTTTTTCGCCTCTGCCATTGCCATTGCCATCAGCTGTTGACGGGTCGTTTTGTTTTGTTTTTCTTTGCTTTGCGCCGATTTGCTTTGCGTTGTTTTTTTGTGCGTTTTACATACCGTAAGCACAACGTGCTGTGCTCGGCGGCTAGTTCGAACCAGTTCAATGCAAACAGTCCGCACTCGACTGAGCCAAATATGCAATAAGTGCACTTAAAAGGCAAATTTCATAATCTTTATGATTGCACCTTGTTAGAAAATATTAGTGAGCATGTAAGGCGGGCACTTTGCCAGCTGCTCGTAGGGCGAATGACATGCGCATATTGCATTATTATCACTAACAACAACCGTTCGTAGATGCATGCCTTGTAATTAGATAGGACGCAATTCAAAGAGAAACCCCCCTGTTGCTAACTGACATTCTATTTCCATTCAACACTTTTTTGACTGTCTTCTGTACGGAACTACCTGCATTTAAAGCAAAACTGCAACGCAATAACCTGATGCTGGCAAACAATAAGAAACGAAACGCACGAAAGAGATTAGAGCACAAAGAAATACGTTTTCTAAGGACTTTCTAAACAACCCTCTTGCTGCATGCAAGGGAAAATTTAAAGGAAACCCCTTGAAAGCTAAGGGTTGCGACTCACGCAACTCACTTTAATGCACTTTAATGCACTCTATAGTGAACCAATACAGAACTCGGAACCAGCTTGAATTGTGTTCCAAATTAGTTCACGCTGCGGCATAGACATGTTCTCTCGTATTTATCTAGATGTTTGAAATAAAACAAATAAACAATACATATGCAAATCTTTGGTTTGATTTTGCGTCTGAGATTTGCATTTGCATCATCCACTCGAATTAAGAGAAACGCTAATTAAAATGCCGACGACCTTCGCAAATGATTTTCGTGAAGTGGAAACGGGTGAATCTGTATTTTCATAGGATTTAGCAGCTGAGCAACCGCAGGAATTTTTTTTTTTTTTTGCTTACTCATTTGTTGATGTTGTTTGCCGAAAGTCGTTTTTAATCTAATTAAATGGTTTATTTCATTATTTCTTTCAACAAATATTAATAATTGTGGTTGGGAGTGGTGAATAGAATAGTGCTAGATCTTTCAGTGACTATCTAAATAAATGTTTTGATATAACATCTGTATAATCAAACCATGTCAATTTCACTAGACAAATCATGGAGTTTTTAAATTTTTATATATACATACTATATATGTATGTAGATATATGCTTATGTGTAACATAACATAACCATGTCGAAGTCGATTAGAGCTAACCCCCATACTAATATTTCGCATATTCCTATATAGTAAATTAAACATGATTAACATTAATCTCAGATACTATTTACAATTGTGTTTATAAAAGTTATATACTTTGTTTATATTTGTGCTAATTTCAATCTCTCCCAAGCTAACTAATTAAATACTAATATAGATATACCTAAAACGACGCAATAACCTTAATATACAACTATTATCATGGAAACTTCCATTGAAATTTGAGAAAACAAACTTTTAGTAAATAATTCCATAAAACTAATTAAGGCCTAAACCCTAAAAGTCTTAGTCAGATAATGTTTGTTCATATTTTCTCTAATTAAATATCTTTAACTATATTTTTTTTTTTTTACTTTAACTCGGGCGAGCTAGTCACAATCAAGACCCTTTCCTAATCCTTACTTCATTTGCATCCTCTTGTGTTGACTTCGTCATTGAATCATCAAAGTTTGTTATAATAAACACACACACACACGCACACATATCACTAACTTTTCAAGACCCTGAACCTTTTAATAGACCAACTTTGTTCAAGTTATGTTCAACCTGGAACATTTCGGTGCAACAGACTATAAATCAGAGAGTGAACCTTGGAGCAACGTTTTCAAAACTAATCATTCGCAGAGGAGCTAACAACGCACCGAAACATCGATGGAAACGACACCCCCAGGGAGGGGGAGGGGCACGAAAGTCATTCCCGTCATGTAAATGAAATTGGCGTTGCTTGTGACGGTGTTTGGGACGTTGGATATCTATTTATATAGCAGCCAAGGACAACTATACTACGTATGACATTCGAAGAGCGAAGACATTGCGTTAAATTATAAAAACGCAAATCGCGTGTGCCAGGCGATACTCAGTGCTCGATTAAATAAATGATTTATAAAGCAGAGGGTATATTGTCTTCTGGGTAAAATATGTAACAGGCAATGGAAGGTAGACTATAGATATATATAAGTTTAATTAGGATTAGCAACAGAGTAGATAAATATACATTCATGGCTATACATACATATACATATATAGATACTTAATGTAAATATAAATGTTTTGCTTCTTATAGATTACAGGGTAACTTGCAGCCTGAGTGACTGACTCCCTATACTCCTTACCCCAAAAACATATCGAAAGCATCTACTCTAATCACATATCTACTCAAATAATATATGAATATTAGAGGAGAGGCTTACAGGGTATCTCTGAGCTCAGCTCAACTGAACGTTGCTTTGCGTATCGAAATCATATCCATGTCTACATCCTACACCTACTCTAATTGTGTGTATGTATGTCTATATAATTTCCTTTCGGGGTATTGCAACATGTTTTCTATTGTAATATCCGCTCAATGAGTCAGCATATTTTTTGTTGTCCCTTAATGCAAAGGCAACAGAAATGTTTTCTCATTTATGCTTTGTTTGGCTTTTCACAATATTGTTGCTGTTGTCGATGTTGTTATTATTATTATTGTTGTTGCTGTTGCTTGGCTTCTTGATGTTTTGTAAGTATTCGTCTTTTCTTTTGGAGGCAACTAATTTAGGTATTTAATTTGTGTTTGCTTTGTTAGCGCACAATAATTATGCCCAATTTATGCGAAAATTTTATTAATTTGTTTGCCCAAGCGATTGATTGGAAAATTCAGGAGCAGCCAGCACCAGCCGGCGAATAGACCAAGTTAATAGTATTGAAACAGTTCTGAGCCATATTTGTAGTAAATTACATTAGTTTACGACCATCAAGAGTCGAATAGCAGACGCCATTCAAATGATAAAGGCCGTATTGCGTATACGCACCGTAAGCCACTGATGAAAACTTCAAGAAGATATTGATATTGCATGAAATACACAATTTTATAGCTGAAGCACGCTCTCCCTGATTCATTAATTTACTTCCATTGTTTATAATCCAATATAAAAATGTGAACAATTTTTAATCGTAATATAATTAATTTGATTTATTACGGCCAATAAATTAAATCAACTAAACATGCGCAGTGCAGCTGACGCCGCACTTCAGCTTGTAGCCATGTCATGGCTGTAATGCCGTCATCCATCAAGAGCGGACAGTTTATACTAATTAATGTCTAATAACCAAAATTTATAATAACTGTATAACATATATATAAATAATATCCAGCTGACAGCCATTGCCAACATCCGTTTCGTTATTAACCACTCTAGTGGAATAGGAACTGTCAAGCTTATCGCCGCAGCTGCCCACTGTTTGCAGTGTAATTTGAGCGCGAAAGTCAATGGGGGAAACGCGGTTCTGGACATTTGAGCATATGGCCAACGGTCGATTAAGTACAGAAACACGCCAAAGCCAGCGCGGGCGGAAGGTAAATAATTTCGAAAGACATTAACGAAATGTTTAATTGGAGCCACATTATTTGATAACGTTTAATTGGACGAAGCTCAGTTGCCCATTCAATAATCCAGGCCATTTGTAAATCAATCAAAATGAATGCACCAAACATTATGGTTACGGTAAGAAAATTTGTGTCTCAGAGCAAACACCTGTGCGTTAATTACATGTTAATTGAGTAGGTTGGCATATATTATACACAGAAGTGAACTAAATTGTATATATAAACATATAGAATAGAGGAGCATATATGTATGTATATAACTATATACTATATACATATATAAGTATCTCTCTCTTATATATTAGTTTCTCTATGCTAGCCACAAGTCAACAGAAAGCAGCACAAAGAAAAGTTCAGTTGTTGACTTTAAAGCTTGTTGAATTTGTGGCTGTTAAACAAAGAGACGTCAAGGCGACGGAATGCAATTGCCAAGTCACTAAATCCATTCACACACACTAACACACACGCAGAGAGAGGGAGAGGGATTGTAATGACTGTGATAGAACGAAATATGAGATGGTTCCTTGAGTGTTAGCCGGCAGTCGGCAAACTAAAATCGATAGTCAGCGGATCGCAAAAGGTCATTAGGATGTGCGATGTGCGAGCTGACTAAATCCGATTTAACTCTTTGCTAATATTTAAATTTGTGTGATTAGTACATACCTGTGATATCCGCCTGAGTAGCATTCAGTTGTGATTTGCGCTTGCACTGCCCTCCGCAGTTTGCCAGGACAACAAAGAGACTTCCGCACTTAGGGCAATGCACGCTGGCAGTTTATGGCCAACGGACTCGACTCGAGACAGCTACGAACTTCTGTTGGGACAGCCAAGGCAGCTAGCATTTTAGCGTGCTTAGACCATTAAAGTGACCCGTCGACGTTCGCTTCTCATACACAAAGTGCACCGCGAGCCACGCAGCGCCAGAGACGTATTCACTCAGGCTAACCAAATAAACGAATGAATGTGATTATTGCTGTGCACCCTGGCTGAACAGCTACGTCGCCTGCGACGCCATCGCCATGTGTGATTGCTGGCAGCGGAATCAGCTGCGCTCCCCATTGCAGAGCGCAAGTTTTCCCACGTGACGTCATCGTTTGCCGCATGCGCAGCAAACGCGAGCGCAACACAACAAATCATTCAACCATCAAATTTCCGCCATTCGGCCAATGCTCTCCCAAACTGCGAGAATACGTTCTGCTCCCAGCTGTACCGCTTGTTGCGTTATGGCCATCCACTGGCCGACTGCGGGGGGGGGCCAGCACTTGGCAACGCATTGGGGTTGATGCCAGCGCTACAGCATAGCACAAATGTGTGGCGTATGCGGCTGTGCAGGAGCTTGAATTTGAATGAAATAAATTTTCAAAATAACTATATACACTCAGGCAGAAAGAGACAGAAAGATAACAACTCGACTGTTGATCCTATGCAAGAATGTTATACTCTATGCAGTAGGGAGACGCCTCCTCGCTCTGCCTGTTACATACACTTTGGCAATGCGAATATACCCTAAACTCGCACTTTCAATCATTTCTGTTTATATTTAAATTTAATTGCGAGAATTTGTGTATTAATGCTCTTATTATTATTAGAATTGTATATATTTGCAAGAGATCAGCCTTTTTATTTTTAGCTAGCTCTGACTGCGACCTTCGGCTATGACAACAATAGTGGGCTATACAGGTCTAGGACTCAAATCTGAACCAACTGAAGAAATGAATATGTATATATAATAAACGTATCTTTGCACATGCGTTTTCTTAAGATGAAAATTGTTGAGTACCTTTGGCAATTTAACTCTCCGAATTGCTATTAAATTTAAGTACTCAACTTTTATGGGCTGTTTAAGTATTTTATTGCCAGAAAATTAGCGTTGCATGAGGGGGGCCCAATAAAATGCTATAAATGAAGCAAAATTATGTTTACCAAAGTCTCTGTGCCTAAGTACGAACGATTAAAAATGTTTACGGTTTAGATTAAGGCTGACTAAGTTTTAGGCGGAATACGTTTACTTTGAAGTTTGGCCTGGCTCACAGGAAGCAATGAATCTAACAAATTTGTATGTATATAAACTTAGTTCTGAATCCATACCACACTAGAATATGAAATTAAACGTGTAACAAGTAAGGTTGCTCAAGTCGGGAGTTCCCGACCAGGAAATACTCTGAACCCTGTGACGAGCTGCAATTTAGTTATTCTACGATTATTTTATGCATACATAGACAACAAACGACACATGCATGCACGCGCTTTGTTTACACAGCTTGGCAGTATGGGTAATGCCCATGGGTTATCCCCATGGGAACTTACTAGTTGAATAAATTTTCTGACCTGATGCACAAGTCCCGAGAGGAATACGTCAAAAGCAATATACATTTAAAGTTTCGGTCTCTAGCTCCAACAACTCAGCTCAGTCCCGATAAAGAACATATGTACTACACCACGACTCCAACACCTGTCACATACATTTTCTTCATAGCTATATAAATGTATAAAACATATTTACATGTAACATATAGTCACAAATTTCATTTTTATAAATAGTCAGATAAGATGTTTTGCACTTTATTATTTAAAGTTTCAATTGAGTAGATTCAGTTGATCGATATCTAATAAAATATCTAGACATATAAAACATCGAATCATAATATATATGCACCCACGAGTACATTTACAACAATAGTATAGATATATAGACATATATGTATATTTATAATCCATAAAAATCAGTTATATTTCAATAGACAGATTCTATTTTCTGCATTCACAATTTCTGCATTTACTTTTGTCTAATATTTACGAACATTCATTGGCCAAGTTAATATAAATATTCTTTATACATAGAATATATAAAATTAGTTTATCTAGTTTCATGTTTTGTTAAGTTTGTGTACGATTAAATGAGAATTCAATAGATTTTTGAATCGGCCCGAGATTTCTTCAAGATGTAAGAATAAATAATTTGAAAACAGAATTTAATTCTAAGTTCTGATGCTAATATACATATAATATATTAAATATTTATGTCAAATATGCAATAGTTATTACTTTTTTGTGCTAGCTCCTACTTTGGCACTTGCTGAGCTAAAAATATTATTGATTTAACTAGATTTGTGCCGAGTCTTTGCAATTGTGCCCCATTATTGCATCTATCCTATTCACTGTTGTCTTCAACATAACTGAGATGGTTTTTGTGTGATTAAAGCTTTAAACCATAATGTTAAAAAAATTGTAAAGCATTTCGTATAACTAATTAAGTTTTTGCAAGGAACTGGCATAACACAATGAATCACTTTAGAGCCTAATCGAAATACGTTGAACTAGAAGCTAAGACTAGGAGCTAAGACTAAGAACTCATGGTTCTGTGCGCATCACTGGGCATTGAGGGCACTGAGAAGAGAGCATGGAGGCTAGCAGTCTGCACCGGAGATGCCTGTGGTCGTGTTATCGCCGTGTATGATTGAGTCCATTTCAATTTGTGAGATTCGCGGTGAGTAGTTTTTCAATTTGTATAAACTTCGAGTTGGGTTCATCTACCGAGGCAGCATCCACATCCTGCACGCTCGCAGTCCTTGCCATTGAATAGTTACGTTTCGCACGTTCTAAAATCAAATAATTGTTAAATCATTTTCATTTTAAATCTGTCTTTATATCAATTACCAAAACGCGCACGTTGCGCTTCCTGATCTATGATTATCTCATTGGTTATATAAACCTCGCGTCTGATTTGATCCCGCAGCTCCACGCTCATGTCCGGTATACACCAACGCACCAATATCATTACCAGAGCTACAAAGTTCTGTAAGGAATACATCAACATTATTAATTATATTTTAGTATATGAATTCGTTACTCTATTTTCTGAACAACCTTCAAAGAGCTTTTGCATTCAACTAATTGCTAAACAGCATTTTACCTTTACTTTTCTATGTTACACAGGTGCAATATTTCATCACCCCAACACCTGATTGGGGTCATTAGTACAGAGTAAAACCTTAAAAATGCCTCCGCTGTCGCTTAAAACTTATTTTTCTTTCTACTTAATTCTTAAATTCTTTTAGTTAATCAGCCAGCGGACATACTTTGCATTTATATGCGAGAGAGCCAACAGCTTTATAGGGTCAAGAATTGGATAGATAGCTTAGGCAGGTGTAAAAAAAAAAGAATAAGACTAGAAATTAAGACTAATTTGAAGTGGCACAGAAGAAGCCCACACGCAGATCTAGTTCACGCGCGACAAGTGCAGAGGAATATTTTCGAACTGCAGTGAAAAGTGGAAAGCGAAAATGACAGCTCAATGAAAATTGGACCCCATTTTGTTGGACACGGCAACGTTTTTTGATTTAGTAGCTGCAAATAGTTCGAAGCGAACGCACGCGTTCACAAAAATTTTAATAAGCAAAGGATAACCTTAAAGGATTAAGAATTTAATTAAAATTAAAGAAAAACATAAAAACACATAACTTAAAAAGAAATTTAAATAATATTTAAACCTTTTTAAATAACTGCAAATACTTTTTCGAAATTTAAACAATGAAACGTTTCGCCTGTTTGAATCTGCGCACCTTTGGCCTGTGCATAGCCTGTTTGGATGCCTTAACTGCGCTCTGTATCCTCGGCCTGAGCAGCTTCTATCTGTACAATGATTTTATGGACTTCACGCAATGGCAGCAAAATGATGTCCAGATCTTGAGTCCTTTCGGAGCATTTGTAGCCACATTGGGTAAAAAAAGAAACTAAGTAAACACAGACAGACTTAACCCATCTACTTTCTAGTGGACTACGTGTTGGTTCATGAATTCTCACAGGCCTTCTACATGATACTAACTGTGACCGTTTGGGTAAAGGCACTGATAAATCTAGTGGTGGCTGGCATTCTAGTCGATGGCATCAAACAGGTGAGCTACTCATAATAATGCCTGTTATGGTATCTCTCTTATGACTATCTGTTTAGCGACGACTAATTTGCATTGCCCCATGGCTGATCAACGCATACGTATCAATGGTCATCGAGGTGGCTATATTCGTGTGCTTGGAGCTGAAAATCGATGAGGTGGATGCCTCCATAGATCGGCGCATAGCACGCGGTGTGCTTTTTGGTGTTTTCATTGGTAAGTTCACCTGCAACTCTAACTCTAACTCTAGTATTCATGATTGACTTGTTTGATTGCCCTAGTGCTGAATGCGCTGTTTGCCTATGGCATCTATGCGCTCTATCGCATGTTCAAGACATCCTCAAATGAGAATCGCGCGCTGCAGCAGAGTATTGTGGAAACGTCGGGTATGTTTCAGCATATCAAGGTTTGAAAACTTATTTCAATTGGAAAACATTAACCAAAGCTATTTCCTTAATTGATGTACAAGCATTTATGTAATGAAACTAATAAAACGAACAATGCAAAGTAGTTTAGCTGAAAACTCACTTCGAAGACCACAACAAATCCCAAGCGACAAGCCAAAATGATGTAAAAAGTGCTCGTCAAATGATATTTGTTCGGCGATGTGGGCGGCTCTCGATAGTCCGTGTATCTGAGGGTAAAGTAAGAGAAATTAAATTTGATACATTTAAACAAATAGTTTACTATATTTACTTGCACGTGGTTATATTGGAAAAGTCTCCTGCTAAGCTGCGTAGCTTGGACGAGTCGGCTATTCTAAACTCGGACAAGGTAAAGTCCAAGTATCCATTCAGACTGCCATCTGACGAGCTTAGGCTGCGGTACACCAAGCGTGGTATCATATCCGAGGTGAAGGCAATAATGAAGCCCTAAAAAATATACAAATTTAAATTTCAAATTGATTAAAGTAAATTTCAATCAACCCACGTTCGTGATGACACTCAGTTTGCCAATGCAATCCAGAATGCGGTACCAAACGCCAATATCCCGCACACGCTGCGAAACGGGCCGTTTGTGGTGAGTCAGAAGCTTTTTGGCATCCAGGCGCATTTCGAGTATGTTATTGAGAAGCGCAAAGAACGGCGCCAGCGGAAAGGCAGCCACAAAAATGGTGACAAAACCATATTGCAAAACCATTTCCAGATATTCTGGGAACAAGCTCCGTGCGCCCCAGTCGAGTAGCTTGAAATCGCGCATCCAGCGCTCATCTTTGCTCTTGTCGGGCTTAACCGAATTGCCAAAGAGACGCGAAAGGCCAACCTGTATGGCTTGCACCTTGCGCCAAAACATGGGCAGGTAAACCTCCAAAATAGTATTAAATGCTTGCTTGCCAATCATTATAATGGCCAACTGTATGCAGAGCTCTGTGAGACAGCCGCCCGAGGAGCACTGAAAATAGCAGAATTTAATTTAGTTGTGGCAGAAATAAGCTGTAAGCTTACCTCCTCTTGGCGGTATTTAAAGACGGTTATATACTCTCCCGGATGGCCCACGAATTTGCCCTTGAAGAACGCTATATAAAATATCGAAGCATAGTAGTTCACGAACTGCAGCAGGTAAATCTTGAGCGTCAGCGAGTCGTCGAACTGCGTTTGAGTGCGCCACATTTCCAGCTCAGTCAGATACTCGGCCAGGTGATTGTATAACTAGGAAAGAAGAGAAGATATATTAATTATATATACTTGATAAGTGTATATAGATCAAATTACTTACATAGTTGAGTACGTAAAGCAAGCAGAGATTCACAAATGCTGCCGATGCAGCGGCTATGACAATTGCCTTCGATGTGGTCATGCCACTGCCATCCACCTTTAGGGCGGCCAGCATGGACATGCGATGCACAACCACGGCAACAAGCGCCACAAAAGCCAAGGCTATAAGCAGCACCACAACGGAGAAGCTGAAGACCGTCGCTGGCAGCTTCATGCGCCAAAATGGCACCGTTGGCTCCTTCATATTGGTCACGTAGTCCGTGCGTGTGGGCTCAATGTGCTCCAGGCGGGCCAAGTACTGTGGTCGGGGATGCTCCTCGTGCACATCGAACCCCGTCAAGTCCCAGCGATGCGTTATCTCAGCCGAATAGCGCTTCCAGAGCTCCAAGAATAACGTCGCCCAAAACGACATGAAGACGGCAAAGAATATTGTGCTAGGATTGTCTATGAGGTATGTTATTTTGGCATAGTTGCACGTCTCTCTCAGATTCCAGAATTCACACCAATCGCAGAGCGGGCACATGGTTATATTCGAGTTTGAGCGCAGGCAAATGTCCTGGCTGCAAATGGAAGATGTTGCTTAGCTAAGGCTCAACTGTGCAGTACTTTCCACAACTTACACGGGCACGTAGTTGTCAAGTGAAAACCAGGAGTAGAGAAAGCACACGACGCCCACAATGGAAGCCAACAGCAGCATGTACGTGTAGAAGCCCAACCAGGCGAAGTACAGACCTGGAAGTAAGAAAACGGAGAGTTAAGATATACATCTGATCAAAGAGCTACCAACACTTACCAATCTTGACGCCAAAGTACTCCTTGATGTCATCCAGGGGCTGATAGCGATACCATTTTTTCACCGAGGCCCAGTTTTTATAGAGCAACTCCCGCATGGTGCCCTGCTCCGTGATTTCGCCCTGTAAAGTTAATTATATTTAAGTTATATGTATTTAAGTTATATGTGAGGTATATATATTTTTCATCAATGCCCGCTACTTACGTCGTGCAGTGGGTACGCCGCACAGTAGACACCCTCAGCCACCAAACGCTCAATGCCAAAGGCCATGTCATTGTGACGCTTGGCGGGAAAACGCTGTCGATCCAAAATGAATTCCACAATACGCGACCGCACTGCGGTTGTGAAAAAGCAATCCTGACGTATATCGAACCTGCAAGCAAATGTAGAGAAAGAAGTAGGTGACCTATATTAGATGTATAGAATGACTCACAGATACTCCTTGTCACGACTGTAGATGGCTGTGAAGCGATGCGCACGCTTCGGAAAGTAGCGCTCGTCCACGTAGATGTTACGCAAAAAGAATTGGCAGACTGTTTTGAGACTAGAATAAACACTTTTTGTGGTGCGATTTACCACAGACAGACCGGGTATCTGAAACGAGGCAAGCATATTAGTCATATACTCAAGCTCAGGCACTTCACAGATTATATGAAGAAAGTGTTGAATAACATAACAAAACAAAAAAGGAAATATATTTATATACAGCTCATTGAAATAATAATATTTAAATAAAAGTTAAACTACAACGAAAAGTTCGAAAGATATTTAAATAGGATTCAAACTAATAGAAATTCTATGTGAATTATCTTAAAAGATTGAGATCGAGACTGAGATTGAGATTGGATATCAAGTAGGGCGTACATAGAGCTCAAGCATAAATACGGCAAATATTGAGAGATCGAGGCATATTTAGTTTAGCAGCATGGCAAGGCGTAAATCTGCAAAAATTGTTAATTGCATTTAATTGAGACCTGAACTGTTTTGCAGACCTTCTTCGACAAATAATGGGCCGCATTGTGTAGACGATTTGATCGTTCGCTTACGCGCAAATTACATAATGACTAAAATAATATAAAATGTTTTGTGTATCATTCGAGTGCATTGAACAGATTTAGTTTACGGCAAATGCATACGCACCTCCTTCATGGGCATACGCAGCTTAAGTATCTCCGCATAGCGTCGCAGCACCTCCAAGGGTGCGTGTATCTGAAACGTGATAATATATTTACTAGATATATAAATATATATATTTGGTAGACCCTCACCTTGACAAAGTAAATTTGGTCCTTTTGACTGAGCTCCACCTCGAGGCCTTGCTGAATTAGGTTCTCCTGGAAGATGCGCCGCTTTTCCACATTCTCCGCCTCCGTCGCCTCGTGGGCATTCACCTTGTAGGCCAACACGAAGTCTATGGAGCGCGTGCAGTCCGCAAAGAACAGCGAGGTGTTCAGCTCGGCCCTCTGATAGAACTCACGCGGACAGCTGCACTCGCGCTCATCGTAGGTCTGTGTGGGATCCGACATTGGCAGTAGAGGAGCTGACTTATTTAAGGTGGACTTCTTCCCGTTGGGCAGAGGCCCGACAGTATCTGGCAGTTGGTAGGTGGATGAGCCGCTGTCAAATGACAAAGTTGAAATACATTTTAGTTAGATTTGTGGACAAATTAGGTAAGCCAGAATGTGGGCGAATGATTTCATTTGCAAATGGCAAACATATTCAAGCAGCAACAATGCTTCCCTGAGGACACGACCTCTCAACGCCGCACAACAGGGACCTTGAGCACCCTGCCGTGCTCGCTGCTCATAACTGAGTCACACCACTCCTTCGATAATATGGGTCAATATGAATGGGCGCCGTTAACGTTAAATGGGTCGTATACTTAATAATCGCCAGAGCACGTGTATTAAAATGTTTCAGCAGTCAGGCGCCTTGCATATATATATATATATATATATATATATATATATATATATATATACTAATGTCGGGGAATCCAATTATTTATGCAGCAGTTTTATAGCCCAAGCAGAGAACTGTGAAAATGCAATTTAGAATAAACAAGAGCAAAGTTATGTGAGCAGCTTGCCCGACAGCTCACAGTATCGCCTGAAATGAGTAAAATCAACAATTTGCTAATGAGAAAAACAGTCTGCTCACTTCAAATATTATTAAGTGTAATATATATATGTATTTATTTGAATAAGTATATATATATATATAATCTAGCATTTGCTTGTGAAACACCTTGCTTTGGCTGCTTATGATTCAGGGGCAAATTTTCTCCCGCTGCCTGACCATGGAACAACACTTATCTGCGATGAATCACTCACATCAATTCGATGCAAGTACTCATTTGCTGGTTTGAAATCGAAGCTCAGAATATATATTATGTATATAGTATATACATATACATATATAGGAAGCTGCGTTGGCTCTTATCACAATAAGTTTCAAAGAATTTTATAAATATTTAAAAAAGAAACCAAACTGATCAACAAGAATTTTATATAATGTAGTGTAATTGTAATAAAATGGTGTATACATATATTATTTCATTAAAATAATTATCATTTTATTGCAATTTAATTTTGTAGTCTATTTAATGCTGATAATAGCAAATACATAGCGATGATTACTGATAAGAACTGGATTTTCAATATATAGAAATGGAATATGTGGAATCGCTGATTGGATTTATGTATATATTACATACATGGCTGATCTTTAAGATATTTTAAATATACAAAAATATTAATTTTTGTTATATAATATATTTAATATAATAATAAAATATAAATATATATATTATTCAGTATTATTATCTTGCTCTCACACAACTCAAAATTTGGATATTCCGAATTTATTTTAAACATTTTTCAATGCAACAACAACAGCGCAACAATTGTTAGCCACATTTCATTACTAGCTGTTCTTTTTGGGCCCTAATTCGTGCAGGTTTTCCTGAAGCTAAAAGCCAACTTTTGTTGTTTATATTTTAATAATTTATAGACCTCTCAGCTACAGCTACAGAGACTGATGACCTTCTAGCTAACAAAAGTAATTAACTTGAAGCTTGACCAAAATTATACACATTTACACACAATACCGTGGGGCATGTCTGAGGTTACTTTTTGACTATATCAAAACGCTGTTTTAATGTTTCTTTTTTACACAATTTTAATCAAGGCCGAAAGATTTTATTTATGATTTGTTGGATTCACTCAAAATTCGCCACCTATGAGAGCAAGGTGCGGGAGATATCTCAAGTATATAGTATATATATATTATATATACATATATCATTGTTTATATAGATTAGTTGTTAAAAATACGCGGAATTTCAATATGACAAATAACTGAAAAATAATGAGACAACAGAAATAAAAGCGCCCACACGACTCTCCAAAGAAAACAGCAACAAAAGGTACAGATGTCAGCGATACGGAGACAGCGAGATCTTTGTATTGTGTCCCAGTGCTGATGAGTAATGCATTGGATAAACAGAGCTGATAACCAGCAAAGGAACGGGAATTCAACACGTTAGGCTTTACCGTTTCCGTTTCCGTTTATTAAACCATAATGTACAGAAAAGAAATCAAAAACAAATGATATTTTATGCTCTTTGCCCGTTGTCCAAGCGAATTATTAATCGAATTAACATTTGTCAACTGGTGCGCGTACACCGCGAATAAATGAAGAAAGCGGACTGAGGAGATGACAACGGCGACGACGACGACGACGACGACGCCGACGAAAAAGAGAACGACCAACGCGCAGCAGCAGCGACAACAAACTGAACAAGCGCCAACAGCTGAGCGCTAAGCAGTTGAGCAGCTCATTACAGTTGCTGTTCCGTTTGCCGGGTTGTCTTGTCATGTCTCCACCCTGCGCGCTCTCTCTCTCTCTCGCTCCCTCTCTACACATATCACCTTGCTGAGACGTATACGAGAGCACGTCACAGCAGCAAATCAGCTGTTATTGGCCAATGCGTCGCGTCGCACCAGACAGTGAGAGCAGCATTTCAAGAGAGCACTTGTTGAGTACATCACACACACACACACACACACACGTGTCTGGTGTGCTCAAATGTATGTCTGTGGGTATGCGTGAGATGCAATATTCCTCCCATTGTAATGAACGAGTATATTCAGGTCAGTTGATCACCTTACGAGATTTCCGTGCACTTTGATTAAATCTATTATAAATCAAACTCAAAAGGGCAAAGAGTAATTAAATTAATTGAGTAGTTATTATAAACAGGCTGCCTTTGCTTTAAATACTTTGTTCAAATTTATATACATATATATATGTCAAGCATCTTCAACTCGCCAATTTACTCTTATCAGTTATATACATTATCTACTCAAACATCATTTGGCACTTAAAAATGACGAATAACTGTTTATCTTTCATAAACTACCATGACAAAGAGAAAGACTTCCTTTAGGTATGTAAAAATTATCCGAAGACTAAATACTCTTACTAATAAATATGCTGTGATTGCTCTTATATATCCATATATAATATAACATAATGTGAGTAAATAGGAAAATAATAACTGATCCAATAAGAGAAGTGCAGATTTTGATCAAGAAAGAAAAGCTTATCTCTAAAACATATTGTCTTCTATTCATTTTTAGGCCAGGTCAATACTTGTCAGGATAAAGGATTTCCACTGTTTTCCTCGATCAGGAGTAATACAGTAGCCCGGGTAATACAGTAGCTGCGGCTATGATCAACTATTTTCTATAGATCTAAGAAATCCAAAATCGAATATGTCTAACGCAGGGAAGCCTGAAATTCCGGTTATTTTGTAACAGATCTTTTCTTAATACATGCAGCTACTGCCTTTTCAATCGATTTAATATCAGTTAAAGTGTGATATATCATATTTCAATTGAATTTTCTATGAATACTATAAAAAGTAATCATAAATTACACATAATATACATGCACAACTATATCAAAGCAGTCCATCTAGACATACGTTTAAGGCTCCAATTACTTAATACATAATTTAGTATTTACTATTCCATTTATTCACCCTAATCACCCTGTGAGTCGACAAACAGACTACAACAATAGATAAGCGACAATAAGAGTGGAATAGAAAATGGAATGTAATTAAGTTAATGACTGTTTCCTCTATGGCCGACTCGAAATACAGGGGGATTTACCTCTCAGCGAACCGAGCGCGCTTCTCGTGCAAAGTCAGTGATTCAGTCGATGAGTTTCTGGCCTTTCCGGCATCGCCGCCCCGCTCAAGATCAACAAAACGTGTCGATGCTGTCGCCGCATCTCTGTCGCCTCGCCTCAGCGCGCCTCCCCAGATGCTGTCTTGGGCCAGCAGCTTGCCCTTTAGACCGGCTCGCCTTACCAGCTCCATATCGTAGGGGGCCAGGGGTGCCGTGTACGGAGGTTGAATCGTAGCATTTGGTTGTTCGCTCTGCTCGGCCAGCAGCTGCGCAGACTCCTCGCCGGGCTGGGGTAGCGTAGGTGGTGTTTCCAGCTCATCAGCATCGCCGCCAGAATTGGCACTATCTAAATTTAGCATGTCGCTCTAAACATGTGTGATTTTCGCTTAACTATACCGAAAGCTCGCCGAACTTGTTTACTTTCACATGATATTGCGTTTGTGTGCGTGCATTTTCGGGTCGCGTTAGCCAAATCCGAGGTCAACTCGCGGCCGTTGAGATTAAAAGATGAATGAATGACAGTCGTTATCACTGAGTATTGAATATTGCACCTCGTATTATACAATTGCATTTGCCGTGATTGAGCTGAAAATAGCGGCAACAGCTCCACACGACCAGAACCGCAGCACCTGCCCAAGCAGAACCAAAATGAACACTAACGACTAGTTTGCCAGCAATATCTAAATACCAGACGAAAATGGCCTAGAAAATACCAGCTAACTAAATACCAATTGGACACGCAAGCTGGACTGTCATGCAACATAAGACGGTCGAAGCGTTTGACTTATGTACATATTCATAGGGGTTGAAATAAGATTGAGCAGTTGACCTGACACATACATATATCTAATTGCATAAACAAGTGAAGCAAGACCAATTCAACTGTGTGTATCTGCTGTCATGCATGTCTGAACGTGCCTGTTGTCATTTATGCGCATTTCAAGGCAAAGAATTTCATAAAACAAAAAAAATTAAATTTTTAAGGAAAACATGTATTTGTATGGAATAAAACATAAACAAAATAGTACACTTTTATTAACAATTGCGAACGCAAAAATTAGGAGTGATTAACAAATAAGTAGAATTTAACTGCACCGAAGCTCTATCTTGGTGAAACAACAAATTTTTTAATATATGGAATAATAATACAGCAGTGTTTAATATAGTATGCACTATTATTAAGGGGCTAAATTATGCAGTAGAGTTGAACTTGGACATCGAATTTACAATAGAACGAGCAATATTTTGGATATGGCCAGCGCCGTCGCCAGTGCGCCAAAAAATTTACATCCTGTTGTAGTTTTTGTGCACTTCGGGCGAGATGTTGTAGACGTACTGCAAGATCTCCTGTATAACGGGTTCTTTGCGTGTCCTGATGGCGCCCTCCATGTCGGATAGCTTCACACGAGTGTCTGCATCGATTTTCGCTGCGACTCCTTCGCGGCTGCCCATGTGCTGCATCGATATATTGAGATATTGATACATTGATATACAGCCCCTTATCATGAGCAACTAACCTTGGCCTCGAATTCTTTGAAGGAACGCTCTCGCTCCTGACGGAATTTCTCAATCTCCTCGGTGGCCTCATCCTTGGCTTGCTTCAATCTCCTTGCCTTGCCTGCAATTGAAGCAGAGATTTTTCCCTTATATCAATATTTACTCGAGTGCAGACAAGTCATGTGACTCGATGTTGCTCGACGCGCGTAACGTCGATAGCGAAAAAGTCGTAAGTCGTAAGTCGTTTCATGTCTATCCAATTGGACGATAAATTGATGGGTTTTGCTTACGTTTTCTGGCCTCGGCAACCTTCTCGGCTGCTTTCTTTTCGGCAGCAAGCAATTGCTGTATTCCCTGCGTCTGGCTGGCCATTTTAAGGTATTTTAAAACTTAATGTTTTCTGCTCGCTCCAGCCGTGGTATCAATGCAAGTTGAAAAAAGCAAGTGACGACGACCACGGACCTAATACAAACGACGTGAAAAATGTCATATGACGAAGTCACACACACACACGCATACACACTAAAGTAGTCTAAAAATCGATTGTATCGAATGGGAAATTATGGCTGACACGAAAAATACTATCGATACATGTTCGATAATCGGCTCCACCACTTAACAGCAGATGACTCCGCTGCTAGTTTTTAAAAAACAAAGCTAACATTCGGAATTTGCGTGTTTTATGGAGAACATAAAAATATTAACAAATAGTATTGTCTTTATTGTCATTAGAGTATATTACATATCTTTGAAATTCGTATAATTTTGAAACAACTAACTCAAGACGATCTACGTCACTCTGAAGTTGTGTTTAGTTTAAATTTGAGAGTAACGCAAAGAACTTTTAAGCATAATCAATTACCAACAACTTATTTTAAGAGAAAAATAATAGTTGAATGCGAAATTTTAAGTTATTTATATTTATTTTAAGTTTTTATCACCCGCAACCATTTCCTTAGAGCAATCAAACGCACAAATCACAAAAAGTGAAGGTCAGTATTTCGATACTTTGCAGATGGTACTTTTGGTATATTTTTTTATTTAAAGAAAAAGTCTTTTCCGTATAACGATTCGGTCACGCTGTTGCCAGTAATCTCAACAAATATAGTAAAAATTTGAACGAACTGTATATACGCATATATAGAGGCGATTTATCATGGACAAGGCGGCCAAGAAGAGAGAATTAAAGCTGGAGGATGTGGTAAGTGGCCATACCAGCAAATGCCCCCTCAGTACAAAGATAATCGAAATAATATCCTGAATCCCGTTACCAGGTGCTCAAATCCTTGGACGAGTGCACCTCAAATGAGGACAAATTGAAAATGCTGTTGCAGCGGCACGTGGAGAGCGAAAAGTCAGTGAGCCGACTGACCTCCGAGATGCGTGCCCTGCAAAGGCACATGGAGAACCAGCAACGGGAGAAGGAGCAGGTGCAACGGGAACTGAACAAGAGCGTTCTAATGAGGGATAAGCTGCAGGAGGTGTGCCGAGAACAGCAGCGTATACTCAAGTCCGTGAAGAACGAGAGCATGCAGCAAATCAAGGTGGAGGAGGAGCGACGCAAGGAGAGTCAAACTAAATTCCAGAGCTCGTTAAACGAGGTGCAAAAGTCGCTGTCCAAAAATAACGAGGAGAACGTCAAATTACGTGATTACAACATCGAAATGACCAAAAAGTAAGAGGCGCTGCCAATCAACAGACAAACACCGGCGTGCGCTGTCTATTTATAGGCAACACACTGCATGCCGTTTTCTTGTGCCTGTATCTGGCTACCACACACACAGATGTAGACATCAATCGACCATATGTTCACTATAAATATATATATTTGATTTGTTTTTAGGTTAAAGCTTCTGGCTGAGCAATATCAGGCGCGCGAGAAGCACTTGGAGAAGCTGAACGAGCAAGTTCAACTCGAGTCTCAGCTTCATCAGGCGAAGCTCAGCAAGGCTCGGGTTGAGGCTGCTATGGAGAAAGAAATACTGACCAAGTGAGCATAAGTTAAGCATTTCCTTTCTGCACTCTCAACATAAATTTGTAATTTCCAAACAGGGAGAATCAGATTGGACTTGAGAAGTTGCTGCAGGCGCAACGCGCGATTAAGGATCTAACTGAGCGCGAGCAACAGCTCAAGGAGCAGCTCAACATCTATACGGCCAAATACGATGAGTTTCAGCAATCGCTTAAGAAGTCCAATGAAGTCTTTGGCAGTTACAAGGTCGAGCTAGAGAAAATGTCGAAGCACACCAAGAAGATTGAGAAGGAAGCACTGGGCTGGCGCCAAAAGTATGAGAAGGCCAATGGCATGGTCATTGAATTGGCCACCGAAAAGCAGCACCGGGACCAGCAGGCTGAACGCCTCCAAAAGCAGGTGGATCAGCTGCAGAAGCTACTGCGCGCATTGCAACTAGAGCGGACAACACTTCACCAGACTCTGCGCGCGAATGAAATTGAAATTCCTGCTATGCCACAGTTGCCGCCCGAGCCGGAGCCCATCAAAGTTGTTCCCATCAACACGGACAGTGCCAAAATGGAGTTGATGACGCGCAACTGTGCCGAGCTCAAGCATACCCTGGCCAATTTGCAGAACCAAATGAAGCTGCTCACCACAAACGATGCGAAAATAGCCGCTGCCGAAGCCGAGAAGAAGCAAGCAGCTGAGGAGCAACAGCGGGCCAACAATATCAAGAAGAACAATAAGAAAAAGGCCAAGTCAAAGGCCAAAGCTGCAGCAGCGGCTGCTGCAGCGGCAGCTGCTGCCGAAGCTGGAACTGATGCTACCATGGCTGAACTGCCGCCAACAGCAGATGCAGCGCCACAACCCCAAACTGAGCCGGAGGCTGAGACTGAGGCTGAGGCAGAGACAGACCTCGACAAGGAGACACAAGCAGAGTGTGAAATACCACAATCTGACACTGAGGAGCAGCCTAAGACTTCTGAAGGAAGCTGCAATGGAAACGATAAGGATGCCGAACATGTGCCAGAATCTCAGCAAGGCGCCCCAAAGGCTGTTGGCCAAGCGGAAGTACCTGCGTTGACTGACTCCCAATAGGACTGGGGGCCTGACATTAATGCACCTCCCTCGACTGTTATTGTACTTGTGCTTGAAATTTGTGTCACCTTCGTGTATATGTGCATTTTGATGTATTTGCTTATTAAAATATATATGTAATTTAACCAAACAAACGTAGCGCCATCAGCAAAATGGAAAGAGAAGAACTTAACTCAAATCGATAATTCATCACGGATGCTAAATATTTATTTATTATATTTTATACTTATTTATAAATGAGGCCATCACGAGCCATTCTAAGCACACAATAAAATCTTAAGTTTTCAATCAAAGAATTTATACGCTTGAAATACATAAAGAGAGATGCCTGTAAACGAGGATCGTCTGAGAAAGTTTCGCTTAGAATATGCTCGTATTTAGATTTACTATTAATAATCTAAGAATTTATACATTTGAAATATTTAAAAGAAAAATATAGTCAAAGGGAGGGGATCGTCTGAAAAGTGAAATGAAATGAATCCAACTAAATAGAAATTAAGTGAAAGTCATTTTTTACTTTTTATTTTTTTTTATAATATTCTCGTGCTTAGATTTATTTCTAAACTCTCTTCACATATTGGAAAAATTTGTTTAATTTTTAATATTGACATGATAAAACTTGAGTTTATTATAGAGCATAAGCATCATAATTACTCGACTATATACATATATATGAACAATTAATTATATATCGAAACATATATTTTTTAGAACTTTGCTCAGTCTCTCATCGAAAAACATATATGATATTAGCCAAACCTAAGAATAAATATAAATATATCAGCTCCAAGTTGATGAGATTTTTTATGATGTTTCTGTAACAGTTTATAATAAAGTATATACAACAAATAAATAAAAATATGTAAGAGTACATGATTATGTAATAATTATCCTATATCATAACCGAACCGATTCAAGCGTACAATAAATATGTTTAAAAGTTTTCACTGATTGTTGAAGCATATTCCTTACACTTGGATGTCAGATCAGCATAATTGCAGCAGATCCCATCTAGTTTCAGCTTGGGAGAATTTAAATTCAATGAATATGGAACAAGTCTAAGTTGAATGAAATTCCCTTAGTCTCTTGCAACTTGGCACGACACAGCTAGGCTCCGTATGAGCTAGAGAAATAACTTCACATAACTTAAATTACAGGTGTTTTGTTCTCGTGAGTTGCTGAGATGCCGTGTGGCTGAGTAGCCGTTCGTAATTGGGCTGCAAAGTGGCAGTTGGGGCCACTGTGTCTGCCTCTATGTGGCATGCAACAAATTGCATTGACTTTGCCCAGTGTTGGCTATGCAAAGTTGTTTCACGGTCAATATAAGCAGTCGGGCATGCCTCGCCCTCCTATATACATACATACATATACATATATGCATATTTGAAGTGTGCGTGCCACGTGGCGTATGCGTAATGCGGGAGACGCTAAGCTCGCACATTTTAAATAAAGCCATTTAAGTGCCGCACTAAAATAATTACAGAAATTATTTTAAATTGCACGAAGCGGCGGCCCACTACAAGGAATGACCCCAATGGCCCCCCAGTGGGGCCAAGTGTGAAATTTCCAGCCAGCCACGGCTGCCCGGCCAGCCACATAGGCGACACATGTGCATATTTCACACTTGTGCACACACACACTCGCACACACTCACTCTCAGACACACACTCACACAGAGAGGGACAGAAATGTGTGCACATTTTGCAGGCAATGAGCTTTTGAACATTTAATGAGTTAATTCGCTAAATTTGAAAGGCGCGCAAGCGTGCGCCAAGTGCTCGGCCAGACTGTTTCCTGCCATGTTGGCACCCTCGAAATACCCGTTACTCGTTATCCGATTCCCGGTGCTGCGGGCCCAGGAGCCAGCTTCATGGCCGCCATCCCACAAGTTGCCCATTTTGAAGCTGCCAAAATGAAACTGAAAATGAAAATGAGAAAACAACAACAACAATAACTCACACACACACACACACAGATACATACATATACAGTGTGTAAGCACTTGTCATTTAGCTGTAAAATGTCCGTCTGGCTGTTGGTGAAAAGTATGGCAATGCTCGATACTCAACAATGCAAGGACGCGAGGGCGGCACATGTAAAGGATGCTCATGCTAAGCTCTTGGGTGTAATTTCTCAGGCACTGCCAAAAGACGAAGCGACGCTACGCGACGCTGGCGTCGGCTAACAGCGAAAGTTAACAGCGGCGTCGACTGCGACGCCAGCAGCGCAACATGAGCCCAACATATGCCCAAAACAGAGGCGAGACTGAAAACAGAGCCGAGTCGAAGCTAGATGAGCGTGGAGCAACCCACCCAGCCTTTTTTTCTTTTTTGGTGCTGCCAGACTGTGTGACTCGTTAGCCTGCGTTGGGGGCGGCCGCTGGCGGGCAGCATGTAAGTCAGCACAGTGGGCCACATGAACATTGACTTTCTCTTTGAAAAGCTAAATAAACATAAAACAAGTACTCAACATACAAATATAATAAATATAAATCAAAATTTAGTTGACTTAAAATACAATAAAATATTCAAGTTTAGCTCTCATTTTACCTGCGCGTCCCATTGTACGCGCGGGTTGGCATCGCACCTATACCAAGCTTCTCTCACTCTCTCGCCTCGTGTCCTCTCTTAGACGCTTGCTCTCGCCGCAAGAGGCCCACGCCGCCAGCGCTGCGGCGAGAGCATAATATGCTGAAGCTGTCGGCGCTGCGTGCCGTTACCGTTGCCGTTGCTGTTTCAGTCTCAGCTGTCGGGCGTCTGGCAAAGCTGTGCTTAGTCAAATTTCGGTAACGGAACCTGGTCGTCATCGTCGTCGTCGTCGTCGTCGACGCTGCTGTAAACGTAGACGCCGACGTCGTGTGCCCGACACGAGCCCAAAGCGAAACGAATCGGAGTCGAAGCGACGCGGCGCGATGCGACGTCAGCGTCGCTGCTCAGTTGCCATACAAGCCTCAGTCGCGGTGGACTTCGCTGCAAGGAATATAACTGTAATCAGTTGTGTATAGGACACACGCGTGTGCGCATCGACTGCTTCCTTCCTAACGAAAGCATCAACTGCTAACTGTTCCGCTAACGCAAACTGGGCTGCTTGGCGGTAAAGCTGCGCGGCTCGAGCTTAGCTCCCATTTATTCGCTGCTACTTTAATTGCTGTTGTTGTAGTTGCAGTTGTTGTAGTTGTCAATTGTTGATTGTGGCCCTTGTTGTCGTTGATGTGGCTGTCGTTGCTCCACTGTAAAATATAATTAGAAACGCGCGTTCAATTTTCGCGTAGCAGCGCAAAGGCAAAAAAAAAACAAAATTTTCAGCTACAGCTGCTGGCGGTGCCACGGCCGCAGCTGCTAGTGCTGCTGCTGCTCTGCCAGCGCCGCAGCTGCTGCTGGCGACTGCGCTGCTGCGCTGTCCGAGATAAAGGATATGCCCGGATCTAAAAGATACAGTTTTTTTTCGCCAACTTGTGCAGGCTGCTTGCTTGGCTTTTTGCTGTGTCGCTTCGTCTCTAAGCGAACTTAGGCACCAACAACAACAACGACAACAACAACAACAACAGTAAAGAGAACAAAAAATTACAGTGTGCGTGCGTGCGGGTTGGATAGCCGAGTAGAAATGAGTGACAAGTTGGCAAAGACCGAAAATGAACAGAAATGTGCGCAACTATGCAAATAAATTAATAAGCCAAACTCATTACCAAATTAAAACAAGACACGCAGAAGCCAAGCGCGGGCAGGCAGAAAAAAAATAGAAACAAATAAAGGAAGAGTCAGAACGAGGACCTTGTCAAGTGAGTTGTGTTGAGTCGAGTCGAGTGTGGAAAGTCAAGAGGTTCTCTGGGCTTGGAGTGTCGGAGCTGCTGGCATGCTTTGAGGTTAACTCGTCCATTCTCGCCAGCCACGTCCGCCGTCTCGCCGCCTTCGTCGTCCTCGTCCTCGTCCTCGTCGTCATCGTCGCCAAAGGCATCGAAGGTAAATATGTACATACGTAGCACAGCCAAGCCAAACAAACTAACCTACAAAGTAAACAATAGTGTAACGGTGCAAATGCAAATTTATTACCCACACACACACACACACACATACGCACACGCCTCACACCTATGCAACATTCAGAGTCCAACTTATTTAACCGTGGCACAGTGTCAGAATCTTGAGAATACTCCGAACTTGTAGCATGCATAGAAAGGGCTAAGATATAAAGATACTGCTCAGCATATCTGAACAACTTAATGTTGTTCGTATACAAAATATTTATAAAAACAACTATTAATTCATTAGCTTTACCATGTAAGTTAACAAATTTAACTAATTAATTCAGTCTTGTTGTAATAATCATATTTATTTATTTTATTTTATTTTATTTTCATTTGATGGGCTATAAATACATGTGACAATTTTAATTGTTGAATATTTAATGCTTAGAATACAATGCAAACAAAAAATGTTTATAAATCTTTTAATCTCAGTTACTATACTCAAATCTATACATTACTTATAATTTCTAACCACTGTGCGACTTTCACTGCCATAAAGAAAGCCGTAAAACCAACGAGCATGAAGCAAACAGAGAAATCAAAATTAATTCAATACTCTACGCCGAATATTCAACTAAAATAGTAGTAGAAAAACAAAAATAAGATAACAACAGCAAAAGATGTATACCTTAGGTTACCTGTGTCTGTCTATTCACCTGTCCTGCTGCCTGTCTGTCTGCCTGTCCGTTTGTTTGCGCATACATTTTTAATCGCATGCGATTTATTCAACTAGGCTCCTTGGGCACACACACACACACCAAACACCCAATCAAACATAAATGAATACAAACACAAACACAAAAAAAGGCCACCTGCCGTGTACAGTGGGCGCTGTTAGTTTGCATACAAATGCGAAGTGCGAACTGTCATGCGTAAAATCAAAATTTTGACAAAAGCATGTTTACATGAGTTTCATTTGGATTCATTTGGCTTATTGTAATGTGGAGATATATATATGCATACATATATGTATCTGTATACATACATAAGTATATTCTCTATATACAGCAGATTCGCACACACGACACATACTATTGAAATCGAATACTATACGAGCTTTAAAGATATAGACACAAATAACTATATCAGCAATAATATATCATAAGAATGCTGAGAACATACATATATGAAGCACACCCACCCACTAAGCGAAGATTTAACTGAGAAACAGACACAGAAAAGTTAGTCGAAGCAAAAGTCTAAAATAAATTTCAGCAAGTTTTCTGATTAATTTCAAGCATATTTTCCCTCGAGATAAAAAAGCGCTGAAGGCATCAAAATAAATTGGCAAAAGAAGTAGATAAAGCAAACTTTGTTTTGTTGATTGCTTTGAAATGTTCCAGCGCAGCCTAAACTCTTTATATTCATTTTAATTCTAATTAAAATTAAAGTGATATTTATTATTTGATTTACTATTTATTTGATAGTTATGTAAATATCTATTGTTTTTTGTTTTAAGAATTTAAAGTGAAATATCGAAAATATTATTCATGCTTGAATGTGCATAAATCTCAAATGTATTCGGGCAACATCTGCTTCTATCCAAAATAAATATACACTTATATATCCCACTGGCACTTATATAAATATTAGAAACATATACATTTATGTTCCTTTCACATAGCTAAACAAAAAATGTCCACAGTTTAAGCAACGTTTAAGAAATGCGCCGGAAGAGTCCTTCAGCTGGATTGCAATTCATTAAATAATGTGTGTGCAAAGCGCTCAGTGTCACATATATGTGTATGTATAAATATATATTTATTTATATAATGCTTGACGTCGTTTGCTCGGCTGTATTTTAAGTGTTGCCAACTAACAGCCGAAGCAACAACAACGTCAACTTGGCCTGGGAGGCTGCACAAAGGATGCGGTGGCAACATGGAAAAAGAGAGAACAAAAACAAAGCACTCGAGGCAAAACTAAGCGGCAATTGTGATTGCGGGCTGTTGTTGCATTTATAAATAGCGTCAAGGTGCGCTCTAGTTTAATTCACACATACCCTCCCACACAGACACACACACACACACACACACACACACAGATACACGCCTACGCCCACATAAAAATAGAAAATGTTAAAAATAAATTCAGCCTAACGCGAACTCAAGGATCAACTCTGAGCGAAATGCCAGCTGAATGGAACATGATTTTTAATCAAAATATCATTTGCGTAGGCTTGTCTGAAAGTGTTTGTGACATTTGGGCAGAAACAGGACTCGAACAGCTGCTAGCCAATGCATTGGCTGCTAATATAAAACACCCCCAGCAGGGCAGGTGTTGTGACCTTTGGCTGGCTGGTCAAACATTTGTTACCTAAACGCTTAGACACGCAACGCGGAAAACGGCCATAAGAAGGCGTGAAATGATTCAAACGCCATACCAAATTCTCTAATCACTTTGGGGTGTTGCGCCGTTTGGGCTTAGGCTATCAAGCTACATGGGCTTTCGCACACTTAGCCAATTGAATGTGTGTAGGGATGTGTGTGCTAAGCCAGCAAGCGATTATATAATTAATTGGAAATACGTTAGACAGCAAATAGAATAATATATTTAGCTATTATTTTCTTTAAGTTTTCAGTGCAAGCTGTAATATATATACATATATAATTATATATATCTATGCTTCAGGTTAGTTTTACTGATTGAAGATTCATATTCACAATCAGATTTAGCCTTGAATTCCAGTTGGAATTTATGCTAAAGCTGACTTGTTATTAAATTAATCAATAACTAAAACAGTTGAATTGAAGTGTTATCACCACCACTTCTATACTAAATGAAAAACAGTCCTTTCTAGCTTACAGCTTGAATAGCAGAATTTAATAATAATTAATAGTAATACTTAAATAAATTCACCTATTTAATTTCCATCACTTTCGTGGCCTATTTTAATTAAACTCTTTGGTAGATTATCAGCTTGAATAACTTTAATGATACTTGCTTTGATTGCGAGCACATTTACGCATTATTCGATAGCCTATCGAGCACATGGAGCCAAGGACAACATCAAGGATATACATTCGATACGCCAAAGTATCTGTTTAATGCATATACATATACACGCATGCACGCATGCAGGCCAATGTGTGCACACATGTGTATCTGTTTACTTTAGCTATACCCTGTACTCGTGCTGAGTCTATAAAGCGTGGTAAATGTTGGTTAGAGGCTGAAAGCTTGCACTTTGGACAGTTTCTGTTCTCATTATATAAATTGTAGGGTATGTTACAGTTGAGCAATCTGGTTTTTAGCAAGTTTTCGCTTTTGTTTTATATGAGTTTCCAGCGCTGTTTTTATGGCCAGCTGATGAATGCAAAGTTGCGCAAAGTTTTGGTGTACGCGGCGGCAATACGTATACGCCATGTGCTACGCCCAGCAACGGAAGTTGGCAAGATTTGTCAGCGAATATGTGGCTGGCATGGCCTTGGTTTAACGGTTTGCTAACAATTTCTAATTGCCACATAGGTGGCGCCAAATACACAGTTACATGCGAACATATGTTGCCAAACATGCAATTAACAAACGGCGACCAAAAATTCTTGATAGCGCAAAAACTGAAAATGTGGCAACGTTGCGCAGCCGACACACCACCAATCCACACCCTCGCCCTCGCCCTCACCTACACACACACACACACACTCACATACATACAGCAGTCGCAAACATTGCGAGATGAGTGGCACTTACAAGCATTAATTACTATGCAGGGACTGGCCAAGTAGATGGCAACGGGCCGCCAGCAGCAGCCGCAGCAGCAGCAGCAGTCAAGAGACCGCCAGTCGAGTAGTCGACACTCATTGGTCGCTTTAATAATAAAAAATATATGTATGTATATATGTACATGAGTGTATGTACGTATGTGTGTATGTAGTACATACTTATACTATAGCATACTTTTTTGGGCAGCGTACAGTTTTTGCATGACTTGTGCCTTGAATGTTTCCATTTTTATTGGCATTGTTTTTGTTGTTGTTGTTGTTTCCTATCGCTGTTAACGTTTTTGTTGGCTTTTATTTTTAGCTGAAAAACGTTTGCACATTTTTTTATTTGATTTTCTTGCCATCATTATTATTATTGCTCTTGTTGAACATAAATACGCAGAAAAAAATGAAGTGATTTCAGCATTAATGAATATATATAAAGTGTGAAAAGTTGTGAAGAGAAAACTAAAGAAGGTGAGAGAAATTTCTCTATGAGCAGAGGATCTGATGGCAGTAGAATAATCAAAGCACATACAAGTTCGGCTTAAGCTCGTAATATACCAAGCCAACATGTCTTCTATAGTCTATATATATATTTAGTTGTCTTAAGAGTTCTATGATAATGATCCTGGCAACACTAGTTCAAATGTGTTGTACTGCTGTTATAGCTCTCTAAACACAAGTTCTTCCTCTCTTCAAGCATATAGTTCTAATATATTAAATTGTTGTTTATGTCTACATGACAAATAGAAAAGCTAATCAAGATAATGCAGCCAAGTGAGCTGTTAAAGCACACACAAGTACCTAGGCAAGCACATTGACAACACAGAAAGCAGCAAACACTTGGCCCAAACTGAAAGCCGAGAAGCGAATTAAGTGAAAGGCCAATCGGTTCCATGATACGCTTCAGCAACAACACGAATGCAGACAGGAAACTGCAGATGTCAGTGCCGTTTCGAAAAGATGAAAAAGCCACAAAAGTATAATGTATATATATTGTATATATTTGTGTGTGTGTGTGTGGGCCCTTACTGTCCGTAAGCAAACCGGAATCTTGTTACATGCAATTGTATTGCATTGAAGTTTCATTAAGGACACGATTGTGTGCCACTTGGTTGCGCCGGCCAATTAAAAACTTGTACCATGCAATTGTTTTCATTAATTTAACTAAAGCTGCAATCAGCAATCAAAAATCTGAAATCTGAAATCAGAAATTCAAGCAAAACATTTTCCAGCCATATGCAAAAAGCGAACAAAATACGAAAATACCAAGAAAAAACCTTGACGCTGCACTTCCGCTACGAAAGTTTTAGTGACTCCCACAACGAAAGACGCGCAGTTAGTCTTGGCACTGGCGAAGCGACTAAAAACTGACTTCATTGTCGGCCAGCCAAGCTAACAAACTGCCAAAATAGTTGTGCACACTCTAACAGCCCCCAGCCATCACCCCAGCCACCACCCCAGGCCCACTCATACAATAGAAGCAATTGTGCGGGAGCCGTATTCATATACGATTCTGCTTCTACAACTGTGCGAAATGCTTAACAATAAAACGCCATTGAACGTCGTCGTTCTGGCGTCGCACACACACCCACACACACACACACATACACACACACACTCAGTGAAGCCGCCCGCTAGTTTTTATGACCCCAGCACTTCCGGTTCGGCGATATGCGCCAAGTTTTAGACAATAATTTTCTTTATCGGCCAACAAAAGCAAAAGGCGAAACGCAAATGCTTAGCAATTTTTGTAGTTCGCTGTTGCGAATAGGCGAATTGAGGGCAAATGAATGAGCTCCACAATAATTTTTGGCCAAGTTATAAATATGTGTGCATGCGTGTGTGTACGTGTGTGTGTGTGTGTGTGCTGACCAGCAATTTTTCTTGGCTAGAACAGCTTTAATTTATGAGCTGACTTAATTTATTTCCGCCAAGCGGCCAGCAAGAAAAAATGTCATTGAAATAGGAAAGCCGACAGAATTAATGGAATAATTAACAATAAATTTAAAAACTTGTTTTGAAAAAATAAAAAAAAGTCTGTTTTATATTCCTAAGGCATTTGCATAAATATAAATATGTTGGGAAATCGAAGTAAACTGAAGTAAACTGGGAATCCAGTTCAAATAACTTGAAAAGAATCATGCATCGATATAAATGTTAGGTACTAAAATAGTTTATAAATAAACAAATATATTTTATATATTTTTATTGTATTTAATTAATTAATTTATTATTTATTTTTAATAAATATTATAAAATACATTTAAAATAAAGTCTTTTTTATTTTTACAAAATTTTTTATATATTTTTAAAATATAATGCAAATATGACTTATTATTTTTCTATTCATTATTCTTTAATCACTTATTTTTCTCAATTTCTCATCATTTGGTCTTACTGTCACTAGGATTTATTGACATTCACCTGGTGTATTTTTAGCTGATTGCATGAATATCTAATTTGTTGTTTGCCTAGTTTGATTGTGAGCCCGATAGTTAGCAGACGAATGATTGCCTTGGGACTGTGTAATGTTGCAGCAGGTTGAGCAAACAACGAAACGCAATGGCGAATAAAGTATGCATGGAAGTTGTATCTCTTTTGAAATCAACAAGCGACACATACAGTGCCTGCATTAGTAATAACAAATAGTATCGAGCATCAGCTCTGGGGTGTCGTTTGTTATTGTTTCTTGGCAGATCTTAAGGCTCCACTGGGGACGAATGCTGCATGTACGGCAGCTGGGAATATGCTCTTCTTGTTGTTGTTGTTGTCGTTTATTCTTTCACAGTTTTGTTTGTACTTCATTAGCAAGCAACTAACCAGAAGGCAACAAACAAAACGAACACGAGAAAGAGAGCGAAAGCGAAGCTGGTTCCCATTCACGCTTCTCGTCTGATTTCCCTGAGGAGGCGCTTAAGCGCATGTCTAATGCCAAACTAAAAATGGCATTGGCAAATGTCATTTATAACCCATACGGGCGCTCAGTTTCTTGCTTCATTTAATACGAAATTGCGCACACCAATATCCACTTACACAAGCTAACTCAAAAGAGCATCCAATGACATGCTTAAGACACAAATTGCCTAGCTGTGCTATCAGCTGGACTATGTCCAATTTTAAAGAACTTTCTTGCCAACTCATTTGGCACAATCGCAAACCTTAATTATGCGTCATGCTGTCAAATTGAAATGTATATATATGCATAAATTGTATATATATATATATATATATATATATATATATATATATATATATATATATATATATATATATATATATATATATATATATATATATATATATATATATATATTATATATATATTCACATGCATATCCGTTTCAATTTGCAGACAGGTGAATTTTAACATTCAGAGAATGAAAATTGATTCTCGCTTAACCCCTGGCTTTATTTCCTTTTCTCTCTTTGAGTTTTAATTTGCAATCTGTCCAACAGGCAAATCCAGACTATACAAAAAGTAAAAATAAATTCATTTCAAAAATATATAGTTTTAATTTGATTTTTTGTATGCATTGTGATTTATATGAAATTTTATATTTAAAAAATAATAAAAACAACTTTACGAAATTAAATTTTATGTGCGTGCAATTATATATACAAAAATATATATCTTTTTTTGTATCAATGCTCATGGCAAATAAAAGTATTTTTAGTATTTGAATATTTGCATCAGGAATTCTTTATATATTTTTATAAAATAATGCAGTTAAATTGATTTCATGTGTTGGATTACCTCAGTTTAAATTAAAATAAAAAATGCTGTAAAATACTTTTCGTCAACTATTTTGTTTGGTTTAATAGTTGCCAAAAGGTATTTTACAAAATATTTTCGTTTCAATTAAATCTGAGGTAATCAATAGCATAGCTTGAATAAAGCACAAATATTGAATATATAAATATAAAATATAAATATTATATATATTTATAGTACAATGTAACATATTAAAGAACAAACTAGACTTTGGCAATGGTGGCTCTGTTCACGTGTTCAGAAGTAGTCAGGCTGTTGAGGCACTTGATAGAATTATCTATAAGAAGAGTAACAGCTGCTATTGTGCTTGAGTGAATTATGAATTTGTAAGGGCGTACTACTCTTCAAATCAGCAGAAATAACATTTTGAAGTTGTGACCAGGGGCGATAGATCGTGTTTTACCACCAACTATGGGAGTTATTGCGTTTAGCTCCATTCAATTATTCCTAGAAATTATTACAATTCGGTTTATAGACTCTTTCATATAATATATGCAAATATTATATGAATTCAAGCACTATAACCGCTGAGGTCAAAGCTTCTCTGGCTTCAGAGCTTGTATATGAAAGTTCTTAACTCCTTTACAGACCTGACTTCAGTTTTTAATCAATTTCCGTCTAATTTCCCAGACTGCAACCTATGAGCTCTTTGTCACTTGAACTAATTGAATGCCAACAAAGCAATCAAGTTGACTATTTACATATGAGTATGTATGTTAACGTGTGCGCGGAGAAGGTCATTGGCCATCTGGTAGGCCCACTATGCTATGCAGGCGCTTGAGTGGTGCCGTGGCTCATGCATTTATTCAGTTGCCAGCCCAATTTAATTATTTATCGAGCACACGCAGTGGGTCCTGTCGGTGAGTGCATTATAAATCAATTAAGGCTCCTGTGCTCCACTCGCCTATTATGTGTCTGTAGGACATGCAAATGTAGGATGGCAAACAGAATCTTAGTCCCCCACAGGCGTTAATCGGCAAGAAGCCACATTAGTGGCAACAGCCGCAATACGGGAACGGGAGGCGAAAGCCCAAATGTCAATATTGGCTAATTTTAGACCACTTCGGTGCAGGGGCAAAGGACCCGAGAGAATGTCGAGGTTTATGAGCCAAACATGCAAGCTCTTCGGAATGCCAATGCATATTTCAATTTGTGCAAATATTTCTCACATGTCGACACGAAGTGGGCTGGTTCATTATTAAGTCGTTTCCCTCCTTGGCCAAATGCTGGCTAGCCACACTTTTTTGCCCACTAGATTTCGGAGCAGATTGAAGAGTGTTGCAATTTCTGTTGGCTCGCTGCTGCAGATCGTTTATCATTCGTCCAGCCCTCAATGGTAAAAAGTAGAGCTAGAAGTAGAACTTCCAGAGTATAATTGGCGTTGATTTATTGCCTTTGCGGGCACCTCAAGATTTACTTTCGATCTGGGCGGGCGTTCGGAGCATGCCAAAAATTCAATTGTGTAATTGTGCGCTCTACGCCGAGTGGCACGCAAATAAAAAATGCAATTTATATAAGTAAATATATATATGGAATGAGATATACATGCATTTATTTACAGAGCTGCGGTTTCGCTAAGGTCGCGTGTCGCCATTGTCAGGCCATTTTATTTAGATAGTTGCTAGTTGGCGAGTTGGTTAGTTAGACGATTGCTTTTCTAGTACTAGCCACTCCTCGCCGCCTGTCCGTGAAAATGGCATGAAAGCAGCAGGAAACGGCAAGGACTGAGCGCGTTGCCAATTGCACAGTGGTGTTAGCCAGGCGGAAAAGAAAACTGGTTGAAGTTGGATTGAATCAACTTGTGCCTTTAGTTGCTGTGGAAGATGATTTTATATATACTCTACTCTAGATTTTATTGTTAACTTTAATATATGAAAAATAAATTTTCATATGAATTTATGTATGTAATTCCCCACAGTAAAGTTAGGATAAGGCCTAGGGAAGTCCAAAATATAACAACTATGTTATATATATTCTACCCAGGAGCATTCTAGATTCTAGATTTTTGTCTGAGGCCAAACGAGTTTTTCAAGAAATTGATTATTTTTTGCCTTAAATGAAATTGTTTATATAAATTAATCAACCCAAACTTATTTCATGAACTCTCTTTGCAAACTCTCTCTCTCTCAGTTTTTAAGCCCTAACTGAAACTGAAAATTTCAATTTCATTATGAAAGCCATTCCATATACTCAAGTCAGTATAAAATCATGCTTGAAACAGCAGATAGGCGCACATAATTACAGATATATAATACAAAGTGCGACTCTGACAATTTCCAATTGCCATTTGAACCACGGTGTGCGCATAAGGCGCTTAGCGAGGGCTTGGCTTGCGTTTTTGTTTCGCTTTTATTCGAGTAGCATTGCATGACTGCATGCGAGGCGCGGTAAGAAGCGACAAGCGTGGTCCTTTGTGTGGTAGCTGCTGCTATTCCTTGGCGTGCTGCTGCCGCCGTAGCGACTGTCATTGCTATTTAGAAGTTAAAGGGCCCGCCTTGAATGCCATTTCATTCCAGCACTTGTACAACATTCCCACGCCAAGTCGCATTTCCACAATCCATACTTCCAGTATTGGCAAACCCAATTAGACAAATGAATAAGCAAACAACACCAAATAGTACTTAGCCCACACAATTTGCATACATATGTATGTGCAATGAATCTGGGTCTGATTTACCTTGAGAGAGAGAGAGAGAGAGGGAGAGGGAGAGGGAGAGGGAGAGGGAGAGGGAGAGAGCATTTCAATGTGCAACGTACTTGTTGAGGCTCTTCGGCTTGCCATTCCACAATTTGTGGCTAATGAAGATTTGCGCATTAAAACGATTAAGCTTTGACCTGATTAAATATTTAATTAGCTTACATTGAATATTATGGCCCAGCAATGAGCTTCGTGTGCTTCCTCTGCCTGCGCCGCATGTCGTATACGTGATATTTGACAAACGTTTCCTTGACACATTGAAAACACAGGAATACCATCAGGCCAACTGCCAGCTAAATGCATTTTAAATTCAAAGTGGGGCGTGGCGTGCAAGGCGTTCGCCATAAAAACGGTATAAAACGCAAATGAAGTCTGGCAATTAGTTGCCAGCCTCGGCTGTTGACTATGGCCAAAAGCTAAAAAGGACATTTTTGTAACGTTCTTTTTTTTTTAGAATTATATTTAATGTATATATGTATTGCAGCCAAACGAAATCTATAAATTTAAATGAGTTTGTCCCCTCATTGTAAATATATGTATGTTTACCCTGAATCAGAGTAAAAGCTCTGCTCATGATAAGTTGACACAAAGCTACAGCCGTGCTTAAAATGCAAAAGGTTCAATTAATATCAAATTGAAGTTAAATTATTCTGAAATAAAATGCTATTAAAATGCAAATTGAAAATGAATTATTTTTAATTGATTGTAAATCCCAACATATTGCATTTCTCTCACTCCTATTCAATAATTTTCTGTGCAGCACTCCAGTGTGAAGCCTCGAACTGTTTCAGACTGCTTCAGGCTTCTATTGATTTTAGAGGTCGAGGACAACTCGTGGATTCATTAAAAATTGAATATTTGAATATGTAAAATACAGAAACTGCTTAACGAATGCAATTCGAATATGCTAAGACATCTTTTTCAGGTCAACATCTCATTGATGAGTTCGATCCCTAACCTGACTTCGCTTAGTACTTTGGCTGCACAGTCTGGAAAGCAGTCAATATTTTACGAGTACTCTCCACAGTTGACATAGTTTTAGAAATTCAATAACTTTTATGCCCTGTTTTAGAATTTCAATAACTTTCAAGCAGCGCGAAATATGGGAAAAGTTTTCGCAGATTCTTAATTAAAGCAATTCGAAGTTTGCGCCAAATGCATAAAGCTCTGAGTATCTATAGATACGCAGCCTTAGATTCGATTTTGTGAATTAGTTAGATGTACATATATCGTGTGACTCGAGTGCTGCATTCGCTGAGTGACAGGCAATGGCATTGATGAATTATATATTTGATTGGGCCAGGCTGCAGGAGCGCATAAAGTGCGGCGAATGCCTCTCAAAATGTTTATTTTATGACGCTGCGTTGAAGTTGATGGCGGATGAAATGTATATGGCGAAAGGGAAATTACCGCAGAAAATTAGAGAAAATATTCGACAGAATTAAGCTGTCAAAGCCATTTCCGTCGTTCCTCTGACCTATTTGCCCATCTTATCGTCGCTATCTGCTGGATTTATCCGTTCCAACTGACAAACAGCGATGACGTCGGAAATGGCTGTGCTGTGCTGTTTGCAATTTGATAATACTTCGCTGTGTGTGTGCGTGTGTGTGTGCATTCACTCAAAAAACGAGTCCAATGGAAATGGCATGGAAAAACACTGAAATAGACCAACAAAAAAAGTAGAAAGAGAGCAGATAGAAAAACCTTTTTTCATTTCGAGTTCTCATCGTCGAAACGCTATTGCTTTCTGTCCTGGCCATGGAGGTCAAGCTGTTCCACTCGAGTGGGCGAGAAGTGCGATCAAGTTGGTCTATTTCTTCCAAAGGACGTCTTAAAGTCTTCTTAAATCCACAAGAAATGTCACACGAACACTCACTCTCTCTCTCTCTCTCTCTCTCTCTCTCTCTCTCTATTTCTCTGTTCTCCGGCTAAAGCGATGCATCAATTTCACAATTTGCAGCAAACTCAATTTGTCCCGCAGGCATCAACACAATTTATCAAATATCGAATTTGCCATAAAGCATTCTGTTCTCTTGCAATGCTGCCTTAATATCGACATTCTCCACTCAATGGAAATTGTTTATGGCTGCAAATCTCGCACTTGCAAATTGTATTTTGAGTACGGAGCACTTGGCTTGCTCTGCTGTGATTTACTATTGGGATGTGCATAGGTGAAGGAGAAAGCAGCCTAAGGCCACCAATATTTAATAAATATTTATAAATATCAGACAAACATTTAACTTATTATTTGATTGATTAAGTTAATTGAACTTAAGTTTCATGCAAATTCTTAACACTAATCACTGCAACTAAATGGATTCGAAAGCAACTCATCTGCATGCAAAGTGCTCATTAATATCATTTGGGCTGAGGGCAAATTGCTTGATAGAGCAACTGCTGTACCAACAACAACAACAACAACAACATCAACAACAATAACTGGTTAAGCTGCACAAGTTGAGCGCAGCCAACCTGCTTTCAGCTTAATCTCGCGCCCAACTGTGCCAAGTACTACGTGATAGAAAAGGTGCTGCATACGCCAAGGCGCGCGCATAACTCGATTATTGCTTTGATTTATGGCACGCAATAATAATCAGCATTGCATGTTGCCGTCGGTCGGGTCGGGTCGGGTCGGGTCACTCGCATAAACAAGCGCGCACAGACGCAGACAAATATCCAAGAAGTGAGCTGCAGACATGCTTTTTTCGTGTTTGTTTACCAAGAATAACAAACAAGGCGTATACTTAATGTATAAGCATAGAGAGCCTTTGTATATATGTATATATAAGCTCGTTTACTGATAGCTAGTTGGTTAGCCCTGTGGCAGCTGCAACTCAACAACAACAACAAGTTGCACTTCCGTCAGCTGAAAGTTGGCCTTTGCGAGCGGGCGGGAAAAGCTAACCGCAACTAGAGCTCATGATGAGCTGGCGTCCTTGGTGGGGCATCCGTTGTGCACTTGGCTGGCTGCCTGGCCCCATGATTTATGTAACTTTTTATTCTGGCCCATTGCTCATGTTACTTTTCTGGCTCTTTTCAGCGATGCTTGCCTCATTAGCGACTTAGCGCCCGAAATCCCATTGCTGCATTAAGGTGAGGAAAGAGCAAGCCGAAACTAAAACCAAAAACCAAAAACGCCCCAAGCCACAAAAAAGAGAAGGCAAACTGCTACAAGGACATGAGTAACATGGCTCAAGAGCCAGCGAATTCAGTTAATGAGTTGCTTTTTATGGGCGCATAAAAAACGGAATTGATATTATGCCTGAGCCGGGGCTATAAATAAACACAGCAAATTAAAATTAATAAGCAACTGAGCTCGAATTGCATAGCAACGACAAAGGCAGCATCGACATCAGCATCAGCAAAAGCATCAGCATTCGCATTCGCATTAACATTTAGATTAACAACCATGGCATCTCCGCCGGAAAGTCCCATCGAGGAGGTGGTCTACGAGCTGGAACACACCCGAGTGCCTAAGCCCATTCCGGTCGCGCTCGAGGACTTGTGCCGCCAGACCAAGTTCACCAAGCAGGAAATTCGCGTCATGTACAGAGGATTTAAAACGGTAAGTGGACACGAGCTCCCACACATGTGCACCAAGTGCACAACGCAATCCATTTCCCACATTCGCTGCCATTCGCAAATTCATAAACAATCGCATATGATCCCAGTAAATGCCACGAACTCTGGCGCTTTCATATTTATAAAAATATTAATATCTAAGCACTCAAATCTATGAGGCAAAAGCGTTGGCTGCTAAGCAAGGGCAAACTGTGAATGGTTAAGGAGAGAACAGGACAGAGGGTGGGAGAGCGAGAGGGAGAGTGAGAGTAGGTCTAAGAGAAAGGACAATAAAGCGCAAAAAGGAGAAACAGGCAGACAGAAAGAGATATATAGAGAGGGAATGAGAGAGTGAGAGAGAAAGATAATGAGAGGGATAGTGCGAATGAAAATTAGGTGAGGCTGAGGGAGAGCGAGAGAGCCAGAGAAAGAGCAAGAGAAAGAGAGACAGAAACATAAACAGAGATAGAAAGTGACACAGAGTGAGAGAGAATAACTCAGAGATAAGAAAAGAGAAAGAGACAGAGAACAAGAAAGAGACATACATTGATAGCGAAATAGATCGATTTTGAAAGATGGAGAAAGAAAGAGAGAAGTAGCGAAAAATGGCAAGAGCAAGAGCGAAAGACAGCGAGAGTAGTTAGTAGTGAGACGGATACTGAGAGGAAGCGAATTAAAAAGATATACAATTACAGACATAGAGAGAGGGACATAGAGAGAGGGACATAAAGAGAGACAGAGACAGATAGTGCGAGAAAGTAAAATAGTGTAAATGAAAGAGACAGAGAGAGATTGAGAATAGACAGAGAGAGAGAGAGAGAGAAACAGATTTATAAATATATCGCTAGCTCTATATCGTTAGCTCCAGTCTCTATCTCCTCATTCAAAATATATCTCATGTATATAGCGCAAGACAAACTAGCAACAAAAATCACTCAAATTATGTTTTTATTCAGCAATTTGCGAAATGATTAACATACGAAATAAAAGAAGTTGGTCAACACAATAAAAAAACGGCTAACAGAAGAGCAGCACAGTTAGATTTATAAGGCAGTAGATGGGATGGGATGGGGTACTCGTGTAACTCGTTATATTTGCACTCATATTTTCACAGAGATTTCCCTTTTACTTTTGCAGGAGTGTCCGGAGGGAGTGGTGCACGAGGATTGTTTTAAGGATATTTATGCCAAATTCTTTCCGCATGGCAGTAAGTATTTGAGCTGGGGGTGTATATGTGTGTACACAGTATACTCCCTCCATTCTGTGTGTGGCTGCAATGGTTTCTTTTATAGCTTTGCGCCACTTAAGGCCCCATATTTCATTTGTATACGCTAGTTTTTTGGGATTTGCAGTCGCTATTTGGAGCACTCAGTGCGAGTATTAAAGCACATCAAAATTTTCTATTTCCGCAGATTCCAGTTTATATGCTCATTATGTGTTCAAAGCCTTCGATGTTAACTGCAATGGCGCCATTAGTTTTCGGGTAATTATGTTCATTATCATTATATTCATTCCTATATATATTCATATACATATATTCCCGTATTTATTTTTAGGATTTATTGGTCACATTGTCCACGCTGCTACGCGGCTCCGTTTATGAGCGTCTGCGCTGGACCTTCAAGTTATATGACCTCAACGGCGATGGTCGCATAAGTCGCGGGGAGCTCAGCGAAATTGTTTTGGCCATACACGAGCTCATGGGCAGAAGACCTCACCAGCCCGAGGACGATCGCAAGGCCAGAGATCAGGTGAGCTGAGAACTTGAACTTTCAAATATAATAATAAGCTCTTAGTTGAATCAGAATTGTTTCACATATCATATATATTGACTAAAGAAAGCTTAAATATTTTTTTAAATTATATATAATAAATCAAAAGTATTGTTCTATATTAGATATTAATAACAAGACCTTTTGGTGGCAATTAAAGTAAATACAATTATAGTTTGGCCTGCTTTCCGCTTGTCAATTACATTAGAGCAAAAACATTTTATCCCGAATTCCAATTTGCAATGGGAAAAACATTTCATGGAACTCTTTTAATTCATAATCAAAAAATATTTATGTTTGTAGATGTTTCTACATAGTTTGATAACTTTACGTAATTGTACTGGTTTCAATTGAAATCGATGATTATATGGTTGAAATCAAATTGTAACAAATGTGCATATAGAATATGAAATTCTATAGAATCGACACTGAGTGCGGTTCGGCTTATGTCTGATAACTGCGTGTGCGGGTGGGCATCATTTGTTATGCAGCATTCTTTATGCAGCAGCTGTGCCTGATGTGCTCGTGCAGCATCCTTGCGGCATCCTGGCAGCTGCACAGGTGCAACGGTGCAGCGGTGCACAGGGGGTTGGCTTACGCGGCGTATGAGCAATTATTGTTCCGCAAGCAGAGAAAGAGCTGTGGGTGCAGTTCATGTGTGTGTGTGCAGCTCAGGGGAAATGGATTGGCAACGCAAAGCACCGGAAATGTTATTTAATGAAAAAGGCTTTGGGTACATTATTAAAGCAGGTGCGGGTGCGGGTGCGGGTGCGGGTTCAGGTGGGCGTGAGTTATGCGATTGTCAGAATGACTGACAAAAAATTGACGGGATATCGGAAGTGAAAACTTTATGTTTAAAAATAGTTAATGATGAATGATTTTCCTGTCTGCAGGTGGATCGAGTTTTTCGCAAATTGGATTTGAATCAGGATGGCATCATAACGATAGAAGAGTTTCTCGAGGCGTGTCTCAAGGACGATTTGGTGACGCGCTCACTGCAGATGTTCGACAATGACCTTTGATGACAAGAGGAACCAGTGATCCGGAATACAAGGAGTATAGTAACGCTAATAGACCTATAGACTATTCGTGGCTAAAGCAAAATGAAATATAGTCGAAGCAACAGCGTAGCGACAGCGACATACAAACAGAAAGAAACAACATATTAGTATTTAATATTATTTTTAGGCAATATTATCGAGCGAACAGCAAACAAACGTAAAACTTTACCATTTATATGTGTGAAATGAAAAGCAAGTTGAATATAAATATGTATTTCATATATGTATGTCACTTTTGAAGCATATTATGCATTAAATCCTGCCGTCAAAAGCGAATTGGTCTTATACTATTGATGTACTCGTTAATGTATGTATAATGTATCAATGTATCTCAATGAAACGCAAATGAACTTCATAATATTGAAAGAAAACAAACAACTAAACAAAACCACCAACCAACGTGAATGAAAACAAAAGAACTTGGAAACGGAATTGGTTATCTGATAACAAAATAAAATCCAACACGATTTACTTTACACTAAAAAAAAAAAACAAAGAAAACAAAAAGAAAAGAATAACTTATTGAATAACTGCAACTTATATACATTCAGCAATATGCACAAGCTCTTGGCATATGTACATACATATATATATATGTGTATGCACATACATACATACTTACATCCGTTCATACATATGCTACATGAATATCCGTTTGTGCGTGTTTTTTAATTGCTTGGCTCAACTAATTGCATTTAACTTTGTACAATTGTCCATTTCCCACGTCGATATATTAAAAATTAACTCAATTTATATCATTTCCATTTATAAATCTATTTTTTTTTTTTTTTCATTCGAAACTCGCTCCACTAATGGCGAATGCCCCCGAACATTTTTTCAGCAATTTCCAGTCAATTGAATAATAATTTAAATATTCACCATGCAAATAAGCTGAATTAAGTTACGAACGTTTTCTTTATATTTATTTTATAAATTTAATAAAATATTTTTGAAACATATTTCTGCAATTGCAAAGCGACCACCGATGAAAATAGCTCTTGACAATTAAAACCGCTTTTATTAATTATGAAGAGCGCAAAGCTTGACACAAGTTTTCAATTAAATTTCAATTTATTTATTTAATAAAAGCATTATTAATGCATATACAAAAATACAAATAAAGAAGAGAAAAAAAGCGAACAAACAACAAAAGCACAACTGAACAATAATAGCCTTCAACCTTGGACAGCATGCAACATGCAACATGCAACTGCTTGCCGCACGTGTCATGCACTTGTTTTTTTTTTAACACCCTTAATGCATTGAAAATGAATGAAGAAAGGGCATATTGCTATAGGCAGCAGGCAGCAGAATGTGTTCTATAAAGTTCATAAATTCTTGATCAGAAGAGCAAGCTGAGTCGTGCTAGGTGCATATGTCCGATAGTCCGTTGGTCCGTTAGTCCGTTGGTCCTATGAACTAAAATGCAATTTAAATCTTCTATATGAATAGAGAAGCACTTAAGCTGCTGATATCCAAGTTGATGTAAGATCTATCATAACGAGAAAATGTCTATTTGTTTAATAAAAAATGTTAAAAAATAGTTCTCTACTTTAAGTACTACTCCTAACCTTTGATTTCGATATCATACTAAATATTCGAACTAAGAACGAAGACATTAAAGAGAAAATCTCTTAACTGGAAACCTGTGCCAAGCAGAAGCACAGTTCATATAAATTTGTATTGGTATTTATGCACTGAACGTAGCACATGCAGTTCGACAATGGATACAAGGTATCATCTAGTCGGCCACACCCGATTAACACATCCCCACTTGAATATTTTAATTTTAATTTCGTATAGTTAATGCGCCACGTGTGCCCTATATTTCAACAATACTAGAGTACAATATAATTTAATGGGTAGCATATCAGTGGCCAGAGACGAAATCGAGCTGAGCCAGGCGGACTTTAACAATTGCCCGAGCTATTCGAATATTTAACATTGCCTCAATGCACGCCAGCAGCAAAAGAAACAAAAATGGAAAACGAAAACAAAACCAAAGGAAAACAATAAAAGTTTGTTTTACATTGTACCTTTCATACACAATACAATTGTTGTTTCAGCAAAAGTTTTATATTTATATTCAATATACGTCGCGTTCATTGAATGCAACTGTGCGTAGAGTCGAGACAATCAATGTGGTTTGATATAATTCCCCTTAGTTATACACATGCTCTTCCATTACAGGCCTATTCTGTTACTTAAAAATACTTAAAGCAAGCTGAGTCATAACTTTTCGATAATCTCACACTCGTTCACTGCATTGCGAGAGCATATTGGTTTCGCGCCGTGTCCGTCCGTCTGCCACAGCTTTAGAGCCAAATGGTCTTCACAATGATTCATCAAATGGATCGGTCATCAAAGATAAACTCTAAAGTTTTTTAAGTGAGCTGGCAAGAATCAATAATAGTTTGAGTCCTGAATGAGTCCTACTTGATAACACTGGACAACAGAGTTTAGTAACCAAAGAGAGAGAGAGAGAGAGAGAGAGAGAGGGCATCTTAGGCAGCTTCCCAGCATATTTAATTGACCATCTTTAAAGAACATTAAAATATCAAAGAAGTTTTTAATACATAAAATTCAAAAATATACTTGAAATACGAATAATGCAGTCGCCACTTGGTTACTGACCTTTAACAGAGTTCTGTTGTCCTGTGTTATAGATGTATTACGGATAAAATCGAAAATATTTTTAAACTTTTACGCCTATTCGGCTCACAAACATCTAACGTATCCCAAATATCATGAAAGGTTCTATTCCGAACTAACATAAACGTAAATGGCAATATTAGCAAATGCGCTTCAATATCAGTGTTAGAGGAATCCTTGCAACTTTAGACAGGGTGCAGGATGTGAATGTCATTAAACTTGAACTTAACATAACTATGCGACCTATATAATAAACCACCCCAAGATTCAACCTACCAAGTTTTTGCATGGCAAAGGTCCAGCAAGGAAACTCAACTCAGAGTTTTAAATACAAAATAATACAAGTACTACACTTTAAATGTCTAACTAGTAAAATACTAAAAAATGAAATTGAAACGCTTATTCCTTATTCATTAAATATATATATATATATATATATATATATATATATATATATATATATATATATATATATATATATATATATATATATATATATATATATATATATATATATAATAACATATTTTAATTTCTTGAGTCGAGCGAGTACTTCTTTTATTCAATATCTTCTTATGACTAATCTAACATTCTCTTCAATAACTTACAATTAGTGATAGTTCAAAGCAAGCGGCGATAAAGCTCACGCATCGCCTGACTTTGCCGTTGCAAAGCTTAGGGTGGCCTGATCACACCGTTTTAAAGCTCAGCGTGGCGTGATTCTGCCGCTACCTCTTTTACGCCGTTGAGCATAAAAAGGTTATCAGAAAGAGAGACTAAAGCTTTCTCTCTGGAGTAATTACATACTCTCAGCATGCTACTCTACAGTTGGATGCTATGAATATGTAACTCCTCCAACCTTAAGAAAGTAGTCTGTCCTCAGACGGTTTACATGATTATTTAACAATTGAATTATTTAACAATTAAGTTGACTTAATTTTAACAATTCTGTGTTTTTTTTTCAATAACTTCAAAAATATAACAATTTGAAAAACATTTTAATTCGATTAATAATAATATTCTATGAAATTTTTCCAATTTTTTTTTTTTTTTTTTTGAATATTGATAAAATAGATCAATACTTTTTTCCTAATTTTATTATTATTTTTTTTTTATATATCGATTATGGCAGGGTATTATTAGTTTTGTGAGATGATATTACTATTTTTTTTTTATTTTTATTTTTTTTTTTTTTTTAGAGGATAGTTAGGGTTTACTGGTATTATTGTGAATAAGTTCGGGAGGCCTGGTGTGATAGTTAGTATCATTAATTACTTTCATTCTCATAAATTGATTTTTGTGGTGAATAAACTCTCTTCCTTTGTTTAGTTCGCTGAAATGTTTCTCATTGACAGCTCTAATTTTAGCAGTCTTCTTGTATGGGTTTTGAAGTTTGCCTTTCAATATTGGTGCCTTTTTATAGTTTGTATTTACTTCAAATGGTTTTCTATTTTCATTAAATTTATTAATTCTTTGTGTTTTTAAAATTTGGTTACTGTATGCCGGGGTACCTGCAAAAATAAACAAATCGGCTGGGGTTCTTCCTGTGCTATTGTGTTTGGTTTTATGGTTATAAATGAATAGGATAGTTTCAATTTTCATTTGCTTTTCTTCAACATAGGTATCAGTGTTTATTACTCTAATCCGCTCATTTAATGTTTTGTGAAATCGTTCAATGTCCGCAACACCTGTCTTCGTTGATGCTAACTCTAATTTAACCTCCTCTGAAGACAACCATACTTTAATTGCGTTACTTGTGAATGCTGAGTCCCTATCTGCTTTAAGTGTTATCGGTTTGCCCATTTGGGTAAATACTTGTAGGAGTGCACGTTTAGCTTCAAGCCAGTCACGGCTTTTCACTTGTACTAACATAACAAATTTAGAGTAAAGATCAATACATGTTAGATAGGACTTATTCTCAGAGATATAGAAGTCGATCATATAGATTTCTCGAGGGTTGAATACTTCCGGCGTTAATTCAAACGGGGCATTAGTATTTCTGTGTTCTGTTTTCGTTAATTGGCAAACTTCGCATTGGTTAATAATATTTTGTATTAATTTACCAGAATTTGGGAAATAATAGCTTTCTTTGAAAAGGCTTAACATTTTTTCTATGCCAGGGTGGAGAAGTTTAATATGTTCTTTTAATATTAGCTCTTTAAATTCACTGTAACTTTGTATATCTTTTAAATAGAGCAATGCTCTTACAATAGAAGTTGTTTTGTTAGAAACTATGTCCTTGTAAGCTTCTTGGATAATGAGAAAGTCGGGATCACTCTCAATGTAGAGTGCACTGGATTTTGTGCAAAAGTGCTGTATTAATATTAGTTTTGCGGACTCGGGAGTTATGTCTTTATAATTGATTGTAATTTTTTGTTTCTTGAAATAATTTTCTAATTTAACTTTATTATTGTCGCTTCTGACCATGATAACCTGCCGAGAGTATTGATTGAGAGGCTTTTCCGTTATAGGAATTAGAAATGAATCATCATCTTTCGCACTATGTACAGTTGCACATGCGCTTCCCAACATCGCTTCTTCTTTTGGAATTTGAATTCGTGAAAGCGCGTCGGCTACAAAATTTGTTTTTCCTTGAATATATTTTATTGTAAAATCGTATTCTGATAGACGAATTTTCCACCTCTGAAGTTTCATATTAGGTTCTTTTATTGAATGGAGCCAAACCAATGGCTTATGGTCGCTTAAGATTTCAAAAGTTCTACCATATAAGTAGGGGCGGAAATATTTCGTTGCCCAAACAATTGCTAATAATTCTCTTTCAATAGTGCTGTAATTTTGTTCATGATCGTTTAGTGTTCGGCTGGCGAAACAAATTGCTTTACCTTCTTGTGATAAAACGGCACCTATTGCTACATTACTAGCATCAGTTGTGACCTGAAACAATTTATTGAAATCGGGGCAAACAAGTATGGGGTCGCTTGAAATTAGAATTTTTAATTTTTCATAAGCTTCGAGATATGCTTCATTCTTTAAATCAATTTTATTTCCCTTTTTAAGGCAATTGGTAATAGGTTTAGCAACTTGAGCGAAATTGGGGATAAATTTCCTATAGTACCCACATAATCCAATGAACGATTTGATTTCTTTTGGACTTTTGGGAAGAGGAAAACTTCTAATTGCTTTAATTTTATCTTCATTTGGCTTGATGCCATTTGGGCTTATAATATGACCTAGAAACTCTGTTTCCCTTTTTAGAAATTCACACTTGTTCAACTGCAGTTTTAAATTTGCTTCTCGCAGTTTGCTAAACACCTTTTTCAATGAATCCAAGTGTTCAGATAAAGATGTCGAAAATACAATGACATCGTCAAGATAGACTAAGCAACATTTATTTATTAATTCTTTTAAAACGTTGTTCATGCAACGCTGAAAAGTTGCTGGTGCGTTTTTCAAACCAAAGGGCATACGTGTGTATTCATAATGTCCATTTTTTGTTGAAAATGCCGTTTTTGCGATGGAGTTTTCATCCATTTCTATCTGGTGGAAACCGTTTGCAAGGTCGATCGTCGTAAAATACTGACAGTTCCCTAACTTGCTTAGAATCTCATCAATATTGGGAATTGGGAATTTATCATTTACGGTAATTTCATTTAATCCGCGATAGTCGACGACAACTCGATATTTTTGGTTCCCTGAGGCATCTAGTTTTTTGGGCACAACCCATAAGGGGCTGCAATAGGGCGAATTACTTTGCCTGATAATACCTTGTTGAAGCATTTCCTCAACTTGAGTTTCTATTTCTTTCTCAGCGGCAAACGGATAGTTATAGGGCTTTTTGTAAACAGGATTATTATGAATTGTTTCGATTCGATGCTTAGTTTGATTAGTAAAGCCTAGCATTTGACCTTCGCGATACTGAATGTCAATGAATTGTTTTAAAAGCTTAAGGAGATCTGTTTTTTCTTCTTTATTAAGGTGGTCGAGTCGATACTGAGGCTTTTCATCAATTGGGTTTTTAATGGAGTACATAATCTCTGAAGTAAATTTGTTATGGTCGAGAAAATCAAATTGGTGTGAAAATATCTTTTTGTTTATTATAACTTTATCAGCAGAATAATCAATTATTGCATTAGTAGCCTTGAGAAAATTGCGTCCTAATAGTATGTCATAATTAGGTGAAAATGGATATATATAAAAAATTTGTTCTATTGGGAAAAGCTCATTAGAATTAACAGTGATTATTTTGTTCAAATTTACTATTCCATGTAATCCTTGGACAGTTGTAGGTTTTAATGTTGTAGGTAGGTGAAAGAAATTATGACTCATTATATTTATTGAACTACCTGTATCTATTAGACAGCGACAGAGTTTGTTATTAAATTTTATGGTAATATATTGGTGTGTGGGGAGGCTGATAAATGAAAATTTTCAGCACTTTTTTCATCTGGTTGTTGCTGTGGTTGGTTAGAAGGCTGTTGGTCGGATCTGTCATATTGTTCGTCACTATAATTTTGACATTCATAAGTTTGATCATAGTATTGATCAAGAGGCATTTCAACATGATGATATTCGTCAATTTCCATCTTCTGATGGCCACTTGTGCTTTCACGTTGACGTTTCTGTGGTTGAGTTGAATGTGGTATTGAATAGCTTAGATCTGAATTTCTAAGAGCATCACTTTGTTGATTTTGAATAAGTTTTTTTTGGAATTCTTTAAACATTTGTGGATTTGGTGATGGTGAAAACGGACGACTCTGATTAGTAGTGTTCTGACGGACATAGTGTGACATCGGATATTGTGGGATGTTCACAGTTTCATTGCTTTGTTGGCGGGATGGAGTGTTAAAATAGTGTATTGGAGTTGTTTTAGTAATATTAGTTTGGCTATTCGAAGATTTGTTAGGATCGATATTTGTGTTTAATTTTTTATTACTTTGTACAAAATTTGACTTTATATTTTCTTCGTAAACGCCTTCTTGTTGCGCAGCACTTTTTAACTTCGAAAGACTGGATATGTCTTGACGTGCTAGAGTCATGAATAAACGATCAGGCAATTTTTTATTAATTACATTTTTAATTGTGTTGTTCATAGCTTGAGTGTAATAGAAGTTATTTACTTCGTCATTTTCTAATGATAACTTATTTATAATTATGCTGCTTTTGCTTTCGAGCTCTTCTACAAACTTACGCAAGTTACCCTGGAAATGAGTATTAAATAGACGGCGAAGCAATTCCTCGAATGATGTATGTGGGTTGTATTCGTCGATTAGGGCTGTCCTTAGGGATTTCCAGTTGTTGACGATTAAAAGACTTACAGTCCTCTGCACTTGGGTGCCCAATAATAATTCTATGGCTCCAAAGATTATGCTTTGCTGCCTCACATCGTTTGTGGGATAAAGCGCAAGTAGATAATCCAGTCGACGAATAAACGGTCCAATAGTATTATCTTCACCATCGAATGTTTGAATTTGCTTTAATTGCATAAGCAATTGGTTAAGTTGGCTTTCGGTGAGCATAGTGCTGCTACTTCCAGCTAAAGTTTGAGTAATATGTTTCTCACTCAGTGACATGATTTGTTTAGTTAAAGTTTTTTTTTCTTTTGTGTTGCTGCGTGGTCAAATTTTCACTCACGGCTTATGTATGGTTCTTATGCGGATACGGTGGTTGCTTTTCTTAACTTTTGTTGCAATGTTTGTGGCACTTATTAATAATTTAATTTAAGTGACGCACTTCTTTTCTTGATTCCGCACAATTGGGTGATGGTATAGTTTTACCAATCAAGTAAAGTTTAGATTAAGTTTATTTTATTCACCACGCGTATCCTACCGGCTGCGCCAATAACATATTTTAATTTCTTGAGTCGAGCGAGTACTTCTTTTATTCAATATCTTCTTATGACTAATCTAACATTCTCTTCAATAACTTACAATTAGTGATAGTTCAAAGCAAGCGGCGATAAAGCTCACGCATCGCCTGACTTTGCCGTTGCAAAGCTTAGGGTGGCCTGATCACACCGTTTTAAAGCTCAGCGTGGCGTGATTCTGCCGCTACCTCTTTTACGCCGTTGAGCATAAAAAGGTTATCAGAAAGAGAGACTAAAGCTTTCTCTCTGGAGTAATTACATACTCTCAGCATGCTACTCTACAGTTGGATGCTATGAATATGTAACTATATATATATTTATATATATATATATTAAATCAATTGATTAACTTTATGCTAAAGCAAACATTATTGTCATTGTTTTAGCAACTGAATGTTTAGTAAGAGTAACTAAATTTGTGTAAGTGTCTACTAAGCTACTCCCAAATCAAACTATCTACACACACGTATATACTCCCTCTATATATACGATATGTATATATATGAATACATAATTTGACGATGTTCTATGAGTGTAGCTAGCTAGCCAACAAAATACCCATAAATGTGTTTTGCGACTATTTTTGGCATAATTCGATTTAAACGTAAATACAAATTCAAGTAAATTGATGTATTTTTTAACTAAATATATTGCATTCGCATTTAGTTGAAACTAAATTAAATCAAAATGTACCTAGTAAATGTAAATTATGATAATAATTTTTCCAACATAAGCTATTTAAATTACGAACAAATATATGAGAAAGGCAAGAAGAAGAACAACAACAATTAATGAGTCAAGGCAAAAATCAATCTGCTAAATTACATAATTCTGTTAACTATAATTTTAACTTAAAACGTAAACCTACTTTTGATATACTTAACAGCAGCAAACGTGGTTAGTGATTTGAATTGTTTATAAGTAAACACTATAATAGGAGACCCCAAGTACCCATTGATATTACCTAAAAGCATACTCTAACTATACTTAATGAATGTTTATTTAATTGTCTAATACATAAACGTATGTATCCGTGCATAAATTCATTCATTAATGGTAATCAACTATTCAAGTCGAGTCGAGTCAAGTCTCTCTTAATATTTGTGGTAAATATTTTAATATAAGCATATGGAATTAACTGCATGACAAACAAAAAACCTGAAATCACTCTACTCTTATAACAAAAACAAAAAAAAAAAGTCCTATTCAGTTGTTAGAGGTTAAAAACGTCTATATGTTAGTTTAGATTGATGTCACATTGTTTGCCAAAACAACAAGAATTTCATATAACTCAATTAGTTTTTAGTTCTCAATTATGAATTATGTTAGTCCTTAACCATGATAAAGGAGAAAATAATAACTAAAACTGGGCAAATATAACAATTTTAATAAAAGTAACAATTTAATAATAAAGACTTACGGCATTTTTATTAAAACATATTGTCAACTATTTCATTTTCAGCAACCTGATTTCAGATCGTAGCTTAGATTCGAGTCAACTTCAAAGAGAAGCTGTAAGAGTTCCATACTAGAAGATCCTTTCTATGGAATGTGCATTGTGAAGTAACTGCTGTGCATACTTATCTGGCTCTTACAGTCTCTAAGCTATGAAAAATAGGAACAATTCTTATAAAGGATTCTTTGCGATAGTCAGCAAATCCAATAAAATATTGAAGAGCTTATACTTATTCCTAGGATTTATACTTTTCGAGTTATGTAGACGTATGTACATTGCCTCGATGATAACTTGTTTATATATTTAATAATTATTATTTAATAAGTATTATAGTAGATGAATTCTTAACTCAATGTATCCCAACCGATTATTGAAAATGGAGGACGCATTTTGTTAAATAGATGTTTATTTATTTATGAATTTTTTCCGAGTGTATTATTTCCATGTATGTATTGAGTTCTGTATTTATGCGTCTGACTGTGAATATCTATAATAATACGAGAGGGAGAGTGCGCGTTGGTTTAGGTGAGTCTTATCATTAGGTTTCTGTTTAAGTAATTGCGGTTGTTGAGCATCCGTATTTCAGAATTTGTTTTATATTGCTTGATACACTGTTTTGTGTGGACTCCACCCAAGTTTCAATTTGGGGTCGTCCACTTGAATTATGCTTAGATTAACTACTATCTTAACTTGCATTCTCTGCATTTAGTTATACGAATGTGTTTAATGGATATATTTCATATGCCAGCATTAGAGTATATTGTTTATTGAAATATATTTTGATAGTTTGATTAATGCAATAACTTTTATGTATTTTGATGTATTGATTTTGATTCTGACTGATCTATGATCCGTATATGGGATCATATATAAGGTTGTATGATATTGTTAATGTTAAATGTTTTCATTAAATTTCTATTTATATTTATGTTTTGTTTTTTCTTCTTTATAATATAAAATGATTCACTACATTTTGAACGCATTTGTTTTTTGTTAGTTGAAATTGTTATACATATTTGTTATTTGTGAAATGGCTTACTTAGACTACGTTTAAAATTTAACTCTTCTTGCACGAACATTTTACTTCACTAAATCAAAAATTGGATTAGCTACTGTAAAATGTAAATAAATGTTTACTTTTTGATGTGTAAATTTAAATATTTATATATATATATATTTATTTGTATTTGTTTACGTTTACTTGTAAAGTAATATAAATGTAATATAATTTGTCATTGGATTGGTTGTAGATTTGATTTACTCGAACGTTGCGAAGGGTACAAAGTATGACGCTCATCTACCTTTAACTAACAACAAAATTCATTTAACAACAATAAAAATACAAAATTCGTTTAGTTTCGCATTTATGAGAAATGAAAATACATGGTACAAAAAATATATACATATGTATGTGTAAATATATATGTATTGGATGTATGTGTGTGTGTGTGTGTGTATATGAATTTTCGAGATTTAATATAAATATAAATTCATTACGTACTTTCATTAATGGTTGTTTTAGGTTACATATTAACTGTGATTGAATAAAATAAATATTAAATAATATATATTCCATATATTATGATTCGCAAATGTTTAGTTCGTCATAAGTATGTGTGAGAAGTAAGTGTAAGTGTTATTTCGAATGTACTTAATAAATGGCAGGGTATTTTACAGAGGGCTGTTAGCTAACAGCATGTTCAATAACAGTGCTTAAACGAAAGCAGCGCTTTTAATGGCAGCTAATGTTATCAAGTCAACAGTGCGCTGTTACTTAACATTTGATGGTCAAACAAATTTTGTTTTGGTAAATACATAAAATATTTGGCATTTAATTTCGCGAAGCTCAACGAATTTCGTTTAATATTTAACTATTCATTTTAGCACATAATTTCACACAAGAGAAATGATAAGAATTTCTTTTGGGTGTGGATCTTTGGATGGCAACGCCGAATCAGAACTGAACGTGGGCATTTGGGTAAACATTTTCACTCTTGGAATGCTCCTTCGTTTGATTCTCTCTAAATTGTGCGTACACTAATTGGCATACGATTCAAAAGTGTGTGTTTCTAACCAAAACTATGATTGCATTAATTTACTTCCGTCTTTTTGGCAAATCAATTTTTACTGTTGTGCTTAAATTGCTAATGTACGAATTGTATTATATAGTATGTGTGTGTCGTACTATATTTATGTTTATCTAACACATTATGTATTTGTTTTTGTTCGGTTTTCTTTAAGTTGAAACTTGTTGCCTTATGCGATTAGGCTATCCTTATATTAGACAATTTACTGCTGTCGCGTAGAGATTTACGTTAAGTTTTCTATTCTGTTTGCTATTGTAAAATGAGATTTGTTTTCCGTTTGTTTTCAATGTAGAAATATTTTAGAAAAGTTGTTTTATATCAAGTTCATATAAAGTTCATTCAATTTCCTCGACTCTTTGTCACTCTCAAATCGTCCACAATTGCTCAATTTGTTGCTTATTAAAGTACTACAAAATTGTTTTAAAGTATTTGCATGGACTGACAGCCTTTAAATACGTAGCCAGCTACAGCCAGCCGTTGCTAATGCAAAGTGCAATCTGCGAACTGTTTGCTGTCAGTGCTAAATGCATTTCTGTCGCACCAATTGTTGTTGTATTTAGTAACGCTTATGCTTCAGCAGTTAACATTTGGTTTGTTAGTACTTCTCATCGTCTGTTATTTCCCTATGGGAATTCTGTAATTCTCAGGCCTTGTAGTGCTGATTCCTCACCGCACAGCACAGGCTCAGGGCGAAGGTCAGCGAGAGCAGCTCCAGCAGAATGACAGCAGCAGTAACAGCAAAGATTGTGACCCAATTTTCATAGATGATTTCAATCAGCTTATCCACGCAGCCCTGTAAAAGACAACAAAAATCAATTAGAAATTATCTATAATTCAGAAAAGAAAAATAACAGAAGAATTTCTGTTATTTTCTTTTCATTCAATTCAAATGTTTATTGTTTGTTTGTTTATTATGCGAATGCCGCCTTTGGGGAAGTTTCTGCTCAAGCGGTTTCAGTGCGTGCGGAATATCAATAATAATTAACGCATTTTAGTGTCTGTGTGTCACGCATAGAATTTTTATTAGCCCAAGCGTAGAGAAACAATCAAACTGTAAGGATTATTAATTTTTATGATCAGCCGATTGACGGCGCCTTGTCGTCAAAGGTCAAAGAAATTATGATCATAGACAAATGACGAAAACTTAAAGTAGAATCGACTAAGGAACTATTGTTTATAACAGCACTTTTAATATCAATTCCTATTCATCTTAATTGACTTGCTCTTATATGATAATCTAGTGCTTCAATCTTCTTACCTGCTGGTAAATGTACGTGTTCAACGGGCCGCCGAATTTCAAGTTGCGCCACTTGTCGCACTCGTTGTCCTTGATTTCCTCCTTGCAACATGATTCTGGTATATTGTAGAGCACATTCATGGAGGATACGGCAATATCGACGATATTTGTGCGATCAACGTTATTGAAACGGCTCGTGGCCCAGTCGCCGGGTCCGTCTGCTCCGCAGCACCTCAACTACAAAGAGTTCATCGCTTAGTAAATCACTTCAGTTTGGTATGTTAATATTTACATTCTTTTGCAGCGCATCAAAGGTGACGGTGCGCGAGCTCATGCTAGACTGGCCGTACTCCTCCTGCACAGATGCCTTGACCGCCGCTCGAACCATATCATCCAGTTTGTTTCTGTTGTGGAACGCCCAGGCACCAGCTGCGATTTGTGCAACCATTACAATGAGGATCACACAGAAGAACTGCAACGAAACGATTTTTCAATGAATGGGCAAAAATAAACAAAATAATTTAACAAATTGCGATTGGGCGAGCCAGCGCAGACTGCGTGGGCTGAGTGAGTGTGGGCTGAGTGGTGCTTTGCATTCTGTAATTGGATTCTGCAGCTGGGCAACACTTACCGAGACAAGCAGACATTGTGACTCGCGACATACGCCCAAGCAGCCAAAGAATGCGCCCAGTGTAATAAGTATGCCAATGGCCAGGAAGACATAGAGTGCTATATGATAGTGGTTATACGATTGTGTCATCGACAGCATGAACGTGGGATCCGTCAGCATCCATAGCGAGGTGAGCACAATGGTCAGGCCGATTAGCTGTAAAAGAGTATGCGAATATTAGAAGTCTTTAAAAATGAATCTTTCAAATAGGTCAGGCCTTCGTCTGTTCGTATTTAGTGAAGTAACGTCATGTGTTTCTTACTCAATCTCATCAATCGTAACGTTAACAGCGAAATGCTTCAATGACGCAATGTCTCTGTGTATGTGAGCGTGTGTGTGTGTGTGTGCGACACGCCCCACTAGAGAGGGCGGCAATTAAAGCGGGCAGCAAAAGTCGTGCCAAGAATACGAACGTCTTCCCCGGAGCGTTCTCCATCCGCCGATGGGCATTATGAAACATGGTTCGTTCGTAACTCATGATTTCCGCAGTCAGACAAAACTTTGTAAATGTTTTCAGCATTTCACGCCGTTACGTTCCTCTGTTTATTTATTTGAATGTGTTTATGTTTTCACGAAATCAAGAGCCGCATTTTATATTCTCTTTTTCTTTTTTCATTTTTGTATTTGCCAAGACATTGAACCAATGCGACCGATGAGGATGGGAACTCATAACCTTATCTAGGGGCTGGGGGATTATCAGGCATCTGACTACTCATATTACTTAGCTTCTGTTTTTATATGGAATGTTTAACGCTGATTAAATTGCTATTTAGCAGCTACAATTATATACATATATATCAATTTGCATAGTTTCTGACTTATGTCAATAGGCATTAAATACATACATATGTGTAAAAATAAAGCAAACAGTGCTACGAGATACTCTGTAAATTTACAGCACTCAACCGGCGAGTAAGTGATTTTAAAATTCTAGATGTATAGTATGGGAAGCTAACTTATGAGCGAATCTAATATCAAGCTTCAACTTCACACTAAATCCATATTTCTAGGGAAACTTTAGATGTTTAAAATTGTAATAAAATATATTGTAAATGCTAAGCATATCATTTATGACGCACATACATACATATGTGCATATATATATAAACATTTAGTACTTGGCTTCTTATTTTGTTTACCCAATACTACTTGCGATATCTTACTATAATATTTATCTCGTTTTCTTTTACTGGAATTCTCTCAACTGGTTTACAAAAATGTTCATTAATCTACGGTTTGAATTGCACAACTTTTTGAGAATGAAATTGCGCATGTAATATGATTATATATGTAATATGATTATGTATATATATATATATATAGCAAACTGTAAGTTTCGTGTTTATAAACATTCTAATCAGTTAAAATAGTTGAATTTGTATATGTATAGGAATATATTGTCTATTGACCTCGGCTTACTTCTTATGTTGCAATTAGCTTCTCATACCAATACATAATCTACCACAAATACCGCAAACATCAAGCACTAGAGCTTGAGTATAGCTCAAGACTTCATGTTTCTTTGCATCAAAATGTACCAAGTACCAAACTTTGTACCAAATGTGGACTGTGTACCACTGTGACTGCAAGGCAAGCAAAGCTCAGCTTTAAATGCGGGTGGTCTTCGGCAAGCGAAAGAGAGAGAGAGAGAGAGAGAGAGAGAGAGATAGAGTGTGCGCGAAGACATGGGAAAATCAGAAGCGTTGCAAAATAGGTCAAAGCAAAGTGCATTCTGATGCCCGTTTGTGTGAATGAAGCACAATTGATGGCAACAAAATGCACAAATGTTGCGAATAGCAACATATTTAAATGTATAAATGTTGCTTAAGTACAGGGTGCATACAAAGCAGACAAATTGTCGCGTGCAGACGAAATGTAGGCCAAATGGTTAATAAAAGTGCCAACTCCTTGCATGACCTACATCACTGTGGCAGTAGTAAACAAACATGAAAGCAGAATAGTGGAATCGTAAAGGAAAAGTGTCCTCGTCACAATTTCCTTATGCAACTTTGATCGTTTAATTTTCATTTGTCGAGCGTGAAGCAAACGCACGTATGAATAATTGTGTGAAAAATAGCACAGTGAATTATGAGCCAAGGAGGGAAGGAGGAGAGCAAGTCATCTAAATTAATTGGCGGGCGAGCGAGAGACGCAAGCGCTTCTAACTGAATGACGGCATCTGTGGCGGTTGGCCGATCTGTCCGTTGGTCTGTCGCCTGGTCGGACAGTATCAATGGAACGTCAGAGCATCAGCGCCAGCTGAATTCGTGCTGTTTGATCACGAAGCCCCGCAGCGGCGATGCTGATCAAAATGGAAATCTTATGGAAAACGATGTCACAGTGCTGCAAATACTCACAAAAAATATGCAACTTTAAACTCTCCAAAGCCAAAGCCTTTTCGACTATGTCATCATGTTATTAGTCATAATTAAATATAGTTGAAGCGTTTTAGACTAGTTACATCATAATAGAAGTAAAATTTATACAAAAAATAATTTTTTATAATCAAAATTTTCATAATGAAAAGGAACTCAAACTTAAATATTAACCAACAAAGCGAATGATATATTTATTTATTTATTTAGTTTCTTTTCTTCTCTTTTTTTGTTATTTTCAGATGTGCATATGTACATAAATATCACAGTTCATAAATAATTTGCACCACTGTGGCCAACAACACCCACCCCTCCTCCCCCTACAAGCGGCAGCAAGAACAAGAGAAAGAGAAGGAAAATCAACATCCACATAGAATGAACGCTAAATGTTGTTTTTGGTTTGTTCGAAAATAGATTTGACTAATAAATACTATAGGGAAAAATCGAAAAAGCAACAAAAATTTTCAAACAAAATTGGAAAAGAAAATTTGACTCAAGACAGACAAACAGCAGAAAATAAATAACAATTCAAGCGATGAATCGATGTGGAAATACATAGTAAATTGCGTAAAACTAAAAAAAAAACACTCGCACACACACACACGCACACACATACTCACAATTCGTTGAACCCTTTCAGTGAGTAGTAACTGTAAAAATCAGAGAGCCTGAGCTTGTGGGGAGTGGCGCACCCAAAAGGCGCCAAATGTAGGTCCTGCTCCTACATGACCATGTCTGTGTGTGTGTATGGGTGTGCGTATGTATGTGTGTATACAGATACATACAGTCGAGCGTTGAAGCAATGAATGAACCGTTGCTTCACTTTTATTGTAGATAAGAAAACGAAAAGAACGAAGGTGTAGCAAGAAGCAGCGCTCAAAACTAACAACAACAACGCACGCATACTCGCATAAAAATAAAAATAAAAAACCAACAGGAAAAGGCCAACAAGAAAACAAGACAAACAGCATATCTCAATGTGTGGGAGCAGCACAAAGGAGGGGGCAAGAAAAGCGTGATGCTTTCGCTGCTTGTCTGTCTGTGTATTTGTGTGCGTATGCGTGCGTGTCTGTGTGTATGTGTGTGTGGGTGTCGCATATTCTCCACCCACTCCAGCGGAACTTCTATTGTTTATTGGAGTAGGGAGTGAGCAGCAGCAGCAGTTGAGAGCGTGCGCGCGAGCACAGGCTAAGGCATACGGAAAGCGCACACACACACACTTGTAAATGAGCCATCTATATTGCTATTGATGTGTTCCAGTTGCTGCTGGTATTAGTGAGCTGGCTGAATCTGATTCTGTTGTTGGTGTTACTGTTACGCTTGTTGTTGTTCACTTGCATACCTACCCAAAATAAGATGTTTATAAGGACCATCAAGTATTTAACACACGAGCAGCAACCATTGAGACCCATTTTGTCGTTTTTAATTAACTTTTTCGCACAATTTTCGTTTAGTAAGACGGCTTTTTCAACACCGTTGGCTTCCTGCCGTTTTAAACTCGAGCTGCTTTAGCCTCTTGCAGCCTTAAATGCAATTTTCCATCCGTTGCAGTTGCACACTTTTCAAATTAGTTCGTTTGTCGGTTTCTTTTCGTCAGTCTATTAAAAAAAAAAAACACTTTTTGCTTAAATCACTATTATTCGTTTTATTTCCGTTAAACGCGGTGCATTTAACAATAATTTAAATTTTTATTTGTACATCGAAGCATCAGCGGCGCTCTCTCAATCACGTCTGATTCAGTGTGGCCGTGCATCGAATGGCCTTTTATCAACTTATCGCTTGAATACGTGAAATCCTAGTCGACTACCAACCAGAATTAAACGTTGTGCAACACTGTTTTGAATATTGAAGACTTTTCAAAAACAGCCTATTATAATGATTTTATTTTCAAATAGATAGACGAAAACTGTGTTCAATTCGTTAAGTAAATCAAAAGTTAGAAGTATCGATGAAAGCGAAATCGCGATTCAATTAATGAACTATCGATAGGCAAACATCGTCAAAGAAGGGCAAACATTTATGGCTTCGCGGTGTTGGGCCACACTCGTAGTTCGTTGTTTTTCCATCAGAAAAAAACAGTAAAGAAGTGCAAAGAAAAATAGTAAAATTATGCATTATTAGTAAAAAGTTGACTATTAAGCAGACAGTGAAAAGTGCGTTAGCTGCAACAACTTCACAGAAAAATCAAAATGTTTGCACAAAATATGTAGCAGCTGTGGCTTTCCACCAAACGAGAAGAAAATCGGTACAAAAGGAAAACAAAATACACAGCCAAACACGAATGTAAATGTGAAGCGCAGGGCAAAGTAAGCACTGGCAATCCCCCAAGTAGGCGCTGCACACACAGCCGCCCCCAACCATACCATACTGTTCTGCCCCACTAATAGTGTACTAAACTTCGAGGTGCAATGAAATTGAAACAGGCTGCTGCTGCTTGCCTCTAAGTTTGAAGTAATTAAAGACCAGCACCCTTCCACACCTCCGTCCCTGTCCTTGCTTAACACACACACATACACACACATTGCCCAATAGTAATTGTGTGTGTGAGTGCTAGTGTAAGTGTGAGTGTTTGTGTGTCTTGTAATTTTGTTACGCAGTGGAGCGGTGCGGCGGCCGTTCAAGTGGAGTCTAAGCATTTTGTACACGAGAAAAAAAAATAAAAGCTTTGCCTGCGCTTTAAGGTTTGTTGTTGTTGTTGTTACGGTATTTGATGTTGTGTACATAAAATTTCACAAGTGTTGCATTTGAATCCAGTTGCGGAGCCGCCGAGTGTTGTTATTGTTTAGTATGTGTGTGTGTGTGTGTGTGTGTGTGTGTGTGTGAGGGCGCGCATGTATATACATATATGCATGTGTGTGTTGCTTGGCAAAATAACGATTGAAGTAAAGCAAAAGCTAAACAGCAAAACTCAGCAACTTGATACAGCTCACACACACACACATACACACACACACACACACACACACACACACACACACACACACACACATTCAAATTGCCAATTACATGCATATGCACATTTATACAACCCTCATAAATTTGAGTGTAACATAAATAAATGTGTGTTTTTTTTTATAAAATAAAATATATTAATTTGTGGTAAATATAATTCATGTATTATATGTATTATGAGTGTTTCTAATCATATGGCCTAGACTGTGTACACAGAGATTTGGCCATGTTTGAGCGTGTTTTCTCATAGACAAATTTCACTTTCACCTTCCGTATAAGTAGTTTGCTTAGAGTACCAGCCGATACAGCTGACCAAACACGTTGTACTTTAAGTTATAGTTAGACACATGTTAAATTAGAAAGTATAAAGCTGTTGATTTTTCTATAGCTAAGGGTCGTTACTTAATGTGCCTTAATTAATTAATTAGGACTCCTGTATGAGTGTGGGCTATTCATACAGTTAATATAATTCCAATTAGCTGGCCCCTTAGTGTACCATCAGAAGATGACATCTAATTGTCTGACCTGATCTGCCTGCCAGTCCCGTTCCCTTGCTCGCTTCAATAATTTTAACAAGCGTGCAGCGTGTGGGAACAGTTAAATTGTTGCACTGAAAAGGGGGACACACACACACATTCAGATCTTTCAATCATTTGCATTCCCCCCCCCCCCCCCCCACACACACACACACACACATGCAGTCACAGACAGCATGTAACAGTTTGCATTTCGAACAAAGTTCATTATTTAGTCCGCGCAACGGCAACATGCTGCAACGATAACAACAACAACAACAATAGACAACTAGCTAGGAAGTTGTTGGCAACTGTTTCGCTTTTGTCTTGTGCTTCATTTCTCTATTAACGAATGGCTCTATTATCATTAACAGCGCGCTGCTGCCAACATTAGTGGTAACAGTGCATTAACATAGCACGAGTGCAACAACCCAATAGAGAGCAGCATCCGTTGTAGCAAATCAATGTTTGACTAAGCAATACCCTGTTTGCAAGTTTCTATCCTGATTCTCAATTGTAGTCCATGCTTGATCAGTTATTCTATCTATATACATATTATAATCTTGCATTTCAATGTATGCATATACCTTATGATCTTGTTCACAATGCTGGGTATTTCAACAAAAGCTCGGGAGCGTGTGTAAATATGTCATAGAATATGCTGCAACAATAGCATTTGACTACAACAACAGCGACGACAACGTCAAGTGGGCAAAGCATAACAGAAACTGGGTAATACTTTTATAATTTATTCCAGCGACTTTTTATGGCCTGCTTCTTTGTGCTTCTTGTGCTTAGGCCCGTTTTTATTTTCACACACCGGCGGCAACAGTTGTTGGCTTTGCTCTGTTCCGCTTTTGTGGTAGGGTGTAAGAGTCAGCCCGCATGAAAGTTAACCTTTTAAGGTCTTTTGAGCGCTAAACCGGCACTCAGCGAAAATCATTTAATTTATTATTGTTTGTTTTTAATTGAGAATGTGTGTGTGTTTGTGTGTGTGTATACAACATCTGTGCCGTGGCAACTGTTTAAAGTTGTTTAAGAAACAAAGGCAAATAGACTAATGCAAACAAGCCGAACATAGGAAGAGATACACACGTTTTGGGTATTTACCAACGCAGCAGCAGCAGCTCTTCTACGCATACATATCTGGATTCTAATGAGCCAAATCAAATTTCAGTTTCATTGCAGCCAACGGCCACGCAGAGGCAACAACGTAGCAGCAGCAGCAGCAGAGGGTAGAGATAAGCAGTGCCAGCTGATAACAATTCATAGTGTATACAGATACTGAAGCCGATCCCGAGTCCGACTCCGATTCAGCGGTCGCGTAGGCTCCTGCGCAGCGGCAGCGGCCATCGTTCCGCTTATCATTGACCGAGCATGTCGCACGGCAGCGCCGGCGCGCAAACTGGTGGTGGCGGCGTTGGTGGCGGCAGTGTCGGCGGCGGTGCAGCAGCGGCGGCAGCAGCAGCAGCAGCTGGCTCTGAATATCGTGAACTCCATTGGACTGTGTCGAGCGTGATGGACTCGTCGCGTGTATCCACCTGCCTAATATCGATGCTGCTGATTGTTTATGGCAGCTTTCGCAGTCTCAACATTGAGCAGGAGGCACGGGAGCGGGAGGCAAAGAAGCGCAATGAATCAATGACGAATCTGCTGACTGGCGAACAAGTCGAGAAGGAGCCCAGTAAGTAATAGGAGATAGCACTCACCTAACATAAACATAGCCCGATCCCTCACATATTTATGGAGCTAAGCAACTTTTGTAAACATCCATATCAAGACTCACACGCAAGCCCCGAAGTTGATAAACAGCATAAGATCAAATGTTATCATAATTAATTAACAAACACAATATCAAATATTAATAGACTCGAATTTTGATGTAGCGGATAAGTTCGCCACGCTGGATACCATGCATGCACTGTGCCTGCCCCTGGGTGCTTCCATATCGCTCCTCATCATGTTCTTCTTCTTCGACTCGATGCAGCTGCTGTTCGCCGTGTGCACAGCCAGTATGTAGGGCATATTAAGTGTAATCCGTTTAACTGCTCACATCAACTATTTATTCGCAGTTATTGCCACTGTGGCGCTGGCATTCCTGCTGCTGCCCATGTGCCAGTACATCATACGCCCCTGCACGGATGGCAAGCGCTTCTCCTTTGGGATCTGTGGACGCTTTACTGCAGCGGAGCTATTCAGCTTTACGCTCTCGGTCTCAATTGTCTGCGTTTGGGTGCTAACTGGGCACTGGCTGTTAATGGACGGTACGCCAAACGGAGCTACTCATTCGTTCAGTTTACTTATATTGTTTTTGTGCATCCATTGATCCATTCTAGCCATGGGCATGGGTCTGTGCGTTGCCTTTATTGCGTTCGTGCGCTTGCCAAGCTTGAAGGTGTCCACGCTGCTGTTGACCGGTCTGCTGTTATATGACGTCTTTTGGGTGTTCCTTTCATCGTACATATTCAGCACAAACGTGATGGTCAAGGTGGCCACGCGACCCGCCGAGAATCCCGTTGGCATCGTGGCGCGCAAATTGAATTTGGGCGGCATTGTGCGGGACACACCGAAACTGAATTTGCCGGGCAAACTCGTTTTCCCCAGCATACACAACACAGGACACTTTTCGATGCTCGGCCTGGGCGATGTTGTCATGCCAGGACTGCTGCTGTGCTTTGTGCTGCGATATGATGCCTATAAAAAGTCACAGGGCTTCACATCGGATCCAACGCTGTCGCCGCCAAAGGGCGTTGGTTCTCGGCTGACATACTTTCATTGTTCCTTATTGGGGTAAGTGGAGCGAATGGATTATGGTCTTTCAATTTGCAACTGTCTTATTTATAGCTATTTCCTTGGTCTGTTAACGGCAACAGTTAGCTCGGAGGTGTTTAAGGCCGCACAACCTGCCTTACTCTATCTAGTGCCGTTCACGTTACTACCACTGCTCTTAATGGCGTATTTGAAGGTATGTCAATTCTTTCTTTAATCCTATCAAACTTGTCTAATCATGTTATCTTCTTAGGGTGATTTACGACGGATGTGGAGTGAACCGTTTATTGCGCATCAACCATCAAAACAATTGGAAGTCTGAGTGTATTCTATCTTTAAACAGAATTAAAAAGATCACACGCATACACATACAAAACAAAACGAGAAAGAGAAGAAAGTGAAGAACACAGCAATACAAATACTACGAATTCTCTCTTGATAACATACGTATTCTTTACTTGTACGTATCAAGTTTTTTTAAGTTAGGTAATTCTAATTTAGTGAAGTAACAGCAAAACCGAATAATAAATGTACGTAGTTTTAGTATAAGTGGCAACGACTTTTTGACAACCACAAGAATGTACATGAATGTTTTATGTAAAATGTCCTTTTGTTACGTTACACACAGCAGACATTGAAACCGCTTGAAATTGACGCAAATGAAAGATTTCCGATGCGCTTATATCTCATTCAGATTTAAGCAGTGTTCTTATTTACATACTAACCTGCATTAAAACAACTATAGTATTAGTGTTTTTTAATTGATTTACCAACTGTTGAGATTTAAATTTGTTCGCCTAGTTTTAAATGCATTTTCAACATTTCCATACACACATGATAATCGATTCACCAAATTCCCAATTCGAACCAATTATCAAACAGTATGACATTTTCTGTAAATACTTAATTTTAATAAACCACAATCACAAATAATAGTTAGTAAGTGCGCCCGCATTTGAAAATCATATTTCGATCAACTTCCCACCCTCCATTTCCATGGCTTCTTTCAAAAATTTCACTCGTACATTTATACAATGAATATGATGTTTTGCCAAAATGCATGTGTTCGTTTTAAATAAATAAATATTTAAAATTAAAGAAGAAAAAACAAAAAAAAAAAAGAATGAAACAAAAATCGAAATGTTGCACTTGGTGTGTTTCACAAATTAAGTTTCAAAAATTTTAATTATTTATAACGATCAAAAAAGAAAAACCAACAATATTACATAACTATAAATATATGCATAGTAGTTACACATTAATTCTAAGTAAATGCAATTTCGAGACATATAGAAACAATAAAAATGTGAGATTTGAACATAAACCATTCCAGCTGATGATATCACTTTTATTTATTTTGATGAGATAATGGGAAGCTGAATCACGTTATATTTGACAGAAAATGGTGCGTTTTTTCTGTTTTATATTCAAATTACATTTTAAAAATTCAAAAGAGCGCTTAAAATCCAAAATGTAGTCGAGTATCGAATACTCGTGCAATCGAATGTCATAATAAAAGCGTAATGGAGGTGTGCCGATAGACACGTAAATAACGATTTACGATATTGTTGGTGTTTGGGCGATTACCGATTATATTGCGTTGTGTTTTTCTTCACGAAAATAAAATAATAGCAGAAAAGAAAAGTGAAAAATTGCAATAAAAAAAGTGAAAAGCAACATTTCGCAGTACGTTGTGCTGCTGTTAACAACTAAATAAGTACAAAGTAAGTGCAAGTTGAATCAATGAAAAAATGTAACGCCGAGAACTAGTGTGTAGGTGTAATACACACATACGCATATTTGGCTGGGAGCGATTTGCATTCCAACAACAAACTGCCGAGGAATATTATAAAAGACATTAAAATGGCCTTGACTCAGAATACGCTGACTCCACCTTATCATCAAATTTGCAAAACAAAATCAAAACAGCACCCATATCACACACCGACATCCATAGCACATACATTCACAGATATGCGGTGTGTATATGTGTAGATACGTTAATACGCCTACGCTTTACGTAAAGTAGCATTTACAATAAATATAGTACGTAAGCGCATGTACGTAAGTACGCGCAAAATGAGCAACGTAACGCAAATCGAGTGCCGTCGCTCATTCCATGAGTTTGTTCATTTACCCTGCGGGAAACACTGTTAAATGACCAATAGTATTTAGTCCGTTAAAAATATTCAAATAATTTTTAACTAATATTTTTTAACTTTAAATTTAAATTTTATATGACTAATTATTTCGAATTTTCTCATTTTAGAGAGAGTTGCAGAACCACTGACATCAACTGGGTAACTCGTGCATCAAACTGAATATAAACGGGCATAGTGAGTCGGAGCCGCGCCGCCACCCACACAGACAGCAGCAGTCTTTTGTGCACATGGGTGGAAATAGCGCAGCTGCCAATGCGAGCGCTTTTAGCGCAGGTGGCTATTTTGGGCCAACGACTAGTCTGGGTGCCGCCGGTGGAAGTGACTTGATACCAGTCCCAATGGGAACTGGCAATGTAATGGGCAGCAGATCCTATACATACGACGGCACGAGTTGGGAGGAGTTTTGCGATAGGCATGCGCGAGTGGCGGCTAGCGACTTTGCAAAGGCGTGCATTAACTACATCAACGGGAACGTGTCGCCGGAGGCCACCCGTGACGTACAACACAAAATATTTTCTCAAAAGTTTGTCGAGTGCTTCTCGTCGCACTACGACACCGAGTTCAATAAACATCGCAGCATCGGAAAGACAGACACAGGTTCAATATTTGATCCCAGTGTCAGTGATTTGATTGATTCAGGGGATCACGATGTGTCCCGCCTGTTTCCGAAGTCACTGCTACGTCGCCTCTCTTTTAAGGGTCTGCGAAAGGGCAAGGTGAGAGGGAGATGCGCAGCAGGCAGATAAATCAATGTTTAACTGTAGAAACTCTTATTTTTGCAGGCTTTCTTTCACAAGAACTCGGACGACGTTGACGGCGTTGGCAGCAGCAAGCACAGCAACAAAACCAAACTGGCGAAAATAGTTGTGGAGTGCCGGAAAGAGGGCATTGTCAACAATCTGACTGCCGAGAGCTTAGACCAGACGACGGGCACACAAAAATGGGAGAGATGCCGCCTTGCACTTGTCAAGGCCGTCGGCGGTTATATGCTTGAATTCTATACGCCGCCTAGATCAACAAAGCCGCGAAGCGGCGTCTTTTGCTTTCTTATTTCGGAGGCACGTGAAACAACCACACTGGAGATGCCGGATCGCATGAACACTTTTGTGCTGAAAGCCGACAACAACATGGAATACGTAATCGAAGCAGATAGCGCCGAGGACATGCGCAGCTGGTTGGCCACAATACGTTATTGCATGCGCACTCCACCCACTCAGCAACCGATTCTTGATTCGGCTGTCATTGCGGCAGCTATGCAGACTTCGCCGGTGACCACTAACCCGAATCCAACCACAAGCGGTGCCAGTGGCGCATTGGGAGGCATTCAAAATCCTCAATATCAGCAGCAGGGTGGTCCTCTCTTGGGTAGCTCCAATGGCAATCTGGTCAATTCGCAGTCAGCTGACAGCGCTTTGGCCGCTGCGTCGGCCGGGAACAGCAACGCAAATGCAGCTTCCGCCAACGACATAAATGCCATTTCCCAGACCAGCAACGAGCTGAGTAGCACACCGCCCGAAATACCCTCGCGACCGACACGAGGCGAGCGGGGAGAACAGCGTTTGTCCGCCTCCAGCAATTTCGATGGCAACGAGCTGGTCGAAACGGAAACCGATATAAATGTGGCGGACTTAACAGCGGAGATGCGACTGTTTCCATGGTTCCACGGGACGTTGCCGCGCGCGGAAGCAGCTCGCATGGTGCTGCAGTCGGAGGCAGCGGGTCATGGCTACTTTTTGGTTCGCCAAAGCGAAACTCGACGCGGCGAATTTGTGTTGACATTCAATTTTCAAGGACGTGCCAAGCATCTGCGTCTGACAATCTCCGAAAAGGGCCAGTGCCGAGTGCAGCATCTATGGTTCCCCACCATACAAGAGATGCTCGAGCATTTCCGGCACAATCCCATACCTCTCGAGTCGGGCGGCACATCGGATGTGACGCTCACCGACTGGGTGCATCACACGAGCAGACTGACTGATAACGCTCCCATAACAGCAGTTTCCGCTACTGCGCATGAGCCGGGCACCGACGCGAATACTGGAGCGAGCAACATTGCCAGCAGCTCTGCCAACATCAATGGACATCCATCGCCGAGACATGTGAGATAGCCAAAATTTTGGACTCAATTCAGTGTCAGTGATGGTTTTTATTTTCCTTTATTTGATTTTGCAAGTTGTCTTTTTATTTTTATTTCTTATTTCATAAACAAGAGTTCAGACTTAAAGCAACATAGTCATACGAAACGGCAGAAACAGGTATATTGCTGAGATAGCCTATGTTTTCTCAGTTGAGGGAGGAATTGAATATGAATCTACACACCTATATATTCCTATATATATTTATATACTTCTTATGTTTTTTAATTACGCTCCACAAATAATTAGCCGAGAGAGTTTATTATTAGTTAAGATCTGTTTCGAAATCTTTTCTCCTTTCTTTGTGATTTGTTTAAATATTCTTCTATTTTGGTATACATATATATGTATATATATTATGTTCTTTTTGGTGTTCACTGTGTGTAGTTTGACTGCGTGTTTAATTGTCGCATGTTCCGTGTCGAAGCCGTTCTCATCAAATGAAACCGTTTGATTTGCAAAACCCAATCTAATTAATTGAATCAATTGCAGTGCAACGAAGTGATCACCATGAATCTAAGTGTTCGCCTAAAGACAAACGAAATCGAACTGCCACAGGAGCCAACACACGTCTTTTTTCCGGAGCAAGTATATTTCCATTTGGATCCCACATCGCTGACCGTGCACAATTCGCCCCCAACTGGTCAAGGATTCCTCGATCAGCCGCATCTGCGTGCATCGAATGCTTCACTGCAGGCACCGCATCAGGGCGTTGGTACAACGCGGCATGCCGGTGATGCGGGCGCCAGTGGTAGTGGTGCTGGTGTCCCTGGCACCAGCGGCAGTAGCGGTGCGACATCAGGAGCCGAGTGCACTGGCCGCGCCATTGATAATCAGTATAGCTTCACTTAAGCGAATGTCCCCAGCCTCAGTGGATTGATTTTGAACTTCTTGCGCGGAATTTATTTTTGTGCCATTGCGTAGCTGCTGCAGCGACAAAATTTTTGTATTTCATTTTTTTTTTTTCGTTTCTTTCCCTTTGTATCATTTGTATCGTGTTTGCAAGCAAAGTTGTATCTGTGTAAGACGTCATTATCTTGTTTCTACTAGTTTTAGCACCTTTTGGAAGACATGAAGTAACTGAATATTACGATTATGATTGTATACATTAATTAGCTAAATATGTGTGTTCATTTTAAGTAATTATGTAAGTGTTGTATGTATAACAAAAACAAAATGAAAATCGTAAACAAAAATGTAAAATTTGTGGCACCAAAGGTGTAACTCTTGCGAATCCTAAAACTTCCTGCTTTACAAAAAATACATACATATATACAAAATATATATGGAAATTATATCTATATATACTACACATATAAATATTAAACCCCATACATATATAAAAATATAAATTATATGAATGCTGATAAACTACAATAAATGAAGTTATATGAATGCATGTGCATGAAGATCTTTCGGTAACTTCATAGAAAACTCGCAACACTGTAAACAGTTAATGTTAAAACCCCGATTACGCTCCGCGATTAATATTGCCGCCAGCGATAAAAATGCTTTTAAAACATGCATGTAAATGTCCCATGATTATCTAAAGAACAGAAAGTTCCGAAGTTCATTCGTCGCTAAGCAACCAATTCGATAAATTTGCGATAGAACAATCTTAATCAGCCTATCGAAAAATTGTAATATTTTGTTTTGCCGCAAGCCAAAAACCCATTAAAGTTAAGTAAATTAATATTAAACGAAAATCAAAAGCTACACAAAACAGTTGGATAAAAAATAGATCTGTATTTTTGTTTTTAAAGTCTAAACACGATTAACGGAAAACTGTTAGCCCGCTGTTACTTACAGTTATAATCATGTTAAAATTTCACACTGTTAAAGCTGACACATGAATCAGTGTGACCAACAGTCATTGATTGGCAGCTGGAAGAAAACGAAAACAACATTGGAAAAAAAGGGTAAAGCCGGCAATGGATCTCGAATTGGATATTATAGATTCTTTAGATGCACTTGGCTACAAAAATGTGGAGCCAAAGTTTCTTAACCAATCTTTGGACAGTGGCATAGGCAGCGCAGACTTGCGCGAACTAATTTACTGGCTGGCCAATCAATTGCATTTGCTGAGGAAGACCGATGAGCATGTAGCCTCCAGCAGTAAGGACCACGACGAGTTTGTTTTCGAACTGTCGCTGTTATTGACTGAGCTGGGATGCCCCTACCGCCAGTTCGTGGCGGGGCCTATGTCGGAACGCTTCCAGACACGTGAATCCCTGCTGCAGCTCCTCGATTATCTTACATCAGAGCTAATGGCCACAAAGATGTCGCTGAAGTTGCAGCCCCTCGAGCCGCCCAGTAAGAAATCTAAGACTGAATCGCATCTGCAGGAGGCTGTCGCGCAACTGTCAACTGACCTCCAGCTGGGCGAGATGCCGAAAAACATCAATACAAAACTGCTGTTCGAGCGAATGATCCCTAAGCTGGAGCAACGACTGAAGCAAACAAGCCCGGCGGTGATCAGTGAACCTTTGATGAATACTAGCAAGCCACTGACTGATGCTCAGTGGCGCGTACTAGACGCCATGCACAGAGATCTGGACGCCGAGTATAATCTGCGCCGTCAAATGATGCTGACCCGGTTGGAGGCGACTGTTCAAAGCTTTCAATGGTCCGAGAGCATGAAAAATCGCCAAAACGAGATTGGGGATCGCTTCCAATGTAAGCTGAAGGAAATCGAGAAGCTCAAATATGGCGGGGACGACACCAACATTGTGGCGCTGCTGGCAGCGCGTGCGGACTTGGCGATAATTGAGAAGACCAGTTCGGTGAATGTGCGCAAAAATACGGCTTCTAAAATTGAGAAACATGTGATTGGAAGTGTGCCTGATCGCGGTGGGCGTGCCAATGAGCACGCTCCACCGCCGCCGGAGATGCCTTCCTGGCAACAGCAGCGTGCGGGCGGACCTGGAGGCGGCCGTGGTGGTGGCGGCAATTTCCGTGGCGGACGTGGTGGTGGGCGTGGCGGGGGACGCGGTGGAGGAGCCCAAAACTGGAATCAACAGCATCAGGAGCAACAGCCGCAGCAGCAGCGAGATCAATTCATCAATTCAAGCGGACGCGTCCAAGGCACTGGCTGGAATCCTCAGGCTGGAGCACGCGGCGGGACTTACCACAATGGCGGACGCGGTGGCGGTGGCGGCGGCGGTGGCGGTGGCTACAATCAACGTTATCACTGATCCGGCTGGACGCAAGCAATTTCGAAACTTTAGACATTATGCATCCTTCTACCAATTACCAATATTGATATTTATTTATGATAGAACCTTCCTTAGCTTGTACTCACACTCCCCACATGCCTGTCGCCCAATTGTAACTTATATTGTTAAACACCTGAACGAATCCAAATGTTAATTGTTAATAGGGGGCAATGCGAGCGCTAAGCAATTGTGTCATCTAGATAAAAATATACAATATATCGTTCAATTTTGTAGAGCTTAACTTTTCGCTTTCAATATGATTAACGTTGATCTAATTTTGGAAAAGTGTTTTTTTTTTCTATCCCTCTTCAAATTGTATTCCCATTAGCCAGTGACGTGACTAAGTGGGAGGAAAGGGGGCGACAAATGTGCAAATATTTTGAAAATTTATCTTTTTTCTATCATTTTTTGTTAGATTGAGGTTAATTAGAACGACGTTGGGTAGCTACGCCCCTGGACAGGTAGAGAGACAGGTAACCAAGCATCACACACGCCATTGAGTAGTCATCATCCATACGACTGATATAGCCAACTGTACGCAGCAGAAGCAATTAACGTGCTCGATCAGCATGAAATCCATGTCGAAGCCGTCTAAATGCCAAGCGACACAGTGCATTCGGTTCAGTTTGGCCAAAAGACTCGCAGACAACGGCAGCATTCCCAGCGGACCCAGCACCCAGATCCTCTGTCAAAAACCAAATAAATTAATTGGACGGCAATTAACCGCGATGTTCCGCTACAAGCCCATTCTGGCATTTATGCTATTAAATAGCATTTTTGTGCCTGGCAGCGCGCAAAATTTGTTGGACCGGCTGAGGCCTGGGCCAGCTAATCTGACCCGCATCGACGACATCAAAGTGGTGTCCGGCACAAAGGTGAAGCGCTACGAGCGTATGACGGTGCCACTGGCTGGCATTGGTCCGGTCATAGGTGGGATCGGTGCCGCCGCACTGCTGAGTCCTCTGCTCCAGCCGCAGCCAGCATATGTGGGCTACTCCTTTGTACGTTTCTGCCCCGCTTTACGACGGCCACTAACAACTGCTCTTCCCTCTACCCCGTAGGTGCCCCAGTGGCAGGCGGGTGCCAGACTGATCGGCGAAGGCGAGTCGTCAGGTGCCACTGGCATGATAACCTTCCAGCAGCTGCCCTACAACAGCGACATCAAGGTGACCATCAACATGACCGGGCTACCGCCTGGCAAGCACGCCCTGCACATACACACATTTGGAGACATCAGCGAGGGCTGCAAGTCCACTGGCGGCCAGTTTCCCAATAACTTCGTAAGTCGCATTCCTTTCTAACTATGCAAATCTCACAAATCCCCTTCCTCCCGCCAGCTGGGCAACTTGGACGTCAGGCCAGACGGCAGCATCTCGGCTGTGTTCATGAGCATCTACCTGCAGCTCTTTGGCTTCAATGGCATCGTCGGCCGCGCCATTGTCATACACAGCAAGCCCATCGACCTGAACACAGCGCTCAACGCCGAGGTCTTCTCCTCGGCGCTGTCCGTGCCCAACGCCCTGGCCTACCAGAACGAGGAGATGTCCGTCGGTGAGCCCATTGCATGTGGCATTATTAGTCTAATGAGTACCACCATCGTCCCACCGGCCGCAGCAAGCTTACCCACTGTTCCAGCTATGCCGGAACCTGAGGCCTAAACTCTCACTTTTTTTAACTCTTAAAATATATATTTCATCTGCAATTTTTATATACAATAAATTAATGAAAATAAAATAAAATTTTTATACAAAAATAAATTAATAAAAATAAATAAAAATTAATTTAAAAACTGATTTTTCTTCTCCTAACGAACCATTTTTGAAGAAAAGTTTTTAAATAAAATTCCTTTGCTGTGAGCTGCCCAAACATGAACTAAACCAAATTGTGATAAAGCAACAATGAGATAAATATATTCAAAAATGAATTATAATATTTATATATACATAAACAAATACATATGTATGTGTATGTTCCATATTATATTAGTAAATACAAATAATTCTATTTAGATAAAAGGAATAAAAGCACAGATCAATATGAAACATAAAATAGTTATTTATTATTTATGAATAAAAGTTATTATAATTAGTATTCATCGAAGCTCTTTAAGTCTGTTTAGCTTGCATATACAGGGTATCTTCTGGGCGATCACAATTGGTCTGGGCATTCTTAGTCTTCAATCAATTAAAGGCAAATAAAATGCAGCTCAGCTTTTATAATTTGCGCGTGCTACGCATGCCCAAATCCGTTTGGTTTCAATTTCCAAACTTTCTTCGGCCGTTGCACTGGGCCTTTGGGCGCAGTTGAAGGTTGAAGTTTGCGATGATAGTTACGAAAAGTAAGAGCCATTATAGTTGGCACTGGTTGATCTGTTTGGTATGGTGCTGTGTGGACTTAGCCCATGCCCAGCAGAAGCTGGAGCAGGAGTCGGCTGCTAAGATCGACTGGCTCATGTTTCCCTGGTCGCACGCGAACAAAACCAATAAGGAATCCCATTTGAGTCCCAGCCTGCAGCTGAAGGATGACTACGGTCAGGCGGATATATCCAGTTTCAGTGGATTCGAGCGTCATCCCTGCCGGCGCGTTTGCCAGCAGGGCCAGAGCCAGAGCTGCTACTACCAGCTGGTGGTGCACAACTATCGTCGCTTGGGCCCCGAATGCCAGCGTTGCCAGTTCGATGAGCGCGCCTGTGCCGCTGAGAACTGCATCTATGGAGACGGCGTAGCTTCGCCCGTAATGGCCGTCAACCGAATGGTGCCAGGCCCCGCTATAGAGATGTGCGAGAACGACACAGTGGTCATCGACGTGCTCAACTATCTGAACGAGCCCACCACCATGCACTGGCACGGCATCCACATGAGTCGCAGTCCCGAAATGGACGGAGTGGCGCATGTCACCCAGTATCCGGTGGAGCCGGGCGAGGCGTTCCGCTATGAGTTTCAGGCCGACCGCAGTGGCAGCCTCTGGTACCACAGCCACATGGGCTGGCAGCGCGGCTTCGGTGTGGCGGGGAACCTGATAGTGCGACAGCCACATCAGGCGAATCCCCATGCTCGCCTCTACGACTACGATCTGGTGGAGCATGCAATGATGGTGCAGGACATATTCTATGACTACGACATACAGCAGGTGCGCAACATACTGATCAATGGCAAGGGCCGCAATCATCTGAGCCAACTACCCGATCAGGATGCCAGGCATCGCTACGAGCGGCTTCGTGTTACCCCCGGGTATCGCTATCGCATGCGCATTGTGCTCAACGGCATCTTCAACTGTCCCGTCGAGTTCTCCATTGAGCAGCACAAGCTCCTGATCATCAGCACCGATGGCAATGACATCGAGCCCGTGCTAGCCGACGGCTTCTTTTTGACCTCAGCGGAGCGCTTCGACTTTGTGCTGGAGGCGAATCAGTATGCCAAGAACTATTGGGTGCGCGTCCGTGGCTATGAGCAGTGCGAGGATCACAAGCTCTATCAGGGCGCGGTGCTCAGCTATCGGGGAGCCGCTCGCAGTGAGCTGCCCCAGAGTGGTATACTGGACAGTCGTCAGGGCAGAGATCAGGAGGAGCCTCCTCTATTCATCAACGACTTTCGCTTCAAGCCGACTAACAATTCTTTGTCAACGTTGCGCCAGTTCAGCCAGGACCAAGACGTGGGCACGCTGTCGCTGCGCTCCGTTGAGCCTGTTCCCTGGCCAAGTTACACCAAGTTTTTGACGCACTATTCCAGCCTAAGCACTCGACAAGCTCCAAATGGAGAACTCCTGTTCCAAATCGATGAGATTAGCTACAATTCGCCGGGCATTTCGTTGCTGCAAGGACGTCATATGTACAAGGACGATGTATACTATTGCAATCGCAGCTCGCTGGCCACACAGGGACGCAATTGTGCGCGGGAGCTGTGCGAGGGTGTTCACGTGATACGCCTGCCTGCCTATCGAGCCATCGAGATGGTCGTGGCCAACCATATGGAGCCCACACACCCCATTCACCTCCATGGCTTCACCTTCCGGCTGGTCGGCCAGGGAGTGCTGGGCAACCTGAATGACTTGAGAAATGTAAGTGCTTGGAGTGATTATCTTAATCTCTAATAACTCAAATCCACAGATACGAGAGCTCGATCGTCGAGGACGGCTGCCTCGACTGTCCAATGACTATGCGGCCGTGGCTAAGGACACTGTGCAGGTACCCGGATTGGGCTACGTGATTTTGCGCTTCATCTCTGACAATCCAGGATTCTGGAGCTATCACTGCCACATCGAAGCACACGCTGTGCAGGGCATGACAGCTGTGCTCAAAGTGGGCGGCGATAACCAAATAAAACGCATTCCCGCTCGAGTGGGCTGCTGAATACTCAGAAAATCACTTTATTGTCCTATATTGACAGAGCAAGAATAAAAGTGTGGCGTACTGTTAAAGTATTTTTAGATGAATTATTTTATTATCCACTTAAGTTTGCTTTCGATTAACTCTTATCGGCAGATTAGGCTAAAGTCCTCAGCTAAGGCCTTTATTAATGCTTGTTGTTTTCTAAGAACCGGTAGTCCCGCTCCAACATGGAGAAATGCCTCATCGTTGCCCTGTCGCTGCTCTGCCTTGTGGCATTTGCTCAATGTGCGCCACCCGGACTAGACGCATATAATTTTGACGGCGTTGACTTCTATGAGCTCTTCAACGATCCGGAGGGACGCCTCAAGCTGAACCCCCCCATTAAAACGGCAAGTAGAAAGCTTCATATGAATAGACAGAGAGCTTACGCAGAAACTACTCATAGGATGATCGCATTAGGGCGCATGGATATCCGGCAGAGCTGCATCATGTGCCCACCGAGGATGGCTACATAATTGGAGTATTTCGCATACCCTACTCCCACAAGCTGCAGAACCAGAAGGCCACTCGCCCCATTGTGCTTCTGCAGCATGGAATAACGGGCAGCTCCGACAACTGGATCGCAATGGGCCCGGATAATGCGCTGGCCTTTCAACTGGTCGATGCCGGCTATGAGGTGTGGATAGGTAATGCACGCGGCAATACGTACTCACGGAACCACACATGGCTGTCCACGGAGCATCCCTACTTCTGGCGCTTCAGCTGGCACGAAATTGGCTACTACGACATTGCGGCTATGATCGACTATGCATTAGAGACCAACGGACAGGGTCAGAAATCGATTCATTATGTGGGACACTCGCAGGGAACGACAGTCTTTCTGGCGCTAATGTCGACGCGCCCCGAGTACAACGAAAAGATAAAGACGTCCCATTTGCTGGCTCCCGTTGCCTTCATGAACAACATGGACAACCTGCTGGCGCAAATAACGGGACCATATCTGGGACATCAAACTATCTATGCCCGACTGTTGGAGTCGCAGGAGTTTCTGCCGTATAATGATTTCATACTCGCTTTACTTTACAACACGTGCGAGCCGGACTCAAGGTTCCTCGAGTACTGCAAACGCTTACATAACAACAGCACCGAAGGACGCGCCAATACGGTTGGTCTCGGTTCGAAATGAATAGATCTCATTTTTAATATACCTATCTATATAAAAATATATATTTTCTCCACAGACTGCCACTGCGATCAATGCCATCACAACTCCCGCTGGAGTTTCCACCAATCAGTTCCTGCACTACGTACAGGAACAGCAATCGGGTCACTTTAGGCTCTATGACTTCGGTGAGAAGAAGAATCTGGTTGTATATAATGCCGAAGTGCCTCCCGATTACCCAACCAATTTGATTACTTGCGAAACACATTTGTGGTACTCTGATAACGATGAAATGGCCGCAGTCATAGATGTCCTCCGATTGGCTGAAGCCCTGCCCAATAAAGTCTGTCATCATATGGAAGATCCTTTGTGGGATCACGGCGACTTTGCGACCAACTGGGAGGTGCGCAAATACATCAATGATCCGATTATCGAAATTATGAATAAGTTCGAAGACTCCTTAAAGAATGTTCGATAAAACATAATCAATAATCACACGTTTTTTCTTTCAAAAGCAAACGCTAAATTTTTATTATTTTATGGACTGCCTAATGCTTAAGGGGGGGTAAATAAAAATGTGTTTACTTACCCACACAATTCATAGTGATAAGGCGTTATAAGTCTGATAAGTGTGTGACGTACGTAATTCTTTCAGCAAATAATCTATTTGCCGAGAGTAATGAGCAGCAGTAATCGGTGGGCTTCCTCGTAATCAGTTGACTAAGTTGAAACTGAAGTAGCGCTTATCACTTCCCATTTCAGTTTTCCCACAAAATACATTAAACTTGAGCTCAAAAAAAACAAGAAATGAGCGAATTTTAATCTTTTGCCTGGCTTGACAAATGCCTTGACCCAAAGGGGCATTTGTATTCTTGTACAGAAATATTTATTTTAGAAATATATTCTGCTTAAGCCCAGCTCTTGAGTTTGCCTTTATTTTACACAAATAAGTCAGCTTCCCATATATCTTATCATTTAATTCCAATCTTTATCGTTTCATTGTTTCATATGATTTATTCAAAATCTTGGCAATCCATTCAACCGTCAAAAGCTTTTGTCATTTGAAAAATTCCGTTAAACTTGAGTTTGGCTCTTATGAAGGCATGACGTGTACTTAAATAATAAAACGAAAAAATGCCAAAGGAAATAATCAATAAATAAACATTTTATATATATGCAAAATAGTATAAACAACACAGGCTTACATAAATATAATTCGATTCATTTAATATTTCAAATTCCTTGACGGGAGTGCAGCGTTTGTCAACACTTAACTGAAATTGTACAGCACTGATTTGCTTAGCGTGGCTACACGCGTGTGTATGTGCGTGTGTGTGTGTACATATACATATAATAGCGCACTTATACATATGTTTGCCAGAACAGACACCGATCTATTGGCAGCAGCTACGACGAAGCGCTACGAGTCTCACGTGTATCCATTTTGTTATAAAAAGTATTGTCAATTAGTCGTTGGCAGTTTGATATATGTATATATTTATAATTGTTCAGTGAAATCATTTTGTATTAATTGTATATTAAATAGATAAACCCATACGCGCCAATATACACCGACAGGTAAGAACATATGTAAACAGAATGATAAGATCAAGCTATAAATATTCTGATAAAAATACATGCATAAATACGCATGTTAGGTCAAGCAAATATGTACACATATGTATGTATGTACATAGCTGTGCATTACAGTTAAGAGAAATTTTCCGGCTTTGAAAGTTCAATGCACCTGGACTGCAGCAGTATGTGTACCTGCATTTCCTTACCGGTTAACTTGGTATACAGAAAAACCTGCTGCAGGAGAAAGAGAGAGAGATAGTAGGCAAGACTAGACCCGGCCTGAACTAGATATAGCTAAAAAGTTGGATCCCGTTCGTCAATTATAGAAAAAAGTGCAAAATCATTTGAATCTGGTAAATAACGTAATTCTCTTGAATATGTGAATTGGAACCTTCCATGACTTGGTAACAATTGCAACAATAACATGATTCCGCTGGTGTGACTAGGCCCAAATATAATTTCATAATAAACTAAAATATTAAAAGCTGATAATGAACGCTAGGGGTCAGCGCCTGACTGATCCCAGGCAGACCAGATGCCAGATGTTGTGAGCTGAACAACGCACGGAACGATTCATTTCGATTCCAGCCGGCAGCATAGCAGCACGAAACGTGCTCTGAACAACTCACTCACCCACGTCTAACAAATCCACAGAAAATGTCTGCGAGCAAGACCTACGAGCGTCCAGCCAACTTCATAGATCCCGGCAAGCCCTCGAAATGCACCTGGCACTTGGGCACCAAGGAGCAGACGCCGCATACGCAACGCGGCTTTGCGCACGAAAAGAAGATTTCCCCGGACATTTTAACCGTGATTGGCTGCACGCCCCTGGTCAAGCTGAACAGTATTCCGGCCAAGGAGGGCATCCAGTGTGAGATGTGTGAGTATTCTATAACATCTTAATTGAAATATAGCCAACTCGGCATTTACTTGCTTTCCTCAATTGACTCGTATGAAAACTATAATTAATACTATGCAAACAAGTTTCATAACTTTCACTATCTCTGTTTATAAATTGAATTTATTTTTTTTTATATTAATTAAAATTAAATGCATTGTCATGCTACAGGTTTCTAGTATAATGAGTCGAGCCATGCTAAATGATTTATATTTTCTATACAGACGCCAAGTGCGAGTTCTTGAATCCGGGTGGTTCGGTCAAGGATCGCATTGGCTATCGTATGGTCCAGGATGCGGAGGAGAAGGGACTATTGAAACCGGGCTATACTATCATTGAGCCCACCTCTGGAAATACGGGCATCGGGCTGGCGATGGCCTGCGCTGTGCGCGGCTACAAGTGCATCATTGTCATGCCGGAGAAGATGTCCAACGAGAAGGTCTATGCACTGCGTGCCCTTGGCGCCAAGATTATTCGCACGCCCACGGAGGCGGCTTATGACTCGCCGGAGGGTCTCATTTACGTGGCCCAGGAGCTGCAGCGTCAGACGCCCAACTCCATTGTCCTGGATCAGTATCGCAATGCGGGCAATCCTTTGGCACATTATGACGGCACCGCCTCTGAAATACTGTGGCAGCTGGACAATAAGGTGGATATGGTGGTCATTGCAGCTGGCACAGCGGGCACTATTAGCGGTATCGGCCGCAAAATCAAGGAGCAGGCGCCCAACTGCCGCGTTGTGGGCGTGGATCCATTTGGATCTGTGCTGGCGCGTCCACAAGAGATCAACAAGACTGACGTTCAGTTCTACGAGGTCGAGGGCATCGGCTATGACTTCCCGCCCACTGTCTTTGACCAGACGGTCGTCGATGTGTGGTCGAAGATCTACGACTCGGACTGCTTCCCCATGAGTCGTCGTCTGAATGCTGAAGAGGGTCTGCTCTGTGGCGGGTCTAGCGGTGGCGCAATGCATGCAGCACTGGAGCATGCGCGCACCCTTAAGGCTGGCCAGCGCTGTGTGGTTATCCTACCCGACGGCATTCGGAACTATATGACCAAGTTCGTGTCCGACAATTGGATGGAGGCCCGCGGCTTCAAGCAGCCAGTTAATGAGCATCGCCACTGGTGGTGGAATGTGCCCATAGCTCAGCTCGAGCTGCCCAGTCCAATCGCCTTGCTCAAGTCGGACGAGACTTTTGCTGGTGCCATTGCCCTGATGAAGAAGAATCGCGTGGATCAGCTAGCCATGGTCGATAAGAGTGATGGGTATGCTAATACTACAAATAATTAATTCTTTTGGGTTACTTAATCCTCTAATCCCTTTACAGAAGCGTTTTGGGCGTGGTGACACAGGATACACTCCTGAGCCAGATTGTCAGCATGAATCGTCAACTGAATGACCCGGCGATCAAGGCCCTTAACAAGCGAATCATTCGTCTGACTGAGACAGACATATTGGGCAAGCTGGCACGAGTACTGGAGGTTGATCCCAGTGTTTTAATTGTTAAAGTGAATGCCGGGGGTAAGGACGAGGTCCTGGCTCTGGCCACCAAGCTAGATGTCACCGCGTTCATTGCATCCGGCGATAAAGCCAAGCAGAACGGCAATGGAATTGGTGATCATTAGAGCAAAGGCGAATCGAAAGCGTCGCTCTTCCAATGCTATGTGACTTAATTATCTTAAAATCCAGCAATTGCATGCATTTATAAATATATATTTGATATTTTAGCTATTAAAATTGAATTATACCACACTTCAATGTTTTATTTCTATAAAAATAGTTTCTTCATTTAACATTTTAGTTGGTTCTTATAGATATTTTGGTTAAAGGGTTTGGCTATTAAATCAAGCTATAAATTTCAGGTAAACTGGCTGAAGTATTTGATTATACTAATAATATTAGCATTAGCATCAAAAAAGACTTAAAGCAAAGTATCAACTTTTTACTATTCATTAGTATTAGATTAGACCTAATTTGATTTCAACAAATGACAATATATAGACTTCATAGTGAATAATATTCTAGAAAAACGTTATAAAATTAAAAATAAATCTGTAGTTGATTAGAGGTAACGAGAATTAATCCACCGATTCTTTGCTCTTCAAAGATTTGACGTGCTCTTCGACTTTCTTATGGGACTTGGTGGTCAAGTGCTGCAAATAATGCTTCTGTAGCTTAAAACTTTGCTCACAAATGTCACAGCTGAAAAACGGATGCAAAGGGTGAAATGTTAAGGGCCTGGCACAAGAGTCGTCTCTATTAACACTACTACCTAAAATCACGGCTCATAGTATGAACCATTTGATGTGCCTTGCAATCGCCTTTGGTCACAAACGTTTTGTCGCAATAGTCGCAATGGAAAGGGCGTAAACTGCCATCCATATGTACTCTGAAATCAATTTGATTATTATATATTAAATCCTTATCTAATTTAGCTTACCTCTCGTGTGTGCTGCGATTGCTGCAGTGACGAAATGATTTGCCGCAAGCATAACGGCATGGATATGGACGGACATTGTCGTGGATTCGCTGATGATTGTTTAGCTCAGCTGTTGTGGAAAAGGCAGCGCTGCATAGTTTGCACTTGTGAGGACGCGTGCCTGAGTGACGAACAATATGGTTCCGTAGATTAAATCCTGTAGTAAAGTTTTTACCGCACATATGACAGATATGTTCGTCGGCCTGCCCATGAACGCGTCTCCTATGCTTCTTCAGGAAATGTCTACTATGAAACTTTTGCCCGCACTCCTCGCACTTGTATCCGAAACTAACCCCGATACTCTTCAGATGTTCAACGAGGGGTGCGGAGTATTTAAAATCGTGTCCACAATGTTTGCACACAAATCTAAAGTCAAATAATAGATGAGTAAGGCATATTTGCTTATATGACGTATTGGTACAAACCTAGTATGCAGCTGCATGTTATGAGTCTGATGCATGTGCATCTTTAGTAAATCCTCACTGTTAAAGGTCAAGCCACACTGATGGCACTGGGACTTATGCTTTTTCTTCTCCCTTTTTAAATTCATGGATGGTGGTGGTGATGCGGTTGGTGGTAGTGGCTGTATGTCAATTTCCTCATAATAGTTTTCCTCTTCTGCGATTACTTCCACTTGTTCTTCTACTATAGTTATCTCCGTATTGGACTCTGAATATGGTATTATTTCTGTTTCTATGCTCTCCTCCTTAACTTGTACTTTGATCAGGGCTTGCTGCTGTGACTCAATGCAAACTGAGCGAAATTCTGTAGCTATTTGCAAATTATGTTGACAGTGTTCGCAAATAAAATCGGATAAGTCTTCATCTTGCTTCAACTGAATACAGTAACAAATATATAATATTAGAAGAAATTATAGTTTGCTCCATTCTGCCTGACTTACGATTAGTTCCGTTATAGCTCTAATTTGGCTCAAAAGCTTATGATTTTCAGGTTTAAATAAGTTTCGATAGGTCCGAGAGTAGGTCGGTTGCGCACATGTTCTACAAATGACTTCTTCTTGGATTGGGCTTTTTTGATGATTTTGCTTCTGCATAGAATATAATGGAATACACAATTTTCAAATATATGATAGAATGTTAAGACAAATGCATGTCTATAGAGCTTACAGGAGCTTCATCATCAACACTAGCATTAGTGTCTTCGACTTCGACATCGTCATCGCAATTGTTTATGTCGTAAGCGCTATCCAAGTATTCCGTTTCAGTATATTCTTCCAATACAGTATTGGAAGAACTCTCTTCCAATTGAGCTGAGTCTGGGCATTGACTGAAATGTTTGAGAAAGAATAAGTTTTGGATGAATTTAGACCGCCAAATACCTACGTTGTGTTCTTTGACAAGTCTTGTAGGAACGACATATCATCTGCAAATTCCCATTGTATGTCTGGGGTTTCTAATGGGTCAGCTTCGCCCACATAATCATCACCATCAGGATTTACGCGGGTGTACGCGGTCTTGCAATGATAGCGATAACTCTGGCGTAGTGAGCGCCAGGCGATCTTGCATTCTTGTGCTATTTATGGCGAAATTTAATCATTATATTCAAATTTCCTAATGTTAAGAACTTACGATCTCTGCCTAGATCTGTAGCCACTGAGTTCCAAGCTGCTTTAATACTTATTAGATCATTGTGCTCACTGTCTTTCATATCCCAGAGTAGACGCCTAGCCCTAACTGCAGCTATGAGCTGAGATTTATCATCCTTTTTAAAGCGTATGGATTTTTTACGATTAATATCACGAGTTTTTAACATGTTTTGAATAGTGTTTCCAAGAATATAGTTAAAATAATTCTCAATTGCATCGATTAGCAGGAAATGTACGAATGTCCGTGCTTAACAGTGTCAAATAACTGAAATAGTAAAAGTTTTGTAATGCTTCCTTTTTATATGCGGTTAAATATGGCATTTAATTAAATGATTATTTCTTCTCACAATTTTAAATTATTTATTTTAGTCTTTCCTTCCGAGCAGCGTATGCTCCTTCAAAAGCAAACTCTCCGAAAGAAAAAAAGCCATTCACACAAAAATTAAATCAGCTGTTTATTGTTATTTACAATCACATGGAGACGGTTACACACGTTTGTTTTATTGGGATCTCAATTTCTTGTAAACAAAACGTATGCTACATAAATACTTAAACAAGTGTATTTTAAAACCCTAGTCGCCCGAGGTTTTATTTTTGTGCAGCTTGGTCCTTTGATGTAATAGTAAATGGGCAGGGCGTAGAAACCATTGGTCGCACGGCTCACAACTGTAAGAGAAAGACGTTTATGAATTTATCTAGACTTAAATATTATATTTTCTTACTGATAGTTCCGATTATTCACATGCACACGCTCGTGCATTTTCCGCACCGAAGTGGATCTAAAGGTTTTATCACAATACTGACAAACAAATGGTCGTTCGTTTGTATGAGTTCTAAAATAATGATAAATGTTGTAAACGTATCCAATATTAAATAGTGTATTTCACAAACCTTTCATGAACTGCTTTACTACTCGTGCCTCGAAATGTTTTATCACAGAAACGACATGCGTATGGCCTAGCATTGGTATGTAAAATCTTATGGCGCTCCATCTCGTTCCTGGTATAGTACCTACTATTGCAAATCTCGCACTCAAATTCCTTAGTACCTGTGTGCCGCAGCATATGCAGTTTCAAATACGTGGAACATCTGAATTCGCCACCACACTGTTCGCAAATCCACGTCTTAGCTTCCTTTGGTTTATATGTCTTCTTATTTTGATTTCGCGGTTTACTTTTTGTAGCAATGTCAACTGATTGGATGCTGCAACTGCGGGCATCTCTTCCAAGACTTGCTTTTGCTTGTTGTTCATCACAGCTATTACTACTTTCGATTATAGCATTTATATTGTCAAAATCTATAACGATACTAACTTTTGGATAACTTTCTGGACCAATTCTGCCATTAAGGTTTTTCCTTTTCATCGCTATTAGTTTCTTATGCGTGTCCAGGCAATTCACTCGGAACTTGACAATTTGGTCCAACATCGATTTACAGTCAATGCAAATATATTCCGGCATATTATTGTCACTTTCAATCTGTGAATTGTTTTTACAACAGTTAACTTCAAAAAGAAAACCAAAGCAATAAAACAAATACTTACCAACATGTCGGTGATGTCTTCAATTAAAGTTACTAAATGATAGTTAAATTCCTCAAACAGCTTAGTGTCATATTTCGCATTTATTGTTGTGCCGCAAGTACGACATAGAGTACGCAAGTCACTCATAATTAGCTGTTCTTAAATATAAAATGCACACTCGCTTCATAAAAACAGAGTATTTTTAATTTCCGCGCAAATGAGAAATTCATAAGCGCACCAGCTGTCTCCTCTTCACGGATGTCTAAAAAGTTATAGGTACACACTGTCTATAAACAATATTTAAACTACTATAAAATTGAAGTTGAATATACTAACTTATTTAAAGGTTCACATGATTTTTAGTGGTAGCACTTAAATACATATTCAAGTTTTTACTGATAAAAATAAATTGTATTCTCTGCCATTTTTAGGTAGTTTTGTAACCATTAATGTGTGCACACTGGTATCATTTTAATTTAACATTTTGTAAACAAACCAAGTGAAAAAAGAAAACAAATAAAATCGAAATGTCAATATGCTGTAGAACTTGCGCAGAACCGATTTTTCACTTAAATCCCAGAAATCTTTTTAAGAAAGAAAATGAAGACATTCGGCACAACATCCACGCAATTACTGGGCTTATGGTAAGCTGATTTATGATGTGGTATTAACGTTCTAATTCTTAATACTTCTAATGTTTAGTTGTCCTACGATCCTTACATGCCTACCCATATATGTTCCTGTTGTTATTTGGACTTAAACCATGCAATGACATTTCGAGACCGCTGCTTAGAGGCAAACATCCACTTGAAGCGACAAGGAATCGTCAATAAGAAAAATGTAGCAGTTGCCTTTAAGCATATCGATCCATTGGATAATCGTGCAAAGGGTCTCAAAATGGAACTTATAGACGGACCAGAATATACGGAGGAAATGTCGCGTAAGGCATCCAAGCAACAGATCGAAGAAATGCGAAGAATACCGAACACAAAACATGTTTCGCCTCGAGTACGTCTTTCGCGTTGCCGAGATCCAAATACTAGTCCCCAAATAGTCAATCGCCCCGCCATGTTAGTGAAGAAAGGTGGTTTAGAATCGTCGCATCTTTCTGATAATCTAACTGATGCGGTGAGAAGGCCAACTGCATCCATTGCTCCTAGTCCGACAAAAAGATTCCGATCAGCCTCTCGTCATGAGAAGGTAAAAACTGTGAAAAAGAAGCCTAAAACGATGCCGCTGGAGAAGAGGTACGTGTGTGATCAGTGCGGCTGGTCCTTCCGGGATTTGAGCAACATGAAGGATCATGCACTGCGACATTCGGGAATAAAAAAGTTTGAGTGTCAGGAATGCGCCAGTAAGTTTTTCACCCGCCCCCTACTAATGCTTCACATCCGTGTGCATCACAAGGGTGAAAAGCCATTTGTATGCAAATATTGCGGAATGGGTTTTCGCAACAGTCCCAGTCGCTGCCGACATGAACGGTGAGTCCATTATAAAAGCATATAAAACTATATGGATTTAACCAACTTGTATTCCTAAATCATAGAAAATATCATGCGCACGAATTACCATTTGAATGCGACATTTGTAACATGACTTTCATAAGCAAAATTAGTCTGGATAAGCACAAGCATGAGCACATCCAGGGAGAACCGACTTATGGGTATGTATTGGTAATAGGCTATGTTTGGTATTTGTTTATAATGCTTTGTATATTTCAGATGTGAAATATGCCAAAAGACTTTCAAAGGACCCACTTATTTAAAAAATCATTACCATACAAAGCTTCATCAGAAGCGAATGATTCAGACAGCGAGAAGTGGTTTTAATGACGATGAAATGACAGAGGCCAGCGATGAAGATATAGACTTTGAACTTCCCGATTCTATTATAGAAGAGCTAGATGAATAAAACGAGTTCTGTGGTGAATGACTGCAGCAAACTGAACTGTTATTTAAATAATAAACATTGCATTTAAAAATAACAATTATCTCAAACAAATAGTTATCGATTACATCTTAGCTTGTGCTATCGGTATTTGTATTTAGCCATTCACTTGATCACGTAGCCAAAAATACTAAAAACAGAGTAACACCCCTGCTTTGCTTAGAACGCTATTATCATATTGGATGGAAAACATTGAAGTTAACAAGGAATTACTAAAATGAATCGATGCCGAACATGTGCCGTAATGATTTTGAATCCCAATGCCAAAAATCTTTTCGACGAAGACGACAATGAGACACTCAATAATATTGAAACTCTTACTGGAATACGGGTAACACCACTCAAGTTTATATGCTCATACGCAGATGAAGATCACCATGTGTTAATTTGATTATAGTTGAAAGAGGACCAGCATATGCCGAAGCACATTTGTACCTGTTGTCATTTGGATCTGTACCATGCAATCGCCTTTCGAGAGCGATGCCTGAAAACGGAACATTTTCTACAGGCTTCAAGACCGAAGCCAACGACTGGAGACCCACTAAACACAGCAGGAATAGAAAAGGAATCAACGAATGAAGCATCAGATAAACTGCAGTGCGCAGCCCCAGTTCTATCAGAGAATCTCATAAACATACCAGATACACATATCTTGAGTCAACCATTCCCACAAACTCGCATCGATGACGATGCAGCCCAATGTCTAAGGACTTCGCCAGAATGTAGTCCAAGCAAAACTGAAAAAAATGAGAGCAGTGAATTTAGTGACTTTGAGCAAACCGAATTGCTTCAGGAAGTCGAACTTGCGAAAGTGTCGTCTGTAGCTAGTTCACCTGGTACACCCCCTGCCCTTCAATCTCAACCAGTACGGGATAAGAGCTTAAGTTTGGTGAGCAGAAGGCCGTATAGGAAAGCCAACGTCAATAATGTAAAACAACCCTCTGCGAATTCGAAAGTCTTCATCTGTGACCTATGCGGTCATCAGTCTACGAGTCCGAAAAATCTGGAAATTCACATTCTAAGGCACAAGGGCGAAAAGAACTTCGAGTGTGAAGAGTGTGGCATTAAGCACTACTCGAAATACTTACTACAATTACATATCCGCGTAAAGCACCACGGCGAGATGCCTTATCTGTGCAAATACTGTGATCAGCGCTTCTATTCCGCCAGCACACGCCAACGCCACGAACAGTGAGAGTCCCAATTGCAGTTGCTTATGAATTTGTAATTGAATATTTTCCTTCTTTCAGAGTAAGACACATAAGAAGTTGGTCATATGAGTGTAAGCTATGCGGGAAAAGATATAATACGAAATCGTGCTTGAATAAACACGAATTCTTGCACACTGGCTTGCGACCTTATCGGTATGCCACTGTAGATAACAGGTTGCTCGACATTGTTATGACTTTCATTTCCATTTTTAGTTGCGACTTGTGTGATGTGGCGTTTCCCCGGAAGCCAGGATTAAGGATCCATTGCCGTACAAAGCTGCATCAGAAGAGGGCTAGTGAAGCGTTGAACAGCCAAATCGGTGACATTAAAGAAATAACAATGTCAGGTAACACTATTGTGTTCCCAGACTCAATGATAGTCGAACTTGATGGATGAAAGCTGTTGTTATCGTGTGGAGCAACAGTTTTGAATAATTGCGCTACGCTTTTGTCATTCACAGCACAACGTATTTATCAGCTGTATTTATGCTATTCACACTACTTTTGTGCAGTATAACTAATAAACACATTGCCTTATTTTTGAGTGATCAATTGATTTGTTTAAATGTCGAACTTAGTTTTATGCAGGACATGTGGGCAAAAGATTTGCAATCTCAACGCCAAGAATCTCTTTAGGCGGGAAAGTGAAGATATATTAGATAAGCTCGAAGCACTGACGGGAATCATGGTACTGTACTGTACAAATAAATCTACATATATCTACGTTTTTGTTAAATTTGTTACTTCTCTTTAAGTTCGGTGACGACGAGGACATGCCAAGGCATATTTGCACATGCTGCTACTTGGACTTGAACCACTCAATAGCTTTTCGAGATCGCTGCATAAAAACAGAAAAAGTTCTGCGTGACGGGATACAATTTGAAAAACCGTCACAAGATCCCCTGCATGCAGCAAGAGAAAGAGAAGAGCCCTTGATAGTGAATATTAGGAAACAGCCGGCGCGCAAAATCGTGCGTGCGCGTATAGAAGCCAGCGCAACGCCCCCGCAAACTCGCATTGTTAGGGCGCACTCACCCAACGAACAGTCGGGCAGCAAGAAAACATTTTCAAATGATTCAGCTCATCATCGACGCGTTATCATATTAAGCCGATCACGCTCTGAAGTGGAATGCGATAAGAGTATTTATACTCAAAGACTGCCCCAAACATCGGCAGTGGCTCAAAGCGATTGTATAGAGATGGACGAAGCTCTCGAGTCGGCATCGGAAGATTCCGAGAGCGCCATGTCTGAAGGCTCTGCAAACCAAATAAAACGTAATACGAGGCAGCGCGGAAGCGGCAACACCTACGTCTGCGATCAGTGTGGAAAGTGCTTTAGGGACAGCAGCAATCTTAAAGTGCATATCCTGCGACATAGCGGGATCAAGAACTTCGAGTGCTCAGAGTGTGGCACAAAGCACTTCACGCGGCATCTCCTCAATCTGCATATACGCGTACGGCACCAGGGAGAGATGCCCTATGCATGCAAATACTGTGACCAGCGATTCTTCACGAGCACCACCCGATGTCGGCACGAGCGGTAAAGCTAACATCTAATATTTACCTCAAATTTAATCTGATTTCTTACAATTTTAGGGTGAAGCACACGAGGAAATCGACCTTTGCTTGCCGACTTTGCGGGAAAAGTTATCTTACAAAATCCTGCCTGAATAAACATGAGTTCCTTCACACAGGTCAACGACCATACCGGTAGGCTAATTTATTTCCCATTAGTTTCAGCGATTAATCATTAACAATATCTTTCAGTTGCGATTTATGCAATGTGGGATTTCCTAGGAAAACGAATTTGAAGATTCACTTCCGTTCAAAGCAACACCAAAGAAGAGCTGCGGTACCACTCGATGAGCCCTCAGAAGAAGAAGACTTGTTGAATGTGGATTAATACTTTCAAGATTTTATGAAACAACTTTGCTTTCTTGCGCACATACACATATATTTTTATATAATTATACAATAAAAACAAATCACTTATACTAATAACCTCGTATATATTGGCGGCTGTCCTAAACTTTAAGTTTTACATTTTAAGTTTACATTTTATATTGATATGCAGTCAGACATTTCTTAAGAATAAATGCTTATGATGACTTCAATTTCAAATTTCAACTTCAATTCAAATTTGCGCGCTAATTTAGCGACATCTGGCGTCAGTTCTACATGAGGTGGCGTCATCTACCGGACAATTCATTTTTTACACAGCACGTTGAGCAGCTGTTGAGTATACAGAACGCACATTCGAATACGCCACGTAGCGAGTATTTTCTATCACAACAGTTGAGTTCGAAAGGACCAGCTGAATTTTATCAAAGACTCAAACCTAAGTCAGGGACATTATGTGCGAAAGTATATTTGAGGTACTTTTGTTAACGGCTCAACAAATTTCCCCTCTTATCGCTTTCAAAGATTTTATAGGATAAAGAAAACTTTTGCAATGTTTATCAAGTGACTTATTCAGTTACAATAATCAAATGCGTAGAAGCCTCGCTGTCAAGTTATGGTTGAACAAATGCGACTAACACTTTGTAAGCAATAAGTGAGTATGTTTTTTTAACACACACTCCTGTGTGTGTGTGTGAGTGATGGCATTATGAGTTAAGCACAAATATTCCCCATTAAAGGCCAATTTCTGTTTTCTCTGTGGCCTTGTCGTAGAGTCTTGTCGTTTAACCTTAAGTTCTCCTTTCAGATTGCGCTTTTTACAAAGTGAAACAACTTTTTGCATTTAAATGCAAAGTCAAACAGACTTTTAAGTTTGTCTCAACTTTTTCTTTTTATTTTTTTTTTATTTTTTCTAAGTTTTCTCGTTGTTTATCGAGAAGTTGTGTGGGTACATCAAATTATATGGATAGGTAATTGCAGAAAGTGAATCGAAATATTGAAACGAATTCGCATCTGATTAAAGGAGTTCATTGCATGCGAAGCTCTGTTCTTGGCTTTATTTGCAAATGTCTTTTGTGACAAGTGAATTCCGTTTTATGATATGTGCAGGTGGTAAGGTAATGTGTTTGGAGTAATTGAATTTAATTTGGTTACCTGTCTACTGCTGTCAGTTGAGGTTGAGAGGCAAATAGTTTCGATGGTTTTCGAGTCTGCTTCAGTGTCTAGCGCAGTCTTGCAATGTTACTTCCCAGAATGTTTATCGTTGCGTATGACTTGGTGCCTTTGCAGTGTCAAGTGAAATTATGGATAGTGAAATTTCTGAATTAATATACTATATAGATTAATTTATTTGATAGACTATGAAGAAGCTGGAGTCCAAGAGGGGAATGGAGGAAAGGACGGAGGAACTAACGAAAGGATACACAGTTTGTCATGAGTAGTCCTCGCCTTCTCCTGCCTATTGCATACATCCTACCAAACCCAATATATCTCCTTTTTTCCTCTTTTTAATGAGTATATATATACTTGTTTCATCTCCATTGCTGTTAAGTATTTTCAGTACTAATTTACAGATCCTTAAGCTAGACTGCAAATGCCAATTTGAACTTTTATTTTTGCGACTAGTTAGTTGGCCCAGTTCGACTGATTAGATTAAAAATCTGTGTTGAGCATTCCATAAGACAGAGACGGGATTGTCTTGTCAGCCATTCAGATGCAGCTGGATGGGTTGCCTGTCCGTGTTGCCCAGCGAGAAGTTTCTTAAAGAATGCGCGCGCTGTTTTGTTTCTGCTTTGTCAGATGCAACTTTTTGGGGGCTATCTGGTCGCACTAATTGCAAAAGGATGCGAGTTGGCGTAAAGGATTGGCTTGGACGTGCCAGCTGCTGACTCCCTGGCCGTCTATCTGACTATTCGACTAGCTGGTTGGCCAGTTGGCTGCTTGGTTGGTTGCTGCTTGGCTGGTTGCTGCTCTCATTGGCGGCGTTAATTAAAACCGTCTCAAGCCACTCGCAGAAACTAATAACAGCCAAACAATTTTTGAATCAAGACTTTCAGCTATGCGCCGCCGTTTGTCTTTGGACATTCCAATTGCCACGGCCACAGCCGACATTCGTGTCCTGAAGAATACAAGAAGATTGAAAAGGATTAGCCGCATTTCATTTTACCCTCTAATCCTTTGCACTTTTCCGATAAATCCATTCTAGAGCAGGCACAGCTCTCATGGATCAGTTTGAATAAATATCTTTAAAATTGTAATAATTCACATTTAAATTTAATCTATGATTGTTACTAAGTACTCGATTCATATATAGTAGCTCAATCCAACCAACTCAATTCATCCAGGCAACAGAGAAGAACACTCTCCCACCTATCTAACCACTCCTTCTCTAAGGTTAACATTGGCTTCAGTATTGCTAGTAATTGTCAATGAATTAGTTTTCCCCTCACGTTACATACTGATTGTGCAAATCTAAATATCCCATTCATTTTATTTATAAAATGGACTGTGGTCGCGGTTAAAACAGCGTCAGTTGGTCCGCAGGCGACTGCGTTCGAGGGAGAGTGGTTGCTAGTTGAAGTTGGTGCAAAGTGGTTCGAGGATTCGTCTATGTAGATGGTTTGCTTTATTGTTTGCCTGATTGCCTGTTTGAGCTTTTTGTTGTTGTTGCTGTTGTTGTTTTTGTTGGCGCAGTAAGCGCAGCTGGCAGCGTTGCCTTTGCTCCTGCCTTGACTGTCGCTTGTCGCGCTGTAACCGACTACACTCGCTCGACCTTTCATGTTTGTTTTCCATTACAGTATGTTGTTGTTGTTGTTGTTGTTGTTGTGCACTTACATTGAGTCGCTGTCGCGCAACAGCCGGCGCCAAAATATTGACACTGCTGAATCGTTGGGCACTCCCACAGTCAAAACTCAACTCAACTCAACAGGGCGTAAAACCGAATTAATGAAACTTAAAACAGACAACAAACTGTACGAATGCCCAACACAAACAACCAACAACCAACAATCAACAACAACCAACTGGCAACTGGCAACTGGCAACTGTCACTAAATAAATGCCGTAACACTCTTAAATGGCTTATGCCCTGGCCAATTGGCGTATCAGATTAACTCGCTGGCGGGCGCTCGTCAAAGCCGATTAATTCTGAATATTCATTAAAAACTTGGTATATATTTTATAGCAGTGTAACTGGATAGGCATTGCGAAATATATATTTTCATTCAAATATTGAATAATGTGCGTGCCTTTAAAATTGCGAAAATTTATATAACTGTGAAAATATGTTTTAACTTAACATACGGCTGCCAAGGGAATAATCTATCTACATATTATGTAATGAAGAGAATTACTAGATTAAATACGAAAGCATTTTTTCATAATGAGCTGCTGGTCCATTGCGTAATTATGCTCTTACGCAATTATGATCCTTAATAATTACGATGTTACTTAGCACATAGTGATGATCCTCAGAAATTGCGCTCTCACGAAATAACGTTTTTACGTTATTATGTTCTTAGGTAACACTATAACGCAATACCAGTCTTACGTTATTGGCGCCTTTGATGGTTGAACAAAGTTTTTGTTCAAGTGACGAACGGGTTTTCTTCGTAATAGCTTACACAAATAAATTAAAAATATATTTAATACAAAAACTCTTAAGAATTATTAAAACAATGCATATAACTATTAGAATAATTTGCCTAATATTATTAACTACACTTACCACACGCTGAAGAAGAGGAGGTTCGCTGCTCGACTGTCCACCAAGAGATCAGGCATTCGACTGACGCAACACTGCGGCAGGCTCGCCTTTATATAGGGCGAGCCAACCGCTCGAACGCGAACTCGAACTGTGCTCGTCGACCTGTTGCTGAGTTTTTTGTGCGCTCGATCAGTGGGTGGTAAGTGGGCAATCGGTGGGCTCGATCAGGTCTGAGCAGCAGCTGCCGGTTGACGCCTTCTATCTTATGTTGTTTGTAATATAAATAGCAAGGAGATAGTGTTTCACTCATACGATTAGAGGTATATTTTAGAGGCTTTTTTCAGCTGTTCTTCCTGTCAAGGTAGAGAAATGCAATATTAGTAAGCAATCAATAGTAAATAAAATAAACAGGCAGAAGTAGAAAAATATATAGTTAAACTGAATGACCCACAGATATATATATTTATATAGCTGAGCTCAGGCTTAACTCTGGCTCTGCCAATAGCCGTGCTTCTGGCTGAGTTCTGTCTCTGCCAATGGCTCAGCTCTGGCTCAGACATATATATATTTATATATTTATGTATATGTATATGTCTGAAATCTAAATGTGGTTTGCGAATTGTGAGGGAAACGAAATTGGGAAATGCAAGCCACTGCAATGACAGTGCAATAAATTTGCCACTGCGTATACTTAATATGAAATTATAATAAATAATGATTTAAATGAATTATTCAAGCACTTCAGATCTTGAGCAGTGCGAAGTGCAGGCGATGGCATTCACGAGGTTTTCGTTGTCCATACTTCTTCGTAAAAATTACTTATTCAAACTTTTTGACTTTTATTGTATATTTGGCATTTCCGAATTGCAATGGCAGCGCAGGAGAGCCCATTTGCCGGCAGTGCGTGAGCGCGGTGTCTGGGTGTATGTGTGTGTGTATGGTATATTTGCATACAGAATTTAAATTATATTGTCCGTTTCATGCCCTGACACTTATGAGACAAAATGAAATAAAAGATGACTCGAGCGACAACAAAAGGACCGAAATAACAGGAAGGTAGCAACGACGCGTCGTAGCAAAGGATGTGCCACACGCGCCCACAAGTGCGCAACAAGGACGACAAACAAACAAATAAACGAATAAACATCACCTCCAACTGACATGTGCCCCGGCACGTTTGCGGGTGTGGAACTGTGGCAATAGTGTTGCGACTTTTCGCACATGTTCATATATATATATATATATATATATATACGTATATGCATACATATACATATATGCCAAACACTCACAAACACTCACGCACACACAAACACACACTCACACCCGCAGAACACTCATTGAATGCGCTTTAATATTTCAAAAGCTTTAATGAAATCGCTTTGCTTTCCTCAACTGTCATTTGCCTTTTCAATTTTCCACTGAAGACACTGCGACTTCGTCCTGGCTGCTGTCCTTATACATATACATAAACACATGCACATATCCTTTAGGTATATGTATATAAATAAACATATACATATATAAAGGAGCATAGCATATACCCATACGCTGCGCATTCAGCTCTTATGGCGTGGCAGGTGAACTTTATGAAATGAATAAAAATTGTCGCATCCTGTAAACTGTCAAATTGAGTGCATTTTGCGTGCCACGCCCAAAATTAGTTCCAAGGGGCCAATGGAACGCTTCGGCATTGCCGTCGCATAAATATGTAAGACTTGAGCACACGCTTTCGCCTTGTCAATAGCATCTGGGGAAATTTCAGTACAAATATCGTACAAATCTGTTGGAAACGGAACGGAAATAATATATAAACATATATATATGTATATGCATACCTATTTAGAGGACATTTTGTATAACATTTAATATACATATGAGTAACATGCACACCTGTCGCAAGTTCAAAGGTAATTTTTACGTTTTTCCAGCAGCCAAGCGACCAAAAACAAGTTTTTAAGCTGATTTATTTATTTTTTTTTTTGTGTTTTACAGTCGAATGCATTTGAGAGCCCAAAGACCAAAAATAAATATGATTACCGCAACGGAACCGCTGCCGCAGCCTCCACCACCACCACCACCGCCACCACCATCATCACCATCTACTATTAGCAAATAGTAGACCATACGCCGCCCTCGCTGTCCTGTGCTGTCCTGCGCTGTCCTGGACTATCATGGTCTGTTCTCTCCTGTCATTCGTCTCTTGTTTCTGTCTGTGTTTGCCTATCCATTCGGGCCATTGTTGCGTTGACATGCCGTAGGCTTCTGGTCATTTCGTCCTCGATTTACGTTTTTCGAAAACAATTTTCTCCCATAATGATGAGGCGGTTGCTTCCGATTCGCTTACCCGCTCGCTGCTGCCAGCCTTTCCTATTCCTTATGCCACTTTTATGCCAGCGATAGTACCAAAGGCAATTTAATCCCCCGCCCAGCCTCGTGGTCAGCGTCTTTGCTAACTGAACCAAAAGGGGTATGATGCCAGTGAGAAAGATGTTTGTAACATCAAGCGTCTTTAACATTTAAGACATTCTGTTTATCAGACTTCGACTTTTAAGGATTCTTGAGCTATCTCACTGAGTAAGAGGTATTTCTTAGTCGCACATGTCCCGCAGCCTAATTGAATCAAGGCTTGGACATTTTTATTGTCTTACCAATTGCTATGTTGTCTATGGCCATCTGTGTGTGTGTGTGGGCCAGTCTATTATTGTTCAGCCAAACATAACTGATTTAATATTGGATATGACAGCGGAATGGCCCGCCGAAATGCCAACTTGATTTCTATAACAAATTAGTTCATTTCATTATTGCGACCAGCGGCCAACATTATTTCAATGCCCAATCTTCGAAATTTATGCGGCCTGCGTCCCAATTTCCCAGACCCACTTGGGACGCAGCTTTCAAATTGAGTTGAGTCGGGCATCAGCATCAAAGTCGATTAATTTTTCTGATGGCGCCAGACCAACCCATCCTTCGCAGCACCAAATTGCTATTTGAGCAGATCCGAGCTTTGTTCTAATTGATGCATAAAACTATGTTGCAGATATACTGGATATATATATATATATATATATATTTGGATATTTGGCCTGGCTTTGTGCAAGTGTAATCCCTGATGCAATGACTTCGTGTAGCTTTGGACTTTAACATTTCGATGGAACTGTTCGATTTAAAGCAAAAAGAAGTCAAATAATACTTACAGAGTAAGATTGCTTTAATCGAAACTGCTTGACTTGGAGAAGCCCTGCAAGTCATATGCAGCAACTGCCTCTTATGATGAAGGGGCAAACAGTATTTGATATTTTTGTAATCTATATACAGAACTTGGTTACTCTACATTTTAGAAGAGATTATTCAAAACGGAACAGGTTACTGTTTATTTGAAAGTAACTTGATATAAACGTGTAAATACAGGGGGACAGAGGTCAGAAGAGATCTGGGCTGGTCCCAGATCAATTCGACTGTCGACCTTTTTCGGGTGAGCCAAAAGCTACTTCTGCCAAAAAATTCATTTTTCAATGGGCTTAAGGACACATGGGATAATCCTAAAACGAAATGCTTTATTCTTATTAAAGAAAATTATTTTAGAATTAATTAATTTCACATAATATTTTCGCATAGTGTAAGCAACTCCTTTCTCTATTGTCGACTGTTGTATGCGTAAGTACTGCCAGCCTTTGGAAATTCGAGAAGCTAATTGACTAAATCTTGTTGTGTAACTAGAAAATTAATTGTGAATGTCTAATTGGGCTACGTTTGTAACACATTTAATTCACAATTCGACAAATTGATTTTGATTTAATTGCGTAGCCGTAGAGGTATGCCTTGATTAAATCAGTAAACATACATCTGCAAATTAGATCAAATGTCTGCAGTTCGAAGTTCGAATTGGGGTTTGGCTTGCAAAGCTCAGGTATCTGCAAATATTTGCTCTATCAATGGGAGAAAGCACAGAAAGTGGTACAGCGTCAATTAGCATGTCTGCAGGGGCCCTGAGTTAGTCGACTCAACCTGGCCGTGCACCTGTTCGGGTCTCAGACACGATTCGATTGGGTTGGCATTGTGACTGATGTGCGCGGCTAGTGCGTAGGACGCTGCTCATCAACTTCATTGGCTGCTGCTGCTGCTGCAGCTTTTGCATACCAATCGCTGGATGGATGCTGAAAGCAAAGTCTATTTGCATATACCACAAACAGTTGCCATAGCCGTAACCGTCACCGTAACCCGTAACCAGTCACCCATAGCTCATAGCCCATAGCCCGTTACCCGTTACCCGCAATCGTAGGCAGCCAGCGCATGTATCCTAAGCAACTTTGTGCCATTAAAATGATGCAAGCGTACACTCAACGCAAAGAACAGTAATTAAAATGCAGACCGCAACGACAATGACATCGCTTGTGGTTTTTAAACAGCGCTCAATAAGGATGCGTTCCCGCCAGACGCACCTAGTCAAAGCGCTCAAAAGCAGCGCCCCACCACACCGCACCCATCATGCGCTCAAGACGCTGCTGCTGACATAATGCGAGCTGTGTAAACAATAATTTATTCAATAGATGTATATAGTTCTGCCTCAAGGGTACTGTAAATATGAATAAAGCTTTCTGCGAATAGTCGGAATCATATTAAATTCCCCTCATAACGAAAATTGGATAAAGTGAAAACGGAGGGTAAGGCGAAAGACTCAATACACTTTGGACATCAATATATATCTGTATAAAAAGAATATTTAATATATTTTGAAACAGATCGAGGTCATGAAAAACACGCCCTAAGAGATGTCTAAACAAACAATTCATATATTGACGTTCATTTCCAATCCATGCATGGATTTCATACCTTACATAAATAATTACAAATTTATAGAACTCTATTTAAGGGTATCACGTCTTGTCAGACATTTGAGTTTTGCTAGTATAACGCCCTAAGCTGACACAATTTGTTGCAGTTGCTGTCTTGTTCTAAGCTCGCGAAACACATTGTTTCATTAAAAATTTAATTTCGAGATTTGCAGATAATTGACAAGAACAGTTCATATTTCATTAAATCACATAACGAGATTTTATAGAAATGAGTTAAAATAAGTAAGAGCACTGTAGTCAGGAGTGGCAGACTAACAGAATCCTTGAAGCCTTGGAATATTAACTGCTGACTTTTGCTCTACTTGGATTTTCATGAAGTGATTTATGTTAAATTAAATCAAATTACATATTTCTATAGATAATAAGGAAAAGAGATGAATTATTGATAGCTAAATATATTAATGTAATATATTTTAAACATTTTTAGCCTCTAGCTTTTGTGGCATATGGACACATAGACTGTCAGACATAGCTAGATGAATGCAGCTGGTCGACTTTAACAATAATGTATGTACTTAATGGAGTCAACAATGCCTCCATCCGTCTGCTGTACACATTTTCACTGCGCCATTATATGCTACATTGTCAATTTGAATGCGAACATTGGCTCTTTAAGGTTTAACCAACGCTTGAAGAGCTAGGGTTAAAGCTGAACCAAATTTAGTTAATTTGCAAAGTGTTTTAGTCAATTCCATTCGAAATGTGTAGATGTTAAACACTTGATATCTTTTATGGATCCAACTTCGCTTAAGCGAGCTACCTGATTGTTCATTCGATTTCCATTCAATAGTCGCACATATGCTATCATGGTTTAAAGGTATTTTCGCACATTTTCACGTGACTCTGAAAATCGAAAATCTACTATTACCTTAATACCAGTAAAAAGTCTATACACACACACACACACGCACACAAAGACACATGCACGCACAGACAAAATATTTTTGTTTTGCATTCGAGTCACGTACGATGACAGCTAAAATTTAATTTTCTCTGTTTATATGTATTTTTCAATATACTTCAATGAAATGCAAAACTCTGTGTTGATCTCCCGGCCAATTGTCGACCTTTACTGCGCCGAGTTACGCCCTGTGCTCCCTGTGCACCCTGTTGTTATTGTATCGTCCGCTCCATTTCTAACAATTACCATTTCAATAGTCAGGTAAAAGCATAAATAAATGCATCGAGTGCATTTATATTGCCAGAGAGGGACAGAGAAGGGCGGGGACGGGCTTTGCTTGCAATAGTTTCGTGTTGCATGTTGTTTCAAGATAAAAGCAAATCGCTTCAATTCTCCATCGCCGCCCTTCTTGCAATAACTCTGGCATTTTGTTGTGTTTGCAGAAGTGTTTGGGGACTTGTTTGGTATCCACCATCAAGTTTCAATTGCAGCCCCATGGCTGTTTAGTTGGGAAGACCCTTAACGATAATCGAAAATCGATTGTCCTTATAAGTTGGAGTGCCGTGCACCACCTGGACTTCTGCCTCAATTTGGGATGCAAACATACTTTACATACATGTCCGGTACACCCGGCGCAAGTTTCCGCACTTTGTCTGCTGCGCCAACTTGTGAACTCTGATTTGCATTTGTGCATTGCTTCGCCAGGGTGATTCAGAGAGAGAGAGGAGATAGAGACAGAAATATACATTTATTTCAGTATTCTTTTTCAAACAGAATTTTGTAGTTGGCCACGGGCTAAGCATGTGTTCCGAACAACTTATTTATTAATGTGTCTGCAGGTCGCTGATTGTGTAATACTTTGGCCGGCTGTTCAATTAAAATCGCATATCTCTGAAGCTCGCGCAGTCAGTTACAGTTTTTTACATTCATATTCCAATTAAAAAAGACGTTTATTTATGCATTTTATTTTATTTCCATAATGAGCTATGTGCCTTGCCCAGGGAATGAGAATCTGCAATTATAAAGTTGACGAACAGAGAGAGAGAGAGAGGGAGAGAGATGGGGTAAATTTAGACAAGAGCATTCATTTGCATATGAAAATTTACTTATTCCACACAATTTTTTTTTATTGTGCAACGGTCTGGGGCTGGAGTCGAGGCGCAGCGGACTCGGAACCTGAAGCAGGACACGAACAATAATGCAAGACTTTGCTAACTCTCAGCCCCAGACACAGACACATATACAGACACACTCGCAATATCATGCGGACAATTATGTTCACGCAAATATGTAAATGTGCATAGAGCATATAGCAATGGGGGTGGGCCTGTGGGTGGTGCTGTGGGTGTGCTCGTGGTTGAGATCCTTAAATGTGTGCTCGGTTATACCTTTTATGCGAAAAGTTTGCCATTTTATGAGAAATTCACTTAAAAAGTTCACGCAGATAAGGGCAGCAAATTAACATGGAGACATTTATACGCTTAGGTTTTCCGTTTCACTCGAAATTCAAATTTGCCTAGCACACTTCACATTACATGAAATATTTCTATCAATGCTAAACTTTACAAATATATTTTTTAGGGAAAAGCAATATCAAAATGGCCTTGACATGGCTTAATTTCAGTTTTGCCTAACTTTATTATCATCTAGGCAAAGGCAGAAGTTCACAGGCTCATTTAGCAAATTATTTTAAAATTTTATTATTATTTTTTACTATCATCTGCTGTGTTGTTTTTGTCTGTTTGTAGGCAGCCGTGAGCCCAATTGAATGAATGAAATTCGGAGAAGATAAGCCTGCAGAGCGCCAGAGCTGCTTAATCGTTTCGCTCAACCATAAACACTTCAACCCACATTGAATGCCTGTGTGTGGCTTTGTAATGTGTTTGTGCCTCTCTCAGTCGGTGTGTGTGTGCGGCCATTCATACGCCTGGCATGTGTGTCTGGGTGTGTGTGTGTGTGGGTGTTTTGGTTAATTAAAAATGTGCTGCGCATTAACATAATTGCCTTGGGAATAAAATTGAATGATTAATAATAGCGCAGTGATTAAACGAAAATGCTCGACTACATAAAGGACCTTCGTCATCAGGCAATATGCTAGTCGCAGGTCAGGTATGCCAGTCGTATTTTAAAATTGTGGCTTAAAGGTTACAGAAACAACAATTCTTTAAGCATACAATTTACTAATTTATGCTTAGCTAGTCTGCCAAAGGAATTAGAATATGCTTTGAGTTGTAGTTAATAAGCTTTTCTGGCATGGAGCAGCGAAGGCAGCAGGAACCGTAATTAACGTCAGCTAGAGCCCAATTTGTGGATTGGCCTCAAATTCCAGGCTATGATAAACAGCGACTGAAGTTGATAGACCTGGCTTATGCATAGCTAACAATTACTCATAGAGTTTGCAGCTAATAAAAGCCTAAAACTAGACTCAAAATAGATTATGGTAGAGTTCTACTTGACCAACTTCCTCTCCTGCAGAAATATCAATTTGTGGAAATTCCACTGGTCAAAGTCAATTAGTTAGTGGGTTAGATATCGAGTTCACATGGCTATGCAGATAAATTGGAGTATCTGAAAACGTGCCAATGTTTGCGAATGTTTTATAAATATTTATATATATGGCAGATTGCAGAGCCAATTTACGCTGGCCTCGCATATGCAGAGTGTAAATATCAAAATTATAATTACATGCGTTTATATTTGCAATTAGATGCGAGTATAATTAATTAGCGGTAATTTAATTCGAAATTCGGACGCAACGCTTGATAGAGAAATTGATAATTTAATTGCCACTACTGTGCCAAGAGTTGAAGTGTGTGTGTGTGTGTGGGTGTGTGGGTGGTTGGTTGGGTGTATGGGTGGTTCCCAGTCCGTTTGAAAGGATTGCGGCATATGACCGCGCCGTGGTTTGTGACATCGATTTTCGGACTACGTCGTACCAAAAGATTAAATTGTCACGTATCAAAAGTAATTAAGTGTTGGTGGAACTCTGACCGAAAATCCCAATGGCTGGCGGTTTGGGGCTGTGTAAACCAATTCGGTTGGCCTGGAAACTCGGCGCGGTTTGGCTTTGCCATTGGCTTAATTTAATTACACCGCACTCGGCCTCAACATGAAGCGTATGCGAGCATGCGAATGGCGAGAACTTTGATTGCAGCAGCAGCTCTCGGCCATCATCCTTCTGGGCGGAAGTCATAATGGCCAAATGTGCTACGTTTTTTCTCCCGATTTCTCTTGTTTTTGTTTTACTTCTTTAGTGCTATAATTGAGCGCTATGAGCCTCAAAATCCGGACACTCGCAGATCTGAGCTAGATTGAGATTGGCTTTAATTTTTTGGGCAACGCACAGAGCCAGGAAGTGCGGCTGGACGGCGTGCGAGATTTGGGTTCCCTTCGGTTTGCTTTTTTTTGTTCCCTTTCGCTTTCAATTGCTAAACGACACTTTTGTTTCGATTTATGGCGCCGTAAAAGCCAAAAGTGGCGCAGTTGTAATTTTACGGCCTTGCGCAATGCCGTGCAGGGACTGACAGTGGGGCACAGCCAAGGGGCGAGAGGGCTGCTGGGCATAGGGGAGCATAGGCAAAGTGAGCTTTGCATGTGAGTTGGCCCATTTCGATTTTGTTTTAACCTCGCCACACACACACAGACACACACACACACACACAGACATGGCTAAGCTCTTTATCCGAGTGTCATTATAACAGATTTATATGTGACTAGTAAATACACGTATAATGCTGTCAGTTTAATTTGCTCGCATTGAAGAACACATCACCTCACTCCGCCTCTGCCGACGAGCACGCCCACGCCCACGCCAGCCAATTGCTGGCTTGCCTTGGCCTTTGAGCCTGGAAACAAGTTGTTTAAACAGTTTTTACAGCGTTCTCGCTCAATGGTTTTCCATATGAGCGAACAGCGCTTAAATGAACGTTCGCAAAAGTTATTGGATCGTTTTGATTTATTGCGCATGCAAATGTTTGCTGTCTGTGTCAGCCTCAATCCTTAATCCTGTTGCGCTTCCTTCGCATTTCAATGAGGCCAGCCCTTGCCGAATTGCCAATCACTTTTGTACTCCCCGACAAAGCCGCCGACGCTGTCGACAGTCGGCAAACAAACAATGTGTATGCATTTGGCCAGAGCTATGCGCATATATGCTTTACGACTCCATTATAGATGCTAAAGTGAAATTAAAATTTATCTCTTCATTTAAATAGACACGAGCAGTGTGTGTGTACTTATGGCCTATTGATTGCAATACTATTCAATAAATTTGTAGGATACTTAGACAAAAGGTCTGTTCAATAAGTCGTATACACAATATACCTAAACTTTATTTTGCCATCTGCTGTATATAATATATTGCTTTAGTTTACGCACTCAACTTTAAGGTTATTACGCTTAAAGGCTGCGTTTACTGAAATATGTATACGCAATATAACATTAAGTATACGCATGAGCTACGATAGACAAATAATACTTTCGGCATTCAGCTTAAAGACTGCGATTACTAAAATACGTATACGTAATGCGGGTGAGTTAAGTATACGCATATGCTAAGGCAGACGGCTATTGTGATACTCAAGGCTCAAAGGTTACGTGTAATTAATTATTAATTCGAATTTGAAATCGACTTGAAATACGTAAGGTTGTCAGCGTAATTCGAATTAGCATTTGAGTGCGAGTCGTGGTACGAGCTAACCGCCAGCAGAATTAGCCCGAAATTAATGTCTTGAAATGCGCACATCACTTTCGGAATCAATTTGATTTGCCAATTATTGCGTTCTTTCTGTTTGTCATGTGAGCGAACACAAAAATTCACTCGGTTGAAAAATTAAGCCCAAGGAAATCGCTAGCGCCGCAACTACAAACCGAATATGGATTTATTGTGTTGCGAGCAGCTGAGTTATTTTTTTGTATTGTTTACATTTTTATCCAGGGAGAGAGAAAGAGAGAGGGAGAAATCTCCTTTTGTACATTTTATTTTTGCGGCGTAGCAAACACGCATTTCCGACGGATGTCTGTTAAAAATATTTGCGAGTTTTAAACCCTTTCGCAGTGCTCCCTTCGCTGCACAGCAGCAACAACAGCGAGCGAGCGAGTCGAAGTTAATCGGATTTGGGACAATGTGAGCGAACAATGCCCAAGTAAGAAGCAGCCAGCCAGCAACCAATTCAATTGTGCATATTGAATTTCGTTCAATTAATCATCCGCGCAAAAAATGATGATGACGTTGATCAAAAAGCCGCAAACGAATTGAAACGGGGCCCACAAGGCAATTCAAATGGAAAGCTCTCGCTCAAACAGGCAGTTGGCTCAGCGCTCCATCCTAGAGAGTCTCGCGCGGTTGTCTTTTTCGCACTTCGTCTCCCTTTTGGCTTAAAACTCATGGCTGCATTTACGTTATTAATGAATAAAGAATTTGTGTCAGTTGGTTTTTCTTTGATTTATCAGATATCGTCAAGAGCAGCCGGAAGACTTGCGCCGGATGTGTGACAGTCGCCATGAAATATGAGCTCGGGCTAAAAGCCATAGCCGAGCCCGCTGTGATTGAGGCCTGGGCTCAAATGCAAAGTCAAACAAATAATGAAGTGAAACTCCTCCAAGTCTGCTGCACAATTGTTAATCATGCATGACCAAATACAAACTCTTAAGAGTCTCAGGACAAACAAACACACAAATCACGGAAAAGATTAAAGTGAATCCAAATTCGTTCTCAATTATGTATGCGCACATGGTCTTGATGTCCCCGGGTGTTTGATTTCACATAAGGGGTTCGTTCGTTCCTTTCAATCATTATGCCTCCAACTTCAATCCAGCTCAGCGTCTCGTCTATTATTGACATCATCCTGCTGTTTGTTATCCTTAGCAATCTCTGATGTTTGCTTTTACACAAATTAATAGCGAAAAATGTGCCCTCGCGTTGTCTCACAAAGCTGCCAAAGCTCAGCCCATTTCAGCTGCGTGGAGCTCAAAGAGCGCAGCAGAGTAGAGCTGAGCAGAGCTGAGCAGGGCTGAGTTGAGCTGAGCAGATGGGGTCTTGGCCCAATCCCAAGTTCTAAAGAAAAACGCCTGCAAGCCATCGAAACACGTGAGCTCATTCATCGTTAATTTCTTCCATTGGCCGCTGGCACAAAGCACAAGCATATTTGTCTAGGCTCAAAAGGATTGCAAAATTGTTGAACACGCGTGTGCGCACCCCCGTCTGCAGCTGTGAATTAGCGAGTTAGCCTGCCGTAAATATTTACTTGCTATATGCACGAACGTGTGCTTAATTCATTACACGCGTTTCCCTGCTAGTTTCAGCAGTTTGCATTTACCGTTTCGAAAGTTTTGCTTTGAAATAGTTTCAGTTCATTGCGATAAGTTGTTTAATGGTTTAGCGTGTGGCATTTAGATATATTTATACATTTGTTGAGAGCCCTCGCCTTAACTTACTTAATTAAGTGCAACTTGGATCAAATAGAATTATAAATTTCAGCAGGCTGAGCTGTGCGTGGTGGCAGGACATTTGGTAGATGGTAGATGCCGGAATCCCATTTGAAATGGAGCGCTGCGAATGCGAAAGCGCGAAAGTGTCAAATGAGCTTACAGACGGATTATTTTCGCCCCGTAAAAATAATCGCATTAATTTGTCGGACAAGCAATTACAGCGAATAATTGAACTGCAATGTCAACGGAACGGCCGAGGCACAGTCGGAGGTGGAGTGAATACTTAAGGGACTTAAAGAAAAGCACAACATACCTCAAGAGGTACTTTATACAAAAAATAAAGTACTTTATATATATATATATATATATATGTATGTATGTATGTATGTATGTATGTATGTATGTATGTATATATGTACTTTGTTATGGGAATGTAACCGCTTTGCTGCGAGGAACCCTCTTCGCCTTTACGGTGCTGCACAGCAATTATCCGCGAAAAAAACCTCGAAATTGAAGCTAAATAATAGAAATGGCGTAAGGGAGCTTGGCAACTCGCAACTCGTAGCTGGCAACTGGCAACTGGCAACTGGAAATAGACAAAATACAATGCACAGAATCACAATGGAACCGGACTGTGAATGAACGAACTGTGAATAAGCAATGAGTGCTCGCCCCAGAGTACTCAAGACGGTGTGGTTAACGGAGCTTGCAAGGCGGAAATCAAAAGCCACTTTCCTGTAATTGCGCCTGCAACACTGGGCCACCAGGGAGCAGCCAGTTGAGGCGAGGCGAGGCGAGTCGAGTGTGTGAGTGAGTCTACTTCTGTGAGGCGTTAATTAAATGCAAACCAACATCGATACAATACATGCTACATATATATGTATGTATACTGAAGACTGTCAAAGTCGACATGTAGGAAAATTGAAAATGAGTTTTGCTCTGTGGCTTTCGGTTCGTGCGGTGATAATCTTGAATATTTAGATATTTGGATAATTATCATTGGTAGCATTCAAGACGGCAGCTGTCTCTGGCTAGATAAACCTTTAATTCCACTTATAGCTCAATTCCTTACACTTGACTGCACACAGTACGCAGCGAAGTACCACGCGGCGTATGTGTGTTTATTGTCATCGTCCTGCCGCACTATTACGATTTGTTGCTGATTAAGACAAAGCCGACAAGCTTGACCGAGCCTCACACCGAGACAGCGAGACAGCCAGACAGAAAGAGTGTGTGTGAGAGAGAAGGAGATTCGAGTTAGCGCAACGAGAAAGCAGAATGGCAAATGTAACGCTTGGACAGAATAAACATTTGCACAAATTTACAGAAAAGGCTGATTTAGCTTGTGCTTTGCTTAATTTACTACAAAATTAAATTGTTGAAAATGCGGAATGCCTTCCGTTTTGGGCTTTTAAATGCGAATTGCTTGTTGCTGCTGCTGCCATTTTGGGCGACGATGAGGATGAGGCGGTGGGGGTGAGGGTAGGGGTGGTCAGTGAGCATCAAGTTTAGAGCATTTCACGTTCATTCCATGGCCTTTGGCCTCCTTTGCGACGAGTCAGCTGGTGGCCCGATGTCCTGAATTGAATTGGTCGCTCTTGTTCATTTTCCGCATCGTAAGTCTCACTGAACTCAAGCACTTGCGGCATCTAAATGAGAACTATTGTTAACAGCCACAGAGCGAACAAGCACTTTTATTCAACAGTCTAATTTTTAATTCACCCCGACTCTATCGCACAATTGCGGTCTTAACTTTAGTTTGGCTTATAGAAACACACACAGATACACACACACACACTTCACAAAGGAATTGTGATGCCTGAAAAGGACTTAAACTCCTTTGAAATATGCTTGGCCCTGACATAGTCGAGCTTGGCTTTTTGTTTTGAGTACCTATATCTTGGTTAGCTGAGTTGATGCCAATTGCCGTTGATTGGCTGCAGCAACCCGAAACGATGAGCCTCAAAAGTATCTCCTTTGCATGCCTGTGCATGCCTTTCGATGTGTGTGCAGCTGAAACAAACTAAATTTTTCTATTTCCTCTCTCTCTCTCTCTCTCCCTCTCTCTCTCTCTCTCTCTCTCTCTTGTGCAGCATTCAATTGAATGCCCTGTTCTCGCTTGACTGCTGCGACCCAGGTTGTCATCTATGAAACGGTTCAGGTCAACGATGATTGCCTGTGGTCACGCTGAGTGGCTCCCGGCATTTTGCTCCACATACCTATTGGCCGACTTACAGGATACAGTTTACTTTACCTTGATGCCAATGCGAGCTGTGCGTCAGTGTGCTTTATTTATTTCCAAATAAATTAGTTAATGCTTGCGACAAAACCTTAAATTCTCCAAGCTATTATCGGCCTTGGCCCTAAACAGATTACAGACAAAGTTGTATAAACTTTGCACGTAAAATACTTAGTGGCACTTATCAAATGGAAAGTTTCCGACAGCCCAAATTTGTGATCGCTCTAATCTGTTAATAGACTCTCGAATGAATGAAGTCATAATTAAGTTTGTTCTGAATTGGCATTGGGCAGACAGCTCAATAAATCAATATATTCATTTGTTAAAAACTTTGTGCTATCTAAACGCACATCCTCAACCATATGGCAGGACTAAATTGGCTTTAAAATGGGCGTCTTCGGGCATTTATAGAATGCCGAAACCCTTTTCTGGCCATTAAAGGCAGTGGCAAAGGCTAGGGCAAACGAAGCGTTAACAGCTGCCAACGCTTTAAGCCTAATTTGGCCGTGGATATACAGTGGTGCGCATAAATAAATCACCCACAAGTTGACCCTTTGATCTAAAAGCAGATGTCTGCCTGCAAAATGGCTGAAAATTCCACAGACCGCCACGCTAGCTGCCTGATGAGCCGAACTCTTTGACTGCCCGATGACCCCGCATGTCGCGCGCTTATCCCACGGGGCACGCACCAAATGTTTTTTTTTTTTTGGTGAATTGAACTTTAAACATTTGTGCGAAATGAATGCTGCCATATATCCGTGTCTAGACTCGCAAAGGGTGCCGCGCAGCGTATTGGAATTTGGATTATGGCGTCAGGCTTTGCGCTGGCAAAGGGAAAATGTTTCTACAGCATCCACATGTAAGGCCAATATTGCAATCAAAATATAATAGTAAGAGAGGACTGCAACATTTGAAAACCATAAAAAGAGTTCGACTATGCTTTATGGTGCAGCATTTAACTTTGGCTTTTGAATTTGTGCTCCGAGCCATAAACCAAGGTTTCCACTCAAACTCTGACTTGTGGCTTGTTATTGCTATTGTTAGTCTAAGTTGAGGCTAAGCTATCAACTATTTTAAATATTATTCCCAACAATGGACTAAGACTATTATCTACTTGTGCAGTTCCCTCGATGCTTAAGTCTCTTACACAATTCGACTTGAGCTCGGTTAAACTTATTGAAATTCTTGCTCTTTGATGCATTCGAGAGTAAGCCTTGCTTATATCTATCTATATATATCTAAGTACATCGATTTGTGATTGTTTTTCGGATTAGCTAACTGAAGGAGGGTGGGTCAATTGGGCAAATAGCCAATTACAGCTACGGAAAGATATTCATAATTGCACTACTTCAATTAGGTCTCCTCCACAGGCTTAGCTGCTGGCATTAGTGAAGACCTACAACGCCCACACAGTCGAAATGTCAAACAGTGGTTGCAAAACCTTGAACAATAGACCGAGGTTTTCTGGCATCAAAGTTTTCGCACACGCAACAAACTTTTGGGCAACATCTGTTGACGTTCCCAACATTCTCAGCTCAGAGCATGTGAACGAACTGTCCCTCCGCGTGGAAAATGACAAAAAGTCGAGCACAGAACGTCTGCTCCATTGACTTCTGCAAAAGATGACTTAAGAACTGTTACAGAGCGATACTCATTTGACACAATTCGAGTCTGAGGTCTCCCCATTGTGCCATTGTACCAGCTACGCAGCAGAAATGTACTCCACAATTGTATTTCATGAAAGTCCCAAGTTGCCAAAGCCGCAGACAATGCACAACTGGCAATTGAATTGAAAGACTACGGCTCACTCATTAGCAAGATATGAAATGGGGACTAGAAGTGCGTCAGTCGGGGCATTGGCCTGATGGCCATATATAGACCACAAATCAGAATGGCAACATGGCCTGCCACTCTTACCTGCAGCTAATCAAGGCGACTTTTCTTCAACTGCGAGAATGAAAATAATTGAAATGAAAAACAATTACTCAAAATAAATTGTTCTCGAGTATCGACAGACGAACGAAGTCAGATTGATTTCACTTCCAACATGGCTCACTGAGAGCAACCTTTTTTCTACGGAAAATAAAAACATATATGTTGATACCCCGAGGCGACTTAATAATGGGAATCTGCGGTTAAATGTTTTAAAATATATGTAAGGCCAGCAATAGGTGTGTATAGAGTATATAGAGTATATTGGTTGTCGATCAGTATTTAAAGTGGAGCTTTAGTCCAGTCCGTTTGCCTTTTGATCTCGAGACTAATAGCATCCAGGAACTTGAAGTCATACATATCTGCCCCCCAAAGTAACTGAAATTAGCATTAATATAAAACAAAGAGGAATTTTCCAGCGAATTCAGTCTAGCAAGAAATGGCGATAGCAAACAGGCCTAGGGAGTCTCCTATTCAAGTGATGCGCAGTATTTAAATAAATAAATCAATAAATTTATATTTTTTTAGCTGTCTGTCTACTTTTATATTTGAGATAAGATATCGTATATCATTCCAACAATATTGATTTGCATTCATTTATTTACGTTTCGCTTTTAGATATATGAGCTCCCCTTGCCTAAATTGCAGCTTAAAGAAAGTCAGTTCTAGCCAAAATATTTCTTAGTTAAGCGTAGACTCTTATAAGCTTAGTGAGTATTATTAAATAAATTAAATAAGCACATTACAGAATTTGCATTCTATCAGCTTATTGCACATGAAAAGGAAATGGAAATTGCAAAATATTAAAATACCAACACTGCCTGCTCTAATATATTTCCAATATGTAAGAAGCCTAAAATATGGGATAATGGCATTAGAGCAGACACACTATGACGATTGAGTTCCAATGGTAGATAGTCGATAATTAATATTTACTGACTGCAGACAAGTGTTTGAGTATATTTGCTTTGCTATTGCTGTGTAATTGTTTGGCAAGCACAATTATGCGATTTAATTTATATACGGTCGACATGCACAGTGTATGGCAAACATTCAGTATTAATGTGCATAAATATTGGCAATACCCAAAGCGGATAATAATTGTTCACAATGTGCGAAAGGCAGAACAATGGCATCATGTGTTTATCTGAGATGAAGTCCATGGGAATAAAGCCGTAGCAGCCATTGTGTCCTCTCGCTACTGTTTTTTTTTGGTCGTTCACCGAAGTCACAAAAATATTTAAGCGAATGGTCCGCCACAGTTTCCAATGTAGATGGCTTACGTCTGTTTTTTGTCAGTGTCATCTGCCTTGCTTTATTATATTTAATTGCTCATACGCACTGTTGTGCGTCGTTCAGCTTTTGCTGCGTTGGCGCTCTACCGCTCTGTCGCTCTGCCGCTCTGCCGCTCTCTGGCTTCTGGACTCTGGCCAAAAATGCTGACAATGGAGCGGTTGCTTATTTCGGTTCGCATCGTTGTTAAGTTTAGCAGCCGAGCTGTAGGATAGAACCAATGGACGCTCTCTCATGCATTGCTCTATGTTGGTTTTTGCTCTTCACCATCTGCCAGTTAGTCGATGTGCATGTGTGTGTATGTTCTTTATATATGAATGTGCGTGTGTGTGTTTCAGCTTATTTATTCTCCCCTGTTGTTTGCTTTAATTACGACTGCTCGCAGACATTCACTCGGCTACGGTTCATGGTCTGAATTATATGTTTGATAAATTGCTGCTGCAGCAAATCATCGTCAACTCTCTTGGCTAGGATATCATTTTATCCTTATCAATGCAGGAAATTTCTCTGCTCCGCTTTGCCATCCAATTCTCGGACATTTCATATCACAAAAACTCATTAAAGTTTCCGAACTGCAATTATTTCGACTAAGTAAGCTAATATGGAATCATATACGGCTATGATTGATTAAATACATATTATCGCAGACTACTTCAACTGCGACTAATTAAAATTTACCCAGACTGAACAGAGGCACACCACTTCACTTTAAATAAACTTAAATGAACTAATTTCATTCTACACTAAGTTTTAGACAGTCTAACAATATTGTTTTAACTTTTATTTAGCCTCGCTGAGTGCGTGGCCATGGGGCATTCATTAAATATTTCCATTGTTGTAGCTTTAGCGTGGCAACGTAGATTAATATTGTTTTAATGGAGAACACGCGTAAATATCTAAACGAAGTCAGTCTTTGTTCCGGCAGTGAGGCAGCGCAAAGGCGAAGGTCCTTTAATTGCCACGGCGCATCCACTTATAAAGAAAATCCTCTACCTACAAATTATGTAAGGTGCGAAAAGCAGCGCGAATGGCAGCCGACAACCGGGAAAGGCGCGTTTATGGAATAGTTACTTAAATTGGCATGTCAGTCGCTCGACAACTGCAGCTGTGTGTGTGTGTGTGCGGTGGAGCAGGTGTAGTTGGTTACAAGCTGGCCACGGCTAGAGCACCACTTCTAGTTGCTGGGCAATGAATTAATTATGTTGTGCTTGGCCACGCTTGTTTAAAGTTAATTGCTTTTTCAAAATGCATGGAACGCTCCTCCCGCTGGCCACAAAGTAAAAATATTATTTCACGTAATTGGAGAGATTTTCTGAAGGTGTCTAAGCTCCAACCATGCTGTGCTCCGCTTTCACAACACATACAAAATATATGAAAAATGCCAAGCTTTTGCATGCAGCTATTCGGGGTGCCTAAGCTAGGGTTGGCCTCAGCTAAGAGCACACAAAACGTTCGCCCTATTTTATAAATATTTTGTTATATATCATAAAAGCTAACAATTTCGCAATCAATATTGCTGATTCAACTATAAATTTAACAATATAGCAAACAACTTCTAGACTCTTGATGAACTGCTCTCAGTGCGTGTGTGTTTATGCATGTATATTTTAGCAATTTATTGGCCTTCTGTCAGGTTTAATATCTGTGAAAGTGTGTTGACCAAATTTGATCAAGGGATGAACCTTACTGTTAAAGTGAGGATATTCAATTTAAGCATCCCACAATATTCGTGGCCCCTGTCGCAGAGGTGAACACGAGGCGGGAAGGTGGCCCACCTGCGTCTTGCTGAGTCTGCTCTGAGCTGAGCCATTATCCTCTAATAAATATTGATTTCAGGGTAATAAAAAGAACATGACAGAAGCTAACAGCATCCTCGATGGCATTAACGGTCCTGTCGTTCATCGGTCACAGCGCGCGTCCCCGAGCCCTTCCTGTGAGGCGAATACAATATCAACCAAAATTTATGGATTAAACAAACGTTCGCTGATGCGCCCGACACACACCCAGACACAGACGCTAAGGGAAAGGAATATGTATTTGTCTCCGATTCACAATATAAATCGATGTAAATTATTTGCAACAAAGCTGGAAATTATTCAAAATTAAATATAACTACCATGCTCAAATTATGCAAATTTTTCTCATTTTCAGCTTTGCAGTTCACCTTTTGGCTGTTGTCCCTCGCTTTGCTAGTAATTTTTCTACACGTGCCAGGTTACCCTCGCGCAGGATACAGAAGCGAAACCAGTGAGGATTCCGTGCAGATGTATTTGAAAGCTGGAACGGAACGCCGTCTCATGGAGATAAATATGGAAATGTCATGTTTACAAGTTCTGGCAATAAAAGCCACCCATGAAGCTTATAAAATGCAAATGATTGCCCCTCTCCAAATTTCCTCTTCCGATGCCAGCCAGCTAAGAGCACGAATTGCCCAACAGGGAAAGAGAAAATTGCCTTGCCTTTGCAGTCGTTACTGAAGCCGGCTACTTCGTATCTGCTCGAGTACTTAGTCTCTCTCTCTCTCTCTCTTCTAGCTGCTAGACAGACTTAGTCAGACGCTATAAATTTGTAGCTTATCAAATAATGCCTGTAAATTATTTTTAAATATGTATATAAAAAACTAACAAAAATATTATTTACATATCTTTGCCATGTACTAGTACATATCTTTAGGTATAAATTTATAAAATTGAACTCCTGAGGGGTTGACTCGTGTTGTAAATTGATCATTCAGCTTGAACAGTCCCAAATTCACTTTGCTGTCAAATAAGTCCTGGAACACATTTAAAAATAGCACAAATATCATACGCTTTAATCGGATTCAACTTACATGGGCTGTGTAGCCCAGTTGATTCGTAAATCCCAACTTTTGTAAAACAATTCCAAATGTCAGCGGGCAAAGTGGGCATTCCTTGAATTGTCCAACATTGATGAAAGCCACAGCAAATGAATGCAAGCCAATGTTGTTAGTCGGCACCACGGGACGCAGCCAGACCTAATTACGCCAGCTATTTCAAATAAGCCAATTGTATATAAATCTGAAAGCCAAAATACCTGAATATTGCCAGAAATCAGTACGCAGCGGCCAGGTGCACCGAGTGGATCCTGATCGACCGCTATTACATCGCTGTGAAATGTATTTTCAGCTTTCGTTGATAATTAAAACGTTTGCATTTAAAGCCCACTGACCGATTTAGCAGTAATTCCCTGATTTCAGGTCGAACTGTTTCCAAGTCATTCGACATGATGAACGGAGCAGCGAGCACAGCCCACATGGCCAGTTGCAAACGACTCGCATCGTAGCTGAGATGATAGTTTCCCAGTATCAGCTAAAGGAAAATCAATATTTTCAAATATATAGCATTACATTTTGTATATAACCCACCATATCGGGGTCGTTCCAACCACCAGGACCGGCATGCGCTGAAAATGTCTCTTGATTCTTGTAGTATTTGGATATGATTCTGGTAATAGACATAGTGAAGTCTCTAATATCATCAGCGAATCGCCACAGATTGCAGTGTCGTTTGATCAGCTCAAAGTTGGGCTTAAAACGAAAATTATTCTAGCAGGAAATATTTTGTAAATATCTTGAGGAAACGAACATTATTTTGATAGTATGGCCAGCTGCAGGAGTAAACCATGGGGCGACCCGTCCTATTCAATGCCTGTCCAAAGGCTGGGTAGGCTGAGTCGATATCAATGCCCTGAACATAGCAGCCGTCTAACTTTACGTAGTCCACCTTCCACTTGGCAAAGGTTTGAGCATCAAGTGCATAGTATCCGTTCGCACCAGGACCTAAATGCATGCAAGTTCGCTCTCCGATATCGTGGTACAGGCCGAACTTCAAGCCTTTGCTGTGTATCTGACAGGCAGAGGAGAGAATGGAAAATCGAGTCGCGATTAATAATTGACTTACGTATGCCGATAGGTGGCTTAGGCCGCTGGGGAAACGTTTTCGGTCGGGCATCAGTTCGTTTGTGAACACGTTGCGCTCCTTTTCCATCCAGCAATCATCGATTATTATATATTCATAGCCAGCCGCCGCATAGCCCTCGGATACCAGAAGGTCAGCCGTACGCATGAAGAGCCGCTCACTAAACACGGAGAATAAGCCAACGAAATTGACAGATTTATCCAGCAGCTTGGCACTTTCACCTGATGCAATCCCTGGGGAACTTTACGCAGTCAGTCAGACAGCGGAACCGCTCGAACGCCATCCAACCCATTGGCGGCGTTCTGGCCAAGCCATTCTCCAGTCCGGCTACGACTGTCAAAGCGAGACTCACACTTCCAATCGCCAGCAGCAGCAAAAAGCAATCTACTCTTGGCATTCTCCCTAAGGTTCTGCAATACGATAACTTTGACTGGGGCCGATTGCACCGCTTTAGCCACACTTCCGCAACTAATTAAAATGTCTCGCATGAGCTCTTTAAATATGCCATGACAGGCTTGCAAGTTACTATTCTCTATTTCGTTCAAAATTCTCTTTTGATTTCCCAGCCTACTCCGTTGCTGAATATATGCAATGAAAATTAGCTTTAACCGGTCTCCCAAGTGCCTGGTTTATTGTGAAATTATCTGTAAATATTTGTGATTTCCTTCCGCTGCAATTATAATTATTAATGAAAAACTGTAATTGCTTGAGTTAATAACTAGCTGCTAACCCATTGAGCTTAGCTACAGTTTTTAGTTCTCTGGCCAGTGCAAGTTTCGCTGAAGTTTATTCTGGAGCGCGCCCGAAGGCTTCAAAGTTCTGAGTGCAGCTCTTGGAATAATTTAACAGGCGAGCGCCTGCTTGAAGCCACCCTGCGCTACGTGGCCTCTTAAGTTCTCCTCGCTCTCTGGCGGCGTTTTAGTGTTTGCCCATAATTTGGAAGTGTTGGAGACGCTTTGGCTGCAACTCGAGGAGCACTCGACTTTACAAAGTTGGGACCGCCAAACGGAGCAGGTAAGCCCCTCTGAGCTCTGAGCGAGCGCTCAGTGCGAAGGCTTAAAGGTAATATTAACAAAATTAATACAATTAGCATTGCGCAAATGAAGGCGAGTAAATTTTGAATAAAACAAAAGAGAAACATAACGTTAACTTCCATCAAAACTTGCCGACAATGAAACTTGAGGCTTGTGTTCACTTCTAGTGCTACAGCATGCTTTAAACAATGCATTTAGCACATCTACTATTTAGGACAGTGCATCCATCAACTGCTACTGGCTCTAGGGCTGCACATGTATCTTATAAATGTGAGCTATCTGATGCTGGGAGAGAGCGGAGACTGACTTCAGTGTGTGCTCGGGAGAAGTAAATAAACAAACGGCCAGCACGTTATGCCAATTAAAGGGATCCCTTGGCGGACTTGAATGTTAATGCTAAATTTATGTAAATTAAATGATTTGTAATATGCTGCGACTCCTCCACGGAAATGCAGATGTTGCCTGCCTGCCTGCTTGCCAGTCGGCCAGCCTGCCTGCCTGCTGTTGACATCCTGGCCTCGGCGCTGCCACACCCCTTGCCGCATAGCTCACTTGCCGGCTAATTAGTTAGAAGGAAGTTCGCTTGTTGGTTTAACTTTACTTCATGCTACTGGGCGCCTTTGTTACCCCATTTGAGCAATTTCAAATTGGCCGAGTGCGCAAACTGCACGCGGAGAAGTGGAATATATGTACATATACAAAGATACACATATATACATATATATGATGTATATATGCAAAATATATATATGTATTATGTGTGTCTGTAGCAGCCGTCGCATCTGATGTTCCGTTGTTGCTCTCTGAATCTTGGCCAACTAATTAATTTGTACTTTTGCTCCTTGCCCCGCGACTCGTGGCGGCAGAGACACGAGCAAAAGGAGCGCTTCAAGCGCGCGACCTCAAACCGCATCAGCACGTGTGCGCCGCTGTGTTATGTAGTTTTCTCAGTTAATGCCTCAAATATGTTAACAAGATACTTTACAATATGCCATAAAAAAGGCAAGTAGGGGCCGGAATACAAACTCGGAACAGTCAGCGGATTTGTGAGTTGTGTTTACATAGGCTTTGCCCAGCATCAGCAGCGACAGTAGCAACAGCAGCAGCATTGCGCTAACCCACCTACATCACATGTTACTTTTCGGCAACGAAATGGCTGACAGTACACATGTTGCACCCACCCACTCGCACAATCAGTCACAGAGAGAGAGAGAGAGAGAGAGAGAGAGAGAGAGAGAGAGAGAGAGATACCCAGGACTCCTGATGAGTGAGTGCGTGCCTACTCAAATGTGTTGTAAAATTATGCATTAGTTTTATGTCGTTTTGTGGCATATTAAAATCTCCTTAATTACGAAATGTAATCAACAAAGGTTCGCTGCACACTTTTCCTTCTTGGCTTTTGGCTCAAAGCGGTTTCTGTGATCCGCACTGCTCCGTGCATGTGTTGTTGCCGTTGTTTACATTTTTTGTTAGCCACATTGTTGTTTCTGGGTCGTTCCACGTACGTGACAGTCTGCAAAGGCAGGAAAAGTCTTAGTAAACGAAATCCTAGTCCCACATATTTTCGCTTCCCCCAAAATGTTTGCTTTTCTGCCCCGAAAATATATGTACAAAAAATACTCATCCATTAACGGGATGTGTACCCAGGACTTAGATACGTATGCGCCTATGATTACGTAGCTCCTAGCATTATATCAGCATATTTGCTTAGTATTGCTATTAAACAAGGAGCCCGATTTGCTATATTTCAACCTGAACAAACATTAGTTATTTATACAATGAAAATTCGTACGCAAAGTTTAATTCAAATTGTGCTTTTAAATTCGAAAAGGGTTTGAAATCCTCAAAGAAGATATATAACAGACTTGAAATCTTTAGTATAAACAAATTAAATGGAAATAGCAACAGAGTTTTTAATGAATAATTAATTAATATTAATAATTATTGAGTGCACTATAAATATTGATACAAATTGTAGATCAATGAATGATATCAATATGAAAAGAAATAAGAAAATATATAAATATTTCTTCTTTGAGTAATTATTGCCATTGAAAAAGATATAGAGTAAACAGATAAAGCTCTTAATTGGGAGATAACTGAACAACAATCGCTACAATCAGCACTAATTACAGTTGCATTGCCAACTAAATTTGCATGATATTTAAATTGCAATAAAGTAAAGTGAAAAACAAACATTCAATCATTGATTGATAATTACTTGTTATTGACTCTATTATCTCTCTCTCTCTCCCTCTCTCTGTCTTTCTCTCTCCCTCCGTATCCATTTCATTCTTCCACTCTTTGGTTATGTGCATAGGTTTGAATACGAGATGAGTTTCATATGCAATCAGGCAACCCCAAAGACAGGATGCCGAAGGAGCAGACCATCCATAAATTAGCCCATTCACTGGCTAACGGCTGTGTCGTGCAATCGTCCTCGTTTATGGCACTTTAATTGCCTCGAATTGTCTGGGCTAAGTACATTTTGGTGTTATCAGCGCCATTAATAAGCAGTACAATATGCCGCCTTCGACTCGTTCTGCATTCATAAAAAATATTATAATATTTACTATATATACATATATATATGTATATATACACGTGTGTATGTCTATGTTTATATGTATATAAATTGAGTTGAATGAAGTCAGCGCTAAAAAGTGCATTATTTATACAATTATATGCGAAGATAATACCTCTTTTATGACGGCAAGTGCTTGGGGTTGAGCACGAACGGGTACGGCCCGTGAATGGATACGGCTAGCGTGCTCGGGGGCGGTGCACAGGTGGATGGGCATTGAGGCATAACGCTTGCCTGTTGGCTGTTGGCAGTTGGTAGTTGGCAGCAACAAAAGCCTATTATTCTGCACGTAATAAACATAAAGTTGGCGCAATTTGTAACATAAATTTAAAGGGCTAACGTAAATCTTAGCGGCAATTATGTGTTTGGCGAACGCGGCGTATACGGCGTATACGCAACGCAGCCCTGTCCGGGTTCATAACTCATGCTCTTCATTTCCAGGCAGTCGGCCCGGGCCAGCCCCGACCCGACTATCACAAACACAAATGCCAGCAACAACAATAATACAGAAGGCGATGCCAGCGAAAGGAATTCAAATAGCCATAATTTATCACGTTGAGATTGCAGCTTCGCTACGCACGCAGACGAGCTGCAGATGAGTCTCAGCGTTTGTACTCCGGCTGTAGGTCGCCTGCGGGGTTCAGGTTCGGCTGCGTGCTTGGATTCGGATATGGGTGGGCATTCAACCTTTTTAAAATGCGAAAGGATTAGTCCGCCCAACTAGCTAACGGGGAGGGACACGGCTGCCGGTGCCAAAGGCGGGACGCAAAACGCAATTAGGCATGCGACAAGACCGCGGCCGTGGGCGTGGGTGCGGGTGCGGGTGCGAGTATGGGCGTGGAGCTATCCTTGGCGCTCGGTCTCGGGCTCGGTCTCTGTTCTGGTACTATATTGGGATTTATGATATTCTTCTTAATCAGATTTATCTTAATGTCTGCGATAAAGGTAAAATAAATCGCCGAGATTTATTAGCGCTAATTTCGCTTAATGCGCAGGTGACTACGAGCGGCCATTGGAGAAAAGGGACATTCGCAAAGGACACAAACGAAAATATCTATTTACCATGCTCGAGCACTTGACCTATTTAATGTGTTAGCAACGGCGACGAGAAAGTGCATAGTTCCAGCATCCTTAACTTTGTCAAAACTCAAACGATTTATCAAAGGGACCAAATTCTGACCACATGATTGATTGCAGCCAAATGGGCGGAAACTATTGATTGAAACTTTTCGTCTCCGTTCACTCAGTTGACTTCAATCTCAGTTTTTGGTGTATATATAACAGGATATATGAAACGTGATTAACCGATTAGCTTGATGAATGCAAATGAGTTAAAAGCTAACTTCCGATCTAAAAGTAAATCGAATCTGGATGAATGTATGCATTTAATTGGATTTGCGAATATGCATTCATGTTGAAGCGTATCCCTAGCTCACTTATACATTGCAATAGCATTCATGTTGTTTTGCACATTTACTTTTAGATATTTCCCTTCTATTCGCTTCTCTTGGCTTACATGTTAGACTTTATCTACTCTAGTCATGGGGTCCAAAGTTTCTTCACTTACCTTCTCTCCTCTACTTTCAGAATTTATTTAAAGATAATAATGATATCCACAATTTTTAAGTACACATACATTTATGTAATAAACAAACGGTTTATCTTCTAATTTGATTATGAATACACAGCATGAAGCGGCAAACAATGCAGGGGACAATTGCTTTCAGCAAACTCAAATGCCGCAGCGATTAGGGCGTAGGGTGTCGAATGAAAGGAATCCGCCCACGGCAGGAACAGTTCCCGTTGCTCGACATAAAGCGTTGACAGCAGTAGCGACGCAGAAAGTGTTCACAGCGTAAGATTCAGCTTCAGCTTCGCCGTCTGCATCACCATCAGCAGCCGCATCAGCAGCATCACGCAGAACAACAGCAACAGGAGAGCAAACTTAGCAACTTGAGAGCAATTTCGAACAAATAACATTCGCAAAAATATGAAGCAACCACGCAGCAGGGGCCGAGCCGAGCCGAGCGGCTCGTGGCCATGGCGCACTCTAATCCCCGAGCGGGGCAATAAAAGGCATCTCGCAAACTTTGGCTTTGGCCCTAGTTCATATTTTATTTAGCCGCTGTATCCGGCCAAAAGTTTGCCTGTGTGTTCTTCTGTCCTGGACGCCAACTGGAAATACTTGGAATTTGTCTTGGCGCGCTTATTTTAATTTTTTTCTCTCTTTTTCTTCGTCTGCTTCTTCGGCGTTTCTTTTCTTTTTTTTTTTTTTGTGCGTCAGGCGGCAATTTTGCATAGCTGTTGTGCCCTGACGGCGACTGCTCTAATTTAAGTGTAGCTGGCTTCCCACTGCTGCGTTTCTAGTGTCATAAAAACGAATAAACTGAGACAGAAACCGAAATAGCAGAAAATGCAAATCATTGTCCTGCGTCTCGTCCTTTCGCCTGCCCACTGGCCAGAGTACGCGCAAAAACCGTCGGAGTGAAGTCCGCAAGACGGAGTGGTAGCTCCAGCGTTGCCTTTACCGTTGCTATTCTTAAGAACAATTGTCTTGCGGTTTCAGCGCTTGTTTCTTTGCCCCGTGTCCCGTGTCCTTGTCCATGTCGTCGGCAACCTGTGATAATCGTCCTGTGGGCAGTTGCGTTCGCTTACCCGTCTTCTTGCCTTTTTTCCTTTCCTCTTTTTTTATTGTCGTTTCTGGAACAACTCTGAAACTCAAGTGCCGGGACCTGAGCGGGTTCTGAACCAGAACTTTGCTGGTCGCCTTTTTGCTAAACATTTATCATTTGATTACAACTTGACGGTCAATGCGACTTCGCAGCGAGGCGGCCGAGGCAGCAGCACTAGCAGCAGTCAGCACCGCCGATGTGGACGTGGGCACAGTTGCAAAATTAAATGTGTTGTTTTGTTGTTGATTGTAAAAATCATTCTGTTGTTACAGCTGGCTTGTTTGCTTTACGGCAAACGCTGTTCGTCGTGGGCTGCCTGCGCTCTGCATAAAATTTACTTTCGAGCAATTGTTTACACTGTACTTGGCGGCATCTAAATATTAAATGTTATTATGAGAGAGTTGTTCGCTCGGCTCTTCTTATTTCATAAGCTGCAAAATTAAATTAAATTACGACCGCTTGTTTACAGGCCACAGAACATTACTTACAGTTTAACTAACCTCAGCCCGGCTCAGAGCGGTTGCAGCTGTTGACATCTGCTCCTGATGCGTGGCCAGCCGATATTCTCTCTCACATTCTATTTTAGAATTATTATTCAATGAAAATTCGTACTTTTAATAAGCTTACAAAATGCTTTTAGCAATTTTTCTTATGCATATTAATTTTGTTCACGTTGTTACTTGCATTCAGGGCTTACGTCGAGCCAAAGTAGATGTTAGCCTACTTTTACGAGAGCCGCTTACTTCTACTCGCTTAAATGGCTATAGTTTTAGTCATGCAGTCGTGCAGTCGGGCATGGCGGCAAGTGCCCGCATTTAAGTATTATTATTTTTCTTTGCTGCCAAAGTCAGATAGTAAAGTAGTTAATGTGTGGCAAATGTTTGCTCGGAGGTGGTTTTATAGTATTTTTGTTGTCGCTTCGCCCGTGCCAGGAAATCGTAAAGTTTTTACTTTCTGCGAAGTGCATAATAAGTCGGCCCTCTACTTAGCCGACTCCAATAAGTGCCATAAAACACAACATCCCGAGCGCTAAGCCTCAATTTGTGCTGCAGCTAAGTCAATTTTGAAATATATATATATTTTATATACTCCTCGGAGGTAGCTATCCGAGATAATAAATTGAGCAAAAATCGAAAATAAACAGCAACGGCAACTGGAACTGGAATTGGAGTAGGCCAAATAAATCAGAATAGTTTAGCCCATATGCTACATAATCATATTTCATTATACTCTCCTGCTAGACACTCAAGCGACTTGAAATGCGCCCAGTGCATGCAGTGCGAGGGCGCGGCTCATTTCGCAAAAGAAGCGCATAGACAGGCCCCGCAATTCATGCACGAATAAAATTGATGAAGGTCAAACTCTGGTTGACTTTGCGGTGATAAATGAGCGGTCAACCTAAAGGAAAACACCAACACAGTTAGGCAAAGAGCCCACACACACACACACACACATACACATTCTCGCTTACGGGCTGCGAAGAGGCCAAGGGAAAAGTTGGCCTCCGGGCAATTCTCCAGAGCGTGCAGGACTCGGCTCTAGGCTATAGTGTAGGCCGCAGGGTATGATAGGCAGTTAGTGCCGAACAAGCAAACTTATGCAGCAGCTCGCTGTTGTTGCTGTTGTTGCTGATGATTTTGTTGCTGTTGGTATTGTTGGTGTTGTTTGGTGTTGTCGGTGTGTCTGCTATAAGCACGCATACTTGAAGATGTAAGCGTGCACGGAATACGTAAAGCATTTTCGGTACACGGTTGAGTGGCTCCTCGGTTCAATATTAGGCTCGGTGAGTTAGCCATAAATAGTCCTTCTCAGTATACTTGATGCGGTCGGCATGGAAACAAAATATTAGCAAATCCTGTTTAGAGTGTTTGGCAAATTTATTGCTCTCGTGTCTGTGTTAATACGCGCGAACATATTGCCGACCGAATACAATTTGAGTTATAGTGAGTGTGTTAGTGTGTGTGTGTGTGTGTATGTCTGCCTGTGTGTGTGTATATCTGCCTCTGTGTGTCTATGTGTTGGGCATAAAATAAAAGTGATCATTGCAAATGCTATTTCACAAAATAATTCGCTCAGGCAACTCTTTATTTTGTGGCCCAATTATTATTCAGACAAACTAAAGCCTTTGCACACATGAATCATATCAGCTCATAAATCTAGCTCGCTCCATATAAATATATGTATAGCATATATATATATATATCTATGCATATTTTTGTTTTATTTATTTTTTGTTTTTATTAGATTATGTCAAAAATCAAAAGCACAGATTGTGAGTTATTCGAAAATTTGATTATTCTATGCCATGGAAAATGCGAATAATATATATTTGAAATTAGATATGCTAATGCGAATAAATTGGCTGCATCGGGGCTATTATGGAGTGCCGGCACGTAAATGTTTTGCGTGTTGCCTGTTTGTGACTTAGTTGAAACTTGTTGAGCTGTGAAAAATGCGATCTGATTATGCTGCAGCTATGTGTTAAGTATACATACATCCTAGCTGCTGTTTGTATAGATGATTGAGTTCTTGCATTGATATCATAGCTTTTTGACCGTAACACAAACTCTGGTGTCTCTGGGGGCAAGTGCAGCTGAGCTGAGCTGAGCAGAGCTGAGCAGTGCCAGCAGCGTCAGTTCATGCCAGTGACGTTCCATCACGTGCTGCAGATAAACTTAACTTATCCAATGAGCCGACGCGTCGTGTTAAGTTGATGTGAATTGATGCGTCTGACCGTCGACTCGTCCAATCTCAACTGCAGACTCACGTAGTTCTCTATAGCATCAAAGGAACGTGTGCGCGCTGTCAGTTGCCAAGTTTCCAAGTTGCCAGTGGTAGTTGCCCAGTAGCCCAGTTGGCCAAAGCGCCTCCCGTCTCTCAGCTTTGAAATCATTATCGACCTATTCCATGTTTAAGTTTGCTTAAGTTTATATTTTTCATTATGTTTATGTTTTCGCATCGTTTACACGTCGGCCTTAGCGGCCGCCGCGCCCCTCTCCCGGCGCCATTTTGTTTGCTGAATGTGTTTTATATTATGTGCTCTCGCTAAGAGTTTTAATTTAAAAATGAAAGCAGCCAGCCCAAAAGCAAAAGAGAGGGAAGAAAAAAGAAAACCATATTCTCATCGCTGGAGGGAGGATCCCTTTAAACTTTTCCTGTTTCATTTTTGTTTTTCGTTTACTTTCGTGTGGTGCGGTGGATGACGCCGTGTTTCGTGTTATAGAGGAGCAGGCGGCTCTTGGGTTGGGGACTTACCAAAATTCAATAAAAGTCTATAGAAAGTTGAGCTTGTCGGTTTCTGTTTCTGTTTCTGTCTCACATGAAGAGACCTATGAACAGCATCCATAAAATTAGCATTTCGCTCAAAACATTTCATTCAACATCTCCCAGATTAGATCAAATTGAAGCTTTGCAGACGTCCGCCAGCGCCAGCGCCAAAGGAAGCGGGTGAGTTTTTCGTTTTGCATCCAAAAGATATATATTTTTATTGTAAATATGTAAACAAGTTAATTTTATTTATGTATCCGTTTTGCACACTATTAGATTTCAGCACGCTCTTTGAGATTATTTGCATTGTTAAGCTCAAGTAGAACCGACAAAATTTGAATAAAAAGCAAACTTTTTGAGTTTTTATTGTAAGTTTGTTGGGACGACAGCCAAGTGAATGGCCCGAGGCAAACATGGAAACGGTCCTTAAACTACAAATAAGGAGCCTCAATAGTTCAGATGCTACACACAGATACACACAAGTAGCTTTGGATATCTCGTATATTTGTGTGCGTATTAAGTAGATTTGTAGCCTTATTGATAAGTTATGAGGCAATCTGTCGCATTGCTCATGAATAACGTTGAGTGATTTAAAGCCCTTGATAATCAATGCCTATTAATATTAACTGAATGCCAAATGCAAATCAGTGTTTGAGCTGCACTCAATGAATGCAATCTGTGGACTAAGTAGACCGCACCTCATCTGCAATCAAGGACCAGGTGCGGGTGCTGCAGCGTTTCAATTAATGAACGCACAATTTCCGTCTATGCTCTGTCGGACTGCGGCGCACTTGGCTGGCCTTCGATTATGGCTCATAAATTGATTTTTATTGAAAGCCTTTTAATATTGTATCTCCCTGGCCGGCGTTGCTCAGGGGGCTTTCATTCAAGCGCAAATAAATTGCAGAAATATGCAATGCGCCAATTCAGAGTCTCAGTCGAAAGGGCAGCCTCAGCCTCAGCCTCAGCCTCAGTCACAGCCACAGCCATTGCCACAGCCATAGCCCCAGCCACAGCTAAAGAATAACCAAGCGGATATTGTTTTTCGAAATCATTTCTTTACGAGCGCTCGCGGACTTGCTTTCCCTTAAGCACATCCTTTGGACAACTTCCCGCTCCCTACTCCCAACTCCCAGCTGCTTGTCTTGTGCGCTGCAGCTTCCTTTTTGCTTAATTTTTCGGCCATTGCGCGCACAAAGTGAAATTACCCATGAGAGCTCTTGAGCCGGCAACGAATCATGATGGCGCGCAGCAGCACTAAGAAATGCATCGAACTGTTTGTTGAATATTCCGAAAATATGAAGAAGGAATGTGGCGTAAGCATACAGACTCACCCTCAGCCGTCCATCAGTCCATCAAGCTTCTGACATCGCCAGCATTGGAATTTTAATTAGTTTGCAATTTGCAAATCACGGCATTTAACGGGATTTCTAATTATGAATAAATTCCAGCAGATCAAAATGCAAAGCGTGTCGCTTTTGGTACGAGAATTACACAAATGAGAGGAATGAGCTTGTAATACATTCCATTTTTTTTAATCATCATCGTTTGCTAATTACGAGAGCGAACTGCGAGGTTGGAGTGATCCTGGGACAATGGGCCCTGAGTGCCGAGTGCGGGGCGGGGCGCCCATTCATTCCTGCTCAGAGGCGGGCAAGTCGCAAATGCAAATGAGGCAACAGCCAATGAACAGAAGCTCGTCAAGTCTTTGATGTTATTAAAGGTAAGTGAGTCAACGCTTTTAGGTGAAATGATTTGCTTTGCGGACGTTGAGCACCCTTACACAGACACGGCATATACACACACACACGCACACACACATAAACATACATGAATGCATGCTAATTATGTATGCGTCGAGGCTGTCAATGTGAATAATTTGATTGATACGCCTTTATGCTGCCATTGTTTCTTTACATTCACCTCGACTCACGCTCAGTTAGCACTGCACTGCCAATCCATTTGTTTGTCTGCCACGCCCCCGTGTGTTATGTCGGCGCCTATACAAAGGCACACACACACACACACACACACACAGAGAGACAGCTGGGCAGAGACAGAGCCGTGCAGGATTTAGCTCATCTGTCTATTTTTATGGCAGCGCCCAATGCAAAAGGCTTTCCAAAAGGCACACACATAAATCTCTATCGATGTGCGCCTAAATCCATATACAGAAATTTCATTTCCCATTCGCTTTTCTCTTGCTCCGTACTTTTTGTCTGAGTTATTTTTCTAGTTGATAGAAACAAAGGGGATCCGCACTGGCGGATTGTTTTCGAATTCTTGGCTCGGACACGGCATCAACAATGCCGAGGAATGTCCTCGCCAAGCTCCTGCTCGTCCTGTGTGCCAGAAATGTGTTTTGGCAAGCCGTATAAATTAAATTCAATTTTTGTCGACGTGTGAAATTGCGAAAGACAAGTTCCCACTGAGCTGCGGAGAGCACGTATCTGCAGCCGTAGCCGTATAGAATATACCTCATGAAACCAATTCTGTGGTGAGGAGTATTCTTTTAATTCAAACAAGCTCTCGTGTTAGCCATGCAGAGTCAATTGTAATTTATGTGTTTATTTTCTCCTTTTATTTTAAATTTAAATTTAGAGATATAATTTATGTGATGTGACGATGGTCTCTACGACCATCATTTGCTCTGTTTATTTTATGATTTTACTGCGAATGAAAAGTGTGAGCTCGAATTGTTGAAAGCTCTGCTGCCAGGCATTCACAATGCCATCCTTCAAGGATAAATTTCCATTCCCATTGTTATATTAATTTCCATGCAGGAGGAACAATGCAGCTGTAAATCAATATATGAAGCCACACCACCGTAGACTGCTCACAATTATTAGACTAATTATTCTGCAATTGTTTTTATATCTCAATAATGAACAATGTGGACTATTTCGATGCCATTTTTAATTATTGGGAAATTCGTGCTGCAAATGTTGTGGGAATCGCTGTCAAGTATCGTTGCGCAAATGCCAATGTGAATATTGCAGTTGATTTGATATCGAAGCTCCATCGAAACTATTTTTGGTCTGATAAGAAACTTTCAAGAGTTTTTGGCCAGTCAAACTTCAAGCAAGAGCCAACTTTGCTCCTAATAGCTTATGCCTTGCTCCATCCAAGTTTTGTTTACTGAAGAGATTTTCATGCGAAATGTTTTTAAATACTCAGTAATATCAAATGGATAGAAAGTCCATGAAATAACGCTTAGTACTTGATTGTTGCTGAAGTTTGTGGCAATATATATAGATAACTCTTCAAAACAAATTATTTATTATTTAAAGGAAGCGATTCGGGAATGTTCAAGGGAAACCAATAGCAGAGAGTAAGAAGCGACACAGACTTTGAAGTTATGATTGAACTATTTGCTTCAACTTCTAGCAGATTTTATGTTGCCTGCCAACAAATTTATTCACAAATAATTATAAAATAGAAAAATATAAACATTTGTGTATAGTTTAATTAGTTAGAAAAAAATATTATTGTTAATTTAAAATTAAATTTATTTCGGCCTAATTCGAATGTGTTAATATCGATGTTTCGTTGCCTGCATTCTAATACCCGACTGTATATCTATTTATTAAAATATAATTGCACAAGCAGCTTTCCCGCCCTTTCCGGCGAGAGGAGCCACGGCTCCTCTCAGTTTCGACCCACTGGGAAGCTTCAATAAATTGTTTATTTATTATTATTATTGTTAGAGGGCAACTGCGGTCTCTGGTGCATTCTGTGACTTGCTCTAAGCAGATCAAAATGCACTTATAGCCAATTACAACTAATTGCAAATAAAGTGTCTAACGGCAGCCACTAAACTACGTCGAATATATCGGCCACGGTGGAGCAGAGCCTAAACGGCAACAGCAACAGCAGCAGCACGATAATGTGATTGGCGAGGCACCGAGATTATCGCAAATGGCACACGGGACGGCTTGATAAAATCAGCAAATGTTTGAGCTAACTGCCGTCAGCTATTAAATTAAGTTGAATGCGTAGCTGCATCTGATGCTGAGCTGGCGCAGCAGGGCTCAGGAATTGAATCAATTTGGCCAATGAATGCGACCTCATTGGATTTAATACGTGCTCGACGCATCCCTTTCGCACTACTCCGTGGGCGCGCTCTGAACACCTCGATACCGGTGCGCGCGGGAAGCACCTGCCCGCAAATCGCTTAGTTCTTGAGCTGATTATTATGCAGGAGCAAGCACGAGCTCGTGGAGAGCGAGGCCAAATGCTGCCTCGCGCCGGTGGCAGTTCCATTATTGGAGCAACCTAATTAGTTTGTTATGTCTGCTACTGTTATCCAACGTCCTTGTAATTGTCCCACTCCAATTACATTTAAGCACTCTCCCATAGCTCGCCGGCCGTGACTGTGCGGATATTTCGAAGTGGCTGGCTGCGATGTCCACACAGGCGCCAACACCACCAGTACCACCAGCACCACATGAGCAAACAAATATGCGCATATTCATGCTAATAAATGTATTTAGTTCGCTGTTCGTTGCTCGCATGCCTGAGCTACCCCAGAGAATTAATCAACGGGGAGGCCTGTCAGAGCAAATTATGGATAAATCAATTTAATAGACATCGATGAATGTGCCAAGAGCAAATTGGTCTATCTAATGGATATTCAACTAACTAAACTATACTATAAACATATTAAGAACTTAATTAGCTTTTCTTTAGTCTATACCGAAATATGCAAATATTACATATATATATATAGACGCATTTTTTGTTGACTGTGAGCAATAAATAGAAATACGAAAATTTCGTTTTTCCTTTTCCGATACTTACATAACTATTTTTAGCTCAGCTAATTCATGTGGGATATAAAATAGATTTGCCTTTTTGAGCTCTTTAAGATGGCATCTAAACATAAATATATTATTTTTTGGAGCTTCGACAAATATAGACTTTTCACTTAGTCAAGCTAAACAATTTCAGCCACAAACAACAATCGAAGCAGAGTGGGCTAATAGCAATTGCGATTCCGTCTATTGGGCTGGTCAATGAACCAGGTGGAAGGCTCGAGCCAGTCTGGCAATCAAAGAAGATGAAGAGCAGTGCTCCTTTTCTACCGACTGCTAACGGCGATTGGGAATGCCTTGGTTGAAGTTATCGCGCTTTGTGGCCGACTAAAAGCCAACTGGCAGTTGGAAATTGGTTGACGGTTATTCGTTGAGGCGATGCTCATCGCGTTTTTGGTTTGGGTTATGGTTATGTCAATCATTATGTTGATGGTAACGGTTATGAGGCACTCGATTACCGCCAGGATGAGTTGCCATATTATGCCCATTTGGAGTAATGGAAATTCAAACGGCTTGCGGCCACGCCAACTATTGGTAGTCCTTAACCTCAGAGCCCCGAACACATGCATTGATGTAAATGCGACTCATGGATTATTTTTCTTTTCTTTTTTTTTGGTTTTGTTTTGGTGGTCACACGGCCATCTAATGGGTTTTATACGTGATAAAATCTTTCACACATTGCTAGGCTGCCATGAGGCAGCTTGTGACATTGGCCCGGCCACCCTTTCTCTTTTTTTGGCCACAAGACATGGGATGGAAGTGTGACAGTTGTGCAACATGGGATATGGCACATAGGATATGCGAAATGCGAAAAATTGGCAGGTTTTAAATTAATAGCACCCTTCAACATGTCGAAGGGCTCCCGATTAAATAGACGAGACGAAATGTCGGCAGCACAGCCAAATAAATACCTGTCTCTCTGCCTGTCTATCCGTCCGTCTGTCTGTCTGTCTGTCCAGTTGACACTGACGCTGACTCGTTGACTGACAGAAAACGCAAGCAACTGTCAGAGTTTGCAAATTCATTCCAGATGTAAACATTCCCATAGGAAGCCATTTCACACAAGTTCCATGTCTGTTTGTTCAAAATTGCAGCAACTGGTACTGACGTCCACATGCTGGCGTAGCCGTAGGTGCTGATGATGTTAGTGTGTGTGTGTGTGCGTGTGCAAAGGTGTGTAAGTGGAGCTCGATGTTCGCGTGCTATGGTTGCCCTCTACAGCCGTCAATAGCAGCAGCAGCAGCAGCAGGAGCAGCCCAACTTTTGACTTTCTCGTACGAATAACCAAATATGCAAAATCACTTGGGCCGCAAGGGCTGGAGCAGGAGGTGCGTTGGCCAATAACGAAGCCGAGCACTGTATACCTTTTCAGAAAGTGAAGATGTAATTTTTGGAAACTTCATACCCAATATACGATATATCCGCATAGCTGGTGTGTTGGCCGAGGCCCTACGTACTGTTCAAATATAGAAAAGCATTCGCACTCAATGCTGCACCTGCTCCATGCAATTATGCAGAAAGCAAACTATTTTAGGATAAGAGTAATTGCATTTTTGTTGTTTCAAAGAAAAAATCGTCTGTCACATTTCTCAGATGGGGCCAAAAAGGCTGGAGGTAAGAACGAATCGAGTTGAAAACTAAAACTGAATTCGAGGTATGCGTCCTATGGCCCAACGTCCTTTGGCAGTTGCCGCTGCTGATGGCCGTTCATGTTATTTTCATTGATTATGTCAGGAAAATAAGTTTACTTTGGAACATTATTGGTCCCATTCACAGCAACAAAAAGTCAACTTGTCAAAATGTTCGAAAGCACTTAAAACTTTTACGCACTTTGTTGTTGCTGTTATTGCTGTTGTTGCTGTTTTCTTGTTTGTAGTTGTTACATTATGGCATTTTTCCACTAAATCTACATTCACACCGACAATGGTGCAGACGGCAGCAGTCTATCCGCCAGCAAAAGGCAACAATACCCAGCCTCGCGCCGAGATCTCTGTTTGTGCCACTTGGTGTGCCAATTTCGCACTTTCCTTTTGCAGCAACAAAAAAAGAAGAAGAGGGAAAAACAAAAAGAGAAAAATAAAACAGATAAAAAGGAGAGGACTATTTTTTTTTAAAGCGCTCCTCTCATTGTGGCAAATGGGGGGCAGTTAGAGCCTGAAGCACTTGCGCCACAGCCAACTCTACTGGCAGCTGGCCACGTCTATGGCCCAGTCCAGACTTGAGCCTCAACAAGCCAATTGAATAGCACTTTCCAATAAGTACGCAGCCACGGACCGGACCAGGCCAGCTCAGACTAGACGAGAGCACACCAGCACCAGCAGCAGCAGCAGCAGTAACACCAAAGTTGCCTGGGCAGCTGGTCTGTTCTTGCATTACGATATTGGCTAAATTGTCACAACATTTGATTTTCGGTCTGTCAAGTTTGTACAAAGCGCCCGAAAGTTGTGCACTGATAATCTTTGTTTACCATTCGACTGAAATGTGGTTAGGACCTGGACCTTAGTCACTGTCAATTAGTCAGATATGCAGATTGTAATGGCATTGATTTGTATTTGGCTTAGAGTAAAACTTTTCGCATTACACAAACACACACACACACACAATCAGCTTGTCAATATGCATAGCAGCGCACGTGAGCTTCGCTGGATAATTCAGCTGGGCAAGCGGGAAGTCAAGCTGGCGCTTGTTTACAACAGCTTTCAAGGATGTATGTAAATGACTAGTCGAATCTTGGGGTAATCATAGATCAGTAATTATTCGAAAACTGGCTTGTGGACTTAAGCAAACCTGTATTAAGCCCAGCGTTGATTAATTATTAATGTTAAGCCAAACTCTGCGCGCTGCCTCTGTAGAGAACATTTGACCGAGATTTGGCTTTAAATTGAACGAAATCAAAGTCGAGCGAGCTGCTGCAAATGATGTGGGTGCAAAAGAGCTTTGCATACTCGCATTCCGCAATGATTTTAACGAATAGATCCTGTATGCGTATGCCTAATGCCGGCAACATCCTGACCCAGTTCAGTTCAGGGCATGGAAGTCCGATAATTTATGCCAAACATTTTTTGATGCCGCGTCGCTCAGACGAGCGTAACCCTTGTTTGAGGTTGAGTAATAAAATGAAATATTTATGGGTTAACATTAAGGGATTTGGTTTTTGCTTTAGCGCAAATGCCTATGCCCATGCATACTGTATTTATATATACATACATCTGTGTACCATGTATAATATGTATAGAGGGATACGGGGATATATCATGTAGCACGTAACACTTTGACCTGACTCGATCCCGGCCTTGCTGCGGCCGAATTGCGGTTAGCATTGACCACACGGGCTTATTTATTGCATTCGAGGCGTTAACACGAAAGCATTTTGCGGAAATGGAAACTAAATAGTCGTGGTTAAATTATTAAATGCCCCATCGCACCGCCTCAGTCTCACCCTCACCCTCACCCCCAGCCACAAAGGCGGCTGCCATCGTTTTTCTTTACGATGCAAAGTGTTGCCTATAAAAATTTACTGCCTGCCCTCCCCCCACTCACTCTCTGTGAGTGTATTCATGTTTGTTTGCCCAAACGAAAGCAAACATATAATTCCCGTATATTCCAGCACGAGCTGCCCAATGGATGTGTGTGCATAGCACTCTCGGTACATATGGATCCATATAGTCAGCGCCCCAACACGTTCGCGAATGGTAGTTGGTAAAACTGTTTGGCGATACTTTAAATATTTTATGAGTGTTACCACAGCTAAATTGCGAGGGAGGCAGAGGAGGAGAGCGGTGCCGAGATTATGATGTAACGATTTATGGCTAGCTCATTCGGATGAGCACAAATACACACATTCGGCTGTCCCCAAGTTCAAATCTGAAATTTATGTATCTATATTTTCGCAGCTTCGGTATCCGCAACGAAGCTTAAGAACTGAGTCGCAGCCATTGCTATTGGGACATTTATTGAAATGCTGAAATATTGACTGTGAAGTCTTTAATATGCTCTCAAATTCTACAATAAAACTTTCCTTTACTTATTTTTTGTTCAATTTCATTACAGTCCAATTTAATGACAGATTACTTGACTCCATGCTGCTTTTATATATATTTGTGTTCATGAATTTGTATTTCCTTTGCCAAGCTGAAACTTTGTTTTGTGCTTAGTCAGCACAACTAACCCAATTATAAGAACATTTGCTTGTCACCAGTCGATGCGAACAGGAAGGCCAAATGTGATGCAAAAAGCACGAAATCAAATTCGCAAAGATTCGATTTAGCGACATTTGCATGCCCTGAGCTACAGTTATTATATTATATATGTGGCTATAAAAATCAATTCAGCTCGCTCGAGCGAGCTGACAGCGCGATGCTACCCACCGGACAGAGGCGTCATTCATGGTCAGATCAGAATTCGCATTATATTTGTCAGCCACTTGAGCGCCAGACACAAAGTGTCTGAAGCAAATCACACATTGATCATAAGCTAACAAAAAACTAAACAGAAACCGACTGCCCCGGGGTATAAAAGTGAACGGCTACACGCGGCGGCTGGTTAGTTATAACGTGGACGCTGCCATCATCAATATGCTGAGAACAATTCCGATTTGGGCGCTGCTCGTATGTAGTCTGGTGATCGTGGCCGACGCAAAGCCGATCTTCATAAAGGTTTTTGCTCCGATTGGCGGTAAATTTTTGTGATGCAATTCGATACGGGAGAGCGGAGTAATTAATATTATCCATAGGCTATTCCAGTGGCACGGCGCAATCGACGCCAACGGTGGCGCCCGTCAACAATCAGCTGATCTCCAACTTGATCGCGCAGAAATTCCAACTGCTGAATAGTTTTCTGCAGGCGAAGTCGTCCTTCGGTAGCTTTGGCATCCGCAAGGACATCACGTTCACTTCGGGCTCCACAACGACCACGGAGCGACCAGTGACCGCGCACACAACCGAGGTAAACACAGATTTTATTCCGGAAGTTAGTTCCAGCACTCAATCTGTGTACACAACAACCACAGACGGCGACTTTGAGACGCCGAAGCCTACAGTACATCCCGACAAGCCAGTTACAACGTCAACGCCACTGATACCCACGAAGAGCACCACCGAAGAGAACATCGTGGAGTCTACGACGGGATCTTCCGATGGCTACACATATCGGACTACCCCACGCCCACCGGCACCCACTCCCACACCCACTAGCCACGGCTATTCGTATCAGACCCCCACGCCCAGCACCCTCTCCAGCACTGTTAACTCCTACTACTTGCCCGCCTCTCGATACTAAACGTCTCGATATCTACGCGAATGTGTAGGTATATTAGGTATATAAGCTAAGCACGTCTGTCAAATGTTTATCTATGAACTGATAATCAATCCTAATCGTTTCATTAGAATATATTTTGAAATCTTTGAGAACAGAATCGTTTTTTTTTTTTTTTTTGCTTACTGCGGAAGTGTTCGGCCTTCACAGACCTCACACTGCTCCTATTGACTATTGACAATGGGAGGTTCTGTGGCTCGATCAATTAGCATGAAAACCAGTTTTGCTGAGAAGACGACAGCCTCACCAGAAGTAAAAAATATATACGTACATATATACATTTATATAAAATAGACAAACAAATTGAATCGTTGCTCTCCGACCTGTTGATTGATTTTTTTTTGTCGAAATCGAAATTGGACAAAGTTTGATATTTTATATCTAAGAGTGAATCGAGTGTCACGAAACGACTAAAATGTATGTTTCTATAAAAGAGAATATGTTCTAGAGCATCCACGAGTTTCGGTATTGAATTTGAGATGCTTCAAGGTTATCAACCGGCTGAGCCACTCTAATTTAGATTCACAATCATTAAGCATATTTCTATCTGGTGGTTTTTTTGGCTTGTGTTAATTTAATGCCGAGCATGGAAATGTTTTTTCTTGTTTAAGAAGTTACTTGAATCATTGTTGTGAAGCGACTTTAAAACCTCTTCTTTGTTTTCAAGCTACTTCGAGCGAAAAATAACTTGTTTGGGGCTTTTTTTCTTCTTTTCATTTGCCGAGTTGCAGACGGCAAATTAATGGAAATCTTACAAGGAACATTAACTTGGATTAAATTATAGACTTTTTGGACCTGCAGACGCTTCAGTATATATATATATATATATATATATATATATATATATATATATATATACCTCTGCACCTCTGAAGTGTGACCCGACCACATTTTGTTACTTTTTGGATTTCTCTTTAAATCAAATATAATCGTTATTGCCCAAGGATATAAAAGTTAATATGTTATTAGTTTCTCGACCGGCTGGCATTTAGTTTCCGATATCTCGGCCCAGACACCTCGGGTTAGTGGCTCCATAAATTTTTATGGCAGTACAATCAACTTAACAGAAATATGAAAGCCATTAGATGAGACACAATGTTGTCTACGGTTGCTTGTCTGACAGGACACGTGCCGGGTAATTGAGATGGCATTCAAGTTCATCGCCATACAAGTCCACACATGTCCTTGCAAGTGGTGTGTCCTTCAACGGAATTAACCAGTCTGACTGCAGAGAAGGGATTGGACTCAACAGCCGCTGCTGCTGCCCGTCCATTAGGGCTGCTGTAGAGATTTCGATTAAATGTGCTTCGGTGTAAGTATTTTATGCCCACTCAATTTATGGGGGGTCGTAAACTAAGTAGAATTACAGACACGCCCGGAGGGGAGCATAAATATTTTATGATTTAAAACTGGCCCATCTTATCCAATGGCAAAGCAACTACTGAGAGTAACTACCCGCTCCAGAGGGCAAGCCAGGCAGGTCTGTTCCCTCGCACAAAGGCAGCTTTGTTGCGAGGTGCGTTGAGATCATCCATTTTACTTTCGAGAAGGTAAGCGTATTTCGTGTTCCTTAAGAGCTATCTGATTTATGTTAAAATCCACTTTGAGCTAATAAATCTCTTTAATGTTGCACGGCTCTCAAAGATTCCCGGAACTACGGCAAATGCTCTGCACTTGTTTAGCATATATCGCTTGCAGACTTCATTATACATATGCTTTTCTTTTGTTGAATTTCCGAATTATAATACTAAAAGTATTGTTTCGGGAAGTGCCTTCAAATATAATCTAGTCAATACAATTCACAATAATTGGATTGTCTTTAAACACAATACTTGATAGCGCACAATATCACATGTCGAATATTTCTCAATTTTTGTCCATATTCCATTTCATTGTATTATGCAATGAAATTCATGGTGGGCTTTGTGGCAACATGTGTCAAAAGTTATTTGTCATACAAGCACCCAGAATTCCCGGCAGCCACGCCTCCTGCTTGGTGCTTGGTGCTTGGTGCTGTGCGTGCTGCAGGTGCTGTAGGTGCCGGCCGTATGCAGATGAGTCTGAAACCTGAGCCTGAAATAGCGGGCGAGTTGGAGAGCTTGCAAATAAAGCAAGGAAAATATTTTCACTGGCTGCCTGTCGTCCCGGTGAAATGTAAAATTTTGAAAAGATATGCAGCGGCACGTAGTCACATAAATATGTTTGCATACGAAGCTGCTGTGGGACACTGCTCGTGCACTTACCGACGCAATACACACACATACACACATACACACCTACGCAAATACACGCATATAAATATACACCACACATAAGACTGTATGGACTCTGGCAAAAACAGAGCCAAAAGCAAACGTAAACGCTGGTGTAAGCAACAGCAGCCACAAGAGAGCAACAAGGGGCGCCACGGCCAGCATCCAAATCTCACCGCAAATGAAAGTGGCAACGCACATGACGCTGCGTGGTTCATTAGTTCCACGAAATATTATAGCCAACATGGCGTATGAGCGACGTTATTCTTTTATGCAAAATGGCATCAGGTTCGGAAACGGCGCCATGCCATTCGGTACAGCTTTCGTATCGCCTATTGAAACCCCATCGGCAAAGGCACAAAAAGAAGCGACGCCAGCCAGCAGTGGAAGAAGACATCAGACGCGGTCGCAGCTGCCTTGTGGGGCGTAAATTTGGACGGGGACTCGATTTCGAATTGTCGAACGGAGCTGGTTGTCCCTTTGCCATAATGCTGGCTGAAGCACGTTAGAGTTTAGTTAGCAATAGGGCATGCCCGACTACGACATATGCTCGCATATAAGATGCTTATCACAGGCAATTAAGTTTCATCTCAATTTTTTTCATCATTCGTAGTTAAGCTCAACAACTCAGGAGACATAAGTGGGGGCAGCTTAGGCATCTGTTTATTTTTTCCATTTTTTTTTCATAGAGTGCACACAAATCCATGATAAAAGTTTGCGCCAGTATTTTGCTAAGGTATTCTTTGCGTTCTTTGTTGTCTCTGCTGTTGCTGCGCTTGTTTATGTGGCACGCATCTTGTTCATTCTCAGTCCGCTGTGATTCGAAAATGTGCCTTGGAATAGCAAATAAACTGAATATGTGTAGGCGGAACAGGCGCTGGAGCTGGAGCCAACAGCCAACTGCCTGCCATTGTGTATTGAATCGTAGAGCACGCTTCCAGTACTAAATATTTTTATACTGCACAATACGCATTTGGCCCGTTATTGGATGTTTTCAGCATAGTTGGGTTCATTATTCGGAGGAGCAAGGAAAATAATATGAAGTTGGTCTATTTAAATATTGCACACTTTGCCCAATCTGGCCACCTGCGTGCCGTGTGTACCTGTGCGCATATCGTTCAGCTGAGATTCAGAGTTTTTGTTTCGAGTGTTTTGTTTCCATTTCACAAAAGACATAACAATTATCATTTGAATTATATTGGATTGTCTTTGTTGCGAAAGTTTCAGACTCGCTGATACGCCTGCGTTTGGTAACCCCAAACCAGCTTTTTATTTAGTTAAACAATAACGACAACGTTTGCAAAAGGACCCCGTGGACGGCGAGGACTGCAAGGACTGTGAGGACAGCAAGCCAAACCCCCTGAGCAGCTATCAACAAAGTCCGCACGCGGCATTTCAAAAGTTATTTTCCGAACTAACTTTGCAACTTTTTGTTGCATATTTAAAACGGGTTTACGCGCTGCTCTTAGAACTGTGGCGAATGAAATGAGATAACTTTGCAAAAATGTATATTCAATTACCTAGTACCACCCGCCCGCCCGCCTATCGCCGCACTCCCGCAGGATATTCAAAGAAGTTGAAGCTCGGCTCCGCTGCGAGTCACAGAAAAGCATTTATCATCCCGCAGGAAGATTCACCTGTTAACACAGATACGGAAACCCGTTGAAAGTTGAGCAGCCCAAATAGCAGCAGCAGGAAAAAAGGACACCATCCTTATTGGCAGACATGTGGGATTTCGCAGCGCCCTGGCCTGCGCCTGACAATTACAATTTGCGCAAATGGAATCTCAGCTGTCGTCTTCATTGTCGAAGGGCCTAAATGGAAGCTTAGGACGATGCTTGACGTTGAAAAATAAATTGACACCGCAACGTCTGGCGCTAACGTGGCGCAGAACACACTTCCCCAAATCCCTAAGCGTCCAAGTAGCACAGGGTTTGATATCAATCAATAGCGTCAATTCACATAACTCTCTGTCCTCCCACCCACTCCCATTCCCCATCTAATGTCCGCAAGTGCCCATCCAGTTGCCTCAATCAATTGAGTGGTGAAGCAGAAAGTCAACCAGCGCCCGTTGACTTGTGGCTTACAGTGACCGAGATGAGATCTGAGTTATAACTGGAATCCAAACTGTTATCTAGCTAATGACAACAGCCCAGCCACACAAAACAGAATACTTGACAATTTACACAATCATCTTAAGTAGCTCGCTTGGGCTATTGCCAGCGCTAGTAATACAGATGTTATATATATATATATATATATATATACACATGTATATATATGTACATGTACACATTGAGCCCTAATGCTAAGTTCCTCATTAATACAAGTCTCCACTCGAAGTGGATTTAACTTTCGAAACAAAACTCACATTTTGCGCAATTCAATTGAGGAAATGTGTAAGAGGGCTTTGGGGGCCCAAGCGAACGGATACACTGTTCAAAACGAACGGCAATTGGCCATAAGCCGGATATGCATTACAGTTTCTAATGAGGCAATTGTAGAAATAAGCTGAACGTGCCGCCAACGAGGTCGACTTTTCTCGTGGCATGAACGGAAACGGAACGGCTCGGCTCGAGTTTAGCCAGAAAGGGAATGCATTAAGTGGGGGCCACTGCTCACGGCTGTGGTGAGATAAAAGTTTCTTATGGAATTACCTGAACGTGTTTGTATAACAGTTTCACAAGTTTTTACCTCGTCGGGCAAATGCATAAACATGCTTTTATTTCATTTCGCTTCTGGAGCGAACAGCACATTAAGGGTTCAGGAATCGAGACTATTTGCCACCAGCCGCAAATGAATTTATTTCGGATAGTGTTTGCGGCTTTAGAACTTCGACTGCTCTGACACTTTATAAAACCCGCTAAACTTAATGCCCTCCGAAACTCAATTGGCAGTTGCTTTCGAGTCGAGCAGCCACTTGGCAGCCCGCCGCAATAAATATGTATATAAGCGAAGCAATTCAATTTCGCCAGCACATATACCACATAATCCTTGGCAGCTTAACGCTGCTTTAGTGGGTCACACACATGAGCGGATAGTTAATTAACCATCAACATATTTACACCCAAGCACAATGGTCAAAAACGAGAGAGGACATTTTGCACGAAAAAATACTTCCTAATAACTCATTAAAAACTTTGAGATCTGCTTCGCTCGAGCGCCTTACGAAAAGTCTAATGAAGCAGGCAATGTTGAAGATTCAATTCAACTTGGATCTGGGCCCATAGTGCTGCTGAAATTCTGTTGTTAAAATTTGTTAGTTTCCTAGGAATTTGGAGAAAAACAATACACTTAGCTCGATAGAAATGGCTGTTAGCTACTGTTGCCAATGAAAACATCAACCCAAATATGTCTGACGTCTTTTGGCCACGGGCAACGCCTGGCCCAAGTCCAAGTGTGTCTGTGTCTACGTTCTGTGGCCCTTAATCTAGATTATGTGCCCTTCGAAAATTCAATGGGAATTGAAAATAATAAGAAGAACATTGCTGAGCATGTTCAATTCGGTGAAAGTTCCATACATATATATATGTGTGTGTCTGTGTGTGTGCTTGTTGTTGTTCTGTATGTGTGTGTGTCGAGTACCTGGCGATTGGAATGGCTGCTGCAGCAGAAGGAAGGAACGGGTCGATGGCACGAAGTATTCGGCTTAGCAGTGGCCATTTTGGTATTTTCCATTTATTCGTTGGTGTTTTGCTTGGATTTGGTAGTTGGTTTCGGTTTTGGCTTGAAGACATAACCGTTTGCTGCTGATACCACCGCAGCTTTCAATAAAAACCAACTTTACCTCTGCCGCACGAGTGCTGTTCCCAGCGGTAACAGCGCTGTCGTCCACATTTCTGTTTATTTTTTACTTTTTTTCTGTTTTTTTGTGGGTCACATATTTGGGACATTACATTTTTATGGCATCCAATTTAAAGTTGAATTTAATTAAATGCTGAGCGACACACCTTACAGAGTCACCGCCTCTAAGGATTCAAATTATATTAAATACGATTTAAATTTCGCAATTTTAGGCCAGTCGGAAACATTTTATTTCACTCTAACGAACGTATTCTGCAATTACAGTGAGTTCCTACGAAACCGAGTCTCTAAAATGTATCTAAGCATTTTCGAAAAATAAAATCAAGCCTTTTAGCTAGAAATCCTAACTCGAGACTGAACGGGAAACCTGAGTCTTCATCTTGAACCCGTCAAATGATAACTGAAAGAAAGACGACACCCTCCCACCCACAGTCAAGTAAGAGATACATTTAACAAAACAAATTCAATTTAATTTTAAGTAGATTCCATCTTGATGTGTGAAAGAGTGTATAATCTCGCCTGTGCGTGAGAGCGAATATGGGTGTATGCATATAGAGATATTATGGAAATAGTGCACGCGAGAGTGCCATGGGTAAGTATTGAGAGTGGCCCGGCGCTGAGAGCAAGTTTGTTTACTCAACTGTCACGGACTTGGCCAGATTGCGCGGGCAGTCGACATCGCAGCCGCGGAGCACGGCAATGTGGTAGGAGAGCAGCTGCATGGGGATGACGGTGAGGATGCCTTGCAGGCAGTCGACGGTGCGGGGAATCTCAAGGTTGCGCGAGGAGAAGGCCTTAGTCTCCTCGTCGCCTTCCTCGCAGATGATCACTGGGCAGCCCTTGCGGGAGGTGACTTGCTGCAAGGCGTTCATGCACTTGACGTAGACAGGATCACGCAGCACGATCATCAGCACGGGCATCGAATCGTCCACGAGAGCCAACGGGCCGTGCTTCAGTTCTCCGGCCATGATACCCTCACTGTGCATGTAGGTCAGCTCCTTCACTTTCTGTGAAAGCGAAAACAAATTCGGAATAGTTAAGATATGTTTTCCTCACATTTGAGATTTGGGCTTACCAAAGCGCCCTCCAAGCAGGTGGCGAAGTTGTAGCCGCGACCCATGATCAACAGCGACTTGTGCTGATAGAGATCCTTGGCCAGTTCCTGTACCTTGGAGTCGAGCTTGAGCACTTCGCGAATCTGGTCAGCCAGCTTGGACAGAGCCTGGAGAATCTCCAAGCGTCGCTGCTGTAGAGACAAACGGTCCTCCGACATGACCAGCGCAAACATAACCAGCGAAATAAACTGCGATGTGTAGGCCTTAGTGGAGGCCACGCCGATCTCGGGGCCGGCGTTGATGTGGACGCCGCAGTGCGATTCGCGGCAGATGCTGCTGCCCACGGTGTTGGTGATGCCAACGATCAGGGCTCCGCGCTGCTTGCAGTAGCGCAGTGCCATCAAGGTGTCGGCCGTTTCGCCGGACTGCGAGATGAAGAAGCAGACGTCGTCACGGAAGATGGGCGTGTTGCGGTCAAGGAAGTCTGAGGCCAGCTCAACCATGACAGGCAGCTCTGTCAGTTCCTCCAGCAGCTGGCGCGTGGCCACGGCGCTGTGGTAAGAGGTGCCGCAGCCGATCAGCATTAGGCGACGGCAGCGCTTAATCTCAGGAATAAAGTCCTTGATGCCGCCCAGCACGATGGCGTTGTCATCAAAGCGGACGCGTCCACGCATTGTGTTGACCACCGAATCTGGCTGCTCGAAGATCTCCTTTTGCATGAAGTAATCGTAGTTGCCCTTCATGATCTGCTGGATTTCCATTTTCAGAGTGGTAATCTCACGGGCGTGTGGGTCATCCAGGCTCTTCTTCAGACGATGGATGCTCAGAGTGCCATCCCTCACAGCAGCCACGTCATCGTCCTGCCAGGAATTTGTATGAATTGCTTAGTGAATGTTTGAATATATTCATATGGCTTGATCTCACCTCCAGGTAGATGACGCGATTCGTGTGCTCGATGACAGCTGAGGCATCCGAGGCAAAGAAATACTCGACCTCCTTCTCCTCCAGCGGCATGAATTCCGATGTGCTATCCGAGCGCGGCAACACTGGCAATTCACGAGTTTGTCCATGTGGACGCAACTCTGTTCGGTTAATTTGGTATTTGAATGGTGTTGACGTTGCCGATTTGCATTTGAATCAGCATCAGCATCAGCATTAGCATTTGCAGTTGCAGTTGGCGTTGCAGTTGCAAGCAGCATGGCGATTGCGATTGCGGTCGATGGCGATGTCGATGGCGATAGAGTTGCATTTTGACCGAATTGACCATTGCAATGGGGACGGAACAGTACGAGGCAGGCGGGACGCAATTTTCAGTGTCGCAAGCAATTGTATGGATTCATGTATTTATGCATTTAAATTATGTGTGTGTGTGTGTGTGTGTGTGTGTTTGTATATGTACATGTAATTGCAGTTTATGGGAAGAGAGAGAAGAGAGAGAGAGAATGCAGAAATTAGAAACCAAATATTGTTATCATGAGCACACAGCATGGGCGGGCGTTCGCCACATCGAAAGGGAATTCAGGTTGAAATATTTGAACATTTTATGAAACTCAAATGTCAATTTATAATTTAACCCCATAATTTAACTGTTTATTCGTCTTTCAATTATAGACCTTTCTGTGCAGCTTGCCAGAAAGCTGAAAATGATTACAAGGTTTTAAAATACTTTTTGTTGTCATAAGAATGAAAATCGTTGTTCTGCTGCTTAACTAATGGCTTGACATATCTCTTCGCTAAGCCTTTGTCACTTTTATTAAATTCAGTTTATCTATAAATTTGCTTGCAGCTGACATTTTCCAACTTAAATGCCTGTAAGATGATATTTTTCTTAAGTAAAAACACACAAAATAGAATAGCTTGACAATTAATTGAGTTCAGATTGTGAAATTAGGAAGCCATATTTAAAATATTTAAGATAAATAAAAGATTGGTTAAGTGTGAGACAAAGCAATGGCCCCAAATGCATCTCAATTCTGTCAAAGACACAAAAATAATCTCCATACATACTCAGCAAGTATAAAGAGAATATTGGCACTAGGCAATGCCAGTTGCCTGTCAAGAGTCTGTTGACTAATGCATATGTATATTATAGAAGCATATCTACGAAGTTGTCATCTGTAATAACTGAGAAGCCCTCTTGAAGATTACATAAACTGATTTCCAAATAAATATAAACATATGTGAGCTACGGATGAGCATGCTACAGTCGATTGCAACCGTCTGCAATAATTTGACTAAATTCAATGAAAATTCCTTAAAATGCGCAATCAATTTCTTTAGGGAGAAAGGACAGATGGAGGTGGCATATTTTGGGCAATAAAAGCAAATAAGCATGTATAGAATATAATATATAAGTGTTTTCATAAAAATAAAATTGAAATTTAAAGTAATTACCTTGGGGCTTGCCAGAGTCGGCATCTAGACAAACACGAGAGAGAAAATAACAAATGTTGAGTAAAATATTAAAGTAGAAGTTCAGCTTAAGACTCAGCACCAGCACCACAGAGTTTTTAAGGTTTATTGATTGGGGAGTGAAGCGATAAGAAGTTAGTAGAGTTTCATAGGGGACAGAGATACCCAGCCACCAGCGGAAAGCAGAGTTTGATTAAGGTTGGAGTTAGATTAGTTGAGTACCTTGATCGGAGCTCAGTTGCTTGTCATCTAAACGTTGGAAAGTAACACAGAGGATCAGCAGAGATGCGGCAAACGAGGAAGAAGGGTCGCCAAAGGATGTATTTTGGGGCGATAGTGTTGAAAAGTTTCAGAGTGCCGTCGGGGAGTGACAGTTGGTTATTTGGTGAGAGAGAAGAGAACGAACACGCATAACACAGACAGATACGAGTATGTACATGTATTGAGATAAAAGACAAGAGATATCGTTGAGTGAAATATAGCAGAGAAGAGAGTCCACCGAAAGATAACTCCCGCTGTTGCGCCAGCATCGCTTACCTTTGCCGTACAGAATGGGGATGTGATCTGTGGCCAATCGAGTCTTTGTCTTGATAGCGACGAGCAGTGGAGAGCTACGACGCGAGGCAACGCACTCGCCTGGGAAATACTTCGATTTCACAGCAATGGCAAATGCGCCTTCCTGTAAGCGTGAAACAAGTTGGTACATCATCAGGGTCTACACATAATGAGCTTAGGCTTACACCTGAATGGATAAACTTACCACCTGCTGAATGGCCTGCTCCACGAGCTCCCGGAATGAGTAGCTGGGATGCTTCTTCCACAGGTGGTGCACCAGCTTGGCAAAGACCTCCGTGTCCGTGTCCGACTCGAATTCGTAGCCCTTCTTTGAAAGGAAAGTCTTGACGTCGTTGTAGTTGGTAATGATACCATTGTGAACCACGACAAAGCTGTTGCCCTCATCCGACCGCTGCGGATGCGAGTTGCGCTCGCATGGCACGCCGTGAGTGGCCCAACGTGTATGTGCAATGCCGACGTGGGTATCTACCGGCTCACTGTACTCCCCTCCGCTGAAGTCTACGCACATGCATGACAATTGAATTAACAAGCGTTGCTCGCATAATATATCAGGTGCTGCAATAACTTACGTTCCTGAATCGCATCCTCCAGCACCTTGACCTTGCCAGTGCGCTTAACCATCACAATGTCCTTGTTGTCGGGGGAGTCGATGGCAACGCCGGTCGAGTCATAGCCACGGTATTCCAGACGCTTCAGGCCTGTCACCAACAGATCCAGCACCTCCTGGCGGGACTTGGGTGTTAGATAATTCAGGTATGCGAAAATTCCTGCAGACAAAGCATATTTATAGAGTATATCCGTTACATTCAAAGATTTATTTACTTAAACCAAATACCAGAAAGCTTATCGAAATAAATACAAGATTAATATGCAATAACACATTTTGCAAGAGCTAAAGTTATTGAGTTCCAGCCCAAAACCCAACCAGTTATGAGGAAATCTGCATCAGAAACCAGTTTGGGATTGGGCCTTTCAGGTAAGTGCACTGCTTGAGTAAGTGGCTTAGCGGCTTTGTTACCGTCCACTTGAAGTTATTTTTGGAGTGGAGCGAGGCGAAAGGCCATCGAGTATAATCAAGTATATAATATGCATAAGTCCGTAGTTGTAGTGGTTCAACCGAAGGCATTTATATCACCCCATAAATCGGGTTGCATCTGAGTGATTCTCAGGATATATATCTTTTCAGTTTACTTGAGTAACTTGAATTTGGGTTATTGATTTGCCTTAACGACTTTTCTTGTTAGCTTAAAGTTAATAAAGTCTTATTGATTGGCCTGATTATCACTTACCACACATTATAACGCTTTGGTAATTGGAGAATCTCGCTTAACTTTTCCTTTTAGTAACACCTGAAAAGAAAATACATAAATACAATAATTATTATATTTTTCGCTTAAAGATAATGCTCAGTTCAATAATAAAGTACAAGTTTTATATAAACAAGGGCAAAACAATTATCCGTATGAGGGTATTCAACAGTCGCTCTGAGATTCCTGTAGTAGCTGGCACTAACACAAAGCTGGTTTCATACCGATGTAAAGAAGTAAAGAGAGTCTTAATTTTAGAGAGTGGTACTTGTTATGCTCCGACTCTTCACAATGTATGTGGATGTGTGCGTGTGTTTACAAGCGCACGGGTGCTCTTATCAGCACGTCAACTCTTCAGAATCTTTCTTTCCGCTGCGGCTACCGGTCCACTTTGGTCTGTGTAGTTCTAGTTCGAGGTCCCGTCCTCGTTCCCGCTGCTGCTGCGTAAACACGATTTCTCAGTTTCAAATCAAATGGCAATTTCTTGTATTCAAGTTTCTTGTTTTGGTTTTGCCTCTTAATACCCTGTAACCAGGCACACATTGCAAATAGACCTGCATGGCTGGAGAGGTTTCTCCTGACTAAAAAAAATATTTAATTGACTTGGATAAATTTATTGTTGAAGATTTTTGAATATCTGGATATTAGATAAGCACACAGAAATATTTGTTTTTATCAATTAAGAGTGTACGTTATATACTCTAATACTTGTTATAGGGTATGATATTGTCAAGTTGATGTTTTCTAACTGTTATTTACAGCTCGTTGTTTTTATCTAGTTATATGCGTTGCTGGAAATATGTATGTATATATGTATACATATATTTAATATTTGAATTTATGTATTCATAGATGTGATTGGGAACGATTCCAGGTCCGGGTCTGTATTGCGAGTGTAGGGCCTATTATAATTAATGTATGTATGCTGATTTGAAGTGGCATTGCCACTGTGTACCCACAAGCTAGAGCATAATTTCTCTTAAATGGGCGTAACGACTTGGAATTTTTATCTTTTGGCACGGAACGTGTTGACTACGCTCTGTTCTATGTCTCTGCTACGTTCTGGGGTGTGGGGCGAGTACTCAGGTGCAACACGTACTAGAGTGGCACTGTGTGTGTGCGTGTGTGTGTGTGTGTGTGTGTGTGTGTCGCATTCGCCTCTCTTAGGGTCGGATATTACGGGTGAGTGTGACAGAATTCTTGAAAGCTCTCACATGCAGCCTTGCCACGTCTTTCACTCTTTCTCCAGTGGCAATCGTCAATAGTTAACATGCACTCCCTGCCCGCCTCTGCAGCACCTCAGTCACGCCCGCTCGTTGACTGTGATTGGCATTTTTAATTTGCTCACCGGTGCCGGCCAGGTGCCGGAGCCAGCATTTTCGAGTGGCCAGCAGAGACGTAGCCAAGCGTAATACGGTAATTAAAACGATTCAGCCATTCAGAATTCATCTGCAATCATTTCGCTCTGGTGTTTCGCAGTGGCAACCATGTCACACGCTCTGTCTCGTCAGAGCTCTGGCTCAGCTCAATAAAAACGTAAACAGAGTGGGCCGTGCTTTCCACTAATGAATCAATTGTGAGTACATAGCCCCCAAAAGCGACTTATCACACATAGATAAGAGCGAAAAGCAGCGCAGACATTGACTGAAATGTTGCCGCCAGTCAAAAGAGGAAGAAGAGGAACGCGTTAGCAATAATGCATAGAAACTGCTGCAGCTCTAATCGATGGTCAGATCATAAAACTAAAAGTACATTGACTAGCAGCTACAATACGTATCAGGTAAGCTCGTTCCTGCTTATCAGAAGAAATTAAAAGAGAATTAGAGTGCTTCAGTGGCTAATCCCAGTTAAGCAACTGGATTGCCAGTCACTTGAACTGCCGTCCAGATGTCTACTATAAATATATCCCCTGGCTATGGGCAGTATCGTCTCACATCGACTTCTGGGAATCATATCTCAAGAGTCGAAAGTTGGCTGGCTGCTATCAGCTAATTGCTTGCAAAAATACTATTAGCAAGAGTACACCGAGGTTGATAGACAAAGACAAAGTTGGCATTGCAATTGCGTCTATAGTGACACCGATTGTGCATCAGCCGAACAGTTGAGTAAACTCGGGTGGTGGAGCACGCCTTGGCATTGCCTCGTGGCTTGTTTGCTGGCTGGAGTCGAAAACACTATGTTGTTTATTCAGTTTGTGTGCGAACTGTATGATATTTCTGAATGTTGCCACATATTTCAAGCTTGTTTCTTTTTCTCTATTTATGAACTCGCCTGTATCTCTACTCTGGGTGCTTGCAACTTTTTTATCAGTTCACTTTTGGTTGTTTTTATTATTTTTTCATTTATTTATTATATATTTGTGCATGTTGCTCTGCCGCGGTGTGGGTGTGGGTGCGGGTGTATACGCGTGCGTGTATGCGAGCTTGCACGGCTGCGGTCTGAAAGAGCAATCAGCGGCGCTGCAAACAGCGAACAGGTATTTTATATAAGACGAGACAACGAATTTTGACCGCAATTTCGGGTTTAAAGCGGGTTTTGTTGCCCCATAACATTTTCGTGTTGTTCGGACGCTTTTGCATTGTGTTATTAAATAATTCAATTAGTGTTTGTTGCGCTGGCAACACCGCAACACCATACCGCCACAGCACTCGTTTCGCACCACTCACTCCATTTCGATACAAACATTTTAGAATGCGCAAAGTGTTCTGTCAAGCACTTGATCGTTTATGTGGCTGTGGGGTATTTGGCTTTCCACTTAATTGTAGCACTTTACATTAGAAACAAACTCCAGATTTGATTTGATAATCACATTGAAAGCTATGTACACTATTCACTCACAGGTCGTTGTTGCTGTTGTTGGCTCACTTAATTGCCTGTGTGGTATTGTCTTTGAGTTTGACGTGGTAACTGGTTGGTTCGGGTCTGGTAACGCACTCGCTGCTCGCTGCTCGCTGCTGGCCAACTCCGCTGTGAAATTAACACTGAGCTCGCTCTGAAAAGAAACACACGCTAAATGCGCTGCTTTTATAGGCTAGCCGGGGGTATCGCCGACGCCAGCGTCATCGCCGGTTCCACATTGGCGCTGCGATCGTTTTTGCCAAACACTGAGAGCCCGAGCACCAGCCAGAGGCATATCCTACTCATACTCGCATTCACACTCAAGCTGACACTCGCACTCACACTCTTACTCGCACTCACACTCATACGAATACATTCAACTGTAGCAACAATTGGGAGAGCAAAAGCAAATGCCGTGCTGGCTCCAGAAGACGGTTACGCTTATCGTGAGCATTAAAGAGCACGAACCCGATATATGTCTTTCTGCTCTGCTGGTCGTTAACTTTTAACATATACTGTCTTAATATATGCTAATAGCGAAATGTTTATTATTAGCCACCCCATTTGAATATTGTAAGAAGTTGCCTGTAAATGTCGAATTTCTTGAAATAATATATACATATTTGTGCTTAAAAAAAAGTGAAGCATTTTAAATAAGTGGAATGAGTCCATCAAGCAGAAATGGCCAAACTTCCGACTTTGGCTAGACCAATCAATATTAGCAAATTGACTCTGTCAGTTATGCGTCTTCGATGCAAAATCGAACATGTTTTATCATATTTATCCACAGAGCCAAAAGACATAAATCATGCGAGTTTATTAAATGTCAAATAAATGTTTCTTTTCACAGCATAATCATCAGATGTTGCCTCTAATAAACGTATTTCACATTAGCATTACTCCAACTGCACTTGCTTTTGAAAGACCAAAGAAAATCACTCGTTGGGCTCGTGCTCTTTTGTGCCTGGCGATAATCGTAACTTCTTCAAGAGCGTTGGAGTATGACATTTGCTTCTGCTCCCACAATGTTGTTATATTTAGTAAATATGAGTGTAAGTGTGAGTGCGAGAGCGAGAGTGAGTGCGAGTGTGACTAATGCAATTGAGTCGGCTGTGTCTCTAGCTCTGCCTCTCGGCGTTTGACATAAGTGGCCGCTGCGGAAAGTTAGCTCTGCTTTGCAGCTCTGAATTCAAGTTATTAGGATTTTCTTTTATTTTGAAAAGTTTATAAACTCGCACCTTTATTAGCCTCTTGAAATTGTTGAAGAAAAAGCAAAAACAAAACTCAATAAATTTATATGAATTTGATCAAAATGGAGAATATTGCATTCTTTATACCCTCAGCGTTGACAAATATTTTATATTTACAGCTTATTACTAAGAACATTCTATTGTTTTCAAATAAAAGTTTTCTCTTAGTAAAAGTCTAGTAAAGGCTAGCTCAACTGCATACAGTGCATACACTCCCCTCTGACATTTCTGGCCCAACTTTGGTGCAGGGCTTTCAAATTGGTCGCAAACGTGTTTTGTGATATTAAAGCCAAAAAGGCTTAATTGAACTCTGGCATTTTGCTTTCAATTGTGTGTCTGAGACAGATTGATTTGACTTTTAGCTATCACGTCCAGCTGAGTGGCATTAAATCTAATTCCATTTGGCTCTTCGTCTCCACTGAGCGTGGCTTTTCATATTAAATATCAATTAATTACTTTTTTTTAGTTGACAAAGGAAATCAGCATATGCAAAATATTTTAACGCACTACAAAAAAAAAAGAAAAAGATTTTAATTTAATTTATTTTTAAACAACACATTTACCCACTCCTTGTTTTGTCCGTCAATTTGTTGCTCTGCAATAAGTGCTTACACTGATGTGTCAATACTTCATACAGCAACAAAAATGGAAAAAATAGGAAAAATATGGAAAACTCGACTGCCTTTTGCCGCGTGCCACACTTTATTTTTTTGTGACTATGTTTAATATGCAATGTGCATAAATTCATAAAATGCAAGCTGCAGCTTTGAAAAAAAAGAGAACAAATAATATAATATAAAAATAATGGGAAATTGAAAATGTAAATATTTAATTTGCCGTACAATGTGTCCAAATTGAAAAAAGGCTTTAGACACATGCAGAAAATACAGATGAAAATAAAAATTCAGAGCCCGGGGCTGGCTGGAGCACAGTACGAATACGAGTGTTGCCAAATCCCCAAACCGGTTCGATATACAAATCATGCGTGAATAGAAATGATATCTAAGCACAGCACCGGTTTCCATCACGTCAGTTCATAACCTGAACCGTAAATTATAAATATTCATGATTTCTTTTTCTAACTCTAACGCCAGCAGCAGTTGCCTGCTGTTGTCAATACGAATCGAGGTTTTGTATCTCTTTCGTCTGCTGGTTCAGTTATCGCAGTCAGTTTTTGTTTTGCTCACAGCAGCTGACCTTGACTTCCATTCGAAAGGAAAAGTGATGCTACAACTGGCGATGCGGATTAAAACCTGTCTGCCCAATGGAAGCTCTCCAGGTGTTTGCCTTTAAAACGTAGTAAAGAGCGATATTTGGGGGAAATGAAATGAGTTTTCGCTAACTCTAACACTGTATAGATACATGTAGTAGGTATGCAGTCTGTAGACTAATATCTAGGTTTCATTCCTGCAAGACTTTTTTCATGCTTTTCCTCTCATCGCCCTATCTGATGCAAATGTATTGCTTCCTTGTAAATCGCAATACGCATGCAGTGTTGGTGAAAAACAAGTTTCGACTGGATTGGTTAACAATGTCTTGCCACCAGAAGTATCGACTGCAAATCGCAATCAATCCGGCCTGGCTGACCTTGTGCTTAAACGTCTTGCACTACCGCCAGACCTCTTACTTCCACGGCATTGCCAATAGTCGGGTAATGCAACTGCTGGCCCTCGACTAGTCGGAGAATAGTAACAATTAGTGTAGATCATTATTATATTGCTAATATACCCTCGAAATTGTGCAAAAGGCAGTTGGTGTGGGACACGTCAGTCGTTGTTAGAGCCAATGCGGAAAACACGTACTTCAGAAACAAGTTTACAACGTTTCGCCACATATGTAGCTAGTTAGGTGTGGCCGGCGGGAATCAAAATAGAAAAGTTCTGTGCTTATCAATGCAGTGATAACTATCAGTAAAACCGAACTGTTTGCCAATAATATAATGGAAGCGCTGATGCAAGACAGTATTGAGTTTGGGCAAAATTTGCAAGATAAACAATGCCTACAAAATCTGATTAATATCAGGTCACTTTGAATAATGAATTTTGGTGTACATTTATTGAAGCTAAATTAAATAACAATTCCTTAAAGACAATTTAATAAAACGATTCGCTCGTCTCACATGATGCAGAAGGTAAACACTTTTTGCTGTTTGCCAACGACTCTCTGACGAAGCAGCGCCAAAATTGTCTAGGGTTGACTTTCAAAGTTTGAGCTGTAAGAGCAAATTAAAATTAAATACGACATGTGTGCAGGTGTATCCTTGACACAGGATGAAGAGCTCTAGCTGCTTGAGAACTGGAAAGCACTTGTAGGAAATAAAATTACATTAGTTCATTTGAAACAAATTGGCGCGAGGACGCGCCAGCTCCTTTGACAACATGAGCTGAGGCAAGGAACTTTTAGCGTTTGCTGTCCCACCACGACCAGAACCCCCTCAGCTGTCCCCAGTCTAGACACACTTGCCAAATAACCGTCGAGTGCTGTGTGCAATAAAAACTCTAAATCCAAATCCAAATATTTATCTGGCTGTGAACACTTTAACATATGACACCATCGAGCGACTCAGATGAGTTTTGCGCTAAGATTGAACAAATTGCTCCTTTGGGTGCTAAAACTTCACTCTTGAGTTCCGCTAAAGAAGTTGAGCTTAATGGAGTAAGGACAAAGTTTATATTGTATCTGAAATATTTATATAGACTAGGTCCGTGTAATACTCTAATAATACACAGATATTAATTTAGGGAAAGTATTAAAAAAGGGTATAGGACGTCCTCTTGTTTCCTTCTTCTTCTTCTTCTTCTTTGTTTTCGGAGCGCACGCTTCAGTGTGAAATTTCTCCAATTTATTATGGAATATTTATGTGAAAGGGTACGAGGTCTAATGCCAGCCGGCACTTTGTTTATTTGTATAAAAATTTTACAATAATATGGAACAACTGAACTAAAGGCAAATTCACAGCGGCCATTAATTAAATTTATGCACAGGCAAGGACGAGGCTACTGTGGCAGCAAAAACATCAGGCGGAAGAGCCAAACAACACGGCAGTTGGCGGCTGCGGCATGAGCAATGGCGATGGCGATTGTGACAATGGTGGTGCCGTCGATGCTGCTCGGTGGTTGCAACAACTTGTGTCCTGCTCAGCCACAATAAGAGGCAAGACCGAAAAAGTATGAAAAAGCCGAGCAGCAAAGCAAAAGACTCGTATATATAAAACGAGAAAATATTTCAAATAATTCGCTTGCCTGCGCTTGGCTCGGTCGGTCGGTGGGTGGGTCGGACGGTCGGACGGTCGGTGTGTAGTGTAGGTGGTTTGCTGGGTGAGTGGGCGCTTGGGTGGTATGAACGGTCTGGTGGCTGTGCCTGCTGGCGGTGGGACTAAGACGCAACCGGGCTGCTTGTGGCGGCACCAATTATGGAAGTAAAATTTATTATTTTTTATTGTTGCTGCAAAATAAATCGAGTGTTTGTTGTTATCGTCTGCGTGTGTGTGTGTGTGTGTGTGTGTGTGTCTGTGAGAGTGTGTGATTGTTGTGTTTTCATATTTTGCCATGACTATGCGGCCATTGTGTACAATTTTCACATGTCGGCGATGGCGATGGCGATGGCGATGCTGTTGCTGCTGCTGTGGCTGTCGTCGGTTCTCTGCTTTATTTTTAGTGTTTTTAGTGCTTGGGTCAGTTGTTTTCGGTGTCACTTAGTTTATAAACTATTTATGCCTTCCACTGCAGTAAATTCTTATTTTGGCATTTGCGCTTTTGTATCGCCCATGTGTGTGGGTACAAATATAGTAAAATCGCTGAACGATAAACACACACACAGACACACCCAGAGTCACAACTAGGCAAACAATATATGAAGCTAAGGCAAATGTTTTAGCAAGCTAAAATAATTGAAAGTTTTAGCCTATGGCATTTGCGACAACAGCCATAGACAGGACAGCATAACCGGCTATGCTCCGACCTACCTTCCTACCTACATGGGCGCTTGCCACCAACTTCTTGTACTCGTTTTAAAGCTGCCTTAGACAACCCATCCAAAAAAAAAAAAAAAAGTAAAAATCGTGGGTTAACTTTTGATTTATTTCACTTTTGCTGGCGCAAACAATCTGCACTCGGCGTTCGCCACAGGCTGCGGCAACACTTGCTGCAAATTGAAATTAAAAACTAATTTGGATTTCGCCCAGACTTTGCTCGTCCTGTTCTAAAATGAATATGATATTTCTAATTAAAAACTTTGGAAACAACTTGTTTAGATCTGGCAACGTAATTGAAGACGAGCAAATGAAAAATTTAAGAAAAGGTTCAGCAAATTCGTGCTGCATACTTTTAGGATGGAGCGCAAATGGGTTTTAATTAAATATGCAACGAGATCGGAAAATAATAATTATATTGTGTGCCCTCAGACCCATTAGGTTCATCTCTGGGCTCTCGGCTCGTAACAACTTCCTCTCGCTTTATGGCCGTGGAAGGTGTAAAATGCGGCATAGAACAAAGACACTATTCGCAGCTAATTTAGCATTAAAGGGCTATGAATGCCGGCGTGCAGATAACGCCCAAAACGATAACACAGTCACTTGCAATGAGGAGCACTCGTAAGACAATTGCGAAGCAGACGGCGATGGCGATGGCGATGGCGATGGCAACAATAACGTCGCATTCATTTGGTTGCTTTAATAAAAGTTAATGTGAATTTTAAATGAAACTCGTAAATCGGCGTCGTCAAAGCGGGCCATATGACGCCGAGGCGCTGTAGTTCGGCACCTCTGCAGCGGTCTGGGTTATGGGTCACCATCGCCGGCCCGCCCGCCATCGGAGGGGGTTAAAGGAAATCCGTGTCGCGCGCCATCGTCATAAAAGTTAAGCGAATAACAAATGTGACGACGTTGGCTGCCCCGACGCGTCATTTCGGCAGGGATGGGAACGATGATGAGGTGTACGGTGGGGAGGGGCAGAGGGGCGGAGGAGTGCTGGCTGCGATGCTCGTAAATAATTTAAATGTAATCGTCAACATCCGCAATGACATTTGAGCACGTGCCTACAATCGGCCCCTGCCCCAGGCGCAGCACCCGCTCGCCCCGCTCACCCCGCCTCGCAAGCGTGTAAAATCTCTCGTAAATTATAAATTAAATATTTACACCAGATTGCGAACACTTTGCGTTTATTAATATCCAGTGGCTTAGGTGCGGCAATTTACCAGACAACAAACCACGCATCCGCCTAGGCAAGCTGCATTCAGCACGCCATTACCTCCAGGACCTCCAGGACCTCCTCTCTGCCTTGCTGCATATGTCGAGTAATTAAATCTCGGAAATAATTTGACACACGGAGCCGGCGCTCTTCATCAACGGCTGACGCTTTAATTCCATTTTAATATTGGAGATTTTAATTAAATTCCTAATTCCAGCCCGGCATGCACACTCTGTGTTAATTATTTAAAATAAATTATGACAAGTACACCACTAAGTGGGTTCTCAGCTTGCGGCTTGGCCATTCCTAGCAGCGGTTGCCAAATTTACAACTAATACCCAGCCCGAATGCCACAGTAGTTCGCCATCCGGCAAACAAATAATTACCTTAACAAATAAGTGAAGAGGAATGTGATTTCAGTATTTGTGATTGAAACAACAATGTAGTTGAGTGTTTTTCTGTTGGATTGATTTGTTGTCGAATGTATTTAATGTTAATTTTTAATAATTGTTTCACTTTCAGCATTTCGCTGGTTTGTCAATAATTTAATTTGCAGATACAATAATTTACTGATGAGCGCTAATGCAAAAGCGTAAGCTTGCCAAATGATAAACAAATATAAATGCAAAGTGGGTTACACATTTGAATTCCAATTTAAAGGCAAACAAACCGCATAACCGCGCCTCGATGTAATTATTGACAAATTACAAAATCAACAAACCACCGAACCATAAACCCAGCATCAACAAATTAAAAGTCGGCCGGGATAAAACAACATTTATAATGCACAATAAGACTCAACAATGATGAATGAATGAATAACCGAACCACGCCCCCAGCTGCCTGCCTGCCAGCATGTGGGGCACTCGCCAAGGAGCACCCCCAGGAAATTGCTTGCTTGCGACCGAGTGCCCAGATTATATACAGATTACCACAGCGACGGCTGCTCCTTTAAGCTGGCTCAATTGCCTTCAAATGCAAAGTGCTATTAAATACAGTTTGCCTAGCGCTTTAAGACTTGAATTGCGGTTGGTCCGAAATGAAAAAGGCAAAGGGTTGAGCGAAACTGTACTAGAGTTGGCCTAACTCTAACCAGAGCTGAACAGAGTGCCGAAATTTACTTAACTAATTCTAAATATAGTTTCGAATACAATATAGAAACGAGTTGCTTAACCATAAGTTACTGCATCTACTATTACTATCTACTATCTCCTGCATATATGAGTAGCTTAATACATGCAGCCTTATTTGACTTCCATCTGATCCTCAACTCAGCTTTGCAGCAAATCCTCTCACTCTAGAGTTAAAAGTTGGTTTTAAAATAAGCTTTGCTGCCTCGTTCGAATTTCAAATGAATATTGCTCAACAACTAAGCTTTTATTTAGAGCAGCAGCAAACAAACATTGCTTGCTTTTTGCTTTTTCATGTAACCGGAAACAGAAATAATTGTAATATTTGCGGCTTCTAACCGCATTTGTTTGTTGTTTTTTATTTGATGGCTTAAATAGTTTTTATTCGTATTAAATGGGCAACAGAAGCCTGCGTCGAATGCACTTTAGGTAAATAATAAATTATGCATTGGCTCTCTCATAAGTATCTCTTTAAGAAGAAGAAGTTCGGAAAAGTTTTAATTTAATTAGTATTTAAAGCCGAGCTATTTCGCCAGTTCCACTGAAAAGGATTTGAAGTGGTGTGGGAGTCTTGGAAACAGCATGCTGCTGACGTCTGACAGCCCGCTCCATATGTCCGGGTAGGAGTGTAATAAATTTTCATGAGTTTCTAGTAGAAACAATAGATGGTATTTACTTTGTGATTTATTTGGTTAAGTGGTTGCCAGAACTGCCACCAGAACTGCTCCGCAGCTATGTTTTGTTTCTTGTTATTGTTATGTTTCTGCATTTTTATTTGCTCTCCGTTGCTAACCATATTCGTAGTTAAAAGTGCTGGAGCAGGAGTAGTTGGCGAAGGAGGAGCAACTGTGGCGGCTGCCATTATTATTCCTGCAGCACGCCTCGGCGAGTCCTTGGAATAGGCGAAGGGGCGAACATGTCAACATTTGCCACAACACAAGGCGCAAGCCTTGAACTTTCTTATCTTGCCCCGTTCTCTATGCGTATAACGTCCTTTATTCATTTATACATAAATATGTGTGTGACTCGGTGCACACGGTCGACACAATCGAGTTTATTTGAAATTCATAAGTATCTCTCGTAGTTTATTATATGTGGAATGTAAATAAATGTATATATTTTTAAATGCATGGGAGAACAATGGAATATCCATATCATAGCTAACCCCAGATATATTTTCAAATACATTAACTCTACTTGAAACATATATGATATGTATCTAGATATCTTTTACCATAGTTTCAACAAATACAACTTAAAACTTATTAAAAATTTTGAGATTTAAAGAAGAAATGTCGTTTGTATGCCTCAATATTCGTCTATTCATAATTCATAGTTCATAGCTTCTCTGCTTTTATTATAATATGACAATTATTATTAGTTCTTAAAGTAAACTAGTTCCATAAAGTATCAGCCAATTTTATAAAAATCAACTGACAGCCATGGCCTTCAACAGAGACGTAGCTTAAAGCCCGACACCTCACTTGTAAGCTTGCTGGCAGCAAACGAAATAATCTTGGAAAATAAACATCAGTTTCGATGAAGTGATAATATGAAAGCAAAGGACTCTCTTTAGCGAACGCTTCCCGACCTCAGCATAGTAATCCGTGACAACACTTTATGAGCATGCTCTTCTGCTTCTGCTCCGAAGGACACAGCGCGGCAGTCTGCTTGCTTAGGGGTCGCGTTCGGTCTGCTGCGAACACAAAACCCTTTCCACGCCTGGCGGAAGCCAAATGAAATAATCAGAACAAGGATTAGACTGACCGCCATTTGCATAAAGTAATTCTGCGCTGCTCAGCAACATTTATAATAATATAATTCCCGCTGTCCACGCAGGCAGCGAAAGGTGCAAACTAATTTCAAGTTACGGTGAGGTGCGCTAGGGATACAGACTTATATTTGCTTGGCACAAACATTGGTCACCGGGACTAAAGTAAATATAAATTTAACTTGTTACAATAACTTGATGAATTTACTATATCTGTGCCACTTAATTTAAGTCTGCTTCCTCTTTTTAATTGAATTAAAGCAAAAAGAAAGCGAGCTGCTCTCTCACTTGACTATTGACTCAATAAGGTTGTGGCAAATATTCCACTATTCCCAGCTCCGCATCGTTATTGAATTTTAAACTCGTGAAACTTATTCTGTATCGATGTTTTTGCATAAGCAGCGATGTGCAAACGAGTCAGAGAGTGTGTGCGCCGCAAGTTAATTTGTTGAAAACTCATTTAGCTGCCGTAGCCGTGGCCTTAATAAATTGGCAAACTTTTGCCTGCTACGTAGAGCAAAGCTCAAAACTCCAGTAAAATACAACATTTGATGCTGCGAGTGAGGCCGCTTCTATGCTCATTAAATTACAGTTGTTCGGCTTCTAAACAATGTTTGCGTTTTAATTAACGGCCAAGGGTCCACGGGGAAATGTACTGTGAATGGTAACAAAGTACATGTTTCTTGCTAGTCGCAGGCAAAAAGATTTCGTATTTGATTTTTACATATTCAGTCTGAAGCATTTATTATTACGAACATTTTATTGCAAAGAGATTGGATGAGGGCGGAGAAGGGTGGCTAGGACGATTATTTTAAGCGCATTTCAAAGCGAGCGTTTGCTTTTTGCAATTTAATGCGCAAAGTATTCTTGCCAATGGAACGGATGGTATATGAATGCTGCACAGAGTCCTATGCGGGAATGCAGGCGCTGCACACACACACTGTTGGGCGCACCCACTTACACAGTCGTACAGAGGCATGTCTGGGGGCCATTGGCATGTAAGTAGAAGCCGTTCGTGTCCATGTGCGTGTCTGGAGGCCTCTCATAGTCTACAGCGCCGTTATTGGCATCGTTTAACGAGCATTAAACGGTTTGCAAATATTTACGACTGTTACAATGCAGAAGCTCTTTGGCATGCTGGAGTGGAGGCCGCAAGAGCGCTGTCGGTGGTGAGCAGCGAATGGGAAGCAGGTCCGTGCTTGAGTGCATATCTTCTGGTTATTTAAGCAAATAATGGAAAGTGCCGGCTCCCATTTTAATTGCGCCATAGCTCACCCACACGTGCGCCTTAGACGCACTAACGCACCCTAGGTGAGAGTGCCGAGTGCATTAAATATTTGTCATTATGAATGGAGAGTTCCGAACTAGAAGCCAATAAGCTTGGCATAAGCCAAGTTGCGCTGGGCCCGGATTAACTGCCAGCTGCATTTACAGCAAGTTATGGTCGGCGACTTAAGCGCCCCATTCAGCAGCCGCTCACATCATTTTAGGTAGTTGCAAATGGGATTTTGCCAGAGCGTTCAAGTTATCTAATTGAATTCACGCACAGGAGTCACTGCCGAGGAGGCCTCGGGCGCTTCGCGGCAGTAAAGTGCAAAATTCAATTTAACTGCATATCTGTGTGCACCCGCCCCACCGTACGGCCACGTGATGAATGCACGGCATTAATCTGGCAGATACGAAATGACTTTCAGCTGTCTGTCCAACCAGTCGGCAACGGTTGGGCGGGCAAAGGACTCGTCAGCCAGTTAAAGCGAAATGTCCCTCCGCCGGCCCCCTTCGAGCTGCACAAAAGTGCTTATTCAATGCGAGGCTCGACCCTTAAAGAGCTGCATAAATTGACGTCGAGTGACCGGATTTCAGCAACTAGAAATGTAAATCTCACGCGTATCTGTTGCATATGAGGAGCAGATTAGGTCTGGATTAAATATTCTGACTGTGCTTTCTTTTGAGTTGCGCTGCTATTTTGAGCTCTTATTTGTTGTTCTCTCTGCCCAGCCCAGCCCGGCCACAGATGGTAATGCGGCTGGGGCAGGGCTGTATCGTCTCCGGCAGCAGCAGCAGCACAAGCACCAGCACCAGCAACTGCTAATGCAAATCCCAATCGCAAGCCAAGTCAAGCGATTGGTGTCAGCACCGTTCTGGCTATGCTTCGCCGTCTAAGTAAACAAAAACAAACCGCAAAGATTCGCATACAAATAGATTTGGCTGGCATTTTTTGCTCTTTTTGGCTAGTCGAGGGCGCGAATGGAGGGCTAGGTTGGGCAGGCGTTGGAACAATAACAGGCGCTAGTGTATAATTAGATCGACTTTGTAATGGCGGCCAACATGGCGCTAAAAATGTCTGCCACAGCACTTTATCGCATCAGTCGGCCCCTCGGCCCTCGGTCCTTGGTCCCCGGTCCAACAGCAACCGCAGGACACAAGACGCCCCCATTTAACTTGCTTGTTGTTTTGTTGTTTTTGTTGCCATCGTTTGGAGCGCCTTCGGTACTCGTGCGAATATAAATGCCAAAAGCAAGCTCAAGAAATTAATGTGGGCTCCGGCACGTTGTTGTTTTTGCTTGTGGAACTGCGTAGCACTGAGGCAGCTACGAAAAATCCAGGACTACGGCCAGGACGGGCAAACATTTACAGAGGGCGAGCAGCAGCAGCGCCTTAAAGCAACTCGTATAATTGCGGCAGCCTCACTTGCCTCTGGCCAGATCCTGATGTATGGCGCACAGGCAGCTGGCAGCTGGCAGCTGGCAGCCTGCAGTCGGAGGATGGCAGCCAGCAGCTAGCAGACGGCAGACGGCAGTCGGCAGTCGGCAGTCGGCAGATTGTTGAATCAAAGCACAACTACAACTTGATCAAATTTTCACATTTAAATGCGCGCATTTTAATGCATTTAGCGTGGGGAATGGCAAGTGGAAGCTGGCTCTAGTGGCAGTGGTTGCAACACCTTCAACGCCATCCCCAACGCGACCATCGCCACCACCATCATCAGCGTCAGCGTCAGCGTCAGCACCAGTGTCGGAACTGCATGCAGCTCATTTCCCGAGTGCGCACGCTGTGCAAATATCGCACATCTGTTCTACGCCTTCACTCAGCAACAGACTGCTCCGTCCTAACTGCACTGGCATTTGGGTGCATTAGCCAAGAGAAAGAGTGAGGAAGAGCAGAGAGAGAGACAGAGAGAGAGAGAGAGAGAGAGGGAGAGTGGGAGCGGAAGCGGATGCAAGTCCCACTCACGATAAGTGCCTTTTGTACATAAGTGCAGCCCGTCGCATCGGCAGGATGGCGGAAAAGGAGACTGCACGGGCACCAGGAGTCAAATGTGAAATTAATTTCCAGCAATTGTTCGACACTGCGAACAGAAATCACAAAGAGCTGGGCAGGAGCCGCAGCAGCTGCGGGCAGCATGGAAACACTTGGCGGCAGCGGCGCAGCATGGCAAACAGCTTGCTCTGCAAAATGGTTCCTGGTAATTTGTCTCCGCCGCCGCTCTGATGTGGGCGTTCGCGACGGCGTGGGCGTGTCCCGGAGTGAAGTTTATTGCTATAGAAATAATGAACTGAAGGCTAAATAATTTATGAAGGCAATTGCCAAATGAAACTCGGTTCGATTCCTGTGGATGTGATCCATGAACCATGATTTCCTTCACTCCCAATCCCCGCCTGCACTCGGCCCCATTCAGCAGGATTACCTATAAATTATTAAATTAAATAGTCGTTTTTCTTTTGCATTTTTCGCTATAAAATGTCCTTGGATGCTTGGTGCTTTTTGTTTGCCTTGAATGTAACATGAAAGGCAACACAATGTAAAGTTCCCTCTTGGATGCGTTTCTTGCCACAACCTTATCGTGCGAGGACAAAGGACTCTGCGCTGTCGCACAGACATGCAACACTCTGCGAGTTGCGAGCAGCGCATTTAAGGAGACTGCAAAAAGCGGCCACCACTGAAGTGAAGTGAATTGCCACTTCTTGCCGTTGTGGCCCGGATGGCGCTGGCAGTGGCCAACCCGTGCCGTGCCGCGCCGCCAGCACTTGGCCGGCTGCAAGTACTACAAACGACTGCAAATGAGAAGTTAGGTGGCGCGATAATACGCAGCAGTTGCGTAACTGTTGCCAGGAGCATTCACAGAGCTGCAGCTGGATAAGTGCGACAGTCGACGTGACGGGGCGTGCGAGGAGGGCGCGACAGGCGAGGGCTTTGTATCTGCTTTTTGTTGGCGTGCTGCATGTGCGGTTCGTGACTGCTGCATTTCTCACGCTGAGCCCTCGTATATCAGTTGCGGGATCCTTTTTTCATGCCCATTAACGCCTCGCTAAGACTCGGCTGAAAAGGAAGCGCTAAAAGAGTTTTATGTGTTTAAGGAAATGCAGCGCCACATGCTTGCCGATGACAACTGCGCGACAAGGACAGCGACGACGACGACGACAACGGCCCACGCCCGAGGCCCCAAGCGCTGCGGTAATCAGACGACTGGCGAACTTGGCCAAGTGTGGCGACAACTGCGACCGTCTGTTTTGTGCTTTTTATGACACCCCCACGCCCCGCACCACCCCCGCCGCACCACTCAGCCCTGCCACAGACTGACAAGCTGCGCTGAATGCACATTTTGTGCCTTCAAGAAATATGCTTGCCCGCATTTTGAATGCGTCTGCTTCGCTACAACATTTTGTGTCGCCTTTGTATGTCGCAAGCACCCCACACGCCCCTCGGCCCTCGCCGCCATGCTGAACGCTTGACATCACGCCAAGAACTTCAAGCCTGTCCCGGCCCCCTTTGATTTTTTTAATACTATTCTGCTCAGCCTGGCACTCGGAAATGTTGCTGTCGGCATATGTTCCGCTGGTTCTATGCCAGGAGCCAGTAATTCACACCTGCCTAGACATGAATGTTAAGTTGGGAATATACATACATATACATATATAAATATATTCCAGTCTAAGACTGAATGTTTTCTCTAATCAACAATCAGTTAATGACAGTTGTGCCTCAATCTTAAATTCATTCAGGAATTTCTGCACTCTATGTTAGCTGGCAGCAGGCACGCTTCACGTTCTCACGCGTCCTGTGATTGACAGCCAGCAACGTCAATGGCAACGCGCTGCATCTCAAAAGCATTATTTACAACCAGACTATCTCTGGTGGATGTGCCTTTATGAAGCCGCAACGTTGACAGCTGCAGCAAATGGGCTGTGGCTGCAACCGCACCACTGCGGACTGGAGGAGAGTTGGTGCCGGTACGAAAGGCGGTTGCAGTGGCAGCAATCATGCCAGTCACTTGCTATCAGCCTTCAGCCATCATCATTTGCAGCGTGGGCGTTGCCTTTTTGATGAGCCCCAGCTGCAGTGCCCTCATCGAAGTGGCAATCGGGTGCAACAGGATTCATTGAATTCGTCATAGACTGGCATTCGCTTTCAGACCTTTGACTCTGCAGCACTCATTTTCGCTGGAGCTGCTTGTAAATAAGCCAATGCAAGCGCAAATGCGTCTGCATATTAATCTGCTGGGCTTGAAAAGGACAGCTTTAAGGACTCGGCTGTGCATCTGCTGATTTGTGACTGCGTCAACTGTTTCCAAATTTCCACAGCGCACGCTGCTAATTTCCGACTCTGAGATATGCAGCGAGTGGCAGGCGGAACCCAGCCATGTGAGCGCAGTCGACAGCCTTCAGGTGCCAGCGCTGACACCTCGCCTCGGGTCGCTTAGTCCTCGCAGGTGCTCCGAAAACGATTTCTGCATATGCAAGCGAATATTTTTAGCTGCTTTTAGCGGTGCCAACAATGCGCCCCGCTCTCTCCTTTGCATTCCTTGTTTGCGCTTTGTGCTCATCGGTGTGAAAACTTCAGTATGTAAATTACTATTTTTGCTCGGGCGAGTGGGCTGCTCAAGTGGGTGGCTCTGAATGCCCCCAAAAGCAAGAGCGAAAAGCGAAAAGCGTAGAAGAAACCACGCATGAAATGCACATATATTTTCTTAATTTATTTAAATTTCTGTTTGCCTTGAGGCAGCCACTCGACATGGCGGCACAATCACACAATCACAGAGGAAGAGTCGGGTTGCCTGGCAGCTCGACACGCCGCACAAGCGCACAAATGGCCAGCACATTAGACCGAATGACCACTTCATAAAAAGGTGCTAAACTGTCAAGAGTCCGGAGTGAAACATGTGTATTTTAAACACACGTGTAAATTGATAGATGAAAGCATTTAGTTATACACATGTATGCCAAAAGTATTATTATACATAAATTCCTCATTCCAGCGCCTCCTTTCGTATGCGCACTTCCGCACAAAGCACAAAATCGATTTGTGGTGCAATTTTAGAGCTGCATTTAAATTAAATTTTTGATGCTTTACGACTATGCGGAGGCACGAGCAGAGCCAAAAATTAATTATGTCGCAACTCTAATTGAATTATTGCGTATACGGCACGTTGGTTTTAATGCCGTGCCACGCGCCCCATAAAAGGCGTCGTGAAGTGCTCGGACATGGCGGCTGGGCCTGAGAGTCATGGTTATTGATTTGATTTGCTGTTGCTGCTGTTGTTGTTGTTGCTGCTGCCGCCGTTGAGGGCGGCACGCACACCTTGATGAAATTTTTGTGAAACATCTCGTCATACTTTTTATGACAATTTTATATTCCTTTTTATTGGCATTGACATATTCCTTATCGCTAAGCAAATAAAACCAAAAACCATTTCCGTCGCAAGCATTTTTTATGCATCAGCGAAATTCGCTACGGATGTGGGCGAAAAATTTGAAATTGTTGAAATTTCTGTTCTGCCCTCGACTCGGCTTCGCTGCCAACCAGAAAGTTGTCTCTGACCGGAACATAATTTGCATTTGCGCGCATTCATATGGATTTTTTCCCTTTTTCAATCTATTTTCGAATGCTGTGTTAACAGAAGTATAACACGTGATCAATGCGTTGGGGCTTTGCGATATAAAAAATGTAAGAAAAAAAGAGAATTTCATTAAAATAACGCAACATTGTGGAGATGGATAGAGGAACTGGATGAACGCGCGAATTGCATTGCGAATTTAATTTATTCCGATGAGTGGCTGTAGCTGTTGCTGGTTGTTGCTGGTTGTTGCTGGTGGGTCCATCCTAGGCGTGTGATAAATGCTATAGGAGTAGCGGAGTTTGAGCCAATAAATGAATATATGTGACGTTCAAAATATGCAAATAAAGGACAATGCATCGTGTCAGCAATTTCCATGTGTGACCTGCCAGTGGAGTCAATGCTGCTGACTAACGAATCTACTTTAAACATATTCAATATATATGCATTTTGTTGCGGACAATCTGCCATTTTAAAGTGAGCTCCACATCATTATGCCAGACATAAACCTACTGAGTGGTCAACTTAGGCTGCCCTCACTGTACACCCATTAATATGTATAGCACTGAGCATATGAATATATTCACCAGCTTTTGTTATGCTAAGCGAATATTGCGTATCTTGGGGGGTTTATTAAGCTTTAACGCACTTCACGACTAACGTCTTCTAAATCTAGTCAAATGCCGAAATTTGCAAATATTTGGACAGCCATATACATATAGCAGACTTAATATACGAATGAGATTTTCAGCTCTTGCCATAAGTTAAAGTCACTTTGAGCTTGTGTTTTCCCAGCTGCATATTTGATATTTTCTGGCAACTTGGACAATGAACGGCTTACTGCGTGCATAAATTTGAAAGACTTCTCTGTTTTCTTACTTTAATTGACCGGAAATTAATAAAGCGAAACACTTGAAGTTAACTGAGCTGTGTGATACCTCACTTAAATTAGTCTCCCACGCTCCTTCACACTTTCGTTCTTTAAATTATTAAATTTTTCTTTGCTTCATATATAAGACTTACACAGATATATATATTATATTATATACACACAGAGATATATACATATGTATATATATATACTTATATTTATAAGTTTCTTGGCAAGCAGTGCGCATCATCGCCACAGACCATCCATCAAATTGGTCCTTGCCGAAAAATCTTTGAAAAGTTTGCTCAGTGGGAGGCGTCCCTGGGCGATAGATGAGTTCTAATCAGCCAGGCCTTGGCCCGTCCATCACGCTGCCAGCTTGAGGAGGTTTGGCGCGCCTCTCGATAAAGTTGGGCCACAGTTCCATGTTAATTTAATTTCATATTCTTGTAGATTTACCACAAATTTGTCACTTTATTGGGCTTTCAATGTACAGCGAACTCGTTTGAAAAGTTGCAACCGACAAAAACTTTTTCCGGTTACACATTATGGTGACATTCATTCGTGGAAGAACGTTTTGACAAAAGTCGCTGGATTGCCCTCCAAGTTCCTTACACGAAGCATCATTAATGATTCAACGGGAGAAATGCCAGAAAATGTTCATTAAATTATTATTTTGCTGTCATGGCTATGGCTAAACTTACAATTCAATTAAGTGACGTTCAAAAATATTGTTTCAAAAGGAATGTTGTTGGGGTCATTCAACGAAATGTGCTGTGCTGCTCTTGTTTGTTGTATGATATAAATAGAATATTTCTTATGTTAATTATTTATATTTAGACAAAGGTCTGAAGAATTTATAATTTTAAAATTGAATTAAACATTAATTGTAGAAGTTGAAAAGTAAACATGTTCGTATTTCAAATAGCTAATTATGGATATTATTTACTTTGCTCGAGCGTAGAGCTAAATAGCAAACGAAATAATAAGTAATTAATTAAAGTAGATTATATATTACAAAGTATCAGACAGCATCAATGAAACATTTGTTACGTCATGCTCCAGCGACAAGCTGTGATATGCACATATTCAATAGTTAATCTCCTTTAGTTAATTTCAATTAACAATTGACTTTGGCTAGGTAATTGAGGTTTTTATAATCATGCTGTGGATTCAGTAACGACAAAAATGAGCTAAGCTGAACAGATTGAAATAGTTAACAAATCGAAGTCTGTTGATAATGTATATATGTATATATATTTATATACGCGTGCCTTTGCTTTATGGGCTGGCTTCTGCATTTGCTTGCCTCTTAAGAAATGTGTAGTCCTCATAGATGTCGCATGTATGTAGTGGCCATAAACTCTAGTTCTCTGAAACATGGCTTTGGTCCCGAGCGTCAGCTCTGATATCTGTCAAGCAGCCAAAAGAACTTGTGTCTAATGAGTTGCAAATTCCATTTTGAAACTGAAATACTTTAGGCAAGGGCATGCAGGACCGCTAGACATAGTATCTACGTGAGTAAGCTGGTATCAAACTAACACACACACAAGCACACTCTTGCACTCATATGTAGTTAGTTTCAAAGACAACATAACATAACCTCAATGTGCATGACCGTATAACGGGACAGCTAAGCAACAAATCAAAGTTTCATTTGCTGCATCAGCAAGTTTCAGTGCAAATTTCAGGATGCAAATTACATGTGGCATTCTGGCAACAACAGATACGCTCACGAACGTGCGCCAGCAGCTGCATGAAAGTCTTAATTGCTTTGGCTTTGGCCAAAGACGATAATGATTCCAATGCTCGACTGGGCTGGGACTGCTACTGCGAGCTGCGAGCCCTCAGGGATGCCCAGCTGACGTCGATCCACTTGCAGTGCCGAGCGGAGATTGTGAATTTTGCTGGCCTGTATTATTTATCGTATACAAACTCATATAATACTTAAGTGTGCTGACTTCTGCACGGCTCTCTCGTTTGGCTGGAGATGCATGCGTCAGGTCCCCCAAGAGTCGTATCGCTTGATTTTCTGGAGAACTGCTCTGGCTACAGATGCGGCGCCATAAGGTGCTTAAGCATAATTTCGACCGCTTCGACCTTCACGACAGCCTACCGACTGGCGCCGGGCTTAATGTGCGTACTCTGCATTGCAGACATAAATGTGAGCAGAAACCCAATAAAATGTAAACAAAAACACTAATAAAAGCAAAATGATATGACCTCTTTTTTGGTTCAGAGCCCTACACACTCGGCCGCCGTGTAGAGTATGAAATGAACATTTTTTATTGTAGAATTTCAAAAGAGATTTTTACAGTTCAGCTCTGGCGTACCGCCTCGACACGCCGATGTCCTGTCCTTGATGCTGCTGCAACATGTCGTATACGCAATTTTGTGTTTATTGCCTTGTAGCGCTTTTATGTGTGTGTGTGTGTGTGTGTGTGTGTCTGTTTGTGTGTGGGTGTGCGTATAAGAACAGACTGGCCACATTACACCCTCGAGCCTGGCCCCGATCGTTAGTCATAACTTGCTGCGCATTTGTTGCTTCTCGCCACGGGTGACGGCGCCTTGAGGTAAGGGCGAGGGGCGGCGCCACATGAAATCAATGCACAGGAGGCGAGTGGCGTTCGCCGCGCGACTCAAGTAAATTTCATTTGGCTGGCAGCAGCACAAATTTGATTGATGAGTTTGACTGATTGCCGTCATGGCTGGGCCTTAGCTGCCGTCAGCTTTTGCGGTCAGCCGATGATTAACTCAATCTGCTTTTGCTCAGGGCTAATGTCGAGTGAATTGCCAACTGCAAGTCCCTGTCATGACTCTGCCAACGATAAGTTGTCAACTGGCAGTATGTTCATGAATAATGCACACATGTAACACACACTCACACGCACACACGCGCACACACTGTCACACACTGTCACACAGTCAGAGAGGAAGATTCAGAAGCTGCGAGCTCTATTCGGCTGCCGGGTCACGATTACGTTATTAATTATGCCAGAGATTGTGGTCAGTCATAGAACTTATTGTGTCATTTGAAGTAATTATCCGAGCTTAAGCTGTAGCCCGTAGTATGTGGGTGTGTGTCACAGCCAATCAGAAGCACAAACGTGATACAACAAATTGATAAGCTCTTCCAGCGACAACGGAGGCTGATGGGAGCCATTACATGATCCAGACGCGCGCACATATGCTGTCAACATGTGCCGCTAATACGCTCATATGGAGAAGTTTACGCAATTATTCCAGCAAACAAATTAAGAACACATGTGGCAACTCTTTGCGACCTTGCTCCACTGCGCTTCTGCGAAGTACTTTGTACTTTGCATTTTGTTAAAGCAGCCAGTTGCAATGGTTGCATACGCACGCACTGCCGCTGCGAGCTTCTGGCAGTCTTTGCGCTAACCAAGGCATTCGCGGTTTTCCATTATTCCAGCACAATGCTCCGCTTGGCTTTGACGATTTTGCGCATTGCCAAATTACGCACTGCTAAACGTAGTCGGAACTGTACTCAGCCTAAAACCCAGTCTAGTGCGATCCGAACGAGCACTCGGCGTCACAAAACTTTTCTAATTGCCTCTGGCAGCAAAAATCGAGTGCTTCACGTCAAAGAACTCGAAAACTAAGCCCAGCCCAACTGAGTTGGACGTGCAGCCAGCGTAGGTCTAGTATGCGGAGCTGAGCTAAAAGCGATGAATGTGCTTGGGCCTCATGCAGCTGGGGCTCCTTTGACTCAATCCACTCCAAACGTGAGCTCACTTGATGAACGACGATAATTGTTTCTCTTACATTGTCTCCCTTTTTGCCAAGAAAAAACACAAAGCCAAAACAAAGTTATCCCCTTAACAAGGGTAAGAAACTAAAAATGCGAATAAAACAACAAAAAGCAAAGCATAATACTCTACCGTCCCAAGTTCATTTACGCAAATTACGATTTGAGCTTACGCTCTTCATATATATTCCGATTTTCATAGCTGGATTTTGCTTGAGGTTTTTCTTGTTAGTTCAGCACTTAGCTTAAAGTTCAGTTCAAAGAAAAATCTTATTTTTGATGCAAGTCGCTTCATTCATCCGTGTCATAATCCATTTTCCATGAGCTTAATTTTATTTTCATAATTTTCCATTTCATTCAAAAATGTACTAAGATATTCCGATTATCTTCCGCTTCAACACCTAAATTATGCACTTCGTCGTCTTTGTCAGCAGCCACAAGCAATGCAGAGAAGCATGAAGTGGAGAGTTTCAGCTTGAATAGAATTAAAGGAAACATATTATAATTATTCACTAAACGCAAACAATTCACGTTGAGTGAATTTTACTTACGCAATAATTTAAAAATAGTTCATAATTTGACCCTCGTCAAAGTTTTGCCTAAGCTGCTGACCTTGCCAGAAGAGACATAATTGATCTCTTAGAGTCTTGGCACAGCTCCAAGGCAGACAAATGAGATGCAAAATTTGTACTTTGCTTTCATTTGCATATCTCAAAAGGTTGACAAGAAACATATCTTTTACGAGACGACTCAGTACACATCAGCCAAGTGGATACGAAAAGGAGGCAGAGCTAACTGCTGCTAACTGCTGACTCGTTACTAAGTTACAAAAGAACTTTTGCTCCGTGCGCTGCGCTCGCAAAGGGAAAAAAATTAGATAAATTATTTGAACAGCATTCAATTTGCGGCAAAGGCCGCCGTCGCACATGAAATGCAAACACGAAACGTAAACAGAAAATTTTTCGGCTTTGGCTGTGTGAAAAGGCCAAATGCAAGCGTTCTGGCCGGCTGGCAGTAAAAGAACGTCCAGAACTTTGCCTTTCGGCTCATATTTTATTCAGCTGGAGCGAAGGACCACACAAGTGACTCCTTCGCCTGTGGCAGGGCTTTGGCTACATCCGCGAAATACCCGACTAACGAACTTCTGCAGCTGAGCTGAGCCCTTGCCATTCTGTGTCCTCTTTTTCTGCCAAGAATTTGTACTATGCTGCTGAAAGTGAAAAAGTGATGGAAATAAAGTGCAAGTTTACAGGCCGTCATCTCTGAGAGGCTGTCGCTTTTTTTCATTTTTAATTTGCATATCTCAGGGAATGGGCAAACTAACTCAGCCAGCGGCTTAGGGGCATAAGCCATGCTCTTAATTAATGAAAAAGCTTTTTACAAATGTTTTAATTATTGGACTTTAAGTCGTATTAACCACCCATGCTTTTTAGCTATCTGCATGCTAAAAACGCAGCATGGAGGATAATAAATATATATTTGGCACAACACTATGAAAATATGTAAAGCAATTAAATCAGCTTTCACTTTTTTCAATTCAGAATAAAAGGTTTTTTGTTGCGCACATAAAACATTCATGCTGACAGACTTGCACTGTGCGTCGGTGCTGAAAAGTATGCTTTAAAATAGTTATTCTTCCATCATATGGAATATTTATTACAGTTTATTAGAATTTTCACTTTACAGCTTATCTGTGCAGCGGTGCTATCTTAATCGCTCCGAGAAGGTCACAATCGATTTAATGGTGCGGTCATGCGAAAAATGAAAAAAAAAATGAAAAAGCCTTAACAATACTTCCGTGTATGCCAATCCTTGTTTACTTCCTTCTTCTTTTTTGTATTATCTACAAGTTTGACAAAGGAAAGGAAATTATCATAAGTTTCGAAGCTTAAGGGGCGGTAGTCGCTTTAAAAGTACTTATGCAAACACACACACACTCACACACACAGAAGCTCACGCACGTGTGTGGGAAAGTATTTTATGAATTATCGATTTTCATTTAAGAGCATATTTAAGGGCTCTGTGTGAGATTGCGGGACAATGGCAACAAGAACTACAACTATGCGTTAACTTTGGCTGTTGACGTAATGAAATTCCTTAAAGGTATTTTGTCAGTTCCCCCTACCACCCCCTACCACCCAGCTCTCGCTCTCTATCTCTATCGCCGGATGCTCGCATAAGACATGCTTGTCATTCAGCAGCATATTCAAAGTCCAGCAAGGCACGCACAGTTGGGTACACAGTGAGAAAAGTTAAATACTGATACTGAAATTAGAGTAATTAACACAGTCTGCTGCAGGCACCGACTGCTACTTAAGGCTAAGTAGCTGTTGACCTTTAGTCCGTAGCTGAGCTCTCATCAGCCGACATGCAACACGCTTCTCATTTGAAATTTTGAGGGATTCCAGCACAATAGAAGTTGCAACAGATTAAGTTTTGCTCGTGGCCACAAGGTTGAGGTTGACATCACGCAACGAAACTTGCCGTCAACGGGTGTAATCAGAGCACATGCAACTGAAAGTAATTACAGCGACATGCGGCACGCAGGTGGACGAAATGAAGTCAAACTGCTCCTAAACCTGACTAATGGAGTGTGGAGGAGGCAGCGTGACATTGCAAGTATCTTGATTGTCACAAATTCATTAATAATGCTTGTAACATTTACTTTAATTAGATTGCGCAAACTACTGCCACGCTAGAGTTGAATGACTCTCTCTTTGCACACATTTCGAGAAGTACGTGATGGACACCAACGCACTACGTCAACATTACAAATGACTCGAAGAGAGCCCCCACCTGGTGGCTATTTAATTTAATTGGTAAGCAAATAAACTGACCGCTAATTAGGCAACAGCTCTCTTTTAATTTACAAAAGTGTATTCACTTTTCAACTAAGTCTATTAGCATCGACTAACAGAAACTCTGAGCTGAATGCTTATAGAATTCTCAAACATATTTGTGTAACAGCTTTAGCTTTAAGTGAATATTTATTCACTACAAACGCGACAGGCATAAAAATTGCTGCTCAAATGAATGCGAATTGCAATAAACTCTTTTAAAAGATTTGTGAAATAAATATATAAATCCTCTCGGCAATATTTATTTATTTAATGCATTTTACCTTGTGTGCTGTGGGCCCGATAAAATATAAACCAGTAGTTAAAGTAAAGCCATCTTTATTTTGTATATTTACAGAGCTCTCACAGCCCATGGCGCGGGCCTGTACTTGCCAGCTTATTACCACCCGATGCCACTCTGCTGTTGTTATTGTTGGTGAACAATAAATATTGATTACGATGGTGTTTGAAATTGTTGTGGGTTTATTTGGTTGAGATGGCTGGCTTAATGTTCCGTTGAAATTCTAATTTATAAACCAATTAGCAGCCAAAGCTCATGGCGCAGCCATAAATTCTCGCTGCCAACAAATTTAATCAAACAGCTCGCTCTCGCCTGCCGTTGTCTTCCTCGCATAGTTCTTGGCACTTTCATCCCTAGACAGCACGGAGGCGTGGAGTTACTTCCAACTAAATATCATTCACGCTCCGTTAAGTCGAATTCTTGCAAAAATTAACTAATCTCCACTCGGCAAGGCACTTGGATTGCCCGCTTAACATAGATTCGCATACTTAGCATGATTATCTGGAACATAGCAATCAGAGTTAAATATTTTGGGAGATTTACTCTGCGCTGGCCGCTAATACCCCCAATAGAATGTTCGCAAAATGAAAGCAGCTAATTATCGTGGGTGAGCCCTTCACTCGCACCTGCCACAAATTAAACGCAAATTGGATTTTTCAGTTAGTATTTTATTTATGAACTATTAATTTATTTTAAACGAAACATACAAAAGGTACAATACATAATCGAGAGAGTAAAAAAAACAAGGTATAGCCAAATTATATTCACAGTTTTATTTGTACTAGTAGAAACTTTACTCTATGCTTTTGTTTCCACTAACATTTTTCATTTACTTATGTAACATTGTGTATTTTGGATGCCGCACCTAGGCGTACGATGGCAATTACATACATGGGGTCCGTAAGTATTATTAGGCCTGTATGCATACATATATCTGTTAATGATTAATGATTTATTTCTACGAAGAGTTTTGTTTTCCTTTTACATATATTTATTAGCGAGTATCCCGAAACAGTGCGCGTTCGCGTTTACTCTCTATTCATGCTAATCATAATGCATTTAGCAGGGCCCTTTTCCTAAATTTTGGCGTAACGCGAATATTTTATGTACATTTAATTCATAACCTCTCTATTGTGAACATGCGTTAATTGTTATTCGGTAATTGAGTTACTCCAATACTTTCTTATTCTATTCACGAACCACAAGCCCACAGACCGCAGAGACCCAAAAGAACAATACCAAACCCGATGCCAACAGTTTTCTAGTTAGCAAAGTGAGTTTTTGATTTTGTTTTTGTTTTCGATTTTGGTTTTGCTTCAATTTTTGGTCCTTTTGGATGCAACTGTACTTTGATTGTGGCCAGCTGTTCGTTCTGTTTGTTGTTTTTTTTTTTTGTGTTTGCTAAATTTTGTTCAATTTTCCGGAATATTTTCCTTATATATCCTATATACACTTTGGCTAATTGGGGGACGAGTGACTATTTTAGAACGTGAATCGTTTGGTATTTCGACTATGGATGTACACCTACGTATATAGCATATATATGTATATATCTATATATTTCTTTTAGTATTAGTATTTAGTACTGCTTATATACACGTTGATTGGATGCTCTCCAAGTTACGTAGACGTACTCACTTAGTTACTAATTAGGAAGGCACTTGACATTTAAAACAATAACGTCAACTTTAACAAAGAGATGAGAAACGACCAGAACTCAAAACAATTTTACATAAACTCATCCATATGGTACACGTAGTAAGAGGTGCATACACATAGATCTGCAAATGGAAACACACACAAGTCTATGACTATTCCTTAAAATATTGTCTGCAGCAGCATATCCATTTCCCTTCTCATTCCGACACATTCGCACACACTTACACACATCCACACACACACACACACACTAAACGTATATATACATTTTGCTAGTTAGGCACTGCTGTCAGACCTTCCTCCTTACCTTGGCGCGCAGGAACAATTCATTAGCCCGCTGGCCAGAAATATCCCATGCCCCATAGGTATAGCTATTCGGAACCGGATATTAATTACGCTCATCCATTTGTAGCGCATTAATCCGAAATACACAGCACTGAATTATGCACACAACCGAAATCGCTCATACGACAAGTTGTGCGACGTGGTTGAGTTATGATTCCACCTCCCGCTGCACAGCCTATTCGCTGTGATAAGCAGCCCAATAAAGCGTTTATGAGGCTCATCGTTCTAAACAAAGCACACACACACACACGTTACAAAATATATATATATTTCTCCCACACCAACTGTCTCTCTCTCTCTCTGTTTTTGTCTTGTTCAACACACATCCCGCAGTCAGATTCTCATAGGTGCGGACAATTATGAAGATTCCTTTTGGTACGGAAATGGGAATATCGTGAAATTTATTGGGGTATGTGTACGCATACACACACACACACACACACACACACACACACACACACACACACATACGCGCAGACACACATGAATAGAAGTCTGAACATATTTGGAGCTCTGCTCCCGTCCCAGTGCTCCGTACGGGCAACCCATTAGTTTTGCCTTTGCGAGCGACTTTGGGAATTTTGTTGTTCCTTTCGCATCCTTGATGTATGTGTGTTGTCTGCTGTAGTATTCGCAGTGTTTGAGCCTGTTGGCGCTGTGTATTCATGGCATTTGTGTGCTTATATTTATATGCGTGCGTTTACATTATTGATAACATTAAATGAGCTTCACGCAATTTGTTTTCATTTGTATGGTTGAACCGCATAATTTAATGATGTCGAGGCCGAAGCCGTAGTCGTTGCCGATGTTTCTTGACTGCTCAACTGAAGCATCGTATGAGCGACTCCTAACTAACGTTTAATTAGCTCTCGTTGCCTTGCCAACGATTGGGTAATTAAAATTCTATGAAAAAGGCAATTCAGAAACTCAAATCAAGTTGCACACAAAATATTTACACATAAATATAGGATCACGTATGTGGCTCTACCATCATTCACTCGGCTAGTCATCCACTCACCCACTCATTCACTCGCATGGAGAGCGCTGTGCAGACAAATATTCAAATGCTTAGCCTACAAATTGCTGTAGCCTAACTTTTCTATATGATGGCGACTACTGTGCACTGACCTAGGACTCTGCAAGTATGCGTATTTGTCCGTTCCACTCATTAGTATTTTACAGCTATAGTTACAGTTACAGTTACAGTTACGGTTACAGGAAGCTCGTCCATTTAAGTACATTTATGTATACATATTTATTTTAAAAACAGATGCCAACTCTGCTGAGCCGACTCTATGAGCCATCTACTCCGTACACACCTGTTGTTTTTGTTGCTGTTGTTGCTGCTGTTGTTTCTGAATCAGAGAGGAGGGCGCTGGGCTTAGGGCATTCCCCTGCAGATTTGTATTGTCGTTTGCGCTAGCAGCGGCCAAGGGTACTGTTGACCCATTGTCGGCTTGTGGCTAGGGTGCGGATGCCGGCACATGAGCAGCGTCTGAATCGGAGGCAGCCAGGGACTCTGTCTGAGCACCTGTCCCACTCTGTCTGGTGTAGCAATGGCCGTTTGGGGAGGTCACGTTGATGGCTGTGGTATATACGTGAGGCTCGCAGTCCGCAGTGGTCGGTCACCCGTAATAGAATTGTGAGCTCACTGGTAAGCCAGTTGAAAGAGTGCGCGGAGCGGTGCCGTCATACGATAGCTGCGGATGTAGCATGGCCGCGGTGCCGGGCTTTGTGCGACGCAATGTGGATGTGCCAGGGGCGGGCACATGACTTAATGTTGCCATGGCCAGCGGCGATGTGGTCGGCGTCTGCTGGCTCTGGGGATGAGCCGGGGAGCCGCTGGCCAGAGAGGAAGGCGGCGTCGGCGTGTTGCTCGGCCGCTGAACAACGCTCATGCCCTCCGTATTTATGATATACCCACCTCGAATGGTGGGCGCTGTCGTGTACTGGGTCAGCGATGTAATGGGCACCATGGTACCTGCAAGAACACGTATCGAAAAGTTGACGAAGCGTGCCTCAACGAGCCGGACCCACCGGCTGCGAGCTGAGCCTAATGAAGATACTTACTTATGCCACTGCTGCCAGGCAAAGCTCCGCCCGGGCCATTCGCGCCAATTACAATTGCCGGTGCCAGAATACCTGTCATGGGTGCCTGCGCTGAAGGTGCGCTGCCAGCGCTACTCGTAGCTACATATGTGCTGGGCGCAATGCCGATGAGATCCGGTGACTGGCGTGCGCCTATTAGCAGGGGGTTGGGGATCAGGCCGGGGGCCGCGCAGGGTCCGCCAACTGTTGACAGCTGGCTGGGCGCTAGACTGGCGTACAAGCTGCTGGCAGGCGCGTAAGTGATGTAGTTCTGCAGTGTTCAATGACAGATGATAGATGGCATTGCCCACTGGTTAGCTGGATAGATGAGCAATGCTACCCACCTCGTTCTTTGACACACTGGGCAGCGGTATCGAAGTGGTCAGGTCAATGTCGGCGTCTATCTCTGAAATGGTGTCGTTAAAGCCGCTCGGAATAGTCGTCTCGTCGCCCAGGCCTCCACTGGTGCCCCCTTTGGTGGAAGAGTTCGAGTGGGTGTCGCTAGCCATCCGTCGCTTCTGCAGCAGCAGACGCGTGACCACAATGACTATGGAGAAGAGCACTCCGACCGATCCGACAATTAACAGATACAAATAGAGACGCTGCTGGTCATCTGTGAGGTACGAAAATCTTTGAAATTAATAAAAAGAAAATTCATATTCGTCGAGCCAAGTTGAGCCAAGGATTTGCCTAATGAGAGCCACGGAAACCCAGCTCCATTTCAGTTTTAAACTTCGTTGAGCTTAAAGCTTGTTTGTGAATAAGATTTGGCATTCGTGAAATGTTTGCGTGGTCCTCACTGACAGTGAGTCCTCGAGGGATTACGCTTACATTACGAGACCCTACCCGAGCTCCACCCCCCATACAGAGGCGGTCTGTGGACCGACTTGTGACTTGTGTATTCTATTATTGGCCAATGTAGCCTAACATTCAGGTCAAGTCGGAAGAGACTTACCCTCTAGACTTAAGTCGGCGCTGTGTGTCATCACCGGATTGACGCCGCTTCCATCCGCATCTGCGTCCAGTGAGCCGTTTGTTACGGTGTGAATGCCCTCCGGATTGGAGTTGGCAGCAGGTCCGGCGCCGCTAGTTTTAGTGGTGTTGCTGTATAGTTTGGGTATGGCCTCCGACTCCTTGTAGATGAGCTCATCGTCGTACAGGTCGTTGATGTCGCCCTCGAAGTCCTCCGTTTCGTCAGCCTCCACCTCAGCCTGGTTGCTCTCTTTTAACACTTGCTTCGGCACTACAGAACAAAGACATAGAGCAGCCAAACGAGCAACATAAATCATGCGGCCAAGTCACCGGTAACGGAGGGTCGGACGCCAAGCACCGGGCATCAATCTTGCGTCCCGACGCGCGATACGATGAGATGCGATGAGATGGGACGCGACACTACGCTGCGCTACGCTACGCGATGCGATGCGATGCGATGCAAAGCGCCAACAAAGGCGCGCCCTAAATCATTCTGAGTGGCAGAAGCGAACGCCCCTTGATTTTTCCCACGACCTACTTACCGCATGTGTAAACAACCTTCAGATACATTCGCGAGTTTGGCTGGCACGGAGTCCCAAAGGTATTCGCGTCCGCGGCTAAATTGCACCGCCTTCGTCCATGGCAAATTTGCATCACAGTCTCGGTGGCGAACGAGGCGAGGCATGCTATTAAGGGCCAGAGATAGAAAGAGTAGTTAGAGCGTCTTGATTGATGCAATCCACAACTCAGACGCAGGATGGGCACCATCTCCACAATACTCACTCTCCTCGCGAACCCCCTGCGGCTGTGGGCACTGGATGCTCTCATATTCCGTGCGCCCAAAGCTGGCGCTGTACACGGCAATGCGCGAGTACGGATTGCACTCCAATTGTGCGACATCGTTGTGGCAGGCAACCTTGCTGCGGAATTCATCTGCAAAACGAGAAGGCATCAGGCATCAGGCATCACCGACTTCCCTCTATTTATGGAGCTTAATATATAATTTTATTTAATCGGATGAATTGACTCCGTTCTCTCTGGCCAAGGCACTGCGCTTGCCCCAGGAATGTCGCATCCAATTGTCATGATAATATGATGCTGATTGAGATAATCAATGACTCAGAACTTTGTAATTGGAAGTCACGAGCTCGAGACAGTTCATGCTGTGCGCCTCATTATGGTGGCTTCAGCAGCGATACAAATCCTGAATTCCAAATGTATATATGTACATATTCGATAATGGGGCACAGCATTTTCTCAAATTTGCAGCTCCCCAGCGCGCGGCCCTCCCCCCGTACTTGGGGCCATGCGGCAAACACGGCGCGGAAACTTAATTTTGTATCGTCGATGTTTTTCAAGTTATACAAAGCACGTGCAAATGCGATTGGACTGGTCCTGGTACTGGTACAGCCAGAAGGCAGTGCCGCCGCTGGCAGAGTTCCTGCCGGTTCGATACGCTTCCTTGCCCCGCGGCGACTGGACATGCCTTGGAAGGGGCAAGGCTCGCCGACTGCTGTTTAGTGCTAGTCAATACCCGCCCGTGTGCCTTTGCTGCCATTCCACCTGAGTGAGTTTTTGGAACGCACAGCAGCTCGCTAAACTGCCTGTCTGGATGGTAGTGCCCCACACCCGCCATCCGTGTCGCCGTCGTCGCCTTGTTCGTGTCCGTGTTTGTGTCCGTGTCCGTGTCCGTGCCTTTGGCCGTAATGGTATTTGTTTGGCAAAACATCGGCACTATGCGCCGTCGGGTCATGCCCTAGGACGCGGACCTTTTTGCTGCACACACGGGCTGGGCCAGTCCCAGCCCAATCGAAAAGCCAAAGTCCGGATGCAGCCAACTCTCGTTCAACTCATTCGGCTGGACGTTTATGTGTCGATTCCGGCAGTCGAGATTGTGCAGCTCAGTTTGCCCTGTTGTTATGCTTATACTGCTGTAAACACTGCTACACTGCTTTACTGTTACTGAGCGGAATTTGTTAGCCATTTTACGTGTGCCATTGTACGCCCAATAAATTCAACCAAATTAAACAAAACTTGCGCTGCAGCTGCTGACTGACTTACATGGGCGACATTTGTAGGCGATCTCGACGATTTTCCTGCGCTTGGGGCAGGGGTCGTTGCTGATTGCATTCGAGCTGGCCGTGCTGCTGTGATAGCTGCTGGTGCCGGATGAGTCGCCCACTCCGCTGGCGCCCAGCCCGTAGAACTGCGGGGAGCCGTGGAACTTGCAGTGCTTCTTCTTCTGGCAGGCCTCCACAACAGTCTGCAGCAGCGAGTACTGTAAGCAGAGAACAAAGGTGGGAGAGAACAGAACGAAAAATCAGTTGCAATTTAGTTTTCCAATTTTATTTCCTCCGTTATTTATTTTTCCTTCCCTCTCTCCTATCGCACTTGTCGCATCGGTGTGCAAACAGAAGAAGCTGAAAAGTGAACGAGTTCAGGAATTGGGCGGAAATTGTAAACTTTTACAAATTGAAATAAAATATTTGCATTAAATATGTAATTGAAGTGTTTCCACTTCTGTGTTTGCCTTTCCAGTTTCCTAAATATATTATGATCTTAAGACAGAACTCGATGAGAGGACGGCAAAGGTGCAATCAGCAGATGCAATACAGCTGAAGTACTTAGAGTTCCCATTAGAGTCTCTTTCTGATGCACAGCTCTATCGCACTACGGATTTCTATTATGATTAAAGATAGCGATAAAAGATAGCGAAACATTGCTGATCCATTTGCTATGACCATTATCAGCAAACAAGTTGTTGTCCATCATCTGCATGGCATCCATTCAATCAGCCGCTGCATTGTCTCTTGACTATTAGCCATTTTTTCATCGTTCTATTTAGCGTTTCAGACAGCTGGCAGCCACGTCCAGTGTCAGGCCAACACAGAAACAACAACAACAGAATGGCCGCGTCTAGCTGCGTATATCGCACAACTGCTGCCTGGTAATCCGTAGCGTGAATGTAAACTGTTTATTTTCAAGTTATTTTTCACTATCTTGTGTTGACAGCGCCGAGAGGATGATGAGCATGGGCGGATAGACGGACGGGCGGACGGACGGACGATGGGGCCTACTACAGCAGACTGACAGCAGGTTTAGATTTGCTTGGCAGCGTCAGCCGCTGGACGAGTCGTCACAAAATTTAATAACAACGACAGCGACAGTGACAACACCCTGAGGACCGACAGCGGATGCGACAGAGCGAGAGAGTGAGAGAGAGAGAGAGAGAGAGGGAGGGGAGATACTAAAACAGCGAGCGATGAACAACAAAAACAGCTCTTTGAACAATGGCTGGAAAATGGAGACAAAAACGATGCGAGAAATTATTTGCTGTGGTAGCCATTTTTAGCGCCATGTTGGCGCTGCTGCCGCTCCTTAGCAGAAAAGTTTTGGGTTTGCTGGTCGACCCGGCCCAGCCTAATGATGCCCCATGGGACGTGTAGGCATCTTGGCCAGCACAGCGGGCTGGCCGACAGGCCAGACAGCACATTGACTTTGCCTGACACAAAGGCAACTTTTGGCCTTCGTCAATGTTTTTCGTAGCATTTCTCAGCGGCTCGCTTGCTATTCATTTGGGGCCCTACATGTAGCTCCTACTGTCAGATTTAACAGAACATTAAAAACGAAATCAAATGAAATGAAATGAAATGAAATGAATCCAACTGTCTCGTATTGTTTTCTATGTTCTTGCATTTGCTTCAAATTTAAATTCATTTTGGGTTCAAAGGATGCCTTCAACTGCTGCCGAAACCAACTGAATTGCTTAATGAATTGGAAGCGTTATTCGGAATGTGGACAAACGAATTTCCTTATCCCTTTTCTTCTTCTCAGAAAAAAAGAACAGAAACTGGAATTTTAAACGACATTCAGTTAACTGTTAAACGTTGCCTTCCAGAGACCTAAATGAATTTTGGCTTGGCCAGGAACTGCCTAGCAAATTGCTCGAGCACTCTCCACTCGATGATGTTCTTTGTACTACCGTCTCCATTGCATTAAATATTCCAGGCTTCAGTGCTTACCGCTTAAGCCCACTTAGGAAACCATTCTCCGTTTTCTATAGACAACTTATTCGAAGGCTCTCAAGTTGTTGCCATGTCGGGAATCGACTTCTCTAGCTTTGGCTTTGCCCGCACTTACCTGAAGAGCATTTGGCCACATGCAGTTCTCGGAAGAGCTGTCGCTCTTTTGAGCATCGTCGGCTGAAGATTCGGTAATGGGTCCGGTCGGTCCACTGGTGCTACTTGGAACTTCCATGGCAATGGCGTAGCCGTTGCTCGCATAGCGATTCAGGGGCACCTTTTGTGTGCTGGATCCAAAGATGGAGCCACGCAGCAAGTGCTTTGCCTTGCCACGTATTTCGGGCCTCACAGTGCCGGTGGCGGGGCACAGCTCCTCAATGCTGTAGCCATCTGAACAAGCGGCGGCAAAATAAAGCACGAAATGGCAGACGTGTTAAGAATAAATGACCCGAGGATAGCCCTCCAGAGGCCGCGCGGTAGGCAGCGAGAGAGCAAGCGCAACACTTACCTTTCGCCACGAACTTGTTGTACTGGGCAAATTCAATTGAAATGCTGGTGCCGCGCGGGCACGCAATTACCACCTGATCCGTATCACAGGCCGCCTTCTGATATGTGCGCAGTGTGGCCGATAAAAGAGCTGTTGGCAATACGTGGCGGGCGCAGCGGTTGTTAAAGCAGCGAAATTTTCATTGCCATTAAGCGAGGCACATGAAAAACAAGAGATGAAAAATTGCATTAAAATAATTGATTGCGTCTATAATGAATTAAAATTTAATTAATCTATTATATGTTCCACAACACTGTGTGCACTGATAAGGATATTCAATTAAATATAGTCAGCTCGCTTTAAGCTGACCGGAGAATGCAATTTATAATTTAACTCCGCGCTCTGCTCCGGCGTGGCCGCTGGGCTCTGTCCATATTAAATAGCAGACTAAATTAAAACAGACAGCGAGGCTGATTGGGTCACGCGGAGGTAGAGGAGAGTCCATGCTGTGAACAAACACCTGAGCTAACAGCAGTCTCCTCTGACGTCCTGGCGCTGCCAAAGGAAAACAGCTCAAGCGGGAGTCAGAAGCCTTCAAGTAGCTGAAGCAATTTCTTAGGCGTGGCTAGCGCCTGGCGCTGCCGGTGAAATGCGTTTCCGCACTTCAAGCGAGGCGCCAAGTGCACATTTTTAGCGCGCCAGAATTCCTCTGCTTCCACTTGGGAATTGCATGCCAAATTATACGAAATTCTTGGTAAATATTTTGCTTGCTTCGCCTCTGTTGTTTATACCTTTGCCTAGAGCAACAACTTCCTTCTAGCTGCACTCAAGCTAATGTGTGTATGTGTGTGTGTATGGGTTCAGTAAACAGCTTACGTACATATATATATATATACCTCTAACATATAACAACTTGATGTAGGTCATGTATGTGGCGCTTGGCTTTCAATTAGTTTGCTGCAATAAATCAATTTCCGACAATTTGCCATAATGTTTCAAATACCTAAATGAAATCGACAATTTATCAGTCGAGCAATTTAAATGCCCAAACTTTAGGGCATGTAAATCTGTGTATATATATACATATATATATATATGTGTGTGGTTAAAGGGGGGCGTTGTCTAGTTGGGTCCCGAACATGGAATATAATTTAGCCGTTACCGTTCATTTCTCGCTGGGGCATTTCGTCTCTAATGAGTTTGGGGTGCTGCGCGTGCGAATTGGTTTTGTTTTTGATGACTGCCCATGGCAGGGGCGTGACAGCCAGCACGAGGATGCCGGGATGTGGGGATGCGAGAAGACGACACTGAGATTGAGGATATTGCAGCCCAATGCGGATTGCCGGCCAACCAACTACCAACTACCAACGGCCCACTGCCCACTGCCGACTACCGACTGATTTATATTGCAAGCCATAAATTATATTTAAATGGCGCGTTTTCGCTTCTGGCAACATGAGCACAGCGTACCGCAGCTTGTAATTATTTCTAGATAGAGTATATAGTGACTACATATGTATATATATATATGAATGTATATATATATATTAGAGTAAATACGTTGGCTGGCCCTTGACCAAGTGGCCAAATGGCAGGGCACCGCCCCGTGACAATAAATTTCTTGTCCACAGTTGACCGCCCAATCGCCTATCGCACGGATGCAAGAGGGCCACATTAGTAGGCCAGATAGATAATGACAGTTAGTTGAATTGAGAGCTCTTTCTCGCTGGGCTCTCGCCTAATCTTTTCTCTTTTCTCTGTGAGCCAAATTTAATAATTTTTAGATTATTCACATGCAGCAATGCTGCTGGAGTCGCCCGCAGCACTTGCTGCTCATATCTCTGATATTGTACACTTGTGCCAGCTGGCGGTACATTAATTTAATTGTTATGGCTTTACAGCTGGTGTTCTGGTCTAGGGGAAACTTCAAATGGTTCCGCTAGTCCTTGACTCAATGTGTTGGCCGTTGCCGGTCGGAAGCGAAAGTCTCTGAAGTTTTTATTGGTGCCATTTGACTTCGGCAATCGAATCACTTTGGCATGGAGCGAATCCGAATAAAAGTTCGCTCTGCGCCCGGCCATAAAACCCAGCCTTCCCTCGCCAAGCTACGGCCAGCCACGGCGTTGAAAAGTTTACCTTTTAAAGTGAAAGTATTTTCAGCGGGTTGCTTAAATTGAAAATACAATAATAAAAAAACAAAAGTCCCTTTGACCTTGCGGTGTGCCCCCGGAACAGTCATTCAATATGGATATACATATATATATATATACATATATATATGTCTATGTATATATATATATATATATATATTCTATATATATTGTTTGCTCTGGTCTCCATTTGACGACCAGTAGTTGCTGGATGATGGCGCATTTTTTGAGGAAACTTTTTATTTGATTCGAAATTGAAAGCGCTCCAGACAGATGCCGGTAGCTGACGCTCTTAAAGCCCGGCCGTCGTTTTACGAGCCGCCCGGACGGAGTGAAGTGACGGAGAACTGTCGGCCATGAAATGAGCTCCAAGCCCCGAGAACATTACTTCCTCAACTTGCAGAAGTAGAAATTTGTGTGCGAGCGTGTGCCATATGCATGTGTGTGTGTGTGTGTGGGTGTGTGTGTGTGTGTGTCTGCGCGCCTGTTTTCCACATGTGAACCGCATCGTTTTACAAACTTATGAATAATTTAAATACATTTACATATATATGTATATATGTATGTATGGCCTACCCTCTCAATCCGGCCCGACAGGACAATCCTGCAAGCCGAGCGCTTGCTTCAGAGAAGATAAAGATTGAATATTTATATGTGTGCTTTATATATGTACGAGATTATGTCAGCACATCGACTCAAATGTGTTCTGCAGTATTTCTTAAAGCAAATGCAGCAAGTGGATCGGGCCTTGCCTTTGACAGCACTTGCTTTGTTTTCACTTATCATGAGGGCTCCTCCCGAATAATCTGTGCTGGCTTTTCCAATGTGCCTCATCGACTAATGCATTATTGACAGAGCTAACTGGGTCGTCGACCGCTTGGCCTACAAACGACATCAACTGAAAACAAAAATGTACAAAATAAAAAATAAAAATAAGAGTAAATATTTTTGGTCTCTTGTGACTAATGATGGCGAGGCCCGAACTGATTTTATACTAAGGATACACAAAAGTGAAAAGAAGAAGGTAACTCGAAGAGGTTTCACTTTGATTTATAGTGAATTGCACATGTATATTTATATGTATATATCCGAGTAAATTTACTATTTTGTGAGAAATCAGCTGATTTAGTCTTAAGTTGTTTCTTTTCAGCTATTCATTGAGTTGAGCTGCTGAATCGTAAATGCATTTCATACAGACTTTCGTCCTCTGAGCAGCTGGAACAAGCGATTGCTCAGTAATTCTCAAAGCATATTTACTATGCAATGATTGATTCTGGTGCTGCGCTGCACATTTCAGCAGAAATTCACCGATCCGGCTTGCCCTGGGATGAGATATTTATGTGATATATGTTTGCCCACACGCAGACCTTATCGACTCCGTGTGCAGCGCCTTGCACAATTTATTTAACATTCGACAATTTCCAAATATCAGAGGAGCTGCTTGTGCGCCGTCAGCCATCAGCCATCAGGCAGCAGGCATCAGCCAGCTGGCGTTCTGTTAGCCCCACTTTAGATGTCTCGACTATTTGCAAGAATCCATTCTCCCCGGACTGGCAATGTCAACAGCCAAGTCGCTGCTCTGGGACAGCCAAAGCGCGATTGAATGGTTTCGAAGCCGACGGGACTCGGTGCAGAGCAAAAAAAAAAAAAAAAAAAAAGAGAGAGGAGAAAAAGCAAGCAACTGTCATCGGGAGTTACCGAGCCAATGGGGCAGAAGAAATTGATTTGTTTTGATTTATTCCCATGTACTTGGAAGCTTCAGCTTGGATTCCGGCTCGTGCTCGAGCTAGGACTAGGACTCATCTGTCCGGACCTGGCAGTAGCTGGCTTTGATGTTGCCCTTGTCCTGTTTGTCTCCTTCTGGTGCTCATGCAAAAATTGTGTTGATTTCCTTCTTTGGGACTCTGTCTGCGTCGCCCTGCCCCGCTCGCTCCGCCTGCGCTCGTCTGCGCTTGTAACTTCCATATTTTATTGTCCCATTTGACTTGCTTAATAAATGGGAATGTGCCACCGCCGACGCTGTCGAACAAAGCCCCGGGGCCGTATTGGGATTGCGACATTCTTGCCCTGCGGTCCCGAACCAATAAAACCCGATATGTATCTGTTATGGCTGGCGCCCAGTCAACTCTGTGTGCTGAGCAAATAAATCTAATTAAATGAAATTTAATATTGCCCATCCATATTTGGAAGGCCCAAATGCTGTCGATTGCGAGACAGTTGCGGGCCATCGGAGCCCAAATGAGCCCAATAATAAAATCGAGATTGAACCCGGGCGATGCCAGCAGAGTTAGATATTAGATAAACTAAATATTATCCCCAGGACCTGGCATTGAAATGAGTTTCGCTTTCCGCTCCCGAATGCAATTGTCGACTGTGAAACAGCGCTAAGTCCACATCTGATGCTACTTAATTCATAGCTCAACGGAAGTAAGTCGTACATTAAACAAAGGAATAAGAGAGACAAAAATGGAATGGATAAAAGTAAATTGTGAAATGCAGACATCATATTTTCCCTTTTCGCCGACGCTGCCATTGTTTTCGGCTCTGGTTTTGTAGTGGACCCCGGTCTAATCCTGAGGAAACAAAAGTTTATGACATTTTACGAGCTTTTTTAATACTTTGTGAAAACTTTGCACATCTCCATCCGTCCGCCGCTTATCCATCTTTAAGCTCTGCAGCTCGCCGGAAACAAAAACAAAATTTATGAACCTGTTTTGTCATATATGGATGGCTGAGCGGCTGCCAGCCGGGCCATGTGCAGCTGGACAGCATGGCAGCCATGAGCTAGACTAAACATACATACACACATATCAAAATAAATATATATATATGCATATATATACGTATATAAAATACATGCTTATTTTACTCAGCTTAGACATTCTTGTCAACCCCGAATCAGCCGGAATACAACGGATTGCACTCACGGAGTGAACAGAACGCGTGCTTTGTGGACGCACTGCGTCACGTTATAAAGTAAATTTATATGAAAAACATTCTCTCCTTCTTTCTTTTTTTTTGTGTCCACAGCGACAAGTGATGTGCCGCGTGTGGAGCGCGAAGGGAGGGGCTCGAGTCTAAAATTTCCCGGGACAGGCATTACTTTGCGTAATTGAGAGCATAAATTTGATGAGCTCGCGCTGAGAGTTTTATCTGATGGGCAATGAAATATTTGCTCATACGACGCATTTGTATGCACATTAGATAAAGCCGGGCGGCGCCTCGAATGGAATTACCTTGGCAGAGCCGCCACTTTCAAGTCGGCGAGTGGCCCAGCCAAATCTGGAGAACATACACCGAGTATGTGCAGACAGTGGCGGGAATTCGCATTCAGTTGGCATGTGCTTAGGCAGTATGTAAATTTGGGGACCTTAGGGAAACGACTGTTATATTTGTGGCTAGCAGTAAGCAGGACAGGATATGGCGACATCTTCTCCTTATCCCCGAGTTGTTTCGCATTTGTGAAATTTTATTAACATACTTAGCAGTAGAAATATATGTATGTGTGTGTGTGTGTGTGTGTGTGTGTGTGTGTGTAATGAGATGCCATTTGCTGCTCTAATTCAGCATTTCGCTCACGTTATCCTTATCCAATTTACTTGTTGTGCCAATGATAAGTTGGCAAATCGCATAAGGATGCTTAATTAACATATGATTTGATTTGGCTGGAGCCGGAGCTGACCAGATGTCGCTTACCCAGGGGATCGATGCGAAAAATGATTTCGCCTTCGGCGCTGGCCGCACTCAGGGCGCACAGAAAGGATAGCATTAAACACTTGGCCTGCGTATAATCCATTATCCTGTGAGCTGAGCCTGGGCTCCAGTTGCCGTCGGCTGGCTAGGCTGGGCTTGCCTTGGCTTGGCTGGGCTTGGCTTGGCTTGGCTTTGGCTGCTATGCGAGTGGCGTTAACCGGCATCCACTTCCGGCATTACACACGCTCCTGCCTCTTGGCCAGGCTGCACAGGACCACACACGACCTGCCGCACTGCTGCTGGGGCGCTGCACGTGTCGAGCTTTGCATCGACTTTTCCTTGCCTCTATGCCAATCGGCAGTTGCACAAAATTTGTTTTATTGATTTTCTGTTTGTTGTTTTCCTTCTCAGTTCCCAGTTCTCGGTTCTGCTTCCCTTTTTTCTTTACTTTGCACTGGGGGACATTTGAATTCGATTTGCGTTGCCGTCGGCGTTATCCTGTTTGCTCACGCTCCTCTTCTTTGCCGTTGAGGGGTTTCGTTTGGATGCGTCCTTTCGTCTGATTTGTTGGCACTTTGTTTTCACATTTGTTGCTTGCGTTGCTCGCGATGCAGGAAGTGCGCGAATTGCACAATTTTTCAGCTGCTGCTGCTGCTGCTGCTGCTGCTGCTGCTGGTGGGCCACAAAAAACGATTTCGCATTTATTATCAATTCAGAGCGAGAAGCGCTCACAGCCACCAAATGTCGATCAATAAAATGCACACAGAGCCCAGAGCAAGCCAACACAGCGCTTTCGATTGCCATGTGTGTAATCAAATTGAATGAGCTGAACCACTCAACCACCCGGACAACCGGACAACCGGACAACCGCTGCCAGCGGCAACGATCCTGCAGGGGAGCCGCGTGCTACAGCGATGCAGTTGCCACTTCTGCAATGGCAACACGATATGACCACGCCCACGCAACACTACGCCCCTCACCAAACTGTCACTTTGTGTGTCTCGTTTATACATATGCAAATCTGTGTCAACAGAAAAGGGAAAAAATCGAGTCATCGAATTGTCACGCGGCTGCTCGCGGCGTCAACTGCACTTTTTTGGCATTAAAAATTCATTTGGTTTCTTTGGGGCCCACAATTTGCCTGAGGGGGTCAACGTCGCGAAATAAAAGCCACATTGATTGCCATTGCCATTGCCATTGCCCAACGTCCACCGCCCACCGGCCCTTGCCAGCTGCCATATGCCAATCGCAGTGACATTAACGGATCGCTTAAAAACAGTTTTCCTCGCGCTCTGCAATTACAAAAGGCCACTTGGTCAGGGTAATCCGATTGCCGGCCACGTGTCACCCACCAGCTAGGATGTCATCTGACTGACGGCCGTCGCCTGTGATTGCTGGCAATCGTGCTGCAGCGGAACTTTAATTAAAATGCTTTGCGCCGACAGGCGAACAGCAGCCAGGAGGCATCACAATTTCGATTTGAGTTTGGCTTAATTTCATTTACATTCTCACTCTCATTTTCACTTGGGCTTGGCTAATGCAGAGCTTAATAAATGTCTGTCATGTATGTCAAGTGCTTGGCAAGTGCTCGCCGCCTCGTTACCCCCTAACGCCTGCTCCTCCAAAGTATTTGCAATTAAAATTGTCACACACACACACACACACAGCTGAGTTGATAAGCAAATACAGTTAAGTGTCGCTTGCTTTTCATTTAGCAACTGTTTCGAGGGCTCAGCTGAAGGATGCGCGCCTCTGCAGCCAGCAAATTGTAAACTTAATCAATTTTGAACAATCCTGAAAGGGTTTCTAATAACAACACACACACACACACACACTCATGCCATAGACACTCATTAGTGAACGACATTTAGTTGACGGCCTGACAGCTTGGCTGCTGTAGCAATTATGGCTCGGACTCGCCTGCAGCTGGGGCAACTGACACGGGCTGTCGGCAGCTTTATGCAGGATCCTCGACTGGCGGCGGATGAGTCGATGGATGGATGGGCAGCAACTGTTTTTGGCATTTCTCATACATATGCACATATATGTGCATATATATTCAGTTATTCAATTATCATATCTAGACAGCAGCCAAGACGAGTGTGCGAGTGCAGGGGAGGTCGCAGTTGGAACTTGCTGCGCACTCGACATTTGATTAATGATGCGAGCCACAGCCAAAGTTTTTCTGCTCCACTTCAAAGTTGCTGTGCGTGCCAGAGTGCATGAGTGTGTGTGTGTGTGTGTGTGCCAGTGTGAGTGTGAGTGGGTGGGTGGGTGGTTGTCTAAACTGCACACTCCCATTACACATGTGTGTGTGCGTGTGTGTATGTGTGTCACAGTTTTTCCACTGTCATTTAGCACAATAGGAAATGAGGCCGCGGCGGGACTGTGGTCCATGGCCCAGTGGCTCGCCCGTGTGGTCACAGAAATGGCTTTATTTCAGCCAAAGCGGGCGACAAAATTGAAATAAAGCGACGTAAACGACATAAAAACAACACACGCAGACAGAGAGAGGGGAGGGAGAGGGAGAGTAGACTGTTTGGGACTGGGCCATGCCACGTGGGAGTCGAGTTGCTAACCAGGCTGGGCCCTAGGCGCACCGGCTTAACGTTCGCTAATCATGGCCAAGTGCGGAAGCTGACAATTTCTTGTTAATCTCGCATATTCGAGCCAGCTGTGGGTGGACCCCTAGCTGCCTGCTGCCTGCTGCCTGCTGCTGGCTGGTGGTTGCTGGTTGCTGGTCGCTGGTTGGTGGTTGGTGGATGGTGGCTCCTGCTGCTCCCTGTGTGCATTTTAAGTGCTCCGCCTCGTCGAGCTTTGAGCATTCTTTTTGCCGCTGCCTTTTTTATTCTACTTCATTTTTATTTTTATTTTTATTTTTATTTTTATTTTAATGCTCATTTAAATTTTTTCAGCTGGCCGCAAATATGCGAAACACACGCGCACTCAAAGGAATAGCTCACATTTGGCCACGTTAGCAGCACGTGCAAATTTTGGCTTTTGCCACGAGGATGCGCACGCCACGCCTACCGCCTGCCCTTAAAACCGTGGGCGACGTAACGACGAGACGTAAACGTTGTCGTAGAAGACAAGCACGGAATATGTCGGCTCTGGCCCAGTGGCTGTTGCAGGATTCACGCGCGAAACACGTCCTTTCGGCTTGGCTGTCGGCGAGGAACTGACAACGGCGTCGGCACCGAGCTCGTGGCCGCGTCGGCATGCAGAATCCGCGACAGCCAACGAGCAGCTTCGTGCCCGACCGGCCAGCAGCCGAGCGAGACCTTGCGGGAAATACTCTCTTTGGGGCAGGTCGCGTCGGCGAAGACAACTTGCCCAGCATTCGAAGAGAGCGCCGCACTAGACTATGACGATGGTCATAGCCAGCGAGGCTGGCGAACTACCGTATCTGGGTCAGTGTGCCCTTACCCACTCACACACTCATGCACCTAGGGCAAAGGACCCAGAGTGTGTGTGTGTGTGTGTGTGTGTGCCAAGAGTTTTTGGTCTGCGAGCGCCGCATTTAATCGAATGTAACGTTTACAGTCAACTTAACACATTGATTTAGCCTATCGTAGGTAAATTAGTGGCCAACTGCCAGCCTGCTTCGCTCTAAATCGGTTTGCACCCATGTAAGCATGTGTGTGTGCTCGAGTGTCTGTGTGTGTGTGTGTGGGTTAAGCTACGGCTGTGCGTGCGGCGAGGTGATTATGCCTACCGCTCAGATTGGGCTCATAATTCGCTGCGGAATCGCTTTTATCACTTGCCACAGTGACACGCCGACTCACACAACCGTCTATCTATATATGTATGTATATGTAGTGCATGTATGTCTGTCTGTGTCTGTGCATGCGTGTGCGTGTAGCGTTTGATTGAACAAGGACACGTCAAGGCGAGCCGCAACGACTTGTTGCTGCCGCTTTTACCATGCGAAGCTGAAGGTGTAGTGTGCCAATGGATATATATAGGAGTATATACATGTGAGTCTATGTGTATATGTATGTAAATGTATGTGTGAGTGCACTCGACTGGACTTTAAATGCTTTAAAAGTAATTTGCACTGAATAGAAAATGGAATTTAATACTTGAGGTGCTTGCCAACAGCAGTCGATTCTTAAACACGGATTAAACTTAATCAGTAAATATGAAGACATTTCTCAACACATCTCTCTCTCTCTCTCTCTCTCTCTCTCTCTCTCTCTCTCTCTCTCTCTCTCTCTCTCTCCCTCTCTCACTTTTGATATGAGTAATTGATATATGGCTAATAAAGTATTTGTAATATAATTTCGATTTACTGCAGAAATCGATTCAATGCCTTAAGCTGGTCTAGCTAATGCCAGCTAATTGTAGTCGATAAGCCGATGAGTGCTTGATTAGCCTTAAATGCTACAAACAGGCTTTCCGCCTCGCTTCAACTTTTCGAGTTCGATAAATATTAATATTAAGTGCAAGTTTACTTTGTCATTTAGCCGTAGTTTGGCAAATTTCTTATTTGCCGAGCAGAAGAGAGACTTATATGATCAGCTCACTTTATGCCAAAGGCGCAAAGGCCAACAGCAACAACAACAGCAACTGCAACTGCAGCAGAGCAAACAATGGCAAATAAACAGGTGTTTGGTTGATATTAATTGTTGTTTTTAGTGCATAGAATATATAGTATGTGTATATATGTGTGTGTGTGTGTCAACACCCAGCTAATTTATTGGGCCAACAAACACTGGACAAATCAACAGTTTGGAGTTGGAATATTTGCGTTCGCTGCGACAGCATCAAATATTAAATCGGGCATAAAAAGCAGGAGCAGTATTTAAATGGGATGTGCCAGAGTGGCATTATGAATAAGCACGGCTGTGGAGGAGGGTGGGGCATATTTAAGGCGTGGCAGCAGCAGCAAAGTGCAGCTCGCTCGCCGGCTTTGGCTTTGACTTTGACTTTGGCTTGAAAGCAAAATTTAAATGGAATGGAATGGAAAATTAAAATGAAAATGAAAAGAAAAATAAAAGAGAAAATGCTAAAGAAAATGAAAATGCAGTTGAATAAAGCGAGCACATTTTATAATATTTTGTTTTGATGGATCGCTCGCTACGCAGCGCAGGAGACCGCCATCTGTCATATCCTTTGTTCGTGGCTCGCTCGCTCCTTTGGCAGCCACTTCCCGTCCCCCAGTTAAGTGCGGCAGGAACAAGAGCAGCATGTAAACACAGCTTCTGTTGCGACTGTCGCAGCCCGAATGAACCAACTGCAGAGCGGAAGAGCGCCACGAAACTTGATGCTTTGAGCATCCTCAATAAATTGCAAAAGTCATTTTCGCAGACTCCACTTTATGCTGGAGTGCGGCCAAAGGGACCATTACAGCTCGCAGCCGAGCAGCCGAGCAGCCTGCGACTGATCTAGCCTTCGAATGCCAGCCTCAACTTATTGCAACAATAATGACTTCTTCAAGCAGTTCCTAAGTAAATGCATTGCAGATACCTTGAAGCTCTTCTACCCGCTGGGGGGGGAGGGGAGTGCGCATATTCTAGAAATTTCATTTCATTTCATTATCTGCAACTTCTTCTTTTTGCCTTTCTCTCTCTCTCTCTCTCTCTCTCTCTCTCTCTCTTGGTAACTTTCAATAACTTTCTAGCCCTGCTTTGCACTCTGAGTGTCTGCTTTAATCTGTCTCTCCCTTTATTTCTCTTCCTCTCTCTCTCTGTATTTATATACCTTCTTCTCTCTCTCTTCCTCTCTCTGCTTCCAATGCCTCCCTAGAATAAGTACAAGAGAAAGTACTTCAATAAGTCGTACTTACAGGAGTATCTGCCCACAAATTAGTTAGGGTCTGGAGATAAATTCGCTATAGAGTTTAAGCTGCAAAATGAACAAAATTAAATATGAAAAAATATATATATATCTCTTTCTCACGCTCGCTCTCTCTCTCTCTCTCTCTCTCTCTCTCTCTCTCTCTCTCTCTCTCTCTCTCTCTCTCTCTCTCTCTTTCACTGTGCTTCTATCTTAGCCCAGACAGAAGAGAAAGCCATAAATTTCAACTAAAATTGTAATGCGACTCTAAAGCACTGTCTAAACTTCCTAATCGAACTTAAGCAGTTCAGTCAACTGCGCTGAATACGTATCTTTCAGATATGTATATATCAATATCTGGCATCATTTATATCTGGCATATGTATATATCTGGTCTGGTAATATCTTACTGTGTCTTTCTAATACAACTTGACCCAGATTCTCCAGGCAGATTGCATAATGTTGAATGATTCCCGCTCTCTAGAACACATTATGGCTCAGCATCGACCCCAGTTCGTGGCAGGCCACGGCCGACTGGCTTGACGGGCTTGAAAATATTGTTAATTTTCTACACGTGCTGCCAAAGTGGACTTCATTACCATTCGGGTGCGGGAGCCTGGCAGTTGGATGAATGGATGAGAGTTGAGAGATGAGAGATGGGCAAGCTGCAGGCTGCAGGCTGCAGGGCTACAGCTGAAATCGCTTAAGAATGCGCTGCAGTCGAACGCGAATGCGGAGGAGTCCTCGCAGCTGGCAGCTGGAACGCATATCTGAGCTGACGGCCCTGGCAGGTATCTGGATGCCAGCGAGAGGGCTGAGCGACTCTGATTATCCACATGAAGCAAAGCCTACGGCTGCCACTCGAACTGCTCGCTGCCGTTCATTGCAGCTCGAAACACAATATGTCCCTTCTCCCTCGCCTAGCCGCAGGACGCATCTAATTAGGCCCTAAATCCTCCTCCTCAGCTGTGCTTCAATGGCAACAACACAAAGTCTGCAGATGCAGTGGGGAAATCAGAGTATCAATTCAAAGAGGGAAATTATGCTGATGGACAGTGCTCAAAACAAAAATTATTTATTAAGTGTTGAATAACTTCGACATGGTAAGTGTATATGAAGATAGAATCCACTTCCAAGCAGCAAACACTTCCATGCACATTGAACAGCTTGAACTGCTTGTCCCAAGAACAACAGTGTTACGTGTGGAGCAGCTGTTGCTGTGTGTGGAGTGAGCTGCACGAATTGGTTGTTGAACTGAATAGCTTAAGTTATACAAACTGGTATACAATAGTGGGAAGAGTTTCAATTTTGAGCCATAACAATTGTGTTATACAACTTTGTTGCATTTTACAGCACTAAACCAACATTTATAAAACATTAAGTGTGTAGTCGCTAAATGTTATACAAGCCAACTGGTATAACTTGCATAATGTAGTATTATACGCGTTGGCGATACTGTAGCAGTATGTAAGGGTTGTAACACATGCTAAAATAGTAAGGGACTCCACTGTTATACCAGTGCAGTGCAGCTTAAGCAACGTAGAACAGATATATTTCGCTGCTGTTATATGTGCTCTAAATTGTTGTTATATAGTATGTAACTCTATCAAGCTGAAGAATGTGACATACAGTACTAATATTTTGTACTAAATATACTGTTATACTGTGCACAATTTTTATGGAAACTAAAAGTTTATTTTATACAAGCTGCGCCATTAGTTAATCTCACAACCAAATGAAGTTATAAACTCTTATATTTATAACAAGTTCTGAACGCAAAGCAAGCAGTGGAATTATGTCCCAAGCAAGCAGTTGCGCCCAAAGAGGATTATAAAATATTTGAATTCTGTTTTTTTGTTGTGCAAGCAAAATAATCTGCATTAAATTCTGGAAAAGTCGAAAGTTAGCTTAACAGTTGGGAGGGGGAATTGAGGCAAGGATTTATTGTTGCAGTTACTCAGTGACTTATTTACCTACATACGGACCGCCTCGGGGACAATGCCCACAAAGTGAGGCATCCATCCAGGCTGCTTTCGGCGCTTCGACAGCTCCCGACTCGAGAAGTTATTATTGCAGCCAGGCGGAAAATTGCTTCTTTCTCTGCGCGCGAATTGTTTACACGCCCGTGAGGGGCCTGCGAGGCGTGAGGGGCGGGAGGAGCGTGGGGTTCGGCATTAGGTGCGAGAGTGCCATGAGCCACACAGCCACATAGATCCACGCGTACTTGCACCAGTTGAGCTCACCTGACGGAAGAGTCGGCGCCCGCATTCAGCGAGAATTTCGGTGCCTGATTGCCGCTAATGAGCGTCAAATTGAAATTCCTGCTTTGGGCGCGGTTTGCCGAGTGTCGAGTGAGTCGAGAGCTCCGGGAGCTGCCATCGATTGCACACCAACGCACACACATACACACACACACACACACACACACACAGGGACTACTGGCCTTAGGTGCGCTGAGAGCGAGTGCTCGAGCGAGTGTTGCTGCTCTGGAGGCTAGTAAATAAAATTTGGCGAAGGGCCATCATAATCCAGTCGGCTGCTCGCCAATGGCTGCTTAAAATTCCGCCTGCAGCTCATTTTGATCCGCCGCGCCGCGCCGCGCCGCGCCCCCTCCCTGCCTGGTTGACAGCCTTTGGCTTAGCCTCGTGCCGTGCGCCCATTAGAATGCGAGACAGGCAGCGTGAAGAGCTACTGCACGCCGGATGCGGATGCCTGGAGCCACCCGCACTCCCGCACCATGTGTGGAGGCATCAATGCGACCACTGATAGCTGCAGAAGAAGCTAAAGTTCCGCCGTGCAGTGTCCTGTTTGGAGCTTCCGTGCGGGGACTGTCCCTTCAACCGGAATGTAAGTGCCGGCAGCCAAGGCTGTTTCAGTTTCAGTTTCAGTTTTCTACGCATGCAGCGAAAGTTTCTGCGAGCCTCAATGACGGCCACAGGATGTGTCAAACAGGACTCTCTAACTCAGCCTTTTCGCAAATCTGTTTGCCCACGCCGCAAGGCAGACGCTAGACACTAGACAGAGCTGCGCTGACAGCCAAAGGTAAACTAACTGAAAACTGAAACTGAATATGAGTTCAGCTGGCAAACGACTGGGCATAGAACCAACTAATAACCGACCGACCGACGCCAGTCCTGGGATCAGCTGCGTCGCCCTCGCATGATTCATGGCGCGGCGACTGTCAAAAAGCGCAGTAATTGCAGCTAGATGGCGCGGCATTTGTTTATTTTTACAGCAACGCAGGTCGCCTTCCATTTGGAACTAATATTTTAATGTTGCACAGAAATGACAATAAAATTCGGAAACGTGTTGCGGCTACAAGGAACAACAACAACAACGACAACGACAACAGCAACAGCAACAACAGCAACAACAACAACAACAACTTCATACAAAACATATCCAAATATATATTTGGAGAGGCCGTTGACAGCGAGTCGGCACCTACGAGGGGAAGCACAGAGAATCGCGCTCAAAAATAGATTTCCGAGTGGCGCATTAACGTCAGACCCAATCTGCCTCTAATCGCTGCTCCAGGAGTGCAACAGGTGTGGGGCTTAAGCGCTGCGCGAGGCAGGTAACAGATAAAACCATTTGCAATAACAAATAATGCGCTGTCAAATATCTATGCCGGACTGAGTTTGGCATGTGAATTCGGCCATCAATGGCCAGCCATTCTCGATGCAAATGCCGCAGTTCCCCTCCCCTCCCAGAGACTGAATGCCAGCCTAGTCAAAGCATTGCAGTATTTAGCTGGGGAACTGCAATGCTTTGGCTGCGTGGAGCCGAACGGACTCAGCATTCCGATTGGCTGCCATTGATTCGCATGTCAGCTGCACTGGGAAGCGATGCGAAGTGCTTTGTGCCAAGCACCATCGAATGGCTGCCTAATAATCACATCACAGCGACATCTATATACATATGTATATATATATATATGTATATATAGTTAATGAAGTACGTTCGTATACAAAGGCAAGTTAGGTAGACGCGGCGACACGTGACCCTGCCGCAGGCGCCGTCTGCAGCTCGACATGCCGAGCACGTTTGGGTGTGCCAAATAAATTTGGAAATTTTTCATTAACAGCGTAAAAAACATCAGCGACAGCAGCAACAGCAGGAGAAGGGACAACAGCAGCAGAGCAGCCTCGTATACAAAGGAATCGACTTAAGGCTGCGCCTGCTTTTGAACTTGGATAATTAACGCGACTTCCAAGCCAGCAAAAGAAACAACAAACAACAAAAAATGATTCAACATTGACGTAGGCTCTGCTCGTAGCTTGGAGGTTGGCTCAAGAATAGGCTCAGACGCAGCAGGCGCACAACTGCAGCCTGCAGCTGACACTTTCTAGCTATTCAGACTTTGCGACAGCTCTGGGTCTCTTACGGACTCTCTGGCCAAACTTTAATGACTTGCCGAGCTAGACCTCAGATTTACTTAAGTATTTTAGTTCTTCTCTGCAGCTGAATTATGTCTTTGATCTATGGCAGTTTCCCTCTGCCATCAGCTTTCGGTTTCAAATCGAAAATGGGAATTCTTCAATTTAGCTTAATTTGAGGCATGCCAAACTATGTCTGCTTTGTGTCATCGCATTACCCACAAGAGTTTCTTTATTATTGCTGTTGCCACACGCAGCATCGACTTAATTGAGCCGCCTTGCTGGTTGTGCCCATGAAAGAAGTTTCTAATCGAATTCAAAGTAAAAATTATTCTTGGCAATGAACCACATTCAGAACCACAACTATGGTCGCTTGGCTACAGCTTGGCTTGCGGTAACCGCAACTTCCAGGGAATTGGGCAAGAAGAGAGCAAATGGGAAATGCCTGAATGCCTCTCGCCAGACCGAACTCAAATTTCATTTGTAGTGCGTGCTGCATCTGAATTCCCCCCACACACACACACACACACATACACACATTCATTGGGAGCCGCACTTCAGAGGCAGATTCTTCGGCTTCAGCATATCCTTAATAATTTGACTCACTCTGTCGCTCTATCTCTCTCTCTCTCTCTCTCTCTCTCTCTCTCTCTCTCGTCTCTCTCTCTGTCTGTCTGTTGTCTCTTTTTTTATTGCCGCGAATATTGCCGCTCATAACTTTTTAATACGGACGTTTGCCCTTTAGAAACAAGTGCCGCACTGACGCTTGACAAAAAAACTTCTTTTGGCATTGCCAAACGGATCCCCGACCACACATAAACACGCACACACACACACACACACATGCATACATACTTATGTACATGTATGCATATAGTCACACACATGTAAATGTGCCATGCGTAAGCATATTTATTCACAGGATTCATGCGACTCTCTTCAAATGTACGCACTTTGTTTTGCATGCGCGAGACTGTCTCTGTGTGTGTGTGTGTGAGTGTATGTATGTGTGTGTGTGTGTGTGTGTCTGCAATTGCTACCGTGTCGATGCCATTGGGCTTATCTTGCGTAAATGCCACCACAAGCAGCAATCAAAATCGCATTTATTCCCGCAATTGCGAGTGTCACGTTCATTATTTTATATTAAATTTGACCCAGGCAATCCGCCATTACGCCGCACTCGCACACACACACACGCACGCATTAACTTAAGTGTTAGTACTTATTACACACACACACACTCACATTCATATTTGCATACTCAAAGTTCGAGAGAGAGAGGGAGTGGGAGTGGGACAGTCACATAATTGTATTTACATTTATGTTCTGCGCCTTAGCAATAATATCAAATCGTTATCATCAAGATAGAGAGAGAGAGAGAGAGAGAGAGAGAGAGAGAGAGAGAGAGTATCTCTCTTGCACAGGTGCGATAACTATAGATATAAGCCAATTTCCTTATCAGATTTCATGGCTAATATCAACACAGTTATAGGATAACTAAATGTATATTTTGATTCCTAATTAAGCCTCGATTTGCATGATTAATTCATTATAATAGATATTGAGCAGGCTGAGTCGATTGCTGCTGATGGCAGCAGTTCACCGATTCCTCCTACTTCCTTCATTTATACGGCGCCCATAGCTCTCAATGTGCTTAGCATACATATTGAACTGGGGGAGCTGCTGGCTCTGCTGGCTCTGCCTCACTGCCCGGATTAGTGGGGGTTTCCTTGACAGCTTCGTTGAAGTAAAAAATCAAATTCCGTGAAACAAATTCACAGAATTATAAACAGATGCCGCAGCGTGCGTAACCACGAGTAATTTCTGACATTTGCATATTGCGATTATCTGGCAAGAGGTCCTGCGCCTGTTGCTCTAGCCTCGCGCGCATATGACTTTCCGCTCCTTTGTGGCGAAGGGAAGTACAGTGCCTCCTGCCATTAGCAGAAACAAAGGGGGCCCGGCGCACACGCTGCACGTACGTGTCAAAAAACGCTTTGGATGCCATCAATCTCCGGGCAGGCCCAACAACGACAGATGACAATCAGCGAGCAGTGAGGTGAAATGCGGCGACTAAACGGGAAAGCGGTAAAGCGGGCAAACGGAAAAACATCAAGGCAACTTCTCCAATTGATTATCGCATCAAGTTGTTGGCATGTTAGCGGAAGAGCCCCCGAACCTGCTCCCCGATGACATGTGATGCCACATAAGTCCGAACTTTGAGCAGCGTCTTTCCCACTCCCACTCCCATTCCCATGGGAGCCTCCCTTTTATGTCTCTTCGCATAAAACTGCTCTGTTATATAAAAAAAAGACAACAGAAGAAAAAAACAAATAAAGCGGAGAACAAGCAGCTTGCCTAGCAGATCTTGTCTATCCAGGATTCGGCTGGCATAAAGCAGCATTCGAGACTTCATTTCTAAATGTACATTGGCCATAAAACTACATTTTGGCAGAAACATAAACATATATATTTATATGAATATGTTTGGATGAATATGCTTATGTGAATATATGCATATACAATTGCACTGAGCGGCAAAGAAGATATAACTAGGCATGCTACACCTAAGGTAAAGGGTCGGAAATCATAACTCAAGACGGGCCTAAGCAATGCAAGCTTCTCTACAGATGTTTACATTCACTTAAAATCAATTTTTTAAAATATATTTCTGTATGTATGAAAATATAATTTGAAATATTTTCAATTTTACTAAATTATTAACTAATATTGAAGACACTTTGCAGTTTAGCCATAATTTTATATTTTAAATAAATATTTTTGTTAGGTGCACCCCCTCTTTAGAGCGCTTTACAGGGTATCGCAGAGGCAGCTAATAGCCAGCTAAATGATAGAGTGCAATATGAGCGCAGTTAGGAGTAATAAAACTGAACACAAACCGCTTAAGTGCGTTCACTTGGAATGCAATTAAAATATAAAATCCCGATGCTGGCAGATTGTTCAGATGAGCGTGCTATCTGTGTGGTAGACAATGTAAGTGAAGACTCAGACCCAGACCCGAACCCAGACGCAGGCCCAGAATGACTGGAAAGGGGCGTGGGTTCCGTGATGGGTATTTTAGAGTGTAAAGTTTTCACATTTTTCATCGACTTAAGCGAGTGAATGTAAATAGAAAGTCGGGGCGGGCCTTAATGAACTCGCCGCGCAGGACTCAAGCAAATCAACGGCACAGAAAAATGTCAAATAACAACTCAAATAAATAACAGATAAGAGACATAAGCGCGACTGAGAAACAAAGGACACATTGAAGGAGGCTGCATAGCCTTTGTCGTTGATTTCATTGTGGCATCCTCGATTCGAGAACGCACTGATGTGAGCCGAGCTGTAAATAAGAAAAACGATAAAGCCACTTACCCAATTTCTCGCCGCACAGAGCATAGTCAAAGGACTGCGTCAATATCAAGGATAGTAGTGCGAGTCCTAGACGCAGGCATCCGCAGCGAGAGCGAGTACGGGTCTGACTGGGTCGTGGCTCCATCTTCATCTCCATCTTCTTCGCCATCTCCTTCGCCATCTGAAAGCCCTCGCCGTTTGCGGGCGTGGCTTGGACCAGTTAGGAGTGTGACGCCCTTAGTTAGACAAAGGATTTCCCTATTAAGTTAGATGCTCTTTGCAAGTCCCACGCACAATTCGTTTGCGCAATTCGACAACTGACAACAGCCGCCGCCGCTCATCTGCAATTAGAGTCGAGCCGCGACGCTTCGGGTCCTCGTTGGGCTTTTTGCGCTGTCCGCCGCTTAAATAGACTTCTTTCCGCCTCGATTCACGCTTTCAGCCAACAGCTGCATCAGAGCATATGCCAATAGACCCTACCAACAGCACCAGCTCAATTGACTGAATGTGCCAGAGCCGTTATATTCCGCCTTCTGGCTGGCCGCCTTCAAATTCTTGGGTAAATATTGCATAAATAGGAGAGCTTCCTCTTGTTGTTTTCCTTTGCTCGTCTTATCTCTAATTCAATATTCTGTGGGCCAACTATAGACTTCGATTTGTCTCTAACTCTCATTGCAAGCTAAATCTGAAACAAATGAGATAACACCTGTTTAGAAACTGCCTCGACTCGACCTCGCATCGAATAGCTAATAGTTTATGAAGCTTAACTTTCCACTCCATAATTATTATTATTATTCATTTATTATTATTATTAGCAAAAACTTCTAGGAAATCTGTTTTCAATTTATCATAATTATTCTATATGTTTTTTTTGTATTTAAAAAGAACTCACCATTATTTATGTAATCCGATATGAGCTGTGGTTTGCCCGTCTATGTGAGCTAATATCTCGCTAGCTAGTCGAACTCTGGACGCATTCAATCAAAGTCAGAGCTAAGCCCGCTTTCGCTTGACAATCTGGCTTACCATTTACTGTTGGCCAGGCCGTAACACACCACTATTAAGATTTCGCACAATTTCTCGTTTTGTCATTCGGCTCACAGAACTTTGTCAGAATTGTTGGAAATCTGTTTTCTATCGGGCGGAGATACAAACAAATGAATATTTATACACTTGTATTTGGCTTATTTATCACTTAAGTAGCCTTGGCTGCTGCTTGCTCGGCTGAATCTATTTCTAATAGAGCCCAGAGGACCCTTTTATGCTAGGTTCCGCTAACAGCACATTTCACTCGCCGGAGGACGTTAATTCGCTGAATCGCCGACAAGGGGAGTTCGCTGCGATTCAAATTTGGTTCACACTGATTTGTCGTCGACCCCTTCGATCGCAATTTGGGGAAAATTATGACCAAACAATTTTCACAATTTCATCCACATATTTGCGCATTGGTAGAAAAACAAAACCATTTCGCACACAAGCCTCATTGCTGCCAACAAAATAAGTTGAGTCACGACCAGAACGCTTTAACTTTCTCAAACTTGTACTACTTTCTAGATTTTCGTAGTTTGAGTTTCCTTATTTTTTGCCTTTTAGCATTTGGTTTACGTTCACTTTCTGTTTGCGACCTTCGACCTCTTATTTGAATATTTGTTTTTCACTCCATATTTAAATGCTGATTGATTTATTCCGCCTCCATTCAGAAAATGTTTTCGAAAATTGTACTTGCACTGATTCAATTCACTTTCCGGCAGCGGAAACGTCCCACTGGCTGCGTAGCAAACACGTAAAACTTGGGAACCTCCAGACTCGGCTGGGTCTTTGGGTCGCTAGCGTCCGATAGACTGAGATTTGCTCTGACTGTGGTGCGAAGCGAGGCAGGACTGAAACGCAGCACTTGGCACAGAAGCGGGCCAAGTACTTGAACGATACACGAGCCAAGATAAGGATGCTTTCCGAACGAACATTCATGCTTCAGGATGCGAGATGCTGAGCACTTCAACCAATTTAAGAGCATTCCAAACAGTCCACCAAAGCTCTCGCCTGTGCAGCGCTCGCGCTCTAGTCGCACTGCTCTAACAGCACTCGCCCAACCCCCAGTGCGTGCGAGCAGTACAACTGGCTCTGCCCAGTGAGAGCTCAGCTGGCTGCAAAAGCTTTCCATCTTGGCTCCATGGCTAGTCGGACACACGCAGCAGTCGTCAATGAACAATGACAACATCAGATTGACCACGCTTGCAGCAGAAGCCGAATATGCAATTGAATATTCTTAGATTTAGACTAAACAAAGCATATTCGAAATTTAAATGAGGCTTAAGCAAATGTAACAGCCAGATTAAATGGGATTATTGTTGGGCTTTGTTTAATGAAATTATTATTTGGTGAACAATAAACCGATTAGTTGAATGAACATCACACGCATCCATCTTTCACACCTCTCCTCCTCCCACGCAGCAGTCCAACTCATATCATTATAATTCTGCAACGAGATGCTGATTGAGTCTTAAAGTGATTTAAGTCATTAAGCGTCTAAAGTTTTATTGGTCACGGCCACGCCAGGCAGTCAGCGTAACTTTGCGGGAAAACTTTGAGGTTTACGTTGCCCCGTACCTTGTTTATCTAAACGTATCTATTTGCTTAATGCCCGTTTAACGGCATAAATGACATTGACGCGCTGGAAAGGCTCTAACAAGGCTAACTACCCAGAAGTTTGTCCATGCCATGCCTGTATTGCCTTGTTCTGTCTTATAAACGTTATCAGCAGCAATGCCGTTATGATAGAATATCTCATTTAGCGCAGTCGGCCTTGGAGCATACGCAGGATCTGACTTCCTCTTATGGTTTTCCCCATTGGCAGGCAGCCACCTGCGAGCGGCTCTTCGCTGGGCTCTTTAAATATGTAAATTGCGTGCAGACTCAAAAAACAATTAGGGAATCGAAGAGACAGCTCGAAGAAGGAGCTGGGCTTGCGACTGTATCGCCATTAATGCCTAGATGAAAGTTAGTCAAGAGTTGAGTTAAATTAGTTAAGATGCATTAGATAAGTTGCCTCTCTGGCAGATACACAAAGTTTTTCTAATTGATTGATAGTTTTTATAGGCACAGCTTTGGGGAAGTCGTGTTGGCATTACTCGACAATAAAAGCCCAATCAATTGGTCAGCCCTCAAGTGCTCAAGTATTTACGAATATTTCAGCTATTCACCAAAACAAAAAAAAGGAGAAGAAGGAGAAGAAGAATATTCAGAAATTCCACATAAATCGGTCGTTTGATTGTGTCCTTGTCAGCAGCAGGAACAACGCCAAGTTGCATAATGAAATTCATGGTGCACTCTGGGGACTGGTCTTAAACCCTAAAGTGTTGGGGTTTTGCAATGGACGAACGACGGCCGCGCACAAAACCCATTAAATAGTTTCTTAACAAAATAAGGACAGTTGAGCTAACGCAACCCGAAAGTTGAAGACCTTCTCCGAGCACATTGCTGGGCTGCATGTGTTGACACCTAATAAAGGATGGCGGAAACTTTGTGATATTTTGTGATTGTTTCTCGTTAAATAAAAATACCGTCGACGATATTTCTGTGGCCGTTTCGCTTTTGGTTCAGTCTATTAATCCCTTGTTGGCATTTAACCAAATGTTCGCCGCTTTGCATACTTTCAGCCCGGCGTATTCATTGTGAGGGGCGCAATTTACAAAATTGAATTTTTTCCCTACACTGACAGCAGGATACGACGGACTTAAATGTAGGTCTATATGTATATAGTAAGTAAATATGTATGTGGGCTTACATTTCATATCATAAGATAGACAATGGCAGCAACAAATCTCGCCTTTGACTGACTTAAAGTAGTGGAGGCTGAACACACAGAAGTAAGTAAATCGAACATTGATTAAGCTGCAAGGCTCTCAGTCTCAGCTATATCGCTTGATTCTATTGCCTGCTGAATATGGTATAAGATATGTGTAGTGGCATATGCTGTTTGTAAACCATTTCATTTTTAAGCATATTAAATCAACTTCAAGCTGCGACAGAGCTTAGTTTTTTAAATATATTTATTTATTTACATATCAGCTTAAGTCCTTTTCATTCATTGGAGGATATCAAGACTGGGCCAGCAACTTGTATAATATATTATTTTTGCTGTGAATTGTTTTCATAGTTGCACATTCTCGTTTGGGGCTGTAATTGTGAGTTCGTTTGGCAGGAAATTATGGAATTTGTCATAAAACGATTGAAGCAGCTGTTGCGAAGGGCAGCTTGTCAAGTTTGAAAGCTCATTGAAGAGTCATCGTGGCAGCAAGGTTGGCGATCCTTTCGTAACCGTGGCAATTCAATTTGCACGGCTTATAGGCATTTGGACGAACAATGCCGTCATATGGATGGAAGATGGCACTGAATGCCAGGCAGCGCCCTCGACATGCCGACACATTGGCATTCATTCGGTAAATGTAAATGAGTCTCCAATTGTCTCTGGCAATCAACAACAACAACAACAACAACAACAGCGCAAACAACAAGCCTGATGGACGCGATAACCACGGCACCCATCCAGTAATTGTCAGTTTATTTCGCTTTGTCATTTTAACGAAGTTCCAGCATCTTTTGGAGCTCAAGCGGGCGGAAAGCCGATGTCGTGTACCACAATGTCCTTTTGTGTTCAAATTAATAAAACAAACTGCTGTTAAACAGTCATAAGCCTAAATATATTAAGCGATATTCCTTTGTGCAAATACAAATAAAAAAAGAAATGTATATACATATACATATTGCTTTTCCAATATGTGTGGCATTGGAGCTTTCTGTACGTAACAAATGAGGGTAAGCTGCTGTTGTGCTCGAGAATTTAAGTTAGAATGCTATTCAAATCAAGCAAATCCCCTCAAATTAGGCACATTGTTTCAGGTCTTTAAAGCTGACGCTTTAATGAAAGTGGCAAATGGTTAAGAAGCGAGGTGTTGGTTAGGAACTGCTCTTAAAATACATTCACGGTGCTGCACCTTTTCCTGCCCAGCAAAGCGGCAGAGCAGCAAAGCTTATACGTAAGTAAACGGCTGGATAGAGCAGACCCGCCCATTACTGCGCAAGGTTTAACCATCTACATCTGGAGCTCATGGCCCATAGCTGGTAGCTGGTAGCTGGTAGCTGGTAACTGGCCAAGCCCATATAGCATATGCAAAAGCTCGTGTGTGCACACATTGCCATAGATGGTTGGGCTGCTCTTGGTGTCGTTGTTTCTTTTGGAGTTGTCTAGACGACCGAATCACGGGGGCAACTGTCCTTTCACACATATGCGGACACAGAAATTTTTCGATGCATGCGCCAGCACGCAAACAATACATATGCTGGTTATCCTTTGAGCTGCACTTTGCCCGACGCAGTTGCTCATTTCTCCGGCCAACGTCAGCCGTGGCAGACCTGCCTACCAGCGCGGAGCGACTCCTTTGAACCTGCGATTTAATTTACAGCTCCTTACACGGGGCCAGTGATTTTTCGTGCGTGTGTCTCAAGAAGTGAATTCAATTATGTCTGTTATCTTGTTATGGCTGTTGACTGAGGCAATGCTGGCTCAAGCGATTCAAAGTAATTTAAGCCCAGAAAATCATGGTGAGTCAAGCCGCGACAAGAGTTGATTTAAGCACAAAAAAGTGTATAAATATATGTATATAATAAAAATGTATTGGATTTAGTATACGCTAATCGTATACTGTAGTGGCTATAATTAGCAAAGTGTCAATCTGAAGAAGACTAACATCCGTTGAATAACACAGAAGTCATTGAACAAAGCGTTTGGCCAATTGGCGAAATCAGGATCTATTTCCTGCCAATTATAATAATTCTGTGCTCTTTTTAATAATTTTGTGCTAGTCTGCTTTAGTCTGACTAAATGCTAATGATGTATCGCAAATTTGCAAGGATATATTAGCATCTACATTTCTCTTTGCTTTAGTTCCTCGTTTTGGTAGTCACAATGTCAAAAATACATCAAAATTACCCCATATGTGTATGTATAAGGTTTATATAAGATATATATAAAGCCATTCCCTTCTGTGATGATGGCTGGCTAGTTATGTGTGCTTCTGTAAATAAATTAGAAATTGTTTAATAAGATACTACATTTATTGTATCCCGAAAAGTTTGAAAATATGAAGCAGCGCCAAGCGTTAGCTTTCTCTTTTGATTATTATATATCTGCGAAATCGGTTGTAACCATCACTTAAATGGCAAGTCCTTGCATCCTGTGCTTAAAGTTTAGCAAGCTCTCACAGTAGCAAAGCTTATAAAAAGCTTTTAAGCTCCACGAGGTATGCTGTCTATATTAAGAATTAAAAGTAGACATGAGCTTTTACTATAACTCCGTTTATCCTAGGGTATTACAAAAATTATTGCGAGGAAAGTTGTGCTAAAAGCTGCTCTGTTATATCTGATAAATAGAGTCAGTAAGCGGAAGTGCAATCGAATTGATAATGAACTTCGTTTGTCATTCATATTTTGTAATAAATTCCTGGCGCCTTCATAGTTGGAATGCACGAAAACATATTATAGAAGCAATACGAAACACGACTTCGCCCCGCCTGCCAAATTGCAGCCACATCAAACATCGTCCACAGTCGCCGACTCTGACAATCATTCATAGGAAGTACAGATATATATGCAGGACTATGTATACATATTTAACACATATGTGTATACGCGTCCCGACTCATTTGAAGCGTCAGTTGCCATTCCCCCAGATTCGAGTCTGTTTTACTTTAAATTCCGTGTGCGCTTCGTTTTCAAATTATTCAAACTCATGGGGCGCACGGGAAGGGCGACCAAGTGTCATAAAAACAAATATTTCGGGTAGCTCTAGACGAGGGCAGCGACCAGCTATGACAATCTACTTACAAGTCACATAAAATCAATCAGAGTTGTGAAGCGCAGCGGATGCACATATGTACATACATATATAAATGAATATATATGTATTCAATATGATAGCGTCTTATAGAGAAACCGAGAGAGAGAGAGAGAGAGAGAGAGAGAGAGCGAATATGGGGAATGCCTGGAGCAATTAGTGACGCTCGATATAAGTAAACAGATGTTAGTTTCATGGCCAGGCGTAAATCAAGCTCCAGACACTCGACTGGCTGTGGAGTAAGAGCATGCGGCAAGTCGAACAAACAAACATTCAAGTGGACTTTACATGCTCTTATTGAGTACCATAAAATCAACACATTGAACACCTAAGGAATTTCAAATACTTGAGACGCCCACAAGCGGTTGGAGGAGAAGCTTGAGCTGAACTCGTCCAAGGTTCGGTTTCAATAAGAATTTAGTGCATTCAGTTAACCATTAAATAGAGCCGATTACAAAAGATATTGATGCGTTGCCCGAGTTTTCAGGTTTGATGATTTATTATTAATTATTTTCCGCAAAATATCCAAACACAATGGGTTTCATACTCCGGGCTCTAAGCACACAGAAAGAGAGAGAGAGAGGGAGCGTGTAAAGTGTGAATTGTAATTAGGTTAAATAAATAACAATCACATAATCATTTAAGGCGCTTTAACGTGTTGCTACTGAAATGTGTCAGTTTTCGGGACAGTTTTCAAATGTTATGCAAATTACATTTTGCATGCCAGACAAGCAAGCACACGCACACGCACCCACAAGGACAACGACTTAAAGGTAGACATGTAAATGGATTATTACAGCAGTCGATGAACTGGGATCAACTGACACACTTAGTGGACATCACTCTTCACAGTTCGAATTGCGCCACTTTAAGTTGCTCAACTTTATCTGCAGAGTTTTCTCCTTCGGTTCCAGTAGCCGAAATACTTGAATAAAATGTTGTTGCTGACATTGCTGGCGGACAAGAGAAGAAAATACATCTCCATTCTCCATTGATGCCGGTCGGCTGGCTAGTGTGTTGTATGGTTGATCCTATTGGCTGCTTGCCTGCTTGCCGACGAGTGTCCCTTTGCGGGTTGTCGGATATTCAACTAAGTAAATTATGCAAATTCTTATGGCCGAAATGCCTACTTGGCATTTTACGTTTGAAATGCCGCCCCAGCGCCGAGCAGAGCGAAACGAACCAGAAATCGGACGCAGACTTTTGGGCAACAGACAGTTGTCAAGGACGACATGCGGATGGCGGGGATCGCGGGGGGTGCAGTATTCACAGACACTTTTGAGTGGCAGCCGCACGCTGATTGCTGTAAACGATCCAACTAATATATTCAAAAGTTGCCATTTATGCATGCAAACATATTCGTATGCACATGAACAGGAGCCATTTGCCGTTTGGACAAGTTCATTTATGGCCACGTTGATAAAAAGTAAACAAGGCCCCAATTTTGTAAAGCACTTGACAGATGTTTGATTGTGCTGCTGCCCAAATTATATATTACTACACCACCAGCAGCAGCAGCAACAACAACAACAACAACAACAAGAACAACATCGAACATGATACAATATCGTTTGTCGCCTGCACTCATACATATATACTATAACAGTAGTAGCCCAGCCCCCCGCACAGCTATCTCTCAGGGGGATGGCAATCTGAAAACAGTCTCAGTTGGCCAACTACATATGAATACAACGAATCTGGTCCGTTCCCAGTGCCCAGATACACACACACGTATTGTCTGTGTGTATACATACAGTACATGCATTTCCCATACCCATTACCCATTACCCATTACCCATTGAGAATCCCTCGGGCCCATCGCAGTCCGTGTTCGGTATACACATAGAGCTTTACCGGGCTTCAAAATCCACAGGAGCAGCATTTGTGGGACGGCAGAGGCGGACAGCCATGTGTGGTAGTTAAATTGAATTGAGAGCTTTGTTATCGCACTGACAGAATTATGATGCGATAATGCTCCTAATGACCTGTTTTCGTTGTCAACTTCGTTTAAAAATAAACTAAAACTGTGAAATTTAATTAAGGTGCCCTGCGCCACCAGGAAAGGCGCAAAATCATTTTGGTCAAGCGATAAATTCAATTTAACACCCATTTTGTTTGAAACACACACAAAAATAGCTCGCAATCAGTTCGCACCCTAGGGCAACCCACAAGCATGCACACCCGCACGCATGCTACCCCAACTCCCTCCACACCCCCCACCCCTCCACTGCCGCAAATCCCACCCACAATCAAGGCAACATAAACGTTAGCACTTTCACGTGTGCCACACTGCCAGGGGTTGCAACCACTTATGCTTGAACAATCCTGCGGCTGTTTTTATTATAACATGTATTCAATAGACTCGATAGACTCGATAGACTCGAAACTTAACATGATCATCATTTTGTGTCCGTATTGCGGGGCAAACTTTATAATTGTTTAAGCAGTTTCACAGAGCCCCGCAAATAGCGAGACGCTAAAGTAATTTACGAAGTACTTGAATCACTCTCGAATGAGCCAACTTTTAAACGCTCGTAATCAAACGCTGCTGATTAGTATCAGCTGCAGCTCTGGGCTTTTATGCGAAAATTATGCGTTTTATGCGTCTAATGACGCATAGAGTGGGCGCACGAAAGGCGGGGGTAAAGGGAGCTAGCTAATATACATATGTGCACATGTGTGTATGCATGCGCCATTAAGACCACCTTGTACACAATGTTCCGCCAATTTCTCAGCATGCCGTGGCGTGCTGGGGTTCGACTCTGGTGGCAAGCACCAAGTCAAACGCGAAACAGAAGATGTACGCCATGCGACAATGGCATAATGTGCCATGCATGGTGTTTCTGCCTGCCTACCGGGCACAGCTGGGGTAGACAACTCAGCCAAAAACAACGACTATTACTAGCAGCAACACCAGCCCCAGCACCACCAGCGACACCATCACACCAGAGGTGCGGCGTGGCCCATAAGTAGCAAGTAGCACAACGCTCGCAGACCTACGACAAGCCGCAGACGCAGTCATCGAATTCGCACCATCCCCTGCCTCTGCTCATGCTCCTGCTCTCCTGGCTCTGCCCCTGCCGCTGCTCCTGCTTGTCTTGGCCAAACAAAGGGCGCTGACAACGTTGGCGGCTTAAACAAAGGCGTGTGCGCCGGTTCATAGTGCCAAGCCCATAGTGGGCATGATAGGGTGAAATACAATGTATGCAAGCGTAAATGCATATATATATATATATATATACATATACTACTATATATATTTCTATATATGTATATGCTTATGCATGTGTAGAGTACATAGCAACACACACTGTTAGCCACAACAGTTGCTGGCTGGTTGACAAGTGGACTTTATCGACGGCCATGGTGTCAGAGCGTGCTGATTAAACAGTTTCAAAATGTGTATATAGCGCCATTAACATAATTATGAGCTTAATACACACACACACATAATTAGCTCTAAAATAATTAACTGAAATCAATGCAAGCCAAAACTAAGCACCAGCATAAATCACTTAAATTGTTCAATTAAAATATTAGTAAAAAGTTAAAAGCTTTTGTGGTTCGAGCTAAAATTATTTAATAAATTAATTTCTAGCCCTTCAATAGCAATGCTAAGTAATGCTTATAGTAATCATATGTAATACAATATTTCATATATATTAAATTCAATAATACTTATAATAATAATTATTAGTGAAATGGCGTGAACATGGAATAGAACTAAAGAAATAATACAAAAAAAAAAATTATTAATTAATTTAAATGATATATTCTAAAATAGTTGTAATCACATAGATTTAAACCACTCGTTTAAGGCTATGAATTTTAATATAAATGTAATAAAGTTAACACTAATATCAGTAATCTCTCAGCGCTGCTCTAAAATATTTAGTGAGACAATTTAAGTCTTTGTTTGCTGTGGAAATTTCGTATATGTTTAGCTGGAATTTGAAAATAAATCATTTATTCTTGAATAAACTTAACGAATCGCATAAATTGAAACATCAACTTTGTGTTAAATGAGACTCTATTTTTTGCTCAGTGCGACGTGGCTCGACCCATCAAATCAACTCTAAACCAATCTGTTCCACCCAATGAGCGCCACCACATTTGTTGGTGCGACAAAGAAACCGCGCTCACCAGCACCGATGCCCCACTCACTCACCACACATAAATGCACACACACACGCACACACATGGCACACAATCACATGGACGTAATTACATAGGAAAACCGAGGCAGTCAGACGACTATGCTCAAAGGGACGCAGTGCTCCATGCCATGGATAGAGCAACAGAAAACAGAAAACCGCAGCTGCACGTGTGGGCCAGACGATGGAAGTGGCAAGTTTGCCGCACGTGGCTTCAACGGAAAAGCGGAAGGGCAGGAAAAACGCCAACAAGACGCTCCCGCTCATAGTTACAGCGAAGCATGTTGGGAAAAAAAGTCAGCAGACAAGCCCCACTGTATGTGGTGTCGCATTGTAGTGAAAGTGTGTCTCACACACGCACACAGACGCATCACCGCACCCACACTCACGAAAGGGCGTCGTTTGGTGGGTAAGAAAAACTACACGGCATGCTTCAACGTCAAGCGTATCCCGCCTTATCAACAGGCGGCAGGGCGGGACTGATATAAGCGAAAGGAAGAGCCCAGACAGGCCCAGAAATCTGAATTAGGCGTTGCGCCACCATAACCCGACGTGATTTCACCTTCCCTGTGTCACCCTTTAGCTGCCTACCGTCTCGCGTCTCACGTCTCCTGTGTCCGTGTCATGTGCCATTACCCTCCACGTCGATCGGCAGGATTCGGAGCATGTCGCCTTAGATACACATACGTACATGCACGCATATGTGTGTGTATGTGTGTGTATATATATATAAAAAAGTGTTCGTTTGTTTCTTTGTGAGCGGTTGAGCGGTTGACGGTGTCGGTGTCGGTGTCGCCCTCCACAACGTAATTTATTTTTGGCGCAATTGCGGAAGAGAAGAGCAGAGAGAGGCAGTGGCAGCCACACCGCTCTTGTGTTCAACACATCAGGACCAGTACCAGCGCCAGTTCCAGGACCAGCACCAGGACCAGGACGCTGACTGCAGTCAACCTTCGTAGCTCGCGCACTCGCTCTCTGTATGGCAGCATGTGAGGGCATTAAGTGTATTCCACATGAGTGGATTTTCCGAGATTCGCGATTCACAGCGTGTTAGGTGTTTAACTTGGTTCAAAGAGAAATCACTTGCGGCTGTCTGCTGTCCCTACTCCAAACTCAGCTTGACAATCCACCCTGCCCCTACCCTTGCCCCTGCCCCTGCCCCTGCTAGGATGCACCTACCAAAAGGAGAGCTTAAAACGTCAATGACGAAACATTAATGTCATTATCAAGTCGCTTCCAATTCTCATTGGCATTTTGTCTCAAGGAATTTCTGGATTTTACTTTAACAGATGTCTGAGCTCATTCCACGATTCTATAACAGATCACTGAGCTCTATTAGTGAGCTCTCAATGAGTGCGATAATCAATTCTTGCAGCTCGTAAGCTATGTAAAATTCTAATTCAGATTTTGTTTCATAGCTGACTCTTCTTCAAATTAGCTCATTTGATAGTATGTTGAAGGCTTTGATAAGTTTTCTTTGGGCTCAACTTGCCCAAATATAAATCAAAATATTAATTTGAACAACCTGATGATTTTTCGATATTTTTTCAGTATATAACAAGTAAGAAAACTCTAGTCGAGACCGCTCGACTAGGGTATACCCTGAACCCTGCGAAGAACCGCAATTCCAAACAATCTCCGTTTCTTTAATATACATAAGTTTATATATATGTTCATTACAAACAACACATACACACACACATACACAGGCGCAAGCACTCACAAGCGCAAATCGTTGCGTCAGCTGTTCTTTGGCTGCTGTTTGCATGGCAATGCTATGGGAAATTAAATGCTTAATAACTTTTTTTCTAGAGTAACGATTTTGATCAAACTTGTTGGGCGTGATCACGTCATCCATATATATGTATGTGCCAAAGCACAAGTCTCTAGTATTTGATATACGGGAGTTACAAATTGGAGGCGAAGGGGGCGTGGCACCCAAAATTTAACAAAAACCGAAATTGCGTAAGACCCAAATAACACTAAATGCAAAATTTGAAGACTCTAGCTAGAAAGATGAAATAGATAGAATTTTTTAGCTTAATTTAGATTTTCGTTTTTAATCGATAACAATAAAACGATAACAGTTATCGAATTTCTGAAACAAACTCGATATGCGCGCCCTATACAGGGACCTACAAAAAAAATTTGAAGTCTCTAGCTATTGTAAGTTCTGAAATCGACGCGTTCATACATACGGACAGACGGACAGACGGACAGACGGACAGACGGACAGACGGACAGACGGACAGACAGACGGACAGACAGACAGACAGACGGACAGGGCTAAATCGACTCGGCTTGTCTCCCTGATCAAGAATATATATACTTTATGGGGTCTGCCACGCCTCCTTCTGCCTGTTACATACATACGCCTTCCAACAAAAACATTATACCCTGATTACCCATTTTCAATGGGTTCAGGGTATAAAAATCAATATCGAAATCCCATCACATTAAATCATGCAGCGAACAACTTTAAGCTCTATTGAGAGATAATTCGCTCTAATAGGAACAGATGTGCGCCTGACTCTTGCATTATGATAATGAATCGACTATCAAAAATTATAAAAATAATTTATAAAAAGGCAGCAGCAGGCGAACAATAGGTGATTAACAGTTATTCTATGAGTACTAGGTCGTTGGCCATAGTTGCATAATGTATTATAATCCTCTGCTTAATATGTTTTAATACATATATATACACACATATACATTCATATATATATCTACATTATATATTTATATATAGATGCTTGTATTTATTATTTACGCATGGCCATTTTGTGTGTGTGGTGGGACTTATCGTTAACAATGCATTTGGCTCGAACACGAACAGTTTCCAATTTGTTTATTTTATGGCTGCAAATTTATGCGAAATGTTAAGTAAACATGAATTATTTGTCGAATATGTCAGTGAGCGGCAGCGGCAGCGGCAGCGGTAGAAGCAGGAGCAGGGGGAGAGCTCTCCACTCTTTGCTGTACGTGTCGAACTTCTGTTTAAATTAGGATGCCGTTATATAGCTCTTGCCCGTGTTATTTAGCTCCTGGCCAAATGTGCGTCCATTTTTAGAAAATTGAGCTGCAGTCGATTCATCTTTTATCAAGTCCTTGGCAGGGGAGGGGGCGGAGGTGCGGGAGATGCCTTTGTATAGACAGCCAACGGCGTGAGCTTCAATTTCATGGCAAACTTGTCGCGCCGCCAAGCCAGCAGCAGGCAGGTGCAAATTTGCGGCACAGTCGACTCTGATGCCGGCAGCGGCATCATTATCATTGCCAACGACATTGCGTCATTAAACGAGATGTTCAACAGCCGGAAAGTCAAATGTCCTTGCGCATCAACGGGCTGATCGCAGTCCCAATTGCTGTTTACCGTCGGCACAACCATTTACACACATACACACAGAGAGACAGAGACAGAGAGAGATATGCATGTGTGCCACGTACGTATGTATGTGGCACATGCAACACTAAAGCTCTGGCATGTAAATTCAACTGCGATTTCACTTGCCTAAACGATTCAGTATGCACGAGAGTATATTTATCACAAGTTCATGGCATGAGCTGCTGAGAGCTGCACAGCTGTAGTGCTGTAGAGCAGCAGAGCTGGAGGACTGTTGAGCTCATCAGGACATACTTTCACTGTTACTTTCACTGGCCAGCCACACGGACCGCACGATTGCCGCATGGCGACTGAACTGTAAATTTATGGCATGCATTTGTTTTGCAGTTCCCGATTTGATTAATGTTGTGACAGCTTTACAAGTGTCGCGCCCCGAGCAGTCGCTGCGAAAGAGAGGCCAAAGTTCGTAAAGGGATTCATCATTTACACAAACAGTTGTCTGAATATCCTGTATACATATACATACGTCTGTATATATGTATGTGTGTATGTATGTCAGTGTGTGTGTGTGTGGTACACTTAAAGCTTGTTGACTAGGTATACGGCACATAAATATCAAATATAACAATTTGGCATACGCTCAATTTGCTTGAATGGCAGACGTATTCCCATCGGTAATTGTTTCCTAAATCGGAATCTGAAAACTTGTTTGTCTGTTGACAATAAAGCAAAGTTTTGTATAAATATATGTATGTGGGTGGGTGGCATTCAGCTATATTATGTATACGATCTTTCTCTCTGTGTAAATCATTTATTTTAGCGTCCGTACGTTCATCAGTTGGCTTGGTGGGCATTGCCTTGACTTCTTGTCGCGGACTCTGTGTGCTGCCAGAATGATTGAGGCGTTTATATAATCCGTTTGTCATGCCCTCTGACAAAAGCTAATTGTCGCTAGTGTCGGCCATTCGAATCTCTCTCTCTCTCTCTCTCTCTCTCTCTGTATGTGTGTGTGTGTGGGTGCTTTGTCCATGTCTATGGGAAAGGACTCGCAAATGGTTTTATTGTGACATTTCATTTTTACGCCCTGTGAATGCAGATGGTCTTGATTAATTATCGCCAAACTGTCGAGCTGACGGGCCGCTGGCAAAGAGTTGGCTGCCTGATTTTGGCGTTCTGCGACAGTAGACGGCAAATGTGCCCGATGTGGGTTATCCATGCAAACACAACACGGGCACAGACACACTCACTCACACTGGCACAGATGCCTATGCCAATATAAATTCATTCGTATGTGTGTGTGTGTGAGAGAGTGTTGTAAATTGGGTAAGCTATACTTGCAACTTGTTGTTGCGAGAGCTGGAGCTCACGGCGTGTCAGCGATAATCAGTTGGCAACAAAAGTTTTAAGCGTGAACTCAACCGCAATTTCCGCTTCACCAAGATAAACGACGCGTCGTCAACGGCAACTCCGGCGCCAGATCCAGAGTCAGCGAGCCAGGGCCACGGACAGGAATAGTCGAGGGTGTGGGTGGCGGTGGGGGCTTAACGTGTAGGCGCCACATTCAATTGTTTACCAAACAATAATTTATTCAAAATGAACATTTAAATAGGTGCCTGTCGTTGAATATTCATTATATGTACATTTAAACATGAAATCACTCGATGCGATTGAGCGCTCAGAGAGTTTTACTTGCTCACAGTTTTCATTTGCTCCCCCCGCATTTAGGGCTGAGTATAAATTCACGCATCTGCTTAACTGGGCCACGGCTCTCGACCTTCTCTCGGAAAGGCAGTTCGTTTCACATCCTCTATTTACATATATATTTATACATATATATATATATATATATATATATATATATATATATATATATATATATATATATATAGATAAAGTCCCTGCGTGCATACATATGTCATATGCAAATACATGTCAGTCGAATTAAATTCGGAATAAGTGCATTTACTTCAATCAGAGCGCACACAGATGTGCGTCTGTGGATGGTCAAATGAATGTCGAATCGCAATTAAAGTCCGCATCTCACAATCACAATTGCCAAACCAACCACTCGAACGCATATCAGATGGCGAAATTTCAATCAGACGTAACACCGCATCGATTTAATCGTCGATGTTCAATCGACCCAACGACACAAATAAACAGGCTAAAGGCTTGGCCTCAGGTTCAACAAACATATGTGCGTATGTGTATTTGTATGTGTATGTGGCGGCATGTTAACCTTTAACCGGTCGATCAGCGTCTGACATTGTCTGTGGGTCGGCGGCAATCCGAATATATTTATCTTGGTCTTATGCAAATGGCCCGGAGCGTCTGATAGTCATGAGAATCGGCTGCTTAGACATGATTCAAATTCATTTTCTCGAGTCCTCCACTTACGCACACATACTTACTAGTGCCCAAGTGCACATAAGGACATTGTCGTATTGTCCTGTTTACACGTGGCAACAACAACGTGTGCCTAAGTAGTACTTACTATTTAACAGTTATTTTGAAAAGCAATACCTGAGAGCCAAAACGAAGTTTGAATTGATTCATGTTTGCTGCCCGATAAATCTCTATCTCTGCATGAAAGTGCTTTAAAGAAGAAGAAGGACAATTACTTGGAAATTGTAAGTGAAGAAGAAGCATTTTCCAGCATCAAACTTTGGCACATCATCTCTGTGTGGCCTATCCTATTTTACCTTAGCTAATAATGTCGAGAATGAATTATTTCACGAAAAAGAACAATGGCTTTCCAGGGACTTGAGCTGACATTGCCAGGCACTCGGAGCTCTTAATTTAGTTCACCTCGGTCCAATTGGTTGTTTACAATATATGCACACATTGTTAAGAGTTTCTCTTAACACTCTGTTGTTGTCAATAGTTACATAAATTAGAATTAAATTAGGTCTTCAAAGCGTCTAATATGCCAAGTCGGAGTGACCGTTAGCAAATGTGTTGCGCATTCCTGTATAAGAGTTTCTAAATAAACTCTCTCTCTCTCTCTTGCTGTCATTTGCTTGAAAACATGTTGCTTACTCTTGCCGCTTAGCAACATGCTGTTGGCAACACTTTCAGTAATTGCGCTAGAGAAAGACAGATTCGAACAAGTGCCAAGCATTTACGTGAGATTAAAATACTTCGGTGCCGACCTGCACAATAAAACTAGGCTAAAAGAGTTTAAAATAGTCAACAATTTAGCTGTAATTTGTATTTTCGATCTTTAGCATATTTGCTACGAGCTCTTTTTCCTCTATATATAAATAAATATATATTTTTAAAATTATAGCACAGGTGAAAGCATTTGTTAGAGGGTTACTCCTAACAATAATGGAACACTATTTTGTTGTTTATTTTTTCCTTACATATTACTATACATATATAGAATAATGTACATATATAAAGCTCAGATTTTACAAGTCAAATTATATTTAATTGTAAACTTAACTCTTTATTTATTTACTTTACTGTTTCTATTTGGCAACTCCAAGAATTTCTGGTTAATATAACAAACTGTACTGTTTTCAATTTCTATACCTTTGTGCGACTACAAAATAAAATTTATTAATCATTTACAATCCTCTTTCATAACTTAACACCTTTCAATTTATCTCAATTCACTCCTCGATCATAGCAAACGTTAGCAACATGCTGATATGCTGATGTTGCTGAGGGTTGAAATCGCCTTTGGAGTCTCTCCCGTGGAGCGAGAGCGAGAGAGCGAACGCTGGCAACTTTGTTGCTAGTGTCGTACGGCTCATTGTGCATGTTCGTGAGTGAAGCGCGCCAGTCTAACGGGACCAGTGGATACGTAGACATCGACGCGCGGTTGCTGCTCTTCTACTTGATGTGTTCGTAATGGGTGCCCGACGTTCCCAGCGTTCGTTCTGTAAGTGTTGAGTGTCTATCGCTGGCTCTGCTGCTGGTGGTGCCGCCGCTGCCGCTGCCGCTGTCGGCGTGACATCAGCATCGCCACAGATGCTGTTGACACGTTCGAAGGCCATCGGCAATGGCTGTCGCGGCGGGGTGCCCAAAGCTCGTGAACACTCGGCGTTCGGCGTTCGGCGTTTTTGGCAAGCAAAGCGTTTGCGGTCGCGAATTTGAAAAGTAGAGCGCCAAAATGCCGTGAGAGCCGCGTATCTTTGCCCGTCTCCATCAGCATCTCCACATTCGCGTTTGCCTCCACTCCGTGCCTTTCCGTTCCGGCGTCGCCTTAAATCCTGCCAATAAACGCAATGCGGCAACTGCCTCCGCACCGTGCGGTGCGGTGCGGCTCGCCTTGCCGTGTTATTTGTGCAATGCGTATAAAATATGCCACTCGGCCCAGTGGAAACGTGCTAATTATAATATGCTAATATGTGTGTGTGTCTGTGTGTGTGTGTGTGTGTGTCACTGTGTGTGTGTGTGTGCGCCATCGCCACAGAGTGCAACTTGTGAAATTGGCCAAAAATTGTGCGACCGCAGTCCAGAGGCGTCCACCTAGACTGAGGCACAGCCAGCTCAGTCAGCGGCAGTGGCTGCTGCGGCCGTGGCAGCAGCTGCGACGACGACGGCGGCGGTGGCGGTGGCGGTGGCGGCGGGCGATGTATAAATATTTGGCACACAACGAGCGCCAAGCGTCGAGCCAAAGCCGACAAAACGAAAGCAACAAAAGCAATTATGCAAATATTGCAAAAATAACGGCAACAGAATGTTTCATTGTGCAAGTGTGAGTGTGTGTGTGTGTGTGTGTGGGTATGTGGGTGTGTGGGTGTGTGTAAGTGTGAATGTGAGCTCTCTTATATGCGCTAGCCAACTCGAATTGATTAGCATAAACGGATGCGGTCCTGCCTGCTTTTTTTACCCCTGCCCAACGCACTTTAACAAATTGTATATGCAACGCACACTCGCACATACAGAGATATACACTCTCACCCACGCATACACTCAGATGAGTTGGTGTGTGATTGCGTTGTGCACAATTAGCGCCAAAGTCCACAAAATCGACTAATCAAACAAAGGGACGGCAACAACGGAAAACTCAAATTAAATTGGGGGGATTTTTCACGCCTCTGCTGACGTTGCCGGCATGGGAGGCATAGAGCTCGGCGTCGACTTCGACGTCAGCGCCGTCGGCGTCTGCGTTGCTTCGCAGGGCCGCATCATTCGCAAAATACGCGCGTAATCTATTTTCATCGCTCGACTTATTTTAATCTAGATGCGGCCCTCCACACTCTGGCCGAGTGGCTGGCTAACTGGCGGCGCAGAGGGCTTCTCCTCTCTGGTTGTCTCAATCTCAGTTTCGCTCTGCGCGGTGCAGAGGGCGGCGGGAGCACGCAGGAGAAGATGAAGCCCTGTCTGGCTGCGGCATCAATTTGAGGCTTTGCATTCTCGGTTGCGAAATTAAAAGTAATTTTTAAGGATTTATCACGGATTTGCAGCATCATCGTCGGCATCCTGACTGACTGTGCAAAAATTCGCTTCTCTTCTTTTTTTTTTTTTGTACTTTCCGTTCGGTTTTTGGATTCAGATTATAAATTGATATTAATACGCGTAATTTACATTGCTGCCACTTACCGCAGTAGCAAAACGATGTCGCTGTCGCTGTAGCCATAGCTGTGCCAGTGCCAGTGGCAGTGGCAGTGGCAGTGGCACTCGAGCCACTCCCAGTCATGTCTCTGTCACTGTCACAAATCCCGACGGCCACCCTCTCGCTCCTGTCTATGCCATCCGCCCGATCCGCCCCATCCGCCCCATAGGCCCCGCCCCGTCTGAATTTATCTCGGCCAGCATCAGTTTCGAGCTGCGCGTGTAATTAAATTATCGCAAGTTTATCGCGAAAGATGAGAAAGTATCCAGCGGAAAATGGGGAGGTTTGCCGCCAAAGCCAAAATGTCTGGGCGCCAAACAGAAATCTCAGTCAGAACTGAGTTAATTACGTGCTTAGATTTTCAGCAGCTTCAACTTAATCATATCATGCTTCCCCGAACAAACTTTTCACGGACGGACAGCCAATCTGCAGCTAAGCTGCAAGCATGCAACATGCAACATGCAACTGGCAGCTAGCTACTCATACAAATGCTGTCTGAACTCAAACGGGATCACAGGCCACCTAACAACTTTCACGTTTATATATATATATATATATATATATATATATATATATATATATATATATATATATATATATATATATATACATATTGTGTATATGTTACATTTTAAGGGGACTAACTAATATCAGTCAAGTGGATTAATGAGCTCAAGCTCGCATGAGACCCAATTAGAGAGCGTTGCCAGGATACAAGCAAATTATGATTATTCTAATATATATATCAGATAAAACTGCAACTACTAATGATGGCTCTCGGCCAAGACAATAGACACGAGCACAAGCGTGGATTAGGTAAAGCATATTGAGACTAAGAAAATCTATATATCCACACACAGCGCAATCAGCCACGCGCATTCAACTCTGACTCAACTCAAGTCATATGCACAACGAAATTAATTTTGTAACATTTGAAAGCAATATTCAGTGGAATTTATTAATGCATTTCCCTTTAAAATGAACTCTTGCATCACATCCATATTTCATATTACAATTTTAATAACTGCAAAAGTAAAATACCATTTTTTAACAATTTTTTTTTGTTGGTTTTGCTTAAATATGTTTTTAACCCGAGCTTAATGCTTGCATTGATACATATGCAAGTCGTATACCCTGTAAATACATAAAAACATCCAAGAGGCAGGTATATTGGAAATACGAAATCTTAAAGAACTGCAAAAGTTGATTTGATCTATATAAAATTGGGTATAGGTTAAGCATAATGAATCTTTGACTTTTACTTGGTTACCTTTGCATATGTATATATAGAATGTTGTGGATTGCTAACCATCTGAAGTTTCCCAATCTAAGGTTTCTTCAACTTCATCATCTACTTTACATATACAAAGATTTTTCCCCATCAGGCGCCAACTGGCTATAGGTACTTCAAGGCAACTATAGGCTTTAACTTGCTTTCTTTTACTTGGCATTCCCGTTAATTCCCTAGTTTTGAGTCATCTGAAGTTCCTCAATCTAGGGTATCTTCAAGGCGAATACAGTGTAGCATTGATTGTTACTTGCCTTCCTTCACTTATACACACAGACATTTTTGTGCTGTTCTCCTTTTACATTGTTTTTCTTTCATTGTACATTTGCGAATGGTTTATTTACATTATTTTTATTTTTATATTTTACTTTTTTAATATACACACCGCATGTGGATGCGTTCAGGGCAAAGTAAAGGAGTCGACTTCCAGCTCCTGATGGGCATTTATATACATTTTCCGGGTTTTCACTTGGTTTGCACTTTCCTCGTTCCCCATTTGCTCGCGTTTCTCATTCCTTCTCATTTTTTTGCCTTCTTTATTATTATTAAACCAAAATAAATTGTTCGATTGTTTGCTCAACAGAGTGTTACTTTTTAAAGGCCTCCAGTGCTGGCCACCAGTCACCAGACCCAACCAGGCTCAAGGGGAGCATAGAAATATGATGTTCCCCGTTTTGGTGGAAAAGAGGACCCGCAGCGTGTTCGCATCGCATTGAACACATGTTATATTTCGTTTTTGTTTTCGTAAGCAGTTTCTTGTCCTTTACCCATTCTATGCCTTCGCTTCGCTTCGGTCTTGGTCCGGGCTCTGCCGCTGATGTTCGTCGCAGCTTCTAACAATCACAATCAGACCCTGCCGTCGCGACGGTTGGTTTGTTTGCTTGTTTGCACATTCTTAACTGGCAATCAGGAGCTGCTTACCGAACCCCTCCAAATTGCGGGCCTACGTAGCGTGTGTGCGAGTGTGCGACTCCTGCGTATGTGTGATTGTTGTAGAACTTTTGTCATTTTGCTAATTTACCATTATTTACTTGTTGTTTTGTTTGGCATCAGCCCAAACAATATTCTCTGCATAATTGAGGGAGTCTGTCATGGAGAAATATGCAACAGCCAAGCGAGAGCGAAGCCAACATACGACTTCTGTCCAAAATGTGCTCAATAAGCCCAATTGAAAATAATAATGAAATGCCCTGACATGTGGCTGGATAAGCAATATCGAGTTTACCGTAAATTGATTGCAATTAAATAAATTTAATTCCAATTGCCATTTGACTTCTGACATTTCACATTTCACATTTCTCTTTTGACTTCTGACCACGATTGCGATTTGATCAGCTTGTAATCAGCTGTTTATTCAGCGAAGCTCTGCTAATCTTATATTCACGCAGTTGATCTGATACGAGACTCAGTAGCGATTCCCCATCGAGTTGTATTTGTGTATGTGTGTGTGTGTGTGTGTGTGTGTGTGTGTGTGTGTGTGTGTTGAGTCAACTTAACTAGGTCAGGGGATTAACTTTGTTAATAATAAAACACATAATATGGCTCCTGCAGCTGCCGTGAACGAATCTCTTCACTTTAAGCAGCAGCTGGCTTTAAAATGTTCGTTAAGCGCCAGTGCAGAAGGTGGACGAGCTTTGCTTTTAGATGGAGTAACGGGACGGAGTAAGTGGGCTTGGCGGGGCGGGACTGCAGAGACGGGGTGTATTTGCGGGTCGCTCTGATTTCGTTCGCAACGCAGAGTTTTCGACGCTGCCAAGGAATCTCCTGAATTATTTATGACAATTAAGTTGTAATTTCATTTTATTGCCTTCAACAGAGCCAACATTTCACCGCCGGCTTCCACGCCTGGCCCCGCCACAGCCCGCTTGCTGCTTGCCTCAGCTGTTAGCTGGCAGTTCGTGGTGTTTGTCCTCGACTCCGGCGAGTATGTAGTAGTTCGGCTGCTTCAGCTTTGGACTCCACCAGCGCCGCTGCTGCTGCTGGTGGTGGTGCTGCTGCTGCTGGTGCTTTGTTCTTTCGCCATTTGACGCAGCTGCGCAGCGTCCGCATGACCATCGCCTCACGCCATCTTATGGCCATTCCGGGCCCCTTTCATTTTACTTTCGCCAAATGCCATCGTAAAGCGGAAAATGTATGTTTTTGCCCTTGATGCCACGAACCACTTTTTGTTAAGTTTCACTCGTTTGTTCTCTTCTTTTTTCTTATTTTATTTTATTTTATTTCATTTTATTTTGTGGCTCACGCACTTTATTATATGAGAGCGTATATTTTCATATAATATGTGGCTGGAACAGGTAAAGGAGAAGGTAGAGGTAGAGGTGGCTACATTTTTGGCATGAATACAATTTTGGTGCACTCGGTAAGATGAGTTCACCTTTTTTCTGTGAAATAGCAGCAGGAGATACCAAATTATTCAATAGATGTGCCCGAAAATACCGCCGAAAGAATTTCAACAAAATTAATTACAATTGTTTGGAAATGAAGTAAAGCTCGGCGCTACCTTTATTGAAATATCATGGCAAAGCTCTGGCACACTTTCATTTGGCGGAGCGAGAGATTAATGCCTGAGCCCGTGCATAAAAAGAAATGCTGTAAAAGTAATAAAGGACAAAGGCAATTGTGGTCAGCATGACTGGACTAACTATGCCCTCATCAAGGCTAAGCCCGGGCCGTTAGCCCGCTCGGCCGCTCGGCCGCTAGGCCGCTAGGCCACATTTAATATGGGACATATTCCACACAGCGCAGATGCTCAGAGATTTGCACGAACCCTGATCAATTATTTAGTGTGTGAGGGCAGTGAAGGCAGTAGTCGCCTTCTCTATGTCTCTGCTCTGCTCTCCTCTGCCCTGCCTCGCCTCGCCACGCCTCGCCTTGTCACGTGGCTGACTTGTGATTTTTGGCTACGTGGAGCATGTACCAAACATTATTTAATAACACATTCTAGTTAGCAATGAAGGCTGTACGAGACCCGCTAACCAAATTAGTCAGTGTCCGTACTTTGGACACCTCCATTGACCCCCCCGCAGTACATTCGACTTTGGCGCTTTCGCTGTGCTCTGTGCCATTTAATAGGCCCGCAGCTGGGGCCCAAGTTGCAGCTGGCGGCTTCTTGAGTCGGAAAGGCATTGCACTGTCAAAAGTTTTTGACACGTACAACGACTAAAGTTTTCAGCGGTGGGCAGGACATAAATAAACACGCCCTTGTCGTTGCCCCCTGCCACCGTCCACGTCAACTTCTCGTGACTGGGAATGGGGGGAGTGGTATAGGCACAGGGATCCGACGAGCGACCGGAACGTGACCAGAAGCCGGCCAGCGGTTGCTCACGTGGCCAATTGCCTGGGCCTGTTTTGTCCGATTTGTCCTTTGATGCTGCTCGGCTCGTAAATTTTTCAACAAGTTTTTATTATGGCTGCGTGTCCTTGCACAAAAAAATCCAAAAAAAGAAGAAAAAAAACAGAAAAAAGCAACGCCCCCAACTCATTCGCACACACAAACTCACACCTACAGGCATACGCACACACGTCTTTTTCGTGATTGCGACGGGCTTTTTTCGTTATTTATTTAATAAAATTTAGGAATATGCCTGGAAATAATTTATGGTGCTGGAATTTGCACATTAATCCTGCGAAATGTTGCCAAATTATTGAGCCAATAAATATTTACCTTGCTCACTGCCCAAAAGCCCCATGCAGCCTCCCTCACACTCTCTCTCTCTCTCTCGCTCTCTCTCGCTCTCTCTTCCCTCTCTTTCTCTCTCACGCACATACACTCACTTTCTCTTTAACCAGCTACCAAAAGTTTTCAATCCCCGTTGGGTCTGCTGACGTTAAGCCATAATTTTGATTTAGACCTCTGAAAGCCGTTTGAGATTCCTTAAGCGTGCATTTATCTCTTTCGAACACTGTTGTCGACAGCCGGCATAGCAAAAGGGTTCTGCCTCCTCCTCCTCCTCTTCCATCCGTCTATCTATCTGAAACAACGAAAATTACCATATTCGGAATCCTATCTTCCAAGGCCATCAATCACTGCTTGCGAATATGAATTTTGTACTTTGGACCAATTTGCCCAGTTGCATGAGATTTATGAGCACACTGGAGATGAAACAAATATTTCGATTCACCTTCCGATTGCCAGCAATATTTTGAACGAAACTAGCTGTACGGCAAAGGTAAATTACTATTGATGGCAATCAGCTTGGCCTCAAGCCTAATTTGATGCTGCTGCAGTCGTGTCGGCTGCAGCGATGAACTGGATCAGCGAACTGTGCGCCGACTCTAATTTAAATTTACAGTCACAACACGTCGAGTCAGCGCTGAATTCTGAACATTTTTCGATGTATTTTCAACTGATTGCGGCCGAAAACCGCTGATGAGTTTCATGGCTCTGAATTTTTGCGTTTTGCGGCTAGTTAGTTTAGCGTGTGCGAATGTGTTGAAAGCGCGATTGATTTCATTCGGTTCTGCATACAAATCGCACAAACAAAAAACGGCAACCGCTTTCCATGGCATTTCTGCGGCGGCGTTTAAGTTCGCTGACCGACAAATTTCAATATGAATTCAATTTTCCGCTAAATTGAACTGAGCACAAAAGATGAGCAAATTACGAGCGCAAGTTTACGCTTAAATAAATTCAAATAAATAAACTGTACGCCACTCGCCTTGTTAGTGGCAACAGCTAACATCCGTCTAGTTCAAACCTGCCAGGGCCCCCAACCACAAGCCCCAGAGTCCGATGAGCAGAAAAGAGAAAAAAAAAACATCAACATGCTCAGCCCTCAAGTGGACTTGCTTGCAGCTTGCGGCAGCGGATGCCGACCAAGATGAAAGTTAAAATATTCGTATATATTAATTTCTGTAGCTGCAAAAGAAAAACATGGAAAAGCCATAAACCAAAGTTCGGCGGAAAGTTCATCATCATGAGTGGTGGCTGCAACAACCACTACAAAACCTTCAGCAAGCAGCAATGGCCAAAAGCAAAATCAACTAAAAACGCCTGCGACGGCACGTCAAAATCCGACAGATTCAGATACAGATACAAAGGCGAGCCAAAGACAAGCCCCGACTGCGCTGCCCAAGCCGATGCTGATGCTGATGCCGGGGCGTTTGCAGCTGCAGCTCCTAGAAGGATCTATAATGGTGTCACTAGTGGCAGCAGAGGGTCCTATGGCGTTGGCCATGTGCGGCGTGTGAGGCGGCTGCGACGGGTGGGACGGGTGCGGGCAACAAGCACTTTCCGCTCAGTTTGCAAAATATGAAGTTTGCTTTCGAAAGTTTGCGGTTTTTGGGCTTCTTGCTGGCGAACAATAAGAAAACGTTGAGAAATACATTAAGCCAACATAAAGAAGCATTTGCCAGCCAAGCGGGGCCAGCTAAGCATATGCACGTGTGTGCGTGTGCTTAGTGCGAGTGTGAGTGGAAGTGGGAGTGCATGTGTAAGTGTGAGTGGGAGCGTGAGTGCTTGTCTAAGTGTGTGCTAGTGTGTGCTTTCAGCCAACATACTCAGTCATAGCTTTCAGTATAACAAGGGATTTGTTTGGTCTCTACACTCTTAATACTCAACCCGTTCCCCAAGTCAGCAAACCCATTTTCTCGGGTTCGGCTTTCATCAGTTCAGTTTGTGTTCAGGCGTCACTCCTTCAAGCCTGGCATCAGCTTTCCGGCTTGGCCATGTTTGGGCCTGACGTCCAAAAGTGTCAGTTAATGAATGTTTTGTCAAACAGCTCGCATCTTTTACAGACTTAACAAAACCCCCTAAGTCGATGTAACCAGCACAGCACAGCTTCTCACAAACCAAAAAAAAATAGAAAATAACTAACCAAACAACAAATACTGAGCCTTGCATTTTGTGGCGCGTGTGTGTGGTTGTTGTTTTTGTAAATTTTTGGGGTATGTAAGTGCGTGAGTGTGTGTGTGTGTTTTGCTGGGAGATAGATGCCCATTACTCATCTCGTAGGGTTGCTGTTGCTGGCTAGCCACACATCACTGTTAGAATTTCATGGATAAATGAACACAATTGATACCTTTTGTGTACTTTTAATCTAGCCTGTGTGGCCATAGCCCACATCTGGGCAAGAGCTGTGAATAGCCGGCGCCTGGGATACTCAACTGAATGGGAAATCAGGAGAAAGAACAGTTTTATAAACTCTCTGACAATGTTACCAGCTGACAAAACACAAAATACAAAATTGCAATGTGCGTAAGAAAAATGTATATTTTTTTTTTGCTGCTCAAAGTAAAAACAGAAAATCTGTTCTAGTCCTGAGTGTAAGAAAACAAGGGAAAAGCACAAAGAGAATATTTGCATTCTTGTTTGGAGATGGAATTAGAAGGCTGTCTTTATTATTTCATTTAAATTGCGTGCGTTGGGGCCCAAGCCCCAAGCCAAAAAATCGCTTAAAAAGTTACGCCTTTGAGTTCGGGGAGGTGACAAGCTTGAAGGTTGCTTGTCACACAGAGATAATTTAAGACGAAATTGAGTTTTTATCTTAATATGCAGCCGAGATGTAACTTATTAGCCAAGAAAAGTCTTCTCGCCATTAGCCAAATTAATTAGACCCCATCTCAGCTGTATGATGAAACAAGCCATAAGCCCGCAGGGGATTTAAGCGAAAGTGTCACAAGCAGGCCGATTCTGCCCATAATCCTGCTCTACTTATTTGCTATCATAATTGCCCTCGAATCGCTTTTGGGTGTGCAAAAAAAAGCAAAAACAAAAAAAAAGGAACAGAAACCGAACTAATTAATTGTGATTTCAGTGGCGAAATTTGTTTTAATTTCAAATTAATATCGAATTCAATAAATACCCTCAAACCCAATTAAGACGCGGCGCGCAATTGAAAAAACGAAATAATTTAATAATTTATTTCATCGTTAAGCAAATAAAAAATGTTCAAAGCGAACATTGCGGCTGCCTTTTTTGCGTGCTCAATAATCGAGTTATCAGTAACGAGTAATGAAATTCGGTTGATTTTTTTGTTCTCATTTGAGCCAACATTGTACATTGTGCAGTAATAAATTAATGAAAATATAAAAAAAAATACATACACTTTCAACAAATAAATAAGAGTAGAAACCAAACAACGCCCGAAAGGCTGATAAAATGCAATTAATTGTTTTGCTAGCACAACAAATAACGGCTAACAACAATCGGGCCACAATTTAAAGCACTGCAAGTATAATGCCGAAATCACACAATGAAGCATCATACAATGATGCTATAAAATAAATATTTAATGGCTCGAAAAACAAATTTGAAAAGTGCGTAAAACAAAGTGTTATTCATTGCAACTTCCCACCGAAAGCAGATGGTATTTGATCGATCCGGCGATGACAGCGCGCCTGAATGGCAATATGGACATGAACATGAACATGAATGCGAGCACATATATTGACCAGCCGTAGGAGCCAATGTATACGACGCCATCGCCATCGCCGATGATGATAACAATAAAATATGAAAATTCAAAAAATGCAAATTGTCAAAATCTGAGGGTGCACAATAAAATCGACCATAAAGAACATCAAATCAACAACGGACGCTGAACAACGATAACATACACAGTCGACACCAACAACAGCAACTACAACAACAACAAATAGCAACAGTAGCAACAACAACAACAAAAGCAGGCAAACCAACTCTGGCCGGTGGCAATGGCCGAGCCGGAGCCAAATCCCGCACAGCATCTGCAATGGCAGCGCTGCCAGCATCCTGCTCTGGATCGACCACAGCTTCAGCAGCAGCAGCAGCAGCAACCTAGAAAATGTCGGCACGTGCACAACGAGTGCTCCTGGGGCCATAGCTGGAGCAGAGTCGCCTGGCTGCTGGCTGCTGTGTGCCTGCTGACGCGGCCCGTCATGCCGGAAGTTATTTATCGAGTTGATCCTTTGGGTAAATGTTTTGTTTTATTCTCTTTTTGCGTTTCCTTTTTATTTTGTTCACATTTCAGCCACATCTACATGTAGAAATTCGCGTCGGTTTTGCGTTTTATCTGCAGCAATAACCGTCCCCCATCGCCACGCCGCACCCCCCGCCCCGACATTCAAACTGTGACGCTTTTTAGCTAATGCCCGGCAAATGCAGGCGCCAAGTTTCCCCTCCCACGCTTCGCTCTCCTTGCCAGATGAACTCATCTGGCGCTCTTCCCGCTGCCAAATATATATATAAATATATAGTCAAATATATATAAATATAAATGCTTATGTATTTGTATATAAATCATAATTAAGCACAAATACACACTGAAAGTGGCTGTTTATGGCCTTTGTGTATTTTCCGCTGTCCAGATTCGGTTCTGTTTGGCCAAAACCAAATATTTTCCACGGACAAAGTTTCACAAATGATCTGAAAAGCGAGAGCGACCAAATATTTATGTTCGTCATTAATGATTAATAGGGTAGCCGAAGCAAACATTCATAAATTAAACCACATTAATTAACTGCCCGTCAAGAGTAGATACTTGAATAGAGATGCCTGCCAATCTTCGTTCCATTGTCATGAATGTTGAATCATGACCATGAACTACTTTGCGATTACTTATCTCCACACATACATAGGCATAGCTTGCACGAATATCTGCTAATTTGAGTGCTCGACTTAAGAATATTATAATTTGGTAATTACACTTGTAGCAGTATCTAGATGTCTTTTCTATCGTTATCAATAGATTAGCCTAAGCACTATATGTTGCAACTAGATTTTAAGATAGATCCATGGGCATCATAGACAAACATTGATTACAGCTCAGACTATCATACTTATATGGCCCATGTGCTATGCAAGGGTATCAAATCTTCAATGTTTGTAATAGCTAGATTTCCTTTCTTTTCTTTAGCCCAACACAAATTTTGATTGGGCAGCATCATAAAATTTATGTTTAATTTTCCATTAGTTTTCCTTCTATATATATGTATATATATATACGTAGATAGGATTTGCTTCGCTATACGATTTGCTTTTCGCTGTCGTTGCAAAAGATGACGCACTTCGGCATTGCTGGCTTCTCTGTCAGCAGCTTTCAATATGCGCTGAATTTATCGATTGAAGACATCGTCAGATTGAAAAAGTTTCTAAAAATTAATTATTCGCATAGTGTGGATAGAGACTGAAATGAAATTGAAATTAAAATATTCAGTGCATGTCTTTGATGGTGCCAATTCATTTAACACTCGCAGCCAAATATTTATTTCAGAAATATTTGCAGACTATGTGCTGCGTCAACACGGCTCTCTTATACTGAAGGACGCGTATAAATGTTTGTATAAGAGTGCGAGTGCGAGTACGAATGCTGGCAACTTTCAACTGCACTTAAGAAAAAATCGCAGGAATCGACAAATTTCACGCTCACATGGGCAGAGCCATGAACTTGGCTACGCGTGTAATTAATAAATATTTTTACCAACTTTCTTTTCAAGTGCTTAACGGTCTGGATCATTAATTTCAAGGCCGAGGTAGATAAACATGTCAGCTATACCAACTCGGTCGAAACTTCCGATTTATGTGTTGTCGCAGCAGCCATTAAATGGCGCGTCGTTAATAGCCAACTTTAGCGTCTCGCACTTGCTATAAATATTCAATTGCTGCGCGGATGCGTATGTGTGCGTGCGTGCGTGTGTTGACGCTGTTTTTCTTTATTTTTATTTTTTTAATATTTGTAGATAGATAAGGCACACGTACACATTGGTGTGGTATTATATACATATGCCAGGCGGACTCACCTAATCATAGAGTCTAGAGAGAGAGAGAGAGAGAGAGAGAGAGAGAGCTAGGACGAGCGAGTGAGACTGGCGCCTTGGGTCGCGTTGATAACGGAAACTTTCACGGCCTACGCGCTTGTTTCACATTTCCCAGCGTCGGTTCGCATTAAGATGTGCTTTAATCTTTCATCTGTGGCTGGGATGGGCGGCAACAGTAGACCTGGGGGTGGAGGTGTCGGTGGCATGTTGTTGTCCTTGTGCCTTTGTCATATGCGATGCCTTTTAGTGTCTTGCTTGAGCTGTAAAATTTAACTGGGGGCGACAGAATGCTGAACACTCGCACACGAGTGACTCGACGGTCCTTAACAATGGCTGAGTAGGCGGCACCATCTTCAACTCTCAGCCGGTTCAACTCTATGGCCTCACCACGCGCAAGAGAAGCCGCAGGGTTGTTAATACTCTTGTTTTCTGCCTTCTCCCCTCCACATACCCTGTGAACAACGACAACACACAGTGGATATGCCGAATGAGAATCTAAAAATAAACTAGTTCTAATAAATTGTTTATTCAGGAATATATTTAGAGTGGCAAAATACTATAATTGATTAGAAATATGTATATATTCAGTTGAATAACAAGACAGGGTATCTCAGTAGTCACATTGTTTTGCTTGGTCTCAATATTAAAACACTTGTGTTTGGCTGGTTGCGGTGGCTGTCGAGGTTTGTTCAACTAAACAACCAGGTAAATGCTTACCAAAATTATGAAAAGTGAAAGAGTTATTATCATTTTATGTCGCATAAATTTGCATGAGTCGTCCACGTGGAGTGCCTGCTGGGACTGGGCCCAAGGAGGGGAGTCCTTAGCGGTCGTAAACTGCTGGGCAAACGTCGCCTGGCTGCTGATTTAGGGACACCATAAACGTGCATACGTGTAATGCGTACTTTTTACCCAGTTACAGAAGCTGCCGCCGTAAGGCTGTAACTGCTACTCCTTGGCAGAAGCATCTCTGCGTCCCTAATGGCGGCAACCTGTGCGCAATTACAATTATTAAGATGCTCGAGAAGGATTGCTACTCGAGCCTGTTATTAGTTATGAAATCCTCAGCAGCTAACTAGTTCAGGTTACGTAAAATCCCAAATTTTGAACCAACATGCACGAGAACTCCATTCAAATCATATTACAATTGTAGTTCTGACAACTTTATGATAAGAATATGATACGGCTTTTGTTACTTCACCGTTCGCTATTCAACACAGAGAATCGAACTCTATGCCAGAGCATGTTTCGTGTGGAAAATTGGTTTTCAATAATGGAAATACTAGATGAGCATATACAAATGAATACAAATGTATACAAATATATATGTGTATATATCTTGTGTATTATTCATGTATTTCTAACACATACACACACATATATATATACATATATATGCACATATATCTGGTTGGCATTTTATACTCGAACTGCTAGTCGCACTCGTAGCACACATTGTCAAACCACCTTCTGTCCCCCTAATGCCCGCATTACCCCCTTTTTTGGCAGCCGTTGTAAGGCATTTGTTTTGTAGTGTAAACACTTACTCATGCATACACACATTTTCGCACACATACCCACACACACACACACGGGCAAACAATTTGGGTAATGAAGTCAGTGGCTCAGAGGATGCCCCATCAACGTTGTCGCCTCTAAAGTGGATAAGAGAAATGTACAATAAACAGAAACAAATGGCACACCATTTTTTCCGCTGGAAAAGCAAAATAAAAAAAGTGAAAAAAAAGGAAAACACTTGAAAAATAATTTCACATGAAATTGAATGTCTGAGTTTGCTTAGGTGTCAAGTGTCAGTTAAGTTAGAAGACTGAGCGATTGCATAATGGAAATTCAATTTACTTCAAGACTATTTTTCCATTAGAGACTGCGGCATTACCTGCCACACTTCAGTGCGCATCAATTCGATTTCGTTTAACGTTCATAACAAATACAATTAATTTCTTTGTATTTTTCTGTTACTTAACCACTGACAAAGCAGAGAATTCAAAACCATTTCTCCAGATGACAGTTAAATCGAATAATACTCTGCCATTCTGTAAGACTTGCATTGTATACGCAACAAGAAAGGAAGAAAATGAAAACATATTGAAAAAAAAATGAAAACGACAACGAAAACGAAAACGAAAATTCATCTTTGACATGTCAATGCCTTTTGTTGGTACAGCTACAGCTATGGTATTATAATTTAATTTCGCTTGATAGAGTTTATTAACGTCAAATGCAATTCCTCGAAAAATAACAGAATTTCTCTATATGCGCCAAATTTAATTAAATGCTTTTTCTATTGCCTTCAAAATGCGAAACGACAAAATTAGTTGAGGATGTTGGCAGAGGCAAAGTTTGAGACACCGAAGAGCGGATGTCCTTCGATGGACGAGTTTTTGAGTTTTAGACTAAGATTATCCAAGCGAACTAATATGAATCTACTTCTGCAATCTGAAATGGAGGAATTCTTATAAATTTAAAATAAAATTCTCAAAAAGCATATGCAGCGCCTTTAAAAAGTGAAAGCACGTATGCATAGCTATAAAAGGGAGGATTAGTAAAGCTTATTCTTAACTTTACGTCTCTTTTATGACAGATATATTTGAAGAGTAAATTGTTGGCTCCCCAAACAACGTCAACAAACGTCTCGCCAAGTTTGACTAACCTCGTTCAAGGCAGGAAAACGAATCAATATGTTTTTATCTGCTCAAATTGTGATTTTATGAAAGAATAAAATTGTATTTTTTTGAATTTGATTTTTAATCCATGGGAATTCGAGTGCCAAAGGCATTGATTGCACTTTGAGCTGCATGGGATCTGTGGCTGACAATCTTTAATTTAGCCAGCAATGAGAAATTCTACATGTAGTTGAATCAATGTTTGCAGTTGATATGCGTTTTGTGAGAGATTTTGGTTGTTTCTTTATTTCTCTCTTTTTGACTTATGCTTTCTGCTTCATTCATGTATTAATGCAGCCTCACTTTGGCAATGTTTGCTTTCAGCCCTGCTGGCGGCCACCTTGCGGACGTACCAGCGCGCCGGATGCGATTCAGAACAGCTGTCACTCAGCTGTCCACGTGGCACTAGCATTTCCATAGAGCTGGCTCAGTACGGACGAGCGGGCGGTAAGTTCGATTGTCACGTACGAATCAGCGAAGTGAATGTAGGATTGTAAGTGGCGACCGAAGTGGAGGCGCTGGCTGTGGCTGGGTCCATCCAGCGTCAAGTGAACAGAACAACGAATGGTCGGGCCCTTCGACTGACTACGGCGACTGCCAATATCGCAATTGATTGATTGTTGCCTAAAGTTTGTCCGTTACACGCGTCGATTGTACGCATTGTATTTTACTTATTTGTGTGCGCACGTGGCCATGTTTTGGCTCTCTGTGTACTTGTCGACGCCCCCTCGAGTGGCACTAGTTGTGGCAGTAGTTGTAGTAGTATGCACGCAAACAAGCAGACAATCACAATGAAAGCAAATGAGAGGCGAGCCGTGCTCCGCATACGCCCATATCAAGTATACGTACGGATGGACGTCCGCCGTTCGTGGCGATTTTTGGAGATGCTCACAGATTGAGTTGCGTTTGCATTGAATGCTATTTCCACTTGCCAGTGGCCACATGCCACATGCCACTCGACCTCCAAAGACCTCCACTCTGACCCACTACACTCCACTTTGGCGCTACCCACTTCGCACCGCTTCGCAGCACTTGAGCGTACTTTCGAAAAATCGACGACGACAACAACACCGACACGCTCACGTTTTCAACAACAACAACAACAAATTTGCCCTCTCGTCCACTTGAACAGATTTATCCGACCACAGCTTGTGTCCGCCAGTGTCGCAGGAGGACCTCACCACGACCGGAAGTGCCGGCGATGCTGTCATCCACAGCGGCACAGAAATCGAAGTCAAACCGCCGGAAACGTGTACCGTAAGCGGATTACAGGTAAGCTGAATCAGTATAATTGCAATTCCATCATCGTCGCACTCATCATCGAAAGAAGGCTCAGCCATGTTCAGCACACGGCTGGACACACACAGCCACACACACACACACACACACACACACAGACACACACACACACACACATGTGTACATACATATATATATCCACTTATTCATATATGTATGTATAAACCTACCTCTTACATACTGCAGCTCAGGCTCAGGCTCAGGCTCTGCCTCGGCTTACCTTTTTCTCCTAAATGTATTTTTCCCATTTTCCGCACGATTCCACAGTGTGCATTCAAAGACATTGCCATATATACAAGCGCGATAAAATAGCTCCCTTTTGGTCAACACACACATACACACACACCTACACAGCACATGTGAATGAAGGCAGTTCAAATAAATCAGTGAAGTAGAACGATGCCATAAAAACAGCAATAATTCATAATGAAAATCGATCCGATTCACTTTGGCCAAGCTGAAGGCATAAATCATATAAAATTTTTAGTTACTTACCCAGTCAAAGCTTAAACCGACCCAGTACAGTATTTATAAGGACATATACACACACTCACTCACACTAGCACTCACACATGTACATATTTATGTTTGTGGAAATCTATGTATGGTCGAACTCACAAAATCATTTAGGCCAATCTTTTTGGGCCATCATTAGGGCGATATATTTGATTTTTCAGAAACTCTTTGCAGTAATATTAATTATCCAAAATATTTCAGCTTTTATGTAGTGCACAATCAGGAAATCAAAAGTTCTTGGCTAAAGAGTCATAAATAACGATTCATCGATCGAGTGAAGTTTCCAATTTTGAAATGTATCAACATATGGCTGGCTAGGGCAACATGCCAAAACTGTACCAAACACAGAAACCAGAAAAATTCCATACATTGTTCAACATAATTTAGTTCAGCAAAAGTTCCCACAACATGCTTGTGTGTGGCTGCGTGTGTGTATTCCACGGGAGTGTGTGTTTGCTTGTATAGTGCAATTTGTCACATTTATGAGGTCGTTTGGTCTTCGCATCGAGCAAAGTTGGTGGCTTTAGGGGGACCATTGCTGGGGTTAATTTTTCATTGAACCATATCCTTCTAAAATAGCTTTTGCGACGTAGCTAGCCGCCCGTTGCGTTTCATTGCGCACATCAATTGGAAGTAAGACGATGACTTTATGTCTGATGTGTGATGTGTGACATGCGGTCGAGAGCAACCGCAACGGACACACGGCCAGGGACATGATACTCACGCTTCATTTCCGGTGGCCTCTCAAAGCGGAACTCAATTGCGCCCCAGCCACAATCTCGACCTTTGACTCATTGCAGTTAGGCCAGCTTACGCCAGTTGCCAAGTGCGGTTGCGGGTTACTCGTAGAGCGACGAGCGAGCATTGCGTATACGCTCGAATGAAAATGGCAACGAGTATAAACAAATTATTATTGTGTGTGAGTGAGAGGAGCGCTGCGGAGCCAGCACTCGTGCGTAAGTCGCCCTCATCAACGCACAGACAAATGAATTCCTGAGAGGATAAAACCTCAAAACGCAATTAAGGCTCATGCACGTCTCTGAATGCGGTGCTCGATTTATTGAAAATCTAACTAATTAATCACAAATTGAAATGTTTGACACATACTTAGCTGAGCATTGCCCAAATGCGGTTACTCTCTGCCAAATTGGATTTCAACTTAATATCCGCATAATAAGCCTTATAAGACTTAAGTTAATCCGATGTAGAAGTTGACAATTTCAATTCACATATCGAGACAAAATTACATTTATATTCATTCAAAGTCAGAATGTACTTCGGTAGTAGAAAATATCATTTATAATTTAGTTTCAACTGAACACCTTCGCCAGACTTTAAAACTTCATAGCATCTTTGCTGAATTTTCTTCTCTATCTGAGCTTTCAACTCATTGCAAAGCTTAGCTTAGTTCTTAACTTTACTACAGAAAATACGTATTTACAATCTTTTAATATCAAATATCATATTCTCATACTCAGTTTGGCAAAACTCTTCGTTGCTTGCAGCTTACGAAGAACACATATTGCCTGCTTTATACAAATCCTTGTAGCATCTTTACACATTTTCCATTCAGCATTTATTTTCAAGCTAAGTCGATCAATTTTTATTTATAAATTACAAATAAGCTGCTTAAAAAATCGATATGGGATGCCTGCCCACAGCCTAACGACATTTAAAGATGACTTTGTGACCAAGTATTTGCCTGTCACTTACATCTGACTTTAACATTTTTTCCCCATTTATTCGTCTGCTTCTCCTGTTTGCTCTTGGTAATTAATTGTAAGCCCATTGGAGGTATTTACTTTTATAGTTGATTTTGCGTGTATCATCCATTAAGTAATTGCTGACTTAAATCCACCTCAAAGCAATTTAAATTCCTTAATCTGATTATAATTACTCACCTATGTAGAGTTTTCACTGGCAGAGCAATTGCTTAATTCAATGTAAACAGTGTCTGCAAATTGCGCAGCAACACGAATGTATGCAACATTACATGCATGCATACATGCATACATACATACAAACGTGCATGCAACATCTGAATGCTGGTGCCTGGTTTTATGCGCCTGTGGAATTGTCAAGGCTTATACAAAATGCATTCATAGCTTAATCTTGTAGGCGGACAGAGATTTACGACCTGCAGCTGAGGTGGCGCCGCGCTAGTGCCATCGCCGCATCGCACTGTTGTTGTCTTGGCTGTTCTGTTCGCTGTGCCAAGGATGCGGCTGCGGCTGCAGCTGCCATATGCGCCCAATAATCTATCAATAGCACCCTCATCGACCCCCATATACTACCAGGACACAGACACAGACACAGACACATATCCAGGACACAGACACATATCCACCTTCCAACATATTTTCAGACACCGTATCTTACTTCTGTGCATGTATCTGCTTTCTTACTTCTTGCAGTACGCCCTGCTGCAGACTGTGGTGGATGCCTGCCAAAAGAAGAGGCACTGCAAGTTCGCTGCGAATTCCAAAACGCACACAAGCGCCGATCCCTGCTCGGGCATTCGAAAATTCGTCGAGATTGCCTACAAATGCCGTCCATGTAAGTATGCCAGCTCTTTTAGCAGGTCAGTCCATCCCCAACTCGCCACTCCAGGTCCAGCCCGCCATCCACTTGCATGGCATTTAACAAAAAAAGAGAGCATAATCTATGGGCTGCCGAGCCGACCAGGTTTGCGCTTTTGTCCTTGCCGCGTTAACCATACCATGATATATATTATTTGCGCAGCGGCTAAAGTAAATATTTGCCAGGTGCAAAAGTGCCAAACATCAATTTAAGTTCTCAGGCAAACAAACAAATTTATTTTTACCAAAAGAAATAAGCCGTCCTTTATTGAAGCCATGTGCGGAGAGACACAAATATTATTTAAATCTTGTTGAAAGTTAAAGAAGTTTTCCAGAGTTTTGCAAATATTTTCTCAAATATATTCCCATTATATAAATAGGTAATAAATCAAAGCAAAATCCTACGCTAAATTAAATATTAAATAAATTCATATTTCTAAACAGTTTATTGTGAATAATTTAACTTCTGTAAGATATGTTAAACTAGAAGTTTGTCCTCTTCAGGCTCTATTATGCAAAACTCGTATTACAAGTGCGCACGAGCTGGTAGAAAATGTTGGTAGCATACGATATTATTCAGAGAAAAGTGCTTACAATGAGAGCTTGTAAGCAAATGGCCCGCAAGGTCATTTAATAATTCAAATTCCTAAATAAAGAGATACTTAAACATGCATTCAAGCAAGTCTTAGGCAGAGTCAGAGCTCTAATTGTATATACAGCAGTGTCGGACGGTCAGGGAAAGCGCAGGTCACACATAACAAGCACCTGCATTTATATTAATAATGATCCAAGTTGAACGGACTCTGCTACCAAAGGCACAATCATAATGTACTAAAATCTCTCATCTCACACTTTCGCAGTGGTGGCGAAACAAAAAAAAAAAAACAACAAAATTAATGAGCACTTCAACTCAAATAGAAGTTCGAGGCGATAAGAGTGGGCGGCAATGAGAACTGGGAAATGGAAAATGGAAAATGCGATCTGGGAGCTGGGAACTGGGAACTGGCTGCAAATTCAGCTAGAAGCATAATGAAAAATGCAGCTGCGCTTTTGCGTTGCTGTTGCTTTTGGTTTTGTTTTTGCTTTTGCTTTTGCATTTGCTATAGCGAACATTAAAAAATAGTTGAATAAACTTTTTGCTGAGTTATTTGCATAGTTTTGCACTGTGCATTTTTTAGCAGTGGCATCGCGATGGGCGAGCGCCACTGGCGATTGGGCTAATGACACTCGATTATTTACGATCCACTAAGCAATTCGTGTTTAATCGCAATCACTCGGCAAACATAAGCCGATAAGCGGAGCAGATGAACCAACTAAGTGCCGCTTCTCACTCCAGGCACTTGACTTTCAGATTCGAATTCAGATTTACCTGGAACAAAGCGCCGTCGAAATGGCGTTGTTGCCAATGGCTGCAGCCATTGGATGAAAGTCGTTAAACGAGTCCTTAATGCCCCGCACCGACAGTTCAATTCGACTGTATTCAGACTAAGGCTGCCAGTGCACAGGCAGCCCCATGCATTCCATGTAATTCTTTGATAATTTGCGTCAGCCTTTTATCCATTTCCAGCATTTTTGCAGCTTTGCTAGAATACTTTCTGCTACACTTGAGAGAGGTATTATCGCTTTACCGCGTACTGCGTAACATAGCGAAAGAGACATAAAAAGCCATCTTTGTAAGTGTTTATATTCCTGAAAAGTAGCATCTGTATAACTTTGTAGTTTGGAGATGGACTTACAGTTCATAGATCAAATATGTGATATTTAACAGTATTTATAAGAGTAGATATATTTGCATATACAGAAAATGATTCAGTGCAGTTTACAAATTTTTGATTTAACATTTCTGAAAATAATAAAAAAGTAAATTTTTAGATATTTTTTCAAACAGTTTCCAATTTCATAAAACGCTTATTTGAACAGGGATAAGATCAAAATCAGACCACTTCATATAAATTAACAGAAATATATTCGTTACGACATATAAGGGCATTTAGGCTTCGTATTAAAGGCGCGAGCTGTTCATTTCCATTTTTTTACAGGCTTTTTTGGTTTTGTTTTTTACGTTTTTTTTGACAAGTGACGCAGATGTTATCTTGTTAAAAAGCACACAAACACACCAAAGAAGTGAAACAAACAGGAGAGAGACAAAAGAGGAGCGCCGCATTCAAATTAGAAAAAGGAAATGCACAGCGGGTTGAAAAAGGGCAACTTGTACTTGGTCCGCATAGCTGAGTACACTGAAGCTAGCTGGCACATGGGGGCCTCGAGCGGGGGCTCTGCCGAGGTAATATAATTAAGGAGAGCCGAGTTTTTTTTCTAAATTGTCTGTTATCTTTTGCTCATTATGGACACCAGCGACAAGTAATAAAACTGCAAAGTACGAGTGGAAAACGTTGAAAAATTACGGCCTGGTTATGTGAGTGGGAGCAAAAGCTACATCCAGCCCCAAGCTTCAAGCCCAGGCCCAAGCCCATGCCACTGTCCATGCCCATGCCTATGCCCAAGCCTAAGCGAAGCTCGAGGCAAGCAATGCACAGCACAGCACAGCAGAGCCAGCTGGCGCGTGGACTGGGCAGGGAGGGAGCGGGAGAGGCGCGTGCCAGACGGCACATTGTGGTCATAAAAATATGGCAATTTTCAACTTTTCTCACGTCTCTCCATAATAAAACGTGCACTCGCACTCTTAAAAGGAGCAAGGAATCACAGTACCCAATACGAGAGCCGTGCACGTATCGTGTGGGAGTCAGATCCAAAAAGCCGGGGCTATGCAGTCAATGCCAGAGGCCCAGGCCTGTAAACATGCTATGCAAATATTTACCAAATTTATTAAAGTTCATCTCGGACCGTGCTTTCGCCACAGACATTTCTCTTCGTATGCATCAAATGTATGTATGTATTTATGAATGTATGTATGTACATCTCACATATATTTGTTATGCGAAACATTTTAAGGTGGCTGTCAAAGTGCACAGCAGAAGAAAAAGAGCGCCGCCAGCCCAATTCATAATTGCTTCAGTTTCGTCCTTTTCTGCTTGCTTTGGGCGAAACGAGCAAAAGGAAGCAAATATCTTGGAAATCTTAGTCGAGTGTACCTCGACAATTGCAAATCTCAACTTGGCTGACTTCCAACAGTTTGCTTTGTGAGAAGTTAGTGTGTGTGTTTGTAGTGGTAAATTACTGAGCATATGTGCAATTGAGAGCACATTCACACATATACATACAGATGTGTGCCGACTGTCCATGCTCGGCAAATGCCCTTAGATATTGAGGATACATAGTCAAACAAAGTAATTGGATATTAGACTTTTATTTGATAAATTTCGTCATGACATACGAGTAATTACTTCTGCACAACTTTGAAGTGAAATAAAATGCAATCGATACAGAAGTCTTTAGCATAGCTACAATTTGTAAATTGAAAACTAAATAGAATATATTAGAGAAATAGTTGATTAACTAATTGAATGAGATCATAATAGAAATCAGACTTTTGCATAATTTGTGGAGGTTGAGAACGTGATTAAGTGCGAAAATGCGTTTTCAAAATAATACTGAAGTTGTTTTTTAAAAAAGTTGAATTATATTTATCGCTCGTCAAGTGCAAATAAAAATGTAGTCATTTATTGATGCATATTCAAATGAAATTGACCATCAAAAAAATTACTTTTGCATTTGCATAAAAAGTGAATTAACTTTTTTCCTATTAATTCGAGATATTTGTAATTTCAAATGTTGCGTGAATTCGGTTCCTGTCACATTCGTGCAACATTTCCAAGCCAATGAATGCTTTAGTTTTAAATTATCCAAATAACCGCATTTGCATCCCAGATTTTATTATTCGAATTGTTGTGAATTTAAATTGACAACTTAAGTTCGGTGCAACGTGGCGTATGTGTAATTTATATAAGTGAAATATAAACGTTTGTGTTTATAAAGCAAATGTTTGCCTTTTTATTTATTTTTTTATTTTCGTTGTTTATTTTTCATTGTTAAAATAATTGTAAATTGAAAATGACAATTTGAGCTGCCAGTTATGCGAAATTGGTATTAATTAAACAACACACATAGATACACGAGCACGAAAACGTTAGCAATTAGTCGCATATGCATCAACAAATCAGTTAACATGTCACTCGAACTAAAAAACGTGAAGGTAAAATCCGAGTCCGACTCTTTTTTTGAGTTTTTATGTCTGGTCAAATGGTTGTATATAAAGTTTCTTACTTATTTATATACATTAATTATTCATACTCTGTATTTATGAAAGCATTATTCGCGTCACTGCTTCAGTCGCGGTCTCGCGTCTGCAAATTCCACTGACCGTGTCACAAACGTGTTTTTTACGGATGGACATTTTTTCAGAATATTTTTAATGCCTTTTGCTGTTCATTTTTTCATTTTTGCATTTTTGCTCATCGATAAAGACGAATTCCGGAGCAAGTTGGCCTGCGAGAATGACAACATGCCGCTGATGTGCAATCCGTACTCACGAATCGCCATCTACAGCGCTTCCTTCGGCCACACGGAGCGAGAGAATGTGCAGTGCGGAGGCCCGGGCACTCCGCCCGGTACCGTGCGGATCAATCGGGAGGAGAACAGCCAGCCCAGTAAGCAGCAGCTGCAGCAGCTGCAGTAATAGCCATAAATGTGCTCAATGATCCATTCATACTTATTTACCAGCCTGCCTTGTGTCCTATGCCACCGAGACTGTCATGCAAATCTGCCATGGACGTCGACGCTGCTCGGTGGCCGCAGATGCCGGCACCTTTGGTCGTCCTTGCAAGGCTGACGTCCGCATGTATCTGAAAGTCGTTTACACTTGCAGTGAGTCACTTTAAGATTAATTTCCAATTGAGCTCTCAGCAAACTCACTCTTTCTTAGTTCCGCGCAAGGTGCTCAAAGATCGCTATGAGACAGCTGCGGAGGCGGACGAGCCACAGCAAACTGATCTTGACCTGGACCAAGATGAACTTTACGACGAGGATCAATTCTATAAGGAGTCTGAGGCTATTCCACCGGCACCCAAGCTGCAAGGCGCCAACGTGGGTCGCTCCTTTGACTTTGACACCAACAACGTCGGCGAAGAAGTAACGAGCACGCTTCTGCCCCCATTACTATCGCGCAACGATAGCTCGTTAGAGGGTAAGTGTTTGGGGCAGAGAAGGCTACATAGAGACTGGTAAAGATTGCAGGGATTGGTGCCTAGGGTGAACTATAGGTCCATAATTTGATTTCACTTTGCGTACTCGTATCACTTTTTAATGGAGTCTGTCGCATCGGCATGTGCCATGTCGCTCAGTTGCTGCAAAGTGCCTCCCCAGCGCATGGCGCATACATATTTTAAGAGCAAGCCCATCCGTCTTCATTAGCCAGCTGAGTTACTGCCGTTTGAGCCATATACTAGCACGGCTCGCATCCATTCAAGCCGTGCATTATCTATAGTAACGTTAAGTAACGTCAAATCATGTTTGCTGACGCCGTTGCGCCTGGGATATTCGCGTGCGCCCTTGATGGATGCGAGCGAGAGACCATTCAGTGCCTTCACAAAAAAGTACACAAAATATGTGCTCGCCCATTGGCATACTTCGCAGAGCGACTGCAGGCATCTGTGCGGCTGCTGAACCGCATAAAAATGTCATTCAACAACCAATTGGGAACTGAGTCGGCCACAACCACAACATTGGCCAATGAGCACATTAGCACAACCACCGATGGGGCTCCAATTAAAGATAATGAGGATAGCACCATTGAGTTGGCGCCCGAAGGCTCGGACATCGATGCTGAGACCGCCAACACTGAATCGAACTTTGAGAAGGGCAACTTCTTCTATCGCCGCAAGTGCCAGATGGTGGATGATTGGGGTACAATAGGTTTGAACTGCACCGAAGAGGACATCGTCACTGAACGTGTCGAAGTGGTTGGTTTCTTGGCAAATTGGCTGCACACCTATCTGCACATTCGAAGTGAGTTCGAGATCCCTTCCTCTTATGCTATCCCTGGCATGTCGTTCGTATAGTTAAGGCTTTCATGTGTAACTAATCGAAGTTTTTGTTCGCACACACACACACACGCCCATACATCGGCACACAACTTCGCTGACTAAAAGAACAACAACAGCTATGTCACGTCTCGAAGCCCTGCAGACGATGTTCGACAAAATGAGAAAAAAAAAAAACAGAAACACATCTTCCTGCTTTACCATTTCCATGTCTCAAAAAGCGACTCGGCTGTCAGCTCAGCGGCTGTCATCAGCAGAGCCAAAGGACCGGGCAAAAGCGTTTGGGCCATGGCTGTGGCTGCGGCTGCGGCTGCGGCTGTGGCAGCCAACACAAAGTTGCATGTGCTGCACGTTGCACCCGGCTCGTTGCTTGCCACATGGTAAAGTTTTTGATTTCGTTTTAGTCATAAACAAAGTCGCCCGATTAAAACTTTAGCTCACTACTTTCCGCCCACGCAAATGCAGACAACGCGTTGACGAGCACACAAAGTCACTGAAGATCAGCCATGTGTAAAACTCATCATGCTGCTCCGCCAGGCTTACACTAACTATCTACATGCTACGTTCAGTTGTTGCTGCTGTACGGAAATTAGGAATCCATTCCTCCACCCAGCCTCAATATAACTTATTTACATTACTTTTTTCGCTTTTCGCTTTTTCTCTTTGCCTTTATCACTCACTTTGGCATGCAGAGCATCAGGAACAGTTTTACCTCTATCTAATCATATCGGTGACAGCGGGCGTTCTGCTATGCCTAACGCTTGTCATCGGCCGACTCACCCTTCAGCGTCGGGGCAGCCGTTTGAAGAGGAGCTCCAGTGTCAGCGGCGTGGCGAAAAACTTTGCTGAAACTCCAATCGACGGCACAGGCGGCAGCGGCGCTGCTGGAGGAGGAGGTGGAGGGGGCGGCAGCAATTTCCAGCAGATGGCAACAGGTGACACCCATCTGGGCGATACTTTCGGTGACGACATCTCCGACATCGATGTCGACGTTGACTTAACAGCTCCGATGGCACTGCCTAGTCTATCATCACGGAACGAGGTGAGTTTCAATTGGAATTGCTCAACAAAGCATGGCATGGCCAAGATTTTCGAGAAGGCTTATGCAGATTCGGGCACAAATAGTGTGAAAAGGGGCTCAGCTCAGCTCGGCTCAGCTTAGCTGTGTCGTATCGTCCGCGTGTCTAGTGCTTATAAGGACAATTACAGTTAGCCCAGCATACGGTAATTAGCTAAATCACCTTCCAATGGCTGCAATGGGCGCTACTAACTCGGCTCTACTCTGCTCCAGCCCCGAGCTAGTGGCCTGGTCATTACCTGTAGTCATTACCTTAGGTAAATAAACATCTCTAAATATGGAAATTTCATTGTTCTTGCTTAAGCCAACAATAGACAACGAGGGCGCATCAAAAGCAACGGGCTTGTTGTGGTTCTGTTGAAAGGAAATGAGAGGAAACGGGCGCCAGGGAAGCTCCCTTGCCATTTAACCCATTTTGGGCAAACAAAAGCGAGGAGTCCTTAAATCGCCTTCTGCCCAAGCCGCCCGCCTCTGGCCCCCTTGTCTTTCAACTCCCACCTCCGCTGGGAAAAATGCTACTAGCCTTGCTCCGAATGCTCGTTGCAACAATTTCTGTACTTTTTGTTGTTTATTTCATGGGATCTGCGCAGCAACAAAACCATTGCCGCCTTACACAAGCATAAGTACAATACATATACACACACACATATATAGTTTATATACATACGTATATATGCATGAATGCGAAAGCATTCTGATGGTCTGTCCGACTGTGTTGAAGGGTTGAAAATGAAAATTACTGCACCTGTACAGCTTGGACAGCCGCCTGAGGGACTTTCCACAGAAAAGATGAAAATACCAAATGCAAAGATGTTTACAACAATACCGACCCGTCGATTCATGTAGCGCCTGTAGATTATTTTTAAGTCGCTTTGATTGAAAGAACTTTACACAGGCTCAACTATAAGTACAACAACTTAAATCATTGGACAATAAACAACTTTCAAGGCGAACGATGACGAAGTCCTTGTGCAAGCACGTAGCTAGAGTATTTATGCAGCAAGAGAAACGGAAGGAATTATGCTTATTGGCGAACTTTAACTCAGCCTGAACGGTGGACTCTGATTAATTTAATATAAAGATTTAAAATGCTGAAAGCAGAGAGCAGAGAGCGTAGCTGTAGTTACATATTTGCACGAATCCTATATATATATACATATATATATATGTATCTATATATTTTTTTTGTGAGGGCCACGAAATGGGGGCAGCTGAGAAGGGTATCTCGTGTCTGGGCCTGCGTCATTTTCAATTGCAAGAATAAATGAGCAGCAGCTTAACTTTACTTTACCGTGCTCTGCCCTTTCATATCCTTTGTCGTCACCGTCAACATCTCGGCATCTCATCTGCATGCGGCATAAAATGGCATTCGCAACCGTCGGGCATGGGCCAAACAAACAAAAGACCTCCTACATGACATACGCACCGACGCCCAACTGTAACTACGGTGGCTTAACAGGCGCTCAACCACATTCGCATCCACTTCCACATCCACATCCACATCCATCGTCCACGGCAACCAGTGTGCTGATGGCGCCTACGCAGCCCAACATTTACACCAGCATGGGCCATCCAGCAGTGAGCGGAGCAATGACCATAGGTAAGTAGCGCACTGCGTAAAGAATATTTATATTAAAATAAAAACCTTTTACTGTAATGTAAAATTATGTACTTAATTAAAGCGATATTAAAGCTCGTTTATTATGCAGAAATTTGTCACGGCATCGTGATAATATATATATAATCGCGATTCACATAATATCCAGAGATATATGTATGTATATATACCTCGTTGTTGCTTCACAGGTCCTCACATGCTGGGCCCCTCGAGCTTGGGTGGCGTATCGCCAGCTTATCTAAGTGGCACCATCATGGTGCCCGGGCATCAACACACGCACGGCGGCACCCTGCGTCGCACTTTAATACCAACCAGCATGGGCCTGATGCGAGCGCCTTCACCACCGCCAGCGATGCTGGGCACTGGAGGCGGCATGGCGCTGCCGCCGCACTCGATGGCCTCCACCAGCGGCAGCGGCGTCTACTACGATAGCACGGTGCCACGCAGTCTGGCGCGCGGCATGTCTACGGAGAGCGGCGGACAGTATTTCCTGGGATGACATTCGCTTAACCGCAAGGCTTCACTGCCCATCGCCATTGCGGTACGGCCGCAGCCGCACTTGAACTTCAACATGCTGCCAATGTCGGCGACCATGGGCTTGGGCTCGCCCTTGGTGACAGACTCCAGCGGCAGCCGTGCGGGCACGCCTACAAATGGTAATGCCAACAAAACGGATATACCAGCAATCACAGTGACGGCCTCACCGGGACCGGCCTCCATTCTCTTGGCCAACATGAAACCGCCGAATTCTGGCGCTGACACTCGCGCGACCACGCCCACCGGTAACAGCGGCATGCCAATGTCCTCGTCTGGTCGCAGCCAATGCTTCTAGGATCAGCTTAACAGTTCAGCAATCGTTTTCAATTGTCTCTCTGAAACTGATCGGAGCCAAGGACCAGCGAACGAAGATCTGTTCTACTTGTAAATAGCATAAAGACTCAAAGGTCGCTCTGTTTTCCACTTCAAGTTAGTAAAATTTGAAATTACAATTTAAGCATATTTCTGCGATTAATCATCATTAATGAAGACGTTCAGAGGCTATCCTGTAACCATAACCAAATCAAATTACCTTCAACGGGCTAGGATAGAATAGGATATACTCGTGCGATCGGGCATTTCCAATTGTTTTAATGCATCTAGAAAAATCAATATATTTAGTATAAATTTTAATGCCATTGAACAACACGTATATTGAAGTCCCTCAATACATTGGTATACTTAGAATAATACAGTTTATAAATATATGAATATATATATAAATATGTAAATATATATATAAATATATATATATATATATATATATATATATATATATATATATATATATATATATATATATATATATATATATATATATATATATATATATATATATATATATATATATATATATATATATATATATATATATATAGATATATATATAGATATATATATATATATATATATGATACTCATCTTTCATGAATTTCTAGTCTTAAGTGCATGAGGTTTACATCAAGCATGAGATTAATTTTATTTGCCTTAAAACCAATAATGGTAAATTATAAAGAAAAAGAAACAAAGATACTGAAAATTTGTATATCTAAAGTAATCAAAGTTACGAATTAGGAAACATTAAAACCGTAATTCAATATACGAATTCTAAAATCTGAATAGTTGAACTCTGCCATGTCAGTGCAATAGAATTACAAGAGTAAGCAGAAGAAGAAGAAGAACAAATAATACTTGATATGCGTATGAACTTGTGACTCGTTTCATTAATCCGCCGAAGAGTAAACATAGTTCAGTTACTTTTCATCCATGATAATAGAAGGCTACGAGGAATCTTTGAGATCCGTGAGAGCCGCCACACATGTGTTTGGCAAGTTTAATCGAGCGTCAGGTTTCAAAGACCCAGAGCTGATTTTCTAGATAATTATGTGCTTCAATACAAGTGCACAATAAATACATCAATTACTAACAAAAATATCCGTTCACATATTGAATGTGCTATCAATGTTAAATATAACCGTTCATAGTGAATCGTAACACATACCAGAATAAATAGTTGAGAAAACTTTAGAGATTGTTAAACACACACACACTCACACACACGCCCAAGCGGAGCAACCAGAGCGCCAAATTACTCGCGTCTCTTTGCATTGGAGATGGAAATGTTTCCCATTCAGTCCAAAACCAATTTAATTTATTGTTTATATATACACAAGTGCGAGAGCGAAACACTATCGTAGATATGCTCATCGGAAGACCAGATCAAATATTGTTTAATAAACTAAATGGGATTATTCAGTTCTTAAAGATAACAAATTGAGAGCAATTGTGAACAATTCTGTTATCGATCGTTTATAATTTTTGGGGTTAAGATGTGAAACAGGGTAATAAACGAATATACGTATTATTATTAAATAAATGAACTGTGTTCTCGATATGGTGAGTATGCGTTGGACCGAGCAGAGTCAATCGAATTCAATGCGAAAATCGAATCATAGAAATATGAGTGGCAAATGTGAGTATTTTTCGTTTTGTGCAATGTCCATCTGACTCTCCGTCTGTCTGTGTACACGCAGAGTATTTGGCCACACTCGAAAGTAGAAAATTGAAATACGAAACAGCTTTGATTTATGCTGCTCTGAATTTATAAAGTGTTTTTGTTTTTGGAGCAAAGCAAAGCAGAAAATAAAATATCTTCTGCTATACTATGTAAAGCGCAATTGGAGCTAGAGATATGAAATACGAAATATGAGCTTGTGAATAACATCCCCGACTGCAAATATATAAAAAATATGTATCGTCGCCTCTTTAGAAAGTGACACACTCGTTAAAATATTATCATCTACAGCTCAACATTTGATTTTCCAATTAATTTAACTACTTCGTTACGCTCGGGCATGTTTGCTCGCATTCCACTCATGATTTCATCTGATGCAGCATTTCTCTTGTGGACACTCCGAGTAGGACAACGAAATGTGGACACCGGCTGATATTCGGCTTGACGAATAATGATACGAGCGAAGAGTTCGTTTTGTGTCTGGCTCGTTTGGAGCCAAGTCCGATGTCTAATGGACTGCAATTGATTATGTCTGTCTATAATGATGAAGCAGCTCGACCAAACAATAAGTATGCTGAGTGAGTGACTGCTCTCGTTATGAAAATGTATTCACGAGCGCTTTCTTTGTTGGCAGCGGCAGTGCCAAAGTTAAGGGTAATGACGCCAACCCACCCACCCAACCTATTGGCAATAAGTTGTTAATGGCTCTGTGGCGCAAGTGGACGACGCTTGTAAGTATATTGAGGCGAAACTTCACCATTTGCAGCACTAGCACAGGGCTAATTATGATAAGTGGCTGCAAATAGTTGTCGCTGACAGCCGCAGCAATTTGGACTACCGTGGCCAGCAGTGACCAAGCTATCTCTGCACGAACTGTGAATCACGAACAGACGCTCGAGCGAAATTCCCTCTGAGGCTGGCTGGCACCAGTCGCAACCAACAAAAACAAAAGTTTTTCAATTAAAAACGCTAAATAGCCACAAGCACTTAGAAATAAATTCCTGCTGCGAATGGAGTGGAGGAGACAATAAAACACCTAATGAAACGCCAGTGCCTAAAAACAACAACAATTATAAGCCAAAATTGAAAAACACAGAAGTACTTATAAACAAGACTCTTAAATTACATGCAATCTATGTTTGCAGCAGGGAATTTCTTATTTTTACTGTTCGCACTCCCGCTCTCTATCTCCCTTTGAAACTGGAGCTCTGCGTAGATATGTGTGTTGTCTATTTCGCATATAGATGTTCGGGGCTTTATTGAGCGGACAACGGGGCGTATGCTGGTTTTATGCAACAATTTAATGAATTCGCTGTTTAAATGCTGACAAAACCATAAAACAAGATTTGAATGGCCAGCAATAACAGCATCCACAACATAAAAACAACAACAACTGATATAGCTGTACATATTTTTATACACATGTACAGAGATACAGATATATAGGAGCTACATACAGAGGCGTAGCAAGGACATGCTCCAGGGGTAAAGGGGCGCAAAATTGAATTTATTATTGCTTTCAAAGCGTATTGATTTCATGTGGATAGGGCTTTGTTCGCCAAATATTAAATGCCAAATAAAATTCAGCTTTATTGTGCTTTACAGATATTTCCCTTTTTCCAAAAACAGACAACTCTATAAAAAAAAAAGAAAGAGATCCTGCTCTACTTTATCGTCAGTAGACTAATGAAAGTTTTTCAAGTTTTTTAACGGCTACGTCGAAAGATAAATTAAAATAAAAACTTTTTCTCTGTGTGCTTCGTCGGGAGGGATATGAATACGATTTTTTGTTCAATTTTTCAAACGTGAAGTTGCATAGCTACGCTACGCTCCTGCAAATATGCATTCAAAAGTAAGTATATTTGCGAACCAAGCAGCCGGCGCAGCGGGTGCCGACCGCCCATTGGTCATTTACAATGATTTCCCGAAATATTTCGCGTTTCGTTAAATCGTTAAATGAAAAACCAAAAATGCGTTAAAGCTTTCGGCTTCCAACTCGGTCTCTCAATGGCCAACTCACACATATGTACATATGTGTTTTCATAGCAACGTTTGCTGTTCGTGTGTTCAAGTTCTTACGGACTTCACTAATTAGAGCAAAGCAAATCAATGAATAGAGAAGCAGATGCAATGCAAACAGCAACGGACGAGCAGCTCGATTAAAAATGAGAAGTCAAAGGCATATTTCACAATTTATAACCAATCAGCGAAATTAGCAAGCATTACAAATAAAACTATATTTATAAGCATTCAATTCCAAATCCTGTTTCTACATTATGTAGCATAATGTGAAACTGTAGGCAACTAACAAAAAATCTAAAACTAATATTATGGCAAGCCATACAACATACATAATTTTATAATTATTTTATTTACGTAACTAACTTTTTTGTTATCGACTCTCAGCTGACAACAACAGCTTGGAGCACGAGAGACAGACAGTTTTAAAATGTATGCACAAAGAGTTATATAATTAAATTAGTTTAGATACCGTAATGTGTGGAAATGAAGGCTTCATCATGTTGTTCGACCCTTGACCTATGCTGCTTGGTCAAACGCCACCAAAATATACCCCCACAAAATATATATATGTACATATATATATACACAGTATATACTACGTAATTTAGTTGGTTTCGCCTTGTTTTAGCCTGCTGCTGCTGCTGCTACTGCTGCTACTGCTGCTCCTGCAAATGAAAGGCTAGCAAAATTGTAAGCGACTGACAGGTCGGCTTATTCATGTATAGGGCAGCATATTGCCTCTCAACTATGGCATTATGTTTGTTGCCAAACGAAATGAGACTTGGCTAATTTAGAAATCAGCCAGCAAAGCGAAAGGGCTTCCATTGATACGTATGAATAATTCATTTGGTCGGTCAATGAAAACGCATTGCTATGAACTGTTTTATGGGCTAAGCACCGCCAAGGGTATATCATCATCGGTGTGTTATAATTTATTTAATTTGAAGCATCCTGCACGTTCCTGTTGCTGCCCACAGTTCCCTTACATATATACGTATTTTTTTTTTTTTTACAAATTGTTTTAGATTCTCTGCACGTTCCCAACGACGCTTTTCAGCTTCAGCACCAGCACATTGCATGCTGTGCTGCAGTAGCGAATCCGAATGCGCAAACTCCCACCTGAGTCCCAATTCATTGGGAGCCTGGCGCTGCCCGCACTCACGTCTGCAGCCCGCCTCATCTCACAGTAATTGGCGAAGTCACTACCGCTGCTATTCCTGTTCACGCCCACGACGTTGGCGGTGCCAGAGCTAAAGCCAGTGCCCGTGCCAGTGCCAGAGCGAGGACCAGGAGGCGAGCCACCAAAAACGCTGATTCAGGTCATTGTATGTAAAAATTAATGGAACATTTTCCAGCAACGAGAATTTCATCTTTTCTTTTCACGTATTTGTACACGGCAGCTTGTCCGCATTTTCTGTACAGCTCCTGTTCGCCAATCACTTTTTGCTACCAATTTGTGTTAGTTCGCCTGAAAAGTTTCATTTATTTCATTTGTAAGTCGGAGCTCTAAGCGAGAACAGGAACATCAACCCGTTAGCAGCTATGCCCAAAAAAAAATCTATTATTCCTATGAACCATAAAGTCGTTCATACATATCGGAGTACGTTTACGGCTCAGCGACATTTGCTGGCTTTAAGCTGGCCTCAACTTTGCGAGGAAACCGCAGAATTTTGATTTCAGCCTTTAACTCTTTTGCATTGAGAGAGAGAGAGAGACAGAGAGAGAGAGAGAGAGAGAGAGCAATTTATATTAATGGGCATTAGCGGCGGCTTTCAGGAACTGAGCACCAACAATTGCATATATGCAAGCTATTTAAGCCCTCATTAAGTCAGAAAAAGTTTCTCAAATATTTCAACTATTTTACGACGTCTAAGCACCGGCATCGACGCATAGGCCGTGAGGGGACCAAAGGGGCGAAGAGGCGAGGTGGATGAGTTGGACGAGGTGGGCGCGTGAAACGCTTGACGGTGTCCTTATGGAATTTATGCAGCCCGTGATGGCCTTATGCTGAAACTTTCGCCATTGCCTGAGTCATGCCCCACCAGCAGCAGCCTCGCCAGAGAATTGGCGCGGTAATGCTGTTATGTGTGTGTGTGTTTGGGCATAGCCTGGCGTGTCTGCTGGTAAATGCTCTTTAACTTATTACAGACGCAGCTGCTTGAGCTTCGTTATGCCAATCATTTCTATTCCAGCGTCGAGTACGTTCGCTGCCGTCGGAGCTAAACCGTTTACTGCTTAAGCCCGCAAGCCATCAAAGCCAATGCCATCTGACACTTGTCGACAAACTCCAATTGAGTCAAGCGCCGATATTAAAAGCTACGATAGATACATTTCGAATTGCTGGCGATTAAGCTTGCAGCTGATTTAATTTTCTTAAGACGTGAATAACGTTTGCATTTTAATGCTGCACGCTGCATGCTGCACGCTCTGCTGTGATAATGGGCATTTCATTTAAACTAACGCTCAAGCACTTCCCTGGAGCGGACATTCCCATTGCATAAAATATGCTGCCTGGCTGGCAGTTCGCTTCCGCTGCCAAGCTAACCACGGCCGATGCGCGTTTATGGCCCTTTAAGCCCTTGCTACTCCGATGGCAGAGGCGCCTTTAAAATTCCATGACCCTAATTTTTTCGGAAGCAACTGCAACATTTGAAAAACTGCAATTAGGCTGTAACATGTCGTCGGTGGGGTTGGAGGGGGATTTCGGGTGGCTAGTGGCTGCTGGTTGGGTGATGGTGGCAGCTGGCTGGTGGCTGGCATGTTTAGGGTGATAGGGTGCGTCTGCTTTTGGGTTAAGCACATGTTATGTTACAGTTACAGTGGCTCAGTCACCTTATACTTCGCACAGTGCGCGCGCTTAACGAGCAGCGGGGTCGGGGCGGGGCGGTGGCGGTCACAACTGAAATGAGACTCGGCATGGGCTGGCCTGGCCGGGCTTGGCGTTGGCTTGACTTTGGCTTCGTGCCACCAGCTGCAGCTTGAACGCCAACTGCACCCGGCATCTGGATGGATGCAGCAATTCAAACGCAGGTGCAGGCGTTGCCAGTGTCACCATTTCAACCATCTCCGGCTCTTTGCTGCTTTGTGTGTGTGTGTGTGTGTGTGTGTGTGTGTGTGTGCGCTTTGCTGGCTACCCGCAGATGCTGTGCATGCATGACAAATATAATTGCAACACTTTGTGGACTTGTTTGAAGTGAGAAGAATTTTGACACCATTTCGTTCTAAGGACGCATTTCTTTGCATCTTTAACTTAATTTGCTGCCGTCGGAGTTTTTAATTAAAGCCAAATGCTTTGCCTCCCAAAGTTTGCGGTTACATCGAACAAAGGACCCAAGAACCTCGCCGTTCGCTTCAGCTTACAACTCAAACCAACCACTGCCTTCTTTGAGGTTCAGCTTTAGAAACTAGAATTCGCTTCGGCTTTCCTTGCTTTCACTTGTTGTTCTGTTCTGTTGTGTTCTGTTCTGGTTATTGTTGGCTGAGTCTTCTTACAGTCTATTCAGGTCAAGAGGAAAATTCTTTCGAATTGTTACTTCAATTGCTAAACTTCCGATTGTTTCGTACATTAGTTTATATATATATTGTTTGTTTAATTTCAAAGAGATATCTGAGTCTCAGCCAGTTAGGCTGTATATGTGGCTGTGCCGAAGCCATTGCCCAGCATTTGCTGATCAATCCAATCCCGAGCTAAGGCGACATTGGCGTAGGCAGCCGGCACCTCATCATTGCATCCGATGCCCCAGGCGACAATGCCACTCTGCTGGTAACGGTTCTCCGATGCAATTCCAATTGGGCAGGCGAGCGGTGCACCGCCATCGCCTTGACAGGTGTCGATGCCTCGCTGGCCGCCAGCGCACATGAAGGAGCGATCCAAGGCGAATTTGGGACCCAGCCGCGTGTTGCGCAGCCGTGATTGACAGCTGTTGAAGTCGACAACGGGCAGCGGGACGCGTTTCATTATGACGCTGTACTTTCCTGCGGCACCGAAGACATCCTTGCCCCAGCCGGTGGAGAAGCAGGTGGTGCCAGCCGTGCTGCTCGCGCCCTGGGAGGGCAGGCAAACCACATTGATGTGATCGTCCATTGTGAAGGGCTGGGAGAGAATGACCAGCGCAAAGTCATTGGCAACATTCCTGATCTTGAATTGTGGATGCAAAATGAGCTGCTTTGCCGTCTGCTCCTGATACGGCAGGCGCTCCCTCGTTGTCTGAGCATCCCACTCGCCTGCGCGGACCAGGAACGAGCCTGGGGCGTGGGAGAGCAAGCAGTGGACGGCAGTCAGCACCACCTGCGGATGGATGAGTGAGCCACCGCAGAAGTAGCTGAAATTGTTGGCGTGCAGGAGGGCAACCGTCCAGGGGAACTCGCCAAAACCTGCTTCGTTCTGCGTGGCGCCAGTCAGCGTGAAGTCCAATCCACCGACATTGCGAATGCCACAGCCGCGCGGCTGGTTCGGCCGCTTCTCCAAAGGCGTTGGGTTCAGAACCTCTTCGCGCGTGCGGTTGCCGGCACAGCAAACGTCCACGGAGGAGGGACAGACGGGATCGTCGTCGCCAAAGCGAATGTCAATGACACCAAAGCCATCGAATGCGCCGTCCTCAGTGATGCTGTTCGTCGACGGATCGCACATGTAGTAGGGCACGCAATTGCAGTTGGCCGTCTTGCCACTGATCGATGTGAAATCAATCAGTGGACTGGAGGGGTCGATGGGAACTGGTGTAACCACCTCGCCGATCCCGCCGCGTGACGTCTGAGTTGGTACACTTGGATTCGTATTGAATATATCCTGAATGTTTTTCTCCACATTTGAAGATTGCTGTGGAGCGGCGAACACACAGGAGAAGCCTATGACGGCTAACATGGCCCATGCGAGATTCTGACGTAGACCCATCCTGTTTTGAATTAGAAAAACTTGTTAATCGGGTTTTGGCTTGAGAAGGTCAACATTTCAAAATATATAGAGAAGAAGACCTGATAAGGTCTAATTAAATATGTCATCATAAGAGAATTCTTATCAAATTTCAATACACGAAAAAGTAAATAGGTCTCTAAAATATATATTTACACACTGATTAGATGCTAAACGCTTGTAATGTAAACCTGTGTAGCATGTTTGACTCGTTTCGAATCTAATTTGAAATAGAAAACAAAACATTTCAGTTTTTGATAGCAAGCTTTCATTCCTTGCACGTTCTATTATATACATATATAAGCACGCAAAGTCGGCAGAAAAAATAAACACCTTGATTAACACTAACGACTGAATCTAGAGGGGAAATTCCAACTAAATAATGACGTCACAGTAACTTATGGGCATTTCCTAATAGTGGAAACTTTTGCCAAAAACCTTTATAAACTCTTACTAACCTTCAGTTGTGCAGTCTCGGTAACCTTGACTCTTGGTCGAAAAGCCCAACCACAACGGCTTTTTAATAATACGTTATTTCTTTTTAATCTCTCTTATGGGAAGCCAGACTAACTTTTAAGCCCGTATTCCAACCAGTTCCAAGAGCTCTGAACGCGAACGAATTTAATTTAAGACTATCGCGAAAAGCTTTGAGCCAGCCAAATACATGCGACGCACTCGTAGAAATGCACAGCGATGAGCTTTAAGGTAAAAGCTTTTAAGCGTCTTAGCACTCTCTCTCTCTCTCTTTCTCTCTCTCACACACACTCTGGCGCTCAATGCTTGAGTCTGATAAGACAGAGAGATAATCTGGAACTTACAATACGCAAGCATCGAGCTCTCTTCACTGCGCTCACTCACACATCCAGCTTGTGATCGGCCCATTAACAGAAACCGGTTTAGGGGGTTTGTATGGCACACGCACGCCCGCACGCACACAAGTGCAGCTCTTCCAGTCGTTGAATCTTCAATTGTGCATATGTCGGCCAATATATCAATGCATTTCGTATTGATTGTTGCCGAAACAGCTGATTGAATGTAAACCAGCATGATAACAATTCAATTATAAGAAATTAAGCCGATATCACTATATATCAATTGTAAATAAAGTTATTATACCAAAGTATAATCATTGTACAGTATTTTATTTTAAGGCAAAGATTTTATTTAATATTCTAATAAATATAATAAATAATTTTATAATTACAAATTTTTGATTTTATTAAAAATCTTATAAAATAGTTAGAAAACTTTATAGAGAAAACAAGTATGCAAAACACATTCGTTGAGCTGCCAATCATATAGATAACGTTGACTGATGATCCGGGTTCAACTGCCAAGTTGATATCTTTGCACTATGTCCCATATTTATAATAATGATATACATTTAGCCATCAGTCAATATTAGTCATATTTTGCTATAAATTTCTGAGAAAATATATCCCAATATAGCTCATCTCGATTGCCAGGGTTCACTACGATGAAAACTAACCATGCTTAAGCCTGAACCTTGCTATTTGCATACCTAACAATGGTCTTGCGCAAAATATTTGAATTGACACCGACGGCCAGAATGTATAGCCAGTGGGCCAATAGTCGAATGTGTACACACGGCTCTATGCTCCATGCATGTGCGAAAAGGTATGAAAAATCTAAAGCGTTTGATTGGCATTGATTGTGGAAACCCTTGGGGCATTTCCTGGCCGCAATCAAGCCACTTTTGCAGTTTATTAGCAACAATCATTGAAAAAATCTTCTTTTTCTTTGTAAAATAAAACCATATATACATATATACAAATACATACATTTGCTTTGCTCTAAAGCTAAGTATAATTGTTGGTGTGCATGCGTCTATATTTGCGAGAGAATGAGCATATGCAAATAACGCAAACTTCGAGCCCATTTGCTGCATCGTGAAAGACGTCTGAATAATAATTAAAAGACGCCTACACAAATTACATTCAAGGTCCTGAAGAAGAAACAAGGATAAAAGAAACAAACTTTCGCAATTATGCGCGACAGAAAGTTGGGAGCAGAAATCAGTGGTTTCATAAGCTCTGAATAAAAGATTGTCTACTCCTCTTTGATTGTCATCTGAATTTACTGCAAAAGTGCCGGAAGTAGATTTTTAATTGGTTTTAAAAGAATACAAATCCTCAAATTCAATCAAAGAAAATAATTTTTGTATTCTGAAAGGTACTGAAAATGATATCTAGGCAACTGACAGGTGTTTGAGAATTTTCATTTGATAAAAATGTGAAAACGAACAAAAAATAACTTAAAAACCATTGACTGGGATAATGGACGAAATAATTCATGTATATGGTTTTAAGATTTATGCTTAAGAAAAATATAGTCTCAATATTGATATATATATAATATAAAAACTACTTGGCTAGATCGACTCAGATTCGAGTCAGACACTCCTCCTTTTGCTGGTTACATATATTTGCAGAGCACAACTATGTAGCAAAGTAGTTGTAATATTCAAGTATATAGTTTTAATGTGCAACTTGTGTTTGTACCTTATGAACATACATTGTATATAGGCAATAATTACATATGCAAACGCATTCAATTCGATAAGTTCAACGAACGATTCATTGATTTGCATTTCGCCGGTGGAAGCGGATTGTTCAAGTTCATTAACTTTAAAACCATTACACAAATTAAAGCCTAGCCAAGTTATATATATAATATCTATATATATATATATATATATATATATATATATATATATATATATATATATATATATATACGTATATACAACACATCTGCACGTATAGTTGATTGCTTTGCGTTTAAAAAAATAATTGAATCAGACCATGCAGAGCTTTCCAAAAATACCCTACACCTGTCGGATATAGGAAATTATACCTGTGCAGACGAAAACTTGTCTGTCAATTATTACTCAATATGTAAAAGGGATGTGGGATATCTATGCGTATACTTGATTTATAGTTGGAAATAATATAATCAACTTCTGCCTCTTCATCTTTTTTCATCATCTGACTCATATGTCCATCTATACTCGCTAGACGTTTGTATAGTTAATCTGTATGCTTTGCAACACACAGATTAGTATTTTATAAAATATCAAATATTACCCATACCCCAAATATTAACATTTTTGGGGTATTTATACGTATGCTTAATTTTTGTAGAATAAAACTTTATCCTCCACACACTCTGCACAAAGCTTTTCCACACTTTTAGCAAACATATGAAAATCGTTTTGAGATTGTTAGCCAAATTATAGTTCTCATTTGCTAAAACGTTTTCCAACTCCAATAAAAAGTAACTTAAAAATTTAGTTAAGCAATGAAGTCGACAATGTATGTAAATAAAGAAATGCCATAGGCTATATGTATTATGAAAGCTATAAATGACTTACGTAATAGACTTTTTTCGATTCACTAGATGGCAATAAAAATTCAAAGAAATAATATATGTCTATAGACAGAGAGAGAGAGAAAGAGTCAGAACCCTATGTTAATCTTTTCTATTTTGTATTTTTAGTAGATTTAGTAAATGTCGAAGAACTGCTAGACTTATTTATAAATATGTAAACTATATGTCGAATTTGGTACTTCATACATAATATACTGATAATAAGGGAAAGTTTTCTTAAGCACGTGTTACATAGTATATAATTTATTTCCCTAAATGTGCGAACCTTAAGTCTAGTAGCAGTTGAAATATCGATGCATTGTTAAATGAATTGTTTATTTATGGAATTCGTTGACTTAAATTACTTACGAGTGTTTGTGGTCAAAGTATTCGCCATTTTGTTCATTCCTTCTTGGAATTTGTAATATGCCCTAGCAAAGGTATATAAACAGCCAGTGGTAAGCTGTGGGTTCAATTGCTTTTTGTCTGGCAATTCAGACACACGCTCTCGCTGGATTACGCAAGCCTTCGACGTATTGTGATTTATAATAGTGTTACAGTGAAAATAATTCCCATAAAGGACAATCGAACAATTGAACATTTTATTCCCTTTAATCAAATCAAGTGCATAATAAAAACTCAGTGCAATGGCGTCCGAAATGGTGTTGAAAAAGAACAAAAAGTTCTCCAGAGCTTATCCTGAGACGGATGGCGATGATATTGTTATTTCTGGCATGGCCGGCAAATTTCCCAACTCGAAAAATATATCGGAATACGAATACAATCTTTATAACAAGGTTTGTAAATACAACCAACAATGAAAATATGAACAAGTGCGAAAGAAATTTAAATACCTTTAAATGCAGCTGATAAAAACTTGTATCAAAATACATCAATCAATTAACTGTAAAAATGTTCAAATGAAATCGATGCAACTTTGCTCAAATTTTAATGTGCGCTTCCAACTCAAATGAATTCCTGAAACAAAAAATACAAATTTGAAAAAATAGTTAGATATATTTATGTAATATATCTGTATAACAGTACATTTGGAAAATTCTGGGCCTCTGGCAATTAAAAATGACTTCAAAACAACAACAAAATCCTTAAAAAAATTTTTTTAAATCATTTAAATAAATCAATTATATTGCAATTATGGGCCCTTTATAGAAAAAAAATAAAAATCCCTTAAATTTTTTAACATTGGTGAAAGAGTTTAATTTGTTCTCGAAGAAATGGTTCAATTTTTCGAATTACAATTGCTTAAAATACAAAAAAAAAACGTTTTATCTTAGAAAACAGTAAAAACGACTCCTTATACTATTATATATATCAAGCTTTTTGATTTCATAAATGATTATCTTTGGTTAAATTAACTTAAATTTTTTGACTGTTGTCAGATTGATATGGTAGATGACGATGAGCGCCGTTGGCGTCACTTTAACCCAGAGATTCCTAAGCGTTCCGGCAAAATAAGCGAAATCGAAAAGTTCGATGCGACGTTCTTTGGAGTGCACTTCAAGCAGGCGCACACCATGGATCCGCAAACTCGCATCTTGATTGAGACGGCTTACGAGGCGGTCATTGATGCGGGTATCAATCCGAAAACTCTGCGCGGTACCAAGACGGGCGTCTATATAGGCTCCTGTATATCCGAGTCGGAGAAGACCTGGTTCTATGAGAAGGTCTCATCGGGCGGCTTCGGTATCACTGGCTGCAGTCGCGCCATGATGGCGAATCGAATCTCCTACTGTCTGGGACTGGAGGGTCCATCGTTTTTGCTGGACACAGCGTGCTCCAGTTCCATGTACGCTTTGGATAACGCATTCAGTGCGCTTCGTAATGGTGAAATTGATGCCGCAATTATTGGTGGCTCGAACCTGTTGCTGCATCCCTTTGTAACAATCCAGTTTGCTCGGTAAGCATCCATTGGTGTCTCAAGATGTCCAGAAAGAAACATATGCTTATCCTCTTTGCAGGCTTGGTGTTTTGTCTCCCGATGGCTTCTGTCGTCCTTTCGACAAAGACGCAAGCGGTTATACCCGCTCTGAGACCATTAACTGCATGTTTCTTCAGAGGAAGCGAGATGCGAAGCGCGTCTACGCAAGCGTCATTTACTCCAAAACTAACTGTGATGGCTACAAGCCAGAGGGCATTACCTACCCTTCGGGCAAAGTCCAACAGAAGCTGTTGGAGGAGTTCTACAAGGAAATCGATCTGACGCCCAATGACTTGGGCTATTTGGAAGCGCACAGCACTGGAACTGTGGTGGGTGATCCAGAGGAGTGCAAGGCAATCGATAGCGTGCTCTGTAGCCAACGCAACGAACCACTTCTAGTGGGTTCTGTGAAATCAAATGTTGGACACTCGGAGCCTGCCTCTGGCATCTGCTCTCTGGTTAAGGCCTGTTTCGCTTTCGAAACCGGCTTGATTGCGCCCAACATCAACTTTACGGAAGTGAAGCCTTCAATTACAGCACTGGCGGAAGGACGTTTAATCGTGGTTAAGGACTCTACGCCACTCCCTAAACCATATATAGGCATTAATTCATTCGGGTTCGGTGGTGCCAATGCGCATGCCATCTTGAAAGCATATCCGAAGCCAAAGGTTAACTTCGGCTTGCCGAACGATGAGGTGCCTCGAGTTTTGACATGGGCCGGCCGAACGGAAGAAGCTGTCAATGAGATTTTCAATGCAATCGAAAAGAAACCTTTGGATGCCGAATTTATTGGACTTTTGCAAAATATACAGGAGGAAGAGGTGTCCGGAATGGTGTTCCGAGGCTATGGCATATTCGCGAATAACGGCGTGGAGCCCGCTAAGGCCCTGGCCAAGGATGTGCAACATTACACTGGCCTTAAGCGACCCATTGTCTGGGTGTTCAGCGGCATGGGCTCTCAGTGGAACGAGATGGGCTCGTCGCTGATGATAATTCCACGATTCCGACAGTCCATTGAGGTCTGCCACAAGACTTTGGTGCCGAAAGGACTCGATCTCATTGATATACTTACATCGAATGACCCCGCCGTGTACAAGAACATCCTACACTCCTTTGTTGGCATTGCTGCCGTACAAATTGGCCTTACCGATGTTTTACGTTCCCTCAATTTGGAGCCGGACTACATCATTGGCCACTCCGTTGGAGAACTGGGATGTGCCTATGCAGATGGTGGCTTGACCGCCGAGCAAATGATTCTGGCTGCCTATTACCGCGGACGAGTCAGCGTGGACACTGACAAAATCAGAGGATCTATGGCCGCTGTGGGCATCGGCTACAAGTCGATCAAGAAAATGCTGCCCGAAACCATCGAAGTGGCGTGCCACAACAGTGCCGACTCCTGCACCATCTCAGGGCCGATCGACGACGTTGCTAAGTTTGTGGATCAACTGAAATCGAAAGACATCTTCGCCAAGGAAGTGCCCTGCTCGAACATTGCATATCACTCGAGGTATATCAAGCTCATGGGTCCGCCCTTACTCAAGTACATGAAGGAAACAATACCTCACGCGAAGGCCAGAACCGAGAAGTGGCTGAGTACCAGTGTGCCGAAGAGCGACTGGGAGCAGCCCCAAAACCAGCAATGCTCAGCCGAATACCACACAAACAACCTGCTGAACAGTGTCCTCTTCGAAGAGACGTTCGCGCAGTTGCCAAATAATGCGCTGACTATCGAGATAGCTCCGCACGGCTTACTAGGCGCCATACTCAAGCGCTCGATGCCCAACGGTATTCATATTCCGCTGACCAATCGAGGAAACAAGAACAATGCGCTCTTCTTCATGACTGCGCTTGGCAAGTAAGTACTCTAGTCTCTTCTCTTTTGGAAATATCATATTTATCACATGTTTCTTTTCAGACTGTATCAAAACGGAGTTATGGTGCCCGTTGCCAATCTATATCCGAAAATTGAGTTCCCCGTCTCTCGCTCCACGCCGAGCATTAGTTCATTGATCCGCTGGGATCACAGCGAGGATTGGTTTGTGACCAAATATGAAAATATGAAGACCAAATCGAGTGGCGAGCGCGTGTTCCCCATCAACCTGGCCAGCGATAATGAGGAATTCATGAGCGGACATGTCATAGATGGCAAAATTCTTGTGCCGGCAACGTGCTATTTGCAGTATGTGTGGGAGACCTTCTCGCTAATGTACCACGGACCCAGCTACATGGATGTGCCAGTCGAATTCGAGGAAGTTCAATTCCTCAGGGCCACGAATATGTCACTCAACGGCGAAGTCGAGCTTAATGTTATGATTCACTACGGCACAGGACACTTTGAGGTAACCCAAACCCTCATAAAAAACTATAAATTTCTGATTTCATTTTCTTACTTATCAGATAACTGAAGGTGGCGCCTTAGTGGTCACTGGCAAAATCAGAGAGATTGAAAACCCACCCATACCCGAAGTCTATCACTTCGAAAAGGAATCCAAGTTCCCCATGGTAGCCAAAAAGGACTTTTACAAGGAGCTTAAGCTGCGCGGATACCACTACAATGGAGCGTTCCGGGCAGTGAGGAGCGCTCGTTCTGATGGACAGTACGGTCAGGTCGAGTGGAACTACAACTGGGTGACATTCATGGATGCAATGCTGCAAATCCATATTTTGGGCACCGACTCACGCTCCCTCCTTCTGCCAACGAAAATCCGTAAGCTGCGCATCAATGGCGTGCACCACTTCGACTTGATGACCAAAATGGATCCCGAGAATCGTGTATTCGATGTGTATGTGGACCACAAGTATGATCGCGTCATAGCGGGAGGCATTGAGCTGATTGGACTCCACGCCAGTCCAGTGCAGAGGCGCAGGCCTCCAGGCATTCCAGTACTGGAGAAATACGAGTTCACGCCCTATTTGCCAGCTCCAGAGGTGAGTCTGTCGAATGCAGCCCGCATTTGTGTTCAGCTCGCCCTGGAGAACGTGCCCACGCTGAAAATGAAACTGGTCGAGGTCGACACTGATGGCAGGGAAACAGTTTTGGACAAGTTCACCGATGCCATCGAGGATCTGCCCGTGGTCACTGGGGAGTACATGTACCTGACAAGCCGAAAGATCGAGGAAATACCTGGCCTGCATGTAGAAAATGGAAAGCTTTCGTCCCTCACCAACTACCACTTCGTGGTGGGCGGTGGTATTTGCGGAGCTCTCAACGAAGATGTGATTACGAATGCACAGAAGGCGCTCGTGGACAACGGCTACCTCTTGATCAGAGAGCGACCCACCACGAACATAAGCAGCCTAAAGCTGCCAGAACAGTTCCATTTGGTTACGGTCATTCCGATTGACAACCACGAGGAAGTTTTCCTCCTACTGCAAAAGGTCTCCAAGAAACTGCACATGGAGCCGACGGTCGTTAAAGTCTCGGAGAACGACTCGACCTTCGATTGGATAGGTCAGGTGCAGGCCGCTATAAGCATCAAGAGTTCGGTCGTCATGTACGCTTTCAACGAGGAACTGAATGGCCTGATTGGCTTAGTCAACTGCTTGCGAAAGGAGCCCGATGGCAACCTGGTCACCTGCTTCTTCATTGATGACCCCAATGCACCCGAGTTCGACCTAACAAATCCATTTTATGCGAATCAGTTTGCACTGGGCCTCGCCTTCAACATCTACCGCAATGTAAGTAAAATCTTAGATATATCGATGAAAGATAATTTTAATAGATATATATTTAACGGTGTAGGGTGCGTGGGGCAGTCTGCGACATCTGCATCTGCCCGTGAATGATGAGGTCAAGCCTAGAGTGGACCATATTTACGGAAATGTGATGCAGCGCGGAGACTTGTCTTCGTTGCGCTGGTTTGAAGGACCCCTCGAGCCGAAGGATTGCGAAATCAAAATTGCGTATTCTTCGCTGAACTTCAGGGACGTAATGCTCGCCACGGGTCGCCTGGCCATTGAGCTGTATGGCACGAGCCGCATCGATCAGAGTTGTGTGCTGGGCTTCGAGTACTCCGGCATCAATATGAAGACCGGTCGTCGCATCATGAGCATGGTAGTGAAGGGAGGTGTTGCCTCCTATGTGGAGAAGCCCTCCAAGCTCATCTGGGACATTCCCGATCACTGGAGCCTGCAGGAGGCCGCTACGGTGCCAGTTGTCTACATCACTGTCTACTATGCCTTCTTCATGGCCACCGACATCCGCAAGGGCAAGAGCATTCTCATACACGCTGGCACGGGCGGCATTGGCTTGGCGGCCATCCGAGTGGCTTTGGCCTATAACCTGAATGTGTTCACCACTTGCAGCACACCCCAAAAGAAGAAGTTCCTATTGGACACATTCCCGCAACTGAAGGGTATACACAGCTCATGAAATACTTTATTTTTATAATTTTTATAACACAATTTTCTTCAAATTAGAATCTCAAATTGGAAACTCCCGAGATACGTCCTTCGAGCTAATGGTGCAGCGTGAAACCGATGGCAAGGGTGTTGACTTTGTCCTCAATTCCTTGTCGGAGGATAAGCTGCTGGCATCTGTGCGCTGCCTGGGAATGTCGGGACACTTCCTGGAGATTGGAAAGTTCGACATGGCCAACGACACGAAGCTGGGCCTGAGCTGTTTCCTGAAGGAACTCACATTCCATGCCGTGCTGGCTGATAACCTGTTGGTGGCTCCCGATGAGGATATCTGGGTAATCATTGCCAGCACATAAATCTATATACGTAATCCCACTAATTCAATTGTTATCTGCAGCATTTGAAGAAACTAATTGATACGGATATTGCCAGCGGCATCGTGCAGCCCCTGCCATTGACTGTCTTTCCGGCGCACGAGCTAGAGCAGGCCTTCAGGCATCTGATTGGCGGCAAGCATATTGGCAAAGTCATAATTAAAGTACGTGACAACCCAGAGGCAGCCGAAACGCTGCCCGTGCGCGTCCTCAGCCAAGTGTACTTTAAGCCGCATATGAGCTACGTCATACCCGGCGGCTTGGGCGGATTCGGCATGGAACTGGCCGACTGGATGGCCCTGCGAGGCGCCCGCAAGCTAGTGCTCAGCTCCAGCCGGGGCATCTCCAAAGATTACCAATCCTATCGCATTGCGTATGTAACTGAAGATGAGCACGAAACATCTAAATCATTGAATTCTATTCCAAAACAGACTGTGGAAGACTTACGGCTGCGAAACTGTCGTCAACACGGCCGACATATCGACCATTGAGGGCTGCCGCAATCTCTTGCTAGAGGCTGTCAAGCTGGGTCCAGTGGGAGGCATCTTCAATCTGGCTGTGGCACTGCGGGATGGCATCTTTGCCAACCAGAGCGTGGAGCAGTTCGAGCAGAGCTTCTCGCCAAAGGCGATTGCCACCAAGCATTTGGATCTACTGTCTCGCATCCTCTGCCCAGAGCTGGAGCACTTCGTGGTATTCTCGAGCGTGTCGTGCGGCAGAGGAAACGCTGGGCAGACCAATTATGGTATGGCCAACTCGATCATGGAGCGCATCATCGAGTGCCGCCACAGGGATGGCCTTCCAGCGAAGGCCATACAGTGGGGCGCTGTGGGCGAGGTCGGCCTCGTGGCTGACATGGCTGAGGACAAAATCGATATGGAAATTGGTGGAACGCTGCAGCAGAGAATCTCGTCGTGCCTGCAGGAGCTGGACACATTGTTCAATGCCAAATCGCCAATTGTGGCCAGCATGGTGGTCGCCGAGAAGCGTTCAGGACGCTCCGGAAATGAAAGTATTATCGATACGGTAATGAACATCATGGGCATACGTGACCTGAAGTCCGTCTCCCTGGGCACAACCCTCTCCGAGATGGGCATGGACTCGCTGATGGCTGTTGAAATCAAGCAAACCCTTGAGCGTGACTTCGAGCTGATTTTAACGCCACAGGATCTCCGCTCACTCACCTTCCAAAAGCTGCAGGAGTTTATGGAGGCCAGGGAGAAGGATAACACGGATGCGGTCAAAATGATTTTCGCCTCTGAGGGCCAGCCCATAGGCATGGACCTGATGCTGCGCAATCTGGGCGACGAGTCCCACTGCGACCAAATAATGTACGCTCTGAAGACCCGTGCGCCGCCCTCTAAGCAAAGTGTTCCACCCAACATCATAATTCCCGGCTTGGAGGGTACCACAGGCCAGGCCTGGTACAACATAGGCGCCAACCTAAACAGCAGAGCCAACGTGCTGCAGCTCCATCAATTTGCCCACTCGGAGACTGTCAGTGATATAGGCAACCTGGCATTGGAGGTAAGTCAATTCCTGGGCATCTATTCTATTGTAGATCTAATCGTAATTCCTTTGTAGCACGTGAAAGCGCTTCTGAAGCCCGCAGATCCGTTTTACCTCATTGGCTACTCGTACGGCACCTTCGTGGCGCTGCAGCTGGCCGCTTTGCTGGAGAACTCGGGCTTCCGTGGGCACGTCCTGCTGATTGATGGCGCCCCCCACTTCCTGACGAGACTCACGAACCTCCACTTGGGCGCAGACTACACCGACAACGACCTGTACGACTTGCTCTTCTCCAAAATTGTCAGTCAAATATTCCCCGACGAAACCAAGGAGTCCGCTGCCGTTATGTTCCACAAGCTCGACACTCTCAAGGAGAAGATGGAGCTGCTGATGGAGTTCGCGGACAAGCAGAAGATCTACAGCAAAGAATACTGCCGAGTTATAGTGGAGGCCATGTTCTACAGGGTCAGGATGGCCGCCAAGTTCGACGTGGACAGCATAAAGGACTTGAAGTCGCCGATCACATTGGTGCGGCCCGCAGAGGTCTCGCTGCAGGACATCGAGGAAGACTACTGCCTGTCCCAGCTGACGTCGGGCAAGGTCACACTCAAGGTGATCGAGGGCAATCACACGACCATGTTGGACAATCCAGTGCTGCCGCAGATCATCAACGGCTTCGATCCCGCTCTACTGGATGACAAGAACTTCGAGGAGTACATCCGCGACGTCAAGCCAGTGAACGTGGCCTAAGCATTCCACATTTATTTCCATATATCTTTTATTATCTTTTAGTTATTCTCACTCCAACGCTGTCAAGCTTGCATATCACATCTTATTACTGTAATCCTAATAAAACATGTTTTCTCAACTAATTTATGGCGTTTCGCATTTGAGATTTGCTAATTTGGCCTAATTGCTGAACCTCTAAATGCTGACGAACCTGCTCAAGTGAACGCTCTGAACTAATCTTCGATCACGCACTCGAACGACTTCATTCGTTAACCAAATCCAGTTTAGCAATTTAAGATGTTCGAAGCAGAACAAAGCAATTAATACAGATCTTAAGGTCGGTACTCCGAAGATGCGATGCTCTTATAGACAGATCGAATATATCCATAACAAAAAACTGATATAAATGGATACAAATTAAAAACTATATTCAAAAGATTCTTAAGTATAACTTAGACTTAAGTTTAGCGCGGCGTTTTCAGCGCCTGCTGCACCGTCTGCTGGAGCAGCTGCATCTTGTGGTAGCTGGCCACGTTGCTGAACGTATGGAGCAGCTTCTCGATTTCGTTGCCGCCGATGAGTGGCCCAAAGTTGCCGGCGCAGGTGCAGAACTCGGCCAGGTTCTCACGCTTGATCTCGTTGCAGCGCGCGCAGCGCAAGTCCTGCAGCACGAAGGACATCAGTTTGCGCTGGAGCACGTCAATCATGCGCATCTCGATCTCCTCGTTGTCGTAGGCCACATAGCACTGCGCGCACAGCCAGACAGGACTGCAACAGCGTAAGAGAAAATAAATTGAGGATAATTTCAAGTACAAGGATTCGGTGCACTTACATGCCATCCTTCATGGCGCGGTGTTTGTCCTTGCACAGGTCCAGGTCGCGACAGTGATTGCACGCCTTGCAGATGACCTCGTTGATGATGTACGTATCACAGGGATCGGTCCACTCGGCCAGATCGGAGAACTCGCCAACCCCAACGAGGCGGAGCATGTTGCGCCGCAGCTCGTTGATTTGGTCCGCTAGAGTTTTGTCCACGCTGAGCACCTTGACAATGGTGCGTATGAGCTCCAGGCCAGGACTGGGCTTGCCCTTGCCATAGTTCTTGTGCAGCTTCAGCACGAAGTCGAAGGCACAATGCGAAATATCCTTGATAGCCTGTTCCGTTGTTTTGCGCTCCGCCAGGGCTTGCATGAAGAGCGTGAGCAGAGACTCGAATTTTTCGCGGCATTCATTCTCCTCCGGCAGCTGCTCTCCAATGGTCCAGTTCAGCTCTAGAGACAGCTCCTCCTCCTCCTCTTCCTCTGGCTCCATCTGCGGCTCTTCAGTTTCGACCTCTTCCACGTCATCATCATCATCGTCATCGTCGTCATCTTCGCCGCTCCGCTTTTTCCGGGCCTGGCTCTGGCGCAGTGTTGTGCTGCCCGCAGCTATGGCCGAGACGGTCTCATCGATGCCCTTGGGCAGGGCGCCTCGTATGCCCGAGAAGTTGGACTGGTCCAGCCAGAGCATAAAGTTCCAGCACTGCTCAAAGCTCAACTGTATCGAGTGGAACATCTCCTTGTTGCGCAAGCTCTGCACGATGTAGTCCACGTAGCCCAGGGCATCCGAGACGTTCCGCTTGCCCGAGCTGAGTATGATCCGGTTGAAGTCCGCATAGACTATGGTGGCACCCAGGCGCTTGAACTCCGCTATGATGCGCAGGAACATCTTCCGCATCAGATTGTTGAGCGATCTACGCAGCGCCGGATCGTAGAGCAGGGCACTGCTGGAACGCACCCAGCGATAAAAGTGAACGATTTGAAAGTCGGAGAAGATGTTCTGGTTGATGGACACCTCGCGCAGCCAGCCGTTCACCATGGAGCGCATTACGCGAAAGGCGGCGGAGCAGAGAGCGGTCTCGTCGTAGCTGGGCAACGTGGCTGCCGGCACAGTGCCAATCATTTCCTCGAGGGATGCCTGCGGCATCACGTCGAACGTAATGGCCGAGGAGGCGCCCTCCATTTCCTGGATCCTGTTCGACTGCAGCAACGCGCTGACGGCCAAGCTGTCCAGGGCCAGTTCCACGCAGACATCCGGATAGAAGCCGGCACGATTCTGCACCACCGTGATGTTCTCCTCGAACTCGGCCAGCAGGCGGCTATCGTCCGCCTCGCGGCCGCCCAAGTCGGGCCGCGTGCTGGCCGACCACCAGAGCACGAAGTTGTGCTTCTGCAGCAGGCGGGCAAAGAACAGATCCGCGCCAAAGAGCACCGTGTCCGGCGGCATGTTGCCTATGGGCACATGGAAGTAGCGGCACTGGTCCAGCATCAACTCCAGCACGTTGTTCAGATTGAGGAAATGGCGTACCACCGCACGCGCGCCCTGACGCTGCCAGTCGAGGCCGGAGAGCAGACTGGCGTCGTCGGAGATGTGGATCTGGGCCTGCGGGAACTCCAGAAGCACCGGCATGGCTGCGCTCAGTTTTCTGGCCTCGGTGGCCGTCTGCAGGCAGAGCATGGTGGGACCAGGCTGCTCCTGCTTGTAGGCGGAGAGGGCGCGCTGGATGTGCCTGTAGATCTGCTTGACGTCCACCTCGATGAGCAGCTCGAAGCTGAAGTCCTCCGGCGGCAGCTTCTCAACCTGAGCGGCCTGCTGCAGGTTCTTGACCAGCGCCAGTCGCTCCGCCGTGTACAGCTGCTTCATGTTGGGCATCTGGTTGGCTCGCACCGAGTCGAGGGCGAAGACCAGGGCCTTCTTGCTGGGCAGCAGGAAGAGCGCCCAGATCTCCTTCTTGGCCGTGGGTATGTTGTGCTGATAGAGGTAGATCTTGCGCAGCTTGGAGCTGGCCTGCTGCAGATATCTGATGTGCGACTGCGGCCGCTGCTCCAGCTGCTCGATGCTGAAGCTGTCCAGCTCCCGCGTGGACAGCAGCGCCAGGCGACGCGCCTCCTCGCGCTGCACGCCGCAAATGCAGCCCATGTCCATGAGCGCTCGGAACTCGAGGGTCATGTGCGTCTCGTAGATGCCCTCGATGTCGGGCGTGGCCAGGTCGGCCAGCATGCCCAGGCAGTTGTCGCGGAACAGCTGCTCCGGCACGCTGTACCGATACAGGTTGTACACGGGCCGGGAGCGGGGCAGCACCCGGTTCACCTTGCGCCACAGCTGGCCTTCCTCGGGCGGCGCCGCACTGCGCTGGTTCACGTAGAAGATGCGCGGCACCGTCAGCCTGATACGGTGCAGCTCCTCCCCGATGAGCGCCCACACATTGAACTGGCCCAGGTCGTTGACCGGCACCAGCTGCAGGATCTGCCAGGGCTGGTCCAGCAGCGTGCGCTGTGCCCGCCGCAGGAAGCCGCCCAGCGTGGCGGTAGAGGTTGTTGCTCTGCTCGCAGCTTGGGCGGATGCGGCGTCGTTGCCACTGCGATGCCGCTTGCTCTGCTGGCGGCAGCGCTGGCGCTGCTCCTGCTGCCACGCCCACTTGCGCTTCTGGAAACGCACCCACTCCACAATTGTCTTGCGCGTCTCGCCAATGGCGGGCGGCGCGCCCACGGCCTGGCGCCACGTCTTCGGCTGCGGCGTGGCCTCGGCCGCACTGCCATCCCCGTCCTCGTCGTCGAGCTGCACGCGCTTGCGCTTGGTGACCATCGGTCGGCCGGAGGCGTCTGCGTCTTCCTTGCCCGCCAGGTCCTCCATGTCGGCCAGCTCCAGCTGCTTGTCCTCCGTGGTCAGCGCTGGCTTGGGCCGGGGCCGGCTGGTGAACATCTCGTTGATGCGGCGCTGCTTCAGGACATCGTTCTTCTCCAGCATTTTCTTGTGCAGCCAGTCGGGGTGCTGCACGCGCGGCACGGGATTGGCCAATCCCTGCAGTGCGGCGGGTATGGTAATGATCTTCTGGATGGTGCCGCCCAAGCGCTCGATGTAGTAGTTCCAGTCGAGCACATCTCGGATGTCCGCGTCGCCCATGGTGTTGTCCTTGAGCCAGCGACGCAAGTGATGCCGCCGCACGCTTGGCTCCGACTGGAAGATGGCCAGCGGAATGGCGCGCTCAGTGACGGGCGCACCCTCGGGCTTCTTGGATATGATATACTTGCAGGCCAGGCCCGCGTCCTTGACCATCTGCTCGCCGAGGAACTCGGCCAGGCGCTTGGCCGTCGAGATGGAGGTGCTCTTCTGGGCGCCGTACTCCTCCAGCTTCTTGGACATGGACTTGTTCTCGGCGATCAGCTCGAACAGCTCCGAGTCCGGCAGATTGGAGCCGCGACTGTAGAGCACGTCCAGCCAGTAGTCCGCCACCTTGGCCACTGAGGCATAGCACTCCTCCAGAGTGCTGCCCGCGAGGAAGGCCTCGAAAACGGAGCTCTGGAAGTTCTTGATCAACTGCAGCTCGCCGCGTCGCTTCACCTCGAAGCCCTTCAGCTCGGCCAAGGAGCCGTCGAAGTTGAATACGGCATAGCGCTTCTTGAGCTTCTTGCCCTCCTCCTTGGCGGCGGGTAGCACCATGGCCAGGTACGGGCCGTCGACCTCAAAGAAAATCGAGTTCTCATCCCGGACATCGTAGCTGGGCGGCTCTCCGTCCGCGGACTTGCGCAGCTCGTGGTACTGGTCGTTGGTAAAGTGGTCCTTGACCATGGTGTTGAGCACGGCATTGGGATAGGAAATGTTGATCTTCTTCTTTTTGACGTGCGTCGTCTGCACCGTGAACTCCTGGGGGAAGGAGCCCGGCAGTATGCACCAAATGCCGTCCGTGTCCAGCTCCAGCGGACGACCCACGCGCTCAATGATCTCGCGCGCCTTGGTGATGATGTTGGACCCAGTGAGGCAGACGATGCCCGCCATGGGCATGGAGTGCCAGCGCGCCCCGCGACGCATTACGTACCCGTAAAAGGAGTTCAGGATGCACTTGTGGGCCAGCTGCAGGGAGTCGTACAGCACCTCGCGACCCTTGGCCGCCTTGATCTCGGCCGCATCGCCCGAGGCGACGGCAGCGTTGACCGACGCCTTCGCCGTCTTGGTCAGGCCCTTGTACTCGTAGCGGCGATCGCGGAAGGCGCGCACTGTGTCCACGTAGAAGCTGTTCTCCTTCTGGCAGATGGTCGAGTTGCGCGTCTCCAGCTTGGTGATCTTGGTCTTCTTGTACGCCTTGCGGCAGTAGTCCGAGAGACGCTTCTTCTCATACGCCGCCTGGTCCTCCTTGGAGAGCTCGTGGAAGGCGCGCGTGGGGCCGCCGGGGAAGAGGGATGGAAACTTCTCCGTCTCCAGCTGCTGCTGGATGCGCTGGAACTCGTTGCGGGAGGCGGGCAGCATCTCGCCGCGCCAGAGCCAGTCCATGGAGCGCTTGCAGCGCACTCCGGGCTTGTTGAAGTCGCACGCAGCGCAGTCCATGTCGCTGACCATGGCCGAGGGCTGCAGGCGATTGGTCAAGATGATGTTCGGGTACATGGCGCCCACATCCAGATGGTAGATGACCGGCTGCTCCAGCCGATTGGGTATGTCGTGCAGCCCCTGGAGCGCCTGGACAATCTCCTGCTTCACATCGCCCAGGTTGGTGATCAGCTCCAAGGGAATGCCCTCCTCCACCTCGATGGCGTGCTTGAGCACGCCGTCCACCTGATCCATCAGCTGCTTGACCATGCCGGGATCCAGCCTGAAGCGACACGGTATGTCGGCGCGAAAGACGCCCGACTCCAACGCCTCCACGTGGCCGCCCACATAGGTCTCCGAGTCGAGCACGTGGCCCTCGTTGGACAGCTTGTTGAGCTCGCTCTGATGCTTGTTGGGGAACACGATGTTCGCGTGGTAGGCCTGCACCATGAGCAGCGTTTCACAGAGCGTGCCAGAGCCCTTGCGCAGTATCTCGTCCGGCTCCATGGGAATGATGGTGTTCAAGGCGAAGATGAACGGATGGACGTACTTCATGTAGAGGTAGTAGGTGGCCACAGCGTCCGAGACGGAGTAGTTGGAGAGGACTTGGGGCTGCTCGACGGCCATGCGGCACATGTCCTCGGGATCGAGCTCGACCGGATCGTAGCGCAGCTTGGCCTTGGCCACCGCCTTCAGGCCCTGCGAGCCAACTGGCAAATAGGAGTCGCGCTTCACCCAGCATAGACAGTCCATGTGTATGGAGGGACGACTCAGGTAGTTGCCATCCCGCATCTTGGAGAAGCCGATCTCCTGCTTCATATCCAGATCGTAGACAGCCGCACGCGTCTCCACGAACGGCCAGTCGAAGAAGTCGCCGTTGTAGGTGACCACGATGTGGGGACGCACCTCCATGATGTGGTCGAAGAACTTCTGGAGCAGCTGCATTTCGTTCTCCTCGTTGAATATGATGAAGTTGCCCTCGAACTCGGGCTTCGGCGTGTACTCGAAGTCCTCGATGTCCGAGGAGATGATCTCCCGGTTGGTGATCAGATAGCCCTGCCCATCAATCATGTAGGAGATCATCATGATCTGATCGGTTTGGGCATCGGGAAATTTGAGCGGCAGCTTCGTCGTCTCTATATCGAAGGCCAGCACCACGGGCTCCGGGCGGTCGAGGATGTCCGGTCGGCATGTGATGATCGGCAGCTCGACGCCGCTGCGACAGCGTATATTGTACCACTGGCCACAGAAGATGCGCAGGTCAATGGAGACGCGCACGTGGTAGGGCACGTCGTGCTCCCGTATGTCCATGATGCAGTCCATGTAGTCCTGCTGCCGCTTGCCGCTGCCGTCGTCCGCCCCACTGGAGGACTGGGCCAGTGAGTTGGCCAGCATTTGCATGTAGTAGGTGTTGGACTTCTCCCGCTCCGTGTTGCGACGCACTGCAGCCATTAGCTCGCGCCGCACCTTGGTCATGGCCGTCTGGTTGAGGAAGGTGAGCTTGAGGTAGTGCTGCTGCAGCCCCGACAGATGATTGGCCAAGTCCAGGTCCTCCTTCGTTATGTGCTCCAGGCTAGCAATCTGCCCCGAGTACTTGCGGCCCAGGAAGCGCGCCACCTCCAGCTGCATGTTGCTCTCCGGCCGGATCAGCAGATACGGCTGATAGGCCACGGTGCACTTGAAGCGCGATCCATCCATTTGTATGAAGAACAAGTCCAGCGCGGCCACCAGCCGACGATCATCGTCGAGCACCTCGTTCTGCGAGAGAAAGAGGAGATAAACTTATTTATTTATCTCTATAATTCCCCCACTCACCGTGTGCATGTTGATGAGGTAGCCCGTGCGCTCCTGGCTGTCCTTAACCCTGTCGAAGCCATATTTGGAGTCAATTTTATCGTTCTCCCGGGACTGCCGGTAGCCCGCCTCGTTGAAAAAGTCGTCGCTGTCGAAAACGAAAACAAATTGCATTAGCTTGGGAGCTCCACAGCGTAGAATGGCCCAAACACCTACCCCTCGGCGCGCGTTTCGCTCACAAACTTGCCAGTGTTTTGCAGCACCTTTGCCGTGCCACTCTCTGCCATATTTATAGTATTTGTATACTTTAAATATTTTTATTTCACATTTATATTTATTAATATACTGCGCCTTGATTTGGCGCCTTTTGCTGCAGCTGATGATGTGCAAACGGCTGATAAGTATCGATACAACGATACTTAACGCACAAATTTAACTCAGCTGAACAAAAGAAATGCGCACAGTGAAGTTGGCTGCGCAAGGCATAACGCAAAATTGAGGCTGTTTGCGCGCCAAGCATTTGAAGTTGCCTATTTATGCTTAACGAAACTTGTTTACAAATTTAACAATTATTATACTAAAACAGAATGAAATAAAATATAAATTAAATAATATTCAGACTCCATATATAGTTGATATTTAAAATAATAATTATTATTCATACTTTCATGTATTTTTCCTTTGTTTTCAAAAATAAGTAAATTCACTGAGGCAGCTGTGTGTGGTATGTTGACAAATAAAAACGTTAATGACCGCATGCTGCTGCTTCGCTTTAGTTTTGGCCAGACACTTAAAAATATATTAAGTTGTGTTCCCATATAACACTTCCGACACTTAAGTCGGCTGGTATACCTAAATATTTGACTAAAAACAAACCATTATATATTTTAATGTATGTATATGTTTGTAGGTATGTTAATTCAAGCCAGTTTGGCTCGCAGTCAGCTGCATTGTGCATGTTTTTGTAGCCTCAAATCAAATTACACACGCACACATCAAAATTCATTCATAAAATCCGGCTCACCTACACGCGTAGTAAAAATGCAGTCGGCGAGCAACGCATACATACGTAAGTACACATGCATACTCACTCACACACTTAAACGATGGCAGCAGTGCAGCGTTGCGCGCATGCTCTCTTTTCGCCTTTGCTGCTCTCGCTCATTCGCTCTTGCGCTCTTTGTCGCTGGGCAGCGCTCTTTCGTTGAGTTCGTCCTGCTGCGCAGTGCACTTGTCGCTGTGTCGCTATTTAATTGCTGCCCCTGCCACAAGTTGACAATCTCTTTGTTATGGGCAACGCTGTCGCTGCCAGCCAACCATATTGGTTACACGTGTTCGTTATGCAAGGCTGCCCCTAGTGGAGGGCACAGGAGCCGCTCAATCTTATTGCCCCTTCCTGTAGCGCCAGTGCTACACACACACGCACGGGTAACTAAATTTATGCGAAAAGCGTTGCCAGAATATAAACACACATGCATATGCATGTATGTCTGCATGTATATGTCAGTCTGATCATAAGCGTATGTATGTTTGTAAACCTGTTTGCAGCCTTTCTGGGAGCGCTTCGCTGGAACAGTGGGCATATCCAGCAATTCATTTGCTGTTCTGTGTCACTGTGCATCGCTTGCTAAAAATGATTGCCGCACGCACACAAGCGCATAGCCACACTCATTCTCTCTCACACACACACACACACACACACACACATGTACACTTGTAGCGTTCTGACCACGCAGAGTTCTTTTTTCTGTTTTGTTCTTCGCGTAGAAACACTTTGTTTTTGTTGCTTGGGTTATTCTGATTTTCTTTTCGCTCAGACTGCATATCGCTGGCGTGAGTGTGCGAGTGTGTGTGTGTGTGGGCTTGAGTGTGTGGGTTCTTGCTCTTCTGTTTGCGGAAAATTGTATCTCTTGCTGCTCCCACTCGCTGCGCTCTCTTCTTCAGAATCTTTGCTGCGTACATTTGACAAACTTATTTAGCATATACTCATGCCTTGAAATCTGTGTGTGTGTATTTATATTCATACAAACATACATACACATACATATGTATTCTATATTCATTCTTTATGTATTGTGTTTCTGTTTTTGCACACCCATAAAAGAATAGCGCAAAAAAAGCTTAAAAATGACTCTCGCTTTTTTGGCGTTATCAGTTGCCACACTCTGGGCTCCACGTTCGCCGTTCGCCGTTCGCAGTTCGCCGTTCGCTGTTTGCCGCTCCTTCTTCTTGTTCTGCTTCGGCACTTGCTCCGCTCGCTCAATTCCCTCTCTCTCTCTCTTCGCACATGTGTGCATGAGCGCGTCGGCGTTCGGCGTGTTGTTGTGTCTGCTGCTGCGCTGTCTGCTTCAGTTTGTTGTCGACTCTCTTTGCGTTTGGACGCGACGGCGTGTGTGTTGTGTCTCTTGCCCGCACTGCTTAACGGTTATGTGTTTTGAATATTTCAATGCTTCTTAACTATACGCAATACACAACAAATAAAAACAGCAGAAACTACTACAACAACAACAGCTACCCCAACAAATGTACACAATTTAATTAGCAAGAATTCTGCTCGCTGTGATCGCGCGACTCGTGAGTGCGTCGTCGTCGTCGTCGTCGCCCGTTGCCAAAGAAAAAGCGGCACACAGAAACGCCAATCGATAGCCAAATCTTGTTATTGTTGTGTCATCGAAACGAGTGCAATTCAAATTTGAAAACCGAAAGCAACAGAAAGCAATAGAGAATCAACAAAACAGAAACAATAATTGTTGCCTTTTTCTGTTTACACAAATTTTAAGCATATTTAGGATAGAAAAGTGGCCGTGCAAATATTGATTGAGCCAAATATAGCAGAAGAGCAGCTCGAAGCCGCTAAAACGTTAAACCTCTTTCTAGTGAATAAAAAACAAACCAACCCAACCAAACACACAAATAAACAGCCAGCAGCAACGGCAAAGATTCGATTCGATTCCAAAATCTGTCTGTCTACAAAACCACAAAATCGCTTAAAAGATCTTCTGTGCGTGCGTGCGCCCGTGTGTGTGTGTGTACGTGTGTACGTGTGTGTGTAGTCGGATCTGTGTGTGTGGGTCGCTCTGATCCGTTGTCGTTCGATCTCTGCCGCGTCGCCGTCGCCGTCGTCGTCAGCTGCAGCGTCTTATAAGCCGAACTAAAGCCAAGACCCGATCCGATCCCCGATTGACGATCCCAATTCTCAGCGTTTCCTTTCGTGCGCTTTGTTTCAGGCACGTACGTAATCTCTCTCTCGCCGGGCATAATCAACCTGCCTGCTGATCCGCGCGATATAAACCGAGTTGCACAGATACAGACTGAAAGATACAAATATTCTGAGCAAGACCAAGAGAAAGAGAGAGAGAGAGAAGTTAAGCTGTCGGCAGCTCCTGCTTTCTTGCCGTGCGACTGACTATGTTTCCGATCAAGATTATGCGCCTAATTTGAAGTTGTAATTAATTTGGATACCCTAATAAAAAAGAGAATAAAAACGCGTAAGAAGAAAACAAAAGCCAAAAGAAAAACACACACATACATAGATACAGATATATATGTATATAAAAGCGAATCAACGAGATACCAGCGGCTACCTCTTCCAGCATTTGAGGGGCGTTACGCGCCTCTATTTTATTGCCCCATCGGTGAGTGAAGTGTTGAAAACAGTAGTTGAAGTATTTTTATTCAGCTTTGGCTACCAGCTAGAAACCCTTTCGATGTGTGTGTGCGTGTGTGTGCGTGTTGCCTGTTTTCTTGAATGAATCTAGGAAAAACCAGTTTGAATCAAACTGCCATCGCGGCCCTAACTCGTACAACCATTCAGCCAGCCAGCTAGCTACCAGGATTGCTGGCGATCTCTCTCTCTCTCTCTCTCTCTCTCTCTCTCTCTCTCTCTCCCAGACTGTTTGGGGTTGGGGCGGGGGCCTGAACCTTGAGCATAATTGAAATTACAACTGTTACAGTTTCCGGTGCTACCTTTGATTGCATTTCTTTGTTTTCCCTCTCTCACTCTACCTTTTTACGGCCATCGATACCCATTTCGTTAATGGGAATGTGTGAATGTTGGTGGTTTCTTTTTGGGGCCAGTTGATCGCCTTTTAAACCGCTACTGTTGAGTCTCCCTAATGTGGCCAGAATGTGGATCAACGAACGCTCAAGATCATTTACGATCATTGATAATATGGGCCATAAAAGCACTCGGCATGTACTTAACTCACCTGAGCATTGGCCATCCCCGCCGCGGGCTATGCTCAAATATCGCTAATGAATGGAAGTTGTAGGACTTAAAAGTGTTCATCAAATGAAACAAAGGATAAATGTTAATCAGTACGAAAGAGATCATGGCAACAATGTTCTATTCAATTGAGCCAATAAAACCCGATTGAATTATTCAATACCGAGCTAAATGATCGTGGGACATGAGAGAGACAAAGAGAGAGAGAGAGAGAGAGAGAGAGAGAGAGAGAGAGAGAGAGAGCTGAGGTAAAGAGAGACAAATCAAGATTCCTTTCAGTTCGAACAGAACTATGAAAGATCCTCCCAGTTATTCAATATCAATCAAAATGATCGTGGAACAGAGACAGGGAGAGGCAAAGATAGATCGAGAGAGAGAGAGAGAGAGAGAGAGGGAGAGCTGAGTTATGGAGAGACAAGACAAGATTCCTTTTGACTTGAGTTACTGAATTATGAAAGATAGAGATAGAGAGAGAGAGAGAGAGAGAGAAAGAGAGAGAGAGACAATGAGACAATGAGAAAGATCATCCAAGCTATTCAATATCGAGCTAAATGATCGTGGGACATAGGTAGAGAAAGAAGAGAAAGATCAAGAGAGAGAGAGAGAGAGCTAAGTTATAGAGAGACAAATGAAAATTTGTTTTAGTTAGAACAGAAGTATGAAAGATCATCCCAGTTATTCAATATCAATCAAAATGATCGTGGAACAGAGACAGGAAGCGGCAAAGAGAGAGAGAGAGAGAGAGAAAGAGCTGACTAAAGAGATTAATCAGGATTCCTTTTAAATAGAGTTACTGAATTATGAGAGATCATTCAAGTTATTCAGTATCATGAGTCATGGAAAATCATCCAAGTTTCTCCTCGCTGATTTCTTCAATTGCTGCGATCGTCTGACTTTTGACCGATTCCAAAGAGTAAATGTTCCGCACTTACAGTTCACTGCGTTTTGAGGCTGGTTCGTTGCCCCATGCCACGTTTAATGATCTTGGTCCTTGCTTGTGCTGGATAATAACCTGCCGCAGAGACAGACTCAAGAGCTAAAGATCGATACCATTAAACATACACACACACACACACACACAACGCATGCGCATGGGCACAGCCTCGGTTAGGGATCAAGTGGAGGAGGAGGAGACAACGGTACAGACGGCCAGCCAGCCAGCCAGCCAGGCAACACATGTGCGCAGGCGCACAAGCAGATGATGATCTGTGAAGATCCCTTTCCAAAAAAAGAACAGAAAGTGTATTCTACCGTTACGTGCACACAAAAAATTGCACCCCTATTGTTGCATGCCACGTTGTGGCATGTCTGGTCCTCTGATTCGGAGTCTGCGCAAGGAGTGCGCACCATATCCAAATATCATATTCGTTTACAATCTGTTTCTTTAGCATCTGCTGTCCGTTGTCCCGCCGCACAGTTGGCTGGACCATTTTTTCTTCTCTTTGGTTCATCTTCTTCGTTCTCTCTCTCTCTCTCTCTCTCTCTTCTTTTCTCACTGTCTGTGTGTCCGAAATGCTCCATGCATATTACTTTGTACTTTTCTAGGGAAAACATATGCTCAGATTTTCAATTTGGACTTCGTAGAAAGTTTCTCTCGGTGGCTGCTACGTTATCTGCGGTGCCCTCAGATAAGATCGTGTTTTCAAGATACCGGATTGTGTGCACCGAAATGACGTAGTTTTTGGATTGGTAATGAACGCTCGTGTCTGCTGCAGGTCGTACAGATATCTTCTGAGATCTAACTGCTATTTGAATAGTTGCAAAATCAAGAAAAGTCTTTTGGCTGTAAAAAAACGGAAAACTGATCTTAGTTATATAATCGATCACAGATCTTTTAAGAACTCCCAAGAATGTTGTATACATGAAACCAATATACTCAGATTTCCCATTTTCAATGGGATTATATATACAACATATAGTAATATATATACTACTATACAGTTTGGCCTAAATTATGATCTTGCTTTTCGATTATTTATTTGCCAACTTCAGCATCTTCTTCTCTGCAAATATATAATAAGCAAACAATTTAAGCCAATTATTGTAAATACACATTTAAGTGCGTGTAATTCCCGTTAATTGGCTGATAGCGCGCTCTTGTGCCAACAGAGGGTTATCGATAATCGTTATCGTTTGCTGCTGCCACTTGACCAACTTGACTGCATCAGAAGCTAACGAATACAAATATTTGTATGCTGTTTATGAGCCCGCAAAACGTATTAAAATTTTACTCAGAAACCTGTAATTCTTTGACTATAAACATAGATGTGCTAGATAAGGAGGTGTTACTAATATAAGATCTTGCATAGATAGTCTTTAGGTATGTCAATCTTATTGATTGAACTTTATGCTTTGTAGAATCAACTCTTTATCTAAAGTTTAGATATAAGAAAATTATAGCTAAATATATATTAATAATAAATATAAAAAATAAATATATATAATCTGTTCAGTCTTAAACGACTTTATACATAGTTTAGTGGAGATTTCTCTCTGCCTTTCAAGTCAATCCTGATTAAGCTCCTCAACAAATTGTATTACTATATATGATATGATATCTTTCAGGCTGTATGTTTGCATTTTCATTATGATTTCTATATCATTTTATATAGCACAAGTCTGTTCGGGGCCCAATCGTATAACACATAAAATCAATCCGAAAATGCATTTGCTTATTATTTTTGCCAATTTGATGCGTTAATAAATTATTTTCGGCTGAGAAGTGTAATGAGTGTAGATGTATTGAAAGTACTTGTACATGAATCAACTATATATATATACTACATATATATGTATTCATGTACTTATATGTATGTATGCGCTTTATTGCGCTGTCAAAATCAATTAGATGCATATGTATATAGCATATGTACTCTGTAAATGTCATAACACTTTTGTTATTGTTGCTTGTTCTTGTTACTCTTATTGTGGTTGTTGTTGTTGTTGTTTCTGCATTGATTTGATTGCAGTGCGAATTTAACGCCATTTGCTGGCTGCACTCGGAGATTTTATTATCCATTTAAATGTTGATTAACTTAAATTCGTGTTTACCGCACTCAATCACACTTGCTCTGTGACAGGCACTCGGCCCGTCCGTCTGGGTGTGTATGTGAGTGTGTGTTTGTGTGGGTGTGGGTGTAACTGGGGTAGCCAGTTGGCCAGATCGGCCAGAGTGAAACTAACGGTCAAGCAAATCAGCAAAGCAAATGAAAATTGATTACACAAGCGAGCGAATCAAAGCAATTTATACAGTTAGATCAATGCGAATCCGAGTCGAAAAAAACAGTTTAACATATACTCGAATGCAAATGTCCGTATATAGCTCCATATATATATAGAGCTATATGCAGATGGCAGATAACGTGCGTAGATAACGGCTCTTGTCATACACACAGAGACACCTTCAGGCGTCCACGTCACAGAGCTGATTTGCATAACGTATCTAATTAGGCAGAGACACTGCCACACCAGCAATCCCAATCAGATTCAGTTACCTCTGCCCAATGCATAACTTAGCCTACGCATCGAATATACATATGTATATATATATATGTCATGTAAGATCTTACAATGAATATCACAATTCAAAATGCGTAATTGCGCGCCAGAACTTATCTACAAGTTGTATTATTTATAGAGGCGACTAAATATATATAAACAAATAAATATATATATATATTTATATATCTATATATATGTAGTAGATATAGTATAGCATATAGTGCGGGTCTGACTTTAGTCTTTTATAAATACTTTACTCAGCTCTTGTTTTGCTTTATTTAAAGCCCAAACGTCACTTCCGTTTGATATAATCGTTTCTCCTTTGTAGCATATATAAATAAAAATATATATTTTTGGTAGCTCATTGGAATAGAGTATGGAGCTTAGCGATCTCGGCTAGCTTATCAGGGCGTCGGAGACGACGGCCTTTGTCAGATTGATAACACAACCCCACCGGAAGCTGCTGCGACAATTTATATTTACTTATTTATTTTTTGTTATTGTGAAAAACCCGCCGAAGATTCAGTGCTCGATAAATCGGCTGCTTGAGCGAGTGCGAATCCAGTACAAAGCTCAAAACTTCCCGAACTTTGGGGTAGTTGACGGAAATTAAGAGTTATCTATAAATTAGATCCAAAATATATTTTATGATGCCGAAGATTCCCCGAAGAAACCAACTAAAGATTATGTAAGATCAAAGAGACTTTTCTGGAAAAGAAAACTCTTTGTGGTCTTGGCAAATATTGAAGAACTACAGCATAGAAGTATATCCATTAGATATATGCGTCTATATATGTACGTATATTTAGAAAATCAGGCCCCTTGGATCACGGACTCTATAGTGTGATGGATGCTGTATAAACAAAAGTATGTTTTATATGCAAACCGTGGCGGCTCCTTTTGTTGTGGCCTTGTCGCCAGTTGAGGGGCGGACACTTTGATGTTATGCTTGCCTCGTGTCGGCGGAGAGCAGTTCTTAAAGCGTACCGATCTCTCATGCTATGTACACACTCTGCCCGACGCTGTCTCACACCAGAACGTCATAATTGCTTGAGTCAACAGCATGTCCGCGGCTCAAATTGAGCACAAAGGTGCGAACAGCGGCCATAGTTGAAGGTGTGAACGAGGTCCATTCAAGCCCACAGCCCGCTAAGTAATGGGCCAATAATAATGTGGGAAACTAAGTATATAGCGCCACTGCAATAGCTTATAGGCCAGGTCAGGCCAGGCCAGGCCAGGCCCGCTCGCTTGTTTGTTTATCGATCACTTTGCGCTTTTACTAATTGTTGTTTAATTTGTTTACTCACTCTCAATCTCCCTTTCTCTCTCTTTGCAGATGAGTGCACAATATGGAACTGGCGATTTGTAAGACAGATTTGTCTGCAACAAAATTTATGCTGCCACCCGCGCTGCCAGCCGCAGCGGCAATTGCAACAACAACGGCAACGGCAACTGCAACACACTCGTTTCTCGACCGGGCGGCGCACGAGCTATTCAACTTCAATCCAGGACAACATTTGTTCAAAGCCAACAACTCCTTCCTAAACAGCAACAACAACAACAGCAACAGCAGCAGCAACATGCGACTCAAAAAGAACAGAAAAGTTACATTTCTGTCCAGCATAGTTGAGGTAAGTGAAGTGATCTTAAGTTGTGTTAGACTAAGTTGAATAGACTAACATTGGTATATTAGAGTGCCGTACTCCACGGTCATAACCGATTATTAGCTGTTGATCGTGTCTAATAGTCTGATCAGTAGCCTGGGCGATCTCCATGTATTCCCTATAACAAACCTCCTAACTCTAATATATACCATACCACCTACATATAATCGATTCTATTTACATATTTTGTCAGGCAAGTTTCCCTCTTTCATATCACCTGCTCAGATACATATTGATCAGATTTATCTATCAACTACCGATCATTCATACACTTCCATAGCTCTCTCCCTAGCATAGTTGAGTCTTGTATCTTTGATCGACGATCAGCTGTCAATCGGTCCGACACTTGCTAAAGTATTTATAGTCCTGATCGTCCTCGTGGCTTCGCTTGCCTGTCTATCAGTGTATCAGTGCCAGGCGCTGCTCGCTCCACTGTCCAATCGGCTTAGACGGTCTTGAGGCTGTTTCGTTATGCAGAACACGTCAACTGATTCTAAATTTGGCTGCCCAAACAGAACGCAATTATAATGTATTATGATTTTGCGACTTATGCACTTTTTATACCCTACACACATGACATCAGGCATATCGGAAAGATTCTATAAATAGCCGATTGACATATCAATTGCTGCTGATCAGATTGATTGATTGTATATATGTACATATTTTCCTACAATTTATTGTCGCAGAGATATGAGGCGTAGAGTATGTGAGTTTCGCTTAGCTGTTCTGGCCAGAGTCTTTTGTTTATGCGCTATAAAAGTAATGAGCGTGACACAAATAGTCAGCCAGCGGACCTGCCCGTAATGTAAATAATCAAGAGTCTACAGAACTCTACCAAAAACGGCCGACAATGAGCGAGGATACAATGCGGACAATATAAGGCAATTATAAGGCTTCGCCCAACTGCGTCATCGCCATTGACAATAGCGCGATCGGCAGCTCCATAGGCCCACATATATTACCATATGCAAGTGATCTTTGCGGATCTAAATACAGCTAGGAGTGCACACAGATCCAATATCCAGTACATATATAGGAACAACTTTGGCATTTGGTTTTGGGTATCTCTTCTATTTTTTTGTTGCTTATGTATTGGTATTTTTGGCATTTGTCGCTGCGGTCAGCATATCCGTTGGCTGACCACTTTCATCCGGTCATGTCGGTCAACAGCCTGGCCGGGCCGAGCCTGGCGGAGTCAAAGGACCTGCAGTGAACCTGGCCGCATGCGCAGTCGCGTGGAAAATGCAGTCAAGTAATTCAATCTACAGTCTGGCTGAAAGTCGTGTCTTAAGTTTCGCCTTTGTACATATGTATGTAGAGAGAATATATAGCTCTTTTTTCTGTCGCCTCTCCTTCTCCTTGCCCTTTTTTTTTGTTGTCTTCTGGCACTCGAAGCTAACCACGTAACAGAAGCTGAACTTTTTTTAGAGACTGTCGCAGCGAATCAAATTCCAATTCGAAATTCAAATTGAATTGTCTGCTTGGCGTCAATTGATTACGATATTTATGAAACATTTCGTTTGACTACTCTGACCTCCATTATCATAAACGACCGAAACAGCAGCCAGAGCCACAGCCACAGACACATCACAAGCATTCGTCTCCCACACCACACCACACCACACACTCCTCTTCACTGATTGCCGCCTAGAGCTGACTGTGTGTGTGTGTGTGTGGAAGTCAAATGTACAATTCAATTTATTAGAACGCGTTTAACATGATCAAAGCCTGGGGACAGCTTCAGCAATTGGGGCAGTCACAGTGCTCGCAACCCCCTCCTCCTGCCCCTCCAGCTGGCTGGCAATCTGTTTCGTACTGCTCTGATTGTTCTACGTTCTATTTTATTTGAGGGGGCCTAACTTTCCTAAGCTCGATCTCAGCACAACCCAATGCTATTTCGTTTAACATCGTTCCTCGTTCATTATGTATCCAATTTGCTCGGCCAATATTAATTATATGATCGAGCTAGTTAAGCTGTAAAAATAGTTTTAATATGGATATGGGAGCTCAAATACAAGATATACGTAGAAACAAAGGTCTTAGAATAAGTTCATTCATAGATCTATGTATAAAGTTTCTCTTTCGTCAATAAATTCTTCTAGGAATGTATTTTTACCGTATTAATCTAATCTCGTTTCTTTTACAGTCCACAAAGTATATTAAGGAGGAACCGATCAATGGCTGCAAAGATCATCCTGTTTGCAGTTTATCGGATATTTCAGATCATGAAGCCTCGCTGGGTAAGTCAAGTTTCATTTTGAACTTCAAAAGGGAAATTCTGTGTCAACTCCATGAAACTACGCGTTAACATCTTATCATAGTCCAACTGGCTCAAACAGTAGTTCATACTTATACATAGATATTTACTGGGATTCACACAAAATAAAACTTTATGTTATTTCCAATGTACTCGAAGAGCTATAGTATTGCCATCAAACCGATTGCTCTATATGGGTGCCCAATGTTAAAGACACACTTCGAAGATAAGAAATTTCTAAGAAATGGAAATAATTAAAGAGCAATATGTCGTGCGAATGTTTCGTATTTTCTTATATATGATTGTACTCAGTTCTTCAGCGCTATCTTTGCACTCGCACATAGATGTAGATATGTATGTATATATAGAGAGAGAGACAGAGAGAGAGAGAGAGCGTTGCCTGTATGTATATATATTTTTATATAAATATTACACACACACAGGCACGAAGAAATGCCATCATCAGTCATGTTCAGACTCTTTGGCTGTGGCCGATTTGTTTTTGCAATTTTATTATTCGCATTTGCCTTTTGAGCGCAGCGATAAAAAAATACCAAATACCCAATTCGCGATAAGATAAGCCCCAGACGCACTGGCACATAAGTATGAACGATTCTGATTGGACTGCTGAGAACAAAGCGTGTGTAAGAAATATAGTTCCAACGTTCCAACAGCACTTTATGAGTCTTATAAACATTTATAACAAGCGAAATATACAATTTCTTTGATTCGGTTTACAATCCGAAGAAAACCCCATTCATTGAGCTTGATGAGATGGCTTACATAATATAGTATGTATATAAAGAAATATTTAGATAAAATTTAAATAAAATTGTTGAAATGCCTATGATCGGTGTTTAATAAATTGAGATTTTCAACCTTATAGCGCTTCTAGATCTTATTCTTAGTTCAATATTTTTAAGAAATTTCAATAAATATGAATCATTGAACCAAAAGTGGTTCAGAGTAATATCTGATTATTAGGACCTGAACCTGAATACTAAAATAATTGAACTTAAACTAGGTATTACACGGATCCAGTTCATTTCGTATTCCGGTTCGGTTTGGTTTGAGGTTCACTGATCGAGACTGAAACTGAAAAAAGAACTGAAACTAGATATTGATTGAATCTAACACTTAAAGTATTTTCGACTCTTCAATTTCTGAACATAATGCACCTCATATAGGTACGTATATATTCAAAACTTTAATGAGAATTTAAAGATAAATATGCTTCGGTTCGGCTCGGCTTGGATCAACTCGGTTCGGCTGTCTTTCGCTTAGCTCCTTTGGCTGTGGTTCGGTTCGCGTTCGTGTTGCTTCGTGAATATATTGAAAATTTCAATCTTGATTTATACATCGCATGAACTATGCATTTATGTACATATATGTACATATGCGTGTACCTACGACGTATGTACATACATACGTAGTTGGTTAATATTATTTTTTTGTAAAAAGTCACGTCGTTTATTTCCGGTGTCCATTCAGGCAGGCACCGCGCCCCAAAATGCGGGCAGAGTGCCAAGCGAACTTACAGATTCGTTCATTCATTCATTCTTTCATTCACTCATTCGCCCCTAAGTCAAGTCATTCAATGGGAACAGAGAAGAGGAGAAGACAGCCACTCATACACACATTTGCATTTCAAATACATGAAATAAATATATCTTAAATGTGCACTCAGTGCTGGGGACACCCTCCCCCTCCACCCTAGCCCCCCTCTCATGCTCAGTGTTCTAGCTGTTGCCGCTGTCAATCAGCCAATGCGTCAGTCAGTCACTCACTCTCGCAAAATACCTTACGTATACGTTATGTGACAAAGCGTCGTCGCTCGTTCGTTTGGCTCGCGTCTTCTATACATTTTGTCCACTACACACACACACACACACACACACACACACACACACACACACATAGACACAGCTGCATTTGTGTGTTTATGTTTTTTAATGTAGCTGACAGCTTAATGGTAATTTGTATGCATCTTTGCTGTGTGAATGCTGATGAAAATGTTTCGCCTGAGCCATAATTGTGGGAAGTGTCTCTAAAGAACAAAAGAGTCTCCAAATAGATTGCATAACAGCAACTGCTGACTCTATTAAACTCAATTAGTGCGCGAATAGAGCTGGAGACACAAATAGTATCTATTACACTGTTAGTTGACTTTAAACCAAGACCAAATTAAAACAGAACTCTAAAAATATTTCTTATATTGCCTTGTTTTGCGATTCTTTTGTATGAAATGTATCTTACAGATACTTTATGTCTTTTTTATAAGTCTTCGTTCACAGCTAAATTAAACAATGCATTGCCAGCTGTTCAAGTGTCCGAATTTAATGTTGTTTATAAAAACAAATCACAAAATGGGGATATTTTAGTCTTCACTCACTCACACACAAACACGCACACACACAGACACAGAGCAAAACGTAGCGCCTTATCGCTGCGTCGAAATCAACAACAACAACAAGAACAACAACAATAAAAGTAAAACCAAAACAATTTCAATGTCAACGCGACGCAAACGAACGACAAAAGTCAGTGGCCAACTATCCCCCACAGTTTGTGTTGTTTGGCCCAGCCCCAGCCCCAGCCCCAGGCACAGCACCAGCAGCAGTCCCTATCGGCAGCCCCAGAGAGTGCTCAACGCATGAACTTATCTTTTGCCGCTAGAAGATCGGCCATAAAAATGGCAAAGAAATAAAGAAACATGCAAAACGGCGACAACTGCGCAGATGCTGACTGCTGGATGCTCATTGAAAGGGAACAAAAATAATAATAAATAAAATAAAATAAAGGGGGACAAAGAACGGGGCACGTAAATTTAGTTTACAAGTTTGCAAGCATACAAAAGCGAGACAAATACATATGCATATACATACATACATATACACACAGACACACTGATATACATACAACTGTATCCAGCCTGCCCTTATTTGACTCACACACAGCTGCATGCATAAGTGTGTACACTTGTGTATGTTTTTAGCGCGCCTTTAATCAGCGCATATTAATCATAAACTTTGAAAATAACAGCTAAAGTCGCCACAATGATGAAAAAAAACACACACCAAAATGTAAAGCAAATATAATTTTTTTAATATGCTATGATTCGTATGAAATTAGTGTATGCACGTGTGTGTATTGGTGAGAGAAGAGAACAGAAACAGAAGCAGAGCGGCAGGCGCAGGCGCAGGCAGAGACCGCCGACCGCAGCAAAGACAGAGAGAGAGAGAGAGAGAGAGAGAGAGAGCCAACACTACTTTCATTCATTTTGGGCGCTCAGCGCCGCTGCTCGTTTCATTCATTCATGCGCTCAGCCCGTTGCTCGCTCTCGCGACTCTCTCGGGAACGAAACAAAAAATGAAGAGAGAACTACAAAAAAGACAAAAAAAGCAAACACGTTCGTTTTCATTCATACTTGCGGTGTGAGTAGAAAAGTTTCTGGTTCTGCCTGCGCATCGCTGCTGCCGTTGTTGTTGGTATTGTTGCTGCTGCTGCTCGATCGCCTCGCGGCGTTGAAATGCAGTTGATGAATGGGGAATAGCAACAGGCAACTGAAACATTGGCTGCCTGAGTTTTTGTTTTTGTTTTTGTTTTGGGCTGGCCAGCGTGGGGAACTTGAGTAGTTTTTGTTATTTTTATTGTGCTTTGTGCAAGTTCTCTACTTTGCGCTTGCCAGCCCTCTCTCTGCGTGTGTGTGTGTGTGTGTGTAACTGCTTGATGTTTGTTTCCTTCCTTTTTTGCGTGTGCGGCCCTCAAAGCAATATTCCTGCAAACCGGCTTCTGCTTCGCCTGCGTCGGGCTTCAGGCTTGGCTTTGGCTTCGGCTCTTTCCTCTGCTGCCGCAGTCGACGTCGCAGATGTGGGCGCGTCGCACGGCTCAGCTTGAACCTGTGCATGTGTGCGTGCATCTGTGTGCGTGCATCTGTGTGTCTCTTTTGAGTGTATTTATTTTGATTTTAGCTGCGCCCCGCCGTCTCTGCTGCTCTTTATTTATTCATAATTGGAGTCGGACTCCCCAGCCGCCTAACGCACATTTGTGGACAGCTGCTGCTGCTGCCGCCAAACCAGTTGCTGCGGGGCTGGGGATGGGGCTGGGGCTGTCTCTCGACACTTGCTCCGAGTTTCTGATTTAAGTTTTGTTTTAATTTAAGTTTTTACCTTTCAAATTTCTTGTTCACAGATTTCTTGCTGTTGTTGGCTTGGCCTTTTCGTGGAACTGCTGCGTTAACAACTTTTGCCTCTTTTTTTCGAGTTTACAATTTTTCATTCATTCATTCATATAAATGTTTGTCGTTGCGCTTGCTACAAATTCATATGTAGATCTGTGTGAGTCGACTGTGTGTGTGTGTGAGTGTGTGCTGTTGTTGCTTTTGCTCTTGCTTTAGTTGTATTTGGCTCGCCTGTTTTATATTTCGTTTGCACGTCACTTTTCACACACACACACACACGCACGCTTATATATGTATGTATGTGTAGCTGTGTATGTTTGCTTTTTATGATTGTTTGCTCATTCATTCATAAGTTGTTGCTTAAGTTCTTTTTCTGGTTATAATTATTAATTACTCAGAAAATTATATTTATAGCAATGTTAAATTTTAAAATATTTTCAGTTGAAATCAAGAATAACTGCAAATACTCTATGTATGCCATACATATATAATATATACATATGTATGTATATAATATATATATTCACATATAGATATAGTAATCAATACTTTCAAATGACTTTAATCACGTATCGCTCGAACATATTATTTATAGAAATTTAGCTGACTATCTAATCACGTCTCGACTGCATCCACACACACACATATATATATATATATATATATATATATATATATATATATATATATATATATATATATATATATATACATATTTAAATTCATATTTATATATATTTCTATTGATTTTCTTTTGAGGGTATTCAATCAACGCCTTCTCGCCTCGTTTCCCATTTCCTATTTTATTTTTCTATATTTTCTACGTATTGTAAATTTGATTTGTAAAAACGGAAATGACTAAATTGATGCATCCCCCGCCATAACTTGCGCAGCTTTAACGGTGGCCGCCATAAAGCCCGAGGCATGGCTAATCAGCACGCACCGAGAGATAAAAGTAGATCGGGCAAAGTCGCACCGAAACTGACCCAGCACAATGAAGTGAGTCTGTCTGGCACGTGTGGTAAAGATCAAGTCGGGGCCTTCACTGCGCAGATAATGCTGACCAGATATACTATGTATGTATATATGTACATACATATATATTCAGATATTTATATATATCTAAATTCTTATCAATTGACAAGTTGTGTTTGCCTGGCACGTGTAGCCTTGCCGCAACTGCAACTCCCCCAACGGATGACCTTCAGACATTCGAGCTTACCTGCCGTCGCAACGGCTCCGCCTTTCAGTTTGGGGCACAACAATGAAGACAAAACGCGCACAAATATTTGTGGTTCGCTCTGATAAGCGTCTTATCAGCAGCACTTCAATATTATAATGCCCAGAGCATAGGCAACTCCGAACACCTATTGCCATTTAGTTAACAACAAATGCACTTTCTGAGTATACACTATATACAAGTTTACAATTTGACTGATTCACTGACTGATTGATTGAGATTGATGAGTAATCAGTGCTGTGAAGCTGCAGTTAGCTCATGTGAAGATGATATGATTCGGCGAGAGTTGAGTCGTCAAAGTTAACATCGCGACGTTTTACAAATTGAGCTAAATATATATTTTTTATTTATTTTACAATTTATTTGTATTAAATAGTAATAAATTTTGATGTGAAGCAAATATAAAAGGCAAAAGACTGTAGTGGTTGGCGTCTTTGCTAAAGAATGAAAAACGTTGCATAAAACTGTTGCATACTGTCGGGCGCACCCTTCTAAATAAAAGCATTGCATACTTTTGGCTGCGGGAAAACTTTTAGGCTCTAACACATTTGACTTATTTAATTATTTCCATAGCTATATTGATGACAACAAGCCTTTCTTTCTTTCTCTAATATGCACATTAGTTAAAGAAAGAGAAAAAAATTAAAAAAAAAAAACGTTTCGCCCGAGCAGGGACTTGAACCCTGGACCCTTGGATTAAAAGTCCAATGCTCTACCGACTGAGCTACCCGGGCACATAAAATTGCGCAAGGAATTGCAGCTTCATATACTTGACGGCATAATATTTTGATTCATTAATTGGTTAAAGGATAAAGGATATACAAATATTGAAAAAAAAAAACAAAATTAATATGACAAACCTCAGTCAGCGACATCATAAATATAATTTTAATTTAGTTTCATATCAACTCTTGTTTAGTCAGATTAATTAAGTTAAAGCTCCAGTGTATGCCCATCTTAAGCCTAATTCAATTTATCATCTGAGCCAAATTTGGCCACCCATTAAACGCATATTCCGCTTGGCGTATGGCAAACGGAATGCGAAATGTTGCCACAAATATGAATCAATTAGTTAGGCAACATCTACGCACACAGACATACATACATACATACATATATGTATATGTATGTATGTGCATATATAGATAGCTGGATGTGCCAACTAACAACTGCCATAAATGCAGCAACAACAAATTGCAGATCGAAACTCGTTCTTGGCGCAGCATCAATTGGCCAAGCAGATTATATGCTGTCAACTGGGGAGCGCCGGGCAGAGCCGGGTAAGGCCGGCCGTCGTCAGCGTGGCCAATTGATAATGCAATGGCCAACGGTCAATTGACAAACGAAAATCGATGAAATACGAAAACGTATCTGGAGCGAGTATGTGCGAGTGTGTGTGTGTGTGAGGCATAGATGCGAGTATCTAAATATCAGTCATTGCTGCATTTATCATTAGGAAATATGAGACACCTGCAACACGCTCGCAATATGATACCGAATCGACTGCACAATTTTCCAGGTGCCTGCGCGTGTTGGGGGGAGTAAATGGGTCTGTTAGTTTATGGTTTATAGTTTATAGTTTATAGTTCTTCAGGAGCTGCTGCTCAATTGAAGCGTGTCCGCCATGGGCCCAGCCAACATGCGCATAAGCCTTTAGGCCAATTTAACGCTTCTGCCCACCCCTGGGCAGTTCGCTTAAAGCCCAATTGATAATTTAACGCTTCAATTGGCCCAAAGAATACAAATAAATATCGAAAATTAACTAACATACGCAGCTCTTCTTGGCCCAGTGCGCAGGCGTCGCTTGCCTTCTGAACTTCTTCACGTGATGGGCTTTCAGGTTTTAGCCCTGTCATAATTGTGTAGCTCTAGAAACCGTGAAAGCAAATGTGTTTAGTTTCTAATTGTCATGCGAATTAAAAGGCACAGGGAGAGATAGAGAGAGCGAGAGAGAGAGAGAGAGAGAGAGAGATAGAGAGAAGGAAATGCAACTGCCTAGTCGGATGCACTTAACTAAGTTCATTTTCACTGTGAACATTGAATGTTTCATCTTCCGGAGACACTATAGATCAGGCAGATTGTGAGTTACTCGCTAAGAGTCGATTAATCTCTCCTCATGCTGAACAGATTAGTATACATTGATTTGGCTTACCTTTAGTATACATATATATATATATATATATATATATATATATATATATATATATATATATATATATATATATATATATATGTATATCTTTTAGCTACAGTCAGGAAAATCATTCATCGATTAACATAAACTTCATCGATTATAAACAAATTTTTAACCTATTTTGAAAGCTCTTAAATAAGTATGACATATAAATATTTGTATATATCCATGTCTCCATCTTTACTATTTGAATTGAGTATCTAAATCTATAAATCGATAAAAATCGATCATTGTTGTAAGCTCCTAAGCATAACTCAAATAATCATAAAAGTTACACATAACAAGTTGTTTGTGTAGTTTCATATCAAAGTTGTTGTCGTTAGCTTTTATGGTCATTTGAGCTAGCTTTTTAGAGTATCGATATTTATTGATAATAAGCAAATAGAGCAAGCAATCGAAACATACATGCTGTATACACCACTTTTCTTTATAGACTCGAATTCCTACCTTCTCGATTTCCTATCTCCTTCTAGCCAAACTGTAATCTAGTATTATCTATACTGATAATAAATCGCCAATAGGCGATGATGAGCCTGAAGCGGAATATAATCCTAGTCAATTGCTGACCTGGATTAATTAGCTTAGACTGCAGGCCAATTCGAACACACATGAGAGATAAGAGCTCCCAAAATAGCTTTTTTTATGCCCATTAGCCAATTCACCTGACATTCGCTGGCGCTTTTGTGTCTATGCCAAGTTGTAACTGATTCTCTCTGTTCAATGCTCTAAACAAAAACAATCGATAAATTTTCATAGCAGATTGCAAGTGGCTGTCTTTGTTGTTGTTGCTGTTGTTGGAGGATGGAGATTGCGGTAGAGCTGTGGAGCTGCGGAGCTGCGGAGCGCCATCCACGCACAGTGGGTTGCCGTTTGGTTCGCCTTTGATGCTCGGCGCAATTTATCAACGCATTTTATTGAGTGTTTTTGTTGTTCGGCTGCATTTTTAATTGTTGCCGCCTGACGCTGACCATAACACCAGGTCGGCGGGTCCCGAGAGAAAGATACAACCGGATCGGATCGGGTCGGATACCTCGCCTCTGTGACTGAGCATAAATTTGTATACATTCCATTAGTAGATCGGAAGTTAATTTATGCTATCCATGTGTATATACTTGTAGGATCATTTAGTTTTGTTTATTTGAGCCAAAAGATTTGTTGCTGGGCGCATAAATTAGTTTGTCATTGATCGCGCTGGCGTCTTGTTGAAACAATTCCCTCCCACTCCTCGGTTGGGCAAGGAGGGGTACGAGCACCGGATAGAGATGGAGCAACAAATGCATTCTAGTGGAAGTTGTGAATCTTTTGCGCCGACGCCGAACAAACACTTCAGCACGCAAGCTGCAAAATCTCAAAGCAAACGCGGAGCAGGTGAAACTCTGAGCTGGCCAGACCACTTTTGCGGCCAGCTAACTGGCAAACTGGTCTCAGTCTCTGTCTCAGTCTCAATCTCAGTCTCTCTATTAAAAATAGTCTAATGATCAATGTGCTGGCCCCGCTCCAAGGCGTATGCAAATGCTAGGCGGGGGGCGCAGGTGGGCGGTCTAAGGGTGAGCTGGCAGTTGGGATTGAGAATTGAATGGGATTCAGCGAAGAGACGCGACGCGACGCGACGCACAATTCAAGTGCAGCTTCCAGTTTGATCAGAGGCTCGGCAGGCATCATCAGGAGCGGAGGCTAGGGCGAAACGCCAGGTGTTATGCTGTGGATGCTCCACATTGCACGCCATTCAACTGGACAACACTTGATTGTCCAGTTGCTGTTGTTGTCGTTGTTGCAGTTGCAGTTGCAGTTGCAGTGTTCTTTGTGGCTCGCGTGGGCTTATTACGGAACTCAAATTGCATCTTGATGCGGAATTATGTTATGAAGAGAAGCGATCACAGCTGCCCACTATCAATTTGTTGCACGGAAATTAAACTGATTTCGTTACGGGCAGCCCCTTCGGCCCATATGTGGGCAGCAGGCGCCAGTCGACTGAGGTCTTACTTAAAAAACAATTAATATCGCTTTTTATCTCTGGCTGCTACCGCTTGGCGAGTCTCGAAATGTTTTCCGTCACACATCACACACAGCAGCAGTCCGAGCATCATCATCGCTCAGCTCAGCATTAGCATCAGTGACGCCAACGGCTACGTCTTAATTGTTATCAACTAATGGCCACATATTTGTCAAACAAACCAAACGGCGCAGCATCCACGAATCCACATCAAACAAATCACAAGGAAAACAAAGTATCTCAAAGATACATTTGATTTAAATTTCTTAATTTATGCTACGCCGTTTCCAAACGGTTGTTAAGAGCCGCCACCGACTTTATAATGGCTAATCGCCTTTGTTATTGCTTCATTTTAAGTGTGTGAAAGCCATTATAAGTCGCTCAGCGCTGCTCGCAGCCCAAGAACTCGAAGCTTCAAAGCTTTGTCTTAAAACGTTTGCCAGCTGAGTCTTAGGCTAAACACTCGTTCTGGCATATTTACTAATAACTCTTTTGAGTGTTACTATTGTGAGCAAAAGTCAGATTTACTACAGTTTTTGCATGTCTATCAATGTTGTGTTTGTCCTTCTATGAGTTTCTCATAAACTTGAAGCACCAATAGCAGGCTGTTAGGCCTATTTATATGTCTAATCCTGCTTAGCCCGATTGAACAAATATATTGATTTGCTGCATTACCTAACAATATCTATTACGTAACAATAAGTAATTGCGCTTCTATGCGATTCTCATCAATTTAGTTTTAATTTACTTTTCATATTTTACATATATAGATTCAGTATATCATTCAATCTTGTCTTCAGCATAAAAAACATAAATCTCTAAGCATTACTTTCCTACATGATTATATGTTTATATTATGATCATAGATTCAACTAGAATTCGCTTGCTTTACATATATGTCTACTCTATAAATATCTTTATGCGTTTATCTTAGTTCCTACAGCTAAGCTGCACTTACAAATAAAATATATTTAGAAGCATCGCTCTTCTATGCGATTCTCATAAATGCATATATAAGATAAGCAAAAGAAGCTGAAGAATCTTATAGATTTATATGCAGCTTTATCCACAAATTACTTAAGCTTTACGCCCAGCTCGATCTAGCGAATACAAATAGATTGTATCTCAACAAGTTGCTGATAAACAAAAAAAAAAAAAAGAGACCTTTGTCACTTGTGACTTGACTCCAGTCGCTCAGTCCGTTTGCTAATGAATAATTATTGCTAATTGATGTTGATAAAAATGAATTTATGAATGTGTTATGCGTCGAGTGGCTGTGTGTGTGTGTGTGTGTGTGTGTTGTATGTGCAGCCTCGACAAGTTCTATCAATTAAATTGGCCTCCCAGCCAGTGGGCATGAATGAATAAACCAGTCGATTTGTAAGTTGATTGGCAAACTCGACTGCCAACTACTGGCAACTGGCAACGGACAACTGGCGGAAGTAGCTTTGGAGTTATCTATCCAACTATCTGGCTGGGCAAACAGTTAAGCCTGTGAATGCGTCACAGAGTCACACGATTAGCGGCTGAGTAAGATAGTGGCTAGCTTCTTCTAAAATATTCATTCATAATTTGCGCTGTGGCTTGGCGTAGATCTATCTATCTATATACGTATATAGTGTATGTGTGTGTGTGTGTGTGTGTGCAGGCCATAATCTGCGTATCTATGAAGTACAGAGCCCACAGACAAAAGACACACAACGTAACTGCTTATATACGAGCGCGCGCATACACACATGGAGCATATTTAATTTGAGGCAAACTAGCAATGATTAGGAACATCCGGTTTACTAACCGAAAAAGCAACCGAACGAACAACGTAGCATCCATCCAGCAGAGCCATTGAACAGTAGCAACAACTACGACACTCGAGTTGATTCGTTTTCGTTCTTATGTCTACGACGATGATCATGATCATGATCATGATCATCATCATCATGATGATGATCGCTGAGTGGGGTGCCAGCTGAAGCGCCAGGCAGTGCCTCTTGCAGCTCCAACATAAAGCAGAGATAATAATGTTGTCGCTGTTGTTGCTGTCTTGCTCGGTGTGGATGCTGTGAAGTTTCTGTTTGGAGTTGGAATTGTGTGTAATTTGTTTGCCGGCTACTGCTGCAGCTACTGTATTTCAGATGCCTCGCCTGCTGGACAAGCAGCCCAAGCATCTACACACAGACACACATACACAGAGATTCGCTTGCTGTTGCGTTGTTTGTTGTAGCCGCTACTTGAGCAACAACTGCGGCAGCTGATGCGATCCGATCAGCATCCCAGCGAGTTTATCTTGCGCTTTAAAATGCGGCCTCTTCCTTAAGCTCAAGTTGCTGCCAGTTGTCAGCCTCCCTCCCTCCCTCCCTCCCTCCCTCTCCCTCTCTCTCGCTCTCTCTGTCATATCGCAGCTTCCTTTCGCTGGCTCATTACATTTGCTCTATGCAAGCTGAGAACTTATTTATTAACTATTAAAAAATATAAGAATCTGCAATTAAGCTCATAGTTTCTATAATATAATATTTATTTTAAGAGTTGGAATTGGTTCAGCTGCAATCACGGCATATCCGTTTCATTCAGTCTTGGGTGACTGACCGCTTTCCTAATTTCTAATTCTCGAAAATCTGAAGCTCACTTCCCATTGGCATAAATTATGCCAAAGCTGACGAAACCAAAAAAAAAAGAAGAACTTGTGAAAATATTAAAGCGCGCTTCCCGCATCGATTAAAAGCCAATTAGCCGACAGAACTGGCTCTGACAGTTCTATGCAAATGATATTGGCTAAAATAAATTGTTAATTAATAACTTCGATAGTTGAAGTAGAAGAAGACAAAATCGAGGCCAAAACTTGTTTGCCACGGAAGCATATCCTGTGTGCATTAACTGTTTTGCGCATGCTTGGCCAACTTCCGCACTTGCGGTGGGTGTGGAGGGTGTGAGGGGGTTGCGCAAAGAAAAGCAACAGCTTTTCCAGTTTAGTTGGCTACTTTTCTCTGCCTCTTTTTCTCTGGCTCTCTTTTTTTTTTTGCTTTGCTTATTTATGGCTGCTTCCTTTACGGCTGCGGATGCTGAAATAGGTTGACTTGGGCTGGTCACTTGTTGGCAAGTTTTCCAAAGCTGATTTGAATGCCAGATACAATCCTGAGCAACAGCTTTCGCATTTCATTTGACGCTGCACCGAGCTGCACCCCGCCCGGCATCGACTCCGACTCTGGCTCTGGCTCCAGCTCAATATCTGGCTAAATGATCAGTGCTTGGAGTGCAGCTCGGGTAAAAAGAAAAAGTTGCATGCGTTTCGTGCAATGTCTATTTTTGCAGTGTGCTGTTGTGTATTTTTTCTCACATTGACCGGATGAGCAGCTGCTGGGGATCAGGTGAGGATGAATATAATAACATAAACCCCAATATCAACAACAACAGCAGCAGCAGCCGCAGCAGCAGCAGCAACTGGCTACGGCAGCCGCAACGGCAGCAATCGAACTGACGAAACCAGTTTCATTGAGAAAACGTCCAAACGCTGGGGGCCCCCGAATGGTTGGGGCTGCCACTGACCAGCGCCAGAGAGGGACAGACAGAGAGAGAGAGAGAGAGAGAGAGGACCTATACATGAATTAATCACTTCGTTTGTTGTGGACCGATCGAGCAGGCGGGTGGTTGGCATTAACCCAGCATGTGCGGATGTGTGCGAGTTTCCAGATCAGCCGAGCTGTGTGAATGAATCGCCAGTGGGGTGTGCGTGTGTGTGTGAGTGGGGGCTCCCTCATGCCGCGCCATGCACATTTTATGAATGAAATGATCGACAGCTGAATTGCGAAATTGTTAAACAACAGCAACAAATCTGAGCAACAGGCCGAGCAACTTGTATTGTTGCTACAACTGCGGCTGGTCCATTGATCCAACAGGTCGAAGATACATATTCCACTTGGACTTCAACGTCAACGTTGTAGCGCCAGTGGAAACATAATTTCTCTTAATTATATTGCCGGCGATCTCGTCGAGTTAATGAGTGTTGATTAAAATTTTGTTGCTCATGCGATTTATGTAGCATCTATGGCCATAGACGTAGACAGAGATAGAGATAGAGAGTGATGGGATATCCTACTCCATCATTGGAGCTGCCTTTGTTTATATGGCATTTTTATTGGCCCAACTCTGATAGATGCTGATTCAATAACCTGACTGAAAGATTAGCCCAATTGGGCGATCAATCAATTTCGTTACACTTGTCGATCTCTGCATATTTGTTATGATTATTTATGCGAGCATTGAAAGTGTTTCAGTTTATGATTTATTTCTATTGCGAAACAAATCTACGAGTACAATGGAAAGCTACTAGAGCAAACTTATCTATAACATATTGTAGAGTATATACAGTTACTTGAGATAACTCAGATAATACCATATATAATGCTCAATAATTGCAATTGAATGAGACTTTGGACTAACTATCCTAATCCTAAATATAAATAAACAGAGATGGATTGGAAATGGAATTGAGGACTGTGCTGTGATACATGATCTTATATTGCGTAGTATTCATTAATAACTATACAATATAATCCAATAACATATGTATAAACTAAGCAAAAAGCTTCGCTGATTACTCCGATTGGGCTGCAGTCTACCATATGCAGTGCATTTCCTTTTCCAGCTCTTTTTGTGGAGCCCATTAACGCCTGCCTGTGTGTGTGTAGGAGGTAATCATAATCTCGATGACTGCACTTCAAACAGTTGCCAATGTGTCTGTTTGATATCAGACACTCGGTTGCTTTCCGTTTGCCAGTTTCTTCACACCTTATGAGCTGCCTCCCACTCTGGGCCATGCGAGCGGCCCAGACGCACTGCAGCCACAACAAGTGCAATGGCAACAGACATGAAAGCGAGCGCTTTGATCTATCGACTGCAATAACAGCTCGCACTAGCCCACGCCACAACTGAAGCCGATCAGACAGAACGAAGCCATTGTCGAACTCATAATTGTATGTTATAATTATTTAGGCTTTTAATTGCGACAGACTAATATGGAGATGAGTTGGACAGGAAGAAGCCGCTGTTGTTATACAAAACATATATGTATAACAAATCGTTTTGGAATATCATAAAAATGCGTTTTTGTTGGCTGTTTTTTCTTTGCTATTCATTTTCCGCTTTGTCGTTTGATGTTATTTTTCAGCTGTTGGAAAATCGTTGGAAAATAAACAATGCGCTTTTCCCCTGCCTTTCTTTAGCTCGAATTTATTGTGCAGCAATTTTCTGGCCAAATCTATTGCCACATTTAGTTGTAGACTTACCATATATATATATATATATATGTATTTAGACCAAATATATTTGGTAATTTCTTTCCCGAATTTTAGCATAATGTGAGCTTTTGTTGTTTGTAAACATGACAAGTTCCGTCGAAGACTGCACGCGAATTCAATGAAACGCGAACGCCGCGCAGTCTGTTTGTGTTCTTTAATGTTGTTGTTAGTGTTGTTGCTGAAACAATATACCCATAAAGTTGTGCTGTACAAATATGAAAAACAATAATGCCCTGCCTCTGGCACACACATATTAAAAATGAATTTATTTCGCTTTTAGCAAGAACCCAAAAAAAAAAAAGAAAAATAGAAAGAAACAGAAAATCCAAATCCAACTATTTGACGATTGATCTCAGTTCCGTTCGCAGCCCCTGCCCACATTCGCCTCGATCATTGCCAATGCATTCATGTGAGAGTTTTCGTTTGATCATCAATTTTATTACTCAAAATGCTTTGGAGCTGATTGTTGTGCCATACCCTGCATGGAGTCTATATTGGGAGCTATTTTAATAGAATTGACTTGAGTTAAGCTAGGCACATGAGTAATCAGTAGTCAAGGTTTAATTTATGAATCTATAATATACGTTCTCTACTTTTAATATAAGATATAAGTCTGAAATATGGTCTATTCGATTTCATTATTTGTATATCATTTAAATATCAAATGTTTAAATTTCAAGCCATCTCAAGCTTAGCTAAAATCATAGTCTGTTTACAGGGTATCTCGTTGCCCAGTGCTAAGCATTGTACTTTTCGTGTTTGTTTTCTCTCTCTCTCTCTCTTTCTCTTAGGGGATTTCCAGTCTTCATAAACACACTCACACACATACACAAACACTCACAGTCAAATACTCTCTAGCTATCGATTGACTTTGGCCTGTCTATATAAATTGTATTTTGTGTTGATCGTTTGCTAAATAAACATTTTTTATAGGTAATGTTGTTGTTGTTATTATTGTGTATGTTGTATTCCTGTGTGTATATTGTGTGTGCCATTTGTCTTTTAAGATATGGTTACCTACTTAGCTGGAAAAAGCGCCGCGTTTAAAAATAAGTTAATTTGTCTTCTTAATTTGTAGAATTTGTTATGTGAAATTTCTTGGGAAATCGAGACTTCGAATTGCTTATGAAAGCATTTAGCTTTAGATAACTGATAAGTGAATTGATTGCATAAGACTTGCAGTTCATCAATATAAGATTGAGTTTAAGTGGAATTTTTAAGCAGAAACGTGAACTTAGTTTCCCCGTCCCCACAAATAATTATAATGCCTTTACGACTCTCAGTCAAATGCAATTAGAGGCAGTGTTTGTACCGCCTACCCTTAATTAAAGAAGCGACGGACTGACGAACTGATTAACTGACCAACAATTAAAGATGTCAACGCAACGCGCACGCGCACAACTCTCTCTCTCTCTCTCTCTCTCTCTGTCTAAAGGGCATTCTTTATTTTTTGTCAGATTTCCATAGGCTAATTGAATCAAATGAAAATTGAAAGACGACAATTAAAGCAGCAGCAGCAGCTGGCAGAGAAGAGGAATGTCGCTGGAAGATAGTTCCCCACAAATTGGATGTAAATGGCTGGGCATTGTGAGTGCGGCTAAGGGCTAATGCTATGCTACGGCTATGGGCAGACAGCGCGTTATTGGGACTTGTTTTGATGATAGCGAGGCATTAGTCATATATATACATATGCAACTAGTTCCTGGAAATCGAACCTACTCTATCTCCGGTGTTATCGCTCTATATCTGTACATACACGAATGTATGGGCCCAGAAGGGGCGCCCCATGGCCAGGCTCGATAGTTACCCTCGATGCGGCAGGCAGACATTGAGCGGCTTTGTTATCAGCTTTCGCCAGCGGTCAAGCAATTACTCTCTACTGGCTGCTACCTGGTCAGGTGACTAAGCAGTTGGCAGACGACTCACTTTTTCTGCACGTTTTCGCACAGCCGTAGTGGGAGTAGCGCAGTGGAGCTGCATAAAAAATGAAATGAATTAAAAGATTGAGGGGAGACAAGAACCCGAAAGAGATCGACAGAAAGGCAGGAGGGGAGGGAGAGAGAAAGAGCCAAGCGAAGCAGCTTGAGAATTTAGCCCAAATTAAGCCAAAAGGCAGCAAAAAGGAAACCAAAAATGTTCGTATTCCCACGACTCTTGGAGCCAGACGCCAAGCGACGAGTCCTTGAACGTACGAGCTGCCTGGGTAAGTGATAGTGGCTTGCAGATTAAATTGAATGCACGCCGCCAGACAGGTCGGGCATGCCGGCCCAACAACAGCTATGCAGGGTATTCACCTCATCTACAATTCCCTCAAGATGCTCTGCTCCGTGGGGGGATCAGCAGGTAAAGGCTGAGCGCGCAGAAAGGACTCGACAAAAAGGACTCGACGAATATGTGTTTGTAATTCGAGTCGTTTTATTCCTCATTTTCGGTTTGCTTCTTCATCTGTAGCCAAAGAAAACAAACAAATCTTTAATACACATGTACACATGCAGAAAAGGATCGCCATTAAAAAGAATTTCAAGTTCAAGTGCGTGGGAATTTGGTGTTCTGCGAATCTCCATTGTCTCCATGGTCAAATGCGAGCTTAGACTCGCTTTATGTATGTTTATTCCAATTGATATTGCTCAAATGTTCAATTAACGCACGGCTCAGGTGCAACATTTAACCCTCATCAAATTCGCAATTAATTTCATCATTTATTACGTTTGTTTTCTGCTCTTTAACACGAAAATATTCGAAACGTTCGATCGTTTTGCACCCTCTTTGGCGGAGTGGCGGAGCACGCACCGTGCGAGCCACTAGAATCTTCAGTGCAGCATGCAACATGTGAGAAGCACACACACACACACACACACACACGCACACACACACACACACACAGCTGTAGAGTGAGGCGGGCATACACAATTTAAGTGTTGAGTGTGTAATTTTATATTTCCGGTGTAGTAAGTTTCATACGACAACTCAGCTCTCTGCCAGGGCCACATCTTTGGCTGGTTTTCTCTGTCTTTTGCTGCTGCTGTTGCTGTTGCTACTGCTGCTCCTCCTGCACTGGCTTTTGCTGTTTCAGCTGCTAAAGTGCAACAACAACTGCAACTACAACAAGTATCTGTCCGTTGGTTTGGCGCTGCTTGTCAGCCAAACGACGTCGTCTCACACAATTCCTGCAATTATTTTTATATCGAAATAAAAAATGAAGGAAAAAAAGTGAAAAACAAAAGACAAATGAAAAATATATAAAACTGAACACCCCACCGCACTATCAGACACCCAGACAGCCTGTCATGCATATATATTTATATACATATATGTCTGTCTGGGCTTTGTCGTAATTTGGATGCGCATTATTTGATTTATTTGCTTTCAATATAATTCTTAAGGCTCCTCGATTTATCCAGAATTCGTGTTGTTGTCTGATATTAAGACAACTTAACTGCATATATGGCTTTCGTAGAAGCGCAGCCAAAGTAAAATACGATCTATACTAAGCAAGTATTTATTTTGCTTTTGTAGCCATAGCAGAAACGTAAATACTCTGCAGATATATCTAGGGAAAATAAATTTGGATTAAGATATAGTTGATAGATATCTTTAAAACAGTTTTATAACTGATTTTAAACACTTACTGTTCTCTAAAATTTTAAAAAATATTATTTAAAATTTTATGTGTCGATTTTCCATATATCGATATATATATATATATATATATATATATATATATATATATATATATATATATATCGATGTATATCGATTTATATATCGATATCTATATCATTTGTAGATTTTAGTATATATTCTGTAATATAAAAGTTTAGAGCAATTATTAGCTGAATTGTAAGGCTGTTAAATATTTTATAAAGATTATTCCACTTCGATCTGTGGCTCTTTCCGGAAACCTTCTCTTGTAACCTTCAAGCTCTTCCCACTTATTCACACACTTTTTATTGTGAGGGTATTTAATCAGTCATTAATTGTGCATTCCTTCGTGGGCTTTTCCGAGAACTTGTCACATTTTGCCTCAGTTTGCGTTCGTATTTACATAAGCTTTTATTTGTCGCTCCCTTGTGGACGTAATTTATGTTTGAAGAGCTTAAAAGCGCAATCCTTGAATGTCAGCGACTGTCCGTCAGTCCACACCTCCGTCAGCTGGGAGTTGTTGTATTTAACTTCAATCGGAATTAAATTAGTTTAAAAATGCTGCCTTGTACAGCCCGAGGTGCTTCAGGCACAAATCAAAGGACATCGAAGGCAGAGAAAAGTCGCTGGCTTGAGCTGAGGGCAGACGAGGTCCTTGCTAAACTGATTTCAATTAGATGTGAGACAAATTCGATGCAAGTCGATGCTGATAAGTGCAGCGTATCTGAACCAAGATCATGCCGCATTATATTATTATCCCAGAACATTTGCAATTTAATAAAATTGAGCTCTTTGTCTCTGGCTGTGTGTGTGTGTGTGTGTGTGCAAACAGAAGCCCCAAGTTGAAGCCAACAGCTGTAGTCGACTCCAACTCGATGTTGGTAATGAAATATCTAACGACCGGATGTCAATAGCAAATACTTAATAATGTTGTTGATTTGCCTCGCTTTGTGGCTGGTTGTGGCTCGTTCGCCTGTGGCGGTGGCATGGCTGCGTGTAGTCTGTTGCACGTTGCCCCACCTGTCGCTGGGGCTGGGGCAGTTTTAAGGATGTGCCAGCAAATGTTTTAATTGATTTGCGTGGCTCGAGAGCAGGCAAGGCATCTCGGGGAATCTTTGGACTTGGCTTAAGGAATTCGCTTCTAACACATTTCTGATACGTTATCAACAAATATTGATTATAGCTTCCGCTTCAAACTTCCGGCTCTTCCGCTTTCGGGGAACTTTTATTTATTCAAATTTCGAGCATTCTCGATGCAGTCTAACTTCAAGTAGTGCCGCGTAGCGTCGTGTGCTGAAATTCTAAGAAATTGCCAATCACTATAAAGTGGACTTTAAATAAATTGCCAATCTGCCGTTATGTTAGATAACGATCACATTTGCCGTTTATACAACCGGAAGTGAACTTGTTCACACGCGTGCCACACACCACAACACACACACACTCGAGCTGAGAGATCCCACATGACGACAGGCAGACAGATAGACGCACCTAGAGATATCTTTCTTTTCTGAACATCGATTAGACTGAAGACTTAGATACATTTATGCATGTTATACATATATCGAGATGTTTTAATGAACTCTGGTGTCTATGGCCCACTTCCACTCGTCAGTTACCCTTATCAGCTGTGATAAGTACCGAAATAACCTGCACTAATAAATTCTTGCTAGTACTCCACTTCCTCGAAGGCCACTTTGACGCTGCGCGTTTTCTAGGAATTTTGATAAGCGCCATAAGCGTAAATTGCGCATTATTCTCATAAAACAAAAGGGAAGAGAAGAGAAGAGGGAGGAGAGCAGAGTAATGCAAAATGAAAATATAGATTACAAGTCAAACACTTAATGTGAATCACTAAGCAGTGGGCGTAGCTCAAGTTCATTCACAAGCCTTGATTAGTTGGCATCAAGCGAGAGGATTAGCTTCATGGACTACGTGACATTTACAATGTAGCCCTCGATAGTTCTAGTAATTCTTTGAGATATGTCCAATCTACAATGAGATTTTCATACACACACACAAACTCCTACATAGCCATTGCATGCCCAACTCAAGAGTCGCCATTTGAAGCTCATTTGAACTAAAATTCTGATTGGAGCTTCACATCTTCGTTTCGTAATGACTTGATTGACCCAGTTGGGAGCGTGAAGAGCGAACAATGAACACCTCATAAGTATAGATAGCTCTGACGATTGCCAGCCACATCTCGGCTAGCATGCAAGCCACTGGCCAGGAATGCAGCCTGGCGTAGGCCGTAGCACCCAAGTGCCCTGTCGTTATGGTGTGTGTGGCCAGGGCCGGCCCTGGCGAGGCATTGTGCGGGCCAGTCGCCAGGTAATTCATAATGAATTTCAGACACGCACAGACGTTTTGTAATTTAAAGTTGTAACTACTGCGTTTTAAAGAGTTTTCCCTTTTGGCCAACTAACTCGCAAGACATCATGAGCATTTGCAATGTCAAATATGTGTCTTGCCTACCTGTGTAAGTTAAGCTAAACAATTTCTCGAACACGCAGATGCGCCCACCTCGAAGGCCCATTCTCACATCATGCATATTTATCTACGTATATACATATATACATATCTGTATATTTATTTGAGTGCTGCGGTGGGGTTTACCTCCCCCCCCCCCTGCGTTTGTCGCCAATTATATGCGGTTTTGTGATAATGACCAAATGATCTCAGCGCCGCTGCCCGCTGCCCGCTGCCCGCCGCGTCGCCGCACGTAATTTCAATTCATTCATAGACTCGAAACGCGACGCCGCATCGGGCGTTTGTTTCATTCATAAATTTACCTGGTCGCGTTGTCATAATAGCTCTATCTTATGGCTGTTGTTTTCCTACTCTTTCTCTTTCTCGCTCCCCTTCTCCTTCCTTTCTATTTCGTACTTGTAATTTGTGCGAGTCGCTGCCGTCGGCGTCTTCGCCTCTGCCTGCGTTCCTACGTCTTCGTTTCGGCTCTCCTCCTAGCCGCTTTGCTTTATCACATTCACATACATTATTAACCACGGGCCTGTGTTCGATAGCGATACGAATACGAATACGAATGGGAGGCAAAGCAAACGGAAGCAGCGGAAGCGGCGACGCCGACGTCGATCATTGTTGTTTCTTCTGCTGCTGCTGCTGTTGTTGTTGTTGTTGTTGCTGCTGCTGCTGTTGTTCTTGTATATATTTTTGACGTTAAGAAAACGAGCCGACGTCGCTTCTGCTTCTTCTCTTCTACAACTTCGTGTTGTTGTCTCATTGTCTGTTGCTGGAGTTCCTTCTTTTTTTTTTGTCGAACGAGAATGCGCGTGCAAGGCAACATAAGAAATTCATTCATAAATTCGATGCCGTTGCTGTTGTTGCCCGCTGCCTGCCCAGTGTGTGTAAGGAAACTCGAGAAGGTTTGCCATATGCGATGTGCATACATACGTATATACACATGTGCATTCGTTTGGGTGTATGTGTGAGCAGCTACTTTAGAGCCGTTGGTCACCTGATCTCGTTTGTTCACTTTGCCAAAGTTCTTTTTGCCAGTAAAAGATATGGAGAGAGTGAGACAGCCAGAGGGAGAGAGAGTGAGTGGGGGAAGGAGAGCTAGTAGAGCTTTTGAACTTTGCACACACTGGCGGGTTGACTTTTGTACACCTGTTACACCCTGTACGTAGTGTCACCTGTTGCCTGCCTGCCTTTGCCGCTCGCCTGTTTTTGTTTGTTATTTGCTTTGGCTTTCGTTCCATGCGTTTTTTTCTCATTGCTAAACAAACAGCTTGTTGTTGTGTAGTTTTACTAGGTGTAGCTGTTGCTCTGCTGTTGTTGCTTTTGTTGTTGTCGGCACGATGTGATGGCCATTTCCGTTCCACACACACACACAGACGCACGCACGCACGCATATACATAAACATACGCTCTCCCATTTATTACGCTCTCACGTAGCGCTGCTCGGCTTGAGCAGTTTCGTTTGTGAATGAATTCCACATCGTTTCGCCTCGCTCTCAGATTTACGACAGCGTTGGCATTTCAATTCCACTTGTTGCACACGCCGCTCTCACTCTCTCGCGCTCTGCGTCGCTGCCAGTGTCTCTCTCGCTGGCTCGTTTCTTCTCGTTGTTTAGGATACCCAACGGACGAGCCGATCGTTTCGTTTCAGTTTGGCTTCACAAATCCAGCAATCCGATAGATACACAGAGAACCGACCAGTTACAAAAATGATTTCAGTTTCGTTTTTTTGTTGTGCATTGTGCAACGTAAATTTTAACTTAAATAAATTTAAATAAATCTTATCGCGCGCGTGTATGTGTTTGTGTCTGTGTGCGTTCTCTACGTAAAATACAAACAAAGCAACGCAACTGATAAAGCCAACACTCGTTGCCAAGGCAATAATCACATCTTACAGGCTAATAGCAGTGCTGCGGTGACTAATTAGTGTTTAATGCCAGCAATTCAATTGAGTTAAATGTGCATTGCTAACAAGAAGAACGATCAACCACCAGATACATTTGTATCTGCGAGATCAGACGAGGCGAAAGGGTCGCGACTTTCTCTGACATTTCGGGTCAATTCTGTTGATGCTGCTTTGATTTGTACACGCCAATAAATTGAATGCAATTGAATTGAGCGATCGCTGTGTGTGTGTGTGTGTCTGTGTGTGTGTGATACGAATGATCTTTAATTGGTTTGACTTCTGACACCCAAGAGGAGAGCACAGGCATACTCAACCCATAGAAAAAGATACATATTCATTTACCAGCTGCGAGCTGTTGTGACTGCTGAATTATGACAAACGAATGGATCGATTGGAATGATTGTCGCATGCTGCCGCCGCTGCGATCGGCAAACTACAACAGCAACACCACCAACAACAACAACAACAACAATAACAACTACAACAACAATCACCAAACAATCCTTAGCAATAATTATCAAAGCCTAACAAGCAAATTTCATTTGAAAGCCCACAAACTGCAGCAGTTGCACACGAGCCACGGCAAACTGCGAGGTAATTGATTAGATATTAGTCCGATAACTACATATATAGTAGAGCCCTCAACTATACTTAACTAGAGTACGACTTCAGGCACTAATTGGCATTCTCTTCTATCCATCAATCTATTGCAGATGTGCCCACAGCATTGCCGCCCCTCACGCCCGGCACGAATCGCAAGGTGAACGAGGTGCTGAAGGCCTCGTTTGCCTCCTGGGAGAAGGAGGTGCAGAACTGTAATATTACCAAAGGTAAGCGGCAGCAGCAGCAGTAGCAGCAGCTCATAAAACATGAATTCATTCATTCCCATGCACTTGTCCAAGTTTCAATTGGCTGCATTGGCAACGCCAATAAAATAATAATTTACAAACAGTCCCATACAAAGACGTGATCATAAATGAATATTAATCGTTTCCCACAGCAATAGACTTCGAAATGAAATTTGGTTTACAGCGCTCCCACGCACAACAACAAAAACAACAACAATCGAGAAATACGAATAACAATTAATTAGACAACCAATGAATGCGGCATTAGGAAAATGTTTATTAATCGAATTACGTATTTTCATTTGTTAATTTATTCCGCTTAGATCCCCGCGAGTGGACGGAGGAGCACGTCATCTACTGGCTCAACTGGGCCAAAAATGAGTTCTCGCTGCTCTCCATGGACCTGGGCCCGTTCTGCAAAATGACCGGCCGTGAAATGGTCGAGCTGGGCAAAGAGAAATTCCTGGCCATAACGCCGGCGTTCACGGGCGACATTCTGTGGGAGCATTTGGATATACTACAAAAAGGTGAGCACGTGACGGGCATCGCAGATCAGCAGCTGGCGCCAGGCACACATTAAGTCAATCACTCACTCTGTCAACCACAAACTACCTCTCCGTATCGAAAATTCATTCAATAATTGTCTCTTTATGAGAGATTGTAGAATGATTCAATATTGAATTATAAATAGAGTTTTCGGGAATATCAATTTAATGTATTTTCTAATGAGAACTTCAAAGATTTTATGGCATATTAAAAAGTGAACAAAGTTTAAGTATCAATTAAAATAATCATATATGAAACATCATATACACATGAATCATGTCATAAACCAATAATGACTTCACATAACTATAGCGTGACCAACGATGAGTGTTACTATTTTCGATAATTATATTTCAATAACTATTAAAGTTATCAATCAAATTTAGCTGTTCAAATATTGTATTAGACTTGCCATTTAATCCTGAATTATCTTAAGCCGTAGAAATATGTAGAAATATATAGAAATAATTTAATTCCTTCCATCATTCGATCGTTTTCTGTGATCTGCTCGACCTGATTGAAGCTGCCTTCACAATCAATGCCTTCAATAATAAAATATCTCCATTTCTTGTTGCCTTACTGCAATTACTTTTCTTATTCTTCTTATTTACTCGCCCAATTTAGAAGAGCTAAATTTTTTACATATTTTAAAATTTGCTTAAAAATGTTTCAACATTTTGTTAGCCGCTTTTATTAAATCACCTGAGCTCTGAGGTCCTTTTTATCGTCCTTTTTTGTGCGGAGGCTTTAACAAAATAGATTTACCTGTCCATAAGGCAACAGGCCAAATTGTCAGCTGCGTGGGCGGAAGTCGTGGGGCGAACCGAGGCAAACGCTAACGAAATCAAGGACCAAATTGATTTGGGGCGCAAAGTTGGCTACTAAGTTAGTTGCGAAAGGGGTTTGGCAAACCTTGTTGCCTGTTGCCTGTTGCCTGTTACCTGTTGCCTGTTTGCCAGTTACTTCCTGTCCGCCCTTGGTCCGTTATGAATTTGAGTTGGCCAAGCTTAACAATTTTTTTGTTCCGACGAATTTATTGAGTTTCGAAACCTAAAAAAGCTTTTAGTTTGGGTCGAGGCCCTAATAAGGTAATGACAATATTGTTGAACTAATTGAATTTCCTCTGCGCAGATTGTGAAAAACCAAATGAGGATATTGTGCACGGCAATTCCTTTGAGTCGTCGGGCAACGGCTCGGTCTGCGGATCCGACCACCAGGTAGCCAATTACCAGTCAGCAACGCCGGCCACGACGCCCGTCTCCAACAACAGCCTGGCGAGCCGGCTGTCCATGGATTATGCGACAACGGCGGCGAGCAATGATAAGAGCAACAGCTACCACACAACACCTGCCATGCCCCACAACGGTAAGCACACCATTAGCCATAAGATACACAAGCTCACACGCAGGCAGCAGATCGTATCTGCGAGATACAAATTGAATATTGAACCATAAATATACAGCAGATTTGTTGCTACAATTAGTGTCAAATCCATGACATGTGATGTTCATTAAGCCATCCAAGTTGTTTACGGCACATCCTCCCATGAGATACAAGTATGTGGATCTGCCTCTAGATCGATTGGCATATGTTTAGTGCATCCGGCGGAATGTTGTTTCGGCAATAATTTGCTTGAGCTGCCTACGACTACGGCTACGACTGCGATTTGGATTCCGATTAGCGATCAGCGATTACGATTATGTATGGCAGCAATGGGCATATCCAGATCTTTATTAATCGCTAATGCGCTATGCAATCCATTGAGGGCGGAGTGCGAGAGGCTTTTATTTGTTGTATTTTTGGATTGGCTTTTAATTTATTTATGTGAAATTGAAATTGAAACGGAAATTAAATTTTAAAACAAATAGCTAAATGTTGTCGGTGGCGGCGCGGCCGGCGCCAGCGTAGGCTGCTGCCGGAGACCACGTCGACAGCATATCTAAATATCCATTTAATTTTGTTTACATATAAGGCAGCAGGCGGAGCACGCGGCGACCCCGCCGCACACAGCTTGAGATACATTTATTAAATGCGCTGCCTGCCGTACAAATTGGAGCGACAGCGTCGCATCATTAATGCATTGTATCTTTCGCATTGTATCTGTATCTGTATCTGACTCTGTATCTCTATAGCAGCATCTCTCGCTTCATTTGCATCGGCAGCGGCAGTGGCATCTGCTGAGCCAGTGTTAACATGATGTAGCATGCGCCACACAAACTCACTTTTTTATTCAAAACTCTGCCCACAAGCTAGCTGTAGCTGCAGTTACAGTTAGTCGTCTAGCTGCTGCTGTTGACATTATAATAAATTAATTGAATTTATGGTCTTTGACACATTATGACCATAAATGCTATATTTATTTATATGTATATAGATTTCCATATGCGTAGCCATAAGCGTGCGCCGCTAATGAAATAGTCAAGCAATTTGACAAAAGACTAATTTTAATGGGTGCCTTTAACGACTTTTGGATACGCTTTTCAAAGTCAATTTGAAGATATAGTTAAGAAAGTGTAGAATATAGATAGAAATGTATATAAAGTATTGCAGAAAGCTAGCAGATCAGAATTAAGATAGCGACTGATCAGGTTGTAGTTATAGCTATATCGAGAAGCTATTAGCTCTATCATCAGCAAAGTTTACTCTGCTGGCTAAGGTGATAGTCTTATGATTAAAGCTTTAAAGGATGACTATATATACTCTCTGCGAATGTCACCTATTGGCATGTAACCACAACTATATATATATATATATATATATATATATTTTTATATATTTAAATAAGAGACTGAGCATAGTTACGGTAAGGGCTAATCAGCCACTAAAGCCCCTTCATTTCAATGGGCTTTAAAGATATCAGAATAAGAACAGCCAGATCTCTGCACGTAGTTCAAGGCTCAATCTTGGCATCCTGTCACCAACTCACTCAAATAGTAAAACAACTCTGCTGATCAGTTACTCGAGACCTATCCAAGCTAAGTTCTATATTAATGTCTGATCGTAAATCGTGCAGAGTTCTCGCTCTCAAATGCTTTCTTCAATTTGATTCAATAATTTCCCATGTGGACGTCTAGCCGCATGTTGACTGTGTTTTATTTAATTTTTGTATTTTTTTCCTACTCTCATCTTGCGGATCGTTTGCCCGCATACAAATTATGCGAGTCGGCTTGTCATCGTGCGGTGTTTGGGTCTGGACAACCCTCCTGCTGGTTTTGTAGGTTGTTTGCTTAATTCGTTTCGATTGTCTTTTTGTCAGTCATTAATTTGCTGCATTTACATATTATTGATGTTTAAGCTGACCCGCACGCCACCTCCGTCTCCCCGTCTTCCCATTGCCCCATCTTGACCGTCTTGGCCATTTGCATACATGAATTTATGTACACGTCTGCGTGAAGCTTCTTAAGATTGTGTGAAAATTGTTTGGGAACCGAAGGGATATGCTAGCCGTAGTGCTTGGCCTGTTGACACTTGGACTTTGACTCAAGTCCTTAAGTGCATTGGCAATTATGATAATGAGCTCTTGATATTTATATCAGCCAGGTGTTCGGCCGGCGGATCTTGGGTTGACATTCGCAATTAAAAGCGCCTCTCGACAAATCGCATATCGCCATCAGAAGTAAAACAAATTATGATTAATTGAGGCCATTAAAATTGAGTTTATGCCTCGCCAAGGGTTTTCCAAATTTAACAGTCAAAGAACCAAGAAACAGTGTCATGAACGCCAAGCTACTAACTTGAATTTATTTGTATGGCCGTTTCTTTTATTTTTCCTCTTCTTCTGTGTGTATTCTTGGGCAAAGTTTGTTTTAATTTGAGCTGCCGCTGCCCGCACCTACAGCTCTCGGCTGCCATCCAGCCTCGAGCCTCGAGCAACACCTACAAGCGAAACCCAGCCAAGCGCAAAAAAGTTGAAAACGCTTCGAATTTCGTCATCGGGCAGCAATTGCCGAACGCATGCATATAGCTACATATATAGTTGTATATATATATCTCTCTCTGTCTCTATAGATATCCATAGTTATATATTCCCATGTTGAACGATTTACAACTGCTGACTGCATTCTGGAACGCATTAGATTGAGGTGTTATGTGGCATGCGGCGAAGTTCAGTTCACTTTCGATGCGCCAACTCCCTTATGATTTTCCTTTGATTTTCTTGAATCAATTTCGTGCAGCTAACGCTTAGTCATCAGTTTGTATAAAACGCCCAGATACAATAACTCACAGATAGCTCACATATGATTATCGTTACGTGTGTATCGCCGTCTGTATGGACAGCCAGGGTCTTTCGATGTTTTGCTTGAGAGCGCATCTGGGCTAGTGTATCTTAGATATTTGCACGCAAAATTGTTTCTTCTTTTTTACCAGCGCTGCCCTCGCGTATTGTTCTCTCAGATGTGGTCAGAATCATAGCTTGGCTTAATTGGAAGCCCTTACATCTGATCGAGGAAAGGCCAGCTACCTTTCGACGCCCAAACTCAGTGCTGGCTGTCGACTATTGTTAAACGGATTTTTGCGAAAAATTTGTTCTATTTTCAGAGCTTATTGTTTTTACTGGCATACTTTATAGATACATATATATAACAATATATATATGTATATATGTATGTGCATACATTTCTACACAATAAAATGCCTGATGCGTGAAATGTTTGTCCAAGCTTGAAGAGTTGCCATTGTTGCCGTTGTGTGTGGCTGTTGATTCATGTTCATCATCATCAGCAGCAGCAACAGAAACAGCAAAAGCAACATCATGCCGATGTCGGCATATAACCTCAGCCCAGCCAGCCAACCGATCAGACAGACCTGAGAGTCAGTCAGGCAGTTTGTCAGTTAGGATGGTGAGTGCTCCACTCGCTTTTCAGATCGCCGGGCCATGCGCGCTGGGTCTTTGCTCGTGCCGCGCGTAGGTTGTTGCCACACGAAATGACACATTTAATGCATATTTGACTTGTAGATACATTCGAGTGCGCATACAGACGGCCCATCTCCACCTTCAGCTACTCCATGCCACGGGGTCAGAGTCAGAGTCAGAACTAACGCCTCTGATCGCCATATTGCGTGTCACACACACACGCACACACTCATACTCATGTCTTGCTGTGAACTCTGGCGACGATCGCGAATATGAGTAGAAGCACTCGCGTGAGTGTATTTGTGACAGTTGTGGAGTCTTGAGTGTGTGCCAAGCGTTTTAGTTTAGTTACAGTTTGTTGATTTTGAAAGCGACAATGGAATTCTTTGCATGTGACAGATTACACGAGTACTTGTTTACACATGTCTGGATGTGTGTGTGTGTGTGGGTTTATAAAAAGTTAAGGTCAATTTACTTTAGATTTGCTTGCCACAAACAGTGTGAAAAGGTAAACTAAAATATATAATTACAAGCAGCTCATTAAATTTGATTTGTATACAAAGCTTTGTCTTCAATTCAGTCCAATAACTTAGGAAAACAAAGTATCAAAATGGGAGCTAGTATACAAATTTTGAGAATCGCAGAGAGAGGTTATGTGTACCTTTGATGAATACCGTAATCAATAATCAATATGTAATCACCAAGAAAGGCGCAAAGGTTACCATTTTGTTTACTACTTTTAGAATAGCAAACATACCATATATAGAAGATACTGATATAGATATACTCAATACTATAGCTGGGTACATATGAGAATTACCGAGAAAGGCTCACAGATTACCTATTTGTTGACTATATTATAGAAACATACTTGCGAACACATTATCCACAGCAGTGATTGATAGACACGCACTAGTTAAATGTTCAGCCAAGACTCAGAATCGCAAAGAAGGCCACATTGATGTAGATTCCATGATTACCTGTTGATTAGCATACAATGTAAGGCACATAAAATAAATAAAATGAACCTTTAGAGCCATCCGCCTATATTAATTACTCTAAATTCAGCCATTAACGCAAGACAATTTTCACCTCCCACAAATTATGTGGCAACGAAGCAGAACATGGCGACGGTCAGAAGCCGAGATGGGGCAGAGGCAGATAGACAGACGCCCAGCTAATATACGAACCACGCACCATGGCCAAGACAGAGCACATAAGGCCCTTCAGTCATAACAACTACGACTCAACGGAATTATGTTGATTGCAAATTTGTTAAGGTCATAAAATTAAATTTCGTTTTTAATTTTAACGCCATTGTTTCTGCAGCGAGGCAGAGCACAGCACGAAGGAACAAAAAAAAAACTGAGAATTAGCTACTGGGGCATCCATCCACTAGATGTTAGCATCGGACATCAGGCATATTATTATAGCATTTAGCGGAATTTAATGCGCCCACTTCGGGCCGTGGCAGAGCCTACACTTAGAATAGCATATTAATCATACTCTCGCAGCAACAATGGCTAGGGCCGAGCTGGGAGGCCTTCAAGCCAGAAATCACATTGCTGCTAATTAACATAGTGGCAACAGAGCTGAAGTGGAAGATTTGTACTATGCGCCTGCGCGCTTCGTTGGTCAACTATTGGTGGTGGTGCTACTGCTGCTGCTGGTGCTGGTGGTGGTGGTGGTGGCAGAGCGCGCCAAGCTGTGAAAAGTCAAGTGAACGGTTTCGGCTTAATGGTATTTTTCAGTTTTTTCCTTTTGCACGGTTCAAAAGCCGCACAACCTAGAATTTTGCTCTGCTCCGCGTATTGGGGGAGTGCAGCTATGCGGTTTCCCTTTTCTAGCCTTTTTTTCTCTCTCTCTCTTTTGTGGTTGCTGCGATCGGCAGTTAGTTAGCTACTGCCACATTGTAGTGTTCGCAGTGGATTTCGTTTAATTTATTATCATATATTCAGCTGAATCTGACGCGCGCCAAAGGCAACACCAAGCGCTGGCATTGGATCTAATATGTTCTCAGTGTGACTGTGAGTGTGTGTGTGTTTGCTGCACCCCTCGACCCGGCCGGCTTTACGTATTCATAGCTAAAAATTCAAATGTGCTTTGAGGCAACGCGCTGAGCTATGCTGGCAATATTCGTCTACCCAGTAGATTTTTCTATATATACCTTGGCTTTATATACCCATTGTTGACGTCGACGCCGGTGACGATGACGGCGTCTCCTCGATGTTGGGACTCGAGCTGCCTTTTTTCAGTTTTCAGTGTTTTTTGTGCTCGTTTTATTTCGTTACGTACGTACGTAGATGTAAATTTACGCCATAGAAAAGCGTTACGGTCGAGTTAATTTAAAACAAAGAACATTCAAAAGAACAACATCAACGGCAACTGTGAGTTGGACTTTTTGTTGTTGTTGGTGTTTTTGTTTTAGACTCGGGGGAAAAAATTAAACATTAAATTGTATAATGCGAAAGCCGCTAATAGCAACAACAGCAACAACATCGGCCAGAGCCAAAGGCAATGAACGAAACGCAGCGACGAAAGATACGAATTGCCTTGCATAGCACTATATAACGAATACATTAATAGTTGCATTCATATGTAACACTAGCCTAGCTGCAACTGAATGAGCAGTTAAAATCTATTCACATTTCTGCTGTGAACTGCCCTGAACTTAGATGGCAAACAGCTATCAACTAAAGATCTTTAAAACTAAAAATAAATAAATTCAGAAGTAAAATAATTAATAATAAATTAAAACTAAACTAGAAGCAAAGAAATATATATTTCGAAAAAGGAATCCAATTTATTTAGGAAATTTAAATAAAATTAAATAAATTTATGACGAACTTTGTATATGATTCAATGAAAGTAAATCCTTAAATTAGTATGGATTGTATTTATATTATCTCTGTAAAAATCTGAGAAAACTAAAATATTAAAATATATATGCATATGTATATGCATAGATAACTCAAAGTTTCATATGGTTTACGGTTCGATTGTTTTTGAAATAAATTTCTCTGGTTTAAGTTGCAGCTCGTAGCGATAAATAAATTCTGATTCCGGTTGGGAAGAACATGTTTCCAGCTGTGCTTAAAATTTATATTTTATACAAATAAATTTTACTTTGAATAATAGATATTTTTGTTGCTTGTGATAGCGTCATATATCACGAAAACTCTTTTGGGCACTGAACCAAAGCGAATCACAATTTCAGACGGTTGCCAAGCAATGCGAATCATTGAAACGTATCCACAATGAGTATGAAAAAGTTCAATTCAATAAAGAGCATTTATCCACTCAGAGCTTTAATCATTGTGATTATATAAATTAATTACGCAAATGACTTTAAATGCCAAGACACGTTAATTGTTTGACTGCATCTAGACTGCAGTTTCAATAAAAAACATGAACTTAAATTCATATTTAAAGTTTTTGAGCCAAACAAAAAGCTTGGCTCATGCGCAAATTAACCCATTTGGATTGAGCATGGCTAATTTCAAAGATCTATTCGCAGTTGGCAGCGCAAAAAAGCGTTTGGCACAACGTATCGAAATCTTAGACGGAGGCAGGTTGGCAATTAATTTGCAATCAACTTTCGACATTTTATTTGCCAAGCAGCGGCCAAAGAGCGACAAGCAAAGCACTTTATGCATCATTAAGAATTAGGCAAACAAAAACGACAAAATGGAGAAATACTGAGATACTCACACATGGATAGAAGCACACACGCACACACACACACACGCGCATGCTAAGATATCTAAATGTATCTGTAACTTTTTGCTGTCCAGTTGCCCCCAGTTGGCCGACATACGCCAATTTATAATTATTAACTCCGGCAAACGAATCAAAAATAAATAAAATCGAATTATGTTCGTGAGTGTGTTTAGTGAGGGAAATCGTCTTTGGGGCACAGATTGAGATTGAGAGACTAAGACGGAGACTGAGAGCTGTAACTGGAGCTGGAGCTGGGGCTGGGGCTGGGGCTGAGGCCCCCTAAAAGAACTACGCGAACATCCGCTCGATGAATGGGGCACCCAAAGCCGGTTCGTTGCACGATTGAATGAATGAATGGAAATGAATGAACTGTAACTTGTTTTAGATTTGCGCTTAACTAAACAACGGACAACGGATCCGACCAGACCTCAACTCCGAATTCGACTTCACTCTATGGCTGCCTATATATACACATATATGTATATATATATATATCTCACTATTAGTTCGATTGTGTGTGTCTGTTTGTGCAAGAGCTTCGTGTAATTTGGTTTACCTCTTTTTTAAATTTTTTTCTTTGCTGTTGCCACAAAAGAGTTCACATGAGAAAGAGACGGCAATGGCGACAAAATGTTGACCGGATGTGAGGCTGCGCTTTTTTCTGCCATTGCTCCTGTATGTGTGTGTGTGTGTGTGTGTATGTGTGTTTCATTAATTATATTATTAATGCGAATTTCGAGTCTGAGGCACACAAATTAATAAATATGTTGAAAACAGCTTCAATTATAACAAATTAAGTGCTTAAAAGCAAAAACTAGGTTTTGCTATTTGCTCAAAACCAATTCGAAAACCATTTTGAAAGCGCCTTGGCTCGCCTTTGTCTGCGACACTTATTGTTTTTACATATGGGTTGTTCTTGAACATGCTTCGAGCTATTCGAGCTCATCAGTGGCTTTGGCTAACCTGACTCCGCCAGCCACAATTTCCGGAGCGACTCCCCCAAATATACTCTACGCCGGGATTGTTGTGCCGCCCATCGTCTGAAAGCTGGCGCCCATCATTCAGTCAGCGTCTTTGCAATTTCCTCGCATATTTCCGCTGTTACAGTTTTCAGCAGGCTTTTCGGCTTTTCCCCATTTTAAATGCATTTTTGTTGCTGCTGCTGTTGTTGTTGTTGTTGTTGTTGTTTATTTGCAATTTTCATTAACGCAATTTCGTGGCCGTCAGCTAATTGAATTGTGTAAATTTTCCATTTTTCGCCGTTTTCCACAAAATCGCATTATTCGCTAGACTTGACTGGAAAATGCTTTGATACTATAGTTTATTTGTACAATAAATGCAGTATAAACTGTATTTCCTTCAGATGCGTTTATAAGTTATCTTTGAGATACTTTTGTATATTTCTAATGAAAAAATCTTGGCTGCTTTACACAGTGAAGTGATTGAGGATTTTAAAGATATATTTGTGTACTGGAGACATATTGCTATACTGAGGATATATTTGTATCTTAGAGATTCCTTCATATATCGACATTCAATGCCTTAACCCGACTTCTGTATCTTAAAGATACTTTTCTATTTTTCACATAATTCAAGCTTAGTTCTTAACTTAAACAGTGCTAAAATCGAAGCAAAAGTTGGATCAAATTTCTAAAAACAGGTTGCCAGCTGACCTTGGTACAGCACACAGTCAACAGTAAACTACCCCCTGGCTAATTGTGCATAGTAGCTCTCGGTTGATCCAACACCCTTGGGAACAGAAAGCAAAACCAAAGGCACTGACAACATTTAATGCCAACACTTGTCACTCGACAGACAAATAACAAAATTATGTGGAAATGCAACAAATAAACGAAGGGAAACCAAACTTCAATGAGGGCCACTGTGAGGCCGTGAGGCAAACTGCAGTTGCCGAGAGGGTGAGAGGTGAGAGTCGCCCCCTCGAGCTGAATTCCAGCAGTGGCTGCAGCAAGTGCAGCATAGCCTTGGGGTGGGTTACACACTTGATGGCTATCACTAAAAACAGATAAGAGAAGAAAAACAAAAAACAAAAACAACCACCGACAGGTCCTGGGCCACTATGTCCTGCGCCTGCTGCAATTTGTAAAATTGGAATATGAGAAAGAAAAAAAGGTGAAAAATGTTTTAATTTGCTGCTGGACAAATTCAACCAGCACCTGAGCAACTCTACAGTTGCGCGTTCTCTCCGGACAACGTGGGAAAATTCTCATTCTCTCGAAAGTTAATGCAATTTGGGCTGCGGGCTCGTAAATTCAGTGCAAAAGTTGGTCTCTTGATTTTTATCAGTTGCCGCCCCTCTAGTTGCCTATTTTTATTTTTATTTTTATTTTCATTTGTATTTTTGTTGCTGTTGTTTTCTTCTCTGTTTTTGTTTTACTTTATTTTCGTTTTCTTCGCTGGCTTTTACATTTAATTTTCACATCGTTATGCGTATTGTTGCTGTTATTTTGTTGTTGTTGTTGTCGCTGGCTTGGCTTCGTTTCATTTATTTGTTTTTGTTTTATTTTATTTTTTTTATTTGGCTCGTTTTATTTTTTCTCGCTCTCTTTGTTTTAAATGCGTCAAAGTGTAAATAAATTTGAATTTTCAGCTTGTTTTAGCTTTTAATTTTTTTTTGTCTCTTTTTTTTTGGTTTTTTGTTTTTGTTTTTGTTGTTCGTTTGTCTGGGCCTTTGCAATTTCAGCCCAGAGACGAACTAGAGCCCAGCCCGTCTCCGCTTTTTTTCTCTGTCGGCATTTTACCTTTTGATCTGTGCGCTTGCGCAGCTGATTTGTTGTTGCCATTGCTGTTAATGTTGTTGATGTTGTTTTCATATTGTTTCATTTGCAGCGCTTGTTGTTGTTTACCATACTCGCCACGTTTCTCCTGTTTGCCCAGACTCGAGAGCGCACGCACATAGCCCAAGCACATTCTGCTCATTTGCATAGATAAGGCGACAGGGTGGAAACCGTTGGGCAGGGCGCAGCAATGGGGTCCTTTAGCTCAAGTATACGCCCATTAGATTTTATAGTAGATGTGATTGAACTGATTTAATATGTGTCATGAGCCATATTGTAATAGAAACTACTCCTAAAGAGTAGCCCTAGGTTGGAGCTTCTGCATCTATAATATATACCAAATACCAAACTCAAGTTATATTACTTTTGTGTAAACAGTTGAGTTGAAGCGTCTACAAACAGATCAGAATAGTTCAGCTTTTTAGACAGAATATTCTCTTATTCACTGCTCCCCTCTCTTCTCTCTCTCTCTCTCTCTCTCTCTCTCTCTCTCTCTCTCTCTCTCTCTCTCTCTCTCTCTCTCTCTCTCTCTCTCTCTCTCTCTCTCTGTACCTCTTCAGCTGTAAACTTGAGTCGTCAGCAAACTTATTGGCAATTGGCAGCTTTCATATTTAGTCATAAATATATTTATTATATAGTTTGATGCAACTGCACCCTAGCCACTCCCAGCTCGCAACTTGTGTCTCCCACACATTATCCTTTGGCAGGACGAACCATTTAGGCGCAATGAGCTGGAACGCGAGTCGTGGGCTGCACATTTGTCGTGTAATTTATCAAACATGGCATTTTATATTATGAAAAAAGAGAGAGAACTTATGCTACCCTCAGCGGCCGCGGCCGTGGGAAAACGTTGCGCAAACCAGGTCTGAGGTGGGCTATTAAAAAGCAATTGCATATGTGCAATTAATGAGCAGCCAAATATATATGTGGCTATGTCCGTGCAGTCGATGTGTGTGTCTCGATGTCTTGCCAAAAACAAAAAAAAAGAAAGGAGAAGCAGAGGAAGAGACGGGCGAGGTTTATTATTGGTCATTTCATGCGAATAGCGTCGAGAACGGGAGAGCCGAGCGAATGGCATGACAAATGAGCAAGGTTGTTGTGGGCCGGAGTGCACAAAAGCCGCAGGATATCTCGGTGAATCACAAAGAACAACAAGCAAATGAGAATACAACATCCGGTAATTTACTTCCTTTAGTTCCGTATCGATACCTTGAAGGCCCCGAGGGGCCCCTAAACACCATTCAGTTCAGTGCCTTTTGTTTGCTCGCTCGCTCGCAAGTGGTAGAGATTTCAGTTTCATGAATGAGTGCCACAAGTGCAGCTGAAGAGAGACGGCAAGGACGGCAGAGTTGGCTGCAGCCCAGGACAATGCGACGGCGCAAGTAAATTAGGCAAGCCGAAAGGCAGCGCCAAAGTGGCCTGGCAGGTAGCTGCACCAGACCGAGGCGAGCCTTCGCTCTCGCCTGCCGCAGCGACTGCGCCCTGACATTCTAATATCCTCTATTCCCATATCGCCTGGCTGCATCTTGCGTGCGTGTGTGAGAGACTGTTTCGTCCAGGCAACACACAGTTTTCTCACAGCGTTCACAACTCGGAACCAGAACTCGGAAATGTGTGGGTGATTGCGTGCGTCTCTCTCTCTCTCTCTCTCTCTCTCTCTCTCTCTCACTCTCTGTGTGTGCGTGTGTGTGTGTGTGGCACACAATCTGGCTACGAATTACGTTGGAAAAAAGCGCAAACTCAGGCACACACAACAGTTGTCCAGGCCTCACTCAGCCTGGGGTCGCTGTCTTTCTCGCACTCTCCTACTCGCCGCAGGGCACACATGTTGTCCGAATTTTGTTGCTGCTGCTGCTGCTGTTGCTAGTGTTGTTGCTGTTGCTGTTTTCGTAGTCATGGTGATAGTTGGACAGGTGCACAATTTGACGTTCAGCCAGCCGTTGGAGTTGAGTTCTTGCAGGGTTCAGGTTCATTCGTTTATGCTTTACATTGCATTTGTTGTTGCTGTTGTTGGTGTTGTTGCTGCTGACCGCATGCCACCTTCTGTGCTCAGTGGGAAACGGTATTAAATGAGCCATTTAGCGAGTCACTCAATTTTTAGGACTCGCCAACTGGCCAGAGTTGAAGATCCGACGGCTGCAGAGCAACCCAGCCAAGCCAGAGCAGATCCATAACTTTCGACTGAGCTCTGATTGAAGACTGATTGATTGATGGCCACTTCCTGTTGCTGAATTTCACATATTCTCAATGCAATTTGAGTGCAGTTTCTTGCCAAACGAAATATGTTTTCTCCACATGTATAACACACAGCTCAAATGCATGCAGATCAGCTGGCTGTGATACGTGGCTGGCTTCCCACAATTAGCTGGCTTTGCTTGTTTATATAAATATAGGATACAACTGAAAACTGAAAACTGAAAAATGAAATTGCAGCAATTAAGGTTGATAAAACTTGCTTTTAGTCTAAGCTTGTGAGTTCTAAGGAAGTGGCGTGGAATGCAACGCATGCGCAAAGCATGCACGACGGCCGCTTTCTGGCCAAGAGCAAAGCTTCCTTTAGTAGTTGGCATTTGAGCCCAAGATCAACAATTTGCAGCCGCATTTTTAATCAAGCGGCTCAAGTACTGCGAGCAAGTACCAAGATCAATAATATTTATAACCGAGCCTCATTTATGGCCAGATCATTACAGTTTGCCTCATCAGAGCTGAAGATCAATGATGATGCTGCTGCTGCGCTGCTGCTGCTGCTGCTCCTTGGCAGCGCTCTATCAAAGTATCTGGTTTCATTTCCGCTCTACATGCGCGCCAAGGAGCTGCGAAGATAATGCAACACACACACACACACACATACAGAAGGCAGTCTCTCATAGCCATACGCAGACCCATTTCCATTCCCATTCCCATTCCAATGACCATCCTCATTCTCATGCTCCTGCTGCTGCAGCTCCTCTTGTTTGTATATATATTGTGTGTGTGTGTGTGTTGTTTACAAGTCTAACAATCAAAGCATATCTTTAGAGCTGCATCTGTTTATTTTGTTGTCAAAACGCAGGTACACATACATACATACGTATACGTACTCGTATCGCCTGAGATGCTGCTCCATATATGTTGTTAAATTGCGGACGCATCTCGGCCAGCTTCACGTTTACGTGGAAAATTGATATTTTCTTTTGCCACCGCTGCACGGAAGCAGCAACAGGTGTGTGTGCGCGAGTGTGTGTGGGGCGTTGGGCTGGCTGATCGCTGCCCAAGTGCAGCTGTAATTATGATAGTATGCGTGTCAAAACATCAACAACAGCCAACAGCCAACAGCCAACAACTAACAACTAACAACTACTGCTGTGTTTATGATTTCCTTCCGTTTTGCAGACTAACAGTTTATTTATTTATTTATTTAGCTTGGCTTCTAACAGGTTCTGTGCTGAAGTGGATTCTCCACATTCTCTCTCTCTCTCTCTCGCGCGCTATCTACCCATCTTTCTCTTGTAATTTATATACACATCACGCTGCATTGACATCCGATTTACATTAGTGCCACAAGCCGCATCAACCGAAGAGTGTGTGTGAGAGAGAGAGAGAGAGAGAGAGAGAGAGTAGGAGACACGTGTGGCAGGCAGCGGAAGTGCTTACTCAAGTACAAAAGCAAAGCAGGCTCACAGCCGGGCCTTGATTGTGCTTCTCTGCAATTGCACACGTGTGCTCAGGTATATAGATCCAGCTTTAATTTGATATCAATTCATACCTTATTCACTCAGCTCAAGTGTCAGCGAGTGCCCTGCTGCTGCTCCAGCTCCTACTCCTGCTCCTGTTCGCTTAAGGCATCTGAGCTCGTTGTCTCCGCCCTCAGCAGCTGCTGCTACTGCTGCTGCTGCTGCTACGGCTGCAGCGAATCCTTGTGTTCTACAGCCCCTTTGGCTATTCGGTAGGCGCTTCCTGCAACTCCCCTCAGTGCCAGTGTCAGGAGCTGGAGTTGTTCATCTTTTCTTCGGGCGACGCGTTATTGCATTAAATTGTAATCCCTTTTTGTGCCACATGATAATGGTCTATTGTGCGCAAGGAAACTAGTTTTCGTTTTAATTGAAATTCGACAACATTTGCCGCCTGCTCCTGGGCCACGCCTCAATCCTTTTGGCACACACCAACAGAACCAGCCAACCGAGCGAGCAAGCAGCCTTTCCACACTTGGTATTCATTTGGTATTCTCCACTCTTCTCTGCCTGCCTCCTCAGATACGCACATAATTATTATGTTCGGCTCGGCGCGTTTTTGACAAATTTTCGATTCAAATTTGATTTGAACGTGTGCGTTTTGGGCAAGTAGTTAGGATAGGAGCCAGAGCTGTTGTTGTTGTCAGTGATTCCGTTTGTGATTGGTGCGTTAGTTCAGCGGTGGTTGCTTCGCCGGTCGACGGTGGCTCCGTGTCTCCTCTTTAGTGCGCACGTGCTTCAACCGGAAATGGCCGTAAGCGAGGCGCATCAACAGCAGCAGCAGCAACAACACCAACAACAACAACATCAGCAACATCTCTCCTTTTCGCTCTTGCAGCTCTACAGCTGTCATTGCCTCGCTCAGTTTTTTAACATTTCAGTTTTTTTTGTTGTTGTTTTTCATTTTGTATTTCCGCTGATGCCTCCATTGTTCTTACCACAACAAATATATATAAATATATATATATATATATATATTTGTATATATATATATATATATATATATATATATATATATGTATATAAATATATTTACATGATTATTTGTTGTTGTTCTTCTTCTTCTGTTAGGTGGGTGTGCTGCCAGAATATGTAAGTGGCCAAAAATAAGAGAAGTAAAAATATGATTTGTGTATAAATCCATTTGGCGATCCTTTTGTGGTCAAGTTACATTAAAGCCAGCTCGCAAAAGGCCAACAGCTGTTAGTAAAAATATTATTTTTCCACTGCTCAGCACAATGTTTGTCTCTTCTTCGCCTTGGTTTTGGGGAAGCAACTTTTGTGCTTTATCAGCTCTTACTTTTCGTACTGTAAACGCACAAGGTAAAAGTCGAATGTACTTGCAACAACTTTTCCTGGAACTACTTGAGCTTAACAACTTTGAGGCCATTGCAATTTTTTCTCTCTTTTTTTAAGTTTCTTTTTTATGTCATATTTATTAGTCAACTAAAATCAATAACTGATAACTGCTACAACGCGATAAGAATCATTTTTAATGGCCGACAGAAGTGTAAAAATATAAAAAATATTATAAAAATATATATACATATAAATATTGAAGCATATAAATATTTATCATTGGGTATTTTGTTATATTTTTTTTTTTTAAGATTTTCTGAGTTTGCGCTTGAACGTGTCTTTTCGCCTTACACCCAAATTGCGCTTCATTTTGTCATTGGCTCTTGCCACAAATTGCGCTACAACACGTTCCATAAGCCACCATTTTTAGTGTTTTTTTTTCTCGGTTGCCTATAACAAATTATGCAACACACAAAAAAATATGTTAAAGATTTGCTTTTTTCTCTCCCCCTTCCCCATTTCAACAAATTATGGCAGCAACAAAAACACGTACGCCTTCATTTTTGAACACTCAAAACAAAAAAAAATGAAAATGAAAAATAATAATCATAAAGACGGCAACTAATTTGTTATTGTTGAAGACTCGACAGCAGCTTTTCAGCGCAACTGGGTTGCTGGCCGATCACTCGGTTGCCCGTGTGGTTGGTTGGTTGGTTGGTTGGCTAGCTGACTGGACTATGATCTCATGCAGAAGGCAGTGATGGCCAATCCCAACTTTGTCTAATTATCTGCGTGCGTGTGTGTGCGTATCTATGAGATACGTTTTTTTTTGTGGTCCATCAGTGGAAAATGTTGGCGTTTGTGCGCTGATGAGCTACTGCCCACACACACACACACACACACACAGACATGGACACTCACACATATGCTGCTGACCAGTGGGCTATGGGCTGTGGGCTGCTGCTGCTGCTGGCCATTTTGGTGGTCCACAAAATATTCAGTTTGTTGCTCTCGTGTGTTTGCGTTGCGTTGTTAATGATCTCGGCTGGCTAATTTGATGGCAACTGTACTGCTCACATTAATTAGCGACTGTCGAAATACGAATTGTGACTGCAGCCAGCGGCAGCGGCAACGGCAACAAGTGGAGACCAATCGCATTTAGAAATTGATATAAATTTCGATAGACACACTCACACACACACACAAATGTATGTGCATATCTATCAAAGTTTTCATTTTAGTTTGAATTTTTTACATACTCTTACTTAACCCAGAGCCAGAGAGTATCTGTGAGTAAGCGCTGAGCAAGTATGCCTTCCTCTTGATTATTATTATTGCCAAGTGCAAGTGTGTGAGTGCGAGTGTGGCTCGTGTGGCTATAGCCGAGCGCACGAAGGCGATGCCAGCACACGAGCTGCTCCCACACAGAAACGCAGACACACACGAATGCGCACACACACATGCACAGAGACAGACGAGATACGAGAGAGCGCTACAAACACACACACAGAGCGAGTCGCTCGCAGATACAATGGTGCCGACGCAGGCAACAACACGACGCACAACTTCAACGCAACTTCAGTTCTTAAACGGATGTCGAAGGTAGAAGAGCTGCCGTCGCTCGACCGAACGTTCGCTCGTATTTTCGATCAGTGATCCAGTGATCAATCAGTGTGTGCTAGCAGAAATCGCGCATACGCGCCGTTGTACGAGTTCTTCAAGCGGAGCTAAACTGAAAGCGAACTCAACGGAATAATTAATATAAATTAAATCGAGAAATATATATTCTGAGAGCTAAATGCGATATAGAATACGTACGATATGCGCATTAATTTATCAACTAACTTATGTCCGCGTATATGTGTGCGTCTCTCTCTCTCTGTGTGAACGAACACAATGTGAAGCATCTGAGCAGCGACGAGAGAGATTTTTTGTATGAATCGCCTCCAATTATTTGCCATTAAGTGCGCGAATTGCGAGCAAGTGTTAAATCTTAATCAGAATTTAAAATGCGACGGAATTCGTTTCGAAAATGAAACAACGCAGATAAATAACAACAATTAAGCAAAGATATTTCAGAAATCTGAACAAGTGTGCAAATGCAAAGGAATTTCAAGAGTGCGATAAGTGCGGGAGCAAGCAAAAGGCGCTGCTTAACTAACCGCAATCAACAAAACTGAAAACTAAAGACAGCTCAAGTGCTCTAGCAACGCCCACATCGTGCCACTGAATCAATCTGCATACTTGAGCCCATGATATATGATTTTGATGAGAACCAATTCTGGAAGCCACTCAATTGATTAGGACCCGCATCAAGCAGCAGCAGCAGTGCAAAAATTAAAATACTCGAATATTAACCAAAAGTGAAATCAATTTTAATACAACTGCAAGAACCACCAGCATAAAGCAGCTGCACCACAATCCAATCCACTTACAATCCGTGTGCGTGCCTCTGCCTTTGTCTCTTTGTGGTGCTATTCCAATTGAGTTGACAGTTTGTGTGTGTCCCGCAGATTTGATTTTGTATAGAACATACTTAATATAAGAACAACAACAACAACAACAACAACAACAACAACAACAACAACAACAACAACAACATCTTTCCGTGGACCATTCGAAAAGTCAATGACGTGCATTTTACACATTCAGTTTTTGACAATTGATCAATTGGAAAACGCGAAGAAATGCCGCCCTCTGCGTTCCTAGTTAATGCCACCATAATCAGTGCAGCAAACGCGTCGGACAACGACAAGGCAACAGCAGCAGCAGCAGCAGCAGCGGATCATCAGCAATTCAGAAACTTGCAGCATTATACAAACAGCAGCAGCAGCAGCAACAACAACAACAACAACAACAACTACAACTACTCAGCAACGTCAGCAACATCGAAAAATATGGTGCTACAGAGCTACGACAACTACTCGAGCTATCATTTGCCACAGCAAACGGTGCACTTGCAGCAGCATCAGCAACATCTCTTGCCAGCGCAGCAGCAGCCGCAGCAGCAACAGCAGCAGCATCAACACCTGCACCAGCCACACCAGCAGCAGCACCATCAGCAGCATCAGCAACACTCGCAGCAACATCAGCAACAGCAGCAACATACGCACTATGTCTCACCCGCGCAGCAGCAGCATCGCTTGTCCGGCGGCAGCACGGGCAGCAATACGGCCTCCTCATCATCCGGGTCCAGTTCGAGCGCATCCTCGAACGCATCCACGCACAGTTTTGCCAGCTCCGGCAGTGGCATTGGCAGCCTGGCGGGCGCCTTGAGCAGCTCCACGGCGGCCTCGCTGGGCTTGGGCTACTTCAATGACATGACGCCCTTTGTGGGCGACTATGCGCCGACAGCACACCATGCGACCGGCAATGCCTACTACACGGACTCGGATGTGAACTTCTTCAGCTCAGGTAACGGGAGTGGGGCACTCGTCAAATATTTGCGGACATCAAATGGCGCACAATTTTAATTACAATCGAGGTGTCGGAGTGTGAAAAGTGGCTCCGGCACAAAGATGTGCGCACAACCCTCAACGCATAATTAAATTGTAATTCGTTTGCAAGTGTTTGCCTGTGCGACGCCCGCGGGCGACCGCAGCAGCAGCAGCAGCAGCAGTAACAACAAACACGCAACAAGTTGACCGAAGGGGGGCGGAGATTGAGCTGCTGATAAATGCCCTCAATGCGAGCAGCAACAAAAGTGTTTGCTCGACTAACTATTAGATAGACGGATAGGATGGGTAGGATGGGTAGATAGTTAGATAGATGGATGTACATAGCCGTAGATACATTTTGTACTGGCTGGAGATGCTGCGCCGCTGAGTGGATGGACGTGGGAGGCACCTAACTCTTTGTGCTGGTGCCGCCCGCTGCCTCAGCCAACGGGCAGCGTTTCGTATCTCTGTATCTGCGCATTACCACGTCGCCGGGCGAATGGGAAAGCGCGCAAAGCTTTAGCCAGCGAGCGAGCGAGCGCGAGTGCACGAGCTAAGCGGCTGCTCCGAGCGAGCGAGCGAGCCAGCAGCTAGCGCGCATGTGTACGTGAGATTATGTGTGTGAGTGTGACTGCGAGTGTGTGTGTGCAACAGGTTTTCGTATGGCACAGATACATTTATATCTCACACACACACACACACACACACACTCACAGTCGTCGAAACGTGTTAAATTTCGACGTATTTGCAATTAATGTAGCGTGCGCTCGCAGGCCACATTAGATTGAGAGAGGGTAGCTCAACTCGCTCACTCGCTTGCCTCTCTTTCTGTGTGTGTGTGTGTGTGTGTGTGTATGCGTTCGTATCTGTGTTGTGTATCTATTGGGCCGAGGGGCATTTGTATTGGTGTGCGCTTCGAATTTTGATTGGCTTCCGAAGCAATTGCGCTCGCAATCTGTTCGTGTCAGAGACGCCCCATTCGATGCTCAAATATCCTCAGAGCAAATCGAAAAAGAAATATTCGAAAATGTATATCATCATCAATTCAAGATGCATCTGTCAGATACACTCATCACGAAGTAGAACATGAAACATTGCTTACAATATTAATATTAGAATTAGAATTTAATTATAGATTTTGTATCTAAAATTAATAAATTATAAATTCAAGATTTTGAGAGCTTTTATTTGGAATTAAAAACTATAGTCGGTTCGATGTGGGATTCCAGAGAACTTATCGTGAAAATAAACACATGCTTAGATATGTTTAGAGCTTTAATAAATATTATATAAAGAATTGAATACGTTAGGACAGAAGTGAAGTTTGCTTCACTTGATTCTTGAGCAACTGATTGGCTTCAGGGCTTGATTCAATCAGTCAATAGTATGATGAATCTCTCGCTTTCCCTCTCTCTCTCTCTCTCTCTCTCTCTCTCATTCTCTCTGCATATACATCACATTACCTATTCCTTTTATTGCGCTGCTCTATTGGCTAATCAATACAATTTGCATATTTTCATTTTATCTTGCAGGCTACAATAACAATAGCAATGCACACAATGAGCGCACCAACAACAGCCCGCCACCGCAGCAATCGCAGCAGCATCTCAATGGCAGCAGCAACAATACAGGCAGCAACAACAACAACAACATGATGCCGCCTGGCGTGCAACAGCAGCAGAGCTCGAACGATAACAACAACAGCAACGGCAGCAACAACAGTGGCAACAACAATGCTAATGCGGGCAGCAACACCAATACCAACAACAACAACAATAACAACAATAATAATAATAACAACAACAACAACATTAACTACATGACAGCCATGGCAGCGGCTATCTACCAACACCAGCTGAAAGAGGAGCCGGGCACTCAGTCCGGCAACGGCAGCAGCGCCGCCTACGCCTCAAATGCTCAGAATGATCCAACAGATCTCAGCAGCTATGGCCTGCCCGCACATTTGGCAGCGGCAGCAGCCGCTGGCCACTATAGCGGTGGTGGTGGCGGGGGCAACCCGGGCGGCGGCGGTGGCGGTGGAGTCGCCTCTGCAGCTGGCGGCGATGATAACGACTATCACAGCGCACTTTCAGCGCAGGAGCATCAGAGCCAAGCCAACAACGGCGGCAATGGCAGCGACAGCACCAACCGCAGCGGCTACATGGACAATAGTCCCGATTTCTATAACTCGTATAGTCGGACACGATTCCATGAGGCCTTCCAGTCAGAGTTTACGCCGTACGATGCACAGTTCCCGACGATGGGCGCCCAGCCGAACCTGGACCAATGGGGCGCTCACGCCCATCAGCATCCGGCGGCATATATGACCACATTGGGGCTGGACAAAACGCTGCTGGGCGGCTACACAACGCAGGGCGGTGTGCCTTGCTTTACGGGCTCCGGGCCCATACAGCTGTGGCAGTTCCTGCTGGAGCTGCTGCTCGATAAAACATGCCAGAGTTTCATCTCGTGGACAGGCGATGGCTGGGAGTTCAAGCTAACCGATCCCGATGAGGTAAGTCCACAACAAAGTGTTTGTTTTAGTGAAATCTTTACTAATTTTTATGTGTGTTCTGTCTACCTTCCGATAGGTGGCGCGTCGCTGGGGCATACGCAAAAACAAGCCCAAGATGAACTACGAGAAACTGAGCCGCGGCCTGCGCTATTACTACGACAAGAACATCATACACAAGACGGCGGGCAAGCGCTACGTCTATCGCTTTGTCTGCGATCTGCAAAATCTAGTTGGGTAAGAAATCGATGCTGATATATATCGAGCAGAATAGTGGCTAACAGAAACTCTCATCCATCTGCAGTCACACGCCGGAAGAGCTGGTTGCCAAGTTCGATTTGAAGATTGAGAAGAAGGACGTCGACTAGCAGTCAAGCAGGACGGAAGCTGCTTGAAACGCTCAGTGGGCGGCTGAGCCACGGATATGATCTGCAGTGCGATTGAAAGGCCACAAATTATAGTACTCAACGGGAGAAGATGCTTTTGAGAATTACTGTTTCCAAGCGTGATGTTAACTTTTAAGCAGCAGCATTACCTGCGATCTTGCTACGAGATTAATGTATGTGTATGTGTGTTTAGTGCTTCGTAATCACTTTGTAATTATTATGTAAAAATTTAGACTTTTGAATTAATTTGAAATTAATTGAAAATACGCTAGCATTAAGCCTAGCCACTAAGTAGCCGTAGTCGATGTAAGGCTTTAGTCTCTAGCATGGAAACTCATTGAGAAATCAGCGAGTCAAGCAAACCAGTTTCAATATACATATATGCATTAAAACGGCGCGATTTGAGTGGAGCTAGCACTCTCCGGACGAAATCTTCAAAATATTTCAATAAATCTTTTTTGTTTTGTGTGCAATGCGATTGCTGTCGAACGGGAGCTCGACCGTCGTAAATGAGGCCATAAGAGAACGAGTGCATGTCCCCAAAGTGATATTAAAAGCTACATTTTTGTTCAATTTTACTTTTCATTTTGCAAACGGGGTCGCTTTTTTCTAGTTCTAAACCATATCGCAAACAGAGTGTTTTGTGTGTTCTGCGTGTACATAGATAATAATTAAAGAGCTACAGTTATATGATTAATCGTAGTTTTAATGCCTATAAATAGATCTATCATATTTATGTGTAACCTGTGCTACTGGTACAACTAAGTTATATAAATATATACATATATATACTTTACATATATATAAATGCTAAAATGAACCCCGTATCTTATATATACACATTCAACTTATGCGCTTCCGGGCGAACCCAAAAACGTTAAACGGCAACACTGTTACAAGAGAAATACCCACAGGCGACCCCTATATATATATATATATATATATATATATATATATATATATATATATGTCTGTTCGTGTGTCCAATAAACTCTGTTTAAGCATAATGCAACTCTACGTAGCATACTCTTAGTTACTCTTTTTTTAATAACTGGCTGCATAGAGTTTTCCATCGTTAAGAATTGATCATTATGTTTACTTTTGTGTATAGCTATAAAATATTTAAGCCTAGCTAGTAGCCTGTAGCCACGTATTATGTAGAGCAATTTATACAATAAAACAAAATCCAAAAATAATATAGCATCAAGTAGCATTATCAAATACAAACATAACCTATCCGAGTACTCACAATTTTCATTATTCCCTTTGCCGCTCCAAAGCTGTAAAATGTTTTGTCCCAAGCTACGTTTGTACCGCAAACAGTTTCAGCAAGTGCTGATCAAAGTGCCGCAGCGGGCTGCGCACCAGATGCCCGAAAGGCTCAAGTCAGTGATTACCGACAAGGATCCCGAGTTCTCCAATATGGTATCATACTATTATCACAAGTCAGCTCAGATCATGGAGAAGAGTTTGTTCACCGAGATGGACAAGTATCTCGACTTCAAGCCCGAAGAGAAACAGGCCCGGGTTTCTGCCATTTTGAACCTGATAGGGAGTGTGTGCACCTCGCTAGAGGTGAGCTTCCCCATCATACGTAAGGATGGCACCTATGAAATAGTCACGGGATATCGTGCACATCACGTGCGCAACCGTCTGCCCTTGAAGGGCGGTAAGTACCTAACTCCAACAGCTTGAGTTCAGTCGTTCAGTTCCACTTCGTTCAGGTATTCGGTATGCCATGGATGTGGATGAGCACGAGGTGAAGGCATTAGCGGCTATTATGACATTCAAGTGCGCCTGCGTCAACCTACCCTTCGGTGGCTCCAAAGGTGGAATCCGAATCGATCCCAAGAACTACACAGTGAAGGAGTTGCAGACGATCACTCGCCGCTACACCATGGAGCTCTTGAAGCGCAACATGATTGGCCCTGGCATTGACGTGCCCGCGCCAGACGTCAACACAAGTCCGCGCGAGATGAGCTGGATAGTGGATCAGTACACGAAGACATTTGGCCACAAGGACATCAATGCCACGGCTATTGTCACTGGGAAACCTGTCCACATTGGTGGCATCAACGGAAGATTTGCGGCCACTGGGCGAGGGGTGTGGAAGGCGGGCGATGTCTTTCTGCAAGATAAAAAATGGATGGATTTGATTGGTCTTACGCCAGGCTGGAAAGATAAGAAGGTCATAGTCCAGGGCTTCGGCAATGTAGGTTCATTCGCAGCCAAGTTTGTTCACGAGGCAGGCGCCAAAGTCATTGGCATTCAGGAGGCTGGCTTTTCACTGACCAACAATGATGGCATTGATATCAATGTGAGTCCAAAGCGATTATCATCTCATTATAGCTCTTAGCTAGTGATTGCATTGCCCTTAGGATGTCATGAAATTTGTGGTAGATAAGAAAACCCTTAAGGGCTATCCGAAGGCCGCGGAATCAACCAAAAATTTGCTAACTGAGGAGTGCGATATATTGATGCCGTGCGCGACCCAGAAGGTGATAACCAGCGAGAACGCGAAGGACGTCAAGGCTAAATTAATTCTTGAAGGCGCCAATGGCCCAACCACGCCTGCTGGCGAAAAGATTCTACTGGACAAAAAGGTCTTGATCGTTCCAGATCTGTATTGCAATGCAGGCGGAGTCACAGTATCGTACTTTGAATATTTGAAAAATATCAACCATGTGACGTACGGTAAGATGACCTCAAAGAGATCGTCACATCTGATTCATGAGGTCATCAACTCGATCAATGAGTCCCTCAACAGTCAGGATGAGAAAATTGTAAGTAGTCGATGTGCAAAGTCTAAATCGAGACACTTAATTCATGAGCCCCAATGACAGCCCCTGGTCAAGCCAAACAAATCTCTTCAGTCAATTCGTGACTGCACCACAGAGGCAAATATCGTAGATGCGGCCCTTCAAACTGTTATGGAAGCATCGGGAACTGGAGTCAAGGCCACTGCCAATCAGTTTGAGTTATGCAACGATCTGCGCACCGCTGCCTACATCTGGTCTATTTTCAAAATATTTCGCGCCTTGGAGAGCTCCGGCATATCGCAGCAGTAACGCGATCATCATATTTAAATTTATATGATTTCTATGGATTTCTGTATTTTATTTTTTACATTTCTATCAGTACTACTGGGGGATATTACTGTTAGCAATAAATTTACTGATCAGCATACGGAATTGGATTAGATTCTTTGTTGCTTGTTTCCAGTCTGCTTCCACTATTATTTTGAAGAATTCAGAAAACATAGTCATCATTGATAAATTTATATATCATAAAAAACCATGTATACCATAGAATATAGTTAGCTGCCAATAAAAATACGATTTTTAGTAAACCTTTTCTTTATTTTGGCAAAATGTTTCGGAATATAAATAATCAGTTAATTAGTATGATGCAAAAGCATCGTTGCAAACGGCAGGAGCACCAGATGCCGGATCATCTGAAGAAAGTAGCAACGTCTGAGAATCCCAGACTATCCGATGTAGTTATGTACAATTATCACAAAGCTGCCCAGATTATGGAAAAACAGTTGGTCAAGGAAATGGATCAGTATGCCCACTTAAAGCCGGCTGAAAAGCAGGCACGAGTGACTGCCATTCTGAATCTGATAGGCAACATAACTAGCTCTCTTGAGGTGAGCTTTCCCATTATTAAGAACAACGGCAGCTATGAAATCATTACTGGCTACAGAGCCCATCACGTCCGCCATCGTCTGCCGCTGAAGGGTGGTACGTATCGCGCGATAACTCGCCCAATTAGTTGATGACTCGACCTGCCCTTTCATCAGGAATTCGCTTCGCCATGGATGTGAACGAGCACGAGGTGAAGGCATTAGCGGCTATTATGACATTCAAGTGCGCCTGCGTCAACCTACCCTTCGGTGGCTCCAAAGGGGGAATCCGAATCGATCCCAAGAAGTACACAGTGAAGGAGTTGCAGACGATCACTCGCCGCTACACCATGGAGCTCTTGAAGCGCAACATGATTGGCCCTGGCATTGACGTGCCCGCGCCAGACGTCAACACAAGTCCGCGTGAGATGAGCTGGATAGTGGATCAGTACACGAAGACATTTGGCTATAAAGATATCAACGCGGCAGCAATTGTGACGGGAAAGCCCGTGCACATTGGCGGAATCAATGGAAGATTTGCAGCGACTGGGCGAGGGGTGTGGAAGACGGGCGACTTGTTCTTGCAGGATAAGGAGTGGATGGATATGATTGGTCTTAAGACAGGCTGGAAAGATAAGAGGGTCATAGTCCAGGGCTTCGGCAATGTGGGCTCATTCGCAGCCAAGTTTGTCCACGAGGCAGGCGCCAAAGTCATTGGCATTCAGGAGGCTGACTTTTCCCTGACCAACAATGATGGCATTGATATCAATGTGAGTATTTCTTACTGATCGCCTCCTTACCATCTCTGACAACTGTCCTCACTTAAAGGATCTCATGCAATTCAAGTCGAGTAGTAAAACAATTAAGGGTTATCCGAAAGCCAAGGAAATCAAGGAGAGTATTTTAACTTCGGAGTGTGATATATTGATGCCGTGTGCCACACAGAAGGTCTTAACTACCGAGAACGCGAAGGACGTCAAGGCTAAATTGATCCTTGAAGGCGCTAATGGCCCAACCACGCCTGCTGGCGAGAAGATTCTACTGGACAAAAAGGTCTTAATCATACCAGATTTCTATTGCAATGCTGGTGGTGTCACGGTGTCGTACTTTGAGTACCTGAAGAACATCAATCACGTATCGTATGGCAAGATGAACTTGAGGATAACTTCTCAGGTCATTCACGAAATTCTGAATTCGATCAACGAGTCGTTTTCTGAAAACAGTGATATCGTAAGTCGGCTGATGATTGATCACATGCGGAAGACTTACTAAGAGAATTACCGATTTTATTCGCAGCCAAAAGTCGAGCCAAATGAGAATCTGCAGAAGCTTCGCGACTGCGCCAAGGAGGCTGACATTGTGGATGCGGCACTGCAGACTGTTATGGAGGCATCGGGAGCTGGCATCAAGGCAACAGCAACTACGTTTAACCTGAGGCACGACATACGTACTGCTGCCTATATCTACTCCATATTCAAAATATTCCGCGCTTTGCAGACCTCCGGCTTCTCACAGCAGTAAACGAGAATGGGAAACTTCTCATGCCCGCAAAGTAAAAATGTTCGTCGATTTCTGATCCCGGCACATTAAGACGAAATGACAGATTTGGAACTCATAATGACTAAATCATTTTATACAAAGTTACCCAAAGATATTACTCTTGACGTATGCTTATGAACATTATCACATCAATTAAAAATTATCTGTATAAAAAACTTTTTCGTATGGCTGAAATGAGGCTGACATTTTATAATTGCAAAGTTCGCTGAAAATTGTGTGTAAAAGTTGAATCCAGAAGGTATCAATATTCTTGATCAGCAACGATAGTAGAGTAGCTCCCTATCCGTCCTTGAATTCCCCTGTAGAAAGTCAACATCAAGTGCTTCATGCTTATGAATCTAGAGTTATAAGAGCAACAGTTATCATATTTGATACACATATTCTCTGAAAGTATATAAACATATAGACAAAATAGTTTTGTTGATAATTCCTCCCATTCGATGTAGGGTATTTCATATGCGGCTACTCCCGTTTTGATGGTTGTTTTTAAATTGTAATTACTCAAGCAATGCCAGATATGGTAATACCCAGTAGCTTTTGTTTTGTACGTAAAGACGAGGCCTGGCCTGGAAATTAGAAGTCAGTCGGACGAATGTCTTTGACGGCGTCAGAGCTACTAAAACATTGATATTTACAACACAGAAATTCCATACGCACTTTAAGATAATTGTGAAGTTTTTTTTTTATGATTTGGGGTAAATTTTAAATTAAGAGAAGTTTCTGGATTTAAAAGACAAAATGGACAAACCGGACGAGCCGTTCAACAAGACAGCTTTCCTTGAGGGATACTTGCTGAAGCACCGTGAGCTGGGCAAGCGGCAGCGCGAATACAAGAAATTGCTTTCGACTAAGCTGAAGACCCGCAATGAGACAATCATCGATGCCAGCTATGAGAATACCATCGACCGCCTGGAGGAGGAGAAGAATGATTTGCGGGCTCAGATCTGGGTGGCCGCTGGCTCAACGCACATGAAGAAGGACAAGCGCTACTTGGCCCAGATACGCTGCCATGTGGAGTGCCAGGAGAATCTGGCATCGGACATAACCAATCTGAAGACATCCATAACCAACATGGAGCGCGAGATCAGTCGTGTGAGCAAGCAGATCTACAATCTCAATCGCCTGACAGTGCCGGAGCAACAGCACCAGGCGCACGTGGCCAAGGTGCGTAAGAAGATGGCCATATTGGAGAACTCCCTGGAGGTCGGCATCCGGCAAGAGTGCGGCTTTACGGCGGCAAATGCCGAGCTGCGAGAGCAGCTTATCCGCATACTGAACCAGCGCACGTTCTTTAATGACTCGTACACCAAGATGGTCCAAAAGCTGAACAGCGACAAGAAGTATCTGATCGATCTCATTGAGTATGCGCTGAACACCTTCGATGGCTGCATTGATGTGTACGAGAAGATCGACAAGATCACCAAGCGCGAGAACAAGGAGCGCGAGCTGAGGCGCATTGAGCTGCAAAGCATCATGCGGAAGGTTGCTGCCGATGCGGACAACTCAGCGTTCGTGGAGTGCAAGGGCAGGGAGCGAGTCTTGGCTGATCTGCCGCCCAAGGAGTACAGGCGGCGCGACGAGTTCCGCCGCAAGCACAACAAGAAGATCAATCTGTACAACTCGGTGCTGAAGAAGATTCTCGACTACACCAACTCCAGCAACGTGGACGAGGTGATCGAGAAGTTCCAGCAGCAGGAGAGTCTCTATTACTCCTTCTTCAACTACGCCAATGAGATGAGCTATCACATAACTTTGCTGAACAACTCGGTGAATCGCCTCTTTGAGGACATTATCGATCTGAAGCGCGAGAACACGTCCACGCTGCAGGGACAGATCGACTTGATTAACTCCCTGGAGCAGCAGGTGCGCAAGAAGCAAGCCACCAACGTGGAGTTGCACAAGACACGTGAGAGCAACGACACGCGCCTCGAGAATCTGCTGCAGGGCGTCGAAATGCTGTGCGATATGTGCTCGGTGGACACGTCGCCTCTGTCTGAGCTCTTGGGTGATCATACCCATGTGAATCTCGTGAATGTGGAACGCTTTCTTCGGCTGTTAGAGACGCGTGTCCAGGACATTGTTGCCAGCGTTTATGTGTTCGAGCGCCAGGACTCGGGCAACATTGATTATGTGGTCAAGCAGATCGAGAAGGTCTGCGAGCTACCCACCGATCTCGACGACATCGTGCTCACCCAACAGTGTCCCGAGTGCGCCGAGGGCGAGGCCTTCAACATGGACGATGGCGGCGATGGTGTGGCCATACACACCATCCAGGAGGCCAAGCAAAAGCTATACGAAAAGATCACCCAGCCTGAGATGCAGTACCGCCTGCACAGCATCAGCCAGTGCCGCTTGCCGCGCTCCAGAATGCTGGCTGCCAAGCGAAATGTCTAGATCCGGCAACTCATCAATTGTACGGGTCAACCCAGATTGTTACCATCCACACTCTCAAATCATGGCCATTTAAATTTTGGATACGGAAACAGACGCTGTTATTCGTATCCCAGATAACAATAGACCTTATGCATGTAAAATAAAAGTATTCCTAGTTTGGGCTCTGTACATTTTAATCTTATAATTACGGATTCTCTTTCAGGCGCCAACTGCCGATGAGCAAGTTGAACCAACTGTCAGTATCCAGGGTAGAGTCGCTCGTAATTGCCGTTGGCTCAGGTGTGGAGGGTGAAATTTCTCCTGCAGGCGGAGCTGTCATCATGGAACTGCATTTGTACATCCTGTTTAGCTTTTCTATATCCTTATCGGAAAACCTTAGGCGCTGACCCAGTCGAATTTTGTCTTTCGCTTGCTGTAAATTGTAGGAAAATAAAAATAAATATCAGTTGGGGGAATACTAACATATCAACTATATATAGATTCTCATAGTCAGTAATATCTTTAGTTTAGTAGCTTGACTCACCCGAGTCACAATGGTCTCTTGGCCGTTCCTCGAGAAGGCTCTGGCTGAGTAGTGCATAACGCTGTCGAAGTCGTAGGGCACTCCGAAAGCCTCCGTATTGTTAACCTTTCTGAAGTTTCTCAGCGCTCTAAGGCGTATATTCTCGTACTTGATAATCACATGGTCATCGCGCTCCTTGCGGCTCTGCTCGTGCAGAAATCCAAGTGTGTGCATTAGCTCGTGGATCACTGTGCCGCGCCGTCTCAGGCATCCTGGTGCCTGCAGATTGATACTCTGCTCCCCGCCTATGCGACCCACAGCAGACCAACAGCCCGAAAAGTCGTCCCTAATGGATAAGTAATCCCTCTCGTCGCTATGTGGCACGAATCGTATGCAGGTGCGCCTGTGATACTCCTCCATGGCAGCTTGGATGGTGGACAATTCCCGGCTATCGAAGTCGCCGTCGATCCTGAAGGGCACCACGCCATTGGGCCAGCGTGAACTCTGGGTCATCACACCATTTCGCATTGTGATTGCAGGCTGGGGCACTAGAATATCGCCCTCAAGGTAGCTGCCCAGCTCCTCGGGATTAACATCGATGTCATCGATGCTAAAGTTTCCTACCCTCGCGCCTGTTAGCTCCTGATCCGGCTTGCCCAGCAAGGCGCTGCCATAGGCGCTCAGATCTATGATGTCGTTGCTAGACAGCCGAGGATCGTCAAAGGACACTTCCACCTGGGAATCCAGTGGCAGCGACCAGGTGAGCGTGTGTATTGAAACGAAGATGAATATTAACCTCTGCATGGCTAGCCGCTTGCTTAAACTTTGCCTAAACTGCATTGAACTCTGGCGGCTTTTATATCTAGCTAGAGCCAGGAATCGCTATCAGGCAATCGCTATTATCTGCCCTTATTTATTATACAGCTTTATGTGTTTATGGCAATGCGGAACTAGGCAACAAAGCGCCCTTTAGGCTATGATTTAGAGCGACATCATTAAGATTAATATTAGACATTATATCTATTTTCGTATTTAGAATAGCGAGATTTATCAAACTGGGAGCCCTTGCTGATACGGTGATGTGGAGGCTATTCACCCGAAACCCTTTTTAAATGATAAACCTCAAAATATTTACAGAAGAATTTTGATGGGGATTATTGCACAACTATGAAAAATAAAGAATATTTTAAATGAACTGAAAATTTAAGGATACTTTTTGAACACACCTCGTACATGTTTATTATTTTACTTTCTTTATATTTAATCATCACTTATGGTCAAGTTGAAATATATATATTGTTAGTATAAGTATGATAGTATTATAGGACTTTACCTCCTTCCCATTCAAATTAATAACAAAATTATATTCATCTTCGTTTTATATGTTTAATATTAAAAGAAATATGTAAAAAAAAGCAAAATATTAAGGTAGTAGACATGATTTACATATAAACTAAAATAAGACATCAGTTAAATGAAAAACAAAATTATTTAATTTAATAAAGATTTAATTCATAATTAATACACAAAGTAGAGCGTACGGAGAGTGAGCTCTGAGCTTTCAAGGCATTTAATATATGCTTAGTTTTCATATATTTTTTGTATAAATATTTCCATATTTTATATTATATTTGATTCTTTTAAAACAAAAACAAAATAATTAAAATTGTTGCTACTTTATTTCTTATATACTTTGATCAGGTAGAGATTCGTGATAAATAGTTTTAGCCTAGGTTTGGATGTGCAATGCTTTAAATAGTTGGTCGCAGTTGGTGATCGTGTGAATGGAATGGGATCTCTGGTCTAGTTGGCCTTTTCCTCTGCGCCGTCTCCTAGGCCCAGACCGCTGATGAGGCCGCTGAGGAAGCTATCAACGATGGGATTTCCACCGGGGGCTGCTGGCCCTGGTGCTGCAGCACCTCCACCAGGAGCTGGTGCAGATCCACCCACATACCCGCAGTCGTACATGCGATTCAGTTTCTCCACATCGAAGTCTGAGAATCCATTGCGCTGACCCATTTGAGAAGCACCATTCGATTGCTGTGCGCGAAAATGAGAGGATTGGCTAAGAATATGTTTAAAATCAGGCAACTCCACTGACTCACCATGGCCACTATGGTCGGCTGTCCGTTGGTGGAGAAGGCGTTCGCTGAATAGTGCATCACGCTGCCGTAATCGTAGGGCACGCCGAATGCTTCCGTTGAGGCGGCCTTCTCGAAATTGCTCATGGCCGAGGATTGAATGTTCCTGTATTGGATGGCCACGAAGCCGTCGCGCTCCATGCGATTCTGTTCATGGAGGAAGCCAAGGGCATGCATCAGTTCGTGCAAGGCTGTGCCAGGACGGCTGAGGCAGCCTGGCGACTGCAGGTTTACTTCCTGCTTGCCACCGACACGACCCACTGACGACCAGCAGCCCGAGCCGCCGCTCACAATCGAAATGTAGTCCCGCTCGCTGCTGCGCGGCACAAAGCGGATGCAGGTCCGCTTGTGGTACTGATCGATGGCGCCCTGGATCGTAGCCATGTCGCGGGCATTGAAACTGCCTCGGATCTCGTAGGGCACCACACCCTTGGGCCAGCGCGAGCTCTGTGTGGTTAGGCCGTTCTTCATGGAGATTGCCGTCTGTGGGATGAGTATGTCGCCTTCCAAATAGCTGCCCAGCTCCTCGGGATTCACCGTGGCTGTGTCGGCACTGAAGTTGCCCACCAAAGCGCCTGTGAGGTCTTGGTCGGGCACGCCAAACAAGGCGCTACCATAAGAGCTCAGGTCAATGGTGTCCTTGCCGGGGGCCGGCGCCTCTTCAATCCCGTTCTCGGGCAGTTCAATGACCTCGGTGTCGTCAATATCATCATAGAGAGCCAGTGGCACCGCATGTGCACAAGCCAGGCCCACAAGTAGCAGCAGAGTTAGTCGGGACATATTGGATTTGGCTTAGATTGGTTAGTTCTTTTGGTTGCTGGTTGAAGTTTGACTGTGCTCTGGTCTGGAGAGGACTGGATATATATACTCAGTTCTGTATAGCGTGCCCGCCTTTATCAGTCGGCAACGGGCTTTTATATACATAAACATATTTTTACCGGCAGACCTTCAGACGTGCACTCGACAGTGCTGTTGTTGTCGTCATCGTCGCGGCTCGTCACACGCTTTTATTGGCTGGCAAATATTTGGGTAACGCTCACAGCCAACCGTATTGCTGCTATATAATTCGGTTTTTGTTTTAGGGTGAAATGACTTTCATAAATCGTATCAGTAGTTTATTTGCATGCGCAGAGTTTAACGACATTTTCTTAATGTAGCTTTTTAGTTTTTCGCACATAACAATAACCGATAAGCATTATCGTCTTGACCTCTATGCGAGATAGATTTATATGCTTCAGTCTGTTTAAACAATGCCGCTGTGATTTGGAGTGGAAATATCAGCAGGCACGCTTAGAAACGTAACTGAAGGTAATACTTATCGTATCCTAGCTTGGAGTGAAACGAGCTTACGACTCACAATTACAGTTATTTAATTTCCTTAGCATAAATTCGGAAACTAGCCCGTGTATTCGAATGAACTTCTTAATTTATAGTATATCAAATGAAATAAGACTCTGACAATAATACAATGATCGAGGTATGGGCAATTCGCTTGCTTAAATACTTTTTACAATTCACATAGAACTATAGACGACGGCGGCTTCAAATAAATATGGGAAAAACATCACAAAAAATCCCATGCTCTTTTTGGTTCATTAGCTGGAACAGCTGTGTAAGCGATGTACATGAATTGGGTTCAAGTGCAGATGGCAGCCGTCATCATCAAAGTGTATTAGTACATTGGGAATATTAAGTGAGTCAGTGACAAAGCAAACGTTGGTAGAACTCAAATTGTTGATCTTTTCGTTAGTTTATTGCAGCTGATCCTCTATGTGTCGAAGCTCATTTCCACAACCATGTTTGAGTCTGAATTCGAAAGCTCTTCCTCCTCGTCGAATTTCAAATCTAATTTAACACCGCTCAGCTTATCCGTATTGACTACGCGTCGGCTGCTCGCCGTGATGGATTTAGTCACATCTCTCAGTGCCTTGCTGCAGATCTCATCGATGGTGGCGGGATCATCCATCAAGTCCTCAATACAATCCTTCAATATTGTGGACGTAACAATGCAGTCCCGATTAAGTGCCAAGCTCTTATGGAAATACTCAATGGCCTCGTCCAAGTTTCCAAGCAGAGCGTGTATAAAGCCAATGGCAGTGTATGTGTTGCCGCTTTGGGGCTTCAGCAGAAGCGCCTGCAAGCAAACGTTTACTCATTACGAACAATAATAGAAAAGTAAAGCATTCTTCTTACAAATTGAAAATTGTACAGCGCATCCTCGAACTTTTGTATTTTGCGGTAGGCGTGACCCAGATTTATAAAGAGTGGCTCCCAGCGGGCCGAAACCTCCTCATTGTTGGCCTTGGCGCGTTGCCTAATAATGTCGACGGTGCACTGAAATATTGTGGCAGCCCCGTCGAAGTACTCGTACTCGTATTTAATCACGCCCAGCTCATGTAGCACATAAACATCCATGGGCGCAATTGTCATGGCTTGCAAAAAGAATTTTTCGGCCAACTCCAAGTTTTTGGTAAGGCCGCACTCCACGCCAATGTAAAGTAGAGGCAAGTGACAGCCGCGCATAAGCTGGGTGGCCTTGAAGTAGGCAGCCATTGCCTGCTCATGCTCATTCTCATTCGCAAAGGAGTGTCCGTAGGCCAACCAGGCGGGGCCATAGAGGCGATCCAGGGATGTGGACTTTGACAGGTAGCGTCGTGCAGGATCACTCTTGCCTATCATGTCGTAGTAGCACCCGACTGCATACCAGGAAATGGCCTTGTCCGGATACCGATCGACCAACTTGTGGGCAACATAGAAGAGCTTATTGAAATCTCCATTCTCTACTAAACAAGCAATTTGAATGGTCAGTCCGTTATTGTGAAATGGATCAACTTTTAGCAAGCTATAAACAAAATATATTGGCATTACAGATAGAAGTAACTACATATCAAGCTCAACAATTACCTGTTCAGAATCTTCAGGCATTGCTTGTAGTCACAGTCATAGAAACATTTCTCAGCCTCGGCGGCAAGGATATCTGTGCTGCGCTGCACTCGACTCAAGCAATCGTTGAGCGACATTAAAGCGTCGGTGTCATGTTCGCGCGAGCCTCGTCGGTTGGATGAATCAAAGAGCGAACGGTGCGTGGCATCAATCATAGACGAAGCACGGGACAGACTTGTTTGTAGGGAAAATGTCGGCGCTTTCAGATCATCCAGCACTCTGTAAAAATATTGATTTATAGCGAATCATCCAACAATCGTCGATTGAAACTCACTTCTGTGCGGGAGACATAAACTGACTGGAGGTCATGGGCGCCTTGGACACAGAGGGCTTGGGCACCTGTGTATCAGTTGAGCAGGTTTGCTGCACTCGTGCCGTAAACTCCTTAATATACTTCAGCACGTCCGGATTCACAATCGGCGAGATCTCCTCGGCGTTCCGCGCCGAGATAAGCTCATAGTACTTTTTCAATCTGGACTCGTACAGTTTAAGAATAAACTTGGCATCAGTTTCGCTTGACTGTTGCGCGAGTGGCAAGTGATGCATCAGCTCGAATTCTAAAATAAAATAATATTTGCATAAATACTAGCATAGTTAGTTCTCTTGATCATATCTACCCTCCCAAGCCATGAGCATTTCGTGCTGCACTAACGCTTCCAATGCCTCAAAGCAATATATTGATTTGTGCAGAGCCTGCACGTAGAAGTCCATGGCCATGCCCCGATTGTCCAATGCTTCAAATACCTTTCCCTTGATCAGGAACACTGAAGCCAGCAATTCGTTTCGATTGTTTTCTTCGCCTCCAAAGACACTGTTGCTCTCCAAGTAGATTCCGCTGGCCGTATCCATCGGCTGATTAATCAGAGATGTGGTCATTGTCTCCACCTCAACGTTTTGTATTACGTTCGCTGCCTCGTTATATTGCTTGGCCGCATAGAGACTTTCGAGCAGCAGATTGAAGCAGGGCAGCGAGGTTTTCTCTAGCTTGTAGTGCTGGATTGTATGAGCTGCACGATGGAACTCGCCAAGCAGAAACATGCACTGTGCCTGGTAGTAGACGTCCCGCGGCTCATTACCGCTTAAAACGGATAGCTTTTCGGCCCAAAACAAAGCAGATGAATATCGACGCTGTGAAAAAAAACAGAATTTACAGTTGTTGTTTTCGATATGCTTCAGTGCCATTTACCATGTCTATAAACTGTCGAACCAGTTTTCGGTACACCGAGAGATCAATGTGATCATTTGTGCCATCCGTATTACTGCTTTCACTATCTCCAGCCATATTATTAAATAAATTAGAATGTTTTTGCTCAATTTGTTAGTTTTTCTTTGCCGGCTAGCTTTGGGGTGAATCGAGTTATCTGGCAACGCCAATGTCGCCAGCTGATTATGCCATTCACACAAAATGAGCGCTGGCACTGTGAGAAATTTTTGGCTCGGCTTTTTAAAATTGTGAAACTATAGGAACGATAATAAATTTAACTATCAAAGACTTCAATTAAAATTTGTATATTGGTGTTAATATTTTTTTTTAATATACTTGTAAAATAGTTCTTTAATTAATTTAACCAATATTTGCATAAAAATGTTCGTTGGTTTTAAGCCACCTCTTTGCAACTTGTGTGTTGTCCTGCGCCCAATTTTGATGTTGGATGTGGAGATTGGGGAAGCATCCAACCTACATAGAGATTTCAGTTGCGCTCTCTCAGCATCTGTCGTCGGCAGGCTTCAGTGTATTTCAATTGCTCGTTAGGTGAGGTTATTGCATTTCTGACTTCAGCGGCAACCAGAAAAAGTTGAAGCCAGCGGCAGTGCAAATAAAAACACATATTTTTTCGTTGCTGTTTAAAATAAAATAGAAAATACACACAACGCCTTCATCTAATAGCATATTTCTACAAGTGTAAAGCAAGAGACTGCAAACCATACCAAGAGCAACAACAGTAGCATAGTAAAATTAACGAAAAAGCGTGCGAAGCACACAACTTAAAGTAACGGTTAGAAGCCGGATAGCACAGTGTGAGAAAAAATGTGCTTTGCATGCATGCAGTAGGACGGCAAAAACTGAATGCGCGTGTAAAATTGAAATTAAATTCAACAAATTTATGTGAGTGACGCGTGCAACAAACGAAACATAAGCTGCAACTACAACAATTTCGGGTATGTAAACACTTGCGTACAAACATTCATTCATTCACCCATGCAGACGCACTTGTGAAATTGTAGCGTTCTGTGTGTGTACAAACAGACATACAGACATACATATACATATACGCAGGCATGTATGTATGTATGTACATATATTTAAAAAGGTAAATGGGCCCGGCACAGCAATCGTCGGCAAATTTAATAGTTGTGTGCGAATGCGAAGAGTGTACCCGGAGGAGTACTGTAAGGGCGAATCTAAGTTGCCGGATTGTTCCGAGTCTCGGATGCAGTTACACTCTCATCGAGTGCAGCTTCAATGCCCTTTTATAGTGCGTGTTGATTTCATGTTGTTATTGCTGTTGCTGTTGCGGTGGCGTCGCAATCGTCGGCCCTCGTCACTGTCTTTTTACAACTTTCCGTTGTTCCATGAGTATTTTACGTCGCGCACGCCTTGCCATACTCTACTCACGTCATTTGCCCAACGGCTCCCTCCAGCAACAACAAATACTACTCTCCTACTAGTCGACCACTTTTTACAACTACGAATACGCACAGAGAGGACCACGGGCAATAGCAACAAGAACAAAAACTACCCAAGCTCCGTTGGCGCTCCGCTCTGCTCATTGTTGTTGTTGCTGTTGCTGGCTCTGCGGCGTTCTGCTCATTTCATGCTGATTTATGGTTCTAATAATAGCTTCGCTTCCTGTTTCTCAAAAGGATTACAGCCGCTGGCACACGCACACGGCCGAGACGCATACATATGTATATACATACATACATGCATAGACATCAACACGTCCTCGGCATGGCACAGGACTCTCCTCTTTTAAGTGCCGTGTCCATTTTAGCCCATCACCACATTTAGCTATAGGAAAAAAGACGAAATAAAAAATTAAAATAATTACTGTGAACGACAAAATTATGAACCAGTCGCTCGGACGAAAGCACTTGGAAAGAACTTGTCGTTGGCTACGAAACGGGGGCATGGCGGAAAATGGTTAATTACAGTTATGTTTGCGGGGATACGCCTTGATCGATTTACACTGTTTAACGCTTAAGTGAGCTCATTTAGAATGCTTGAATAGTGTGTGTGTGCGTGTGTGTGTGCGTGTGTGTGTGTGTGTGTGCGTGTGTGTGTGCTTTGATGGGTGTGCGTGCTTGTTTGGGTGGCGACTTAGAGACTTACACGCATTGAGGAAACCGTTAAGTCCTATTATGAATACAAAGTAAACATTTAACTTTGAGTAAGCTTAGCCCGAAATTTTGATATTCAATTCACAAGTATTAAAAGAAAGCAGAAGGAACATAAATGGGAAATCAAGCTTATTTGATTATTATTTGAGTTAATTCTTAAAAATATAATATATAAAATTAAAGAAAATATAAAATATTTTGGTAATAAATATATGTTAGAGTTATAAATAAAAAAGTTCATGTGGAAAAAACAAATATATTTAATTTTAGATTATTGATGGAAATAAGTTATTTTCCTAACCCATGGAAATACACTGCGTCCTGTGTGTGAGCTGATTTTAATTATAAACTTCAATTTATATTCTATTCTAAAGATATGTTAAAGATTTGTTTCGTCTCTTTTCCATATACTCCGGCAGGGTGCAACCCGAGATTTTCACCATTGACAGGGAATAATGAATCGATGATTATTTGCGTCAGCTGAAACGGCCGCCGCATCTGCTTGCTGTCTGCGTAGTGAAGTGCCGAGTGGTGCCAAATCCTTATTACCAACAACGACAACAACAAGGGCAACAATAGCAACAACTATAAAAGCTAAGCATACCATTTTGGCCAGCAAACATGTTTGCCTGAGGCACGCCAGACAACATTTTTGGGCAGCCGCATCATCGAGTCGAACATTGCTCAAAGAAAGGACACTCGCTGCGCAGCGCAAACCATTGAGCGTATGCCCAGAGAGCGACCGCAGTGGGAGAGTGAAAGAGCGAGCGAGCGAGAGCGAACCGAGAGCAAGTGGTGAGCTTGGAGCTGTTTGCTGTTGTGTTGCGTTGGCCGGCACAACAAGCGGCCAAGGGGCGAAGAGGTGCGAGCATACGGAAGTGGCGACATCTGTTTTGCCGCTTTGTCAGCTTATCCGGCAGCCGATGGTGTAGCCGACGACAAGCGACCACAGCAGCAACAACGACGACGACGACGCCGACGCCGACACCGACACCGAGAAGGAGCGCGCACGACGACAGGACTAACGGCAACGTGAAATACAAGTGTGGAAATTGGAATTTTTATTCAAAACAATGCCCCTGCTGCAACAGGTATGTAAATAATAATAAAACCCATTCGCACGCCCAGCCCGAGCGAGCATGGCGTGGCGTTAGCCGTAATTGAGCCGCTCACGTACAACTCCCAGATGAGCAAGAGAACCAGAGCGCATCAGCTGGTTCCACGCCCTGCAAATACTGCCAGCAGCTGGCGCCCTTTCCCCTTGGCTGTTTGAATTGCCTCCGCTTTTGCACCTAGGCATGATTGTGTGCCTCTACGGCAGCCTTATCGGCTCAACTTCTAGCCACTGACTGATTGTGCCTATGACAGTAGACCCTGGGATGATGATCCTAATCAGATTAGTGCTTAACTTTATGCGCCTCACGGCAATGCAGTGTCAACTGCTGCTCCAGCTCGAGCTCCTGCTCTTGCTCGACTGCTGCTGCTGCTGCTGCATCTGCTTCTTCACGTTTTTCCCCATCGCACTCTGCTGCAGTCGACTCTTGTTGTCTGTTGCACATTATGAGTAGTTTAATTCGATTAAACTTGCGGCGTTTGCTCATGGTGTCTGCTGCTAGACAGTGCAACGCCTTCATCTAAGCTGTCCGTCCCTCTGCCCGTCCGCGTGTGTGTTTGCACGTGTGGAAGGCGTTTAATTGTACTCTGTGTTGCGCAAAATAGTTGCGTGATTTAATTTGCTTCGCTTTTATATATTTTTAATTCATTTAAATGAAAATATTAAATTAAGCAACAAGAAACTATGACAGCTGAAAGCTTACGCTTCTCTCTTTCTCTCTGTGGTGGTCGATATGTACATACATATATGGGAAAAATTCTATATGTATATACATACATACATATGTATATAGTATAACAAATTGAATTGAAAATTTATTACGATACTGCATTAGGAACTTATTTTATGACAACTCTGCTGCGCCCTCTGACATTCTCGCAGTCGCAATAAAAAATATTTAAGAAGATTACGTTCTCGTGCGCATTCAATTGACTTCGACATAATGCGCTGACAAATGTCTAGCTGTGCGGTGATTCTGAACATTACTATTTAAAGAATGCTTAAATAATACTTCCAAGATCAATTTTATATTTGATACAGCTTAAAGACGATTTTTCTCAATATTGCTTAAATTATTAAAGGCCATTTTGGCAATGTGTAATGGGTGAAAATAAATAAGTAAGAATCTTTTGTAGACCTATCAGAAATTTTAATTAGATAATATAACATCTTGTTGGAGTTGATAAAGCACATTTTAAACTATTTATTATAAACGCACATTTAGACTTGCGCATATTTAGATCATAATGAATTTGCTTAGGTATATAAAAACGGGTATTGTATGAAATTATATTAAGTCATAGTTAGAAGCAAATACATTGAGTTTCACTACTTTTGCCGTTTCACAATGAAGGACTTAACTTTATATTTGTAATTTCTGGATATGTAGCAGAACTAGGTTTACACCAATTGTACTAACATATTTCTTAGATGATGAGTTTGGTTATTATATTATATATATTTGGGCTATAGTTAAGTCCCGCATCTTTCTCCCACTTCTCCCCTCTCTCTTCCTTTCTTAAATGCTGAAATGCTTAAACGATATGAGGTGTCTTTATTTAGATTGATGAATTAGCTGCTGATTTATCCCCAAGTCATATCAATTCCCATATCAGATGCGCTCTTTTGTGTATATCTTCAAAAAGTGTCATTTCAGTTAATATTTTGTCAGTTCAGTCAATTTTGTGGTAAGCCCCCTCCGCCCAAATTGTCACTTGTCTCGAATGCTTCCGCCCGGGGCGTTGGTTGTGTTTCCTCCTTGGCAGCGCTTAGTAAAGTGACACACATGTAATCATTATAATGTGGTAGAGCTGGAGCACGGCTTACGCACATGTTACTCGCTGCTGTCATGCTTAAGCGATACCAGAGTCCTGTCAATATGTGTGTGTGAGTGGTGCGTGTGCCTATATATATATATATATATATATATATATATATATTTGTGTGTGTGTGACTGCACTGTAAGACGTCTCCGTCCGCCTCCATATGCATTGCTATTGTTGCATGCGTAAGCGTCTCATCGCTCTCTCTCACTCACTCTCTCTCTCTCTCTCTCTCTCCCCCTCTCCCTCTCTGTCTGGCTACCTAACTGCTTGGCATCCTCGTCTGTCATTCAGTCGAAACGCCCAGCTACAATGTTACTCATTGTCGACTGCAAAGGGCCCCGTCTATTGCTCATCATTCAGCCATTTAAGGAGGGCCGTGAGTTGGCTGTATGGAGTGGGAGGGAGGCAGGGCTGGGGCTGGGGCTGGCGGTGCGGCAAGGCCTTACAATGGAGGCTGTGCATTTGTTACAATGTTTACACAAATATTTAAGGATAATCCGACCATTTCAAAGGGGTTATTATGCAATTTTTCTTCTCATTTTATTGTGGCTGCAAAAAAGTGTATAGTAAAAGTAAGTAAATGCAAAATGTCAATTTTGTCGTGTAAGCGGCATTCCCATTGATGGCACTGGCGGCGGCTGCAACTTGCGGGAGGGGTTCGCACAGCACGCCATTGTTGCTGTCCTAATATAAAAATGCATATTTATATGCATACATACATATATATATATAGTATACATACTAAAATATTTTGTTTATGCATATTCATATTTATTTGGTTGTAATGTCTAAAGCGCCAACTCCGATTCCTGCAGTAATGCTTCCTGTGCCACTGTGGCGTTGACTTTATATTATTCCATTTCCTTTACCCGTCGCTTTATTTATATGTATTTGCTGTAATATATTTTATTTATGTGCCGTTAGCCTGCTGTTAAAAACGCCTATAAATAAAGTACATTTGTCGTTTGTACAACATTTTATTTGCAAAAGTTCATTTTGCCCGCTGTGACACAGTTCATATGTCCTTACTGTCCTTACTGTCCTTACCAATAGTTTTTTTATGTAGTGCTCAGAAAATGTTTAATGCATGAGAGGTGACTTCTACTCATTAGAGTCCATAAATATGTTTCACTGGTGTTAACATTGACTTTATGTAGCCAAGCAATCCATCAAAATGATATATGCTGCAAGACTCCTGTTAATAATACATTGATTTAACTAAAACTGATCTTTGAAAGCAGATCGGTATTCCTTATAATCCTCGATGTGCTAAATAGATCTGGACTTTTATGAACTCTCAGCGTATTTATAGTTTTCGTAGTTAAAATATATATTGCTGGGGTTACAGATGTTGATCCTGATCAGAATCAGATAGCTGAGCTGGCTATGGTTTTATTTAAATGAATGAGTGCTTAGATATTGAGCCACCTAAGAGCTAATTATAAATGCATTTCTTCAAATTGATTTTAAACTTCAGCTATAAATAAAGAAAAGAATAAATAGCTCTCTGGCTCTACTTGTTGGAAATATTTTCCATAAAAACGGGATTCAGGGTAGCTCCTCGTCGAGCACGCCCGCCTTGGTTTGTTTTACTAAACTACTTTGTTGGGTATTAGCACCTTCGTTAAGCTGAAAATCAGCTATAATCGAAATGCTTTCTTTTATTATTTATTTCTGGCTGCAATTGCCAGTTATTAGCCTTCGCGCCAGACGCCCGATAGGCAAATCATTGGCATTATAAAAGGAAACCCAAACGAAATGAAATGAATGAAGAATCATTTCAATAGCAAATCATTGTGCTAAGCATTTGCACTTGCAACTATACTTACATATATATGAGTATATATAAATATATATATATATAGATATATAACAATATATATATATGTGAATATACGTTTATATGTATGGCAGAGTTTTTATATATATAATTTAACAAAAGGCAGTCAGCCTGACAGCTTAGCGACTATGGCGTTGGCCAGCGGAATGCCTTGGAATGCCTTGCACCAGCCGGGCTCCTTCCCCGGTGTCGTGCAATATTCAAGACGTCCGTCTCGTGGAGCTCTCACAATGGCAGCGAAAGCGCCCCGAGGCACATCATTAAAATGTCGATAGCAAGCAAATCACACGCCCGCCGCCAGCGAGAAGGGATATAAAAAATGCGACGCGTTTTGCGGTGGGGTGCCTGAGGTTCGTAGGATTCTTGGATTGCTGGATTGCTAGATAGATGCCTGGCTGGCTGCCTGACTGGTTGGCTCTCTGAATGCTGAGGCTGTGAACTGGGCGTAGCCAGTACAATATGCGATGCTGGCATTAAAAATTTCAAAAATTCAATTGAATTTACTTTAGCGCAGACATCGTCGCATCGCATCTCTCCCATTCAACTGGCGCTTAATGCATGAGGCGTAGGCGAAGCAAGGGCGAGGGCGAGGGTGGGGCGGTGGCGGGAACGTGGCTAACAACAATGCTGTTGTGTGTTATCATTAAAAACGCGCAAAAAAGTGCAGTCAAAGAAAACAAGAGGCAAAACAATAAAACCAACCATAAAAGGCCACGATGCAAAAACGGAGTTTGTTGCTTTTTAAATAGGCATGAAAAAAGTTTGCTTCTTTTTTGTTTACTATAAAAATAAAAGCAAAGCATCAATGTCGCATGCCTGACTAAAAGATACGCTGTGGGAACTTGGTATATAAAAGTTGGGAAACTATATTTAATAATCATTAATATGTATATTTAATAATATAACTTCAAGATATTACGAGGTAAAATATTACTTGTTAATGTTGGTTGAAGTTAAACTTTGACTAAATGCTCGAGAGTTGGAATGAAAGTAATTGATAGTAGAGGCTTCACTGTAGATCTGTTCTTATAGTAATATGTGTCTACATATACAATTGCTGTCCCTCTTTGAGAGCAACTAATATGCTCCTTTCTAAAACATATTATGGGGTATGCAAATATGCATCATACGCCCTGTTGTGCGGCATCCAAAGCAGCTCAACTCATAGAGATAATACAGTACGCAAAAAGCGCGTGTTTTATTTCCACTTAGCAGACACACATACACACACACAAAAGTCCTGCACGCTTACCCACACACACAGCTATATTGAATGCCTGTTAACGGCTGTTTTTTAAAAAATTGTCATCTCTTCGCTGTCTTTCTCACTCACTCGCCCCACACACACACACACACGCACATGCACAGTGAAACAATAACAACGACAGCAGCAACAAAAGCGCACAGGCATCGGAAATGTTGGCGTTGAAACTGAAATGTCGCCACGCTCGCTTCATGTTTGTTGGCGTCGCAGTTGAGTTGGGCGAGGGTGCTCGTGCTACGTCCTATGTACGTCCATGTAAACGGGACGCAGCTCTGTCAGAGAGTTGCTTGAATTACGATATTGTTATTATGAAATGGATGCATGAGGCATGAGCCAGCAGCCAGGAGCCAGGAGCAGCGGCAGAGTTAGCTGCGACTGTTTGATAGTTCATTCAAAGTAACATTTAATGCTATGCACTTAAACTGCGTGTGAGACTCTGTGTGTGTGTGTGTGTGCGTGTGTGTGTGTGTGTGTGTGTTGGGGCATATAGTTTAAGCGACTTCGTGTCAAGGCACAAATCAAGTGACGCTGATGAAATGACATTTAACATGCGACTCAATTTAATTTGCCCCGGCAATGGCATCTCCAGCAAAGTCACAAAACCGAAAGGCACACACACACGCCCAGAAAACAGCTGCAGTTACACCCGCTGCTGTCTGGTGTGTGGGCGCATGTTGCATACTTGTAGGCGCACTGCAATTACGTGCCACTGCCACTGCGTTGGGCCCGGCATTGTGTTCGTGTGACCTGCAGGCATTTGAATCCCATCCAATCGATTGCGCCCACGCCCAGGCTCTCGCCTAGCAGAACACAACACAACAGAACACAGGCATAGGCACAGTGCAGCGCAGTTGCCCCGTAACTTGGCTCCTCAGCATGGAGTAGCATTATGTCCTTGTGCTCTAAGCGTGTGCAGTTCAGCGCTGTGCTTTTTAATTTGCAATATTAAACGCTCAATTGTTGCCGGCCGCCCCACACCTCCGCCATATTGAAAGCAGAGATAAGCGACATATCTGCCTCAACGATGTCTTTTCTCAGGCTGGCTGCCATAACAAAACAGCTTGCAAGTCATCAAATATCAAATACCTATTCTGAAAAGGTAAAGGCACAATTGTTAGCGCTTGCCACTTACTCTAATGAAAGCACATTTTGGAAGGAGACAAAGCACTCAACAAAGCCTGAGCAACGAGACTCTGAGGCTAAAATATTTATCCTGTCATTTGAAAATAATTATATAATCATTTTTAAGTGAGCAACACTAGAAATTGTATCAGTAAGTAGCTTTTTATAGTTACCATTACAGCAAGTGTTATAGTGAGGAGTAGCCGGCTAGGAGATGACCGGTACTGAGTGCCGAGCGACTGAATATAGAAATGTCTTAATGAGAAGTACTGCATACTCTAGGAGAATATTAAGATATCAAGATATGCTCATCAAATAAAAGTTCCATATTGTATTATTTTTATTATATTGACGCTGATAAAGACATGCAATTGGAAGGATCTTCTTATAGTTCAAGTCCCCAGCAGTTTTTGGTTTCCATAATGACAAGCTCAGACTTATAAATTGGACAATAAACTTAGTAATCCATTAACTCTGATCCGGATCACAGTTCTGACCGTGACATCAATTTGGTCAAAATGCTTTAGCCTGGTTCAATAATTTGATATTGCAGCTTTTGCTGCTCTGATTTGTAGCTTAGCTAAAAACGACGCATAATGCATTCAAGTATTTCTACTTCTATTGCTTATCAACACCTCGAAAGTGAGCGAAAATATTCATTTCTCAAGCTTAAGTGCTCGTTATGCAAAGCGCCCGTCGTCCAGCTAACATTATCACTCACTTAAGTAGTTGAGCTGGAGCAGTGCATATAAGATGTAACGTGGCTGGGCGTTCTATGAGCAAAGTAAATTCAAATGTATTTGCCAATAACTTTTATCCTTTATGGACTGCTGCTGTTCCCATGTTTGCAACATGTAACCGACCATAAAAAATTACAACTGTGCATTAACCTTTTGCGCTTTGCTGGTCACTGGGGGTAGCATCGCATCGCATCGCATCGCATCGCATCGAATCGAATTGCATTGAGCAGCAAGGACAACAAGGACGCCAGCTTCATTGGGCGCTTATCACTACATGCCATCAAATTTTAATGTCAAACCCTTTTTGGCCAGGCCAGCACATAGCCCAGCAGTGGGGGCCGCGCCGGCAGCAGCCGCAGCGGGCAGCTACATATAATAAGTGTTGTAAACGATGCAAACATAATAATTTGTAAGAGTTCTGAAAGCGGAAACTTGTAATTTTCTCAAACAGCCAACAGAGACCCCCGTTTGTCCGTCCCTGTCTGGGGGCATCTATGCATGTGTGTGCATGTGTGAGTGCGGTGGTGCACATATGCACTAAAATGCAGCCCAGAACATTCCAATTCCAGTCAAGCGGTTGCCAAAAAAGAAGAGAGCAAAATAAGAAATGCGAAGATGAAACCATCAAGCAAATGTACAGCAGCCAAGTCGAATGGACACTGGATAAATAACTACTGAGTTATAGTGCTGCTACTTGGCGTCTATACTCTGGAAACGAGGCGAGATTTCGAAAATATCTACATGGGACAATCAGAATCAGCAGGCAGGCAGGCAGGCAAGCAGGCAGTCAGTCATATTGGCAAGGAGTCAGGCACTGGGCAAAGCCACCACGAGCAGCACCATTGAATCAAATTTGAAAAATCCTTGACGTCAAAGACAAACAAAGGGCAATAGCAATGTGCTCGGACAGGATGTGTCTATGGGTTGTAGTAAATGCTCCGGCACAGGGAGTTCTTCGACTCCCTTTTATATACATATATATATATATATATATATATATATATATATATATATATATATATATATATATATATATATATATATATATACATATGAGTGTGGAAAGTGGTTAAGATTTTTTGCCGTATTCAATTTCCTAGTTTGCGGGCTTTATTGTCAGATCGAGGAGTACGTTAACTAGGCCTTGCTGTTGGCTGAGCTCACTATATTTCTCTACATATAGCAGCCAAGTCGGATGGATGAAGTGTTTCCTTTTGCTTTAGTTGAAAGAGCATTCAGCGTTCGTTAGATGCAATATGAATATGCATAAGTAAACCTAACTAGTTTCTTTCGACTTGGCTAAAGCCTCTCGGCTTTCGGCTTTAGGCTTTCGGCCTTTCGCGTATGCGGATGTAGACGCAAACGCGTGGCCTCGACATTACAAAATATCTTGAAGACTATTTGTAATTTGCATTCATTGACGCCGTTTTTATCGCAGCCTGGAAGCAAACTCTGAAATCTCCATACGTTTGCCATGGTAAATGTGTCAACAGGCACCGACAATGTCGCCATTCAGCTGGTTGGTTGTCCATCGACTTACATTTCCACTGACTGTGGGCGTCTGTGGGCGTTTGTTGGCGTTTGTGGGCGTGGATGTGGATGTGTGTGGGACGAGTGTGCGTCAGTACGTGTGGGCTTCCTGTGAGTGTGTGTGGATGCTCTTGCTATTTCCGACTTTTCACGTACCTTCATCAAGTTGTCATTCAATTTTTAAATCCATAGCAAGTTTTGTACTTAACATAGTTGTGACAAGTTGACAAAAAGTAAGTATGCCTCCGTCGACTTCCATTTAAAACTTGCCACACACACACACACACACATCTGCCTTGAAAAAGACGTTTACAAGGGAAGTCTGCAGAAGCGCACTTGAAGCTGCAAAATTAAATAATTACAAATTCTGACTTGTAGTAATTTCGGATGAAGGGAAACTCGAAACGAATTGGCAATTTGCATTTATTTTGTTGTATACAAATAAACCGTAAATCAAATCAGTTGACTGAAATGCAATAAATCTTTTTGGGATTTTGGCAAAAGAGAAATTTCATTTTTGAGGCATGTAAAGCCAGATAAAATTCAAGATAATATAATAAAAAGATAAATATAAATATAATAAATAATAATGAGATATAAATCATTTATTAATTGAATTTTATATTGCTTTTTGCATTTCTGTCAGTTGTCAAAGAATCCTCAAGCATTCAAGTAGCAGCTGAACGCTGACTTCCACCAGCAGCTAGTATCAGCGCTCCTCTGCCCTGCACCAATTAATGTATAAATATTGTAAAGGTTGTAAGCATGTGCATCCTTTAGCACTTGTATCATTTTGCTCTTTCGATCTTTGTCAATTGAGAGAGTTTTGCATCTTGTACGTAATCCCCGTATGGCCAAGCACTCGAGCAGCAGCTGAACGCTGACTTCACCTGTGCTGGAGCAGCGAGCATTAGTGGTGCTCTGTGCCGCCTGCATTAATCCCCACGTAATGAGTTGTACGCCATTTTGCGTTAAATTGTTTGGTGAGTGCCTGATAACAATATTTGCACTAATTTGGCATTTTTAAGTGTGCTCCACTGACACTTGATGCGCTTTTAATTGCGCCGAATGCTCGAGTGTGCTTTTGTCGAGCTGGTGCTGGAGAGCATGTCTGCTGGCGGCTGGTGTTTGGTGTTTGGGGAAAGGGCAAGGAAGAGGGAAAGGAAAAGAGAAAGGAGGAGGAGGAGAATGGAACTATAGCTGTGCCTGTTACTGTGGCTATGGCTGGCACTGTGTGGTTGGTTGGCAGTGTATCCAACTACGTCTTCTACTACTGCCAGCTGCTGGCTGGCTGGCTGACTGGCTGACTGGTTGGCTTGTGGGTGTCCTTGTGCTTGTGGTTGCCTTGCCAAGTTGGCTACGTTGTTGCCGCGTCGCCTGCCGTCATGTGGCAAGAAATGCTAAAGATAAACGATTCATTAGTTGCCGCAATATTGGGCTGACTTTAATGACAGTGCGCTGCGTACATGTGCGCATATCTGTCTGTGGGTGGGTGCATGTGCTCGCCACAATCAATGTTGCATGCCGCCAACAGATGGCAACCGAAATTTTATTACTATTCAAATTCCTATATTTTCAGTACGAGACGGCTGATTGCAACGCTGCTGGCGGCAACATGCGTGCCTTGAGCGGCGCCAGCGCCAGTGATTTACTGCAGAAGCATTCGATTAGCTCAATACTGGAGCAGCATCAGCATCAACACCAACACCAACAACAGCAGCAGCAGCAGGATCTGTTGGCCAGACGCGCCGATGCCAGCGATGGGCTTATATCCTTCATAAATGGTACGTTGAAAACTTGATTGTATAAATTAAAAGCTGTATGCGTACATATATCTGGCATATATCTATTGGAGAGGCATGTAACATGCAACTACTGCAACAACAACAACAACATCAAACTGATCTGACTTTGTATAGAAAAGTCAGGTGGAATGCTTAAGGCTACAACTGTGCGACTCTCTCGAGCGTTTTAATATAACTGAGTGAACCATGGGGATAAGTGTCATGGTATAGAGACTATTTTTATACGAGTGAAATCATTTTACACTGCTGGCATTTTCTTGTCAACATTATTTGGAGTCTGGCAAACGGACGTATAAATTTCAATCATTTTTTACCTTTTGAAGTCGGCACACAAATATCCTTCGATAGTTAAATTGTTATAATTATTTATTTTGTTAAAAGTAGTTTAATCTAGGATCAAAGTTCCTTGTACAAATTGCATAATAAGTGTACACGCCCAATTGCCATTTGCAAAGGAAGCGCAATAAATTTTCAAGTAATAGTCAAATTTTAAATACCCAAATACCAAATTTCGTGTGTGGAGTACACGTAACCCGAGCAACAAAGCATTTCAGCGTTCCAGCCAATCAGAACAGGAAGAAAGTAGTGGCTATGTTGGGTATTGAGGAACTATATATGCGAAAGACGCCAACTGCCCTGCCAAGTGGGTCGCCCACGCAGGAGACGTTCGAGTTTGGCATCAACTATGACGGGAAGACCATCGGCAATAATACCAACAGCGTCACCAGCGGCAGCACCAAGACCAGCGCCACAACCAAATCTTCGAGCGTTGCCATTGACGAGAACCTTGGCATGATGGCAGCTGGTGATGGCGATGGCCGACAGAACTTGGCATACGACAATAATGCGAGCAACATCAATAATAATAATAATAGCAACAACAACGCAGCCCAGTGCAATTGCAGTAAGTTTTTTGATGTGCCAAAAAGACCAAAAAATCAACGAGTTTCGTATCGTATCATATCGCATAACATCGAGACTCGAGATTCGCCTAATTTATTAGCAGCAGCTTTTTGAATATTTGCAAAATGCTCGAAGGAGCACTTCGGCAATGGTCAGTGTGGCACTTGAGTGTTGTTGCAGTTGTTGCCAGTAGTTGCCGGTTGATTTATTGATGGCTGTGCCAAGTCAACGATAACTGTTGACATTATTCACATGCATATATATATATATTTACTTATGCCTTGAGTCTCTCTCTCTCTCTCTCTCTCTCTCTCTCTCTCGCTGTCTTTATCTGTATATATTTTGATTGCAGATCCAATCACACTGAACGATCTGCTTGGTTTGTGTGGCGGCAGCGGCCCTGCAATCGCAGCCCAGGCAACAACAGCACCAGCCCCAACAAAAGTAGCAACAACGGCAGCAGGCATTGCAAGCGCCGCCGGTGGTAACGGCAGCAGCAGCAGCAGCAGCGGCGTTAATAACTTGCTACTTGGCAATTCGGCGACTGCTGCAGCTGCCGCTGTCGCTGCCACTGGCGATTGCGGTCAATTGTCAGCGACTACCGTGTCCTATGCACCACTGACACCTAGCTCAACTCAGTCCTCGGCCTCGCCAGGCACCAAGTCAAGTTTTGATTACTTTCAGGTAAGTTCTCTGAGCACACACGTTTCTGTGCTCAAGCTTGTTTTCGTCCTCGTGGACGTCTGTATCTTGTATCTTGTAATTGCACCAAATTTGCACCAAAAACAAAAACTATTCTCTAACTTTGTTGCTTGCTCTTTCTTTCTCTCTCCCTCTCTCTCTCTCTCTCTCTCTCTCTCTCTCTCTCTCTCTCTCTCTCTCTCTCTCTCTCATTATATTTCTCTTTCTCTATAAACCAACGCTCTTGGACTGTATACTAAACCTCTTATGATTTTTGATTGATTTCAATGTTGTGTGTATGTCTGACTCTCTCTCTGTCCTTCTCTGAGTCTGTGTGTGTGTTTCAATTTTTCAATTTATTTGATTTCTTTTCTTTCTTTTTCGGGTGAATTGGCGAACTTAGTTTGAAAATGTTGCACAAAGTACCCCACTTAAGGCTTTCCAAAGATCAAACATCAGCTTCGATTGCTCTGCACCCTTATCGCCAAGTACGCCTACATCTATTTACAATCGCTCCTTTCACAGTTCTCCTTTAGTCAGGTAACGTTGTGGCACCAATTATCTATATATTTAGCGAGCCATCGCAGTTACTTACGCAATTACCAATCATATTTGCAGTGATAGCAGCAACTCCTCCAGCGCTAATGGCTTGTCGCTGGACTCGATTAACATGCTTTATCAGCAGCAAAACTACAGCAACTTAAGCGGCAGTAACAGCGGAAATCTCGGACTGAATCTCCAGAATGCATCCACGCGCTCCAATTCACCGGAGAGTCAGAACAGCAATCAGTCCTTCAACGAGCCTAATTTGTTGGACATGATTGTAAGTCTCGCTCCAACTGGTTGCACAGCTAAAGAGTCTCTAAACTATTTTCTTTTATTTTTGCAGAATCTGTTCTCTGTGAATAGCAACAAACTCGCTTCTTTACAACAACATCAGCAACACCATTTCCAACATCAACAGCAGCAGCAACAGCAACAGCAGCAGCAACAGCAACAGCAGCAACAACAGCAGCAACAACAGCAGCAACAACAACAACTGCAGCAACAACAAAAGCAGCTGCAACAACAACAACAACAGAAGCAGCTACAACAACATCAGCAGCAACAACACCAACAACACCAGCAACAGCAGCAACAACTGCAACAGCAACAACAACAGGCTCATCATCATCAACAGCAGCAACAACAACAGCAACAGCAGCAGCAGCAACAACAACAACCGCAGCAGCCGCAGTTTAACAACCTAAATCGCAACTATGAGTCGCAGCTGTTAAGTGGATCTCAGCAAAATTTTGATTTAAGCAGCGATTGCCTCAATCAATGTACTCTTGAGAACTTTTCAATAATGGATATGGAGCTGGCCAAGTTGCAGAATTTACAGAGGATCAACACGCTTAAGTTGCTGCAGGCACAGACACAACAAATGCCTTTGCTTAATCAGCTGCTACAAAGCTATGCGAGCAATTTGCCTACTGCCGGCAGTTCAAACAATCTGAACAACTCTTCAGTACCTAGTTTGGGAAATCTGAATGGCGGTACTGTCAGCTCTGTGGCTGTGTCTCCGAGTGCTATTAACAGTGGCAGTGATTTTCAACTGGATCACGTCGCCAAGTTTTTTAAGAACTCGGCAGCAATGTGTGACGCAACATGCACCTGGAGTGGCCAGCTGCCGCCACGTACGCATCGCATGCTGAATTACTCACCCAAAGTATTCTTGGGCGGTATTCCTTGGGATATCAGTGAGCAATCATTAATACAAATCTTTAGGCCCTTTGGTTCTATAAAGTAAGCATCAAATATATCTACCACTGGTGAACATTTCATTTATATATATAATTCAATTTCACTATGCAATTTTACAGAGTGGAATGGCCCGGCAAGGAACAACAAGCGGCACAACCCAAGGGCTATGTCTACATTATATTCGAGTCTGATAAACAGGTGAAAGCTTTGCTTTCAGCCTGCGTCTTGCAGGTTGATGATTCCCATTGTGGCAGCAATTACTTCTTCAAGATTTCCTCACGACGCATCAAATCGAAAGATGTAAGTCCGACGACTTCCACTGGCAGCTGTGCTCTAATTAATCATTTCATTGCAATCAGGTGGAAGTCATACCCTGGATTATAGCCGATTCCAACTATGTGCGTTCAAGTTCTCAAAAACTGGATCCCACTAAAACTGTTTTTGTGGGCGCCCTCCACGGTAAATTGACTGCCGAGGGATTAGCCACTATTATGGAGGATTTATTTGATGGCGTTCTCTATGCTGGTATTGATACAGATAAATACAAATATCCAATTGGCTCTGGGCGTGTTACCTTTAGCAACTTTCGGTCGTATATGAAAGCTGTGTCTGCCGCCTTTATTGAAATACGCACCACAAAATTTACGAAGAAAGTACAGGTAGATCCCTACCTGGAAGATGCGCTTTGTTCAATTTGCGGTGTTCAACACGGGCCGTACTATTGCCGGGAACTTTCCTGCTTTCGGTATTTATAAATAAGAGAATGCAGCTCTCTTAATATTCATGTATGCATATCCATTACAGTTACTTTTGCCGCACTTGCTGGCAATGGCAGCACAGCTGTGAAATCATTAAAAACCACAAGCCCTTGACAAGAAATTCGAAATCGCAAATATTGGTAGGAATTGGCCCTTCATCATCATCATCTACCATTTCGCTGGCATCATCAAGCCACCGATTGAGTATGGATCAGAAGCTACAGCGGGTTGGTCTTCATAAAAATCAACAGCAGCAACCGCAGCAGCAGCAACAGCAGCAGCAACAGCAACAGGAGCAGAAACGTATTCAATTTCAACATGCTACTCAGCAGGCAAACAACTTGAATCTATTGTCAAGCGCTGGCAGCAACAACGCGACAGCCAATTGTTTATACAAATATCAGCAACAGCAACACCAGTCGACAATTTAAGTGTGTGTCTACCGTATACTATGTACGCACTTTTAGCGTACCGTTTTAAATTTAGTTCCATATTTAGGTTCACAATGGGATGTTATTTTGAATTTTAAGTGAACTTAAAATTTAGGCACTTTTAGGCAGAAGCTTAACCTTTCCGAATGGACAGATTTGGACGAAAATTATTTGTGTTGCACACCCAATCACAATGAATCTTGTAAAGTTACTCATTTATTTGATGTATTTACTTAAACGGTACGATATTAAGTATATATACAAATACATTCTTTTTCTTTTAGGCTATACACACGAGTATTTCTCACACAATCAACTCGAATACACATAATATTTTTTGATAATCATGCTTACATATCAGCATTTGAAGCGGGCATTCAAATGCTAACTGAAAACTTCCCAGCTTTCTGCAATGGGCCATTTAAACTATATTACTTTATTTTTCTTTTGAAGCTCAATTGAAAAGCTGTCCTATTTTGCATCTTATCTAAGTTAAGAATCTGCCATTCTAGGAACTGCGAAAGCATTTTTTCTGTTCAGTTTTTTCCCCATTCCCATTATTAGATTTATATATATTTATATATAATATATATATTTTGTTGTGCTATTGATCAGAAATTTTATAGCTTCTTTTTTATTAGCCAAAGCAGAAATATATTTTTTGATTTATTTGTTAAGCGTTTATCGAAAATTCCAATTTTTAAATCCGATTTAAAAGTTGTGAATTTATAAATTGCTCTTAAGTTTTTGTCACACTGAATTCGTGTTATATAGTTTAATGTTTAGTTTGTTTCGCTTATAGATTTAAAAGATTTTGTTGAACATTTATATTAATTGTTAAACTTTTGTTTTTCTTGGCCCCCTTTTGGCCAACAACTAGTTTTAATGCTCAAAACATTGTTCCTATTATTTATGTCTTTACATTATTATTCATGTATTTTTGAGAACGAATCTCGATGCTTTGTATGTAGCAACAAATTATTACATATTACGCTTTAATTTAAAACCAAAATATTATACTTTGTACACATGCTTAATACATGCAAAACACGCATAATTATACCATTTCAAACAAATATATATGTACATATATCAATATATATATATATATATATATATATATATATATATATATATATATATATATATATGTATGTATATGGAGAGAAAAAAACTGTTTTCCGAATTACATGCTGTTTCTTTTTTTATTTTGAGTTTGTTTTCTTCTTTACTGAATATGCTTATGCAAATACCTAACATTGCGCTTCCCCATGCTGGTACACTTGCCATTTAGTCGTATATCAAATATTAAATTCAAACGAATTTAAGCATAAAAACAATCAAGTTATTAATTACTTTAAACGTTGCAACTAAATACTCCAAGAATATACAAATATTAACCAAAAACTAAGTAACTAATAAGAGGTTTAACAGTTGTTAAGTGTGCGCTGTTACGGCAATAATATAATAACATTAATTATTACTCCAATCACAATTTTTGTTTCGCCAATTATTGTGTTTTGATGGACGTATGAAGACGAAAGAGAACCTACAGGGATTTTATGGTAGACATCAAGTAGCGCTAAACAAATGTTAATATAGCTGCCATGCAACTACTAGTTGAATTTGTTTTTAGTTTTAAAACCACGATTGGACCTACACAACAATAAGCAATTTTTAAATTAATACAAAAACTGAATGATGATACGCGGGTCTTAGGGTAAACTTGGATGCCTCTTAGTATAACGGTTTCTGTTGTAGCGCCTAGCTTAAAGTCTTAAGTTTTGCTGTAGGCAACGAGTTGATCGTCTACACTTAATTGATGTACGTATGTCAGTAAGTAGCTATAAAATCCTTCAAATGCTAGACAATTATCGTGCATAGCTATTATAAATGCCTATTCTTATCTATAAACGCCTATATACATACATACATATATATGAAATATATAGCTAATGCCTTCAGTAAATAAGAAAGTCAACCCCACACTCAAATGAAATATGAAATCGCTTTAACTAAAACCACAAATCAAAAAATGCTTATATATATACATATATATATATATATACACATATTTATTAAACCCTATACATAAAGTGCATACCGAATAAATAAATAAATATATATGTATATATATACCACGAAAACTCATGAATATTTCATTAAAAATATAAAGGAATAATCAATAGAAATGAATGCAAATGCGAATGAACATATACATATATACACACGTATACATATAAAGAACATATACCTTTAACTAGATAATAAATTGTATATATATATATATACATATATTGAAAGATATTTATACATAAAATGGTGCTTTAGCTGAATTATAATATAATTATATGTATTTTTAAGACTTATATACTATATACCCCCCTAACATATTAAAAAACTAACAGAACTTGTTTCTCTCGATTGATTTCTTAAGCAAACCCAAAAAAAAAAAAAAGAAACGATATGAGTGCTGTGGCAGGCGGCACACTTTTATAGGACTAAAATAAAATGTTTTTAACTGCTAAACAACTAAAAACCAAATACTCGGAAACACTTTTGGATTATGTGAACAGACATGCTTGACTTTTAAATAACGACAAATTTATATACTTTTACTAACCACATTTCACGAGGAAGAGGGTCAACTACTTTTAAACTAACAACTTTTTAAGGCTATTCAGGGGATCTCACCCAGCCCCTAAAGATTATTAAATAAATAAAAACAGAAATTGGTAATTAAACTACTTAAAGAAGATCATACATACTATATATATATATATATACATATATATATATATATATATATATATATATATATATATATATATATATATATATATATATATATATGTGTGTAGATATATATATTTTTACTTTAATGTTTTTAACGCATTTTACGAGCAAACTAAATCGCGTTTTTAAATAACAAAAACAATTAAAGAAATTTTAAAACAATTTTCAAAAAGAAGCTTTTTCAGACTCTCAGCTGATTGTTTTCAGTTTGTTTTCGTTTAAGCTCTCAAAGTGTTAAATACAAATTTATGAAAATTAATCTATCAATGAATTGAATAAAAACGAAATGTAATGGAACCAAAATCGAACGCTTCCCACGCAAAAAAAAAACAAAAACAAAAGTTAAAAACAAAACAAAACCAGATATTGTTAAATTTTAGCAAAGTTAAGAAAAGTGAATACAAAATTAATATGCAAGAATGCAGCAAATACTTTTAAGCATTTAAGCAGACAAAAATGATATATGTATTTTACGAAATGAATTAATTGATATGTTAATCTAGATCTATTTTTAAGCAACTTCACCCTACATACATATACATATATCTTTTAAAACTCAGCTGAGGCGAAGAGAGACCTTACCTTAACTACTCAAAACTAAACAATATCCAAATACATTCGGCGAATATGTATGTATATGTATCTCTCACAGAACTATGCTAACTAAACTAAACTATATATTTCTAGCTACATTTATGATGAATATTTTTAATAAGCATAATATTACGGTACGACATACAACATTGAACATTGAGCAACATAAGCGACATGTGAGACACATTTGGGGGAACATTAGCAAAACAAAACAAAACAAAAAAAGAAAACATTTGCAAATTGAATTTTATACTAAAATGTTAAAAACAAAGTTGAAAAAAAAAATGAAGACATAATATGAAAGGTTTTTAAAAAGACTATTATACACACATACATACATATATATACACAGAATCGGAGACGGATAGGAGAAAGAGGAGGAGAAAGAAGAGGAATAAGAATAATAATGAAAATTACTAAGCTTTTAAATGCAATAATCAAGAACCATATATTTTTAAATAATAACTTAAAAGATAATTGACAGAGGGTATATGTATATCCGACTTGTACGCGTTATTGTTAAAGTATAGCGAAAGAAATAGAGAGATTTCCCTTTCTCTCAGAGAGAGAGAGAGAGAGAGAGAGATAGAGCGAGGATTATATGAAGAATTATATTTGGGGTATTTTAGCTTCGTGAAGAGTTGCAGAAGCCTTCTCACCCTAATTCTAATTGATTTTCCCACCTTATATATAGGAATATAAACAAAATTACTGCAGTGCCATTTTAAATAGCTTCCAATAAGTAAACTTTAAAAGAAAACATATATATATATATATATATATATATATATATATATATATATATATATATATATATATATATATATATATATATACATATATATATATATATATAATTAAAATAAAAAGTATATATATACATACATGCAAACAATACATAATATACGTACATACTAAATATATATATATATATATATATATATATATATATATATATATATATATATATATATATATATATATATATATTGTTATGAGCTAAAGTTCAAATTGCAATACGGTTATTATAATATCTAAAATAAATAATGAAAATAAAAAGCAAATGGAACAAAGTTGAACATATTTTGAGCGCAGAAATTTTTTGAACTTTTTGAATGCTTTTTTGTACAGCAAACAGATCGATGATGACTATGGAACAAAAAATAATAATAATACATGTATGTATATGTATGTGTATGTAACCCAATATATATTGTAATCAAAGAAAATATATATATACATATATATATATATATATATATATATATATAAAATAAATAGTTAGGTAACTAATTAACAAATCCCAAAATATCTATAAATATCAACTAACATTTTTAATGAAATAAAACCTTAAACTATAAACCGAAAGAAAAAGAAAAATTGTATGCGCTTAAGTTCTTAAATATTATGCTAAATTGAATTAAATTTTATCTAAACGCATACATAAATATATATATATATATATATATATATATATATATATATATATATATATATATATATATATATATATATATATATAAATTCATAAATACTTATTAAAGAGCTTAAAAAGGAGGCAGCAAAGTGAGGCGAAAAATCCCAATTATTTGAATAATTGTTAATATGTATTTACATGCTTGAACAGCAACCAAATTTACTTTGTGTACAACAATATATATCAATATATATATATATATATATATACGATGAATAACAATAATAATAAACAACCACATATATGTATAACTTCTACATAACTCGGAATTTACGCAGAGAAAAATTAATAAGTTGATTCCCAGTACTATACTGAGCAGAGAGAAGTGTGAAACGATCCTTGAATTGCAAATCAAAAGCATACTTAATGTTAAACAATAATCATGACTGCTAACTAAACTGACAAATAGTAATTTAAAGCCAAGAGCATTATAAACATGATATACCCTCAAAGAGACGACAATATATAAAGGCCTGTAACATAGGTAGACCTCATGCTGAGTACGCAGACTGAAGAATGCGTAAATGTTATCAGCATGAACATGAACATGAAAATGGAATAGATAATAAAGGACACACAGACCAAAACATACAAACATCTTATACTTTCTAGTAATAATTTATATATTTTGTGCTTACGTATTTAACAACTAAACCATCTGTTTCACAAAATTCTTGCATTTCCACAATTTATCTTAACGACTAGCTACAAATGCTGATCAGCAACTGTCGGCACTATTTGCAAAGTCTTCGCTTGGCAAAGATTTGATAGATGCCCAAGCATGCAGACAATGTACCGATGCTTCCCACCTGAAAGGTGGACAATTTGCCGCCCCACAGGTAGCCCTTGGGCAAGGTGCTCACGGCGTGCACAAAGTCCAGCGAAATGCGAGCAATAGACATCAGTTCCAAGCGGTGTTTGGCCAGCGATTTGGCATCAATATTCGTAGGACTGCATTAAAAAGGGGAGTTAAATGTGAATTCCCAGAGAGTGATTAAGATTAAGTTAGCTTAACTAACTTGCATATCTGATGACTGCGATTAAGCTTTTCCTGATTTATCCAAAAGTTGCGAAGTGTGCTGCAATTAAGAATTAACTTATATAGAACATATAGAAATCTACATCATGTCAACAGCAACTAACCGCATGAGGTTCAAGTAGACCGAAAGCACCCAGAACACTGAGTTGGCATTATCCCAGTTGTCTGCATGCTTTACACTCACAATGTTGTGCTCGGAGAGCCAACAGATCTTCTCAATTGGATAATACAGCAGGTCGACTATGTTTGCCGTCACGCCCAGTATTGCCATAATGCGATCCGGTTCGTTCTCGCCCAATCCGTATTCCAGGGCATATTGTATCATTGGTATATCATCGATGAGCCGTAGCGTAGCTCTAGCTCCAGATATCTTCGAGCTGGCAATCGCGTAGCGCTTGGCCAGCTCCGGATTCCGCTTCAGATGGTAGCCAGCCACAAGCTTGGCGCTGTAGCAGAGCGCTTTCATCACCTGAACAAAGGAATTAAGAGATATAAATCGAGAAAATATTTTTTATTTACTTTGCAATGTTTAAGTTTCGCTTGCGTTTATTTACTTAAACTCGCCATTTGTTTATAATACTCGAATGAGGTGGAAATGGGGTATATTGGTTTTGTTGAAATTTGATATTGGATCATAAGTTCGAGTTTGCAGTCGGATAATATAGGACACCCGCTTGGGGATGACAAACCGTACGATAACTGTATGTACATACATATATTTTACTTTTGATCAAATTTGTATTCAAATTTGTTGTTTGGCAGATCGACACAATATAATTATCTTTAAAAAGCAATTAGTGCTATCGATTAACTGTACTATTAATATCTCAAAGTATCTTCGTTTTTGAGGGTAGAGTCTTACTTGTTTTTGCGCTTTTATATATCTCTCATTACAGCACTTTCTGAAATTGCTTTGCACTTATAAAGAGATAAAAAATTATCAGCGATAAAAAGAATACAACGAATGCAACGAACATCTCAGCAGCTGGGCCTTAACACAATTGGTTTTCGGTTTTTACTTTTATTACGAGTTCCGTTATGGGTGGCTTGCATGTTTTATTAAGGCTAAAAGGCGTTTGTCTTGGCTTACGATGTTGACATTGCTACTACAAGGCAATCAACAGACATTAATTAAATATTTCATGGGGTATATTCGGTTCGGGCTGCTCTCTTGGTACCTTAATGAGTTTACCTTTCGCTCGTAGTTAATAATCTTTTTCAATTCTTGCCGGGTGAACGCTCTGTGTGTCGCGATCGTTCGCATTATTATCTTGACTTCTGCGTGGTCTGCTTTTAATATAGTTACTGATTAAATCATAAGTATTTGCCGAATCGGCAGACTGCAACAAGAAGTAAGGCAAGGTTCAATCATGGCGCTTCCGACTCCGCTCAAGGTGACAAAAACCTGTTGGTGCGGTAGATCAAGACCCGCACCTAGATTGCCACGCTGCATTATTTAAATAACAATCAAGCCGAAATTGTTGATAGTGTTCACATTTTTTTTTTACTAACTGTTTTTACTAATTGATCAATTATTTCTCACCTTATCCCGCCCTCCATAGGAATCTATAATATCACAGAATTCGGCAACAAACTTCGTTGTGCTGCCCATAGTAATAAAATTATAAATTTTGTTAAAAAATATATAAATCTTTAGTGCTAGGATCTTAGATCTTAAGCAATGTACAAAAATAACAGAAACAATACGCAGTGAAAAGCAACCGCGCGAACTACTGAACAACAACACAACAGAAAGAGTACTATCACTTTTCGAACAGCTGATATATTGGTATCGAAGCGGTGGTGAAACGTATCGATGATTTTAGCGGCTATCGTATGTAACACTAGCGAATATTTTGACGTTGCGCAGTACTGCACATATACACAGCACGGATGCTTCAGCAAGTTGCAGGACGGGATTAGGATTCGCTTAAGGACCACGAGCTGAAATATGAATTTGCCGAATGCGAACAACAACAATCATGGATCATCGCCCATATTCAGCAATAAGTCAGTCATAAAGAAAAGTTCAAAAAGCGATTTAATGCGGGCCGCAGTTGGTTTGTTGCTGAAGCAGAAGAATTATGTTGTAAGTAAGCTCGATATAAGCTCAGTTAATTATTAACACTGTACACTTTTGGAATTTCTTAAAGGGCAACGAGAAGTTTCGCAAATCCGATTTCCTCTTGATGCAAAACAAAAGTCAGTTTGCGGTTAGTAAAATGATGGACACTGATCTCCATGGTGGCAATAGCTTCACCTACTCGAACGTCCAAGTCATAACAAACAATCAACACATGGTTGACCAGCAATTTGGGCGCTTCTCGCAGTTTGTGGAAGCACAGCCGGAGCTCTTGCGATTGGAAATGAAACGCTTCTATGGGCCGATGCTTTGCCATTTGTATATAGAGTTGTTAAAAGCGCGCGAATCGAAGGGCGCCGTCGAGCTTCTCAAAAAATATGCGCATCTTGTTGCACCGGTCGACCTGTACGATGCACCACTGCCCACCAAGATAAATGGCTGTTCGGTGACGAACGAGTCGCAATTGGCGGGAGCCGCCGACTGTCACATCCGTTTTGCTAGCGAGGCGCAAAATACTGGCGATATGGAACTTGATTACTTTATGAAATTAGTACAAATATTATCGGGCTGCACGAAGCTGGAAACTGCCGAGTCAGATCCAACTGTAGCGCACTTTCGCGCATCCAAATACGAACTGCATACAACGTCCCAGGTAGTTGACAAAATTGGGACCTACTTGCATCGACGCGGCCATGTGCTGATTATGAATCTGATCTATTCCTGGCTGCACATTCACATTGTGGACAACGATCAGCGGCTTTTTACAGAGGATCACCTGCTGGGAATAAGCGAAGAGCTCGATGTGATAGATGGATTTGATACCGACGATACAGCCACAGCACCTAGCCGAAACGAGCACAAGGCCAGCAAGTCTGGCGAGAAGACTTCTATTAAGAAACGTCCTGCCGAGGAGACAACCGTGAAACTGGAGTTTGAAATTAAAGCGGAATGTGGGATAACTCAGTCGGAACTGGGTCCATCCGTCGATAAACCGAAAGTTCACATTGATGCCTGCCTCGAATCAATAAAATTCTCCACAGAGCAAATACTAGAGGCTCAAGCGGATCTTCCATGCTTTTATAGGATTTGCGAACGGTCGCGTGGGCTCACCTCGGCCCATTTGGATAACAACGAATGCCACATGCTTGCGGGCTTTGACAACTCCTCCGTTCAGCTGTGGCAGCTGAACCAGCATAGCTGTAAGGGTAAGAGTTTTTACAGACGCTCTACACACTCACAATGCGCCTGGGAGCTTAACAATTGCACAGACGACGAGCAAGAGGAACTGGACAGCGATGAGGAAGCATTGACGTGCACCGCTGAACAGCGACGCGAGCGTCACAAAGCCTCACGCAACAAATATCCGGATAACTCTTTGTAGGTATTTAGAAGAATGTTCCTCTGGCACCCACTAACAAATGACTATCTCTTCTTTAGCAACGAGTATGGCGGTGTGCAGATGAGAGGACACACCAAAGGTGTTACCAATGTCCGCTTCTCATCGCATTATCCGCTCTACTATAGTGTGTCCAAGGACTGCACGCTGCGGTGCTGGCGGGCGCATAATTTTCAATGTGCAGCCATTTATCGAAGTCACAACTATCCCATTTGGTGTGTGGATGAGAGTCCTGTTGGACAGTATGTAGTCACTGGCTCCAAGGATTTGAGCGCACGATTGTGGTCCCTGGAGCGCGAACATGCGCTGATTATATACGCTGGCCATACGCAAGACGTTGAGGTTGGCTAAAAGCATTGGATGTCGCCTTATATTGATGATTTAATAAATCTTATTCTTTTTTCTCAGTGCATTGCCTTTCACCCGAATGGCAATTACCTAGCCACCGGGTCAGCGGATCACTCGGTGCGTCTGTGGTGCGTGACCAGCGGCAAACTAATGCGCGTCTTCGCCGACTGTCGGCAAGCGGTCACCAGTCTGGCTTTTAGTAACGATGGCAAAATGCTGGCTGTTGCCGGAGATGAATCGAAGGTTCGGATTTTTGACCTGGCTGCGGGCGCTCAACTGAGCGAGCTGAAGGATCATCCGACCAGTGTTAGTTCTCTAGCGTGGGGTGCACATAATCAGCAGCTGGTTACCGCCTGCATCGATGGCAGCCTTAGGCTGTGGGATACTAAAAAGCTGGCGCCCATGAAGTGAGTCAACACCCATCTCCCACTTTGTGTATAAAGATAAATGTAATTGTTTTTTATAACACAGCGAGAGCAGCACCAGTGGCAGCGGAAGCATCTACTCATCATCAGCTACAACGAATCGTCTCATAACTCTAAATAGTTCCTGCCAGCGTCTGGTTGATGTATTTTATGGACGCAGTAAAACACTCTATTGCATAGGCACTTAAAGGATGTCAGCCTAATTAATAATAGTTCTTGTTTTTAAAATAATTTATTTGTAATAAGTCTGTATAATAAGTATTACTGTTGCTATCAAGTGGAACAATGTGTTTTCTTGCTTTTTTAACAATTTTTAAACTAGCATACATACCGCGTACACTATCAAATGAAAATTAAATAATTCGTGATGTTTCTGAATGCCAGAACACTGCATATACTCGTATTTTACAAGGTATACATACATAATTATGCAACTGTTTTTATGGATCTGCCAGCTACTGGGCTATATCTATTGTACATAACATAAATATGCTATAGCTGCTCAAAATGTTTTATTTAATAATCTAATAAATGGAGTGAAGTGTTTGCAACTGTCTTCATTATTTATCAACTGAAAAACATTACATTATTATTATCGATGTTACAGCTGCGGAACTGGCTTAAATATAATATATGTATGTATATATGTAAGCATATGTACAATTACGTACTTACAATGATTTTGGACACTCGCACAGCCCATTGGAACAGAACATATTTAACTTAGGTGATATCGATTTGTGGTTTACAATCAATTAATTAACATGTATGTATGCACAATCTGCAATGACTCTATCGTGAGCAAAATATATTTGAATGAGCAGTTATTGGTATGAAACGTGTTTCAACAAAACTTTAATCTATTCGACTTTAAAAACTTAAGCTACATATATATATATATGAATGTATATATATTTATATAAATAATGGCGCAGAACACGAGTACATAAATTGGTTTGTGGTGCGCATAGTTCTTGTCACAATCGACGACTCTATTGACAGACCATTAACCTTACAATTTCTGGAATAGAATCTCTTTTAGAGTCTTAACTGTGAACTAATCAATAATCAATGTTGGGTGTTATTCATAACAGATGAGTATAGACCGCATTCGCTGATTGCTGACTTGGGGATTAGCGTTTGTGACGTCCTCGTATCAACTGCAATGCCTTTGCCATCAATGGTGCCTTCTTGCTGCGCATTGGAGCCGCAGCTGTGGACAGAGCACAAAATTGCAATAATTAATATGTATATATTGTTAACGAAGAGCAAATCAAGAAGTCACTTACCAACATGCGCTGAGTCACGCGTTGCGCCAAGCACACGAAGTCTTGTGTCGCCCACTTTGGCCGCGTTGGGCGTGACGCTGGATAAAGCAGCCACACGAGCCGCTGGAGTGGCAATGAGCTTGCCTTTAGTACCATATTGTTCCTGTTTGCGCTGTACGCTGCGCGGCGGCTTCACCATTGAGTCAACAAAGGCCAATTGGGTTTTCCGCACAGGTGCCTCACTGATTTTCTGTGATGCTTTTATACTCTCGGCAATTGTGCTTAGCTTGCGCTCCTTTTCTTCCTCACAGCGCTTTAAATGTTCAACATTCACAATCAAATACTTATCAATGATTGCTAAAAATTCAGTTTACCAAAAACATTTCTCGCCACGTTTCCATTTCCTCCCTGCGCTGGCTACGACAATGCCGCTGGACATGCTGCTGCCACAGGACATCGCTGTCCTCCATCAGATAAGGATTGTACTCCTCAACGTTCAATAGCTGATGGGGCGTGGCGCGTTCCAGAACTGCTCGCAATACATCAAAGGGCACACCACCCGTGTATTCCAAAGCTGTGCGATCCAAGTACAAACAAATTAATTGAATGCCTATTGCACCAAAAATTTAATGCATTATTTCATTACCGTCAATGTTCTTTTGGAGCACACGTGTGCAAAGATCAAAGAGGGACGGCACCTGCAGAATCTGTCCAGTTCTGACACCTGAGTAGATCTTGGTGCTGCGAAATAAATTCACTACATTGTGGATATCTACTTGTCAAAGCCGATTAACTAACCGCATTGTTTTGGATGATATGCCAGCTGCTAGCGCTTCAGACTCATTGAAATTGCGAGGTGGCCTAGGCGCAGAGCTTCCGAGACCTTGATTGAATACGACATCCATAACAGTTTGATTCAGTGGCATGGGCTTATAGTTATTAGATATGGTAGGCAGTTCCAAAGCTATGCTGGGATCGAGAGGCTCTAGCTTTGCCGTGGATGCCAACAGCTCAGGTTTCTAGAAGTTGATCGCAAACCTTACTGGATTTCAATCAAATATTTCTATTATAGGAATTTACCTTTGTACTTGTCATCCTGTTGTTGTTGGAAGATGTTGAAGAAGTTGTTGTTGTTGTTCGTTTCATTGAAGTCGCTGACGAACTTGCGATTGCTGAGGTTGTTGGTTTGTGGGGCGATTTGAGTTTGCCAGCAATTTTCTTGCCACTCATTGGCATATTGAGCATTCCGAGCACATCGTCAAAATTGGCGCCCATGCTGGAGTCGAACTCATTGGCAGTATCCTTATGCTCCACAGCATCCGCCAATGGTTTTGTTTTCGATATTTTAGCTTTGGGTAAGTCATCTTCTTGTGTCCGCTGTGGACTGCGTGATCGCTTAGATGACTTGGTTGACGTTGAGGAAGACTTGTGTTTTTCCGATTTCTCTTTGGAATCTTTTTGCTCGCTGCTTTGCGGCTTGCTCTGTTTATGAGGAAACTTTAGTACAAAAATATTTGTAAAAATTTGAATTTAACTCACTTCTTTGCTCTTCTCATGTCTCGACTTGCTGTGCTCGCTTTTGTGACTGCTTTGATGTCGATGCTGCTTACTGCTGCTGCTGCTGGTGCCGTTGTTGTGGCTGCCACTACCACTATGATGGTTACTCTCAGCGCTGCTCTTGTGGTGGTTGCTGCTGGACTTCGTTAGGGACTCCTTTGATTTCCTATGCTCGCTGCCGTTGCTGCTGCTGCTTTTCTGCTCTTTCCGGTGCCTGTCGCTGTGGCTCTCCTTCGGCTTCGGCTTGTCATGGCTGCTGCTCTTGTGTTTCTTATCGCTGTCTGATCGGCTTTTTGAGTGACTTTTACTATTGTTGCTACTACTCGATTTGTTCTCATGTTCACTTTCCTTGGAACGTTCGCCATGCTTGGACTTTTGCCTTTGACGAGTGTCTTCACCGCCAGAAGAATTGCTGCCTTTGTTCTCTTGATCTTGGTCGTCTTCGCTGGACCGCTGGCCATTCGATCTATTCGACTCTTCCTCATTGCTATGCGCATGTACAGCGGGTTCCTCTTCAGCAGCGACCATAGCCTTCCATTTTGTGACTAGTGTTTTCGCAGCAACGCCGACCTCTCCGTTAATCTTTCTCAGCGCATTGACCGTTTTGCCAATGCCCGTTTCCTGCAGATGCTCGAATGTGATGGGCAGGTTAAACAGCTTTGTGATACAGTGCAGCAGCTGCGGGCGCAGGTAGCGGATAAAGCAAAGCAAATGGATTAATTAGAGGCTCTTCATGTAAAGGCTGATTAGTATATACTACATATTCTCATGCATACATATACATTCATATATTCATACATATTGTATACGTAAATATATCTTACTGTCGACTAGGGGTATGTAAAACTCGTTTCCGCTTCCTGCTAATCAACATACCCTGCACCCAATGCCGGAATCACCCTAACAAACATGTTTATTTACTGAACACATGCCAACCAAGGGAGAACTTATTTTCGAGAATCCCCTTTAAATTAAGGGGAATTTACATTGACCAAAGAAGTTATAGTAAATCGATTTCTTACTATAAACTACTCTAAATTATATATAGAAAAAGATGAAGTAAATTAATCTAATATGATTAATGAGTATACCTATCTAGCCTTTTTGAAAATCACATAGAGGAGCAATTTGTTAAACGAAAGACAAAGAAAGAGCGAGAGTGATGCAGAGTTGCAAAAGTAATCAGAAAGGAACTAAGAGTAGGCGGCCAATAGAGTGAAAGAAGAAAATAACAGGAAATTCGAGCAGTGAGAGGAAGAAGGGAAATACAAGACGGATGAATGTGGTATATGGTAAGAGAACGAGTTCATAAATCAAATTTCTATTCATTCCTATATTTTGTAAATCCTACTAATTGTTTTGAAAGTCGCAGAGACGTCTTATTACGAAATTATGTATTTTTCATATGCTGCAGACCGTTGCGAAATGATGTGATCTCTGCATGCATTAACTTGCAAAACTTTCTTTTAAATGCCTTCGACAGTCTGATGCCTATTATACGAATACACATATTTTTAGTACACGATTCCTAACACGTGCCCGTATTCAAATTATATGTATGCAATTGGCAGTGCAGGTTTTCGCAAATTATTGAAATATCGTTTTTTGAGGGGGGACAGATTGGAAGCCCACGCATATTGCATGTAGAATATTTTGGGAATAACTTACGCGTGTCTCATCCTCGCCATGGCGTTCAATGCTCCGTTGGTAGTGGCGAACAACATCTGCCAGATTACTAGTGGACGTCATCACGTTCAGCCAAGTGCAATAATCTTTCTTGATTGTAAGTGTTCGGGGCTTGGGCTATGAAAATGGCACGCAGGCAGCCTCACACTTAAACTTTTTTTAAACTGAGTTGCATAAAAAACAACACAACAAACATTCACCAACATACACACATACAAATATGACTCCAATACCGGAGCAGTCTTATTTGTTTTGCTATCTAAAGGACATCGCAGCACCAGCAATAACAATTTTATTTTTTGCTTTACTTTTACTTAACTATGTGACTTTTCACTTTGATTTCTTCGTTAGTCAACACTTTTCAACAGCTGACGGCGTCCGTTTGAGGTAGTTTTGGCAGCAAACGCACATTGGAGCTGCGTTATGTTGGCTGCGAACTCAGCTGTTTTTGACATTGCTCACAGTGATATCGATACATTCGTAATCGATACTGCGTCAACAACACTACATGTCTTGCAGTGTTGGCAACACTGTAACCATTTTGTTGTGAATTATTCTTAATTTTTTAATTTAATTTCTACAAATTGTGTATACGCGAGCAAAGGAAGCAAAACATTTGCGGCCTGAGTCCAGAATGTGCCAGTTTCTATAAACGGCTGAAATCAATAGAAAATCTGTGCGCGCCCAATCGAAACGTGTTAAAAAATGACCATGGGCGAGCGTGAGCCAACTTCGTCTCTCGTTCTGCCCGTTATACTGAGGCCTATTTTCACACAGGTAAGTTAGTTCACATAGCCCGAGACTCCATGTGTGCAAACGAGGCGGGCGTTGGCTGCCCCAGTTTAAATGCAATGTTGCGTAAACGTAAATTGTTTCCAGCTCGAGAGACGCGACGTTGGCGCGGCACAGTCTCTGCGCTCGGCCATACTAAAATCGGAGCAGAATAATCCGGGCTTCTGTTATGACCTCGTTGCGTCGATCGTGAGACGCGCCGATCTAAATGTCAACCTAAATGAGGCCGTCTTGCGTTTGCAGGGCAACATTACCGAGGCAGATCGTAAGTACGAACACCTGCACACGTCTGTATGTCTGTGCGTGAGTGTGTGTGCGGATATACGATTGTTTTCATTTGTGTTTATGCATTTTGTTGTTTTTTCTTTGTCCCAATATGTGGCGCAGTTAATGAATATCGCTTGACACGCACTGAGGAGCCGTTCCAGGAGCTGAATCGCAAGTCAGTTGCACTGAAAGTGATACTCAGTCGCATACCAGACGAGATCAACGATCGCAAGACCTTCCTTGAGACAATCAAGTGAGCAAATAATCTCCCATATCTATATTAGATAAACTTAAATACTCAGCATTTATGTTGCAGGGAAATCGCGAGCGCCATAAAGAAACTGCTCGATGTGGTCAACGAAATCGGCTCGTTCATACCAGGCGTCACTGGCAAGCAGGCTGTCGAGCAGCGCAAGAAAGAGTTCGTCAAATATTCAAAGAAGTTCAGCACAACGCTGAAGGAATACTTCAAAGAAGGACAGTAAGTTGGCCCCATTGTTAAAAGCTAAATTATGTTGAGGCCATATCTAAACAGTAGAACGGTATGCAGCGCGTTATCAGCCGAATACCTTAATCGTTCAGATATCACGTTTCTTATCTAACGCTGACCGTGATGTCATCCCTGCCATTGGCGTTCGAAACTCGTTTATCTATATCACATTTACCTGTATAGAAGTTCGCTTGAGATTGTGCGCATATGTATATATTGCATTTCGAAATCACACTCACGAAATACTCTAGTGATTAATCAATGGGGTCTTTAAAAACGATGATGAATCGATTGTACTAAGTTAAAACATTAAGTCCAAGTGTGATTTGCTTGTGTTTATTGAATTTTAATCTTATTTGTTTCCCATTTCTATTTCTACTTTCAGGCCGAATGCAGTATTCATAAGTGCACTTTTTTTAATAAGGCAAACGAATCAAATAATGCTGACAGTTAAGAGTAAATGCGAGTAGAAAATTAAATGTTTTAATTAATGCAAAACTAAGTGGCATTTTAATTTTATGTTTAACTGACTATTAAACAACACACGACAAACTAATAAAATAATAAAACACATAAAGAAACACAAGAGAGCAACAAACAGCAGCAAGGAACACAATCTGCAATAGGTATCCATAGTCGCATATTAGAGATCCACAACTAAAACCTGCTGTAACTAAACAAACAAAAGCAAAAACAAATAATAAATAGGTCTAATGTATTTAAATTATTGAAATGACAACTAAACTCCAATACAAAAGCAAATAACAAGAACACAACTTGAGGAGCTAAAGCTTTAGCGAATTCGAATTTGAACTTTATTCTTTTGTATTTAGTCAATTGTGCGAGCGTCTCTTCTTTTTTTTTTGTTTTGTTTACAATTTGTTGTAAATAATTCATTCGTTTTCAGCGAAAAGAGAGGATATTTTGTTTTTATTTAGGAAACGCGAACATAAATAAAATAAAAATAAATATAAATTTAATGTTAGAGAAAGTGAAAAAAAAAAACAAAAGAAAAGAAAACGAGAAACAGGAATGAACTATGAGAGAAATAAAAACAATGGAATTTTTAACTGTTTTTAATTGTTGGAGTTTGAAATTTAAAACTATAAATATAAACAATACACTTACTTAATAATATGTTCAATTTGAAACACCCCTAAAGACAGTAGCAGCGAGATCGCTCCAAATCGAAGATCGGAGACAAATTATTTTATTTTTAATAAATGTTATATGAAAATAATTGCAAACAAGAATAGAAAAACAAAAAGAGACACAAAACTCATATTGTAGAAATAGGAAAACAAACGACAAATAAATGTATTTATATTCAAAAGAAATTGCATTTCCTTATTCCTAACTGTGGACCCCAGCTATAAAGTTAACAGTAACAGCGCAGTTAACATTTGCAACCCCAACAGAGTGTGAGAGGGAGGGAGAGAGTGTGGTTATGCTAAGTAGAGAGCGGGAGAGAGAGAGAATTTCCCAATTTTCAGTGTCATTTGACAGAAAAATCGATTCGTTTTCACACTGGGCCATTCTGGGCAGGCAGTTGGATAGAAATCAGAGTACAAACCAGCCGAGCAGCGCGACCGAGATGACCCACTTTTCGGTTTTCGCATTCAAATCCAACTGCTATACAAAATAAAGTTGCAATTTTTTTCTAAACACTTAGCTTTTAGTTGAAATCGCGTTGTATATTATGTAAAACTAAAATCCGTTAACTAGTGTAAACTCTATGCATTTATGTAAATTCTCTAACGCTAACGTGGAAGTGGAAATAGGCGACCTGAAAAATCAGCAGTCCCAGCACCATTCAAGAAGCAGTAGCAAAAAGGTTCGCTAAATGTTCAACTTATCGTTTATCTAAATGTTCAGAAAGAAAGACTTTAAGGATCTCAAGGATCCAAAGCAGTTCTATATCTGAAAACAAAAAGTGGCTCAAATGAGTCCTGAAATTCAGGACGAGTACTGAAAAACGAAGGCTGCCTGCTAGTGGCAGTGCCCTGGCCTGTGAGCGAACGGGCACACGAAAAATTTCGCTGTACACCAAATGGGAAAATGTTTTCTCAGCAGCAGCAGCAACCGTCGAACTCGCCCCACTGCTCGGGGCATGTGTGACGTGAAATATTTGCATTGTTTCAATGAAATTGAGAAGATTTTGCAAGAGAATCAATTAACAGCAAAGAAATTATAACAAAGTTCAGTATGTCGCGAGTGCTTCGATCTGGAATGTTAATCAATTTAGAATTTCAATTGCAATTTCAATTAAATATCACTTATTAAAAATTTAAACTCCAGTGCTTAAAAGTGCATTTCGATGAAAGGGTGTTGTGAAAGTAAAAGTGCTGGCGATTGCCACCGAGACTTCGGCACTGGCATATCGATGAAACGATAAAAAAGCAAGCAAGCTAACGTAAAATTACACCCACACACAAGCATGCACACATGCTCGCATGAACACATGGACGAGTACACACACACGCACACAAGGCGATGCAGACAACAATACAAGTGCAATGCAAACGGAATATTGAATGAAAACTGAATACGAATGTGCATAAATATGCGCGCATGCATGTGCCGAGTGCTCCGCTGCTGCTTAGGCCAAAGTGCATTAATCAAGTGTGCCGAAATTGGCAAACAAACTGCATATGGGCAAAAAGGCGCGCGCGCACAAGGCGCACACACTTAGACAGCGTGGAATGGCCAGTGGAAGTGGAGCAGAGCACATCAGCAGTGTGCGGCTCATATAGGTGGGCGTATGTGTGTTTGTGTAATATATATATATATATATATACATATGTATATGTGTATTTGTGTGTGCGTTTCATATTCATAGCCGCAGTAACAGCCGCAGCCGCAGTAGCCATGATAGCAGCAGCGGCAAAAGATAAATGAAAAGTGCCACATTTTGCTTTTGGGGCGGTTTTGACACTTGGCGCGCAGCAGCAGCAGCAGCAACAACAACAACAACAGTTGGGCCATGTGGGAGGCGTAAAAGTTGTTTGCTCCTCTGCGTGCGTAACAGAATGGCCCAAACTGATATATATACACACACACGCGCACGCATACACATACATATATACATTTATATATGTATAACAGCAGTAAAAGAGTGCGAGAGCTGCGACGGCAGTTGGGGGCAGGTGTTTGCCATGCGGTTGTCTTGTGTCACTCGCAGTTAGCTAACAATGTGTGCGTCTGTGTGTGTGTGTGTGTGCGTGTGTAAACAGTAACAGGAGAGATAATAACAGCACTGTGGACTGCGCCTAAACGCTGTAACAACTATTTTTGGCTTTATTTGCAATTTATTTTTTCGTTTATTCTATTTGTGTTGTTGTTGCTCTTATTAGCCTCTGCTTAAATATGTAGATTCATGATTCGTGCTGCTTTTGCCTCCGATGTCTCCAATGCAACGATCTAATGTCACGCGCTGCCCCAAAAAGTCAATATATAAAATGGTCTTTTTTCTTGTTTGCTGCTGTGCGAGAATTTATTGAGCAGCAGCTCAGTTTTGACATGTGGCTATCATTCAATGGCCGATTCGCTCAAAGGAGCCGGGATGGGGCCACCAAGAGATTCGATTTTACACATTCCACAAACTTTACCCAAAAAACTATGCTACATATTGCGCGCGTGTGTGTGTGCTTGTGTGACCCGCATGGGTCTCTCTATGTGTGTGTGTGTGTGTGTGTGTGAGTGTAGTTATAAATAGGCAAGATAGTTTTTGTGCTGTTTGGCTGCTCTTCCACGTTTTTGTGTGCCGCTATTGAGGTCAAACTGTCAGCAGGATAGTGAACTTTATCAAAACTTAAACAAATTTAAAGAGATCTTTTGCTGGAATACTTGGTTTGCTTTTAACTGTATGATAGATATAGTATCTATATAAAGATATATAATCTAATAATATAGCTCAAATTAACTCTACAATACTTTATAATAATAATAATAATAATAATAATAATAATAATAATAATATGATATCCAATTATATATATTCTAGTATTGTATATCTACATATATATATATATATATATATATATATATATATATATATATATATATATATATATATATATATATATATATATATATATATATATATATATCGATAAAGCTATAATATCTATATCCAATGATATATATTCTACTATAGCTCAAATCTGTCATAATCTAGTCATAATGATATATAATATAGTACAATGCTATATAATCTTTATATCGTATATCTATATGCATATCGATAAAGTTATAATGTCTATATCTAATCAAATATATTGTTGTCTTATGTCTATATACATATATCGATAAAGTGCAAATACCTATATCTAATGATATATACTCTTATATCGAATATTGCTAGATACCTAGATACATCTATACCTAGATATAGATCGAGCTTCAATCGATAAATATATGGTGAAATAAGTCCAGATTTCAATGTGTATGCTCTTCGCTCTCGCATTTCCACAAATATAACCTATAGACAGGCCACTTTGCATCTGTGCATCGGTAAAAGCTGTCTCCTCCTCGTCCAGCTATTTGTGTGTTGAGAAATTAATTCAAGCCAAATGCAGTATATTTCTCTCTCAGAAAACTTCTGTGGCCCAAAGCAACTTTTAAGTTTGTAACCTCAATTCTTCTTCTTTTTTTTATCATTTTACTTTGTTCCGTGTGCAGCAAAAAGTTTTGAAATTGCTTTCGAGTTGGCAAACATTTTAAGGTTTAATGACTCTGCAATTCGCACTTTTAATTAGCCAAATTTCGCGTTTGTCACAGACATCGATCAAAATCGCATGAATCGGAGTTAAAATCCATGCGAATTTTCCATTTAATTTACTCCAATGGCAATTGCCCAAAAAGAAATTGGGTTAATAGAGTGTAAAGCATCACCATCAGCCTGCAACCTACATTCAAAAGGGGCTGACTATGGAGGAGGGGGCCACGCATTGAGGAAGAGGAAGAGCGAACAGCTTCCTTTGTGTGTGTGGGTCGTTTGGCTAATCCGCATTTGGTGAACTCATTAAAATTTAAAACAGTTCACAGCAGCTGATGTTGCTCTTGTGTCTCTCGACATTATCTGTTGCTACGTGGTGTGTGTGTTTGTGTTTACTAAATGCAGAAACGTTTAATGGAATGATTAGCTTGATGGAATCATCTGTAAGACTTAAGCCAAATGACAGGGCTCAGTGGGATGTAGAAGCACATGCTACCCACTGTTAGCCATGAAGAAAATTATGAGAAAACAAGTGAAAAGTAAAGAAAACTCACGCACACACACACTTTCACACTCACATAAAAACACACACAGGGTAAGAGCTACTTAACGCCCACTTCATAATCATAATTAAAAAATTTGGAAGCCCAGCGACTTAAGGACAAGCAGCGCTGTTAACCGTCTAACAGTTCGGTAGTCTGTTAACATAACAGCGCAGCGCATGCGCCAGTGTTGGCTAACTGCAATCGCTCGCTGGGATATTTGCTCGCACGCACACACTCGCTCGCTCCCTCTCTCTGTCTCTCTCTGTCTCTCTCTCTCTCTCTCTCTCGCTCTCGCTTTGGCTCCAGTCACGGCTGGGCAGCTCATCACTCAATGGCCAAAATTCTCTGGCTCTCATCATCAACACACAGACAATGCTGCCGTCTTGTTCGCACACTCAAATTGCTGTGCATACTTTTGCAGTTAAGCTAAAGCAATAAACGACATTGTTGCTGTTGTTGCTTTTGCAGTTGTACACACACTCACACATATACACACACACTGTTACACAGGAGCTGGGGAAGAGACTGTCGTAGCCCTGTGCACAATAGCAACTAGTGGCCGTAATGAGACGTTGCTGCTGTTGCGCTTCGCATTTGACTGCGCTCCGTGGTGCTGCACACACGTAACGCAATTATAACGGCATCAGTAACGCTTACACACACACACACGCACACACCTACACACGCGCATTCAAGCAAAAGTGAAGTGAAAAAAGTGCTAAAAGCTCACCAAAAATAGACAAAGTTTCGCTTTTCGCCCATAAATAAATGATGGTTTAACATGATTACCAAATCGCCGTGAGTACAGATAGTTCCGTTCAGATATCCAGCATCCAGTTTTCCAGTATATAGAGATATCAACTGCAGCTCAAGGTTGGCATCGCTTTGAAATTTGCAGAAGATATGCAATCAACGTAGCTGAGAGCTGTTGCTGGCAACACCGGAAGGACGTGAAGTAAATGTCAAAGCCCACCTGCTGGATGCTGTCATGTCCGCCCACAGCTGGGCGGGGCGGCAGTGGGATAAACCTTGTCGTTGCCTTTTAAATGTCAATGGGAAGCGGGGAGGGGTATAAATACAGCAAACATCGCCATCGACAGCAGAATGCAGCTGCATGTGATTTGCCTGCCTGTCATCCTGCCTGACTCTCTGTGTGTGTCTGTGTGGGTGTTTGCGTTGGTGTTCGTGTGACAGTGTGCGAGCATCATCGCAGCGTTCTGTATCCATTTTACTATAGATATTCCCCCAGCATTTCATAGAACCCAAAGTGATGCAAATTGAATTTCCTTCGCGATTTATTATTGGATTCTGAATTCCAATACAACGCGGAAAGCCACTAAGGCTCAATCGTAGCCTGCTGGAAGTCACGCAATTTGCAACTATTGCAACTTACAGTTAATATGTGTGTGTGTGTGTGTGTGTGTGTGTGTGTGTGTGGGTGTGTATATAAATTTGCAGCTTGTAACTTTTGCTCTTTGGCAGTTGCAGCGTCTTGCTGCTGTCTAGACAAACTGGCGCGTGTTGAATACCCTCTACGCACGGCTAACAAAATGGTCGATTATCCTTGGCAGAAAACTTTCAAACTTTCAAACTATAAAAACTCAATAAGGACAACAATTTTATGCTGTGCGAGCGAAGAAGCTTTATTTGTAAATTGATGATGAGCAGTGAAAGTTGCTATACAAATATAAATATATAAATATATATTTAGATAAGTCTAAATTACTTTGTATAAAAATAAATATGTATATATATCATTTAAAAGCAGTATCATAGTCTATCGCTTGCGAGGTATTCTGGTATCGTCCAACGTTTAGTTTTGCCTCAGTTGTTTCTCATGTTACAGTTGTTTTTATACCGACACGCGTCTAACAAGGCGTATGAGTAATACAATTGACTGTACGTGAGTGTGAATAAGTGTGCATGAGTGTGTATGTGTGTGTGTGTGTGTGTGGGTGTTTACAATGGCAGACAGTGAAATCAAAGCGTTAGATTGCAGCACAGGTGTCGGACGATTGAAAGGGCGAACGTTTAGCACCACGCACTTTTCCACACGAGCACCTGGGCGTATGAGTAATAAGGGAAATGGCCAGGAAATGCTCAATGAGTGCAGCCTTAAAGCCAGAGCCACACACTGCGAGGGGCACTGTATTGGGAAATATTGTTGCATGAGCGTGCCGTTCCTTGGGGGTCAGACACGAAATGCGGTCACAGCAGCAATTAACCCAAAGTTCAAAGTTCACACGCTCACTGTGTGTATGCGTGTGTGTGTGTGCCCTGCACGTTCCACAATTACGAATACAGGACAAAGCAGTTGCCCCATATCTGAACTTCGCGCACATAAATAAATCAGGCCCGAAATGAGCAATAACCCTTCACTGGGTGCCGCCACAGTCGAGAGTGGAGCAGAGACTGAAAGTCGACTTTTTTCCGGTTTGCTTTATTTATTCGCAGACGTCAGAAGGGCAGCCACAGCATGCCGTACGAGTCGATGCACCATCATCAGTCGGCGGCCGCTGCCGTGGCCGCCGGCGTAGCGCCAAACAGCATGCTGGACTCGCTTAGCCTGCAGCTGCGCGATGCGGAAATGCGACGCACTGAGATCGAGCGGGCGCATCAGGTGAGTTGCCAGCAAATCCCGTGATTTACCGCAGCGCGACTACAATTTTGCTTGGCTTCCGGCGACAGGAAACTCTGGCACAAATACGCAACTTGAGCGGATGCGCTCGACCCGACACCGAGGCGGTGGAGAACCTGCAGTCGCGAGCTCGTGAGCTGGAAAAGAAGGTGAGTGGCATCGGTGCAGCACCGGCAAATGTTGCTCGCAGACCCTAAGCTGCCCTTGTGTCTATGCCTAACAGGTGGCGCTGGAGAACGTGCACTGCGAGGAGCTGCAGATCGAGCTAACCGCCGCGCTGAAGGCCAAGGCAGGGCGGCCAAGTGCCCAGCACATGGCCAACTGTCCCCCGACATCAGCCGCCACATCGCAACATGGCCATGGTATACCAACTTCTGCAAGCAGCTCCACCGTCACATGGGCACCGACAATCAGCCACCAGGACCAAGGCTCCGAGATCGACATAATAATGGCCAAGATCGAGCAGGTAAGCAGTAAATGATTATTATTAGCGAGCACAATAACAGAGAGTAGGATCAATAAAGGAACTCGAACTACTCCTGTCCCTATTTGGGTTGATCCTTCTCCAGTTCGCCCTTAGCGGCATCGTCCGGCGTCTGGCCGAACGAGTAGCAGGTCACGAAGCTGCGAAAGCTTTCAATGCTGGAGGAGTCCTCCTCCTGAATGTCGCCCAGTTCGACCTGTGTGCCGCAGTCCGCCTGCCGCGGCAGGCCCTGCTTAAAGAAATCCTCGTCGTCGCCATCGGAGCTTGAGTATATCTGCAGCTTGCGCCGCATCTCCTTGTTGTCTCTGGTCAGCTGCTGGATGATGCGTCGGTTGTCATGGCTGTTGGTCTCCGCCACACTCAAGCTGCGCATCATGATTAGGGCCATTCCGTCGATCCGCTCTGCCAGGTTGTCGGCCATCTCCTGCAGCTGGGAAACGTATCTGCGGCGCAGATTCAGCCGCTCATCGACGGAGCCTTGCTGGCAATGCTCCTTGAACTTGTCCATTATCTTCTTGACGCCCTCCTTGTAGTCCTCCACGGTCTGCCTCAGCTCGGCGTTCTCGAGCAGCTGCTGCACGCGATCGTCGTTCTTGCAGTACTTGACCAAGTTCCTCAGCAACAGGTCATCGTGGACGCCACACGAGGCGATAAACTCCCGTTCCACACGCTCAGAGTCGGCCAACAACAACGACGTCTTCTGTATCAAATCGTGGAAGCCGCTCGACACCTTCTGCGCCTTCACTATCAGCCCCTTCACCGAATCCCCAATGGAGCTCATGTTTACTGTCGAATTTAAAGCCTCTCCTTTAGCAACTTTAGTTTTCTGCCAGCTTCCGCACGCAATGAGCCAGGTCGAGCAATTGCTCACAAAACTGACATCTCTCACCTAGACTACTGTAGAAAAGGGCATGTGATGAGCTATCGAAAATATAAAGAGTTAGGTGTACAACTGCATATCCTTGATCCTGTTCGCTTCTAGGACAATCGCGTTCTGGCCGAGTTGGAACAGCCGCGCACCTCGGCCAGCGCCAGCATGTCAGCCTTGCACAGCTTGCCACCCAGCTCCATGATGAATACGGGAAACAGCGAATTTAGAACCATATCAAAGAGTGGTGAGTCGAGAGTAATTCACTTTCGCAAACAAGTTTATATAATTTCCATGCGATTCGCTTGTTTTTTTTTTTTGTAATTTTTTCTATTTTTGCGCAGAACTCGAAGAAGAACTGAATCGATATAAACGCGCCGTATTGGGCGGTGCATCGGGTGGCGGCGTTTCCGCTCTGTCGTCCGGTTACTCGAGCCTGCCGCAGTCGCTGGCATCCACGCTGGGCAACGGAGCCAGCACCAGTCTGAGCGGCACGAGCGTTGGCTCGCAGAGTGCCGCTGCCGCCGCCGCGGCGGGCGTTGGTGGTGGTGGCTTATCATCCATATCGGCCCTGATGCCCAACTCAATCAGCGGCATATCCTCGAGTCTGAGCAGCCATGCCCTGCAAGCAATGAACGCGGCTGCCTACGGCAGTGGCCAGAGCTCCGTTGAGAAGCTGCTGAGTGGGACTAGTGGAATAACTGGCATTCCACCTTTGCCGGTAAATATTCACACGATGAAGGCTATGCCATCGGCATTAAGTCAGGTAAACCAACTATTTTCAATTGCAATGAACTACAAGCAACAAATACGAAAAGAAAAAAGAAAAGAAAAGAAAACCCAACAAAACAAAACTTTATAAAATGCAATTAAATTAGCTTTTTTTGAAACCAAAACAAAATCCGCTTTGAGGCCTTTGCCTGGCACTTGGCGACACTTGGCTTTGGCTCTCCTTTTGACGATCATCATCTGCTTAAAGTAGCCTTCGTGTTTGTTCGTTTCATTGTTGATCAGTGGCTCTTCTGCGACTGCCGCTCGCCGTTCAATAAAAATCACACATTTTGTGCTTTGTTGTAGTTTCATTATTGAAAATAATTACATGCTCACACACCCACATACATGCCCACACACACACAGACACATACATACACACAGTCTAACATAACGTTTCGAAGACTTGCGTAGCTCACACACATTAACTGCAACTCAGACGCAACTTTTGGTATTTCAATGTATTCCTCAATTTAAATATGTTTTTTATTAGAGTAACTATAGATATTTTGAAGAAATATATATTCCATACTAAGTATATTTTATATATATATATATATTTTTTAAATTTATTAACGTTTCGCTTATTTGCTGTTGAATATTTGAAATGCATGCCAAACAGAGTTCTAAGCGAGTGCCCCATCTTCTGGTGTAGTGTGTAGAGGGAATTATTTCTGTGAAAACAGTTTGATTGCCTTGAACTTTAGTTAGATGAATATACAATATCTTAGCTGTAAGCTACACAGAGATATTTTGAGATATTTGTTGAGCTACTTCCTGAGAACTATGAGCCTTCGCCTATGAGAGTTTGAATCTGTAGTCAGACAAATGCTACGACATCTGAGTCCAAAATTGCTGTAACATAGCCGCACTAAACTTCCTAAATTATACATACAATATCTTAAAAAATTCAAAAATTCTCTTGGAGAGAATTAGTAGTGGACTATAGTACTGTAACAGTTTTACTAAGCACCTCTCATAAGACGCATTTGTTGCAGATTAGGAATAGAATATCTCAGAAATCTTTACATAAAACGATTTTCATCTTTACTTTAAATCCGCTTAACCTACACTTGACTACGAACTTAGTAAGATTTGTGAGATTTTATTACAAAAAAAAAAAAAAGATTTATCAGAGCAGAAGAAGCAGAAGAGCAAATAAGATATCCTGAATATCATAGAAACTGACACAGATATTACAAAAAATATATTAAGAACTCATATACCCTTAAGTAGAGACTTGTAGCAGACTCCTCTGCAAGGATATATGCCCATATTAGCCCTGTTAGACATTTGCATGCCCTTAATGCCATTCTTCGCCACGCACAGCACATTTTGTATACAAACTGAATTCCATATAGCAAAAAACACATGCATATACATATCCAGATTATCGACTTATCTATATATATGTATGTATATATCATGTATGTATGTATATGTATATATCAATATCAATATCAATATCAACATCAATATGAACTCTATAGCGAATCAACATAGAACATTTCGACGCTTTCCGTTTCGATGTTTAACTACTAAAGTAATCCATTGTTAAGGCAACATTGCTCATATCAATGCTTGGAAACGGCTTCTGTTCACTTAGCAACTAACTCAATATTCATAACTCATGTATCGACTCTCGTCTGCGCCGTTAATCACATCAACATGTTCGACATTCGATTCTCAAATACTTTCTCATAGCTAATATATAATGCTGTTTCTAGCTGGCTTCCTGTTAAATATTGACCAATAAACGTCTCCTCTGTGATCTCTTTTCCCGTTTTATGTGCTCTCTCTCTCTCTTGTCTCCTCTCTCTCTCTTTTTCTCTCTCTCTCTCTTTCTCTTTTTTCCATATGCTTCTCTTTATGTAAAATAACTCGTGTTTCGATTCGTTCTCTTCCCAATGTGCTGAAATCGGCAAATTGTACGCATCACCTGCAATCCATGTCTTTCAATGTCTCTCTGTGTGCGTGTCTGTCTGTGTGTCTATGCAATAACTGTCTGTGTGTGTACCCTTGTAACACCCGCCTGTACTAATACACTAACCGAAAACAACAACAACAACAACAACAACCACAACAACAACCACAACAAAAACAATGTAAATTGAAAAACCAAAAACAAAACCAAAATTCGCACACAAAATTGAACTTGAATTGAAATTGAACTGAAATTGAACTGAAATTGAAATTGAAATTGAAATTGAAACGAGAAGCGCGGAACAATACAACTGTACAATTTACAGAGCACAACCATGCCCCTCCTGTCACTCAACTCGCATAATCTGCCGCCTGGCGGCTCCACCAGCTACTCGGCCCTGGGCCTGAGCGGCGGCAGCGGCGTGGTCGGCAGCTCGCTGACCCATCCCACCATGAGCAACATCAACATGCTCGACACGAGCGCCCTACTCGGCCTGGGACCAGCCGGCGGTGGCATCACGGGCGCCACATCCCTTTACGGCCTGAGCGCCGGTGCTGCCGGCGCCCTGGGCAGCGCGTATGGTCCACCGTTCATGGACGCCGCATCGAGCGCCTCGTATCCATTCACATCGGCTGCACTGCGCCAGGCCACCAAGATGAAAATGCTGGATGAGATCGATATACCGATGGCCCGCTATGGCAATCGCAGCTCACCCTGCTCGCCCATACCCGTGGGCCACAGCAGCTGGGGCCTGGACGAGTTCACCGACGGCCTGGGCGCCTCCATCATGCACAACCGCGGCGGCCTGGCGCTGGGCGCCCTTGAACTGGACAGTGAGCATAGCAACTGCAGCACATTGAGTTCCCGCATTCTAATCCTTTGCCTTTGCTTTCAGCTCGCAATCATGGGCTGAACGGCGCCAGTGAGCCGCAGGTTGACATGTTGGACATTCCAGGCAAGGGGCGCTGCTGCGTCTTCATTGCGCGCTTTCCCTACGATCCGCCAGAGTGAGTGACCCTAGCATATGTGCTGGGTAGCCATGGCCTGACTCTCCGCTTCTCTTTCAGGGAGGCCGAGGGCGAGCTCTCGCTCTGCGCCGGCGACTACTTGCTGGTGTGGACCAGCGGCGAGCCGCAAGGCGGCTACCTAGATGCCGAGCTCTTGGACGGACGACGCGGCTTAGTGCCCGCCTCGTTTGTGCAGCGACTTGTGGGTGAGTAAAGACTTCAATGCGATCGATAGCTCTTTGCTTAACGGGGACTCGATTCGATCAGGCGATGATTTGCTGGAGTTCCATCAGGCGGTGCTGTCCACTTTGCGAGATGCCGAGGATGGCTCCATGCAGTGCGACACAACGTCGCTGCCTTCCTTGCCGCCGCACAACCCATTGCTCACACACACGCACGAGGAACTGGCACGTTTGAGTGAGACGCACACCGATCTGGAGCACGACCAGGACGACATTAGCGATAATGGTAACTATACACGCTCCCATTGCCATTGCCTCTTTCCCGTTGTTTAATCTCTTTGATTTGGTCTGGGCTCCGTGGCCACTCGAATGCGTCCTCTGCGTTGACAAATGTGAGCATAGCGACTTTTGTATACCCTACCTGTAGAGACGCACTGGACTAGGCTAGCAGCAATAAGCGCATAAGCTAGATTAATCCGAACCAAAGCTGAAATACTAATAAATGCTTTCCGCTTCTCCTTCTGCCTGCCACCCCCGCCCCGTTAGTTCCAGCTCCGAAGCACTTGACGCTGGAGAGGCAGCTTAACAAGAGCGTGCTCATTGGCTGGTCGCCACCGGAGCCGGTGGGCTACAATCTGATTGACAGCTATCACGTCTATGTAGACGGTGTGCTCAAGGTCACGGTGAAGGCCAACGAACGCACACGCGCTCTGATTGAGGGCGTCGACTCGACGCGGGTGAGTCTCCTCGAGTGCTGCAATACAACATAATCATCATTATCATCATCATCATTATCTTTGATGTCTTCCCCATCTGTTCAGCCGCATCGCATTAGCGTGCGGAGCGTTACGCAAACCCGTCAGACGTCCAGGGACGCCGCCTGCACAATGATCATTGGGCGAGACACTTCGCACTTGGGCCCCTCGGCGGTGCGCGCCTCGCACATAACGTGTTCCTCGGCGGTTATCTCATGGCTGCCGGCCAACTCCAACCACCAGCACGTGGTGTGTGTGAACAATGTGGAGGTGCGCACCGTCAAGCCGGGCATGTATAGGCACACAATAACCGGGCTAGCGCCCAGCACCCAATACCGGGTGACCGTGCGCGCCAAGCACCTGCGTGCCGTCGGGCAGCACACGCAGCAAACGCCGGGCAGACCCGGCCAGGAGGAAGCACCCGGCGCCTATGCCGATTTTCGCACACTGACCAAAGGTTTGCCTGATCCCCCACAAGACATCCAATTGGAGGCTGGTCCTCAGGATGGCACCATTCTGGTGACATGGCAGCCGGTTAACCGACCCACGTCTACGGGGCCCGTTACCGGCTATGCTGTGTACGCCGATGGTAAAAAGGTGACCGACATTAACTCACCTACGGGCGATCATGCACTCATCGACATCGGCAAGCTGGGCGTCTTCAATCCCCGGGCCGTCACCATACGCACCAAATCTCGCGACTCGCAGTCGGCGGACAGTGCACCCATCTTGATACCAAGTGAGCGCGCATGATCAAACCACCAACTTGAACTTGAGTCATCCAATCCAATCCCATCTCCCTCTGCAGACAACGTCCGCAACGCTGTCGCTCGCCGGGGACCAAATCAGATGGGCATGGGTGCGCAGCTGCCGCAGCAGGGCCTCCACGGCATGCCCATGCAACAGCACCAGGTGGGCATGCAGCCCCACATGACGGTCGGCCAGCAGGACCACACCCAATACGATCCCAACCAGATGCAGCAGCAGCAGCAGCCAGGCCAGCTGCCCAACCAGCAGCCGGGCCAGGCCCAGCCGGGTCACCAGGTTAGTGTGTGCGCCGCACCCAAATGTCAGCCGATCAGCTCTCTCAGATCTCTCTCTGCAGATCGCCTCGCTCTGACATTCACTGTATATAAATAATGTTCTGTGAACGAGTTTTATTTTCTCGTCTAACTATTACTATTATTTCAAATGCAATTGGTTCTGAGTTCTCCAAAATTTCTCTCTAAACATCCATCCTCTTTAAGACTGTACATAAAGCTCTACTGACCGTAGAGCGTACTCTATCCACCTGAGTTTGAATGCCAATCCCATGCTCCCCCTTATAATTTGTATATATGATTCTGAAATGGAAAATCCCACATATACATATACTATATACTTAACCCACTTATGTTCAGTTTGTTTTTGGTTGAAACGAACATCAACTTCAGTCCGAGTTCATAATGGATATTTTGAAAAAGAAGACAAGGAAAAGTATTCTATCAGCTACCTACATATACTTTCTATATCTTTCTGTATCTATTATGAATTGCCTTTACTACTCTACTTGCTCTCTCAACCTATTTTCTATGAATTGTTTTGCAATATAACCACATTATATACATACACTATATCAAATATTAGACAATCGCACAAAATTCACACACAAAATTTTGTAAAATGAAAAAATGAACTGTGTTGCCGAGATCTATAAGAAAGTATATATATTTATTATAAGAACCAAAGCAATTTGAATTGAGACCCACAACTAAATAACCCTAAAATCCAAAAAAAAAAAACTTAAGAATTGTATGTATGTAAATTGATTATCATGAATTTAGTTGATTTTTCGGTTCTGTGCGAGATAACGTATGCCGATTTCTTAATGCTAGTGTTTGAGTTGAATTTTGTGTTCCGTTTCGTTTCGTTTGGTTTGGTTTAATTATTTTTGGTTTGGTTTTGAATTTTGGTTTTGTTTTAGTACAGTTCACTAATAGCATGTTCCAAAAACTTTGCTGCCAAATGCAAAAACTTAATTGAGTTACTCAGTTTGAACAATAGAAACTTTTCTTACTTCAATAAGTATTTTGAGCGGAATTTGATTAAGGAAAATAAAACAAACAAAAAAATATAAATCAAATACCAAATACGCAATGCAACGAACAATTTTAAACCAAAACAAGTTATACATATTCATTTTCATTATATGAAACGATACCGTTAACCCGTTACCATACCGAATCGAATCGAATCGATAACAGCCCGACGGAAGCTCCGGCTTGTTAGGTGGCCTGCTCGGTGGCCTCTTCTCGAAACCCACACAGAGTCAAGTGAACCAGAATGTAAGTTATACCCACAACATCTCTCACATACACATTCGTATTAAACAACCACACACACACACATACACACACTAACATACATATAAGTTGAATTGTAATACGTTTGCCTAGAGTAAAGCTCATCTTAAGAGTTCGCTGCATTCTTAGTAATACGTATCTCGATTTCTATAGCTTAAACTAATTATAATATATAGTACTATAACTAACTAAACCAACAACAAGTAGAAATATGCTTTTCTTAAGCTTAAACGAAATGCTAAGTACGAAAATACTGATTTCTATATTATTTTAAACTTTTCGATTCTTTAGTTCATAAAAGTTTTCATTTAGCAAATTTTCATTTTTGTTATTTTTGAAAAAAAAAAAGAAAAAGTTTTTGCCTATTTTTCAGGGCAATCTTGCGTCTTTAGGGAAGCTTTAAAGGTCGTGAATGAAGTGTTAAGCTTTTGCATGGTTAGCCAGGATACTTGAACAACATCTTACCAATCTCGTATCTATATGCTAAACGATAACCTTAAGACTAGCAAAAACTCTTCAATCTCAAGCGAATATCAATTATGTATATAAAATCGAATTAAAATGCTTATCCACTGCCCGTTGACCGGGATAGTCTCAGCGCCTACAAACTATATATACGATAACTAAACCTCTTTCTATATATAGAGGTTGATATATGTATATACATATATATATATATATATATATATATATATATATATATATATATATATATATATATATATATATATATATATATATATAAATAAATATAAGTATACATATTAGTGTTCAGTAGGTTTGCAGTTCATATTAGCGACATGTGTATACAAATCACAACACATACAACAGTTACAGGAACCGGATCTAACATCTACATAGATACTACTTCAACTCCAACTCGTGCTTTCTTATTTCCAAACAAACACTTAACAATCTAGCTTCGTACTTGCCTTTGACCTATCAGCCATAGTATTATGATTTCCCAGCTGTTCGTATTTAGACTCCTTCTTAATGTGCCTTTCTTAATATACAAATACATACACATATACTATATACTATATACATATACACACATATGCTTAGTCTATATACATTTGTAATTATATAACCTCTTTAGTTGTGTCGAGCCTTAACGCTATACGCAGACGCCCGCACATTGCTAAAGAACTTACCTCTCTATAGACAATGTGAATGAAAAACAGAGTACAATCTAAGAACAAACTTTGCGAAAGTCTAAAAAGAACAAAAAATGCTAACAAAATTTCAAATTCATTTAAATTAATTCAAATTCATGCGCGTGCTATCTACGATCGATAACTTATCGATATACAGGGCTACCAGCCGACTGCACCGCAGCGCGGCATGGTGCCAGGACGAGCCCAGGGACCACAGCAACAGCAGCAGCAACAGCAACAACAGCAGCTGCAGCAGCAGCAGCAGCAGTATGGAGCACAAGGAGCACGTTTCCGTGGACCGGTGCCGGGACAGATGCAGGGTCAGATGCATGGCATGCAGGGTCAAATGGCTGGGCAAATGCAGGGTCAGATGCCTGGTCAGATGCCTGGCCAGATGCAGGGTCACCTGCAAGGTCAAATGCAGGGTCAACTGCCTGGCCAAATGCCTGGTCAAGTGCCGGGTCCGCGCGGACCACTCAACCAACAACAGCAACAACAGCAGCAACAGCAGCAGCAGCAGGCGCAGGGGCAACAGGGTCAAATGCTGCCCGGCCAGCAGCCGGGCCAGCAGCAGCAGCAACAGCAGTTGCCCGGGGCGCAGAAGAAGCCGCGCTATTTTGTGGCAATGTTCGACTACGATCCATCCACAATGAGTCCCAATCCAGACGGGTGCGACGAAGAGCTGCCCTTCCAAGAGGGCGACACTATCAAGGTAAGCTCTTTGCACTTTTGCCGTTACACAGAACCACCAAAACACTTTGCAGCCGCGACGCACTCGCCAAGCCGAGATGGAAGCCGAGACACAGAAATGGTAAACCAATCAGCCATCAGCAATCAGCAATCCAGATCAAATCTCTAATCAGCAATCAGCATCAGCCAATCTGGAAAGCAGCGCTTGCTCTGAATTGGATGCCGAATTGGAACGTTGCCAAGAATTAAATTGGCCGCGCTTGCCGCTAATTGAATGAATGAATTTTGTGCATGTTTTTCCTTCGACAATAACTATGCCTCAGTCTGCCCCCATTTACCCAACATACAGTTGAGATCGTTATCGATAAGTCTAAGCATACCCCATATCCATGATACTACCACTAACTTAAAGTAACTACCAATAATCCCCATATTCTATTACCCAAACACTATGTAGACGTTGTTCTCTTCTCTCTCCCTCTCTCTAATAGTTTCATAAATAACTGTTAAGTTAGCAATATGCACATATACATACACTACCAACTAGCATTATAACTATATATATATATATATCTATATGTATGTATGTGGATGCTTGACTCTCGACTCTACTAACGGTCATTGTTTCTGCTTTTCGGTCTGTGGCACAGGTGTTTGGTGATAAGGACGCCGATGGCTTCTACTGGGGTGAGCTGCGCGGCCGTCGCGGCTACGTGCCGCACAACATGGTCAGCGAGGTGGAGGACACCACTACCCAAATAACTGGGGCGCAGACAACTGCGCCTGGCACCGGCCAGGTGATGCCGGGCCAGAATGCGCCACAGCAGAGCATGCGCAACGTGAGCCGCGATCGCTGGGGCGACATCTATGCGAACATGCCCGTGAAACGAATGGTCGCCCTCTATGACTACGACCCCCAGGAGCTGAGTCCGAATGTGGATGCCGAGGTGAGTGGGCGGCAAGGGCGAAGCCATCTCCAAATTGATTGCTCTCTTAACTCTCCTTTAGCAAGTGGAATTATGTTTCAAGACGGGCGAGGTCATACTCGTCTATGGTGATATGGATGAAGATGGTTTCTACATGGGCGAACTGGACGGCGTTCGGGGCTTGGTGCCATCCAATTTTCTGGCCGATGCGCCCGACCAGTACAACAATCAAATGGGTCCTGGCGGCGCCGCTGGGCGTGGCAGTCTCGCTCAACGGGGCAGGGGTCAGGGGCCCGGGGCCAGGGGACCGCCGCCGCCGCCCCGCGACAACATGATGCCCGGCGTGGCTGGGCAGCGTGGCGCACAAGGCAAAAGTAAGTAGGCTTTGTGCAGATCAACTCGATCCATCAACTTAATTGCATTCTTTTGTGTTTGTTTTTCAATTACTTTCCTTATGATTTCGATACAATTTTTACTAAATATGATACTAAAAACTTATTCGACAAGCAATTACAGGCTTACTATTTTTGATTTTCACTTTTCGTTTCGATTCAAAAGTAAAAGATGAAAAAGAAGGAATATCTCAAAGCAAAAAGCAAAAAATACATTATACACTTTATAAGATAATCAAATATGCAGGTTTTCCAGACTACACAAAAAGACAAGCAGGATGATATACATATATATATATAGTATATAGCAACTGTTCTGATACCAACCACAAGATTCCGTTGCTTTTTTTATTTCACACGTAATATCAATCTGGAATCAGCGAAATATAATAAACACACTATATTATATTATACTCAAAAAAAAGAAGAAAAAAAAACAACAAAATAATACAAATTTCGAGACGGCACAGAAAATCTTTCACTCTTCTCTCTTTCTGCCTAACTCTTTCAAAAAAAAATTTTTTTTTCTCAAAAAAAAATTTATGTATTAAAATTATAAATATTTATAACGAAAACAGTTACAGATGAATAACTCAATACAATTTCTATTCTGAACGCCGCTAATTTTTTTTTTATATATTATATATAAATATATATACATATATATATTTCTTTTGAATCTGTTATAATTCCGCAGATCTTTTTATGTAATATTCCAACATATCTTTAAACCTAATTCAATTGTTTATCTTATCGTAAGTTTTCCGTTTGACTTTGTAAAATATTTCATGATTTCAGCACCAGTCAGAAGCTTTCTTTTATTCCTATTTTCTATTTCATTTGTTTTTTTTTTTGTTCGAAATCGAATTATATAATCCTTATCAAATACAATATATAGATACATAGTTGTTGTTCTTGTTGTTGTATACACACTCTTTAACTTATCTCTCTCGCTCTCGCTATCTCTTTTCATTTCTGTTTCTTTTCCTCAATATTATTTGACAATGGAAGAAGTTCTCAAGTCTTTAAGATTTCTTCTCTTTATGCACATAAAAACTCTTTCCCTTACTTTACCTTTTCGTTGTTGTTGTTCCTTTCTTATTCTGTCTATACACTAACTTTCTTAAACTCAACTTTTGTCTCTCTACTTTTGTCTCTTGTCTTGCGTGACTTTCTCTAGCCTTGCAAATTTCTAGATGGTCTCTTGCATGTCAATCCAGTAAACTTATAAATTTATATTCCTTATATATATATATATATATATATATATATATATATATATATATATATATATATATATATATATATATATATATATATATATATATATATATATATATATATATATATATATATATATATATATGTATAAAGTTTATTTTCTTTTATTTGATTCAACAATTTATTTGCATAAATCAGAGACTAGTTTCTTGCACCTGATTGCCGAATGAACTGTAATTCCTTAGTTGTTCACCGATCAGTTATAGAGATAACATCTAATACAATCCGCGATGCTGTACATATTCATGACTCTAGCTTCTAGGATCCAGTTTCAATGTACGCCCCAATGTAATACATATACGTACGTATGTATGTATGTATGTTTCCAGTCACTCAATGTACACCCCGATCGCAATACATATGCGTATGTATGTTTCCAGCCAGTCTACAGAAGAGAAACAGCAAAGTCTTGAAATCGAATTTACTAAACTTTCTTTCCGGTTTCTGTGCCCCATATGTGCTTTTTACAACAAAATATAAATATATATATATATATATATTTATATATTTGATACCTTTTTTTTTTGTTAATTCTCTTCTTCTTAATTAATCATATATGTATATCTACTTTTGTGCTGGTTTGAATGTTCGCTCTTGTTTGTTTGCCAACTAGCCTATTTCAATATTTTGGATAAACATTCTACTTTCTTCATTTTGTGTTTTTTCGTTTCCTTAGAGATATAACAACAAAAACAACAACACCGCAGGGGCTTAAAGCACATATAACATATATATGTACATATATATCAAAATGAATTCCAAACGAATGACAAGCATTCTCTTTGTAATCTATGTACATTTCTTCAGTGTAAAATATATAGTTTTAAAAAGCGTTTTAAAGTCTTAACCCTATTACTACATATACTATCATATACTAATATATATGTATCTACCATATCAGGCGAGCCACTATCTAACTGGCCGCAATTATTCAATGTGTAATTATTTTATTCATCTAAAACCTAAGATACGCTGCCACGAGCAGCTTTTATAGGGATTTGATTTTCGTAAGACCAGACGCCATGCGCAAAAGGTAATATAAACTTTAATGCTACTTACATACATGATATTCATCGAATTAAGTAACTACTACTACTTCTACAGCGTATATACATATATATATGTACAATAACTCTTAACTAACTTGATCAACAGTTTTGAATACGATTTTGACTCTTGCCAATGTTCCTAGCGATCCATTACGTTTTGGCGCCCTTTACTCCGTTTTGTATTGTGTTTTCGAGAAATCGTTTTGCAAGCAACCAAAATTTCTATTTCGATTTCGATTACAATTTCAATTTCAATTTTCAATGCCCCCCGTAAAAATGTTTAAAATTAATTTGATTTTATTCTCAATTGGTTTGAATTTTATTATTATTTGGATTTTCTGATTGTATTTTTGAATTTTTGTTTTCAAACTGCGGTGAATTATGTAAAAACAAACAACTTGAAACTGATTCTCGGCCCCACGCGACCGCGATCACTATAACGATAACGATTCGATATACTCTAAATAAGTAAGATTTAAACTTACCAGGCAGCAGCTGTAACTCATACTTTGAGACTACATTCAATTAGTTTTAGATTTGATTTTCCTTCAGTTTTGATTTTCGTTTAGTTAATTTTAATTTTAATTTTGGTTTTGTTTTGGTTTATTTACTACTACAACTTCTTTCAAATAATTTTTTGTAATGGTCTGCTGTGGTAAATGTGAAGTCTTTATGTTATATTCGTTGCTATAGATGCTCGCCCTGCTTCCCCTACACTGTTAGACAACACGGGCCACCCTGCCCCCGATCACCAAACGCAGGTAAATACTCTTTTCTCTTTTGGTTTCTTTTTTCGTTTCATATAAATACTTGAAGAAAAATAAATGCAAAAATAAACAAACTCTCCTCTTTGAAAATAAATGCTTTAAAAAATACAACAAATACTCTAAAGAAAAGTTCAGAAAGCGCAAAAAATATATATTTATAAATAACAACACCTCATACGCAACAAATACTTAGATTATTAATACTATAACTACTACAACTATTACTACTGCTATTACTACTACTACTACTACTACTATTACTACTACTATTGCTACAGCTGCTATCTCTGTCACTCATTTGAATTCGGCTCTCTTTCTTGAAATCAATTGTGTTATACAATCTCATTCATTCAAGTATCAGACACACACAATACGATCTAGAGAACACACACGATATCAATGTTGATCAGTTTTATAACACCTATATAATCATCTGCCATAGCTTAAACTGAGAGGACAACTCAATACCTACACGGTTTCATAAGCTTATTTTTGTAAATTCTTTTTATCATATATTTATATATATATTGATCGTCCATTCGCTCGCTCGTTCTATCTATCTTAATTCTGTCTAACTCTGTCTATATATATAAATATATCTGTCAATATATATATATATACTCACTCATCATCTATATATATATACATATATACTACTGATCTATGTTTGTGCGTATATCCAATGCTCTGATTATCCATACAAAACGCCTACAGTACAGTACATGAACAATAATTTGCTTACCATATAGAAGCGTGATATATATATAATACATACATATGTATATTTGAGAACAATGTATATGTATATGTATAGCTAGCAACATGTTTATAGTCTCGTGTAGTACAGTGTATAAATCCAACAGAACAACAAAGCCAACAGAATTCAACACCAAAAGCATTATCAATATACATATGTATATACATATATACGATGCGATACGATACACACCTGTATAGCAATCAATCAGCCAATCAGTCAAGTTCCTTACCTACATTCTGTATGATTGTTCAGAAAATACATATAGTTAGCACATATTATTAGCGTAATACGTATGTATATACAATATGTACTAAATGTGTGTGTGTAACGGATCCTCAGATCTTATCTTCAAACAGACATTATAACCGATTACACCAGCACCATCAATCAATCAATCAATCTCATTTACATTCCTATGTTATTCAATTCAAGCTTTTATTTCCATTCCTTTTCTTTTTGTATAACTCTTTCTTCTAAGTTCAATTGCAAAATATGTGATTTTTCGGAAAACGTCTCACACTGGCGCCAATATCAATAACAGATTAACTTTCTTCAACTGAAACATTATATCTAGGCATACGTCAGATCTAGCTCTTAAGCCCGATTTCATTATTATTTCCTATGTTCGAGTTCATATTTATATATATACATATATATATATATATATATATATATATATATATATATATATATATATATATACTAACAAACCAAACTTAATACATGAAATACCAGATACGATATATACATATATTGCCGATAAAATGTGATAACCCTTATACTCAAAACTCAAAACTCAAACTCTAGTACTCGTACTTAACTATATCTAAAAATATCTTCTGATCTGTTTATGTTTTTCTTTCTTTTGATTTCCTAACTGCGTATACGCTACTAATTACATATATATTAATTGCTACTATTACTATATGAAATATTGGATGTGATGTGTATAAAAATTTCAATGTGATTCACTGTATGTGTAAACT